>CATORF010000206.1:5510734-8266102 GCA_951804975.1 Anthophora plumipes | reverse complement strand
AACCCGACCGAAACCAAGATATCTCCGGTTCTGCATGTCAAACGTACTGTGGAGTGGTGAAAACTCCAGAAAACGTGTTTCGTGCATTAAGTAGCTCGAAAAGAGCGATCTAGATGATTCTGCATACTTCTGACAAAAGACCCACCAAGATTATCGCACAAAATGCATATCTCAGCCTGAAACACCACGAAAATCAAGATATCGCCTGTTCTGCATATCAAACGCACTGTGGAGTGGTGAAAACACCAGATAACGTGTTTCTCGCATTAAATAGCTCGAAAAGTGCGATCTCGATGATTCTGCATACTTCTAACAGAAGTCTCACCAAGATTATCGCAGAAAATGCATATCTCTGCTTGAAACCCCACGAAAACCAAGATATGTACTGTTCTGCATATCAAACGCACTGTGGAGTGGTGAAAACACCAGATAACCTGTTTCTCGCACTAACTAGCTCGAAACGAGCGATCTCGATGATTCTGCATACTTCGGCCAGAAGTCTCAACAAGATTATCGCAGAAAATGCATATCTCAGCTTGAAACCCCACGAAAACCAAGATATCGCTGGTTCTGCATATCAAACGCACTGTGGAGTGGTGAAAACACCAGATAACGTGGTTCTCGCATTAAATACCTCGACAAGAGCGATATCGATGATTCCGTATACTTCGGACATATGTCTCACCAAGATTATCGCAGAAATTGCATATCTCAGCATGAAACCCGACGAACACCAAAATATCTCCGGTTCTGCATATCCAACGCACTGTGGAGTGGTGCAAACACCAGATAACGTGTTTCTCGCATTAAAGAGCTCGAAACGAGCGATCTCGATGATTCTGCATACTTCGGACAGAAGTCTCACCAAGATTATCGTAAAAAATGCATATATCTCAGCTTGAAACCCGACGAAAACCAAACATCGCCGGTTCTGCATATCAAACCAACTGTGGAGTGGTGAAAACACCAAACAACGTGTTTCTCGCATTAAATAGCTCGAATAGAGCGATCTCGATGATTAAGCATACTTCGGAAAGAAGTCTCACAAAGATTATCGCTGAAAATGCATATCTCAGCTTGAAACCCCACGAAAACCAAGATATCGCCGGTTCTGCATATCAAACGTACTGTGGAGTGGTGAAAACTCCAGAAAACGTGTTTCGTGCATTAAGTAGCTCGAAAAGAGCGATCTAGATGATTCTGCATACTTCGGCCAGAAGTCTCAACAAGATTATCGCAGAAAATGCATATCTCAGCTTGAAACCCCACGAAAACCAAGATATCTCCGGTTCTGCATATCCAACGAACTGTGGAGTGGTGAAAACCCCAGAAAACGAGTTTCTCGCTTTAAATAGCTCGAAAAGAGCGCTCTCGATGTTTCTGCATACTTCGGACAGATGTTTCACCAAGATTATCGTAGAAAATGCATATCTCAGCTTGAAACCCGACCGAAACCAAGATATCTCCGGTTCTGCATGTCAAACGTACTGTGGAGTGGTGAAAACTCCAGAAAACGTGTTTCGTGCATTAAGTAGCTCGAAAAGAGCGATCTAGATGATTCTGCATACTTCTGACAAAAGACCCACCAAGATTATCGCTCAAAATGCATATCTCAGCTGGAAACACCACGAAAATCAAGATATCGCCTGTTCTGCATATCAAACGCACTGTGGAGTGGTGAAAACACCAGATAACGTGTTTCTCGCATTAAATAGCTCGAAAAGTGCGATCTCGATGATTCTGCATACTTCTAACAGAAGTCTCACCAAGATTATCGCAGAAAAGGCATATCTCTGCTTGAAACCCCACGAAAACCAAGATATCGCCTGTTCTGCATATCAAACGCACTGTGGAGTGGTGAAAACACCAGATAACGTGTTTCTCGCATTAAATAGCTCGAAAAGTGCGATCTCGATGATTCTGCATACTTCTAACAGAAGTCTCACCAAGATTATCGCAGAAAATGCATATCTCAGCTTGAAACCCCACGAAAACCAAGATATGTACTGTTCTGCATATCAACCGCACTGTGGAGTGGTGAAAACACCAGATAACGTGTTTCTCGCACTAACTAGCTCGAAACGAGCGATCTCGATGATTCTGCATACTTCGGCCAGAAGTCTCAACAAGATTATCGCAGAAAATGCATATCTCTGCTTGAAACCCCACGAAAATCAAGATATGTACTGTTCTGCATATCAAACGCACTGTGGAGTGGTGAAAACACCAGATAACGTGTTTCTCGCACTAACTAGCTCGAAAAGAGCGATCTCGATGATTCAGCATACTTCGGACAAAAGTCTCACCAAGATTATCGCAGAAAATGCATATCTCAGCTTGAAACCTCACGAAAACCGAGTTATCTCCGGTTCTGCACATCAAACGTACCGTGGAGTGGTGAAAACCCCAGAAAACGTGTTTCTAGCAGTAAATAGCTCGAAAAGAGCGCTCTCGACCTTTCTGCATACTTCGGACAGAAGTCTCAACAAGATTATCGCAGAAAATGCATATCTCAGGCTTGAAACCCCACGAAAACCAAGATATGTACTGTTCTGCATATCGAACGCACTGTGGAGTGGCGAAAACACCAGATAACGTGTTTCTCGCACTAACTAGCTCGAAAAGAGCGATATCGATGATTCAGCATCCTTCGGACAGAAGTCTCACCAAGATTATCGAAGAAAATGCATATCTCAGCTTGAAACCCCACGAAAACCAAGATATCGCCGGTTCTGCATATCAAACGCACTGTGGTGTGGTGATAACACCAGATAACGTGTTTCTCGCATTAAATGGCTCGAAACGAGCGATCTCGATGCTTCTGCATACTTCTAACAGAAGTCTCACCGAGATTATCGCAGAAAATGCATATCTCTGCTTGAAACCCCACGAAAACCAAGATATCTCCGGTTCTGCATATCCAACGAACTGTGGAGTGGTGAAAACCCCAGAAAACGAGTTTCTCGCATTAAATAGCTCGAAAAGAGCGCTCTCGATGTTTCTGCATACTTCGGACAGATGTTTCACCAAGATTATCGTAGAAAATGCATATCTCAGCTTGAAACCCGACCGAAACCAAGATATCTCCGGTTCTGCATGTCAAACGTACTGTGGAGTGGTGAAAACTCCAGAAAACGTGTTTCGTGCATTAAGTAGCTCGAAAAGAGCGATCTAGATGATTCTGCATACTTCTGACAAAAGACCCACCAAGATTATCGCACAAAATGCATATCTCAGCCTGAAACACCACGAAAATCAAGATATCGCCTGTTCTGCATATCAAACGCACTGTGGAGTGGTGAAAACACCAGATAACGTGTTTCTCGCATTAAATAGCTCGAAAAGTGCGATCTCGATGATTCTGCATACTTCTAACAGAAGTCTCACCAAGATTATCGCAGAAAATGCATATCTCTGCTTGAAACCCCACGAAAACCAAGATATGTACTGTTCTGCATATCAAACGCACTGTGGAGTGGTGAAAACACCAGATAACGTGTTTCTCGCACTAACTAGCTCGAAACGAGCGATCTCGATGATTCTGCATACTTCGGCCAGAAGTCTCAACAAGATTATCGCAGAAAATGCATATCTCAGCTTGAAACCCCACGAAAACCAAGATATCGCTGGTTCTGCATATCAAACGCACTGTGGAGTGGTGAAAACACCAGATAACGTGGTTCTCGCATTAAATAGCTCGACAAGAGCGATATCGATGATTCCGTATACTTCGGACATATGTCTCACCAAGATTATCGCAGAAAATGCATATCTCTGCTTGAAACCCCACGAAAACCAAGATATCTCCGGTTCTGCATATCCAACGAACTGTGGAGTGGTGAAAACCCCAGAAAACGAGTTTCTCGCATTAAATAGCTCGAAAAGAGCGCTCTCGATGTTTCTGCATACTTCGGACAGATGTTTCACCAAGATTATCGTAGAAAATGCATATCTCAGCTTGAAACCCGACCGAAACCAAGATATCTCCGGTTCTGCATGTCAAACGTACTGTGGAGTGGTGAAAACTCCAGAAAACGTGTTTCGTGCATTAAGTAGCTCGAAAAGAGCGATCTAGATGATTCTGCATACTTCTGACAAAAGACCCACCAAGATTATCGCACAAAATGCATATCTCAGCCTGAAACACCACGAAAATCAAGATATCGCCTGTTCTGCATATCAAACGCACTGTGGAGTGGTGAAAACACCAGATAACGTGTTTCTCGCATTAAATAGCTCGAAAAGTGCGATCTCGATGATTCTGCATACTTCTAACAGAAGTCTCACCAAGATTATCGCAGAAAATGCATATCTCTGCTTGAAACCCCACGAAAACCAAGATATGTACTGTTCTGCATATCAAACGCACTGTGGAGTGGTGAAAACACCAGATAACCTGTTTCTCGCACTAACTAGCTCGAAACGAGCGATCTCGATGATTCTGCATACTTCGGCCAGAAGTCTCAACAAGATTATCGCAGAAAATGCATATCTCAGCTTGAAACCCCACGAAAACCAAGATATCGCTGGTTCTGCATATCAAACGCACTGTGGAGTGGTGAAAACACCAGATAACGTGGTTCTCGCATTAAATACCTCGACAAGAGCGATATCGATGATTCCGTATACTTCGGACATATGTCTCACCAAGATTATCGCAGAAATTGCATATCTCAGCATGAAACCCGACGAACACCAAAATATCTCCGGTTCTGCATATCCAACGCACTGTGGAGTGGTGCAAACACCAGATAACGTGTTTCTCGCATTAAAGAGCTCGAAACGAGCGATCTCGATGATTCTGCATACTTCGGACAGAAGTCTCACCAAGATTATCGTAAAAAATGCATATATCTCAGCTTGAAACCCGACGAAAACCAAACATCGCCGGTTCTGCATATCAAACCAACTGTGGAGTGGTGAAAACACCAAACAACGTGTTTCTCGCATTAAATAGCTCGAATAGAGCGATCTCGATGATTAAGCATACTTCGGAAAGAAGTCTCACCAAGATTATCGCAGAAATTGCATATCTCAGCTTGAAACCCCACGAAAACCAAACATCGCCGGTTCTGCATATCAAACCAACTGTGGAGTGGTGAAAACCCCAGAAAACGTGTTTCTCGCATTAAATAGCTCGAAAAGTACGATCTCGATGACTCTGCATACTTCGGACAGAAGTCTCACCAAGATTATCGCAGAAAGTGCATATCTGAGCTTGAAACCCCACGAAAACCAGGATATCTCCGGTTCTGCATATCAAACGCACTGTGGAGTGGTGAAAACACCAGATAACGTGTTTCTCGCATTAAATTGGTCGAAACGAGCGATCTCGATGATTAAGCATACTTCGGACAGAAGTCTCATCAAGATTATCGTAAAAAATGCATATCTCAGCTTGAAACCCGACGAAAACCAAACATCGCCGGTTCTGCATATCAAACATACTGTGGAGTGGTGAAAACACCAGACAACGTGTATCTCTCATTAAATAGCTCGAATAGAGCGATCTCGATGATTAAGCACACTTCGGAAAGAAGTCTCACCAAGATTATCGCAGAAATTGCATATCTCAGCTTGAAACCCCACGAAAACCAAGATATCTCCTGTTCTGCATATCCAACGAACTGTGGAGTGGTGAAAACCCCAGAAAACGTGTTTCTCGCATTAAATAGCTCGAAAAGAGCGCACCTGATGTTTCTGCATACTTCGAACAGATGTTTCACCAAGATTATCGTAGTAAATGCATATCTCAGCTTGAAACCCGACGAAAACCAAACATCGCCGGTTTTGCATATCAAACCAACTGTGGAGTGGCGAAAACCCCAAAAAACTAGTTTCTCGCATTCAATAGGACGAAAAGAGGGATCTCGATGATTCTGCATACTTCGGACAGAGGTCTCACCAAGATTATCGCAGAAAATGCATATCTCAGCTTGAAACCCCACGAAAACCAAGATATCTCCGGGTCTGCACATCCAACGAACTGTGGTGTGGTGAAAACACCAGACAACGTGTTTCTCGCATTAAATAGATCGAAAAGTGCGATCTCGATGATTCTGCATACTTCGGACAGAAGTCTCATCAAGATTATCGTAAAAAATGCATATCTCAGCTTGAAACCCCACGAAAACCCAGATATCACTGGTTCTGCATATCCAACGAACTGTCGAGTGGTGAAATCCCCAGAAAACGTGTTTCTAGCAGCAAATAGCTCGAAACGAGCGCTCTCGACCTTTCTGCATACTTCGGACAGAAGTCTCAACAAGATTATCGCAGAAAATGCATATCTCAGCTTGAAACCCCACGAAAACCAAGATATGTACTGTTCTGCATATCGACCGCACTGTGGAGTGGTGAAAACACCAGATAACGTGTTTCTCGCACTAACTAGCTCGAAAAGAGCGATATCGATGATTCAGCATACTTCGGACAGAACTCTCACCAAGATTATCGCAGAAAATGCATATCTCAGCTTGAAACCCCACGAAAACCAAGATATCGCCGGTTCTGCATATCAAACGCACTGTGGTGTGGTGATAACACCAGATAACGTGTTTCTCGCATTAAATGGCTCGAAACGAGCGATCTCGATGCTTCTGCATACTTCTAACAGAAGTCTCACCAAGATTATCGCAGAAAATGCATATCTCAGCTTGAAACCCCACGAAAACCAAGATATCGCCGGTTCTGCATATCAAACGCACTGTGGAGTGGTGAAAACACCAGATAACGTGTTTCTCGCACTAACTAGCTCGAAACGAGCGATCTCGATGATTCTGCACACTTCGGCCAGAAGTCTCAACAAGATTATCGCAGAAAATGCATATCTCAGCTTGAATCCCCACCAAAACCAAGATATGTACTGTTCTGCATATCCAACGCACTGTGGAGCGGTGAAAACACCAGATAACGTGTTCCTCGCACTAACTAGCTCGAAAAGGGCGATCTCGATGATTCAGCATACTTCGGACAGAAGACTCACAAAGATTATCGCAGAAAATGCATATCTCAGCTTGAAACCCCACGAAAACCAAGATATCGCCGGTTCTGCATATCAAACGTACTGTGGAGTGGTGAAAACTCCAGAAAACGTGTTTCGTGCATTAAGTAGCTCGAAAAGAGCGATCTAGATGATTCAGCATACTTCTGACAAAAGACCCACCAAGATCATCGCACAAAATGCATATCTCAGCTTGAAACCCCACGAAAACCAAGATATCGCCGGTTCTGCATATCAAACGTACTGTGGAGTGGTGAAAACTCCAGAAAACGTGTTTCGTGCATTAAGTAGCTCGAAAAGAGCGATCTAGATGATTCTGCATACTTCTGACAAAAGACCCACCAAGATTATCGCACAAAATGCACATCTCAGCTTGAAACCCCACGAAAACCAAGATATCGCCGGTTCTGCATATCAAACGTACTGTGGAGTGGTGAAAACTCCAGAAAACGTGTTTCGTGCATTAAGTAGCTCGAAAAGAGCGATCTAGATGATTCTGCATACTTCTGACAAAAGACCCACCAAGATTATCGCACAAAATGCATATCTCAGCTGGAAACACCACGAAAATCAAGATATCGCATGTTCTGCATATCAAACGCACTGTGGGTTGGTGAAAACAACAGATATCGTGTTTCTCGCATTAAATACCTCGAAAAGTGCGATCTCGATGATTCTGCATACTTCTAACAGAAGTCTCACCAAGATTATCGCAGAAAATGCATATCTCATTTGGAAACACCACGAAAATCAAGATATCGCCTGTTCTGCATATCAAACGCACTGTGGAGTGGTGAAAACAACCAGAGAACGTGTTTCTCGCATTAAATTGCTCGAAAAGAGCGATCTCGATGATTCAGCATACTTCCGACAGAAGTCTCACCAAGAATATCGCAGGAAATGCATATCTCAGCTTCAAACCCCACGAAAACCAAGATATCTACTGTTCTGCATATCCAACGAACTGTGGAGTGGTGAAAACCCCACAAAGCGTGTTTCTAGCATTAAATAGCTCGAAAAGAGCGCTCTCGACCTTTCTGCATACTTCGGACAGAAGTCTCAACAAGATTATCGCAGAAAATGCATATCTCAACTTGAAACCCCACGAAAACCAAGATATGTACTGTTCTGCATATCAAACGCACTGTGGAGTGGTGAAAACACCAGATAACGTGTTTCTCGCACTAACTATCTCGAAACGAGCGATCTCGATGATTCTGCACACTTCGGCCAGAAGTCTCAACAAGATTATCGCAGAAAATGCATATCTCAGCTTGAAACCCCACGAAAACCAAGATATGTACTGTTCTGCATATCAAACGCACTGTGGAGCGGTGAAAACAACAGATAACGTGTTTCTCGCACTAACTAGCTCGAAAAGGGCGATCTCGATGATTCAGCATACTTCGGACAGAAGTCTCACAAAGATTATCGCTGAAAATGCATATCTCAGCTTGAAACCCCACGAAAACCAAGATATCGCCGGTTCTGCATATCAAACGTACTGTGGAGTGGTGAAAACTCCAGAAAACGTGTTTCGTGCATTAAGTAGCTCGAAAAGAGCGATCTAGATGATTCTGCATACTTCGGCCAGAAGTCTCAACAAGATTATCGCAGAAAATGCATATCTCAGCTTGAAACCCCACGAAAACCAAGATATCTCCGGTTCTGCATATCCAACGAACTGTGGAGTGGTGAAAACCCCAGAAAACGAGTTTCTCGATTTAAATAGCTCGAAAAGAGCGCTCTCGATGTTTCTGCATACTTCGGACAGATGTTTCACCAAGATTATCGTAGAAAATGCATATCTCAGCTTGAAACCCGACCGAAACCAAGATATCTCCGGTTCTGCATGTCAAACGTACTGTGGAGTGGTGAAAACTCCAGAAAACGTGTTTCGTGCATTAAGTAGCTCGAAAAGAGCCATCTAGATGATTCTGCATACTTCTGACAAAAGACCCACCAAGATTATCGCACAAAATGCATATCTCAGCTGGAAACACCACGAAAATCAAGATATCGCCTGTTCTGCATATCAAACGCACTGTGGAGTGGTGAAAACACCAGATAACGTGTTTCTCGCATTAAATAGCTCGAAAAGTGCGATCTCGATGATTCTGCATACTTCTAACAGAAGTCTCACCAAGATTATCGCAGAAAAGGCATATCTCTGCTTGAAACCCCACGAAAACCAAGATATCGCCTGTTCTGCATATCAAACGCACTGTGGAGTGGTGAAAACACCAGATAACGTGTTTCTCGCATTAAATAGCTCGAAAAGTGCGATCTCGATGATTCTGCATACTTCTAACAGAAGTCTCACCAAGATTATCGCAGAAAATGCATATCTCAGCTTGAAACCCCACGAAAACCAAGATATGT
Source organism: Anthophora plumipes (assembly GCA_951804975.1). Classification (NCBI taxonomy): domain Eukaryota; kingdom Metazoa; phylum Arthropoda; class Insecta; order Hymenoptera; family Apidae; genus Anthophora; species Anthophora plumipes. The sequence continues at coordinate 8,256,717 of CATORF010000206.1, read as the reverse complement.
ACTGTTCTGCATATCAACCGCACTGTGGAGTGGTGAAAACACCAGATAACGTGTTTCTCGCACTAACTAGCTCGAAACGAGCGATCTCGATGATTCTGCATACTTCGGCCAGAAGTCTCAACAAGATTATCGCAGAAAATGCATATCTCTGCTTGAAACCCCACGAAAATCAAGATATGTACTGTTCTGCATATCAAACGCACTGTGGAGTGGTGAAAACACCAGATAACGTGTTTCTCGCACTAACTAGCTCGAAAAGAGCGATCTCGATGATTCAGCATACTTCGGACAAAAGTCTCACCAAGATTATCGCAGAAAATGCATATCTCAGCTTGAAACCTCACGAAAACCGAGTTATCTCCGGTTCTGCACATCAAACGTACCGTGGAGTGGTGAAAACCCCAGAAAACGTGTTTCTAGCAGTAAATAGCTCGAAAAGAGCGCTCTCGACCTTTCTGCATACTTCGGACAGAAGTCTCAACAAGATTATCGCAGAAAATGCATATCTCAGGCTTGAAACCCCACGAAAACCAAGATATGTACTGTTCTGCATATCGAACGCACTGTGGAGTGGCGAAAACACCAGATAACGTGTTTCTCGCACTAACTAGCTCGAAAAGAGCGATATCGATGATTCAGCATCCTTCGGACAGAAGTCTCACCAAGATTATCGAAGAAAATGCATATCTCAGCTTGAAACCCCACGAAAACCAAGATATCGCCGGTTCTGCATATCAAACGCACTGTGGTGTGGTGATAACACCAGATAACGTGTTTCTCGCATTAAATGGCTCGAAACGAGCGATCTCGATGCTTCTGCATACTTCTAACAGAAGTCTCACCAAGATTATCGCAGAAAATGCATATCTCTGCTTGAAACCCCACGAAAACCAAGATATCTCCGGTTCTGCATATCCAACGAACTGTGGAGTGGTGAAAACCCCAGAAAACGAGTTTCTCGCATTAAATAGCTCGAAAAGAGCGCTCTCGATGTTTCTGCATACTTCGGACAGATGTTTCACCAAGATTATCGTAGAAAATGCATATCTCAGCTTGAAACCCGACCGAAACCAAGATATCTCCGGTTCTGCATGTCAAACGTACTGTGGAGTGGTGAAAACTCCAGAAAACGTGTTTCGTGCATTAAGTAGCTCGAAAAGAGCGATCTAGATGATTCTGCATACTTCTGACAAAAGACCCACCAAGATTATCGCACAAAATGCATATCTCAGCCTGAAACACCACGAAAATCAAGATATCGCCTGTTCTGCATATCAAACGCACTGTGGAGTGGTGAAAACACCAGATAACGTGTTTCTCGCATTAAATAGCTCGAAAAGTGCGATCTCGATGATTCTGCATACTTCTAACAGAAGTCTCACCAAGATTATCGCAGAAAATGCATATCTCTGCTTGAAACCCCACGAAAACCAAGATATGTACTGTTCTGCATATCAAACGCACTGTGGAGTGGTGAAAACACCAGATAACGTGTTTCTCGCACTAACTAGCTCGAAACGAGCGATCTCGATGATTCTGCATACTTCGGCCAGAAGTCTCAACAAGATTATCGCAGAAAATGCATATCTCAGCTTGAAACCCCACGAAAATCAAGATATGTACTGTTCTGCATATCAAACGCACGGTGGAGTGGTGAAAACACCAGATAACGTGTTTCTCGCACTAACTAGCTCGAAAAGAGCGATCTCGATGATTCAGCATACTTCGGACAAAAGTCTCACCAAGATTATCGCAGAAAATGCATATCTCAGCTTGAAACCTCACGAAAACCGAGTTATCTCCGGTTCTGCACATCAAACGTACCGTGGAGTGGTGAAAACCCCAGAAAACGTGTTTCTAGCAGTAAATATCTCGAAAAGAGCGCTCTCGACCTTTCTGCATACTTCGGACAGAAGTCTCAACAAGATTATCGCAGAAAATGCATATCTCAGCTTGAAACCCCACGAAAACCAAGATATGTACTGTTCTGCATATCGAACGCACTGTGGAGTGGCGAAAACACCAGATAACGTGTTTCTCGCACTAACTAGCTCGAAAAGAGCGATATCGATGATTCAGCATCCTTCGGACAGAAGTCTCACCAATATTATCGCAGAAAATGCATATCTCAGCTTGAAACCCCACGAAAACCAAGATATCGCCGGTTCTGCATATCAAACGCACTGTGGTGTGGTGATAACACCAGATAACGTGTTTCTCGCATTAAATGGCTCGAAACGAGCGATCTCGATGCTTCTGCATACTTCTAACAGAAGTCTCACCAAGATTATCGCAGAAAATGCATATCTCTGCTTGAAACCCCACGAAAACCAAGATATCTACTGTTCTGCATATCCAACGAAATGTCGAGTGGTGAAAACCCCAGAAAACGTGTTTCTAGCAGTAAATAGCTCGAAAAGAGCGCTCTCGACCTTTCTGCATACTTCGGACAGAAGTCTCAACAAGATTATCGCAGAAAATGGATATCTCAGCTTGAAACCCCACGAAAACCAAGATATGTACTGTTCTGCATATCGAACGCACTGTGGAGTGGTGCAAACACCAGATAACGTGTTTCTCGCACTAACTAGCTCGAAAAGAGCGATATCGATGATTCAGCCTACTTCGGACAGAAGTCTCACCAAGATTATCGCAGAAAATGCATATCTCAGCTTGAAACCCGACCGAAACCAAGATATCTCCGGTTCTGCATGTCAAACGTACTGTGGAGTGGTGAAAACTCCAGAAAACGTGTTTCGTGCATTAAGTAGCTCGAAAAGAGCGATCTAGATGATTCTGCATACTTCTGACAAAAGACCCACCAAGATTATCGCACAAAATGCATATCTCAGCTGGAAACACCACGAAAATCAAGATATCGCCTGTTCTGCATATCAAACGCACTGTGGAGTGGTGAAAACACCAGATAACGTGTTTCTCGCATTTAATAGCTCGAGAAGTGCGATCTCGATGATGCTGCATACTTCTAACAGAAGTCTCACCAAGATTATCGCAGAAAATGCATATCTCTGCTTGAAACCCCACGAAAACCAAGATATCTACTGTTCTGCATATCCAACGAACTGTGGAATGGAGAAAACCCCACAAAACGTGTTTCTCGCACTAACTAGCTCGAAAAGAGCGATCTCGATGATTCAGCATACTTCGGACAGAAGTCTCACCAAGATTATCGCAGAAAATGCATATCTCAGCTTGAAACCACACGAAAACCAAGATGTCGCCGGTTCTGCATATCAAACGCACTGTGGAGTGGTGAAAACACCAGATAACGTGTTTCTCGCATTAAATAGCTCGAAAAGTGCGATCTCGATGATTCTGCATACTTCTAACAGAAGTCTCACGAAGATAATCGCAGAAAATGCATATCTCAGCTTGAAACCCCACGAAAACCAAGATATCGCTGGTTCTGCATATCAAACGCACTGTGGAGTGGTGAAAACACCGCATAATGTTTTTCTCGCAATAACTAGCTCGAAACGAGCGATCTCGATGCTTCTGCATCCTTCTAACAGAAGTCTCACCAAGATTATCGCAGAAAATGCATATCTCAGCTTGAAACCCCACAAAAACCGAGATATCTCCGGTTCTGCATATCCAACGAACTGTGGAGTGGTGAAAACCCCAGAAAACGAGTTTCTCGCATTAAATAGCTCGAAAAGAGCGCTCTCGATGTTTCTGCATACTTCGGACAGATGTTTCACCAAGATTATCGTAGAAAATGCATATCTCAGCTTGAAACCCGACCGAAACCAAGATATCTCCGGTTCTGCATGTCAAACGTACTGTGGAGTGGTGAAAACTCCAGAAAACGTGTTTCGTGCATTAAGTAGCTCGAAAAGAGCGATCTAGATGATTCTGCACACTTCGGCCAGAAGTCTCAACAAGATTATCGCAGCAAATGCATATCTCAGCTTGAAACCCCACGAAAACCAAGATATCTCCGGTTCTGCATATCCAACGAACTGTGGAGTGGTGAAAACCCCAGAAAACGAGTTTCTCGCATTAAATAGCTCGAAAAGAGCGCTCTCGATGTTTCTGCATACTTCGGACAGATGTTTCACCAAGATTATCTTAGAAAATGCATATCTCAGCTTGAAACCCGACCGAAACCAAGATATCTCCGGTTCTGCATGTCAAACGTACTGTGGAGTGGTGAAAACTCCAGAAAACGTGTTTCGTGCATTAAGTAGCTCGAAAAGAGCGATCTAGGTGATTCTGCATACTTCTAACAGAAGTATCACCAAGATTATCGCAGAAAATGCATATCTCTGCTTGAAACCCCACGAAAACCAAGATATCTACTGTTCTGCATATCCATCGAACTGTGGAGTGGTGAAAACCCCACAAAACGTGTTTCTAGCATTAAATAGCTCGAAAAGGGCGCTCTCGACCTTTCTGCATACTTCGGACAGAAGTCTCAACAACATTATCGCAGAAAATGGATATCTCAGCTTGAATCCCCACGAAAATCAAGATATGTGCTGTTCTGCATATCAAACGCACTGTGGAGTGGTGAAAACACCAGATAACGTGTTTCTCGCACTAACTAGCTCGAAAAGAGCGATCTCGATGATTCAGCATACTTCGGACAAAAGTCTCACCAAGATTATCGCAGAAAATGCATATCTCAGCTTGAAACCTCACGAAAACCGAGTTATCTCCGGTTCTGCACATCAAACGTACCGTGGAGTGGTGAAAACCCCAGAAAACGTGTTTCTAGCAGTAAATAGCTCGAAAAGAGCGCTCTCGACCTTTCTGCATACTTCGGACAGAAGTCTCAACAAGATTATCGCAGAAAATGCATATCTCAGCTTGAAACCCCACGAAAACCAAGATATCGCCGGTTCTGCATATCAAACGCACTGTGGTGTGGTGATAACACCAGATAACGTGTTTCTCGCATTAAATGGCTCGAAACGAGCGATCTCGATGCTTCTGCATACTTCTAACAGAAGTCTCACCAAGATTATCGCAGAAAATGCATATCTCTGCTTGAAACCCCACGAAAACCAAGATATCTACTGTTCTGCATATCCAACGAAATGTGGAGTGGTGAAAACCCCAGAAAACGTGTTTCTAGCAGTAAATAGCTCGAAAAGAGCGCTCTCGACCTTTCTGCATACTTCGGAGAGAAGTCTCAACAAGATTATCGCAGAAAATGGATATCTCAGCTTGAAACCCCACGAAAACCAAGATATGTACTGTTCTGCATATCGAACGCACTGTGGAGTGGTGAAAACACCAGATAACGTGTTTCTCGCACTAACTAGCTCGAAACGAGCGATCTCGATGATTCTGCACACTTCGGCCAGAAGTCTCAACAAGATTATCGCAGAAAATGCATATCTCAGCTTGAAACCCCACGAAAACCAAGATATCTCCGGTTCTGCATATCCAACGAACTGTGGAGTGGTGAAAACCCTAGAAAACGAGTTTCTCGCATTAAATAGCTCGAAAAGAGCGCTCTCGATGTTTCTGCATACTTCGGACAGATGTTTCACCAAGATTATCGTAGAAAATGCATATCTCAGCTTGAAACCCGACCGAAACCAAGATATCTCCGGTTCTGCATGTCAAACGTACTGTGGAGTGGTGAAAACTCCAGAAAACGTGTTTCGTGCATTAAGTAGCTCGAAAAGAGCGATCTAGATGATTCTGCATACTTCTGACAAAAGACCCACCAAGATTATCGCACAAAATGCATATCTCAGCCTGAAACCCCACGAAAACCAAGATATGTACTGTTCTGCATATCAAACGCACTGTGGAGTGGTGAAAACACCAGATAACGTGTTTCTCGCACTAACTAGCTCGAAGCGAGCGATCTCGATGATTCTGCATACTTCGGCCAGAAGTCTCAACAAGATTATCGCAGAAAATGCATATCTCAGCTTGAAACCCCAAGAAAATCAAGATATGTACTGTTCTGCATATCAAGCGCACGGTGGAGTGGTGAAAACACCAGATAACGTGTTTCTCGCACTAACTAGCTCCAAAAGAGCGATCTCGATGATTCAGCATACTTAGGACAAAAGTCACACCAAGATTATCGCAGAAAATGCATATCTCAGCTTGAAACCCCACGAAAACCAAGATATGTACTGTTCTGCATATCGAACGCACTGTGGAGTGGCGAAAACACCAGATAACGTGTTTCTCGCACTAACTAGCTCGAAAAGAGCGATATCGATGATTCAGCATCCTTCGGACAGAAGTCTCACCAAGATTATCGCAGAAAATGCATATCTCAGCTTGAAACCCCACGAAAACCAAGATATCGCCGGGTCTGCATATCAAACGCACTGTGGTGTGGTGATAACACCAGATAACGTGTTTCTCGCATTAAATGGCTCGAAACGAGCGATCTCGATGCTTCTGCATACTTCTAACAGAAGTCTCACCAAGATTATCGCAGAAAATGCATATCTCTGCTTGAAACCCCACGAAAACCAAGATATCTACTGTTCTGCATATCCAACGAACTGTGGAGTGGAGAAAACCCCACAAAACGTGTTTCTCGCACTAACTAGCTCGAAAAGAGCGATCTCGATGATTCAGCATACTTCGGACAGAAGTCTCACCAAGATTATCGCAGAAAATGCATATCTCAGCTTGAAACCACACGAAAACCAAGATGTCGCCGGTTCTGCATATCAAACGCACTGTGGAGTGGTGAAAACACCAGATAACGTGTTTCTCGCATTAAATAGCTCGAAAAGTGCGATCTCGATGATTCTGCATACTTCTAACAGAAGTCTCACCAAGATTATCGCAGAAAATGCATATCTCAGCTTGAAACCCCACGAAAACCAAGATATCGCTGGTACTGCATATCAAACGCACTGTGGAGTGGTGAAAACACCAGATAACGTGTTTCTCGCATTAAATAGCTCGAAAAGAGCGTTCTAGAAGATCCTGCATACTTGTGACAGAAGTCTCTCCAAGATTATCGTAGAAAATGCATATCTCAGCTTGAAACCCGACGAAAACCGAGTTATCTCCGGTTCTGCACACCAAACGTACCGTGGAGTGGTGAAAACACCAGAAAACGTGTTTCGCGCATTAAGTAGCTCGAAAAGAGAGTTCTCGAAGATTCTGCATACTTCTGACAGAAGTCTCACCAACATTATCGTAGAAAATGCATATCTCAGCTGGAAACACCACGAAAATCAAGATATCGCCGGTTCTGCATATCAAACGCACTGTGGAGTGGTGAAAACACCAGATAACGTGTTTCTCGCATTAAGTAGCTCGAAACGAGCGTTCTCGATGATTCTGCATACGTCTCATAGATGAAACACCAAGATTATCGCAGAAAATGCATATATCAGCTGGAAACCCCATGAAAACCAAGTTGTCGGCGGATCAACATATCAAACGCACTGTGGAGTGGTCAAAACACCAGAAAACTTGTTTTTTCGCATTAAATAGCTCGAAAAGAGCGATCTAGATGATTCTGGATACTTCTGACTGAAGTCTCACCAAGATTATCGCAGAAAATGCATATCTCAGCTTGAAACCCCCGAAGACCAAGATATCTCCGGTTCTGCATATCCAACGAACTGTGGAGTGGTGAAAACCCCAGAAAACGAGTTTCTCGCATTAAGTAGCTCGAAAAGAGAGTTCTCGAAGATTCTGCATACTTCTGACAGAAGTCTCACCAACATTATCGTAGAAAATGCATATCTCAGCTGGAAACACCACGAAAATCAAGATATCGCCGGTTCTGCATATCAAACGCACTGTGGAGTGGTGAAAACACCAGATAACGTGTTTCTCGCATTAAATAGCACGAAAAGAGCGTTCTCGAAGATCCTGCATACTTGTGACAGAAGTCTCTCCAAGATTATCGTAGAAAATGCATATCTCAGCTTGAAACCCGACGAAAATCAAGATATCGCCTGTTCTGCAGATCAAACGCACTGTGGAGTGGTGAAAACAACCAGAGAACGTGTTTCTCGCATTAAATAGCTCGAAAAGAGCGATCTCGATGATTCAGCATACTTCGGACAGAAGTCTCACCAAGATTATCGTAAAAAATGCATATCTCAGCTTGAAACCCCATGAAAACCAAGATATCGCTGGTACTGCATATCAAACGCAGTGTGGAGTGGTCAATACACCAGATAACGTGTTTCTCGCATTAAATAGCTCGAAACGAACGATCTAGATTATTCTGCATACTTCTGGCAGAAGTCTCACCAAGATTATCGTAGAAAATGCATATCTCAGCTTGAAACCCGACGAAAACCGAGTTATCTCCGGTTCTGCACACCAAACGTACCTTGGACTGGTGAAAACACCAGAAAACGTGTTTCGCGCATTAAGTAGCTCGAAAAGAGCGTTCTCGAAGATTCTGCATACTTCTGACAGAAGTCTCACCAGGGTTATCGTAGAAAATGGATATCTCAGCCTAAAACCCGACCGAAACCAAGATATCTCCGGTTCTGCATTTCAAACGTACTGTGGAGTGGTGAAAACACCAGAAAACCTGTTTCGTGCATTAAGTAGCTCGAAAAGAGCGATCAAGATGATTCTGCATTCTTCTAACAGAAGTCTCACCAAGATTATCGCAGAAAATGCATATCTCTGCTTGAAACCCCACGAAAACCAAGATATCTACTGTTCTGCATATCCAACGAAATGTGGAGTGGTGAAAACCCCAGAAAACGTGTTTCTAGCAGTAAATAGCTCGAAAAGAGCGCTCTCGACCTTTCTGCATACTTCGGAGAGAAGTCTCAACAAGATTATCGCAGAAAATGGATATCTCAGCTTGAAACCCCACGAAAACCAAGATATGTACTGTTCTGCATATCGAACGCACTGTGGAGTGGTGAAAACACCAGATAACGTGTTTCTCGCACTAACTAGCTCGAAACGAGCGATCTCGATGATTCTGCACACTTCGGCCAGAAGTCTCAACAAGATTATCGCAGAAAATGCATATCTCAGCTTGAAACCCCACGAAAACCAAGATATCTCCGGTTCTGCATATCCAACGAACTGTGGAGTGGTGAAAACCCTAGAAAACGAGTTTCTCGCATTAAATAGCTCGAAAAGAGCGCTCTCGATGTTTCTGCATACTTCGGACAGATGTTTCACCAAGATTATCGTAGAAAATGCATATCTCAGCTTGAAACCCGACCGAAACCAAGATATCTCCGGTTCTGCATGTCAAACGTACTGTGGAGTGGTGAAAACTCCAGAAAACGTGTTTCGTGCATTAAGTAGCTCGAAAAGAGCGATCTAGATGATTCTGCATACTTCTGACAAAAGACCCACCAAGATTATCGCACAAAATGCATATCTCAGCCTGAAACCCCACGAAAACCAAGATATGTACTGTTCTGCATATCAAACGCACTGTGGAGTGGTGAAAACACCAGATAACGTGTTTCTCGCACTAACTAGCTCGAAGCGAGCGATCTCGATGATTCTGCATACTTCGGCCAGAAGTCTCAACAAGATTATCGCAGAAAATGCATATCTCAGCTTGAAACCCCAAGAAAATCAAGATATGTACTGTTCTGCATATCAAGCGCACGGTGGAGTGGTGAAAACACCAGATAACGTGTTTCTCGCACTAACTAGCTCCAAAAGAGCGATCTCGATGATTCAGCATACTTAGGACAAAAGTCACACCAAGATTATCGCAGAAAATGCATATCTCAGCTTGAAACCCCACGAAAACCAAGATATGTACTGTTCTGCATATCGAACGCACTGTGGAGTGGCGAAAACACCAGATAACGTGTTTCTCGCACTAACTAGCTCGAAAAGAGCGATATCGATGATTCAGCATCCTTCGGACAGAAGTCTCACCAAGATTATCGCAGAAAATGCATATCTCAGCTTGAAACCCGACCGAAACCAAGATATCCCCGGTTCTGCATGTCAAACGTACTGTGGAGTGGTGAAAACTCCAGAAAACGTGTTTCGTGCATTAAGTAGCTCGAAAAGAGCGATCTAGATGATTCTGCATACTTGTGACAAAAGACCCACCAAGATTATCGCTCAAAATGCATATCTCAGCTGGAAACACCACGAAAATCAAGATATCGCCTGTTCTGCATATCTAACGCACTGTGGAGTGGTGAAAACACCAGATAACGTGTTTCTCGCATTAAATAGCTCGAAAAGAGCGTTCTCGAAGATCCTGCATACTTCTGACAGAAGTCTCACCAAGATTATCGTAGAAAATGCATATCTCAGCTTGAAACCCGACGAAAACCGAGTTATCTCCGGTTCTGCACACCAAACGTACCGTGGAGTGGTGAAAACACCTGAAAACGTGTTCCGCGCATTAAGTAGCTCGAAAAGAGCGTTCTCGAAGATTCTGCATACTTCTGACAGAAGTCTCACCAACATTATCGTAGAAAATGCATATCTCAGCTGGAAACACCACGAAAATCAAGATATCGCCGGTTCTGCATATCAAACGCACTGTGGAGTGGTGAAAACACCAGATAACGTGTTTCTCGCATTAAATAGCACGAAAAGAGCGTTCTCGAAGATCCTGCATACTTCTGACAGAAGTCTCACCAAGATTATCGTAGAAAATGCATATCTCAGCTTGAAACCCGTCGAAAACCGAGTTATCTCCGGTTCTGCACACCAAACGTACCTTGGAGTGGTGAAAACACCAGAAAACATGTTTCGTGCATTAAGTAGCTCGAAATGAGCGATCAAGATGATTCTGCATACTTCTGACAAAAGACCCACAAAGATTATCGCAGAAAATGCATATCTCTGCTTGAAACCCCACGAAAACCAAGATATCTACTGTTCTGCATATCCAACGAACTGTGGAGTGGTGAAAACCCCAGAAAACGTGTTTCTAGCATTAAATAGCTCGAAAAGAGCGCTCTCGACATTTCTGCATACTTCGGACAGAAGTCTCCACAAGATTATCGCAGAAAATGCATATCTCAGCTTGAAACCCCACGAAAACCAAGATATGTACTGTTCTGCATATCAAACGCACTGTGGAGTGTTGAAAACACCAGATAACGTGTTTCTCGCACTAACTAGCTCGAAACGAGCGATCTCGATGATTCTGCATACTTCGGACAGAAGTCTCCACAAGATTATCGCAGAAAATGCATATCTCAGCTTGAAACCCCACGAAAACCAAGATATGTACTGTTCTGCATATCATTCGCACTGTGGAGTGGTGAAAACACCAGATAACGTGTTTCTCGCACTAACTAGCTCGAAAAGAGCGTTCTCGAAGATTCTGCATTCTTCTGACAGAAGTCTCACCAGGGTTATCGTAGAAAATGCATATCTCAGCCTTAAACCCGACCGAAACCAAGATATCTCCGGTTCTGCATATCAAACCAACTGTGGAGTGGTGAAAACACCAGCTAACGTGTTTCTCGCATTAAATAGCTCGAAAAGAGCGATATCGATGATTCTGCATACTTCTGACTGAAGTCTCACCAATATTATCGCAGAAAATGCATATCTCAGCTTGAAACTCGACTAAAACCAAAATATCTCCGGTTCTGCATATCCAACGCACTGTGGAGTGGTGAAAACACCAGAAAACGTGTTTCCCGCATTAAGTAGCTCGAAAAGAGCGCTCTCGATGTTTCTGCATACTTTGGACAGATGTTTCGCCAAGCTTATCGTAGAAAATGCATACCTCAGCTTGAAACCCGACGAAAACCAAAATATCTCCGGTTCTGCATATCCAACGCACTGTGGAGTGGTGATAACACCAGATAACGTGTTTCTCGCATTAAGTAGCTCGAAACTAGCGATCTCGATGATTCTGCATACTTCGGACAGAAGCCTCAAAAAGATTATCGCAGAAAATGCATATCTCAGCTTGAAACCTCACGAAAATCAAGATGACGCCGGTTCTGCATATCAAACGCACTGTGGAGTGGTGAAAACAACCAGATAACGTGTTTCTCGCATTAAATAGCTCGAAACGAGCGATCTAGGTGATTCTGCATACTTCTGACTGAAGTCTCACCAATATTTTCGCAGAAAATGCATATCTCAGCTTGAAACCCGACGTAAAAACCAAAATATCTCCGGTTCTGCATATCCAACGCACTGTGGAGTGGTGAAAACACCAGATAACCTGTTTCTCGCATTAAGTAGCTCGAAACTAGCGATCTCGATGATTCTGCATACTTCGGACAGAAGGCTCAACAAGATTATCGTAGAAAATGCATATCTCAGCCAAAAACCCGACCGAAACCAAGATATCTCCGGTTCTGCATTTCAAACGTACTGTGGAGTGGTGAAAACACCAGAAAACCTGTTTCGTGCATTAAGTAGCTCGAAAAGAGCGATCAAGATGATTCTGCATCCTTCTGACAAAAGACACACCAAGATTATCGCAGAAAATGCATATCTCAGTTGGAAACACCACGAAAATCAGGATATAGCCTGTTCTGCAAATCAAACGCACTGCGGAGTGGTGAAAACAACCAGAGAACGTGTTTCTCGCATTAAATAGCTCGCAAAGAGCGCTCTCGATGTTTCTGCATACTTCGGACAGATGTTTCACCAAGATTATCGTAGAAAATGCATATCTCAGCTTGAAACCCGACGAAAACCAAAATATCGCCGGTTCTGCATATCAAACCAACTGTGGAGTGGTGAAAACACCAGATAACGTGTTTCTCGCATTAAATAGCTCGAAAAGTGCGATCTCGATGATTCTGCATACTTCAAGCAGAAGTCTCACCAAGATTATCGCAGAAAATGCATATCTCTGCTTGAAACCCCACGAAAACCAAGATATCTACTGTTCTGCATATCCAACGAACTGTGGAGTGGTGAAAACCCCAGAAAACGTGTTTCTAGCATTAAATAGCTCGAAAAGAGCGCTCTCGACATTTCTGCATACTTCGGACAGAAGTCTCCACAAGATTATCGCAGAAAATGCATATCTCAGCTTGAAACCCCACGAAAACCAAGATATGTACTGTTCTGCATATCAAACGCACTGTGGAGTGTTGAAAACACCAGATAACGTGTTTCTCGCACTAACTAGCTCGAAACGAGCGATCTCGATGATTCTGCATACTTCGGACAGAAGTCTCAACAAGATTATCGCAGAAAATGCATATCTCAGCTTGAAACTCGACCGAAACCAAGATATCTCCGGTTCTGCATGTCAAACGTACACTGGAGTGGTGAATACACCAGAAAACGTGTTTCTCGCATTAAATAGCTCGAAAAGAGCGATCAAGATGATTCTGCATACTTCTGACAGAAGACTCACCAAGATTATCGCAGAAAATGCATATCTCAGCTGGAAACACCACGAAAATCAAGATATTGCCGGTTCTGCATATCAAACGCAGTGTGGAGTGGTCAATACACCAGATAACGTGTTTCTCGCATTAAATAGCTCGAAACGAACGATCTAGATTATTCTGCATACTTCTGACTGAAGTCTCACCAAGAGTATCGCAGAAAATGCATATCTCAGCTTGAAACCCCACGAAAACCAAGATATGTACTGTTCTGCATATCAAACGCACTGTGGAGTGTTGAAAACACCAGATAACGTGTTTCTCGCACTAACTAGCTCGAAACGAGCGATCTCGATGATTCTGCATACTTCGGACAGAAGTCTCAACAAGATTATCGCAGAAAATGCATATCTCAGCTTGAAACCTCACGAAAATCAAGATGACGCCGGTTCTGCATATCAAACGCAGTGTGGAGTGGTCAATACACCAGATAACGTGTTTCTCGCATTAAATAGCTCGAAACGAACGATCTAGATTATTCTGCATACTTCTGACTGAAGCCTCACCAAGAGTATCGCAGAAAATGCATATCTCAGCTGGAAACCCTACGAAAACCAAGATATCGCCGGTTCTCCATAACAGACGCACTGTGGAGTGGTGAAAACACCAGAAAACGTGTTTCTCGCATTAACTAGCTCGAAAAGAGCGTTCTCGATGATTCTGCATACTTCTCATAGATGAAACACCAAGATTATCGCAGAAAATGCATATTTCAGCTGGAAACCCCACGAAAACCAAGTTATCGGCGGCTCTACATATCAAACGCACTGTGGAGTGGTCAAAACACCAGATAACGTGTTTCTCGCATTAAATAACTCGAAAAGAGCGATATCGATGATTATGCATACTTCTGACAGAAGACTCACCAAGATTATCGCAGAAAATGCATATTTCAGCTGGAAACCCCACGAAAACGAAGTTATCGGCGGCTCTACATATCAAACGCACTGTGGAGTGTTCAATACACCAGATAACGTGTTTCTCGCATTAAATAGCTCGAAAAGAGCGATATCTATAATTCTGCATACTTCGGACAGAAGTCTCACCAATATTATCGCAGAAAATGCATATCTCAGCATGAAACCTCACGAAAATCAAGATGACGCCGGTTCTGCATATCAAACGCACTGTGGAGTGGTGAAAACAACCAGAGAACGTGTTTCTCGCATTAAATAGCTCGAATAGAGCGATCTCGATGATTCTGCATACTTCTGACTGAAGTCTCACCAAGAGTATCGCAGAAAATGCATATCTCAGCTGGAAACCCTACGAAAACCAAGATATCGCCGGTTCTCCATAACAGACGCACTGTGGAGTGGTGAAAACACCAGAAAACGTGTTTCTCGCATTAACTAGCTCGAAAAGAGCGTTCTCGATGATTCTGCATACTTCTCATAGATGAAACACCAAGATTATCGCAGAAAATGCATATTTCAGCTGGAAACCCCACGAAAACCAAGTTATCGGCGGATCTACATATCAAACGCACTGTGGAGTGGTCAAAACACCAGAAAACTTGTTTTTTCGCATTAAATAGCTCGAAAAGAGCGATCTAGATGATTCTGGATACTTCTGACTGAAGTCTCACCAATATTATCGCAGAAAATGCATATCTCAGCTCGAAACCTCACGAAAATCAAGATGTTGCCGGTTCTGCATATCAAACGCACTGTGGAGTGGTGAAAACAACCAGAGAACGTGTTTCTCGCATTAAATAGCTCGAATAGAGCGATCTCGATGATTCTGCATACTTCGGACAGAAGTCTCACCAAGATTATCGTAAAAAATGCATATCTCAGCTTGAAACCCCACGAAAACCAAGATATCGCTGGTACTGCATATCAAACGCACTGTGGAGTGGTGAAAACACCAGATAACGTGTTTCTCGCATTAAATAGCTCGAAAAGAGCGTTCTCGAAGATCCTGCATACTTGTGACAGAAGTCTCTCCAAGATTATCGTAGAAAATGCATATCTCAGCTTGAAACCCGACGAAAACCGAGTTATCTCCGGTTCTGCACACCAAACGTACCGTGGAGTGGTGAAAACACCTGAAAACGTGTTCCGCGCATTAAGTAGCTCGAAAAGAGCGTTCTCGAAGATTCTGCATACTTCTGACAGAAGTCTCACCAACATTATCGTAGAAAATGCATATCTCAGCTTGAAACCCGTCGAAAACCAAGTTCTCTCCGGTTCTTCACACCAAACGTACCTTGGAGTGGTGAAAACACCAGAAAACATGTTTCGTGCATTAAGTAGCTCGAAAAGAGCGATCAAGACGATTCTGCATACTTCTGACAAAAGACCCACAAAGATTATCGCAAAAAATGCATATCTCAGTTGGAAACACCACGAAAATCAAGATATCGCCTGTTCTGCAGATCAAACGCACTGTGGAGTGGTGAAAACAACCAGAGAACGTGTTTCTCGCATTAAATAGCTCGAAAAGTGCGATCTCGATGATTCTGCATACTTCTAACAGAAGTCTCACCAAGATTATCGCAGAAAATGCATATCTCTGCTTGAAACCCCACGAAAACCAAGATATCTACTGTTCTGCATATCCAACGAACTGTGGAGTGGTGAAAACCCCAGAAAACGTGTTTCTAGCATTAAATAGCTCGAAAAGAGCGCTCTCGACATTTCTGCATTCTTCTGACAGAAGTCTCACCAGGGTTATCGTAGAAAATGCATATCTCAGCCTTAAACCCGACCGAAACCAAGATATCTCCGGTTCTGCATATCAAACCAACTGTGGAGTGGTGAAAACACCAGCTAACGTGTTTCTCGCATTAAATAGCTCGAAAAGAGCGATATCGATGATTCTGCATACTTCTGACTGAAGTCTCACCAATATTATCGCAGAAAATGCATATCTCAGCTTGAAACTCGACTAAAACCAAAATATCTCCGGTTCTGCATATCCAACGCACTGTGGAGTGGTGAAAACACCAGAAAACGTGTTTCCCGCATTAAGTAGCTCGAAAAGAGCGCTCTCGATGTTTCTGCATACTTTGGACAGATGTTTCGCCAAGCTTATCGTAGAAAATGCATACCTCAGCTTGAAACCCGACGAAAACCAAAATATCTCCGGTTCTGCATATCCAACGCACTGTGGAGTGGTGAAAACACCAGATAACGTGTTTCTCGCATTAAGTAGCTCGAAACTAGCGATCTCGATGATTCTGCATACTTCGGACAGAAGCCTCAAAAAGATTATCGCAGAAAATGCATATCTCAGCTTGAAACCTCACGAAAATCAAGATGACGCCGGTTCTGCATATCAAACGCACTGTGGAGTGGTGAAAACAACCAGATAACGTGTTTCTCGCATTAAATAGCTCGAAACGAGCGATCTAGGTGATTCTGCATACTTCTGACTGAAGTCTCACCAATATTTTCGCAGAAAATGCATATCTCAGCTTGAAACCCGACGTAAAAACCAAAATATCTCCGGTTCTGCATATCCAACGCACTGTGGAGTGGTGAAAACACCAGATAACCTGTTTCTCGCATTAAGTAGCTCGAAACTAGCGATCTCGATGATTCTGCATACTTCGGACAGAAGGCTCAACAAGATTATCGTAGAAAATGCATATCTCAGCCAAAAACCCGACCGAAACCAAGATATCTCCGGTTCTGCATTTCAAACGTACTGTGGAGTGGTGAAAACACCAGAAAACCTGTTTCGTGCATTAAGTAGCTCGAAAAGAGCGATCAAGATGATTCTGCATCCTTCTGACAAAAGACACACCAAGATTATCGCAGAAAATGCATATCTCAGTTGGAAACACCACGAAAATCAGGATATAGCCTGTTCTGCAAATCAAACGCACTGCGGAGTGGTGAAAACAACCAGAGAACGTGTTTCTCGCATTAAATAGCTCGCAAAGAGCGCTCTCGATGTTTCTGCATACTTCGGACAGATGTTTCACCAAGATTATCGTAGAAAATGCATATCTCAGCTTGAAACCCGACGAAAACCAAAATATCGCCGGTTCTGCATATCAAACCAACTGTGGAGTGGTGAAAACACCAGATAACGTGTTTCTCGCATTAAATAGCTCGAAAAGTGCGATCTCGATGATTCTGCATACTTCAAGCAGAAGTCTCACCAAGATTATCGCAGAAAATGCATATCTCTGCTTGAAACCCCACGAAAACCAAGATATCTACTGTTCTGCATATCCAACGAACTGTGGAGTGGTGAAAACCCCAGAAAACGTGTTTCTAGCATTAAATAGCTCGAAAAGAGCGCTCTCGACATTTCTGCATACTTCGGACAGAAGTCTCCACAAGATTATCGCAGAAAATGCATATCTCAGCTTGAAACCCCACGAAAACCAAGATATGTACTGTTCTGCATATCAAACGCACTGTGGAGTGTTGAAAACACCAGATAACGTGTTTCTCGCACTAACTAGCTCGAAACGAGCGATCTCGATGATTCTGCATACTTCGGACAGAAGTCTCAACAAGATTATCGCAGAAAATGCATATCTCAGCTTGAAACTCGACCGAAACCAAGATATCTCCGGTTCTGCATGTCAAACGTACACTGGAGTGGTGAATACACCAGAAAACGTGTTTCTCGCATTAAATAGCTCGAAAAGAGCGATCAAGATGATTCTGCATACTTCTGACAGAAGACTCACCAAGATTATCGCAGAAAATGCATATCTCAGCTGGAAACACCACGAAAATCAAGATATTGCCGGTTCTGCATATCAAACGCAGTGTGGAGTGGTCAATACACCAGATAACGTGTTTCTCGCATTAAATAGCTCGAAACGAACGATCTAGATTATTCTGCATACTTCTGACTGAAGTCTCACCAAGAGTATCGCAGAAAATGCATATCTCAGCTTGAAACCCCACGAAAACCAAGATATGTACTGTTCTGCATATCAAACGCACTGTGGAGTGTTGAAAACACCAGATAACGTGTTTCTCGCACTAACTAGCTCGAAACGAGCGATCTCGATGATTCTGCATACTTCGGACAGAAGTCTCAACAAGATTATCGCAGAAAATGCATATCTCAGCTTGAAACCTCACGAAAATCAAGATGACGCCGGTTCTGCATATCAAACGCAGTGTGGAGTGGTCAATACACCAGATAACGTGTTTCTCGCATTAAATAGCTCGAAACGAACGATCTAGATTATTCTGCATACTTCTGACTGAAGCCTCACCAAGAGTATCGCAGAAAATGCATATCTCAGCTGGAAACCCTACGAAAACCAAGATATCGCCGGTTCTCCATAACAGACGCACTGTGGAGTGGTGAAAACACCAGAAAACGTGTTTCTCGCATTAACTAGCTCGAAAAGAGCGTTCTCGATGATTCTGCATACTTCTCATAGATGAAACACCAAGATTATCGCAGAAAATGCATATTTCAGCTGGAAACCCCACGAAAACCAAGTTATCGGCGGCTCTACATATCAAACGCACTGTGGAGTGGTCAAAACACCAGATAACGTGTTTCTCGCATTAAATAACTCGAAAAGAGCGATATCGATGATTATGCATACTTCTGACAGAAGACTCACCAAGATTATCGCAGAAAATGCATATTTCAGCTGGAAACCCCACGAAAACGAAGTTATCGGCGGCTCTACATATCAAACGCACTGTGGAGTGTTCAATACACCAGATAACGTGTTTCTCGCATTAAATAGCTCGAAAAGAGCGATATCTATAATTCTGCATACTTCGGACAGAAGTCTCACCAATATTATCGCAGAAAATGCATATCTCAGCATGAAACCTCACGAAAATCAAGATGACGCCGGTTCTGCATATCAAACGCACTGTGGAGTGGTGAAAACAACCAGAGAACGTGTTTCTCGCATTAAATAGCTCGAATAGAGCGATCTCGATGATTCTGCATACTTCTGACTGAAGTCTCACCAAGAGTATCGCAGAAAATGCATATCTCAGCTGGAAACCCTACGAAAACCAAGATATCGCCGGTTCTCCATAACAGACGCACTGTGGAGTGGTGAAAACGCCAGATAACGTGTTTCTCGCATTAACTAGCTCGAAAAGAGCGTTCTCGATGATTCTGCATACTTCTCATAGATGAAACACCAAGATTATCGCAGAAAATGCATATTTCAGCTGGAAACCCCACGAAAACCAAGTTATCGGCGGATCTACATATCAAACGCACTGTGGAGTGGTCAAAACACCAGAAAACTTGTTTTTTCGCATTAAATAGCTCGAAAAGAGCGATCTAGATGATTCTGGATACTTCTGACTGAAGTCTCACCAATATTATCGCAGAAAATGCATATCTCAGCTCGAAACCTCACGAAAATCAAGATGTTGCCGGTTCTGCATATCAAACGCACTGTGGAGTGGTGAAAACAACCAGAGAACGTGTTTCTCGCATTAAATAGCTCGAATAGAGCGATCTCGATGATTCTGCATACTTCGGACAGAAGTCTCACCAAGATTATCGTAAAAAATGCATATCTC
The DNA here is from genome assembly GCA_951804975.1 of Anthophora plumipes. Taxonomy (NCBI): domain Eukaryota; kingdom Metazoa; phylum Arthropoda; class Insecta; order Hymenoptera; family Apidae; genus Anthophora; species Anthophora plumipes. The sequence continues at coordinate 8,236,931 of CATORF010000206.1, read as the reverse complement.
AGCTTGAAACCCCACGAAAACCAAGATATCGCTGGTACTGCATATCAAACGCACTGTGGAGTGGTGAAAACACCAGATAACGTGTTTCTCGCATTAAATAGCTCGAAAAGAGCGTTCTCGAAGATCCTGCATACTTGTGACAGAAGTCTCTCCAAGATTATCGTAGAAAATGCATATCTCAGCTTGAAACCCGACGAAAACCGAGTTATCTCCGGTTCTGCACACCAAACGTACCGTGGAGTGGTGAAAACACCTGAAAACGTGTTCCGCGCATTAAGTAGCTCGAAAAGAGCGTTCTCGAAGATTCTGCATACTTCTGACAGAAGTCTCACCAACATTATCGTAGAAAATGCATATCTCAGCTGGAAACACCACGAAAATCAAGATATCGCCGGTTCTGCATATCAAACGCACTGTGGAGTGGTGAAAACACCAGATAACGTGTTTCTCGCATTAAATAGCACGAAAAGAGCGTTCTCGAAGATCCTGCATACTTCTGACAGAAGTCTCACCAAGATTATCGTAGAAAATGCATATCTCAGCTTGAAACCCGTCGAAAACCAAGTTCTCTCCGGTTCTTCACACCAAACGTACCTTGGAGTGGTGAAAACACCAGAAAACATGTTTCGTGCATTAAGTAGCTCGAAAAGAGCGATCAAGATGATTCTGCATACTTCTGACAAAAGACCCACAAAGATTATCGCAAAAAATGCATATCTCAGTTGGAAACACCACGAAAATCAAGATATCGCCTGTTCTGCAGATCAAACGCACTGTGGAGTGGTGAAAACAACCAGAGAACGTGTTTCTCGCATTAAATAGCTCGAAAAGTGCGATCTCGATGATTCTGCATACTTCTAACAGAAGTCTCACCAAGATTATCGCAGAAAATGCATATCTCTGCTTGAAACCCCACGAAAACCAAGATATCTACTGTTCTGCATATCCAACGAACTGTGGAGTGGTGAAAACCCCAGAAAACGTGTTTCTAGCATTAAATAGCTCGAAAAGAGCGCTCTCGACATTTCTGCATACTTCGGACAGAAGTCTCCACAAGATTATCGCAGAAAATGCATATCTCAGCTTGAAACCCCACGAAAACCAAGATATGTACTGTTCTGCATATCATTCGCACTGTGGAGTGGTGAAAACACCAGATAACGTGTTTCTCGCACTAACTAGCTCGAAAAGAGCGTTCTCGAAGATTCTGCATTCTTCTGACAGAAGTCTCACCAGTGTTATCGTAGAAAATGCATATCTCAGCCTTAAACCCGACCGAAACCAAGATATCTCCGGTTCTGCATGTCAAACGTACTGTGGAGTGGTGAAAACACCAGAAAACGTGTTTCTTGCATTAAGTAGCTCGAAAAGAGCGATCAAGATGATTCTGCATACTTCTGACAAAAGACCCACAAAGATTATCGCAAAAAATGCATATCTCAGCTTGAAACCCGACGAAAACCAAGATATCGTCGGTTCTGCATATCAGACGCACTGTGGAGTGGTTAAAACACCAGAAAACGTGTTTTTCGCGTTAACTAGCTCGAAAAGAGCGTTCTCGATGATTCTGCATACTTCTCATAGATGAAACACCAAGATTATCGCAGAAAATGCATATTTCAGCTGGAAACCCCACGAAAACCAAGTTATTGGCGGCTCTACATATCAAACGCACTGTGGAGTGGTCAAAACACCAGCTAACGTGTTTCTCGCATTAAATAGCTCGAAAAGAGCGATATCGATGATTCTGCATACTTCTGACTGAAGTCTCACCAATATTATCGCAGAAAATGCATATCTCAGCTTGAAACCCGACGAAAACCAAGATGTCGACGGTTCTGCATATCAAACGCACTGTGGGGTGGTGAAAACACCAGAAAACCTGTTACTCGCATTAAATAGCTCGAAAAGAGCGATCTAGATGATTCTGCATACTTCTGACAGAAGACACACCAAGATTATCGCAGAAGGTGCATATCTCAGCTTGTAACCTCACGAAAACCAAGATATCACCGGTTCTGCACATCAAACGTACTGTGGAGTGGTGAAAACACCAGAAAACGTGTTTCTCGCATTAAATAGCTCGAAAAGAGCGATCTAGATGATTCTGCATACTTCTGACAGAAGACTCACCAAATTATCGCAGAAAATGCATATCTCAGCTGGAAACCCTACGAAAACCAAGATATCGCCGGTTCTACATAACAGACGCACTGTGGAGTGGTTACAACACCAGAAAACGTGTTTTTCGCGTTAACTAGCTCGAAAAGAGCGTTCTCGATGATTCTGCATACTTCTCATAGATGAAGCACCAAGATTATCGCAGAAAATGCATATTTCAGCTGGAAACCCCACGAAAACCAAGTTATCGGCGGCTCTACATATCAAACGCACTGTGGAGTGGTCAAAACACCAGATAACGTGTATCTCGCATTAAATAGCTCGAAAAGAGCGATATCTATAATTCTGCATACTTCGGACAGAAGTCTCACCAATATTATCGCAGAAAATGCATATCTCAGCTTGAAACCTCACGAAAATCAAGATGACGCCGGTTCTGCATATCAAACGCACTGTGGAGTGGTGAAAACAACCAGATAACGTGTTTCTCGCATTAAATAGCTCGAAACGAGCGATTTAGGTGATTCTGCATACTTCTGACTGAAGTCTCACCAATATTATCGCAGAAAATGCATATCTCAGCTTGAAACCCGACGAAAACCAAGATATCGTCGGTTCTGCATATCAGACGCACTGTGGAATGTTGAAAACACCAGAAAACGTGTTTCTCGCATTAACTATCTCGAAAAGAGCGTTCTCGATGATTCTGCATACTTCTCATAGATGAAACACACAGAGTATCGCAGAAAATGCATATTTCAACTGGATACCCCACGAAAACCAATTTATCGGCGGCTCTACATATCAAACGCACTGTGGAGTGGTCAAAACACCAGAAAACGTGTTTCTCGCATTAAGTAGCTCGAAAAGAGCGCTCTCGATGTTTCTGCATACTTTGGACAGATGTTTCGCCAAGCTTATCGTAGAAAATGCATACCTCAGCTTGAAACCCGACGAAAACCAAAATATCTCCGGTTCTGCATATCCAACGCACTGTGGAGTGGTGAAAACACCAGATAACGTGTTTCTCGCATTAAGTAGCTCGAAACTAGCGATCTCGATGATTCTGCATACTTCGGACAGAAGCCTCAAAAAGATTATCGCAGAAAATGCATATCTCAGCTTGAAACCTCACGAAAATCAAGATGACGCCGGTTCTGCATATCAAACGCACTGTGGAGTGGTGAAAATAACCAGATAACGTGTTTCTCGCATTAGATAGCTCGAAACGAGCGATTTAGGTGATTCTGCATACTTCTGACTGAAGTCTCACCAATATTATCGCAGAAAATGCATATCTCAGCTTGAAACCCGACGAAAACCAAGATATCGTCGGTTCTGCATATCCAACGCACTGTGGAGTGGTGAAAACACCAGATAACGTGTTTCTCGCATTAAGTAGCTCGAAACTAGCGATCTCGATGATTCTGCATACTTCGGACAGAAGGCTCAACAAGATTATCGTAGAAAATGCATATCTCAGCCAAAAACCCGACCGAAACCAAGATATCTCCGGTTCTGCATTTCAAACGTACTGTGGAGTGGTGAAAACACCAGAAAACCTGTTTCGTGCATTAAGTAGCTCGAAAAGAGCGATCAAGATGATTCTGCATCCTTCTGACAAAAGACACACCAAGATTATCGCAGAAAATGCATATCTCAGTTGGAAACACCACGAAAATCAGGATATAGCCTGTTCTGCATATCAAACGCACTGCGGAGTGGTGAAAACAACCAGAGAACGTGTTTCTCGCATTAAATAGCTCGCAAAGGGCGCTCTCGATGTTTCTGCATACTTCGGACAGATGTTTCACCAAGATTATCGTAGAAAATGCATATCTCAGCTTGAAACCCAACGAAAACCAAAATATCGCCGGTTCTGCATATCAAACCAACTGTGGAGTGGTGAAAACACCAGGTAACGTGTTTCTCGCATTAAATAGCTCGAAAAGTGCGATCTCGATGATTCTGCATACTTCAAACAGAAGTCTCACCAAGATTATCGCAGAAAATGCATATCTCAGCTGGAAACACCACGAAAATCAAGATATTGCCGGTTCTGCATATCAAACGCAGTGTGGAGTGGTCAATACACCAGATAACGTGTTTCTCGCATTAAATAGCTCGAAACGAACGATCTAGATTATTCTGCATACTTCTGACTGAAGTCTCACCAAGAGTATCGCAGAAAATGCATATCTCAGCTTGAAACCCCACGAAAACCAAGATATGTACTGTTCTGCATATCAAACGCACTGCGGAGTGGTGAAAACAACCAGAGAACGTGTTTCTCGCATTAAATAGCTCGCAAAGAGCGTTCTCGAAGATTCTGCATACTTCTGACAGAGGTCTCACCAATACTATCGTAGAAAATGCATATCTCAGCTTGAAACTCGACCGAAACCAAGATATCTCCGGTTCTGCATGTCAAACGTACACTGGAGTGGTGAATACACCAGAAAACGTGTTTCTCGCATTAAATAGCTCGAAAAGAGCGATCAAGATGATTCTGCATACTTCTGACAGAAGACTCACCAAGATTATCGCAGAAAATGCATATCTCAGCTGGAAACACCACGAAAATCAAGATATTGCCGGTTCTGCATATCAAACGCAGTGTGGAGTGGTCAATACACCAGATAACGTGTTTCTCGCATTAAATAGCTCGAAACGAACGATCTAGATTATTCTGCATACTTCTGACTGAAGTCTCACCAAGAGTATCGCAGAAAATGCATATCTCAGCTTGAAACCCCACGAAAACCAAGATATGTACTGTTCTGCATATCAAACGCACTGTGGAGTGTTGAAAACACCAGATAACGTGTTTCTCGCACTAACTAGCTCGAAACGAGCGATCTCGATGATTCTGCATACATCGGACAGAAGTCTCAACAAGATTATCGCAGAAAATGCATATCTCAGCTTGAAACCTCACGAAAATCAAGATGACGCCGGTTCTGCATATCAAACGCAGTGTGGAGTGGTCAATACACCAGATAACGTGTTTCTCGCATTAAATAGCTCGAAACGAACGATCTAGATTATTCTGCATACTTCTGACTGAAGTCTCACCAAGAGTATCGCAGAAAATGCATATCTCAGCTGGAAACCCTACGAAAACCAAGATATCGCCGGTTCTGCATATCAAACCAACTGTGGAGTGGTGAAAACACCAGATAACGTGTTTCTCGCATTAAATAGCTCGAAAAGTGCGATCTCGATGATTCTGCATACTTCAAACAGAAGTCTCACCAAGATTATCGCAGAAAATGCATATCTCAGCTGGAAACACCACGAAAATCAAGATATTGCCGGTTCTGCATATCAAACGCAGTGTGGAGTGGTCAATACACCAGATAACGTGTTTCTCGCATTAAATAGCTCGAAACGAACGATCTAGATTATTCTGCATACTTCTGACTGAAGTCTCACCAAGAGTATCGCAGAAAATGCATATCTCAGCTTGAAACCCCACGAAAACCAAGATATGTACTGTTCTGCATATCAAACGCACTGCGGAGTGGTGAAAACAACCAGAGAACGTGTTTCTCGCATTAAATAGCTCGCAAAGAGCGTTCTCGAAGATTCTGCATACTTCTGACAGAGGTCTCACCAATACTATCGTAGAAAATGCATATCTCAGCTTGAAACTCGACCGAAACCAAGATATCTCCGGTTCTGCATGTCAAACGTACACTGGAGTGGTGAATACACCAGAAAACGTGTTTCTCGCATTAAATAGCTCGAAAAGAGCGATCAAGATGATTCTGCATACTTCTGACAGAAGACTCACCAAGATTATCGCAGAAAATGCATATCTCAGCTGGAAACACCACGAAAATCAAGATATTGCCGGTTCTGCATATCAAACGCAGTGTGGAGTGGTCAATACACCAGATAACGTGTTTCTCGCATTAAATAGCTCGAAACGAACGATCTAGATTATTCTGCATACTTCTGACTGAAGTCTCACCAAGAGTATCGCAGAAAATGCATATCTCAGCTTGAAACCCCACGAAAACCAAGATATGTACTGTTCTGCATATCAAACGCACTGTGGAGTGTTGAAAACACCAGATAACGTGTTTCTCGCACTAACTAGCTCGAAACGAGCGATCTCGATGATTCTGCATACATCGGACAGAAGTCTCAACAAGATTATCGCAGAAAATGCATATCTCAGCTTGAAACCTCACGAAAATCAAGATGACGCCGGTTCTGCATATCAAACGCAGTGTGGAGTGGTCAATACACCAGAAAACGTGTTTCTCGCATTAAGTAGCTCGAAAAGAGCGCTCTCGATGTTTCTGCATACTTTGGACAGATGTTTCGCCAAGCTTATCGTAGAAAATGCATACCTCAGCTTGAAACCCGACGAAAACCAAAATATCTCCGGTTCTGCATATCCAACGCACTGTGGAGTGGTGAAAACACCAGATAACGTGTTTCTCGCATTAAGTAGCTCGAAACTAGCGATCTCGATGATTCTGCATACTTCGGACAGAAGCCTCAAAAAGATTATCGCAGAAAATGCATATCTCAGCTTGAAACCTCACGAAAATCAAGATGACGCCGGTTCTGCATATCAAACGCACTGTGGAGTGGTGAAAATAACCAGATAACGTGTTTCTCGCTTTAGATAGCTCGAAACGAGCGATTTAGGTGATTCTGCATACTTCTGACTGAAGTCTCACCAATATTATCGCAGAAAATGCATATCTCAGCTTGAAACCCGACGAAAACCAAGATATCGTCGGTTCTGCATATCCAACGCACTGTGGAGTGGTGAAAACACCAGATAACGTGTTTCTCGCATTAAGTAGCTCGAAACTAGCGATCTCGATGATTCTGCATACTTCGGACAGAAGGCTCAACAAGATTATCGTAGAAAATGCATATCTCAGCCAAAAACCCGACCGAAACCAAGATATCTCCGGTTCTGCATTTCAAACGTACTGTGGAGTGGTGAAAACACCAGAAAACCTGTTTCGTGCATTAAGTAGCTCGAAAAGAGCGATCAAGATGATTCTGCATCCTTCTGACAAAAGACACACCAAGATTATCGCAGAAAATGCATATCTCAGTTGGAAACACCACGAAAATCAGGATATAGCCTGTTCTGCATATCAAACGCACTGCGGAGTGGTGAAAACAACCAGAGAACGTGTTTCTCGCATTAAATAGCTCGCAAAGGGCGCTCTCGATGTTTCTGCATACTTCGGACAGATGTTTCACCAAGATTATCGTAGAAAATGCATATCTCAGCTTGAAACCCAACGAAAACCAAAATATCGCCGGTTCTGCATATCAAACCAACTGTGGAGTGGTGAAAACACCAGATAACGTGTTTCTCGCATTAAATAGCTCGAAAAGTGCGATCTCGATGATTCTGCATACTTCAAACAGAAGTCTCACCAAGATTATCGCAGAAAATGCATATCTCAGCTGGAAACACCACGAAAATCAAGATATTGCCGGTTCTGCATATCAAACGCAGTGTGGAGTGGTCAATACACCAGATAACGTGTTTCTCGCATTAAATAGCTCGAAACGAACGATCTAGATTATTCTGCATACTTCTGACTGAAGTCTCACCAAGAGTATCGCAGAAAATGCATATCTCAGCTTGAAACCCCACGAAAACCAAGATATGTACTGTTCTGCATATCAAACGCACTGCGGAGTGGTGAAAACAACCAGAGAACGTGTTTCTCGCATTAAATAGCTCGCAAAGAGCGTTCTCGAAGATTCTGCATACTTCTGACAGAGGTCTCACCAATACTATCGTAGAAAATGCATATCTCAGCTTGAAACTCGACCGAAACCAAGATATCTCCGGTTCTGCATGTCAAACGTACACTGGAGTGGTGAATACACCAGAAAACGTGTTTCTCGCATTAAATAGCTCGAAAAGAGCGATCAAGATGATTCTGCATACTTCTGACAGAAGACTCACCAAGATTATCGCAGAAAATGCATATCTCAGCTGGAAACACCACGAAAATCAAGATATTGCCGGTTCTGCATATCAAACGCAGTGTGGAGTGGTCAATACACCAGATAACGTGTTTCTCGCATTAAATAGCTCGAAACGAACGATCTAGATTATTCTGCATACTTCTGACTGAAGTCTCACCAAGAGTATCGCAGAAAATGCATATCTCAGCTTGAAACCCCACGAAAACCAAGATATGTACTGTTCTGCATATCAAACGCACTGTGGAGTGTTGAAAACACCAGATAACGTGTTTCTCGCACTAACTAGCTCGAAACGAGCGATCTCGATGATTCTGCATACATCGGACAGAAGTCTCAACAAGATTATCGCAGAAAATGCATATCTCAGCTTGAAACCTCACGAAAATCAAGATGACGCCGGTTCTGCATATCAAACGCAGTGTGGAGTGGTCAATACACCAGATAACGTGTTTCTCGCATTAAATAGCTCGAAACGAACGATCTAGATTATTCTGCATACTTCTGACTGAAGTCTCACCAAGAGTATCGCAGAAAATGCATATCTCAGCTGGAAACCCTACGAAAACCAAGATATCGCCGGTTCTCCATAACAGACGCACTGTGGAGTGGTGAAAACACCAGAAAACGTGTTTCTCGCATTAACTAGTTCGAAAAGAGCGTTCTCGATGATTCTGCATACTTCTCATAGATGAAACACCAAGATTATCGCAGAAAATGCATATTTCAGCTGGAAACCCCACGAAAACCAAGTTATCGGCGGCTCTACATATCAAACGCACTGTGGAGTGGTCAAAACACCAGATAACGTGTTTCTCGCATTAAATAACTCGAAAAGAGCGATATCGATGATTATGCATACTTCTGACTGAAGTCTCACCAATATTATCGCAGAAAATGCATATCTCAGCTTGAAACCCCACGAAAGCCAAGATATCGCTGGTTCTGCATATCAAACGCACTGTGGAGTGGTTAAAACACCAGAAAACGTGTTTTTCGCGTTAACTAGCTCGAAAAGAGCGTTCTCGATGATTCTGCATACTTCTGACAGAAGACTCACCAAATTATCGCAGAAAATGCATATCTCAGCTTGAAACCCGGCGAAAACCAAGATATCGTCGGTTCTGCATATCAGACGCACTGTGGAGTGGTTAAAACACCAGAAAACGTGTTTTTCGCGTTAACTAGCTCGAAACGAGCGATTTAGGTGATTTTGCATACTTCTGACAGAAGACTCACCAAGATTATCGCAGAAGGTGCATATCTCAGCTTGTAACCTCACGAAAACCAAGTTATCACCGGTTCTGCACATCAAACGTACTGTGGAGTGGTGAAAACACCAGAAAACGTGTTTCTCGCATTAAATAGCTCGAAAAGAGCGATCTAGATGATTCTGCATACTTCTGACAGAAGACTCACCAAATTATCGCAGAAAATGCATATCTCAGCTGGAAACCCTACGAAAACCAAGATATCGCCGGTTCTACATAACAGACGCACTGTGGAGTGGTTAAAACACCACAAAACGTGTTTTTCGCGTTAACTAGCTCGAAAAGAGCGTTCTCGATGATTCTGCATACTTCTCATAGATGAAGCACCAAGATTATCGCAGAAAATGCATATTTCAGCTGGAAACCCCACGAAAACCAAGTTATCGGCGGCTCTACATATCAAACGCACTGTGGAGTGGTCAAAACACCAGATAACGTGTATCTCGCATTAAATAGCTCGAAAAGAGCGATATCTATAATTCTGCATACTTCGGACAGAAGTCTCACCAATATTATCGCAGAAAATGCATATCTCAGCTTGAAACCTCACGAAAATCAAGATGACGCCGGTTCTGCATATCAAACGCACTGTGGAGTGGTGAAAACAACCAGATAACGTGTTTCTCGCTTTAAATAGCTCGAAACGAGCGATCTAGGTGATTCTGCATACTTCTGACTGAAGTCTCACCAATATTATCGCAGAAAATGCATATCTCAGCTTGAAACCCGACGAAAACCAAGATATCGTCGGTTCTGCATATCAGACGCACTGTGGAATGTTGAAAACACCAGTAAACGTGTTTCTCGCATTAACTATCTCGAAAAGAGCGTTCTCGATGATTGTGCATACTTCTCATAGATGAAACACCAAGAGTATCGCAGAAAATGCATATTTCAACTGGAATCCCCACGAAAACCAAGTTATCGGCGGCTCTACATATCAAACGCACTGTGGAATTGTCAAAACACCAGAAAACGTGTTTCTCGCATTAAAGAGCTCGAATAGAGCTATCTCGATGATTCTTCATACTTCGGACAGAAGTCTCAACAAGATTATCGTACAAAACGCATATCTCAGCTTGAAACCCCACGAAAGCCAAGATATCGCTGGTTCTGCATATCAAACGCCCTGTGGAGTGGTGGAAACACCGGATAAGATTTTTCTCGCATTAACTAGCTCGAAAAGGGCGTTCTCGATGATTCTGCATACTTCTCATAGATGAAACACCAAGATTATCGCAGAAAATGCATATTTCAGCTGGAAACCCCACGAAAACCAAGTTATCGGCGGCTCTACATATCAAACGCACTGTGGAGTGGTCAAAACACCAGATAACGTGTTTCTCGCATTAAATAGCTCGAAAAGAGCGATATCTATGATTCTGCATACTTCTGACTGAAGTCTCACCAATATTATCGCAGAAAATGCATATCTCAGCTTGAAACCCGACGAAAACCAAGATGTCGACGGTTCTGCATATCAAACGCACTGTGGGGTGGTGAAAACACCAGAAAACCTGTTACTCGCATTAAATAGCTCGAAAAGAGCGATCTAGATGATTCTGCATACTTCTGACAGAAGACTCACCACGATTATCGCAGAAGGTGCATATCTCAGCTTGTAACCTCACGAAAACCAAGATATCACCGGTTCTGCACATCAAACGTACTGTGGAGTGGTGAAAACACCAGAAAACGTGTTTCTCGCATTAAATAGCTCGAAAAGAGCGATCTCGATGATTAAGCATACTTCTGACAGAAGACTCACCAAGATTATCGCAGAAAATGCATATTTCAGCTGGAAACCCCACGAAAACCAAGTTATCGGCGGCTCTACATATCAAACGCACTGTGGAGTGTTCAATACACCAGATAACGTGTTTCTCGCATTAAATAGCTCGAAAAGAGCGATATCTATAATTCTGCATACTTCGGACAGAAGTCTCACCAATATTATCGCAGAAAATGCATATCTCAGCTTGAAACCTCACGAAAATCAAGATGACGCCGGTTCTGCACACTAAACGTACCTTGGACTGGTGAAAACACCAGAAAACGTGTTTCGCGCATTAAGTAGCTCGAAAAGAGCGTTCTCGAAGATTCTGCATACTTCTGACAGAGGTCTCACCAATACTATCGTAGAAAATGCATATCTCAGCTTGAAACTCGACCGAAACCAATATATCTCCGGTTCTGCATGTCAAACGTACACTGGAGTGGTGAATACACCAGAAAACGTGTTTCTCGCATTAAATAGCTCGAAAAGAGCGATCTAGATGATTCTGCATACTTCTGACAGAAGACTCACCAAGATTATCGCAGAAAATGCATATCTCAGCTCGAAACACCACGAAAATCAAGATGTCGCCGGTTCTGCATATCAAATGCACTGTGGGGTGGTGAAAACACCAGAAAACGTGTTTCTCGCACTAACTAGCTCGAAACGAGCGATCTCGATGATTCTGCATACTTCTCATAGATGAAACACCAAGATTATCGCAGAAAATGCATATTTCAGCTGGAAACCCCACGAAAACCAAGTTATCGGCGGCTCTACATATCAAACGCACTGTGGAATGGTCAAAACACCAGATAACGTGTTTCTCGCATTACATAACTCGAAAAGAGCGATATCGATGATTATGCATACTTCTGACAGAAGACTCACCAAGATTATCGCAGAAAATGCATATCTCAGCTCGAAACACCACGAAAATCAAGATGTCGCCGGTTCTGCATATCAAACGCACTGTGGGGTGGTGAAAACACCAGAAAACGTGTTACTCGCATTAAATAGCTCGAAAAGAGCGATCTAGATGATTCTGCATACTTCTGACAGAAGACTCACCAAGATTATCGCAGAAAATGCATATTTCAGCTGGAAACCCCACGAAAACCAAGTTATCGGCGGCTCTACATATCAAACGCACTGTGGAATGGTCAAAACACCAGATAACGTGTTTCTCGCATTAAATAACACGAAAAGAGCGATATCGATGATTATGCATACTTCTGACAGAAGACTCACCAGGATTATCGCAGAAAATGCATATTTCAGCTGGAAACCCCACGAAAACCAAGTTATCGGCTGCTCTACATATCAAACGCACTGTGGAATGTTCAATACACCAGATAACGTGTTTCTCGCATTAAATAGCTCGAAAAGAGCGATATCTATAATTCTGCATACTTCGGACAGAAGTCTCACCAATATTATCGCAGAAAATGCATATCTCAGCTTGAAACCTCACGAAAATCAAGATGACGCCGGTTCTGCATATCAAACGCACTGTGGAGTGGTGAAAACAACCAGATAACGTGTTTCTCGCTTTAAATAGCTCGAAACGAGCGATCTAGGTGATTCTGCATACTTCTGACTGAAGTCTCACCAATATTATCGCAGAAAATGCATATCTCAGCTTGAAACCCGACGAAAACCAAGATATCGTCGGTTCTGCATATCAGACGCACTGTGGAATGTTGAAAACACCAGTAAACGTGTTTCTCGCATTAACTATCTCGAAAAGAGCGTTCTCGATGATTGTGCATACTTCTCATAGATGAAACACCAAGAGTATCGCAGAAAATGCATATTTCAACTGGAATCCCCACGAAAACCAAGTTATCGGCGGCTCTACATATCAAACGCACTGTGGAGTGGTCAAAACACCAGAAAACGTGTTTCTCGCATTAAAGAGCTCGAATAGAGCTATCTCGATGATTCTTCATACTTCGGACAGAAGTCTCAACAAGATTATCGTACAAAACGCATATCTCAGCTTGAAACCCCACGAAAGCCAAGATATCGCTGGTTCTGCATATCAAACGCACTGTGGAGTGGTGGAAACACCGGATAAGATTTTTCTCGCATTAACTAGCTCGAAAAGAGCGATCTCGATGTTTCAGCATACTTCGGAAAGAAGTCTCACCAAGATTATCGCAGAAAATGCATATCTCAGCTGGAAACCCCACGAAAACCAAGATACCGCCGGTTCTGCATATCATACGCACTGTGGAGTGGTGAAAACACCAGACAACGTGTTTCTCGCATTAAATAGCTCGAAAAGGGCGTTCTCGATGATTCTGCATACTTCTCATAGATGAAACACCAAGATTATCGCAGAAAATGCATATTTCAGCTGGAAACCCCACGAAAACCAAGTTATCGGCGGCTCTACATATCAAACGCACTGTGGAGTGGTCAAAACACCAGATAACGTGTTTCTCGCATTAAATAGCTCGAAAAGAGCGATATCTATGATTCTGCATACTTCTGACTGAAGTCTCACCAATATTATCGCAGAAAATGCATATCTCAGCTTGAAACCCGACGAAAACCAAGATGTCGACGGTTCTGCATATCAAACGCACTGTGGGGTGGTGAAAACACCAGAAAACCTGTTACTCGCATTAAATAGCTCGAAAAGAGCGATCTAGATGATTCTGCATACTTCTGACAGAAGACTCACCACGATTATCGCAGAAGGTGCATATCTCAGCTTGTAACCTCACGAAAACCAAGATATCACCGGTTCTGCACATCAAACGTACTGTGGAGTGGTGAAAACACCAGAAAACGTGTTTCTCGCATTAAATAGCTCGAAAAGAGCGATCTCGATGATTAAGCATACTTCTGACAGAAGACTCACCAAGATTATCGCAGAAAATGCATATTTCAGCTGGAAACCCCACGAAAACCAAGTTATCGGCGGCTCTACATATCAAACGCACTGTGGAGTGTTCAATACACCAGATAACGTGTTTCTCGCATTAAATAGCTCGAAAAGAGCGATATCTATAATTCTGCATACTTCGGACAGAAGTCTCACCAATATTATCGCAGAAAATGCATATCTCAGCTTGAAACCTCACGAAAATCAAGATGACGCCGGTTCTGCATATCAAACGCACTGTGGAGTGGTGAAAACACCGGATAAGGTTTTTCTCGCATTAACTAGCTCGAAAAGAGCGATCTCGATGTTTCAGCATACTTCGGACCGAAGTCTCACCAAGATTATAGCAGAAAATGCATATCTCCGCTTGAAACCCCACGAAAACCAAGATATCGCCGGTTCTGCATATCATACGCACTGTGGAGTGGTGAAAACACCAGACAACGTGTTTCTCGCATTAAATAGCTCGAAAAGAGCGATCTCGATGATTAAGCATACTTCGGACAGAAGTCTCACCAATATTTTCGCAGAAAATGCATATCTCAGCTCGAAACCCGACGTAAAAACCAAAATATCTCCGGTTCTGCATATCCAACGCACTGTGGAGTGGTGAAAACACCAGATAACGTGTTTCTCGCATTAAATAGCTCGAACAGAGCGCTCTCGATGATTCTGCATACATCGGACAGAAGTCTCTCCATGATTATCGCAGAAAATGCATATCTCAGCTTGAAACCCCACGAAAACCAAGATATCTCCGGTTCTGCATATCCAACGAACTGTGGAGTGGTGAAACCCCAGAAAACGTGTTTCTCGCATTAAGTAGCTCGAAAAGAGCGCTCTCGATGTTTCTGCATACTTTGGACAGATGTTTCACCAAGTTTATCGTAGAAAATGCATATCTCAGCTTGAAACCCGACGAAAAAAAAAATATCTCCGGTTCTGCATATCCAACGCACTGTGGAGTGGTGAAAACACCAGATAACGTGTTTCTCGCATTAAGTACCTCGAAACTAGCGATCTCGATGATTCTGCATACTTCGGACAGAAGTCTCAAAAAGATTATCGCAGAAAATGCATATCTCAGCTTGAAACCCCACGAAAACCAAGATGTCGCCGGTTCTGCATATCAAACGCACTGTGGAGTGGTGAAAACACCAGAAAACGTGTTTCTCGCATTAAGTAGCTCGAAAAGAGCGTTCTCGAAGATCCTGCATCCTTCTGTCAGAAGTCTCACCAAGATTATCGTAGAAAATGCATATCTCAGCTTGAAACCCGACCGAAACCGAGTTATCTCCGGTTCTGCACATCAAACGTACCGTGGAGTGGTGAAAACACCAGAAAACGTGTTTCGTGCATTAAGTAGCTCGCGAAGAGCGATCTAGATGATTCTGCATACTTCGGACTGAAGTCTCACCAATATTATCGCAGAAAATGCATATTTCAGCTGGAAACCCCACGAAAACCAAGTTATCGGCGGCTCTACATATCAAACGCACTGTGGAGTGGTCAAAACACCAGATAACGTGTTCCTCGCATTAAATAGCTCGAAAAGAGCGATCTCGATGATTCTGCATACTTCGGACAGAAGTCTCACCAAGATTATCGTAGAAAATGCATATCTCAGCTTGAAACCCTACGAAAACCGAGTTATCTCCGGTTCTGCACAACAAACGTACCGTGGAGTGTTGAAAACACCAGAAAACGTGTTTCGCGCATTAAGAAGCTCGAAAACAGCGTTCTCGAAGATTCTGCATACTTCTGACAGAATTCTCACCAGTGTTATCGTAGAAAATGCATATCTCAGCTTGAAACCCGACCGAAACCAAGATATCTCCGGTTCTGCATGTCAAACGTACTGCGGAGTGGTGCAAACACCAGAAAACGTGTTTCGTGCATTAAGTAGCTCGAAAAGAGCGATCTAGGTGATTCTGCATACTTCTGACTGAAGTATCACCAATATTATCGCAGAAAATGCATATCTCAGCTCGAAACCTCACGAAAATCAAGATGTTGCGGGTTCTGCATGTCAAACGCACTGTGGAGTGGTGAAAACAACCAGAGAACGTTTTTCTCGCATTAAATAGCTTGAATAGAGCGATCTCGATGATTCTGCATACTTCGGACTGATGTTTCACCAAGATTATCGTAGAAAATGCATATCTCAGCTTGAAACCCGACGATAACCAAAATACCGCCGGTTCTGCATATCAAACCAACTGTGGAGTGGTGAAAACACCAGATAACGTGTTTCTCGCATTAAATAGCTCGAAAAGCGCGATCTAGATGATTCTGCATACTTCAGACAAAAGACCCACCAAGACTATCGCAGTAAATGCATATTTCAGCTGGAAACCCCACGAAAACCAAGTTATCGGCGGCTCTACATATCAAACGCACTGTGGAGTGGTCAAAACACCAGATAACGTGTTTCTCGCATTAAATAGCTCGAAAAGAGCGATATCGATGATTCTGCATACTTCTGACTGAAGTCTCACCAATATTATCGCAGAAAATGCATATCTCTGCTTGAAACCCGATGAAAACCACGATGTCGCCTGTTCTGCATATCAAACGCACTGTGGGGTGGTGAAAACACCAGAAAACGTGTTTCTCGCATTAACTATTTCGAAAAGCGCGATCTAGATGGTTCTGCATACTTCTGATAAAAGACCCACCAAGATTATCGCAGAAAATGCATATTTCAGCTGGAAACCCCACGAAAACCAAGTTATCGGCGGCTCTACATATCAAACGCACTGTGGAGTGGTCAAAACACCAGATAACGTGTTTCTCGCATTAAATAGCTCGAAAAGAGCGATATCGATTATTCTGCATACTTCTGACTGAAGTCTCAACAAGATTATCGTAAAAAATGCATATCTCAGCTTGAAACCCCACGAAAGCCAAGATATCGCTGGTTCTGCATATCAAACGCACTGTGGAGTGGTGAAAACACCGGATATGGTTTTTCTCGCATTATCTAGCTCGAAAAGAGCGATCTCGATGTTTCAGCATACTTCGTACAGAAGTCTCACCAAGATTATCGTAGAAAATGCATATCTCAGCTTGAAACCCGACCGAAACCAAGATATCTCCGGTTCTGCATGTCAAACGTACTGTGGAGTGGTGAAAACACCAGAAAACGTGTTTCGTGCATTAAGTAGCTCGAACAGAGCGATCTAGATGATTCTGCATTCTTCTGACTGAAGTCTCACCAATATTATCGCAGAAAACACATATCTCAGCTTGAAACCCCACGAAAACCAAGATATCGCTGGTTCTGCATATCAAACGCACTGTGGAGTGGTGAAAACACCAGATAACGTGTTTCTCGCATTAAATAGCTCGAAAAGAGCGATCTAGATAATTCAGCATACTTCGGACAAATGTTTCACCAAGATTATCGTGGAAAATGCATATCTCAGCTTGAAACCCGACCGAAACCAAGATATCTCCGGTTCTGCATGTCAAACGTACTGTGGAGTGGTGAAAACACCAGAAAACGTGTTTCGTGCATTAAGTAGCTCGAAAAGAGCGATCTAGATGATTCTGCATACTTCTGACAAAAGACCCACCAAGATTAGCGCAGAAAATGCATATCTCAGCTGGAAACTCCACGAAAATCAAGATATCGCCTGTTCTGCACATCAAACGCACTGTGGAGTGGTGAAAACAACCAGAGAACGTGTTTCTCGCATTAAATAGCTCGAAAAGAGCGATCCCGATGCTTCAGCATACTTCGGACAGAAGTCTCACCAAGATTATCGCAGGAAATGCATATCTCAGCTCGAAACCTCATGAAAATCAAGATGTTGCCGGTTCTGCATATCAAACGCACTGTGGAGTGGTGAAAACAACCAGAGAACGTGTTACACGCATTAAATAGCTCGAAAAGAGCGATCCCGATGATTCAGCAAACTTCGAACAGGAGTCTCACCAAGATTATCGCAGGAAGTGCATATCTCAGCTTGAAACCCCACGAAAACATAGATATCTCCGGTTCTGCATATCCAACGAACTGTGGAGTGGTGAAAACCCCAGAAAACGAGTTTCTCGCATTAAATAGCTCGAAAAGAGCGCTCTTGCTGTTTCTGCATACTTCGGACACATGTTTCACCAAGATTATCGTAGAAAATGCATATCTCAGCTTGAAACCCGACGAAAACCAAAATATCGCCGGTTCTGCATATCAAACCAACTGTGGAGTGGTGAAAACACCAGATAACGTATTTCTCGCATTAAATAGCTCGAAAAGTGCGATCTCGATGATTCTGCATACTTCTAACAGAAGTCTCACCAAGATTATCGCAGAAAATGCATATCTCTGCTTAAAACCCCACGAAAACCAAGATATCTACTGTTCTGCATATCCAACGAACTGTGGATTGGTGAAAACCCCAGAAAACGTGTTTCTCGCATTAAATAGCTCGAAAAGAGCGCTCTCGACGTTTCTGCATACTTCGGACAGATGTTTCACCAAGCTTATCGTAGAAAATGCATATCTCAGCTTGAAACCCGACGAAAACCAAAATATCTCCGGTTCTGCATATCCAACGAACTGTGGAGTGGTGAAAACCCCAGAAATTGAGTTTCTCGCATCAAATAGCTCGAAAAGAGCGCTGTTGATGTTTCTGCATACTTCTGACAGATGTTTCACTAAGATTATCGTAGAGAATGCATATCTCTGCTTGAAACCCGACCGAAACCAAGATATCTCCGGTTCTGCATGTCAAACGTACCGTGGAGTGGTGAAAACAACAGAAAACGTGTTTCGTGCATTAAGTAGCTCGAAAAGAGCGATCTAAATGATTCTGCATCCTTCTGACAAAAGACCCACCAAGATTAGCGCAGAAAATGCATATCTCAGCTGGAAACTCCACGAAAATCAAGATATCGCCTGTTCTGCACATCAAACGCACTGTGGAGTGGTGAAAACAACCAGAGAACGTGTTTCTCGCATTAAATAGCTCGAAAAGAGCGATCCCGATGCTTCAGCATACTTCGGACAGAAGTCTCACCAAGATTATCGCAGGAAAAGCATATCTCAGCTTGAAACCCGACCGAAACCAAGATATCTGCGGTTCTGCATGTCAAACGTACTGTGGAGTGGTGAAAACACCTGAAAGCGTGTTTCGTGCATTAAGTAGCTCGAAAAGAGCGATCTAGATGATTCTGCATACTTCTGACCGAAGTCTCACCAATATTATCGCAGGAAGTGCATATCTCAGCTTGAAACCCCACGAAAACCAAGATATCTCCGGTTCTGCATATCCAACGAACTGTGGAGTGGTGACAACCCCAGAAAACGAGTTTCTCGCATTAAATAGCTCGGAAAGAGCGCTCTTGATGTTTCTGCATACTTCGGACACATGTTTCACCAAGATTAACGTAGAAAATGCATATCTCAGCTTGAAACCCGACGAAAACCAAAATATCGCCGGTTCTGCATACCAAACCAACTGTGGAGTGGTGAAAACACCAGATAACGTGTTTCTCGCATTAAATAGCTCGAAAAGTGCGATCTCGATGATTCTGCATTCTTCTAACAGAAGTCTCACCAAGATTATCGCAGAAAATGCATATCTCTGCTTGAAACCCCACGAAAACCAAGATATCTACTGTTCTGCATATCAAACGCACTGTGGAGTGGTGAAAACACAAGATAACGTGTTTCTCGCACTAACTAGCACGAAAAGAGCGATCTCGATGATTCTGCATACTTCTAACAGAAGTCTCACCAAGATTATCGCAGAAAATGCATATCTCTGCTTGAAACCCCACGAAAACCAAGATATCTACTGTTCTGCATATCCAACGAACTGTGGAGTGGTGAAACCCCCAGATAACGTGTTTCTCTTACTAGCTAGCTCGAAAAGAGCGATCTCGATGATTCAGCATACTTCGGACAGAAGTCTCACCAAGATTATCACAGAAAATACATATCTCAGCTTGAATCCCTATGAAAACCAAGATATCGCCGGTTCTGCATATCAAACGCACTGTGGAGTGGTGAAACACCAGATAACGTGTTTCTCTTACTAGCTAGCTCGAAAAGAGCGATCTCGATGATTCAGCATACTTCGGACAGAAGTCTCACCAAGATTATCGCAGAAAATGCATATCTCAGCATGAAACCCCACGAAAACCAAGATATCGCCGGTTCTGCATATCAAACGCACTGTGGAGTGGTGAAAACAACCAGAGAACGTGTGTCTCGCGTTAAATAGCTCGAAAAGGCCGATCACGATGATTCTGCATACTTCTGACAGAAGTCTCACCAAGATTATCGTAGAGAATGCATATCTCAGCTTGAAACCCCACGAAAGCCAAGATATCGCTGGTTCTGCATATCAAACGCACTGTGCAGTGGTGAAAACAGCGGATAAGTTTTTTCTCGCATTAACTAGCTCGAAAAGAGCGATCCCGATGTTTCAGCCTACTTCGGACAGAAGTCTCAACAAGATTATAGCAGAAAATGCATATCTCAGCTTGAAACCCCACGAGAACCAAGATATCTACTGTTCTGCATATCAAACGCACTGTGGAGTGGTGAAAACACCAGATAACGTGTTTCTCGCACTAACTAGCTCGAAAAGAGCGATCTCGATGATTCTGCATACTTCTAACAGAAGTCTCACCAAGATTATCGCAGAAAATGCATATCTCTACTTGAAACCCCACGAAAACCAAGATATCTACTGTTCTGCATATCCAACGAACTGTGGAGTGGTGAAACCCCCAGATAACGTATTTCTCGCACTAGCTAGCTCGAAAAGAGCGATCTCGATGATTCAGCATACTTCGGACAGAAGTCTCACCAAGATTATCACAGAAAATACATATCTCAGCTTGAATCCCCACGAAAACCAAGATATCTCCTGTTCTGCATATCAAACGCACTGTGGAGTGGTGAAAACACCGGATAAGGTTTTTCTCGCCTTAACTAGCTCGAAAAGAGCGATCTCGAATATTCTGCATACTTCTGACAGAAGTCTCACCAGGATTATCGTAGAAAATGCATATCTCAGCTTGAAACCCGACCGAAACCAAGATATCTCCGGTTCTGCATATCCAACGCACTGTGGAGTGGTGAAAACACCAGATAACGTGTTTCTCGCATTAAATAGCTCGAAACGAGCGATCTCGATGATTAAGCATACTTCGGACAGAAGTCTAACCAAGATTATCGTAAAAAATGCATATCCCAGCTTGAAACCCCACGAAAACCAAGATATCTACGGTTCTGCATAACCAAAGCACTCTGAAGTGGTGAAAACACCAGATAACGTGTATCTCGCATTAAATAGCTCGAAACGATCGATCTCGATGATTAAGCATACTTCGGACAGAAGTCTCACGATGATTATCGTAAAAAATGCATATCTCAGCTTGAAACCCCACCAAAACCAAGATATCGCTGGTTCTGCATATCAAACGCACTGTGGAGTGGTGAAAACACCGGATAAGTTTTTTCTCGCATTAACTAGGTCGAAAAGAGCGATCTCGATGTTTCAGCATACTTCGGACAGAAGTCTCACCAAGCTTATCGTAGAAAATGCATATCTCAGCTTGAAACCCGACGAATACCAAAATATCTCCGGTTCTGCATATCCAACGCACTGAGGAGTTGTGAATTCACTAGATAACGTGTTTCTCGCATTAGATAGCTCGAAACGAGCGATCTCGATGATTCTGCATACTTCGGACAGAAGTCTCAACAAGATTATCGCAGAAAATGCATATTTCAGCTTGAAACCCCACGAAAGCCAAGATATCGCTGGTTCTGCATATCAAACGCACTGTGGAGTGGTGAAAACACCAGATAACGTGTTTCTCGCATTAAGTAGGTCGAAACGAGCGTTCTCGATGATTCTGCATACTTCGTATAGATGAAACACCAAGATTATCGCAGAAAATGCATATTTCAGCTGGAAACCCCATGAAAACCAAGTTATCGGCGGCTCTACATATCAAACGCACTGTGGAGTGGTCAAAGGCCCAGAAAACTTGTTTTTTCGCATTAAATAGCTAGAAAAGTGCGATCTCGAAGATTCTGCATACTTCTGACTGAAGTCTCACCAATATTATTGCAGGAAATGCATATCTCAGCTTGAAGCCCCACGAAAACCAAGATATCGCTGGTTCTGCATATCAAACGCACTGCGGAGTGGTGAAAACCCCAGAAAACGAGTTTCTCACATTAAATAGCTCGAAAAGAGCGCTCTCGATGTTTCTGCATACTTCTGACAAAAGACCCACCAAGATTATCGCCGAAAATGCATATCTCAGCTGGAAACACCACGAAAATCAAGATATCGCCTGTTCTGCACATCAAACGCACTGTGGAGTGGTGAAAACAACCAGAGAACGTGTTTCTCGCATTAAATAGCTCGAAAAGTGCGATCCCGATGATTCAGCATACTTCGGACAGAAGTCTCACCAAGATTATCGCAGGAAATGCATATCGCAGCTTGAAACCCCACGAAAACCAAGATATCTCCGGTTCTGCATATCCAACGAACTGTGGAGTGGTGAAAACCCCAGAAAACGTGTATCTCGCATTAAATAGCTCGAAAAGAGCGCTCTCGATGTTTCTGCATACTTCGGACAGATGTTTCACCAAGCTTATCGTAGAAAATGCATATCTCGGCTTGAAACCCGACGAAACCAAGATATCTCCGGTTCTGCATGTCAATCGTACTGTGGAGTGGTGAAAACACCAGAAAACGTGTTTCTCGCATTAAATAGCTCGAAAAGAGCGATCTAGATGATTCTGCATACTTCTGGCAGAAGACTCACCAAGCTTATCGCAGAAAATGCATATCTCAGCTGGAAACACCCCGAAAATCAAGATATCGCAGGTTCTGTATATCAAACGCACTGTGGAATGTTGAAAACACCAGAAAACTTGTTTTTTCGCATTAAATAGCTCGAAACGAGCGATCTAGATGATTCACCATACTTCGGACAGAAGTCTCACCAAGATTATCGCAGGAAATGCATATCTCAGCTTGAAACCCCACGAAAACCAAGATATCTCCGGTTCTGCATATCCAACGAACTGTGGAGTGGTGAAAACCCCAGAAAACGAGTTTCTCGCATTAAATAGCTCGAAAAGTGCGATCCCGATGATTCAGCATACTTCGGACAGAAGTCTCACCAAGATTATCGCAGGAAATGCATATCGCAGCTTGAAACCCCACGAAAACCAAGATATCTCCGGTTCTGCATATCCAACGAACTGTGGAGTGGTGAAAACCCCAGAAAACGTGTATCTCGCATTAAATAGCTCGAAAAGAGCGCCCTCGACGTTTCTGCATACTTCGGACAGATGTTTCACCAAGCTTATATTAGAAAATGCATATCTCGGCTTGAAACCCGACGAAAACCAAAATATCTCCGGTTCTGCATATCCAACGAACTGTGGAGTGGTGAAAACCCCAGAAAACGAGTTTCTCACATTAAATAGCTCGAAAAGAGCGCTCTCGATGTTTCTGCATACTTCTGACAAAAGACCCACCAAGATTATCGCAGAAAATGCATATCTCAGCTGGAAACACCACGAAAATCAAGATATCGCCTGTTCTGCACATCAAACGTACCGTGGAGTGGTGAAAACACCAGAAAACGTGTTTCGCGCATTAAGCAGCTCGAAAAGAGCGTTCTCGAAGATTCTGCACACTTCTTACAGATGTCTCACCAAGATTATCGCAGGAAATGCATATCTCAGCTTGAAACCCCACGAAAACCAAGATATCTCCGGTTCTGCATATCCAACGAACTGTGGAGTGGTGAAAACCCCAGAAAACGAGTTTCTCGCATTAAATAGCTCGAAAAGAGCGCTCTCGATGGTTCTGCATACTTCGGACAGATGTTTCACCAAGATTATCGTAGAAAATGCATATCTCAGCTTGAAACCCGGCCGAAACCAAGATATCTCCGGTTCTGCATGTCAATCGTACTGTGGAGTGGTGAAAACACCAGAAAACGTGTTTCTCGCATTAAATAGCTCGAAAAGAGCGATCTAGATGATTCTGCATACTTCTGGCAGAAGACTCACCAAGCTTATCGCAGAAAATGCATATCTCAGCTGGAAACACCCCGAAAATTAAGATATCGCAGGTTCTGTATATCAAACGCACTGTGGAATGTTGAAAACACCAGAAAACTTGTTTTTTCGCATTAAATAGCTCGAAACGAGCGATCTAGATGATTCACCATACTTCGGACAGAAGTCTCACCAAGATTATCGCAGGAAATGCATATCTCAGCTTGAAACCCCACGAAAACCAAGATATCTCCGGTTCTGCATATCCAACGAACTGTGGAGTGGTGAAAACCCCAGAAATGAGTTTCTCGCATTAAATAGCTCGAAAAGAGCGCTCTCGATGGTTCTGCATACTTCGGACAGATGTTTCACCAAGATTATCGTAGAAAATGCATATCTCAGCTTAAAACCCTGCCGAAACCAAGATATCTCCGGTTCTGCATGTCAATCGTACTGTGGAGTGGTGAAAGCACCAGAAAACGTGTTTCACGCATTAAATAGCTCGAAAAGAGCGATCTAGATGATTCTGCATACTTCTGGCAGAAGACTCACCAAGCTTATCGCAGAAAATGCATATCTCAGCTGGAAACACCCCGAAAATCAAGATATCGCAGGTTCTGTATATCAAACGCACTGTGGAATGTTGAAAACACCAGAAAACTTGTTTTTCGCATTAAATAGCTCGAAACGTGCGATCTAGATAATTCACCATACTTCGGACAGAAGTCTCACCAAGATTATCGCAGGAAATGCATATCTCAGCTTGAAACCCCACGAAAACCAAGATATATCCGGTTCTGCATATCCAACGAACTGTGGAGTGGTGAAAACCCCAGAAAACGAGTTTCTCGCATTAAATAGCTCGAAAAGAGCGCTCTCGATGTTTCTGCATACTTCGGACAGATGTTTCACCAAGATTATCGTAGAAAATGCATATCTCAGCTTGAAACCCGACGAAAACCGAAATATCGCCGGTTCTGCATATCAAACCAACTGTGGAGTGGTGAAAGCACCAGATAACGTGTTTCTCGCATTAAATAGCTTGAAAAGCGCGATCTCGATGATTCTGCATACTTCGGACAGAAGTCTCAAAAAGATTATCGCAGAAAATGCATATCTCAGCTTGAAACCCCACGAAAACCAAGATATCTACTGTTCTGCATATCAAACGCACTGTGGAGTGGTGAAAACACCAGAAAACGTGTTTCTCGCATTAGCTAGCTCGAAAAGAGCGTTCTCGATGATTCTGCATACTTCTCATAGATGAAACACCAAGATTATCGTAGAAAATGCATATCTCAGCTTGAAACCCTGCCGAAACCAAGATATCTCCGGTTCTGCATGTCAATCGTACTGTGGAGTGGTCAAAACACCAGATAACGTGTTTCTCGCATTAAATAGCTCGAAAAGAGCGATCTCGATGATTCTGCATACTTCGGACAGAAGTCTCACCAAGATTATCGTAGAAAATGCATATCTCAGCTTGAAACCCGACGAAAACCGAGTTATCTCCGGTTCTGCACAACAAACGTACCGTGGAGTGTTGAAAACACCAGAAAACGTGTTTCGCGCATTAAGAAGCTCGAAAAGAGCGTTCTCGAAGATTCTGCATACTTCTGACAGAATTCTCACCAGTGTTATCGTAGAAAATGCATATCTCAGCTTGAAACCCGACCGAAACCAAGATATCTCCGGTTCTGCATGTCAAACGTACTGTGGAGTGGTGCAAACACCAGAAAACGTGTTTCGTGCATTAAGTAGCTCGAAAAGAGCGATCTAGGTGATTCTGCATACTTCTGACTGAAGTATCACCAATATTATCGCAGAAAATGCATATCTCAGCTCGAAACCTCACGAAAATCAAGATGTTGCCGGTTCTGCATGTCAAACGCACTGTGGAGTGGTGAAAACAACCAGAGAACGTTTTTCTCGCATTAAATAGCTTGAATAGAGCGATCTCGATGATTCTGCATACTTCGGACTGATGTTTCACCAAGATTATCGTAGAAAATGCATATCTCAGCTTGAAACCCGACGATAACCAAAATACCGCCGGTTCTGCATATCAAACCAACTGTGGAGTGGTGAAAACACCAGATAACGTGTTTCTCGCATTAAATAGCTCGAAAAGCGCGATCTAGATGATTCTGCATACTTCAGACAAAAGACCCACCAAGACTATCGCAGTAAATGCATATTTCAGCTGGAAACCCCACGAAAACCAAGTTATCGGCGGCTCTACATATCAAACGCACTGTGGAGTGGTCAAAACACCAGATAACGTGTTTCTCGCATTAAATAGCTCGAAAAGAGCGATATCGATGATTCTGCATACTTCTGACTGAAGTCTCACCAATATTATCGCAGAAAATGCATATCTCTGCTTGAAACCCGATGAAAACCACGATGTCGCCTGTTCTGCATATCAAACGCACTGTGGGGTGGTGAAAACACCAGAAAACGTGTTTCTCGCATTAACTATTTCGAAAAGCGCGATCTAGATGATTCTGCATACTTCTGATAAAAGACCCACCAAGATTATCGCAGAAAATGCATATTTCAGCTGGAAACCCCACGAAAACCAAGTTATCGGCGGCTCTACATATCAAACGCACTGTGGAGTGGTCAAAACACCAGATAACGTGTTTCTCGCATTAAATAGCTCGAAAAGAGCGATATCGATTATTCTGCATACTTCTGACTGAAGTCTCAACAAGATTATCGTAAAAAATGCATATCTCAGCTTGAAACCCCACGAAAGCCAAGATATCGCTGGTTCTGCATATCAAACGCACTGTGGAGTGGTGAAAACACCGGATATGGTTTTTCTCGCATTATCTAGCTCGAAAAGAGCGATCTCGATGTTTCAGCATACTTCGTACAGAAGTCTCACCAAGATTATCGCAGAAAATGCATATCTCAGCTTGAAACCCCACGAAAACCAAGATGTCGCCGGTTCTGCATATTAAACGCACTGTGGAGTGGTGAAAACACCAGAAAACGTGTTTCTCGCATTAAGTAGCTCGAAAAGAGCGTTCTCGAAGATTCTGCATACTTCTGACAGAAGTCTCACCAGGGTTATCGTAGAAAATGCATATCTCAGCTGGAAACTCCACGAAAATCAAGATATCGCCTGTTCTGCACATCAAACGCACTGTGGAGTGGTGAAAACAACCAGAGAACGTGTTTCTCGCATTAAATAGCTCGAAAAGAGCGTTCTCGAAGATCCTGCATACTTCTGACAGAAGTCTCACCAAGATTATCGCAGAAAATGCATATCTCAGCTTGAAACCCCACGAAAACCAAGATGTCGCCGGTTCTGCATATTAAACGCACTGTGGAGTGGTGAAAACACCAGAAAACGTGTTTCTCGCATTAAGTAGCTCGAAAAGAGCGTTCTCGAAGATCCTGCATACTTCTGACAGAAGTCTCACCAAGATTATCGTAGAAAATGCATATCTCAGCTTGAAACCCGACCGAAACCGAGTTATCTCCGGTTCTGCACATCAAACGTACCGTGGAGTGGTGAAAACACCAGAAAACGTGTTTCGCGCATTAAGTAGCTCGAAAAGAGCGTTCTCGAAGATTCTGCATACTTCTGACAGAAGTCTCACCAGGGTTATCGTAGAAAATGCATATCTCAGCTTGAAACCCGACCGAAACCAAGATATCTCCGGTTCTGCATGTCAAACGTACTGTGGAGTGGTGAAAACACCAGAAAACGTGTTTCGTGCATTAAGTAGCTCGAACAGAGCGATCTAGATGATTCTGCATTCTTCTGACTGAAGTCTCACCAATATTATCGCAGAAAACACATATCTCAGCTTGAAACCCCACGAAAACCAAGATATCGCTGGTTCTGCATATCAAACGCACTGTGGAGTGGTGAAAACACCAGATAACGTGTTTCTCGCATTAAATAGCTCGAAAAGAGCGATCTAGATAATTCAGCATACTTCGGACAAATGTTTCACCAAGATTATCGTGGAAAATGCATATCTCAGCTTGAAACCCGACCGAAACCAAGATATCTCCGGTTCTGCATGTCAAACGTACTGTGGAGTGGTGAAAACACCAGAAAACGTGTTTCGTGCATTAAGTAGCTCGAAAAGAGCGATCTAGATGATTCTGCATACTTCTGACAAAAGACCCACCAAGATTAGCGCAGAAAATGCATATCTCAGCTGGAAACTCCACGAAAATCAAGATATCGCCTGTTCTGCACATCAAACGCACTGTGGAGTGGTGAAAACAACCAGAGAACGTGTTTCTCGCATTACATAGCTCGAAAAGAGCGATCCCGATGCTTCAGCATATTTCGGACAGAAGTCTCACCAAGATTATCGCAGGAAATGCATATCTCAGCTTGAAATCCGACCGAAACCAAGATATCTCCGGTTCTGCATGTCTAACGTACTGTGGAGTGGTGAAAACACCAGAAAACGTGTTTCGTGCATTAAGTAGCTCGAAAAGAGCGATCTAGATGATTCTGCATACTTCTGACTGAAGTCTCACCAATATTATCGCAGAAAATGCATATCTCAGCTCGAAACCTCATGAAAATCAAGATGTTGCCGGTTCTGCATATCAAACGCACTGTGGAGTGGTGAAAACAACCAGAGAACGTGTTACACGCATTAAATAGCTCGAAAAGAGCGATCCCGATGATTCAGCAAACTTCGAACAGGAGTCTCACCAAGATTATCGCAGGAAGTGCATATCTCAGCTTGAAACCCCACGAAAACCAAGATATCGCTGGTTCTGCATATCAAACGCACTGCGGAGTGGTGAAAACCCCAGAAAACGAGTTTCTCACATTAAATAGCTCGAAAAGAGCGCTCTCGATGTTTCTGCATACTTCTGACAAAAGACCCACCAAGATTATCGCCGAAAATGCATATCTCAGCTGGAAACACCACGAAAATCAAGATATCGCCTGTTCTGCACATCAAACGCACTGTGGAGTGGTGAAAACAACCAGAGAACGTGTTTCTCGCATTAAATAGCTCGAAAAGTGCGATCCCGATGATTCAGCATACTTCGGACAGAAGTCTCACCAAGATTATCGCAGGAAATGCATATCGCAGCTTGAAACCCCACGAGAACCAAGATATCTCCGGTTCTGCATATCCAACGAACTGTGGAGTGGTGAAAGCCCCAGAAAACGTGTATCTCGCATTAAATAGCTCGAAAAGAGCGCTCTCGACGTTTCTGCATACTTCGGACAGATGTTTCACCAAGCTTATCGTAGAAAATGCATATCTCGGCTTGAAACCCGACGAAAACCAAAATATCTCCGGTTCTGCATATCCAACGAACTGTGGAGTGGTGAAACCCCCAGAAAACGAGTTTCTCACATTAAATAGTTCGAAAAGAGCGCTCTCGATGTTTCTGCATACTTCTGACAAAAGACCCACCAAGATTATCGCAGAAAATGCATATCTCAGCTGGAAACACCACGAAAATCAAGATATCGCATGTTCTGCACATTCAACGTACCGTGGAGTGGTGAAAACACCAGAAAACGTGTTTCGCGCATTAAGCAGCTCGAAAAGAGCGTTCTCGAAGATTCTGCACACTTCTTACAGAAGTCTCACCAAGATTATCGCAGGAAATGCATATCTCAGCTTGAAACCCCACGAAAACCAAGATATCTCCGGTTCTGCATATCCAACGAACTGTGGAGTGGTGAAAACCCCAGAAATGAGTTTCTCGCATTAAATAGCTCGAAAAGAGCGCTCTCGATGGTTCTGCATACTTCGGACAGATGTTTCACCAAGATTATCGTAGAAAATGCATATCTCAGCTTGAAACCCTGCCGAAACCAAGATATCTCCGGTTCTGCATGTCAATCGTACTGTGCAGTGGTGAAAGCACCAGAAAACGTGTTTCACGCATTAAATAGCTCGAAAAGAGCGATCTAGATGATTCTGCATACTTCTGGCAGAAGACTCACCAAGCTTATCGCAGAAAATGCATATCTCAGCTGGAAACACCCCGAAAATCAAGATATCGCAGGTTCTGTATATCAAACGCACTGTGGAATGTTGAAAACACCAGAAAACTTGTTTTTCGCATTAAATAGCTCGAAACGTGCGATCTAGATAATTCACCATACTTCGGACAGAAGTCTCACCAAGATTATCGCAGGAAATGCATATCTCAGCTTGAAACCCCACGAAAACCAAGATATATCCGGTTCTGCATATCCAACGAACTGTGGAGTGGTGAAAACCCCAGAAAACGAGTTTCTCGCATTAAATAGCTCGAAAAGAGCGCTCTCGATGTTTCTGCATACTTCGGACAGATGTTTCACCAAGATTATCGTAGAAAATGCATATCTCAGCTTGAAACCCGACGAAAACCGAAATATCGCCGGTTCTGCATATCAAACCAACTGTGGAGTGGTGAAAGCACCAGATAACGTGTTTCTCGCATTAAATAGCTTGAAAAGCGCGATCTCGATGATTCTGCATACTTCGGACAGAAGTCTCAAAAAGATTATCGCAGAAAATGCATATCTCAGCTTGAAACCCCACGAAAACCAAGATATCTACTGTTCTGCATATCAAACGCACTGTGGAGTGGTGAAAACACCAGAAAACGTGTTTCTCGCATTAGCTAGCTCGAAAAGAGCGTTCTCGATGATTCTGCATACTTCTCATAGATGAAACACCAAGATTATCGTAGAAAATGCATATCTCAGCTTGAAACCCTGCCGAAACCAAGATATCTCCGGTTCTGCATGTCAATCGTACTGTGGAGTGGTCAAAACACCAGATAACGTGTTTCTCGCATTAAATAGCTCGAAAAGAGCGATCTCGATGATTCTGCATACTTCGGACAGAAGTCTCACCAAGATTATCGTAGAAAATGCATATCTCAGCTTGAAACCCGACGAAAACCGAGTTATCTCCGGTTCTGCACAACAAACGTACCGTGGAGTGTTGAAAACACCAGAAAACGTGTTTCGCGCATTAAGAAGCTCGAAAAGAGCGTTCTCGAAGATTCTGCATACTTCTGACAGAATTCTCACCAGTGTTATCGTAGAAAATGCATATCTCAGCTTGAAACCCGACCGAAACCAAGATATCTCCGGTTCTGCATGTCAAACGTACTGTGGAGTGGTGCAAACACCAGAAAACGTGTTTCGTGCATTAAGTAGCTCGAAAAGAGCGATCTAGGTGATTCTGCATACTTCTGACTGAAGTATCACCAATATTATCGCAGAAAATGCATATCTCAGCTCGAAACCTCACGAAAATCAAGATGTTGCCGGTTCTGCATGTCAAACGCACTGTGGAGTGGTGAAAACAACCAGAGAACGTTTTTCTCGCATTAAATAGCTTGAATAGAGCGATCTCGATGATTCTGCATACTTCGGACTGATGTTTCACCAAGATTATCGTAGAAAATGCATATCTCAGCTTGAAACCCGACGATAACCAAAATACCGCCGGTTCTGCATATCAAACGCACTGTGGAGTGGTGAAAACAACCAGAGAACGTGTTTCTCGCATTAAATAGCTCGAAAAGAGCGTTCTCGAAGATCCTGCATACTTCTGACAGAAGTCTCACCAAGATTATCGCAGAAAATGCATATCTGAGCTTGAAACCCCACGAAAACCAAGTTATCGGCGGCTCTACATATCAAACGCACTGTGGAGTGGTCAAAACACCAGATAACGTGTTTCTCGCATTAAATAGCTCGAAAAGAGCGATATCGATGATTCTGCATACTTCTGACTGAAGTCTCACCAATATTATCGCAGAAAATGCATATCTCTGCTTGAAACCCGATGAAAACCACGATGTCGCCTGTTCTGCATATCAAACGCACTGTGGGGTGGTGAAAACACCAGAAAACGTGTTTCTCGCATTAACTATTTCGAAAAGCGCGATCTAGATGATTCTGCATACTTCTGATAAAAGACCCACCAAGATTATCGCAGAAAATGCATATTTCAGCTGGAAACCCCACGAAAACCAAGTTATCGGCGGCTCTACATATCAAACGCACTGTGGAGTGGTCAAAACACCAGATAACGTGTTTCTCGCATTAAATAGCTCGAAAAGAGCGATATCGATTATTCTGCATACTTCTGACTGAAGTCTCAACAAGATTATCGTAAAAAATGCATATCTCAGCTTGAAACCCCACGAAAGCCAAGATATCGCTGGTTCTGCATATCAAACGCACTGTGGAGTGGTGAAAACACCGGATATGGTTTTTCTCGCATTATCTAGCTCGAAAAGAGCGATCTCGATGTTTCAGCATACTTCGTACAGAAGTCTCACCAAGATTATCGCAGAAAATGCATATCTCAGCTTGAAACCCAACGAAAACCAAGATGTCGCCGGTTCTGCATATTAAACGCACTGTGGAGTGTTGAAAACACCAGAAAACGTGTTTCTCGCATTAAGTAGCTCGAAAAGAGCGTTCTCGAAGATTCTGCATACTTCTGACAGAAGTCTCACCAGGGTTATCGTAGAAAATGCATATCTCAGCTGGAAACTCCACGAAAATCAAGATATCGCCTGTTCTGCACATCAAACGCACTGTGGAGTGGTGAAAACACCAGAAAACGTGTTTCGCGCATTAAGTAGCTCGAAAAGAGCGTTCTCGAAGATTCTGCATACTTCTGACAGAAGTCTCACCAGGGTTATCGTAGAAAATGCATATCTCAGCTTGAAACCCGACCGAAACCAAGATATCTCCGGTTCTGCATGTCAAACGTACTGTGGAGTGGTGAAAACACCAGAAAACGTGTTTCGTGCATTAAGTAGCTCGAACAGAGCGATCTAGATGATTCTGCAGTCTTCTGACTGAAGTCTCACCAATATTATCGCAGAAAACACATATCTCAGCTTGAAACCCCACGAAAACCAAGATATCGCTGGTTCTGCATATCAAACGCACTGTGGAGTGGTGAAAACACCAGATAACGTGTTTCTCGCATTAAATAGCTCGAAAAGAGCGATCTAGATAATTCAGCATACTTCGGACAAATGTTTCACCAAGATTATCGTGGAAAATGCATATCTCAGCTTGAAACCCGACCGAAACCAAGATATCTCCGGTTCTGCATGTCAAACGTACTGTGGAGTGGTGAAAACACCAGAAAACGTGTTTCGTGCATTAAGTAGCTCGAAAAGAGCGATCTAGATGATTCTGCATACTTCTGACAAAAGACCCACCAAGATTAGCGCAGAAAATGCATATCTCAGCTGGAAACTCCACGAAAATCAAGATATCGCCTGTTCTGCACATCAAACGCACTGTGGAGTGGTGAAAACAACCAGAGAACGTGTTTCTCGCATTAAATAGCTCGAAAAGAGCGATCCCGATGCTTCAGCATACTTCGGACAGAAGTCTCACCAAGATTATCGCAGGAAAAGCATATCTCAGCTTGAAACCCGACCGAAACCAAGATATCTGCGGTTCTGCATGCCAAACGTACTGTGGAGTGGTGAAAACACCTGAAAGCGTGTTTCGTGCATTAAGTAGCTCGAAAAGAGCGATCTAGATGATTCTGCATACTTCTGACAAAAGACCCACCAAGATTAGCGCAGAAAATGCATATCTCAGCTGGAAACTCCACGAAAATCAAGATATCGCCTGTTCTGCACATCAAACGCACTGTGGAGTGGTGAAAACAACCAGAGAACGTGTTTCTCGCATTAAATAGCTCGAAAAGAGCGATCCCGATGCTTCAGCATATTTCGGACAGAAGTCTCACCAAGATTATCGCAGGAAATGCATATCTCAGCTTGAAATCCGACCGAAACCAAGATATCTCCGGTTCTGCATGTCTAACGTACTGTGGAGTGGTGAAAACACCAGAAAACGTGTTTCGTGCATTAAGTAGCTCGAAAAGAGCGATCTAGATGATTCTGCATACTTCTGACTGAAGTCTCACCAATATTATCGCAGAAAATGCATATCTCAGCTCGAAACCTCATGAAAATCAAGATGTTGCCGGTTCTGCATATCAAACGCACTGTGGAGTGGTGAAAACAACCAGAGAACGTGTTACACGCATTAAATAGCTCGAAAAGAGCGATCCCGATGATTCAGCAAACTTCGAACAGGAGTCTCACCAAGATTATCGCAGGAAGTGCATATCTCAGCTTGAAACCCCACGAAAACATAGATATCTCCGGTTCTGCATATCCAACGAACTGTGGAGTGGTGAAAACCCCAGAAAACGAGTTTCTCGCATTAAATAGCTCGAAAAGAGCGCTCTTGCTGTTTCTGCATACTTCGGACACATGTTTCACCAAGATTATCGTAGAAAATGCATATCTCAGCTTGAAACCCGACGAAAACCAAAATATCGCCGGTTCTGCATATCAAACCAACTGTGGAGTGGTGAAAACACCAGATAACATATTTCTCGCATTAAATAGCTCGAAAAGTGCGATCTCGATGATTCTGCATACTTCTAACAGCAGTCTCACCAAGATTATCGCAGAAAATGCATATCTCTGCTTAAAACCCCACGAAAACCAAGATATCTACTGTTCTGCATATCCAACGAACTGTGGATTGGTGAAAACCCCAGAAAACGTGTTTCTCGCATTAAATAGCTCGAAAAGAGCGCTCTCGACGTTTCTGCATACTTCGGACAGATGTTTCACCAAGCTTATCGTAGAAAATGCATATCTCAGCTTGAAACCCGACGAAAACCAAAATATCTCCGGTTCTGCATATCCAACGAACTGTGGAGTGGTGAAAACCCCAGAAATTGAGTTTCTCGCATCAAATAGCTCGAAAAGAGCGCTGTTGATGTTTCTGCATACTTCTGACAGATGTTTCACTAAGATTATCGTAGAGAATGCATATCTCTGCTTGAAACCCGACCGAAACCAAGATATCTCCGGTTCTGCATGTCAAACGTACCGTGGAGTGGTGAAAACAACAGAAAACGTGTTTCGTGCATTAAGTAGCTCGAAAAGAGCGATCTAGATGATTCTGCATCCTTCTGACAAAAGACCCACCAAGATTAGCGCAGAAAATGCATATCTCAGCTGGAAACTCCACGAAAATCAAGATATCGCCTGTTCTGCACATCAAACGCACTGTGGAGTGGTGAAAACAACCAGAGAACGTGTTTCTCGCATTAAATAGCTCGAAAAGAGCGATCCCGATGCTTCAGCATACTTCGGACAGAAGTCTCACCAAGATTATCGCAGGAAAAGCATATCTCAGCTTGAAACCCGACCGAAACCAAGATATCTGCGGTTCTGCATGTCAAACGTACTGTGGAGTGGTGAAAACACCTGAAAGCGTGTTTCGTGCATTAAGTAGCTCGAAAAGAGCGATCTAGATGATTCTGCATACTTCTGACCGAAGTCTCACCAAGATTATCGTAGAAAATGCATATCTCAGCTTGAAACCCGACGAAAACCGAGTTATCTCCGGTTCTGCACAACAAACGTACCGTGGAGTGTTGAAAACACCAGAAAACGTGTTTCGCGCATTAAGAAGCTCGAAAAGAGCGTTCTCGAAGATTCTGCATACTTCTGACAGAATTCTCACCAGTGTTATCGTAGAAAATGCATATCTCAGCTTGAAACCCGACCGAAACCAAGATATCTCCGGTTCTGCATGTCAAACGTACTGTGGAGTGGTGCAAACACCAGAAAACGTGTTTCGTGCATTAAGTAGCTCGAAAAGAGCGATCTAGGTGATTCTGCATACTTCTGACTGAAGTATCACCAATATTATCGCAGAAAATGCATATCTCAGCTCGAAACCTCACGAAAATCAAGATGTTGCCGGTTCTGCATGTCAAACGCACTGTGGAGTGGTGAAAACAACCAGAGAACGTTTTTCTCGCATTAAATAGCTTGAATAGAGCGATCTCGATGATTCTGCATACTTCGGACTGATGTTTCACCAAGATTATCGTAGAAAATGCATATCTCAGCTTGAAACCCGACGATAACCAAAATACCGCCGGTTCTGCATATCAAACCAACTGTGGAGTGGTGAAAACACCAGATAACGTGTTTCTCGCATTAAATAGCTCGAAAAGCGCGATCTAGATGATTCTGCATACTTCAGACAAAAGACCCACCAAGACTATCGCAGTAAATGCATATTTCAGCTGGAAACCCCACGAAAACCAAGTTATCGGCGGCTCTACATATCAAACGCACTGTGGAGTGGTCAAAACACCAGATAACGTGTTTCTCGCATTAAATAGCTCGAAAAGAGCGATATCGATGATTCTGCATCCTTCTGACTGAAGTCTCACCAATATTATCGCAGAAAATGCATATCTCTGCTTGAAACCCGATGAAAACCACGATGTCGCCTGTTCTGCATATCAAACGCACTGTGGGGTGGTGAAAACACCAGAAAACGTGTTTCTCGCATTAACTATTTCGAAAAGCGCGATCTAGATGATTCTGCATACTTCTGATAAAAGACCCACCAAGATTATCGCAGAAAATGCATATTTCAGCTGGAAACCCCACGAAAACCAAGTTATCGGCGGCTCTACATATCAAACGCACTGTGGAGTGGTCAAAACACCAGATAACGTGTTTCTCGC
Organism: Anthophora plumipes; assembly: GCA_951804975.1. NCBI lineage: Eukaryota > Metazoa > Arthropoda > Insecta > Hymenoptera > Apidae > Anthophora > Anthophora plumipes. Next base: position 8,200,273 of record CATORF010000206.1, on the reverse strand, counting down.
ATTAAATAGCTCGAAAAGAGCGATATCGATTATTCTGCATACTTCTGACTGAAGTCTCAACAAGATTATCGTAAAAAATGCATATCTCAGCTTGAAACCCCACGAAAGCCAAGATATCGCTGGTTCTGCATATCAAACGCACTGTGGAGTGGTGAAAACACCGGATATGGTTTTTCTCGCATTATCTAGCTCGAAAAGAGCGATCTCGATGTTTCAGCATACTTCGTACAGAAGTCTCACCAAGATTATCGCAGAAAATGCATATCTCAGCTTGAAACCCCACGAAAACCAAGATGTCGCCGGTTCTGCATATTAAACGCACTGTGGAGTGGTGAAAACACCAGAAAACGTGTTTCTCGCATTAAGTAGCTCGAAAAGAGCGTTCTCGAAGATTCTGCATACTTCTGACAGAAGTCTCACCAGGCTTATCGTAGAAAATGCATATCTCAGCTGGAAACTCCACGAAAATCAAGATATCGCCTGTTCTGCACATCAAACGCACTGTGGAGTGGTGAAAACAACCAGAGAACGTGTTTCTCGCATTAAATAGCTCGAAAAGAGCGTTCTCGAAGATCCTGCATACTTCTGACAGAAGTCTCACCAAGATTATCGCAGAAAATGCATATCTCAGCTTGAAACCCCACGAAAACCAAGATGTCGCCGGTTCTGCATATTAAACGCACTGTGGAGTGGTGAAAACACCAGAAAACGTGTTTCTCGCATTAAGTAGCTCGAAAAGAGCGTTCTCGAAGATCCTGCATACTTCTGACAGAAGTCTCACCAAGATTATCGTAGAAAATGCATATCTCAGCTTGAAACCCGACCGAAACCGAGTTATCTCCGGTTCTGCACATCAAACGTACCGTGGAGTGGTGAAAACACCAGAAAACGTGTTTCGCGCATTAAGTAGCTCGAAAAGAGCGTTCTCGAAGATTCTGCATACTTCTGACAGAAGTCTCACCAGGGTTATCGTAGAAAATGCATATCTCAGCTTGAAACCCGACCGAAACCAAGATATCTCCGGTTCTGCATGTCAAACGTACTGTGGAGTGGTGAAAACACCAGAAAACGTGTTTCGTGCATTAAGTAGCTCGAAAAGAGCGATCTAGATGATTCTGCATACTTCTGACAAAAGACCCACCAAGATTAGCGCAGAAAATGCATATCTCAGCTGGAAACTCCACGAAAATCAAGATATCGCCTGTTCTGCACATCAAACGCACTGTGGAGTGGTGAAAACAACCAGAGAACGTGTTTCTCGCATTAAATAGCTCGAAAAGAGCGATCCCGATGCTTCAGCATATTTCGGACAGAAGTCTCACCAAGATTATCGCAGGAAATGCATATCTCAGCTTGAAATCCGACCGAAACCAAGATATCTCCGGTTCTGCATGTCTAACGTACTGTGGAGTGGTGAAAACACCAGAAAACGTGTTTCGTGCATTAAGTAGCTCGAAAAGAGCGATCTAGATGATTCTGCATACTTCTGACTGAAGTCTCACCAATATTATCGCAGAAAATGCATATCTCAGCTCGAAACCTCATGAAAATCAAGATGTTGCCGGTTCTGCATATCAAACGCACTGTGGAGTGGTGAAAACAACCAGAGAACGTGTTACACGCATTAAATAGCTCGAAAAGAGCGATCCCGATGATTCAGCAAACTTCGAACAGGAGTCTCACCAAGATTATCGCAGGAAGTGCATATCTCAGCTTGAAACCCCACGAAAACATAGATATCTCCGGTTCTGCATATCCAACGAACTGTGGAGTGGTGAAAACCCCAGAAAACGAGTTTCTCGCATTAAATAGCTCGAAAAGAGCGCTCTTGCTGTTTCTGCATACTTCGGACACATGTTTCACCAAGATTATCGTAGAAAATGCATATCTCAGCTTGAAACCCGACGAAAACCAAAATATCGCCGGTTCTGCATATCAAACCAACTGTGGAGTGGTGAAAACACCAGATAACGTATTTCTCGCATTAAATAGCTCGAAAAGTGCGTTCTCGAAGATCCTGCATACTTCTGACAGAAGTCTCACCAAGATTATCGTAGAAAATGCATATCTCAGCTTGAAACCCGACCGAAACCGAGTTATCTCCGGTTCTGCACATCAAACGTACCGTGGAGTGGTGAAAACACCAGAAAACGTGTTTCGCGCATTAAGTAGCTCGAAAAGAGCGTTCTCGAAGATTCTGCATACTTCTGACAGAAGTCTCACCAGGGTTATCGTAGAAAATGCATATCTCAGCTTGAAACCCGACCGAAACCAAGATATCTCCGGTTCTGCATGTCAAACGTACTGTGGAGTGGTGAAAACACCAGAAAACGTGTTTCGTGCATTAAGTAGCTCGAACAGAGCGATCTAGATGATTCTGCATTCTTCTGACTGAAGTCTCACCAATATTATCGCAGAAAACACATATCTCAGCTTGAAACCCCACGAAAACCAAGATATCGCTGGTTCTGCATATCAAACGCACTGTGGAGTGGTGAAAACACCAGATAACGTGTTTCTCGCATTAAATAGCTCGAAAAGAGCGATCTAGATAATTCAGCATACTTCGGACAAATGTTTCACCAAGATTATCGTGGAAAATGCATATCTCAGCTTGAAACCCGACCGAAACCAAGATATCTCCGGTTCTGCATGTCAAACGTACTGTGGAGTGGTGAAAACACCAGAAAACGTGTTTCGTGCATTAAGTAGCTCGAAAAGAGCGATCTAGATGATTCTGCATACTTCTGACAAAAGACCCACCAAGATTAGCGCAGAAAATGCATATCTCAGCTGGAAACTCCACGAAAATCAAGATATCGCCTGTTCTGCACATCAAACGCACTGTGGAGTGGTGAAAACAACCAGAGAACGTGTTTCTCGCATTAAATAGCTCGAAAAGAGCGATCCCGATGCTTCAGCATATTTCGGACAGAAGTCTCACCAAGATTATCGCAGGAAATGCATATCTCAGCTTGAAATCCGACCGAAACCAAGATATCTCCGGTTCTGCATGTCTAACGTACTGTGGAGTGGTGAAAACACAAGAAAACGTGTTTCGTGCATTAAGTAGCTCGAAAAGAGCGATCTAGATGATTCTGCATACTTCTGACTGAAGTCTCACCAATATTATCGCAGAAAATGCATATCTCAGCTCGAAACCTCATGAAAATCAAGATGTTGCCGGTTCTGCATATCAAACGCACTGTGGAGTGGTGAAAACAACCAGAGAACGTGTTACACGCATTAAATAGCTCGAAAAGAGCGATCCCGATGATTCAGCAAACTTCGAACAGGAGTCTCACCAAGATTATCGCAGGAAGTGCATATCTCAGCTTGAAACCCCACGAAAACATAGATATCTCCGGTTCTGCATATCCAACGAACTGTGGAGTGGTGAAAACCCCAGAAAACGAGTTTCTCGCATTAAATAGCTCGAAAAGAGCGCTCTTGCTGTTTCTGCATACTTCGGACACATGTTTCACCAAGATTATCGTAGAAAATGCATATCTCAGCTTGAAACCCGACGAAAACCAAAATATCGCCGGTTCTGCATATCAAACCAACTGTGGAGTGGTGAAAACACCAGATAACGTATTTCTCGCATTAAATAGCTCGAAAAGTGCGATCTCGATGATTCTGCATACTTCTAACAGAAGTCTCACCAAGATTATCGCAGAAAATGCATATCTCTGCTTAAAACCCCACGAAAACCAAGATATCTACTGTTCTGCATATCCAACGAACTGTGGATTGGTGAAAACCCCAGAAAACGTGTTTCTCGCATTAAATAGCTCGAAAAGAGCGCTCTCGACGTTTCTGCATACTTCGGACAGATGTTTCACCAAGCTTATCGTAGAAAATGCATATCTCAGTTTGAAACCCGACGAAAACCAAAATATCTCCGGTTCTGCATATCCAACGAACTGTGGAGTGGTGAAAACCCCAGAAATTGAGTTTCTCGCATCAAATAGCTCGAAAAGAGCGCTGTTGATGTTTCTGCATACTTCTGACAGATGTTTCACTAAGATTATCGTAGAGAATGCATATCTCTGCTTGAAACCCGACCGAAACCAAGATATCTCCGGTTCTGCATGTCAAACGTACCGTGGAGTGGTGAAAACAACAGAAAACGTGTTTCGTGCATTAAGTAGCTCGAAAAGAGCGATCTAGATGATTCTGCATCCTTCTGACAAAAGACCCACCAAGATTAGCGCAGAAAATGCATATCTCAGCTGGAAACTCCACGAAAATCAAGATATCGCCTGTTCTGCACATCAAACGCACTGTGGAGTGGTGAAAACAACCAGAGAACGTGTTTCTCGCATTAAATAGCTCGAAAAGAGCGATCCCGATGCTTCAGCATACTTCGGACAGAAGTCTCACCAAGATTATCGCAGGAAAAGCATATCTCAGCTTGAAACCCGACCGAAACCAAGATATCTGCGGTTCTGCATGTCAAACGTACTGTGGAGTGGTGAAAACACCTGAAAGCGTGTTTCGTGCATTAAGTAGCTCGAAAAGAGCGATCTAGATGATTCTGCATACTTCTGACCGAAGTCTCACCAATATTATCGCAGGAAGTGCATATCTCAGCTTGAAACCCCACGAAAACCAAGATATCTCCGGTTCTGCATATCCAACGAACTGTGGAGTGGTGACAACCCCAGAAAACGAGTTTCTCGCATTAAATAGCTCGGAAAGAGCGCTCTTGATGTTTCTGCATACTTCGGACACATGTTTCACCAAGATTAACGTAGAAAATGCATATCTCAGCTTGAAACCCGACGAAAACCAAAATATCGCCGGTTCTGCATACCAAACCAACTGTGGAGTGGTGAAAACACCAGATAACGTGTTTCTCGCATTAAATAGCTCGAAAAGTGCGATCTCGATGATTCTGCATACTTCTAACAGAAGTCTCACCAAGATTATCGCAGAAAATGCATATCTCTGCTTGAAACCCCACGAAAACCAAGATATCTACTGTTCTGCATATCCAAGGAACTGTGGAGTGGTGAAAACCCCAGAAAACCTGTTTCTCGGATTAAATAGCTCGAAAAGAGCGCTCTCGACGTTTCTGCATACTTCGGACAGATGTTTCACCAAGCTTATCGTAGAAAATGCATATCTCAGCTTGAAACCCGACCGAAACCAAGATATCGCCGGTTCTGCATGTCAAACGTACTGTGGAGTGGAGAAAACACCAGAAAACGTGTTTCGTGCATTAAGTAGCTCGAAAAGAGCGATCTAGATGATTCTGCATACTTCTGACTGAAGTCTCATCAATATTATCGCAGAAAATGCATATCTCAGCTTGAAACCCCCCGAAAACCAAGATATCTACAGTTCTGCATATCAAACGCACTGTGGAGTGGTGAAAACACAAGATAACGTGTTTCTCGCACTAACTAGCACGAAAAGAGCGATCTCGATGATTCTGCATACTTCTAACAGAAGTCTCACCAAGATTATCGCAGAAAATGCATATCTCTGCTTGAAACCCCACGAAAACCAAGATATCTACTGTTCTGCATATCCAACGAACTGTGGAGTGGTGAAAACCCCAGATAACGTGTTTCTCTTACTAGCTAGCTCGAAAAGAGCGATCTCGATGATTCAGCATACTTCGGACAGAAGTCTCACCAAGATTATCACAGAAAATACATATCTCAGCTTGAATCCCCACGAAAACCAAGATATCGCCGGTTCTGCATATCAAACGCACTGTGGAGTGGTGAAACACCAGATAACGTGTTTCTCGCATTAAATAGCTCGAGTAGAGCGATCTCGATGATTCTTCATACTTCGGACAGAAGTCTCACCAAGATTACCGTAAGAAATGCATATCTCAGCTGAAAAACCCCACGAAAGCCAAGATATCGCTGGTTCTGGATATCAAACGCACTGTGGAGTGGTGAAAACACCAGATAACGTGTTTCTCGCACTAACTAGCTCGAAAAGAGCGATCTCGATGATTCTGCATACTTCTAACAGAAGTCTCACCAAGATTATCGCAGAAAATGCATATCTCTACTTGAAACCCCACGAAAACCAAGATATCTACTGTTCTGCATATCCAACGAACTGTGGAGTGGTGAAACGCCCAGATAACGTGTTTCTCGCACTAGCTAGCTCGAAAAGAGCGATCTCGATGATTCAGCATACTTCGGACAGAAGTCTCACCAAGATTATCACAGAAAATACATATCTCAGCTTGAATCCCCACGAAAACCAAGATATCTCCTGTTCTGCATATCAAACGCACTGTGGAGTGGTGAAAACACCGGATAAGGTTTTTCTCGCATTAACTAGCTCGAAAAGAGCGATCTCGAATATTCTGCATGCTTCTGACAGAAGTCTCACCAGGATTATCGTAGAAAATGCATATCTCAGCTTGAAACCCGACCGAAACCAAGATATCTCCGGTTCTGCATATCCAACGCACTGTGGAGTGGTGAAAACACCAGATAACGTGTTTCTCGCATTAAATAGCTCGAAACGAGCGATCTCGATGATTAAGCATACTTCGGACAGAAGTCTAACCAAGATTATCGTAAAAAATGCATATCCCAGCTTGAAACCCCACGAAAACCAAGATATCTACGGTTCTGCATATCCAAAGCACTCTGGAGTGGTGAAAACACCAGATAACGTGTATCTCGCATTAAATAGCTCGAAACGAGCGATCTCGATGATTAAGCATACTTCGGACAGAAGTCTCACGATGATTATCGTAAAAAATGCATATCTCAGCTTGAAACCCCACCAAAACCAAGATATCGCTGGTTCTGCATATCAAACGCACTGTGGAGTGGTGAAAACACCGGATAAGTTTTTTCTCGCATTAACTAGGTCGAAAAGAGCGATCTCGATGTTTCAGCATACTTCGGACAGAAGTCTCACCAAGCTTATCGTAGAAAATGCATATCTCAGCTTGAAACCCGACGAATACCAAAATATCTCCGGTTCTGCATATCCAACGCACTGTGGAGTTGTGAAAACACTAGATAACGTGTTTCTCGCATTAGATAGCTCGAAACGAGCGATCTCGATGATTCTGCATACTTCGGACAGAAGTCTCAACAAGATTATCGCAGGAAATGCATATTTCAGCTTGAAACCCCACGAAAGCCAAGATATCGCTGGTTCTGCATATCAAACGCACTGTGGAGTGGTGAAAACACCAGATAACGTGTTTCTCGCATTAAGTAGGTCGAAACGAGCGTTCTCGATGATTCTGCATACTTCGTATAGATGAAACACCAAGATTATCGCAGAAAATGCATATTTCAGCTGGAAACCCCATGAAAACCAAGTTATCGGCGGCTCTACATATCAAACGCACTGTGGAGTGGTCAAAGGCCCAGAAAACTTGTTTTTTCGCATTAAATAGCTAGAAAAGTGCGATCTCGAAGATTCTGCATACTTCTGACTGAAGTCTCACCAATATTATTGCAGGAAATGCATATCTCAGCTTGAAGCCTCACGAAAACCAAGATATCGCTGGTTCTGCATATCAAACGCACTGCGGAGTGGTGAAAACCCCAGAAAACGAGTTTCTCACATTAAATAGCTCGAAAAGAGCGCTCTCGATGTTTCTGCATACTTCTGACAAAAGACCCACCAAGATTATCGCCGAAAATGCATATCTCAGCTGGAAACACCACGAAAATCAAGATATCGCCTGTTCTGCACATCAAACGCACTGTGGAGTGGTGAAAACAACCAGAGAACGTGTTTCTCGCATTAAATAGCTCGAAAAGTGCGATCCCGATGATTCAGCATACTTCGGACAGAAGTCTCACCAAGATTATCGCAGGAAATGCATATCGCAGCTTGAAACCCCACGAAAACCAAGATACCTCCGGTTCTGCATATCCAACGAACTGTGGAGTGGTGAAAACCCCAGAAAACGTGTATCTCGCATTAAATAGCTCGAAAAGAGCGCTCTCGATGTTTCTGCATACTTCGGACAGATGTTTCACCAAGCTTATCGTAGAAAATGCATATCTCGGCTTGAAACCCGACGAAACCAAGATATCTCCGGTTCTGCATGTCAATCGTACTGTGGAGTGGTGAAAACACCAGAAAACGTGTTTCTCGCATTAAATAGCTCGAAAAGAGCGATCTAGATGATTCTGCATACTTCTGGCAGAAGACTCACCAAGCTTATCGCAGAAAATGCATATCTCAGCTGGAAACACCCCGAAAATCAAGATATCGCAGGTTCTGTATATCAAACGCACTGTGGAATGTTGAAAACACCAGAAAACTTGTTTTTTCGCATTAAATAGCTCGAAACGAGCGATCTAGATGATTCACCATACTTCGGACAGAAGTCTCACCAAGATTATCGCAGGAAATGCATATCTCAGCTTGAAACCCCACGAAAACCAAGATATCTCCGGTTCTGCATATCCAACGAACTGTGGAGTGGTGAAAACCCCAGAAAACGAGTTTCTCGCATTAAATAGCTCGAAAAGTGCGATCCCGATGATTCAGCATACTTCGGACAGAAGTCTCACCAAGATTATCGCAGGAAATGCATATCGCAGCTTGAAACCCCACGAAAACCAAGATATCTCCGGGTCTGCATATCCAACGAACTGTGGAGTGGTGAAAACCCCAGAAAACGTGTATCTCGCATTAAATAGCTCGAAAAGAGCGCCCTCGACGTTTCTGCATACTTCGGACAGATGTTTCACCAAGCTTATATTAGAAAATGCATATCTCGGCTTGAAACCCGACGAAAACCAAAATATCTCCGGTTCTGCATATCCAACGTACTGTGGAGTGGTGAAAACCCCAGAAAACGAGTTTCTCACATTAAATAGCTCGAAAAGAGCGCTCTCGATGTTTCTGCATACTTCTGACAAAAGACCCACCAAGATTATCGCAGAAAATGCATATCTCAGCTGGAAACACCACGAAAATCAAGATATCTCCGGTTCTGCATATCCAACGAACTGTGGAGTGGTGAAAACCCCAGAAAACGTGTATCTCGCATTAAATAGCTCGAAAAGAGCGCCCTCGACGTTTCTGCATACTTCGGACAGATGTTTCACCAAGCTTATATTAGAAAATGCATATCTCGGCTTGAAACCCGACGAAAACCAAAATATCTCCGGTTCTGCATATCCAACGAACTGTGGAGTGGTGAAAACCCCAGAAAACGAGTTTCTCACATTAAATATCTCGAAAAGAGCGCTCTCGATGTTTCTGCATACTTCTGACAAAAGACCCACCAAGATTATCGCAGAAAATGCATATCTCAGCTGGAAACACCACGAAAATCAAGATATCGCCTGTTCTGCACATCAAACGTACCGTGGAGTGGTGAAAACACCAGAAAACGTGTTTCGCGCATTAAGCAGCTCGAAAAGAGCGTTCTCGAAGATTCTGCACACTTCTTACAGATGTCTCACCAAGATTATCGCAGGAAATGCATATCTCAGCTTGAAACCCCACGAAAACCAAGATATCTCCGGTTCTGCATATCCAACGAACTGTGGAGTGGTGACAACCCCAGAAAACGAGTTTCTCGCATTAAATAGCTCGGAAAGAGCGCTCTTGATGTTTCTGCATACTTCGGACACATGTTTCACCAAGATTAACGTAGAAAATGCATATCTCAGCTTGAAACCCGACGAAAACCAAAATATCGCCGGTTCTGCATACCAAACCAACTGTGGAGTGGTGAAAACACCAGATAACGTGTTTCTCGCATTAAATAGCTCGAAAAGTGCGATCTCGATGATTCTGCATACTTCTAACAGAAGTTTCACCAAGATTATCGCAGAAAATGCATATCTCTGCTTGAAACCCCACGAAAACCAAGATATCTACTGTTCTGCATATCCAAGGAACTGTGGAGTGGTGAAAACCCCAGAAAACCTGTTTCTCGGATTAAATAGCTCGAAAAGAGCGCTCTCGACGTTTCTGCATACTTCGGACAGATGTTTCACCAAGCTTATCGTAGAAAATGCATATCTCAGCTTGAAACCCGACCGAAACCACGATATCGCCGGTTCTGCATGTCAAACGTACTGTGGAGTGGAGAAAACACCAGAAAACGTGTTTCGTGCATTAAGTAGCTCGAAAAGAGCGATATAGATGATTCTGCATACTTCTGACTGAAGTCTCATCAATATTATCTCAGAAAATGCATATCTCAGCTTGAAACCCCCCGAAAACCAAGATATCTACAGTTCTGCATATCAAACGCACTGTGGAGTGGTGAAAACACAAGATAACGTGTTTCTCGCACTAACTAGCACGAAAAGAGCGATCTCGATGATTCTGCATACTTCTAACAGAAGTCTCACCAAGATTATCGCAGAAAATGCATATCTCTGCTTGAAACCCCACGAAAACCAAGATATCTACTGTTCTGCATATCCAACGAACTGTGGAGTGGTGAAACCCCCAGATAACGTGTTTCTCTTACTAGCTAGCTCGAAAAGAGCGATCTCGATGATTCAGCATACTTCGGACAGAAGTCTCACCAAGATTATCACAGAAAATACATATCTCAGCTTGAATCCCCACGAAAACCAAGATATCGCCGGTTCTGCATATCAAACGCACTGTGGAGTGGTGAAACACCAGATAACGTGTTTCTCGCATTAAATAGCTCGAGTAGAGCGATCTCGATGATTCTTCATACTTCGGACAGAAGTCTCACCAAGATTACCGTAAAAAATGCATATCTCAGCTGAAAAACCCCACGAAAGCCAAGATATCGCTGGTTCTGGATATCAAACGCACTGTGGAGTGGTGAAAACCCCAGAAAACGTGTTTCTCGCATTAAATAGCTCGAGTAGAGCGATCTCGATGATTCTTCATACTTCGGACAGAAGTCTCACCAAGATTACCGTAAAAAATGCATATCTCAGCTGAAAAACCCCACGAAAGCCAAGATATCGCTTTTTCGGGATATCAAACGCACTGTGGAGTGGTGAAAACAGCGGATAAGTTTTTTCTCCCATTAACTAGCTCGAAAAGAGCGATCTCGATGTTTCAGCCTACTTCGGACAGAAGTCTCACCAAGATTATCGCAGAAAATGCATATCTCAGCATGAAACCCCACTAAAACCAAGATATCGCCGGTTCTGCATATCAAACGCACTGTGGAGTGGTGAAAACAACCAGAGAACGTGTTTCTCGCGTTAAATAGCTCGAAAAGGCCGATCACGATGATTCTGCATACTTCTGACAGAAGTCTCACCAAGATTATCGTAGAAAATGCATATCTCAGCTTGAAACCCCACGAAAGCCAAGATATCGCTGGTTCTGCATATCAAACGCACTGTGCAGTGGTGAAAACAGCGGATAAGTTTTTTCTCGCATTAACTAGCTCGAAAAGAGCGATCCCGATGTTTCAGCCTACTTCGGACAGAAGTCTCAACAAGATTATAGCAGAAAATGCATATCTCAGCTTGAAACCCCACGAGAACCAAGATATCTACTGTTCTGCATATCAAACGCACTGTGGAGTGGTGAAAACACCAGATAACGTGTTTCTCGCACTAACTAGCTCGAAAAGAGCGATCTCGATGATTCTGCATACTTCTAACAGAAGTCTCACCAAGATTATCGCAGAAAATGCATATCTCTACTTGAAACCCCACGAAAACCAAGATATCTACTGTTCTGCATATCCAACGAACTGTGGAGTGGTGAAACCCCCAGATAACGTGTTTCTCGCACTAGCTAGCTCGAAAAGAGCGATCTCGATGATTCAGCATACTTCGGACAGAAGTCTCACCAAGATTATCACAGAAAATACATATCTCAGCTTGAATCCCCACGAAAACCAAGATATCTCCTGTTCTGCATATCAAACGCACTGTGGAGTGGTGAAAACACCGGATAAGGTTTTTCTCGCATTAACTAGCTCGAAAAGAGAGATCTCGAATATTCTGCATACTTCTGACAGAAGTCTCACCAGGATTATCGTAGAAAATGCATATCTCAGCTTGAAACCCCACGAAAACCAAGATATCTCCGGTTCTGCATATCCAACGAACTGTGGAGTGGTGAAAACCCCAGAAAACGAGTTTCTCGCATTAAATAGCTCGAAAAGTGCGATCCCGATGATTCAGCATACTTCGGACAGAAGTCTCACCAAGATTATCGCAGGAAATGCATATCGCAGCTTGAAACCCCACGAAAACCAAGATATCTCCGGGTCTGCATATCCAACGAACTGTGGAGTGGTGAAAACCCCAGAAAACGTGTATCTCGCATTAAATAGCTCGAAAAGAGCGCCCTCGACGTTTCTGCATACTTCGGACAGATGTTTCACCAAGCTTATATTAGAAAATGCATATCTCGGCTTGAAACCCGACGAAAACCAAAATATCTCCGGTTCTGCATATCCAACGAACTGTGGAGTGGTGAAAACCCCAGAAAACGAGTTTCTCACATTAAATAGCTCGAAAAGAGCGCTCTCGATGTTTCTGCATACTTCTGACAAAAGACCCACCAAGATTATCGCAGAAAATGCATATCTCAGCTGGAAACACCACGAAAATCAAGATATCTCCGGTTCTGCATATCCAACGAACTGTGGAGTGGTGAAAACCCCAGAAAACGTGTATCTCGCATTAAATAGCTCGAAAAGAGCGCCCTCGACGTTTCTGCATACTTCGGACAGATGTTTCACCAAGCTTATATTAGAAAATGCATATCTCGGCTTGAAACCCGACGAAAACCAAAATATCTCCGGTTCTGCATATCCAACGAACTGTGGAGTGGTGAAAACCCCAGAAAACGAGTTTCTCACATTAAATATCTCGAAAAGAGCGCTCTCGATGTTTCTGCATACTTCTGACAAAAGACCCACCAAGATTATCGCAGAAAATGCATATCTCAGCTGGAAACACCACGAAAATCAAGATATCGCCTGTTCTGCACATCAAACGTACCGTGGAGTGGTGAAAACACCAGAAAACGTGTTTCGCGCATTAAGCAGCTCGAAAAGAGCGTTCTCGAAGATTCTGCACACTTCTTACAGATGTCTCACCAAGATTATCGCAGGAAATGCATATCTCAGCTTGAAACCCCACGAAAACCAAGATATCTCCGGTTCTGCATATCCAACGAACTGTGGAGTGGTGACAACCCCAGAAAACGAGTTTCTCGCATTAAATAGCTCGGAAAGAGCGCTCTTGATGTTTCTGCATACTTCGGACACATGTTTCACCAAGATTAACGTAGAAAATGCATATCTCAGCTTGAAACCCGACGAAAACCAAAATATCGCCGGTTCTGCATACCAAACCAACTGTGGAGTGGTGAAAACACCAGATAACGTGTATCTCGCATTAAATAGCTCGAAACGAGCGATCTCGATGATTAAGCATACTTCGGACAGAAGTCTCACGATGATTATCGTAAAAAATGCATATCTCAGCTTGAAACCCCACCAAAACCAAGATATCGCTGGTTCTGCATATCAAACGCACTGTGGAGTGGTGAAAACACCGGATAAGTTTTTTCTCGCATTAACTAGGTCGAAAAGAGCGATCTCGATGTTTCAGCATACTTCTGACTGAAGTCTCACCAAGATTATCGCAGAAAATGCATATCTCAGCTTGAAACCCCACGAAAGCCAAGATATCGCTGGTTCTGCATATCAAACGCCCTGTGGAGTGATGAAAGCACCAGATAACGTGTTTCTCGCATTACAGAGCTCGAATAGAGCGATCTCGATGATTCTGCATACTTCTGACAGAAGACTCACCAAGATTATCGCATAAAATGCATATTCCAGCTGGAAACCCCACGAAAACCAAGTTATCGGCGGCTCTACATATCAAACGCACTGTGGAGTGGTCAAAACACCAGAAAACTTGTCTTTTCGCATTAAGTAGCTCGAAACGAGCGATCTAGATGATTCTGCATACTTCTGACTGAAGTCTCACCAATATTATCGCAGAAAATGCATATTTCAGCTGGAAATCCCACGAAAACCAAGTTATCGGCGGCTCTACATATCAAACGCACTGTGGAGTGGTCAAAACACCAGAAAACTTCTTTTTTCGCATTAAGTAGCTCGAAACGAGCGATCTAGATGATTCTGCATACTTCTGACTAAAGTCTCACCAAGATTATCGCAGAAAATGCATATCTCAGCTGGAAACCCCACGAAAACCAAGATATCGCCGGTTCTGCATATCAAACGCCCTGTGGAATGATGAAAACACCAGAAAACTTGTCTTTTCGCATTAAATAGCTCGAAACGAGCGATCTAGATGATTCTGCATACTTCTGACAGAGGTCTCACCAATATTATCGTAGAAAATGCATATCTCAGCTTGAAACCCGACCGAAACGAAGATATCTACTGTTCTGCATATCCAACGAACTGTGGTGTGGTGAAAACCCCAGAAAACGTGTTTCTCGCATTAAATACCTCGAAAAGAGCGCTCTCGATGTTTCTGCATACTTTGGACAGATGTTTCACCAAGCTTATCGTAGAAAATGCATATCTCAGCTTGAAACCCGACGAAAACCAAAATATCGCCGGTTCTGCATATCCAACGCACTGTGGAGTGGTGAAAACACCAGATAACGTGTTTCTCGCATCAAGTAGCTCGAAACGAGCGATCTCGATGATTCTGCATACTTCGGACAGAAGTCTCAACAAGATTATCGCTGAAAATGCATATCTCAGCTTGAAACCCCACGAAAACCAAGATATCTACTGTTCTGCATATCAACCGCACTGTGGAGTGGTGAAAACACCAGATAACGTGTTTCTCGCACTAACTAGCTCGAAAAGAGCGATCTCGATGATTCAGCATACTTCGGACAGAAGTCTCACCAAGATTATCGTAGAAAATGCATATCTCAGCTTGAAACCCGGCGAAAACAGAGTTATCTCCGGTTCTGCACGTCAAACGTACCGTGGAGTGGTGAAAACACCAGAAAACGTGTTTCGCGCATTAAGTAGCTCGAAAAGAGCGTTCTCCAAGATTCTGCATACTTCTGACAGAAGTCTCGCCAGGGTTATCGTAGAAAATGCATATCTCAGCTTGAAGCCCGACCGAAACCAAGATATCTCCGGTTCTGCATGTCAAACGTACTGTGGAGTGGTGGATACACCAGAAAACGTGTTTTTTCGCATTAAATAGCTCGAAAAGAGCGATCTAGATGATTCTGCATACTTGTGACTGAAGTCTCACCAATATTGTCGCAGAAAATGCATATCTCAGCTTGAAACCCCAAGAAAGCCAAGATATCGCTGGTTCTGCATATCAAACGCACTGTGGAGTGGAGAAAACACCAGATACCGTGTTTCTCGCATTAAGTAGCTCGAAACGAGCGTTCTCGATGATTCTGCATACTTCGTATAGATGAAACACCAAGATTATCGCAGAAAATGCATATTTCAGCTGGAAACCCCATGAAAACCAAGTTATCGGCGGCTCTACATATCAAACGCACTGTGGAGTGGTCAAAACACCAGAAAACTAGTTTTTTCGCATTAAATAGCTCGAAAAGAGCGATCTAGACGATTCTGCATACTTCTGACTGAAGTCTCACCAATATTATCGCAGAAAATGCATATCTCAGCACGAAACCTCACAAAAATCAAGATGTTGCCGGTTCTGCATATCAAACGCACTGTGGAGGGGTGAAAACAACCAGGGAACGTGTGTCTCGCATTAAATAACTCGAATAGAGCGATCTCGATGATTCTGCATACTTCGGACAGAAGTCTCGCCAAGATTATCGTAAAAAATGCATATCTCAGCTTGAAACCCCACGAAAACCAAGATATCGCTGGTTCTGCATATCAAACGCACTGCGGAGTGGTGAAAACACCAGATAACGTGTTTCTCGCATTAGATAGCTCGAAAAGAGCGATCTAGATGATTCAGCATACTTCGGACAGAAGTCTCACCAAGATTATCGCAGGAAATGCATATCTCAGCTTGAAACCCCACGAAAACCAAGATATCTACTGTTCTGCATATCCAACGAACTGTGGAGTGGTGAAAACCCCACAAAACGTGTTTCTAGCATTAAATAGCTCGAAAAGAGCGCTCTTGACATTTCTGCATACTTCGGACAGAAGTCTCAACAAGATTATCGCAGAAAATGCATATCTCAGCTTGAAACCCCACGAAAACCAAGATATGTACTGTTCTGCATATCAAACGCACTGTGGAGTGGTGAAAACACCAGATAACGTGTTTCTCGCACTAACTAGCTCGAAACGAGCGATCTCGATGATTCTGCATCCTTCGGCCAGAAGTCTCAACAAGATTATCGCAGAAAATGCATATCTCAGCTTGAAACCCCACGAAAGCCAAGATATCGCTGGTTCTGCATATCAAACGCACTGTGGAGTGGTGAAAACACCAGATAACGTGTTTCTCGCATTAAGTAGCTCGAAACGAGCGTTCTCGATGATTCTGCATACTTCGTATAGATGAAACACCAAGATTATCGCAGAAAATGCATATTTCAGCTGGAAACCCCATGAAAACCAAGTTATCGGCGGCTCTACATATCAAACGCACTGTGGAGTGGTCAAAGACCCAGAAAACTTGTTTTTTCGCATTAGATAGCTAGAAAAGTGCGATCTCGAAGATTCTGCATACTTCTGACTGAAGTCTCACCAATATTATTGCAGGAAATGCATATCTCAGCTTGAAGCCCCACGAAAACCAAGATATCGCTGGTTCTGCATATCAAACGCACTGCGGAGTGGTGAAAACCCCAGAAAACGAGTTTCTCACATTAAATAGCTCGAAAAGAGCGCTCTCGATGTTTCTGCATACTTCTGACAAAAGACCCACCAAGATTATCGCCGAAAATGCATATCTCAGCTGGAAACACCACGAAAATCAAGATATCGCCTGTTCTGCACATCAAACGCACTGTGGAGTGGTGAAAACAACCAGAGAACGTGTTTCTCGCATTAAATAGCTCGAAAAGTGCGATCCCGATGATTCAGCATACTTCGGACAGAAGTCTCACCAAGATTATCGCAGGAAATGCATATCGCAGCTTGAAACACCACGAGAACCAAGATATCTCCGGTTCTGCATATCCAACGAACTGTGGAGTGGTGAAAGCCCCAGAAAACGTGTATCTCGCATTAAATAGCTCGAAAAGAGCGCTCTCGACGTTTCTGCATACTTCGGACAGATGTTTCACCAAGCTTATCGTAGAAAATGCATATCTCGGCTTGAAACCCGACGAAAACCAAAATATCTCCGGTTCTGCATATCCAACGAACTGTGGAGTGGTGAAAACCCCAGAAAACGAGTTTCTCACATTAAATAGTTCGAAAAGAGCGCTCTCGATGTTTCTGCATACTTCTGACAAAAGACCCACCAAGATTATCGCAGAAAATGCATATCTCAGCTGGAAACACCACGAAAATCAAGATATCGCCTGTTCTGCACATTCAACGTACCGTGGAGTGGTGAAAACACCAGAAAACGTGTTTCGCGCATTAAGCAGCTCGAAAAGAGCGTTCTCGAAGATTCTGCACACTTCTTACAGAAGTCTCACCAAGATTATCGCAGGAAATGCATATCTCAGCTTGAAACCCCACGAAAACCAAGATATCTCCGGTTCTGCATATCCAACGAACTGTGGAGTGGTGAAAACCCCAGAAATGAGTTTCTCGCATTAAATAGCTCGAAAAGAGCGCTCTCGATGGTTCTGCATACTTCGGACAGATGTTTCACCAAGATTATCGTAGAAAATGCATATCTCAGCTTGAAACCCTGCCGAAACCAAGATATCTCCGGTTCTGCATATCCAACGAACTGTGGAGTGGTGAAAACCCCAGAAAACGAGTTTCTCACATTAAATAGTTCGAAAAGAGCGCTCTCGATGTTTCTGCATACTTCTGACAAAAGACCCACCAAGATTATCGCAGAAAATGCATATCTCAGCTGGAAACACCCCGAAAATCAAGATATCGCAGGTTCTGTATATCAAACGCACTGTGGAATGTTGAAAACACCAGAAAACTTGTTTTTCGCATTAAATAGCTCGAAACGTGCGATCTAGATAATTCACCATACTTCGGACAGAAGTCTCACCAAGATTATCGCAGGAAATGCATATCTCAGCTTGAAACCCCACGAAAACCAAGATATATCCGGTTCTGCATATCCAACGAACTGTGGAGTGGTGAAAACCCCAGAAAACGAGTTTCTCGCATTAAATAGCTCGAAAAGAGCGCTCTCGATGTTTCTGCATACTTCGGACAGATGTTTCACCAAGATTATCGTAGAAAATGCATATCTCAGCTTGAAACCCGACGAAAACCGAAATATCGCAGGTTCTGCATATCAAACCAACTGTGGAGTGGTGAAAGCACCAGATAACGTGTTTCTCGCATTAAATAGCTTGAAAAGCGCGATCTCGATGATTCTGCATACTTCGGACAGAAGTCTCAAAAAGATTATCGCAGAAAATGCATATCTCAGCTTGAAACCCCACGAAAACCAAGATATCGCCGGTTCTGCATATCATACGCACTATGGAGTGGTGAAAACACCAGATAACGTGTTTCTCGCGTTAAATAGCTCGAAACGAGCGATCTCGATGACTAAGCATACTTCAGACAGAAGTCTCACCAAGATTATCGTAAAAAATGCATATCTCAGCTTGAAACCCCACGAAAACCAAGATATCGCTGGTTCTGAATATCAAACGCACTGTGGAGTGGTGAAAACACCAGATAACGTGTTTCTCGCATTAAATAGCTCGAAAAGTGCGATCTCGAAGATTCTGCATACTTCTGACAGAAGTCTCACCAGGATTATCGTAGAAAATGCATATCTCAGCTTGAAACCCGAACGAAACCAAGATATCTCCGGTTCTGCATGTCAAACGTACTGTGGGGTTGTGAAAACACCAGAAAACGTGTTTCGTGCATTAAGTAGCTCGAAAAGAGCGATCTAGATGATCCTGCATACTTCTGACTGAAGTCTCACCAATATTATCGCAGAATATGCATATCTCAGCTTCAAACCTCACGAAAACCAAGATATCTCCGGTTCTGCACATCAAACGTACTGTGGAGTGGTCAAAACACCCGAAAACGTGTTTCTCGCATTAAGTAGCTCGAAAAGAGCGTTCTCGAAGATTCTGCATACTTCTGACAGAGGTCTCACCAATATTATCGTAGAAAATGCATATCTCAGCTTGAAACCCGACCGAAACGAAGATATCTCCGGTTCTGCATGTCTAACGTACTGTGGAGTGGTGAATATACCAGAAAACGTGTTCCTCGCATTAAATAGCTCGAAAAGAGCGATCTAGCTGATTCTGCATACTTCTGACAGAAGACTCATCAAGATTATCGCAGAAAATGCATATCTCAGCTGGAAACCCCACGAAAACCAAGATATCGCCGGTTCTGCATATCAAACGCCCAGTGGAGTGCTGAAAACACCAGATAACGTGTATCCCGCATTAAATCGCTCGAATAGAGCGATCTCGATGATTCTGCATACTTCTGACAGAGGTCTCACCAATATTATCGTAGAAAATGCATATCTCAGCTTGAAACCCGACCGAAACGAAGATATCTACTGTTCTGCATATCCAACGAACTGTGGTGTGGTGAAAACCCCAGAAAACGTGTTTCTCGCATTAAATACCTCGAAAAGAGCGCTCTCGATGTTTCTGCATACTTTGGACAGATGTTTCACCAAGCTTATCGTAGAAAATGCATATCTCAGCTTGAAACCCGACGAAAACCAAAATATCGCCGGTTCTGCATATCCAACGCACTGTGGAGTGGTGAAAACACCAGATAACGTGTTTCTCGCATCAAGTAGCTCGAAACGAGCGATCTCGATGATTCTGCATACTTCGGACAGAAGTCTCAACAAGATTATCGCTGAAAATGCATATCTCAGCTTGAAACCCCACGAAAACCAAGATATCTACTGTTCTGCATATCAACCGCACTGTGGAGTGGTGAAAACACCAGATAACGTGTTTCTCGCACTAACTAGCTCGAAAAGAGCGATCTCGATGATTCAGCATACTTCTGACAGAGGTCTCACCAATATTATCGTAGAAAATGCATATCTCGGCTTGAAACCCGACCGAAACGAAGATATCTCCGGTTCTACACATCAAACGTACCGTGGAGTGGTGAAAAAACCAGAAAACGTTTTTCTCGCACTAACTAGCTCGAAAAGAGCGATCTCGATGATTCAGCATACTTCGGACAGAAGTGTCACCAAGATTATCGCAGAAAATACATATCTCAGCTTGAAACCCCACGAAAGCCAAGATATCGCTGGTTCTGCACATCAAACGCACTGTGGAGTGGTGAAAACACCAGATAACGTGTTTCTCGCATCAAGTAGCTCGAAACGAGCGATCTCGATGATTCTGCATACTTCTGACAGAGGTCTCACCAATATTATCGTAGAAAATGCATATCTCAGCTTGAAACCCGACCGAAACGAAGATATCTCCGGTTCTGCATATCCAACGAACTGTGGAGTGGTGAAAACCCCAGAAAACGAGTTTCTCGCATTAAATAGCTCGAAAAGAGCGCTCTCGATGTTTCTGCATACTTCGGACAGATGTTTCACCAAGATTATCGTAGAAAATGCATATCTCAGCTTGAAACCCGACGAAAACCGAAATATCGCCGGTTCTGCATATCAAACCAACTGTGGAGTGGTGAAAACACCAGATAACGTGTTTCTCGCATTAAATAGCTTGAAAAGCGCGATCTCGATGATTCTGCATACTTCGGACAGAAGTCTCAAAAAGATTATCGCAGAAAATGCATATCTCAGCTTGAAACCCCACGAAAACCAAGATATCTACTGTTCTGCATATCAAACGCACTGTGGAGTGGTGAAAACACCAGAAAACGTGTTTCTCGCATTAGCTAGCTCGAAAAGAGCGTTCTCGATGATTCTGCATACTTCTCATAGATGAAACACCAAGATTATCGCAGAAAATGCATATTTCAGCTGGAAACCCCACGAAAACCAAGTTATCGGCGGCTCTACATATCAAACGCACTGTGGAGTGGTCAAAACAGCAGATAACGTGTTTCTCGCATTAAATAGCTCGAAAAAAGCGATAGCCATGATTCTGCATACTTCGGACAGAAGTCTCTCCAAGATTATCGCAGAAAATGCATATCTCAGCTTGAAACCCCACGAAAACCAAGATATCGCCGGTTCTGCATATCAAACGCACTGTGGAGTGGTGAAAACACCGGATAAGGTTTTTCTCGCATTAACTAGCTCGAAAAGAGCGATATCGATGTTTCAGCATACTTCGGACAGAAGTCTCTCCAAGATTATCGCTGAAAATGCATATCTAAGCTTGAAACCCCACGAAAACCAAGATATCGCCGGTTCTGCATATCATACGCACTATGGAGTGGTGAAAACACCAGATAACGTGTTTCTCGCGTTAAATAGCTCGAAACGAGCGATCTCGATGACTAAGCATACTTCGGACAGAAGTCTCACCAAGATTATCGTAAAAAATGCATATCTCAGCTTGAAACCCCACGAAAACCAAGATATCGCTGGTTCTGAATATCAAACGCACTGTGGAGTGGTGAAAACACCAGATAACGTGTTTCTCGCATTAAATAGCTCGAAAAGTGCGATCTCGAAGATTCTGCATACTTCTGACAGAAGTCTCACCAGGATTATCGTAGAAAATGCATATCTCAGCTTGAAACCCGAACGAAACCAAGATATCTCCGGTTCTGCATGTCAAACGTACTGTGGGGTTGTGAAAACACCAGAAAACGTGTTTCGTGCATTAAGTAGCTCGAAAAGAGCGATCTAGATGATCCTGCATACTTCTGACTGAAGTCTCACCAATATTATCGCAGAATATGCATATCTCAGCTTCAAACCTCACGAAAACCAAGATATCTCCGGTTCTGCACATCAAACGTACTGTGGAGTGGTCAAAACACCCGAAAACGTGTTTCTCGCATTAAGTAGCTCGAAAAGAGCGTTCTCGAAGATTCTGCATACTTCTGACAGAGGTCTCACCAATATTATCGTAGAAAATGCATACCTCAGCTTGAAACCCGACCGAAACGAAGATATCTCCGGTTCTGCATGTCTAACGTACTGTGGAGTGGTGAATATACCAGAAAACGTGTTCCTCGCATTAAATAGCTCGAAAAGAGCGATCTAGATGATTCTGCATACTTCTGACAGAAGACTCATCAAGATTATCGCAGAAAATGCATATCTCAGCTGGAAACCCCACGAAAACCAAGATATCGCCGGTTCTGCATATCAAACGCCCAGTGGAGTGCTGAAAACACCAGATAACGTGTTTCCCGCATTAAATAGCTCGAATAGAGCGATCTCGATGATTCTGCATACTTCTGACTAAAGTCTCACCAAGATTATCGCAGAAAATGCATATTTCAGCTAGAAACCCCACGAAAACCAAGTTATCGGCGGCTCTACATATCAAACGCACTGTGGAGTGGTCAAAACACCAGAAAACTTGTCTTTTCGCATTAAATAGCTCGAAACGAGCGATCTAGATGATTCTGCATACTTCTGACTGAAGTCTCACCAATATTATCGCAGAAAATGCATATTTCAGCTGGAAACCCCACGAAAACCAAGATATCGCCGGTTCTGCATATCAAACGCACTGTGGAGTGGTGAAAACACCGGATAACGTGTTTCTCGCATTAAATAGCTCGAAACGAGCGATCTAGATGATTCTGCATACCTCTGACTGAAGTCTCACCAATATTATCGCAGAAAATGCATATCTCAGATGGATACCCCACGAAAACCAAGATATCGCCGGTTCTGCATATCAAACGCCCTGTGGAGTGATGAAAACACCAGAAAACGTGTTTCTCGCATTAAATAGCTCGAAAAGTGCGATCCCGATGATTCAGCATACTTCGGACAGAAGTCTCACCAAGATTATCGCAGGAAATGCATATCGCAGCTTGAAACCCCACGAAAACCAAGATATCTCCGGTTCTGCATATCCAACGAACTGTGGAGTGGTGAAAACCCCAGAAAACGTGTATCTCGCATTAAATAGCTCGAAAAGAGCGCTCTCGACGTTTCTGCATACTTCGGACAGATGTTTCACCAAGCTTATCGTAGAAAATGCATATCTCGGCTTGAAACCCGACGAAAACCAAAATATCTCCGGTTCTGCATATCCAACGAACTGTGGAGTGGTGAAAACCCCAGAAAACGAGTTTCTCACATTAAATAGCTCGAAAAGAGCGCTCTCGATGTTTCTGCATACTTCTGACAAAAGACCCACCAAGATTATCGCAGAAAATGCATATCTCAGCTGGAAACACCACGAAAATCAAGATATCGCCTGTTCTGCACATTCAACGTACCGTGGAGTGGTGAAAACACCAGAAAACGTGTTTCGCGCATTAAGCAGCTCGAAAAGAGCGTTCTCGAAGATTCTGCACACTTCTTACAGAAGTCTCACCAAGATTATCGCAGGAAATGCATATCTCAGCTTGAAACCCCACGAAAACCAAGATATCTCCGGTTCTGCATATCCAACGAACTGTGGAGTGGTGAAAACCCCAGAAATGAGTTTCTCGCATTAAATAGCTCGAAAAGAGCGCTCTCGATGGTTCTGCATACTTCGGACAGATGTTTCACCAAGATTATCGTAGAAAATGCATATCTCAGCTTGAAACCCTGCCGAAACCAAGATATCTCCGGTTCTGCATGTCAATCGTACTGTGGAGTGGTGAAAACACCAGAAAACGTGTTTCTCGCATTAAATAGCTCGAAAAGAGCGATCTAGATGATTCTGCATACTTCTGGCAGAAGACTCACCAAGCTTATCGCAGAAAATGCATATCTTAGCTGGAAACACCCCGAAAATCAAGATATCGCAGGTTCTGTATATCAAACGCACTGTGGAATGTTGAAAACACCAGAAAACTTGTTTTTCGCATTAAATAGCTCGAAACGTGCGATCTAGATAATTCACCATACTTCGGACAGAAGTCTCACCAAGATTATCGCAGAAAATGCATATCTCAGCTTGTAACCCCACGAAAACCAAGATATATCCGGTTCTGCATATCCAACGAACTGTGGAGTGGTGAAAACCCCAGAAAACGAGTTTCTCGCATTAAATAGCTCGAAAAGAGCGCTCTCGATGTTTCTGCATACTTCGGACAGATGTTTCACCAAGATTATCGTAGAAAATGCATATCTCAGCTTGAAACCCGACGAAAACCGAAATATCGCCGGTTCTGCATATCAAACCAACTGTGGAGTGGTGAAAACACCAGATAACGTGTTTCTCGCATTAAATAGCTTGAAAAGCGCGATCTCGATGATTCTGCATACTTCGGACAGAAGTCTCAAAAAGATTATCGCAGAAAATGCATATCTCAGCTTGAAACCCCACGAAAACCAAGATATCTACTGTTCTGCATATCAAACGCACTGTGGAGTGGTGAAAACACCAGCAAACGTGCTTCTCGCATTAGCTAGCTCGAAAAGAGCGTTCTCGATGATTCTGCATACTTCTCATAGATGAAACACCAAGATTATCGCAGAAAATGCATATTTCAGCTGGAAACCCCACGAAAACCAAGTTATCGGCGGCTCTACATATCAAACGCACTGTGGAGTGGTCAAAACAGCAGATAACGTGTTTCTCGCATTAAATAGCTCGAAAAAAGCGATAGCCATGATTCTGCATACTTCGGACAGAAGTCTCTCCAAGATTATCGCAGAAAATGCATATCTCAGCTTGAAACCCCACGAAAACCAAGATATCGCCGGTTCTGCATATCAAACGCACTGTGGAGTGGTGAAAACACCGGATAAGGTTTTTCTCGCATTAACTAGCTCGAAAAGAGCGATCTCGATGTTTCAGCATACTTCGGACAGAAGTCTCTCCAAGATTATCGCTGAAAATGCATATCTAAGCTTGAAACCCCACGAAAACCAAGATATCGCCGGTTCTGCATATCATACGCACTATGGAGTGGTGAAAACACCAGATAACGTGTTTGTCGCGTTAAATAGCTCGAAACGAGCGATCTCGATGACTAAGCATACTTCGGACAGAAGTCTCACCAAGATTATCGTAAAAAATGCATATCTCAGCTTGAAACCCCACGAAAACCAAGATATCGCTGGTTCTGAATATCAAACGCACTGTGGAGTGGTGAAAACACCAGATAACGTGTTTCTCGCATTAAATAGCTCGAAAAGTGCGATCTCGAAGATTCTGCATACTTCTGACAGAAGTCTCACCAGGATTATCGTAGAAAATGCATATCTCAGCTTGAAACCCGAACGAAACCAAGATATCTCCGGTTCTGCATGTCAAACGTACTGTGGGGTTGTGAAAACACCAGAAAACGTGTTTCGTGCATTAAGTAGCTCGAAAAGAGCGATCTAGATGATCCTGCATACTTCTGACTGAAGTCTCACCAATATTATCGCAGAATATGCATATCTCAGCTTCAAACCTCACGAAAACCAAGATATCTCCGGTTCTGCACATCAAACGTACTGTGGAGTGGTCAAAACACCCGAAAACGTGTTTCTCGCATTACATAGCTCGAATAGAGCGATCTCGATGATTCTGCATACTTCTGACAGAAGACTCACCAAGATTATCGCAGAAAATGCATATTCCAGCTGGAAACCCCACGAAAACCAAGATATCGCCGGTTCTGCATGTCAAACGCCCAGTGGAGTGCTGAAAACACCAGATAACGTGTTTCCCGCATTAAATAGCTCGAATAGAGCGATCTCGATGATTCTGCATACTTCTGACTAAAGTCTCACCAAGATTATCGCAGAAAATGCATATTTCAGCTGGAAACCCCACGAAAACCAAGTTATCGGCGGCTCTACATATCAAACGCACTGTGGAGTGGTCAAAACACCAGAAAACTTGTCTTTTCGCATTAAATAGCTCGAAACGAGCGATCTAGATGATTCTGCATACTTCTGACAGAAGACTCACCAAGATTATCGCAGAAAATGCATTTCTCAGCTGGAAACCCCACGAAAACCAAGATATCGCCGATTCTGCATATCAAACGCCCTGTGGAGTGATGAAAACACCAGATAACGTGTTTCTCGCATTACATAGCTCG
The DNA here is from genome assembly GCA_951804975.1 of Anthophora plumipes. NCBI lineage: Eukaryota > Metazoa > Arthropoda > Insecta > Hymenoptera > Apidae > Anthophora > Anthophora plumipes. Next base: position 8,174,142 of record CATORF010000206.1, on the reverse strand, counting down.
AATAGAGCGATCTCGATGATTCTGCATACTTCTGACAGAAGACTCACCAAGATTATCGCAGAAAATGCATATTCCAGCTGGAAACCCCACGAAAACCAAGTTATCGGCGGCTCTACATATCAAACGCACTGTGGAGTGGTCAAAACACCAGAAAACTTGTCTTTTCGCATTAAGTAGCTCGAAACGAGCGATCTAGATGATTCTGCATACTTCTGACTGACGTCTCACCAATATTATCGCAGAAAATGCATATTTCAGCTGGAAATCCCACGAAAACCAAGTTATCGGCGGCTCTACATATCAAACGCACTGTGGAGTGGTCAAAACACCAGAAAACTTGTTGTTTCGCATTAAATAGCTCGAAACGAGCGATCTAGATGATTCTGCATACTTCTGACTAAAGTCTCACCAAGATTATCGCAGAAAATGCATTTCTCAGCTGGAAACCCCACGAAAACCAAGATATCGCCGGTTCTGCATATCAAACGCCCTGTGGAGTGATGAAAACCCCAGAAAACGTGTTTCTCGCATTAAATAGCTCGAAAAGAGCGATCTAGATGATTCTGCATACTTCTGACTGAAGTCTCACCAAGATTATCGCAGAAAATGCATATCTCAGCTTGAAACCCCACGAAAGCCAAGATATCGCCGGTTCTGCATATCAAACGCCCTGTGGAGTGATGAAAGCACCAGATAACGTTTTTCTCGCATTAGATAGCTCGAAAAGAGCGATCTAGATGATTCTGCATACTTCTGGCAGAAGACTCACCAAGCTTATCGCAGAAAATGCATATCTTAGCTGGAAACACCCCGAAAATCAAGATATCGCAGGTTCTGTATATCAAACGCACTGTGGAATGTTGAAAACACCAGAAAACTTGTTTTTCGCATTAAATAGCTCGAAACGTGCGATCTAGATAATTCACCATACTTCGGACAGAAGTCTCACCAAGATTATCGCAGGAAATGCATATCTCAGCTTGTAACCCCACGAAAACCAAGATATATCCGGTTCTGCATATCCAACGAACTGTGGAGTGGTGAAAACCCCAGAAAACGAGTTTCTCGCATTAAATAGCTCGAAAAGAGCGCTCTCGATGTTTCTGCATACTTCGGACAGATGTTTCACCAAGATTATCGTAGAAAATGCATATCTCAGCTTGAAACCCGACGAAAACCGAAATATCGCCGGTTCTGCATATCAAACCAACTGTGGAGTGGTGAAAACACCAGATAACGTGTTTCTCGCATTAAATAGCTTGAAAAGCGCGATCTCGATGATTCTGCATACTTCGGACAGAAGTCTCAAAAAGATTATCGCAGAAAATGCATATCTCTGCTTGAAACCCCACGAAAACCAAGATATCTACTGTTCTGCATATCAAACGCACTGTGGAGTGGTGAAAACACCAGCAAACGTGTTTCTCGCATTAGCTAGCTCGAAAAGAGCGTTCTCGATGATTCTGCATACTTCTCATAGATGAAACACCAAGATTATCGCAGGAAATGCATATCTCAGCTTGTAATCCCACGAAAACCAAGATATATCCGGTTCTGCATATCCAACGAACTGTGGAGTGGTGAAAACCCCAGAAAACGAGTTTCTCGCATTAAATAGCTCGAAAAGAGCGCTCTCGATGTTTCTGCATACTTCGGACAGATGTTTCACCAAGATTATCGTAGAAAATGCATATCTCAGCTTGAAACCCGACGAAAACCGAAATATCGCCGGTTCTGCATATCAAACCAACTGTGGAGTGGTGAAAACACCAGATAACGTGTTTCTCGCGTTAAATAGCTTGAAAAGCGCGATCTCGATGATTCTGCATACTTCGGACAGAAGTCTCAAAAAGATTATCGCAGAAAATGCATATCTCAGCTTGAAACCCCACGAAAACCAAGATATCTACTGTTCTGCATATCAAACGCACTGTGGAGTGGTGAAAACACCAGCAAACGTGTTTCTCGCATTAGCTAGCTCGAAAAGAGCGTTCTCGATGATTCTGCATACTTCTCATAGATGAAACACCAAGATTATCGCAGAAAATGCATATTTCAGCTGGAAACCCCACGAAAACCAAGTTATCGGCGGCTCTACATATCAAACGCACTGTGGAGTGGTCAAAACAGCAGATAACGTGTTTCTCGCATTAAATAGCTCGAAAAAAGCGATAGCCATGATTCTGCATACTTCGGACAGAAGTCTCTCCAAGATTATCGCTGAAAATGCATATCTAAGCTTGAAACCCCACGAAAACCAAGATATCGCCGGTTCTGCATATCATACGCACTATGGAGTGGTGAAAACACCAGATAACGTGTTTGTCGCGTTAAATAGCTCGAAACGAGCGATCTCGATGACTAAGCATACTTCGGACAGAAGTCTCACCAAGATTATCGTAAAAAATGCATATCTCAGCTTGAAACCCCACGAAAACCAAGATATCGCTGGTTCTGAATATCAAACGCACTGTGGAGTGGTGAAAACACCAGATAACGTGTTTCTCGCATTAAATAGCTCGAAAAGTGCGATCTCGAAGATTCTGCATACTTCTGACAGAAGTCTCACCAGGATTATCGTAGAAAATGCATATCTCAGCTTGAAACCCGAACGAAACCAAGATATCTCCGGTTCTGCATGTCAAACGTACTGTGGGGTTGTGAAAACACCAGAAAACGTGTTTCGTGCATTAAGTAGCTCGAAAAGAGCGATCTAGATGATCCTGCATACTTCTGACTGAAGTCTCACCAATATTATCGCAGAATATGCATATCTCAGCTTCAAACCTCACGAAAACCAAGATATCTCCGGTTCTGCACATCAAACGTACTGTGGAGTGATGAAAACACCAGATAACGTGTTTCTCGCATTACATAGCTCGAATAGAGCGATCTCGATGATTCTGCATACTTCTGACAGAAGACTCACCAAGATTATCGCAGAAAATGCATATTCCAGCTGGAAACCCCACGAAAACCAAGTTATCGGCGGCTCTACATATCAAACGCACTGTGGAGTGGTCAAAACACCAGAAAACTTGTCTTTTCGCATTAAGTAGCTCGAAACGAGCGATCTAGATGATTCTGCATACTTCTGACAGAAGACTCACCAAGATTATCGCAGAAAATGCATTTCTCAGCTGGAAACCCCACGAAAACCAAGATATCGCCGGTTCTGCATATCAAACGCCCTGTGGAGTGATGAAAACCCCAGAAAACGTGTTTCTCGCATTAAATAGCTCGAAAAGAGCGATCTAGATGATTCTGCATACTTCTGACTGAAGTCTCACCAAGATTATCGCAGAAAATGCATTTCTCAGCTGGAAACCCCACGAAAACCAAGATATCGCCGGTTCTGCATATCAAACGCCCTGTGGAGTGATGAAAACCCCAGAAAACGTGTTTCTCGCATTAAATAGCTCGAAAAGAGCGATCTAGATGATTCTGCATACTTCTGACTGAAGTCTCACCAAGATTATCGCAGAAAATGCATATCTCAGCTTGAAACCCCACGAAAGCCAAGATATCGCCGGTTCTGCATATCAAACGCCCTGTGGAGTGATGAAAGCACCAGATAACGTGTTTCTCGCATTAAATAGCTCGAAAAGAGCGATCTAGATGATTCTGCATACTTCTGGCAGAAGACTCACCAAGCTTATCGCAGAAAATGCATATCTTAGCTGGAAACACCCCGAAAATCAAGATATCGCAGGTTCTGTATATCAAACGCACTGTGGAATGTTGAAAACACCAGAAAACTTGTTTTTCGCATTAAATAGCTCGAAACGTGCGATCTAGATAATTCACCATACTTCGGACAGAAGTCTCACCAAGATTATCGCAGGAAATGCATATCTCAGCTTGTAACCCCACGAAAACCAAGATATATCCGGTTCTGCATATCCAACGAACTGTGGAGTGGTGAAAACCCCAGAAAACGAGTTTCTCGCATTAAATAGCTCGAAAAGAGCGCTCTCGATGTTTCTGCATACTTCGGACAGATGTTTCACCAAGATTATCGTAGAAAATGCATATCTCAGCTTGAAACCCGACGAAAACCGAAATATCGCCGGTTCTGCATATCAAACCAACTGTGGAGTGGTCAAAACACCAGATAACGTGTTTCTCGCATTAAATAGCTTGAAAAGCGCGATCTCGATGATTCTGCATACTTCGGACAGAAGTCTCAAAAAGATTATCGCAGAAAATGCATATCTCAGCTTGAAACCCTACGAAAACCAAGATATCTACTGTTCTGCATATCAAACGTACTGTGGAGTGGTGAAAACACCAGCAAACGTGTTTCTCGCATTAGCTAGCTCGAAAAGAGCGTTCTCGATGATTCTGCATACTTCTCATAGATGAAACACCAAGATTATCGCAGAAAATGCATATTTCAGCTGGAAACCCCACGAAAACCAAGTTATCGGCGGCTCTACATATCAAACGCACTGTGGAGTGGTCAAAACAGCAGATAACGTGTTTCTCGCATTAAATAGCTCGAAAAAAGCGATAGCCATGATTCTGCATACTTCGGACAGAAGTCTCTCCAAGATTATCGCAGAAAATGCATATCTCAGCTTGAAACCCCACGAAAACCAAGATATCGCCGGTTCTGCATATCAAACGCACTGTGGAGTGGTGAAAACACCGGATAAGGTTTTTCTCGCATTAACTAGCTCGAAAAGAGCGATCTCGATGTTTCAGCATACTTCGGACAGAAGTCTCTCCAAGATTATCGCTGAAAATGCATATCTAAGCTTGAAACCCCACGAAAACCAAGATATCGCCGGTTCTGCATATCATACGCACTATGGAGTGGTGAAAACACCAGATAACGTGTTTCTCGCGTTAAATAGCTCGAAACGACCGATCTCGATGACAAAGCATACTTCGGACAGAAGTCTCAAAAAGATTATCGCAGAAAATGCATATCTCAGCTTGAAACCCCACGAAAACCAAGATATCTACTGTTCTGCATATCAAACGTACTGTGGAGTGGTGAAAACACCAGCAAACGTGTTTCTCGCATTAGCTAGCTCGAAAAGAGCGTTCTCGATGATTCTGCATACTTCTCATAGATGAAACACCAAGATTATCGCAGAAAATGCATATTTCAGCTGGAAACCCCACGAAAACCAAGTTATCGGCGGCTCTACATATCAAACGCACTGTGGAGTGGTCAAAACAGCAGATAACGTGTTTCTCGCATTAAATAGCTCGAAAAAAGCGATAGCCATGATTCTGCATACTTCGGACAGAAGTCTCTGCAAGATTATCGCAGAAAATGCATATCTCAGCTTGAAACCCCACGAAAACCAAGATATCGCCGGTTCTGCATATCAAACGCACTGTGGAGTGGTGAAAACACCGGATATGGTTTTTCTCGCATTAACTAGCTCGAAAAGAGCGATCTCGATGTTTCAGCATACTTCGGACAGAAGTCTCTCCAAGATTATCGCTGAAAATGCATATCTAAGCTTGAAACCCCACGAAAACCAAGATATCGCCGGTTCTGCATATCATACGCACTATGGAGTGGTGAAAACAGCAGATAACGTGTTTCTCGCGTTAAATAGCTCGAAACGAGCGATCTCGATGACAAAGCATACTTCGGACAGAAGTCTCACCAAGATTATCGTAAAAAATGCATATCTCAGCTTGAAACCCCACGAAAACCAAGATATCGCTGGTTCTGAATATCAAACGCACTGTGGAGTGGTGAAAACACCAGATAACGTGTTTCTCGCATTATATAGCTCGAAAAGTGCGATCTCGAAGATTCTGCATACTTCTGACAGAAGTCTCACCAGGATTATCGTAGAAAATGCATATCTCAGCTTGAAACCTGAACGAAACCAAGATATCTCCGGTTCTGCATGTCAAACGTACTGTGGGGTTGTGAAAACACCAGAAAACGTTTTTCGTGCATTAAGTAGCTCGAAAAGAGCGATCTAGATGATCCTGCATACTTCTGACTGAAGTCTCACCAATATTATCGCAGAATATGCATATCTCAGCTTCAAACCTCACGAAAACCAAGATATCTCCGGTTCTGCACATCAAACGTACTGTGGAGTGGTCAAAACACCCGAAAACGTGTTTCTCGCATTACATAGCTCGAATAGAGCGATCTCGATGATTCTGCATACTTCTGACAGAAGACTCACCAAGATTATCGCAGAAAATGCATATTCCAGCTGGAAACCCCACGAAAACCAAGATATCGCCGGTTCTGCATGTCAAACGCCCAGTGGAGTGCTGAAAACACCAGATAACGTGTTTCCCGCATTAAATAGCTCGAATAGAGCGATCTCGATGATTCTGCATACTTCTGACTAAAGTCTCACCAAGATTATCGCAGAAAATGCATATTTCAGCTGGAAACCCCACGAAAACCAAGTTATCGGCGGCTCTACATATCAAACGCACTGTGGAGTGGTCAAAACACCAGAAAACTTGTCTTTTCGCATTAAATAGCTCGAAACGAGCGATCTAGATGATCCTGCATACTTCTGACTGAAGTCTCACCAATATTATCGCAGAAAATGCATATTTCAGCTGGAAACCCCACGAAAACCAAGATATCGCCGGTTCTGCATATCAAACGCACTGTGGAGTGGTGAAAACACCGGATAACGTGTTTCTCGCATTAAATAGCTCGAAACGAGCGATCTAGATGATTCTGCATACTTCTGACTGAAGTCTCACCAATATTATCGCAGAAAATGCATATCTCAGATGGAAACCCCACGAAAACCAAGATATCGCCGGTTCTGCATATCAAACGCCCTGTGGAGTGATGAAAACACCAGAAAACGTGTTTCTCGCATTACATAGCTCGAATAGAGCGATCTCGATGATTCTGCATACTTCTGACAGAAGACTCACCAAGATTATCGCAGAAAATGCATATTCCAGCTGGAAACCCCACGAAAACCAAGATATCGCCGGTTCTGCATATCAAACGCACTGTGGAGTGGTGAAAACACCGGATAACGTGTTTCTCGCATTAAATAGCTCGAAACGAGCGATCTAGATGATTCTGCATACTTCTGACTGAAGTCTCACCAATATTATCGCAGAAAATGCATATTTCAGCTGGAAATCCCACGAAAACCAAGTTATCGGCGGCTCTACATATCAAACGCACTGTGGAGTGGTCAAAACACCAGAAAACTTGTTTTTTCGCATTAAGTAGCTCGAAACGAGCGATCTAGATGATTCTGCATACTTCTGACTAAAGTCTCACCAAGATTATCGCAGAAAATGCATATCTCAGATGGAAACCCCACGAAAACCAAGATATCGCCGGTTGTGCATATCAAACGCCCTGTGGAGTGATGAAAACACCAGAAAACGTGTTTCTCGCATTAAATAGCTCGAAAAGAGCGATCTAGATGATTCTGCATACTTCTGACAGAAGACTCACCAAGATTATCGCAGAAAATGCATTTCTCAGCTGGAAACCCCACGAAAACCAAGATATCGCCGATTCTGCATATCAAACGCCCTGTGGAGTGATGAAAACACCAGATAACGTGTTTCTCGCATTACATAGCTCGAATAGAGCGATCTCGATGATTCTGCATACTTCTGACAGAAGACTCACCAAGATTATCGCAGAAAATGCATATTCCAGCTGGAAACCCCACGAAAACCAAGTTATCGGCGGCTCTACATATCAAACGCACTGTGGAGTGGTCAAAACACCAGAAAACTTGTCTTTTCGCATTAAGTAGCTCGAAACGAGCGATCTAGATGATTCTGCATACTTCTGACTGACGTCTCACCAATATTATCGCAGAAAATGCATATTTCAGCTGGAAATCCCACGAAAACCAAGTTATCGGCGGCGCTACATATCAAACGCACTGTGGAGTGGTCAAAACACCAGAAAACTTGTTTTTTCGCATTAAGTAGCTCGAAACGAGCGATCTAGATGATTCTGCATACTTCTGACTAAAGTCTCACCAAGATTATCGCAGAAAATGCATTTCTCAGCTGGAAACCCCACGAAAACCAAGATATCGCCGGTTCTGCATATCAAACGCCCTGTGGAGTGATGAAAACCCCAGAAAACGTGTTTCTCGCATTAAATAGCTCGAAAAGAGCGATCTAGATGATTCTGCATACTTCTGACTGAAGTCTCACCAAGATTATCGCAGAAAATGCATATCTCAGCTTGAAACCCCACGAAAGCCAAGATATCGCCGGTTCTGCATATCAAACGCCCTGTGGAGTGATGAAAGCACCAGATAACGTGTTTCTCGCATTACATAGCTCGAATAGAGCGATCTCGATGATTCTGCATACTTCGTATAGATGAAACACCAAGATTATCGCAGAAAATGCATATTTCAGCTGGAAACCCCATGAAAACCAAGTTATCGGCGGCTCTACATATCAAACGCACTGTGGAGTGGTCAAAACACCAGAAAACTTGTCTTTTCGCATTAAGTAGCTAGAAAAGTGCGATCTAGATGATTCTGCATACTTCTGACTGAAGTCTCACCAATATTATCGCAGAAAATGCATATTTCAGCTTGAAGCCCCACGAAAACCAAGATATCGCTGGTTCTGCATATCAAACGCACTGCGGAGTGGTGAAAACCCCAGAAAATGCATATCTCAGCTTGAAACCCCACGAAAACCAAGATATGTACTGTTCTGCATATCAAACGCACTGTGGAGTGGTGAAAACACCAGATAACGTGTTTCTCGCACTAACTAGCTCGAAACGAGCGATCTCGATGATTCTGCATCCTTCGGCCAGAAGACTCACCAAGCTTATCGCAGAAAATGCATATCTCTGCTTGAAACCCCACGAAAACCAAGATATCTCCGGTTCTGCATATCCAACGAACTGTGGAGTGGTGAAAACCCCAGAAATGAGTTTCTCGCATTAAATAGCTCGAAAAGAGCGCTCTCGACGTTTCTGCATACTTCGGACAGATGTTTCACCAAGCTTATCGTAGAAAATGCATATCTCAGCTGGAAACACCACGAAAATCAAGATATCGCCTGTTCTGCACATCAAACGTACCGTGGAGTGGTGAAAACACCAGAAAACGTGTTTCGCGCATTAAGCAGCTCGAAAAGAGCGTTCTCGAAGATTCTGCACACTTCTTACAGAAGTCTCACCAAGATTATCGCAGGAAATGCATATCTCAGCTTGAAACCCCACGAAAACCAAGATATCTCCGGTTCTGCATATCCAACGAACTGTGGAGTGGTGAAAACCCCAGAAATGAGTTTCTCGCATTAAATAGCTCGAAAAGAGCGCTCTCGATGGTTCTGCATACTTCGGACAGATGTTTCACCAAGATTATCGTAGAAAATGCATATCTCAGCTTGAAACCCGGCCGAAACCAAGATATCTCCGGTTCTGCATGTCAAACGTACTGTGGAGTGATGAAAACACCAGATAACGTGTTTCTCGCATTACATAGCTCGAATAGAGCGATCTCGATGATTCTGCATACGTCTGACAGAAGACTCACCAAGATTATCGCAGAAAATGCATATTCCAGCTGGAAACCCCACGAAAACCAAGATATCTCCGGTTCTGCATATCCAACGAACTGTGGAGTGGTGAAAACCCCAGAAAACGAGTTTCTCGCATTAAATAGCTCGAAAAAAGCGATAGCCATGATTCTGCATACTTCGGACAGAAGTCTCTCCAAGATTATCGCAGAAAATGCATATCTCAGCTTGAAACCCCACGAAAACCAAGATATCTCCGGTTCTGCATATCCAACGAACTGTGGAGTGGTGAAAACCCCAGAAATGAGTTTCTCGCATTAAATAGCTCGAAAAGTGCGATCTAGATGATTCACCATACTTCGGACAGAAGTCTCACCAAGATTATCGCAGGAAATGCATATCTCAGCTTGAAACCCCACGAAAACCAAGATATCTCCGGTTCTGCATATCCAACGAACTGTGGAGTGGTGAAAACCCCAGAAAACGAGTTTCTCGCATTAAATAGCTCGAAAAGAGCGCTCTCGATGTTTCTGCATACTTCGGACAGATGTTTCACCAAGATTATCGTAGAAAATGCATATCTCAGCTTGAAACCCGACGAAAACCGAAATATCGCCGGTTCTGCATATCAAACCAACTGTGGAGTGGTGAAAACACCAGATAACGTGTTTCTCGCATTAAATAGCTTGAAAAGCGCGATCTCGATGATTCTGCATACTTCGGACAGAAGTCTCAAAAAGATTATCGCAGAAAATGCATATCTCAGCTTGAAACCCCACGAAAACCAAGATATCTACTGTTCTGCATATCAAACGCACTGTGGAGTGGTGAAAACACCAGAAAACGTGTTTCTCGCATTAGCTAGCTCGAAAAGAGCGTTCTCGATGATTCTGCATACTTCTCATAGATGAAACACCAAGATTATCGCAGAAAATGCATATTTCAGCTGGAAACCCCACGAAAACCAAGTTATCGGCGGCTCTACATATCAAACGCACTGTGGAGTGGTCAAAACAGCAGATAACGTGTTTCTCGCATTAACTAGCTCGAAAAGAGCGATCTCGATGTTCCAGCATACTTCGGACAGAAGTCTCTCCAAGATTATCGCTGAAAATGCATATCTAAGCTTGAAACCCCACGAAAACCAAGATATCGCCGGTTCTGCATATCAAACGCACTGTGGAGTGGTGAAAACACCGGATAACGTGTTTCTCGCATTAAATAGCTCGAAACGAGCGATCTAGATGATTCTGCATACTTCCGACTGAAGTCTCACCAATATTATCGCAGAAAATGCATATTTCAGCTTGAAACCCCACGAAAACCAAGATATCTACTGTTCTGCATATCAAACGCACTGTGGAGTGGTGAAAACACCAGAAAACGTGTTTCTCGCATTAGCTAGCTCGAAAAGAGCGTTCTCGATGATTCTGCATACTTCTCATAGATGAAACACCAAGATTATCGCAGAAAATGCATATTTCAGCTGGAAACCCCACGAAAACCAAGATATCGCCGATTCTGCATATCAAACGCCCTGTGGAGTGATGAAAACACCAGATAACGTGTTTCTCGCATTACATAGCTCGAATAGAGCGATCTCGATGATTCTGCATACTTCTGACAGAAGACTCACCAAGATTATCGCAGAAAATGCATATTCCAGCTGGAAACCCCACGAAAACCAAGTTATCGGCGGCTCTACATATCAAACGCACTGTGGAGTGGTCAAAACACCAGAAAACTTGTCTTTTCGCATTGAGTAGCTCGAAACGAGCGATCTAGATGATTCTGCATACTTCTGACTGACGTCTCACCAATATTATCGCAGAAAATGCATATTTCAGCTGGAAATCCCACGAAAACCAAGTTATCGGCGGCTCTACATATCAAACGCACTGTGGAGTGGTCAAAACACCAGAAATCTTGTTTTTTCGCATTAAGTAGCTCGAAACGAGCGATCTAGATGATTCTGCATACTTCTGACTAAAGTCTCACCAAGATTATCGCAGAAAATGCATTTCTCAGCTGGAAACCCCACGAAAACCAAGATATCGCCGGTTCTGCATATCAAACGCCCTGTGGAGTGATGAAAACCCCAGAAAACGTGTTTCTCGCATTAAATAGCTCGAATAGAGCGATCTCGATGATTCTGCATACTTCGTATAGATGAAACACCAAGATTATCGCAGAAAATGCATATTTCAGCTGGAAACCCCATGAAAACCAAGTTATCGGCGGCTCTACATATCAAACGCACTGTGGAGTGGTCAAAACACCAGAAAACTTGTCTTTTCGCATTAAGTAGCTAGAAAAGTGCGATCTAGATGATTCTGCATACTTCTGACTGAAGTCTCACCAATATTATCGCAGAAAATGCATATTTCAGCTTGAAGCCCCACGAAAACCAAGATATCGCTGGTTCTGCATATCAAACGCACTGCGGAGTGGTGAAAACCCCAGAAAATGCATATCTCAGCTTGAAACCCCACGAAAACCAAGATATGTACTGTTCTGCATATCAAACGCACTGTGGAGTGGTGAAAACACCAGATAACGTGTTTCTCGCACTAACTAGCTCGAAACGAGCGATCTCGATGATTCTGCATCCTTCGGCCAGAAGACTCACCAAGCTTATCGCAGAAAATGCATATCTCAGCTTGAAACCCCACGAAAACCAAGATATCTCCGGTTCTGCATATCCAACGAACTGTGGAGTGGTGAAAACCCCAGAAATGAGTTTCTCGCATTAAATAGCTCGAAAAGAGCGCTCTCGACGTTTCTGCATACTTCGGACAGATGTTTCACCAAGCTTATCGTAGAAAATGCATATCTCAGCTGGAAACACCACGAAAATCAAGATATCGCCTGTTCTGCACCTCAAACGTACCGTGGAGTGGTGAAAACACCAGAAAACGTGTTGCGCGCATTAAGCAGCTCGAAAAGAGCGTTCTCGAAGATTCTGCACACTTCTTACAGAAGTCTCACCAAGATTATCGCAGGAAATGCATATCTCAGCTTGAAACCCCACGAAAACCAAGATATCTCCGGTTCTGCATATCCAACGAACTGTGGAGTGGTGAAAACCCCAGAAATGAGTTTCTCGCATTAAATAGCTCGAAAAGAGCGCTCTCGATGGTTCTGCATACTTCGGACAGATGTTTCACCAAGATTATCGTAGAAAATGCATATCTCAGCTTGAAACCCGGCCGAAACCAAGATATCTCCGGTTCTGCATGTCAACCGTACTGTGGAGTGGTGAAAACACCAGAAAACGTGTTTCTCGCATTAAATAGCTCGAAAAGAGCGATCTAGATGATTCTGCATACTTCTGGCAGAAGACTCACCAAGCTTATCTCAGAAAATGCATATCTCAGCTGGAAACACCCCGAAAATCAAGATATCGCAGGTTCTGTATATCAAACGCACTGTGGAATGTTGAAAACACCAGAAAACTTGTTTTTACGCATTAAATAGCTCGAAACGAGCGATCTAGATGATTCACCATACTTCGGACAGAAGTCTCACCAAGATTATCGCAGGAAATGCATATCTCAGCTTGAAACCCGACGAAAACCGAAATATCGCCGGTTCTGCATATCAAACCAACTGTGGAGTGGTGAAAACACCAGATAACGTGTTTCTCGCATTAAATAGCTTGAAAAGCGCGATCTCGATGATTCTGCATACTTCGGACAGAAGTCTCTCCAAGATTATCGCAGAAAATGCATATCTCAGCTTGAAACCCCACGAAAACCAAGATATCGCCGGTTCTGCATATCAAACGCACTGTGGAGTGGTGAAAACACCGGATAAGGTTTTTCTCGCATTAACTAGCTCGAAAAGAGCGATCTCGATGTTCCAGCATACTTCGGACAGAAGTCTCTCCAAGATTATCGCTGAAAATGCATATCTAAGCTTGAAACCCCACGAAAACCAAGATATCGCCGGTTCTGCATATCAAACGCACTGTGGAGTGGTGAAAACACCGGATAACGTGTTTCTCGCATTAAATAGCTCGAAACGAGCGATCTAGATGATTCTGCATACTTCTGACTGAAGTCTCACCAATATTATCGCAGAAAATGCATATTTCAGTTGGAAATCCCAAGAATACCAAGTTATCGGCGGCTCTACATATCAAACGCACTGTGGAGTGGTCAAAACACCAGAAAACTTGTTTTTTCGCATTAAGTAGCTCGAAACGGGCGATCTAGATGATTCTGCATACTTCTGACTAATGTCTCACCAAGATTATCGCAGAAAATGCATATCTCAGCTGGAAACCCCACGAAAACCAACATATCGCCGGTTCTGCATATCAAACGCCCTGTGGAGTGATGAAAACACCAGATAACGTGTTTCTCGCATTAAATAGCTCGAATAGAGCGATCTCGATGATTCTGCATACTTCTGACAGAAGACTCACCAAGATTATAGCAGAAAATGCATATTTCAGCTGGAAACCCCACGAAAACCAAGATATCGCCGATTCTGCATATCAAACGCCCTGTGGAGTGATGAAAACACCAGATAACGTGTTTCTCGCATTACATAGCTCGAATAGAGCGATTTCGATGATTCTGCATACTTCTGACAGAAGACTCACCAAGATTATCGCAGAAAATGCATATTCCAGCTGGAAACCCCACGAAAACCAAGTTATCGGCGGCTCTACATATCAAACGCACTGTGGAGTGGTCAAAACACCAGAAAACTTGTCTTTTCGCATTAAGTAGCTCGAAACGAGCGATCTAGATGATTCTGCATACTTCTGACTGAAGTCTCACCAATATTATCGCAGAAAATGCATATTTCAGCTGGAAATCCCAAGAAAACCAAGTTATCGGCGGTTCTGCACATCAAACGTACCGTGGATTGGTGAAAACCCCAGAAAACGTGTTTCTCGCTTTAAATAGCTCGAAAAGAGCGATCTAGATGATTCTGCATACTTCTGACAGAAGACTCACCAAGATTATCGCAGAAAATGCATATCTCAGCTGGAAACCCCACGAAAACCAAGATATCGCCGATTCTGCATATCAAACGCCCTGTGGAGTGATGAAAACACCAGATAACGTGTTTCTCGCATTACATAGCTCGAATAGAGCGATCTCGATGATTCTGCATACTTCTGACAGAAGACTCACCAAGATTATCGCAGAAAATGCATATTCCAGCTGGAAACCCCACGAAAACCAAGTTATCGGCGGCTCTACATATCAAACGCACTGCGGAGTGGTCAAAACACCAGAAAACTTCTCTTTTCGCATTAAGTAGCTCGAAACGAGCGATCTAGATGATTCTGCATACTTCTGACTGAAGTCTCACCAATATTATCGCAGAAAATGCATATTTCAGCTGGAAATCCCACGAAAACCAAGTTATCGGCGGCTCTACATATCAAACGCACTGTGGAGTGGTCAAAACACCAGAAAACTTGTTTTTTCGCATTAAGTAGCTCGAAACGAGCGATCTAGATGATTCTGCATACTTCTGACTAAAGTCTCACCAAGATTATCGCAGAAAATGCATATCTCAGCTGGAAACCCCACGAAAACCAAGATATAGCCGGTTCTGCATATCAAACGCCCTGTGGAGTGATGAAAACCCCAGAAAACGTGTTTCTCGCATTAAATAGCTCGAAAAGAGCGATCTAGATGATTCTGCATACTTCTGACAGAAGACTCACCAAGATTATCGCAGAAAATGCATATCTCAGCTGGAAACCCCACGAAAACCAAGATATCGCCGATTCTGCATATCAAACGCCCTGTGGAGTGATGAAAACACCAGATAACGTGTTTCTCACAGTACATAGCTCGAATAGAGCGATCTCGATGATTCTGCATACTTCTGACAGAAGACTCACCAAGATTATCGCAGAAAATGCATATTCCAGCTGGAAACCCCACGAAAACCAAGTTATCGGCGGCTCTACATATCAAACGCACTGTGGAGTGGTCAAAACACCAGAAAACTTGTCTTTTCGCATTAAGTAGCTCGAAACGAGCGATCTAGATGATTCTGCATACTTCTGACTGAAGTCTCACCAATATTATCGCAGAAAATTCATATTTCAGCTGGAAATCCCACGAAAACCAAGTTATCGGCGGTTCTGCACATCAAACGTACCGTGGATTGGTGAAAACCCCAGAAAACGTGTTTCTCGCTTTAAATAGCTCGAAAAGAGCGATCTAGATGATTCTGCATACTTCTGACAGAAGACTCACCAAGATTATCGCAGAAAATGCATATCTCAGCTGGAAACCCCACGAAAACCAAGATATCGCCGATTCTGCATATCAAACGCCCTGTGGAGTGATGAAAACACCAGATAACGTGTTTCTCGCATTACATAGCTCGAATAGAGCGATCTCGATGATTCTGCATACTTCTGACAGAAGACTCACCAAGATTATCGCAGAAAATGCATATTCCAGCTGTAAACCCCACGAAAACCAAGTTATCGGCGGCTCTACATATCAAACGCACTGTGGAGTGGTCAAAACACCAGAAAACTTGTCTTTTCGCATTAAGTAGCTCGAAACGAGCGATCTAGATGATTCTGCATACTTCTGACTGAAGTCTCACCAATATTATCGCAGAAAATGCATATCTCAGCTGGAAACCCCACGAAAACCAAGATATCGCCGGTTCTGCATATCAAACGCACTGTGGAGTGGTGAAAACACCGGATAACGTGTTTCTCGCATTAAATAGCTCGAAACGAGCGCTCTAGATGATTCTGCATACTTCTGACTGAAGTCTCACCAATATTATCGCAGAAAATGCATATTTCAGTTGGAAATCCCACGAAAACCAAGTTATCGGCGGCTCTACATATCAAACGCACTGTGGAGTGGTCAAAACACCAGAAAACTTGTTTTTTCGCATTAAGTAGCTCGAAACGAGCGATCTAGATGATTCTGCATACTTCTGACTAAAGTCTCACCAAGATTATCGCAGAAAATGCATATCTCAGCTGGAAACCCCACGAAAACCAAGATATCGCCGGTTCTGCATATCAAACGCCCTGTGGAGTGATGAAAACCCCAGATAACGTGTTTCTCGCATTAGATAGCTCGAAAAAAGCGATAGCCATGATTCTGCATACTTCGGACAGAAGTCTCTCCAAGATTATCGCAGAAAATGCATATCTCAGCTTGAAACCCCACGAAAACAAAGATATCGCCGGTTCTGCATATCAACGCACTGTGGAGTGGTGAAAACACCGGATAAGGTTTTTCTCGCATTAACTAGCTCGAAAAGAGCGATCTCGATGTTCCAGCATACTTCGGACAGAAGTCTCTCCAAGATTATCGCTGAAAATGCATATCTAAGCTTGAAACCCCACGAAAACCAAGATATCGCCGGTTCTGCATATCAAACGCACTGTGGAGTGGTGAAAACACCAGATAACGTGTTTCTCGCATTAAATAGCTCGAAACGAGCGATCTCGATGACTAAGCATACTTCGGACAGAAGTCTCACCAAGATTATCGTGAAAAATGCATATCTCAGCTTGAAACCCCACGAAAACCAAGATATCGCTGGTTCTGCATATCAAACGCACTGTGGAGTGGTGAAAACACCAGATAACGTGTTTCTCGCATTAAATAGCTCGAAAAGTGCGATCTAGAAGATTCTGCATACTTCTGACAGAAGTCTCACCAGGATTATCGTAGACAATGCATATCTCAGCTTGAAACCCGAACGAAACCAAGATATCTCCGGTTCTGCATGTCAAACGTACTGTGGGGTTGTGAAAACACCAGAAAACGTGTTTCGTGCATTAAGTAGCTCGAAAAGAGCGATCTCGATGATTGTGCATACTTCTGACAGAAGACTCACCAAGATTATCGCAGAAAATGCATATTTCAGCTGGAAACCCCACGAAAACCAAGTTATCGGCGGCTCTACATATCAAACGCACTGTGGAGTGGTCAAAACACCAGAAAACTTGTCTTTTCGCATTAAATAGCTCGAAACGAGCGATCTAGATGATTCTGCATACTTCTGACTGAAGTCTCACCAATATTATCGCAGAAAATGCATATTTCAGTTGGAAATCCCAAGAATACCAAGTTATCGGCGGCTCTACATATCAAACGCACTGTGGAGTGGTCAAAACACCAGAAAACTTGTTTTTTCGCATTAAGTAGCTCGAAACGGGCGATCTAGATGATTCTGCATACTTCTGACTAATGTCTCACCAAGATTATCGCAGAAAATGCATATCTCAGCTGGAAACCCCACGAAAACCAACATATCGCCGGTTCTTTATATCAAACGCCCTGTGGAGTGATGAAAACACCAGATAACGTGTTTCTCGCATTAAATAGCTCGAATAGAGCGATCTCGATGATTCTGCATACTTCTGACAGAAGACTCACCAAGATTATAGCAGAAAATGCATATTTCAGCTGGAAACCCCACGAAAACCAAGATATCGCCGATTCTGCATATCAAACGCCCTGTGGAGTGATGAAAACACCAGATAACGTGTTTCTCGCATTACATAGCTCGAATAGAGCGATCTCGATGATTCTGCATACTTCTGACAGAAGACTCACCAAGATTATCGCAGAAAATGCATATTCCAGCTGGAAACCCCACGAAAACCAAGTTATCGGCGGCTCTACATATCAAACGCACTGTGGAGTGGTCAAAACACCAGAAAACTTGTCTTTTCGCATTAAGTAGCTCGAAAC
The DNA here is from genome assembly GCA_951804975.1 of Anthophora plumipes. Lineage (NCBI taxonomy): Eukaryota > Metazoa > Arthropoda > Insecta > Hymenoptera > Apidae > Anthophora > Anthophora plumipes. The sequence goes on along the minus strand of CATORF010000206.1, from coordinate 8,155,942 downwards.
GAGCGATCTAGATGATTCTGCATACTTCTGACTGAAGTCTCACCAATATTATCGCAGAAAATGCATATTTCAGCTGGAAATCCCACGAAAACCAAGTTATCGGCGGTTCTGCACATCAAACGTACCGTGGATTGGTGAAAACCCCAGAAAACGTGTTTCTCGCTTTAAATAGCTCGAAAAGAGCGATCTAGATGATTCTGCATACTTCTGACAGAAGACTCACCAAGATTATCGCAGAAAATGCATATCTCAGCTGGAAACCCCACGAAAACCAAGATATCGCCGATTCTGCATATCAAACGCCCTGTGGAGTGATGAAAACACCAGATAACGTGTTTCTCGCATTACATAGCTCGAATAGAGCGATCTCGATGATTCTGCATACTTCTGACAGAAGACTCACCAAGATTATCGCAGAAAATGCATATTCCAGCTGGAAACCCCACGAAAACCAAGTTATCGGCGGCTCTACATATCAAACGCACTGTGGAGTGGTCAAAACACCAGAAAACTTGTCTTTTCGCATTAAGTAGCTCGAAACGAGCGATCTAGATGATTCTGCATACTTCTGACTGAAGTCTCACCAATATTATCGCAGAAAATGCATATTTCAGCTGGAAATCCCACGAAAACCAAGTTATCGGCGGCTCTACATATCAAACGCACTGTGGAGTGGTCAAAACACCAGAAAACTTGTTTTTTCGCATTAAGTAGCTCGAAACGAGCGATCTAGATGATTCTGCATACTTCTGACTAAAGTCTCACCAAGATTATCGCAGAAAATGCATATCTCAGCTGGAAACCCCACGAAAACCAAGATATAGCCGGTTCTGCATATCAAACGCCCTGTGGAGTGATGAAAACCCCAGAAAACGTGTTTCTCGCATTAAATAGCTCGAAAAGAGCGATCTAGATGATTCTGCATACTTCTGACAGAAGACTCACCAAGATTATCGCAGAAAATGCATATCTCAGCTGGAAACCCCACGAAAACCAAGATATCGCCGATTCTGCATATCAAACGCCCTGTGGAGTGATGAAAACACCAGATAACGTGTTTCTCGCATTACATAGCTCGAATAGAGCGATCTCGATGATTCTGCATACTTCTGACAGAAGACTCACCAAGATTATCGCAGAAAATGCATATTCCAGCTGGAAACCCCACGAAAACCAAGTTATCGGCGGCTCTACATATCAAACGCACTGTGGAGTGGTCAAAACACCAGAAAACTTGTCTTTTCGCATTAAGTAGCTCGAAACGAGCGATCTAGATGATTCTGCATACTTCTGACTGAAGTCTCACCAATATTATCGCAGAAAATGCATATTTCAGCTGGAAATCCCACGAAAACCAAGTTATCGGCGGCTCTACATATCAAACGCACTGTGGAGTGGTCAAAACACCAGAAAACTTGTTTTTTCGCATTAAGTAGCTCGAAACGAGCGATCTAGATGATTCTGCATACTTCTGACTAAAGTCTCACCAAGATTATCGCAGAAAATGCATATCTCAGCTGGAAACCCCACGAAAACCAAGATATAGCCGGTTCTGCATATCAAACGCCCTGTGGAGTGATGAAAACCCCAGAAAACGTGTTTCTCGCATTAAATAGCTCGAAAAGAGCGATCTAGATGATTCTGCATACTTCTGACAGAAGACTCACCAAGATTATCGCAGAAAATGCATATCTCAGCTGGAAACCCCACGAAAACCAAGATATCGCCGATTCTGCATATCAAACGCCCTGTGGAGTGATGAAAACACCAGATAACGTGTTTCTCGCATTACATAGCTCGAATAGAGCGATCTCGATGATTCTGCATACTTCTGACAGAAGACTCACCAAGATTATCGCAGAAAATGCATATTCCAGCTGGAAACCCCACGAAAACCAAGTTATCGGCGGCTCTACATATCAAACGCACTGTGGAGTGGTCAAAACACCAGAAAACTTGTCTTTTCGCATTAAGTAGCTCGAAACGAGCGATCTACATGATTCTGCATACTTCTGACTGAAGTCTCACCAATATTATCGCAGAAAATTCATATTTCAGCTGGAAATCCCACGAAAACCAAGTTATCGGCGGTTCTGCACATCAAACGTACCGTGGATTGGTGAAAACCCCAGAAAACGTGTTTCTCGCTTTAAATAGCTCGAAAAGAGCGATCTAGATGATTCTGCATACTTCTGACAGAAGACTCACCAAGATTATCGCAGAAAATGCATATCTCAGCTGGAAACCCCACGAAAACCAAGATATCGCCGATTCTGCATATCAAACGCCCTGTGGAGTGATGAAAACACCAGATAACGTGTTTCTCGCATTACATAGCTCGAATAGAGCGATCTCGATGATTCTGCATACTTCTGACAGAAGACTCACCAAGATTATCGCAGAAAATGCATATTCCAGCTGTAAACCCCACGAAAACCAAGTTATCGGCGGCTCTACATATCAAACGCACTGTGGAGTGGTCAAAACACCAGAAAACTTGTCTTTTCGCATTAAGTAGCTCGAAACGAGCGATCTAGATGATTCTGCATACTTCTGACTGAAGTCTCACCAATATTATCGCAGAAAATGCATATTTCAGCTGGAAATCCCACGAAACCCAAGTTATCGGCGGCTCTACATATCAAACGCACTGTGGAGTGGTGATAACACCAGATAACGTGTTTCTCGCATTAAATGGCTCGAAACGAGCGATCTCGATGCTTCTGCATACTTCTAACAGAAGTCTCACCAAGATTATCGCAGAAAATGCATATCTCTGCTTGAAACCCCACGAAAACCAAGATATCTACTGTTCTGCATATCCAACGAACTGTGGAGTGGAGAAAACCCCACAAAACGTGTTTCTCGCACTAACTAGCTCGAAAAGAGCGATCTCGATGATTCAGCATACTTCGGACAGAAGTCTCACCAAGATTATCGCAGAAAATGCATATCTCAGCTTGAAACCACACGAAAACCAAGATGTCGCCGGTTCTGCATATCAAACGCACTGTGGAGTGGTGAAAACACCAGATAACGTGTTTCTCGCATTAAATAGCTCGAAAAGTGCGATCTCGATGATTCTGCATACTTCTAACAGAAGTCTCACGAAGATTATCGCAGAAAATGCATATCTCAGCTTGAAACCACACGAAAACCAAGATGTCGCCGGTTTTGCATATCAAACGCACTGTGGAGTGGTGAAAACACCAGATAACGTGTTTCTCGCATTAAATAGCTCGAAAAGAGCGCTCCTGATGTTTCTGCATACTTCGGACAGATGTTTCACCAAGATTATCGTAGTAAATGCATATCTCAGCTTGAAACCCGACGAAAACCAAACATCGCCGGTTCTGCATATCAAACCAACTGTGGTGTGGTGAAAACACCAGACAACGTGTTTCTCGCATTAAATAGGTCGAAACGAGCGATCTCGATGATTAAGCATACTTCGGACAGAAGTCTCAACAAGATTATCGTAAAAAATGCATATCTCAGCTTGAAACCCCACGAAAACCCAGATATCGCTGGTTCTGCATATCAAACGCACTGTGGCGTGCTGAAAACACCAGATAACGTGTTTCTCGCATTAAATAGGTCGAATAGAGCGATCTCGATGTTTCTGCATACTTCGGACAGAGGTCTCACCAAGATTATCGCAGAAAATGCATATCTCAGCTTGAAACCCCACGAAAACCAAGATATCTCTGGTTCTGCACATCCAGCGAACTGTGGTGTGGCGAAAACCCCAGAAAACTAGTTTCTCGCATTAAATAGCTCGAAAAGAGCGATCTGGATGATCCTGCATACTTCGGACAGAAGTCTCACCAAGATTATCGTAAAAAATGCATATATCCCAGCTTTTAAACCCGACGAAAACCAAACATCGCCGGTTCTGCATATCAAACCAACTGTGGAGTGGTGAAAACACCAGACAACGTGTTTCTCGCATTAAATAGCTCGAATAGAGCGATCTCGATGATTAAGCATACTTCTAACAGAAGTCTCACCAAGATTATCGCAGAAAATGCATATCTCTGCTTGAAACCCCACGAAAACCAAGATATCTACTGTTCTGCATATCCAACGAACTGTGGAGTGGAGAAAACCCCACAAAACGTGTTTCTCGCACTAACTAGCTCGAAAAGAGCGATCTCGATGATTCAGCATACTTCGGACAGAAGTCTCACCAAGATTATCGCAGAAAATGCATATCTCAGCTTGAAACCACACGAAAACCAAGATGTCGCCGGTTCTGCATATCAAACGCACTGTGGAGTGGTGAAAACACCAGATAACGTGTTTCTCGCATTAAATAGCTCGAAAAGTGCGATCTCGATGATTCTGCATACTTCTAACAGAAGTCTCACGAAGATTATCGCAGAAAATGCATATCTCAGCTTGAAACCACACGAAAACCAAGATGTCGCCGGTTTTGCATATCAAACGCACTGTGGAGTGGTGAAAACACCAGATAACGTGTTTCTCGCATTAAATAGCTCGAAAAGAGCGCTCCTGATGTTTCTGCATACTTCGGACAGATGTTTCACCAAGATTATCGTAGTAAATGCATATCTCAGCTTGAAACCCGACGAAAACCAAACATCGCCGGTTCTGCATATCAAACCAACTGTGGTGTGGTGAAAACACCAGACAACGTGTTTCTCGCATTAAATAGGTCGAAACGAGCGATCTCGATGATTAAGCATACTTCGGACAGAAGTCTCAACAAGATTATCGTAAAAAATGCATATCTCAGCTTGAAACCCCACGAAAACCCAGATATCGCTGGTTCTGCATATCAAACGCACTGTGGCGTGCTGAAAACACCAGATAACGTGTTTCTCGCATTAAATAGGTCGAATAGAGCGATCTCGATGTTTCTGCATACTTCGGACAGAGGTCTCACCAAGATTATCGCAGAAAATGCATATCTCAGCTTGAAACCCCACGAAAACCAAGATATCTCTGGTTCTGCACATCCAGCGAACTGTGGTGTGGCGAAAACCCCAGAAAACTAGTTTCTCGCATTAAATAGCTCGAAAAGAGCGATCTGGATGATCCTGCATACTTCGGACAGAAGTCTCACCAAGATTATCGTAAAAAATGCATATATCCCAGCTTTTAAACCCGACGAAAACCAAACATCGCCGGTTCTGCATATCAAACCAACTGTGGAGTGGTGAAAACACCAGACAACGTGTTTCTCGCATTAAATAGCTCGAATAGAGCGATCTCGATGATTAAGCATACTTCGGAAAGAAGTCTCACCAAGATTATCGCAGAAATTGCATATCTCAGCTTGAAACCCCACGAAAACCAAACATCGCCGGTTCTGCATATCAAACCAACTGTGGAGTGGTGAAAACCCCAGAAAACGTGTTTCTCGCATTAAATATCTCGAAAAGAACGATCTCGATGACTCTGCATACTTCGGACAGAAGTCTCACCAAGATTATCGCAGAAAGTGCATATCTGAGTTTGAAACCCCACGAAAACCAAGATATCTCCTGTTCTGCATATCCAACGAACTGTGGAGTGGTGAAAACCCCAGAAAACGTGTTTCTCGCATTAAATAGCTCGAAAAGAGCGCTCCTGATGTTTCTGCATACTTCGGACAGATGTTTCACCAAGATTATCGTAGTAAATGCATATCTCAGCTTGAAACCCGACGAAAACCAAACATCGCCGGTTCTGCATATCAAACCAACTGTGGTGTGGTGAAAACACCAGACAACGTGTTTCTCGCATTAAATAGCTCGAATAGAGCGATCTCGATGATTAAGCATACTTCGGACAGAAGTCTCACCAAGATTATCGCAGAAAATGCATATCTCTGCTTGAAACCCCACGAAAACCAAGATATCTACTGTTCTGCATATCCAACGAAATGTCGAGTGGTGAAAACCCCAGAAAACGTGTTTCTAGCAGTAAATAGCTCGAAAAGAGCGCTCTCGACCTTTCTGCATACTTCGGACAGAAGTCTCAACAAGATTATCGCAGAAAATGGATATCTCAGCTTGAAACCCCACGAAAACCAAGATATGTACTGTTCTGCATATCGAACGCACTGTGGAGTGGTGCAAACACCAGATAACGTGTTTCTCGCACTAACTAGCTCGAAAAGAGCGATATCGATGATTCAGCATACTTCGGACAGAAGTCTCACCAAGATTATCGCAGAATATGCATATCTCAGCTTGAAACCCGACCGAAACCAAGATATCTCCGGTTCTGCATGTCAAACGTACTGTGGAGTGGTGAAAACTCCAGAAAACGTGTTTCGTGCATTAAGTTGCTCGAAAAGAGCGATCTAGATGATTCTGCATACTTCTGACAAAAGACCCACCAAGATTATCGCACAAAATGCATATCTCAGCTGGAAACACCACGAAAATCAAGATATCGCCTATTCTGCATATCAAACGCACTGTGGAGTGGTGAAAACACCAGATAACGTGTTTCTCGCATTAAATAGCTCGAAAAGTGCGATCTCGATGATGCTGCATACTTCTAACAGAAGTCTCACCAAGATTATCGCAGAAAATGCATATCTCTGCTTGAAACCCCACGAAAACCAAGATATCTACTGTTCTGCATATCCAACGAACTGTGGAGTGGAGAAAACCCCACAAAACGTGTTTCCCGCACTAACTAGCTCGAAAAGAGCGATCTCGATGATTCAGCATACTTCGGACAGAAGTCTCACCAAGATTATCGCAGAAAATGCATATCTCAGCTTGAAACCACACGAAAACCAAGATGTCGCCGGTTCTGCATATCAAACGCACTGTGGAGTGGTGAAAACACCAGATAACGTGTTTCTCGCATTAAATAGCTCGAAACGAGCGATCTCGATGCTTCTGCATACTTCGGACAGAAGTCTCACCAAAATTATCGTAAAAAATGCATATCTCAGCTTGAAACCCCACGAAAACCAAGATATCGCTGGTTCTGCATATCAAACGCACTGTGGAGTGGTGAAAACACCGCATAATGTTTTTCTCGCAATAACTAGCTCGAAACGAGCGATCTCGATGCTTCTGCATCCTTCTAACAGAAGTCTCACCAAGATTATCGCAGAAAATGCATATCTCAGCTTGAAACCCCACAAAAACCGAGATATCTCCGGTTCTGCATATCCAACGAACTGTGGAGTGGTGAAAACCCCAGAAAACGAGTTTCTCGCATTAAATAGCTCTAAAAGAGCGCTCTCGATGTTTCTGCATACTTCGGACAGATGTTTCACCAAGATTATCGTAGAAAATGCATATCTCAGCTTGAAACCCGACCGAAACCAAGATATCTCCGGTTCTGCATGTCAAACGTACTGTGGAGTGGTGAAAACTCCAGAAAACGTGTTTCGTGCATTAAGTAGCTCGAAAAGAGCGATCTAGATGATTCTGCACACTTCGGCCAGAAGTCTCAACAAGATTATCGCAGAAAATGCATATCTCAGCTTGAAACCCCACGAAAACCAAGATATCTCCGGTTCTGCATATCCAACGAACTGTGGAGTGGTGAAAACCCCAGAAAACGAGTTTCTCGCATTAAATAGCTCGAAAAGAGCGCTCTCGATGTTTCTGCATACTTCGGACAGATGTTTCACCAAGATTATCTTAGAAAATGCATATCTCAGCTTGAAACCCGACCGAAACCAAGATATCTCCGGTTCTGCATGTCAAACGTACTGTGGAGCGGTGAAAACTCCAGAAAACGTGTTTCGTGCATTAAGTAGCTCGAAAAGAGCGATCTAGGTGATTCTGCATACTTCTAACAGAAGTATCACCAAGATTATCGCAGAAAATGCATATCTCTGCTTGAAACCCCACGAAAACCAAGATATCTACTGTTCTGCATATCCATCGAACTGTGGAGTGGTGAAAACCCCACAAAACGTGTTTCTAGCATTAAATAGCTCGAAAAGGGCGCTCTCGACCTTTCTGCATACTTCGGACAGAAGTCTCAACAAGATTATCGCAGAAAATGCATATCTCAGCTTGAAACCCCACGAAAACCAAGATATGTACTGTTCTGCATATCAAACGCACTGTGGAGTGGTGAAAACACCAGATAACGTGTTTCTCGCACTAACTAGCTCGAAAAGAGCGATCTCGATGATTCAGCATACTTCGGACAAAAGTCTCACCAAGATTATCGCAGAAAATGCATATCTCAGCTTGAAACCTCACGAAAACCGAGTTATCTCCGGTTCTGCACATCAAACGTACCGTGGAGTGGTGAAAACCCCAGAAAACGTGTTTCTAGCAGTAAATAGCTCGAAAAGAGCGCTCTCGACCTTTCTGCATACTTCGGACAGAAGTCTCAACAAGATTATCGCAGAAAATGCATATCTCAGCTTGAAACCCCACGAAAACCAAGATATGTACTGTTCTGCATATCGAACGCACTGTGGAGTGGCGAAAACACCAGATAACGTGTTTCTCGCACTAACTAGCTCGAAAAGAGCGATATCGATGATTCAGCATCCTTCGGACAGCAGTCTCACCAAGATTATCGCAGAAAATGCATATCTCAGCTTGAAACCCCACGAAAACCAAGATATCGCCGGTTCTGCATATCAAACGCACTGTGGTGTGGTGATAACACCAGATAACGTGTTTCTCGCATTAAATGGCTCGAAACGAGCGATCTCGATGCTTCTGCATACTTCTAACAGAAGTCTCACCAAGATTATCGCAGAAAATGCATATCTCTGCTTGAAACCCCACGAAAACCAAGATATCTACTGTTCTGCATATCCAACGAAATGTCGAGTGGTGAAAACCCCAGAAAACGTGTTTCTAGCAGTAAATAGCTCGAAAAGAGCGCTCTCGACCTTTCTGCATACTTCGGACAGAAGTCTCAACAAGATTATCGCAGAAAATGGATATCTCAGCTTGAAACCCCACGAAAACCAAGATATGTACTGTTCTGCATATCGAACGCACTGTGGAGTGGTGAAAACACCAGATAACGTGTTTCTCGCACTAACTAGCTCGAAACGAGCGATCTCGATGATTCTGCACACTTCGGCCAGAAGTCTCAACAAGATTATCGCAGAAAATGCATATCTCAGCTTGAAACCCCACGAAAACCAAGATATCTCCGGTTCTGCATATCCAACGAACTGTGGAGTGGTGAAAACCCTAGAAAACGAGTTTCTCGCATTAAATAGCTCGAAAAGAGCGCTCTCGATGTTTCTGCATACTTCGGACAGATGTTTCACCAAGATTATCGTAGAAAATGCATATCTCAGCTTGAAACCCGACCGAAACCAAGATATCTCCGGTTCTGCATGTCAAACGTACTGTGGAGTGGTGAAAACTCCAGAAAACGTGTTTCGTGCATTAAGTAGCTCGAAAAGAGCGATCTAGATGATTCTGCATACTTCTGACAAAAGACCCACCAAGATTATCGCACAAAATGCATATCTCAGCCTGAAACACCACGAAAATCAAGATATCGCCTGTTCTGCATATCAAACGCACTGTTGAGAGGTGAAAACACCAGATAACGTGTTTCTCGCATTAAATAGCTCGAAAAGTGCGATCTCGATGATTCTGCATACTTCTAACAGAAGTCTCACCAAGATTATCGCAGAAAATGCATATCTCTGCTTGAAACCCCACGAAAACCAAGATATGTACTGTTCTGCATATCAAACGCACTGTGGAGTGGTGAAAACACCAGATAACGTGTTTCTCGCACTAACTAGCTCGAAGCGAGCGATCTCGATGATTCTGCATACTTCGGCCAGAAGTCTCAACAAGATTATCGCAGAAAATGCATATCTCAGCTTGAAACCCCAAGAAAATCAAGATATGTACTGTTCTGCATATCAAACGCACGGTGGAGTGGTGAAAACACCAGATAACGTGTTTCTCGCACTAACTAGCTCGAAAAGAGCGATCTCGATGATTCAGCATACTTAGGACAAAAGTCTCACCAAGATTATCGCAGAAAATGCATATCTCAGCTTGAAACCCCACGAAAACCAAGATATGTACTGTTCTGCATATCGAACGCACTGTGGAGTGGCGAAAACACCAGATAACGTGTTTCTCGCACTAACTAGCTCGAAAAGAGCGATATCGATGATTCAGCATCCTTCGGACAGAAGTCTCACCAAGATTATCGCAGAAAATGCATATCTCAGCTTGAAACCCCACGAAAACCAAGATATCGCCGGTTCTGCATATCAAACGCACTGTGGTGTGGTGATAACACCAGATAACGTGTTTCTCGCATTAAATGGCTCGAAACGAGCGATCTCGATGCTTCTGCATACTTCTAACAGAAGTCTCACCAAGATTATCGCAGAAAATGCATATCTCTGCTTGAAACCCCACGAAAACCAAGATATCTACTGTTCTGCATATCCAACGAACTGTGGAGTGGAGAAAACCCCACAAAACGTGTTTCTCGCACTAACTAGCTCGAAAAGAGCGATCTCGATGATTCAGCATACTTCGGACAGAAGTCTCACCAAGATTATCGCAGAAAATGCATATCTCAGCTTGAAACCACACGAAAACCAAGATGTCGCCGGTTCTGCATATCAAACGCACTGTGGAGTGGTGAAAACACCAGATAACGTGTTTCTCGCATTAAATAGCTCGAAAAGTGCGATCTCGATGATTCTGCATACTTCTAACAGAAGTCTCACGAAGATTATCGCAGAAAATGCATATCTCAGCTTGAAACCACACGAAAACCAAGATGTCGCCGGTTTTGCATATCAAACGCACTGTGGAGTGGTGAAAACACCAGATAACGTGTTTCTCGCATTAAATAGCTCGAAACGAGCGATCTCGATGCTTCTGCATACTTCGGACAGAAGTCTCACCAAAATTATCGTAAAAAATGCATATCTCAGCTTGAAACCCCACGAAATCCAAGATATCGCTGGTTCTGCATATCAAACGCACTGTGGAGTGGTGAAAACACCGCATAATGTTTTTCTCGCAATAACTAGCTCGAAACGAGCGATCTCGATGCTTCTGCATCCTTCTAACAGAAGTCTCACCAAGATTATCGCAGAAAATGCATATCTCAGCTTGAAACCCCACAAAAACCGAGATATCGCCGGTTCTGCATATCAAACGCACTGTGGAGTGGTGAAAACGCCAGATAACGTGTTTCTCGCATTAAGTAGCTCGAAACGAGCGTTCTCGATGATTCTGCATACGTCTCATAGATGAAACACCAAGATTATCGCAGAAAATGCATATATCAGCTGGAAACCCCATGAAAACCAAGTTGTCGGCGGATCAACATATCAAACGCACTGTGGAGTGGTCAAAACACCAGAAAACTTGTTTTTTCGCATCAAATAGCTCGAAAAGAGCGATCTAGATGATTCTGGATACTTCTGACTGAAGTCTCACCAAGATTATCGCAGAAAATGCATATCTCAGCTCGAAACCTCACGAAAATCAAGATGTTGCCGGTTCTGCATATCAAACGCACTGTGGAGTGGTGAAAACAACCAGAGAACGTGTCTCTCGCATTAAATAGCTCGAATAGAGCGATCTCGATGATTCTGCATACTTCGGACAGAAGTCTCACCAAGATTATCGTAAAAAATGCATATCTCAGCTTGAAACCCCACGAAAACCAAGATATCGCTGGTACTGCATATCAAACGCACTCTGGAGTGGTGAAAACACCAGATAACGTGTTTCTCGCATTAAATAGCTCGAAAAGAGCGTTCTAGAAGATCCTGCATACTTGTGACAGAAGTCTCTCCTAGATTATCGTAGAAAATGCATATCTCAGCTTGAAACCCGACGAAAACCGAGTTATCTCCGGTTCTGCACACCAAACGTACCGTGGAGTGGTGAAAACACCAGAAAACGTGTTTCGCGCATTAAGTAGCTCGAAAAGAGCGTTCTCGAAGATTCTGCATACTTCTGACAGAAGTCTCACCAACATTATCGTAGAAAATGCATATCTCAGCTGGAAACACCACGAAAATCAAGATATCGCCGGTTCTGCATATCAAACGCACTGTGGAGTGGTGAAAACACCAGATAACGTGTTTCTCGCATTAAATAGCACGAAAAGAGCGTTCTCGAAGATCCTGCATACTTGTGACAGAAGTCTCTCCAAGATTATCGTAGAAAATGCATATCTCAGCTTGAAACCCGACGAAAACCGAGTTATCTCCGGTTCTGCACACCAAACGTACCGTGGAGTGGTGAAAACACCAGAAAACGTGTTTCGCGCATTAAGTAGCTCGAAAAGAGCGTTCTCGAAGATTCTGCATACTTCTGACAGAAGTCTCACCAACATTATCGTAGAAAATGCATATCTCAGCTGGAAACACCACGAAAATCAAGATATCGCCGGTTCTGCATATCAAACGCACTGTGGAGTGGTGAAAACACCAGATAACGTGTTTCTCGCGTTAAGTAGCTCGAAAAGAGCGATCAAGATGATTCTGCATACTTCTGACAAAAGACCCACCAAGATTATCGCAGAAAATGCATATCTCAGTTGGAAACACCACGAAAATCAAGATATCGCCTGTTCTGCAGATCAAACGCACTGTGGAGTGGTGAAAACAACCAGAGAACGTGTTTCTCGCATTAAATAGCTCGAAAAGAGCGATCTCGATGATTCAGCATACTTCGGACAGAAGTCTCACCAAGATTATCGTAAAAAATGCATATCTCAGCTTGAAACCCCATGAAATCCAAGATATCGCTGGTACTGCATATCAAACGCAGTGTGGAGTGGTCAATACACCAGATAACGTGTTTCTCGCATTAAATAGCTCGAAACGAACGATCTAGATTATTCTGCATACTTCTGGCAGAAGTCTCACCAAGATTATCGTAGAAAATGCATACCTCAGCTTGAAACCCGACGAAAACCGAGTTATCTCCGGTTTTGCACACCAAACGTACCTTGGACTGGTGAAAACACCAGAAAACGTGTTTCGCGCATTAAGTAGCTCGAAAAGAGCGTTCTCGAAGATTCTGCATACTTCTGACAGAAGTCTCACCAGGGTTATCGTAGAAAATGGATATCTCAGCCTAAAACCCGACCGAAACCAAGATATCTCCGGTTCTGCATTTCAAACGTACTGTGGAGTGGTGAAAACACCAGAAAACCTGTTTCGTGCATTAAGTAGCTCGAAAAGAGCGATCAAGATGATTCTGCATTCTTCTAACAGAAGTTTCACCAAGATTATCGCAGAAAATGCATATCTCTGCTTGAAACCCCACGAAAACCAAGATATCTACTGTTCTGCATATCCAACGAACTGTCGAGTGGTGAAAACCCCAGAAAACGTGTTTCTAGCAGTAAATAGCTCGAAACGAGCGCTCTCGACCTTTCTGCATACTTCGGACAGAAGTCTCAACAAGATTATCGCAGAAAATGCATATCTCAGCTTGAAACCCCACGAAAACCAAGATATCTCCGGTTCTGCATATCCAACGAACTGTGGAGTGGTGAAAACCCCAGAAAACGAGTTTCTCGCATTAAATAGCTCGAAAAGAGCGCTCTCGATGTTTCTGCATACTTCGGACAGATGTTTCACCAAGATTATCGTAGAAAATGCATATCTCAGTTTGAAACCCGACCGAAACCAAGATATCTCGGGTTTTGCATGTCAAACGTACTGTGGAGTGGTGAAAACTCCAGAAAACGTGTTTCGTGCATTAAGTAGCTCGAAACGAGCGATCTCGATGATTCTGCACACTTCGGCCAGAAGTCTCAACAAGATTATCGCAGAAAATGCATATCTCAGCTTGAAACCCCCGAAGACCAAGATATCTCCGGTTCTGCATATCCAACGAACTGTGGAGTGGTGAAAACCCCAGAAAACGAGTTTCTCGCATTAAATAGCTCGAAAAGAGCGCTCTCGATGTTTCTGCATACTTCGGACAGATGTTTCACCAAGATTATCGTAGAAAATGCATATCTCAGCTTGAAACCCGACCGAAACCAAGATATCTCCGGTTCTGCATGTCAAACGTACTGTGGAGTGGTGAAAACTCCAGAAAACGTGTTTCGTGCATTAAGTAGCTTGAAAAGAGCGATCTAGGTGATTCTGCATACTTCTAACAGAAGTCTCACCAAGATTATCGCAGAAAATGCATATCTCTGCTTGAAACCCCACGAAAACCAAGATATCTACTGTTCTGCATATCCATCGAACTGTGGAGTGGTGAAAACCCCACAAAACGTGTTTCTAGCATTAAATAGCTCGAAAAGGGCGCTCTCGACCTTTCTGCATACTTCGGACAGAAGTCTCAACAAGATTATCGCAGAAAATGCATATCTCAGCTTGAAACCCCACGAAAACCAAGATATGTACTGTTCTGCATATCAAACGCACTGTGGAGTGGTGGAAACACCAGATAACGTGTTTCTCGCACTAACTAGCTCGAAAAGAGCGATATCGATGATTCAGCATACTTCGGACAGAAGTCTCACCAAGATTATCGTAAAAAATGCATATCTCAGCTTGAAACCCCACGAAAGCCAAGATATCGCTGGTTCTGCATATCAAACGCACTGTGGAGTGGCGAAAACACCAGAAAACGTGTTTCGCGCATTAAGTAGCTCGAAACGAGCGATCTCGATGATTCTGCATACTTCGGACAGAAGTCTCAACAAGATTATCGCAGAAAACGCATATCTCAGCTTGAAACCCCACGAAAACCAAGATATTTACTGTTCTGCATATCAAACGCACTGTGGAGTGGTGAAAACACCAGATAACGTGTTTCTCGCACTAACTAGCTCGAAAAGAGCGGTCTCGATGATTCAGCAATCTTCGGACAGAAGACTCACCCAGATTATCGCAGAAAATGCATATCTCAGCTTGAAACCCCACGAAAACCAAGATATCGCTAGTTCTGCATATCAAACGCACTGTGGAGTGGTGAAAACACCAGATAACGTGTTTCTCGCATTAAATAGCTCGAGACGAGCGATCTCGATGAATCTGCATACTTCGGACAGAAGTCTCACCAAAATTATCGCAGAAAATGCATATTTCAGCTTGAAACCCCACGAAAACCAAGATATCTACTGTTCTGCATATCAAACGCACTGTGGAGTGGTGGATACACCAGATAACGTGTTTCTCGCTCTAACTAGCTCGAAAAGAGCGATATCGATGATTCAGCATACTTCGGACAGAAGTCTCACCAAGATTATCGTAAAAAATGCATATCTCAGCTTGAAACCCCACGAAAGCCAAGATATCGCTGGTTCTGCATATCAAACGCACTGTGGAGTGGTGAAAACACCAGATAACGTGTTTCTCGCACTAACTAGCTCGAAAAGAGCGATCTCGATGATTCAGCATACTTCGGACAGAAGTCTCACCAAGATTATCGCAGAAAATGCATATCTCTGCTTGAAACACCACGAAAACCCAGATATCTACTGTTCTGCATATCAAACGCACTGTGGAGTGGTGAAAACACCAGATAACGTGTTTCTCGGACTAACTAGCTCGAATAGAGCGATCTCGATGATTCAGCATACTTAGCACAGAAGTCTCACCAAGATTATCGCAGAAAATGCATATCTCAGCCTGAAACCCCACGAAAACCAAGATATGTACTGTTCTGCATATCGAACGCACTGTGGAGTGGCGAAAACACCAGATAACGTGTTTCTCGCACTAACTAGCTCGAAAAGAGCGATATCGATGATTCAGCATCCTTCGGACAGAAGTCTCACCAAGATTATCGCAGAAAATGCATATCTCAGCTTGAAACCCCACGAAAACCAAGATATCTACTGTTCTGCATATCCAACGAAATGTCGAGTGGTGAAAACCCCAGAAAACGTGTTTCTAGCAGTAAATAGCTCGAAAAGAGCGCTCTCGACCTTTCTGCATACTACGGACAGAAGTCTCAACAAGATTATCGCAGAAAATGCATATCTCAGCTTGAAACCCCACGAAAACCAAGATATGTACTGTTCTGCATATCGAACGCACTGTGGAGTGGTGAAAACACCAGATAACGTGTTTCTCGCACTAACTAGCTCGAAAAGAGCGATATCGATGATTCAGCATACTTCGGACAGAAGTCTCACCAAGATTATCGCAGAAAATGCATATCTCAGCTTGAAACCCGACCGAAACCAAGATATCTCCGGTTCTGCATGCCAAACGTACTGTGGAGTGGTGAAAACTCCAGAAAACGTGTTTCGTGCATTAAGTAGCTCGAAAAGAGCGATCTAGATGATTCTGCATACTTCTGACAAAAGACCCACCAAGATTATCGCTCAAAATGCATATCTCAGCTGGAAACACCACGAAAATCAAGATATCGCCTGTTCTGCATATCAAACGCACTGTGGAGTGGTGAAAACACCAGATAACGTGTTTCTCGCATTAAATAGCTCGAAAAGAGCGTTCTCGAAGATCCTGCATACTTCTGACAGAAGTCTCACCAAGATTATCGTAGAAAATGCATATCTCAGCTTGAAACCTGACGAAAACCGAGTTATCTCCGGTTCTGCACATCAAACGTACCGTGGAGTGCGGAAAACACCAGATAACGTGTTTCTCGCATTAGGTAGCTCGAAACGAGCGTTCTCGATGATTCTGCATACGTCTCATAGATGAAACACCAAGATTATCGCAGAAAATGCATATATCAGCTGGAAACCCCATGAAAACCAAGTTATCGGCGGATCTACATATCAAACGCACTGTGGAGTGGTCAAAACACCAGAAAACTTGTTTTTTCGCATTAAATATCTCGAAAAGAGCGATCTAGATGATTCTGGATACTTCTGACTGAAGTCTCACCAATATTATCGCAGAAAATGCATATCTCAGCTCGAAACCTCACGAAAATCAAGATGTTGCCGGTTCTGCATATCAAACGCACTGTGGAGTGGTGAAAACAACCAGAGAACGTGTTTCTCGCATTAAATAGCTCGAATAGAGCGATCTCGATGATTCTGCATACTTCGGACAGAAGTCTCACCAAGATTATCGTAAAAAATGCATATCTCAGCTTGAAACCCCACGAAAACCAAGATATCGCTGGTACTGCATATCAAACGCACTGTGGAGTGGTGAAAACACCAGATAACGTGTTTCTCGCATTAAATAGCTCGAAAAGAGCGTTCTCGAAGATCCTGCATACTTGTGACAGAAGTCTCTCCAAGATTATCGTAGAAAATGCATATCTCAGCTTGAAACCCGACGAAAACCGAGTTATCTCCGGTTCTGCACACCAAACGTACCGTGGAGTGGTGAAAACACCTGAAAACGTGTTCCGCGCATTAAGTAGCTCGAAAAGAGCGTTCTCGAAGATTCTGCATACTTCTGACAGAAGTCTCTCCAACATTATCGTAGAAAATGCATATCTCAGCTGGAAACACCACGAAAATCAAGATATCGCCGGTTCTGCATATCAAACGCACTGTGGAGTGGTGAAAACACCAGATAACGTGTTTCTCGCATTAAATAGCACGAAAAGAGCGTTCTCGAAGATCCTGCATACTTCTGACAGAAGTCTCACCAAGATTATCGTAGAAAATGCATATCTCAGCTTGAAACCCGTCGAAAACCGAGTTATCTCCGGTTCTGCACACCAAACGTACCTTGGAGTGGTGAAAACACCAGAAAACATGTTTCGTGCATTAAGTAGCTCGAAAAGAGCGATCAAGATGATTCTGCATACTTCTGACAAAAGACCCACAAAGATTATCGCAAAAAATGCATATCTCAGTTGGAAACACCACGAAAATCAAGATATCGCCTGTTCTGCAGATCAAACGCACTGTGGAGTGGTGAAAACAACCAGAGAACGTGTTTCTCGCATTAAATAGCTCGAAAAGTGCGATCTCGATGATTCTGCATACTTCTAACAGAAGTCTCACCAAGATTATCGCAGAAAATGCATATCTCTGCTTGAAACCCCACGAAAACCAAGATATCTACTGTTCTGCATATCCAACGAACTGTGGAGTGGTGAAAACCCCAGAAAACGTGTTTCTAGCATTAAATAGCTCGAAAAGAGCGCTCTCGACATTTCTGCATACTTCGGACAGAAGTCTCCACAAGATTATCGCAGAAAATGCATATCTCAGCTTGAAACCCCACGAAAACCAAGATATGTACTGTTCTGCATATCAAACGCACTGTGGAGTGTTGAAAACACCAGATAACGTGTTTCTCGCACTAACTAGCTCGAAACGAGCGATCTCGATGATTCTGCATACTTCGGACAGAAGTCTCCACAAGATTATCGCAGAAAATGCATATCTCAGCTTGAAACCCCACGAAAACCAAGATATGTACTGTTCTGCATATCATTCGCACTGTGGAGTGGTGAAAACACCAGATAACGTGTTTCTCGCACTAACTAGCTCGAAAAGAGCGTTCTCGAAGATTCTGCATTCTTCTGACAGAAGTCTCACCAGGGTTATCGTAGAAAATGCATATCTCAGCCTTAAACCCGACCGAAACCAAGATATCTCCGGTTCTGCATGTCAAACGTACTGTGGAGTGGTGAAAACACCAGGAAACGTGTTTCTTGCATTAAGTAGCTCGAAAAGAGCGATCAAGATGATTCTGCATACTTCTGACAAAAGACCCACAAAGATTATCGCAAAAAATGCATATCTCAGCTTGAAACCCGACGAAAACCAAGATATCGTCGGTTCTGCATATCAGACGCACTGTGGAGTGGTTAAAACACCAGAAAACGTGTTTTTCGCGTTAACTAGCTCGAAAAGAGCGTTCTCGATGATTCTGCATACTTCTCATAGATGAAACACCAAGATTATCGCAGAAAATGCATATTTCAGCTGGAAACCCCACGAAAACCAAGTTATCGGCGGCTCTACATATCAAACGCACTGTGGAGTGGTCAAAACACCAGCTAACGTGTTTCTCGCATTAAATAGCTCGAAAAGAGCGATATCGATGATTCTGCATACTTCTGACTGAAGTCTCACCAATATTATCGCCGAAAATGCATATCTCAGCTTGAAACCCGACGAAAACCAAGATGTCGACGGTTCTGCATATCAAACGCACTGTGGGGTGGTGAAAACACCAGAAAACCTGTTACTCGCATTAAATAGCTCGAAAAGAGCGATCTAGATGATTCTGCATACTTCTGACAGAAGACACACCAAGATTATCGCAGAAGGTGCATATCTCAGCTTGTAACCTCACGAAAACCAAGATATCGTCGGTTCTGCATATCAGACGCACTGTGGAATGTTGAAAACACCAGAAAACGTGTTTCTCGCATTAACTATCTCGAAAAGAGCGATCTCGATGATTCAGCATACTTCGGACAGAAGTCTCACCAAGATTATCGCAGAAAATGCATATCTCAGCTTGAAACCACACGAAAACCAAGATGTCGCCGGTTCTGCATATCAAACGCACTGTGGAGTGGTGAAAACACCAGATAACGTGTTTCTCGCATTAAATAGCTCGAAACGAGCGATCTCGATGCTTCTGCATACTTCGGACAGAAGTCTCACCAAAATTATCGTAAAAAATGCATATCTCAGCTTGAAACCCCACGAAAACCAAGATATCGCTGGTTCTGCATATCAAACGCACTGTGGAGTGGTGAAAACACCGCATAATGTTTTTCTCGCAATAACTAGCTCGAAACGAGCGATCTCGATGCTTCTGCATCCTTCTAACAGAAGTCTCACCAAGATTATCGCAGAAAATGCATATCTCAGCTTGAAACCCCACAAAAACCGAGATATCTCCGGTTCTGCATATCCAACGAACTGTGGAGTGGTGAAAACCCCAGAAAACGAGTTTCTCGCATTAAATAGCTCTAAAAGAGCGCTCTCGATGTTTCTGCATACTTCGGACAGATGTTTCACCAAGATTATCGTAGAAAATGCATATCTCAGCTTGAAACCCGACCGAAACCAAGATATCTCCGGTTCTGCATGTCAAACGTACTGTGGAGTGGTGAAAACTCCAGAAAACGTGTTTCGTGCATTAAGTAGCTCGAAAAGAGCGATCTAGATGATTCTGCACACTTCGGCCAGAAGTCTCAACAAGATTATCGCAGAAAATGCATATCTCAGCTTGAAACCCCACGAAAACCAAGATATCTCCGGTTCTGCATATCCAACGAACTGTGGAGTGGTGAAAACCCCAGAAAACGAGTTTCTCGCATTAAATAGCTCGAAAAGAGCGCTCTCGATGTTTCTGCATACTTCGGACAGATGTTTCACCAAGATTATCTTAGAAAATGCATATCTCAGCTTGAAACCCGACCGAAACCAAGATATCTCCGGTTCTGCATGTCAAACGTACTGTGGAGTGGTGAAAACTCCAGAAAACGTGTTTCGTGCATTAAGTAGCTCGAAAAGAGCGATCTAGGTGATTCTGCATACTTCTAACAGAAGTATCACCAAGATTATCGCAGAAAATGCATATCTCTGCTTGAAACCCGACCGAAACCAAGATATCTCCGGTTCTGCATGTCAAACGTACTGTGGAGTGGTGAAAACTCCAGAAAACGTGTTTCGTGCATTAAGTAGCTCGAAAAGAGCGCTCTCGATGATTCTGCATACTTCTGACTGAAGTCTCACCAATATTATCGCAGAAAATGCATTTCTCAGCTTGAAACCCCACGAAAGCCAAGATATCGCTGGTTCTGCATATCAAACGCACTGTGGAGTGGTGAAAACACCAGATAACGTGTTTCTCGCATTAAGTAGCTCGAAACGAGCGTTCTCGATGATTCTGCATACGTCTCATAGATGAAACACCAATATTATCGCAGAAAATGCATATCTCAGCTTGAAACCCCACGAAAACCAAGATATCGCCTGTTCTGCATATCAAACTCACTGTGGAGTCGTGAAAACAACCAGAGAACGTGTTTCTCGCATTAAATTGCTCGAAACGAGCGTTCTCGATGATTCTGCATACGTCTCATAGATGAAACACCAATATTATCGCAGAAAATGCATATCTCAGCTCGAAACCTCACGAAAATCAAGATGTTGCCGGTTCTGCATATCAAACGCACTGTGGAGTGGTGAAAACATCCAGAGAACGTGTTTCTCGCATTAAATATCTCGAACAGAGCGATCTCGATGATTCTGCATACTTCGGACAGAAGTCTCACCAAGATTATCGTAAAAAATGCATATCTCAGCATGAAACCCCACGAAAACCAAGATATCGCTGGTACTGCATATCAAACGCACTGTGGAGTGGTGAAAACACCAGAAAACGTGTTTCGCGCATTAAGTAGCTCGCAAAGAGCGTTCTCGAAGATTCTGCATACTTCTTGCAGAAGTCTCACCAGGGTTATCGTAGAAAATGCATATCTCAGCTTGAAATCCGACCGAAACCAAGATATCTCCGGTTCTGCATGTCAAACGTACTGTGATGTGGTGAAAACAACAGAAAACGTGTTTCGTGCATTAAGTAGCTCGAAAAGAGCGATCAAGATGATTCTGCATACTTCTGACAAAAGACCCACCAAGATTATCGCAGAAAATGCATATCTCAGTTGGAAACACCACGAAAATCAAGATATCGCCTGTTCTGCAGATCAAACGCACTGTGGAGTGGTGAAAACAACCAGAGAACGTGTTTCTCGCATTAAATAGCTCGAAAAGAGCGATCTCGATGATTCAGCATACTTCGGACAGAAGTCTCACCAAGATTATCGTAAAAAATGCATATCTCAGCTTGAAACCCCATGAAAACCAAGATATCGCTGGTACTGCATATCAAACGCAGTGTGGAGTGGTCAATACACCAGATAACGTGTTTCTCGCATTAAATAGCTCGAAACGAACGATCTAGATTATTCTGCATACTTCTGACAGAAGTCTCACCAAGATTATCGTAGAAAATGCATATCTCAGCTTGAAACCCGACGAAAACCGAGTTATCTCCGGTTCTGCACACCAAACGTACCTTGGACTGGTGAAAACACCAGAAAACGTGTTTCGCGCATTAAGTAGCTCGAAAAGAGCGTTCTCGAAGATTCTGCATACTTCTGACAGAAGTCTCACCAGGGTTATCGTAGAAAATGCATATCTCAGCCTAAAACCCGACCGAAACCAAGATATCTCCGGTTCTGCATTTCAAACGTACTGTGGAGTGGTGAAAACACCAGAAAACCTGTTTCGTGCATTAAGTAGCTCGAAAAGAGCGATCAAGATGATTCTGCATTCTTCTAACAGAAGTCTCACCAAGATTATCGCAGAAAATGCATATCTCTGCTTGAAACCCCACGAAAACCAAGATATCTACTGTTCTGCATATCCAACGAACTGTCGAGTGGTGAAAACCCCAGAAAACGTGTTTCTAGCAGTAAATAGCTCGAAACGAGCGCTCTCGACCTTTCTGCATACTTCGGACAGAAGTCTCAACAAGATTATCGCAGAAAATGCATATCTCAGCTTGAAACCCCACGAAAACCAAGATATGTACTGTTCTGCATATCGACCGCACTGTGGAGTGGTGAAAACACCAGATAACGTGTTTCTCGCACTAACTAGCTCGAAAAGAGCGATATCGATGATTCAGCATACTTCGGACAGAAGTCTCACCAAGATTATCGCAGAAAATGCATATCTCAGCTTGAAACCCCACGAAAACCAAGATATCGCCGGTTCTGCATATCAAACGCACTGTGGTGTGGTGATAACACCAGATAACGTGTTTCTCGCATTAAATGGCTCGAAACGAGCGATCTCGATGCTTCTGCATACTTCTAACAGAAGTCTCACCAAGATTATCGCAGACAATGCATATCTCAGCTTGAAACCCCACGAAAACCAAGATATCGCCGGTTCTGCATTTCATACGCACTGTGGAGTGGTGAAAACAACCAGAGAACGTGTTTCTCGCATTAAATTGCTCGAAAAGAGCGATCTCGATGATTCTGCATACTTCTAACAGAAGTCTCACCAAGATTATCGCACAAAATGCATATCTCAGCTGGAAGCACCACGAAAATCGAGATATCGCTGGTTCTGCATATCAAACGCACTGTGGAGTGGTGAAAACACCAGATAACGTGTTTCTCGCATTAAATAGGTCGAAAAGAGCGATCTCGATGTTTCTGCATACTTCGGACAGAAGTCTCACCAAGATTATCGCAGACAATGCATATCTCAGCTTGAAACCCCACGAAAACCAAGATATCGCCGGTTCTGCATATCATACGCACTGTGGAGTGCTGAAAACACCAGATATCGTGTTTCTCGCATTAAATAGCTCGAAAAGTGCGATCTCGATGATTCAGCATACTTCGGACAGAAGTCTCTCCAAGTTTATCGCAGAAGTTGCATATCTCAGCTTGAAACCCCTCGAAAACCAAGATATCACCTGTTCTGCATATCCAACGAACTGTGGTGTGGTGAAAACCCCAGAAAACGTGTTTCTCGCATTAAATAGCTCGAAAAGAGCGATCTCGATGATTCTGCACACTTCGGACTGAAGTCTCACCAAGATTATCGCAGACAATGCATATCTCAGCTTGAAACCCCACGAAAACCAAGATATCGCCGGTTCTGCATTTCATACGCACTGTGGAGTGCTGAAAACACCAGATATCGTGTTTCTCGCATTAAATAGCTCGAAAAGTGCGATCTCGATGATTCTGCATACTTCTGACAGAAGTCTCACCATGATTATCGTAAAAAATGCATATCTCAGCTTGAAACCCCACGAAAACCAAGATATCGCTGGTTCTGCATATCAAACGCACTGTGGAGTGGTGAAAACACCAGATAACGTGTTTCTCGCATTAAATAGGTCGAAAAGAGCGATCTCGATGTTTCTGCATACTTCGGACAGAAGTCTCTCCAAGATTATCGCAGACAATGCATATCTCAGCTTGAAACCCCACGAAAACCCAGATATCGCCGGTTCTGCATATCAAACGCACTGTGGGGTGGGGAAAACACCAGATAAGGTTTTTCTCGCATTAACTAGCTCGAAAAGTGCGATCTCGACGATTCAGCATACTTCGGACAGAAGTGTCTCCAAGTTTATCGCAGAAAATGCATATCTCAGCTTGAAACCCCTCGAAAACCAAGATATCAACTGTTCTGCATATCCAACGAATTGTGGTGTGGTGAAAACCCCAGAAAACGTGTTTCTCGCATTAAATAGCTCGAAAAGAGCGATCTCGATGATTCTGCACACTTAGGACAGAAGTCTCACGAAGATTATCGCAGACAATGCATATCTCAGCTTGAAACCCCACGAAAACCAAGATATCGCCGGTTCTGCATATCAAACGCACTGTGGAGTGGTGAAAACACCAGATAAGGTTTTTCTCGCATTAACTAGCTCGAAAGGTGCTATCTCGATGATTCAGCATACTTCGGACAGAAGTCTCTCCAAGTTTATCGCAGAAAATGCATATCTCTGCTTGAAACCCCTTGAAAACCAAGATATCACCTGTTCTGCATATCCAACGAACTGTGGTGTGGTGAAAACCCCAGAAAACGTGTTTCTCGCATTACATAGCTCGAAAAGAGCGATCTCGATGATTCTGCACACTTCGGACAGAAGTCTCACCAAGATTATCGCAGAGAATGCATATCTCATCTTGAAACCCCACGAAAACCAAGATATCGCCGGTTCTGCATATCATACGCACTGTGGAGTGCTGAAAACACCAGATATCGTGTTTCTCGCATTAACTAGCTCGAAAAGTGCGATCTCGATGATTCTGCATACTTCGGACAGAAGTCTCACCATGATTATCGTAAAAAATGCATATCTCAGCTTGAAACCCCACGAAAACCAAGATATCTCCTGTTCTGCATATGCAACGAACTGTGGAGTGGTGAAAACCCCAGAAAATGTGTTTCTCGCATTAAATAGCTCGAAAAGTACGATCTCGATGACTCTGCATACTTCGGACAGAAGTCTCAACAAGATTATCGCAGAAAATGCATATCTCTGCTAGAAACTCCACGAAAACCAAGATATCTCCTGTTCTGCATATGCAACGAACTGTGGAGTGGTGAAAACCCCAGAAAATGTGTTTCTCGCATTAAATAGCTCGAAAAGTACGATCTCGATGACTCTGCATACTTCGGACAGAAGTCTCAACAAGATTATCGCAGAAAATGCATATCTGAGCTTGAAACCCCACGAAAACCAGGATATCGTCGGTTCTGCATATCATTCGCACTGTGGAGTGGTGAAAACACCAGATAACGTGTTTCTCGCATTAAATAGCTCGAAAAGACCGATCTCGATGAATCTGCATACTTCGGACAGAAGTCTCACCAAGATTATCGTAAAAAATGCATATCTCAGCTGGAAACACCACGAAAATCAAGATATCGCCGGTTCTGCATAACAAACGCACTGTGGAGTGGTGAAAACACCAGATAACGTTTTGTCGCATTAAATAGCTCGAATAGAGCGATCTCGATGATTCTGCATACTTCGGACAGAAGTCTCACCAAGATTATCGTAAAAAATGCATATCTCAGCTTGAAACCCCACGAAAACCAAGATATCGCTGGTACTGCATAGCGAACGCACTGTGGAGTGGTGAAAACACCAGATAACGTGTTTCTCGCATTAAATAGCTCGAAAAGAGCGATCTCGATGAATCTGCATACTTCGGACAGAAGTCTCACCAAGATTATCGTAAAAAATGCATATCTCAGCTTGAAACCCAACGAAAGCCAAGATATCGCTGGTTCTGCATATCAAACGCACTGTGGAGTGGTGAAAACAACAGACAAGGTATTTCTCGCATTAACTAGCTCGAAAAGAGCGATCTCGATGATTCAGCATACTTCGGACAGAAGTCTCACCAGGTTTATCGCAGAAAATGCATATCTCAGCTTGAAACCCCTCGAAAACCAAGATATCACATGTTCTGCATATCCAACGAACTCTGGAGAGGTGAAAACCTCAGAAAACGTGTTTCTCGCATTAAATAGCTCGAAAAGTGCGATCTCGATGATTCTGCATACTTCTAACAGAAGTCTCACCATGATTATCGCAGAAAATGCATATCTCTGCTAGAAACTCCACGAAAACCAAGATATCTCCTGTTCTGCATATGCAACGAACTGTGGAGTGGTGAAAACCCCAGAAAATGTGTTTCTCGCATTAAATAGCTCGAAAAGTACGATCTCGATGACTCTGCATACTTCGGACAGAAGTCTCAACAAGATTATCGCAGAAAATGCATATCTGAGCTTGAAACCCAACGAAAACCAGGATATCGTCGGTTCTGCATATCATACGCACTGTGGAGTGGTGAAAACACCAGATAACGTGTTTCTCGCATTAAATAGCTCGAAAAGAGCGATCTCGATGAATCTGCATACTTCGGACAGAAGTCTCACCAAGATTATCGTAAAAAATGCATATCTCAGCTGGAAACACCACGAAAATCAAGATATCGCCGGTTCTGCATAACAAACGCACTGTGGAGTGGTGAAAACACCAGATAACGTTTTGTCGCATTAAATAGCTCGAATAGAGCGATCTCGATGATTCTGCATACTTCGGACAGAAGTCTCACCAAGATTATCGAAAAAAATGCATATCTCAGCTTGAAAGCCCTCGAAAACCAAGATATCACATGTTCTGCATATCCAACGAACTGTGGAGTGGTGAAAACCCCAGAAAACGTGTTTCTCGCATTAAATATTTCGAAAAGAGCGATCTAGATGATTCAGCATACTTCGGACGGATGTCTCACCAAGATTATCGTAAAAAATGCATATCTCAGCTTGAAACCCAACGAAAGCCAAGATATCGCTGGTTCTGCATATCAAACGCACTGTGGAGTGGCAAAAACACCAGACAAGGTTTTTCTCGCATTAACTAGCTCGAAAAGATCGATCTCGATGTTTCTGCATACTTCGGACAGAAGTCTCACCAAGATTATCGCAGACAATGCATATCTCAGCTTGAAACCCCACGAAAACCAAGATATCGCCGGTTCTGCATATCATACGCACTGTGGAGTGCTGAAAACACCAGATATCGTGTTTCTCGCATTAAATAGCTCGAAAAGAGCGGTCGCGATGATTCTGCACACTTCGGACAGAAGTCTCACCAAGATTATCGCAGACAATGCATGTCTCAGCTTGAAACCCCACGAAAACCAAGATATCGCTGGTTCTGCATTTCATACGCACTGTGGAGTGCTGAAAACACCACATATCGTGTTTCTCGCATTAAATAGCTCGAAAAGTGCGATCTCGATGATTCTGCATACTTCGGACAGAAGTCTCACCATGATTATCGTAAAAAATGCATATCTCTGCTTGAAACCCCACGAAAACCAAGATATCGCTGGTTCTGCATATCAAACGCACTGTGGAGTGGTGAAAACACCAGATAACGTGTTTCTCGCATTAAATAGGTCGAAAAGAGCGATCTCGATGTTTCTGCATACTTCGGACAGAAGTCTCACCAAGCTTATCGCAGACAATGCATATCTCAGCTTGAAACCCCACGAAAACCAAGATATCGCCGGTTCTGCATATCATACGCACTGTGGAGTGCTGAAAACACCAGATATCGTGTTTCTCGCATTAAATAGCTCGAAAAGTGCGATCTCGATGATTCTGCATACTTCGGACAGAAGTCTCACCATGATTATCGTAAAAAATGCATATCTCAGCTTGAAACCCCACGAAAACCAAGATATCGCTGGTTCTGCATATCAAACGCACTGTGGAGTGGTGAAAACACCAGATAACGTGTTTCTCGCATTAAATAGCTCGAAAAGAGCGATCTCGATGATTCTGCACACTTCGGACAGAAGTCTCACCAAGATTATCGAAGACAATGCATATCTCAGCTTGAAACCCCACGAAAACCAAGATATCGCCGGTTCTGCATTTCATACGCACTGTGGAGTGCTGAAAACACCAGATATCGTGTTTCTCGCATTAAATAGCTCGAAAAGTGCGATCTCGATGATTCTGCATACTTCTGACAGAAGTCTCACCAAGATTATCGCAGACAATGCATATCTCAGCTTGAAACCCCACGAAAACCAAGATATCGCCGGTTCTGCATATCATACGCACTGTGGTGTGCTGAAAACACCAAATATCGTGTTTCTCGCATTAAATAGCTCGAAAAGTGCGATCTCGATGATTCAGCATACTTCGGACAGAAGTCTCTCCAAGTTTATCGCAGAAGATGCATATCTCAGCTTGAAACCCCTCGAAAACCAAGATATCACCTGTTCTGCATATCCAACGAACTGTGGTGTGGTGAAAACCCCAGAAAACGTGTTTCTCGCATTAAATAGCTCGAAAAGAGCGATCTCGATGATTCTGCGCACTTCGGACAGAAGTCTCACCAAGATTATCGCAGACAATGCATATCTCAGCTTGAAACCCCACGAAAACCAAGATATCGCCGGTTCTGCATTTCATACGCACTGTGGAGTGCTGAAAACACCAGATATCGTGTTTCTCGCATTAAATAGCTCGAAAAGTGCGATCTCGATGATTCTGCATACTTCTGACAGAAGTCTCACCATGATTATCGTAAAAAATGCATATCTCAGCTTGAAACCCCACGAAAACCAAGATATCGCTGGTTCTGCATATCAAACGCACTGTGGAGTGGTGAAAACACCAGATAACGTGTTTCTCGCATTAAATAGGTCGAAAAGAGCGATCTCGATGTTTCTGCATACTTCGGACAGAAGTCTCACCAAGATTATCGCAGACAATGCATATCTCAGCTTGAAACCCCACGAAAACCAAGATATCGCCGGTTCTGCATATCATACGCACTGTGGAGTGCTGAAAACACCAGATATCGTGTTTCTCGCATTAAATAGCTCGAAAAGTGCGATCTCGATGATTCAGCATACTTCGGACAGAAGTCTCTCCAAGTTTATCGCAGAAGATGCATATCTCAGCTTGAAACCCCTCGAAAACCAAGATATCACCTGTTCTGCATATCCAACGAACTGTGGTGTGGTGAAAACCCCAGAAAACGTGTTTCTCGCATTAAATAGCTCGAAAAGAGCGATCTCGATGATTCTGCACACTTCGGACAGAAGTCTCACCAAGATTATCGCAGACAATGCATATCTCAGCTTGAAACCCCACGAAAACCAAGATATCGCCGGTTCTGCATTTCATTGGCACTGTGGAGTGCTGAAAACACCAGATATCGTGTTTCTCGCATTAAATAGCTCGAAAAGTGCGATCTCGATGATTCTGCACACTTCGGACTGAAGTCTCACCAAGATTATCGCAGACAATGCATATCTCAGCTTGAAACCCCACGAAAACCAAGATATCGCCGGTTCTGCATTTCATACGCACTGTGGAGTGCTGAAAACACCAGATATCGTGTTTCTCGCATTAAATAGCTCGAAAAGTGCGATCTCGAAGATTCTGCATACTTCGGACAGAAGTCTCACCATGATTATCGTAAAAAATGCATATCTCAGCTTGAAACCCCACGAAAACCAAGATATCGCTGGTCCTGCATATCAAACGCACTGTGGAGTGGTGAAAACACCAGATAACGTGTTTCTCGCATTAAATAGGTCGAAAAGAGCGATCTCGATGTTTCTGCATACTTCGGACAGAAGTCTCACCAAGATTATCGCAGACAATGCATATCTCAGCTTGAAACCCCACGAAAACCAAGATATCGCCGATTCTGCATATCATACGCACTGTGGAGTGCTGAAAACACCAGATATCGTGTTTCTCGCATTAAATAGCTCGAAAAGTGCGATCTCGATGATTCTGCATACTTCTAACAGAAGTCTCACCATGATTATCGCAGAAAATGCATATCACTGCTAGAAACTCCACGAAAACCAAGATATCTCCTGTTCTGCATATGCAACGAACTGTGGAGTGGTGAAAACCCCAGAAAATGTGTTTCTCGCATTAAATAGCTCGAAAAGTACGATCTCGATGACTCTGCATACTTCGGACAGAAGTCTCAACAAGATTATCGCAGAAAATGCATATCTGAGCTTGAAACCCCACGAAAACCAGGATATCGTCGGTTCTGCATATCATACGCACTGTGGAGTGGTGAAAACACCAGATAACGTGTTTCTCGCATTAAATAGCTCGAAAAGAGCGATCTCGATGAATCTGCATACTTCGGACAGAAGTCTCACCAAGATTATCGTAAAAAATGCATATCTCAGCTGGAAACACCACGAAAATCAAGATATCGCCGGTTCTGCATAACAAACGCACTGTGGAGTGGTGAAAACACCAGATAACGTTTTGTCGCATTAAATAGCTCGAATAGAGCGATCTCGATGATTCTGCATACTTCGGACAGAAGTCTCACCAAGATTATCGTAAAAAATGCATATCTCAGCTTGAAACCCCACGAAAACCAAAATATCGCTGGTACTGCATAGCGAACGCACTGTGGAGTGGTGAAAACACCAGATAACGTGTTTCTCGCATTAAATAGCTCGAAAAGAGCGATCTCGATGAATCTGCATACTTCGGACAGAAGTCTCACCAAGATTATCGTAAAAAATGCATATCTCAGCTTGAAACCCAACGAAAGCCAAGATATCGCTGGTTCTGCATATCAAACGCACTGTGGAGTGGTGAAAACACCAGACAAGGTTTTTCTCGCATTAACTAGCTCGAAAAGAGCGATCTCGATGATTCAGCATACTTCGGACAGAAGTCTCACCAGGTTTATCGCAGAAAATGCATATCTCAGCTTGAAACCCCTCGAAAACCAAGATATCACATGTTCTGCATATCCAACGAACTGTGGAGTGGTGAAAACCCCAGAAAACGTGTTTCTCGCATTAAATAGCTCGAAAAGAGCGATCTAGATGATTCAGCATACTTCGGACGGATGTCTCACCAAGATTATCGTAAAAAATGCATATCTCAGCTGGAAACACCACGAAAATCAAGATATCGCCGGTTCTGCATAACAAACGCACTGTGGAGTGGTGAAAACACCAGATAACGTTTTGTCGCATTAAATAGCTCGAATAGAGCGATCTCGATGATTCTGCATACTTCGGACAGAAGTCTCACCAAGATTATCGTAAAAAATGCATATCTCAGCTTGAAACCCCACGAAAACCAAGATATCGCTGGTACTGCATAGCGAACGCACTGTGGAGTGGTGAAAACACCAGATAACGTGTTTCTCGCATTAATTAGCTCGAAAAGAGCGATCTCGATGAATCTGCATACTTCGGACAGAAGTCTCACCAAGATTATCGTAAAAAATGCATATCCCAGCTTGAAACCCAACGAAAGCCAAGATATCGCTGGTTCTGCATATCAAACGCACTGTGGAGTGGTGAAAACACCAGACAAGGTTTTTCTCGCATTAACTAGCTCGAAAAGAGCGATCTCGATGATTCAGCATACTTCGGACAGAAGTCTCACCAGGTTTATCGCAGAAAATGCATATCTCAGCTTGAAACCCCTCGAATACCAAGATATGACATGTTCTGCATATCCAACGAACTGTGGAGTGGTGAAAACCCCAGAAAACGTGTTTCTCGCATTAAATAGCTCGAAAAGAGCGATCTAGATGATTCAGCATACTTCGGACGGATGTCTCACCAAGATTATCGTAAAAAATGCATATCTCAGCTTGAAACCCAACGAAATCCAAGATATCGCAGGTTCTGCATATCAAACGCACTGTGGAGTGGCAAAAACACCAGACAAGGTTTTTCTCGCATTAACTAGCTCGAAAAGAGCGATCTCGATGTTTCTGCATACTTCGGACAGAAGTCTCACCAAGATTATCGCAGACAATGCATGTCTCAGCTTGAAACCCCACGAAAACCAAGATATCGCTGGTTCTGCATTTCATACGCACTGTGGAGTGCTGAAAACACCACATATCGTGTTTCTCGCATTAAATAGCTCGAAAAGTGCGATCTCGATGATTCTGCATACTTCGGACAGAAGTCTCACCATGATTATCGTAAAAAATGCATATCTCAGCTTGAAACCTCACGAAAACCAAGATATCGCTGGTTCTGCATATCAAACGCACTGTGGAGTGGTGAAAACACCAGATAACGTGTTTCTCGCATTAAATAGGTCGAAAAGAGCGATCTCGATGTTTCTGCATACTTCGGACAGAAGTCTCACCAAGATTATCGCAGACAATGCATATCTCAGCTTGAAACCCCACGAAAACCAAGATATCGCCGGTTCTGCATATCATACGCACTGTGGAGTGCTGAAAACACCAGATATCGTGTTTCTCGCATTAAATAGCTCGAAAAGTGCGATCTCGATGATTCTGCATACTTCGGACAGAAGTCTCACCATGATTATCGTAAAAAATGCATATCTCAGCTTGAAACCCCACGAAAACCAAGATATCGCTGGTTCTGCATATCAAACGCACTGTGGAGTGGTGAAAACACCAGATAACGTGTTTCTCGCATTAAATATCTCGAAAAGAGCGATCTCGATGATTCTGCACACTTCGGACAGAAGTCTCACCAAGATTATCGCAGACAATGCATATCTCAGCTTGAAACCCCACGAAAACCAAGATATCGCCGGTTCTGCATTTCATACGCACTGTGGAGTGCTGAAAACACCAGATATCGTGTTTCTCGCATTAAATAGCTCGATAAGTGCGATCTCGATGATACTGCATACTTCTGACAGAAGTCTCACCATGATTATCGCAGACAATGCATATCTCAGCTTGAAACCCCACGAAAACCAAGATATCGCCGGTTCTGCATTTCATACGCACTGTGGAGTGCTGAAAACACCAGATATCGTGTTTCTCGCATTAAATAGCTCGAAAAGTGCGATCTCGATGATTCTGCATACTTCTGACAGAAGTCTCACCATGATTATCGTAAAAAATGCATATCTCAGCTTGAAACCCCACGAAAACCAAGATATCGCTGGTTCTGCATATCAAACGCACTGTGGAGTGGTGAAAACACCAGATAACGTGTTTCTCGCATTAAATAGGTCGAAAAGAGCGATCTCGATGTTTCTGCATACTTCGGACAGAAGTCTCACCAAGATTATCGCAGACAATGCATATCTCAGCTTGAAACCCCACGAAAACCAAGATATCGCCGGTTCTGCATATCATACGCACTGTGGAGTGCTGAAAACACCAGATATCGTGTTTCTCGCATTAAATAGCTCGAAAAGAGCGATCTCGATGATTCTGCACACTTCGGACAGAAGTCTCACCAAGATTATCGCAGACAATGCATATCTCAGCTTGAAACCCCACGAAAACCAAGATATCGCCGGTTCTGCATTTCATTGGCACTGTGGAGTGCTGAAAACACCAGATATCGTGTTTCTCGCATTAAATAGCTCGAAAAGTGCGATCTCGATGATTCTGCACACTTCGGACTGAAGTCTCACCAAGATTATCGCAGACAATGCATATCTCAGCTTGAAACCCCACGAAAACCAAGATATCGCCGGTTCTGCATTTCATACGCACTGTGGAGTGCTGAAAACACCAGATATCGTGTTTCTCGCATTAAATAGCTCGAAAAGTGCGATCTCGATGATTCTGCATACTTCGGACAGAAGTCTCACCATGATTATCGTAAAAAATGCATATCTCAGCTTGAAACCCCACGAAAACCAAGATATCGCTGGTCCTGCATATCAAACGCACTGTGGAGTGTTGAAAACACCAGATAACGTGTTTCTCGCATTAAATAGGTCGAAAAGAGCGATCTCGATGTTTCTGCATACTTCGGACAGAAGTCTCACCAAGATTATCGCAGACAATGCATATCTCAGCTTGAAACCCCACGAAAACCAAGATATCGCCGATTCTGCATATCATACGCACTGTGGAGTGCTGAAAACACCAGATATCGTGTTTCTCGCATTAAATAGCTCGAAAAGTGCGATCTCGATGATTCTGCATACTTCTAACAGAAGTCTCACCATGATTATCGCAGAAAATGCATATCTCTGCTAGAAACTCCACGAAAACCAAGATATCTCCTGTTCTGCATATGCAACGAACTGTGGAGTGGTGAAAACCCCAGAAAATGTGTTTCTCGCATTAAATAGCTCGAAAAGTACGATCTCGATGACTCTGCATACTTCGGACAGAAGTCTCAACAAGATTATCGCAGAAAATGCATATCTGAGCTTGAAACCCCACGAAAACCAGGATATCGTCGGTTCTGCATATCATACGCACTGTGGAGTGGTGAAAACACCAGATAACGTGTTTCTCGCATTAAATAGCTCGAAAAGAGCGATCTCGATGAATCTGCATACTTCGGACAGAAGTCTCACCAAGATTATCGTAAAAAATGCATATCTCAGCTGGAAACACCACGAAAATCAAGATATCGCCGGTTCTGCATAACAAACGCACTGTGGAGTGGTGAAAACACCAGATAACGTTTTGTCGCATTAAATAGCTCGAATAGAGCGATCTCGATGATTCTGCATACTTCGGACAGAAGTCTCACCAAGATTATCGTAAAAAATGCATATCTCAGCTTGAAACCCAACGAAAGCCAAGATATCGCAGGTTCTGCATATCAAACGCACTGTGGAGTGGCAAAAACACCAGACAAGGTTTTTCTCGCATTAACTAGCTCGAAAAGAGCGATCTCGATGTTTCTGCATACTTCGGACAGAAGTCTCACCAAGATTATCGCAGACAATGCATGTCTCAGCTTGAAACCCCACGAAAACCAAGATATCGCTGGTTCTGCATTTCATACGCACTGTGGAGTGCTGAAAACACCACATATCGTGTTTCTCGCATTAAATAGCTCGAAAAGTGCGATCTCGATGATTCTGCATACTTCGGACAGAAGTCTCACCATGATTATCGTAAAAAATGCATATCTCAGCTTGAAACCCCACGAAAACCAAGATATCGCTGGTTCTGCATATCAAACGCACTGTGGAGTGGTGAAAACACCAGATAACGTGTTTCTCGCATTAAATAGGTCGAAAAGAGCGATCTCGATGTTTCTGCATACTTCGGACAGAAGTCTCACCAAGATTATCGCAGACAATGCATATCTCAGCTTGAAACCCCACGAAAACCAAGATATCGCCGGTTCTGCATATCATACGCACTGTGGAGTGCTGAAAACTCCAGATATCGTGTTTCTCGCATTAAATAGCTCGAAAAGTGCGATCTCGATGATTCTGCATACTTCGGACAGAAGTCTCACCATGATTATCGTAAAAAATGCATATCTCAGCTTGAAACCCCACGAAAACCAAGATATCGCTGGTTCTGCATATCAAACGCACTGTGGAGTGGTGAAAACACCAGATAACGTGTTTCTCGCATTAAATATCTCGAAAAGAGCGATCTCGATGATTCTGCACACTTCGGACAGAAGTCTCACCAAGATTATCGCAGACAATGCATATCTCAGCTTGAAACCCCACGAAAACCAAGATATCGCCGGTTCTGCATTTCATACGCACTGTGGAGTGCTGAAAACACCAGATATCGTGTTTCTCGCATTAAATAGCTCGAAAAGAGCGGTTCGCGATGATTCTGCACACTTCGGACAGAAGTCTCACCAAGATTATCGCAGACAATGCATGTCTCAGCTTGAAACCCCACGAAAACCAAGATATCGCTGGTTCTGCATTTCATACGCACTGTGGAGTGCTGAAAACACCACATATCGTGTTTCTCGCATTAAATAGCTCGAAAAGTGCGATCTCGATGATTCTGCATACTTCGGACAGAAGTCTCACCATGATTATCGTAAAAAATGCATATCTCAGCTTGAAACCCCACGAAAACCAAGATATCGCTGGTTCTGCATATCAAACGCACTGTGGAGTGGTGAAAACACCAGATAACGTGTTTCTCGCATTAAATAGGTCGAAAAGAGCGATCTCGATGTTTCTGCATACTTCGGACAGAAGTCTCACCAAGATTATCGCAGACAATGCATATCTCAGCTTGAAACCCCACGAAAACCAAGATATCGCCGGTTCTGCATATCATACGCACTGTGGAGTGCTGAAAACACCAGATATCGTGTTTCTCGCATTAAATAGCTCGAAAAGTGCGATCTCGATGATTCTGCATACTTCGGACAGAAGTCTCACCATGATTATCGTAAAAAATGCATATCTCAGCTTGAAACCCCACGAAAACCAAGATATCGCTGGTTCTGCATATCAAACGCACTGTGGAGTGGTGAAAACACCAGATAACGTGTTTCTCGCATTAAATATCTCGAAAAGAGCGATCTCGATGATTCTGCACACTTCGGACAGAAGTCTCACCAAGATTATCGCAGACAATGCATATCTCAGCTTGAAACCCCACGAAAACCAAGATATCGCCGGTTCTGCATTTCATACGCACTGTGGAGTGCTGAAAACACCAGATATCGTGTTTCTCGCATTAAATAGCTCGAAAAGTGCGATCTCGATGATTCTGCATACTTCTGACAGAAGTCTCACCATGATTATCGCAGACAATGCATATCTCAGCTTGAAACCCCACGAAAACCAAGATATCGCCGGTTCTGCATATCATACGCACTGTGGAGTGCTGAAAACAACAGATATCGTGTTTCTCGCATTAAATAGCTCGAAAAGTGCGATCTCGATGATTCAGCATACTTCGGACTGAAGTCTCTCCAAGTTTATCGCAGAAGATGCATATCTCAGCTTGAAACCCCTCGAAAACCAAGATATCACCTGTTCTGCATATCCAACGAACTGTGGTGTGGTGAAAACCCCAGAAAACGTGTTTCTCGCATTAAATAGCTCGAAAAGAGCGATCTCGATGATTCTGCACACTTCGGACAGAAGTCTCACCAAGATTATCGAAGACAATGCATATCTCAGCTTGAAACCCCACGAAAACCAAGATATCGCCGGTTCTGCATTTCATACGCACTGTGGAGTGCTGAAAACACCAGATATCGTGTTTCTCGCATTAAATATGTCGAGAAGAGCGATCTCGATGTTTCTGCATACTTCGGACAGAAGTCTCACCAAGATTATCGCAGACAATGCATATCTCAGCTTGAAACCCCACGAAAACCAAGATATCGCCGGTTCTGCATATCATACGCACTGTGGAGTGCTGAAAACACCAGATATC
The DNA here is from genome assembly GCA_951804975.1 of Anthophora plumipes. Taxonomy (NCBI): domain Eukaryota; kingdom Metazoa; phylum Arthropoda; class Insecta; order Hymenoptera; family Apidae; genus Anthophora; species Anthophora plumipes. The sequence goes on along the minus strand of CATORF010000206.1, from coordinate 8,118,879 downwards.
GTGTTTCTCGCATTAAATAGCTCGAAAAGTGCGATCTCGATGATTCTGCATACTTCGGACAGAAGTCTCACCATGATTATCGTAAAAAATGCATATCTCAGCTTGAAACCCCACGAAAACCAAGATATCGCCGGTTCTGCATATCATACGCACTGTGGAGTGCTGAAAACACCAGATATCGTGTTTCTCGCATTAAATAGCTCGAAAAGTGCGATCTCGATGATTCTGCATACTTCGGACAGAAGTCTCACCATGATTATCGTAAAAAATGCATATCTCAGCTTGAAACCCCACGAAAACCAAGATATCGCTGGTTCTGCATATCAAACGCACTGTGGAGTGGTGAAAACACCAGATAACGTGTTTCTCGCATTAAATATCTCGAAAAGAGCGATCTCGATGATTCAGCATACTTCGGACAGAAGTCTCTCCAAGTTTATCGCAGAAGATGCATATCTCAGCTTGAAACCCCACGAAAACCAAGATATCGCTGGTTCTGCATATCAAACGCACTGTGGAGTGGTGAAAACACCAGATAACGTGTTTCTCGCATTAAATATCTCGAAAAGAGCGATCTCGATGATTCAGCATACTTCGGACAGAAGTCTCTCCAAGTTTATCGCAGAAGATGCATATCTCAGCTTGAAACCCCTCGAAAACCAAGATATCACCTGTTCTGCATATCCAACGAACTGTGGTGTGGTGAAAACCCCAGAAAACGTGTTTCTCGCATTAAATATCTCGAAAAGAGCGATCTCGATGATTCTGCACACTTCGGACAGAAGTCTCACCAAGATTATCGAAGACAATGCATATCTCAGCTTGAAACCCCACGAAAACCAAGATATCGCCGGTTCTGCATTTCATACGCACTGTGGAGTGCTGAAAACACCAGACATCGTGTTTCTCGCATTAAATAGCTCGAAAAGTGCGATCTCGATGATTCTGCATACTTCTGACAGAAGTCTCACCAAGATTATCGCAAACAATGCATATCTCAGCTTGAAACCCCACGAAAACCAAGATATCGCCGGTTCTGCATATCATACGCACTGTGGAGTGCTGAAAACACCAGATATCGTGTTTCTCGCATTAAATAGCTCGAAAAGTGCGATCTCGATGATTCTGCATACTTCTGACAGAAGTCTCACCATGATTATCGTAAAAAATGCATATCTCAGCTTGAAACCCCACGAAAACCAAGATATCGCTGGTTCTGCATATCAAACGCACTGTGGAGTGGTGAAAACACCATATAACGTGTTTCTCGCATTAAATAGGTCGAAAAGAGCGATCTCGATGTTTCTGCATACTTCGGACAGAAGTCTCACCAAGATTATCGCAGACAATGCATATCTCAGCTTGAAACCCCACGAAAACCAAGATATCGCCGGTTCTGCATATCATACGCACTGTGGAGTGCTGAAAACACCAGATATCGTGTTTCTCGCATTAAATAGCTCGAAAAGTGCGATCTCGATGATTCTGCATACTTCGGACAGAAGTCTCACCAAGATTATCGCAGACAATGCATATCTCAGCTTGAAACCCCACGAAAACCCAGATATCGCCGGTTCTGCATATCAAACGCACTGTGGGGTGGGGAAAACACCAGATAAGGTTTTTCTCGCATTAACTAGCTCGAAAAGTGCGATCTCGACGATTCAGCATACTTCGGACAGAAGTGTCTCCAAGTTTATCGCAGAAAATGCATATCTCAGCTTGAAACCCCACGAAAACCAAGATATCGCCGGTTCTGCATTTCATACGCACTGTGGAGTGCTGAAAACACCAGATATCGTGTTTCTCGCATTAAATAGCTCGAAAAGTGCGATCTCGATGATTCTGCACACTTCGGACTGAAGTCTCACCAAGATTATCGCCGACAATGCATATCTCAGCTTGAAACCCCACGAAAACCAAGATATCGCCGGTTCTGCATTTCATACGCACTGTGGAGTGCTGAAAACACCAGATATCGTGTTTCTCGCATTAAATAGCTCGAAAAGTGCGATCTCGATGATTCTGCATACTTCTGACAGAAGTCTCACCAAGATTATCGCAAACAATGCATATCTCAGCTTGAAACCCCACGAAAACCAAGATATCGCCGGTTCTGCATATCATACGCACTGTGGAGTGCTGAAAACACCAGATATCGTGTTTCTCGCATTAAATAGCTCGAAAAGTGCGATCTCGATGATTCTGCATACTTCTGACAGAAGTCTCACCAAGATTATCGCAGACAATGCATATCTCAGCTTGAAACCCCACGAAAACCCAGATATCGCCGGTTCTGCATATCAAACGCACTGTGGGGTGGGGAAAACACCAGATAAGGTTTTTCTCGCATTAACTAGCTCGAAAAGTGCGATCTCGACGATTCAGCATACTTCGGACAGAAGTGTCTCCAAGTTTATCGCAGAAAATGCATATCTCAGCTTGAAACCCCTCGAAAACCAAGATATCAACTGTTCTGCATATCCAACGAATTGTGGTGTGGTGAAAACCCCAGAAAACGTGTTTCTCGCATTAAATAGCTCGAAAAGAGCGATCTCGATGATTCTGCACACTTCGGACAGAAGTCTCACCAAGATTATCGCAGACAATGCATATCTCAGCTTGAAACCCCATGAAAACCAAGATATCGCCGGTTCTGCATATCAAACGCACTGTGGAGTGGTGAAAACACCAGATAAGGTTTTTCTCGCATTAACTAGCTCGAAAGGTGCTATCTCGATGATTCAGCATACTTCGGACAGAAGTCTCTCCAAGTTTATCGCAGAAAATGCATATCTCTGCTTGAAACCCCTTGAAAACCAAGATATCACCTGTTCTGCATATCCAACGAACTGTGGTGTGGTGAAAACCCCAGAAAACGTGTTTCTCGCATTACATAGCTCGAAAAGAGCGATCTCGATGATTCTGCACACTTCGGACAGAAGTCTCACCAAGATTATCGCAGAGAATGCATATCTCAGCTTGAAACCCCACGAAAACCAAGATATCGCCGGTTCTGCATATCATACGCACTGTGGAGTGCTGAAAACACCAGATATCGTGTTTCTCGCATTAAATAGCTCGAAAAGTGCGATCTCGATGATTCTGCATACTTCGGACAGAAGTCTCACCATGATTATCGTAAAAAATGCATATCTCAGCTTGAAACCCCACGAAAACCAAGATATCGCTGGTTCTGCATATCAAACGCACTGTGGAGTGGTGAAAACACCAGATAACGTGTTTCTCGCATTAAATAGGTCGAAAAGAGCGATCTCGATGTTTCTGCATACTTCGGACAGAAGTCTCACCAAGATTATCGCAGACAATGCATATCTCAGCTTGAAACCCCACGAAAACCAAGATATCGCCGATTCTGCATATCATACGCACTGTGGAGTGCTGAAAACACCAGATATCGTGTTTCTCGCATTAAATAGCTCGAAAAGTGCGATCTCGATGATTCTGCATACTTCTAACAGAAGTCTCACCATGATTATCGCAGAAAATGCATATCTCTGCTAGAAACTCCACGAAAACCAAGATATCTCCTGTTCTGCATATGCAACGAACTGTGGAGTGGTGAAAACCCCAGAAAATGTGTTTCTCGCATTAAATAGCTCGAAAAGTACGATCTCGATGACTCTGCATACTTCGGACAGAAGTCTCAACAAGATTATCGCAGAAAATGCATATCTGAGCTTGAAACCCCACGAAAACCAGGATATCGTCGGTTCTGCATATCATACGCACTGTGGAGTGGTGAAAACACCAGATAACGTGTTTCTCGCATTAAATAGCTCGAAAAGAGCGATCTCGATGAATCTGCATACTTCGGACAGAAGTCTCACCAAGATTATCGTAAAAAATGCATATCTCAGCTGGAAACACCACGAAAATCAAGATATCGCCGGTTCTGCATAACAAACGCACTGTGGAGTGGTGAAAACACCAGATAACGTTTTGTCGCATTAAATAGCTCGAATAGAGCGATCTCGATGATTCTGCATACTTAGGACAGAAGTCTCACCAAGATTATCGTAAAAAATGCATATCTCAGCTTGAAACCCCACGAAAACCAAGATATCGCTGGTACTGCATAGCGAACGCACTGTGGAGTGGTGAAAACACCAGATAACGTGTTTCTCATATTAAATAGCTCGAAAAGAGCGATCTCGATGAATCTGCATACTTCGGACAGAAGTCTCACCAAGATTATCGTAAAAAATGCATATCTCAGCTTGAAACCCAACGAAAGCCAAGATATCGCTGGTTCTGCATATCAAACGCACTGTGGAGTGGTGAAAACACCAGACAAGGTTTTTCTCGCATTAACTAGCTCGAAAAGAGCGATCTCGATGATTCAGCATACTTCGGACAGAAGTCTCACCAGGTTTATCGCAGAAAATGCATATCTCAGCTTGAAACCCCTCGAAAACCAAGATATCGCTGGTTCTGCATATCCAACGAACTGTGGTGTGGTGAAAACCCCAGAAAACGTGTTTCTCGCATTACATAGCTCGAAAAGAGCGATCTCGATGATTCTGCACACTTCGGACAGAAGTCTCACCAAGATTATCGCAGAGAATGCATATCTCAGCTTGAAACCCCACGAAAACCAAGATATCGCCGGTTCTGCATATCATACGCACTGTGGAGTGCTGAAAACACCAGATATCGTGTTTCTCGCATTAAATAGCTCGAAAAGTGCGATCTCGATGATTCTGCATACTTCGGACAGAAGTCTCACCATGATTATCGTAAAAAATGCATATCTCAGCTTGAAACCCCACGAAAACCAAGATATCGCTGGTTCTGCATATCAAACGCACTGTGGAGTGGTGAAAACACCAGATAACGTGTTTCTCGCATTAAATAGGTCGAAAAGGGCGATCTCGATGTTTCTGCATACTTCGGACAGAAGTCTCACCAAGATTATCGCAGACAATGCATATCTCAGCTTGAAACCCCACGAAAACCAAGATATCGCCGATTCTGCATATCATACGCACTGTGGAGTGCTGAAAACACCAGATATCGTGTTTCTCGCATTAAATAGCTCGAAAAGTGCGATCTCGATGATTCTGCATACTTCTAACAGAAGTCTCACCATGATTATCGCAGAAAATGCATATCTCTGCTAGAAACTCCACGAAAACCAAGATATCTCCTGTTCTGCATATGCAACGAACTGTGGAGTGGTGAAAACCCCAGAAAATGTGTTTCTCGCATTAAATAGCTCGAAAAGTACGATCTCGATGATTCTGCATACTTCGGACAGAAGTCTCACCAAGATTATCGCAGAAAATGCATATCTGAGCTTGAAACCCCACGAAAACCAGGATATCGTCGGTTCTGCATATCATACGCACTGTGGAGTGGTGAAAACACCAGATAACGTGTTTCTCGCATTAAATAGCTCGAAAAGAGCGATCTCGATGAATCTGCATACGTCGGACAGAAGTCTCACTAAGATTATCGTAAAAAATGCATATCTCAGCTGGAAACACCACGAAAATCAAGATATCGCCGGTTCTGCATAACAAACGCACTGTGGAGTGGTGAAAACACCAGATAACGTTTTGTCGCATTAAATAGCTCGAATAGAGCGATCTCGATGATTCTGCATACTTCGGACAGAAGTCTCACCAAGATTATCGTAAAAAATGCATATCTCAGCTTGAAACCCCACGAAAACCAAGACATCGCTGGTACTGCATAGCGAACGCACTGTGGAGTGGTGAAAACACCAGATAACGTGTTTCTCGCATTAAATAGCTCGAAAAGAGCGATCTCGATGAATCTGCATACTTCGGACAGAAGTCTCACCAAGATTATCGTAAAAAATGCATATCTCAGCTTGAAACCCAACGAAAGCCAAGATATCGCTGGTTCTGCATATCAAACGCACTGTGGAGTGGTGAAAACACCAGACAAGGTTTTTCTCGCATTAACTAGCTCGAAAAGATCGATCTCGATGATTCAGCATACTTCGGACAGAAGTCTCACCAGGTTTATCGCAGAAAATGCATATCTCAGCTTGAAACCCCTCGAAAACCAAGATATCACATGTTCTGCATATCCAACGAACTGTGGAGTGGTGAAAACCCCAGAAAACGTGTTTCTCGCATTAAATAGCTCGAAAAGAGCGATCTAGATGATTCAGCATACTTCGGACGGATGTCTCACCAAGATTATCGTAAAAAATGCATATCTCAGCTTGAAACCCAACGAAAGCCAAGATATCGCTGGTTCTGCATATCAAACGCACTGTGGAGTGGCAAAAACACCAGACAAGGTTTTTCTCGCATTAACTAGCTCGAAAAGAGCGATCTCGATGTTTCTGCATACTTCGGACAGAAGTCTCACCAAGATTATCGCAGACAATGCATATCTCAGCTTGAAACCCCACGAAAACCAAGATATCGCCGGTTCTGCATATCATACGCACTGTGGAGTGCTGAAAACACCAGTTATCGTGTTTCTCGCATTAAATAGCTCGAAAAGAGCGGTCGCGATGATTCTGCACACTTCGGACAGAAGTCTCACCAAGATTATCGCAGACAATGCATGTCTCAGCTTGAAACCCCACGAAAACCAAGATATCGCTGGTTCTGCATTTCATACGCACTGTGGAGTGCTGAAAACACCACATATCGTGTTTCTCGCATTAAATAGCTCGAAAAGTGCGATCTCGATGATTCTGCATACTTCGGACAGAAGTCTCACCATGATTATCGTAAAAAATGCATATCTCAGCTTGAAACCCCACGAAAACCAAGATATCGCTGGTTCTGCATATCAAACGCACTGTGGAGTGGTGAAAACACCAGATAACGTGTTTCTCGCATTAAATAGGTCGAAAAGAGCGATCTCGATGTTTCTGCATACTTCGGACAGAAGTCTCACCAAGATTATCGCAGACAATGCATATCTCAGCTTGAAACCCCACGAAAACCAAGATATCGCCGGTTCTGCATATCATACGCACTGTGGAGTGCTGAAAACACCAGATATCGTGTTTCTCGCATTAAATAGCTCGAAAAGTGCGATCTCGATGATTCTGCATACTTCGGACAGAAGTCTCACCATGATTATCGTAAAAAATGCATATCTCAGCTTGAAACCCCACGAAAACCAAGATATCGCTGGTTCTGCATATCAAACGCACTGTGGAGTGGTGAAAACACCAGATAACGTGTTTCTCGCATTAAATAGGTCGAAAAGAGCGATCTCGATGTTTCTGCATACTTCGGACAGAGGTCTCACCAAGATTATCGCAGAAACTGCATATCTCAGCTTGAAACCCCACGAAAACCCAGATATCGCCGGTTCTGCATATCAAACCAACTGTGGAGTGGTGAAAACACCAGACAACGTGTTTCTCGCATTAAATAGATCGAAGTGTGCGATCTCGATGATTCTGCATGCTTCTAACAGAAGTCTCACCATGATTATCGCAGAAAATACATATCTCAGCTTGAAACCCCACGAAAACCCAGATATCGCCGGTTCTGCATATCCAACAAACTGTGGAGTGGTGAAAACCCCAGAAAACGTGTTTCTCGCATTAAATAGCTCGAAAAGTGCGATCTCGATGATTCTGCATACTTCGGACAAAAGTCTCACCATGATTATCGTAAAAAATGCATATCTCAGCTTGAAACCCCACGAAAACCAAGATATCGCTGGTTCTGCATATCCAACGAACTGTGGTGTGGTGAAAACCCCAGAAAACGTGTTTCTCGCATTAAATAGCTCGAAAAGAGCGATCTCGCTGATTCTGCACACTTCGGACAGAAGTCTCACCAAGATTATCGCAGACAGTGCATATCTCAGCTTGAAACCCCACGAAAACCAAGATATCGCCGGTTCTGCATATCGTACGCACTGTGGAGTGCTGAAAACACCAGATATCGTGTTTCTCGCATTAAATAGCTCGAAAAGTGCGATCTCGATGATTCTGCATACTTCGGACAGAAGTCTCACCATGATTATCGTAAAAAATGCATATCTCAGCTTGAAACCCCACGAAAACCAAGATATCGCTGGTTCTGCATATCAAACGCACTGTGGACTGGTGAAAACACCAGATAACGTGTTTCTCGCATTAAATAGGTCGAAAAGAGCGATCTCGATGTTTCTGCATACTTCGGACAGAGGTCTGACCAAGATTATCTCAGAAAATGCATATCTCAGCTTGAAACCCCACGAAAACCCAGATATCGCCGGTTCTGCATATCAAACCAACTGTGGAGTGGTGAAAACACCAGACAACGTGTTTCTCGCATTAAATAGTTCGAAATGTGCGATCTCGATGATTCTGCATACTTCTAACAGAAGTCTCACCATGATTATCGCAGAAAATGCATATCTCTGCTAGAAAACCCACGAAAACCAAGATATCTCCTGTTCTGCATATCCAACGAACTGTGCAGTGGTGAAAACCCCAGAAAACGTGTTTCTCGCATAAAATAGCTCGAAATGTACGATCTCGAAGATTCTGCATACTTCTAACAGAAGTCTCAACATGATTATCGCAGATAATGCATATCTCTGCTAGAAACCCCACGAAAACCAAGATATCTCCTGTTCTGCATATACAACGAACTGTGGAGTGGTGAAAACACCAGATAACGTGTTTCTCGCATTAACTAGCTCGAAATGAGCGATCTCGATGATTCTGCATACTTCTGACAGAAGACTCCCCAAGATTATCGCTGAAAATGCATATCTCAGCAGGAAAAACCACGAAAATCAAGATATCGCCGGTTCTGCATATCAAACGCGCTGTGGAGTGGTGAAAACACCAGATAACGTGTTTCTCGCATTAACTAGCTCGAAATGAGCGATCTCGAAGGTTCTGCATACTTCTGACAGAAGACTCACCAAGATTATCGTAGAAAATGCATATCTCAGCTTGATACCCTACGACAGCCAAGATGTCGCCGGTTCTGCACATCAAACGCACTGTGGACTGGTGAAAACACCAGATAACGTGTTTCTCGCATTAAATAGGTCGAAAAGAGCGATCTCGATGTTTCTGCATACTTCGGACAGAGGTCTCACCAAGATTATCTCAGAAAATGCATATCTCAGCTTGAAACCCCACGAAAACCCAGATATCGCCGGTTCTGCATATCAAACCAACTGTGGAGTGGTGAAAACACCAGACAACGTGTTTCTCGCATTAAATAGTTCGAAATGTGCGATCTCGATGATTCTGCATACTTCTAACAGAAGTCTCACCATGATTATCGCAGAAAATGCATATCTCTGCTAGAAAACCCACGAAAACCAAGATATCTCCTGTTCTGCATATCCAACGAACTGTGCAGTGGTGAAAACCCCAGAAAACGTGTTTCTCGCATAAAATAGCACGAAATGTACGATCTCGAAGATTCTGCATACTTCTAACAGAAGTCTCAACATGATTATCGCAGATAATGCATATCTCTGCTAGAAACCCCACGAAAACCAAGATATCTCCTGTTCTGCATATACAACGAACTGTGGAGTGGTGAAAACACCATATAACGTGTTTCTCGCATTAACTAGCTCGAAATGAGCGATCTCTTTGATTCTGCATACTTCTGACAGAAGACTCCCCAAGATTATCGCTGAAAATGCATATCTCAGCAGGAAAAACCACGAAAATCAAGATATCGCCGGTTCTGCATATCAAACGCGCTGTGGAGTGGTGAAAACCCCAGAAAACCTGTTTCTCGCATTTAATAGCTCGAAAAGAGCGATCCCGATGATTCTGCATACTTCGGACAGAAGTCTCACCAAGATTATCGCAGACAATGCATATCTCAGCTTGAAACCCCACGAAAACCAAGATATCGCCGGTTCTGCATATCGTACGCACTGTGGAGTGCTGAAAACACCAGATATCGTGTTTCTCGCATTAAATAGCTCGAAAAGTGCGATCTCGATGATTCTGCATACTTCGGACAAAAGTCTCACCATGATTATCGTAAAAAATGCATATCTCAGCTTGAAACCCCACGAAAACCAAGATATCGCTGGTTCTGCATATCCAATGAACTGTGGTGTGGTGAAAACCCCAGAAAACGTGTTTCTCGCATTAAATAGCTCGAAAAGAGCGATCTCGATGATTCTGCACACTTCGGACAGAAGTCTCACCAAGATTATCGCAGACAATGCATATCTCAGCTTGAAACCCCACGAAAACCAAGATATCGACGGTTCTGCATATCGTACGCACTGTGGAGTGCTGAAAACACCAGATATCGTGTTTCTCGCATTAAATAGCTCGAAAAGTGCGATCTCGATGATTCTGCATACTTCGGACAGAAGTCTCACCATGATTATCGTAAAAAATGCATATCTCAGCTTGAACCCCCAAGAAAACCAAGATATCGCTAGTTCTGCATATCAAACGCACTGTGGATTGGTGAAAACACCAGACAACGTGTTTCTCGCATTAACTAGCTCGAAATGAGCGATCTCGATGATTCTGCATACTTCTAACAGTAGACTCCCCAAGATTATCGCTGAAAATGCATATCTCAGCAGGAAAAACCACGAAAATCAAGATATCGCCGGTTCTGCATATCGTACGCACTGTGGAGTGCTGAAAACACCAGATATCGTGTTTCTCGCATTAAATAGCTCGAAAAGTGCGATCTCGATGATTCTGCATACTTCGGACAAAAGTCTCACCATGATTATCGTAAAAAATGCATATCTCAGCTTGAAACCCCACGAAAACCAAGATATCGCTGGTTCTGCATATCCAACGAACTGTGATGTGGTGAAAACCCCAGAAAACGTATTTCTCGCATTAAATAGCTCGAAAAGAGCGATCTCGATGTTTCTGCACACTTCGGACAGAAGTCTCACCAAGATTATCGCAGACAATGCATATCTCAGCTTGAAACCCCACGAAAACCAACATATCGCTGGTTCTGCATATCAAACGCACTGTGGAGTGGTGAAAACACCAGATAACGTGTTTCCGCATTAAATAGGTCGAAAAGAGCGATCTCGATGTTTCTGCATACTTCGGACAGAGGTCTCATCAAGATTATCTCAGAAAATGCATATCTCTGCTAGAAAACCCACGAAAACCAAGATATCTCCTGTTCTGCATATCCAACGAACTGTGCAGTGGTGAAAACCCCAGAAACCGTGTTTCTCGCATAAAATAGCTCGAAATGTACGATCTCGAAGATTCTGCATACTTCTAACAGAAGTCTCAACATGATTATCGCAGATAATGCATATCTCTGCTAGAAACCCCACGAAAACCAAGATATCTCCTGTTCTGCATATACAACGAACTGTGGAGTGGTGAAAACACCACATAACGTGTTTCTCGCATTAACTAGCTCGAAATGAGCGATCTCGATGATTCTGCATACTTCTGACAGAAGACTCCCCAAACTTATCACTGAAAATGCATATCTCAGCAGGAAAAACCACGAAAATCAAGATATCGCCGGTTCTGCATATCAAACGCGCTGTGGAGTGGTGAAAACACCAGATAACGTGTTTCTCGCATTAACTAGCTCGAAATGAGCGATCTCGAAGATTCTGCATACTTCTGACAGAAGACTCACCAAGATTATCGCTGAAAATGCATATCTCAGCTGGAAAAACCACGAAAATTAAGATATCTCCTGTTCTGCATATCCTACGAACTGTGGAGTGGTGAAAACCCCAGATAACGAGTTTCTCGCATTAACTAGCTCGAAAAGAGCGATCTAGATGATTCAGCATACTTCGGACAGAAGTCTCACCAAGATTATCCTAGAAAATGCATATCTCAGCTTGAAACCCCACGAAAACCAAGATATCGATGGTACTGCATATCAAACGCTCTGTGGAGTGGTGAAAACACCAGACAACGTGTTTCTCGCATCAAATAGATCGAAATGTGCGATCTCGATGATTCTGCATACTTCTAACAGAAGTCTCACCATGATTATCGCAGAAAATGCATATCTCTGCTAGAAACTCCACGAAAACCAAGATATCTCCTGTTCTGCATATCCAACGAACTGCGGAGTGGTGAAAACCCCAGAAAACGTGTCTCTCGCATTAAATAGTTCGAAAAGAGCGATCCTGATGATTCTGCATACTTCTGACAGAAGTCTCACCAAGATTATCGTAGAAAATGCATATCTCAGCTTGATACCCTACGACAGCCAAGATGTCGCCGGTCCTGCATATCAAACGCACGGTGTAGTGGTGAAAACACCAGATAACGTGTTTCTCGCATTAAATAGCTCGAAAAGAGCGATCTAGATGATTCAGCATACTTCGGACAGAAGTCTCACCAAGATTATCCTAGAAAATGCATATCACAGCTTGAAACCCCACGAAAACCAAGATATCGATGGTACTGCATATCAAACGCTCTGTGGAGTGGTGGAAACACCAGATAACGTGTTTCTCGCATTAAGTAGCTCGAAAAGAGCGATCTCGATGATTCTGCATACTTCGGACAGAAGTCTCACCAAGATTATCGAAAAAAATGCATATCACAGCTGGAAACCCCACGAAAACTGAGATATCGCTGGTTCTGCATATCAAACGCACTGTGGAGTGCTGAAAACAACAGATAACGATTTGTCGCATTAAATAGTTCGAATAGAGCGATCTCGAAGATTAAGCATACTTCGGACAGAAGTCTCACCAAGATTAACGTAAAAAATGCATATCTCAGCTTGAAACCCCACGAAAGCCAAGATATCGCTGGTTCTGCATATCAAACGCACTGTGGAGTGTTGAAAACACCAGATAAGGTTTTTCTCGCATTAACTAGCTCGAAAAGTGCGATCTCGATGATTCAGCATACTTCGGACAGAAGCCTCCCCAAGTTAATCGCAGAAAATGCATATCTCAGCTTGAAACCCCTCGAAAACCAAGATATCACCTGTTCTGCATATCCAACGAACTGTGGTGTGGTGAAAACCCCAGAAAACGTGTTTTTCGCATTAAATAGCTCGAAAAGAGCGATCTCGATGATTCTGCACACTTCGGACAGAAGTCTCACCAAGATTATCGCAGACAATGCATATCTCAGCTTGAAACCCCACGAAAACCAAGATATCGCCGGTTCTGGATATCATACGCACTGTGGAGTGCTGAAAACACCAGATATCGTGTTTCTCGCATTAAATAGCTCGAAAAGTGCGATCTCGATGATTCTGTATACTTCGGACAAAAGTCTCACCATGATTATCGTAAAAAATGCATATCTCAGCTTGAAACCCCACGAAAACCAAGATATCGCCGGTTCTGCATATCATACGCACTGTGGAGTGCTGAAAACACCACATAACGTGTTTCTCGCATTAACTAGCTCGAAATGAGCGATCTCGATGATTCTGCATACTTCTGACAGAAGACTCACCAAGATTATCGCTGAAAATGCATATCTCAGCTGGAAAAACCACGAAAATTAAGATATCTCCTGTTCTGCATATCCTACGAACTGTGGAGTGGTGAAAACCCCAGATAACGAGTTTCTCGCATTAACTAGCTCGAAAAGAGCGATCTAGATGATTCAGCATACTTCGGACAGAAGTCTCACCAAGATTATCCTAGAAAATGCATATCTCAGCTTGAAACCCCTCGAAAACCAAGATATCACCTGTTCTGCATATCCAACGAACTGTGGTGTGGTGAAAACCCCAGGAAACGTGTTTCTCGCATTAAATAGCTCGAAAAGAGCGGTCGCGATGATTCTGCACACTTCGGACAGAAGTCTCACCAAGATTATCGCAGACAATGCATATCTCAGCTTGAAACCCCACGAAAACCAAGATATCGCCGGTTCTGCATATCATACGCACTGTGGAGTGCTGAAAACACCAGATATCGTGTTTCTCGCATTAAATAGCTCGAAAAGTGCGATCTCGATGATTCTGCATACTTCGGACAAAAGTCTCACCATGATTATCGTAAAAAATGCATATCTCAGCTTGAAACCCCACGAAAACCAAGATATCGCTGGTTCTGCATATCCAACGAACTGTGGTGTGGTGAAAACCCCAGAAAACGTGTTTCTCGCATTAAATAGCTCGAAAAGAGCGATCTCGATGATTCTGCACACTTGGGACAGAAGTCTCACCAAGATTATCGCAGACAATGCATATCTCAGCTTGAAACCCCACGAAAACCAAGATATCTCCTGTTCTGCATATACAACGAACTGTGGAGTGGTGAAAACACCAGATAACGTGATTCTCGCATTAACTAGCTCGAAATGAGCGATCTCGATGATTCTGCATACTTCTGACAGAAGACTCCCCAAGATTATCGCTGAAAATGCATATCTCAGCAGGAAAAACCACGAAAATCAAGATATCGCCGGTTCTGCATATCAAACGCGCTGTGGAGTGGTGAAAACACCAGATAACGTGTTTCTCGCATTAACTAGCTCGAAATGAGCGATCTCGAAGGTTCTGCATACTTCTGACAGAAGACTCACCAAGATTATCGTAGAAAATGCATATCTCAGCTTGATACCCTACGACAGCCAAGATGTCGCCGGTTCTGCATATCGTACGCACTGTGGAGTGCTGAAAACACCAGATATCGTGTATCTCGCATTAAATAGTTCGAAATGTACGATCTCGAAGATTCTGCATACTTCTAACAGAAGTCTCAACATGATTATCGCAGATAATGCATATCTCTGCTAGAAACCCCACGAAAACCAAGATATCTCCTGTTCTGCATATACAACGAACTGTGGAGTGGTGAAAACTCCAGATAACGTGTTTCTCGCATTAACTAGCTCGAAATGAGCGATCTCGATGATTCTGCATACTTCTGACAGAAGACTCCCTAAGATTATCGCTGCAAATGCATATCTCAGCAGGAAAAACCACGTAAATTAAGATATCTCCTGTTCTGCATATCCTACGAACTGTGGAGTGGTGAAAACCCCAGAAAACGTGTTTCTCGCATTTAATAGCTCGAAAAGAGCGATCCCGATGATTCTGCATACTTCGAACAGAAGTCTCACCAAGATTATCGCAGACAATGCATATCTCAGCTTGAAACCCCACGAAAACCAAGATATCGCCGGTTCTGCATATCGTACGCACTGTGGAGTGCTGAAAACACCAGATATCGTGTTTCTCGCATTAAATAGCTCGAAAAGTGCGATCTCGATGATTCTGCATACTTCGGACAAAAGTCTCACCATGATTATCGTAAAAAATGCATATCTCAGCTTGAAACCCCACGAAAACCAAGATATCGCTGGTTCTGCATATCCAACGAACTGTGGTGTGGTGAAAACCCCAGAAAACGTATTTCTCGCATTAAATAGCTCGAAAAGAGCGATCTCGATGATTCTGCACACTTCGGACAGAAGTCTCACCAAGATTATCGCAGACAATGCATATCTCAGCATGAAACCCCACGAAAACCAAGATATCGCCGGTTCTGCATATCATACGCACTGTGGATTGCTGAAAACACCAGATATCGTGTTTCTCGCATTAAATAGCTCGAAAAGTGCGATCTCGATGATTCTGCATCCTTCGGACAGAAGTCTCACCATGATTATCGTAAAAAATGCATATCTCAGCTTGAAACCCCACGAAAACCAACATATCGCTGGTTCTGCATATCAAACGCACTGTGGAGTGGTGAAAACACCAGATACCGTGTTTCCGCATTAAATAGGTCGAAAAGAGCGATCTCGATGTTTCTGCATACTTCGGACAGAGGTCTCACCAAGATTATCTCAGAAAATGCATATCTCTGCTAGAAAACCCACGAAAACCAAGATATCTCCTGTTCTGCATATCCTACGAACTGTGCAGTGGTGAAAACCCCAGAAACCGTGTTTCTCGCATAAAATAGCTCGAAATGTACGATCTCGAAGATTCTGCATACTTCTAACAGAAGTCTCAACATGATTATCGCAGATAATGCATATCTCTGCTAGAAACCCCACGAAAACCAAGATATCTCCTGTTCTGCATATACAACGAACTGTGGAGTGGTGAAAACACCACATAACGTGTTTCTCGCATTAACTAGCTCGAAATGAGCGATCTCGATGATTCTGCATACTTCTGACAGAAGACTCCCCAAAATTATCGCTGAAAATGCATATCTCAGCAGGAAAAACCACGAAAATCAAGATATCGCCGGTTCTGCACATCAAACGCGCTGTGGAGTGGTGAAAACACCAGATAACGTGTTTCTCGCATTAACTAGCTCGAAATGAGCGATCTCGAAGATTCTGCATACTTCTGACAGAAGACTCACCAAGATTATCGCTGAAAATGCATATCTCAGCTGGAAAAACCACGAAAATTAAGATATCTCCTGTTCTGCATATCCTACGAAATGTGGAGTGGTGAAAACCCCAGAAAACGTGTTTCTCGCATTTAATAGCTCGAAAAGAGCGATCCCGATGATTCTGCATACTTCGGACAGAAGTCTCACCAAGATTATCGCAGAAAATGCATATCTGAGCTTGAAGCCCCACGAAAACCAAGAACTCGTCCGTTCTGCATATCATACGCACTGTTGAGTGGTAAAAACGCCAGATAACGAGTTTCTCGCATTAACTAGCTCGAAAAGAGCGATCTAGATGATTCAGCATACTTCGGACAGAAGTCTCACCAAGATTATCCTAGAAAATGCATATCTCAGCTTGAAACCCCACGAAAACCAAGATATCGATGGTACTGCATATCAAACGCTCTGTGGAGTGGTGAAAACACCAGACAACGTGTTTCTCGCATTAAATAGATCGAAATGTGCGATCTCGATGATTCTACATACTTCTAACAGAAGTCTCACCATGATTATCGCAGAAAATGCATATCTCTGCTAGAAACTCCACGAAAACCAAGATATCTCCTGTTCTGCATATCCAACGAACTGCGGAGTGGTGAAAACCCCAGAAAACGTGTCTCTCGCATTAAATAGTTCGAAAAGAGCGATCCTGATGATTCTGCATACTTCTGACAGAAGTCTCACCAAGATTATCGTAGAAAATGCATATCTCAGCTTGATACCCTACGACAGCCAAGATGTCGCCGGTCCTGCATATCAAACGCACGGTGTAGTGGTGAAAACACCAGATAACGTGTTTCTCGCATTAAATAGCTCGAAAAGAGCGATCTAGATGATTCAGCATACTTCGGACAGAAGTCTCACCAAGATTATCCTAGAAAATGCATATCACAGCTTGAAACCCCACGAAAACCAAGATATCGATGGTACTGCATATCAAACGCTCTGTGGAGTGGTGGAAACACCAGATAACGTGTTTCTCGCATTAAATAGCTCGAAAAGAGCGATCTCGATGATTCTGCATACTTCGGACAGAAGTCTCACCAAGATTATCGAAAAAAATGCATATCACAGCTGGAAACCCCACGAAAACTGAGATATCGCTGGTTCTGCATATCAAACGCACTGTGGAGTGCTGAAAACAACAGATAACGTTTTGTCGCATTAAATAGTTCGAATAGAGCGATCTCGAAGATTAAGCATAATTCGGACAGAAGTCTCACCAAGATTAACGTAAAAAATGCATATCTCAGCTTGAAACCCCACGAAAGCCAAGATATCGCTGGTTCTGCATATCAAACGCACGGTGTAGTGGTGAAAACACCAGATAACGTGTTTCTCGCATTAAATAGCTCGAAAAGAGCGATCTAGATGATTCAGCATACTTCGGACAGAAGTCTCACCAAGATTATCCTAGAAAATGCATATCACAGCTTGAAACTCCACGAAAACCAAGATATCTCCTGTTCTGCATATCCAACGAACTGCGGAGTGGTGAAAACCCCAGAAAACGTGTCTCTCGCATTAAATAGTTCGAAAAGAGCGATCCTGATGATTCTGCATACTTCTGACAGAAGTCTCACCAAGATTATCGTAGAAAATGCATATCTCAGCTTGAAACCCCTCGAAAACCAAGATATCACCTGTTCTGCATATCCAACGAACTGTGGTGTGGTGAAAACCCCAGGAAACGTGTTTCTCGCATTAAATAGCTCGAAAAGAGCGGTCGCGATGATTCTGCACACTTCGGACAGAAGTCTCACCACGATTATCGCAGACAATGCATATCTCAGCTTGAAACCCCACGAAAACCAAGATATCGCTGGTTCTGCATATCAATCGCACTGTGGAGTGGTGAAGACACAAGATAACGTGTTTCTCGCATTAAATAGGTCGAAAAGAGCGATCTCGATGTTTCTGCATACTTCGGACAGATGTCTCACCAAGATTATCGCACAAAATGCATATCTCAGCTTGAAACCCCACGAAAACCCAGATATCGCCGGTTCTGCATATCAAACGCACTGTGGGGTGGTGAAAACACCAGATAAGGTTTTTCTCGCATTAACTAGCTCGAGAAGTGCGATCTCGATGATTCAGCATACTTCGGACAGAAGCCTCCCCAAGTTAATCGCAGAAAATGCATATCTCAGCTTGAAAACCCCTCGAAAACCAAGATATCACCTGTTCTGCACATCCAACGAACTGTGGTGTGGTGAAAACCCCAGAAAACGTGTTTTTCGCATTAAATAGCTCGAAAAGAGCGATCTCGATGATTCTGCACACTTCGGACAGAAGTCTCACCAAGATTATCGCAGACAATGCATATCTCAGCTTGAAACCCCACGAAAACCAAGATATCGCCGGTTCTGCATATCATACGCACTGTGGAGTGCTGAAAACACCAGATATCGTGTTTCTCGCATTAAATAGCTCGAAAAGTGCGATCTCGATGATTCTGCATACTTCGGACAAAAGTCTCACCATGATTATCGTAAAAAATGCATATCTCAGCTTGAAACCCCACGAAAACCAAGATATCGCTGGTTCTGCATATCCAACGAACTGTGGTGTGGTGAAAACCCCAGAAAACGTGTTTCTCGCATTAAATAGCTCGAAAAGAGCGATCTCGATGATTCTGCACACTTCGGACAGAAGTCTCATCAAGATTATCGCAGACAATGCATATCTCAGCTTGAAACCCCACGAAAACCAAGATATCGCTGGTTCTGCATATCAAACGCACTGTGGACTGGTGAAAACACCAGATAACGTGTTTCTCGCATTAAATAGGTCGAAAAGAGCGATCTCGATGTTTCTGCATACTTCGGACAGAGGTCTCACCAAGATTATCTCAGAAAATGCATATCTCAGCTTGAAACCCCACGAAAACCCAGATATCGCCGGTTCTGCATATCAAACCAACTGTGGAGTGGTGAAAACACCAGACAACGTGTTTCTCGCATTAAATAGTTCGAAATGTGCGATCTCGATGATTCTGCATAATTCTAACAGAAGTCTCACCATGATTATCGCAGAAAATGCATATCTCTGCTAGAAAACCCACGAAAACCAAGATATCTCCTGTTCTGCATATCCAACGAACTGTGCAGTGGTGAAAACCCCAGAAAACGTGTTTCTCGCATAAAATAGCTCGAAATGTACGATCTCGAAGATTCTGCATACTTCTAACAGAAGTCTCAACATGATTATCGAAGATAATGCATATCTCTGCTAGAAACCCCACGAAAACCAAGATATCTCCTGTTCTGCATATACAACGAACTGTGGAGTGGTGAAAACACCAGATAACGTGTTTCTCGCATTAACTAGCTCGAAATGAGCGATCTCGATGATTCTGCATACTTCTGACAGAAGACTCCCCAAGATTATCGCTGAAAATGCATATCTCAGCAGGAAAAACCACGAAAATCAAGATATCGCCGGTTCTGCATATCAAACGCGCTGTGGAGTGGTGAAAACACCAGATAACGTGTTTCTCGCATTAACTAGCTCGAAATGAGCGATCTCGAAGGTTCTGCATACTTCTGACAGAAGACTCACCAAGATTATCGTAGAAAATGCATATCTCAGCTTGATACCCTACGACAGCCAAGATGTCGCCGGTTCTGCATATCGTACGCACTGTGGAGTGCTGAAAACACCAGATATCGTGTTTCTCGCATTAAATAGTTCGAAAACTGCGATCTCGATGATTCTGCATACTTCGGACAAAAGTCTCACCATGATTATCGTAAAAAATGCATATCTCAGCTTGAAACCCCACGAAAACCAAGATATCGCTGGTTCTGCATATCCAACGAACTGTGGTGTGGTGAAAACCCCAGAAAACGTGTTTCTCGCATTAAATAGCTCGAAAAGAGCGATCTCGATGATTCTGCACACTTCGGACAGAAGTCTCACCAAGATTATCGCAGACAATGCATATCTCACCTTGAAACCCCACGAAAACCAAGATATCGCCGGTTCTGCATATCGTACGCACTGTGGAGTGCTGAAAACACCAGATATCGTGTTTCTCGCATTAAATAGCTCGAAAAGTGCGATCTCGATGATTCTACATACTTCGGACAAAAGTCTCACCATGATTATCGTAAAAAATGCATATCTCAGCTTGAAACCCCACGAAAACCAAGATATCGCTGGTTCTGCATATCCAACGAACTGTGGTGTGGTGAAAACCCCAGAAAACGTGTTTCTCGCATTAAATAGCTCGAAAAGAGCGATCTCGATGATTCTGCACACTTCAGACAGAAGTCTCACCAAGATTATCGCAGACAATGCATATCTCAGCTTGAAACCCCACGAAAACCAAGATATCGCCGGTTCTGCATATCGTACGCACTGTGGAGTGCTGAAAACACCAGATATCGTGTTTCTCGCATTAAATAGCTCGAAAAGTGCGATCTCGATGATTCTGCATACTTCGGACAGAAGTCTCACCATGATTATCGTAAAAAATGCATATCTCAGCTTGAAACCCCACGAAAACCAAGATATCGCTGGTTCTGCACATCAAACGCACTGTGGACTGGTGAAAACACCAGATAACGTGTTTCTCGCATTAACTAGGTCGAAAAGAGCGATCTCGATGTTTCTGCATACTTCGGACAGAGGTCTCACCAAGATTATCTCAGAAAATGCATATCTCAGCTTGAAACCCCACGAAAACCCAGATATCGCCGGTTCTGCATATCAAACCAACTGTGGAGTGGTGAAAACACCAGACAACGTGTTTCTCGCATTAAATAGTTCGAAATGTGCGATCTCGATGATTCTGCATACTTCTAACAGAAGTCTCACCATGATTATCGCAGAAAATGCATATCTCTGCTAGAAAACCCACGAAAACCAGGATATCTCCTGTTCTGCATATACAACGAACTGTGGAGTGGTGAAAACACCAGATAACGTGTTTCTCGCATTAAATAGCTCGAAATGAGCGATCTCTTTGATTCTGCATACTTCTGACAGAAGACTCCCCAAGATTATCGCTGAAAATGCATATCTCAGCAGGAAAAACCACGAAAATCAAGATATCGCCGGTTCTGCATATCAAACGCGCTGTGGAGTGGTGAAAACACCAGATAACGTGTTTCTCGCATTAACTAGCTCGAAATGAGCGATCTCGAAGATTCTGCTTACTTCTGACAGAAGACTCACCAAGATTATCGTAGAAAATGCATATCTCAGCTTGATACCCTACGACAGCCAAGATGTCGCCGGTTCTGCATATCAAACGCACTGTGGAGTGGTGAAAACACCAGATAACGTGTTTCTCGCATTAACTAGCTCGAAATGAGCGATCTCGAAGATTCTGCATACTTCTGACAGAAGACTCACCAAGATTATCGCTGAAAATGCATATCTCAGCTGGAAAAACCACGAAAATTAAGATATCTCCTGTTCTGCATATCCTACGAACTGTGGAGTGGTGTAAACCCCAGAAAACGTGTTTCTCGCATTTAATAGCTCGAAAAGAGCGATCCCGATGATTCTGCATACTTCGGACAGAAGTCTCACCAAGATTATCGCAGACAATGCATATCTCAGCTTGAAACCCCACGAAAACCAAGATATCGCCGGTTCTGCATATCGTACGCACTGTGGAGTGCTGAAAACACCAGATATCGTGTTTCTCGCATTAAATAGCTCGAAAAGTGCGATCTCGATGATTCTGCATACTTCGGACAAAAGTCTCACCATGATTATCGTAAAAAATGCATATCTCAGCTTGAAACCCCACGAAAACCAAGATATCGCTGGTTCTGCATATCCAACGAACTGTGGTGTGGTGAAAACCCCAAAAAACGTGTTTCTCGCATTAAATAGCTCGAAAAGAGCGATCTCGATGATTCTGCACACTTCGGACAGAAGTCTCACCAAGATTATCGCAGACAATGCATATCTCAGCTTGAAACCCCACGAAAACCAAGATATCGCCGGTTCTGCATATCGTACGCACTGTGGAGTGCTGAAAACACCAGATAGCGTGTTTCTCGCATTAAATAGCTCGAAAAGTGCGATCTCGATGATTCTGCATACTTCGGACAGAAGTCTAACCATGATTATCGTAAAAAATGCATATCTCAGCTTGAACCCCCAAGAAAACCAAGATATCGCTAGTTCTGCATATCAAACGCACTGTGGACTGTTGAAAACACCAGATAACGTGTTTCTCGCATTAAATAGGTCGAAAAGAGCGATCTCGATGTTTCTGCATACTTCGGACAGAGGTCTCACCAAGATTATCTCAGAAAATGCATATCTCAGCTTGAAACCCCACGAAAACCCAGATATCGCCGGTTCTGCATATCAAACCAACTGTGGAGTGGTGAAAACACCAGACAACGTGTTTCTCGCATTAAATAGTTCGAAATGTGCGATCTCGATGATTCTGCATACTTCTAACAGAAGTCTCACCATGATTATCGCAGAAAATGCATATCTCTGCTAGAAAACCCACGAAAACCAAGATATCTCCTGTTCTGCATATCCAACGAACTGTGCAGTGGTGAAAACCCCAGAAAACGTGTTTCTCGCATAAAATAGCTCGAAATGTACGATCTCGAAGATTCTGCATACTTCTAACAGAAGTCTCAACATGATTATCGCAGATAATGCATATCTCTGCTAGAAACCCCACGAAAACCAAGATATCTCCTGTTCTGCATATACAACGAACTGTGGAGTGGTGAAAACACCAGGTAACGTGTTTCTCGCATTAACTAGCTCGAAATGAGCGATCTCTTTGATTCTGCATACTTCTGACAGAAGACTCCCCAAGATTATCGCTGAAAATGCATATCTCAGCAGGAAAAACCACGAAAATCAAGATATCGCCGGTTCTGCATATCAAACGCGCTGTGGAGTGGTGAAAACACCAGATAACGTGTTTCTCGCATTAACTAGCTCGAAATGAGCGATCTCGAAGATTCTGCTTACTTCTGACAGAAGACTCACCAAGATTATCGTAGAAAATGCATATCTCAGCTTGATACCCTACGACAGCCAAGATGTCGCCGGTTCTGCATATCAAACGCACTGTGGAGTGGTGAAAACACCAGATAACGTGTTTCTCGCATTAACTAGCTCGAAATGAGCGATCTCGAAGATTCTGCATACTTCTGACAGAAGACTCACCAAGATTATCGCTGAAAATGCATATCTCAGCTGGAAAAACCACGAAAATTAAGATATCTCCTGTTCTGCATATCCTACGAACTGTGGAGTGGTGAAAACCCCAGAAAACGTGTTTCTCGCATTTAATAGCTCGAAAAGAGCGATCCCGATGATTCTGCATACTTCGGACAGAAGTCTCACCAAGATTATCGCAGACAATGCATATCTCAGCTTGAAACCCCACGAAAACCAAGATATCGCCGGTTCTGCATATCGTACGCACTGTGGAGTGCTGAAAACACCAGATATCGTGTTTCTCGCATTAAATAGCTCGAAAAGTGCGATCTCGATGATTCTGCATACTTCGGACAAAAGTCTCACCATGATTATCGTAAAAAATGCATATCTCAGCTTGAAACCCCACGAAAACCAAGATATCGCTGGTTCTGCATATCCAACGAACTGTGGTGTGGTGAAAACCCCAGAAAACGTGTTTCTCGCATTAAATAGCTCGAAAAGAGCGATCTCGATGATTCTGCACACTTGGGACAGAAGTCTCACCAAGATTATCGCAGACAATGCATATCTCAGCTTGAAACCCCACGAAAACCAAGATATCGCCGGTTCTGCATATCGTACGCACTGTGGAGTGCTGAAAACACCAGATATCGTGTTTCTCGCATTAAATAGCTCGAAAAGTGCGATCTCGATGATTCTGCATATTTCGGACAGAAGTCTCACCATGATTATCGTAAAAAATGCATATCTCAGCTTGAACCCCCAAGAAAACCAAGATATCGCTGGTTCTGCATATCGAACGCACTGTGGACTGTTGAAAACACCAGATAACGTGTTTCTCGCATTAAATAGGTCGAAAAGAGCGATCTCGATGTTTCTGCATACTTCGGACAGAGGTCTCACCAAGATTATCTCAGAAAATGCATATCTCAGCTTGAAACCCCACGAAAACCCAGATATCGCCGGTTCTGCATATCAAACCAACTGTGGAGTGGTGAAAACACCAGACAACGTGTTTCTCGCATTAAATAGTTCGAAATGTGCGATCTCGATGATTCTGCATACTTCTAACAGAAGTCTCACCATGATTATCGCAGAAAATGCATATCTCTGCTAGAAAACCCACGAAAACCAAGATATCTCCTGTTCTGCATATCCAACGAACTGTGCAGTGGTGAAAACCCCAGAAAACGTGTTTCTCGCATAAAATAGCTCGAAATGTACGATCTCGAAGATTCTGCATACTTCTAACAGAAGTCTCAACATGATTATCGCAGATAATGCATATCTCTGCTAGAAACCCCACGAAAACCAAGATATCTCCTGTTCTGCATATACAACGAACTGTGGAGTGGTGAAAACACCAGATAACGTGTTTCTCGCATTAACTAGCTCGAAATGAGCGATCTCTTTGATTCTGCATACTTCTGACAGAAGACTCCCCAAGATTATCGCTGAAAATGCATATCTCAGCTTGATACCCTACGACAGCCAAGATGTCGCCGGTTCTGCATATCAAACGCACTGTGGAGTGGTGAAAACACCAGATAACGTGTTTCTCGCATTAACTAGCTCGAAATGAGCGATCTCGAAGATTCTGCTTACTTCTGACAGAAGACTCACCAAGATTATCGTAGAAAATGCATATCTCAGCTTGATACCCTACGACAGCCAAGATGTCGCCGGTTCTGCATATCAAACGCACTGTGGAGTGGTGAAAACACCAGATAACGTGTTTCTCGCATTAACTAGCTCGAAATGAGCGATCTCGAAGATTCTGCATACTTCTGACAGAAGACTCACCAAGATTATCGCTGAAAATGCATATCTCAGCTGGAAAAACCACGAAAATTAAGATATCTCCTGTTCTGCATATCCTACGAACTGTGGAGTGGTGAAAACCCCAGAAAACGTGTTTCTCGCATTTAATAGATCGAAAAGAGCGATCCCGATGATTCTGCATACTTCGGACAGAAGTCTCACCAAGATTATCGCAGACAATGCATATCTCAGCTTGAAACCCCACGAAAACCAAGATATCGCCGGTTCTGCATATCGTACGCACTGTGGAGTGCTGAAAACACCAGATATCGTGTTTCTCGCATTAAATAGCTCGAAAAGTGCGATCTCGATGATTCTGCATACTTCGGACAAAAGTCTCACCATGATTATCGTAAAAAATGCATATCTCAGCTTGAAACCCCACGAAAACCAAGATATCGCCGGTTCTGCATATCGTACGCACTGTGGAGTGCTGAAAACACCAGATATCGTGTTTCTCGCATTAAATAGCTCGAAAAGTGCGATCTCGATGATTCTGCATACTTCGGACAGAAGTCTCACCAAGATTATCGCAGACAATGCATATCTCAGCTTGAAACCCCACGAAAACCAAGATATCGCCGGTTCTGCATATCATACGCACTGTGGATTGCTGAAAACACCAGATATCGTGTTTCTCGCATTAAATAGCTCGAAAAGTGCGATCTCGATGATTCTGCATCCTTCGGACAGAAGTCTCACCATGATTATCGTAAAAAATGCATATCTCAGC
The DNA here is from genome assembly GCA_951804975.1 of Anthophora plumipes. Lineage (NCBI taxonomy): Eukaryota > Metazoa > Arthropoda > Insecta > Hymenoptera > Apidae > Anthophora > Anthophora plumipes. The sequence goes on along the minus strand of CATORF010000206.1, from coordinate 8,092,862 downwards.
TTGAAACCCCACGAAAACCAACATATCGCTGGTTCTGCATATCAAACGCACTGTGGAGTGGTGAAAACACCAGATAACGTGTTTCCGCATTAAATAGGTCGAAAAGAGCGATCTCGATGTTTCTGCATACTTCGGACAGAGGTCTCACCAAGATTATCTCAGAAAATGCATATCTCTGCTAGAAAACCCACGAAAACCAAGATATCTCCTGTTCTGCATATCCAACGAACTGTGCAGTGGTGAAAACCCCAGAAAACGTGTTTCTCGCATAAAATAGCTCGAAATGTACGATCTCGAAGATTCTGCATACTTCTAACAGAAGTCTCAACATGATTATCGCAGATAATGCATATCTCTGCTAGAAACCCCACGAAAACCAAGATATCTCCTGTTCTGCATATACAACGAACTGTGGAGTGGTGAAAACACCAGATATCGTGTTTCTCGCATTAACTAGCTCGAAATGAGCGATCTCGATGATTCTGCATACTTCTGACAGAAGACTCCCTAAGATTATCGCTGAAAATGCATATCTCAGCAGGAAAAACCACGAAAATCAAGATATCGCCGGTTCTGCATATCAAACGCGCTGTGGAGTGGTGAAAACACCAGATAACGTGTTTCTCGCATTAACTAGCTCGAAATGAGCGATCTCGAAGATTCTGCATACTTCTGACAGAAGACTCACCAAGATTATCGCTGAAAATGCATATCTCAGCTGGAAAAACCACGAAAATTAAGATATCTCCTGTTCTGCATATCCTACGAACTGTGGAGTGGTGAAAACCCCAGAAAACGTGTTTCTCGCATTTAATAGCTCGAAAAGAGCGATCCCGATGATTCTGCATACTTCGGACAGAAGTCTCACCAAGATTATCGCAGAAAATGCATATCTGAGCTTGAAGCCCCACGAAAACCAAGATATCGTCCGTTCTGCATATCATACGCACTGTTGAGTGGTAAAAACGCCAGATAACGAGTTTCTCGCATTAACTAGCTCGAAAAGAGCGATCTAGATGATTCAGCATACTTCGGACAGAAGTCTCACCAAGATTATCCTAGAAAATGCATATCTCAGCTTGAAACCCCACGAAAACCAAGTTATCGATGGTACTGCATATCAAACGCTCTGTGGAGTGGTGAAAACACCAGACAACGTGTTTCTCGCATTAAATAGATCGAAATGTGCGATCTCGATGATTCTGCATACTTCTAACAGAAGTCTCACCATGATTATCGCAGAACATGCATATCTCTGCTAGAAACTCCACGAAAACCAAGATATCTCCTGTTCTGCATATCCCACGAACTGCGGAGTGGTGAAAACCCCAGAAAACGTGTCTCTCGCATTAAATAGTTCGAAAAGAGCGATCCTGATGATTCTGCATACTTCTGACAGAAGTCTCACCAAGATTATCGTAGAAAATGCATATCTCAGCTTGATACCCTACGAGAGCCAAGATGTCGCCGGTGCTGCATATCAAACGCACGGTGTAGTGGTGAAAACACCAGATAACGTGTTTCACGCATTTAATAGCTCGAAAAGAGCGATCTAGATGATTCAGCATACTTCGGACAGAAGTCTCACCAAGATTATCCTAGAAAATGCATATCACAGCTTGAAACCCCACGAAAACCAAGATATCGCCGGTTCTGCATATCGTACGCACTGTGGAGTGCTGAAAACACCAGATATCGTGTTTCTCGCATTAAATAGCTCGAAAAGAGCGATCTCGATGATTCTGCATACTTCGGACAGAAGTCTCACCAAGATTACCGCAGACAATGCATATCTCAGCTTGAAACCCCACGAAAACCAAGATATCGCCGGTTCTGCATATCATACGCACTGTGGATTGCTGAAAACACCAGATATCGTGTTTCTCGCATTAAATAGCTCGAAAAGTGCGATCTCGATGATTCTGCATCCTTCGGACAGAAGTCTCACCATGATTATCGTAAAAAATGCATATCTCAGCTTGAAACCCCACGAAAACCAACATATCGCTGGTTCTGCATATCAAACGCACTGTGGAGTGGTGAAAACACCAGATAACGTGTTTCCGCATTAAATAGGTCGAAAAGAGCGATCTCGATGTTTCTGCATACTTCGGACAGAGGTCTCACCAAGATTATCTCAGAAAATGCATATCTCTGCTAGAAAACCCACGAAAACCAAGATATCTCCTGTTCTGCATATCCAACGAACTGTGCAGTGGTGAAAACCCCAGAAAACGTGTTTCTCGCATAAAATAGCTCGAAATGTACGATCTCGAAGATTCTGCATACTTCTAACAGAAGTCTCAACATGATTATCGCAGATAATGCATATCTCTGCTAGAAACCCCACGAAAACCAAGATATCTCCTGTTCTGCATGTACAACGAACTGTGGAGTGGTGAAAACACCAGATAACGTGTTTCTCGCATTAACTAGCTCGAAATGAGCGATCTCGATGATTCTGCATACTTCTGACAGAAGACTCCCCAAGATTATCGCTGAAAATGCATATCTCAGCAGGAAAAACCACGAAAATCAAGATATCGCCGGTTCTGCATATCAAACGCGCTGTGGAGTGGTGAAAACACCAGATAACGTGTTTCTCGCATTAACTAGCTCGAAATGAGCGATCTCGAAGATTCTGCATACTTCTGACAGAAGACTCACCAAGATTATCGCTGAAAATGCATATCTCAGCTGGAAAAACCACGAAAATTAAGATATCTCCTGTTCTGCATATCCTACGAACTGTGGAGTGGTGAAAACCCCAGAAAACGTGTTTCTCGCATTTAATAGCTCGAAAAGAGCGATCCCGATGATTCTGCATACTTCGGACAGAAGTCTCACCAAGATTATCGCAGAAAATGCATATCTGAGCTTGAAGCCCCACGAAAACCAAGATATCGTCCGTTCTGCATATCATACGCACTGTTGAGTGGTAAAAACGCCAGATAACGAGTTTCTCGCATTAACTAGCTCGAAAAGAGCGATCTAGACGATTCAGCATACTTCGGACAGAAGTCTCACTAAGATTATCCTAGAAAATGCATATCTCAGCTTGAAACCCCACGAAAACCAAGATATCGATGGTACTGCATATCAAACGCTCTGTGGAGTGGTGAAAACACCAGACAACGTGTTTCTCGCATTAAATAGATCGAAATGTGCGATCTCGATGATTCTGCATACTTCTAACAGAAGTCTCACCATGATTATCGCAGAAAATGCATATCTCTGCTAGAAACTCCACGAAAACCAAGATATCTCCTGTTCTGCATATCCAACGAACTGCGGAGTGGTGAAAACCCCAGAAAACGTGTCTCTCGCATTAAATAGTTCGAAAAGAGCGATCCTGATGATTCTGCATACTTCTGACAGAAGTCTCACCAAGATTATCGTAGAAAATGCATATCTCAGCTTGATACCCTACGACAGCCAAGATGTCGCCGGTCCTGCATATCAAGCGCACGGTGTAGTGGTGAAAACACCAGATAACGTGTTTCTCGCATTAAATAGCTCGAAAAGAGCGATCTAGATGATTCAGCATACTTCGGACAGAAGTCTCACCAAGATTATCCTAGAAAATGCATATCACAGCTTGAAACCCCACGAAAACCAAGATATCGATGGTACTGCATATCAAACGCTCTGTGGAGTGGTGGAAACACCAGATAACGTGTTTCTCGCATTAAATAGCTCGAAAAGAGCGATCTCGATGATTCTGCATACTTCGGACAGAAGTCTCACCAAGATTATCGAAAAAAATGCATATCACAGCTGGAAACCCCACGAAAACTGAGATATCGCTGGTTCTGCATATCAAACGCACTGTGGAGTGCTGAAAACACCAGATAACGTTTTGTCGCATTAAATAGTTCGAATAGAGCGATATCGATGATTAAGCATACTTCGGACAGAAGTCTCACCAAGATTATCGTAAAAAGTGCATATCTCAGCTTGAAACCCCACGAAAACCAAGATATCGACTGTTCTGCATATCCAACGAACTGTGGAGTGGGGAAACCCCCAGAAAACGTGTCTCTCGCGTTAAATATCTCGAAAAGAGCGATCCCGATGATTCTGCATACTTCTGACAGAAGTCTCACCAAGATTATCGTAGAAAATGCATATCTCAGCTTGATACCCTACGACAGCCAAGATGTCGCCGGTTCTGCATATCAAACGCACTGTGGAGTGGTGAAAACACCAGATAACGTGATTCTCGCATTAAATAGCTCGAAAAGAGCGATCTAGATGTTTCAGCATACTTCGGACAGAAGTCTCACCAAGATTATCCTAGAAAATGCATATCTCAGCTTGAAACCCCACGAAAACCAAGATATCGATGGTACTGCATATCAAACGCTCTGTGGAGTGGTGGAAACACCAGATAACGTGTTTCTCGCATTAAATAGCTCGAAAAGAGCGATCTCGATGATTCTGCATACTTCGGACAGAAGTCTCACCAAGATTATCGTAAAAAATGCATATCTCAGCTTGAAACCCCACGAAAGCCAAGATATCGCTGGTTCTGCATATCCAACGAACTGTGGTGTGATGAAAACCCCAGAAAACGTGTTTCTCGCATTAAATAGCTCGAAAAGAGCGATCTCGATGATTCTGCACACTTCGGACAGAAGTCTCACCAAGATTATCGCAGACAATGCATATCTCAGCTTGAAACCCCACGAAAACCAAGATATCGCCGGTTCTGCATATCGTACGCACTGTGGAGTGCTGAAAACACCAGATATCGTGTTTCTCGCATTAAATAGCTCGAAAAGTGCGATCTCGATGATTCTGCATACTTCGGACAGAACTCTCACCATGATTATCGTAAAAAATGCATATCTCAGCTTGAAACCCCACGAAAACCAAGATATCGCTGGTTCTGCATATCAAACGCACTGTGGACTGGTGAAAACACCAGATAACGTGTTTCTCGCATTAAATAGGTCGAAAAGAGCGATCTCGATGTTTCTGCATACTTCGGACAGAGGTCTCACCAAGATTATCTCAGAAAATGCATATCTCAGCTTGAAACCCCACGAAAACCCAGATATCGCCGGTTCTGCATATCAAACCAACTGTGGAGTGGTGAAAACACCAGACAACGTGTTTCTCGCATTAAATAGTTCGAAATGTGCGATCTCGATGATTCTGCATACTTCTAACAGCAGTCTCACCATGATTATCGCAGAAAATGCATATCTCTGCTAGAAAACCCACGAAAACCAAGATATCTCCTGTTCTGCATATCCAACGAACTGTGCAGTGGTGAAAACCCCAGAAAACGTGTTTCCCGCAAAAAATAGCTCGAAAAGTACGATCTCGAAGATTCTGCATACTTCTAACAGAAGTCTCAACATGATTATCGCAGATAATGCATATCTCTGCTAGAAACCCCACGAAAACCAAGATATCTCCTGTTCTGCATATACAACGAACTGTGGAGTGGTGAAAACACCAGATAACGTGTTTCTCGCATTAACTAGCTCGAAATGAGCGATCTCGATGATTCTGCATACTTCTGACAGAGGACTCACCAAGATTATCGCTGAAAATGCATATCTCAGCAGGAAAAACCACGAAAATCAAGATATCGCCGGTTCTGCATATCAAACGCGTTGTGGAGTGGTGAAAACACCAGATAACGTGTTTCTCGCATTAACTAGCTCGAAATGAGCGATCTCGAAGATTCTGCATACTTCTGACAGAAGACTCACCAAGATTATCGTAGAAAATGCATATCTCAGCTTGATACCCTACGACAGCCAAGATGTCGCCGGTTCTGCATAACAAACGCACTGTGGAGTGGTGAAAACACCAGATAACGTGTTTCTCGCATTAACTAGCTCGAAATGAGCGATCTCGATGATTCTGCATACTTCTGACAGAAGACTCACCAAGATTATCGCTGAAAATGCATATCTCAGCAGGAAAAACCACGAAAATCAAGATATCGCCGGTTCTGCATATCAAACGCGCTGTGGAGTGGTGAAAACACCAGATAACGTGTTGCTCGCATTAACTAGCTCGAAATGAGCGATCTCGAAGATTCTGCATACTTCTGACAGACGACTCACCAAGATTATCGTAGAAAATGCATATCTCAGCTTGATACCCTACGACAGCCAAGATGTCGCCGGTTCTGCATATCAAACGCACTGTGGAGTGGTGAAAACACCAGATAACGTGTTTCTCGCATTAACTAGCTCGAAAAGAGCGATCTAGATGATTCAGCATACTTCGGACAGAAGTCTCACCAAGATTACCGTAGAAAATGCATATCTCAGCTTGATACCCTACGACAGCCAAGATGTCGCCGGTCCTGCATATCAAACGCACGGTGTAGTGGTGAAAACACCAGATAACGTGTTTCTCGCATTAAATAGCTCGAATAGAGCGATCTAGATGATTCAGCATACTTCGGACAGAAGTCTCACCAAGATTATCCTAGAAAATGCATATCACAGCTTGAATCCCCACGAAAACCAAGATATCGATGGTACTGCATATCAAACGCTCTGTGGAGTGGTGGAAACACCAGATAACGTGTTTCTCGCATTAAATAGCTCGAAAAGAGCGATCTCGATGATTCTGCATACTTCGGACAGAAGTCTCACCAAGATTATCGAAAAAAATGCATATCTCAGCTGGAAACCCCACGAAAACTGAGATATCGCTGGTTCTGCATATCAAACGCACTGTGGAGTGCTGAAAACACCCGATAACGTTTTGTCGCATTAAATAGTTCGAATAGAGCGATCTCGATGATTAAGCATACTTCGGACAGAAGTCTCACCAAGATTATCGTAAAAAGTGCATATCTCAGCTTGAAACCCCACGAAAACCAAGATATCGACTGTTCTGCATATCCAACGAACTGTGGAGTGGGGAAAACCCCAGAAAACGTGTCTCTCGCGTTAAATAGCTCGAAAAGAGCGATCCCGATGATTCTGCATACTTCTGACTGAAGTCTCACCAAGATTATCGTAGAAAATGCATATCTCAGCTTGATACCCTACGACAGCCAAGATGTCGCCGGTTCTGCATATCAAACGCACTGTGGAGTGGTGAAAACACCAGATAACGTGTTTCTCGCATTAAATAGCTCGAAAAGAGCGATCTCGATGATTCTGCATACTTCGGACAGAAGTCTCACCAAGATTATCGAAAAAAATGCATATCACAGCTGGAAACCCCACGAAAACTGAGATATCGCTGGTTCTGCATATCAAACGCACTGTGGAGTGCTGAAAACACCAGATAACGTTTTGTCGCATTAAATAGTTCGAATAGAGCGATCTCGATGATTAAGCATACTTCGGACAGAAGTCTCACCAAGATTATCGTAAAAAGTGCATATCTCAGCTTGAAACCCCACGAAAACCAAGATATCGACTGTTCTGCATATCCAACGAACTGTGGAGTGGGGAAACCCCCAGAAAACGTGTCTCTCGCGTTAAATATCTCGAAAAGAGCGATCCCGATGATTCTGCATACTTCTGACAGAAGTCTCACCAAGATTATCGTAGAAAATGCATATCTCAGCTTGATACCCTACGACAGCCAAGATGTCGCCGGTTCTGCATATCAAACGCACTGTGGAGTGGTGAAAACACCAGATAACGTGTTTCTCGCATTAAATAGCTCGAAAAGAGCGATCTAGATGTTTCAGCATACTTCGGACAGAAGTCTCACCAAGATTATCCTAGAAAATGCATATCTCAGCTTGAAACCCCACGAAAACCAAGATATCGATGGTACTGCATATCAAACGCTCTGTGGAGTGGTGGAAACACCAGATAACGTGTTTCTCGCATTAAATAGCTCGAAAAGAGCGATCTCGATGATTCTGCATACTTCGGACAGAAGTCTCACCAAGATTATCGTAAAAAATGCATATCTCAGCTTGAAACCCCACGAAAACTGAGATATCGCTGGTTCTGCATATCAAACGCACTGTGGAGTGTAGAAAACACCAGATAACGTGTTTCTCGCATCAAATAGCTCGAAAAGAGCGATCTCGATGATTCTGCATACTTCGGACAGAAGTCTCACCAAGATTATCGCAGACAATGCATATCTCAGCTTGAAACCCCACGAAAACCAAGATATCGCCGGTTCTGCATATCATACGCACTGTGGATTGCTGAAAACACCAGATATCGTGTTTCTCGCATTAAATAGCTCGAAAAGTGCGATCTCGATCATTCTGCATACTTCGGACAGAAGTCTCACCATGATTATCGTAAAAAATGCATATCTCAGCTTGAAACCCCACGAAAGCCAAGATATCGCTGGTTCTGCATATCCAACGAACTGTGGTGTGATGAAAACCCCAGAAAACGTGTTTCTCGCATTAAATAGCTCGAAAAGAGCGATCTCGATGATTCTGCACACTTCGGACAGAAGTCTCACCAAGATTATCGCAGACAATGCATATCTCAGCTTGAAACCCCACGAAAACCAAGATATCGCCGGTTCTGCATATCGTACGCACTGTGGAGTGCTGAAAACACCAGATATCGTGTTTCTCGCATTAATTAGCTCGAAAAGTGCGATCTCGATGATTCTGCATACTTCGGACAGAACTCTCACCATGATTATCGTAAAAAATGCATATCTCAGCTTGAAACCCCACGAAAGCCAAGATATCGCTGGTTCTGCATATCCAACGAACTGTGGTGTGATGAAAACCCCAGAAAACGTGTTTCTCGCATTAAATAGCTCGAAAAGAGCGATCTCGATGATTCTGCACACTTCGGACAGAAGTCTCACCAAGATTATCGCAGACAATGCATATCTCAGCTTGAAACCCCACGAAAACCAAGATATCGCCGGTTCTGCATATCGTACGCACTGTGGAGTGCTGAAAACACCAGATATCGTGTTTCTCGCATTAATTAGCTCGAAAAGTGCGATCTCGATGATTCTGCATACTTCGGACAGAACTCTCACCATGATTATCGTAAAAAATGCATATCTCAGCTTGAAACCCCACGAAAACCAAGATATCGCTGGTTCTGCATATCAAACGCACTGTGGACTGGTGAAAACACCAGATAACGTGTTTCTCGCATTAAATAGGTCGAAAAGAGCGATCTCGATGTTTCTGCATACTTCGGACAGAGGTCTCACCAAGATTATCTCAGAAAATGCATATCTCAGCTTGAAACCCCACGAAAACCCAGATATCGCCGGTTCTGCATATCAAACCAACTGTGGAGTGGTGAAAACACCAGACAACGTGTTTCTCGCATTAAATAGTTCGAAATGTGCGATCTCGATGATTCTATATACTTCTAACAGAAGTCTCACCATGATTATAGCAGAAAATGCATATCTCTGCTAGAAAACCCACGAAAACCAAGATATCTCCTGTTCTGCATATCCAACGAACTGTGCAGTGGTGAAAACCCCAGAAAACGTGTTTCCCGCAAAAAATAGCTCGAAAAGTACGATCTCGAAGATTCTGCATACTTCTAACAGAAGTCTCAACATGATTATCGCAGATAATGCATATCTCTGCTAGAAACCCCACGAAAACCAAGATATCTCCTGTTCTGCATATACAACGAACTGTGGAGTGGTGAAAACACCAGATAACGTGTTTCTCGCATTAACTAGCTCGAAATGAGCGATCTCGAAGATTCTGCATACTTCTGACAGAAGACTCACCAAGATTATCGTAGAAAATGCATATCTCAGCTTGATACCCTACGACAGCCAAGATGTCGCCGGTTCTGCATAACAAACGCACTGTGGAGTGGTGAAAACACCAGATAACGTGTTTCTCGCATTAACTAGCTCGAAATGAGCGATCTCGATGATTCTGCATACTTCTGACAGAAGACTCACCAAGATTATCGCTGAAAATGCATATCTCAGCAGGAAAAACCACGAAAATCAAGATATCGCCGGTTCTGCATATCAAACGCGCTGTGGAGTGGTGAAAACACCAGATAACGTGTTTCTCGCATTAACTAGCTCGAAATGAGCGATCTCGAAGATTCTGCATACTTCTGACAGACGACTCACCAAGATTATCGTAGAAAATGCATATCTCAGCTTGATACCCTACGACAGCCAAGATGTCGCCGGTTCTGCATATCAAACGCACTGTGGAGTGGTGAAAACACCAGATAACGTGTTTCTCGCATTAACTAGCTCGAAAAGAGCGATCTAGATGATTCAGCATACTTCGGACAGAAGTCTCACCAAGATTACCGTAGAAAATGCATATCTCAGCTTGATACCCTACGACAGCCAAGATGTCGCCGGTCCTGCATATCAAACGCACGGTGTAGTGGTGGAAACACCAGATAACGTGTTTCTCGCATTAAATAGCTCGAAAAGAGCGATCTCGATGATTCTGCATACTTCGGACAGAAGTCTCACCAAGATTATCGAAAAAAATGCATATCTCAGCTGGAAACCCCACGAAAACTGAGATATCGCTGGTTCTGCATATCAAACGCACTGTGGAGTGCTGAAAACACCCGATAACGTTTTGTCGCATTAAATAGTTCGAATAGAGCGATCTCGATGATTAAGCATACTTCGGACAGAAGTCTCACCAAGATTATCGTAAAAGGTGCATATCTCAGCTTGAAACCCCACGAAAACCAAGATATCGACTGTTCTGCATATCCAACGAACTGTGGAGTGGGGAAAACCCCAGAAAACGTGTCTCTCGCGTTAAATAGCTCGAAAAGAGCGATCCCGATGATTCTGCATACTTCTGACTGAAGTCTCACCAAGATTATCGTAGAAAATGCATATCTCAGCTTGATACCCTACGACAGCCAAGATGTCGCCGGTTCTGCATATCAAACGCACTGTGGAGTGGTGAAAACACCAGATAACGTGTTTCTCGCATTAAATTGCTCGAAAAGAGCGATCTAGATGATTCAGCATACTTCGGACAGAAGTCTCACCAAGATTATCCTAGAAAATGCATATCTCAGCTTGAAACCCCACGAAAACCAAGATATCGACTGTTCTGCATATCCAACGAACTGTGGAGTGGGGAAAACCCCAGAAAACGTGTCTCTCGCGTTAAATAGCTCGAAAAGAGCGATCCCGATGATTCTGCATACTTCTGACAGAAGTCTCACCAAGATTATCGCAGACAATGCATATCTCAGCTTGAAACCCCACGAAAACCAAGATATCGCCGGTTCTGCATATCATACGCACTGTGGATTGCTGAAAACACCAGATATCGTGTTTCTCGCATTAAATAGCTCGAAAAGTGCGATCTCGATGATTCTGCATACTTCGGACAGAAGTCTCACCATGATTATCGTAAAAAATGCATATCTCAGCTTGAAACCCCACGAAAACCAAGATATCGCTGGTTCTGCATATCAAACGCACTGTGGACTGGTGAAAACACCAGATAACGTGTTTCTCGCATTAAATAGGTCGAAAAGAGCGATCTCGATGTTTCTGCATACTTCGGACAGAGGTCTCACCAAGATTATCTCAGAAAATGCATATCTCAGCTGGAAACCCCACGAAAACTGAGATATCGCTGGTTCTGCATATCAAACGCACTGTGGAGTGCTGAAAACACCAGATAACGTTTTGTCGCATTAAATAGTTCGAATAGAGCGATCTCGATGATTAAGCATACTTCGGACAGAAGTCTCACCAAGATTATCGTAAAAAGTGCATATCTCAGCATGAAACCCCACGAAAACCAAGATATCTCCTGTGCTGCATATCCAACGAACTGTGCAGTGGTGAAAACCCCAGAAAACGTGTTTCTCGCATAAAATAGCTCGAAAAGTACGATCTCGAAGATTCTGCATACTTCTAACAGAAGTCTCAACATGATTATCGCAGATAATGCATATCTCTGCTAGAAACCAAACGAAAACCAAGATTTCGCTGGTTCTGCATATCAAACGCACTGTGGAGTGGTGAAAACACCAGATAACGTGTTTGTCGCATTAAATTGCTCGAAAAGAGCGATCTAGATGATTCAGCATACTTCGGACAGAAGTCTCACCAAGATTATCGTAAAAAATGCATATCTCAGCTTGAAACCCCACGAAAATCCAGATATCGCTGGTTCTGCATATCCAACGCACTGTGGAGTGGTGAAAACACCAGATAACGTGTATCTCGCATTAAATAGCTCGAAACGAGCGATCTCGATGATTCTGCACACTTCGGACAGCAGTCTCACCATGATTATCGTAAAAAATGCATATCTCAGCTTGAAACCCCACGAAAACCAAGATATCGCTGGTTCTGCATATCAAACGCACTGTGGACTGGTGAAAACACCAGATAACGTGTTTCTCGCATTAAATAGGTCGAAAAGAGCGATCTCGATGTTTCTGCATACTTCGGACAGAGGTCTCACCAAGATTATCTCAGAAAATGCATATCTCAGCTGGAAACCCCACGAAAACTGAGATATCGCTGGTTCTGCATATCAAACGCACTGTGGAGTGCTGAAAACACCAGATAACGTTTTGTCGCATTAAATAGTTCGAATAGAGCGATCTCGATGATTAAGCATACTTCGGACAGAAGTCTCACCAAGATTATCGTAAAAAGTGCATATCTCAGCTTGAAACCCCACGAAAACCAAGATATCTCCTGTTCTGCATATCCAACGAACTGTGCAGTGGTGAAAACCCCAGAAAACGTGTTTCTCGCATAAAATAGCTCGAAAAGTACGATCTCGAAGATTCTGCATACTTCTAACAGAAGTCTCAACATGATTATCGCAGATAATGCATATCTCTGCTAGAAACCCCACGAAAACCAAGATTTCGCTGGTTCTGCATATCAAACGCACTGTGGAGTGGTGAAAACACCAGATAACGTGTTTGTCGCATTAAATAGCTCGAAAAGAGCGATCCCGATGATTCTGCATACTTCTGACTGAAGTCTCACCAAGATTATCGTAGAAAATGCATATCTCAGCTTGATACCCTACGACAGCCAAGATGTCGCCGGTTCTGCATATCAAACGCACTGTGGAGTGGTGAAAACACCAGATAACGTGTTTCTCGCATTAAATTGCTCGAAAAGAGCGATCTAGATGATTCAGCATACTTCGGACAGAAGTCTCACCAAGATTATCCTAGAAAATGCATATCTCAGCTTGAAACCCCACGAAAACCAAGATATCGACTGTTCTGCATATCCAACGAACTGTGGAGTGGGGAAAACCCCAGAAAACGTTTCTCTCGCATTAAATAACTCGAAAAGTGCGATCTCGATGTTTCTACATACTTCGGACAGAGGTCTCACCAAGATTATCGCAGAAAATGCATATCTCAGCTTGAAACCTCACGAAAACCAAGATATCTGCGGTTCTGCACATCAAACGTACTGTGGAGCCGTGAAAACACCAGAAAACGTGTTTCTTGCATTAAGTAGCTCGAAAAGAGCGTTCTCGAAGGTTCTGCATACTTCTGACAGAGGTCTCACCAAGATTATCGTAGAAAATGCAGATCTCATCTTGAAACCCGACGAAATCCAAGATGTCGCCGGTTCTGCATATCAAACGCACTGTAGAGTGGTGAAAACAAACAAATAACGTGTTTCTCGCATTAAATAGCTCGAAAATAGCGATATCGATGGTTCTGCATACTTCGGACAGAAGTCTCACCAATATTATCGCAGAAAATGCATATCTCAGCTTGAAACCTCACGAAAATCAAGATGTCGCCGGTTCTGCACATCAAACGTACTGTGGAGTGGTGAAAACACCAGAAAACGTGTTTCTCGCATTAAATAGCTCGAAAAGAGCGATATCGATGATTCTGCACACTTCGGACAGCAGTCTCACCAAGATTATCGCAGAAAATGCAGATCTCAGCTTGAAACCCCACGAAAACCAAGATATCGCCGGTTCTGCATATCATACGCACTGTGGAGTGGTGAAAACACCAGATAACGTGTTTCTCGCATTAAATAGGTCGAAACGAGCGATCTCGATGATTAAGCATACTTCGGACAGAAGTCTCACCAAGATTATCGTAAAAAATGCATATCTCAGCTTGAAACCCCACGAAAATCCAGATATCGCTGGTTCTGCATATCCAACGCACTGTGGAGTGGTGAAAACACCAGATAACGTGTATCTCGCATTAAATAGCTCGAAACGAGCGATCTCGATGATTCTGCATACTTCGGACAGAAGTCTCACCAAGATTATCGCAGAAAATGCATATCTCAGCTTGAAACCCCACGAAAACCAAGATATCGCCGGTTCTGCATATCAAACGCACTGTGGAGTGGTGAAAACTCCAGATTACTTGTTTCTCGCATTAAATCGCTCGAAAAGAGCGATCTCGATGGTTCTGCACACTTCGGACAGAAGTCTCACCAAGATTATCGCAGATAATTCACATCTCAGCTTGAAACCCCACGAAAACCAAGATATCGCAGGTTCTGCATATCATACGCACTGTGGCGTGCTGAAAACACCAGATAACGTGTTTTTCGCATTAAATAGCTCGAAAAGAGCGATCTCGAAGACTCTGCATATTTCGGACAGAACTCTCACCAAGATTATCACAGAAAATGCATATCTGAGCTTGAAACCCCACGAAAACCAAGATATCGCTGGTTCTGCATATCAAACGCACTGTGGCGTGCTGAAAACACCAGATAACGTGTTTCTCGCATTAAATAGGTCGAAAAGAGCGATCTCGATGATTAAGCATACTTCGGACAGAAGTCTCACCAAGATTATCGCAGAAAATGCATATCTCAGCTTGAAACCCGACGAAAACCAAACATCGCCGGTTCTGCATATCAAACCAACTGTGGAGTGGTGACAACACCAGACAACGTGTTTCTCGCATTAAATAGCTCGAATAGAGCGATCTCGATGATTAAGCATACTTCGGACAGAAGTCTCACCAAGATTATCGTAAAAAATGCATATCTCAGCTTGAAACCCCACGAAAACCAAGCTATCTCCTGTTCTGCATATCCAACGAACTGTGGAGTGGTGAAAACCCCAGAAAACGTGTTTCTCGCATTAAATAGCTCGAAAAGTGCGATCGCGATGATTCTGCATACTTCGGACAGAAGTCTCACCAATATTATCGCAGAAAATGCATATCTGAGCTTGAAACCCCACGAAAACCAAGATATCGCTGGTTCTGCATATCAAACGCACTGTGGCGTGCTGAAAACACCAGATAACGTGTTTCTCGCATTAAATAGGTCGAAAAGAGCGATCTCGATGATTAAGCATACTTCGGACAGAAGTCTCACCAAGATTATCGCAGAAAATGCATATCTCAGCTTGAAACCCGACGAAAACCAAACATCGCCGGTTCTGCATATCAAACCAACTGTGGAGTGGTGACAACACCAGACAACGTGTTTCTCGCATTAAATAGCTCGAATAGAGCGATCTCGATGATTAAGCATACTTCGGACAGAAGTCTCACCAAGATTATCGTAAAAAATGCATATCTCAGCTTGAAACCCCACGAAAACCAAGCTATCTCCTGTTCTGCATATCCAACGAACTGTGGAGTGGTGAAAACCCCAGAAAACGTGTTTCTCGCATTAAATAGCTCGAAAAGTGCGATCGCGATGATTCTGCATACTTCGGACAGAAGTCTCACCAATATTATCGCAGAAAATGCATATCTGAGCTTGAAACCCCACGAAAACCAAGATATCGCTGGTTCTGCATATCAAACGCACTGTGGCGTGCTGAAAACACCAGATAACGTGTTTCTCGCATTAAATAGCTAGAATAGAGCGATCTCGATGATTAAGCATACTTCGGACAGAAGTCTCACCAAGATTATCGCAGAAATTGCATATCTCAGCTTGAAACCCCACGAAAACCAAGATATCTCCTGTTCTGTATATCCAACGAACTGTGGAGTGGTGAAAACCCCAGAAAACGTGTCTCTCGCGTTAAATAGCTCGAAAAGAGCGATCCCGATGATTCTGCATACTTCTGACTGAAGTCTCACCAAGATTATCGTAGAAAATGCATATCTCAGCTTGATACCCTACGACAGCCAAGATGTCGCAGGTTCTGCATATCAAACGCACTGTGGAGTGGTGAAAACACCAGATAACGTGTTTCTCGCATTAAATTGCTCGAAAAGAGCGATCTAGATGATTCAGCATACTTCGGACAGAAGTCTCACCAAGATTATCCTAGAAAATGCATATCTCAGCTTGAAACCGCACGAAAACCAAGATATCGACTGTTCTGCATATCCAACGAACTGTGGAGTGGGGAAAACCCCAGAAAACGTGTCTCTCGCGTTAAATAGCTCGAAAAGAGCGATCCCGTTGATTCTGCATACTTCTGACAGAAGTCTCACCAAGATTATCGCAGACAATGCATATCTCAGCTTGAAACCCCACGAAAACCAAGATATCGCCGGTTCTGCATATCATACGCACTGTGGATTGCTGAAAACACCAGATATCGTGTTTCTCGCATTAAATAGCTCGAAAAGTGCGATCCCGATGATTCTGCATACTTCTGACAGAAGTCTCACCAAGATTATCGCAGACAATGCATATCTCAGCTTGAAACCCCACGAAAACCAAGATATCGCCGGTTCTGCATATCATACGCACTGTGGATTGCTGAAAACACCAGATATCGTGTTTCTCGCATTAAATAGCTCGAAAAGTGCGATCTCGATGATTCTGCATACTTCTGACAGAAGTCTCACCAAGATTATCGCAGACAATGCATATCTCAGCTTGAAACCCCACGAAAACCAAGATATCGCCGGTTCTGCATATCAAACGCACTGTGGAGTGCTGAAAACACCAGATAACGTTTTGTCGCATTAAATAGTTCGAATAGAGCGATCTCGATGATTAAGCATACTTCGGACAGAAGTCTCACCAAGATTATCGTAAAAAGTGCATATCTCAGCTTGAAACCCCACGAAAACCAAGATATCTCCTGTTCTGCATATCCAACGAACTGTGCAGTGGTGAAAACCCCAGAAAACGTGTTTCTCGCATAAAATAGCTCGAAAAGTACGATCTCGAAGATTCTGCATACTTCTAACAGAAGTCTCAACATGATTATCGCAGATAATGCATATCTCTGCTAGAAACCCCACGAAAACCAAGATTTCGCTGGTTCTGCATATCAAACGCACTGTGGAGTGGTGAAAACACCAGATAACGTGTTTGTCGCATTAAATAACTCGAAAAGTGCGATCTCGATGTTTCTACATACTTCGGACAGAGGTCTCACCAAGATTATCGCAGAAAATGCATATCTCAGCTTGAAACCTCACGAAAACCAAGATATCTGCGGTTCTGCACATCAAACGTACTGTGGAGCCGTGAAAACACCAGAAAACGTGTTTCTTGCATTAAGTAGCTCGAAAAGAGCGTTCTCGAAGGTTCTGCATACTTCTGACAGAGGTCTCACCAAGATTATCGTAGAAAATGCAGATCTCATCTTGAAACCCGACGAAATCCAAGATGTCGCCGGTTCTGCATATCAAACGCACTGTAGAGTGGTGAAAACAACCAAATAACGTGTTTCTCGCATTAAATAGCTCGAAAATAGCGATATCGATGGTTCTGCATACTTCGGACAGAAGTCTCACCAATATTATCGCAGAAAATGCATATCTCAGCTTGAAACCTCACGAAAATCAAGATGTCGCCGGTTCTGCACATCAAACGTACTGTGGAGTGGTGAAAACACCAGAAAACGTGTTTCTCGCATTAAATAGCTCGAAAAGAGCGATATCGATGATTCTGCACACTTCGGACAGCAGTCTCACCAAGATTATCGCAGAAAATGCAGATCTCAGCTTGAAACCCCACGAAAACCAAGATATCGCCGGTTCTGCATATCATACGCACTGTGGAGTGGTGAAAACACCAGATAACGTGTTTCTCGCATTAAATAGGTCGAAACGAGCGATCTCGATGATTAAGCATACTTCGGACAGAAGTCTCACCAAGATTATCGTAAAAAATGCATATCTCAGCTTGAAACCCCACGAAAACCCAGATATCGCTGGTTCTGCATATCCAACGCACTGTGGAGTGGTGAAAACACCAGATAACGTGTTTCTCGCATTAAATAGCTCGAAACGAGCGATCTCGATGATTCTGCATACTTCGGACAGAAGTCTCACCAAGATTATCGCAGAAAATGCATATCTCAGCTTGAAACCCCACGAAAACCAAGATATCGCCGTTTCTGCATATCAAACGCACTGTGGAGTGGTGAAAACTCCAGATTACTTGTTTCTCGCATTAAATCGCTCGAAAAGAGCGATCTCGATGGTTCTGCACACTTCGGACAGAAGTCTCACCAAGATTATCGCAGATAATTCATATCTCAGCTTGAAACCCCACGAAAACCAAGATATCGCAGGTTCTGCATATCATACGCACTGTGGAGTGTTGAAAACACCAGATAACGTGTTTTTCGCATTAAATAGCTCGAAAAGAGCGATCTCGAAGACTCTGCATATTTCGGACAGAACTCTCACCAAGATTATCACAGAAAATGCATATCTGAGCTTGAAACCCCACGAAAACCAAGATATCGCTGGTTCTGCATATCAAACGCACTGTGGCGTGCTGAAAACACCAGAGAACTTGTTTTTTCGCATTAAATAGCTCGAAAAGAGCGATCCCGATGATTCTGCATACTTCTGACAGAAGTCTCACCAAGATTATCGCAGACAATGCATATCTCAGCTTGAAACCCCACGAAAACCAAGATATCGCCGGTTCTGCATATCATACGCACTGTGGATTGCTGAAAACACCAGATATCGTGTTTCTCGCATTAAATAGCTCGAAAAGTGCGATCTCGATGATTCTGCATACTTCGGACAGAAGTCTCACCATGATTATCGTAAAAAATGCATATCTCAGCTTGACACCCCACGAAAACCAAGATATCGCTGGTTCTGCATATCCAACGCACTGTGGAGTGGTGAAAACACCAGATAACGTGTTTCTCGCATTAAATAGCTCGAAACGAGCGATCTCGATGATTCTGCATACTTCGGACAGAAGTCTCACCAAGATTATCGTAAAAAATGCATATCTCAGCTTGAAACCCCACGAAAACCCAGATATCGCTGGTTCTGCATATCCAACGCACTGTGGAGTGGTGAAAACACCAGATAACGTGTTTCTCGCATTAAATAGGTCGAAACGAGCGATCTCGATGACTCTGCATACTTGGGACAGAAGTCTCACCAAGATTATCGCAGAAAATGCATATCTGAGCTTAAAACCCCACGAAAACCAAGATATCGCTGGTTCTGCATATCAAACGCACTGTGGCGTGCTGAAAACACCAGATAACGTGTTTTTCGCATTAAATAGCTCGAAAAGAGCGATCTCGAAGACTCTGCATATTTCGGACAGAACTCTCACCAAGATTATCACAGAAAATGCATATCTGAGCTTGAAACCCCACGAAAACCAAGATATCGCTGGTTCTGCATATCAAACGCACTGTGGCGTGCTGAAAACACCAGATAACGTGTTTCTCGCATTAAATAGGTCGAAAAGAGCGATCTCGATGATTAAGCATACTTCGGACAGAAGTCTCACCAAGATTATCGCAGAAAATGCATATCTCAGCTTGAAACCCGACGAAAACCAAACATCGCCGGTTCTGCATATCAAACCAACTGTGGAGTGGTGACAACACCAGACAACGTGTTTCTCGCATTAAATAGCTCGAATAGAGCGATCTCGATGATTAAGCATACTTCGGACAGAAGTCTCACCAAGATTATTGTAGAAAATGCACATCTCATCTTGAAACCCGACGAAATCCAAGATGTCGCCGGTTCTGCATATCAAACGCACTGTAGAGTGGTGAAAACAACCAAATAACGTGTTTCTCGCATTAAATAGCTCGAAAACAGCGATATCGATGGTTCTGCATACTTCGGACAGAAGTCTCACCAATATTATCGCAGAAAATGCATATCTCAGCTTGAAACCTCACGAAAATCTAGATGTCGCCGGTTCTGCACATCAAACGTACTGTGGAGTGGTGAAAACACCAGAAAACGTGTTTCTCGCATTAAATAGCTCGAAAAGAGCGATATCGATGATTCTGCACACTTCGGACAGCAGTCTCACCAAGATTATCGCAGAAAATGCAGATCTCAGCTTGAAACCCCACGAAAACCAAGATATCGCCGGTTCTGCATATCATACGCACTGTGGAGTGGTGAAAACACCAGATAACGTGTTTCTCGCATTAAATAGGTCGAAACGAGCGATCTCGATGATTAAGCATACTTCGGACAGAAGTCTCACCAAGATTATCGTAAAAAATGCATATCTCAGCTTGAAACCCCACGAAAACCCAGATATCGCTGGTTCTGCATATCCAACGCACTGTGGCGTGCTGAAAACACCAGATAACGTGTTTCTCGCATTAAATAGCTCGAATAGAGCGATCTCGATGATTAAGCATACTTCGGACAGAAGTCTCACCAAGATTATCGCAGAAATTGCATATCTCAGCTTGAAACCCCACGAAAACCAAGATATCTCCTGTTCTGCATATCCAACGAACTGTGGAGTGGTGAAAACCCCAGAAAACGTGTCTCTCGCGTTAAATAGCTCGAAAAGAGCGATCCCGATGATTCTGCATACTTCTGACTGAAGTCTCACCAAGATTATCGTAGAAAATGCATATCTCAGCTTGATACCCTACGACAGCCAAGATGTCGCAGGTTCTGCATATCAAACGCACTGTGGAGTGGTGAAAACACCAGATAACGTGTTTCTCGCATTAAATTGCTCGAAAAGAGCGATCTAGATGATTCAGCATACTTCGGACAGAAGTCTCACCAAGATTATCCTAGAAAATGCATATCTCAGCTTGAAACCCCACGAAAATCCAGATATCGCTGGTTCTGCATATCCAACGCACTGTGGAGTGGTGAAAACACCAGATAACGTGTATCTCGCATTAAATAGCTCGAAACGAGCGATCTCGATGATTCTGCATACTTCGGACAGAAGTCTCACCAAGATTATCGCAGAAAATGCATATCTCAGCTTGAAACCCCACGAAAACCAAGATATCGCCGGTTCTGCATATCAAACGCACTGTGGAGTGGTGAAAACTCCAGATTACTTGTTTCTCGCATTAAATCGCTCGAAAAGAGCGATCTCGATGGTTCTGCACACTTCGGACAGAAGTCTCACCAAGATTATCGCAGATAATTCACATCTCAGCTTGAAACCCCACGAAAACCAAGATATCGCAGGTTCTGCATATCATACGCACTGTGGCGTGCTGAAAACACCAGATAACGTGTTTTTCGCATTAAATAGCTCGAAAAGAGCGATCTCGAAGACTCTGCATATTTCGGACAGAACTCTCACCAAGATTATCACAGAAAATGCATATCTGAGCTTGAAACCCCACGAAAACCAAGATATCGCTGGTTCTGCATATCAAACGCACTGTGGCGTGCTGAAAACACCAGATAACGTGTTTCTCGCATTAAATAGGTCGAAAAGAGCGATCTCGATGATTAAGCATACTTCGGACAGAAGTCTCACCAAGATTATCGCAGAAAATGCATATCTCAGCTTGAAACCCGACGAAAACCAAACATCGCCGGTTCTGCATATCAAACCAACTGTGGAGTGGTGACAACACCAGACAACGTGTTTCTCGCATTAAATAGCTCGAATAGAGCGATCTCGATGATTAAGCATACTTCGGACAGAAGTCTCACCAAGATTATCGTAAAAAATGCATATCTCAGCTTGAAACCCCACGAAAACCAAGCTATCTCCTGTTCTGCATATCCAACGAACTGTGGAGTGGTGAAAACCCCAGAATACGTGTTTCTCGCATTAAATAGCTCGAAAAATACGATCTCGATGACTCTGCATACTTCGGACAGAAGTCTCACCAAGATTATCGCAGAAAATGCATATCTGAGCTTGAAACCCCTCGAAAACCAAGATATTGTCGGTTCTGCATATCAAACGCACAGTGGAGTGGTGAAAACACCAGATAGCGTGTTTCTCGCATTAAATAGCTCGAAACGAACGATCTAGATGATTCTGCATACTTCTGACTGAAGTCTCACCAATATTATCGCAGAAAATGCATATCTCAGCTTGAAACCCGACGAAAACCAAGATGTCGCCGGTTCTGCATATCAAACGCACTGTGGGGTGGTGAAAACACCAGAAAACGTGTTACTCGCATTAACTAGCTCGAAAAGAGCGTTCTGGATGATTCTGCATACTTCTCATAAATGAAACACAAAGATTATCCCAGAAAATGCATATTTCAGCTGGAAACCCCACGAAAACCTAGTTACCGGCTGCTCAACATATCAAACGCACTGTGGAGTGGTCAAAACACCAGACAACGTGTTTCCCGCATTAAATAGCTCGAAAAGAGCGATCTCGATGATTCTGCATACTTCAGACAGAAGTCTCACCAAGATTATCGCAGAAAATGCATATCTCAGCTTGAAACCCGACCGAAACCAAGATGTCGCCGGTTCTGCATGTCAAACGTACTGTGGAGTGGTCAATACACCAGAAAACGTGTTTCTCGAATTGAATAGCTCGAAAAGAGCGATCTAGATGATTCTGCATACTTCTGAGAGAAGACTCACCAAGATTATCGCAGAAAATGCATATCTCTGCTGAAAACCTCACGAAAATCAAGATGTCGCCGGTTCTGCATATCAAACGCACTGTGGAGTGGTGAAAACACCAGATAACGTGTTTCTCGCATCAAATAACTCGAAAAGAGTGTTCTCGATTATTCTGCATACTTCTGACTGAAGTCTCACCAAGATTATCGCAGAAAAGGCATATGTCAGCTTGAACCCCGACGAAATCAAAGATGTCGCCGGTTCTGCATATCAAACGCACTGTGGAGTGGTGAAAATACCAGATAACGTGTTTCTCGCATTAAGTAGCTCGAAACGAGCGATCTAGATGATTCTGCATACTTCTGACTGAAGTCTCACCAAGATTATCGCAGAAAATGCATATCTCAGCTTGAAACCCGAACCGAAACCAAGATATTTCCGGTTCTGCATGTCAAACGTACTGTGGAGTGGTGAATACACCAGATAACGTGTTTCTCGCATTAAATAACTCGAAAAGAAGGTTCTCGATGATTCTGCATACTTCTGACTGATGTCTCACCAAGATTATCGCAGAAAATGCATATCTCAGCTTGAACCCCGACGAAAGCCAAGATGTCGCCGGTTCTGCATATCAAACGCACTGTGGAGTGGTGAAAACACCAGATAACGTGTTTCTCGCATTAAATAGCTCGAAAAGAGCGGTCCCGATGATTCTGCATACTTCTGACAGAAGTCTCGCCAAGATTATCGTAGAAAATGCATATCTCAGCTTGATACCCGACGAAAGCCACGATGTCGCCGGGTCTGCATATCAAACGCACTGTGGAGTAGTGAAAACACCAGATAACGTGTTTCTCGCATTAAAGAGCTCGAAAAGAGGGATCTCGATGATTCTGCATACTTCTGATAGAAGTCTCACCAAGATTATCGTAGAAAATGCATATCTCAGCTTGATACCCGACGAAAGCCAAGATGTCGCCGGTTCTGCATATCAAACGCACTGTGGAGTGGTGAAAACACCAGATAACGTGTTTCTCGCATTAAATAGCCCGAAATGAGGGATCTCGATGATTCTGCATACTTCTGACAGAAGACTCACCAAGATTATCGCAGAAAATGCATATCCCAGCTTGAAACCCGACGAAAGCCAAGATATTTCCGGTTCTGCATGTCAAACGTACTGTGGAGTGGTGAATACACCAGATAACGTGTTTCTCGCATTAAATAGTTCGAAAAGAGCGGTCCCGATGATTCTGCATACTTCTGACAGAAGTCTCGCCAAGATTATCGTAGAAAATGCATATCTCAGCTTGATACCCGACGAAAGCCACGATGTCGCCGGGTCTGCATATCAAACGCACTGTGGAGTAGTGAAAACACCAGATAACGTGTTTCTCGCATTAAAGAGCTCGAAAAGAGGGATCTCGATGATTCTGCATACTTCTGACTGACGTCTCACCAAGATTATCGCAGAAAATGCATATCTCAGCTTGAATCCCACCGTAACCAAGATATCTGCGGTTCTGCATGGCAAACGCACCGTGGAGTGGCGAAAACACCAGAAAACGTGTATCTCGCATTAAGTAGCTCGAAACGATCGATCTAGATGATTCTGCATACTTCTGACAGAAGTCTCACCAAGATTATCGTAGAAAATGCATATCCCAGCTTGAAACCCGACGAAAGCCAAGATATTTCCGGTTCTGCATGTCAAACGTACTGTGGAGTGGGGAATACACCAGATAATGTGTTTCTCGCATTAAATAACTCGAAAAGAGGGTTCTCGATGATTCGGTATACTTCTGACAGGAGACTCACCAAGATTATCGCAGAAAATGCATATCTCAACTGGAAACACCACGAAATTCAAGATATCGCCGGTTCTGCATATCAAACGCACTGTGGAATGGTGAAACACCAGATAACGTGTTTCTCGCATCAAATAACTCGAAAAGAGGGTTCTCGATTATTCTGCATACTTCTGACTGAACTCTCGCCAATATTATCGCAAAAAATGCATATCTCACCTTGAAACCTCACGAAAATCAAGATTACGCCGGTTCTGCATATCAAACGCACTGTGGAGTGGTGAAAACAACCAGATAACGAGTTTCTCGCATTAAATAGCTCGAAAAGTGCGATCTCGATGATTCTGCATACTTCTGACAGAAGTCTCACCAAGATAATCGCAGAAAATGCATATCTCAGCTTGAAACCCGACGAAATCCAAGATGTCGCAGGTTCTGCACATAAAACGTTCTGTGGAGTTGTGAAAAAACCAGAAAACGTGTTTCTCGCATTATGTAGCTCGAAACGAGCGATCTAGATGATTCTGCATACTTCTGACTGAAGTCTCACCAATATTATCGCAAAAAATGCATATCTCATCTTGAAACCTCACGAAAATCAAGATGACGCCGGTTCTGCATATCAAACGCACTGTGGAGTGGTGAAAACAACAGATAACGTGTTTCTCGCATTAAATAGCCCGAAAAGAGGGATCTCGATGATTCTGCATACTTCTGACAGAAGACTCACCAAGATTATCGCAGAAAATGCATATCTCAACTGGAAACACCACGAAAATCAAGATATCGCCGGTTCTGCATATCATACGCACTGTGGAATGTTGAAAACACCAGGAAACTTGTTTTTTTGCATTAAATAGCTCGACAAGAGCGATCTAGATGATTCTGCATACTTCTGACTGAAGTCTCACCAAGATAATCGCAGAAAATGCATATCTCAGCTTGAAACCCGACGAAATCCAAGATGTCGCCGATTCTGCATATCAAACGCACTGTGGAGTGGTGAAAACACCAGATAACGTGTTTCTCGCATTAAACAGCTCGAAAAGAGCGTTCTCGATGATTCTGCATGCTTCTGACAGAAGAATCAGCAGGATTATCGCAGAAAATGCATGTCTCAGTTTGAACCCCGACTAAAGCCAAGATGTCGCCGGTTCTGCATATCATACCAACTGTGGAGTGGTGAAAACACCAGACAACGTGTTTCTCGCATTAAATAGCTCGAATAGAGCGATCTCGATGATTAAGCATACTTCGGACAGAAGTCTCACCAAGATTATCGCAGAAAATACATATTTCAGCTGGAAACCCCACGAAAACCAAGATATCGCTGGTACTGCATATCAAACGCACTGTGGAGTGGTGAAAACACCAGATAACGTGTTTCTCGCATTAAATAGCTCGAAAAGAGCGATCTCGATGATGCTGCATACTTCGGACAGAAGTCTCACCAAGTTTATCGCAGAAAATGCATATCTCAGCTTGAAACCCCTCGAAAACCAAGATATCACCTGTTCTGCATATCCAACGAACTGTGGTGTGGTGAAAACCCCAGAAAACGTGTTTCTCGCATTAAATAGCTTGAAAAGAGCGATCTCGATGATTCTGCACACTTCGGACAGAAGTCTCACCAAGATTATCGCAGATAATGCATATCTCAGCTCGAAACCCCACGAAAACCAAGATATCGCCGGTTCTGCATATCATACGCACTGTGGAGTGGTGAAAACACCAGATAACGTGTTTGTCGCATTAAATAGGTCGAAACGAGCGATCTCGATGATTAAGCATACTTCGGACAGATGTCTCATCAAGATTATCGTAAAAAATGCATATCTCAGCTTGAAACCCCACGAAAACCCAGATATCGCTGGTTCTGCATATCAAACGCACTGTGGAGTGCTGAAAACACCAGATAACGTGTTTCTCGCATTAAATAGCTCGAAAAGTGCGATCTCAATGATTCTACATACTTCGGACAGAAGTATCACCCAGATTATCGCAGAAAATGCATATCTCAGCTTGAAACCCCACGAAAACCAAGATATCTCCGGTTCTGCACATCCAACGAACTGTGGTGTGGTGAAAACCCCAGAAAACGTGTTTCTCGCATTAAACAGCTCGAAAAGAGCGCTCTTGATGTTTCTGCATACTTCGGACAGACGTTTCACCAAGAGTATCGTAGAAAATGCATATCTCAACTTGAAACCCGACGAAAACCAAACATCGCCGGTTCTGCATATCAAACCAACTGTGGAGTGGTGAAAACACCAGACAACATGTTACTCGCATTAAATAGCACGAAACGAGCGATCTCGATGATTAAGCATACTTCGGACAGAAGTCACACCAAGATTATCGCAGAAAATGCATATCTGAGCTTGAAACCCCACGAAAACCAAGATATCTTCGGTTCTGCATATCATACGCATGGTGGAGTAGTGAAAAGACCCGATAACGTGTTTCTCGCATTAAATAGCACGAAACGAGCGATCTCGATGATTAAGCATACTTCGGACAGAAGTCTCACCAAGATTATCGCAGAAATTGCATATCTCAGCTTGAATCCCCACGAAAACCAGGATATCGCTGGTTCTGCATATCAAACGCACTGTGGAGTGCTGAAAACACCAGATAACGGGTTTCTAGCATTAAATAGCTCCAATAGAGCGATCTCGATGGTTAAGCATACTTCGGACTGAAGTCTCACCAAGATTATCGTAAAAAATGCATATCTCAGCTTGAAACCCCACGAAAACCAAGATATCGCTGGTTCTGCATATCAAACGCACTGTGGAGTGGTGAAAACACCAGATAACGTGTTTCTCGCATTAAATAGCTCGAAAAGAGCGATCTAGATGATTCAGCATACTTCGGACAGAAGTCTCACCAAGGTTATCGCAGACAATGCATATCTCAGCTTGAAACCCCACGAAAACCAAGATATCGCCGGTTCTGCATATCCAACGCACTGTGGAGTGGTGAAAACACCAGATAACGTGTTTCTCGCATTAAATAGGTCGAAACGAGCGATCTCGATGATTAAGCATACTTCGGACAGATGTCTCATCAAGATTATCGTAAAAAATGCATATCTCAGCTTGAAACCCCACGAAAACCCAGATATCGCTGGTTCTGCATATCAAACGCACTGTGGAGTGCTGAAAACACCAGATAACGTGTTTCTCGCATTAAATAGCTCGAAAAGTGCGATCTCAATGATTCTACATACTTCGGACAGAAGTATCACCCAGATTATCGCAGAAAATGCATATCTCAGCTTGAAACCCCACGAAAACCAAGATATCTCCGGTTCTGCACATCCAACGAACTGTGGTGTGGTGAAAACCCCAGAAAACGTGTTTCTCGCATTAAACAGCTCGAAAAGAGCGCTCTTGATGTTTCTGCATACTTCGGACAGACGTTTCACCAAGAGTATCGTAGAAAATGCATATCTCAACTTGAAACCCGACGAAAACCAAACATCGCCGGTTCTGCATATCATACCAACTGTGGAGTGGTGAAAACACCAGACAACGTGTTACTCGCATTAAATAGCTCGAAACGAGCGATCTCGATGATTCTGCATACTTCGGACAGAAGTTTCACCAAGATTATCGTAAAAAATGCATATCTCAGCTTGAAACCCCACGAAAACCAAGATATCGCAGGTTCTGCATATCAAACGCACTGTGGAGTGGTGAAAACACCAGATAACGTGTTTCTCGCATTAAATAGATCGAAAAGTGCGATCTCGATGATTCTGCATACTTCTAACAGAAGTCTCACCATGATTATCGCAGTAAATGCATATCTCTGCTAGAAACCCCACGAAAACCAAGATATCTCCTGTTCTGCATATCCAACGAACTGTGGAGTGGTGAAAACCCCAGAAAACGTGTTTTTCGCATTAAATAGCTCGAAAAGTACGATGTTGATGACTCTGCATACTTCGGACAGAAGTCTCACCAAGATTATCGCAGAAAATGCATATCTGAGCTTGAAACCCCACGAAAACCAAGATATCGTCGGTTCTGCATATCATAGGCACTGTGGAGTGGTGAAAAGACCAGATAACGTGTTTCTCGCATTAAATAGCACGAAACGAGCGATCTCGATGATTAAGCATACTTCGGACAGAAGTCACACCAAGATTATCGCAGAAAATGCATATCTGAGCTTGAAACCCCACGAAAACCAAGATATCGTCGGTTCTGCATATCATACGCATGGTGGAGTAGTGAAAAGACCCGATAACGTGTTTCTCGCATTAAATAGCACGAAACGAGCGATCTCGATGATTAAGCATACTTCGGACAGAAGTCTCACCAAGATTATCGCAGAAATTGCATATCTCAGCTTGAATCCCCACGAAAACCAGGATATCGCTGGTTCTGCATATCAAACGCACTGTGGAGTGCTGAAAACACCAGATAACGGGTTTCTAGCATTAAATAGCTCGAATAGAGCGATCTCGATGGTTAAGCATACTTCGGACAGAAGTCTCACCAAGATTATCGTAAAAAATGCATATCTCAGCTTGAAACCCCACGAAAACCAAGATATCGCTGGTTCTGCATATCAAACGCACTGTGGAGTGGTGAAAACACCAGATAACGTGTTTCTCGCATTAAATAGCTCGAAAAGAGCGATCTAGATGATTCAGCATACTTCGGACAGAAGTCTCACCAAGGTTATCGCAGACAATGCATATCTCAGCTTGAAACCCCACGAAAACCAAGATATCGCCGGTTCTGCATATCCAACGCACTGTGGAGTGGTGAAAACACCAGATAACGTGTTTCTCGCATTAAATAGGTCGAAACGAGCGATCTCGATGATTAAGCATTCTTCGGACAGAAGTGTCATCAAGATTATCGTAAAAAATGCATATCTCAGCTTGAAACCCCACGAAAACCAAGATATCGCTGGTACTGCATATCAAACGCCCTGTGGAGTGGTGAAAACACCAGATAACGTGTTTCTCGCATTAAATAGCACGAAAAGAGCGATCTAGATGATTCTGCATACTTCTGACAGAAGACTCACCAAGATTATCGCAGAAAAAGCATATCTCAGCTGGAAACCCCACGAAAACCAAGATATCGCCGGTTCTGCATATCAGACGCACCGTGGAGTGGTGAAAACACCAGAAAACGTGTTACTCGCATTAACTAGCTCGAAAAGAGCGTTCTCGATGATTCTGCATACTTGTCATAGATGAAACACCAAGATTATCGCAGAAAATGCATATTTCAGCTGTAAACCCCACGAAAACAAAATTATCGGCGGCTCTACATATCAAACGCACTGTGGAGTGGTCAAAACACCAGATAACGTGTTTCTCGCGCTAAATAGCTCGAAAAGAGCGATATCGATGATTCTGCATACTCCGGACAGATGTCTCACCAATATTATCGCAGAAAATCCATATCTCAGCTAGAAACCTCACGAAAATCAAGATGTCGCGGGTTCTGCATATCAAACGCACTGTGGAATGTTGAAAACACCAGAAAACTGGTTTTTTCGCATTAAATAGCTCGATAAGAGCGATCTATTTGATTCTGCATACTTCTGACTGAAGTCTCACCAATATTATCGCAGAAAATGCACATCTCAGCTAGAAACATCACGAAAATCAAGATGTCGCCGGTTCTGCATATCAAACGCACTGTGGGATGGTGAAAACACCAGCAAACGTGTTTCTCGCATTAAATAGCTCGAAAAGAGCGATCTCGATGATTCTGCATACTTCGGACAGAATTCTCACCAAGATTATCGCAGAAAATGCACATCTGAGCTTGAAACCCCACGAAAACCAAGATATCGCTGGTTCTGCATATGAAACGCACTGTGGAGTGGTGAAAACACCAGATAACATGTTTCTCGCATTAAATAGCTCGAAAAGAGCGATCTCGATGATTAAGCATACTTCGGACAGAAGTCTCACCAAGATTATCGCAGGAATTGCATATCTCAGCTTGAAACCACACGAAAACCAAGATATTGCTGGTTCTCCATATCAAACGCACTGTGGAGTGCTGAAAACACCAGATAACGTGTTTCTCGCATTAAATAGCTCGAAAAGTGCGATCTCGATGATTCTGCATTCTTCGGACAGAAGTCTCACCAAGATTATCGCAGAAAATGCATATCTCAGCTAGAAACCCCACGAAAACCAAGATATCTCCGGTTCTGCATATCAAACCAACTGTGGAGTGGTGAAAACACCATATAACGTGCTTCTCGCATTAAATAGCTCGAAAAGTGCGATCTGGATGATTCTGCATACTTCGGACAGAAGTCTCACCAAGATTATCGCAGAAAATGCATATCTCAGCTTGAAACCCCACGAAAACCAAGATATCTCCGGTTCTGCACATCCAACGAACTGTGGTGTGGTGAAAACCCCAGAAAACGTGTTTCTCGCATTAAATAGCTCGAAAAGAGCGCTCTTGATGTTTCTGCATATTTCGGACAGATGTTTCACCAAGATTATCGTAGAACATGCATATCTCCACTTGAAACCCCACGAAAACCAAGATTTCGCTGGTTCTGCATATCAAACGCACTTTGGATTGCTGAAAACACCAGATAACGTGTTACTGGCATTAAATAGCTCGAAAAGTGCGGTCTCGATGTTTCTGCATACTTCGTACAGAAGTCTCACCATGATTATCGTAAAAAATGCATATCTCAGCTTGAAACCCCACGAAAACCAAGATATCGCTGGTTCTGCATATGAAACGCACTGTGGAGTGGTGAAAACACCAGATAACATGTTTCTCGCATTAAATAGCTCGAAAAGAGCGATCTCGATGATTAAGCATACTTCGGACAGAAGTCTCACCAAGATTATCGCAGGAATTGCATATCTCAGCTTGAAACCCCACGAAAACCAAGATATCTCCGGTTCTGCATATCATACGCACTGTGGAGTGGTGAAAACACCAGATAACGTGTTTGTCGCATTAAATAGGTCGAAACGAGCGATCTCGATGATTAAGCATACTTCGGACAGATGTCTCATCAAGATTATCGTAAAAAATGCATATCTCAGCTTGAAACCCCACGAAAACCCAGATATCGCTGGTTCTGCATATCAAACGCACTGTGGAGTGCTGAAAACACCAGATAACGTGTTTCTCGCATTAAATAGCTCGAAAAGTGCGATCTCAATGATTCTACATACTTCGGACAGAAGTATCACCCAGATTATCGCAGAAAATGCATATCTCAGCTTGAAACCCCACGAAAACCAAGATATCTCCGGTTCTGCACATCCAACGAACTGTGGTGTGGTGAAAACCCCAGAAAACGTGTTTCTCGCATTAAACAGCTCGAAAAGAGCGCTCTTGATGTTTCTGCATACTTCGGACAGACGTTTCACCAAGAGTATCGTAGAAAATGCATATCTCAACTTGAAACCCGACGAAAACCAAACATCGCCGGTTCTGCATATCAAACCAACTGTGGAGTGGTGAAAACACCAGACAACATGTTACTCGCATTAAATAGCTCGAAACGAGCGATCTCGATGATTCTGCATACTTCGGACAGAAGTTTCACCAAGATTATCGTAAAAAATGCATATCTCAGCTTGAAACCCCACGAAAACCAAGATATCGCAGGTTCTGCATATCAAACGCACTGTGGAGTGGTGAAAACACCAGATAACGTGTTTCTCGCATTAAATAGATCGAAAAGTGCGATCTCGATGATTCTGCATACTTCTAACAGAAGTCTCACCATGATTATCGCAGTAAATGCATATCTGAGCTTGAAACCCCACGAAAACCAAGATATCGTCGGTTCTGCATATCATAGGCACTGTGGAGTGGTGAAAAGACCAGATAACGTGTTTCTCGCATTAAATAGCACGAAACGAGCGATCTCGATGATTAAGCATACTTCGGACAGAAGTCACACCAAGATTATCGCAGAAAATGCATATCTGAGCTTGAAACCCCACGAAAACCAAGATATCTTCGGTTCTGCATATCATACGCATGGTGGAGTAGTGAAAAGACCCGATAACGTGTTTCTCGCATTAAATAGCACGAAACGAGCGATCTCGATGATTAAGCATACTTCGGACAGAAGTCTCACCAAGATTATCGCAGAAATTGCATATCTCAGCTTGAATCCCCACGAAAACCAGGATATCGCTGGTTCTGCATATCAAACGCACTGTGGAGTGCTGAAAACACCAGATAACGGGTTTCTAGCATTAAATAGCTCGAATAGAGCGATCTCGATGGTTAAGCATACTTCGGACTGAAGTCTCACCAAGATTATCGTAAAAAATGCATATCTCAGCTTGAAACCCCACGAAAACCAAGATATCGCTGGTTCTGCATATCAAACGCACTGTGGAGTGGTGAAAACACCAGATAACGTGTTTCTCGCATTAAATAGCTCGAAAAGAGCGATCTAGATGATTCAGCATACTTCGGACAGAAGTCTCACCAAGGTTATCGCAGACAATGCATATCTCAGCTTGAAACCCCACGAAAACCAAGATATCGCCGGTTCTGCATATCCAACGCACTGTGGAGTGGTGAAAACACCAGATAACGTGTTTCTCGCATTAAATAGGTCGAAACGAGCGATCTCGATGATTAAGCATACTTCGGACAGATGTCTCATCAAGATTATCGTAAAAAATGCATATCTCAGCTTGAAACCCCACGAAAACCCAGATATCGCTGGTTCTGCATATCAAACGCACTGTGGAGTGCTGAAAACACCAGATAACGTGTTTCTCGCATTAAATAGCTCGAAAAGTGCGATCTCAATGATTCTACATACTTCGGACAGAAGTATCACCCAGATTATCGCAGAAAATGCATATCTCAGCTTGAAACCCCACGAAAACCAAGATATCTCCGGTTCTGCACATCCAACGAACTGTGGTGTGGTGAAAACCCCAGAAAACGTGTTTCTCGCATTAAACAGCTCGAAAAGAGCGCTCTTGATGTTTCTGCATACTTCGGACAGACGTTTCACCAAGAGTATCGTAGAAAATGCATATCTCAACTTGAAACCCGACGAAAACCAAACATCGCCGGTTCTGCATATCATACCAACTGTGGAGTGGTGAAAACACCAGACAACGTGTTACTCGCATTAAATAGCTCGAAACGAGCGATCTCGATGATTCTGCATACTTCGGACAGAAGTTTCACCAAGATTATCGTAAAAAATGCATATCTCAGCTTGAAACCCCACGAAAACCAAGATATCGCAGGTTCTGCATATCAAACGCACTGTGGAGTGGTGAAAACACCAGATAACGTGTTTCTCGCATTAAATAGATCGAAAAGTGCGATCTCGATGATTCTGCATACTTCTAACAGAAGTCTCACCATGATTATCGCAGTAAATGCATATCTCTGCTAGAAACCCCACGAAAACCAAGATATCTCCTGTTCTGCATATCCAACGAACTGTGGAGTGGTGAAAACCCCAGAAAACGTGTTTTTCGCATTAAATAGCTCGAAAAGTACGATGTTGATGACTCTGCATACTTCGGACAGAAGTCTCACCAAGATTATCGCAGAAAATGCATATCTGAGCTTGAAACCCCACGAAAACCAAGATATCGTCGGTTCTGCATATCATAGGCACTGTGGAGTGGTGAAAAGACCAGATAACGTGTTTCTCGCATTAAATAGCACGAAACGAGCGATCTCGATGATTAAGCATACTTCGGACAGAAGTCACACCAAGATTATCGCAGAAAATGCATATCTGAGCTTGAAACCCCACGAAAACCAAGATATCGTCGGTTCTGCATATCATACGCATGGTGGAGTAGTGAAAAGACCCGATAACGTGTTTCTCGCATTAAATAGCACGAAACGAGCGATCTCGATGATTAAGCATACTTCGGACAGAAGTCTCACCAAGATTATCGCAGAAATTGCATATCTCAGCTTGAATCCCCACGAAAACCAGGATATCGCTGGTTCTGCATATCAAACGCACTGTGGAGTGCTGAAAACACCAGATAACGGGTTTCTAGCATTAAATAGCTCGAATAGAGCGATCTCGATGGTTAAGCATACTTCGGACAGAAGTCTCACCAAGATTATCGTAAAAAATGCATATCTCAGCTTGAAACCCCACGAAAACCAAGATATCGCTGGTTCTGCATATCAAACGCACTGTGGAGTGGTGAAAACACCAGATAACGTGTTTCTCGCATTAAATAGCTCGAAAAGAGCGATCTAGATGATTCAGCATACTTCGGACAGAAGTCTCACCAAGGTTATCGCAGACAATGCATATCTCAGCTTGAAACCCCACGAAAACCAAGATATCGCCGGTTCTGCATATCCAACGCACTGTGGAGTGGTGAAAACACCAGATAACGTGTTTCTCGCATTAAATAGGTCGAAACGAGCGATCTCGATGATTAAGCATTCTTCGGACAGAAGTGTCATCAAGATTATCGTAAAAAATGCATATCTCAGCTTGAAACCCCACGAAAACCAAGATATCGCTGGTACTGCATATCAAACGCCCTGTGGAGTGGTGAAAACACCAGATAACGTGTTTCTCGCATTAAATAGCACGAAAAGAGCGATCTAGATGATTCTGCATACTTCTGACAGAAGACTCACCAAGATTATCGCAGAAAAAGCATATCTCAGCTGGAAACCCCACGAAAACCAAGATATCGCCGGTTCTGCATATCAGACGCACCGTGGAGTGGTGAAAACACCAGAAAACGTGTTACTCGCATTAACTAGCTCGAAAAGAGCGTTCTCGATGATTCTGCATACTTGTCATAGATGAAACACCAAGATTATCGCAGAAAATGCATATTTCAGCTGTAAACCCCACGAAAACAAAATTATCGGCGGCTCTACATATCAAACGCACTGTGGAGTGGTCAAAACACCAGATAACGTGTTTCTCGCGCTAAATAGCTCGAAAAGAGCGATATCGATGATTCTGCATACTCCGGACAGATGTCTCACCAATATTATCGCAGAAAATCCATATCTCAGCTAGAAACCTCACGAAAATCAAGATGTCGCGGGTTCTGCATATCAAACGCACTGTGGAATGTTGAAAACACCAGAAAACTGGTTTTTTCGCATTAAATAGCTCGATAAGAGCGATCTATTTGATTCTGCATACTTCTGACTGAAGTCTCACCAATATTATCGCAGAAAATGCACATCTCAGCTAGAAACATCACGAAAATCAAGATGTCGCCGGTTCTGCATATCAAACGCACTGTGGGATGGTGAAAACACCAGCAAACGTGTTTCTCGCATTAAATAGCTCGAAAAGAGCGATCTCGATGATTCTGCATACTTCGGACAGAATTCTCACCAAGATTATCGCAGAAAATGCACATCTGAGCTTGAAACCCCACGAAAACCAAGATATCGCTGGTTCTGCATATGAAACGCACTGTGGAGTGGTGAAAACACCAGATAACATGTTTCTCGCATTAAATAGCTCGAAAAGAGCGATCTCGATGATTAAGCATACTTCGGACAGAAGTCTCACCAAGATTATCGCAGGAATTGCATATCTCAGCTTGAAACCACACGAAAACCAAGATATTGCTGGTTCTCCATATCAAACGCACTGTGGAGTGCTGAAAACACCAGATAACGTGTTTCTCGCATTAAATAGCTCGAAAAGTGCGATCTCGATGATTCTGCATTCTTCGGACAGAAGTCTCACCAAGATTATCGCAGAAAATGCATATCTCAGCTAGAAACCCCACGAAAACCAAGATATCTCCGGTTCTGCATATCAAACCAACTGTGGAGTGGTGAAAACACCATATAACGTGCTTCTCGCATTAAATAGCTCGAAAAGTGCGATCTGGATGATTCTGCATACTTCGGACAGAAGTCTCACCAAGATTATCGCAGAAAATGCATATCTCAGCTTGAAACCCCACGAAAACCAAGATATCTCCGGTTCTGCACATCCAACGAACTGTGGTGTGGTGAAAACCCCAGAAAACGTGTTTCTCGCATTAAATAGCTCGAAAAGAGCGCTCTTGATGTTTCTGCATATTTCGGACAGATGTTTCACCAAGATTATCGTAGAACATGCATATCTCCACTTGAAACCCCACGAAAACCAAGATTTCGCTGGTTCTGCATATCAAACGCACTTTGGATTGCTGAAAACACCAGATAACGTGTTACTGGCATTAAATAGCTCGAAAAGTGCGGTCTCGATGTTTCTGCATACTTCGTACAGAAGTCTCACCATGATTATCGTAAAAAATGCATATCTCAGCTTGAAACCCCACGAAAACCAAGATATCTCCGGTTCTGCATATCAAACCAACTGCGGAGTGGTGAAAACACCAGATAACGTGTTTCTCGCAATAAACAGCTCGAAAAGAGCGATCTCGATGATTCTGCATACTTCGGACAGAAGTCTCACCAAGATTATCGCAGGAATTGCATATCTCAGCTTGAAACCACACGAAAACCAAGATATCGCTGGTTCTCCATATCAAACGCACTGTGGAGTGCTGAAAACACCAGATAACGTGTTTCTCGCATTAAATAGCTCGAAAAGTGCGATCTCGATGATTCTGCATACTTCGGACAGAAGTCTCACCATGATTATCGTAAAAAATGCATATCTCAGCTTGAAACCCCAAGAAAACCAGGATATCGCTTGTTCTGCATATCAGACGCACTGTGGAATGTTGAAAACACCAGAAAACTTGTTTTTGCGCATTAAATAGCTCGAAAAGAGCGATCTAGATGATTCTGCATACTTCTGTCTCAGGTCTCACCAATATTATCGCAGAAAATGCATATCTGAGCTTGAAACCCCACGAAAACCAAGATATCGTCGGTTCTGCACATCATACGCACTGTGGAGTGGAGAAAACATCAGATAACCTGTTTCTCCCATTAAATAGCTCGAAACGAGCGATCTCGATGATTAAGCATACTTCGTACAGAAGTCTCACCAAGATTATCGAAGGAATTGCATATCTCAGCTTGAAACCCCACGAAAACCAAGATATCGCTGGTTCTGCATATCAAACGCACTGTGGAATGCTGAAAACACCAGATAACGTGTTTCTCGCATTAAATAGCTCGAAAAGAGCGATCTCGATGATTCTGCATTCTTCGTACAGAAGTCTCACCAAGATTATCGAAGGAATTGCATATCTCAGCTTGAAACCCCACGAAAACCAAGATATCGCTGGTTCTGCATATCAAACGCACTGTGGAATGCTGAAAACACCAGATAACGTGTTTCTCGCATTAAATAGCTCGAAAAGAGCGATCTCGATGATTCTGCATTCTTCGGACAGAAGTCTCACCAAGATTATCGCAGAAAATGCATATCTCAGCTAGAAACCCCACGAAAACCAAGATATCTCCGGTTCTGCATATCAAACCAACTGTGGAGTGGTGAAAACACCAGATAACGTGCTTCTCGCATTAAATAGCTCGAAAAGAGCGATCTGGATGATTCTGCATACTTCGGACAGAAGTCTCACCAAGATTATCGCAGAAAATGCATATCTCAGCTTGAAACCCCACGAAAACCAAGATATCTCCGGTTCTGCACATCCAACGAACTGTGGTGTGGTGAAAACCCCAGAAAACGTGTTTCTCGCATTAAATAGCTCGAAAAGAGCGCTCTTGATGTTTCTGCATATTTCGGACAGATGTTTCACCAAGATTATCGTAGAACAAGCATATCTCAACTTGAAACCCCACGAAAACCAAGATTTCGCTGGTTCTGCATATCAAACGCACTGTGGATTGCTGAAAACACCAGATAACGTGTTTCTGGAATTAAATAGCTCGAAAAGTGCGGTCTCGATGATTCTGCATACTTCGTACAGAAGTCTCACCATGATTATCGTAAAAAATGCATATCTCAGCTTGAAACCCCACGAAAACCAGGATATCGTCGGTTCTGCATATTAAACGCACTGTGGAGTGGTGAAAACACCAGATAACGTGTTTCTCGCATTAAATAGCTCGAAAAGAGCGATCTCGATGATTAAGCATACTTCGGACAGAAGTCTCACCAAGATCATCGCAGGAATTGCATATCTCAGCTTGAAACCACACGAAAACCAAGATATCGCTGGTTCTCCATATCAAACCAAATGTGGAGTGGTGAAAACCCCAGAAAACGTGTTCCTCGCATTAAATAGCTCGAAAAGTACGATCTCGATGACTCTGCATACTTCGGACAGAAGTCTCACCAAGATTATCGCAGAAAATGCATATCTGAGCTTGAATCCCCACGAAAACCAAGATATCGCCGGTTCTGCATATCAGACGCACTGTGGAGTGGTCAAAACACCAGAAAACTGGTTTTTTTCGCATTAAATAGCTCGAAACGAGCGATCTAGATGATTCTGCATACTTCTGACTGAAGTCTCAACAATATTATCGCAGAAAATGCATATCTCAGCTAGAAACATTACGAAAATCAAGATGTCGCCGGTTCTGCATATCAAACGTACTGTGGAGTGGTGAAAACACCAGATAACGTGTTTCTCGCATTAAATAGGTCGAAAAGAGCGATCTCGATGTTTCTGCATACTTCGGACAGAGGTCTCACCAAGATTATCGCAGTAAATGCATATCTGAGCTTGAAACCCCACGAAAACCAAGATATCGTCGGTTCTGCATATCATAGGCACTGTGGAGTGGTGAAAAGACCAGACAACATGTTACTCGCATTAAATAGCTCGAAACGAGCGATCTCGATGATTCTGCATACTTCGGACAGAAGTTTCACCAAGATTATCGTAAAAAATGCATATCTCAGCTTGAAACCCCACGAAAACCAAGATATCGCAGGTTCTGCATATCAAACGCACTGTGGAGTGGTGAAAACACCAGATAACGTGTTTCTCGCATTAAATAGATCGAAAAGTGCGATCTCGATGATTCTGCATACTTCTAACAGAAGTCTCACCATGATTATCGCAGTAAATGCATATCTGAGCTTGAAACCCCACGAAAACCAAGATATCGTCGGTTCTGCATATCATAGGCACTGTGGAGTGGTGAAAAGACCAGATAACGTGTTTCTCGCATTAAATAGCACGAAACGAGCGATCTCGATGATTAAGCATACTTCGGACAGAAGTCACACCAAGATTATCGCAGAAAATGCATATCTGAGCTTGAAACCCCACGAAAACCAAGATATCTTCGGTTCTGCATATCATACGCATGGTGGAGTAGTGAAAAGACCCGATAACGTGTTTCTCGCATTAAATAGCACGAAACGAGCGATCTCGATGATTAAGCATACTTCGGACAGAAGTCTCACCAAGATTATCGCAGAAATTGCATATCTCAGCTTGAATCCCCACGAAAACCAGGATATCGCTGGTTCTGCATATCAAACGCACTGTGGAGTGCTGAAAACACCAGATAACGGGTTTCTAGCATTAAATAGCTCGAATAGAGCGATCTCGATGGTTAAGCATACTTCGGACTGAAGTCTCACCAAGATTATCGTAAAAAATGCATATCTCAGCTTGAAACCCCACGAAAACCAAGATATCGCTGGTTCTGCATATCAAACGCACTGTGGAGTGGTGAAAACACCAGATAACGTGTTTCTCGCATTAAATAGCTCGAAAAGAGCGATCTAGATGATTCAGCATACTTCGGACAGAAGTCTCACCAAGGTTATCGCAGACAATGCATATCTCAGCTTGAAACCCCACGAAAACCAAGATATCGCCGGTTCTGCATATCCAACGCACTGTGGAGTGGTGAAAACACCAGATAACGTGTTTCTCGCATTAAATAGGTCGAAACGAGCGATCTCGATGATTAAGCATACTTCGGACAGATGTCTCATCAAGATTATCGTAAAAAATGCATATCTCAGCTTGAAACCCCACGAAAACCCAGATATCGCTGGTTCTGCATATCAAACGCACTGTGGAGTGCTGAAAACACCAGATAACGTGTTTCTCGCATTAAATAGCTCGAAAAGTGCGATCTCAATGATTCTACATACTTCGGACAGAAGTATCACCCAGATTATCGCAGAAAATGCATATCTCAGCTTGAAACCCCACGAAAACCAAGATATCTCCGGTTCTGCACATCCAACGAACTGTGGTGTGGTGAAAACCCCAGAAAACGTGTTTCTCGCATTAAACAGCTCGAAAAGAGCGCTCTTGATGTTTCTGCATACTTCGGACAGACGTTTCACCAAGAGTATCGTAGAAAATGCATATCTCAACTTGAAACCCGACGAAAACCAAACATCGCCGGTTCTGCATATCATACCAACTGTGGAGTGGTGAAAACACCA
Source organism: Anthophora plumipes (assembly GCA_951804975.1). Lineage (NCBI taxonomy): Eukaryota > Metazoa > Arthropoda > Insecta > Hymenoptera > Apidae > Anthophora > Anthophora plumipes. Next base: position 8,052,118 of record CATORF010000206.1, on the reverse strand, counting down.
GACAACGTGTTACTCGCATTAAATAGCTCGAAACGAGCGATCTCGATGATTCTGCATACTTCGGACAGAAGTTTCACCAAGATTATCGTAAAAAATGCATATCTCAGCTTGAAACCCCACGAAAACCAAGATATCGCAGGTTCTGCATATCAAACGCACTGTGGAGTGGTGAAAACACCAGATAACGTGTTTCTCGCATTAAATAGATCGAAAAGTGCGATCTCGATGATTCTGCATACTTCTAACAGAAGTCTCACCATGATTATCGCAGTAAATGCATATCTCTGCTAGAAACCCCACGAAAACCAAGATATCTCCTGTTCTGCATATCCAACGAACTGTGGAGTGGTGAAAACCCCAGAAAACGTGTTTTTCGCATTAAATAGCTCGAAAAGTACGATGTTGATGACTCTGCATACTTCGGACAGAAGTCTCACCAAGATTATCGCAGAAAATGCATATCTGAGCTTGAAACCCCACGAAAACCAAGATATCGTCGGTTCTGCATATCATAGGCACTGTGGAGTGGTGAAAAGACCAGATAACGTGTTTCTCGCATTAAATAGCACGAAACGAGCGATCTCGATGATTAAGCATACTTCGGACAGAAGTCACACCAAGATTATCGCAGAAAATGCATATCTGAGCTTGAAACCCCACGAAAACCAAGATATCGTCGGTTCTGCATATCATACGCATGGTGGAGTAGTGAAAAGACCCGATAACGTGTTTCTCGCATTAAATAGCACGAAACGAGCGATCTCGATGATTAAGCATACTTCGGACAGAAGTCTCACCAAGATTATCGCAGAAATTGCATATCTCAGCTTGAATCCCCACGAAAACCAGGATATCGCTGGTTCTGCATATCAAACGCACTGTGGAGTGCTGAAAACACCAGATAACGGGTTTCTAGCATTAAATAGCTCGAATAGAGCGATCTCGATGGTTAAGCATACTTCGGACAGAAGTCTCACCAAGATTATCGTAAAAAATGCATATCTCAGCTTGAAACCCCACGAAAACCAAGATATCGCTGGTTCTGCATATCAAACGCACTGTGGAGTGGTGAAAACACCAGATAACGTGTTTCTCGCATTAAATAGCTCGAAAAGAGCGATCTAGATGATTCAGCATACTTCGGACAGAAGTCTCACCAAGGTTATCGCAGACAATGCATATCTCAGCTTGAAACCCCACGAAAACCAAGATATCGCCGGTTCTGCATATCCAACGCACTGTGGAGTGGTGAAAACACCAGATAACGTGTTTCTCGCATTAAATAGGTCGAAACGAGCGATCTCGATGATTAAGCATTCTTCGGACAGAAGTGTCATCAAGATTATCGTAAAAAATGCATATCTCAGCTTGAAACCCCACGAAAACCAAGATATCGCTGGTACTGCATATCAAACGCCCTGTGGAGTGGTGAAAACACCAGATAACGTGTTTCTCGCATTAAATAGCACGAAAAGAGCGATCTAGATGATTCTGCATACTTCTGACAGAAGACTCACCAAGATTATCGCAGAAAAAGCATATCTCAGCTGGAAACCCCACGAAAACCAAGATATCGCCGGTTCTGCATATCAGACGCACCGTGGAGTGGTGAAAACACCAGAAAACGTGTTACTCGCATTAACTAGCTCGAAAAGAGCGTTCTCGATGATTCTGCATACTTGTCATAGATGAAACACCAAGATTATCGCAGAAAATGCATATTTCAGCTGTAAACCCCACGAAAACAAAATTATCGGCGGCTCTACATATCAAACGCACTGTGGAGTGGTCAAAACACCAGATAACGTGTTTCTCGCGTTAAATAGCTCGAAAAGAGCGATATCGATGATTCTGCATACTCCGGACAGATGTCTCACCAATATTATCGCAGAAAATCCATATCTCAGCTAGAAACCTCACGAAAATCAAGATGTCGCGGGTTCTGCATATCAAACGCACTGTGGAATGTTGAAAACACCAGAAAACTGGTTTTTTCGCATTAAATAGCTCGATAAGAGCGATCTATTTGATTCTGCATACTTCTGACTGAAGTCTCACCAATATTATCGCAGAAAATGCACATCTCAGCTAGAAACATCACGAAAATCAAGATGTCGCCGGTTCTGCATATCAAACGCACTGTGGGATGGTGAAAACACCAGCAAACGTGTTTCTCGCATTAAATAGCTCGAAAAGAGCGATCTCGATGATTCTGCATACTTCGGACAGAATTCTCACCAAGATTATCGCAGAAAATGCACATCTGAGCTTGAAACCCCACGAAAACCAAGATATCGCTGGTTCTGCATATGAAACGCACTGTGGAGTGGTGAAAACACCAGATAACATGTTTCTCGCATTAAATAGCTCGAAAAGAGCGATCTCGATGATTAAGCATACTTCGGACAGAAGTCTCACCAAGATTATCGCAGGAATTGCATATCTCAGCTTGAAACCACACGAAAACCAAGATATTGCTGGTTCTCCATATCAAACGCACTGTGGAGTGCTGAAAACACCAGATAACGTGTTTCTCGCATTAAATAGCTCGAAAAGTGCGATCTCGATGATTCTGCATTCTTCGGACAGAAGTCTCACCAAGATTATCGCAGAAAATGCATATCTCAGCTAGAAACCCCACGAAAACCAAGATATCTCCGGTTCTGCATATCAAACCAACTGTGGAGTGGTGAAAACACCATATAACGTGCTTCTCGCATTAAATAGCTCGAAAAGTGCGATCTGGATGATTCTGCATACTTCGGACAGAAGTCTCACCAAGATTATCGCAGAAAATGCATATCTCAGCTTGAAACCCCACGAAAACCAAGATATCTCCGGTTCTGCACATCCAACGAACTGTGGTGTGGTGAAAACCCCAGAAAACGTGTTTCTCGCATTAAATAGCTCGAAAAGAGCGCTCTTGATGTTTCTGCATATTTCGGACAGATGTTTCACCAAGATTATCGTAGAACATGCATATCTCCACTTGAAACCCCACGAAAACCAAGATTTCGCTGGTTCTGCATATCAAACGCACTTTGGATTGCTGAAAACACCAGATAACGTGTTACTGGCATTAAATAGCTCGAAAAGTGCGGCCTCGATGTTTCTGCATACTTCGTACAGAAGTCTCACCATGATTATCGTAAAAAATGCATATCTCAGCTTGAAACCCCACGAAAACCAAGATATCTCCGGTTCTGCATATCAAACCAACTGCGGAGTGGTGAAAACACCAGATAACGTGTTTCTCGCAATAAACAGCTCGAAAAGAGCGATCTCGATGATTCTGCATACTTCGGACAGAAGTCTCACCAAGATTATCGCAGGAATTGCATATCTCAGCTTGAAACCACACGAAAACCAAGATATCGCTGGTTCTCCATATCAAACGCACTGTGGAGTGCTGAAAACACCAGATAACGTGTTTCTCGCATTAAATAGCTCGAAAAGTGCGATCTCGATGATTCTGCATACTTCGGACAGAAGTCTCACCATGATTATCGTAAAAAATGCATATCTCAGCTTGAAACCCCAAGAAAACCAGGATATCGCTTGTTCTGCATATCAGACGCACTGTGGAATGTTGAAAACACCAGAAAACTTGTTTTTGCGCATTAAATAGCTCGAAAAGAGCGATCTAGATGATTCTGCATACTTCTGTCTCAGGTCTCACCAATATTATCGCAGAAAATGCATATCTGAGCTTGAAACCCCACGAAAACCAAGATATCGTCGGTTCTGCACATCATACGCACTGTGGAGTGGAGAAAACATCAGATAACCTGTTTCTCCCATTAAATAGCTCGAAACGAGCGATCTCGATGATTAAGCATACTTCGTACAGAAGTCTCACCAAGATTATCGAAGGAATTGCATATCTCAGCTTGAAACCCCACGAAAACCAAGATATCGCTGGTTCTGCATATCAAACGCACTGTGGAATGCTGAAAACACCAGATAACGTGTTTCTCGCATTAAATAGCTCGAAAAGAGCGATCTCGATGATTCTGCATTCTTCGTACAGAAGTCTCACCAAGATTATCGAAGGAATTGCATATCTCAGCTTGAAACCCCACGAAAACCAAGATATCGCTGGTTCTGCATATCAAACGCACTGTGGAATGCTGAAAACACCAGATAACGTGTTTCTCGCATTAAATAGCTCGAAAAGAGCGATCTCGATGATTCTGCATTCTTCGGACAGAAGTCTCACCAAGATTATCGCAGAAAATGCATATCTCAGCTAGAAACCCCACGAAAACCAAGATATCTCCGGTTCTGCATATCAAACCAACTGTGGAGTGGTGAAAACACCAGATAACGTGCTTCTCGCATTAAATAGCTCGAAAAGAGCGATCTGGATGATTCTGCATACTTCGGACAGAAGTCTCACCAAGATTATCGCAGAAAATGCATATCTCAGCTTGAAACCCCACGAAAACCAAGATATCTCCGGTTCTGCACATCCAACGAACTGTGGTGTGGTGAAAACCCCAGAAAACGTGTTTCTCGCATTAAATAGCTCGAAAAGAGCGCTCTTGATGTTTCTGCATATTTCGGACAGATGTTTCACCAAGATTATCGTAGAACAAGCATATCTCAACTTGAAACCCCACGAAAACCAAGATTTCGCTGGTTCTGCATATCAAACGCACTGTGGATTGCTGAAAACACCAGATAACGTGTTTCTGGAATTAAATAGCTCGAAAAGTGCGGTCTCGATGATTCTGCATACTTCGTACAGAAGTCTCACCATGATTATCGTAAAAAATGCATATCTCAGCTTGAAACCCCACGAAAACCAGGATATCGTCGGTTCTGCATATTAAACGCACTGTGGAGTGGTGAAAACACCAGATAACGTGTTTCTCGCATTAAATAGCTCGAAAAGAGCGATCTCGATGATTAAGCATACTTCGGACAGAAGTCTCACCAAGATCATCGCAGGAATTGCATATCTCAGCTTGAAACCACACGAAAACCAAGATATCGCTGGTTCTCCATATCAAACCAAATGTGGAGTGGTGAAAACCCCAGAAAACGTGTTCCTCGCATTAAATAGCTCGAAAAGTACGATCTCGATGACTCTGCATACTTCGGACAGAAGTCTCACCAAGATTATCGCAGAAAATGCATATCTGAGCTTGAATCCCCACGAAAACCAAGATATCGCCGGTTCTGCATATCAGACGCACTGTGGAGTGGTCAAAACACCAGAAAACTGGTTTTTTTCGCATTAAATAGCTCGAAACGAGCGATCTAGATGATTCTGCATACTTCTGACTGAAGTCTCAACAATATTATCGCAGAAAATGCATATCTCAGCTAGAAACATTACGAAAATCAAGATGTCGCCGGTTCTGCATATCAAACGTACTGTGGAGTGGTGAAAACACCAGATAACGTGTTTCTCGCATTAAATAGGTCGAAAAGAGCGATCTCGATGTTTCTGCATACTTCGGACAGAGGTCTCACCAAGATTATCGAAGGAATTGCATATCTCAGCTTGAAACCCCACGAAAACCAAGATATCGCTGGTTCTGCATATCAAACGCACTGTGGAATGCTGAAAACACCAGATAACGTGTTTCTCGCATTAAATAGCTCGAAAAGAGCGATCTCGATGATTCTGCATTCTTCGGACAGAAGTCTCACCAAGATTATCGCAGAAAATGCATATCTCAGCTAGAAACCCCACGAAAACCAAGATGTCTCCGGTTCTGCATATCAAACCAACTGTGGAGTGGTGAAAACACCAGATAACGTGCTTCTCGCATTAAATAGCTCGAAAAGAGCGATCTGGATGATTCTGCATACTTCGGACAGAAGTCTCACCAAGATTATCGCAGAAAATGCATATCTCAGCTTGAAATCCCACGAAAACCAAGATATCTCCGGTTCTGCACATCCAACGAACTGTGGTGTGGTGAAAACCCCAGAAAACGTGTTTCTCGCATTAAATAGCTCGAAAAGAGCGCTCTTGATGTTTCTGCATATTTCGGACAGATGTTTCACCAAGATTATCGTAGAACAAGCATATCTCAACTTGAAACCCCACGAAAACCAAGATTTCGCTGGTTCTGCATATCAAACGCACTGTGGATTGCTGAAAACACCAGATAACGTGTTTCTGGAATTAAATAGCTCGAAAAGTGCGGTCTCGATGATTCTGCATACTTCGTACAGAAGTCTCACCATGATTATCGTAAAAAATGCATATCTCAGCTTGAAACCCCACGAAAACCAGGATATCGTCGGTTCTGCATATTAAACGCACTGTGGAGTGGTGAAAACACCAGATAACGTGTTTCTCGCATTAAATAGCTCGAAAAGTACGATCTCGATGACTCTCTATACTTCGGACAGAAGTCTCACCAAGATTATCGCAGAAAATGCATATCTGAGCTTGAATCCCCACGAAAACCAAGATATCGCCGGTTCTGCATATCAGACGCACTGTGGAGTGGTCAAAACACCAGAAAACTGGTTTTTTTCGCATTAAATAGCTCGAAACGAGCGATCTAGATGATTCTGCATACTTCTGACAAAAGACTCACCAAGATTATCGCTGAAAATGCATATCTCAGCTTGAAACCCCACGAAAACCCAGATATCGCCGGTACTGCATATCAAACCAACTGTAAAGTGGTGAAAACAACCAGAAAAATTGTTTTTTCGCATTAAATCGCTCGAAAAGAGCGATCTAGATGATTCTGCATACTTCTGACAAAAGACTCACCAAGATTATCGCTGAAAATGCATATCTCATCTTGAAACCCCACGAAAACCCAGATATCGCCGGTTCTGCATATCAAACCAACTGTGGAGTGGTGAAAACACCAGACAACGTGTTTCTCGCATTAAATAGATCGAAATGTGCGATCTCGATGATTCTGCATACTTCTAACAGAAGTCTCACCATCATTGTCGCAGAAAATGCATATCTCTGCTAGAAACTCCACGAAAACCAAGATATCTCCTGTTCTGCATATCCAACGAACTGTGGAGTGGTGAAAACCCCAGAAAACATGTTTCTCGCATTAAATAGCTCGGAAAGAGCGATCTAGATGATTCAGCATACTTCTGACAGAAGTCTCACCAAGATTATCGTAGAAAATGCATATCTCAGCTTGATACCCTACGACAGCCAAGATGTCGCCGGTTCTGCATATCAAACGCACTGTGGAGTGGTGAAAACGCCAGATAACGTGTTTCTCGCATTAAATAGCTCGAAAAGAGCGATCTCGATGATTCTGCATACTTCTGACAGAACACTCACCAAGATTATCGCAGAAAATGCATATCTCAGCTTGAAACCCGTCCGAAACCAAGATATCTCCGGTTCTGCATGTCAAACGTACTGTGGAGTGGTGAATACACCAGAAAACGTGTTTCTCGCATTAAATAGCTCGAAAGGAGCGTTCTCGATGATTCTGCATACTTCTGACAGAAGAATCACCAAGATTATCGCAGAAAATGCATATCTCAGCTGGAAACCCCACGAAAACCAAGATATCGCCGGTTCAGCATATCAGACGCACTGTGGAGTGGTGAAAACACCTGAAAACGTGTTTCTCGCATTAACTATCTCGAAAAGAGCGTTCTCGATGATTCTGCATACTTCGGACAGAAGTCTCACAATCATTATCGCAGAAAATGCATATCTCTGCTAGAAACTCCACGAAAACCAAGATATCTCCTGTTCTGCATATCCAACGAACTGTGGAGTGGTGAAAACCCCAGAAAACATGTTTCTCGCATTAAATAGCTCGAAAAGAGCGATCTAGATGATTCAGCATACTTCTGACAGAAGTCTCACCAAGATTATCGTAGAAAATGCATATCTCAGCTTGATACCCTACGACAGCCAAGATGTCGCCGGTTCTGCATATCAAACGCACTGTGGAGTGGTGAAAACGCCAGATAACGTGTTTCTCGCATTAAATAGCTCGAAAAGAGCGATCTCGATGATTCTGCATACTTCTGACAGAACACTCACCAAGATTATCGCAGAAAATGCATATCTCAGCTTGAAACCTGTCCGAAACAAAGATATCTCCGGTTCTGCATGTCAAACGTACTGTGGAGTGGTGAATACACCAGAAAACGTGTTTCTCGCATTAAATAGCTCGAAAGGAGCGTTCTCGATGATTCTGCATACTTCTGACAGAAGAATCACCAAGATTATCGCAGAAAATGCATATCTCAGCTGGAAACCCCACGAAAACCAAGATATCGCCGGTTCAGCATATCAGACGCACTGTGGAGTGGTGAAAGCACCAGAAAACGTGTTTCTCGCATTAACTATCTCGAAAAGAGCGTTCTCGATGATTCTGCATTCTTCGGACAGAAGTCTCACCAAGATTGCCGCTGAAAATGCATATCCCAGCTGGAAACCCCGCGAAAACCAAGATATCGCCGGTTCTGCATATCAGACGCACTGTGGAGTCGTGAAAACGCCAGAAAACGTGTTTCTCGCATCAACTAGCTCGAAAAGAGCGATCTCGATTATTCTGCATACTTCTGACTGAAGTCTCAGCAAGATTATCGCAGAAAATGCATATCTCAGCTTGAAACCCGACCGAAACCAAGATATCTCCGGTTCTGCATATCAAACGCACTGTGGGGTGGTGAAAACACAAGAAAACGTGTTTCTCGCATTAAATAGCTCGAAAAGAGAGATCTAGACGATTCTGCATACTTCTGACAGAAGACTCACCAAGATTATCGCAGAAAATGCATATCTCAGCTACAAACCCCACGAAAACCAAGATATCGCCGGTTCTGCATTTCAGACGCACTGTGGAGCGGTGAAAAAACCAGAAAACGTGTTTCTCGCATTAGGTAGTTCGAAAAGAGCGTTCTCGATGTTTCTGCATCCTTCTGACAGAAGAATCACCAAGATTATCGCAGAAAATGCATGTCTCAGCTTGATACCCGACGAAAGCCAAGATATCTCCGGTTCTGCATATCAAACGCACTGTGGAGTGGTGAACATACAAGAAAACGTGTTTCTCGCATTAAATAGCTCGAAAAGAGCGATCTCGATGATTCTGCATTCTTCGGACAGAAGTCTCACCAAGATTATCGCAGAAAATGCATATCTCAGCTAGAAACCCCACGAAAACCAAGATATCTCCGGTTCTGCATATCAAACCAACTGTGGAGTGGTGAAAACACCAGATAACGTGCTTTTCGCATTAAATAGCTCGAAAAGTGCGATCTGGATGATTCTGCATACTTCGGACAGAAGTCTCACCAAGATTATCGCAGAAAATGCATATCTCAGCTTGAAACCCCACGAAAACCAAGATATCTCCGGTTCTGCACATCCAACGAACTGTGGTGTGGTGAAAACCCCAGAAAACGTGTTTCTCGCATTAAATAGCTCGAAAAGAGCGCTCTTGATGTTTCTGCATATTTCGGACAGATGTTTCACCAAGATTATCGTAGAACATGCATATCTCCACTTGAAACCCCACGAAAACCAAGATTTCGCTGGTTCTGCATATCAAACGCACTGTGGATTGCTGAAAACACCAGATAACGTGTTACTGGCATTAAATAGCTCGAAAAGTGCGGTCTCGATGTTTCTGCATACTTCGTACAGAAGTCTCACCATGATTATCGTAAAAAATGCATATCTCAGCTTGAAACCCCACGAAAACCAAGATATCTCCGGTTCTGCATATCAAACCAACTGCGGAGTGGTGAAAACACCAGATAACGTGTTTCTCGCATTAAACAGCTCGAAAAGAGCGATCTCGATGATTAAGCATACTTCGGACAGAAGTCTCACCAAGATTATCGCAGGAATTGCATATCTCAGCTTGAAACCACACGAAAACCAAGATATCGCTGGTTCTCCATATCAAACGCACTGTGGAGTGCTGAAAACACCAGATAACGTGTTTCTCGCATTAAATAGCTCGAAAAGTGCGATCTCGATGATTCTGCATACTTCGGACAGAAGTCTCACCATGATTATCGTAAAAAATGCATATCTCAGCTTGAAACCCCACGAAAACCAGGATATCGCTTGTTCTGCATATCAGACGCACTGTGGAATGTTGAAAACACCAGAAAACTTGTTTTTGCGCATTAAATAGCTCGAAAAGAGCGATCTAGATGATTCTGCATACTTCTGTCTGAGGTCTCACCAATATTATCGCAGAAAATGCATATCTGAGCTTGAAACCCCACGAAAACCAAGATATCGTCGGTTCTGCACATCATACGCACTGTGGAGTGGAGAAAACATCAGATAACCTGTTTCTCCCATTAAATAGCTCGAAACGAGCGATCTCGATGATTAAGCATACTTCGTACAGAAGTCTCACCAAGATTATCGAAGGAATTGCATATCTCAGCTTGAAACCCCACGAAAACCAAGATATCGCTGGTTCTGCATATCAAACGCACTGTGGAGTGGTGAAAACACCAGATAACGTGTTTCTCGCATTAAATAGCTCGAAAAGAGCGATCTCGATGATTCTGCATACTTCTGACTGAAGTCTCAACAATATTATCGCAGAAAATGCATATCTCAGCTAGAAACATTACGAAAATCAAGATGTCGCCGGTTCTGCATATCAAACGTACTGTGGAGTGGTGAAAACACCAGATAACGTGTTTCTCGCATTACATAGGTCGAAAAGAGCGATCTCGATGTTTCTGCATACTTCGGACAGAGGTCTCACCAAGATTATCGAAGGAATTGCATATCTCAGCTTGAAACCCCACGAAAACCAAGATATCGCTGGTTCTGCATATCAAACCAACTGTGGAGTGGTGAAAACACCAGATAACGTGCTTCTCGCATTAAATAGCTCGAAAAGAGCGATCTCGATGATTCTGCATACTTCTGACAGAACACTCACCAAGATTATCGCAGAAAATGCATATCTCAGCTTGAAACCTGTCCGAAACAAAGATATCTCCGGTTCTGCATGTCAAACGTACTGTGGAGTGGTGAATACACCAGAAAACGTGTTTCTCGCATTAAATAGCTCGAAAGGAGCGTTCTCGATGATTCTGCATACTTCTGACAGAAGAATCACCAAGATTATCGCAGAAAATGCATATCTCAGCTGGAAACCCCACGAAAACCAAGATATCGCCGGTTCAGCATATCAGACGCACTGTGGAGTGGTGAAAGCACCAGAAAACGTGTTTCTCGCATTAACTATCTCGAAAAGAGCGTTCTCGATGATTCTGCATTCTTCGGACAGAAGTCTCACCAAGATTGCCGCTGAAAATGCATATCCCAGCTGGAAACCCCGCGAAAACCAAGATATCGCCGGTTCTGCATATCAGACGCACTGTGGAGTCGTGAAAACGCCAGAAAACGTGTTTCTCGCATCAACTAGCTCGAAAAGAGCGATCTCGATTATTCTGCATACTTCTGACTGAAGTCTCAGCAAGATTATCGCAGAAAATGCATATCTCAGCTTGAAACCCGACCGAAACCAAGATATCTCCGGTTCTGCATATCAAACGCACTGTGGGGTGGTGAAAACACAAGAAAACGTGTTTCTCGCATTAAATAGCTCGAAAAGAGAGATCTAGACGATTCTGCATACTTCTGACAGAAGACTCACCAAGATTATCGCAGAAAATGCATATCTCAGCTACAAACCCCACCAAAACCAAGATATCGCCGGTTCTGCATTTCAGACGCACTGTGGAGCGGTGAAAAAACCAGAAAACGTGTTTCTCGCATTAGGTAGTTCGAAAAGAGCGTTCTCGATGTTTCTGCATCCTTCTGACAGAAGAATCACCAAGATTATCGCAGAAAATGCATGTCTCAGCTTGATACCCGACGAAAGCCAAGATATCTCCGGTTCTGCATATCAAACGCACTGTGGAGTGGTGAACATACAAGAAAACGTGTTTCTCGCATTAAATAGCTCGAAAAGAGCGATCTCGATGATTCTGCATTCTTCGGACAGAAGTCTCACCAAGATTATCGCAGAAAATGCATATCTCAGCTAGAAACCCCACGAAAACCAAGATATCTCCGGTTCTGCATATCAAACCAACTGTGGAGTGGTGAAAACACCAGATAACGTGCTTTTCGCATTAAATAGCTCGAAAAGTGCGATCTGGATGATTCTGCATACTTCGGACAGAAGTCTCACCAAGATTATCGCAGAAAATGCATATCTCAGCTTGAAACCCCACGAAAACCAAGATATCTCCGGTTCTGCACATCCAACGAACTGTGGTGTGGTGAAAACCCCAGAAAACGTGTTTCTCGCATTAAATAGCTCGAAAAGAGCGCTCTTGATGTTTCTGCATATTTCGGACAGATGTTTCACCAAGATTATCGTAGAACATGCATATCTCCACTTGAAACCCCACGAAAACCAAGATTTCGCTGGTTCTGCATATCAAACGCACTGTGGATTGCTGAAAACACCAGATAACGTGTTACTGGCATTAAATAGCTCGAAAAGTGCGGTCTCGATGTTTCTGCATACTTCGTACAGAAGTCTCACCATGATTATCGTAAAAAATGCATATCTCAGCTTGAAACCCCACGAAAACCAAGATATCTCCGGTTCTGCATATCAAACCAACTGCGGAGTGGTGAAAACACCAGATAACGTGTTTCTCGCATTAAACAGCTCGAAAAGAGCGATCTCGATGATTAAGCATACTTCGGACAGAAGTCTCACCAAGATTATCGCAGGAATTGCATATCTCAGCTTGAAACCACACGAAAACCAAGATATCGCTGGTTCTCCATATCAAACGCACTGTGGAGTGCTGAAAACACCAGATAACGTGTTTCTCGCATTAAATAGCTCGAAAAGTGCGATCTCGATGATTCTGCATACTTCGGACAGAAGTCTCACCATGATTATCGTAAAAAATGCATATCTCAGCTTGAAACCCCACGAAAACCAGGATATCGCTTGTTCTGCATATCACACGCACTGTGGAATGTTGAAAACACCAGAAAACTTGTTTTTGCGCATTAAATAGCTCGAAAAGAGCGATCTAGATGATTCTGCATACTTCTGTCTGAGGTCTCACCAATATTATCGCAGAAAATGCATATCTGAGCTTGAAACCCCACGAAAACCAAGATATCGTCGGTTCTGCACATCATACGCACTGTGGAGTGGAGAAAACATCAGATAACCTGTTTCTCCCATTAAATAGCTCGAAACGAGCGATCTCGATGATTAAGCATACTTCGTACAGAAGTCTCACCAAGATTATCGAAGGAATTGCATATCTCAGCTTGAAACCCCACGAAAACCAAGATATCGCTGGTTCTGCATATCAAACGCACTGTGGAGTGGTGAAAACTCCAGATAACGTGTTTCTCGCATTAAATAGCTCGAAAAGAGCGATCTCGATGATTCTGCATACTTCTGACTGAAGTCTCAACAATATTATCGCAGAAAATGCATATCTCAGCTAGAAACATTACGAAAATCAAGATGTCGCCGGTTCTGCATATCAAACGCACTGTGGAGTGGTGAAAACACCAGATAACGTGTTTCTCGCATTAAATAGCTCGAAAAGAGCGATCTCGATGATTCTGCATACTTCTGACTGAAGTCTCAACAATATTATCGCAGAAAATGCATATCTCAGCTAGAAACATTACGAAAATCAAGATGTCGCCGGTTCTGCATATCAAACGTACTGTGGAGTGGTGAAAACACCAGATAACGTGTTTCTCGCATTACATAGGTCGAAAAGAGCGATCTCGATGTTTCTGCATACTTCGGACAGAGGTCTCACCAAGATTATCGAAGGAATTGCATATCTCAGCTTGAAACCCCACGAAAACCAAGATATCGCTGGTTCTGCATATCAAACGCACTGTGGAATGCTGAAAACACCAGATAACGTGTTTCTCGCATTAAATAGCTCGAAAAGAGCGATCTCGATGATTCTGCATTCTTCGGACAGAAGTCTCACCAAGATTATCGCAGAAAATGCATATCTCAGCTAGAAACCCCACGAAAACCAAGATATCTCCGGTTCTGCATATCAAACCAACTGTGGAGTGGTGAAAACACCAGATAACGTGCTTCTCGCATTAAATAGCTCGAAAAGAGCGATCTGGATGATTCTGCATACTTCGGACAGAAGTCTCACCAAGATTATCGCAGAAAATGCATATCTCAGCTTGAAACCCCACGAAAACCAAGATATCTCCGGTTCTGCACATCCAACGAACTGTGGTGTGGTGAAAACCCCAGAAAACGTGTTTCTCGCATTAAATAGCTCGAAAAGTGCGGTCTCGATGATTCTGCATACTTCGTACAGAAGTCTCACCATGATTATCGTAAAAAATGCATATCTCAGCTTGAAACCCCACGAAAACCAGGATATCGTCGGTTCTGCATATTAAACGCACTGTGGAGTGGTGAAAACACCAGATAACGTGTTTCTCGCATTAAATAGCTCGAAAAGAGCGATCTCGATGATTAAGCATACTTCGGACAGAAGTCTCACCAAGATTATCGCAGGAATTGCATATCTCAGCTTGAAACCACACGAAAACCAAGATATCGCTGGTTCTCCATATCAAACCAAATGTGGAGTGGTGAAAACCCCAGAAAACGTGTTCCTCGCATTAAATAGCTCGAAAAGTACGATCTCGAAGACTCTGCATACTTCGGACAGAAGTCTCACCAAGATTATCGCAGAAAATGCATATCTGAGCTTGAATCCCCACGAAAACCAAGATATCGCCGGTTCTGCATATCAGACGCACTGTGGAGTGGTCAAAACACCAGAAAACTGGTTTTTTCGCATTAAATAGCTCGAAAAGTGCGATCTCGATGATTCTGCATACTTCGGACAGAAGTCTCACCATGATTATCGTAAAAAATGCATATCTCAGCTTGAAACCCCACGAAAACCAGGATATCGCTTGTTCTGCATATCAGACGCACTGTGGAATGTTGAAAACACCAGAAAACTTGTTTTTGCGCATTAAATAGCTCGAAAAGAGCGATCTAGATGATTCTGCATACTTCTGTCTGAGGTCTCACCAATATTATCGCAAAAAATGCATATCTGCGCTTGAAACCCCACGAAAACCAAGATATCGTCGGTTCTGCACATCATACGCACTGTGGAGTGGAGAAAACATCAGATAACCTGTTTCTCCCATTAAATAGCTCGAAACGAGCGATCTCGATGATTAAGCATACTTCGTACAGAAGTCTCACCAAGATTATCGAAGGAATTGCATATCTCAGCTTGAAACCCCACGAAAACCAAGATATCGCTGGTTCTGCATATCAAACGCACTGTGGAGTGGTGAAAACACCAGATAACGTGTTTCTCGCATTAAATAGCTCGAAAAGAGCGATCTCGATGATTAAGCATACTTCGGACAGAAGTCTCACCAAGATTATCGCAGGAATTGCATATCTCAGCTTGAAACCACACGAAAACCAAGATATCGTCGGTTCTGCATATTAAACGCACTGTGGAGTGGTGAAAACACCAGATAACGTGTTTCTCGCATTAAATAGCTCGAAAAGAGCGATCTCGATGATTCTGCATTCTTCGGACAGAAGTCTCACCAAGATTATCGCAGAAAATGCATATCTCAGCTAGAAACCCCACGAAAACAAAGATATCTCCGGTTCTGCATATCAAACCAACTGTGGAGTGGTGAAAACACCAGATAACGTGCTTCTCGCATTAAATAGCTCGAAAAGAGCGATCTGGATGATTCTGCATACTTCGGACAGAAGTCTCACCAAGATTATCGCAGAAAATGCATATCTCAGCTTGAAACCCCACGAAAACCAAGATATCTCCGGTTCTGCACATCCAACGAACTGTGGTGTGGTGAAAACCCCAGAAAACGTGTTTCTCGCATTAAATAGCTCGAAAAGAGCGCTCTTGATGTTTCTGCATATTTCGGACAGATGTTTCACCAAGATTATCGTAGAACAAGCATATCTCAACTTGAAACCCAACGAAAACCAAGATTTCGCTGGTTCTGCATATCAAACGCACTGTGGATTGCTGAAAACACCAGATAACGTGTTTCTGGAATTAAATAGCTCGAAAAGTGCGGTCTCGATGATTCTGCATACTTCGTACAGAAGTCTCACCATGATTATCGTAAAAAATGCATATCTCAGCTTGAAACCCCACGAAAACCAGGATATCGTCGGTTCTGCATATTAAACGCACTGTGGAGTGGTGAAAACACCAGATAACGTGTTTCTCGCATTAAATAGCTCGAAAAGAGCGATCTCGATGATTAAGCATACTTCGGACAGAAGTCTCACCATGATTATCGCAGGAATTGCATATCTCAGCTTGAAACCACACGAAAACCAAGATATCGCTGGTTCTCCATATCAAACCAAATGTGGAGTGGTGAAAACCCCAGAAAACGTGTTCCTCGCATTAAATAGCTCGAAAAGTACGATCTCGATGACTCTGCATACTTCGGACAGAAGTCTCACCAAGAATATCGCAGAAAATGCATATCTGAGCTTGAATCCCCACGAAAACCAAGATATCGCCGGTTCTGCATATCAGACGCACTGTGGAGTGGTCAAAACACCAGAAAACTGGTTTTTTTCGCATTAAATAGCTCGAAACGAGCGATCTCGATGATTCTGCATACTTCTGACTGAAGTCTCAACAATATTATCGCAGAAAATGCATATATCAGCTAGAAACATTACGAAAATCAAGATGTCGCCGGTTCTGCATATCAAACGTACTGTGGAGTGGTGAAAACACCAGATAACGTGTTTCTCGCATTACATAGGTCGAAAAGAGCGATCTCGATGTTTCTGCATACTTCGGACAGAGGTCTCACCAAGATTATCGAAGGAATTGCATATCTCAGCTTGAAACCCCACGAAAACCAAGATATCGCTGGTTCTGCATATCAAACGCACTGTGGAATGCTGAAAACACCAGATAACGTGTTTCTCGCATTAAATATCTCGAAAAGAGCGATCTCGATGATTCTGCATTCTTCGGACAGAAGTCTCACCAAGATTATCGCAGAAAATGCATATCTCAGCTAGAAACCCCACGAAAACCAAGATATCTCCGGTTCTGCATATCAAACCAACTGTGGAGTGGTGAAAACACCAGATAACGTGCTTCTCGCATTAAATAGCTCGAAAAGAGCGATCTGGATGATTCTGCATACTTCGGACAGAAGTCTCACCAAGATTATCGCAGAAAATGCATATCTCAGCTTGAAACCCCACGAAAACCAAGATATCTCCGGTTCTGCACATCCAACGAACTGTGGTGTGGTGAAAACCCCAGAAAACGTGTTTCTCGCATTAAATAGCTCGAAAAGTGCGGTCTCGATGATTCTGCATACTTCGTACAGAAGTCTCACCATGATTATCGTAAAAAATGCATATCTCAGCTTGAAACCCCACGAAAACCAGGATATCTCCGGTTCTGCACATCCAACGAACTGTGGTGTGGTGAAAACCCCAGAAAACGTGTTTCTCGCATTAAATAGCTCGAAAAGAGCGCTCTTGATGTTTCTGCATATTTCGGACAGATGTTTCACCAAGATTATCGTAGAACAAGCATATCTCAACTTGAAACCCAACGAAAACCAAGATTTCGCTGGTTCTGCATATCAAACGCACTGTGGATTGCTGAAAACACCAGATAACGTGTTTCTGGAATTAAATAGCTCGAAAAGTGCGGTCTCGATGATTCTGCATACTTCGTACAGAAGTCTCACCATGATTATCGTAAAAAATGCATATCTCAGCTTGAAACCCCACGAAAACCAGGATATCGTCGGTTCTGCATATTAAACGCACTGTGGAGTGGTGAAAACACCAGATAACGTGTTTCTCGCATTAAATAGCTCGAAAAGAGCGATCTCGATGATTAAGCATACTTCGGACAGAAGTCTCACCATGATTATCGCAGGAATTGCATATCTCAGCTTGAAACCACACGAAAACCAAGATATCGCTGGTTCTCCATATCAAACCAAATGTGGAGTGGTGAAAACCCCAGAAAACGTGTTCCTCGCATTAAATAGCTCGAAAAGTACGATCTCGATGACTCTGCATACTTCGGACAGAAGTCTCACCAAGAATATCGCAGAAAATGCATATCTGAGCTTGAATCCCCACGAAAACCAAGATATCGCCGGTTCTGCATATCAGACGCACTGTGGAGTGGTCAAAACACCAGAAAACTGGTTTTTTTCGCATTAAATAGCTCGAAACGAGCGATCTCGATGATTCTGCATACTTCTGACTGAAGTCTCAACAATATTATCGCAGAAAATGCATATATCAGCTAGAAACATTACGAAAATCAAGATGTCGCCGGTTCTGCATATCAAACGTACTGTGGAGTGGTGAAAACACCAGATAACGTGTTTCTCGCATTACATAGGTCGAAAAGAGCGATCTCGATGTTTCTGCATACTTCGGACAGAGGTCTCACCAAGATTATCGAAGGAATTGCATATCTCAGCTTGAAACCCCACGAAAACCAAGATATCGCTGGTTCTGCATATCAAACGCACTGTGGAATGCTGAAAACACCAGATAACGTGTTTCTCGCATTAAATATCTCGAAAAGAGCGATCTCGATGATTCTGCATTCTTCGGACAGAAGTCTCACCAAGATTATCGCAGAAAATGCATATCTCAGCTAGAAACCCCACGAAAACCAAGATATCTCCGGTTCTGCATATCAAACCAACTGTGGAGTGGTGAAAACACCAGATAACGTGCTTCTCGCATTAAATAGCTCGAAAAGAGCGATCTGGATGATTCTGCATACTTCGGACAGAAGTCTCACCAAGATTATCGCAGAAAATGCATATCTCAGCTTGAAACCCCACGAAAACCAAGATATCTCCGGTTCTGCACATCCAACGAACTGTGGTGTGGTGAAAACCCCAGAAAACGTGTTTCTCGCATTAAATAGCTCGAAAAGTGCGGTCTCGATGATTCTGCATACTTCGTACAGAAGTCTCACCATGATTATCGTAAAAAATGCATATCTCAGCTTGAAACCCCACGAAAACCAGGATATCGTCGGTTCTGCATATTAAACGCACTGTGGAGTGGTGAAAACACCAGATAACGTGTTTCTCGCATTAAATAGCTCGAAAAGAGCGATCTCGATGATTAAGCATACTTCGGACAGAAGTCTCACCAAGATTATCGCAGGAATTGCATATCTCAGCTTGAAACCACACGAAAACCAAGATATCGCTGGTTCTCCATATCAAACCAAATGTGGAGTGGTGAAAACCCCAGAAAACGTGTTCCTCGCATTAAATAGCTCGAAAAGTACGATCTCGAAGACTCTGCATACTTCGGACAGAAGTCTCACCAAGATTATCGCAGAAAATGCATATCTGAGCTTGAATCCCCACGAAAACCAAGATATCGCCGGTTCTGCATATCAGACGCACTGTGGAGTGGTCAAAACACCAGAAAACTGGTTTTTTCGCATTAAATAGCTCGAAACGAGCGATCTAGATGATTCTGCATACTTCTGACTGAAGTCTCAACAATATTATCGCAGAAAATGCATATCTCAGCTAGAAACATTACGAAAATCAAGATGTCGCCGGTTCTGCATATCAAACGTACTGTGGAGTGGTGAAAACACCAGATAACGTGTTTCTCGCATTAAATAGGTCGAAAAGAGCGATCTCGATGTTTCTGCATACTTCGGACAGAGGTCATACCAAGATTATCGCAGAAAATGCATATCTCAGCTTGAAACCCCACGGAAACCAAGATATCTCCGGTTCTGCATATCAAACGTACTGTGGAGTGGTGAATACACCAGAAAACGTGTTTCTCGCATTAAATAGCTCGAAAGGAGCGTTCTCGATGATTCTGCATACTTCTGACAGAAGAATCACCAAGATTATCGCAGAAAATGCATATCTCAGCTGGAAACCCCACGAAAACCAAGATATCGCCGGTTCTGCATATCAAACGCACTGTGGAGTGGTCAAAACACCAGATAACGTGTTTCCCGCATTAAATAGCTCGAAAAGAGCGATCTCGATGATTCTGCATACTTCGGACAGAAGTCTCACCAAGATTGCCGCAGAAAATGCATATCTCAGCTGGAAATCCCACGAAAACCAAGATATCGCCGGTTCTGCATATCAGACGCACTGTGGAGTGGTGAAAACAACCAGAGAACGTGTTTCTCGCATTAAATGGCTCGAAAAGAGGGATCTCGATGATTCTGCATACTTCTGACAGAAGACTCTCCAAGATTATCGCAGAAAATGCATATCTCAGCTGGAAACACCACGAAAATCAAGATATCGCCGGTTCTGCATATCAAACGCACTGTGGAATGTTGAAAACACCAGAAAACTTGTTTTTTCGCATTAAATAGCTCGAAACGAGCGATCTCGATGATTCTGCATACTTCGGACAGAAGTCTCACCAAGATTATCGTAAAAAATGCATATCTCAGCTTGAAACCCCACGAAAACCAAGATATCGCCGGTTCTGCATATCAAACGCACTGTGGAGTGGTGAAAACACCAGATAACGTGTTTCTCGCATTAAATAGCTCGAAAAGCGAGATCCCGATGATTCTGCATACTTCTGACAAAAGACTCACCAAGATTATCGCTGAAAATGCATATCTCAGCTTGAAACCCCACGAAAACCCAGATATCGCCGGTACTGCATATCAAACCAACTGTAAAGTGGTGAAAACAACCAGAAAAATTGTTTTTTCGCATTAAATCGCTCGAAAAGAGCGATCTAGATGATTCTGCATACTTCTGACAAAAGACTCACCAAGATTATCGCTGAAAATGCATATCTCATCTTGAAACCCCACGAAAACCCAGATATCGCCGGTTCTGCATATCAAACCAACTGTGGAGTGGTGAAAACACCAGACAACGTGTTTCTCGCATTAAATAGATCGAAATGTGCGATCTCGATGATTCTGCATACTTCTAACAGAAGTCTCACCATCATTATCGCAGAAAATGCATATCTCTGCTAGAAACTCCACGAAAACCAAGATATCTCCTGTTCTGCATATCCAACGAACTGTGGAGTGGTGAAAACCCCAGAAAACATGTTTCTCGCATTAAATAGCTCGGAAAGAGCGATCTAGATGATTCAGCATACTTCTGACAGAAGTCTCACCAAGATTATCGTAGAAAATGCATATCTCAGCTTGATACCCTACGACAGCCAATATGTCGCCGGTTCTGCATATCAAACGCACTGTGGAGTGGTGAAAACGCCAGATAACGTGTTTCTCGCATTAAATAGCTCGAAAAGAGCGATCTCGATGATGCTGCATACTTCTGACAGAACACTCACCAAGATTATCGCAGAAAATGCATATCTCAGCTTGAAACCCGTCCGAAACCAAGATATCTCCGGTTCTGCATGTCAAACGTACTGTGGAGTGGTGAATACACCAGAAAACGTGTTTCTCGCATTAAATAGCTCGAAAGGAGCGTTCTCGATGATTCTGCATACTTCTGACAGAAGAATCACCAAGATTATCGCAGAAAATGCATATCTCAGCTGGAAACCCCACGAAAACCAAGATATCGCCGGTTCAGCATATCAAACGCACTGTGGAGTGGTGAAAACACCAGAAAACGTGTTTCTCGCAGTAACTATCTCGAAAAGAGCGTTCTCGATGATTCTGCATACTTCTGACAGAACACTCACCAAGATTATCGCAGAAAATGCATATCTCAGCTTGAAACCCGTCCGAAACCAAGATATCTCCGGTTCTGCATGTCAAACGTACTGTGGAGTGGTGAATACACCAGAAAACGTGTTTCTCGCATTAACTATCTCGAAAAGAGCGTTCTCGATGATTCTGCTTTCTTCGGACAGAAGTCTCACCAAGATTGCCGCTGAAAATGCATATCCCAGCTGGAAACCCCGCGAAAACCAAGATATCGCCGGTTCTGCATATCAGACGCACTGTGGAGTCGTGAAAACGCCAGAAAACGTGTTTCTCGCATCAACTAGCTCGAAAAGAGCGATCTCGATTATTCTGCATACTTCTGACTGAAGTCTCAGCAAGATTATCGCAGAAGATGCATATCTCAGCTTGAAACCCTACGACAGCCAAGATGTCGCCGGTTCTGCATATCAAACGCACTGTGGAGTGGTGAAAACGCCAGATAACGTGTTTCTCGCATTAAATAGCTCGAAAAGAGCGATCTCGATGATTCTGCATACTTCTGACAGAACACTCACCAAGATTATCGCAGAAAATGCTTATCTCAGCTTGAAACCCGTCCGAAACCAAGATATCTCCGGTTCTGCATGTCAAACGTACTGTGGAGTGGTGAATACACCAGAAAACGTGTTTCTCGCATTAAATAGCTCGAAAGGAGCGTTCTCGATGATTCTGCATACTTCTGACAGAAGAATCACCAAGATTATCGCAGAAAATGCATGTCTCAGCTTGATACCCGACGAAAGCCAAGATATCGCCGGTTCTGCATTTCAGACGCACTGTGGAGTGGTGAAAAAACCAGAAAACGTGTTTCTCGCATTAAGTAGCTCGAAAAGAGCGTGCTCGATGATTCTGCATACTTCTCATAGCTGAAACACCAAGCTGATCGCAGAAAATGCATATGTCAGCTGGAAACCCCACGAAAACCAAGTTGTCGGCGGCTCTACATATCAAACGCACTGTGGAGTGGTCAAAACACCAGATAACGTGTTTCCCGCATTAAATAGCTCGAAATGAGCGATCTCGATGATTCTGCATACTTCGGACAGAAGTCTCACCAAGATTATCGTAGAAAATGCATATCTCAACTTGAAACCCGACGAAAACCAAACATCGCGGGTTCTGCATATCAAACGCACTGTGGAGTGGTGAAAACACCAGATAAGGTTTTTCTCGCATTAACTAGCTTGAAAAGTGCGATCTCGATGATTCAGCATACTTCGGACAGAAGTCTCTACAAGTTTATCGCAGAAAATGCATATCTCAGCTTGAAACCCCTCGAAAACCAAGATATCACCTGTTCTGCATATCCAACGAACTGTGGTGTGGTGAAAACCCCAGAAAACGTGTTTCTCGCATTAAATAGCTCGAAATGAGCGATCTCGATGATTCTGCACACTTCGGACAGAAGTCTCACCAAGATTATCGCAGAAAATGCATATCTCAGCTACAAACCCCACGAAAACCAAGATATCGCCGGTTCTGCATTTCAGACGCACTGTGGAGTGGTGAAAAAACCAGAAAACGTGTTTCTCGCATTAGGTAGTTCGAAAAGAGAGTTCTCGATGTTTCTGCATACTTCTGACAGAAGAATCACCAAGATTATCGTAAAAAATGCATATCTCAGCTTGAAACCCAACGAAAGCCAAGATATCGCTGGTTCTGCATATCAAACGCACTGTGGAGTGGTGAAAACACCAGACAAGGTTTTTCTCGCATTAATTAGCTCGAAAAGAGCGATCTCGATGATTCAGCATACTTCGGACAGAAGTCTCACCAAGTTAATCGCAGAAAATGCATATCTCAGCTTGAAACCCCTCGAAACCCAAGATATCACCTGTTCTGCATATCCAACGAACTGTGGTGTGGTGAAAACCCCAGAAAACGCGTTTCTCGCATTAAATAGCTCGAAAAGTGCGCTGTTGATGTTTCTGCATACTTCGGACAGATGTTTCACCAAGATTATCGTAGAAAATGCATATCTCAACTTGAAACCCGACGAAAACCAAACATCGCGGGTTCTGCATATCATACGCACTGTGGAGTGGTGAAAACACCAGATAAGGTTTTTCTCGCATTAACTAGCTTGAAAAGTGAGATCTCGAAGGTTCAGCATACTTCGGACAGAAGTCTCTACAAGTTTATCGCAGAAAATGCATATCTCAGCTTGAAACCCCACGAAAACCAAGATATCACCTGTTCTGCATATCCAACGAACTGTGGTGTGGTGAAAACCCCAGAAAACGTGTTTTTCGCATTAAATAGCTCGAAATGAGAGATCTCGATGATTCTGCTCGTTTCGGACAGAAGTCTCACCAAGATTATCGCAGACAATGCATATCTCAGCTGGAAACACCACGAAAATCAAGATATCGCCGGTTCTGCATATCAAACGCACTGTGGAATGTTGAAAACACCAGAAAACTTGTTTTTCGCATTAAATAGCTCGAAAAGAGCGATCTAGATGATTCAGCATACTTCTGACAAAAGACTCACCAAGATTATCGCTGAAAATGCATATATCAGCTGGAAACACCACGAAAATCAAGATATCGCCGGTTCTGCATATCAAACGCACTGTGGAGTGGGGAAAACACCAGATAACGTGTTTCTCGCATTAAGTTGCTCGAAAAGAGCGAACTCGGAGATTCTGCATACTTCTTACAGAAGTCTCACCAAGATTAACGTAGAAAATGCATGTCTCAGCTTGAAACCCGACGAAATCCAAGATGTCGCTGGTTCCGCATATCTAACGCACTGTGGAGTGGTGAAAGCACCAGTTAACGTGTTTCTCGCACTAAATAGCTCGAAAAGAGGGATCTCGATGATTCTGCATACTTCTGACAGAAGACTCACCAAGATTATCGCAGAAAATGCATATCTCAGCTGGAAACACCACGAAAATCAAGATAATGCCGGTTCTGCATATCAAACGCACTGTGGAGTGGTGAAAACAACCAGTTATCGTGTTTCTCGCATTAAGTTGCTCGAAAAGAGCGATCTCGAAGATTCTGCATACTTCTGACAGACGTCTCAAAAAGATTATCGTAGAAAATGCATAACTCGGCTTGAAATCCGACGAAATCTAAGATGTCGCCGGTTCAGCATATCAAACGCACTGAGGAGTGGTGAAAACACCGGATAACGTGTTTCTCGCATTAACTATCTCGAAAAGAGCGTTCTCGATGATTCTGCATTCTTCGGACAGAAGTCTCACCAAGATTGCCGCTGAAAATGCATATCCCAGCTGGAAACCCCGCGAAAACCAAGATATCGCCGGTTCTGCATATCAGACGCACTGTGGAGTCGTGAAAACGCCAGAAAACGTGTTTCTCGCATCAACTAGCTCGAAAAGAGCGATCTCGATTATTCTGCATACTTCTGACTGAAGTCTCAGCAAGATTATCGCAGAAGATGCATATCTCAGCTTGAAACCCTACGACAGCCAAGATGTCGCCGGTTCTGCATATCAAACGCACTGTGGAGTGGTGAAAACGCCAGATAACGTGTTTCTCGCATTAAATAGCTCGAAAAGAGCGATCTCGATGATTCTGCATACTTCTGACAGAACACTCACCAAGATTATCGCAGAAAATGCATATCTCAGCTTGAAACCCGTCCGAAACCAAGATATCTCCGGTTCTGCATGTCAAACGTACTGTGGAGTGGTGAATACACCAGAAAACGTGTTTCTCGCATTAAATAGCTCGAAAGGAGCGTTCTCGATGATTCTGCATACTTCTGACAGAAGAATCACCAAGATTATCGCAGAAAATGCATGTCTCAGCTTGATACCCGACGAAAGCCAAGATATCGCCGGTTCTGCATTTCAGACGCACTGTGGAGTGGTGAAAAAACCAGAAAACGTGTTTCTCGCATTAAGTAGCTCGAAAAGAGCGTGCTCGATGATTCTGCATACTTCTCATAGCTGAAACACCAAGCTGATCGCAGAAAATGCATATGTCAGCTGGAAACCCCACGAAAACCAAGTTGTCGGCGGCTCTACATATCAAACGCACTGTGGAGTGGTCAAAACACCAGATAACGTGTTTCCCGCATTAAATAGCTCGAAATGAGCGATCTCGATGATTCTGCATACTTCGGACAGAAGTCTCACCAAGATTATCGTAGAAAATGCATATCTCAACTTGAAACCCGACGAAAACCAAACATCGCGGGTTCTGCATATCAAACGCACTGTGGAGTGGTGAAAACACCAGATAAGGTTTTTCTCGCATTAACTAGCTTGAAAAGTGCGATCTCGATGATTCAGCATACTTCGGACAGAAGTCTCTACAAGTTTATCGCAGAAAATGCATATCTCAGCTTGAAACCCCTCGAAAACCAAGATATCACCTGTTCTGCATATCCAACGAACTGTGGTGTGGTGAAAACCCCAGAAAACGTGTTTCTCGCATTAAATAGCTCGAAATGAGCGATCTCGATGATTCTGCACACTTCGGACAGAAGTCTCACCAAGATTATCGCAGAAAATGCATATCTCAGCTACAAACCCCACGAAAACCAAGATATCGCCGGTTCTGCATTTCAGACGCACTGTGGAGTGGTGAAAAAACCAGAAAACGTGTTTCTCGCATTAGGTAGTTCGAAAAGAGAGTTCTCGATGTTTCTGCATACTTCTGACAGAAGAATCACCAAGATTATCGTAAAAAATGCATATCTCAGCTTGAAACCCAACGAAAGCCAAGATATCGCTGGTTCTGCATATCAAACGCACTGTGGAGTGGTGAAAACACCAGACAAGGTTTTTCTCGCATTAATTAGCTCGAAAAGAGCGATCTCGATGATTCAGCATACTTCGGACAGAAGTCTCACCAAGTTAATCGCAGAAAATGCATATCTCAGCTTGAAACCCCTCGAAACCCAAGATATCACCTGTTCTGCATATCCAACGAACTGTGGTGTGGTGAAAACCCCAGAAAACGCGTTTCTCGCATTAAATAGCTCGAAAAGTGCGCTGTTGATGTTTCTGCATACTTCGGACAGATGTTTCACCAAGATTATCGTAGAAAATGCATATCTCAACTTGAAACCCGACGAAAACCAAACATCGCGGGTTCTGCATATCATACGCACTGTGGAGTGGTGAAAACACCAGATAAGGTTTTTCTCGCATTAACTAGCTTGAAAAGTGAGATCTCGAAGGTTCAGCATACTTCGGACAGAAGTCTCTACAAGTTTATCGCAGAAAATGCATATCTCAGCTTGAAACCCCACGAAAACCAAGATATCACCTGTTCTGCATATCCAACGAACTGTGGTGTGGTGAAAACCCCAGAAAACGTGTTTTTCGCATTAAATAGCTCGAAATGAGAGATCTCGATGATTCTGCTCGTTTCGGACAGAAGTCTCACCAAGATTATCGCAGACAATGCATATCTCAGCTGGAAACACCACGAAAATCAAGATATCGCCGGTTCTGCATATCAAACGCACTGTGGAATGTTGAAAACACCAGAAAACTTGTTTTTCGCATTAAATAGCTCGAAAAGAGCGATCTAGATGATTCAGCATACTTCTGACAAAAGACTCACCAAGATTATCGCTGAAAATGCATATATCAGCTGGAAACACCACGAAAATCAAGATATCGCCGGTTCTGCATATCAAACGCACTGTGGAGTGGGGAAAACACCAGATAACGTGTTTCTCGCATTAAGTTGCTCGAAAAGAGCGAACTCGGAGATTCTGCATACTTCTTACAGAAGTCTCACCAAGATTAACGTAGAAAATGCATGTCTCAGCTTGAAACCCGACGAAATCCAAGATGTCGCTGGTTCCGCATATCTAACGCACTGTGGAGTGGTGAAAGCACCAGTTAACGTGTTTCTCGCACTAAATAGCTCGAAAAGAGGGATCTCGATGATTCTGCATACTTCTGACAGAAGACTCACCAAGATTATCGCAGAAAATGCATATCTCAGCTGGAAACACCACGAAAATCAAGATAATGCCGGTTCTGCATATCAAACGCACTGTGGAGTGGTGAAAACAACCAGTTATCGTGTTTCTCGCATTAAGTTGCTCGAAAAGAGCGATCTCGAAGATTCTGCATACTTCTGACAGACGTCTCAAAAAGATTATCGTAGAAAATGCATAACTCGGCTTGAAATCCGACGAAATCTAAGATGTCGCCGGTTCAGCATATCAAACGCACTGAGGAGTGGTGAAAACACCGGATAACGTGTTTCTCGCATTAAATAGCTCGAAAAGAGCGATCCCGATGATTCTGCATACTTCTGACAGAAGTCTCAGCAAGATTATCGTAGAAAATGCATATCTCAGCTTGATACCCTACGACAGCAAATATGTGGCAGGTTCTGCATATCAAACGCACTGTGGAGTGGTGAAAACGCCAGATAACATGTTTCTCGCATTAACTAGCTCGAAAAGAGCGATCTCGAAGATTCTGCATACTTCTGACAGACGTCTCACCAAGATTATCGTAGAAAATGCTATCTCAGCTTGAAACCCGACGAAATCCAAGATGTCGCCGGTTCTGCATATCAAACGCACGGTGGAGTGGTGAAAACACCAGATAACGTGTTTCTCGCATTAAATAGCTCGAAAATAGGGATCTCGATGATTCTGCATACTCCTGACAGAAGACTCACCAAGATTATCGCAGAAAATGCATATCTCAGCTGGACACACCACGAAAATCAAGATATCGCCGGTTCTGCATATCAAACGCACTGTGGAATGTAGAAAGCACCAGAAAACTTGTTTTTTCGAATGAAATAGTTCGAAAAGAGCGATCCCGATGATTCTGCATACTTCTGACAGACGTCTCACCAAGATTATCGTAGAAAATGCATATCTCAGCTTGAAACCCGACCGAAACCAAGATATCTCCGGTTCTGCATGTCAAACGTACTGTGGAGTGGTGAATACACCAGAAAACGTGTTTCTCGCATTAAATAGCTCGAAAAGAGCGATCTAGATGATTCTGCATACTTCTGACAGAAGTCTCACCAAGATTATCCTAGAATGTGCATATCTCAGCTTGAACCCCGACGAAATCCAAGATGTCGCCGGCTCTGCATATCAAACGCACTGTGGAGTGGTGAAAACACCAGAGAACTTGTTTTTTCGCATTAAATAGCTCGAAACGCGCGATCCCGATGATTCTGCATACTTCTGACTGAAGTCTCACCAAGATTCTCGTAGAAAATGCATATCTGAGCTTGAAACTCGACGAAATCCAAGATGTCGCCGGTTCTGAATGTCAAACGCACTGTGGAGTGGTGAAAACACCAGATAACGTGTTTCTCGCATTAAATAGCTCGAAAAGAGGGGTCTCGATGATTCTGCATACTACTGACAGAAGACTCACCAAGATTATCGACGAAAATGCATATCTCAGGTTGAAATCTCACGAAAATCAAGATTTCGCCGGTTCTGCATATCAAACGCACTGTGGAGTCGTGAAAACATCAGATAACGTGTTTCTCGCATTAAATAGCTCGAAAAGAGGGATCTCGATGATTCTGCATACTTCTGACAGATGACTCACCAAGATTATCGCACAAAATGCATATCTCAGCTGGAAACACCACGAAAATCAAGATATCGCCGGTTCTGCATATAAATCGCTCTGTGGAGTGGTGAAAACACCAGATAACCTGTTTGTCGCATTAAATAGCTCGAAAAGAGCAATCTAGATGATTCTGCATACTTCTGACGGAAGTCTCACCAAGATTATCACAGAAAATGCATACCTCAGCTTGAAATCTCACGAAAATCAAGATGTCGCCGCTTCTGCATATCAAACGCACTGTGGAGTGGTGAAAACAACCAGATAACGTGTTTCTCGAATTAAATAGCTCGAAAAGAACGATATAGATGATTCTGCATACTTCTGAGAGAAGTCTCACCAAGATTATCGTAGAAAATGCATATCTCAGCTTGAAACCCGACCGAAACCAAGATATCTCCGGTTCTGCATGTCAAACGCACTGTGGAGTGGTGAATACACCAGAAAACGTGTTTCTCGCATTAAATAGCTCGAAAAGAGCGATCCCGATGATTCTGCATACTTCTGACTGAAGTCTCACCAAGATTCTCGTAGAAAATGCATATCTGAGCTTGAAACCCGACGAAATCCAAAATGTCGCCGGTTCTGCATGTCAAACGCTCTGTGGAGTGGTGAAAACACCAGATAACGTGTTTCTCGCATTAAATAGCTCGAAAAGAGCGATCCCGATAATTCTGCATACTTCTGACAGACGTCTCACCAAGATTATCGTAGAAAATGCATATCTCAGCTTGAAACCCGACCGAAACCAAGATATCTCCGGTTCTGCATGTTAAACGTACTGTGGAGTGGAGAATACACCAGACAACGTGTTTCTCGCATTAAATAGCTCGAAAAGAGCGATCCCGATAATTCTGCATACTTCTGACAGACGTCTCACCAAGATTATACTAGAATGTGCATATCTCAGCTTGAACCCCGACGAAATCCAAGATGTCGCCGGTTCTGCATATCAAACGCACTGTGGAGTGGTGAAAACACCAGATAACGTGTTTCTCGCATTAAATAGCTCGAAAAGAGCGATCCCGATAATTCTGCATACTTCTGACAGACGTCTCACCAAGATTATCCTAGAATGTGCATATCTCAGCTTGAACCCCGACTAAATCCAAGATGTCGCCGGTTCTGCATATCAAACGCACTGTGGAGTGGTGAAAACACCAGATAACGTGTTTCTGGAATTAAATAGCTCGAAAAGTGCGGTCTCGATGATTCTGCATACTTCGTACAGAAGTCTCACCATGATTATCGTAAAAAATGCATATCTCAGCTTGAAACCTCACGAAAACAAAGTTATCTCCGGTTCTGCGCATCAAACGGACTGTGGTGTGGTGAAAACACCAGAAAACTTGTTTTTTCGCATTAGATAGCACGAAACGGGCGATCTAGATGATTCTGCATACTTCTGACAGAAGTCTCACCAAGATTATCGCAGGAAATGCATACCTGAGCTTGAAATCTCACGAAAATCAAGATGTCGCCGCTTCTGCATATCAAACGCACTGTGGAGTGGTGAAAACAACCAGATAACGTGTTTCTCGCATTAAATAGCTCGAAAAGAGCGATCGCGATAATTCTGCATACTTCTGACAGACGTCTCACCAAGATTATCGTAGAAAATGCATATCTCAGCTTGAAACCCGACCGAAACCAAGATATCTCCGGTTCTGCATGTCAAACGTACTGTGGAGTGGAGAATACACCAGACGACGTGTTTCTCGCATTAAATAGCTCGAAAGGAGCGTTCTCGATGATTCTGCATACTTCTGACAGAAGAATCACCAAGATCATCGCAGAAAATGCATATCTCAGCTGGAAACCCCACGAAAACCAAGATATCGCCGGTTCAGCATATCAGACGCACTGTGGAGTGGTGAAAACACCAGAAAACGTGTTTCTCGCATTAACTATCTCGAAAAGAGCGTTCTCGATGATTCTGCATACTTCGGACAGAAGTCTCACAATCATTAACGCAGAAAATGCATATCTCTGCTAGAAACTCCACGAAAACCAAGATATCTCCTGTTCTGCATATCCAACGAACTGTGGAGTGGTGAAAACCCCAGAAAACATGTTTCTCGCATTAAATAGCTCGAAAAGAGCGATCTAGATGATTCAGCATACTTCTGACAGAAGTCTCACCAAGATTATCGTAGAAAATGCATATCTCAGCTTGATACCCTACGACAGCCAAGATGTCGCCGGTTCTGCATATCAAACGCACTGTGGAGTGGTGAAAACGCTAGATAACGTGTTTCTCGCATTAAATAGCTCGAAAAGAGCGATCTCGATGATTCTGCATACTTCTGACAGAACACTCACCAAGATTATCGCAGAAAATGCATATCTCAGCTTGAAACCCGTCCGAAACCAAGATATCTCCGGTTCTGCATGTCAAACGTACTGTGGAGTGGTGAATACACCAGAAAACGTGTTTCTCGCATTAAATAGCTCGAAAGGAGCGTTCTCAATGATTCTGCATACTTCTGACAGAAGAATCACCAAGATTATCGCAGAAAATGCATATCTCAGCTGGAAACCCCACGAAAACCAAGATATCGCCGGTTCAGCATATCAGACGCACTGTGGAGTGGTGAAAGCACCAGAAAACGTGTTTCTCACATTAACTATCTCGAAAAGAGCGTTCTCGATGATTCTGCATTCTTCGGACAGAAGTCTCACCAAGATTGCCGCTGAAAATGCATATCCCAGCTGGAAACCCCGCGAAAACCAAGATATCGCCGGTTCTGCATATCAGACGCACTGTGGAGTCGTGAAAACGCCAGAAAACGTGTTTCTCGCATCAACTAGCTCGAAAAGAGCGATCTCGATTATTCTGCATACTTCTGACTGAAGTCTCAGCAAGATTATCGCAGAAAATGCATATCTCAGCTTGAAACCCGACCGAAACCAAGATATCTCCGGTTCTGCATATCAAACGCACTGTGGGGTGGTGAAAACACAAGAAAACGTGTTTCTCGCATTAAATAGCTCGAAACGAGCGATCTAGACGATTCTGCATACTTCTGACAGAAGACTCACCAAGATTATCGCAGAAAATGCATATCTCAGCTACAAACCCCACGAAAACCAAGATATCGCCGGTTCTGCATTTCAGACGCACTGTGGAGCGGTGAAAAAACCAGAAAACGTGTTTCTCGCATTAGGTAGTTCGAAAAGAGCGTTCTCGATGTTTCTGCATCCTTCTGACAGAAGAATCACCAAGATTATCGCAGAAAATGCATGTCTCAGCTTGATACCCGACGAAAGCCAAGATATCTCCGGTTCTGCATATCAAACGCACTGTGGAGTGGTGAACATACAAGAAAACGTGTTTCTCGCATTAAATAGCTCGAAAAGAGCGATCTCGATGATTCTGCATTCTTCGGACAGAAGTCTCACCAAGATTATCGCAGAAAATGCATATCTCAGCTAGAAACCCCACGAAAACCAAGATATCTCCGGTTCTGCATATCAAACCAACTGTGGAGTGGTGAAAACACCAGATAACGTGCTTCTCGCATTAAATAGCTCGAAAAGTGCGATCTGGATGATTCTGCATACTTCGGACAGAAGTCTCACCAAGATTATCGCAGAAAATGCATATCTCAGCTTGAAACCCCACGAAAACCAAGATATCTCCGGTTCTGCACATCCAACGAACTGTGGTGTGGTGAAAACCCAAGAAAACGTGTTTCTCGCATTAAATAGCTCGAAAAGAGCGCTCTTGATGTTTCTGCATATTTCGGACAGATGTTTCACCAAGATTATCGTAGAACATGCATATCTCCACTTGAAACCCCACGAAAACCAGGATATCGCTTGTTCTGCATATCAGACGCACTGTGGAATGTTGAAAACACCAGAAAACTTGTTTTTGCGCATTAAATAGCTCGAAAAGAGCGATCTAGATGATTCTGCATACTTCTGTCTGAGGTCTCACCAATATTATCGCAGAAAATGCATATCTGAGCTTGAAACACCACGAAAACCAAGATATCGTCGGTTCTGCACATCATACGCACTGTGGAGTGGAGAAAACATCAGATAACCTGTTTCTCCCATTAAATAGCTCGAAACGAGCGATCTCGATGATTAAGCATACCTCGTACAGAAGTCTCACCAAGATTATCGAAGGAATTGCATATCTCAGCTTGAAACCCCACGAAAACCAAGATATCGCTGGTTCTGCATATCAAACGCACTGTGGAATGCTGAAAACACCAGATAACGTGTTTCTCGCATTAAATAGCTCGAAAAGAGCGATCTCGATGATTCTGCATTCTTCGGACAGAAGTCTCACCAAGATTATCGCAGAAAATGCATATCTCAGCTAGAAACCCCACGAAAAACCAAGATATCTCCGGTTCTGCATATCAAACCAACTGTGGAGTGGTGAAAACACCAGATAACGTGCTTCTCGCATTAAATAGCTCGAAAAGAGCGATCTGGATGATTCTGCATACTTCGGACAGAAGTCTCACCAAGATTATCGCAGAAAATGCATATCTCAGCTTGAAACCCCACGAAAACCAAGATATCTCCGGTTCTGCACATCCAACGAACTGTGGTGTGGTGAAAACCCCAGAAAACGTGTTTCTCGCATTAAATAGCTCGAAAAGAGCGCTCTTGATGTTTCTGCATATTTCGGACAGATGTTTCACCAAGATTATCGTAGAACAAGCATATCTCAACTTGAAACCCCACGAAAACCAAGATTTCGCTGGTTCTGCATATCAAACGCACTGTGGATTGCTGAAACCACCAGATAACGTGTTTCTGGAATTAAATAGCTCGAAAAGTGCGGTCTCGATGATTCTGCATACTTCGTACAGAAGTCTCACCATGATTATCGTAAAAAATGCATATCTCAGCTTGAAACCCCACGAAAACCAGGATATCGTCGGTTCTGCATATTAAACGCACTGTGGAGTGGTGAAAACACCAGATAACGTGTTTCTCGCATTAAATAGCTCGAAAAGAGCGATCTCGATGATTAAGCATACTTCGGACAGAAGTCTCACCAAGATTATCGCAGGAATTGCATATCTCAGCTTGAAACCACACGAATACCAAGATATCGCTGGTTCTTCATATCAAACCAAATGTGGAGTGGTGAAAACCCCAGAAAACGTGTTCCTCGCATTAAATAGCTCGAAAAGTACGATCTCGATGATTAAGCATACTTCGGGCAGAAGTCTCACCAAGATTATCGCAGGAATTGCATATCTCAGCTTGAAACCACACGAAAACCAAGATATCGCTGGTTCTCCATATCAAACCAAATGTGGAGTGGTGAAAACCCCAGAAAACGTGTTCCTCGCATTAAATAGATCGAAATGAGCGATCTCGATGAATCTGCATACTTCTAACAGAAGTCTCACCATCATTATCTCAGAAAATGCATATCTCTGCTAGAAACTCCACGAAAACCAAGATATCTCCTGTTCTGCATATCCAACGAACTGTGGAGTGGTGAAAACCCCAGAAAACATGTTTCTCGCATTAAATAGCTCGGAAAGAGCGATCTAGATGATTCAGCATACTTCTGACAGAAGTCTCACCAAGATTATCGCAGAAAATGCATATCTCAGCTAGAAACCCCACGAAAACCAAGATTTCGCTGGTTCTGCATATCAAACGCACTGTGGATTGCTGAAAACACCAGATAACGTGTTTCTCGCATTAAATAGCTCGAAAAGAGCGATCTCGATGATTAAGCATACTTCGGGCAGAAGTCTCACCAAGATTATCGCAGGAATTGCATATCTCAGCTTGAAACCACACGAAAACCAAGATATCGCTGGTTCTCCATATCAAACCAAATGTGGAGTGGTGAAAACCCCAGAAAACGTGTTCCTCGCATTAAATAGATCGAAATGAGCGATCTCGATGATTCTGCATACTTCTAACAGAAGTCTCACCATCATTATCGCAGAAAATGCATATCTCTGCTAGAAACTCCACGAAAACCAAGATATCTCCTGTTCTGCATATCCAACGAACTGTGGAGTGGTGAAAACCCCAGAAAACATGTTTCTCGCATTAAATAGCTCGGAAAGAGCGATCTAGATGATTCAGCATACTTCTGACAGAAGTCTCACCAAGATTATCGTAGAAAATGCATATCTCAGCTTGATACCCTACGACAGCCAAGATGTCGCCGGTTCTGCATATCAAACGCACTGTGGAGTGGTGAAAACGCCAGATAACGTGTTTCTCGCATTAAATAGCTCGAAAAGAGCGATCTCGATGATTCTGCATACTTCTGACAGAACACTCACCAAGATTATCGCAGAAAATGCATATCTCAGCTTGAAACCCGTCCGAAACCAAGATATCTCCGGTTCTGCATGTCAAACGTACTGTGGAGTGGTGAATACACCAGAAAACGTGTTTCTCGCATTAAATAGCTCGAAAGGAGCGTTCTCGATGATTCTGCATACTTCTGACAGAAGAATCACCAAGATTATCGCAGAAAATGCATATCTCAGCTGGAAACCCCACGAAAACCAAGATATCGCCGGTTCAGCATATCAGACGCACTGTGGAGTAGTGAAAACACCAGAAAACGTGTTTCTCGCATTAACTATCTCGAAAAGAGCGTTCTCGATGATTCTGCATACTTCTGACAGAACACTCACCAAGATTATCGCAGAAAATGCATATCTCAGCTTGAAACCCGTCCGAAACCAAGATATCTCCGGTTCTGCATGTCAAACGTACTGTGGAGTGGTGAATACACTAGAAAACGTGTTTCTCGCATTAACTATCTCGAAAAGAGCGTTCTCGATGATTCTGCATTCTTCGGACAGAAGTCTCACCAAGATTGCCGCTGAAAATGCATATCCCATCTGGAAACCCCGCGAAAACCAAGATATCGCCGGTTCTGCATATCAGACGCACTGTGGAGTCGTGAAAACGCCAGAAAACGTGTTTCTCGCATCAACTAGCTCGAAAAGAGCGATCTCGATTATTCTGCATACTTCTGACTGAAGTCTCAGCAAGATTATCGCAGAAAATGCATATCTCAGCTTGAAACCCTACGACAGCCAAGATGTCGCCGGTTCTGCATATCAAACGCACTGTGGAGTGGTGAAAACGCCAGATAACGTGTTTCTCGCATTAAATAGCTGGAAAAGAGCGATCTCGATGTTTCTGCATACTTCTGACAGAACACTCACCAAGATTATAACAGAAAATGCATATCTCAGCTTGAAACCCGTCCGAAACCAAGATATCTCCGGTTCTGCATGTCAAACGTACTGTGGAGTGGTGAATACACCAGAAAACGTGTTTCTCGCATTAAATAGCTCGAAAGGAGCGTTCTCGATGATTCTGCATACTTCTGACAGAAGAATCACCAAGATTATCGCAGAAAATGCATATCTCAGCTGGAAACCCCACGAAAACCAAGATATCGCCGGTTCAGCATATCAGACGCACTGTGGAGTGGTGAAAACCCCAAGAAAACATGTTTCTCGCATTAAATAGCTCGAAAAGAGCGATCTAGATGATTCAGCATACTTCTGACAGAAGTCTCACCAAGATTATCGTAGAAAATGCATATCTCAGCTTGATACCCTACGACAGCCAAGATGTCGCCGGTTCTGCATATCAAACGCACTGTGGAGTGGTGAAAACGCCAGATAACGTGTTTCTCGCATTAAATAGCTCGAAAAGAGCGATCTCGATGATTCTGCATACTTCTGACAGAACACTCACCAAGATTATCGCAGAAAATGCATATCTCAGCTTGAAACCCGTCCGAAACCAAGATATCTCCGGTTCTGCATGTCAAACGTACTGTGGAGTGGTGAATACACCAGAAAACGTGTTTCTCGCATTAACTATCTCGAAAAGAGCGTTCTCGATGATTCTGCATTCTTCGGACAGAAGTCTCACCAAGATTGCCGCAGAAAATGCATATCTCAGCTTGAAACCCGACCGAAACCAAGATATCTCCGGTTCTGCATATCAAACGCACTGTGGAGTGGTGAACATACAAGAAAACGTGTTTCTCGCATTAAATAGCTCGAAAAGAGCGATCTAGATGATTCTGCATACTTCTGACAGAAGACTCACCAAGATTATCGCAGAAAACGCATATCTCAGCTACAAACCCCACGAAAACCAAGATATCTCCGGTTCTGCATATCAAACGCACTGTGGGGTGGTGAAAACACAAGAAAACGTGTTTCTCGCATTAAATAGCTCGAAAAGAGAGATCTAGACGATTCTGCATACTTCTGACAGAAGACTCACCAAGATTATCGCAGAAAATGCATATCTCAGCTACAAACCCCACGAAAACCAAGATATCGCCGGTTCTGCATTTCAGACGCACTGTGGAGCGGTGAAAAAACCAGAAAACGTGTTTCTCGCATTAGGTAGTTCGAAAAGAGCGTTCTCGATGTTTCTGCATCCTTCTGACAGAAGAATCACCAAGATTATCGCAGAAAATGCATGTCTCAGCTTGATACCCGACGAAAGCCAAGATATCGCCGGTTCTGCATTTCAGACGCACTGTGGAGTGGTGAAAAAACCAGAAAACGTGTTTCTCGCATTAAGTAGCTCGAAAAGAGCGTGCTCGATGATTCTGCATACTTCTCATAACTGAAACACCAAGCTGATCGCAGAAAATGCATATATCAGCTGGAAACCCCACGAAAACCAAGTTGTCGGCGGCTCTACATATCAAACGCACTGTGGAGTGGTCAAAACACCAGATAACGTGTTTCCCGCATTAAATAGCTCGAAATGAGCGATCTCGATGATTCTGCATACTTCGGACAGAAGTCTCACCAAGATTATCGTAGAAAATGCATATCTCAACTTGAAACCCGACGAAAACCAAACATCGCGGGTTCTGCATATCAAACGCACTGTGGAGTGGTGAAAACACCAGATAAGGTTTTTCTCGCATTAACTAGCTTGAAAAGTGCGATCTCGATGATTCAGCATACTTCGGACAGAAGTCTCTACAAGTTTATCGCAGAAAATGCATATATCAGCTTGAAACCCCTCGAAAACCAAGATATCACCTGTTCTGCATATCCAACGAACTGTGGTGTGGTGAAAACCCCAGAAAACGTGTTTCTCGCATTAAATAGCTCGAAATGAGCGATCTCGATGATTCTGCACACTTCGGACAGAAGTCTCACCAAGATTATCGCAGAAAATGCATATCTCAGCTACAAACCCCACGAAAACCAAGATATCGCCGGTTCTGCATTTCAGACGCACTGTGGAGCGGAGAAAAAACCAGAAAACGTGTTTCTCGCATTAGGTAGTTCGAAAAGAGCGTTCTCGATGTTTCTGCATCCTTCTGACAGAAGAATCACCAAGATTATCGCAGAAAATGCATGTCTCAGCTTGATACCCGACGAAAGCCAAGATATCTCCGGTTCTGCATATCAAACGCACTGTGGAGTGGTGAACATACAAGAAAACGTGTTTCTCGCATTAAATAGCTCGAAAAGAGCGATCTCGATGATTCTGCATTCTTCGGACAGAAGTCTCACCAAGATTATCGCAGAAAATGCATATCTCAGCTAGAAACCCCACGAAAACCAAGATATCTCCGGTTCTGCATATCAAACCAACTGTGGAGTGGTGAAAACACCAGATAACGTGCTTCTCGCATTAAATAGCTCGAAAAGTGCGATCTGGATGATTCTGCATACTTCGGACAGAAGTCTCACCAAGATTATCGCAGAAAATGCATATCTCAGCTTGAAACCCCACGAAAACCAAGATATCTCCGGTTCTGCACATCCAACGAACTGTGGTGTGGCGAAAACCCCAGAAAACGTGTTTCTCGCATTAAATAGCTCGAAAAGAGCGCTCTTGATGTTTCTGCATATTTCGGACAGATGTTTCACCAAGATTATCGTAGAACATGCATATCTCCACTTGAAACCCCACGAAAACCAAGATTTCGCTGGTTCTGCATATCAGACGCACTGTGGAGTGGTGAAAACCCCAGAAATCATGTTTCTCGCATTAAATAGCTCGAAAAGAGCGATCTAGATGATTCAGCATACTTCTGACAGAAGTCTCACCAAGATTATCGTAGAAAATGCATATCTCAGCTTGATACCCTACGACAGCCAAGATGTCGCCGGTTCTGCATATCAAACGCACTGTGGAGTGGTGAAAACGCCAGATAACGTGTTTCTCGCATTAAATAGCTCGAAAAGAGCGATCTCGATGATTCTGCATACTTCTGACAGAACACTCACCAAGATTATCGCAGAAAATGCATATCTCAGCTTGAAACCCGTCCGAAACCAAGATATCTCCGGTTCTGCATGTCAAACGTACTGTGGAGTGGTGAATACACCAGAAAACGTGTTTCTCGCATTAACTATCTCGAAAAGAGCGTTCTCGATGATTCTGCATTCTTCGGACAGAAGACTCACCAAGATTATCGCAGAAAATGCATATCTCAGCTACAAACCCCACGAAAACCAAGATATCGCCGGTTCTGCATTTCAGACGCACTGTGGAGCGGTGAAAAAACCAGAAAACGTGTTTCTCGCATTAGGTAGTTCGAAAAGAGCGTTCTCGATGTTTCTGCATCCTTCTGACAGAAGAATCACCCAGATTATCGCAGAAAATGCATGTCTCAGCTTGATACCCGACGAAAGCCAAGATATCGCCGGTTCTGCATTTCAGACGCACTGTGGAGTGGTGAAAAAACCAGAAAACGTGTTTCTCGCATTAAGTAGCTCGAAAAGAGCGTGCTCGATGATTCTGCATACTTCTCATAGCTGAAACACCAAGCTGATCGCAGAAAATGCATATATCAGCTGGAAACCCCACGAAAACCAAGTTGTCGGCGGCTCTACATATCAAACGCACTGTGGAGTGGTCAAAACACCAGATAACGTGTTTCCCGCATTAAATAGCTCGAAATGAGCGATCTCGATGATTCTGCATACTTCGGACAGAAGTCTCACCAAGATTATCGTAGAAAATGCATATCTCAACTTGAAACCCGACGAAAACCAAACATCGCGGGTTCTGCATATCAAACGCACTGTGGAGTGGTGAAAACACCAGATAAGGTTTTTCTCGCATTAACTAGCTTGAAAAGTGCGATCTCGATGATTCAGCATACTTCGGACAGAAGTCTCTACAAGTTTATCGCAGAAAATGCATATCTCAGCTTGAAACCCCTCGAAAACCAAGATATCACCTGTTCTGCATATCCAACGAACTGTGGTGTGGTGAAAACCCCAGAAAACGTGTTTCTCGCATTAAATAGCTCGAAATGAGCGATCTCGATGATTCTG
The DNA here is from genome assembly GCA_951804975.1 of Anthophora plumipes. Taxonomy (NCBI): domain Eukaryota; kingdom Metazoa; phylum Arthropoda; class Insecta; order Hymenoptera; family Apidae; genus Anthophora; species Anthophora plumipes. Next base: position 8,011,540 of record CATORF010000206.1, on the reverse strand, counting down.
CACACTTCGGACAGAAGTCTCACCAAGATTATCGCAGAAAATGCATATCTCAGCTACAAACCCCACGAAAACCAAGATATCGCCGGTTCTGCATTTCAGACGCACTGTGGAGCGGTGAAAAAACCAGAAAACGTGTTTCTCGCATTAGGTAGTTCGAAAAGAGCGTTCTCGATGTTTCTGCATCCTTCTGACAGAAGAATCACCAAGATTATCGCAGAAAATGCATGTCTCAGCTTGATACCCGACGAAAGCCAAGATATCTCCGGTTCTGCATATCAAACGCACTGTGGAGTGGTGAACATACAAGAAAACGTGTTTCTCGCATTAAATAGCTCGAAAAGAGCGATCTCGATGATTATGCATTCTTCGGACAGAAGTCTCACCAAGATTATCGCAGAAAATGCATATCTCAGCTAGAAACCCCACGAAAACCAAGATATCTCCGGTTCTGCACATCCAACGAACTGTGGTGTGGTGAAAACCCCAGAAAACGTGTTTCTCGCATTAAATAGCTCGAAAAGAGCGCTCTTGATGTTTCTGCATATTTCGGACAGATGTTTCACCAAGATTATCGTAGAACATGCATATCTCCACTTGAAACCCCACGAAAACCAAGATTTCGCTGGTTCTGCATATCAGACGCACTGTGGAGTGGTGAAAACCCCAGAAATCATGTTTCTCGCATTAAATAGCTCGAAAAGAGCGATCTAGATGATTCAGCATACTTCTGACAGAAGTCTCACCAAGATTATCGTAGAAAATGCATATCTCAGCTTGATACCCTACGACAGCCAAGATGTCGCCGGTTCTGCATATCAAACGCACTGTGGAGTGGTGAAAACGCCAGATAACGTGTTTCTCGCATTAGGTAGTTCGAAAAGAGCGTTCTCGATGTTTCTGCATCCTTCTGACAGAAGAATCACCAAGATTATCGCAGAAAATGCATGTCTCAGCTTGATACCCGACGAAAGCCAAGATATCTCCGGTTCTGCATATCAAACGCACTGTGGAGTGGTGAACATACAAGAAAACGTGTTTCTCGCATTAAATAGCTCGAAAAGAGCGATCTCGATGATTCTGCATTCTTCGGACAGAAGTCTCACCAAGATTATCGCAGAAAATGCATATCTCAGCTAGAAACCCCACGAAAACCAAGATATCTCCGGTTCTGCACATCCAACGAACTGTGGTGTGGTGAAAACCCCAGAAAACGTGTTTCTCGCATTAAATAGCTCGAAAAGAGCGCTCTTGATGTTTCTGCATACTTCTGACAGAACACTCACCAAGATTATCGCAGAAAATGCATATCTCAGCTTGAAACCCGTCCGAAACCAAGATATCTCCGGTTCTGCATGTCAAACGTACTGTGGAGTGGTGAATACACCAGAAAACGTGTTTCTCGCATTAACTATCTCGAAAAGAGCGTTCTCGATGATTCTGCATTCTTCGGACAGAAGTCTCACCAAGATTGCCGCTGAAAATGCATATCCCAGCTGGAAACCCCGCGAAAACCAAGATATCGCCGGTTCTGCATATCAGACGCACTGTGGAGTCGTGAAAACGCCAGAAAACGTGTTTCTCGCATCAACTAGCTCGAAAAGAGCGATCTCGATTATTCTGCATACTTCTGACTGAAGTCTCAGCAAGATTATCGCAGAAAATGCATATCTCAGCTTGAAACCCGACCGAAACCAAGATATCTCCGGTTCTGCATATCAAACGCACTGTGGAGTGGTGAACATACAAGAAAACGTGTTTCTCGCATTAAATAGCTCGAAAAGAGCGATCTAGATGATTCTGCATACTTCTGACAGAAGACTCACCAAGATTATCGCAGAAAATGCATATCTCAGCTACAAACCCCACGAAAACCAAGATATCTCCGGTTCTGCATATCAAACGCACTGTGGGGTGGTGAAAACACAAGAAAACGTGTTTCTCGCATTAAATAGCTCGAAAAGAGAGATCTAGACGATTCTGCATACTTCTGACAGAAGACTCACCAAGATTATCACAGAAAATGCATATCTCAGCTACAAACCCCACGAAAACCAAGATATCGCCGGTTCTGCATTTCAGACGCACTGTGGAGCGGTGAAAAAACCAGAAAACGTGTTTCTCGCATTAGGTAGTTCGAAAAGAGCGGTCTCGATGTTTCTGCATCCTTCTGACAGAAGAATCACCAAGATTATCGCAGAAAATGCATGTCTCAGCTTGATACCCGACGAAAGCCAAGATATCGCCGGTTCTGCATTTCAGACGCACTGTGGAGTGGTGAAAAAACCAGAAATCGTGTTTCTCGCATTAAGTAGCTCGAAAAGAGCGTGCTCGATGATTCTGCATACTTCTCATAGCTGAAACACCAAGCTGATCGCAGAAAATGCATATATCAGCTGGAAACCCCACGAAAACCAAGTTGTCGGCGGCTCTACATATCAAACGCACTGTGGAGTGGTCAAAACACCAGATAACGTGTTTCCCGCATTAAATAGCTCGAAATGAGCGATCTCGATGATTCTGCATACTTCTCATAGCTGAAACACCAAGCTGATCGCAGAAAATGCATATATCAGCTGGAAACCCCACGAAAACCAAGTTGTCGGCGGCTCTACATATCAAACGCACTGTGGAGTGGTCACAACACCAGATAACGTGTTTCCCGCATTAAATAGCTCGAAATGAGCGATCTCGATGATTCTGCATACTTCGGACAGAAGTCTCTACAAGTTTATCGCAGAAAATGCATATCTCAGCTTGAAACCCCTCGAAAACCAAGATATCACCTGTTCTGCATATCCAACGAACTGTGGTGTGGTGAAAACCCCAGAAAACGTGTTTCTCGCATTAAATAGCTCGAAATGAGCGATCTCGATGATTCTGCACACTTCGGACAGAAGTCTCACCAAGATTATCGCAGAAAATGCATATCTCAGCTACAAACCCCACGAAAACCAAGATATCGCCGGTTCTGCATTTCAGACGCACTGTGGAGCGGTGAAAAAACCAGAAAACGTGTTTCTCGCATTAGGTAGTTCGAAAAGAGCGTTCTCGATGTTTCTGCATCCTTCTGACAGAAGAATCACCAAGATTATCGCAGAAAATGCATGTCTCAGCTTGATACCCGACGAAAGCCAAGATATCTCCGGTTCTGCATATCAAACGCACTGTGGAGTGGTGAACATACAAGAAAACGTGTTTCTCGCATTAAATAGCTCGAAAAGAGCGATCTCGATGATTCTGCATTCTTCGGACAGAAGTCTCACCAAGATTATCGCAGAAAATGCATATCTCAGCTAGAAACCCCACGAAAACCAAGATATCTCCGGTTCTGCATATCAAACCAACTGTGGAGTGGTGAAAACACCAGATAACGTGCTTCTCGCATTAAATAGCTCGAAAAGTGCGATCTGGATGATTCTGCATACTTCGGACAGAAGTCTCACCAAGATTATCGCAGAAAATGCATATCTCAGCTTGAAACCCCACGAAAACCAAGATATCTCCGGTTCTGCACATCCAACGAACTGTGGTGTGGTGAAAACCCCAGAAAACGTGTTTCTCGCATTAAATAGCTCGAAAAGAGCGCTCTTGATGTTTCTGCATATTTCGGACAGATGTTTCACCAAGATTATCGTAGAACATGCATATCTCCACTTGAAACCCCACGAAAACCAAGATTTCGCTGGTTCTGCATATCAAACGCACTGTGGATTGCTGAAAACACCAGATAACGTGTTACTGGCATTAAATAGCTCGAAAAGTGCGGTCTCGATGTTTCTGCATACTTCGTACAGAAGTCTCACCATGATTATCGTAAAAAATGCATATCTCAGCTTGAAACCCCACGAAAACCAAGATATCTCCGGTTCTGCATATCAAACCAACTGCGGAGTGGTGAAAACACCAGATAACGTGTTTCTCGCATTAAACAGCTCGAAAAGAGCGATCTCGATGATTAAGCATACTTCGGACAGAAGTCTCACCAAGATTATCGCAGAAAATGCATATCTCAGCTTGAAACCCCACGAAAACCAAGATATCTCCGGTTCTGCACATCCAACGAACTGTGGTGTGGTGAAAACCCCAGAAAACGTGTTTCTCGCATTAAATAGCTCGAAAAGAGCGCTCTTGATGTTTCTGCATATTTCGGACAGATGTTTCACCAAGATTATCGTAGAACAAGCATATCTCAACTTGAAACCCCACGAAAACCAAGATTTCGCTGGTTCTGCATATCAAACGCACTGTGGATTGCTGAAAACACCAGATAACGTGTTTCTGGAATTAAATAGCTCGAAAAGTGCGGTCTCGATGATTCTGCATACTTCGTACAGAAGTCTCACCATGATTATCGTAAAAAATGCATATCTCAGCTTGAAACCCCACGAAAACCAGGATATCGTCGGTTCTGCATATTAAACGCACTGTGGAGTGGTGAAAACACCAGATAACGTGTTTCTCGCATTAAATAGCTCGAAAAGAGCGATCTCGATGATTAAGCATACTTCGGACAGAAGTCTCACCAAGATTATCGCAGGAATTGCATATCTCAGCTTGAAACCACACGAAAACCAAGATATCGCTGGTTCTCCATATCAAACCAAATGTGGAGTGGTGAAAACCCCAGAAAACGTGTTCCTCGCATTAAATAGCTCGAAAAGTACGATCTCGATGACTCTGCATACTTCGGACAGAAGTCTCACCAAGATTATCGCAGAAAATGCATATCTGAGCTTGAATCCCCACGAAAACCAAGATATCGCCGGTTCTGCATATCAGACGCACTGTGGAGTGGTCAAAACACCAGAAAACTGGTTTTTTTCGCATTAAATAGCTCGAAACGAGCGATCTAGATGATTCTGCATACTTCTGACTGAAGTCTCAACAATATTATCGCAGAAAATGCATATCTCAGCTAGAAACATTACGAAAATCAAGATGTCGCCGGTTCTGCATATCAAACGTACTGTGGAGTGGTGAAAACACCAGATAACGTGTTTCTCGCATTAAATAGGTCGAAAAGAGCGATCTCGATGATTCTGCATTCTTCGGACAGAAGTCTCACCAAGATTGCCGCTGAAAATGCATATCTCAGCTTGAAACCCCACGAAAACCAAGATATCTCCGGTTCTGCACATCCAACGAACTGTGGTGTGGTGAAAACCCCAGAAAACGTGTTTCTCGCATTAAATAGCTCGAAAAGAGCGATCTCGATGATTAAGCATACTTCGGACAGAAGTCTCACCAAGATTATCGCAGGAATTGCATATCTCAGCTTGAAACCACACGAAAACCAAGATATCGCTGGTTCTCCATATCAAACCAAATGTGGAGTGGTGAAAACCCCAGAAAACGTGTTCCTCGCATTAAATAGCTCGAAAAGTACGATCTCGAAGACTCTGCATACTTCGGACAGAAGTCTCACCAAGATTATCGCAGAAAATGCATATCTGAGCTTGAATCCCCACGAAAACCAAGATATCGCCGGTTCTGCATATCAGACGCACTGTGGAGTGGTCAAAACACCAGAAAACTGGTTTTTTTCGCATTAAATAGCTCGAAACGAGCGATCTAGATGATTCTGCATACTTCTGACTGAAGTCTCAACAATATTATCGCAGAAAATGCATATCTCAGCTTGAAACCCCACGGAAACCAAGATATCTCCGGTTCTGCATATCAAACGTACTGTGGAGTGGTGAATACACCAGAAAACGTGTTTCTCGCATTAAATAGCTCGAAAGGAGCGTTCTCGATGATTCTGCATACTTCGGACAGAAGTCTCACCAAGATTATCGTAAAAAATGCATATCTCAGCTTGAAACCCCACGAAAACCAAGATATCGCCGGTTCTGCATATCAAACGCACTGTGGAGTGGTGAAAACACCAGATAACGTGTTTCTCGCATTAAATAGCTCGAAAAGCGAGATCCCGATGATTCTGCATACTTCTGACAAAAGACTCACCAAGATTATCGCTGAAAATGCATATCTCAGCTTGAAACCCCACGAAAACCCAGATATCGCCGGTACTGCATATCAAACCAACTGTAAAGTGGTGAAAACAACCAGAAAAATTGTTTTTTCGCATTAAATCGCTCGAAAAGAGCGATCTAGATGATTCTGCATACTTCTGACAAAAGACTCACCAAGATTATCGCTGAAAATGCATATCTCATCTTGAAACCCCACGAAAACCCAGATATCGCCGGTTCTGCATATCAAACCAACTGTGGAGTGGTGAAAACACCAGACAACGTGTTTCTCGCATTAAATAGATCGAAATGTGCGATCTCGATGATTCTGCATACTTCTAACAGAAGTCTCACCATCATTATCGCAGAAAATGCATATCTCTGCTAGAAACTCCACGAAAACCAAGATATCTCCTGTTCTGCATATCCAACGAACTGTGGAGTGGTGAAAACCCCAGAAAACATGTTTCTCGCATTAAATAGCTCGGAAAGAGCGATCTAGATGATTCAGCATACTTCTGACAGAAGTCTCACCAAGATTATCGTAGAAAATGCATATCTCAGCTTGATACCCTACGACAGCCAAAATGTCGCCGGTTCTGCATATCAAACGCACTGTGGAGTGGTGAAAACGCCAGATAACGTGTTTCTCGCATTAAATAGCTCGAAAAGAGCGATCTCGATGATTCTGCATACTTCTGACAGAACACTCACCAAGATTATCGCAGAAAATGCATATCTCAGCTTGAAACCCGTCCGAAACCAAGATATCTCCGGTTCTGCATGTCAAACGTACTGTGGAGTGGTGAATACACCAGAAAACGTGTTTCTCGCATTAAATAGCTCGAAAGGAGCGTTCTCGATGATTCTGCATACTTCTGACAGAAGAATCACCAAGATTATCGCAGAAAATGCATATCTCAGCTGGAAACCCCACGAAAACCAAGATATCGCCGGTTCAGCATATCAGACGCACTGTGGAGTGGTGAAAACACCAGAAAACGTGTTTCTCGCATTAACTATCTCGAAAAGAGCGTTCTCGATGATTCTGCATACTTCTGACAGAACACTCACCAAGATTATCGCAGAAAATGCATATCTCAGCCTGAAACCCGTCCGAAACCAAGATATCTCCGGTTCTGCATGTCAAACGTACTGTGGAGTGGTGAATACACCAGAAAACGTGTTTCTCGCATTAACTATCTCGAAAAGAGCGTTCTCGATGATTCTGCATTCTTCGGACAGAAGTCTCACCAAGATTGCCGCTGAAAATGCATATCCCAGCTGGAAACCCCGCGAAAACCAAGATATCGCCGGTTCTGCATATCAGACGCACTGTGGAGTCGTGAAAACGCCAGAAAACGTGTTTCTCGCATCAACTAGCTCGAAAAGAGCGATCTCGATTATTCTGCATACTTCTGACTGAAGTCTCAGCAAGATTATCGCAGAAAATGCATATCTCAGCTTGAAACCCGACCGAAACCAAGATATCTCCGGTTCTGCATATCAAACGCACTGTGGAGTGGTGAACATACAAGATAACGTGTTTCTCGCATTAAATAGCTCGAAAAGAGCGATCTAGATGATTCTGCATACTTCTGACAGAAGACTCACCAAGATTATCGCAGAAAATGCATATCTCAGCTACAAACCCCACGAAAACCAAGATATCTCCGGTTCTGCATATCAAACGCACTGTGGGGTGGTGAAAACACAAGAAAACGTGTTTCTCGCATTAAATAGCTCGAAAAGAGAGATCTAGACGATTCTGCATACTTCTGACAGAAGACTCACCAAGATTATCGCAGAAAATGCATATCTCAGCTACAAACCCCACGAAAACCAAGATATCGCCGGTTCAGCATATCAGACGCACTGTGGAGTGGTAAAAACCCCAGAAAACATGTTTCTCGCATTAAATAGCTCGAAAAGAGCGATCTAGATGATTCAGCATACTTCTGACAGAAGTCTCACCAAGATTATCGTAGAAAATGCATATCTCAGCTTGATACCCTACGACAGCCAAGATGTCGCCGGTTCTGCATATCAAACGCACTGTGGAGTGGTGAAAACGCCAGATAACGTCTTTCTCGCATTAAATAGCTCGAAAAGAGCGATCTCGATGATTCTGCATACTTCTGACAGAACACTCACCAAGATTATCGCAGAAAATGCATATCTCAGCTTGAAACCCGTCCGAAACCAAGATATCTCCGGTTCTGCATGTCAAACGTACTGTGGAGTGGTGAATACACCAGAAAACGTGTTTCTCGCATTAACTATCTCGAAAAGAGCGTTCTCGATGATTCTGCATTCTTCGGACAGAAGTCTCACCAAGATTGCCGCTGAAAATGCATATCCCAGCTGGAAACCCCGCGAAAACCAAGATATCGCCGGTTCTGCATATCAGACGCACTGTGGAGTCGTGAAAACGCCAGAAAACGTGTTTCTCGCATCAACTAGCTCGAAAAGAGCGATCTCGATTATTCTGCATACTTCTGACTGAAGTCTCAGCAAGATTATCGCAGAAAATGCATATCTCAGCTTGAAACCCGACCGAAACCAAGATATCTCCGGTTCTGCATATCAAACGCACTGTGGAGTGGTGAACATACAAGATAACGTGTTTCTCGCATTAAATAGCTCGAAAAGAGCGATCTAGATGATTCTGCATACTTCTGACAGAAGACTCACCAAGATTATCGCAGAAAATGCATATCTGAGCTTGAAACCCCACGAAAACCAAGATATCGCTGGTTCTGCATATCAAACGCACTGTGGAGTGCTGAAAACACCAGATAACGTGTTTCTCGCATTAAATAGCTCGAATAGAGCGAACTTGACGATTAGGCATACTTCTGACTGAAGTCTGACCAAGATTATCATAGAAAATCCATATCTCAGCTTGAATCCCCACGAAAACGAAGATATCGCCGGTTCTGCATATCAAACGAACTGTGGTGTGGTGAAAACCCCAGAAAACGTGTTTCTCGCATTATATAGCTCGAAAAGAGCGATCTCGATGATTCTGCAGACTTCGGACAGAAGTCTCCCCAAGATTATCGCAGAAAATGCATATCTCTGCTTGAAACCCCACAAAAACCAAATTATCGCCGGTTCTGCATATCAAACGCACTGTGGAGTGGTGAAAACACCAGATAACGTGTTTCTCGCATTAAATAGCTCGAATAGAGCGAACTTGACGATTAGGCATACATCGGACAGAAGTCTCACCAAGATTATCGTAAAAAATGTATATCTCAGCTTGAAACCCCACAAAAACCAAGATATCGCCGGTTCTGCATATCAAACGCACTGTGGAGTGGTGAAAACACCAGATACCGTGTTTCTCGCATTAAATAGCTCGAAAAGTGCGATCTCGATGATTCTGCATACTTCGGACAGAAATCTCACCAAGATTATCGCAGAAAATGCATATCTGAGCTTGAAACCCCACGAAAACCAAGATATCGCTGGTTCTGCATATCAAACGCACTGTGGAGTGCTGAAAACACCAGATAACGTGTTTCTCGCATTAAATAGGTCGAAACGAGCGATCTCGATGATTAAGCATACTTCGGACAGAAGTCTCACCAAGATTATCGTACAAAATGCATAGCTCAGCTTGAAACCCCACGAAATCCAAGATATCTCCGGTTCTGCATATCCAACGAACTGCGGAGTGGTGAAAACCCCAGAAAAAGAGTTTCTCGCATTAAATAGTTCAAAAAGAGCGCTCTCGATGTTTCTGCATACTTCGGACAGATGTCTCACATAGCCTATCGTAGAAAATGCATATCTCAGCATGAAACCCGACGAAAACCAAAATATCGTCGGTTCTGCATATCATACGCACTGTGGAGTTTTGAAAACACCAGATAACGTGTTTCTCGCATTAAATAGCTCGCAACGAGCGATCTCGATGATTAAGCATACTTCGGACAGAAGTCTCACCAAGATTATCGCAGAAATTGCATATCTGAGCTTGAATCCCCACGAAAACCAAGATATCGCTGGTTCTGCATATCAAACGCACTGTGGAGTGCTGAAAACACCAGATAACGTGTTTCTCGCATTAAATAGCTCGAATAGAGCGATCTTGATGACTAAGCATACTTCGGACAGAAGTCTCACCATGATTATCGTAAAAAATGCATATCTCAGCTTGAAACCCCTCGAAAACCAAGATATCGCAGGTTCTGCATATCAAACGCACTGTGGAGTGGTGAAAACACCAGATAACTTGTTTCTGGCATTAAATAGTTCGAAAAGAGCGATCTCGATGATTCTGCATACTTCGGACAGAAGTCTCTCCAAGATTATCGCATAAAATGCATATCTCAGCTTCAAACCCCTCGAAAACCAAGATATCTCCGGTTCTGCATATCCAACGAACTGCGGAGTGGTGAAAACCCCAGAAAAAGAGTTTCTCGCATTAAATAGCTCAAAAAGAGCGCTCTCGATGTTTCTGCATACTTCGGACAGATGTCTCACATAGCTTATCGTAGAAAATGCATATTTCAGCATGAAACCCGACGAAAACCAAAATATCTCCGGTTCTGCATATCCAACGCACTGTGGAGTGGTGAAAACACCAGATAACGTGTTTCTCGCACTAAATAGCTCGAAACGAGCGATCTCGATGATTCTGCACACTTCGGACAGATGTCTCACCAAGATTATCGCAGAAAATGCATATCTCAGCTTCAAACCCCACGAAAACCAAGATATCGCCGGTTCTGCATATCATACGCACTGTGGAGTGGTGAAAACACCAGATAACGTGTTTCTCGCATTAAATAGGTCGAAACGAGCGATCTCGATGATCAAGCATACTTCGGACAGAAGTCTCACCAAGATTATCGTAAAAAATGCATATCTCAGCTTGAAACCCGACGAAAACCCAGATATCGCTGGTTCTGCATATCAAACGCACTGTGGAGTGCTGAAAACACCAGATAACATGTTTCTCGCATTAAATAGTTCGAAACGAGCGATCTCGATGATTAAGCATACTTCGGACAGAAGTCTCACCAAGATTATCGTAAAAAATGCATAGCTCAGCTTGGAACCCCACGAAATCCAAGATATCTCCGGTTCTGCATATCCAACGAACTGCGGAGTGTTGAAAACCCCAGAAAAAGAGTTTCTCGCATTAAATAGCTCGAAAAGAGCGCTCTCGATGTTTCTGCATACTTCGGACAGATGTCTCACCTAGCTTATCGTAGAAAATGCATATCTCAGCATGAAACCCGACGAAAACCAAAATATCTCCGGTTCTGCATATCCAACGAACTGTGGAGTGGTGAAAACCCCAGAAAACGAGTTTCTCGCATTAAATAGCTCGAAAAGAGCGATCTAGATGATTCTGCATACTTCTGACTGAAGTCTCACCAATATTATCGCAGAAAATGCATATCTCCGCTTGAAACCCCACGAAAACCAAGATATCGCCGGTTCTGCATATCAAACGCACTGTGGAGTGGTGAAAACACCAGATAACGTGTTTCTCGCATTAAATATCTCGAAAAGAGCGCTCTCCACGTTTCTGCAAACTTCGGACAGAAGTCTCAACAAGATTATCGCAGAAAATGCATATCTCAGCTTGAAACCCCACGAAAACCAAGATGTCGCCGGTTCTGCATATCAAACGCACTGTGGAGTGGTGAAAACACCAGAAAACGTGTTTCGCGCATTAAGCAGCTCGAAACGAGCGATCTCGATGATTCTGCATACTTCTGACAGAAGTCTCAACAAGATTATCGCAGAAAATGCATATCTCAGCTTGAAACCCCACGAAAACCAAGATATCGCCGGTTCTGCATATCAAACGCACTGTGGAGTGGTGAAAACACCAGATAACGTGTTTCTCGCATTAAATAGCTCGAAAAGAGCGATCGCGATGATTCTGCATACTTCGGACAGAAGTGTCACCAAGATTATCGCAGAAAATGCATATCTCAGCTTGAAACCCCACGAAAACCAAGATGTCGCCGGTTCTGCATATCAAACGCACTGTGGAGTGGTGAAAACACCAGAAAACGTGTTTCGCGCATTAAGTAGCTCGAAACGAGCGATCTCGATGATTCTGCAAACTTCGGACAGAAGTCTCAACAAGATTATCGCAGAAAATGCATATCTCAGCTTGAAACCCCACGAAAACCAAGATGTCGCCGGTTCTGCATATCAAACGCTCTGTGGAGTGGTGAAAACACCAGAAAACGTGTTTCGCGCATTAAGTAGCTCGAAACGATCGATCTCGATGATTCTGCATACTTCGGACAGAAGTCTCAACAAGATTATCGCAGAAAATGCATATCTCAGCTTGAAACCCCACGAAAACCAAGATATCTACTGTTCTGCATATCGAACGCACTGTGGAGTGGTGCAAACACCAGAAAACGCGTTTCGTGCATTAAGTAGCTCGAAAAGAGCGACCTAGATGATTCTGCATACTTCTGACTGAAGTCTCACCAGTATTATCGCAGAAAATGCATATCTCATCTTGAAACCCCACGAAAACCAAGATATCTCCGGTTCTGCACATCAAACGTACCGTGGAGTGGTGAAAATACCAGAAAACGTGTTTCGCGCATTAAGTAGCTCGAAAAGAGCGTTCTCGAAGATTCTGCATACTTCGGACAGAAGTCTCAACAAGATTATCGCAGAAAATGCATATCTCAGCTTGAAACCCCACGAAAACCAAGATATATCCGGTTCTGCATATCCAACGAACTGTGGAGTGGTGAAAACCCCAGAAAACGAGTTTCTCGCATTAAATAGATCGGACAGAGCGCTCTCGACGTTTCTGCATACTTCGGACAGATGTTTCACCAAGCTTATCGTAGAAAATGCATATCTCTGCTTGAAACCCCACAAAAACCAAATTATCGCCGGTTCTGCATATCAAACGCACTGTGGAGTGGTGAAAACACCAGATAACGTGTTTCTCGCATTAAATAGCTCGAATAGAGCGAACTGGACGATTAAACATACATCGGACAGAAGTCTCACCAAGATTATCGTAAAAAATGTATATCTCAGCTTGAAACCCCACGAAAACCAAGATATCGCTGGTTCTGCATATCAAACGCACTGTGGAGTGCTGAAAACACCAGAGAACGTGTTTTTCGCATTAAATAGGTCGAAACGAGCGATCTCGATGATTCTGCATACTTCTGAAAGAAGACTCACCAAGATTATCGCAGAAAATGCATATCTCAGCTGGAAACACCACGAAAATCAAGATATCGCCGGTTCTGCATATAAAACGAACTGTGGTATGTTGAAAACACCAGAAAACTTGTTTTATCGCATTAAATAGCTTGAAAAGGGCGATCCCGATGATTCTGCATACTTCTGACAGAAGTCTCACCAAGATTATCGTTGAAAATGCATATCTCAGCTTGAAACCCGACGAAATCCAAGATGTCACCGGTTCTGCATATCAAACGCACTGTAGAGTGATGTAAACACCATATCACGTGTTTCTCGCATTAAATAGCTCGAAAAAAGGGATATCGATGATTCTGCATACTTCTGACAGAAGACTCACCAAGATTATCGCAGAAAATGCATATCTCAGCTGGAAACACAACGAAAATCAAGATATCGCCGGTTCTGCATATAAAACGCACTGTGGAAATTGAAAACACCAGAACACTTGTTTTTTCACATTAAATAGATCGAAAAGAGCGATCTCGAAGATTCTGCATACTTCTGACAGAAGTCTCACAAAAATTAACGTAGAAAATGCATATCTCAGCTTGAAACCCGACGAAATCCAAGATGTCGCCGGTTCTTCATATCAAACGCACTGTGGAGTGGTGAAAACAACCAGATAACGTGTTTCTCGCATTAAATAGCTCGAAAAAAGGGATCTAGATGATTCTGCATACTTCTGACTGAAGTCTCACCAAGACTATCGTGGAAAATGCATATCTCAGCTTGAAACCCGACCGAAACAAAGTTATCTCCGGTTCTGCACATCAAACGTACTGTGGAGTGGTGAATACACCAGAAAACGTGTTTCTCGCATTGAATAGTTCGAAAAGAGCGATCTAGATGGTTCTACATACTTCTGACAGAAGACTCACCAAGATTATCGCAGAAAATGCATATCTCAGCTGGATGCAATACGAAAATCAAGATATCGCCGGTTCTGCATATCAAACGCACTGAGGAATGTTGAAAACACCAGAAAAATTGTTTTTTCGCATTAAATAGCTTGAAAAGATCGATCTAGACGATTCTGCATACTTCTGACTGAAGTCTGACCAAGATTATCATAGAAAATCCATATCTCAGCTTGAATCCCCACGAAAACGAAGATATCGCCGGTTCTGCATATCAAACGAACTGTGGTGTGGTGAAAACCCCAGAAAACGTGTTTCTCGCATTATGTAGCTCGAAAAGAGCGATCTCGATGATTCTGCAGACTTCGGACAGAAGTCTCCCCAAGATTATCGCAGAAAATGCATATCTCTGCTTGAAACCCCACAAAAACCAAATTATCGCCGGTTCTGCATATCAAACGCACTGTGGAGTGGTGAAAACACCAGATAACGTGTTTCTCGCATTAAATAGCTCGAATAGAGCGAACTTGACGATTATGCATACATCGGACAGAAGTCTCACCAAGATTATCGTAAAAAATGTATATCTCAGCTTGAAACCCCACAAAAACCAAGATATCGCCGGTTCTGCATATCAAACGCACTGTGGAGTGGTGAAAACACCAGATACCGTGTTTCTCGCATTAAATAGCTCGAAAAGTGCGATCTCGATGATTCTGCATACTTCGGACAGAAATCTCAACAAGATTATCGCAGAAAATGCATATCTGAGCTTGAAACCCCACGAAAACCAAGATATCGCTGGTTCTGCATATCAAACGCACTGTGGAGTGCTGAAAACACCAGATAACGTGTTTCTCGCATTAAATAGGTCGAAACGAGCGATCTCGATGATTAAGCATACTTCGGACAGAAGTCTCACCAAGATTATCGTAAAAAATGCATAGCTCAGCTTGAAACCCCACGAAATCCAAGATATCTCCGGTTCTGCATATCCAACGAACTGCGGAGTGGTGAAAACCCCAGAAAAAGAGTTTCTCGCATTAAATAGCTCAAAAAGAGCGCTCTCGATGTTTCTGCATACTTCGGACAGATGTCTCACATAGCTTATCGTAGAAAATGCATATCTCAGCATGAAACCCGACGAAAACCAAAATATCGTCGGTTCTGCATATCATACGCACTGTGGAGTTTTGAAAACACCAGATAACGTGTTTCTCGCATTAAATAGCTCGCAACGAGCGATCTCGATGATTAAGCATACTTCGGACAGAAGTCTCACCAAGATTATCGCAGAACTTGCATATCTGAGCTTGAATCCCCACGAAAACCAAGATATCGCTGGTTCTGCATATCAAACGCACTGTGGAGTGCTGAAAACACCAGATAACGTGTTTCTCGCATTAAATAGCTCGAATAGAGCGATTTTGATGACTAAGCATACTTCGGACAGAAGTCTCACCATGATTATCGTAAAAAATGCATATCTCAGCTTGAAACCCCTCGAAAACCAAGATATCGCAGGTTCTGCATATCAAACGCACTGTGGAGTGGTGAAAACACCAGATAACTTGTTTCTCGCATTAAATAGTTCGAAAAGAGCGATCTCGATGATTCTGCATACTTCGGACAGAAGTCTCTCCAAGATTATCGCAGAAAATGCATATCTCAGCTTCAAACCCCTCGAAAACCAAGATATCACCTGTTCTGCATATCCAACGAACTGTGGTGTGGTGAAAACCCCAGAAAACGTGTTTCTCGCATTAAATAGGTCGAAACGAGCGATCTCGATGATCAAGCATACTTCGGACAGAAGTCTCACCAAGATTATCGTAAAAAATGCATATCTCAGCTTGAAACCCGACGAAAACCCAGATATCGCTGGTTCTGCATATCAAACGCACTGTGGAGTGCTGAAAACACCAGATAACATGTTTCTCGCATTAAATAGGTCGAAACGAGCGATCTCGATGATCAAGCATACTTCGGACAGAAGTCTCACCAAGATTATCGTAAAAAATGCATATCTCAGCTTGAAACCCGACGAAAACCCAGATATCGCTGGTTCTGCATATCAAACGCACTGTGGAGTGCTGAAAACACCAGATAACATGTTTCTCGCATTAAATAGGTCGAAACGAGCGATCTCGATGATTAAGCATACTTCGGACAGAAGTCTCACCAAGATTACCGTAAAAAATGCATAGCTCAGCTTGGAACCCCACGAAATCCAAGATATCTCCGGTTCTGCATATCCAACGAACTGCGGAGTGGTGAAAACCCCAGAAAAAGAGTTTCTCGCATTAAATAGCTCAAAAAGAGCGCTCTCGATGTTTCTGCATACTTCGGACAGATGTCTCACATAGCTTATCGTAGAAAATGCATATTTCAGCATGAAACCCGACGAAAACCAAAATATCTCCGGTTCTGCATATCCAACGCACTGTGGAGTGGTGAAAACACCAGATAACGTGTTTCTCGCATTAAATAGCTCGAAACGAGCGATCTCGATGATTCTGCATACTTCGGACAGAAGTCTCACCAAGATTATCGTAAAAAATGCATATCTCAGCTTGAAACCCGACGAAAACCCAGATATCGCTGGTTCTGCATATCAAACGCACTGTGGAGTGCTGAAAACACCAGATAACGTGTTTCTCGCATTAAATAGCTAGAAAAGAGCGCTCTCGATTTTTCTGCATACTTCGGACTGATGTCTCTCCAAGATTATCGCAGAAAATGCATATCTCAGCTTGAAACCCCTTGAAAACCAAGATATCACCTGTTCTGCATATCCAACGAACTGTGGTGTGGTGAAAACCCCAGAAAACGTGTTTCTCGCATTAAATAGCTCGAAAAGAGCGCTCTCGATGTTTCTGCATACTGCGGACAGATGTCTCACCTAGCTTATCGTAGAAAATGCATATCTCAGCATGAAACCCGACGAAAACCGAAATATCTCCGGTTCTGCATATCCAACGAACTGTGGAGTGGTGAAAACCCCTGAAAACGAGTTTCTCGCATTAAATAGCTCGAAAAGAACGCTCTCGATGTTTCTGCATACTTCGGACAGATGTCTCACCAAGCTGATCGTAGAAAATGGATATCTCAGCATGAAACCCGACGAAAACCAAAATATCTCCGGTTCTGCATATCCAACGCACTGTGGAGTGGTGAAAACACCAGATAACGTGTTTCTCGCATTAAATAGCTCGAAACGAGCGATCTCGATGATTCTGCATACTTCGGACAGAAGTCTCACCAAGATTATCGTAAAAAATGCATATCTCAGCTTGAAACCCCACGAAAACCAAGATATCGCTGGTTCTGCATATCAAACGCACTGCGGAGTGGTGAAAACACCAGATGACGTGTTTCTCGCATTAAATAACTCGAAAAGAGCGATCTCGATGATTCTGCACACTTCGGACAGAAGTCTCACCAAGATTATCGCAGAAAATGCATATCTCAGCTTGAAACCCCACGAAAACCAAGATATCGCCTGTTCTGCATATCATAGGCACTGTGGAGTGGTGAAAACACCAGATAACGTGTTTCTCGCATTAAATAGGTAGAAACGAGCGATCTCGATGATCAAGCATACTTCGGACAGAAGTCTCACCAAGATTATCGTAAAAAATGCATATCTCAGCTTGAAACCCGACGAAAACCCAGATATCGCTGGTTCTGCATATCAAACGCACTGTGGAGTGCTGAAAACACCAGATAACGTGTTTCTCGCATTGAATAGTTCGAAAAGAGCGATCTAGATGGTTCTACATACTTCTGACAGAAGACTCACCAAGATTATCGCAGAAAATGCATATCTCAGCTGGATGCAATACGAAAATCAAGATATCGCCGGTTCTGCATATCAAACGCACTGAGGAATGTTGAAAACACCAGAAAAATTGTTTTTTCGCATGAAATAGCTTGAAAAGATCGATCTAGACGATTCTGCATACTTCTGACTGAAGTCTGACCAAGATTATCATAGAAAATCCATATCTCAGCTTGAATCCCCACGAAAACGAAGATATCGCCGGTTCTGCATATCAAACGAACTGTGGTGTGGTGAAAACCCCAGAAAACGTGTTTCTCGCATTATGTAGCTCGAAAAGAGCGATCTCGATGATTCTGCAGACTTCGGACAGAAGTCTCCCCAAGATTATCGTAAAAAATGCATATCTCAGCTTGAAACCCGACGAAAACCCAGATATCGCTGGTTCTGCATATCAAACGCACTGTGGAGTGCTGAAAACACCAGATAACATGTTTCTCGCATTAAATAGGTCGAAACGAGCGATCTCGATGATTAAGCATACTTCGGACAGAAGTCTCACCAAGATTACCGTAAAAAATGCATAGCTCAGCTTGGAACCCCACGAAATCCAAGATATCTCCGGTTCTGCATATCCAACGAACTGCGGAGTGGTGAAAACCCCAGAAAAAGAGTTTCTCGCATTAAATAGCTCATAAAGAGCGCTCTCGATGTTTCTGCATACTTCGGACAGATGTCTCACATAGCTTATCGTAGAAAATGCATATTTCAGCATGAAACCCGACGAAAACCAAAATATCTCCGGTTCTGCATATCCAACGCACTGTGGAGTGGTGAAAACACCAGATAACGTGTTTCTCGCATTAAATAGCTCGAAACGAGCGATCTCGATGATTCTGCATACTTCGGACAGAAGTCTCACCAAGATTATCGTAAAAAATGCATATCTCAGCTTGAAACCCGACGAAAACCCAGATATCGCTGGTTCTGCATATCAAACGCACTGTGGAGTGCTGAAAACACCAGATAACGTGTTTCTCGCATTAAATAGCTAGAAAAGAGCGCTCTCGATTTTTCTGCATACTTCGGACTGATGTCTCTCCAAGATTATCGCAGAAAATGCATATCTCAGCTTGAAACCCCTTGAAAACCAAGATATCACCTGTTCTGCATATCCAACGAACTGTGGTGTGGTGAAAACCCCAGAAAACGTGTTTCTCGCATTAAATAGCTCGAAAAGAGCGCTCTCGATGTTTCTGCATACTGCGGACAGATGTCTCACCTAGCTTATCGTAGAAAATGCATATCTCAGCATGAAACCCGACGAAAACCGAAATATCTCCGGTTCTGCATATCCAACGAACTGTGGAGTGGTGAAAACCCCTGAAAACGAGTTTCTCGCATTAAATAGCTCGAAAAGAACGCTCTCGATGTTTCTGCATACTTCGGACAGATGTCTCACCAAGCTGATCGTAGAAAATGGATATCTCAGCATGAAACCCGACGA
The DNA here is from genome assembly GCA_951804975.1 of Anthophora plumipes. Lineage (NCBI taxonomy): Eukaryota > Metazoa > Arthropoda > Insecta > Hymenoptera > Apidae > Anthophora > Anthophora plumipes. The sequence continues at coordinate 7,992,202 of CATORF010000206.1, read as the reverse complement.
AAACCAAAATATCTCCGGTTCTGCATATCCAACGCACTGTGGAGTGGTGAAAACACCAGATAACGTGTTTCTCGCATTAAATAGCTCGAAACGAGCGATCTCGATGATTCTGCATACTTCGGACAGAAGTCTCACCAAGATTATCGTAAAAAATGCATATCTCAGCTTGAAACCCCACGAAAACCAAGATATCGCTGGTTCTGCATATCAAACGCACTGCGGAGTGGTGAAAACACCAGATGACGTGTTTCTCGCATTAAATAACTCGAAAAGAGCGATCTCGATGATTCTGCACACTTCGGACAGAAGTCTCACCAAGATTATCGCAGAAAATGCATATCTCAGCTTGAAACCCCACGAAAACCAAGATATCGCCTGTTCTGCATATCATAGGCACTGTGGAGTGGTGAAAACACCAGATAACGTGTTTCTCGCATTAAATAGGTAGAAACGAGCGATCTCGATGATCAAGCATACTTCGGACAGAAGTCTCACCAAGATTATCGTAAAAAATGCATATCTCAGCTTGAAACCCGACGAAAACCCAGATATCGCTGGTTCTGCATATCAAACGCACTGTGGAGTGCTGAAAACACCAGATAACGTGTTTCTCGCATTGAATAGTTCGAAAAGAGCGATCTAGATGGTTCTACATACTTCTGACAGAAGACTCACCAAGATTATCGCAGAAAATGCATATCTCAGCTGGATGCAATACGAAAATCAAGATATCGCCGGTTCTGCATATCAAACGCACTGAGGAATGTTGAAAACACCAGAAAAATTGTTTTTTCGCATGAAATAGCTTGAAAAGATCGATCTAGACGATTCTGCATACTTCTGACTGAAGTCTGACCAAGATTATCATAGAAAATCCATATCTCAGCTTGAATCCCCACGAAAACGAAGATATCGCCGGTTCTGCATATCAAACGAACTGTGGTGTGGTGAAAACCCCAGAAAACGTGTTTCTCGCATTATGTAGCTCGAAAAGAGCGATCTCGATGATTCTGCAGACTTCGGACAGAAGTCTCCCCAAGATTATCGCAGAAAATGCATATCTCTGCTTGAAACCCCACAAAAACCAAATTATCGCCGGTTCTGCATATCAAACGCACTGTGGAGTGGTGAAAACACCAGATAACGTGTTTCTCGCATTAAATAGCTCGAATAGAGCGAACTTGACGATTATGCATACATCGGACAGAAGTCTCACCAAGATTATCGTAAAAAATGTATATCTCAGCTTGAAACCCCACAAAAACCAAGATATCGCCGGTTCTGCATATCAAACGCACTGTGGAGTGGTGAAAACACCAGATACCGTGTTTCTCGCATTAAATAGCTCGAAAAGTGCGATCTCGATGATTCTGCATACTTCGGACAGAAATCTCAACAAGATTATCGCAGAAAATGCATATCTGAGCTTGAAACCCCACGAAAACCAAGATATCGCTGGTTCTGCATATCAAACGCACTGTGGAGTGCTGAAAACACCAGATAACGTGTTTCTCGCATTAAATAGGTCGAAACGAGCGATCTCGATGATTAAGCATACTTCGGACAGAAGTCTCACCAAGATTATCGTAAAAAATGCATAGCTCAGCTTGAAACCCCACGAAATCCAAGATATCTCCGGTTCTGCATATCCAACGAACTGCGGAGTGGTGAAAACCCCAGAAAAAGAGTTTCTCGCATTAAATAGCTCAAAAAGAGCGCTCTCGATGTTTCTGCATACTTCGGACAGATGTCTCACATAGCTTATCGTAGAAAATGCATATCTCAGCATGAAACCCGACGAAAACCAAAATATCGTCGGTTCTGCATATCATACGCACTGTGGAGTTTTGAAAACACCAGATAACGTGTTTCTCGCATTAAATAGCTCGCAACGAGCGATCTCGATGATTAAGCATACTTCGGACAGAAGTCTCACCAAGATTATCGCAGAAATTGCATATCTGAGCTTGAATCCCCACGAAAACCAAGATATCGCTGGTTCTGCATATCAAACGCACTGTGGAGTGCTGAAAACACCAGATAACGTGTTTCTCGCATTAAATAGCTCGAATAGAGCGATCTTGATGACTAAGCATACTTCGGACAGAAGTCTCACCATGATTATCGTAAAAAATGCATATCTCAGCTTGAAACCCCTCGAAAACCAAGATATCGCAGGTTCTGCATATCAAACGCACTGTGGAGTGGTGAAAACACCAGATAACTTGTTTCTCGCATTAAATAGTTCGAAAAGAGCGATCTCGATGATTCTGCATACTTCGGACAGAAGTCTCTCCAAGATTATCGCAGAAAATGCATATCTCAGCTTCAAACCCCTCGAAAACCAAGATATCACCTGTTCTGCATATCCAACGAACTGTGGTGTGGTGAAAACCCCAGAAAACGTGTTTCTCGCAATAAATAGCTCGAAAACAGCGCTCTCGATGTTTCTGCATACTTCGGACTGATGTCTCACCAAGCTTATCGTAGAAAATGCATATTTCAGCATGAAACCCGACGAAAACCAAAATATCTCCGGTTCTGCATATCCAACGCACTGTGGAGTGGTGAAAACACCAGATAACGTGTTTCTCGCATTAAATAGGTCGAAACGAGCGATCTCGATGATCAAGCATACTTCGGACAGAAGTCTCACCAAGATTATCGTAAAAAATGCATATCTCAGCTTGAAACCCGACGAAAACCCAGATATCGCTGGTTCTGCATATCAAACGCACTGTGGAGTGCTGAAAACACCAGATAACATGTTTCTCGCATTAAATAGGTCGAAACGAGCGATCTCGATGATCAAGCATACTTCGGACAGAAGTCTCACCAAGATTATCGTAAAAAATGCATATCTCAGCTTGAAACCCGACGAAAACCCAGATATCGCTGGTTCTGCATATCAAACGCACTGTGGAGTGCTGAAAACACCAGATAACATGTTTCTCGCATTAAATAGGTCGAAACGAGCGATCTCGATGATTAAGCATACTTCGGACAGAAGTCTCACCAAGATTACCGTAAAAAATGCATAGCTCAGCTTGGAACCCCACGAAATCCAAGATATCTCCGGTTCTGCATATCCAACGAACTGCGGAGTGTTGAAAACCCCAGAAAAAGAGTTTCTCGCATTAAATAGCTCGAAAAGAGCGCTCTCGATGTTTCTGCATACTTCGGACAGATGTCTCACCTAGCTTATCGTAGAAAATGCATATCTCAGCATGAAACCCGACGAAAACCAAAATATCTCCGGTTCTGCATATCCAACGAACTGTGGAGTGGTGAAAACCCCAGAAAACGAGTTTCTCGCATTAAATAGCTCGAAAAGAGCGCTCTCGATGTTTCTGCATACTTCGGACAGATGACTCACCAAGCTTATCGTAGAAAATGCATATCTCAGCTTGAAACCCCTCGAAAACCAAGATATCACCTGTTCTGCATATCCAACGAACTGTGGTGTGGTGAAAACCCCAGAAAACGTGTTTCTCGCATTAAATAGCTCGAAAAGAGCGATCTCGATGATTCTGCATACTTCGGACAGAAATCTCACCAAGATTATCGCAGAAAATGCATATCTGAGCTTGAAACCCCACGAAAACCAAGATATCGCTGGTTCTGCATATCAAACGCACTGTGGAGTGGTGAAAACACCAGATAACTTGTTTCTCGCAATAAATAGCTCGAAAAGAGCGATCTCGATGATTCTGCATACTTCGGACAGAAGTCTCTCCAAGATTATCGCAGAAAATGCATATCTCAGCTTGAAACCCCTCGAAAGCCAAGATATCACCTGTTCTGCATATCCGACGAACTCTGGTGTGGTGAAAACCCCAGAAAACGTGTTTCTCGCATTAAATTGCTCGAAAAGAGCGATCTCGATGATTAAGCATACTTCGGACAGAAGTCTCACCAAGATTATCGTAAAAAATGCATATCTCAGCTTGAAACCCAACAAAACCAAGATATCGCCGGTTCTGATTATCAAACGCACTGTGGAGTGGAGAAAACACCAGATAACGTGTTTCTCGCATTAAATAGCTCGAAACGAGCGATCTCGATGATTCTGCATACTTCGGACAGAAGTCTCACCAAGATTATCGTAAAAAATGCATATCTCAGCTTGAAACCCAACAAAAACCAAGATATCGCCGGTTCTGATTATCAAACGCACTGTGGAGTGGTGAAAACACCAGATAACGTGTTTCTCGCATTAAATAGCTCGAAAAGAGCGCTCTCGATGTTTCTGCATACTTCGGACTGATGTCTCTCCAAGATTATCGCAGAAAATGCATATCTCTGCTAGAAACCCCACGAAAACCAAGATATCTCCTGTGCTGCATATCCAACGAACTGTGGAGTGGTGAAAACCCCAGAAAACGTGTTTCTCGCATTAAATAGCTCGAAAAGTACGATCTCGATGACTCTGCATACTTCGGACAGAAGTCTCACCAAGATTATCGCAGAAAATGCATATCTGAGCTTGAATCCCCACGAAAACCAAGATATCGCTGGTTCTGCATATCAAACGCACTGTGGAGTGCTGAAAACACCAGATAACGTGTTTCTCGCATTAAATACCTCGAATAGAGCGATCTTGATGACTAAGCATACTTCGGACAGAAGTCTCACCAAGATTATCGTAAAAAATGCATATCTCAGCTTGAAACCCCACGAAAACCAAGATATCGCTGGTTCTGCATATCAAACGCACTGTGGAGTGGTGAAAACACCAGATAACTTGTTTCTCGCAATAAATAGCTCGAAAAGAGCGATCTCGATGATTCTGCATACTTCGGACAGAAGTCTCTCCAAGATTATCGCAGAAAATGCATATCTCAGCTTGAAACCCCTCGAAAGCCAAGATATCACCTGTTCTGCATATCCGACGAACTCTGGTGTGGTGAAAACCCCAGAAAACGTGTTTCTCGCATTAAATTGCTCGAATAGAGCGATCTCGATGATTAAGCATACTTCGCACAGAAGTCTCACCAAGATTATCGTAAAAAATGCATATCTCAGCTTGAAACCCAACAAAAACCAAGATATCGCCGGTTCTGATTATCAAACGCACTGTGGAGTGGAGAAAACACCAGATAACGTGTTTCTCGCATTAAATAGCTCGAAACGAGCGATCTCGATGATTCTGCATACTTCGGACAGATGTCTCACCAAGCTTATTGTAGAAATTGCATATCTCAGCATGAAACCCGACGAAAACCAAAATATCTCCGGTTCTGCATATCCAACGCACTGTGGAGTGGTGAAAACACCAGATAACGTGTTTCTCGCATTAAATAGCTCGAAACGAGCGATCTCGATGATTCTGCATACTTCGGACAGAAGTCTCACCAAGATTATCGTAAAAAATGCATATCTCAGCTTGAAACCCGACGAAAACCCAGATATCGCTGGTTCTGCATATCAAACGCACTGTGGAGTGCTGAAAACACCAGATAACGTGTTTCTCGCATTAAATAGCTAGAAAAGAGCGCTCTCGATGTTTCTGCATACTTCGGACTGATGTCTCTCCAAGATTATCGCAGAAAATGCATATCTCAGCTTGAAACCCCTTGAAAACCAAGATATCACCTGTTCTGCATATCCAACGAACTGTGGTGTGGTGAAAACCCCAGAAAACGTGTTTCTCGCATTAAATAGCTCGAAAAGAGCGCTCTCGATGTTTCTGCATACTGCGGACAGATGTCTCACCTAGCTTATCGTAGAAAATGCATATCTCAGCATGAAACCCGACGAAAACCGAAATATCTCCGGTTCTGCATATCCAACGAACTGTGGAGTGGTGAAAACCCCTGAAAACGAGTTTCTCGCATTAAATAGCTCGAAAAGAACGCTCTCGATGTTTCTGCATACTTCGGACAGATGTCTCACCAAGCTGATCGTAGAAAATGGATATCTCAGCATGAAACCCGACGAAAACCAAAATATCTCCGGTTCTGCATATCCAACGCACTGTGGAGTGGTGAAAACACCAGATAACGTGTTTCTCGCATTAAATAGCTCGAAACGAGCGATCTCGATGATTCTGCATACTTCGGACAGAAGTCTCACCAAGATTATCGTAAAAAATGCATATCTCAGCTTGAAACCCCACGAAAACCAAGATATCGCTGGTTCTGCATATCAAACGAACTGCGGAGTGGTGAAAACACCAGATGACGTGTTTCTCGCATTAAATAACTCGAAAAGAGCGATCTCGATGATTCTGCACACTTCGGACAGAAGTCTCACCAAGATTATCGCAGAAAATGCATATCTCAGCTTGAAACCCCACGAAAACCAAGATATCGCCTGTTCTGCATATCATAGGCACTGTGGAGTGGTGAAAACACCAGATAACGTGTTTCTCGCATTAAATAGGTAGAAACGAGCGATCTCGATGATCAAGCATACTTCGGACAGAAGTCTCACCAAGATTATCGTAAAAAATGCATATCTCAGCTTGAAACCCGACGAAAACCCAGATATCGCTGGTTCTGCATATCAAACGCACTGTGGAGTGCTGAAAACACCAGATAACGTGTTTCTCGCATTAAATAGGTCGAAACGAGCGATCTCGATGATTAAGCATACTTCGGACAGGAGTCTCACCAAGATTATCGTAAAAAATGCATAGCTCAGCTTGAAACCCCACGAAATCCATGATATCTCCGGTTCTGCATATCCAACGAACTGCGGAGTGGTGAAAACCCCAGAAAAAGAGTTTCTCGCATTAAATAGCTCGAAAAGAGCGCTCTCGATGTTTCTGCATACTTCGGACAGATGTCTCACCTAGCTTATCGTAGAAAATGCATATCTCAGGATGAAACCCGACGAAAACCAAAATATCTCCGGTTCTGCATATCCAACGAACTGTGGAGTGGTGAAAACCCCAGAAAACGAGTTTCTCGCATTAAATAGCTCGAAAAGAGCGCTCTCGATGTTTCTGCATACTTCGGACAGATGTCTCACCAAGCTTATCGTGTAAAATGCATATCTCAGCATGAAACCCGACGAAAACCAAAATATCTCCGGTTCTGCATATCCAACGCACTGTGGAGTGGTGAAAACACCCGATAACGTGTTTCTTGCATTCAATAGCTCGAAAAGAGCGATCTCGATGATTCTGCATAGTTCGAACAGAAGTCTCTCCAAGATTATCGCAGAAAATGCATATCTCAGCTTGAAACCCCTCGAAAACCAAGATATCACCTGTTCTGCATATCCATCGAACTGTGTTGTGGTGAAAACCCCAGAAAATGTGTTTCTCACATTAAATAGCTCGAAAAGAGCAATCTCGATGATTCTGCATACTTCGGACAGACGTCTCTCCAAGATTATCGCAGAAAATGCATATCTAAACTTGAAACCCCTCGAAAACCAAGATATCACCTGTTCTGCATATCCAACGAACTGTGGTGTGGTGAAAACCCCAGAAAACGTGTTTCTCGCATTAAATAGCTCGAAAAGAGCGATCTCGATGATTCTGCATACTTCGGACAGAAGTCTCTCCAAGATTATCGCAGAAAATGCATATCTCAGCTTGAAACCCCTCGAAAACCAAGATATCACCTGTTCTGCATATCCGAAGAACTGTGTGTCGTGAAAACCCCAGAAAACGTGTTTCTCGCATTAAATAGCTCGAAAAGAGCGCTCTCGATGTTTCTGCATACTTCGGACAGATGTCTCACCAAGCTTATCGTGTAAAATGCATATCTCAGCATGAAACCCGACGAAAACCAAAATATCTCCGGTTCTGCATATCCAACGCACTGTGGAGTGGTGAAAACACCAGATAACGTGTTTCTCGCATTAAATAGGTCGAAACGAGCGATCTCGATGATTAAGCATACTTCGGACAGAAGTCTCACCAAGATTATCGCAGAAAATGCATATCTCTGCTAGAAACCCCACGAAAACCAAGCTATCTCCTGTTCTGCATATCCAACGAACTGTGGAGTGGTGAAAACCCCAGAAAACGTGTTTCTCGCATTAAATAGCTCGAAAAGAGCGATCTCGATGATTCTGCATACTTCGGACAGAAGTCTCTCCAAGATTATCGCAGAAAATGCATATCTCAGCTTGAAACCCCTCGAAAACCAAGGTATCACCTGTTCTGCATATCCAACGAACTGTGGTGTGGTGAAAACCCCAGAAAACGTGTTTCTCGCATTAAATAGCTCCAAAAGAGCGATCTCGATGATTCTGCATACTTCGGACAGAAGTCTCTCCAAGATTATCGCAGAAAATGCATATCTCAGCTTGAAACCCCTCGAAAACCAAGATATCACCTGTTCTGCATATCCGAAGAACTGTGTGTCGTGAAAACCCCAGAAAACGTGTTTCTCGCATTAAATAGCTCGAAAAGAGCGATCTCGATGATTAAGCATACTTCGGACAGAAGTCTCACCAAGATTATCGTAAAAAATGCATATCTCAGCTTGAAACCCAACAAAAACCAAGATATCGCCGGTTCTGATTATCAAACGCACTGTGCAGTTGTGATAACACCAGATAACGTGTTTCTCGCATTAAACAGCTCGAAAAGAGCGCTCTCGATGTTTCTGCATACTTCGGACTGATGTCTCACCAAGCTTATCGTAGAAAATGCATATTACAGCATGAAACCCGACGAAAACCAAAATATCTCCGGTTCTGCATATCCAACGCACTGTGGAGTGGTGAAAACACCAGATAACGTGTTTCTCGCATTAAATAGCTCGAAACGAGCGATCTCGATGATTCTGCACACTTCGGAGAGAAGTCTCACCAAGATTATCGCAGAAATTGCATATCTCAGCTTGAAACCCCACGAAAACCAACATATCTCCTGTTCTGCATATCCAACGAACTGTGGGGTGGTGAAAACCCCAGAAAACGTGTTTCTCGCATTAAATTGATCGAAAAGTACGATCTCGATGACTCTGCATACTTCGGACAGAAGTCTCACCAAGATTATCGCAGAAAATGCATATCTGAGCTTGAATCCCCACGAAAACCAAGAGATCGCAGGTTCTGCATATCAAACGCACTGTGGAGTGCTGAAAACACCAGATAACGTGTTTCTCGCATTAAATAGCTCGAATAGAGCGATCTCGATGATTAAGCATACTTCGGAGAGAAGTCTCACCAAGATTATCATAAAAAATGCATATCTCAGCTTGAAACCCCACGAAAACCAAGATACCGCCAGTTCTGCATATCAACCGCACTGTGGAGTGCTGAAAACACCAGATAACGTGTTTCTTGCATTAAGTTGGTCGAAACGAGCGATCTCGATGATTAAGCATACTTCGGACAGAAGTCTCATCAAGATTATCGTAAAAAATGCATATCTCAGCTTGAAACCCGACGAAAACCAAACATCGCCGGTTCTGCATATCAAACCAACTGTGGAGTGGTGAAAACACCAGACAACGTGTTTCTCGCATTAAATAGCTCGAATGGAGCCATCTCGATGATTCTGCATACTTCGGACAGAAGTCTCACCAAGATTATCGCAGGGAAATGCATATCTCAGCTTGAAACCCCACGAAAACCAAGATATCGCTGGTTCTGCATATCAAACGCACTGTGGAGTGGTGAAAACACCAGATAACTTGTTTCTCGCATTAAATAGCTCGAGAAGAGCGATCTCGATGATTCTGCATACTTCGGACAGAAGTCTCACCAAGATTATCGCAGAAAATGCATATCTCATCTTGAAACCCCACGAAAACCAAGATATCGCTGGTTCTGCATATCAAACGCACTGTGTAGTGGTGAAAACACCAGATAACGTGTTTCTCGCATTAAATAGCTCGAAAAGAGCGATCTAGATGATTCAGCATACTTCGGACAGAAGTCTCACCAAGATTATCGCAGAAAATGCATATCTCAGCTTGAACCCCGACGAAATCCATGATGTCGCCGGTTCTGCATATCAAACGCGCTGTGGAGTGGTGAATACACCAGATAACGTGTTTCTCGCATTAAATAGCTCGAAAAGTGCGATCTCGATGACTCTGCATACTTCGGACAGAAGTCTCACCAAGATTATCGCAGAAAATGCATATCTGAGCTTGAATCCCCACGAAAACCAAGAGATCGCAGGTTCTGCATATCAAACGCACTGTGGAGTGCTGAAAACACCAGATAACGTGTTTCTCGCATTAAATAGCTCGAATAGAGCGATCTCGATGATTAAGCATACTTCGGAGAGAAGTCTCACCATGATTATCGCAGAAAATGCATATCTCTGCTAGAAACCCCACGAAAACCAAGCTATCTCCTGTTCTGCATATCCAACGAACTGTGGAGTGGTGAAAACCCCAGAAAACGTGTTTCTCGCATTAAATAGCTCGAAAAGAGCGATCTCGATGATTCTGCATACTTCGGACAGAAGTCTCTCCAAGATTATCGCAGAAAATGCATATCTCAGCTTGAAACCCCTCGAAAACCAAGGTATCACCTGTTCTGCATATCCAACGAACTGTGGTGTGGTGAAAACCCCAGAAAACGTGTTTCTCGCATTAAATAGCTCCAAAACAGCGATCTCGATGATTCTGCATACTTCGGACAGAAGTCTCTCCAAGATTATCGCAGAAAATGCATATCTCAGCTTGAAACCCCTCGAAAACCAAGATATCACCTGTTCTGCATATCCGAAGAACTGTGTGTCGTGAAAACCCCAGAAAACGTGTTTCTCGCATTAAATAGCTCGAAAAGAGCGATCTCGATGATTAAGCATACTTCGGACAGAAGTCTCACCAAGATTATCGTAAAAAATGCATATCTCAGCTTGAAACCCAACAAAAACCAAGATATCGCCGGTTCTGATTATCAAACGCACTGTGCAGTTGTGATAACACCAGATAACGTGTTTCTCGCATTAAACAGCTCGAAAAGAGCGCTCTCGATGTTTCTGCATACTTCGGACTGATGTCTCACCAAGCTTATCGTAGAAAATGCATATTACAGCATGAAACCCGACGAAAACCAAAATATCTCCGGTTCTGCATATCCAACGCACTGTGGAGTGGTGAAAACACCAGATAACGTGTTTCTCGCATTAAATAGCTCGAAACGAGCGATCTCGATGATTCTGCACACTTCGGAGAGAAGTCTCACCAAGATTATCGCAGAAATTGCATATCTCAGCTTGAAACCCCACGAAAACCAACATATCTCCTGTTCTGCATATCCAACGAACTGTGGGGTGGTGAAAACCCCAGAAAACGTGTTTCTCGCATTAAATTGATCGAAAAGTACGATCTCGATGACTCTGCATACTTCGGACAGAAGTCTCACCAAGATTATCGCAGAAAATGCATATCTGAGCTTGAATCCCCACGAAAACCAAGAGATCGCAGGTTCTGCATATCAAACGCACTGTGGAGTGCTGAAAACACCAGATAACGTGTTTCTCGCATTAAATAGCTCGAATAGAGCGATCTCGATGATTATGCATACTTCGGAGAGAAGTCTCACCAAGATTATCATAAAAAATGCATATCTCAGCTTGAAACCCCACGAAAACCAAGATACCGCCAGTTCTGCATATCAACCGCACTGTGGAGTGCTGAAAACACCAGATAACGTGTTTCTCGCATTAAGTTGGTCGAAACGAGCGATCTCGATGATTAAGCATACTTCGGACAGAAGTCTCATCAAGATTATCGTAAAAAATGCATATCTCAGCTTGAAACCCGACGAAAACCAAACATCGCCGGTTCTGCATATCAAACCAACTGTGGAGTGGTGAAAACACCAGACAACGTGTTTCTCGCATTAAATAGCTCGAATGGAGCCATCTCGATGATTCTGCATACTTCGGACAGAAGTCTCACCAAGATTATCGCAGGGAAATGCATATCTCAGCTTGAAACCCCACGAAAACCAAGATATCGCTGGTTCTGCATATCAAACGCACTGTGGAGTGGTGAAAACACCAGATAACTTGTTTCTCGCATTAAATAGCTCGAGAAGAGCGATCTCGATGATTCTGCATACTTCGGACAGAAGTCTCACCAAGATTATCGCAGAAAATGCATATCTCATCTTGAAACCCCACGAAAACCAAGATATCGCTGGTTCTGCATATCAAACGCACTGTGTAGTGGTGAAAACACCAGATAACGTGTTTCTCGCATTAAATAGCTCGAAAAGAGCGATCTAGATGATTCAGCATACTTCGGACAGAAGTCTCACCAAGATTATCGCAGAAAATGCATATCTCAGCTTGAACCCCGACGAAATCCATGATGTCGCCGGTTCTGCATATCAAACGCGCTGTGGAGTGGTGAATACACCAGATAACGTGTTTCTCGCATTAAATAGCTCGAAAAGTGCGATCTCGATGATTCTGCATACTTCGGACAGAAGTCTCACCAAGATTATCGCAGAAAATGCATATCTGAGCTTGAAACCCCACGAAAACCAAGATATCGCTGGTTCTGCATATCAAACGCACTGTGGAGTGGTGAAAACACCAGGTAACTTGTTTCTCGCATTAAATAGCTCGAAAAGAGCGATCTCGATGACTCTGCATACTTCGGACAGAAGTCTCACCAAGATTATCGCAGAAAATGCATATCTGAGCTTGAAACCCCACGAAAACCAAGATATCGTCGGTTCTGCATATCATTCGCCCTGTGGAGTGGTGAAAACACCAGATCACGTGTTTCTCGCATTAAGTAGCTCGAAACGAGCGATCTCGATGATTAAGCATACTTCGGACAGAAGTCTCACCTAGATTATCGCAGAAATTGCATATCTCAGTTTGAATCCCCACGAAAACCAAGATATCGCTGGTTCTGCATATCAAACGCACTGTGGAGTGGAGAAAACACCAGATAACGTGTTTCTCGCATTAAATAGTTCGAAAAGAGCGATCTAGATGATTCAGCATACTTCGGACAGAAGTCTCACCAAGATTATCGCAGAAAATGCATATCTCAGCTTGAACCCCGACGAAATCCATGATGTCGCCGGTTCTGCATATCAAACGCACTGTGGAGTGGTGAAAACACCAGATAACGTGTTACTCGCATTAACTAGCTCGAAAAGATCGTTCTGGATGATTCTGCATACTTCTCATAGATGAAACACCAAGATTATCGCAGAAAATGCATATTTCAGCTGGAAACCCCACGAAAACCAAGATATCTCCTGTTCTGCATATCCAACGAACTGTGGATTGGTGAAAACCCCAGAAAACGAGTTTCGCGCATTAAATAGCTCGAAAATTACGATCTAGATGACTCTGCATACTTCGGACAGAAGTCTCACCAAGATTATCGCATAAAATGCATATCTCAGCTTGAAACCCTACGAAAACCAGACATTGCCGGTTCTGCATATCAAACCAACTGTGGAGTGGTGAAAACACCAGACAACGTGTTTCTCGCATTAAATAGATCGAAAAGTGCGATCTCGATGTTTCTGCATACTTCGGACAGATGTTTCACCAAGATTATCGCAGCAAATGCATATTTCAGCTGGAAACCCCACGAAAACCAAGATATCTCCTGTTCTGCATATCCAACGAACTGTGGATTGGTGAATACCCCAGAAAACGTGTTTCTCGCATTAAATAGCTCGAAAAGTACGATCTCGATGACTCTGCATACTTCGGACAGAAGTCTCATCAAGATTATCGCAGAAAATGCATATCTGAGCTTGAAACCCCACGAAAACCAAGATATCGCTGGATCTGCATATCAAACGCACTGTGGAGTGGTGAAAACACCAGATAACTTGTTTCTCGCATTAAATAGCTCGAGAAGAGCGATCTGGATGATTCTGCATACTTCGGACAGGAGTCTCACCAAGATTATCGCAGAAAATGCATATCTCATCTTGAAACCCCACGAAAACCAAGATATCGCTGGTTCTGCATATCAAACGCACTGTGGAGTGGTGAAAACACCAGATAACGTGTTTCTCGCATTAAATAGCTCGAAAAGAGCGATCTAGATGATTCAGCATACTTCGGACAGAAGTCTCACCAAGATTATCGCAGCAAATGCATATCTCAGCTTGAACCCCGACGAAATCCATGATGTCGCCGGTTCTGCATATCAAACGCACTGTGGAGTGGTGAAAACACCAGATAACGTGTTACTCGCATTAACTAGCTCGAAAAGATCGTTCTGGATGATTCTGCATACTTCTCATAGATGAAACACCAAGATTATCGCAGCAAATGCATATTTCAGCTGGAAACCCCACGAAAACCAAGATATCTCCTGTTCTGCATATCCAACGAACTGTGGATTGGTGAATACCCCAGAAAACGTGTTTCTCGCATTAAATAGCTTGAAAAGTACGATCTCGATGACTCTGCATACTTCGGACAGAAGTCTCACCAATATTATCGCAGAAAATGCATATCTCAGCTGGAAACCCCACGAAAACCAAGATATCGCCGGTTCTGCATATCAAACGCCCTGTGGAGTGATGAAAACAACCAGATAACGTGTATCTCGCATTAAATAGCTCGAAACGAGCGATCTAGATGATTCTGCATACTTCTTACTGAAGTCTCACCAATATTATCGCAGAAAATGCATATCTCAGCTTGAAACCCCACGAAAATCAAGATGTCGCCGGTCCTGCATATCAAACGCACTGTGGAGTGGTGAAAACAACCAGATAACGTGTTTCTCGTATTAAATAGCTCGAAACGAGCGATCTAGATGATTCTGCATACTTCTGACAAAAGTCGCACCAAGGTTAACGCAGAAAATGCATACCTCAGGATGAAAACCGACGAAAACCAAGATTTCGCCATTTCTGCATATCAAACGCACTGTGAAGTTGTCAAAACACCAGATAACGCGTTTCTCACATTAAATAGCTCGAAAAGAGCGATATCGATGATTCTGCATACTTCGGACAGAAGTCTCACCAATATTATCGCAGAAAATGCATATGTCAGCTTGAAACCTCACGAAAATCAAGATGTCGCCAGTTCTGTATATAAAACGCACTGTGGAGTGCTGAAAACACCAGATAACGTGTTTCTCGCATTAAATAGCTCGAATAGAGCGATCTCGATGATTATGCATACTTCGGACAGAAGTCTCACCAAGATTATCGTAAAAAATGCATAATTCAGCTTGAAACCCCACGAAAACCCAGATATCGCCGGTTCTGCATATCAAACCAACTGTGGAGTGGTGAAAACACCAGACAACGTGTTTCTCGAATTAAATAGATCGAAATGTGCGATCTCGATGGATCTGCATACTTCTAACCGAAGTCTCACCATGATTATCGCAGAAAATGCATATCTCTGCTAGAAACCCCACGAAAACCAAGCTATCTCCTGTTCTGCATATCCAACGAACTGTGGAGTGGTGAAAACCCCAGAAAACGTGTTTCTCGCATTAAATAGCTCGAAAAGAGCGATCTCGATGATTCTGCATACTTCGGACAGAAGTCTCTCCAAGATTATCGCAGAAAATGCATATCTCAGCTTGAAACCCCTCGAAAACCAAGGTATCACCTGTTCTGCATATCCAACGAACTGTGGTGTGGTGAAAACCCCAGAAAACGTGTTTCTCGCATTAAATAGCTCCAAAACAGCGATCTCGATGATTCTGCATACTTCGGACAGAAGTCTCTCCAAGATTATCGCAGAAAATGCATATCTCAGCTTGAAACCCCTCGAAAACCAAGATATCACCTGTTCTGCATATCCGAAGAACTGTGTGTCGTGAAAACCCCAGAAAACGTGTTTCTCGCATTAAATAGCTCGAAAAGAGCGATCTCGATGATTAAGCATACTTCGGACAGAAGTCTCACCAAGATTATCGTAAAAAATGCATATCTCAGCTTGAAACCCAACAAAAACCAAGATATCGCCGGTTCTGATTATCAAACGCACTGTGCAGTTGTGATAACACCAGATAACGTGTTTCTCGCATTAAACAGCTCGAAAAGAGCGCTCTCGATGTTTCTGCATACTTCGGACTGATGTCTCACCAAGCTTATCGTAGAAAATGCATATTACAGCATGAAACCCGACGAAAACCAAAATATCTCCGGTTCTGCATATCCAACGCACTGTGGAGTGGTGAAAACACCAGATAACGTGTTTCTCGCATTAAATAGCTCGAAACGAGCGATCTCGATGATTCTGCACACTTCGGAGAGAAGTCTCACCAAGATTATCGCAGAAATTGCATATCTCAGCTTGAAACCCCACGAAAACCAACATATCTCCTGTTCTGCATATCCAACGAACTGTGGGGTGGTGAAAACCCCAGAAAACGTGTTTCTCGCATTAAATTGATCGAAAAGTACGATCTCGATGACTCTGCATACTTCGGACAGAAGTCTCACCAAGATTATCGCAGAAAATGCATATCTGAGCTTGAATCCCCACGAAAACCAAGAGATCGCAGGTTCTGCATATCAAACGCACTGTGGAGTGCTGAAAACACCAGATAACGTGTTTCTCGCATTAAATAGCTCGAATAGAGCGATCTCGATGATTATGCATACTTCGGAGAGAAGTCTCACCAAGATTATCATAAAAAATGCATATCTCAGCTTGAAACCCCACGAAAACCAAGATACCGCCAGTTCTGCATATCAACCGCACTGTGGAGTGCTGAAAACACCAGATAACGTGTTTCTCGCATTAAGTTGGTCGAAACGAGCGATCTCGATGATTAAGCATACTTCGGACAGAAGTCTCATCAAGATTATCGTAAAAAATGCATATCTCAGCTTGAAACCCGACGAAAACCAAACATCGCCGGTTCTGCATATCAAACCAACTGTGGAGTGGTGAAAACACCAGACAACGTGTTTCTCGCATTAAATAGCTCGAATGGAGCCATCTCGATGATTCTGCATACTTCGGACAGAAGTCTCACCAAGATTATCGCAGGGAAATGCATATCTCAGCTTGAAACCCCACGAAAACCAAGATATCGCTGGTTCTGCATATCAAACGCACTGTGGAGTGGTGAAAACACCAGATAACTTGTTTCTCGCATTAAATAGCTCGAGAAGAGCGATCTCGATGATTCTGCATACTTCGGACAGAAGTCTCACCAAGATTATCGCAGAAAATGCATATCTCATCTTGAAACCCCACGAAAACCAAGATATCGCTGGTTCTGCATATCAAACGCACTGTGTAGTGGTGAAAACACCAGATAACGTGTTTCTCGCATTAAATAGCTCGAAAAGAGCGATCTAGATGATTCAGCATACTTCGGACAGAAGTCTCACCAAGATTATCGCAGAAAATGCATATCTCAGCTTGAACCCCGACGAAATCCATGATGTCGCCGGTTCTGCATATCAAACGCGCTGTGGAGTGGTGAATACACCAGATAACGTGTTTCTCGCATTAAATAGCTCGAAAAGTGCGATCTCGATGATTCTGCATACTTCGGACAGAAGTCTCACCAAGATTATCGCAGAAAATGCATATCTGAGCTTGAAACCCCACGAAAACCAAGATATCGCTGGTTCTGCATATCAAACGCACTGTGGAGTGCTGAAAACACCAGATAACGTGTTTCTCGCATTAAATAGCTCGAATAGAGCGATCTCGATGATTATGCATACTTCGGAGAGAAGTCTCACCAAGATTATCATAAAAAATGCATATCTCAGCTTGAAACCCCACGAAAACCAAGATACCGCCAGTTCTGCATATCAACCGCACTGTGGAGTGCTGAAAACACCAGATAACGTGTTTCTCGCATTAAGTTGGTCGAAACGAGCGATCTCGATGATTAAGCATACTTCGGACAGAAGTCTCATCAAGATTATCGTAAAAAATGCATATCTCAGCTTGAAACCCGACGAAAACCAAACATCGCCGGTTCTGCATATCAAACCAACTGTGGAGTGGTGAAAACACCAGACAACGTGTTTCTCGCATTAAATAGCTCGAATGGAGCCATCTCGATGATTCTGCATACTTCGGACAGAAGTCTCACCAAGATTATCGCAGGGAAATGCATATCTCAGCTTGAAACCCCACGAAAACCAAGATATCGCTGGATCTGCATATCAAACGCACTGTGGAGTGGTGAAAACACCAGATAACTTGTTTCTCGCATTAAATAGCTCGAGAAGAGCGATCTGGATGATTCTGCATACTTCGGACAGGAGTCTCACCAAGATTATCGCAGAAAATGCATATCTCATCTTGAAACCCCACGAAAACCAAGATATCGCTGGTTCTGCATATCAAACGCACTGTGGAGTGGTGAAAACACCAGATAACGTGTTTCTCACATTAAATAGCTCGAAAAGAGCGATCTAGATGATTCAGCATACTTCGGACAGAAGTCTCACCAAGATTATCGCAGCAAATGCATATCTCAGCTTGAACCCCGACGAAATCCATGATGTCGCCGGTTCTGCATATCAAACGCACTGTGGAGTGGTGAAAACACCAGATAACGTGTTACTCGCATTAACTAGCTCGAAAAGATCGTTCTGGATGATTCTGCATACTTCTCATAGATGAAACACCAAGATTATCGCAGCAAATGCATATTTCAGCTGGAAACCCCACGAAAACCAAGATATCTCCTGTTCTGCATATCCAACGAACTGTGGATTGGTGAATACCCCAGAAAACGTGTTTCTCGCATTAAATAGCTTGAAAAGTACGATCTCGATGACTCTGCATACTTCGGACAGAAGTCTCACCAATATTATCGCAGAAAATGCATATCTCAGCTGGAAACCCCACGAAAACCAAGATATCGCCGGTTCTGCATATCAAACGCCCTGTGGAGTGATGAAAACAACCAGATAACGTGTATCTCGCATTAAATAGCTCGAAACGAGCGATCTAGATGATTCTGCATACTTCTTACTGAAGTCTCACCAATATTATCGCAGAAAATGCATATCTCAGCTTGAAACCCCACGAAAATCAAGATGTCGCCGGTCCTGCATATCAAACGCACTGTGGAGTGGTGAAAACAACCAGATAACGTGTTTCTCGTATTAAATAGCTCGAAACGAGCGATCTAGATGATTCTGCATACTTCTGACAAAAGTCGCACCAAGGTTAACGCAGAAAATGCATACCTCAGGATGAAAACCGACGAAAACCAAGATTTCGCCATTTCTGCATATCAAACGCACTGTGAAGTTGTCAAAACACCAGATAACGCGTTTCTCACATTAAATAGCTCGAAAAGAGCGATATCGATGATTCTGCATACTTCGGACAGAAGTCTCACCAATATTATCGCAGAAAATGCATATGTCAGCTTGAAACCTCACGAAAATCAAGATGTCGCCAGTTCTGTATATAAAACGCACTGTGGAGTGGTGAAAACAACTAGATAACGTGTATCACGCATTTAATAGCTCGAAAAGAGCGATCTAGATGATTCTGCATACTGCTGACAGAAGACTCACGAAGATTATCGCAGAAAATGCATATCTCACCTGGAAACACCACGAAAATCAAGATATCGCCGGTTCCGCATATCAAACGCACTGTGGAATGTTGAAAACACCAGAAAACTTGTTTTTTCGCATTAAATAGCTCGAAACGAGCGATCTCGATGATTCTGCACACTTCGGAGAGAAGTCTCACCAAGATTATCGCAGAAATTGCATATCTCAGCTTGAAACCCCACGAAAACCAACATATCTCCTGTTCTGCATATCCAACGAACTGTGGGGTGGTGAAAACCCCAGAAAACGTGTTTCTCGCATTAAATTGATCGAAAAGTACGATCTCGATGACTCTGCATACTTCGGACAGAAGTCTCACCAAGATTATCGCAGAAAATGCATATCTGAGCTTGAATCCCCACGAAAACCAAGAGATCGCAGGTTCTGCATATCAAACGCACTGTGGAGTGCTGAAAACACCAGATAACGTGTTTCTCGCATTAAATAGCTCGAATAGAGCGATCTCGATGATTAAGCATACTTCGGAGAGAAGTCTCACCAAGATTATCATAAAAAATGCATATCTCGGCTTGAAACCCCACGAAAACCAAGATACCGCCAGTTCTGCATATCAACCGCACTGTGGAGTGCTGAAAACACCAGATAACGTGTTTCTCGCATTAAGTTGGTCGAAACGAGCGATCTCGATGATTAAGCATACTTCGGACAGAAGTCTCACCAAGATTATCGCAGGGAAATGCATATCTCAGCTTGAAACCCCACGAAAACCAAGATATCGCTGGTTCTGCATATCAAACGCACTGTGGAGTGGTGAAAACACCAGATAACGTGTTTCTCGCATTAAATAGGTCGAGACGAGCGATCTCGATGATTAAGCATACTTCGGACAGAAGTCTCACCAAGATTATCGTAAAAAATGCATCATTCAGCTTGAAACCCCACGAAAACCCAGATATCGCCGGTTCTGCATATCAAACCAACTGTGGAGTGGTGAAAACACCAGACAACGTGTTTCTCGAATTAAATAGATCGAAATGTGCGATCTCGATGGTTCTGCATACTTCTAACAGAAGTCTCACCATGATTATCGCAGAAAATGCATATCTCTGCTAGAAACCCCACGAAAACCAAGCTATCTCCTGTTCTGCATATCCAACGAACTGTGGAGTGGTGAAAACCCCAGAAAACGTGTTTCTCGCTTTAAATAGCTCGAAAAGTACGATCTCGATGATTAAGCATACTTCGGACAGAAGTCTCACCAAGATTATCGTAAAAAATGCATATCTCTGCTTGAAACCCCACAAAAACCAAGATATAGCCGGTTCTGCATATCAAACGCACTGTGGAGTGGTGAAAACACCAGATAATGTGTTTCTCGCATTAAGTAGCTCGAAACAAGCGATCTCGATGATTAAGCATACTTCGGACAGAAGTCTCACCTAGATTATCGCAGAAATTGCATATCTCAGTTTGAATCCCAACGAAAACCAAGATATCGCTGGTTCTGCATATCAAACGCACTGTGGAGTGGTGAAAACACCAGATAACGTGTTTCTCGCATTAAATAGCTCGAAAAGAGCGATCTAGATGATTCAGCATACTTCGGACAGAAGTCTCACCAAGATTATCGCAGCAAATGCATATCTCAGCTTGAACCCCGACGAAATCCATGATGTCGCCGGTTCTGCATATCAAACGCACTGTGGAGTGGTGAAAACACCAGATAACGTGTTACTCGCATTAACTAGCTCGAAAAGATCGTTCTGGATGATTCTGCATACTTCTCATAGATGAAACACCAAGATTATCGCAGCAAATGCATATTTCAGCTGGAAACCCCACGAAAACCAAGATATCTCCTGTTCTGCATATCCAACGAACTGTGGATTGGTGAATACCCCAGAAAACGAGTTTCGCGCATTAAATAGCTCGAAAATTACGATCTAGATGACTCTGCATACTTCGGACAGAAGTCTCACCAAGATTATCGCATAAAATGCATATCTCAGCTTGAAACCCGACGAAAACCAGACATTGCCGGTTCTGCATATCAAACCAACTGTGGAGTGGTGAAAACACCAGACAACGTGTTTCTCGCATTAAATAGATCGAAAAGTGCGATCTCGATGTTTCTGCATACTTCGGACAGATGTTTCACCAAGATTATCGCAGCAAATGCATATTTCAGCTGGAAACCCCACGAAAACCAAGATATCTCCTGTTCTGCATATCCAACGAACTGTGGATTGGTGAATACCCCAGAAAACGTGTTTCTCGCATTAAATAGCTCGAAAAGTACGATCTCGATGACTCTGCATACTTCGGACAGAAGTCTCATCAAGATTATCGCAGAAAATGCATATCTGAGCTTGAAACCCCACGAAAACCAAGATATCGCTGGATCTGCATATCAAACGCACTGTGGAGTGGTGAAAACACCAGATAACTTGTTTCTCGCATTAAATAGCTCGAGAAGAGCGATCTCGATGATTCTGCATACTTCGGACAGGAGTCTCACCAAGATTATCGCAGAAAATGCATATCTCATCTTGAAACCCCACGAAAACCAAGATATCGCTGGTTCTGCATATCAAACGCACTGTGGAGTGGTGAAAACACCAGATAACGTGTTTCTCGCATTAAATAGCTCGAAAAGAGCGATCTAGATGATTCAGCATACTTCGGACAGAAGTCTCACCAAGATTATCGCAGCAAATGCATATCTCAGCTTGAACCCCGACGAAATCCATGATGTCGCCGGTTCTGCATATCAAACGCACTGTGGAGTGGTGAAAACACCAGATAACGTGTTACTCGCATTAACTAGCTCGAAAAGATCGTTCTGGATGATTCTGCATACTTCTCATAGATGAAACACCAAGATTATCGCAGCAAATGCATATTTCAGCTGGAAACCCCACGAAAACCAAGATATCTCCTGTTCTGCATATCCAACGAACTGTGGATTGGTGAATACCCCAGAAAACTTGTTTCTCGCATTAAATAGCTTGAAAAGTACGATCTCGATGACTCTGCATACTTCGGACAGAAGTCTCACCAATATTATCGCAGAAAATGCATATCTCAGCTGGAAACCCCACGAAAACCAAGATATCGCCGGTTCTGCATATCAAACGCCCTGTGGAGTGATGAAAACAACCAGATAACGTGTATCTCGCATTAAATAGCTCGAAACGAGCGATCTAGATGATTCTGCATACTTCTTACTGAAGTCTCACCAATATTATCGCAGAAAATGCATATCTCAGCTTGAAACCCCACGAAAATCAAGATGTCGGCGGTCCTGCATATCAAACGCACTGTGGAGTGGTGAAAACAACCAGATAACGTGTTTCTCGTATTAAATAGCTCGAAACGAGCGATCTAGATGATTCTGCATACTTCTGACAAAAGTCGCACCAAGGTTAACGCAGAAAATGCATACCTCAGGATGAAAACCGACGAAAACCAAGATTTCGCCATTTCTGCATATCAAACGCACTGTGAAGTTGTCAAAACACCAGATAACGCGTTTCTCACATTAAATAGCTCGAAAAGAGCGATATCGATGATTCTGCATACTTCGGACAGAAGTCTCACCAATATTATCGCAGAAAATGCATATGTCAGCTTGAAACCTCACGAAAATCAAGATGTCGCCAGTTCTGTATATAAAACGCACTGTGGAGTGGTGAAAACAACTAGATAACGTGTATCACGCATTTAATAGCTCGAAAAGAGCGATCTAGATGATTCTGCATACTGCTGACAGAAGACTCACCAAGATTATCGCAGAAAATGCATATCTCACCTGGAAACACCACGAAAATCAAGATATCGCCGGTTCCGCATATCAAACGCACTGTGAAGTTGTCAAAACACCAGATAACGCGTTTCTCACATTAAATAGCTCGAAAAGAGCGATATCGATGATTCTGCATACTTCGGACAGAAGTCTCACCAATATTATCGCAGAAAATGCATATGTCAGCTTGAAACCTCACGAAAATCAAGATGTCGCCAGTTCTGTATATAAAACGCACTGTGGAGTGGTGAAAACAACTAGATAACGTGTATCACGCATTTAATAGCTCGAAAAGAGCGATCTAGATGATTCTGCATACTGCTGACAGAAGACTCACCAAGATTATCGCAGAAAATGCATATTTCAGCTGGAAACCCCACGAAAACCAAGTTATCGGCGGCTCTACATATCAAACGCACTGTGGAGTGGTCAAAACACCAGAAAACTTGTTTTTTCGCATTAAATAACTCGAAACGAACGATCTACATGATTCTGCATACTTCTGTCAGAAGTCTCACCAAGATTATCGCAGAAAATGCACATTTAAGCTGGAAACCCCACGAAAACCAAGATGTCGCCGGTTCTGCATATCAGGCGCAATGTGGATGGTGAAAACACCAGATAACGTGTTTCTCGCTTTAAAGAGGTCGAATAGAGCGATCTCGATGGTTCTGCATACTTCTGACAGAAGACTCACAAAGTTTATCGCAGAAAATGCATATTTCAGCTGGAAACCCCACGAAAACCAAGATATCCCCGATGCTGCATATCAAACGCCCTGTGGAGTGGTCAAAACACCAGATATCGTGTTTCTCGCATTAAATAGATCGAAAAGAGCGATATCGATGATTCTGCATACTTCGGACAGAAGTCTCACCAATATTATCGCAGAAAATGCATATGTCAGCTTGAAACCTCACGAAAATCAAGATATCGCCGGTTCCGCATATCAAACGCACTGTGGAGTGGTCAAAACACCAGATAACGTGTTTCTCGCATTAAATAGCTCGAAAAGAGCGATCTCGATGATTCTGCATACTGCTGGCAGAAGACTCACCAAGATTATCGCAGAAAATGCATATATCAGCTGGAAACACCACGAAAATCAAGATATCGCCGGTTCTGCATATCAAACACACTGTGGAGTGGTCAAAACACCAGATAACGTGTTTGTCGCATTAAATAGCTCGAAAAGAGCGATCTCGATGATTCTACATACTTCGGACAGACGTCTCACCATGATTATCGCAGAAAATGCATATTTCAGCTGGAAACCCCACGAAAACCAAGATGTCGCCGGTTCTGCATATCAAACGTACTGTGGAATGTTGAAAACACCAGAAAACTTGTTTTTTCGCATTAAATAGCTCGAAACGAGCGATCGAGATGATTCTGCATACTTCTGAGTGAAATCTCACCAAGATTATCGTTGAAAATGCATATCTCAGCTTGA
Organism: Anthophora plumipes; assembly: GCA_951804975.1. NCBI lineage: Eukaryota > Metazoa > Arthropoda > Insecta > Hymenoptera > Apidae > Anthophora > Anthophora plumipes. The sequence goes on along the minus strand of CATORF010000206.1, from coordinate 7,967,546 downwards.
AACCCGACGAAAACCAAGATATCGCCGGTTTTGCATATCAAACGCACTGTGGAGTGGTCAATACACCAGATAACGTGTTTCTCGCATTAAATATCTCGAAACGAACGATCTAGAAGATTCTGCATACTTCTGACAGAAGTCTCACCAAGATTATCGTTGAAAATGCATATCTCAGCTTGAAACCCGACGAAAACCAAGATATCGCCGGTTTTGCATATCAAACGCACTGTGGAGTGGTCAATACACCAGGTAACGTGTTTCTCGCATTAAATAGCTTGAATAGAGCGATCTCGATGATTCTGCATACTTCTGACAGAGGACTCACCAAGATTATCGCAGAAAATGCATATTTCAGCTGGAAACCCCACGAAAACCAAGTTATCGGCGGCTCTACATATCAAACGCACTGTGGAGTGGTCAAAACACCAGAAAACTTGTTTTTTCGCATTAAATAGCTCGAAACGAAGGATCTACATGATTCTGCATACTTCTGACAGAAGACTCACCAAGATTATCGCAGAAAATGCGTATCTCAACTTGAAACCCGACGAAATCCAAGATGTCGCCGGTTCTGCATATCAAACGCACTGTGGGGTGGTGAAAACACCAGAAAACGTGTTTCTCGCATTAACTAGCTCGAAAAGAGCGATCTCGATGTTTCTGCATACTTCTCATAGATGAAACACCAAGATTATCGCAGAAAATGCATATTTCAGCTGGAAACCCCACGAAAACCAAGATATCGCCGGTTCTGCATATCAAACGCACTGTGGAGTGGTCAAAACACCAGATAACGTGTTTCTCGCATTAAATAGCTCGAAAAGAGCGAACTCGATGATTCTGCATACTTCGGACAGACGTCTCACCAAGATTATCGCAGAAAATGCATATTTCAGCTGGAAACCCCACGAAAACCAAGTTATCGGCGGCTCTACATATCAAACGCACTGTGGAGTGTTCAATACACCAGATAACGTGGTTCTCGCATTAAATAGCTCGAAAAGAGTGATCTAGATGATTCTGCATACTTCTGACAGAAGACTCACCAGGTTTATCGCAGAAAATGCATATCTCAGCTGGAAACCCCACGAAAACCAAGTTATCGGCGGCTCTACATATCAAATCACTGTGGAGTGGTCAATACACCAGATAACGTGTTTGTCGCATTAAATAGCTCGAAAAGAGCGATCTAGATGATTCTGCATACTGCTGACAGAAGACTCACCAAGATTATCGTTGAAAATGCATATCTCAGCTTGAAACCCGACGAAAACCAAGATATCGCCGGTTTTGCATATCAAACGCACTGTGGAGTGGTCAATACACCAGATAACGTGTTTCTCGCATTAAATATCTCGAAACGAGCGATCTAGATGATTCTGCAAACTTCTGACAGAAGTCTCACCAAGATTATCGCAGAAAATGCATATCTCAGCTTGAAACCCGACGAAAACCAAGATATCGCCGGTTTTGCATATCAAACGCACTGTGGAGTGGTCAATACACCAGATAACGTGTTTCTCGCATTAAATAGCTCGAAACGAGCGATCTAGAAGATTCTGTATACTTCTTACTGAAGTCTCACCAATATTATCGCAGAAAATGCATATCTCAGCTTGAAACCTCACGAAAATCAAGATGGCGCCGGTTCTGCATATCAAACGCACTGTGGAGTGGTCAATACACCAGATAACGTGTTTCTCGCATTAAATAGCTCGAAACGAGCGATCTAGAAGATTCTGTATACTTCTTACTGAAGTCTCACCAATATTATCGCAGAAAATGCATATCTCAGCTCGAAACCTCACGAAAATCAAGATGGCGCCGGTTCTGCATATCAAACGTACTGTGGAATGTTGAAAACACCAGAAAACTTGTTTTTTCGCATTAAATAGCTCGAAACGAGCGATCGAGATGATTCTGCATACTTCTGAGTGAAATCTCACCAAGATTATCGTTGAAAATGCATATCTCAGCTTGAAACCCGACGAAAACCAAGATATCGCCGGTTTTGCATATCAAACGCACTGTGGAGTGGTCAATACACCAGATAACGTGTTTCTCGCATTAAATATCTCGAAACGAACGATCTAGAAGATTCTGCATACTTCTGACAGAAGTCTCACCAAGATTATCGTTGAAAATGCATATCTCAGCTTGAAACCCGACGAAAACCAAGATATCGCCGGTTTTGCATATCAAACGCACTGTGGAGTGGTCAATACACCAGGTAACGTGTTTCTCGCATTAAATAGCTTGAATAGAGCGATCTCGATGATTCTGCATACTTCTGACAGAGGACTCACCAGGTTTATCGCAGAAAATGCATATCTCAGCTGGAAACCCCACGAAAACCAAGTTATCGGCGGCTCTACATATCAAATCACTGTGGAGTGGTCAATACACCAGATAACGTGTTTGTCGCATTAAATAGCTCGAAAAGAGCGATCTAGATGATTCTGCATACTGCTGACAGAAGACTCACCAAGATTATCGTTGAAAATGCATATCTCAGCTTGAAACCCGACGAAAACCAAGATATCGCCGGTTTTGCATATCAAACGCACTGTGGAGTGGTCAATACACCAGATAACGTGTTTCTCGCATTAAATATCTCGAAACGAGCGATCTAGATGATTCTGCAAACTTCTGACAGAAGTCTCACCAAGATTATCGCAGAAAATGCATATCTCAGCTTGAAACCCGACGAAAACCAAGATATCGCCGGTTTTGCATATCAAACGCACTGTGGAGTGGTCAAAACACCAGATAACGTGTTTCTCGCATTAAATAGCTCGAAAAGAGCGATCTCGATGATTCTGCATACTGCTGGCAGAAGACTCACCAAGATTATCGCAGAAAATGCATATATCAGCTGGAAACACCACGAAAATCAAGATATCGCCGGTTCTGCATATCAAACACACTGTGGAGTGGTCAAAACACCAGATAACGTGTTTGTCGCATTAAATAGCTCGAAAAGAGCGATCTCGATGATTCTACATACTTCGGACAGACGTCTCACCATGATTATCGCAGAAAATGCATATTTCAGCTGGAAACCCCACGAAAACCAAGATGTCGCCGGTTCTGCATATCAAACGTACTGTGGAATGTTGAAAACACCAGAAAACTTGTTTTTTCGCATTAAATAGCTCGAAACGAGCGATCGAGATGATTCTGCATACTTCTGAGTGAAATCTCACCAAGATTATCGTTGAAAATGCATATCTCAGCTTGAAACCCGACGAAAACCAAGATATCGCCGGTTTTGCATATCAAACGCACTGTGGAGTGGTCAATACACCAGATAACGTGTTTCTCGCATTAAATATCTCGAAACGAACGATCTAGAAGATTCTGCATACTTCTGACAGAAGTCTCACCAAGATTATCGTTGAAAATGCATATCTCAGCTTGAAACCCGACGAAAACCAAGATATCGCCGGTTTTGCATATCAAACGCACTGTGGAGTGGTCAATACACCAGGTAACGTGTTTCTCGCATTAAATAGCTTGAATAGAGCGATCTCGATGATTCTGCATACTTCTGACAGAGGACTCACCAAGATTATCGCAGAAAATGCATATTTCAGCTGGAAACCCCACGAAAACCAAGTTATCGGCGGCTCTACATATCAAACGCACTGTGGAGTGGTCAAAACACCAGAAAACTTGTTTTTTCGCATTAAATAGCTCGAAACGAAGGATCTACATGATTCTGCATACTTCTGACAGAAGACTCCCCAAGATTATCGCAGAAAATGCATATTTCAGCTGGAAACCCCACGAAAACCAAGATGTCGCCGGTTCTGCATATCAGGCGCAATGTGGAGTGGTGAAAACACCAGATAACGTGTTTCTCGCATTAAATAGCTCGAATAGAGCGATCTCGGTGATTCTGCATACTTCTGACAGAAGACTCACCAGGTTTATCGCAGAAAATGCATATCTCAGCTGGAAACCTCACGAAAACCAAGTTATCGGCGGCTCTACATATCAAATCACTGTGGAGTGGTCAATACACCAGATAACGTGTTTGTCGCATTAAATAGCTCGAAAAGAGCGATCTAGATGATTCTGCATACTGCTGACAGAAGACTCACCAAGATTATCGCAGAAAACGCGTATCTCAACTTGAAACCCGACGAAATCCAAGATGTCGCCGGTTCTGCATATCAAACGCACTGTGGGGTGGTGAAAACACCAGAAAACGTGTTTCTCGCATTAACTAGCTCGAAAAGAGCGATCTCGATGTTTCTGCATACTTCTCATAGATGAAACACCAAGATTATCGCAGAAAATGCATATTTCAGCTGGAAACCCCACGAAAACCAAGATATCGCCGGTTCTGCATATCAAACGCACTGTGGAGTGGTCAAAACACCAGATAACGTGTTTCTCGCATTAAATAGCTCGAAAAGAGCGAACTCGATGATTCTGCATACTTCGGACAGACGTCTCACCAAGATTATCGCAGAAAATGCATATTTCAGCTGGAAACCCCACGAAAACCAAGTTATCGGCGGCTCTACATATCAAACGCACTGTGGAGTGTTCAATACACCAGATAACGTGGTTCTCGCATTAAATAGCTCGAAAAGAGTGATCTAGATGATTCTGCATACTTCTGACAGAAGACTCACCAGGTTTATCGCAGAAAATGCATATCTCAGCTGGAAACCCCACGAAAACCAAGTTATCGGCGGCTCTACATATCAAATCACTGTGGAGTGGTCAATACACCAGATAACGTGTTTGTCGCATTAAATAGCTCGAAAAGAGCGATCTAGATGATTCTGCATACTGCTGACAGAAGACTCACCAAGATTATCGTTGAAAATGCATATCTCAGCTTGAAACCCGACGAAAACCAAGATATCGCCGGTTTTGCATATCAAACGCACTGTGGAGTGGTCAATACACCAGATAACGTGTTTCTCGCATTAAATATCTCGAAACGAGCGATCTAGATGATTCTGCAAACTTCTGACAGAAGTCTCACCAAGATTATCGCAGAAAATGCATATCTCAGCTTGAAACCCGACGAAAACCAAGATATCGCCGGTTTTGCATATCAAACGCACTGTGGAGTGGTCAATACACCAGATAACGTGTTTCTCGCATTAAATAGCTCGAAACGAGCGATCTAGAAGATTCTGTATACTTCTTACTGAAGTCTCACCAATATTATCGCAGAAAATGCATATCTCAGCTTGAAACCTCACGAAAATCAGGATGGCGCCGGTTCTGCATATCAAACGCACTGTGGAGTGGTCAATACACCAGATAACGTGTTTCTCGCATTAAATAGCTCGAAACGAGCGATCTAGAAGATTCTGTATACTTCTTACTGAAGTCTCACCAATATTATCGCAGAAAATGCATATCTCAGCTCGAAACCTCACGAAAATCAAGATGGCGCCGGTTCTGCATATCAAACGCACTGTGGAGTGGTCAATACACCAGATAACGTGTTTCTCGCATTAAATAGCTCGAAAAGAGCGATCTCGATGTTTCCGCATACTTCTGACTGAAGTCTTACCAATATTATCGCAGAAAATGCATATTTCAGCTGGAAACCCCACGAAAACCAAGTTATCGGCGGCTCTACATATCAAACGCACTGTGGAGTGTTCAATACACCAGATAACGTGGTTCTCGCATTAAATAGCTCGAACAGAGTGATCTAGATGATTCTGCATACTGCTGACAGAAGACTCACCAAGATTATCGCAGAAAATGCATATCTCAGCTTGAAACCTCACGAAAATCAAGATGGCGCCGGTTCCGCATATCAAACGCACTGTGGAGTGGTCAACACACCAGATAACGTGTTTCTCGCATTAAATAGCTCGAAAAGAGCGATCTCGATGTTTCCGCATACTTCGGACAGAAGTCTCACCAAGATTATCGCAGAAAATGCATATCTCAGCTGGAAACACCACGAAAATCAAGATATCGCCGGTTCTGCATATCAAACGTACTGTGGAATGTTGAAAACACCAGAAAACTTGTTTTTTCGCATTAAATAGCTCGAAACGAGCGATCGAGATGATTCTGCATACTTCTGAGTGAAATCTCACCAAGATTATCGTTGAAAATTCATATCTCAGCTTGAAACCCGACGAAAACCAAGATATCGCCGGTTTTGCATATCAAACGCACTGTGGAGTTGTCAATGCACCAGATAACGTGTTTCTCGCATTAAATAGCTCGAAAAGAGCGATCTCGATGATTCTGCATACTTCGGACAGACGTCTCACCAAGATTATCGCAGAAAATGCATATTTCAGCTGGAAAACCCACGAAAACCAAGATGTCGCCGGTTCTGCATATCAAACGCACTGTGGAGTGGTCAAAACACCAGATAACGTGTTTCTCGCATTAAATAGCTCGAAAAGAGCGATCTCGATGATTCTGCATACTGCTGGCAGAAGACTCACCAAGATTATCGCAGAAAATGCATATATCAGCTGGAAACACCACGAAAATCAAGATATCGCCGGTTCTGCATATCAAACGCACTGTGGGGTTGTGAAAACACCAGAAAACGTGTTTCTCGCATTAACTAGCTCGAAAAGAGCGATCTCGATGTTTCTGCATACTTCTCATAGATGAAACACCAAGATTATCGCAGAAAATGCATATTTCAGCTGGAATCCCCACGAAAACCAAGATGTCGCCGGTTCTGCATATCAAACGCACTGTGGAGTGGTCAAAACACCAGATAACGTGTTTCTCGCATTAAATAGCTCGAAAAGAGCGATCTCGATGATTCTGCATATTTCGGACAGAAGTCTCACCAAGATTATCGCAGAAAATGCATATCTCAGCTTGAACCCCGACGAAATCCATGATGTCGCCGGTTCTGCATACACCAGATAACGTGGTTCTCGGATTAAATAGCTCGAAAAGTGTGATCTAGATGATTCTGCATACTGCTGGCAGAAGACTCACCAAGATTATCGCAGAAAATGCATATCTCACCTGGAAACACCACGAAAATCAAGATATCGCCGGTTCTGCATATCAAACACACTGTGGAGTGGTCAAAACACCAGATAACGTGTTTGTCGCATTAAATAGATCGAAACGAGCGATCTAGATGATTCTGCAAACTTCTGACAGAAGTCTCACCAAGATTATCGCAGAAAATGCATATCTCAGCTTGAAACCCGACGAAAACCAAGATATCGCCGGTTCTGCATATCAAACGCACTGTGGAGTGGTCAAAACACCAGATAACGTGTTTCTCGCATTAAATAGCTCGAAAAGAGCGATCTCGATGATTCTACATACTTCGGACAGACGTCTCACCAAGATTATCGCAGAAAATGCATATTTCAGCTGGAAACCCCACGAAAACCAAGATATCGCCGGTTTTGCATATCAAACGCACTGTGGAGTGGTCAATACACCAGATAACGTGTTTCTCGCATTAAATATCTCGAAACGAACGATCTAGAAGATTCTGCATACTTCTGACTGAAGTCTCACCAATATTATCGCAGAAAATGCATATCTCAGCTTGAAACCCGACGAAATCCAAGATGTCGCCGGTTCTGCATATCAAACGCACTGTGGAGTGGTCAAAACACCAGATAACGTGTTTCTCGCATTAAATAGCTCGAAAAGAGCGATCTCGATGATTCTGCATACTTCGGACAGAAGTCTCACCAAGATTATCGCAGAAAATGCATATCTCAGCTTGAACCCCGACGAAATCCATGATGTCGCCGGTTCTGCATACACCAGATAACGTGGTTCTCGGATTAAATAGCTCGAAAAGTGTGATCTAGATGATTCTGCATACTGCTGGCAGAAGACTCACCAAGATTATCGCAGAAAATGCATATCTCACCTGGAAACACCACGAAAATCAAGATATCGCCGGTTCTGCATATCAAACACACTGTGGAGTGGTCAAAACACCAGATAACGTGTTTGTCGCATTAAATAGATCGATACGAGCGATCTAGATGATTCTGCAAACTTCTGACAGAAGTCTCACCAAGATTATCGCAGAAAATGCATATCTCAGCTTGAAACCCGACGAAAACCAAGATATCGCCGGTTTTGCATATCAAACGCACTGTGGAGTGGTCAATACACCAGATAACGTGTTTCACGCATTAAATAGCTCGAAACGAGCGATCTAGAAGATTCTGTATACTTCTTACTGAAGTCTCACCAATATTATCGCAGAAAATGCATATCTCAGCTTGAAACCTCACGAAAATCAAGATGGCGCCGGTTCTGCATATCAAACGCACTGTGGAGTGGTCAATACACCAGATAACGTGTTTCTCGCATTAAATAGCTCGAAACGAGCGATCTAGAAGATTCTGTATACTTCTTACTGAAGTCTCACCAATATTATCGCAGAAAATGCATATCTCAGCTTGAAACCTCACGAAAATCAAGATGGCGCCGGTTCTGCATATCAAACGCACTGTGGCGTGGTCAATACACCAGATAACGTGTTTCACGCATTAAATAGCTCGAAAAGAGCGATCACGATGTTTCCGCATACTTCTGACTGAAGTCTTACCAATATTATCGCAGAAAATGCATATTTCAGCTGGAAACCCACGAAAACCAAGTTATCGGCGGCTCTACATATCAAACGCACTGTGGAGTGTTCAATACACCAGATAACGTGGTTCTCGCATTAAATAGCTCCAAAAGAGTGATCTAGATGATTCTGCATACTGCTGACAGAAGACTCACCAAGATTATCGCAGAAAATGCATATCTCAGCTTGAAACCTCACGAAAATCAAGATGGCGCCGGTTCCGCATATCAAACGCACTGTGGAGTGGTCAATACACCAGATAACGTGTTTCTCGCATTAAATAGCTCGAAAAGAGCGATCTCGATGTTTCCGCATACTTCGGACAGAAGTCTCACCAAGATTATCGCAGAAAATGCATATCTCAGCTGGAAACACCACGAAAATCAAGATATCGCCGGTTCTGCATATCAAACGTACTGTGGAATGTTGAAAACACCAGAAAACTTGTTTTTTCGCATTAAATAGCTCGAAACGAGCGATCGAGATGATTCTGCATACTTCTGAGTGAAATCTCACCAAGATTATCGTTGAAAATTCATATCTCAGCTTGAAACCCGACGAAAACCAAGATATCGCCGGTTTTGCATATCAAACGCACTGTGGAGTTGTCAATGCACCAGATAACGTGTTTCTCGCATTAAATAGCTCGAAAAGAGCGATCTCGATGATTCTGCATACTTCGGACAGACGTCTCACCAAGATTATCGCAGAAAATGCATATTTCAGCTGGAAAACCCACGAAAACCAAGATGTCGCCGGTTCTGCATATCAAACGCACTGTGGAGTGGTCAAAACACCAGATAACGTGTTTCTCGCATTAAATAGCTCGAAAAGAGCGATCTCGATGATTCTACATACTTCGGACAGACGTCTCACCAAGATTATCGCAGAAAATGCATATTTCAGCTGGAAACCCCACGAAAACCAAGATGTCGCCGGTTCTGCATATCAAACGCACTGTGGAGTGTTCAATACACCAGATAACGTGGTTCTCGCATTAAATAGCTCGAAAAGAGTAATCTAGATGATTCTGCATACTGCTGACAGAAGACTCACCAAGATTATCGCAGAAAATGCATATCTCAGCTGGAAACCCGACGAAAACCAAGATATCGCCGGTTCTGCATATCAAACACACTGTGGAGTGGTCAAAACACCAGATAACGTGTTTGTCGCATTAAATAGCTCGAAAAGAGCGATCTCGATGATTCTACATACTTCGGACAGACGTCTCACCAAGATTATCGCAGAAAATGCATATTTCAGCTGGAAACCCCACGAAAATCAAGATATCGCCGGTTCTGCATATCAAACGTACTGTGGAATGTTGAAAACACCAGAAAACTTGTTTTTTCGCATTAAATAGCTCGAAACGAGCGATCTAGATGATTCTGCATACTTCTGACTGAAATCTCACCAAGATTATCGTTGAAAATGCATATCTCAGCTTGAAACCCGACGAAAACCAAGATGTCGCCGGTTTTGCATATCAAACGCACTGTGGAGTGGTCAATACACCAGATAACGTGTTTCTCGCATTAAATATCTCGAAACGAACGATCTAGAAGATTCTGCATACTTCTGACTGAAGTCTCACCAATATTATCGCAGAAAATGCATATCTCAGCTTGAAACCCGACGAAATCCAAGATGTCGCCGGTTCTGCATATCAAACGCACTGTGGGGTTGTGAAAACACCAGAAAACGTGTTTCTCGCATTAACTAGCTCGAAAAGAGCGATCTCGATGTTTCTGCATACTTCTCATAGATGAAACACCAAGATTATCGCAGAAAATGCATATTTCAGCTGGAATCCCCACGAAAACCAAGATGTCGCCGGTTCTGCATATCAAACGCACTGTGGAGTGGTCAAAACACCAGATAACGTGTTTCTCGCATTAAATAGCTCGAAAAGAGCGATCTCGATGATTCTGCATATTTCGGACAGAAGTCTCACCAAGATTATCGCAGAAAATGCATATCTCAGCTTGAACCCCGACGAAATCCATGATGTCGCCGGTTCTGCATACACCAGATAACGTGGTTCTCGGATTAAATAGCTCGAAAAGTGTGATCTAGATGATTCTGCATACTGCTGGCAGAAGACTCACCAAGATTATCGCAGAAAATGCATATCTCACCTGGAAACACCACGAAAATCAAGATATCGCCGGTTCTGCATATCAAACACACTGTGGAGTGGTCAAAACACCAGATAACGTGTTTGTCGCATTAAATAGATCGAAACGAGCGATCTAGATGATTCTGCAAACTTCTGACAGAAGTCTCACCAAGATTATCGCAGAAAATGCATATCTCAGCTTGAAACCCGACGAAAACCAAGATATCGCCGGTTTTGCATATTAAACGCACTGTGGAGTGGTCAATACACCAGATAACGTGTTTCACGCATTAAATAGCTCGAAACGAGCGATCTAGAAGATTCTGTATACTTCTTACTGAAGTCTCACCAATATTATCGCAGAAAATGCATATCTCAGCTTGAAACCTCACGAAAATCAAGATGGCGCCGGTTCTGCATATCAAACGCACTGTGGAGTGGTCAATACACCAGATAACGTGTTTCTCGCATTAAATAGCTCGAAACGAGCGATCTAGAAGATTCTGTATACTTCTTACTGAAGTCTCACCAATATTATCGCAGAAAATGCATATCTCAGCTTGAAACCTCACGAAAATCAAGATGGCGCCGGTTCTGCATATCAAACGCACTGTGGCGTGGTCAATACACCAGATAACGTGTTTCTCGCATTAAATAGCTCGAAAAGAGCGATCTCGATGTTTCCGCATACTTCTGACTGAAGTCTTACCAATATTATCGCAGAAAATGCATATTTCAGCTGGAAACCCACGAAAACCAAGTTATCGGCGGCTCTACATATCAAACGCACTGTGGAGTGTGCAATACACCAGATAACGTGGTTCTCGCATTAAATAGCTCGAAAAGAGTGATCTAGATGATTCTGCATACTGCTGACAGAAGACTCACCAAGATTATCGCAGAAAATGCATATCTCAGCTTGAAACCTCACGAAAATCAAGATGGCGCCGGTTCCGCATATCAAACGCACTGTGGAGTGGTCAATACACCAGATAACGTGTTTCTCGCATTAAATAGCTCGAGAAGAGCGATCTCGATGTTTCCGCATACTTCGGACAGAAGTCTCACCAAGATTATCGCAGAAAATGCATATCTCAGCTGGAAACACCACGAAAATCAAGATATCGCCGGTTCTGCATATCAAACGTACTGTGGAATGTTGAAAACACCAGAAAACTTGTTTTTTCGCATTAAATAGCTCGAAACGAGCGATCGAGATGATTCTGCATACTTCTGAGTGAAATCTCACCAAGATTATCGTTGAAAATTCATATCTCAGCTTGAAACCCGACGAAAACCAAGATATCGCCGGTTTTGCATATCAAACGCACTGTGGAGTTGTCAATGCACCAGATAACGTGTTTCTCGCATTAAATAGCTCGAAAAGAGCGATCTCGATGATTCTGCATACTTCGGACAGACGTCTCACCAAGATTATCGCAGAAAATGCATATTTCAGCTGGAAAACCCACGAAAACCAAGATGTCGCCGGTTCTGCATATCAAACGCACTGTGGAGTGGTCAAAACACCAGATAACGTGTTTCTCGCATTAAATAGCTCGAAAAGAGCGATCTAGATGGTTCTACATACTTCTGACAGAAGACTCATCAAGATTATCGCAGAAAATGCATATCTCAGCTGGAAACAATACGAAAATCAAGATATCGCCGGTTCTGCATATCTAACGCACTGTGGAATGTTGAAAACACCAGAAAACTTCTTTTTTTGCATTAAATAGCTCGACACGAGCGATCTAGATGATTCTGCATACTTCTGACTGAAGTCTCACCAATATTATCGGAGAAAATGCATATCTCAGCTTGAAACCTCACGAAAACCAAGTTATCTCCGGTTCTGCACATCAAACGTACTGTGGAGTGGTGAATACACCAGAAAACGTGTTTCTCTCATTGAATAGTTCGAAAAGAGCGATCTAGATGGTTCTACATACTTCTGACAGAAGACTCACCAAGATTATCGCAGAAAATGCATATCTCAGCTGGATGCAATACGAAAATCAAGATATCGCCGGTTCTGCATATCAAACGCACTGAGGAATGTTGAAAACACCAGAAAAATTGTTTTTTCGCATTAAATAGCTTGAAAAGATCGATCTAGACGATTCTGCATACTTCTGACTGAAGTCTGACCAAGATTATCATAGAAAATCCATATCTCAGCTTGAATCCCCACGAAAACGAAGATATCGCCGGTTCTGCATATCAAACGAACTGTGGTGTGGTGAAAACCCCAGAAAACGTGTTTCTCGCATTATGTAGCTCGAAAAGAGCGATCTCGATGATTCTGCAGACTTCGGACAGAAGTCTCCCCAAGATTATCGCAGAAAATGCATATCTCTGCTTGAAACCCCACAAAAACCAAATTATCGCCGGTTCTGCATATCAAACGCACTGTGGAGTGGTGAAAACACCAGATAACGTGTTTCTCGCATTAAATAGCTCGAATAGAGCGAACTTGACGATTATGCATACATCGGACAGAAGTCTCACCAAGATTATCGTAAAAAATGTATATCTCAGCTTGAAACCCCACAAAAACCAAGATATCGCCGGTTCTGCATATCAAACGCACTGTGGAGTGGTGAAAACACCAGATACCGTGTTTCTCGCATTAAATAGCTCGAAAAGTGCGATCTCGATGATTCTGCATACTTCGGACAGAAATCTCAACAAGATTATCGCAGAAAATGCATATCTGAGCTTGAAACCCCACGAAAACCAAGATATCGCTGGTTCTGCATATCAAACGCACTGTGGAGTGCTGAAAACACCAGATAACGTGTTTCTCGCATTAAATAGGTCGAAACGAGCGATCTCGATGATTAAGCATACTTCGGACAGAAGTCTCACCAAGATTATCGTAAAAAATGCATAGCTCAGCTTGAAACCCCACGAAATCCAAGATATCTCCGGTTCAGCATATCCAACGAACTGCGGAGTGGTGAAAACCCCAGAAAAAGAGTTTCTCGCATTAAATAGCTCAAAAAGAGCGCTCTCGATGTTTCTGCATACTTCGGACAGATGTCTCACATAGCTTATCGTAGAAAATGCATATCTCAGCATGAAACCCGACGAAAACCAAAATATCGTCGGTTCTGCATATCATACGCACTGTGGAGTTTTGAAAACACCAGATAACGTGTTTCTCGCATTAAATAGCTCGCAACGAGCGATCTCGATGATTAAGCATACTTCGGACAGAAGTCTCACCAAGATTATCGCAGAAATTGCATATCTGAGCTTGAATCCCCACGAAAACCAAGATATCGCTGGTTCTGCATATCAAACGCACTGTGGAGTGCTGAAAACACCAGATAACGTGTTTCTCGCATTAAATAGCTCGAATAGAGCGATCTTGATGACTAAGCATACTTCGGACAGAAGTCTCACCATGATTATCGTAAAAAATGCATATCTCAGCTTGAAACCCCTCGAAAACCAAGATATCGCAGGTTCTGCATATCAAACGCACTGTGGAGTGGTGAAAACACCAGATAACTTGTTTCTCGCATTAAATAGTTCGAAAAGAGCGATCTCGATGATTCTGCATACTTCGGACAGAAGTCTCTCCAAGATTATCGCAGAAAATGCATATCTCAGCTTCAAACCCCTCGAAAACCAAGATATCACCTGTTCTGCATATCCAACGAACTGTGGTGTGGTGAAAACCCCAGAAAACGTGTTTCTCGCAATAAATAGCTCGAAAACAGCGCTCTAGATGTTTCTGCATACTTCGGACTGATGTCTCACCAAGCTTATCGTAGAAAATGCATATTTCAGCATGAAACCCGACGAAAACCAAAATATCTCCGGTTCTGCATATCCAACGCACTGTGGAGTGGTGAAAACACCAGATAACGTGTTTCTCGCATTAAATAGGTCGAAACGAGCGATCTCGATGATCAAGCATACTTCGGACAGAAGTCTCACCAAGATTATCGTAAAAAATGCATATCTCAGCTTGAAACCCGACGAAAACCCAGATATCGCTGGTTCTGCATATCAAACGCACTGTGGAGTGCTGAAAACACCAGATAACATGTTTCTCGCATTAAATAGGTCGAAACGAGCGATCTCGATGATCAAGCATACTTCGGACAGAAGTCTCACCAAGATTATCGTAAAAAATGCATATCTCAGCTTGAAACCCGACGAAAACCCAGATATCGCTGGTTCTGCATATCAAACGCACTGTGGAGTGCTGAAAACACCAGATAACATGTTTCTCGCATTAAATAGGTCGAAACGAGCGATCTCGATGATTAAGCATACTTCGGACAGAAGTCTCACCAAGATTACCGTAAAAAATGCATAGCTCAGCTTGGAACCCCACGAAATCCAAGATATCTCCGGTTCTGCATATCCAACGAACTGCGGAGTGTTGAAAACCCCAGAAAAAGAGTTTCTCGCATTAAATAGCTCGAAAAGAGCGCTCTCGATGTTTCTGCATACTTCGGACAGATGTCTCACCTAGCTTATCGTAGAAAATGCATATCTCAGCATGAAACCCGACGAAAACCAAAATATCTCCGGTTCTGCATATCCAACGAACTGTGGAGTGGTGAAAACCCCAGAAAACGAGTTTCTCGCATTAAATAGCTCGAAAAGAGCGCTCTCGATGTTTCTGCATACTTCGGACAGATGACTCACCAAGCTTATCGTAGAAAATGCATATCTCAGCTTGAAACCTCTCGAAAACCAAGATATCACCTGTTCTGCATATCCAACGAACTGTGGTGTGGTGAAAACCCCAGAAAACGTGTTTCTCGCATTAAATAGCTCGAAAAGAGCGATCTCGATGATTCTGCATACTTCGGACAGAAATCTCACCAAGATTATCGCAGAAAATGCATATCTGAGCTTGAAACCCCACGAAAACCAAGATATCGCTGGTTCTGCATATCAAACGCACTGTGGAGTGGTGAAAACACCAGATAACTTGTTTCTCGCAATAAATAGCTCGAAAAGAGCGATCTCGATGATTCTGCATACTTCGGACAGAAGTCTCTCCAAGATTATCGCAGAAAATGCATATCTCAGCTTGAAACCCCTCGAAAGCCAAGATATCACCTGTTCTGCATATCCGACGAACTCTAGTGTGGTGAAAACCCCAGAAAACGTGTTTCTCGCATTAAATTGCTCGAAAAGAGCGATCTCGATGATTAAGCATACTTCGGACAGAAGTCTCACCAAGATTATCGTAAAAAATGCATATCTCAGCTTGAAACCCAACAAAACCAAGATATCGCCGGTTCTGATTATCAAACGCACTGTGGAGTGGAGAAAACACCAGAAAACGTGTTTCTCGCATTATGTAGCTCGAAAAGAGCGATCTCGATGATTCTGCAGACTTCGGACAGAAGTCTCCCCAAGATTATCGCAGAAAATGCATATCTCTGCTTGAAACCCCTCAAAAACCAAATTATCGCCGGTTCTGCATATCAAACGCACTGTGGAGTGGTGAAAACACCAGATAACGTGTTTCTCGCATTAAATAGCTCGAATAGAGCGAACTTGACGATTATGCATACATCGGACAGAAGTCTCACCAAGATTATCGTAAAAAATGTATATCTCAGCTTGAAACCCCACAAAAACCAAGATATCGCCGGTTCTGCATATCAAACGCACTGTGGAGTGGTGAAAACACCAGATACCGTGTTTCTCGCATTAAATAGCTCGAAAAGTGCGATCTCGATGATTCTGCATACTTCGGACAGAAATCTCAACAAGATTATCGCAGAAAATGCATATCTGAGCTTGAAACCCCACGAAAACCAAGATATCGCTGGTTCTGCATATCAAACGCACTGTGGAGTGCTGAAAACACCAGATAACGTGTTTCTCGCATTAAATAGGTCGAAACGAGCGATCTCGATGATTAAGCATACTTCGGACAGAAGTCTCACCAAGATTATCGTAAAAAATGCATAGCTCAGCTTGAAACCCCACGAAATCCAAGATATCTCCGGTTCAGCATATCCAACGAACTGCGGAGTGGTGAAAACCCCAGAAAAAGAGTTTCTCGCATTAAATAGCTCAAAAAGAGCGCTCTCGATGTTTCTGCATACTTCGGACAGATGTCTCACATAGCTTATCGTAGAAAATGCATATCTGAGCTTGAATCCCCACGAAAACCAAGATATCGCTGGTTCTGCATATCAAACGCACTGTGGAGTGCTGAAAACACCAGATAACGTGTTTCTCGCATTAAATAGCTCGAATAGAGCGATCTTGATGACTAAGCATACTTCGGACAGAAGTCTCACCATGATTATCGTAAAAAATGCATATCTCAGCTTGAAACCCCTCGAAAACCAAGATATCGCAGGTTCTGCATATCAAACGCACTGTGGAGTGGTGAAAACACCAGATAACTTGTTTCTCGCATTAAATAGTTCGAAAAGAGCGATCTCGATGATTCTGCATACTTCGGACAGAAGTCTCTCCAAGATTATCGCAGAAAATGCATATCTCAGCTTCAAACCCCTCGAAAACCAAGATATCACCTGTTCTGCATATCCAACGAACTGTGGTGTGGTGAAAACCCCAGAAAACGTGTTTCTCGCAATAAATAGCTCGAAAACAGCGCTCTAGATGTTTCTGCATACTTCGGACTGATGTCTCACCAAGCTTATCGTAGAAAATGCATATTTCAGCATGAAACCCGACGAAAACCAAAATATCTCCGGTTCTGCATATCCAACGCACTGTGGAGTGGTGAAAACACCAGATAACGTGTTTCTCGCATTAAATAGGTCGAAACGAGCGATCTCGATGATCAAGCATACTTCGGACAGAAGTCTCACCAAGATTATCGTAAAAAATGCATATCTCAGCTTGAAACCCGACGAAAACCCAGATATCGCTGGTTCTGCATATCAAACGCACTGTGGAGTGCTGAAAACACCAGATAACATGTTTCTCGCATTAAATAGGTCGAAACGAGCGATCTCGATGATCAAGCATACTTCGGACAGAAGTCTCACCAAGATTATCGTAAAAAATGCATATCTCAGCTTGAAACCCGACGAAAACCCAGATATCGCTGGTTCTGCATATCAAACGCACTGTGGAGTGCTGAAAACACCAGATAACATGTTTCTCGCATTAAATAGGTCGAAACGAGCGATCTCGATGATTAAGCATACTTCGGACAGAAGTCTCACCAAGATTACCGTAAAAAATGCATAGCTCAGCTTGGAACCCCACGAAATCCAAGATATCTCCGGTTCTGCATATCCAACGAACTGCGGAGTGTTGAAAACCCCAGAAAAAGAGTTTCTCGCATTAAATAGCTCGAAAAGAGCGCTCTCGATGTTTCTGCATACTTCGGACAGATGTCTCACCTAGCTTATCGTAGAAAATGCATATCTCAGCATGAAACCCGACGAAAACCAAAATATCTCCGGTTCTGCATATCCAACGAACTGTGGAGTGGTGAAAACCCCAGAAAACGAGTTTCTCGCATTAAATAGCTCGAAAAGAGCGCTCTCGATGTTTCTGCATACTTCGGACAGATGACTCACCAAGCTTATCGTAGAAAATGCATATCTCAGCTTGAAACCTCTCGAAAACCAAGATATCACCTGTTCTGCATATCCAACGAACTGTGGTGTGGTGAAAACCCCAGAAAACGTGTTTCTCGCATTAAATAGCTCGAAAAGAGCGATCTCGATGATTCTGCATACTTCGGACAGAAATCTCACCAAGATTATCGCAGAAAATGCATATCTGAGCTTGAAACCCCACGAAAACCAAGATATCGCTGGTTCTGCATATCAAACGCACTGTGGAGTGGTGAAAACACCAGATAACTTGTTTCTCGCAATAAATAGCTCGAAAAGAGCGATCTCGATGATTCTGCATACTTCGGACAGAAGTCTCTCCAAGATTATCGCAGAAAATGCATATCTCAGCTTGAAACCCCTCGAAAGCCAAGATATCACCTGTTCTGCATATCCGACGAACTCTAGTGTGGTGAAAACCCCAGAAAACGTGTTTCTCGCATTAAATTGCTCGAAAAGAGCGATCTCGATGATTAAGCATACTTCGGACAGAAGTCTCACCAAGATTATCGTAAAAAATGCATATCTCAGCTTGAAACCCGACCGAAACCAAGATATCTCCGGTTCTGCATGTCAAACGTACTGTGGAGTGGTGAAAACTCCAGCAAACGTGTTTCGTGCATTAAGTAGCTCGAAAAGAGCGATCTAGGTGATTCTGCATACTTCTAACAGAAGTCTCACCAAGATTATCGCAGAAAATGCATATCTCTGCTTGAAACCCCACGAAAACCAAGATATCTACTGTTCTGCATATCCATCGAACTGTGGAGTGGTGAAAACCCCACAAAACGTGTTTCTAGCATTAAATAGCTCGAAAAGGGCGCTCTCGACCTTTCTGCATACTTCGGACAGAAGTCTCAACAAGATTATCGCAGAAAATGCATATCTCAGCTTGAAACCCCACGAAAACCAAGATATGTACTGTTCTGCATATCGAACGCACTGTGGAGTGGCGAAAACACCAGATAACGTGTTTCTCGCACTAACTAGCTCGAAAAGAGCGATATCGATGATTCAGCATCCTTCGGACAGAAGTCTCACCAAGATTATCGCAGAAAATGCATATCTCAGCTTGAAACCCCCGAAGACCAAGATATCTCCGGTTCTGCATATCCAACGAACTGTGGAGTGGTGAAAACCCCAGAAAACGAGTTTCTCGCATTAAATAGCTCGAAAAGAGCGCTCTCGATGTTTCTGCATACTTCGGACAGAGGTTTCACCAAGATTATCGTAGAAAATGCATATCTCAGCTTGAAACCCGACCGAAACCAAGATATCTCCGGTTCTGCATGTCAAACGTACTGTGGAGTGGTGAAAACTCCAGCAAACGTGTTTCGTGCATTAAGTAGCTCGAAAAGAGCGATCTAGGTGATTCTGCATACTTCTAACAGAAGTCTCACCAAGATTATCGCAGAAAATGCATATCTCTGCTTGAAACCCCACGAAAACCAAGATATCTACTGTTCTGCATATCCATCGAACTGTGGAGTGGTGAAAACCCCACAAAACGTGTTTCTAGCATTAAATAGCTCGAAAAGGGCGCTCTCGACCTTTCTGCATACTTCGGACAGAAGTCTCAACAAGATTATCGCAGAAAATGCATATCTCAGCTTGAAACCCCACGAAAACCAAGATATGTACTGTTCTGCATATCGAACGCACTGTGGAGTGGCGAAAACACCAGATAACGTGTTTCTCGCACTAACTAGCTCGAAAAGAGCGATATCGATGATTCAGCATCCTTCGGACAGAAGTCTCACCAAGATTATCGCAGAAAATGCATATCTCAGCTTGAAACCCCACGAAAACCAAGATATCTACTGTTCTGCATATCCAACGAAATGTCGAGTGGTGAAAACCCCAGAAAACGTGTTTCTAGCAGTAAATAGCTCGAAAAGAGCGCTCTCGACCTTTCTGCATACTACGGACAGAAGTCTCAACAAGATTATCGCAGAAAATGCATATCTCAGCTTGAAACCCCACGAAAACCAAGATATGTACTGTTCTGCATATCGAACGCACTGTGGAGTGGTGAAAACACCAGATAACGTGTTTCGTGCATTAAGTAGCTCGAAAAGAGCGATCTAGATGATTCTGCATACTTGTGACAAAAGACCCACCAAGATTATCGCTCAAAATGCATATCTCAGCTGGAAACACCACGAAAATCAAGATATCGCCTGTTCTGCATATCAAACGCACTGTGGAGTGGTGAAAACACCAGATAACGTGTTTCTCGCATTAAATAGCTCGAAAAGAGCGTTCTCGAAGATCCTGCATACTTCTGACAGAAGTCTCACCAAGATTATCGTAGAAAATGCATATCTCAGCTTGAAACCTGACGAAAACCGAGTTATCTCCGGTTCTGCACATCAAACGTACCGTGGAGTGGGGAAAACACCAGATAACGTGTTTCTCGCATTAAGTAGCTCGAAACGAGCGTTCTCGATGATTCTGCATACGTCTCACAGATGAAACACCAAGATTATCGCAGAAAATGCATATATCAGCTGGAAACCCCATGAAAACCAAGTTATCGGCGGATCTACATATCAAACGCACTGTGGAGTGGTCAAAACACCAGAAAACTTGTTTTTTCGCATTAAATAGCTCGAAAAGAGCGATCTAGATGATTCTGGATACTTCTGACTGAAGTCTCACCAATATTATCGCAGAAAATGCATATCTCAGCTCGAAACCTCACGAAAATCAAGATGTTGCCGGTTCTGCATATCAAACGCACTGTGGAGTGGTGAAAACAACCAGAGAACGTGTTTCTCGCATTAAATAGCTCGAATAGAGCGATCTCGATGATTCTGCATACTTCGGACAGAAGTCTCACCAAGATTATCGTAAAAAATGCATATCTCAGCTTGAAACCCCACGAAAACCAAGATATCGCTGGTACTGCATATCAAACGCACTGTGGAGTGGTGAAAACACCAGATAACGTGTTTCTCGCATTAAATAGCTCGAAAAGAGCGTTCTCGAAGATCCTGCATACTTGTGACAGAAGTCTCTCCAAGATTATCGTAGAAAATGCATATCTCAGCTTGAAACCCGACGAAAACCGAGTTATCTCCGGTTCTGCACACCAAACGTACCGTGGAGTGGTGAAAACACCTGAAAACGTGTTCCGCGCATTAAGTAGCTCGAAAAGAGCGTTCTCGAAGATTCTGCATACTTCTGACAGAAGTCTCACCAACATTATCGTAGAAAATGCATATCTCAGCTGGAAACACCACGAAAATCAAGATATCGCCGGTTCTGCATATCAAACGCACTGTGGAGTGGTGAAAACACCAGATAACGTGTTTCTCGCATTAAATAGCACGAAAAGAGCGTTCTCGAAGATCCTGCATACTTCTGACAGAAGTCTCACCAAGATTATCGTAGAAAATGCATATCTCAGCTTGAAACCCGTCGAAAACCGAGTTATCTCCGGTTCTGCACACCAAACGTACCTTGGAGTGGTGAAAACACCAGAAAACATGTTTCGTGCATTAAGTAGCTCGAAAAGAGCGATCAAGATGATTCTGCATACTTCTGACAAAAGACCCACAAAGATTATCGCAAAAAATGCATATCTCAGTTGGAAACACCACGAAAATCAAGATATCGCCTGTTCTGCAGATCAAACGCACTGTGGAGTGGTGAAAACAACCAGAGAACGTGTTTCTCGCATTAAATAGCTCGAAAAGTGCGATCTCGATGATTCTGCATACTTCTAACAGAAGTCTCACCAAGATTATCGCAGAAAATGCATATCTCTGCTTGAAACCCCACGAAAACCAAGATATCTACTGTTCTGCATATCCAACGAACTGTGGAGTGGTGAAAACCCCAGAAAACGTGTTTCTAGCATTAAATAGCTCGAAAAGAGCGCTCTCGACATTTCTGCATACTTCGGACAGAAGTCTCCACAAGATTATCGCAGAAAATGCATATCTCAGCTTGAAACCTCACGAAAACCGAGTTATCTCCGGTTCTGCACATCAAACGTACCGTGGAGTGGTGAAAACCCCAGAAAACGTGTTTCTAGCAGTAAGTAGCTCGAAAAGAGCGCTCTCGACCTTTCTGCATACTTCGGACAGAAGTCTCAACAAGATTATCGCAGAAAATGCATATCTCAGCTTGAAACCCCACGAAAACCAAGATATGTACTGTTCTGCATATCGAACGCACTGTGGAGTGGCGAAAACACCAGATAACGTGTTTCTCGCACTAACTAGCTCGAAAAGAGCGATATCGATGATTCAGCATCCTTCGGACAGAAGTCTCACCGAGATTATCGCAGAAAATGCATATCTCAGCTTGAAACCCCACGAAAACCAAGATATCTACTGTTCTGCATATCCAACGAAATGTCGAGTGGTGAAAACCCCAGAAAACGTGTTTCTAGCAGTAAATAGCTCGAAAAGAGCGCTCTCGACCTTTCTGCATACTACGGACAGAAGTCTCAACAAGATTATCGCAGAAAATGCATATCTCAGCTTGAAACCCCACGAAAACCAAGATATGTACTGTTCTGCATATCGAACGCACTGTGGAGTGGTGAAAACACCAGATAACGTGTTTCTCGCACTAACTAGCTCGAAAAGAGCGATATCGATGATTCAGCATACTTCGGACAGAAGTCTCACCAAGATTATCGCAGAAAATGCATATCTCAGCTTGAAACCCGACCGAAACCAAGATATCCCCGGTTCTGCATGTCAAACGTACTGTGGAGTGGTGAAAACTCCAGAAAACGTGTTTCGTGCATTAAGTAGCTCGAAAAGAGCGATCTAGATGATTCTGCATACTTGTGACAAAAGACCCACCAAGATTATCGCTCAAAATGCATATCTCAGCTGGAAACACCACGAAAATCAAGATATCGCCTGTTCTGCATATCTAACGCACTGTGGAGTGGTGAAAACACCAGATAACGTGTTTCTCGCATTAAATAGCTCGAAAAGAGCGTTCTCGAAGATCCTGCATACTTCTGACAGAAGTCTCACCAAGATTATCGTAGAAAATGCATATCTCAGCTTGAAACCCGACGAAAACCGAGTTATCTCCGGTTCTGCACACCAAACGTACCGTGGAGTGGTGAAAACACCTGAAAACGTGTTCCGCGCATTAAGTAGCTCGAAAAGAGCGTTCTCGAAGATTCTGCATACTTCTGACAGAAGTCTCACCAACATTATCGTAGAAAATGCATATCTCAGCTGGAAACACCACGAAAATCAAGATATCGCCGGTTCTGCATATCAAACGCACTGTGGAGTGGTGAAAACACCAGATAACGTGTTTCTCGCATTAAATAGCACGAAAAGAGCGTTCTCGAAGATCCTGCATACTTCTGACAGAAGTCTCACCAAGATTATCGTAGAAAATGCATATCTCAGCTTGAAACCCGTCGAAAACCGAGTTATCTCCGGTTCTGCACACCAAACGTACCTTGGAGTGGTGAAAACACCAGAAAACATGTTTCGTGCATTAAGTAGCTCGAAATGAGCGATCAAGATGATTCTGCATACTTCTGACAAAAGACCCACAAAGATTATCGCAAAAAATGCATATCTCAGTTGGAAACACCACGAAAATCAAGATATCGCCTGTTCTGCAGATCAAACGCACTGTGGAGTGGTGAAAACAACCAGAGAACGTGTTTCTCGCATTAAATAGCTCGAAAAGTGCGATCTCGATGATTCTGCATACTTCTAACAGAAGTCTCACCAAGATTATCGCAGAAAATGCATATCTCTGCTTGAAACCCCACGAAAACCAAGATATCTACTGTTCTGCATATCCAACGAACTGTGGAGTGGTGAAAACCCCAGAAAACGTGTTTCTAGCATTAAATAGCTCGAAAAGAGCGCTCTCGACATTTCTGCATACTTCGGACAGAAGTCTCCACAAGATTATCGCAGAAAATGCATATCTCAGCTTGAAACCCCACGAAAACCAAGATATGTACTGTTCTGCATATCAAACGCACTGTGGAGTGTTGAAAACACCAGATAACGTGTTTCTCGCACTAACTAGCTCGAAACGAGCGATCTCGATGATTCTGCATACTTCGGACAGAAGTCTCCACAAGATTATCGCAGAAAATGCATATCTCAGCTTGAAACCCCACGAAAACCAAGATATGTACTGTTCTGCATATCATTCGCACTGTGGAGTGGTGAAAACACCAGATAACGTGTTTCTCGCACTAACTAGCTCGAAAAGAGCGTTCTCGAAGATTCTGCATTCTTCTGACAGAAGTCTCACCAGGGTTATCGTAGAAAATGCATATCTCAGCCTTAAACCCGACCGAAACCAAGATATCTCCGGTTCTGCATATCAAACCAACTGTGGAGTGGTGAAAACACCAGCTAACGTGTTTCTCGCATTAAATAGCTCGAAAAGAGCGATATCGATGATTCTGCATACTTCTGACTGAAGTCTCACCAATATTATCGCAGAAAATGCATATCTCAGCTTGAAACTCGACTAAAACCAAAATATCTCCGGTTCTGCATATCCAACGCACTGTGGAGTGGTGAAAACACCAGAAAACGTGTTTCCCGCATTAAGTAGCTCGAAAAGAGCGCTCTCGATGTTTCTGCATACTTTGGACAGATGTTTCGCCAAGCTTATCGTAGAAAATGCATACCTCAGCTTGAAACCCGACGAAAACCAAAATATCTCCGGTTCTGCATATCCAACGCACTGTGGAGTGGTGAAAACACCAGATAACGTGTTTCTCGCATTAAGTAGCTCGAAACTAGCGATCTCGATGATTCTGCATACTTCGGACAGAAGCCTCAAAAAGATTATCGCAGAAAATGCATATCTCAGCTTGAAACCTCACGAAAATCAAGATGACGCCGGTTCTGCATATCAAACGCACTGTGGAGTGGTGAAAACAACCAGATAACGTGTTTCTCGCATTAAATAGCTCGAAACGAGCGATCTAGGTGATTCTGCATACTTCTGACTGAAGTCTCACCAATATTTTCGCAGAAAATGCATATCTCAGCTTGAAACCCGACGTAAAAACCAAAATATCTCCGGTTCTGCATATCCAACGCACTGTGGAGTGGTGAAAACACCAGATAACCTGTTTCTCGCATTAAGTAGCTCGAAACTAGCGATCTCGATGATTCTGCATACTTCGGACAGAAGGCTCAACAAGATTATCGTAGAAAATGCATATCTCAGCCAAAAACCCGACCGAAACCAAGATATCTCCGGTTCTGCATTTCAAACGTACTGTGGAGTGGTCAAAACACCAGATAACGTGTTTCCCGCATTAAATAGCTCGAAAAGAGCGATCTCGATGATTCTGCATACTTCGGACAGAAGTCTCACCAAGATTGCCGCAGAAAATGCATATCTCAGCTGGAAATCCCACGAAAACCAAGATATCGCCGGTTCTGCATATCAGACGCACTGTGGAGTGGTGAAAACAACCAGAGAACGTGTTTCTCGCATTAAATGGCTCGAAAAGAGGGATCTCGATGATTCTGCATACTTCTGACAGAAGACTCTCCAAGATTATCGCAGAAAATGCATATCTCAGCTGGAAACACCACGAAAATCAAGATATCGCCGGTTCTGCATATCAAACGCACTGTGGAATGTTGAAAACACCAGAAAACTTGTTTTTTCGCATTAAATAGCTCGAAACGAGCGATCTCGATGATTCTGCATACTTCGGACAGAAGTCTCACCAAGATTATCGTAAAAAATGCATATCTCAGCTTGAAACCCCACGAAAACCAAGATATCGCCGGTTCTGCATATCAAACGCACTGTGGAGTGGTGAAAACACCAGATAACGTGTTTCTCGCATTAAATAGCTCGAAAAGCGAGATCCCGATGATTCTGCATACTTCTGACAAAAGACTCACCAAGATTATCGCTGAAAATGCATATCTCAGCTTGAAACCCCACGAAAACCCAGATATCGCCGGTACTGCATATCAAACCAACTGTAAAGTGGTGAAAACAACCAGAAAAATTGTTTTTTCGCATTAAATCGCTCGAAAAGAGCGATCTAGATGATTCTGCATACTTCTGACAAAAGACTCACCAAGATTATCGCTGAAAATGCATATCTCATCTTGAAACCCCACGAAAACCCAGATATCGCCGGTTCTGCATATCAAACCAACTGTGGAGTGGTGAAAACACCAGACAACGTGTTTCTCGCATTAAATAGATCGAAATGTGCGATCTCGATGATTCTGCATACTTCTAACAGAAGTCTCACCATCATTATCGCAGAAAATGCATATCTCTGCTAGAAACTCCACGAAAACCAAGATATCTCCTGTTCTGCATATCCAACGAACTGTGGAGTGGTGAAAACCCCAGAAAACATGTTTCTCGCATTAAATAGCTCGGAAAGAGCGATCTAGATGATTCAGCATACTTCTGACAGAAGTCTCACCAAGATTATCGTAGAAAATGCATATCTCAGCTTGATACCCTACGACAGCCAATATGTCGCCGGTTCTGCATATCAAACGCACTGTGGAGTGGTGAAAACGCCAGATAACGTGTTTCTCGCATTAAATAGCTCGAAAAGAGCGATCTCGATGATGCTGCATACTTCTGACAGAACACTCACCAAGATTATCGCAGAAAATGCATATCTCAGCTTGAAACCCGTCCGAAACCAAGATATCTCCGGTTCTGCATGTCAAACGTACTGTGGAGTGGTGAATACACCAGAAAACGTGTTTCTCGCATTAAATAGCTCGAAAGGAGCGTTCTCGATGATTCTGCATACTTCTGACAGAAGAATCACCAAGATTATCGCAGAAAATGCATATCTCAGCTGGAAACCCCACGAAAACCAAGATATCGCCGGTTCAGCATATCAAACGCACTGTGGAGTGGTGAAAACACCAGAAAACGTGTTTCTCGCAGTAACTATCTCGAAAAGAGCGTTCTCGATGATTCTGCATACTTCTGACAGAACACTCACCAAGATTATCGCAGAAAATGCATATCTCAGCTTGAAACCCGTCCGAAACCAAGATATCTCCGGTTCTGCATGTCAAACGTACTGTGGAGTGGTGAATACACCAGAAAACGTGTTTCTCGCATTAACTATCTCGAAAAGAGCGTTCTCGATGATTCTGCTTTCTTCGGACAGAAGTCTCACCAAGATTGCCGCTGAAAATGCATATCCCAGCTGGAAACCCCGCGAAAACCAAGATATCGCCGGTTCTGCATATCAGACGCACTGTGGAGTCGTGAAAACGCCAGAAAACGTGTTTCTCGCATCAACTAGCTCGAAAAGAGCGATCTCGATTATTCTGCATACTTCTGACTGAAGTCTCAGCAAGATTATCGCAGAAGATGCATATCTCAGCTTGAAACCCTACGACAGCCAAGATGTCGCCGGTTCTGCATATCAAACGCACTGTGGAGTGGTGAAAACGCCAGATAACGTGTTTCTCGCATTAAATAGCTCGAAAAGAGCGATCTCGATGATTCTGCATACTTCTGACAGAACACTCACCAAGATTATCGCAGAAAATGCTTATCTCAGCTTGAAACCCGTCCGAAACCAAGATATCTCCGGTTCTGCATGTCAAACGTACTGTGGAGTGGTGAATACACCAGAAAACGTGTTTCTCGCATTAACTATCTCGAAAAGAGCGTTCTCGATGATTCTGCTTTCTTCGGACAGAAGTCTCACCAAGATTGCCGCTGAAAATGCATATCCCAGCTGGAAACCCCGCGAAAACCAAGATATCGCCGGTTCTGCATATCAGACGCACTGTGGAGTCGTGAAAACGCCAGAAAACGTGTTTCTCGCATTAAATAGCTCGAAAGGAGCGTTCTCGATGATTCTGCATACTTCTGACAGAAGAATCACCAAGATTATCGCAGAAAATGCATGTCTCAGCTTGATACCCGACGAAAGCCAAGATATCGCCGGTTCTGCATTTCAGACGCACTGTGGAGTGGTGAAAAAACCAGAAAACGTGTTTCTCGCATTAAGTAGCTCGAAAAGAGCGTGCTCGATGATTCTGCATACTTCTCATAGCTGAAACACCAAGCTGATCGCAGAAAATGCATATGTCAGCTGGAAACCCCACGAAAACCAAGTTGTCGGCGGCTCTACATATCAAACGCACTGTGGAGTGGTCAAAACACCAGATAACGTGTTTCCCGCATTAAATAGCTCGAAATGAGCGATCTCGATGATTCTGCATACTTCGGACAGAAGTCTCACCAAGATTATCGTAGAAAATGCATATCTCAACTTGAAACCCGACGAAAACCAAACATCGCGGGTTCTGCATATCAAACGCACTGTGGAGTGGTGAAAACACCAGATAAGGTTTTTCTCGCATTAACTAGCTTGAAAAGTGCGATCTCGATGATTCAGCATACTTCGGACAGAAGTCTCTACAAGTTTATCGCAGAAAATGCATATCTCAGCTTGAAACCCCTCGAAAACCAAGATATCACCTGTTCTGCATATCCAACGAACTGTGGTGTGGTGAAAACCCCAGAAAACGTGTTTCTCGCATTAAATAGCTCGAAATGAGCGATCTCGATGATTCTGCACACTTCGGACAGAAGTCTCACCAAGATTATCGCAGAAAATGCATATCTCAGCTACAAACCCCACGAAAACCAAGATATCGCCGGTTCTGCATTTCAGACGCACTGTGGAGTGGTGAAAAAACCAGAAAACGTGTTTCTCGCATTAGGTAGTTCGAAAAGAGAGTTCTCGATGTTTCTGCATACTTCTGACAGAAGAATCACCAAGATTATCGTAAAAAATGCATATCTCAGCTTGAAACCCAACGAAAGCCAAGATATCGCTGGTTCTGCATATCAAACGCACTGTGGAGTGGTGAAAACACCAGACAAGGTTTTTCTCGCATTAATTAGCTCGAAAAGAGCGATCTCGATGATTCAGCATACTTCGGACAGAAGTCTCACCAAGTTAATCGCAGAAAATGCATATCTCAGCTTGAAACCCCTCGAAACCCAAGATATCACCTGTTCTGCATATCCAACGAACTGTGGTGTGGTGAAAACCCCAGAAAACGCGTTTCTCGCATTAAATAGCTCGAAAAGTGCGCTGTTGATGTTTCTGCATACTTCGGACAGATGTTTCACCAAGATTATCGTAGAAAATGCATATCTCAACTTGAAACCCGACGAAAACCAAACATCGCGGGTTCTGCATATCATACGCACTGTGGAGTGGTGAAAACACCAGATAAGGTTTTTCTCGCATTAACTAGCTTGAAAAGTGAGATCTCGAAGGTTCAGCATACTTCGGACAGAAGTCTCTACAAGTTTATCGCAGAAAATGCATATCTCAGCTTGAAACCCCACGAAAACCAAGATATCACCTGTTCTGCATATCCAACGAACTGTGGTGTGGTGAAAACCCCAGAAAACGTGTTTTTCGCATTAAATAGCTCGAAATGAGAGATCTCGATGATTCTGCTCGTTTCGGACAGAAGTCTCACCAAGATTATCGCAGACAATGCATATCTCAGCTGGAAACACCACGAAAATCAAGATATCGCCGGTTCTGCATATCAAACGCACTGTGGAATGTTGAAAACACCAGAAAACTTGTTTTTCGCATTAAATAGCTCGAAAAGAGCGATCTAGATGATTCAGCATACTTCTGACAAAAGACTCACCAAGATTATCGCTGAAAATGCATATATCAGCTGGAAACACCACGAAAATCAAGATATCGCCGGTTCTGCATATCAAACGCACTGTGGAGTGGGGAAAACACCAGATAACGTGTTTCTCGCATTAAGTTGCTCGAAAAGAGCGAACTCGGAGATTCTGCATACTTCTTACAGAAGTCTCACCAAGATTAACGTAGAAAATGCATGTCTCAGCTTGAAACCCGACGAAATCCAAGATGTCGCTGGTTCCGCATATCTAACGCACTGTGGAGTGGTGAAAGCACCAGTTAACGTGTTTCTCGCACTAAATAGCTCGAAAAGAGGGATCTCGATGATTCTGCATACTTCTGACAGAAGACTCACCAAGATTATCGCAGAAAATGCATATCTCAGCTGGAAACACCACGAAAATCAAGATAATGCCGGTTCTGCATATCAAACGCACTGTGGAGTGGTGAAAACAACCAGTTATCGTGTTTCTCGCATTAAGTTGCTCGAAAAGAGCGATCTCGAAGATTCTGCATACTTCTGACAGACGTCTCAAAAAGATTATCGTAGAAAATGCATAACTCGGCTTGAAATCCGACGAAATCTAAGATGTCGCCGGTTCAGCATATCAAACGCACTGAGGAGTGGTGAAAACACCGGATAACGTGTTTCTCGCATTAACTATCTCGAAAAGAGCGTTCTCGATGATTCTGCATTCTTCGGACAGAAGTCTCACCAAGATTGCCGCTGAAAATGCATATCCCAGCTGGAAACCCCGCGAAAACCAAGATATCGCCGGTTCTGCATATCAGACGCACTGTGGAGTCGTGAAAACGCCAGAAAACGTGTTTCTCGCATCAACTAGCTCGAAAAGAGCGATCTCGATTATTCTGCATACTTCTGACTGAAGTCTCAGCAAGATTATCGCAGAAGATGCATATCTCAGCTTGAAACCCTACGACAGCCAAGATGTCGCCGGTTCTGCATATCAAACGCACTGTGGAGTGGTGAAAACGCCAGATAACGTGTTTCTCGCATTAAATAGCTCGAAAAGAGCGATCTCGATGATTCTGCATACTTCTGACAGAACACTCACCAAGATTATCGCAGAAAATGCATATCTCAGCTTGAAACCCGTCCGAAACCAAGATATCTCCGGTTCTGCATGTCAAACGTACTGTGGAGTGGTGAATACACCAGAAAACGTGTTTCTCGCATTAAATAGCTCGAAAGGAGCGTTCTCGATGATTCTGCATACTTCTGACAGAAGAATCACCAAGATTATCGCAGAAAATGCATGTCTCAGCTTGATACCCGACGAAAGCCAAGATATCGCCGGTTCTGCATTTCAGACGCACTGTGGAGTGGTGAAAAAACCAGAAAACGTGTTTCTCGCATTAAGTAGCTCGAAAAGAGCGTGCTCGATGATTCTGCATACTTCTCATAGCTGAAACACCAAGCTGATCGCAGAAAATGCATATGTCAGCTGGAAACCCCACGAAAACCAAGTTGTCGGCGGCTCTACATATCAAACGCACTGTGGAGTGGTCAAAACACCAGATAACGTGTTTCCCGCATTAAATAGCTCGAAATGAGCGATCTCGATGATTCTGCATACTTCGGACAGAAGTCTCACCAAGATTATCGTAGAAAATGCATATCTCAACTTGAAACCCGACGAAAACCAAACATCGCGGGTTCTGCATATCAAACGCACTGTGGAGTGGTGAAAACACCAGATAAGGTTTTTCTCGCATTAACTAGCTTGAAAAGTGCGATCTCGATGATTCAGCATACTTCGGACAGAAGTCTCTACAAGTTTATCGCAGAAAATGCATATCTCAGCTTGAAACCCCTCGAAAACCAAGATATCACCTGTTCTGCATATCCAACGAACTGTGGTGTGGTGAAAACCCCAGAAAACGTGTTTCTCGCATTAAATAGCTCGAAATGAGCGATCTCGATGATTCTGCACACTTCGGACAGAAGTCTCACCAAGATTATCGCAGAAAATGCATATCTCAGCTACAAACCCCACGAAAACCAAGATATCGCCGGTTCTGCATTTCAGACGCACTGTGGAGTGGTGAAAAAACCAGAAAACGTGTTTCTCGCATTAGGTAGTTCGAAAAGAGAGTTCTCGATGTTTCTGCATACTTCTGACAGAAGAATCACCAAGATTATCGTAAAAAATGCATATCTCAGCTTGAAACCCAACGAAAGCCAAGATATCGCTGGTTCTGCATATCAAACGCACTGTGGAGTGGTGAAAACACCAGACAAGGTTTTTCTCGCATTAATTAGCTCGAAAAGAGCGATCTCGATGATTCAGCATACTTCGGACAGAAGTCTCACCAAGTTAATCGCAGAAAATGCATATCTCAGCTTGAAACCCCTCGAAACCCAAGATATCACCTGTTCTGCATATCCAACGAACTGTGGTGTGGTGAAAACCCCAGAAAACGCGTTTCTCGCATTAAATAGCTCGAAAAGTGCGCTGTTGATGTTTCTGCATACTTCGGACAGATGTTTCACCAAGATTATCGTAGAAAATGCATATCTCAACTTGAAACCCGACGAAAACCAAACATCGCGGGTTCTGCATATCATACGCACTGTGGAGTGGTGAAAACACCAGATAAGGTTTTTCTCGCATTAACTAGCTTGAAAAGTGAGATCTCGAAGGTTCAGCATACTTCGGACAGAAGTCTCTACAAGTTTATCGCAGAAAATGCATATCTCAGCTTGAAACCCCACGAAAACCAAGATATCACCTGTTCTGCATATCCAACGAACTGTGGTGTGGTGAAAACCCCAGAAAACGTGTTTTTCGCATTAAATAGCTCGAAATGAGAGATCTCGATGATTCTGCTCGTTTCGGACAGAAGTCTCACCAAGATTATCGCAGACAATGCATATCTCAGCTGGAAACACCACGAAAATCAAGATATCGCCGGTTCTGCATATCAAACGCACTGTGGAATGTTGAAAACACCAGAAAACTTGTTTTTCGCATTAAATAGCTCGAAAAGAGCGATCTAGATGATTCAGCATACTTCTGACAAAAGACTCACCAAGATTATCGCTGAAAATGCATATATCAGCTGGAAACACCACGAAAATCAAGATATCGCCGGTTCTGCATATCAAACGCACTGTGGAGTGGGGAAAACACCAGATAACGTGTTTCTCGCATTAAGTTGCTCGAAAAGAGCGAACTCGGAGATTCTGCATACTTCTTACAGAAGTCTCACCAAGATTAACGTAGAAAATGCATGTCTCAGCTTGAAACCCGACGAAATCCAAGATGTCGCTGGTTCCGCATATCTAACGCACTGTGGAGTGGTGAAAGCACCAGTTAACGTGTTTCTCGCACTAAATAGCTCGAAAAGAGGGATCTCGATGATTCTGCATACTTCTGACAGAAGACTCACCAAGATTATCGCAGAAAATGCATATCTCAGCTGGAAACACCACGAAAATCAAGATAATGCCGGTTCTGCATATCAAACGCACTGTGGAGTGGTGAAAACAACCAGTTATCGTGTTTCTCGCATTAAGTTGCTCGAAAAGAGCGATCTCGAAGATTCTGCATACTTCTGACAGACGTCTCAAAAAGATTATCGTAGAAAATGCATAACTCGGCTTGAAATCCGACGAAATCTAAGATGTCGCCGGTTCAGCATATCAAACGCACTGAGGAGTGGTGAAAACACCGGATAACGTGTTTCTCGCATTAAATAGCTCGAAAAGAGCGATCCCGATGATTCTGCATACTTCTGACAGAAGTCTCAGCAAGATTATCGTAGAAAATGCATATCTCAGCTTGATACCCTACGACAGCAAATATGTGGCAGGTTCTGCATATCAAACGCACTGTGGAGTGGTGAAAACGCCAGATAACATGTTTCTCGCATTAACTAGCTCGAAAAGAGCGATCTCGAAGATTCTGCATACTTCTGACAGACGTCTCACCAAGATTATCGTAGAAAATGCTATCTCAGCTTGAAACCCGACGAAATCCAAGATGTCGCCGGTTCTGCATATCAAACGCACGGTGGAGTGGTGAAAACACCAGATAACGTGTTTCTCGCATTAAATAGCTCGAAAATAGGGATCTCGATGATTCTGCATACTCCTGACAGAAGACTCACCAAGATTATCGCAGAAAATGCATATCTCAGCTGGACACACCACGAAAATCAAGATATCGCCGGTTCTGCATATCAAACGCACTGTGGAATGTAGAAAGCACCAGAAAACTTGTTTTTTCGAATGAAATAGTTCGAAAAGAGCGATCCCGATGATTCTGCATACTTCTGACAGACGTCTCACCAAGATTATCGTAGAAAATGCATATCTCAGCTTGAAACCCGACCGAAACCAAGATATCTCCGGTTCTGCATGTCAAACGTACTGTGGAGTGGTGAATACACCAGAAAACGTGTTTCTCGCATTAAATAGCTCGAAAAGAGCGATCTAGATGATTCTGCATACTTCTGACAGAAGTCTCACCAAGATTATCCTAGAATGTGCATATCTCAGCTTGAACCCCGACGAAATCCAAGATGTCGCCGGCTCTGCATATCAAACGCACTGTGGAGTGGTGAAAACACCAGAGAACTTGTTTTTTCGCATTAAATAGCTCGAAACGCGCGATCCCGATGATTCTGCATACTTCTGACTGAAGTCTCACCAAGATTCTCGTAGAAAATGCATATCTGAGCTTGAAACCCGACGAAATCCAAGATGTCGCCGGTTCTGAATGTCAAACGCACTGTGGAGTGGTGAAAACACCAGATAACGTGTTTCTCGCATTAAATAGCTCGAAAAGAGGGGTCTCGATGATTCTGCATACTACTGACAGAAGACTCACCAAGATTATCGACGAAAATGCATATCTCAGGTTGAAATCTCACGAAAATCAAGATTTCGCCGGTTCTGCATATCAAACGCACTGTGGAGTCGTGAAAACATCAGATAACGTGTTTCTCGCATTAAATAGCTCGAAAAGAGGGATCTCGATGATTCTGCATACTTCTGACAGATGACTCACCAAGATTATCGCACAAAATGCATATCTCAGCTGGAAACACCACGAAAATCAAGATATCGCCGGTTCTGCATATAAATCGCTCTGTGGAGTGGTGAAAACACCAGATAACCTGTTTGTCGCATTAAATAGCTCGAAAAGAGCAATCTAGATGATTCTGCATACTTCTGACGGAAGTCTCACCAAGATTATCACAGAAAATGCATACCTCAGCTTGAAATCTCACGAAAATCAAGATGTCGCCGCTTCTGCATATCAAACGCACTGTGGAGTGGTGAAAACAACCAGATAACGTGTTTCTCGAATTAAATAGCTCGAAAAGAACGATATAGATGATTCTGCATACTTCTGAGAGAAGTCTCACCAAGATTATCGTAGAAAATGCATATCTCAGCTTGAAACCCGACCGAAACCAAGATATCTCCGGTTCTGCATGTCAAACGCACTGTGGAGTGGTGAATACACCAGAAAACGTGTTTCTCGCATTAAATAGCTCGAAAAGAGCGATCCCGATGATTCTGCATACTTCTGACTGAAGTCTCACCAAGATTCTCGTAGAAAATGCATATCTGAGCTTGAAACCCGACGAAATCCAAAATGTCGCCGGTTCTGCATGTCAAACGCTCTGTGGAGTGGTGAAAACACCAGATAACGTGTTTCTCGCATTAAATAGCTCGAAAAGAGCGATCCCGATAATTCTGCATACTTCTGACAGACGTCTCACCAAGATTATCGTAGAAAATGCATATCTCAGCTTGAAACCCGACCGAAACCAAGATATCTCCGGTTCTGCATGTTAAACGTACTGTGGAGTGGAGAATACACCAGACAACGTGTTTCTCGCATTAAATAGCTCGAAAAGAGCGATCCCGATAATTCTGCATACTTCTGACAGACGTCTCACCAAGATTATACTAGAATGTGCATATCTCAGCTTGAACCCCGACGAAATCCAAGATGTCGCCGGTTCTGCATATCAAACGCACTGTGGAGTGGTGAAAACACCAGATAACGTGTTTCTCGCATTAAATAGCTCGAAAAGAGCGATCCCGATAATTCTGCATACTTCTGACAGACGTCTCACCAAGATTATCCTAGAATGTGCATATCTCAGCTTGAACCCCGACTAAATCCAAGATGTCGCCGGTTCTGCATATCAAACGCACTGTGGAGTGGTGAAAACACCAGATAACGTGTTTCTGGAATTAAATAGCTCGAAAAGTGCGGTCTCGATGATTCTGCATACTTCGTACAGAAGTCTCACCATGATTATCGTAAAAAATGCATATCTCAGCTTGAAACCTCACGAAAACAAAGTTATCTCCGGTTCTGCGCATCAAACGGACTGTGGTGTGGTGAAAACACCAGAAAACTTGTTTTTTCGCATTAGATAGCACGAAACGGGCGATCTAGATGATTCTGCATACTTCTGACAGAAGTCTCACCAAGATTATCGCAGGAAATGCATACCTGAGCTTGAAATCTCACGAAAATCAAGATGTCGCCGCTTCTGCATATCAAACGCACTGTGGAGTGGTGAAAACAACCAGATAACGTGTTTCTCGCATTAAATAGCTCGAAAAGAGCGATCGCGATAATTCTGCATACTTCTGACAGACGTCTCACCAAGATTATCGTAGAAAATGCATATCTCAGCTTGAAACCCGACCGAAACCAAGATATCTCCGGTTCTGCATGTCAAACGTACTGTGGAGTGGAGAATACACCAGACGACGTGTTTCTCGCATTAAATAGCTCGAAAGGAGCGTTCTCGATGATTCTGCATACTTCTGACAGAAGAATCACCAAGATCATCGCAGAAAATGCATATCTCAGCTGGAAACCCCACGAAAACCAAGATATCGCCGGTTCAGCATATCAGACGCACTGTGGAGTGGTGAAAACACCAGAAAACGTGTTTCTCGCATTAACTATCTCGAAAAGAGCGTTCTCGATGATTCTGCATACTTCGGACAGAAGTCTCACAATCATTAACGCAGAAAATGCATATCTCTGCTAGAAACTCCACGAAAACCAAGATATCTCCTGTTCTGCATATCCAACGAACTGTGGAGTGGTGAAAACCCCAGAAAACATGTTTCTCGCATTAAATAGCTCGAAAAGAGCGATCTAGATGATTCAGCATACTTCTGACAGAAGTCTCACCAAGATTATCGTAGAAAATGCATATCTCAGCTTGATACCCTACGACAGCCAAGATGTCGCCGGATCTGCATATCAAACGCACTGTGGAGTGGTGAAAACGCTAGATAACGTGTTTCTCGCATTAAATAGCTCGAAAAGAGCGATCTCGATGATTCTGCATACTTCTGACAGAACACTCACCAAGATTATCGCAGAAAATGCATATCTCAGCTTGAAACCCGTCCGAAACCAAGATATCTCCGGTTCTGCATGTCAAACGTACTGTGGAGTGGTGAATACACCAGAAAACGTGTTTCTCGCATTAAATAGCTCGAAAGGAGCGTTCTCAATGATTCTGCATACTTCTGACAGAAGAATCACCAAGATTATCGCAGAAAATGCATATCTCAGCTGGAAACCCCACGAAAACCAAGATATCGCCGGTTCAGCATATCAGACGCACTGTGGAGTGGTGAAAGCACCAGAAAACGTGTTTCTCACATTAACTATCTCGAAAAGAGCGTTCTCGATGATTCTGCATTCTTCGGACAGAAGTCTCACCAAGATTGCCGCTGAAAATGCATATCCCAGCTGGAAACCCCGCGAAAACCAAGATATCGCCGGTTCTGCATATCAGACGCACTGTGGAGTCGTGAAAACGCCAGAAAACGTGTTTCTCGCATCAACTAGCTCGAAAAGAGCGATCTCGATTATTCTGCATACTTCTGACTGAAGTCTCAGCAAGATTATCGCAGAAAATGCATATCTCAGCTTGAAACCCGACCGAAACCAAGATATCTCCGGTTCTGCATATCAAACGCACTGTGGGGTGGTGAAAACACAAGAAAACGTGTTTCTCGCATTAAATAGCTCGAAACGAGCGATCTAGACGATTCTGCATACTTCTGACAGAAGACTCACCAAGATTATCGCAGAAAATGCATATCTCAGCTACAAACCCCACGAAAACCAAGATATCGCCGGTTCTGCATTTCAGACGCACTGTGGAGCGGTGAAAAAACCAGAAAACGTGTTTCTCGCATTAGGTAGTTCGAAAAGAGCGTTCTCGATGTTTCTGCATCCTTCTGACAGAAGAATCACCAAGATTATCGCAGAAAATGCATGTCTCAGCTTGATACCCGACGAAAGCCAAGATATCTCCGGTTCTGCATATCAAACGCACTGTGGAGTGGTGAACATACAAGAAAACGTGTTTCTCGCATTAAATAGCTCGAAAAGAGCGATCTCGATGATTCTGCATTCTTCGGACAGAAGTCTCACCAAGATTATCGCAGAAAATGCATATCTCAGCTAGAAACCCCACGAAAACCAAGATATCTCCGGTTCTGCATATCAAACCAACTGTGGAGTGGTGAAAACACCAGATAACGTGCTTCTCGCATTAAATAGCTCGAAAAGTGCGATCTGGATGATTCTGCATACTTCGGACAGAAGTCTCACCAAGATTATCGCAGAAAATGCATATCTCAGCTTGAAACCCCACGAAAACCAAGATATCTCCGGTTCTGCACATCCAACGAACTGTGGTGTGGTGAAAACCCAAGAAAACGTGTTTCTCGCATTAAATAGCTCGAAAAGAGCGCTCTTGATGTTTCTGCATATTTCGGACAGATGTTTCACCAAGATTATCGTAGAACATGCATATCTCCACTTGAAACCCCACGAAAACCAGGATATCGCTTGTTCTGCATATCAGACGCACTGTGGAATGTTGAAAACACCAGAAAACTTGTTTTTGCGCATTAAATAGCTCGAAAAGAGCGATCTAGATGATTCTGCATACTTCTGTCTGAGGTCTCACCAATATTATCGCAGAAAATGCATATCTGAGCTTGAAACACCACGAAAACCAAGATATCGTCGGTTCTGCACATCATACGCACTGTGGAGTGGAGAAAACATCAGATAACCTGTTTCTCCCATTAAATAGCTCGAAACGAGCGATCTCGATGATTAAGCATACCTCGTACAGAAGTCTCACCAAGATTATCGAAGGAATTGCATATCTCAGCTTGAAACCCCACGAAAACCAAGATATCGCTGGTTCTGCATATCAAACGCACTGTGGAATGCTGAAAACACCAGATAACGTGTTTCTCGCATTAAATAGCTCGAAAAGAGCGATCTCGATGATTCTGCATTCTTCGGACAGAAGTCTCACCAAGATTATCGCAGAAAATGCATATCTCAGCTAGAAACCCCACGAAAAACCAAGATATCTCCGGTTCTGCATATCAAACCAACTGTGGAGTGGTGAAAACACCAGATAACGTGCTTCTCGCATTAAATAGCTCGAAAAGAGCGATCTGGATGATTCTGCATACTTCGGACAGAAGTCTCACCAAGATTATCGCAGAAAATGCATATCTCAGCTTGAAACCCCACGAAAACCAAGATATCTCCGGTTCTGCACATCCAACGAACTGTGGTGTGGTGAAAACCCCAGAAAACGTGTTTCTCGCATTAAATAGCTCGAAAAGAGCGCTCTTGATGTTTCTGCATATTTCGGACAGATGTTTCACCAAGATTATCGTAGAACAAGCATATCTCAACTTGAAACCCCACGAAAACCAAGATTTCGCTGGTTCTGCATATCAAACGCACTGTGGATTGCTGAAACCACCAGATAACGTGTTTCTGGAATTAAATAGCTCGAAAAGTGCGGTCTCGATGATTCTGCATACTTCGTACAGAAGTCTCAC
This sequence comes from Anthophora plumipes, assembly GCA_951804975.1. Taxonomy (NCBI): domain Eukaryota; kingdom Metazoa; phylum Arthropoda; class Insecta; order Hymenoptera; family Apidae; genus Anthophora; species Anthophora plumipes. Next base: position 7,927,682 of record CATORF010000206.1, on the reverse strand, counting down.
CATGATTATCGTAAAAAATGCATATCTCAGCTTGAAACCCCACGAAAACCAGGATATCGTCGGTTCTGCATATTAAACGCACTGTGGAGTGGTGAAAACACCAGATAACGTGTTTCTCGCATTAAATAGCTCGAAAAGAGCGATCTCGATGATTAAGCATACTTCGGACAGAAGTCTCACCAAGATTATCGCAGGAATTGCATATCTCAGCTTGAAACCACACGAATACCAAGATATCGCTGGTTCTTCATATCAAACCAAATGTGGAGTGGTGAAAACCCCAGAAAACGTGTTCCTCGCATTAAATAGCTCGAAAAGTACGATCTCGATGATTAAGCATACTTCGGGCAGAAGTCTCACCAAGATTATCGCAGGAATTGCATATCTCAGCTTGAAACCACACGAAAACCAAGATATCGCTGGTTCTCCATATCAAACCAAATGTGGAGTGGTGAAAACCCCAGAAAACGTGTTCCTCGCATTAAATAGATCGAAATGAGCGATCTCGATGAATCTGCATACTTCTAACAGAAGTCTCACCATCATTATCTCAGAAAATGCATATCTCTGCTAGAAACTCCACGAAAACCAAGATATCTCCTGTTCTGCATATCCAACGAACTGTGGAGTGGTGAAAACCCCAGAAAACATGTTTCTCGCATTAAATAGCTCGGAAAGAGCGATCTAGATGATTCAGCATACTTCTGACAGAAGTCTCACCAAGATTATCGCAGAAAATGCATATCTCAGCTAGAAACCCCACGAAAACCAAGATTTCGCTGGTTCTGCATATCAAACGCACTGTGGATTGCTGAAAACACCAGATAACGTGTTTCTCGCATTAAATAGCTCGAAAAGAGCGATCTCGATGATTAAGCATACTTCGGGCAGAAGTCTCACCAAGATTATCGCAGGAATTGCATATCTCAGCTTGAAACCACACGAAAACCAAGATATCGCTGGTTCTCCATATCAAACCAAATGTGGAGTGGTGAAAACCCCAGAAAACGTGTTCCTCGCATTAAATAGATCGAAATGAGCGATCTCGATGATTCTGCATACTTCTAACAGAAGTCTCACCATCATTATCGCAGAAAATGCATATCTCTGCTAGAAACTCCACGAAAACCAAGATATCTCCTGTTCTGCATATCCAACGAACTGTGGAGTGGTGAAAACCCCAGAAAACATGTTTCTCGCATTAAATAGCTCGGAAAGAGCGATCTAGATGATTCAGCATACTTCTGACAGAAGTCTCACCAAGATTATCGTAGAAAATGCATATCTCAGCTTGATACCCTACGACAGCCAAGATGTCGCCGGTTCTGCATATCAAACGCACTGTGGAGTGGTGAAAACGCCAGATAACGTGTTTCTCGCATTAAATAGCTCGAAAAGAGCGATCTCGATGATTCTGCATACTTCTGACAGAACACTCACCAAGATTATCGCAGAAAATGCATATCTCAGCTTGAAACCCGTCCGAAACCAAGATATCTCCGGTTCTGCATGTCAAACGTACTGTGGAGTGGTGAATACACCAGAAAACGTGTTTCTCGCATTAAATAGCTCGAAAGGAGCGTTCTCGATGATTCTGCATACTTCTGACAGAAGAATCACCAAGATTATCGCAGAAAATGCATATCTCAGCTGGAAACCCCACGAAAACCAAGATATCGCCGGTTCAGCATATCAGACGCACTGTGGAGTAGTGAAAACACCAGAAAACGTGTTTCTCGCATTAACTATCTCGAAAAGAGCGTTCTCGATGATTCTGCATACTTCTGACAGAACACTCACCAAGATTATCGCAGAAAATGCATATCTCAGCTTGAAACCCGTCCGAAACCAAGATATCTCCGGTTCTGCATGTCAAACGTACTGTGGAGTGGTGAATACACTAGAAAACGTGTTTCTCGCATTAACTATCTCGAAAAGAGCGTTCTCGATGATTCTGCATTCTTCGGACAGAAGTCTCACCAAGATTGCCGCTGAAAATGCATATCCCATCTGGAAACCCCGCGAAAACCAAGATATCGCCGGTTCTGCATATCAGACGCACTGTGGAGTCGTGAAAACGCCAGAAAACGTGTTTCTCGCATCAACTAGCTCGAAAAGAGCGATCTCGATTATTCTGCATACTTCTGACTGAAGTCTCAGCAAGATTATCGCAGAAAATGCATATCTCAGCTTGAAACCCTACGACAGCCAAGATGTCGCCGGTTCTGCATATCAAACGCACTGTGGAGTGGTGAAAACGCCAGATAACGTGTTTCTCGCATTAAATAGCTGGAAAAGAGCGATCTCGATGTTTCTGCATACTTCTGACAGAACACTCACCAAGATTATAACAGAAAATGCATATCTCAGCTTGAAACCCGTCCGAAACCAAGATATCTCCGGTTCTGCATGTCAAACGTACTGTGGAGTGGTGAATACACCAGAAAACGTGTTTCTCGCATTAAATAGCTCGAAAGGAGCGTTCTCGATGATTCTGCATACTTCTGACAGAAGAATCACCAAGATTATCGCAGAAAATGCATATCTCAGCTGGAAACCCCACGAAAACCAAGATATCGCCGGTTCAGCATATCAGACGCACTGTGGAGTGGTGAAAACCCCAAGAAAACATGTTTCTCGCATTAAATAGCTCGAAAAGAGCGATCTAGATGATTCAGCATACTTCTGACAGAAGTCTCACCAAGATTATCGTAGAAAATGCATATCTCAGCTTGATACCCTACGACAGCCAAGATGTCGCCGGTTCTGCATATCAAACGCACTGTGGAGTGGTGAAAACGCCAGATAACGTGTTTCTCGCATTAAATAGCTCGAAAAGAGCGATCTCGATGATTCTGCATACTTCTGACAGAACACTCACCAAGATTATCGCAGAAAATGCATATCTCAGCTTGAAACCCGTCCGAAACCAAGATATCTCCGGTTCTGCATGTCAAACGTACTGTGGAGTGGTGAATACACCAGAAAACGTGTTTCTCGCATTAACTATCTCGAAAAGAGCGTTCTCGATGATTCTGCATTCTTCGGACAGAAGTCTCACCAAGATTGCCGCAGAAAATGCATATCTCAGCTTGAAACCCGACCGAAACCAAGATATCTCCGGTTCTGCATATCAAACGCACTGTGGAGTGGTGAACATACAAGAAAACGTGTTTCTCGCATTAAATAGCTCGAAAAGAGCGATCTAGATGATTCTGCATACTTCTGACAGAAGACTCACCAAGATTATCGCAGAAAACGCATATCTCAGCTACAAACCCCACGAAAACCAAGATATCTCCGGTTCTGCATATCAAACGCACTGTGGGGTGGTGAAAACACAAGAAAACGTGTTTCTCGCATTAAATAGCTCGAAAAGAGAGATCTAGACGATTCTGCATACTTCTGACAGAAGACTCACCAAGATTATCGCAGAAAATGCATATCTCAGCTACAAACCCCACGAAAACCAAGATATCGCCGGTTCTGCATTTCAGACGCACTGTGGAGCGGTGAAAAAACCAGAAAACGTGTTTCTCGCATTAGGTAGTTCGAAAAGAGCGTTCTCGATGTTTCTGCATCCTTCTGACAGAAGAATCACCAAGATTATCGCAGAAAATGCATGTCTCAGCTTGATACCCGACGAAAGCCAAGATATCGCCGGTTCTGCATTTCAGACGCACTGTGGAGTGGTGAAAAAACCAGAAAACGTGTTTCTCGCATTAAGTAGCTCGAAAAGAGCGTGCTCGATGATTCTGCATACTTCTCATAACTGAAACACCAAGCTGATCGCAGAAAATGCATATATCAGCTGGAAACCCCACGAAAACCAAGTTGTCGGCGGCTCTACATATCAAACGCACTGTGGAGTGGTCAAAACACCAGATAACGTGTTTCCCGCATTAAATAGCTCGAAATGAGCGATCTCGATGATTCTGCATACTTCGGACAGAAGTCTCACCAAGATTATCGTAGAAAATGCATATCTCAACTTGAAACCCGACGAAAACCAAACATCGCGGGTTCTGCATATCAAACGCACTGTGGAGTGGTGAAAACACCAGATAAGGTTTTTCTCGCATTAACTAGCTTGAAAAGTGCGATCTCGATGATTCAGCATACTTCGGACAGAAGTCTCTACAAGTTTATCGCAGAAAATGCATATATCAGCTTGAAACCCCTCGAAAACCAAGATATCACCTGTTCTGCATATCCAACGAACTGTGGTGTGGTGAAAACCCCAGAAAACGTGTTTCTCGCATTAAATAGCTCGAAATGAGCGATCTCGATGATTCTGCACACTTCGGACAGAAGTCTCACCAAGATTATCGCAGAAAATGCATATCTCAGCTACAAACCCCACGAAAACCAAGATATCGCCGGTTCTGCATTTCAGACGCACTGTGGAGCGGAGAAAAAACCAGAAAACGTGTTTCTCGCATTAGGTAGTTCGAAAAGAGCGTTCTCGATGTTTCTGCATCCTTCTGACAGAAGAATCACCAAGATTATCGCAGAAAATGCATGTCTCAGCTTGATACCCGACGAAAGCCAAGATATCTCCGGTTCTGCATATCAAACGCACTGTGGAGTGGTGAACATACAAGAAAACGTGTTTCTCGCATTAAATAGCTCGAAAAGAGCGATCTCGATGATTCTGCATTCTTCGGACAGAAGTCTCACCAAGATTATCGCAGAAAATGCATATCTCAGCTAGAAACCCCACGAAAACCAAGATATCTCCGGTTCTGCATATCAAACCAACTGTGGAGTGGTGAAAACACCAGATAACGTGCTTCTCGCATTAAATAGCTCGAAAAGTGCGATCTGGATGATTCTGCATACTTCGGACAGAAGTCTCACCAAGATTATCGCAGAAAATGCATATCTCAGCTTGAAACCCCACGAAAACCAAGATATCTCCGGTTCTGCACATCCAACGAACTGTGGTGTGGCGAAAACCCCAGAAAACGTGTTTCTCGCATTAAATAGCTCGAAAAGAGCGCTCTTGATGTTTCTGCATATTTCGGACAGATGTTTCACCAAGATTATCGTAGAACATGCATATCTCCACTTGAAACCCCACGAAAACCAAGATTTCGCTGGTTCTGCATATCAGACGCACTGTGGAGTGGTGAAAACCCCAGAAATCATGTTTCTCGCATTAAATAGCTCGAAAAGAGCGATCTAGATGATTCAGCATACTTCTGACAGAAGACTCACATAGATTATCGCAGAAAATGCATATCTCAGCTGGAAACCCCACGAAAATCAAGATATCGCCGTTGCTGCATATCAAACGCACTGTGGAATGTTGAAAACAACAGAAAACTTATTTTTTCGCATTAAATAGCTCGAAAAGAGCGATTTCGAAGATTCTGCATACCTCTGACAGAGGTCTCACCTAGATTATCGTAGAAAATGCATATCTCAGCTTGATACCCTACGACAGCCAAGATGTCGCCGGTTCTGCATATCAAACGCACTGTGGATTGGTGAAAACACCGGATAACGTGTTTCTCGCAATAAATAGCTCGAATAGAGCGATCCCGATGATTCTGCATACTTCTGACAGAAGACTCACCAAGATTATCGCTGAAAATGCATATTTCAGCTGGAAACACCACGAAGATCAAGATATCGCCGCTTCGGCATATCAAACGCACTGTGGAATGTTGAAAACACCAGAAAACTTGTTTTTTCGCATTAAATAGCTCGAAAAGAGCGATATAGATGATTCTGCATACTTCTGACTGAAGTCTCACCAAGATTATCGCAGAAAATGCATATCTCAGCTGGAAACACCACGAAAATCAAGATATCGCCGTTTCTGCATATCAAACGCACTGTGGAATGTTGAAAACACCAGAAAACTTATTTTTTCGCATTAAATAGCTCGAAAAGAGCGATTTCGAAGATTCTGTATACCTCTGACAGAGGTCTCACCAAGATTATCGTAGAAAATGCATATCTCAGCTTGAAACCCGACGAAATCCAAGATGTCGCCGGTTCTGCATATCATACGCACTGTGGTGTGGTGAAAACACCGGATAACGTGTTTCTCGCAATAAATAGCTCGAATAGAGCGATCCCGATGATTCTGCATACTTCTGACAGAAGTCTCACCAAGATTATCGTAGAAAATGCATATCTCAGCTTGATACCCAGCGACAGCCAAGATGTCGCCGGTTCTGCATATCAAACGCACTGTGGAGTGGTGAAAACGCCAGAAAACGTGTTTCGCGCATTAAATAGCTCGAAAAGAGCGATCCCGATGATTCTGCATACTTCTGACAGAAGTCTCACCAAGATTATCGTAGAAAATGCATATCTCAGCTTGAACCCCGACGAAATCGAAGATTTCGCCGGTTCTGCATATCAAACGCACTGCGGAGTGGTGAAAACACCAGATAACGTGTTTCTCGTATTAAGCTTCTCGAAAAGAGCGATCTCGAAGATTCTGCATACTTCTGACAGAAGTCTCACCAAGATTATCGTTGAAAATGCATATCTCAGCTTGAAACCCCACGAAAACCAAGATATCGTCGGTTCTGCATATCATACGCACTTTGGAGTGGTGAAACCACCAGATAACGTGTTTCTCGCATTAAATAGCTCGAAAAGAAAGATCCCGATGATTCTGCATACCTCTGACAGAAGTCTCACCAAGATTATCGTAGAAAATACATATCTCAGCTTAAACCCCGAGGAAATCCAAGATGTCGCCGGTTCTGCATATCAAACGCACTGTGGAGTGGTGAAAACACCAGATAACGTTATTCTCGCAATAAATAGCTCGACAAGAGCGATCCCGATGATTCTGCATACTTCTGACAGAAGTCTCACCAAGATTATCGTAGAAAATGCATATCTCAGCTTGAATCCCGACGAAATCCAAGATGTCGCCGGTTCTGCATATCAAACGCACTGTCGAGTGGTGAAAACACCAGATAACGTTTTTCTCGCAATAAATAGCTCGAAAAGAGCGATCCCGATGATTCTGCATACTTCTGACAGAAGTCTCACCAAGATTATCGTAGTAAATGCATATCTCAGCTTGATACCCTACGACAGCCATGATGTCGACGGTTCTGCATATCAAACGCACTGTGGAGTGGTGAAAACGCCAGATAACGTGTTTCTCGCATTAAATAGCTCGAAAAGAGCGATCCCGATGATTCTGCATACTTCTGACAGAAGTCTCACCAAGATTATCGTAGAAAATGCATAACTCAGCTTGATACCCTACGACAGCCATGATGTCTCCGGTTCTGCATATCAAACGCACTGTGGAGTGGTGAAAACGCCAGATAACGTGTTTCTCGTATTAAATAGCTCGAAAAGAGCGATCCCGATGATTCTGCATACTTCTGACAGAAGTCTCACTAAGATTATCGTAGAAAATGCATATCTCAGCTTGAAACCCGACGAAATCCAAGATGTCGCCGGTTCTGCATATCATTCGCACTGTGGTGTGGTGAAAACACCGGATAACGTGTTTCTCGCAATAAATAGCTCGAAAAGAGCGATCCCGATGATTCTGCATACTTCTGACAGAAGTCTCACCAAGATTATCGTAGAAAATGCATATCTCAGCTTGATACCCAACGACAGCCAAGATGTTGCCGGTTCTGCATATCAAACGCACTGTGGAGTGGTGAAAACGCCAGATAACGTTTTCTCGCATTAAATAGCTCGAAAAGAGCGATCTCGATGATTCTGCATACTTCTGACAGAAGTCTCACCAAGATTATCGTAGAAAATGCATATCTCAGCTTGAAACCCGACGAAATCCAAGATGTCGCCGGTTCTGCACATCATACGCACTGTGGTGTGGTGAAAACACCGGATAACGTGTTTCTCGCAATAAACAGCTCGAATAGAGCGATCCCGATGATTCTGCATACTTCTGACAGAAGTCTCACCAAGATTATCGTAGAAAATGCATATCTCAGCTTGATACCCAGCGACAGCCAAGATGTCGCCGGTTCTGCATATCAAACGCACTGTGGAGTGGTGAAAACGCCAGAAAACGTGTTTCGCGCATTAAATAGCTCGAAAAGAGCGATCCCGATGATTCTGCATACTTCTGACAGAAGTCTCACCAAGATTATCGTAGAAAATGCATATCTCAGCTTGAACCCCGACGAAATCCAAGATTTCGCCGGTTCTGCATATCAAACGCACTGCGGAGTGGTGAAAACACCAGATAACGTGTTTCTCGTATTAAGCTTCTCGAAAAGAGCGATCTCGAAGATTCTGCATACTTCTGACAGAAGTCTCACCAAGATTATCGTTGAAAATGCATATCTCAGCTTGAAACCCCACGAAAACCAAGATATCGTCGGTTCTGCATATCATACGCACTTTGGAGTGGTGAAAACACCAGATAACGTGTTTCTCGCATTAAATAGCTCGAAAAGAAAGATCCCGATGATTCTGCATACCTCTGACAGAAGTCTCACCAAGATTATCGTAGAAAATACATATCTCAGCTTAAACCCCGAGGAAATCCAAGATGTCGCCGGTTCTGCATATCAAACGCACTGTGGAGTGGTGAAAACACCAGATAACGTTATTCTCGCAATAAATAGCTCGACAAGAGCGATCCCGATGATTCTGCATACTTCTGACAGAAGTCTCACCAAGATTATCGTAGAAAATGCATATCTCAGCTTGAATCCCGACGAAATCCAAGATGTCGCCGGTTCTGCATATCAAACGCACTGTCGAGTGGTGAAAACACCAGATAACGTTTTTCTCGCAATAAATAGCTCGAAAAGAGCGATCCCGATGATTCTGCATACTTCTGACAGAAGTCTCACCAAGATTATCGTAGTAAATGCATATCTCAGCTTGATACCCTACGACAGCCATGATGTCGACGGTTCTGCATATCAAACGCACTGTGGAGTGGTGAAAACGCCAGATAACGTGTTTCTCGCATTAAATAGCTCGAAAAGAGCGATCCCGATGATTCTGCATACTTCTGACAGAAGTCTCACCAAGATTATCGTAGAAAATGCATAACTCAGCTTGATACCCTACGACAGCCATGATGTCTCCGGTTCTGCATATCAAACGCACTGTGGAGTGGTGAAAACGCCAGATAACGTGTTTCTCGTATTAAATAGCTCGAAAAGAGCGATCCCGATGATTCTGCATACTTCTGACAGAAGTCTCACTAAGATTATCGTAGAAAATGCATATCTCAGCTTGAAACCCGACGAAATCCAAGATGTCGCCGGTTCTGCATATCATTCGCACTGTGGTGTGGTGAAAACACCGGATAACGTGTTTCTCGCAATAAATAGCTCGAAAAGAGCGATCCCGATGATTCTGCATACTTCTGACAGAAGTCTCACCAAGATTATCGTAGAAAATGCATATCTCAGCTTGATACCCAACGACAGCCAAGATGTTGCCGGTTCTGCATATCAAACGCACTGTGGAGTGGTGAAAACGCCAGATAACGTGTTTCTCGCATTAAATAGCTCGAAAAGAGCGATCTCGATGATTCTGCATACTTCTGACAGAAGTCTCACCAAGATTATCGTAGAAAATGCATATCTCAGCTTGAAACCCGACGAAATCCAAGATGTCGCCGGTTCTGCACATCATACGCACTGTGGTGTGGTGAAAACACCGGATAACGTGTTTCTCGCAATAAACAGCTCGAATAGAGCGATCCCGATGATTCTGCATACTTCTGACAGAAGTCTCACCAAGATTATCGTAGAAAATGCATATCTCAGCTTGATACCCAGCGAAAGCCAAGATGTCGCCGGTTCTGCATATCAAACGCACTGCGGAGTGGTGAAAACACCAGATAACGTGTTTCTCGTATTAAGCTTCTCGAAAAGAGCGATCTCGAAGATTCTGCATACTTCTGACAGAAGTCTCACCAAGATTATCGTTGAAAATGCATATCTCAGCTTGAAACCCGACGAAATCCAAGATGTCGCCGGTTCTGCGTATCAAATGCACTGTGGAGTGGTGAAAACACCGGATAACGTGTTTCTCGCAATAAATAGCACGAATAGAGCGATCCCGATGATTCTGCATACTTCTCACAGAAGTCTCACCAAGATTATCGTAGAAAATGCATATCTCAGCTTGATACCCTACGACAGCCAAGATGTCGCCGGTTCTGCATATCAAACGCACTGTGGAATGTTGAAAACACTAGAAAGATTGTTTTTTCGCATTAAATATCTCGAAAAGAGCGATCTAGATGATTCTGCATACTTCTGACTGAAGTCTCACTAATATTATCGCAGAAGATGCATATCTCAGCTTGAAACCTCACGAAAATCAAGATGTCGTCGGTTCTGCATATCAAACGCACTGTGGAGTGGTGAAGACAACCACAGAACGTGTTTCTCGCATTAAATAGCTCGAAAAGAGCGATCCCGATGATTCTGCATACTTCTGGCAGAAGTCTCACCAGGATTATGGTAGAAAATGCATATCTCATCTTGATACCCGACGAAAGCCAAGATGTCGCAGTGTCTGCATATCAAACGCACTGTGGAGTGGTGAAAACACCAGATACCGTGTTTCTCGCATCAAGTAACTCGAACAGAGCGATCCCGATGATTCTGCATACTTCTGACTGAAGTCTCACTAATATTATCGCAGAAAATGCATATCTCAGCTTGAAACCTCACGAAAATCAAGATGTCGTCGGTTCTGCATATCAAACGCACTGTGGAGTGGTGAAAACAACCAGAGAACGTGTTTCTCGCATTAAATAGCTCGAAAAGAGAGATCCCGATGATTCTGCATACTTCTGACAGCAGTCTCACCAAGATTATCGTAGAAAATGCATATCTCAGCTTGAACCCCGACGAAATCCAAGATGTCGCCGGTTCTGCATATCAAACGCACTGTGGAGTGGTGAAAACACCAGTTAACGTGGTTCTCGCAATAAATAGCTCGAATAGAGCGATCCCGATGGTTCTGCATACTTCTGACCGAAGTCTCGCCAAGATTATCGTAGAAAATGCATATCACAGCTTGATACCCTACGACAGCCAAGATGTCGCCGGTTCTGCATATCAAACGCACTGTGGAATGTTGAAAACACCAGAAAACTTGTTTTTTCGCATTAAATACCTCGAAAAGAGCGATCTTGATGATTCTGCATACTTCTGACTGAAGTCTCACCAATATTATCGCAGAAAATGCATATCTCAGCTTGAAACCTCACGAAAATCAAGATGTCGCCGGTTCTGCATATCAAACGCACTGTGGAGTGGTGAAAACACCAGTTAACGTGGTTCTCGCAATAAATAGCTCGAATAGAGCGATCCCGATGATTCTGCATACTTCTGACCGAAGTCTCGCCAAGATTATCGTATAAAATGCATATCACAGCTTGATACCCTACGACAGCCAAGATGTCGCCGGTTCTGCATATCAAACGCACTGTGGAATGTTGAAAACACCAGAAAACTTGTTTTTTCGCATTAAATACCTCGAAAAGAGCGATCTTGATGATTCTGCATACTTCTGACTGAAGTCTCACCAATATTATCGCAGAAAATGCATATCTCAGCTTGAACCCCGACGAAATCCAAGATGTCGCCGGTTCTGCATATCAAACGCACTGTGGAGTGGTAAAAACACCAGATAACGTTTTTCTCGCAATAAATAGCTCGAAAAGAGCGATCCCGATGATTCTGCATACTTCTGACTGAAGTCTCACCAATATTATCGCAGAAAATGCATATCTCAGCTTGAAACCCGACGAAATCCAAGATGTCGCCGGTTCTGCACATAAAACGTTCTGTGGAGTGGTGAAAACACCAGAAAACATGTTTCTCGCATTAAGTAGCTCGAAACGTGCGATCTAGATGATTCTGCATACGCCTGACTGAAGTCTCACCACTATTATCGCAAAAAATGCATATCTTACCTTGAAACCTCACGAAAATCTAGATGACGCCGGTTCTGCATATCAAACGCACTGTGGAGTGGTGAAAACAACCAGATAACGTGTTTCTCGCTTTAAGTAGCTCGAAAAGAGCGTTCTCGAAGATTCTGCATACTTCTGACAGAAGTCTCACCAAGATTATCGTAGAAAATGCATTTCTCAGCTTGAAACCCGACCGAAACCAAGATATTTCCGGTTCTGCATGTCAAACGCACTGTGGAGTGGTGAAAACACCAGATAATGTGTTTCTGGTATTAAGTTGCTTGAAAAAAGCGATCTCGAAGATTCTGCATACTTCTGACAGAAGTCTCACCAAGATTATCGTAGAAAATGCATATCTCAGATTGAAACCCGACGAAATCCAAGATGTCGCCGGGTCTGCATATCAAACGCACTGTGGAGTGGTGAAAACACCGGATAACGTGTTTCTCGCAATAAATAGCTCGAATAGAGCGATCCCGATGATTCTGCATACTTCTGGCAGAAGTCTCACCAAGATTATCGTAGAAAATGCATATCTCAGCTTGATACCCTACGACAGCCAAGATGTCGCCGGTTCTGCATATCAAACGCACTGTGGAATGTTGAAAACACCAGAAAACTTGTTTTTTCGCATTAAATATCTCGAAAAGAGCGATCTAGATGATTCTGCATACTTCTGACAGAAGACTCACCAAGATTATCGCAGAAAATGCATATCTCAGCTTGAAACCTCACGAAAATCAAGATGTCGCACGTTCTGCATATCAAACGCACTGTGGAGTGGTGACAACACCGCATAACGTGTTTCTCGCATTAAATAGCTCGAAAAGAGCGACCCCGATGGTTCTGCATACTTCTGACAGAAGTCTCACCAAGATTATCGTAGAAAATGCATATCTCAGCTTGAACCCCGACGAAATCCAAGAGGTCGCCGGTTCTGCATATCAAACGCACTGTGGAGTGGTGAAAACACCGGATAACGAGTTGCTCGCATTAAATAGCTCGAAAAGAGCGATCTCGAAGATTCTGCATACTTCTGACAGTAGTCTCACCAAGATTATCGCAGAAATTGCATATCTGAGCTTGAAACCCCACGAAAACCAAGATATCGTCAGTTCTGCATATCATACGCACTTTGGAGTGGTGAAAACACCAGATAACGTGTTTCTCGCATTAAATAGCTCGAAAAAAGCGATCCCGATGATTCTGCATACATCTGACAGAAGTCTCACCAAGATTATCGTAGAAAATGCATATCTCAGCTTGAACCCCGACGAAATCCAAGAGGTCGCCGGTTCTGCATATCAAACGCACTGCGGAGTGGTGAAAACACCAGATAACGTTTGTCTCGCATTAAATAGCTCGAAAAGAGCGATCTCGAAGATTCTGCATACTTCTGACAGTAGTCTCACCAAGATTATCGCAGAAATTGCATATCTGAGCTTGAAACCCCACGAAAACCAAGATGTTGACGGTTCTGCATATCAAACGCACTGTGGAGTGGTGAAAACACCGGATAACGTGTTGCTCGCATTAAATAGCTCAAAAAGAGCGATCTAGATGATTCTGCATACTTCTGACAGAAGGCTCACCATGATTATCGCAGACAATGCATATCTCAGCTGGAAACATCATGAAAATCAAGATATCGCCGGTTCTGCATATCAAACGCACTGTAGAGTGGTGAAAACATCAGATAACGTGTTTCTCGCATTAAGTAGCTCGAAACGAGCGATCTAGATGATTCTGCGCACTTCTGACAGAAGTCTCACCAAGATTATCGCAGAAAATGCATAACTCAGCTTGAAATCTCACGAAAACCAAGTTATCTCCGGTGCTGCACATCAAACGTACTGTGGAGTGGTGAAAACACCAGAAAACGTGTTTCTCGCATTAAGTAGCTCGAAAAGAGCGTTCTCGAAGATTCTGCACACTTCTGACAGAGGTCTCAACAAGATTATCGTAGAAAATGCATATCTCAGCTTGAAACCCGACCGAATCCAAGATATCTTCGGTTCTGCATGGCAAACGCACTGTGGAGCGGTGAAAACACCAGATAACGTGTTTCTCGCATTAAATAGCTCGAAAAGAGCGTTCTCGAAGATTCTGCATACTTCTGACAGAAGACTCACCAAACTTATCGCAGAAAATGCATATCTCAGCTGGAGAAACAACGAAATCCAAGATGTCGCCTGTTCTGCATATCAAACGCACTGTGGAGTGGTGAAAACAACCAGATAACGTGTTTCTCGCATTAAATAGCTCGAAAAGAGCGTTCTCGAAGATTCTGCATACTTCTGACAGATTCTGACCTAGATTATCGTAGAAAATGCATATCTCAGCTGGAAACACCACGAAAATCAAGATGTCGCACGTTCTGCATATCAAACGCACTGTGGAGTGGTGACAACACCGCATAACGTGTTTCTCGCATTAAATAGCTCGAAAAGAGCGACCCCGATGGTTCTGCATACTTCTGACAGAAGTATCACCAAGATTATCGTAGAAAATGCATATCTCAGCTTGAACCCCGACGAAATCCAAGAGGTCGCCGGTTCTGCATATCAAACGCACTGTGGAGTGGTGAAAACACCGGATAACGAGTTGCTCGCATTAAATAGCTCGAAAAGAGCGATCTCGAAGATTCTGCATACTTCTGACAGTAGTCTCACCAAGATTATCGCAGAAATTGCATATCTGAGCTTGAAACCCCACGAAAACCAAGATATCGTCGGTTCTGCATATCATACGCACTTTGGAGTGGTGAAAACACCAGATAACGTGTTTCTCGCATTAAATAGCTCGAAAAAAGCGATCCCGATGATTCTGCATACATCTGACAGAAGTCTCACCAAGATTATCGTAGAAAATGCATATCTCAGCTTGAACCCCGACGAAATCCAAGAGGTCGCCGGTTCTGCATATCAAACGCACTGCGGAGTGGTGAAAACACCAGATAACGTTTGTCTCGCATTAAATAGCTCGAAAAGAGCGATCTCGAAGATTCTGCATACTTCTGACAGTAGTCTCACCAAGATTATCGCAGAAATTGCATATCTGAGCTTGAAACCCCACGAAAACCAAGATGTTGGCGGTTCTGCATATCAAACGCACTGTGGAGTGGTGAAAACACCGGATAACGTGTTGCTCGCATTAAATAGCTCAAAAAGAGCGATCTAGATGATTCTGCATACTTCTGACAGAAGGCTCACCATGATTATCGCAGACAATGCATATCTCAGCTGGAAACATCATGAAAATCAAGATATCGCCGGTTCTGCATATCAAACGCACTGTAGAGTGGTGAAAACATCAGATAACGTGTTTCTCGCATTAAGTAGCTCGAAACGAGCGATCTAGATGATTCTGCGCACTTCTGACAGAAGTCTCACCAAGATTATCGCAGAAAATGCATAACTCAGCTTGAAATCTCACGAAAACCAAGTTATCTCCGGTGCTGCACATCAAACGTACTGTGGAGTGGTGAAAACACCAGAAAACGTGTTTCTCGCATTAAGTAGCTCGAAAAGAGCGTTCTCGAAGATTCTGCACACTTCTGACAGAGGTCTCACCAAGATTATCGTAGAAAATGCATATCTCAGCTTGAAACCCGACCGAATCCAAGATATCTTCGGTTCTGCATGGCAAACGCACTGTGGAGCGGTGAAAACACCAGATAACGTGTTTCTCGCATTAAATAGCTCGAAAAGAGCGTTCTCGAAGATTCTGCATACTTCTGACAGAAGACTCACCAAACTTATCGCAGAAAATGCATATCTCAGCTGGTGAAACAACGAAATCCAAGATGTCGCCTGTTCTGCATATCAAACGCACTGTGGAGTGGTGAAAACAACCAGATAACGTGTTTCTCGCATTAAATAGCTCGAAAAGAGCGTTCTCGAAGATTCTGCATACTTCTGACAGATTCTGACCTAGATTATCGTAGAAAATGCATATCTCAGCTGGAAACACCACGAAAATCAAGATATCGCCGGTTCTGCATATCAAACGCACTGTCGAATGTTGAAAACACAAGAAAACTTGTTTTTTCGCATTAAATAGCTCGAACAGAGAGGTCTAGATGAATCTGCATACTTCTGACAGAAGACTCACCAAGCTTATCGCAGAAAATGCATATCTCACCTGGAAACACAACGAAATTCAAGCTGTCGCCTGTTCTGCATATCAAACTCGCTGTGGTGTGGTGAAAACACCAGATAACGTGTTTCTCGCATTAAATAGCTCGAAAAGAGGGATCTCGATGATTCTGCATACTTCTGACTGAAGTCTCACAAATATTATCGGAGAAAATGCATATCTCAGCTTGAAACCTCACGAAAATCAAGATGTCGCCGGTTCTGCATATCAAACGCACTGTGGAGTGGTGAAACCAACCAGATAACGTGTTTCTCGCATTAAGTAGCTCGAAAAGAGCGTTCTCGAAGATTCTGCATACCTCTGACAGATTCTGTCCTAGATTATCGTAGAAAATGCATATCTCAGCTGGAAACAACACGAAAATCAAGATATCGCCGGTTCTGCATATCAAACGCACTGTCGAATGTTGAAAACACAAGAAAACTTGTTTTTTCGCATTAAATAGCTCGAAACGAGCGATCTAGATGATTCCGCATACTTCTTTCTGAAGTCTCAGCAATATTATCGCAGAAAAAGCATATCTCAGCTTGAAACCTCACGAAAATCAAGATGTCGCCGGTTCTGCATATCAAACGCACTGTGGAGTGGAGAAAACAACCAGAAAACGTGTTTCTCGCATTAAATAGCTCGAAAAGAGAGGTCTAGATAATTCTGCATACTTCTGGCAGAAGACTCACCTAGATTATCGCAGAAAATGCAGATCTCAGCTTGTAACCAGTCGAAAACCAAGATGTCGCCGGTTCTGCATATCAAACGCACTGTGGGGTGGTGAAAACACCAGAAAACGTGTTTCTCGCATTAAATAGCTCGAAAAGTGCGATCTCGATGATTCTGCATACTTCTGACAGATGTCGCACCGAGATAATCGCAGAAAATGCATACCTCAGGATGAAAACCGACGAAAACCAAGATCTCGCCATTTCTGCATATCAAACGCACTGTGGAGTGGTCCAAACACCAGATAACATGTTTCTCGCATTAAATAGCTCGAAAAGAGCGTTCTGGATGTTTCTGCATACTTCTCGTAGATGAAACACAAAGATTATCGCAGAAAATGCATATTTCAGCTGGAAACCCCACGAAAACCAAGTTATCGGCGGCTCTACATATCAAACGCACTGTGGAGTGGTCAAAACACCAGACAACGTGTTTCTCGCATTAAATAGCTCGAAAAGAGCGATCTAGATGATTCTGCATACTTCTGATTGAAGTCTCACCAATATTATCGCAGAAATTGCATATCTCAGCTTGAAACCAGACGAAAACCAAGATGTCGCCGGTTCTGCATATGAAACGCACTGTGGGGTGGTGAAAACACCAGAAAACGTGTTTCTCGCAGTAAATAGCTCGAAAAGAGCGAAATCGATGATTCTGCATACTTCGGACAGAAGTCTCACCAACATTATCGCAGAAAATGCATATCTCAGCTTGAAACCCGACGAAAACCAAGATATCGCCGGTTCTGCATATCAAACGCGCTGTGGGGTGGTGAAAACACCAGAAAACGTGTTTCTCGCATTAAATAGCTCGGAAAGAGCAATCTAGATGATTCTGCATACTTCTTACAGAAGACTCACCAAGATTATCGCGGAAAATGCATATCTCAGCTGGAAACCCCAAGAAAACCAAGATATCGCCGGTTCTGCAAATCAGACGCACCGTGGAGTGGTGAAAACACCAGAAGACGTGTTGCTCGCATTAACTAGCTCGAAAAGAGCGTTCTGGATGATTCTGCATACTTCTCATAGATTAAACACAAAGATTATCGCAGAAAATGCATATTTCAGCTGGAAACCCCACGAAAAGCAAGTTATCGGCGGCTCTACATATCAAACGCACTGTGGAGTGGTCAAAACACAAGAAAACTTGTTTTTTCGCATTAAATAGCTCGAAACGAGCGATCTCGATGATTCTGCATACTTCTGACAGAAGACTCACCAAGATTATCGCAGAAAATGCATATCTCAGCTGGAAACCCCACCCCACGGTGCGTCTGATATGCAGAACCGGCGATATCTTGGTTATCGTGGGGTCTCCAGCTGAGATATGCATTTTCTGCGATAATCTTTGTGAGTCTTCAGTCAGAAGTATGCAAAATCATCGAGAACGCTCTTTTCGAGCTAGTTATTGCGAGAAACACGTTTTCTGGTGTTTTCACCACTCCACAGTGCGTCTGATATGCAGAACAGGCGATATCTTGATTTTCGTGGTGATTGCAGCTGAGATATGCTTTTTCTGCGATAATCTTCGTGAGGCTTTAGTCAGAAGTATGCAGAATCATCGATATCGCTCGTTTGGAGCTATTTAATGCGAGAAACACGTTTTCTGGTGTTTTCACCACCCCACACTGCGTTTGATATGCAGAACCGGCGACATCTTGGTTTTCGTCGGGTTTCAAGCTGAGATATGCATTTTCTGCGATAATATTGGTGAGACTTCAATCAGAAGTATGCAGAATCATCTAGATCGCTCGTTTCGAGCTATTTAATGCGAGAAACACGTTATCTGGTTGTTTTCACCACTGATCAGTGCTTTTGATATGTAGAGCCGCCGATAACTTGGTTTTCGTGGGGTTTCCAGCTGAAATATGCATTTTCTGCGATAATCTCGGTGAGTCTTCTGTCAGAAGTATGCAGAATCATCGATATCGCTCGTTTGGAGCTATTTAATGCAAAAAAACAAGTATTCTGGTGTTTTGACCACTGCACAGTGCGTTTGATATGTATAGCCGCCGATAACTTGGTTTTCGCGGGGTTTCCAGCTGAAATATGCATTTTCTGCGATAATCTTTGTGTTTCATCTATGAGAAGTATGCAGAATCATCCAGAACGCTCTTTTCGAGCTAGTTAATGCGAGAAACACGTTTTCTGGTGTTTTCACCACTCCACAGTGCGTCTGATATGCAGAACCGGCGATATCTTGATTTTCGTTGTGATTGCTGCTGAGATATGCATTTTCTGCGATAATCTTGGTGAGACTTTAGTCAGAAGTATGCAGAATCATCGATATCGCTCGTTTGGAGCTATTTAATGCGAAAAAACAAGTATTCTGGTGTTTTGACCACTGCACAGTGCGTTTGATATGTATAGCCGCCGATAACTTGGTTTTCGCGGGGTTTCCAGCTGAAATATGCATTTTCTGCGATAATCTTTGTGTTTCATCTATGAGAAGTATGCAGAATCATCCAGAACGCTCTTTTCGAGCTAGTTAATGCGAGAAACACGTTTTCTGGTGTTTTCACCACTCCACAGTGCGTCTGATATGCAGAACCGGCGATATCTTGATTTTCGTTGTGATTGCTGCTGAGATATGCATTTTCTGCGATAATCTTGGTGAGACTTTAGTCAGAAGTATGCAGAATCATCTAGATCGCTCTTTTCGAGCTACTTAATGCGAGAAACGCGTTATCTGGTGTACTGACCACTCCACAGTGCGTTTGATATGCACAACCGGCGACATCTTGGTTTTCGTCGGGTTTCAAGCTGAGATATGCATTTTCAACGATAATATTGGTGATACATCAGTCAGAAGTATGCAGAATCATCTAGATCGCTCTTTTCGAGCTATTTAATGCGAGAAACACGTTATCTGGTGTTTTGACCACTCCACAGTGCGTTTGATATGTAGAGCCGCCGATAACTTCGTTTTCGTGGGGTTTCCAGCTGAAATATGCATTTTCTGCGATAATCTTTGTGAGTCTTCTGTCAGAAGTATGCAGAATCATCTAGATCGCTCTTTTCGAGCTATTTAATGCGAGAAACACGTTTTCTGGTGTTTTAACCACCCCACAGTGCGTTTGATATGCAGAACCGGCGATATCTTGGTTTTCGTGGGGTTTCTAGCTGAGATATGCATTTTCTGCGGTAATCTTTGTGAGTCTTCTGTCAGAAGTATGCAGAATTATCTAGATCGCTCTTCTCGAGCTATTTAATGCGAGAAACACGTTTTCTGGTGTTTTCACCACCCCACAGTGCGTTTGATATGCAGAACCGGCGATATCTTGGTTTCCGTCGGGTTTCAACCTGAGATATGCATTTTCTGCGATAATCTTGGTGAGTCTTCTGTCAGATGTATGCAGAATCATCTAGATCGCTCTTTTCGAGCTATTTAATGCGAGAAACACGTTTTCTGATGTTTTCACCACTCCACAGTGCGTCTGATATGCAGAACCGGCGATATCTTGGTTTTCGTGGGGTTTCTAGCTGAGATATGCATTTTCTGCGATAATCTTGGTGTTACGTCGTAACAAAGGACGAATGCCATCATGCATCGCACTTGTAGCTTTCTTAGAAAATAATAATTTTCGCCACTTAAATTCCTGCTCGTACATGCTCGATGAATATACATCTGCGTTGCAGATGTAAGTCCATCGACGTTTCAAAGGGGACACCGGAAACCAAGAATTCGTAAAATAAACCTTTTCAATTGCCTACTTCCAATAGTGGATGTAGGTCCCATCTATGCCACCAAGGATGCACCGTCGGAGTTCTTACGCAAGGTACGTAAACCTTGACAAGGACTTCGACGGTTGTAACACTACGCGAATACAATAGAAGCCCCTTTTGCAGCGTCGAACGGTCAAGTCTCGGCACTTGTGGCATGGCGCCGTTAGGGCTAAACTCTCGAGACGCCAGCCAGGCCCTGCCATAAAGTATCGAGAAAACCGAGGACTTAGCGTTAATCACGGAAGTGCATGGTGCTACGCGTGCCCCTTCCCTCGTTTCTATCTCTGATGGGGTGGAGACAAGCTTGACCAATTAGGTCAAATTTTGTGCTTCACCCCCATCGAAGCCTCGAAGCGGAGAGAGGGAACTCGCGCTTCCCTCGGGAGGAATCATCCTCCGAAAAGTCAGTCAAAAAACAAACTCGTCGCAGTAAAAAACAAACCTCGTCATAGAACAAAGTCAACTTCGTCTCAAACAGAAAAGTCAAATCGTCTTAAAAGGAACTCGTCTGTGATACACACAGAAAAATCTAGAACGATCTCAACTAGACTCGAGCAGCTTCCTTCCGAAGCTCGTGGTTTGCGAATTGATTAGTCGGCGGCCGATTAAGTTGCCCGGCGAAGTAGACAGTTCCCTCGTGGACCAACGAAAGTCGCACGAGTCAGGAATTTCCACCTTACGCGGCGTTACTCCGACACTCGAGTCGGAAAGAGGGCGCATCACGCAACACTTGGTGAGTCTTCTGTCAGAAGTATGAAGAATCATCTAGATCGCTCTTTTCGTTCTATTTAATGCGAGAAACACGTTTTCTGGTGTTTTCACCACCCCACAGTGCGTTTGATATGCAGAACCGGCGACATCTTGGTTTTCGTCGGGTTTCAAGCTGAGATATGCATTTTCTGCGATAATATTGGTGAGACTTCTGTCCGAAGTATGCAGAATCATCGATATCGCTCTTTTCGAGCTATTTAATGCGAGAAACACGTTATCTGGTGTTTTGACTACTCCACAGTGCGTTTGATATGCAGAACCGGCCATATCTTGATTTTCGTGGTGTTTCCCGCTGAGATATGCATTTTCTACGATAATGTTGGTGAGACTTCTGTCAGAAGTATGCAGAATCATCGGGATCGCTCTTTTCGAGCTACTTAATGCGTGAAAAACGTTATCTGGTGTTTTCACCACTCCGCAGTGCGTTTGATATGCAGAACCGGCGACATCTTGGGTTTCGTCGGGGTTCAACCTGAGATATGCATTTACTACGATAATCTTGGTGAGACTTCTGTCAGAAGTATGCAGAATCTTCGAGTTCGCTCTTTTCGAGCAACTTAATGCGAGAAACATGTTATCTGGTGTTTTCACCAATCCACAGATCGTTTGATATGCAGAACCGGCGATATCTTAATTTTCGTGGTGTTTCCAGCTGATATATGCATTTTCTGCGATAATATTGGTGAGACTTCAATCAGAAGTATGCAGAATCATCTAGATCGCTCGTTTCGAGCTATTTAATGCGAGAAACACGTTTTCTGGGGTTTTCACCACACCACAGTTCGTTCGATATGCAGAACCGGAGATATCTTGGTTTTCGTGGGGTTTCAAGCTGAGATATGCATTTTCTGCGATAATCTTGGTGAGACTTCTGTCAGAAGTATGCAGAATCATCGAGATCCCTGGTTTCGAGGTATTTAGTGCGAGAAACACGTTAACTGGTGCTTTCACCACTCCACAGTGCGTTTGATATGCAGAACCAGCGACATCTTGGAGTTCGTCGGGTTTCAAGCTGAGACATGCATTTACTACGATAATCTTGGAGAGACTTCTGTCAGAAGTATGCAGAATCTTCGAGTTCGCTCTTTTCGAGCAACTTAATGCGAGAAACATGTTATCTGGTGTTTTCACCAATCCACAGATCGTTTGATATGCAGAACCGGCGATATCTTAATTTTCGTGGTGTTTCCAGCTGATATATGCATTTTCAGCGATAATCTTGGTGAGACTTCTGTCGGAAGTATGCTTAATCATCGAGATCGCTCGTTTCGAGCTATTTAATGCGAGAAACACGTTATCTGGTGTTTTCACGACACCACAGTGCGTATGATATGCAGAACCGACGATATCTTGGTTTTCGTGGGGTTTCAAGCTGAGATATGCATTTTTTACGATAATCTTGGTGAGACTTCTGTCCGAAGTATGCTTAATCATCGAGATCACTCTATTCGAGCTATTTAATGCGAGAAACACGTTATCTGGTGTTTTCAGCACTCCACAGTGCGTTTGATATGCAGAACCAGCGATATCTGGGTTTTCGTGGGGTTTCAAGCTGAGATATGCATTTTCTGCGATAATCTTGGTGAGACTTCTGTCCGAAGTATGCAGAAACATCGAGAGCGCTCTTTTCGAGCTATTTAATGCGAGAAACACGTTTTCTGGGGTTTTCACCACACCACAGTGCGTATGATATGCAGAACCGACGATATCTTGGTTTTCGTGGGGTTTCAAGCTGAGATATGCATTTTTTACGATAATCTTGGTGAGACTTCTGTCCGAAGTATGCTTAATCATTGAGTTCGCTCTTTTCGAGCAACTTAATGCGAGAAACATGTTATCTGGTGTTTTCACCACTCCACAGACCGTTTGATATGCAGAACCGGCGATATCTTAATTTTCGTGGTGTTTCCAGCTGTTATATGCATTTTCAGCGATAATCTTGGTGAGTCTTTTGTCAGAAGTATGCAGAATCATCTAGATCGCTCTTTTCGAGCTATTTAATGCGAAAAAACAAGTTTTCTGGTGTTTTCAACATTCCACAGTGCGTTTGATATGCAGAACCGGCGATATCTTGATTTTCGTGGTGTTTCCAGCTGAGATATGCATTTTCTGCGATAATCTTGGTGAGTCTTCTGTCAGAAGTATGCAGAATCATCGAGATCCCTTTTTTCGAGCTATCTAAAGCGAGAAACACGTTATCTGGTTGTTTTCACCACTCCACAGTGCGTTTGATATGCAGAACCGGCGATATCTTCATTTTCGTGGTGTTTCCAGCTGAGATATGCATTTTCTGCGATAATATTGGTGAGACTTCAATCAGAAGTATGCAGAATCATCTAGATCGCTCGTTTCGAGCTATTTAATGCGAGAAACACGTTATCTGGTTGTTTTCACCACTCCACAGTGCGTATGATGTGCAGAACCGACGATATCTTGATTTTCGTGGTGTATCCAGCTGAGATATGCATTTTCTACGATAATGTTGGTGAGACTTCTGTCAGAAGTATGCAGAATCATCGGGATCGCTCTTTTCGAGCTACTTAATGCGAGAAAAACGTTATCTGGTGGTTTCACCACTCCGCAGTGCGTTTGATATGCAGAACCGGCGACATCTTGGATTTCGTCGGGGTTCAACCTGAGATATGCATTTTCTGCGATAATCTTGGTGAGTCTTCTGTCAGAGGTATGCAGAATCATCGAGATCCCTCTTTTCGAGCTATTTAATGCGAGAAACACGTTAACTGGTGTTTTCACCACTCCACAGTGCGTTTGATATGCAGAACCTGCGACATCTTGGATTTCGTCGGGGTTCAAGCTGAGATATGCATTTTCAGCGATTATCTTGGTGAGTCTTCTGTCAGAAGTATGCAGAATCTTCGAGATCGCTCCTTTCGAGCTAGTTAATGCGAGAAACACGTTATCTGGCGTTTTCACCACTCCACAGTGCGTTTGATATGCAGAACCGGCGACATCTTGGCTATCGTAGGGTATCAAGCTGAGATATGCATTTTCTACGATAATCTTGGTGAGACTTCTGTCAGAAGTATGCAGAATCATCGGGATCGCTCTTTTCGAGCTATTTAATGCGAGAAACACGATATCTGGTTGTTTTCACCACTCCACAGTGCGTTTGATATGCAGAACGGGCGACATCTTGATTTTCGTGAGGTTTCTAGCTGAGATATGCATTTTGTGCGATAATCTTGGTGAGTCTCCTGTCAGAGGTATGCAGAATCATCGAGATCCCTCTTTTCGAGCTATTTAATGCGAGAAACACGTTAACTGGTGTTTTCACCACTCCACAGTGCGTTTGATATTCAGAACCTGCGACATCTTGGATTTCGTCGGGGTTCAAGCTGAGATATGCATTTTCAGCGATTATCTTGGTGAGTCTTCTGTCAGAAGTATGCAGAATCTTCGAGATCGCTCTTTTCGAGCTAGTTAATGCGAGAAACACGTTATCTGGCGTTTTCACCACTCCACAGTGCGTTTGATATGCAGAACCGGCGACATCTTGGCTATCGTAGGGTATCAAGCTGAGATATGCATTTTCTACGATAATCTTGGTGAGACTTCTGTCAGAAGTATGCAGAATCATCGGGATCGCTCTTTTCGAGCTATTTAATGCGAGAAACACGATATCTGGTTGTTTTCACCACTCCACAGTGCGTTTGATATGCAGAACGGGCGACATCTTGATTTTCGTGAGGTTTCTAGATGAGATATGCATTTTGTGCGGTAATCTTGGTGAGACTTCTGTCCGAAGTATGCAGAAACATCGAGAGCGCTCTTTTCGAGCTATTTAATGCGAGAAACACGTTTTCTGGTGTTTTCAGCACTCCACAGTGCGTTTGATATGCAGAACCAGCGATATCTGTGTTTTCGTGGGGTTTCAAGCTGAGATATGCATTTTCTGCGATAATCTTGGTGAGACTTCTGTCCGAAGTATGCAGAAACATCGAGAGCGCTCTTTTCGAGCTATTTAATGCGAGAAACACGTTTTCTGGGGTTTTCACCACACCACAGTTCGTTGGATATGCAGAACCGGAGATATCTTGGTTTTCGTGGGGTTTCAAGCTGAGATATGCATTTTCTGCGATAATCTTGGTGAGACTGCTGTCCGAAGTATGCAGAATCATCGAGATCGCACTTTTCGAGGTATTTAATGCGAGAAACACGTTAACAGGTGTTTTCACCACTCCACAGTGCGTTTGATATGCAGAACCAGCGACATCTTGGAGTTCGTCGGGTTTCAAGCTGAGACATGCATTTTCTTCGATAATCTTGGTGAGACTTCTGTCAGAAGTATGCAGAATCTTCGAGTTCGCTCTTTTCGAGCAACTTAATGCGAGAAACATGTTATCTGGTGTTTTCACCACTCCACAGACCGTTTGATATGCAGAACCGGCGATATCTTAATTTTCGTGGTGTTTCCAGCTGTTATATGCATTTTCAGCGATAATCTTGGTGAGTCTTTTGTCAGAAGTATGCAGAATCATCTAGATCGCTCTTTTCGAGCTATTTAATGCGAAAAAACAAGTTTTCTGGTGTTTTCAACATTCCACAGTGCGTTTGATATGCAGAACCGGCGATATCTTGATTTTCGTGGTGTTTCCAGCTGAGATATGCATTTTCTGCGATAATCTTGGTGAGTCTTCTGTCAGAAGTATGCAGAATCATCGAGATCCCTTTTTTCGAGCTATCTAAAGCGAGAAACACGTTATCTGGTTGTTTTCACCACTCCACAGTGCGTTTGATATGCAGAACCGGCGATATCTTCATTTTCGTGGTGTTTCCAGCTGAGATATGCATTTTCTGCGATAATATTGGTGAGACTTCAATCAGAAGTATGCAGAATGATCTAGATCGCTCGTTTCGAGCTATTTAATGCGAGAAACACGTTATCTGGTTGTTTTCACCACTCCACAGTGCGTATGATGTGCAGAACCGACGATATCTTGATTTTCGTGGTGTATCCAGCTGAGATATGCATTTTCTACGATAATGTTGGTGAGACTTCTGTCAGAAGTATGCAGAATCATCGGGATCGCTCTTTTCGAGCTACTTAATGCGAGAAAAACGTTATCTGGTGTTTTCACCACTCCGCAGTGCGTTTGATATGCAGAACCGGCGACATCTTGGATTTCGTCGGGGTTCAACCTGAGATATGCATTTTCTGCGATAATCTTGGTGAGTCTTCTGTCAGAGGTATGCAGAATCATCGAGATCCCTCTTTTCGAGCTATTTAATGCGAGAAACACGTTAACTGGTGTTTTCACCACTCCACAGTGCGTTTGATATGCAGAACCTGCGACATCTTGGATTTCGTCGGGGTTCAAGCTGAGATATGCATTTTCAGCGATTATCTTGGTGAGTCTTCTGTCAGAAGTATGCAGAATCTTCGAGATCGCTCTTTTCGAGCTAGTTAATGCGAGAAACACGTTATCTGGCGTTTTCACCACTCCACAGTGCGTTTGATATGCAGAACCGGCGACATCTTGGCTATCGTAGGGTATCAAGCTGAGATATGCATTTTCTACGATAATCTTGGTGAGACTTCTGTCAGAAGTATGCAGAATCATCGGGATCGCTCTTTTCGAGCTATTTAATGCGAGAAACACGATATCTGGTTGTTTTCACCACTCCACAGTGCGTTTGATATGCAGAACGGGCGACATCTTGATTTTCGTGAGGTTTCTAGCTGAGATATGCATTTTGTGCGATAATCTTGGTGAGTCTTCTGTCAGAGGTATGCAGAATCATCGAGATCCCTCTTTTCGAGCTATTTAATGCGAGAAACACGTTAACTGGTGTTTTCACCACTCCACAGTGCGTTTGATATTCAGAACCTGCGACATCTTGGATTTCGTCGGGGTTCAAGCTGAGATATGCATTTTCAGCGATTATCTTGGAGAGTCTTCTGTCAGAAGTATGCAGAATCTTCGAGATCGCTCTTTTCGAGCTAGTTAATGCGAGAAACACGTTATCTGGCGTTTTCACCACTCCACAGTGCGTTTGATATGCAGAACCGGCGACATCTTGGCTATCGTAGGGTATCAAGCTGAGATATGCATTTTCTACGATAATCTTGGTGAGACTTCTGTCAGAAGTATGCAGAATCATCGGGATTGCTCTTTTCGAGCTATTTAATGCGAGAAACACGATATCTGGTTGTTTTCACCACTCCACAGTGCGTTTGATATGCAGAACGGGCGACATCTTGATTTTCGTGAGGTTTCTAGATGAGATATGCATTTTGTGCGGTAATCTTGGTGAGACTTCTGTCCGAAGTATGCAGAAACATCGAGAGCGCTCTTTTCGAGCTATTTAATGCGAGAAACACGTTTTCTGGGGTTTTCACCACACCACAGTTCGTTGGATATGCAGAACCGGAGACATCTTGGTTTTCGTGGGGTTTCAAGCTGAGATATGCATTTTCTGCGATAATATTTGTGAGTCTTCTGTCAGAAGTATGCAGAATCATCTAGATCGCTCTTTTCGAGCTACTTAATGCGAGAAACACGTTTTCTGGTGTTTTCACCACCCCACAGTGCGTTTGATATGCAGAACCGGCGACATCTTTGTTTTCGTGGTGTTTCCAGCTGAGGTATGCATTTTCTGCGATAATCTTGGTGAGACTTCTGTCAGAAGTATGCAGAATCATCGAGATTCCACTTTTCGAGCTATCTAATGCGAGAAACACGTTATCTGGTTGTTTTCACCACTCCACAGTGCGTTTGATATGCAGAACCGGCGATATCTTCATTTTCGTGGTGTTTCCAGCTGAGATATGCATTTTCTGAGATAATATTGGTGAGACTTCAATCAGAAGTATGCAGAATCATCCAGATCGCTCGTTTCGAGCTATTTAATGCGAGAAACACGTTATCTGGTTGTTTTCACCACTCCACAGTGCGTATGATGTGCAGAACCGACGATATCCTGGTTTTCGTGGGTTTTCAAGCTCAGATATGCATTTTCTGCGATAATATTGGTGAGACTTCAGACAGAAGTATGCAGAATCATCTAGATCGCTCTTTTCGAGCTATTTAATGCGAAAAAACAAGTTTTCTGGTGTTTTCAGCATTCCACAGTGCGCTTGATATGTAGAGCCGCCGATCACTTGGTTTTCGTGGGGTTTCCAGCTGAAATATGCATTTTCTGCGATAATCTTTGTGTTTCATCTACGAGAAGTATGCATAATCATCCAGAACGCTCTTTTCGAGCTTGTTAATGCGAGTAACACGTTTTCTGGTGTTTTCACCACTCCACAGTGCGTCTGATATGCAGAACCGTCGATATCTTGGTTTTCGTGGGGTTTCTAGCTGAGATATGCATTTTGTGCGGTGATCTTGGTGAGTCTTCTGTCAGAAGTATGCAGAATCATCTAGATCGCTCGTTTCGTGCTATTTAATGCGAGAAACACGTTATCTGGTTGTTTTCACCACTCCACAGTGCGTTTGATATGCAGAACCGGCGACATCTTGGTTTTCGTCGGTTTTCATCCTGAGGTATGCATCTTCTGCGATAATAATGGTGAGATTTCTGTCCGAAGTATGCAGAATCATCGATATCGCTGTTTTCGAGATATTTAATGCGAGAAACACGTTTTCTGGGGTTTTCAACACACCACAGTTCGTTGGATATGCAGAACAGGTGATATCTTGGTTTTCGAGGGGTGTCAAGCTGAGATATGCATTTTCTGCGATAATATTGGTGAGAATTCTGTCCGAAGTATGCAGAATCATCGATACCGCTCTTTTCGAGCTATTTAATGCGAGAAACACGTTATCTGGTGTTTTGACCACTCCACAGTGCGTTTGATATGTAGAGCCGCCGATCACTTGGTTTTCGTGGGGTTTCCAGCTGAAATATGCATTTTCTGCGATAATCTTTGTGTTTCATCTACGAGAAGTATGCAGAATCATCCAGAACGCTCTTGTCGAGCTAGTTAATGCGAGTAACACGTTTTCTGGTGTTTTCACCACTCCACAGTGCGTCTGATATGCAGAACCGGCGATATCTTGGTTTTCGTGATGTTTCTAGCTGAGATATGCATTTTCTGCGATAATATTGGTGAGACTTCTGTCCGAAGTATGCAGAATCATCGATACCGCTCATTTCGAGCAATTTAATGCGAAAAACACGTTATCTGGTGTTTTGACCACTCCACAGTGCGTTTGATATGTAGAGCCGCCGATCACTTGGTTTTCGTGGGGTTTCCAGCTGAAATATGCATTTTCTGCGATAATCTTTGTGTTTCATCTACGAGAAGTATGCAGAATCATCCAGAACGCTCTTGTCGAGCTAGTTAATGCGAGTAACACGTTTTCTGGAGTTTTCACCACTCCACAGTGCGTCTGATATGCAGAACCGGCGATATCTTGGTTTTCGTGGGGTTTCTAGCTGAGATATGCATTTTCTGCGATAATCTTGGTGAGTCTTCTGTCAGAAGTATGCAGAATCATCTAGATCGCTCTTTTCGATCTATTTAATGCGAGAAACACGTTTTCTGGTGTTTTCACCACCCCACAGTGCGTTTGATATGCAGAACCGGCGACATCTTGGTTTTCGCCGGGTTTCAAGCTGAGATATGCATTTTCTGCGATAATATTGGTGAGACTTCAATCAGAAGTATGCAGAATCATCTAGATCGCTCGTTTCGACCTATTTAATGCGAGAAACACGTTATCTGGTTGTTTTCACCACTCCACAGTGCGTTTGATATGCAGAACCGGCGACATCTTGATTTTCGTGAGGTTTCAAGCTGAGATATGCATTTTCTGCGATAATATTGGTGAGACTTCTTGTCCGAAGTATGCAGAATCATCGATATCGCTCTTTTCGATCTATTTAATACGAGAAACACGTTACCTGGTGTTTTGACCACTCCACAGTGCGTTTCATAAGCAGAACCGGCGATATCTTGGTTTTCGCGGGGTTTCCAGCTGAGATATGCGTTTTCTGCGATAATCTTGGTGATTCTTCTGTCAGAAGTATGCAGAATCATCGATATCGCTCTTTTCGAGCTATTTAATGCGAGAAACACGTTTTCTGGTGTTTTCACCACTCCACAGTGCGTCTGATATGCAGAACGGACGATATCTTGGTTTTCGCGGGGTTTCCAGCTGAAGTATGCATTTTCTGCGATAATCTTGGTGTTTCATCTATGAGAAGTATGGAGAATCATCGAGAACGCTCTTTTCGAGCTAGTAAATGCGAGAAACACGTTTTCTGGTGTTTTCACCACTCCACAGTGCGTCTGATAAGCAGAACCGGCGATATCTTGGTTTTCGCGGGGTTTCCAGCTGAGATATGCATTTTCTGCGATAATCTTGGTGAGTCTTCTGTCCGAAGTATGCAGAATCATCGATATCGCTCTTTTCGAGCTATTTAATGCGAGAAACACGTTATCTGGTGTTTTGACCACTCCACAGAGCGTTTTATATGCAGAAATGGCGAAATCTTGGTTTTCGTCGGTTTTCATCCTGATGTGTGCATTTTCTGCGTTAATCTTGGTGCGCCTTCTGTCAGAAGTGTGCAGAATCATCGAGATCGCTCTTTTCGAGATATTTAATGCGAGAAACACGTTTTCTGGTGTTTTCACCACTCCACAGTGCGTTTGATAAGCAGAACCGGCGATATCTTGGTTTTCGCGGGGTTTCCAGCTGAGATATGCATTTTCTGCGATAATCTTGGTGAGACTTCAGTCAGAAGTATGCAGAATCATCTAGATCGCTCGTTTCGAACTATTTAATGCGAACAAACGAGTTTTCTGGTGTTTTCAACATTCCACAGTGCGTTTGATATGCAGAACCGGCAATAACTTGGTTTTCGCGGGGTTTCCAGCTGAGATATGCATTTTCTGCGATAATCTTTGTGAGTCTTCTGTCAGTAGTATGCAGAATCATCGAGATCGCTCTATTCGAGCTATTTAATGCGAGAAACACGTTATCTGGTTGTTTTCACCACTCCACAGTTCGTTTGATATACAGAACCGGCGGTATCTTGATTTTCGTGAGGTTTCAAGCTGAGATATGCATTTTCTGCGATAATATTGGTGAGACTTCTGTCCGAAGGATGCAGAATCATCGATATCGCTCTTTTCGAGCTATTTGATGCGAGAAACACGTTTTCTGGTGTTTTCACCACTGCACAGTGCGTCTGATATGCAGAACGGGCGATATCTTGGTTTTCGCGGGGTTTCCAGCTGAGATATGCATTTTCTGCGATAATCTAGGTGAGTCTTCTGTCAGAAGTATGCAGAATCATCGAGATCGCTCTATTCGAGCTATTTAATGCGAGAAACACGTTATCTGGTTGTTTTCACCACTCCACAGTTCGTTTGATATGCAGAATCGGCGACATCTTGATTTTCGTGATGTTTCTAGCTGAGATATGGATTTTCTGCGATAATATTGGTGAGACTTCAGTCAGAAGTATGCAGAATCATCTAGAACGCTCGTTTGGAGCTATTTGATGCGAAAAAACAAGTTTTCTGGTGTTTTGACCACTCCACAGTGCGTTTGATATGTAGAGCCGCCGATAACATGGTTTTCGTGGGGTTTCCAGCGGAAATATGTATTTTCTGCGATAATCTTGGTGAGACTTCAGTCAGAAGTATGCAGAATCATCTAGATCGCTCGTTTCGAGCTATTTAATGCGAGATACACGTTATCTGGTGTTTTGACCACTCCACAGTGCGTTTGATATGTAGAGCCGCCGATAACTTGGTTTTCGTGGGGTTTCCAGCTGAAATATGCATTTTCTGCGATAATCTTGGTGTTTCATCTATGAGAAGTATGCAGAATCACCTAGATCGCTCGTTTCGAGCTATTTAATGCGAAAAAACAATTTTTCTGGTGTTTTGACCACTCCACAGTGCGTTTGATATGTAGAGCCGCCGATAACTTGGTTTTCGTGGGGTTTCCTGCTGAAATATGCATTTTCTGCGATAATCTTGGTGAGACTTCAGTCAGAAGTATGCAGAATCATCTAGATCGCTCGTTTCGAGCTATTTAATGCGAGAAACACGTTATCTGGTGTTTTCATAACTCCACAGGGCGTTTGATATGAAGAACCGGCGATATCTTGATTTTCGTGGTGTTTCCTTCCGAGATATGTATTTTCAGTGATAATCGTCCTGATTCTTCTGTGACAAGTGTGCAGAATCACCGAAATCGCTGTTCTCGTGCTATTTAATGCGTGAAACACGCTATCTGGTTGTTTTCACCACTCCACAGTGCGTCTGATATGCAGAACCGGCGACATCTTGGTTTTCGTCGGGTTTCAAGGTGAGATACGCATTTTCTGCGATAATATTGGTGATACTTCAGTCAGAAGTATGCAGAATCATTTAGATCGCTCGTTTCGAGCTAATTAATGCCAGATACACGTTATCTGGTTGTTTTCACCACTCCACAGTGCGTTAGATATACAGAACCGGCGACATCTTGATTTTCGTGAGGTTTCAAGCTGAGATATGCATTTTCTGCGATAATATTGGTGAGACTTCTGTCCGAAGTATGCAGAATCATCGATATCGCTCGTTTCGAGCTAGTTAATGCGAGTAACACGTTTTCTGGTGTTTTCACCACTCCACAGTGCGTCTGATATGCAGAACCGGCGATATCTTGGTTTTCGGGGGGTTTCTAGCTGAGATATGCATTTTCTGCGATAATCTTTGTGAGTCTTCTGTCAGAAGTATGCAGAATCATCTAGATCGCTCTTTTCGATCTATTTAATTCGATAAACACGTTTTCTGGTGTTTTCACCACCCCACAGTGCGTTTCATATGCAGAACCGGCGACATCTTGGTTTTCGCCGGGTTTCAACATGAGATATGCATTTTCTGCGATAATATTGGTGAGACTTCTTGTCCGAAGTATGCAGAATCATCGAGATCGCTCTTTTCGAGCTATTTAATGCGAGAAACACGTTACCTGGTGTTTTGACCACTCCACAGTGCGTTTCATAAGCAGAACCGGCGATATCTTGGTTTTCGCGGGGTTTCCAGCTGAGATATGCGTTTTCTGCGATAATCTTGGTGATTCTTCTGTCAGAAGTATGCAGAATCATCGATATCGCTCTTTTCGAGCTATTTAATGCGAGAAACACGTTTTCTGGTGTTTTCACCACTCCACAGTGCGTCTGATATGCAGAACGGACGATATCTTGGTTTTCGCGGGGTTTCCAGCTGAAGTATGCATTTTCTGCGATAATCTTGGTGTTTCATCTATGAGAAGTATGGAGAATCATCGAGAACGCTCTTTTCGAGCTAGTAAATGCGAGAAACACGTTTTCTGGTGTTTTCACCACTCCACAGTGCGTCTGATAAGCAGAACCGGCGATATCTTGGTTTTCGCGGGGTTTCCAGCTGAGATATGCATTTTCTGCGATAATCTTGGTGAGTCTTCTGTCCGAAGTATGCAGAATCATCGATATCGCTCTTTTCGAGCTATTTAATGCGAGAAACACGTTATCTGGTGTTTTGACCACTCCACAGAGCGTTTTATATGCAGAAATGGCGAAATCTTGGTTTTCGTCGGTTTTCATCCTGAGGTGTGCATTTTCTGCGTTAATCTTGGTGCGCCTTCTGTCAGAAGTGTGCAGAATCATCGAGATCGCTCTTTTCGAGATATTTAATGCGAGAAACACGTTTTCTGGTGTTTTCACCACTCCACAGTGCGTCTGATAAGCAGAACCGGCGATATCTTGGTTTTCGCGGGGTTTCCAGCTGAGATATGCATTTTCTGCGATAATCTTGGTGAGACTTCAGTCAGAAGTATGCAGAATCATCTAGATCGCTCGTTTCGAACTATTTAATGCGAACAAACGAGTTTTCTGGTGTTTTCAACATTCCACAGTGCGTTTGATATGCAGAACCGGCAATAACTTGGTTTTCGCGGGGTTTCCAGCTGAGATATGCATTTTCTGCGATAATCTTTGTGAGTCTTCTGTCAGTAGTATGCAGAATCATCGAGATCGCTCTATTCGAGCTATTTAATGCGAGAAACACGTTATCTGGTTGTTTTCACCACTCCACAGTTCGTTTGATATACAGAACCGGCGATATCTTGATTTTCGTGAGGTTTCAAGCTGAGATATGCATTTTCTGCGATAATATTGGTGAGACTTCTGTCCGAAGGATGCAGAATCATCGATATCGCTCTTTTCGAGCTATTTGATGCGAGAAACACGTTTTCCGGTGTTTTCACCACTGCACAGTGCGTCTGATATGCAGAACGGGCGATATCTTGGTTTTCGCGGGGTTTCCAGCTGAGATATGCATTTTCTGCGATAATCTAGGTGAGTCTTCTGTCAGAAGTATGCAGAATCATCGAGATCGCTCTATTCGAGCTATTGAATGCGAGAAACACGTTATCTGGTTGTTTTCACCACTCCACAGTTCGTTTGATATGCAGAATCGGCGACATCTTGATTTTCGTGATGTTTCTAGCTGAGATATGGATTTTCTGCGATAATATTGGTGAGACTTCAGTCAGAAGTATGCAGAATCATCTAGAACGCTCGTTTGGAGCTATTTGATGCGAAAAAACAAGTTTTCTGGTGTTTTGACCACTCCACAGTGCGTTTGATATGTAGAGCCGCCGATAACATGGTTTTCGTGGGGTTTCCAGCGGAAATATGTATTTTCTGCGATAATCTTGGTGAGACTTCAGTCAGAAGTATGCAGAATCATCTAGATCGCTCGTTTCGAGCTATTTAATGCGAGATACACGTTATCTGGTGTTTTGACCACTCCACAGTGCGTTTGATATGTAGAGCCGCCGATAACTTGGTTTTCGTGGGGTTTCCAGCTGAAATATGCATTTTCTGCGATAATCTTGGTGTTTCATCTATGAGAAGTATGCAGAATCACCTAGATCGCTCGTTTCGAGCTATTTAATGCGAAAAAACAATTTTTCTGGTGTTTTGACCACTCCACAGTGCGTTTGATATGTAGAGCCGCCGATAACTAGGTTTTCGTGGGGTTTCCTGCTGAAATATGCATTTTCTGCGATAATCTTGGTGAGACTTCAGTCAGAAGTATGCAGAATCATCTAGATCGCTCGTTTCGAGCTATTTAATGCGAGAAACACGTTATCTGGTGTTTTCATAACTCCACAGGGCGTTTGATATGCAGAACCGGCGATATCTTGATTTTCGTGGTGTTTCCTTCCGAGATATGTATTTTCAGTGATAATCGTCCTGATTCTTCTGTGACAAGTGTGCAGAATCACCGAAATCGCTGTTCTCGTGCTATTTAATGCGTGAAACACGTTATCTGGTTGTTTTCACCACTCCACAGTGCGTCTGATATGCAGAACCGGCGACATCTTGGTTTTCGTCGGGTTTCAAGGTGAGATACGCATTTTCTGCGATAATATTGGTGATACTTCAGTCAGAAGTATGCAGAATCATTTAGATCGCTCGTTTCGAGCTAATTAATGCCAGATACACGTTATCTGGTTGTTTTCACCACTCCACAGTGCGTTAGATATACAGAACCGGCGACATCTTGATTTTCGTGAGGTTTCAAGCTGAGATATGCATTTTCTGCGATAATATTGGTGAGACTTCTGTCCGAAGTATGCAGAATCATCGATATCGCTCGTTTCGAGCTAGTTAATGCGAGTAACACGTTTTCTGGTGTTTTCACCACTCCACAGTGCGTCTGATATGCAGAACCGGCGATATCTAGGTTTTCGGGGGGTTTCTAGCTGAGATATGCATTTTCTGCGATAATCTTTGTGAGTCTTCTGTCAGAAGTATGCAGAATCATCTAGATCGCTCTTTTCGATCTATTTAATGCGAGAAACACGTTTTCTGGTGTTTTCACCACCCCACAGTGCGTTTCATATGCAGAACCGGCGACATCTTGGTTTTCGCCGGGTTTCAACATGAGATATGCATTTTCTGCGATAATCTTGGTGAGTCTTCTGTCAGAAGGATGCAGAATCATCGAGATCGCTCTTTTCGAGCTATTTAATGCGAGAAACACGTTATCTGGTGTTTTGTCCACTCCACAGTGCGTTTGATATGCGGAAACTGCGATATCTTCGGTTTCATTGGGTTTCCAGATGAGATATGCATTTTCTACGATAATCTTGGATATTCTTCTGTGAGAAGATTGCAGCATCACAGAAATCGCTCTATTCGAGCTATTTAATGCGAGAAACACGTTATCTGGTTGTTTTCACCACTCCACAGTGCGTTTGATATGCAGAACCGGCGACGTCTTGGTTTTCGTCGGGTTTCCAGCTGAGATATGCATTTTCTGCGATAATCATTGTGTTTCATCTACGAGAAGTATGCAGAATCATCCAGAACGCTCTTTTCGAGCTAGTTAATGCGAGTAACACGTTGTCTGGTGTTTTCACCTCTCCACAGTGCCTCTGATATGCAGAACCGGCGATATCTTGTTTTCGTGGGGTTTCCAGCTGAGATATGCATTTTCTGCGATAATCTTGGTGAGTCTTCTGTCAGAAGTATGCAGAATCATCTAGATCGCTCTTTTCGATCTATTTAATGCGAGAAACCCGTTTTCTGGGGTTTTCACCACCCAACAGTGCGTTTGATATGCAGAACCGGCGACATCTTGGTTTTCGTCGGGTTTCAAGCTGTGATATGCATTTTCTGCGATAATCTTGGTGCGACTTCTGTCAGAAGTATGCAGAACCATCTAGAACGCTCGTTTGGAGCTATTTAATGCGGGAAACACGTTATCTGGTTGTTTTGACCACTCCATAGTGCGTTTGATATGCAGAACCGGCGACATCTTGAATTTCGTGGTTTTTCCAGCTGAGATATGCATTTTCTGCGATAATATTGGTGAGACTTCAATCAGAAGTATGCAGAATCATCTAGATCGCTCGTTTTGAGCAATTTAATGCGAGAAACACGTTATCTGGTTGTTTTCACCACTCCGCAGTGCGTTTGATATGCAGAACCGGCGACATCTTGATTTTCGTGAGGTTTCAAGCTGAGATATGCATTTTCTGCGATAATATTGGTGAGTCTTCTGTCAGAAGTGTGCAGAATCATCCAGAACGCACTTGTCGAGCTAGTTTATGCGAGTGACACGTTTTCTGGTGTTTTCACCACTCCACAGTGCGTTTGATATGTAGAGCCGCCGATAACATGGTTTTCGTGGGGTTTCCAGCGGAAATATGTATTTTCTGCGATAATCTTGGTGAGACTTCAGTCAGAAGTATGCAGAATCATCTAGATCGCTCGTTTCGAGCTATTTAATGCGAGATACACGTTATCTGGTGTTTTGACCACTCCACAGTGCGTTTGATATGTAGAGCCGCCGATAACTTGGTTTTCGTGGGGTTTCCAGCTGAAATATGCATTTTCTGCGATAATCTTGGTGTTTCATCTATGAGAAGTATGCAGAATCACCTAGATCGCTCGTTTCGAGCTATTTAATGCGAAAAAACAATTTTTCTGGTGTTTTGACCACTCCACAGTGCGTTTGATATGTAGAGCCGCCGATAACATGGTTTTCGTGGGGTTTCCAGCGGAAATATGTATTTTCTGCGATAATCTTGGTGAGACTTCAGTCAGAAGTATGCAGAATCATCTAGATCGCTCGTTTCGAGCTATTTAATGCGAGATACACGTTATCTGGTGTTTTGACCACTCCACAGTGCGTTTGATATGTAGAGCCGCCGATAACTTGGTTTTCGTGGGGTTTCCAGCTGAAATATGCATTTTCTGCGATAATCTTGGTGTTTCATCTATGAGAAGTATGCAGAATCACCTAGATCGCTCGTTTCGAGCTATTTAATGCGAATAACAATTTTTCTGGTGTTTTGACCACTCCACAGTGCGTTTGATATGTAGAGCCGCCGATAACTAGGTTTTCGTGGGGTTTCCTGCTGAAATATGCATTTTCTGCGATAATCTTGGTGAGACTTCAGTCAGAAGTATGCAGAATCATCTAGATCGCTCGTTTCGAGCTATTTAATGCGAGAAACACGTTATCTGGTGTTTTCATAACTCCACAGGGCGTTTGATATGCAGAACCGGCGATATCTTGATTTTCGTGGTGTTTCCTTCCGAGATATGTATTTTCAGTGATAATCGTCCTGATTCTTCTGTGACAAGTGTGCAGAATCACCGAAATCGCTGTTCTCGTGCTATTTAATGCGTGAAACACGTTATCTGGTTGTTTTCACCACTCCACAGTGCGTCTGATATGCAGAACCGGCGACATCTTGGTTTTCGTCGGGTTTCAAGGTGAGATACGCATTTTCTGCGATAATATTGGTGATACTTCAGTCAGAAGTATGCAGAATCATTTAGATCGCTCGTTTCGAGCTAATTAATGCCAGATACACGTTATCTGGTTGTTTTCACCACTCCACAGTGCGTTAGATATACAGAACCGGCGACATCTTGATTTTCGTGAGGTTTCAAGCTGAGATATGCATTTTCTGCGATAATATTGGTGAGACTTCTGTCCGAAGTATGCAGAATCATCGATATCGCTCGTTTCGAGCTAGTTAATGCGAGTAACACGTTTTCTGGTGTTTTCACCACTCCACAGTGCGTCTGATATGCAGAACCGGCGATATCTAGGTTTTCGGGGGGTTTCTAGCTGAGATATGCATTTTCTGCGATAATCTTTGTGAGTCTTCTGTCAGAAGTATGCAGAATCATCTAGATCGCTCTTTTCGATCTATTTAATGCGAGAAACACGTTTTCTGGTGTTTTCACCACCCCACAGTGCGTTTCATATGCAGAACCGGCGACATCTTGGTTTTCGCCGGGTTTCAACATGAGATATGCATTTTCTGCGATAATCTTGGTGAGTCTTCTGTCAGAAGGATGCAGAATCATCGAGATCGCTCTTTTCGAGCTATTTAATGCGAGAAACACGTTATCTGGTGTTTTGTCCACTCCACAGTGCGTTTGATATGCGGAAACTGCGATATCTTCGGTTTCATTGGGTTTCCAGATGAGATATGCATTTTCTACGATAATCTTGGATATTCTTCTGTGAGAAGATTGCAGCATCACAGAAATCGCTCTATTCGAGCTATTTAATGCGAGAAACACGTTATCTGGTTGTTTTCACCACTCCACAGTGCGTTTGATATGCAGAACCGGCGACGTCTTGGTTTTCGTCGGGTTTCCAGCTGAGATATGCATTTTCTGCGATAATCATTGTGTTTCATCTACGAGAAGTATGCAGAATCATCCAGAACGCTCTTTTCGAGCTAGTTAATGCGAGTAACACGTTGTCTGGTGTTTTCACCTCTCCACAGTGCCTCTGATATGCAGAACCGGCGATATCTTGTTTTCGTGGGGTTTCCAGCTGAGATATGCATTTTCTGCGATAATCTTGGTGAGTCTTCTGTCAGAAGTATGCAGAATCATCTAGATCGCTCTTTTCGATCTATTTAATGCGAGAAACCCGTTTTCTGGGGTTTTCACCACCCAACAGTGCGTTTGATATGCAGAACCGGCGACATCTTGGTTTTCGTCGGGTTTCAAGCTGTGATATGCATTTTCTGCGATAATCTTGGTGCGACTTCTGTCAGAAGTATGCAGAACCATCTAGAACGCTCGTTTGGAGCTATTTAATGCGGGAAACACGTTATCTGGTTGTTTTGACCACTCCATAGTGCGTTTGATATGCAGAACCGGCGACATCTTGAATTTCGTGGTTTTTCCAGCTGAGATATGCATTTTCTGCGATAATATTGGTGAGACTTCAATCAGAAGTATGCAGAATCATCTAGATCGCTCGTTTTGAGCAATTTAATGCGAGAAACACGTTATCTGGTTGTTTTCACCACTCCGCAGTGCGTTTGATATGCAGAACCGGCGACATCTTGATTTTCGTGAGGTTTCAAGCTGAGATATGCATTTTCTGCGATAATATTGGTGAGTCTTCTGTCAGAAGTGTGCAGAATCATCCAGAACGCACTTGTCGAGCTAGTTTATGCGAGTGACACGTTTTCTGGTGTTTTCACCACTCCACAGTGCGTCTGATATGCACAACCGGCGATATCTTGGTTTTCGTGCGGTTTCTAGCTGAGATATGCATTTTCTGCGATAATATTGGTGAGACTTCTGTCCGAAGTATGCAGAATCATCGATATCGCTCTTTTCGAGCTATTTAATGCGAGAAACACGTTATCTGGTGTTTTGACCACTCCATAGTGCGTTTGATATGTAGAGCCCCCGATAACTTGGTTTTCGTGGGATTTCCAGCTGAAATATGCATTTTCTGCGATAATCTTTGTGTTTTATCTACGAGAAGTATGCAAAATCATCCAGAACGCTCTTTTCGAGCTAGTTAATGCGAGTAACACGTTTTCTGGTGTTTCCACCACTCCACAGTGCGCCTGATATGCAGAACCGGCGATATCTTGGTTTTCGTGGGGTTTCCAGCTGAGATATGCATTTTCTGCGATAAACTTGGTGAGTCTTGTGTCAGAAGTATGCAGAATCATCTAGATCGCTCTTTTCGATCTATTTAATGCGAGAAACACGTTTTCTGGTGTTTTCTCCACTCCACAGTGCGTCTGATATGCAGAACCGGCGATATCTTGGTTTTCGCGGGGTTTCCAGCTGAGATATGCATTTTCTGCGATAATCTTGGTGAGTCTTCTGTCAAAAGTATGCAGAATCATCGAGATCGCTCTATTCGAGCTATTTAATGCGAGAAACACGTTATCTGGTTGTTATCACCACTCCACAGTTCGTTTGATATGCAGAACCGGCGACATCTTGATTTTCTTGATGTTTCTAGCTGAGATATGGATTTTCTGCGATAATATTGGTGAGACTTCAGTCAGAAGTATGCAGAACCATCTAGAACGCTCGTTTGGAGCTATTTAATGCGAAAAAACAAGTTTTCTGGTGTTTTGACCACTCCACAGTGCGTTTGATATGTCGAGCCGCCGAAAACTTGGTTTTCGTGGGGTTTCCAGCTGAGATATGCATTTTCTGCGATAATCTTGGTGAGACTTCAGTCAGAAGTATGCAGAATCATCTAGATCGCTCGTTTGGAGCTATTTAATGCGGGAAACACGTTATCTGGTTGTTTTGACCACTCCATAGTGCGTTTGATATGCAGAACCGGCGACATCTTGAATTTCGTGGTTTTTCCAGCTGAGATATGCATTTTCAGCGATAATCTTGGTGAGTCTCCTGTCAGAAGTATGCAGAATCATCGAGATCGCTCTATGCGAGCTATTTAATGCGAGAAACACGTTATCTGGTTGTTTTCACCACTCCACAGTGCGTTTGATATGCGGAACCGGCGACATCTTGATTTTCGTGATGTTTCTAGCTGAGATATGCATTTTCAGCGATAATATTGGTGAGACTTCAGTCAGAAGTATGCCGAATCATCTAGATCGCTCGATTCGTGCTATTTGATGCGAAAAAACAAGTTTTCTGGTGTTTTGACAACTCCACAGTGCGTTTGATATGTAGAGCCGCCGATAACTTGGTTTTCGTGGGTTTTCCAGCTGAAATATGCATTTTCTGCTATAATCTTCGTGAGTCTTCTGTCAGAAGTATGCAGAATCATCTAGATCGCTCTTTTCGAGCTATTTAATGCGAGAAACACGTTATCTGGTGTTTTGACCTCTCCAAAGTGCGTCTGATATGCAGAAATGGCGAAATCTTGGTTTTCGTCGGTTTTCATCCTAAGGTATGCATTTTCTGCAATAATCTTGGAGCGCCTTCTGTCCGAAGTATGCAGAATCATCGATATCGCTCTTTTCGAGCTATTGAATGCGAGAAACACGTTACCTGGTTTTTTGACCACTCCACAGTGCGTTTGATATGCAGAAATGGCGAAATCTTGGTTTTCGTCTGTTTTCATCCTGAGGTATGCATTTTCTGCGATAATCTTGGTGCGACTTCTGTCAGAAGTATGCGGAATCATCGAGATCGCTCTTTTCGAGCTATTTAATGCGAGAAACACGTTATCTGGTGTTTTGACCACTCCACAGTGCGTTTGATATGCAGAAATGGCGAAATCTTGGTTTTCGTCGGTTTTCATCCTGAGGTATGCATTTTCTGGGATAATCTTGGTGAGACTTCAATCAGAAGTATGCAGAATCATCTAGATCGCTCGTTTTGAGCTATTTAATGCGAGAAACACGTTATCTGGTTGTTTTCACCACTCCACAGTGCGTTTGATATGCAGAACCGGCGACATCTTGATTTTCGTGAGGTTTCAAGCTGAGATATGCATTTTCTGCGATAATATTGGTGAGACTTCTGTCCGAAGTATGCAGAATCATCGATATCGCTCTTTTCGAGCTATTTAATGCGAGAAACACGTTATCTGGTGTTTTGACCACTCCATAGTGCGTTTGATATGTAGAGCCCCCGATAACTTGGTTTTCGTGGGATTTCCAGGTGAAATATGCATTTTCTGCGATAATCTTTGTGTTTCATCTACGAGAAGTATGCAAAATCATCCAGAACGCTCTTTTCGAGCTAGTTAATGCGAGTAACACGTTTTCTGGTGTTTTCACCACTCCACAGTGCGCCTGATATGCAGAACCGGCGATATCTTGGTTTTCGTGGGGTTTCCAGCTGAGATATGCATTTTCTGCGATAATCTTGGTGAGTCTTCTGTCAGAAGTATGCAGAATCATCTAGATCGCTCTTTTCGATCTATTTAATGCGAGAAACACGTTTTCTGGTGTTTTCTCCACTCCACAGTGCGTCTGATATGCAGAACCGGCGATATCTTGGTTTTCGCGGGGTTTCCAGCTGAGATATGCATTTTCTGCGATAATCTTGGTGAGTCTTCTGTCAGAAGTATGCAGAATCATCGAGATCGCTCTATTCGAGCTATTTAATGCGAGAAACACGTTATCTGGTTGTTATCACCACTCCACAGTTCGTTTGATATGCAGAACCGGCGACATCTTGATTTTCGTGATGTTTCTAGCTGAGATATGGATTTTCTGCGATAATATTGGTGAGACTTCAGTCAGAAGTATGCAGAACCATCTAGAACGCTCGTTTGGAGCTATTTAATGCGGGAAACACGTTATCTGGTTGTTTTGACCACTCCATAGTGCGTTTGATATGCAGAACCGGCGACATCTTGAATTTCGTGGTTTTTCCAGCTGAGATATGCATTTTCAGCGATAATCTTGGTGAGTCTTCTGTCAGAAGTATGCAGAATCATCGAGATCGCTCCATGCGAGCTATTTAATGCGAGAAACACGTTATCTGGTTGTTTTCACCACTCCACAGTGCGTTTGATATGCGGAACCGGCGACATCTTGATTTTCGTGATGTTTCTAGCTGAGATATGCATTTTCAGCGATAATATTGGTGAGACTTCAGTCAGAAGTATGCCGAATCATCTAGATCGCTCGATTCGAGCTATTTGATGCGAAAAAACAAGTTTTCTGGTGTTTTGACAACTCCACAGTGCGTTTGATATGTAGAGCCGCCGATAACTTGGTTTTCGTGGGTTTTCCAGCTGAAATATGCATTTTCTGCTATAATCTTCGTGAGTCTTCTGTCAGAAGTATGCAGAATCATCTAGATCGCTCTTTTCGAGCTATTTAATGCGAGAAACACGTTATCTGGTGTTTTGACCTCTCCAAAGTGCGTCTGATATGCAGAAATGGCGAAATCTTGGTTTTCGTCGGTTTTCATCCTAAGGTATGCATTTTCTGCAATAATCTTGGAGCGCCTTCTGTCCGAAGTATGCAGAATCATCGATATCGCTCTTTTCGAGCTATTGAATGCGAGAAACACGTTACCTGGTTTTTTGACCACTCCACAGTGCGTTTGATATGCAGAAATGGCGAAATCTTGGTTTTCGTCGGTTTTCATCCTGAGGTATGCATTTTCTGCGATAATCTTGGTGCGACTTCTGTCAGAAGTATGCGGAATCATCGAGATCGCTCTTTTCGAGCTATTTAATGCGAGAAACACGTT
This sequence comes from Anthophora plumipes, assembly GCA_951804975.1. Taxonomy (NCBI): domain Eukaryota; kingdom Metazoa; phylum Arthropoda; class Insecta; order Hymenoptera; family Apidae; genus Anthophora; species Anthophora plumipes. The sequence goes on along the minus strand of CATORF010000206.1, from coordinate 7,883,447 downwards.
ATCTGGTGTTTTGACCACTCCACAGTGCGTTTGATATGCAGAAATGGCGAAATCTTGGTTTTCGTCGGTTTTCATCCTGAGGTATGCATTTTCTGGGATAATCTTGGTGAGACTTCAATCAGAAGTATGCAGAATCATCTAGATCGCTCGTTTTGAGCTATTTAATGCGAGAAACACGTTATCTGGTTGTTTTCACCACTCCACAGTGCGTTTGAAATGCAGAACCGGCGACATCTTGATTTTCGTGAGGTTTCAAGCTGAGATATGCATTTTCTGCGATAATATTGGTGAGACTTCTGTCCGAAGTATGCAGAATCATCGATATCGCTCTTTTCGAGCTATTTAATGCGAGAAACACGTTATCTGGTGTTTTGACCACTCCATAGTGCGTTTGATATGTAGAGCCGCCGATAACTTGGTTTTCGTGGGGTTTCCAGCTGAAATATGCACTTTCTGCGATAATCTTTGTGTTTCATCTACGAGAAGTATGCAAAATCATCCAGAACGCTCTTTTCGAGCTAGTTAATGCGAGTAACACGTTTTCTGGTGTTTTCACCACTCCACAGTGCGCCTGATATGCAGAACCGGCGATATCTTGGTTTTCGTGGGGTTTCCAGCTGAGATATGCATTTTCTGCGATAATCTTGGTGAGTCTTCTGTCAGAAGTATGCAGAATCATCTAGATCGCTCTTTTCGATCTATTTAATGCGAGAAACACGTTTTCTGGTGTTTTCTCCACTCCACAGTGCGTCTGATATGCAGAACCGGCGATATCTTGGTTTTCGCGGGGTTTCCAGCTGAGATATGCATTTTCTGCGATAATCTTGGTGAGTCTTCTGTCAGAAGTATGCAGAATCATCGAGATCGCTCTATTCGAGCTATTTAATGCGAGAAACACGTTATCTGGTTGTTATCACCACTCCACAGTTCGTTTGATATGCAGAACCGGCGACATCTTGATTTTCGTGATGTTTCTAGCTGAGATATGGATTTTCTGCGATAATATTGGTGAGACTTCAGTCAGAAGTATGCAGAACCATCTAGAACGCTCGTTTGGAGCTATTTAATGCGGGAAACACGTTATCTGGTTGTTTTGACCACTCCATAGTGCGTTTGATATGCAGAACCGGCGACATCTTGAATTTCGTGGTTTTTCCAGCTGAGATATGCATTTTCAGCGATAATCTTGGTGAGTCTTCTGTCAGAAGTATGCAGAATCATCGAGATCGCTCTATGCGAGCTATTTAATGCGAGAAACACGTTATCTGGTTGTTTTCACCACTCCACAGTGCGTTTGATATGCGGAACCGGCGACATCTTGATTTTCGTGATGTTTCTAGCTGAGATATGCATTTTCAGCGATAATATTGGTGAGACTTCAGTCAGAAGTATGCCGAATCATCTAGATCGCTCGATTCGAGCTATTTGATGCGAAAAAACAAGTTTTCTGGTGTTTTGACAACTCCACAGTGCGTTTGATATGTAGAGCCGCCGATAACTTGGTTTTCGTGGGGTTTCCAGCTGAAATATGCATTTTCTGCTATAATCTTGTTGAGTCTTCTGTCAGAAGTATGCAGAATCATCTAGATCGCTCTTTTCGAGCTATTGAATGCGAGAAACACGTTATCTGGTGTTTTGACCTCTCCAAAGTGCGTTTGATATGAAGAAATGGCGAAATCTTGGTTTTCGTCGGTTTTCATCCTGAGGTATGCATTTTCTGCGATAATCTTGGTGCGACTTCTGTCAGAAGTATGCAGAATCATCGAGATCGCTCTTTTCGAGCTATTTAATGCGAGAAACACGTTATCTTGTGTATTGACGACTCCACAGTGCGTTTGATATGCAGAACCGGCGATATCTTGATTTTCGTGGTGTTTCCAGCTGAAATATGCATTTTCTGCGATAATCTTGGTGAGTCTTCTGTCAGAAGTATGCAGAATCATCTAGATCGCTCTTTTCGAGATATTTAATGCGAGAAACACGTTTTCTGGTGTTTTCACCACTCCACAGTGCGTTTGATATGCAGAACCGGCGACATCTTGGCTGTCGTCGGGTATCAAGCTGAGATATGGATTTTCTGCGATAATCTTGGTGAGTCTTCAGTCAGAAGTATGCAGAATCATCGAGAACGCTCTTTTTGAGCTACTTAATGCGAGAAACACGTTTTCTGCAGTTTTCAACATTCCACAGTGCGTTTGATATGCAGACCCGGCGATATCTTGATTTTCGCGGTGTTTCCAGCTGAGACATGTATTTTCTGCGATAATCTTGGTGAGACTTCAGTCAGAAGTATGCCGAATCATCTAGATCGCTCGTTTCGAGCTCCTTAATGCGAGAAGCACGTTATCTGGTGTTTTGACCACTCCACAGTGCGTTTGATATGTAGAACCGCCGATCACTTGGTTTTCGTGGGGTTTCCAGCTGAAATATGCATTTTCTGCGATAATCTTGGTGTTCCATCTATGAGAAGTGTGCAGAATCATCGAGAACGCTCTTTTCGAGCTATTTAATGCGAGAAAAACGTTATCTGGGGTTTTCACCACTCCGCAGTGCGTTTGATATGCAGAACCGGCGACATCTTGGATTTCGTCGGGGTTCAACCTGAGATATGCATTTTCTGCGATAATCTTGGGGAGTCTTCTGTCAGCGGTATGCAGAATCACCGAGATCCCTCTTTTCGAGCTATTTAATGCGAGAAACACGTTATCTGGTGTTTTCACCACTCCACAGTGCGTTTGATATGCAGAACCGGCGACATCTTGGCTTTCGTCGGCGTTCAAGCTGAGATACACATTTTCTGCGATAATCTTGGTGAGACATCAGTCAGAAGTATGCAGAATCATCTAGATCGCTCGTTTCGAGCTACTTAATGCGAGAAACACGTTTTCTGGTGTTTTCACCACTCCACAGTGCGTTTGATATGCAGAACCGGCGACATCTTGGGTTTCGTCGGGGTTCAAGCTGAGATATGCATTTTCTGCGATAATCTTGGTGAGTCTTCTGTCAGAAGTATGCAGAATCATCTAGATTGCACTTTTCGAGCTATTTAATGCGAGAAAGACGTTTTCTGGTGTATTCACCACTCCACAGAGCGTTTGATATGCAGAACCGGCGATATCCTGATTTTCGTGGGGTTTCCAGCTGAGATATGCATTTTCTGCGATAATCTTGTCGATTCTTCTGTCAGAAGTATGCAGAATCTTCGAGATCGCTCTTTTCGAGCTATTTAATGCGAGAAACACGTTTTCTGGTGTATTCACCACTCCACAGAGCGTTTGATATGCAGAACCGGCGATATCTTGATTTTCGTGGTGTTTCCAGCTGAGATATGCATTTTCTGCGATAATCTTGGTGAGTCTTCTGTCAGAAGTATGCAGAATCTTCGAGATCGCTCTTTTCGAGCTAGTTAATGCGAGAAACACGTTATCTGGCGTTTTCACCACTCCACAGTGTGTGTGATATGCAGAACCGGCGACATCTTGGCTGTCGTAGGGTATCAAGCTGTGATATGCATTTTCTACGATAATCTTTTTGAGACTTCTGTCAGAAGTATGCAGAATCTTCGAGTTCGCTCTATTCGAGCAACTCAATGCGAGAAACACGTTATCTGGTGTTTTCAACACTCCACAGTGCGTTTGATATGCAGAACCGGCGATATCTTGGATTTCTCCGAGTTTCAAGCTGAGATTTGCATTTTCTACAATAATCTTGGTGAGACTTCTGTCAGAAGTATACAGAATCTTCGAGATCGCCCTTTTTGAGCAACTTAATGCGAGAAACACGTTATCTGGAGTTTTCACCACTCCACAGAGCGTTTGGTATGCAGAACCGACGATATCTTGATTTTCGTGGTGTTTCCAGCTGAGATATGCATTTTCTGCGATAATCTTGGTGAGTATTCTGTCAGAAGTATGCAGAATCATCGAGATCCCTCTTTTGGAGCTATTTAATGCGAGAAACACGTTATCTGATGTTTTCACCACTCCACAGTGCGTGTGTTATGCAGAACCGGCGACACCTTGGCTGTCGTAGGGTATCAAGCTGTGATATGCATTTTCTGCGATAATCTTGGTGAGTCTTCTGTCAGAAGTATGCAGAATCATCTAGATTGCACTTTTCGAGCTATTTAATGCGAGAAACACGTTTTCTGGTGTATTCACCACTCCACAGAGCGTTTGATATGCAGAACCGGCGATATCTTGATTTTCGTGGTGTTTCCAGCTGAGATATGCATTTTCTGCGATAATCTTGGTGAGTATTCTGTCAGAAGTATGCAGAATCATCGAGATCCCTCTTTTGGAGCTACTTAATGCGAGAAACACGTTACATGGTGTTTTCACCACTCCACAGTGCGTTTGATATGCAGAACCGGCGACAGCTTGGATTTCGTCATGTTTGCAAGCGGAGATATGCATTTTCTACGATAATATTGGTGAGACTACTGTCAGAAGTATGCAGAATCTTCGACATCGCTCTGTTCGAGCTACTTAATGCGAGAAACGCGTTATCTGGTGTTTTCACCATTCCACAGTGCGTTTGATATGCAGAACCGGCGACATCTTGGATTTTGTCGGGGTTCAAGCTGAGATATGCATTTTCTACGATAATCTTGGTGAGACTTCTGTCAGAAGTATGCAGAATTATCGGGATCGCTCTTTTCGAGCTATTTAATGCGAGAAACACGTTATCTGGTGTTTTCACCATTCCACAGTGCGTTTGATATGCAGAACCGGCGACATCTTGGCCTTCGTCGGGTATCAAGCTGTGATATGCATTTTCTGCGATAATCTTGGTGAGTCTTCTGTCAGAAGTATGCAGAATCATCTAGATTGCACTTTTCGAGCTATTTAATGCGAGAAACACGTTTTCTGATGTATTCACCACTCCACAGAGCGTTTGATATGCAGAACCGGCGATATCTTGATTTTCGTGGTTTTTCCAGCTGAGATATGCATTTTCTGCGATAATCTTGGTGAGTCTTCTGTCAGAAGTATGCAGAATCATCTAGATTGCACTTTTCGAGCTATTTAATGCGAGAAACACGTTTTCTGATGTATTCACCACTCCACAGTGCGTTTGATATGCGGAAACTACGATATCTTCGGTATCGTTGTTGTTTCCAGCTGAGACATGCATTTTCAGTGATAATCTTCAGGATTCTGCTGTTACAAGTGTGCAGAATCACCGAAATCGCTGTTTTCGTGCTTTTGAATGCGAAAAACACGTTTTCTGGTGTTTTCAACACTCCACAGTGCGTTTCATATGCGGAAACTGCGATATCATCGGCATCGTTTGGTTTCCAGCTGAGATATGCATTATCAGTGATAATCTTCATGATTCTGCTGTTACAAGTGTGCAGAATCACCGAAATCGCTGTTTTCGTGCTTTTGAATGCGAAAAACACGTTTTCTGGTGTTTTCAGCACTCCACAGTGCGTTTGATATGCGCAAACTACGATATCTTCGGTATCGTTGTTGTTTCCAGCTGAGACATGCATTTTCAGTGATAATCTTCATGATTCTGCTGTTACAAGTGTGCAGAATCACCGAAATCGCTGTTTTCGTGCTATTGAATGCGAAAAACACGATTTCTGGTGTTTTCAGCACTCCACAGTGCGTTTGATATGCGGAAACTGCCATATCTTCGGTATCGTTGTTGTTTCCAGCTGAGATATGCATTTTCAGTGATAATCTTCATGATTCTGCTGTTACAAGTGTGCAGAATCACCGAAATCGCTGTTTTCGCGCTATTCAATGCGAAAAACACGTTTTCTGGTGTTTTCAGCACTCCACAGTGCGTTTGATATGCGGAAACTACGATATCTTCGGTATCGTTGTTGTTTCCAGCTGAGATATGCATTTTCAGTGATAATCTTCATGATTCTGCTGTTACAAGTGTGCAGAATCACCGAAATCGCTGTTTAGGTTTTTTTGAATGCGAAAAACACGTTTTCTGGTGTTTTCAACACTCCACAGTGCGTTTGATATGCGGAAACTGCGATATCTTCGGTATCGTTGTTGTTTCCAGCTGAGATATGCACTTTCAGTGATAATCTTCACGATTCTGCTGTTACAAGTGTGCAGAATCACCGAAATCGCTGTATTCGTGCTTTTGAATGCGAAAAACACGTTTTCTGGTGTTTTCAGCACTCCACAGTGCGTTTGATATGCGGAAACTGCGATATCTTCGGTATCGTTGTTGTTTCCAGCTGAGATATGCATTTTCAGTGATAATCTTCATGATTCTGCTGTTACAAGTGTGCAGAATCACCGAAATCGCTGTTTTCGTGCTTTTGAATGCGAAAAACACGTTTTCTGGTGTTTTCAGCACTCCACAGTGCGTTTGATATGCGCAAACTACGATATCTTCGGTATCGTTGTTGTTTCAAGCTGAGACATGCATTTTCAGTGATAATCTTCATGATTCTGCTGTTACAAGTGTGCAGAATCACCGAAATCGCTGTTTTCGTGCTATTGAATGCGAAAAACCCGTTTTCTGGTGTTTTCAGCACTCCACAGTGCGTTTGATATGCGGAAACTACGATATCTTCGGTATCGTTGTTGTTTCCAGCTGAGATATGCATTATCAGTGATAATCTTCACGATTCTGCTGTTACAAGTTTGCAGAATCACCGAAATCGCTGTTTTCGTGCTTTTGAATGCGAAAAACACGTTTTCTGGTGTTTTCAGCACTCCACAGTGCGTTTGATATGCGGAAACTACGATATCTTCGGTATCGTTGTTGTTTCCAGCTGAGATATGCATCTTCAGTGATAATCTTCATGATTCTGCTGTTACAAGTGTGCAGAATCACCGAAATCGCTGTTTTCGTGCTTTTGAATGCGAAAAACACGTTTTCTGGTGTTTTCAGCACTCCACAGTGCGTTTGATATGCGGAAACTACGATATCTTCGGTATCGTTGTTGTTTCCAGCTGAGACATGCATTTTCAGTGATAATCTTCATGATTCTGCTGTTACTAGTGTGCAGAATCACCGAAATCGCTGTTTTCGTGCTATTGAATGCGAAAAACACGTTTTCTGGTGTTTTCAGCACTCCACAGTGCGTTTGATATGCGGAAACTGCCATATCTTCGGTATCGTTGTTGTTTCCAGCTGAGATATGCATTATCAGTGATAATCTTCACGATTCTGCTGTTACAAGTGTGCAGAATCACCGAAATCGCTGTTTTCGTGCTTTTGAATGCGAAAAACACGTTTTCTGGTGTTTTCAGCACTCCACAGTGCGTTTGATATGCGGAAACTGCGATATCTTCGGTGTCGTTGTTGTTTCCAGCTGAGATATGCACTTTCAGTGATAATCTTCACGATTCTGCTGTTACAAGTGTGCAGAATCACCGAAATGGCTGTTTTCGTGCTTTTGAATGCGAAAAACACGTTTTCTGGTGTTTTCAGCACTACACAGTGCGTTTGATATGCGGAAACTACGATATCTTCGGTATCGTTGTTGTTTCCAGCTGAGATATGCACTTTCAGTGATAATCTTCACGATTCTGCTGTTACAAGTTTGCAGAATCACCGAAATCGCTGTTTTCGTGCTTTTGAATGCGAAAAACACGTTTTCTGGTGTTTTCAGCAATCCACAGTGCGTTTGATATGCGGAAACTACGATATCTTCGGTATCGTTGTTGTTTCCAGCTGAGATATGCATCTTCAGTGATAATATTCATGATTCTGCTGTTACAAGTGTGCAGAATCACCGAAATCGTTGTTTTCGTGCTTTTGAATGCGAAAAACACGTTTTCTGGTGTTTTCAGCACTCCACAGTGCGTTTGATATGCGGAAACTACGATATCTTCGGTATCGTTGTTGTTTCCAGCTGAGACATGCATTTTCAGTGATAATCTTCATGATTCTGCTGTTACAAGTGTGCAGAATCACCGAAATCGCTGTTTTCGTGCTATTGAATGCGAAAAACACGTTTTCTGGTGTTTTCAGCACTCCACAGTGCGTTTGATATGCGGAAACTGCCATATCTTCGGTATCGTTGTTGTTTCCAGCTGAGATATGCATTAGCAGTGATAATCTTCATGATTCTGCTGTTACAAGTGTGCAGAATCACCGAAATCGCTGTTTTCGCGCTATTCAATGCGAAAAACACGTTTGCTGGTGTTTTCAGCACTCCACAGTGCGTCTGATATGCGGAAACTGCCATATCTTCGGTATCGTTGTTGTTTCCAGCTGAGATATGCATTATCAGTGATAATCTTCATAATTCTGCTGTTACAAGTGTGCAGAATCACCGAAATCGCTGTTTTCGTGCTTTTGAATGCGAAAAACACGTTTTCTGGTGTTTTCAACACTCCACAGTGCGTTTGATATGCGGAAACTGCGATATCTTCGGTATCGTTGTTGTTTCCAGGTGAGATATGCACTTTCAGTGATAATCTTCACGATTCTGCTGTTACAAGTGTGCAGAATCACCGAAAACGCTGTTTTCGTGCTTTTGAATGCGAAAAACACGTTTTCTGATGTTTTTAGCACTACACAGTGCGTTTGATATGCGGAAACTGCGATATATTCGGTATCGTTGTTGTTTCCAGCTGAGATATGCACTTTCAGTGATAATCTTCACGATTCTGCTGTTACAAGTGTGCAGAATCACCGAAATCGCTGTTTTCGTGCTATTGAATGCGAAAAACACGTTTTCTGGTGTTTTCAGCACTCCACAGTGCGTTTGATATGCGGAAACTACGATATCTTCGGTATCGTTGTTGTTTCCAGCTGAGACATGCATTTTCAGTGATAATCCTCATGATTCTGCTGTTACAAGTGTGCAGAATCACCGAAATCGCTGTTTTCGTGCTATTGAATGCGAAAAACACGTTTTCTGGTGTTTTCAGCACTCCACAGTGCGTTTGATATGCGGAAACTGCGATATCTTCGGTATCGTTGTTGTTTCCAGCTGAGATATGCACTTTCAGTGATAATCTTCACGATTCTGCTGTTACAAGTGTGCAGAATCACCGAAATCGCTGTTTTCGTGCTTTTGAATGCGAAAAACACGTTTTCTGGTGTTTTCAGCACTACACAGTGCGTTTGATATGCGGAAACTACGATATCTTCGGTATCGTTGTTGTTTCCAGCTGAGATATGCACTTTCAGTGATAATCTTCACGATTCTGCTGTTACAAGTTTGCAGAATCACCGAAATCGCTGTTTTCGTGCTTTTGAATGCGAAAAACACGTTTTCTGGTGTTTTCAGCACTCCACAGTGCGTTTGATATGCGGAAACTACGATATCTTCGGTATCGTTGTTGTTTCCAGCTGAGATATGCATCTTCAGTGATAATCTTCATGATTCTGCTGTTACAAGTGTGCAGAATCACCGAAATCGCTGTTTTCGTGCTTTTGAATGCGAAAAACACGTTTTCTGGTGTTTTCAACACTCCACAGTGCGTTTCATATGCGGAAACTGCCATATCTTCGGTATCGTTGTTGTTTCCAGCTGAGATATGCATTATCAGTGATAATCTTCATGATTCTGCTGTTACAAGTGTGCAGAATCACCGAAATCGCTGTTCTCGCGCTATTCAATGCGAAAAACACGTTTTCTGGTGTTTTCAGCACTCCACAGTGCGTTTGATATGCGGAAACTGCCATATCTTCGGTATCGTTGTTGTTTCCAGCTGAGATATGCATTTTCAGTGATAATCTTCACGATTATGCTGTTACAAGTGTGCAGAATCACCGAAATCGCTGTTTTCGTGCTTTTGAATGCGAAAAACACGTTTTCTGGTGTTTTCAGCACGCCACAGAGCGTTTGACATGCGGAAACTACGATATCTTCGGTATCGTTGTTGTTTCCACCTGAGATATGCATTTTCAGTGATAATCTTCATGATTCTGCTGTTACAAGTGTGCAGAATCACCGAAATCGCTGTTTTCGTGCTATTGAATGCGAAAAACACGTTTTCTGGTGTTTTCAGCACTCCACAGTGCGTTTGATATGCGGAAACTACGATATCTTCGGTATCGTTGTTGTTTCCAGCTGAGATATGCACTTTCAGTGATAATCTTCACGATTCTGCTGTTACAAGTGTGCAGAATCACCGAAATCGCTGTTTTCGTGCTTTTGAATGCGAAAAACACGTTTTCTGGTGTTTTCAGCACTCCACAGTGCGTTTCATATGCGGAAACTGCCATATCTTCGGTATCGTTGTTGTTTCCAGCTGAGATATGCATTATCAGTGATAATCTTCATGATTCTGCTGTTACAAGTGTGCAGAATCACCGAAATCGCTGTTCTCGCGCTATTCAATGCGAAAAACACGTTTGCTGGTGTTTTCAGCACTCCACAGTGCGTTTGATATGCGGAAACTGCCATATCTTCGGTATCGTTGTTGTTTCCAGCTGAGATATGCATTTTCAGTGATAATCTTCACGATTCTGCTGTTACAAGTGTGCAGAATCACCGAAATCGCTGTTTTCGTGCTTTTGAATGCGAAAAACACGTTTTCTGGTGTTTTCAGCACTCCACAGTGCGTTTGATATGCGGAAACTGCCATATCTTCGGTATCGTTGTTGTTTCCAGCTGAGATATGCATTTTCAGTGATAATCTTCATGATTCTGCTGTTACAAGTGTGCAGAATCACCGAAATCGCTGTTTTCGCGCTATTCAATGCGAAAAACACGTTTTCTGGTGTTTTCAGCACTCCACAGTGCGTTTGATATGCGGAAACTACGATATCTTCGGTATCGTTGTTGATTCCAGCTGAGACATGCATTTTCAGTGATAATCTTCATGATTCTGCTGTTACAAGTGTGCAGAATCACCGAAATCGCTGTTGTCGTGCTTTTGAATGCGAAAAACACGTTTTCTGGTGTTTTCAGCACTCCACAGTGCGTTTGATATGCGGAAACTGCGATATCTTCGGTATCGTTGTTGTTTCCAGCTGAGATATGCACTTTCAGTGATAATCTTCACGATTCTGCTGCTACAAGTGTGCAGAATCACCGAAATCGCTGTTTTCGTGCTATTGAATGCGAAAAACACGTTTTCTGGTGTTTTCAGCACTCCACAGTGCGTTTGATATGCGGAAACTACGATATCTTCGGTATCGTTGTTGTTTCCAGCTGAGACATGCATTTTCAGTGATAATCTTCATGATTCTGCTGTTACAAGTGTGCAGAATCGCCGAAATCGCTGTTTTCGTGCTATTGAATGCGAAAAACACGTTTTCTGGTGTTTTCAACACTCCACAGTGCGTTTGATATGCGGAAACTACGATATCTTCGGTATCGTTGTTGTTTCCAGCTGAGATATGCATTATCAGTGATAATCTTCATGATTCTGCTGTTACAAGTGTGCAGAATCACCGAAATCGCTGTTCTCGCGCTATTCAATGCGAAAAACACGTTTTCTGGTGTTTTCAGCACTCCACAGTGCGTTTGATATGCGGAATCTGCCATATCTTCGGTATCGTTGTTGTTTCCAGCTGAGATATATACTTTCAGTGATAATCTTCACGATTCTGCTGTTACAAGTGTGCAGAATCACCGAAATCGCTGTTTTCGTGCTTTTGAATGCGAAAAACACGTTTTCTGGTGTTTTCAGCACTCCACAGTGCGTTTGATATGCGGAAACTGCGATATCTTCGGTATCGTTGTTGTTTCCAGCTGAGATATGCACTTTCAGTGATAATCTTCACGATTCTGCTGTTACAAGTGTGCAGAATCACCGAATTCGCTGTATTCGTGCTTTTGAATGCGAAAAACACGTTTTCTGGTGTTTTCAGCACTCCACAGCGCGTTTGATATGCGGAAACTGCGATATCTTCGGGATCGTTGTTGTTTCCAGCTGAGATATGCACTTTCAGTGATAAACTTCATGATTCTGCTGTTACAAGTGTGCAGAATCACCGAAATCGCTGTTTTCGTGCTTTTGAATGCGAAAAACACGTTTTCTGGTGTTTTCAGCACTCCACAGTGCGTTTGATATGCGCAAACTACGATATCTTCGGTATCGTTGTTGTTTCCAGCTGAGACATGCATTTTCAGTGATAATCTTCACGATTCTGCTGTTACAAGTGTGCAGAATCACCGAAATCGCTGTTTTCGTGCTTTTGAATGCGAAAAACACGTTTTCTGGTGTTTTCAGCACTCCACAGTGCGTTTCATATGCGGAAACTGCCATATCTTCGGTATCGTTGTTGTTTCCAGCTGAGATATGCATTATCAGTGATAATCTTCATGATTCTGCTGTTACAAGTGTGCAGAATCACCGAAATCGCTGTTCTCGCGCTATTCAATGCGAAAAACACGTTTGCTGGTGTTTTCAGCACTCCACAGTGCGTTTGATATGCGGAAACTGCCATATCTTCGGTATCGTTGTTGTTTCCAGCTGAGATATGCATTATCAGTGATAAACTTCATGATTCTGCTGTTACAAGTGTGCAGAATCACCGAAATCGCTGTTTTCGTGCTTTTGAATGCGAAAAACACGTTTTCTGGTGTTTTCAGCACTCCACAGTGCGTTTGATATGCGCAAACTACGATATCTTCGGTATCGTTGTTGTTTCCAGCTGAGACATGCATTTTCAGTGATAATCTTCATGATTCTGCTGTTACAAGTGTGCAGAATCACCGAAATCGCTGTTTTCGTGCTATTGAATGCGACAAACACGTTTTCTGGTGTTTTCAGCACTCCACAGTGCGTTTGATATGCGGAAACTGCCATATCATCGGTATCGTTGTTGTTTCCAGCTGAGATATGCATTTTCAGTGATAATCTTCATGATTCTGCTGTTACAAGTGTGCAGAATCACCGAAATCGCTGTTTTCGCGCTATTCAATGCGAAAAACACGTTTTCTGGTGTTTTCAGCACTCCACAGTGCGTTTGATATGCGGAAACTACGATATATTCGGTATCGTTGTTGTTTCCAGCTGAGATATGCATTTTCAGTGATAATCTTCATGATTCTGCTGTTACAAGTGTACAGAATCACCGAAATCGCTGTTTTCGTTTTTTTGAATGCGAAAAACACGTTTTCTGGTGTTTTCAGCACTCCACAGTGCCCTTTGATATGCGGAAACTACGATATCTTCGGTATCGTTGTTGTTTCCAGCTGAGATATGCACTTTCAGTGATAATCTTCACGATTCTGCTGTTACAAGTGTGCAGAATCACCGAAATCGCTGTTTTCGTGCTATTGAATGCGAAAAACACGTTTTCTGGTGTTTTCAACACTCCACAGTGCGTTTCATATGCGGAAACTGCGATATCTTCGGCATCGTTGGGTTTCCAGCTGAGATATGCATTATCAGTGATAATCTTCATGATTCTGCTGTTACAAGTGTACAGAATCACCGAAATCGCTGTTTTCGTTTTTTTGAATGCGAAAAACACGTTTTCTGGTGTTTTCAGCACTCCACAGTGCGTTTGATATGCGGAAACTACGATATCTTCGGTATCGTTGTTGTTTCCAGCTGAGATATGCACTTTCAGTGATAATCTTCACGATTCTGCTGTTACAAGTGTGCAGAATCACCGAAATCGCTGTTTTCGTGCTATTGATTGCGAAAAACACGTTTTCTGGTGTTTTCAACACTCCACAGTGCGTTTCATATGCGGAAACTGCGATATCTTCGGCATCGTTGGGTTTCCAGCTGAGATATGCATTATCAGTGATAATCTTCATGATTCTGCTGTTACAAGTGTGCAGAATCACCGAAATCGCTGTTTTCGTGCTTTTGAATGCGAAAAACACGTTTTCTGGTGTTTTCAGCACTCCACTGTGCGTTTGATATGCGCAAACTACGATATCTTCGGTATCGTTGTTGTTTCCAGCTGAGATATGCATTTTAGTGATAATCTTCATGATTCTGCTGTTACAAGTGTGCAGAATCACCGAAATCGCTGTTTTCGTGCTTTTGAATGCGAAAAACACGTTTTCTGGTGTTTTCAGCACTCCACAGTGCGTTTGATATGCGGAAACTGCGATATCTTCGGTATCGTTGTTGTTTCCAGCTGAGATATGCATCTTCAGTGATAATCTTCATGATTCTGCTGTTACAAGTGTGCAGAATCACCGAAATCGCTGTTTTCGTGCTATTGAATGCGAAAAACACGTTTTCTGGTGTTTTCAGCACTCCACAGTGCGTTTGATATGCGGAAACTGCCATATCTTCGGTATCGTTGTTGTTTCCAGCTGAGATATGCACTTTCAGTGATAATCTTCACGATTCTGCTGTTACAAGTGTGCAGAATCACCGAAATCGCTGTTTTCGTGCTTTTGAATGCGAAAAACACGTTTTCTGGTGTTTTCAGCACTCCACAGTGCGTTTGATATGCGGAAACTGCGATATCTTCGGTATCGTTGTTGTTTCCAGCTGAGATATGCACTTTCAGTGATAATCTTCACGATTCTGCTGTTACAAGTGTGCAGAATCACCGAATTCGCTGTATTCGTGCTTTTGAATGCGAAAAGCACGTTTTCTGGTGTTTTCAGCACTCCACAGCGCGTTTGATATGCGGAAACTGCGATATCTTCGGGATCGTTGTTGTTTCCAGCTGAGATATGCACTTTCAGTGATAAACTTCACGATTCTGCTGTTACAAGTGTGCAGAATCACCGAAATCGCTGTTTTCGTGCTTTTGAATGCGAAAAACACGTTTTCTGGTGTTTTCAGAACTCCACAGTGCGTTTGATATGCGGAAACTGCGATATCTTCGGCATCGTTGGGTTTCCAGCTGAGATATGCATTATCAGTGATAATCTTCATGATTCTGCTGTTACAAGTGTGCAGAATCACCGAAATCGCTGTTTTCGTGCTTTTGAATGCGAAAAACACGTTTTCTGGTGTTTTCAGCACTCCACAGTGCGTTTGATATGCGCAAACTACGATATCTTCGGTATCGTTGTTGTTTCCAGCTGAGACATGCATTTTCAGTGATAATCTTCATGATTCTGCTGTTACAAGTGTGCAGAATCACCGAAATCGCTGTTCTCGCGCTATTCAATGCGAAAAACACGTTTGCTGGTGTTTTCAGCACTCCACAGTGCGTTTGATATGCGGAAACTGCCATATCTTCGGTATCGTTGTTGTTTCCAGCTGAGATATGCATTTTCAGTGATAATCTTCACGATTCTGCTGTTACAAGTGTGCAGAATCACCGAAATCGCTGTTTTCGTGCTTTTGAATGCGAAAAACACGTTTTCTGGTGTTTTCAGCACTCCACAGTGCGTTTGATATGCGGAAACTGCCATATCTTCGGTATCGTTGTTGTTTCCAGCTGAGATATGCACTTTCAGTGATAATCTTCACGATTCTGCTGTTACAAGTGTGCAGAATCACCGAAATCGCTGTTTTCGTGCTTTTGAATGCGAAAAACACGTTTTCTGGTGTTTTCAGCACTCCACAGTGCGTTTGATATGCGGAAACTGCGATATCTTCGGTATCGTTGTTGTTTCCAGCTGAGATATGCATTTTCAGTGATAATCTTCACGATTATGCTGTTACAAGTGTGCAGAATCACCGAAATCGCTGTTTTCGTGCTTTTGAATGCGAAAAACACGTTTTCTGGTGTTTTCAGCACGCCACAGAGCGTTTGACATGCGGAAACTACGATATCTTCGGTATCGTTGTTGTTTCCACCTGAGATATGCATTTTCAGTGATAATCTTCATGATTCTGCTGTTACAAGTGTGCAGAATCACCGAAATCGCTGTTTTCGTGCTATTGAATGCGAAAAACACGTTTTCTGGTGTTTTCAGCACTCCACAGTGCGTTTGATATGCGGAAACTACGATATCTTCGGTATCGTTGTTGTTTCCAGCTGAGATATGCACTTTCAGTGATAATCTTCACGATTCTGCTGTTACAAGTGTGCAGAATCACCGAAATCGCTGTTTTCGTGCTTTTGAATGCGAAAAACACGTTTTCTGGTGTTTTCAGCACTCCACAGTGCGTTTCATATGCGGAAACTGCCATATCTTCGGTATCGTTGTTGTTTCCAGCTGAGATATGCATTATCAGTGATAATCTTCATGATTCTGCTGTTACAAGTGTGCAGAATCACCGAAATCGCTGTTCTCGCGCTATTCAATGCGAAAAACACGTTTGCTGGTGTTTTCAGCACTCCACAGTGCGTTTGATATGCGGAAACTGCCATATCTTCGGTATCGTTGTTGTTTCCAGCTGAGATATGCATTTTCAGTGATAATCTTCACGATTCTGCTGTTACAAGTGTGCAGAATCACCGAAATCGCTGTTTTCGTGCTTTTGAATGCGAAAAACACGTTTTCTGGTGTTTTCAGCACTCCACAGTGCGTTTGATATGCGGAAACTGCCATATCTTCGGTATCGTTGTTGTTTCCAGCTGAGATATGCATTTTCAGTGATAATCTTCATGATTCTGCTGTTACAAGTGTGCAGAATCACCGAAATCGCTGTTTTCGCGCTATTCAATGCGAAAAACACGTTTTCTGGTGTTTTCAGCACTCCACAGTGCGTTTGATATGCGGAAACTACGATATCTTCGGTATCGTTGTTGATTCCAGCTGAGACATGCATTTTCAGTGATAATCTTCATGATTCTGCTGTTACAAGTGTGCAGAATCACCGAAATCGCTGTTGTCGTGCTTTTGAATGCGAAAAACACGTTTTCTGGTGTTTTCAGCACTCCACAGTGCGTTTGATATGCGGAAACTGCGATATCTTCGGTATCGTTGTTGTTTCCAGCTGAGATATGCACTTTCAGTGATAATCTTCACGATTCTGCTGCTACAAGTGTGCAGAATCACCGAAATCGCTGTTTTCGTGCTATTGAATGCGAAAAACACGTTTTCTGGTGTTTTCAGCACTCCACAGTGCGTTTGATATGCGGAAACTACGATATCTTCGGTATCGTTGTTGTTTCCAGCTGAGATATGCATTATCAGTGATAATCTTCATGATTCTGCTGTTACAAGTGTGCAGAATCACCGAAATCGCTGTTCTCGCGCTATTCAATGCGAAAAACACGTTTTCTGGTGTTTTCAGCACTCCACAGTGCGTTTGATATGCGGAAACTGCCATATCTTCGGTATCGTTGTTGTTTCCAGCTGAGATATATACTTTCAGTGATAATCTTCACGATTCTGCTGTTACAAGTGTGCAGAATCACCGAAATCGCTGTTTTCGTGCTTTTGAATGCGAAAAACACGTTTTCTGGTGTTTTCAGCACTCCACAGTGCGTTTGATATGCGGAAACTGCGATATCTTCGGTATCGTTGTTGTTTCCAGCTGAGATATGCACTTTCAGTGATAATCTTCACGATTCTGCTGTTACAAGTGTGCAGAATCACCGAATTCGCTGTATTCGTGCTTTTGAATGCGAAAAACACGTTTTCTGGTGTTTTCAGCACTCCACAGCGCGTTTGATATGCGGAAACTGCGATATCTTCGGGATCGTTGTTGTTTCCAGCTGAGATATGCACTTTCAGTGATAAACTTCACGATTCTGCTGTTACAAGTGTGCAGAATCACCGAAATCGCTGTTTTCGTGCTTTTGAATGCGAAAAACACGTTTTCTGGTGTTTTCAGAACTCCACAGTGCGTTTGATATGCGGAAACTGCGATATCTTCGGCATCGTTGGGTTTCCAGCTGAGATATGCATTATCAGTGATAATCTTCATGATTCTGCTGTTACAAGTGTGCAGAATCACCGAAATCGCTGTTTTCGTGCTTTTGAATGCGAAAAACACGTTTTCTGGTGTTTTCAGCACTCCACAGTGCGTTTGATATGCGCAAACTACGATATCTTCGGTATCGTTGTTGTTTCCAGCTGAGACATGCATTTTCAGTGATAATCTTCATGATTCTGCTGTTACAAGTGTGCAGAATCACCGAAATCGCTGTTTTCGTGCTATTGAATGCGACAAACACGTTTTCTGGTGTTTTCAGCACTCCACAGTGCGTTTGATATGCGGAAACTGCCATATCATCGGTATCGTTGTTGTTTCCAGCTGAGATATGCATTTTCAGTGATAATCTTCATGATTCTGCTGTTACAAGTGTGCAGAATCACCGAAATCGCTGTTTTCGCGCTATTCAATGCGAAAAACACGTTTTCTGGTGTTTTCAGCACTCCACAGTGCGTTTGATATGCGGAAACTACGATATCTTCGGTATCGTTGTTGTTTCCAGCTGAGATATGCATTTTCAGTGATAATCTTCATGATTCTGCTGTTACAAGTGTACAGAATCACCGAAATCGCTGTTTTCGTTTTTTTGAATGCGAAAAACACGTTTTCTGGTGTTTTCAGCACTCCACAGTGCCCTTTGATATGCGGAAACTACGATATCTTCGGTATCGTTGTTGTTTCCAGCTGAGATATGCACTTTCAGTGATAATCTTCACGATTCTGCTGTTACAAGTTTGCAGAATCACCGAAATCGCTGTTTTCGTGCTATTGAATGCGAAAAACACGTTTTCTGGTGTTTTCAACACTCCACAGTGCGTTTCATATGCGGAAACTGCGATATCTTCGGCATCGTTGGGTTTCCAGCTGAGATATGCATTATCAGTGATAATCTTCATGATTCTGCTGTTACAAGTGTACAGAATCACCGAAATCGCTGTTTTCGTTTTTTCGAATGCGAAAAACACGTTTTCTGGTGTTTTCAGCACTCCACAGTGCGTTTGATATGCGGAAACTACGATATCTTCGGTATCGTTGTTGTTTCCAGCTGAGATATGCACTTTCAGTGATAATCTTCACGATTCTGCTGTTACAAGTGTGCAGAATCACCGAAATCGCTGTTTTCGTGCTATTGATTGCGAAAAACACGTTTTCTGGTGTTTTCAACACTCCACAGTGCGTTTCATATGCGGAAACTGCGATATCTTCGGCATCGTTGGGTTTCCAGCTGAGATATGCATTATCAGTGATAATCTTCATGATTCTGCTGTTACAAGTGTGCAGAATCACCGAAATCGCTGTTTTCGTGCTTTTGAATGCGAAAAACACGTTTTCTGGTGTTTTCAGCACTCCACTGTGCGTTTGATATGCGCAAACTACGATATCTTCGGTATCGTTGTTGTTTCCAGCTGAGACATGCATTTTAGTGATAATCTTCATGATTCTGCTGTTACAAGTGTGCAGAATCACCGAAATCGCTGTTTTCGTGCTTTTGAATGCGAAAAACACGTTTTCTGGTGTTTTCAGCACTCCACAGTGCGTTTGATATGCGGAAACTGCGATATCTTCGGTATCGTTGTTGTTTCCAGCTGAGATATGCATCTTCAGTGATAATCTTCATGATTCTGCTGTTACAAGTGTGCAGAATCACCGAAATCGCTGTTTTCGTGCTATTGAATGCGAAAAACACGTTTTCTGGTGTTTTCAGCACTCCACAGTGCGTTTGATATGCGGAAACTGCGATATCTTCGGTACCGTTGTTGTTTCCAGCTGAGATATGCACTTTCAGTGATAATCTTCACGATTCTGCTGTTACAAGTGTGCAGAATCACCGAATTCGCTGTATTCGTGCTTTTGAATGCGAAAAACACGTTTTCTGGTGTTTTCAGCACTCCACAGCGCGTTTGATATGCGGAAACTGCGATATCTTCGGGATCGTTGTTGTTTCCAGCTGAGATATGCACTTTCAGTGATAAACTTCACGATTCTGCTGTTACAAGTGTGCAGAATCACCGAAATCGCTGTTTTCGTGCTTTTGAATGCGAAAAACACGTTTTCTGGTGTTTTCAGAACTCCACAGTGCGTTTGATATGCGGAAACTGCGATATCTTCGGCATCGTTGGGTTTCCAGCTGAGATATGCATTATCAGTGATAATCTTCATGATTCTGCTGTTACAAGTGTGCAGAATCACCGAAATCGCTGTTTTCGTGCTTTTGAATGCGAAAAACACGTTTTCTGGTGTTTTCAGCACTCCACAGTGCGTTTGATATGCGCAAACTACGATATCTTCGGTATCGTTGTTGTTTCCAGCTGAGACATGCATTTTCAGTGATAATCTTCATGATTCTGCTGTTACAAGTGTGCAGAATCACCGAAATCGCTGTTTTCGTGCTATTGAATGCGACAAACACGTTTTCTGGTGTTTTCAGCACTCCACAGTGCGTTTGATATGCGGAAACTGCCATATCATCGGTATCGTTGTTGTTTCCAGCTGAGATATGCATTTTCAGTGATAATCTTCATGATTCTGCTGTTACAAGTGTGCAGAATCACCGAAATCGCTGTTTTCGCGCTATTCAATGCGAAAAACACGTTTTCTGGTGTTTTCAGCACTCCACAGTGCGTTTGATATGCGGAAACTACGATATCTTCGGTATCGTTGTTGTTTCCAGCTGAGATATGCATTTTCAGTGATAATCTTCATGATTCTGCTGTTACAAGTGTACAGAATCACCGAAATCGCTGTTTTCGTTTTTTTGAATGCGAAAAACACGTTTTCTGGTGTTTTCAGCACTCCACAGTGCCCTTTGATATGCGGAAACTACGATATCTTCGGTATCGTTGTTGTTTCCAGCTGAGATATGCACTTTCAGTGATAATCTTCACGATTCTGCTGTTACAAGTGTGCAGAATCACCGAAATCGCTGTTTTCGTGCTATTGAATGCGAAAAACACGTTTTCTGGTGTTTTCAACACTCCACAGTGCGTTTCATATGCGGAAACTGCGATATCTTCGGCATCGTTGGGTTTCCAGCTGAGATATGCATTATCAGTGATAATCTTCATGATTCTGCTGTTACAAGTGTACAGAATCACCGAAATCGCTGTTTTCGTTTTTTTGAATGCGAAAAACACGTTTTCTGGTGTTTTCAGCACTCCACAGTGCGTTTGATATGCGGAAACTACGATATCTTCGGTATCGTTGTTGTTTCCAGCTGAGATATGCACTTTCAGTGATAATCTTCACGATTCTGCTGTTACAAGTGTGCAGAATCACCGAAATCGCTGTTTTCGTGCTATTGAATGCGAAAAACACGTTTTCTGGTGTTTTCAACACTCCACAGTGCGTTTCATATGCGGAAACTGCGATATCTTCGGCATCGTTGGGTTTCCAGCTGAGATATGCATTATCAGTGATAATCTTCATGATTCTGCTGTTACAAGTGTGCAGAATCACCGAAATCGCTGTTTTCGTGCTTTTGAATGCGAAAAACACGTTTTCTGGTGTTTTCAGCACTCCACTGTGCGTTTGATATGCGCAAACTACGATATCTTCGGTATCGTTGTTGTTTCCAGCTGAGACATGCATTTTAGTGATAATCTTCATGATTCTGCTGTTACAAGTGTGCAGAATCACCGAAATCGCTGTTTTCGTGCTTTTGAATGCGAAAAACACGTTTTCTGGTGTTTTCAGCACTCCACAGTGCGTTTGATATGCGGAAACTGCGATATCTTCGGTATCGTTGTTGTTTCCAGCTGAGATATACATCTTCAGTGATAATCTTCATGATTCTGCTGTTACAAGTGTGCAGAATCACCGAAATCGCTGTTTTCGTGCTATTGAATGCGAAAAACACGTTTTCTGGTGTTTTCAGCACTCCACAGTGCGTTTGATATGCGGAAACTGCCATATCTTCGGTATCGTTGTTGTTTCCAGCTGAGACATGCATTTTCAGTGATAATCTTCATGATTCTGCTGTTACAAGTGTGCAGAATCACCGAAATCGCTGTTTTCGCGCTATTCAATGCGAAAAACACGTTTTCTGGTGTTTTCAGCACTCCACAGTGCGTTTGATATGCGGAAACTACGATATCTTCGGTATCGTTGTTGTTTCCAGCTGAGATATGCATTTTCAGTGATAATCTTCATGATTCTGCTGTTACAAGTGTGCAGAATCACCGAAATCGCTGTTTGCGTTTTTTTGAATGCGAAAAACACGTTTTCTGGTGTTTTCAACACTCCACAGTGCGTTTGATATGCGGAAACTGCGATATCTTCGGTATCGTTGTTGTTTCCAGCTGAGATATGCACTTTCAGTGATAATCTTCACGATTCTGCTGTTACAAGTGTGCAGAATCACCGAAATCGCTGTATTCGTGCTTTTGAATGCGAAAAACACGTTTTCTGGTGTTTTCAGCACTCCACAGTGCGTTTGATATGCGGAAACTGCGATATCTTCGGTATCGTTGTTGTTTCCAGCTGAGATATGCATTTTCAGTGATAATCTTCATGATTCTGCTGTTACAAGTGTGCAGAATCACCGAAATCGCTGTTTTCGTGCTTTTGAATGCGAAAAACACGTTTTCTGGTGTTTTCAGCACTCCACAGTGCGTTTGATATGCGCAAACTACGATATCTTCGGTATCGTTGTTGTTTCAAGCTGAGACATGCATTTTCAGTGATAATCTTCATGATTCTGCTGTTACAAGTGTGCAGAATCACCGAAATCGCTGTTTTCGTGCTATTGAATGCGAAAAACCCGTTTTCTGGTGTTTTCAGCACTCCACAGTGCGTTTGATATGCGGAAACTACGATATCTTCGGTATCGTTGTTGTTTCCAGCTGAGATATGCATTTTCAGTGATAATCTTCACGATTCTGCTGTTACAAGTTTACAGAATCACCGAAATCGCTGTTTTCGTGCTTTTGAATGCGAAAAACACGTTTTCTGGTGTTTTCAGCACTCCACAGTGCGTTTGATATGCGGAAACTGCGATATCTTCGGTATCGTTGTTGTTTCCAGCTGAGATATGCATCTTCAGTGATAATCTTCATGATTCTGCTGTTACAAGTGTGCAGAATCACCGAAATCGCTGTTTTCGCGCTATTCAATGCGAAAAACACGTTTTCTGGTGTTTTCAGCACTCCACAGTGCGTTTGATATGCGGAAACTACGATATCTTCGGTATCGTTGTTGTTTCCAGCTGAGATATGCATTTTCAGTGATAATCTTCATGATTCTGCTGTTACAAGTGTGCAGAATCACCGAAATCGCTGTTTGCGTTTTTTTGAATGCGAAAAACACGTTTTCTGGTGTTTTCAACACACCACAGTGCGTTTGATATGCGGAAACTGCGATATCTTCGGTATCGTTGTTGTTTCCAGCTGAGATATGCACTTTCAGTGATAATCTTCACGATTCTGCTGTTACAAGTGTGCAGAATCACCGAAATCGCTGTATTCGTGCTTTTGAATGCGAAAAACACGTTTTCTGGTGTTTTCAGCACTCCACAGTGCGTTTGATATGCGGAAACTGCGATATCTTCGGTATCGTTGTTGTTTCCAGCTGAGATATGCATTTTCAGTGATAATCTTCATGATTCTGCTGTTACAAGTGTGCAGAATCACCGAAATCGCTGTTTTCGTGCTATTGAATGCGAAAAACCCGTTTTCTGGTGTTTTCAGCACTCCACAGTGCGTTTGATATGCGGAAACTACGATATCTTCGGTATCGTTGTTGTTTCCAGCTGAGATATGCATTTTCAGTGATAATCTTCACGATTCTGCTGTTACAAGTTTGCAGAATCACCGAAATCGCTGTTTTCGTGCTTTTGAATGCGAAAAACACGTTTTCTGGTGTTTTCAGCACTCCACAGTGCGTTTGATATGCGGAAACTGCGATATCTTCGGTATCGTTGTTGTTTCCAGCTGAGATATGCATCTTCAGTGATAATCTTCATGATTCTGCTGTTACAAGTGTGCAGAATCACCGAAATCGCTGTTTTCGTGCTTTTGAATGCGAAAAACACGTTTTCTGGTGTTTTCAGCACTCCACAGTGCGTTTGATATGCGGAAACTACGATATCTTCGGTATCGTTGTTGTTTCCAGCTGAGACATGCATTTTCAGTGATAATCTTCATGATTCTGCTGTTACAAGTGTGCAGAATCACCGAAATCGCTGTTTTCGTGCTTTTGAATGCGAAAAACACGTTTTCTGGTGTTTTCAGCACTCCACAGTGCGTTTGATATGCGGAAACTACGATATCTTCGGTGTCGTTGTTGTTTCCAGCTGAGATATGCATCTTCAGTGATAATCTTCATGATTCTGCTGTTACAAGTGTACAGAATCACCGAAATCGCTGTTTTCGTGCTTTTGAATGCGAAAAACACGTTTTCTGGTGTTTTCAGCACTCCACAGTGCGTTTGATATGCGGAAACTGCGATATCTTCGGTATCGTTGTTGTTTCCAGCTGAGACATGCATTATCAGTGATAATCTTCATGATTCTGCTGTTACAAGTGTGCAGAATCACCGAAATCGCTGTTTTCGCGCTATTCAATGCGAAAAACACGTTTGCTGGTGTTTTCAGCACTCCACAGTGCGTCTGATATGCGGAAACTGCCATATCTTCGGTATCGTTGTTGTTTCCAGCTGAGATATGCATTATCAGTGATAATCTTCATAATTCTGCTGTTACAAGTGTGCAGAATCACCGAAATCGCTGTTTTCGTGCTTTTGAATGCGAAAAACACGTTATCTGGTGTTTTCAACACTCCACAGTGCGTTTGATATGCGGAAACTGCGATATCTTCGGTATCGTTGTTGTTTCCAGCTGAGATATGCACTTTCAGTGATAATCTTCACGATTCTGCTGTTAGAAGCGTGCAGAATCACCGAAAACGCTGTTTTCGTGCTTTTGAATGCGAAAAACACGTTTTCTGGTGTTTTCAGCACTCCACAGTGCGTTTGATATGCGGAAACTGCGATATATTCGGTATCGTTGTTGTTTCCAGCTGAGATATGCACTTTCAGTGATAATCTTCACGATTCTGCTGTTACAAGTGTGCAGAATCACCGAAATCGCTGTTTTCGTGCTATTGAATGCGAAAAACACGTTTTCTGGTGTTTTCAGCACTCCACAGTGCGTTTGATATGCGGAAACTACGATATCTTCGGTATCGTTGTTGTTTCCAGCTGAGACATGCATTTTCAGTGATAATCTTCATGATTCTGCTGTTACAAGTGTGCAGAATCACCGAAATCGCTGTTTTCGTGCTATTGAATGCGAAAAACACGTTTTCTGGTGTTTTCAGCACTCCACAGTGCGTTTGCAATGCAGAACCGGCGACATCTTGGCTGTCGTCGGGTATCAAGCTGAGATATGGATTTTCTGCGGTAATCTTGGTGAGCCTTCAGTCAGAAGTATGCAGAATCATCGAGATGCCTCTTTTCGAGCTTTTTAATGCGAGAAACACGTTATCTGGTGTTTTCACCACTCCACATTGCGTTTGATATGCAGAACCGGCGACATCTTGGCTTTCGTCGGGGTTCAAGCTGAGATATGCATTTTCTGCGATAATCTTGGTGAGACATCAGTCAGAAGTATGCAGAATCATCTAGATCGCTCTTTTCGAGCTATTGAATGCGAGAAACACGTTACCTGGTTTTTTGACCACTCCACAGTGCGTTTGATATGCAGAAATGGCGAAATCTTGGTTTTCGTCGGTTTTCATGCTGAGGTATGCATTTTCTGCGATAATCTTGGTGCGACTTCTGTCAGAAGTATGCCGAATCATCTAGATCGCTCGATTCGAGCTATTTGATGCTAAAAAACAAGTTTTCTGGTGTTTTGACAACTCCACAGTGCGTTTGATATGCAGAACCGGCGATATCATAGATTTTCGTGGTGTGTCCAGCTGAAATATGCATTTTCTGCGATAAGCTTGGTGAGTCTTCTGCCAGAAGTATGCAGAATCATCTAGATCGCTCTTTTTGAGCTACTTAATGCAAGAAACACGTTTTCTGCAGTTTTCAACATTCCACAGTGCGTTTGATATGCAGACACGGCGATATCTTGATTTTCGTCGGGGTTCAAGCTGAGATACGCATTTTCTGCGATAATCTTGGTGAGACATCAGTCAGAAGTATGCAGAATCATCTAGATCGCTCGTGTCGAGCTATTTAATGCGAGAAACAGGTTTTCTGGTGTATTCACCACTCCACAGTGCGTTTGATATGCAGAAATGGCGAAATCTTGGTTTTCGTCGGTTTTCATCCTAAGGTATGCATTTTCTGCAATAATCTTGGTGCGCCTTCTGTCAGAAGTATGCAGAATCATCGATATCGCTCTTTTCGAGTTATTTAATGCGAGAAACACGTTATCTTGTGTATTGACGTCTCCACAGTGCGTTTGATATGCAGAACCGGCGATATCTTGATTTTCGTGGTGTTTCCAGCTGAAATATGCATTTTCTGCGATAATCTTGGTGAGACATCAGTCAGAAGTATGCAGAATCATCTAGATCGCTCGTTTCGAGCTATTTAATGCAAAAAAACAAGTTTCCTGGTGTTTTCACCACTCCACAGTACGTTTGACATGCAGAACCGGAGATATCTTGGTTTCGGTCGGGTTTCCAGCTGAGATATGCATTTTCTGCGATAATCTTGGCGAGTCTTCTGTCAGAAGTATGCAGATTCATCTAGATCGCTCTTCTCGAGCTATAATATGCGAGAAACACGTTTTCTTTTGTATTCACCACTCCACAGTACGTTTGACATGCAGAAACGGAGATATCTTGGTTTCGGTCGGGTTTCAAGCTGAGATATGCATTTTCTGCGATAATCTTTGTGTTTCATCTATGAGAAGTATGCAGAATCATTCAGAACGCTCTTCTCGAGCTAGTTAATGCGAGTAACACGTTTTCTGGTGTTTTCACCACCCCACAGTGCGTTTGATATGCAGAACCGGCGACATCTTGGTTTTCGTCGGTTTTCATCCTGAGGTATGCATTTTCTGCGATAATCTTGGTGCGACTTCTGTCAGAAGTATGCAGAATCATCGAGATCGCTCTTTTCGAGCTATTTAATGCGAGAAACTCGTTATCTGGTGTTTTGACCACTCCACAGTGCGTTTGATATGCAGAAATGGCGAAATCTTGGTTTTCGTCGGTTTTCATCCTGAGGTATGCATTTTCAACGGTAATCTTGGTGTAACCTCTGTCAGAAGTATGCAGAATCATCGAGATCGCTCTTCTCGAGCTATTTAATGCGGGAAACACGTTATCTGGTGTTTTGACCACTCCACAGTGCGTTAGATATGCAGAGCCGCCGAAAGCTTGGTTTTCGTGGAGTTTCCAGATGAGATATTCATTTTCGGCGATAATCTTGATGTTTCATCTATGAGAAGCATGCAGAATCATCGAGGACGCTCTTTTCGAGCTATTTAATGCGATAAATACGTTTTCTGGTGTTTTCGCCACTCCACAGTACGTTTGATGTGCAGAACCGGAGATATCTTGGTTTTCGTGAGGTATCAAGCTGAGATATGCATTTTCTGCGATAATATTGGTGATACTTCTGTCCGAAGTATGCAGAATCATCGATATCGCTCTTTACGAGCTATTTAATGCGAGAAGCACGTTATCTGGTGTTTTGACAACTCCACAGTGCGTTTGATATGCAGAACCGGCGACATCTTGATTTTCGTGAGGTTTCAAGCTGAGATATGCATTTTCTGCGGCAATCTTGGTGAGACTTCTGTCCGAAGTATGCAGAATCATCGAGATCGATCTTTTCGAGCTATTTAATGCGGGAAACAAGTTATCTGGTGATTTGCACACTCCACAGTGCGTTAGATATTCAGATCCGCCGATAACTTGGTTTTCGTGGGGTTTCCAGCTGAAATATGCATTTTCTGCGATAATCTTTGTGTTTCATCTATGAGAAGTATGCAGAATCATCCAGAACGCTCTTTTCGAGCTAGTTAATGCGAGTAACACGTTTTCTGGTGTTTTCACCACCCCACAGTGCGTTTGATATGCAGAACCGGCGACATCTTGGTTTTCGTCGGGTTTCAAGCTGAGATATGCATTTTCTACGATAATCTTGGTGAGAATCTGTCAGAAGTATGCAGCATCTTCGAGAACGCTCTTTTCGAGCTATTTAATGCGAGAAACACGTTATAGGGTTGTTTTCACCACTCCAAGTGCGTTTGATATGCAGAACCGTCGACATTTTGATTTTCGTGAGGTTTCCAGCTGAGATATGCATTTTCTGCGATAATATTGGTGAGACTTCAGTCAGAAGTATGCAGAATCATCTAGATCGCTCGTTTCGAGCTATTTAATGCGAGAAACACGTTATCTGGTTGTTTTCACCACTCCACAGTGCGTTTGACATGCAGAACCGGAGATATCTTGGTTTCGGTCGGGTTTCAAGCTGAGATATGCATTTTCTACGATTATGTTGGTGAGAATCTGTCAGAAGTATGCAGCATCTTCGAGAACGCTCTTCTCGAGCTATTTAATGCGAGAAACACGCTTTCTGGTGTTTTCACCACTCCACAGTGCGTTAGATATGCAGAGCAGCCGATAACTTGGTTTTCGTGGGGTTTCCAGCTGAGATATTCATTTTCGGCGACAATCTTGGTGTTTCATCTATGAGAAGTATGCAGAATCATCGAGAACGCTCTTTTTGAGCTACTTAATGCGAGAAACACGTTTTCTGCAGTTTTCAACATTCCACAGTGCGTTTGATATGCAGACCCGGCGATATCTTGATTTTCGCGGTGTTTCCAGCTGAGACATGTATTTTCTGCGATAATCTTGGTGAGACTTCAGTCAGAAGTATGCCGAATCATCTAGATCGCTCGTTTCGAGCTCCTTAATGCGAGAAGCACGTTATCTGGTGTTTTGACCACTCCACAGTGCGTTTGATATGTAGAACCGCCGATCACTTGGTTTTCGTGGGGTTTCCAGCTGAAATATGCATTTTCTGCGATAATCTTGGTGTTCCATCTATGAGAAGTGTGCAGAATCATCGAGAACGCTCTTTTCGAGCTATTTAATGCGAGAAAAACGTTATCTGGGGTTTTCACCACTCCGCAGTGCGTTTGATATGCAGAACCGGCGACATCTTGGATTTCGTCGGGGTTCAACCTGAGATATGCATTTTCTGCGATAATCTTGGGGAGTCTTCTGTCAGCGGTATGCAGAATCACCGAGATCCCTCTTTTCGAGCTATTTAATGCGAGAAACACGTTATCTGGTGTTTTCACCACTCCACAGTGCGTTTGATATGCAGAACCGGCGACATCTTGGCTTTCGTCGGCGTTCAAGCTGAGATACACATTTTCTGCGATAATCTTGGTGAGACATCAGTCAGAAGTATGCAGAATCATCTAGATCGCTCGTTTCGAGCTACTTAATGCGAGAAACACGATTTCTGGTGTTTTCACCACTCCACAGTGCGTTTGATATGCAGAACCGGCGACATCTTGGGTTTCGTCGGGGTTCAAGCTGAGATATGCATTTTCTGCGATAATCTTGGTGAGTCTTCTGTCAGAAGTATGCAGAATCATCTAGATTGCACTTTTCGAGCTATTTAATGCGAGAAACACGTTTTCTGGTGTATTCACCACTCCACAGAGCGTTTGATATGCAGAACCGGCGATATCCTGATTTTCGTGGTGTTTCCAGCTGAGATATGCATTTTCTGCGATAATCTTGGTGATTCTTCTGTCAGAAGTATGCAGAATCTTCGAGATCGCTCTTTTCGAGCTATTTAATGCGAGAAACACGTTTTCTGGTGTATTCACCACTCCACAGAGCGTTTGATATGCAGAACCGGCGATATCTTGATTTTCGTGGTGTTTCCAGCTGAGATATGCATTTTCTGCGATAATCTTGGTGAGTCTTCTGTCAGAAGTATGCAGAATCATCTAGATTGCACTTTTCGTGCTATTTAATGCGAGAAACACGTTTTCTGGTGTATTCACCACTCCACAGAGCGTTTGATATGCAGAACCGGCGATATCTTGATTTTCGTGGTGTTTCCAGCTGAGATATGCATTTTCTGCGATAATCTTGGTGAGTATTCTGTCAGAAGTATGCAGAATCATCGAGATCCCTCTTTTGGAGCTACTTAATGCGAGAAACACGTTACATGGTGTTTTCACCACTCCACAGTGCGTTTGATATGCAGAACCGGCGACAGCTTGGATTTCGTCATGTTTGCAAGCGGAGATATGCATTTTCTACGATAATATTGGTGAGACTACTGTCAGAAGTATGCAGAATCTTCGACATCGCTCTTTTCGAGCTACTTAATGCGAGAAACGCGTTATCTGGTGTTTTCACCACTCCACAGTGCGTTTGATATGCAGAACCGGCGACATCTTGGATTTTGTCGGGGTTCAAGCTGAGATATGCATTTTCTACGATAATCTTGGTGAGACTTCTGTCAGAAGTATGCAGAATTATCGGGATCGCTCTTTTCGAGCTATTTAATGCGAGAAACACGTTATCTGGTGTTTTCACCATTCCACAGTGCGTTTGATATGCAGAACCGGCGACATCTTGGCCTTCGTCGGGTATCAAGCTGAGATATGCATTTTCTGCGATAATCTTGGTGAGACTTCTGTCCGAAGTATGCAGAATCATCCAGGTCGCTCGTTTCGAGCTATTTAATGAGAGAAACACGTTATCTGGTGTTTTCACCACTCCACAGTGCGTATGGTATGCAGAACCGGCGATATCTTGGATTTCGTCATGTTTGGAAGCGGAGATATGCATTTTCTACCATAATATTGGTGAGACTACTGTCAGAAGTATGCAGAACCTTCGACATCGCTCTTTTCGAGCTACTTAATGCGAGAAACACGTTACATTGTGTTTTCACCACTCCACTGTGCGTTTGATATGCAGAACCGGCGACATCTTGGATTTCGTCGGGTATCCAGCTGAGATATGCTTTTCTACGATAAGCTTGGTGAGACTTCTGTCAGAAGTATGCAGAATTATCGAGAGCGCTCTTTTCGAGCTATTTAATGCGAGAAACACGAATTCTGGGGTTGTCACCACTCCACAGTTCGTTGGATATGCAGAACAGTAGATATCTTGGTTTTCGTGGGGTTTCAAGCTGAGATATGCATTTTCTGCGATAATCTTGTTGAGACTTCTGTCCGAAGTATGCAGAATCATCCAGGTCGCTCGTTTCGAGCTATTTAATGAGAGAAACACGTTTTCTGGTGTTTTCACCACTCCACAGTGCGTTTGATATGCAGAACCGGCGACATCTTGGTTTTCATGGGGTTTCAAGCTGAGATATACATTTTCTGCGATAATCTTGTTGAGACTTCTGTCCGAAGTATGCAGAATCATCGAGATCGCTCGTTTCGAGCTACTTAATGCGCGAAACACGTTTTCTGGTATTGTCACCACTCCACAGTGCGTTTGATATGCAGAACCGGCGATATCTTGGTTTTTGTGGGGTTTCAAGCTGAGATATGCATTTTCTGCGATAATCTTGGTGAGACTTCTGTCCGAAGTATGCTGAAAATCGAGATCGCTCTTTTCGAGCTAGTTAATGCGAGAAAAACCTTATCCGGTGTTTTCACCACTCCACAGTGCGTTTGATATGCAGAACCAGCGATATCTTGGCTTTCGTGGGGTTTCAAGCTGAGATATGCATTTTTTACGATAATCTTGGTGAGACTTCTGTCAGAAGTATGCAGAATCTTCGACATCGCTCTTTTCGAGCTACTTAATGCGAGAAACACGTTATCTGGTGTTTTCACCATTCCACAGTGCGTTTGATATGCAGAACCGGCGACATCTTGGCCTTCGTCGGGTATCAAGCTAAGATATGCATTTTCCGCGATAATCTTGGTGAGACTTCTGTCCGAAGTATGCAGAATCATCCAGGTCGCTCGTTTCGAGCTATTTAATGAGAGAAACACGTTATCTGGTGTTTTCACCACTCCACAGTGCGTATGGTATGCAGAACCGGCGATATCTTGGATTTCGTCATGTTTGCAAGCGGAGATATGCATTTTCTACCATAATATTGGTGAGACTACTGTCAGAAGTATGCAGAATCTTCGACATCGCTCTTTTCGAGCTACTGAATGCGAGAAACACGTTACATTGTGTTTTCACCACTCCACTGTGCGTTTGATATGCAGAACCGGCGACATCTTGGATTTCGTCGGGTATCCAGCTGAGATATGCTTTTCTACGATAAGCTTGGTGAGACTTCTGTCAGAAGTATGCAGAATTATCGAGAGCGCTCTTTTCGAGCTATTTAATGCGAGAAACACGAATTCTGGGGTTGTCACCACTCCACAGTTCGTTGGATATGCAGAACAGTAGATATCTTGGTTTTCGTGGGGTTTCAAGCTGAGATATGCATTTTCTGCGATAATCTTGTTGAGACTTCTGTCCGAAGTATGCAGAATCATCCAGGTCGCTCGTTTCGAGCTATTTAATGAGAGAAACACGTTATCTGGTGTTTTCACCACTCCACAGTGCGTATGGTATGCAGAACCGGCGATATCTTGGTTTTCGTGGGTTTTCAAGCTGAGATATGCATTTTTTACGATAATTTTGGTGAGACTTCTGTCCGAAGTATGCAGAATCATCGAGATCGCTCGTTTCGAGCTACTTAATGCGCGAAACACGTTTTCTGGTGTTTTCACCACTCCACAGTGCGTTTGATATGCAGAACCGGCGACATCTTGGTTTTCATGGGGTTTCAAGCTGAGATATACATTTTCTGCGATAATCTTGTTGAGACTTCTGTCCGAAGTATGCAGAATCATCGAGATCGCTCGTTTCGAGCTACTTAATGCGCGAAACACGTTTTCTGGTGTTGTCACCACTCCACAGTGCGTTTGATATGCAGAACCGGCGATATCTTGGTTTTTGTGGGGTTTCAAGCTGAGATATGCATTTTCTGCGATAATCTTGGTGAGACTTCTGTCCGAAGTATGCTGAAAATCGAGATCGCTCTTTTCGAGCTAGTTAATGCGAGAAAAACCTTATCCGGTGTTTTCACCACTCCACAGTGCGTTTGATATGCAGAACCAGCGATATCTTGGCTTTCGTGGGGTTTCAAGCTGAGATATGCATTTTTTACGATAATCTTGGTGAGACTTCTGTCAGAAGTATGCAGAATCATCTAGATTGCACTTTTCGAGCTATTTAATGCGAGAAACACGTTATCTGGTGTTTTCACCATTCCACAGTGCGTTTGATATGCAGAACCGGCGACATCTTGGCTTTCGTCGGGTATCAAGCTGAGATATGCATTTTCTGCGATAATCTTGGTGAGACATCAGTCAGAAGTATGAAGAATCATCTAGATCGCTCGTTTCGAGCTGCTTAATGCGAGAAACACGTGTTCTGGTCTTTTCACCACTCCACAGTGCGTTCGATATGCAGAACCGGCGACATCTTGGGTTTCGTCGGGGTTCAAGCTGAGATATGCATTTTCTGCGATAATCTTGGTGAGTCTTCTGTCAGAAGTATGCAGAATCATCTAGATTGCACTTTTCGAGCTATTTAATGCGAGAAACACGTTTCCTGGTGTATTCACCACTCCACAGAGCGTTTGATATGCAGAACCGGCGATATCTTGATTTTCGTGGTGTTTCCAGCTGAGATATACATTTTCTGCGATAATCTTGGTGAGTATTCTGTCAGAAGTATGCAGAAT
Organism: Anthophora plumipes; assembly: GCA_951804975.1. NCBI lineage: Eukaryota > Metazoa > Arthropoda > Insecta > Hymenoptera > Apidae > Anthophora > Anthophora plumipes. The sequence continues at coordinate 7,850,085 of CATORF010000206.1, read as the reverse complement.
CATCGAGATCCCTCTTTTGGAGCTACTTAATGCGCGAAACACGTTTTCTGGTGTTGTCACCACTCCACAGTGCGTTTGATATGCAGAACCGGCGATATCTTGGTTTTTGTGGGGTTTCAAGCTGAGATATGCATTTTCTGCGATAATCTTGGTGAGACTTCTGTCCGAAGTATGCTGAAAATCGAGATCGCTCTTTTCGAGCTAGTTAATGCGAGAAAAACCTTATCCGGTGTTTTCACCACTCCACAGTGCGTTCGATATGCAGAACCAGCGATATCTTGGCTTTCGTGGGGTTTCAAGCTGAGATATGCATTTTTTACGATAATCTTGGTGAGACTTCTGTCAGAAGTATGCAGAATTATCGGTATCGCTCTTTTCGAGCTATTTAATGCGAGAAACACGTTATCTGGTGTTTTCACCACTCCACAGTGCGTTGGATATGCAGAACCGGAGATATTTTGGTTTTCGTCGGGTATCAAGCTGAGATATGCATTTTCTGCGATAATCTTGGTGAGTCTTCTGTCAGAAGTATGCAGAATCATCTAGATTGCACTTTTCGAGCTATTTAATGCGAGAAACACGTTTTCTGGTGTATTCACCACTCCACAGAGCGTTTGATATGCAGAACCGGCGATACCTTGATTTTCGTGGTGTTTCCAGCTGAGATATGCATTTTCTGCGATAATCTTGGTGAGTATTCTGTCAGAAGTATGCAGAATCATCGAGATCGCCCTTTTCGAGCTAGCTAATGCGAGAAAAACCTTATCCGGTGTTTTCACCACTCCACAGTGCGTTTGATATGCAAAACCGGCGATATCTTGGTTTTCGTGGGGTTTCAAGCTGAGATATGCATTTTCTGCGATAATCTTGGTGAGACTTCTGTTAGAAGTATGCAGGATCTTCGAGAACGCTCTTTTCGTGCCTTTGAATGCGAAAAACAAGTTTTCTGGTGTTTTCAGCACTCCACAGTGCGTTTGATATGCGGAAACTGCGATATCTTCGGTGTCGTTGTTGTTTCCAGCTGAGATATGCACTTTCAGTGATAATCTTCACGATTCTGCTGTTACAAGTGTGCAGAATCACCGAAATGGCTGTTTTCGTGCTTTTGAAGGCGAAAAACACGTTTTCTGGTGTTTTCAGCACTACACAGTGCGTTTGATATGCGGAAACTACGTTATCTTCGGTATCGTTGTTGTTTCCAGCTGAGATATGCACTTTCAGTGATAATCTTCACGATTCTGCTGTTACAAGTTTGCAGAATCACCGAAATCGCTGTTTTCGTGCTTTTGAATGCGAAAAACACGTTTTCTGGTGTTTTCAGCACTCCACAGTGCGTTTGATATGCGGAAACTACGATATCTTCGGTATCGTTGTTGTTTCCAGCTGAGATATGCATCTTCAGTGATAATCTTCATGATTCTGCTGTTACAAGTGTGCAGAATCACCGAAATCGCTGTTTTCGTGCTTTTGAATGCGAAAAACACGTTTTCTGGTGTTTTCAGCACTCCACAGTGCGTTTGATATGCGGAAACTGCGATATATTCGGTATCGTTGTTGTTTCCAGCTGAGACATGCATTTTCAGTGATAATCTTCATGATTCTTTCTGTTACAAGTGTGCAGAATCACCGAAATCGCTGTTTTCGCGCTATTCAACGCGAAAAACACGTTTTCTGGTGTTTTCAACACTCCACAGTGCGTTTGATATGCGGAAACTGCGATATCTTCGGTATCGTTGTTGTTTCCAGCTGAGATATGCACTTTCAGTGATAATCTTCACGATTCTGCTGTTACAAGTGTGCAGAATCACCGAAATCGCTGTATTCGTGCTTTTGAATGCGAAAAACACGTTTTCTGGTGTTTTCAGCACTCCACAGTGCGTTTGATATGCGGAAACTGCGATATCTTCGGTATCGTTGTTGTTTCCAGGTGAGATATGCATTTTCAGTGATAATCTTCATGATTCTGCTGTTACAAGTGTGCAGAATCACCGAAATCGCTGTTTTCGTGCTTTTGAATGCGAAAAACACGTTTTCTGGTGTTTTCAGCACTCCACAGTGCGTTTGATATGCGCAAACTACGATATCTTCGGTATCGTTGTTGTTTCAAGCTGAGACATGCATTTTCAGTGATAATCTTCATGATTCTGCTGTTACAAGTGTGCAGAATCACCGAAATCGCTGTTTTCGTGCTATTGAATGCGAAAAACCCGTTTTCTGGTGTTTTCAGCACTCCACAGTGCGTTTGATATGCGGAAACTACGATATCTTCGGTATCGTTGTTGTTTCCAGCTGAGATATGCATTTTCAGTGATAATCTTCACGATTCTGCTGTTACAAGTTTGCAGAATCACCGAAATCGCTGTTTTCGTGCTTTTGAATGCGAAAAACACGTTTTCTGGTGTTTTCAGCACTCCACAGTGCGTTTGATATGCGGAAACTACGATATCTTCGGTATCGTTGTTGTTTCCAGCTGAGATATGCATCTTCAGTGATAATCTTCATGATTCTGCTGTTACAAGTGTGCAGAATCACCGAAATCGCTGTTTTCGTGCTTTTGAATGCGAAAAACATGTTTTCTGGTGTTTTCAGCACTCCACAGTGCGTTTGATATGCGGAAACTACGATATCTTCGGTATCGTTGTTGTTTCCAGCTGAGACATGCATTTTCAGTGATAATCTTCATGATTCTGCTGTTACAAGTGTGCAGAATCACCGAAATCGCTGTTTTCGTGCTATTGAATGCGAAAAACACGTTTTCTGGTGTTTTCAGCACTCCACAGTGCGTTTGATATGCGGAAACTGCCATATCTTCGGTATCGTTGTTGTTTCCAGCTGAGATATGCATTATCAGTGATAATCTTCACGATTCTGCTGTTACAAGTGTGCAGAATCACCGAAATCGCTGTTTTCGTGCCTTTGAATGCGAAAAACAAGTTTTCTGGTGTTTTCAGCACTCCACAGTGCGTTTGATATGCGGAAACTGCGATATCTTCGGTGTCGTTGTTGTTTCCAGCTGAGATATGCACTTTCAGTGATAATCTTCACGATTCTGCTGTTACAAGTGTGCAGAATCACCGAAATGGCTGTTTTCGTGCTTTTGAAGGCGAAAAACACGTTTTCTGGTGTTTTCCGCACTACACAGTGCGTTTGATATGCGGAAACTACGTTATCTTCGGTATCGTTGTTGTTTCCAGCTGAGATATGCACTTTCAGTGATAATCTTCACGATTCTGCTGTTACAAGTTTGCAGAATCACCGAAATCGCTGTTTTCGTGCTTTTGAATGCGAAAAACACGTTTTCTGGTGTTTTCAGCACTCCACAGTGCGTTTGATATGCGGAAACTACGATATCTTCGGTATCGTTGTTGTTTCCAGCTGAGATATGCATCTTCAGTGATAATCTTCATGATTCTGCTGTTACAAGTGTGCAGAATCACCGAAATCGCTGTTTTCGTGCTTTTGAATGCGAAAAACACGTTTTCTGGTGTTTTCAGCACTCCACAGTGCGTTTGATATGCGGAAACTGCGATATATTCGGTATCGTTGTTGTTTCCAGCTGAGATATGCACTTTCAGTGATAATCTTCACGATTCTGCTGTTACAAGTGTGCAGAATCACCGAAATCGCTGTTTTCGTGCTATTGAATGCGAAAAACACGTTTTCTGGTGTTTTCAGCACTCCACAGTGCGTTTGATATGCGGAAACTACGATATCTTCGGTATCGTTGTTGTTTCCAGCTGAGACATGCATTTTCAGTGATAATCTTCATGATTCTGCTGTTACAAGTGTGCAGAATCACCGAAATCGCTGTTTTCGTGCTATTCAATGCGAAAAACACGTTTTCTGGTGTTTTCAGCACTCCACAGTGCGTTTGATATGCGGAAACTGCGATATCTTCGGTATCGTTGTTGTTTCCAGCTGAGATATGCACTTTCAGTGATAATCTTCACGATTCTGCTGTTACAAGTGTGCAGAATCACCGAAATCGCTGTTCTCGCGCTATTCAATGCGAAAAACACGTTTTCTGGTGTTTTCAGCACTCCACAGTGCGTTTGATATGCGGAAACTGCCATATCTTCGGTATCGTTGTTGTTTCCAGCTGAGATATGCATTTTCAGTGATAATCTTCACGATTATGCTGTTACAAGTGTGCAGAATCACCGAAATCGCTGTTTTCGTGCTTTTGAATGCGAAAAACACGTTTTCTGGTGTTTTCAGCACTCCACAGTGCGTTTGATATGCGCAAACTACGATATCTTCGGTATCGTTGTTGTTTCCAGCTGAGACATGCATTTTCAGTGATAATCTTCATGATTCTGCTGTTACAAGTGTGCAGAATCACCGAAATCGCTGTTTTCGTGCTTTTGAATGCGAAAAACACGTTTTCTGGTGTTTTCAGCACTCCACAGTGCGTTTGATATGCGGAAACTACGATATCTTCGGTATCGTTGTTGTTTCCAGCTGAGACATGCATTTTCAGTGATAATCTTCATGATTCTGCTGTTACAAGTGTGCAGAATCACCGAAATCGCTGTTTTCGTGCTATTGAATGCGAAAAACACGTTTTCTGGTGTTTTCAGCACTCCACAGTGCGTTTGATATGCGGAAACTACGATATCTTCGGTATCGTTGTTGTTTCCAGCTGAGATATGCACTTTCAGTGATAATCTTCACGATTCTGCTGCTACAAGTGCGCAGAATCACCGAAATCGCTGTTTTCGTGCTATTGAATGCGAAAAACACGTTTTCTGGTGTTTTCAGCACTCCACAGTGCGTTTGATATGCGGAAACTACGATATCTTCGGTATCGTTGTTGTTTCCAGCTGAGACATGCATTTTCAGTGATAATCTTCATGATTCTGCTGTTACAAGTGTGCAGAATCACCGAAATCGCTGTTTTCGTGCTATTGAATGCGAAAAACACGTTTTCTGGTGTTTTCAGCACTCCACAGTGCGTTTGATATGCGGAAACTACGATATCTTCGGTATCGTTGTTGTTTCCAGCTGAGATATGCATTATCAGTGATAATCTTCATGATTCTGCTGTTACAAGTGTGCAGAATCACCGAAATCGCTGTTTTCGTGCTATTGAATGCGAAAAACATGTTTTCTGGTGTTTTCAGCACTCCACAGTGCGTTTGATATGCGGAAACTGCGATATCTTCGGTATCGTTGTTGTTTCCAGCTGAGATATGCACTTTCAGTGATAATCTTCACGATTCTGCTGCTACAAGTGTGCAGAATCACCGAAATCGCTGTTTTCGTGCTATTGAATGCGAAAAACACGTTTTCTGGTGTTTTCAGCACTCCACAGTGCGTTTGATATGCGGAAACTACGATATCTTCGGTATCGTTGTTGTTTCCAGCTGAGATATGCATTATCAGTGATAATCTTCATGATTCTGCTGTTACAAGTGTGCAGAATCACCGAAATCGCTGTTCTCGCGCTATTCAATGCGAAAAACACGTTTTCTGGTGTTTTCAGCACTCCACAGTGCGTTTGATATGCGGAAACTGCCATATCTTCGGTATCGTTGTTGTTTCCAGCTGAGATATGCATTTTCAGTGATAATCTTCACGATTCTGCTGTTACAAGTGTGCAGAATCACCGAAATCACTGTTTTCGTGCTTTTGAATGCGAAAAACACGTTTTCTGGTGTTTTCAGCACTCCACAGTGCGTTTGATATGCGGAAACTGCGATATCTTCGGTATCGTTGTTGTTTCCAGCTGAGATATGTACTTTCAGTGATAATCTTCACGATTCTGCTGTTACAAGCGTGCAGAATCACCGAATTCGCTGTATTCGTGCTTTTGAATGCGAAAAACACGTTTTCTGGTGTTTTCAGCACTCCACAGCGCGTTTGATATGCGGAAACTGCGATATCTTCGGGATCGTTGTTGTTTCCAGCTGAGATATGCACTTTCAGTGATAATCTTCACGATTCTGCTGTTACAAGTGTGCAGAATCACCGAAATCGCTGTTTTCGTGCTTTTGAATGCGAAAAACACGTTTTCTGGTGTTTTCAGCACTCTACAGTGCGTTTGATATGCGGAAACTGCGATATCTTCGGTATCGTTGTTGTTTCCAGCTGAGATATGCACTTTCAGTGATAATCTTCACGATTCTGCTGTTACTAGTGTGCAGAATCACCGAAATCGCTGTTTTCGTGCTTTTGAATGCGAAAAACACGTTTTCTGGTGTTTTCAGTACTCCACAGTGCGTTTGATATGCGGAAACTACGATATCTTCGGTATCGTTGTTGTTTCCAGCTGAGATATGCACTTTCAGTGATAATCTTCATGATTCTGCTGTTACAAGTGTGCAGAATCACCGAAATCGCTGTTTTCGTGCTTTTGAATGCGAAAAACACGTTTTCTGGTGTTTTCAACACTCCACAGTGCGTTTGATACGCGGAAACTGCGATATCTTCGGTATCGTTATTGTTTCCAGCTGAGATATGCACTTTCAGTGATAATCTTCACGATTCTGCTGTTACAAGTGTGCAGAATCACCGAAATCGCTGTTTTCGTGCTTTTGAATGCGAAAAACACGTTTTCTGGTGTTTTCAGCAATCCACAGTGCGTTTGATATGCGGAAACTGCGATATCTTTGGTATCGTTGTTGTTTCCAGCTGAGATATGCACTTTCAGTGATAATCTTCACGATTCTGCTGTTACAAGTGTGCAGAATCACCGAAATCGCTGTTTTCGTGCTTTTGAATATGAAAAACACGTTTTCTGGTGTTTTCAGCACTCCACAGTGCGTTTGATATGCGGAAACTACGATATCTTCGGTATCGTTGTTGTTTCCAGCTGAGATATGCACTTTCAGTGATAATCTTCACGATTCTGCTGTTACAAGTGTGCAGAATCACCGAAATCGCTGTTTTCGTGCTTTTGAATGCGAAAAACACGTTTTCTGGTGTTTTCAGCACTCCACAGTGCGTTTGATATGCGGAAACTGCGATATCTTCGGTATCGTTGTTGTTTCCAGCTGAGATATGCACTTTCAGTGATAATCTTCACGATTCTGCTGTTACTAGTGTGCAGAATCACCGAAATCGCTGTTTTCGTGCTTTTGAATGCGAAAAACACGTTTTCTGGTGTTTTCAGTACTCCACAGTGCGTTTGATATGCGGAAACTACGATATCTTCGGTATCGTTGTTGTTTCCAGCTGAGATATGCACTTTCAGTGATAATCTTCATGATTCTGCTGTTACAAGTGTGCAGAATCACCGAAATCGCTGTTTTCGTGCTTTTGAATGCGAAAAACACGTTTTCTGGTGTTTTCAACACTCCACAGTGCGTTTGATACGCGGAAACTGCGATATCTTCGGTATCGTTATTGTTTCCAGCTGAGATATGCACTTTCAGTGATAATCTTCACGATTCTGCTGTTACAAGTGTGCAGAATCACCGAAATCGCTGTTTTCGTGCTTTTGAATGCGAAAAACACGTTTTCTGGTGTTTTCAGCAATCCACAGTGCGTTTGATATGCGGAAACTGCGATATCTTCGGTATCGTTGTTGTTTCCAGCTGAGATATGCACTTTCAGTGATAATCTTCACGATTCTGCTGTTACAAGTGTGCAGAATCACCGAAATCGCTGTTTTCGTGCTTTTGAATATGAAAAACACGTTTTCTGGTGTTTTCAGCACACCACAGTGCGTTTGATATGCGGAAACTACGACATCTTCGGTATCGTTGTTGTTTCCAGCTGAGATATGCACTTTCAGTGATAATCTTCACGATTCTGCTGTTACAAGTGTGCAGAATCACCGAAATCGCTGTTTTCGTGCTTTTGAATGCGAAAAACACGTTTTCTGGTGTTTTCAGCACTCCACAGTGCGTTTGATATGCGGAAACTACGATATCTTCGGTATCGTTGTTGTTTCGAGCTGAGATATGCATTATCAGTGATAATCTTCATGATTCTGCTGTTACAAGTGTGCAGAATCACCGAAATCGCTGTTTTCGTGCTTTTGAATGCGAAAAACACGTTTTCTGGTGTTTTTAGCACTCCACAGTGCGTTTGATATGCGGAAACTACGATATCTTCGGTATCGTTGTTGTTTCCAGCTGAGATATGCATTTTCAGTGATAAACTTCATGATTCTGCTGTTACAAGTGTGCAGAATCACCGAAATCGCTGATTTCGTGCTTTTGAATGCGAAAAACACGTTTTCTGGTGTTTTCAGCACTCCACAGTGCGTTTGATATGCGGAAACTACGATATCTTCGGTATCGTTGTTGTTTCCAGCTGAGACATGCATTTTCAGTGATAATCTTCATGATTCTGCTGTTACAAGTGTGCAGAATCACCGAAATCGCTGTTTTCGTGCTTTTGAATGCGAAAAACACGTTTTCTGGTGTTTTCAACACTCCACAGTGCGTTTGATACGCGGAAACTGCGATATCTTCGGTATCGTTATTGTTTCCAGCTGAGATATGCACTTTCAGTGATAATCTTCACGATTCTGCTGTTACAAGTGTGCAGAATCACCGAAATCGCTGTTTTCGTGCTTTTGAATGCGAAAAACACGTTTTCTGGTGTTTTCAGCAATCCACAGTGCGTTTGATATGCGGAAACTGCGATATCTTCGGTATCGTTGTTGTTTCCAGCTGAGATATGCACTTTCAGTGATAATCTTCACGATTCTGCTGTTACAAGTGTGCAGAATCACCGAAATCGCTGTTTTCGTGCTTTTGAATATGAAAAACACGTTTTCTGGTGTTTTCAGCACACCACAGTGCGTTTGATATGCGGAAACTACGATATCTTCGGTATCGTTGTTGTTTCCAGCTGAGATATGCACTTTCAGTGATAACCTTCACGATTCTGCTGTTACAAGTGTGCAGAATCACCGAAATCGCTGTTTTCGTGCTTTTGAATGCGAAAAACACGTTTTCTGGTGTTTTCAGCACTCCACAGTGCGTTTGATATGCGGAAACTACGATATCTTCGGTATCGTTGTTGTTTCGAGCTGAGATATGCATTATCAGTGATAATCTTCATGATTCTGCTGTTACAAGTGTGCAGAATCACCGAAATCGCTGTTTTCGTGCTTTTGAATGCGAAAAACACGTTTTCTGGTGTTTTTAGCACTCCACAGTGCGTTTGATATGCGGAAACTACGATATCTTCGGTATCGTTGTTGTTTCCAGCTGAGATATGCATTTTCAGTGATAAACTTCATGATTCTGCTGTTACAAGTGTGCAGAATCACCGAAATCGCTGTTTTCGTGCTTTTGAATGCGAAAAACACGTTTTCTGGTGTTTTCAGCACTCCACAGTGCGTTTGATATGCGGAAACTACGATATCTTCGGTATCGTTGTTGTTTCCAGCTGAGACATGCATTTTCAGTGATAATCTTCATGATTCTGCTGTTACAAGTGTGCAGAATCACCGAAATCGCTGTTCTCGCGCTATTCAATGCGAAAAACACGTTTTCTGGTGTTTTCAGCACTCCACAGTGCGTTTGATATGCGGAAACTACGATATCTTCGGTATCGTTGTTGTTTCCAGCTGAGATATGCACTTTCAGTGATAATCTTCATGATTCTGCTGTTACAAGTGTGCAGAATCACCGAAATCGCTGTTTTCGTGCTTTTGAATGCGAAAAACACGTTTTCTGGTGTTTTCAACACTCCACAGTGCGTTTGGAACGCGGAAACTGCGATATCTTCGGTATCGTTATTGTTTCCAGCTGAGATATGCACTTTCAGTGATAATCTTCACGATTCTGCTGTTACAAGTGTGCAGAATCACCGAAATCGCTGTTTTCGTGCTTTTGAATGCGAAAAACACGTTTTCTGGTGTTTTCAGCACTCCACAGTGCGTTTGATATGCGGAAACTGCGATATCTTCGGTATCGTTGTTGTTTCCAGCTGAGATATGCACTTTCCGTGATAATCTTCACGATTCTGCTGTTACAAGTGTGCAGAATCACCGAAATCGCTGTTTTCGTGCTTTTGAATGCGAAAAACACGTTTTCTGGTGTTTTCAGCACTCCACAGTGCGTTTGATATGCGGAAACTACGATATCTTCGGTATCGTTGTTGTTTCCAGCTGAGATATGCATCTTCAGTGATAATCTTCATGATTCTGCTGTTACAAGTGTGCAGAATCACCGAAATCGCTGTTTTCGTGCTATTGAATGCGAAAAACACGTTTTCTGGTGTTTTCAGCACTCCACAGTGCGTTTGATATGCGGAAACTGCCATATCTTCGGTATCGTTGTTGTTTCGAGCTGAGATATGCATTATCAGTGATAATCTTCATGATTCTGCTGTTACAAGTGTGCAGAATCACCGAAATCGCTGTTTTCGCGCTATTCAATGCGAAAAACACGTTTTCTGGTGTTTTCAGCACTCCACAGTGCGTTTGATATGCGGAAACTGCCATATCTTCGGTATCGTTGTTGTTTCCAGCTGTGATATGCATTTTCAGTGATAATCTTCATGATTCTGCTGTTACAAGTGTGCAGAATCACCGAAATCGCTGTTTTCGTGCTTTTGAATGCGAAAAACACGTTTTCTGGTGTTTTCAGTACTCCACAGTGCGTTTGATATGCGGAAACTACGATATCTTCGGTATCGTTGTTGTTTCCAGCTGAGATATGCACTTTCAGTGATAATCTTCATGATTCTGCTGTTACAAGTGTGCAGAATCACCGAAATCGCTGTTTTCGTGCTTTTGAATGCGAAAAACACGTTTTCTGGTGTTTTCAACACTCCACAGTGCGTTTGATACGCGGAAACTGCGATATCTTCGGTATCGTTATTGTTTCCAGCTGAGATATGCACTTTCAGTGATAATCTTCACGATTCTGCTGTTACAAGTGTGCAGAATCACCGAAATCGCTGTTTTCGTGCTTTTGAATGCGAAAAACACGTTTTCTGGTGTTTTCAGCAATCCACAGTGCGTTTGATATGCGGAAACTGCGATATCTTTGGTATCGTTGTTGTTTCCAGCTGAGATATGCACTTTCAGTGATAATCTTCACGATTCTGCTGTTACAAGTGTGCAGAATCACCGAAATCGCTGTTTTCGTGCTTTTGAATATGAAAAACACGTTTTCTGGTGTTTTCAACACTCCACAGTGCGTTTGATACGCGGAAACTGCGATATCTTCGGTATCGTTATTGTTTCCAGCTGAGATATGCACTTTCAGTGATAATCTTCACGATTCTGCTGTTACAAGTGTGCAGAATCACCGAAATCGCTGTTTTCGTGCTTTTGAATGCGAAAAACACGTTTTCTGGTGTTTTCAGCACTCCACAGTGCGTTTGATATGCGGAAACTACGATATCTTCGGTATCGTTGTTGTTTCCAGCTGAGATATGCATCTTCAGTGATAATCTTCATGATTCTGCTGTTACAAGTGTGCAGAATCACCGAAATCGCTGTTTTCGTGCTATTGAATGCGAAAAACACGTTTTCTGGTGTTTTCAGCACTCCACAGTGCGTTTGATATGCGGAAACTGCCATATCTTCGGTATCGTTGTTGTTTCGAGCTGAGATATGCATTATCAGTGATAATCTTCATGATTCTGCTATTACAAGTGTGCAGAATCACCGAAATCGCTGTTTTCGCGCTATTCAATGCGAAAAACACGTTTTCTGGTGTTTTCAGCACTCCACAGTGCGTTTGATATGCGGAAACTGCCATATCTTCGGTATCGTTGTTGTTTCCAGCTGTGATATGCATTTTCAGTGATAATCTTCATGATTCTGCTGTTACAAGTGTGCAGAATCACCGAAATCGCTGTTTTCGTGCTTTTGAATGCGAAAAACACGTTTTCTGGTGTTTTCAGCACTCCACAGTGCGTTTGATATGCGGAAACTACGATATCTTCGGTATCGTTGTTGTTTCCAGCTGAGATATGCACTTTCAGTGATAATCTTCACGATTCTGCTGTTACAAGTGTGCAGAATCACCGAATTCGCTGTATTCGTGCTTTTGAATGCGAAAAACACGTTTTCTGGTGTTTTCAGCACTCCACAGCGCGTTTGATATGCGGAAACTGCGATATCTTCGGGATCGTTGTTGTTTCCAGCTGAGATATGCGCTTTCAGTGATAATCTTCACGATTCTGCTGTTACAAGTGTGCAGAATCACCGAAATCGCTGTTTTCGTGCTTTTGAATGCGAAAAACACGTTTTCTGGTGTTTTCAGCACTCCACAGTGCGTTTGATATGCGGAAACTGCGATATCTTCGGTATCGTTGTTGTTTCCAGCTGAGATATGCACTTTCAGTGATAATCTTCACGATTCTGCTGTTACTAGTGTGCAGAATCACCGAAATCGCTGTTTTCGTGCTTTTGAATGCGAAAAACACGTTTTCTGGTGTTTTCAGTACTCCACAGTGCGTTTGATATGCGGAAACTACGATATCTTCGGTATCGTTGTTGTTTCCAGCTGAGATATGCACTTTCAGTGATAATCTTCATGATTCTGCTGTTACAAGTGTGCAGAATCACCGAAATCGCTGTTTTCGTGCTTTTGAATGCGAAAAACACGTTTTCTGGTGTTTTCAACACTCCACAGTGCGTTTGATACGCGGAAACTGCGATATCTTCGGTATCGTTATTGTTTCCAGCTGAGATATGCACTTTCAGTGATAATCTTCACGATTCTGCTGTTACAAGTGTGCAGAATCACCGAAATCGCTGTTTTCGTGCTTTTGAATGCGAAAAACACGTTTTCTGGTGTTTTCAGCACTCCACAGTGCGTTTGATATGCGGAAACTGCGATATCTTCGGTATCGTTGTTGTTTCCAGCTGAGATATGCACTTTCAGTGATAATCTCCACGATTCTGCTGTTACAAGTGTGCAGAATCACCGAAATCGCTGTTTTCGTGCTTTTGAATGCGAAAAACACGTTTTCTGGTGTTTTCAGCTCTCCACAGTGCGTTTGATATGCGGAAACTACGATATCTTCGGTATCGTTGTTGTTTCCAGCTGAGATATGCATCTTCAGTGATAATCTTCATGATTCTGCTGTTACAAGTGTGCAGAATCACCGAAATCGCTGTTTTCGTGCTATTGAATGCGAAAAACACGTTTTCTGGTGTTTTCAGCACTCCACAGTGCGTTTGATATGCGGAAACTACGATATCTTCGGTATCGTTGTTGTTTCCAGCTGAGATATGCATTTTCAGTGATAATCTTCATGATTCTGCTGTTACAAGTGTGCAGAATCACCGAAATCGCTGTTTTCGTGCTTTTGAATGCGAAAAACACGTTTTCTGGTGTTTTCAGCACTCCACAGTGCGTTTGATATGCGGAAACTGCCATATCTTCGGTATCGTTGTTGTTTCCAGCTGTGATATGCATTTTCAGTGATAATCTTCATGATTCTGCTGTTACAAGTGTGCAGAATCACCGAAATCGCTGTTTTCGTGCTTTTGAATGCGAAAAACACGTTTTCTGGTGTTTTCAGCACTCCACAGTGCGTTTGATATGCGGAAACTACGATATCTTCGCTATCGTTGTTGTTTCCAGCTGAGATATGCACTTTCAGTGATAATCTTCACGATTCTGCTGTTACTAGTGTGCAGAATCACCGAAATCGCTGTTTTCGTGCTTTTGAATGCGAAAAACACGTTTTCTGGTGTTTTCAGTACTCCACAGTGCGTTTGATATGCGGAAACTACGATATCTTCGGTATCGTTGTTGTTTCCAGCTGAGATATGCACTTTCAGTGATAATCTTCATGATTCTGCTGTTACAAGTGTGCAGAATCACCGAAATCGCTGTTTTCGTGCTTTTGAATGCGAAAAACACGTTTTCTGGTGTTTTCAACACTCCACAGTGCGTTTGATACGCGGAAACTGCGATATCTTCGGTATCGTTATTGTTTCCAGCTGAGATATGCACTTTCAGTGATAATCTTCACGATTCTGCTGTTACAAGTGTGCAGAATCACCGAAATCGCTGTTTTCGTGCTTTTGAATGCGAAAAACACGTTTTCTGGTGTTTTCAGCAATCCACAGTGCGTTTGATATGCGGAAACTGCGATATCTTTGGTATCGTTGTTGTTTCCAGCTGAGATATGCACTTTCAGTGATAATCTTCACGATTCTGCTGTTACAAGTGTGCAGAATCACCGAAATCGCTGTTTTCGTGCTTTTGAATATGAAAAACACGTTTTCTGGTGTTTTCAGCACTCCACAGTGCGTTTGATATGCGGAAACTACGATATCTTCGGTATCGTTGTTGTTTCCAGCTGAGATATGCACTTTCAGTGATAATCTTCACGATTCTGCTGTTACAAGTGTGCAGAATCACCGAAATCGCTGTTTTCGTGCTTTTGAATGCGAAAAACACGTTTTCTGGTGTTTTCAGCACTCCACAGTGCGTTTGATATGCGGAAACTGCGATATCTTCGGTATCGTTGTTGTTTCCAGCTGAGATATGCACTTTCAGTGATAATCTTCACGATTCTGCTGTTACTAGTGTGCAGAATCACCGAAATCGCTGTTTTCGTGCTTTTGAATGCGAAAAACACGTTTTCTGGTGTTTTCAGTACTCCACAGTGCGTTTGATATGCGGAAACTACGATATCTTCGGTATCGTTGTTGTTTCCAGCTGAGATATGCACTTTCAGTGATAATCTTCATGATTCTGCTGTTACAAGTGTGCAGAATCACCGAAATCGCTGTTTTCGTGCTTTTGAATGCGAAAAACACGTTTTCTGGTGTTTTCAACACTCCACAGTGCGTTTGATACGCGGAAACTGCGATATCTTCGGTATCGTTATTGTTTCCAGCTGAGATATGCACTTTCAGTGATAATCTTCACGATTCTGCTGTTACAAGTGTGCAGAATCACCGAAATCGCTGTTTTCGTGCTTTTGAATGCGAAAAACACGTTTTCTGGTGTTTTCAGCAATCCACAGTGCGTTTGATATGCGGAAACTGCGATATCTTCGGTATCGTTGTTGTTTCCAGCTGAGATATGCACTTTCAGTGATAATCTTCACGATTCTGCTGTTACAAGTGTGCAGAATCACCGAAATCGCTGTTTTCGTGCTTTTGAATATGAAAAACACGTTTTCTGGTGTTTTCAGCACACCACAGTGCGTTTGATATGCGGAAACTACGACATCTTCGGTATCGTTGTTGTTTCCAGCTGAGATATGCACTTTCAGTGATAATCTTCACGATTCTGCTGTTACAAGTGTGCAGAATCACCGAAATCGCTGTTTTCGTGCTTTTGAATGCGAAAAACACGTTTTCTGGTGTTTTCAGCACTCCACAGTGCGTTTGATATGCGGAAACTACGATATCTTCGGTATCGTTGTTGTTTCGAGCTGAGATATGCATTATCAGTGATAATCTTCATGATTCTGCTGTTACAAGTGTGCAGAATCACCGAAATCGCTGTTTTCGTGCTTTTGAATGCGAAAAACACGTTTTCTGGTGTTTTTAGCACTCCACAGTGCGTTTGATATGCGGAAACTACGATATCTTCGGTATCGTTGTTGTTTCCAGCTGAGATATGCATTTTCAGTGATAAACTTCATGATTCTGCTGTTACAAGTGTGCAGAATCACCGAAATCGCTGATTTCGTGCTTTTGAATGCGAAAAACACGTTTTCTGGTGTTTTCAGCACTCCACAGTGCGTTTGATATGCGGAAACTACGATATCTTCGGTATCGTTGTTGTTTCCAGCTGAGACATGCATTTTCAGTGATAATCTTCATGATTCTGCTGTTACAAGTGTGCAGAATCACCGAAATCGCTGTTTTCGTGCTTTTGAATGCGAAAAACACGTTTTCTGGTGTTTTCAACACTCCACAGTGCGTTTGATACGCGGAAACTGCGATATCTTCGGTATCGTTATTGTTTCCAGCTGAGATATGCACTTTCAGTGATAATCTTCACGATTCTGCTGTTACAAGTGTGCAGAATCACCGAAATCGCTGTTTTCGTGCTTTTGAATGCGAAAAACACGTTTTCTGGTGTTTTCAGCAATCCACAGTGCGTTTGATATGCGGAAACTGCGATATCTTCGGTATCGTTGTTGTTTCCAGCTGAGATATGCACTTTCAGTGATAATCTTCACGATTCTGCTGTTACAAGTGTGCAGAATCACCGAAATCGCTGTTTTCGTGCTTTTGAATATGAAAAACACGTTTTCTGGTGTTTTCAGCACACCACAGTGCGTTTGATATGCGGAAACTACGATATCTTCGGTATCGTTGTTGTTTCCAGCTGAGATATGCACTTTCAGTGATAACCTTCACGATTCTGCTGTTACAAGTGTGCAGAATCACCGAAATCGCTGTTTTCGTGCTTTTGAATGCGAAAAACACGTTTTCTGGTGTTTTCAGCACTCCACAGTGCGTTTGATATGCGGAAACTACGATATCTTCGGTATCGTTGTTGTTTCGAGCTGAGATATGCATTATCAGTGATAATCTTCATGATTCTGCTGTTACAAGTGTGCAGAATCACCGAAATCGCTGTTTTCGTGCTTTTGAATGCGAAAAACACGTTTTCTGGTGTTTTTAGCACTCCACAGTGCGTTTGATATGCGGAAACTACGATATCTTCGGTATCGTTGTTGTTTCCAGCTGAGATATGCATTTTCAGTGATAAACTTCATGATTCTGCTGTTACAAGTGTGCAGAATCACCGAAATCGCTGTTTTCGTGCTTTTGAATGCGAAAAACACGTTTTCTGGTGTTTTCAGCACTCCACAGTGCGTTTGATATGCGGAAACTACGATATCTTCGGTATCGTTGTTGTTTCCAGCTGAGACATGCATTTTCAGTGATAATCTTCATGATTCTGCTGTTACAAGTGTGCAGAATCACCGAAATCGCTGTTCTCGCGCTATTCAATGCGAAAAACACGTTTTCTGGTGTTTTCAGCACTCCACAGTGCGTTTGATATGCGGAAACTACGATATCTTCGGTATCGTTGTTGTTTCCAGCTGAGATATGCACTTTCAGTGATAATCTTCATGATTCTGCTGTTACAAGTGTGCAGAATCACCGAAATCGCTGTTTTCGTGCTTTTGAATGCGAAAAACACGTTTTCTGGTGTTTTCAACACTCCACAGTGCGTTTGGAACGCGGAAACTGCGATATCTTCGGTATCGTTATTGTTTCCAGCTGAGATATGCACTTTCAGTGATAATCTTCACGATTCTGCTGTTACAAGTGTGCAGAATCACCGAAATCGCTGTTTTCGTGCTTTTGAATGCGAAAAACACGTTTTCTGGTGTTTTCAGCACTCCACAGTGCGTTTGATATGCGGAAACTGCGATATCTTCGGTATCGTTGTTGTTTCCAGCTGAGATATGCACTTTCCGTGATAATCTTCACGATTCTGCTGTTACAAGTGTGCAGAATCACCGAAATCGCTGTTTTCGTGCTTTTGAATGCGAAAAACACGTTTTCTGGTGTTTTCAGCACTCCACAGTGCGTTTGATATGCGGAAACTACGATATCTTCGGTATCGTTGTTGTTTCCAGCTGAGATATGCATCTTCAGTGATAATCTTCATGATTCTGCTGTTACAAGTGTGCAGAATCACCGAAATCGCTGTTTTCGTGCTATTGAATGCGAAAAACACGTTTTCTGGTGTTTTCAGCACTCCACAGTGCGTTTGATATGCGGAAACTGCCATATCTTCGGTATCGTTGTTGTTTCGAGCTGAGATATGCATTATCAGTGATAATCTTCATGATTCTGCTGTTACAAGTGTGCAGAATCACCGAAATCGCTGTTTTCGCGCTATTCAATGCGAAAAACACGTTTTCTGGTGTTTTCAGCACTCCACAGTGCGTTTGATATGCGGAAACTGCCATATCTTCGGTATCGTTGTTGTTTCCAGCTGTGATATGCATTTTCAGTGATAATCTTCATGATTCTGCTGTTACAAGTGTGCAGAATCACCGAAATCGCTGTTTTCGTGCTTTTGAATGCGAAAAACACGTTTTCTGGTGTTTTCAGTACTCCACAGTGCGTTTGATATGCGGAAACTACGATATCTTCGGTATCGTTGTTGTTTCCAGCTGAGATATGCACTTTCAGTGATAATCTTCATGATTCTGCTGTTACAAGTGTGCAGAATCACCGAAATCGCTGTTTTCGTGCTTTTGAATGCGAAAAACACGTTTTCTGGTGTTTTCAACACTCCACAGTGCGTTTGATACGCGGAAACTGCGATATCTTCGGTATCGTTATTGTTTCCAGCTGAGATATGCACTTTCAGTGATAATCTTCACGATTCTGCTGTTACAAGTGTGCAGAATCACCGAAATCGCTGTTTTCGTGCTTTTGAATGCGAAAAACACGTTTTCTGGTGTTTTCAGCAATCCACAGTGCGTTTGATATGCGGAAACTGCGATATCTTTGGTATCGTTGTTGTTTCCAGCTGAGATATGCACTTTCAGTGATAATCTTCACGATTCTGCTGTTACAAGTGTGCAGAATCACCGAAATCGCTGTTTTCGTGCTTTTGAATATGAAAAACACGTTTTCTGGTGTTTTCAACACTCCACAGTGCGTTTGATACGCGGAAACTGCGATATCTTCGGTATCGTTATTGTTTCCAGCTGAGATATGCACTTTCAGTGATAATCTTCACGATTCTGCTGTTACAAGTGTGCAGAATCACCGAAATCGCTGTTTTCGTGCTTTTGAATGCGAAAAACACGTTTTCTGGTGTTTTCAGCACTCCACAGTGCGTTTGATATGCGGAAACTACGATATCTTCGGTATCGTTGTTGTTTCCAGCTGAGATATGCATCTTCAGTGATAATCTTCATGATTCTGCTGTTACAAGTGTGCAGAATCACCGAAATCGCTGTTTTCGTGCTATTGAATGCGAAAAACACGTTTTCTGGTGTTTTCAGCACTCCACAGTGCGTTTGATATGCGGAAACTGCCATATCTTCGGTATCGTTGTTGTTTCGAGCTGAGATATGCATTATCAGTGATAATCTTCATGATTCTGCTGTTACAAGTGTGCAGAATCACCGAAATCGCTGTTTTCGCGCTATTCAATGCGAAAAACACGTTTTCTGGTGTTTTCAGCACTCCACAGTGCGTTTGATATGCGGAAACTGCCATATCTTCGGTATCGTTGTTGTTTCCAGCTGTGATATGCATTTTCAGTGATAATCTTCATGATTCTGCTGTTACAAGTGTGCAGAATCACCGAAATCGCTGTTTTCGTGCTTTTGAATGCGAAAAACACGTTTTCTGGTGTTTTCAGCACTCCACAGTGCGTTTGATATGCGGAAACTACGATATCTTCGGTATCGTTGTTGTTTCCAGCTGAGATATGCACTTTCAGTGATAATCTTCACGATTCTGCTGTTACAAGTGTGCAGAATCACCGAATTCGCTGTATTCGTGCTTTTGAATGCGAAAAACACGTTTTCTGGTGTTTTCAGCACTCCACAGCGCGTTTGATATGCGGAAACTGCGATATCTTCGGGATCGTTGTTGTTTCCAGCTGAGATATGCGCTTTCAGTGATAATCTTCACGATTCTGCTGTTACAAGTGTGCAGAATCACCGAAATCGCTGTTTTCGTGCTTTTGAATGCGAAAAACACGTTTTCTGGTGTTTTCAGCACTCCACAGTGCGTTTGATATGCGGAAACTGCGATATCTTCGGTATCGTTGTTGTTTCCAGCTGAGATATGCACTTTCAGTGATAATCTTCACGATTCTGCTGTTACTAGTGTGCAGAATCACCGAAATCGCTGTTTTCGTGCTTTTGAATGCGAAAAACACGTTTTCTGGTGTTTTCAGTACTCCACAGTGCGTTTGATATGCGGAAACTACGATATCTTCGGTATCGTTGTTGTTTCCAGCTGAGATATGCACTTTCAGTGATAATCTTCATGATTCTGCTGTTACAAGTGTGCAGAATCACCGAAATCGCTGTTTTCGTGCTTTTGAATGCGAAAAACACGTTTTCTGGTGTTTTCAACACTCCACAGTGCGTTTGATACGCGGAAACTGCGATATCTTCGGTATCGTTATTGTTTCCAGCTGAGATATGCACTTTCAGTGATAATCTTCACGATTCTGCTGTTACAAGTGTGCAGAATCACCGAAATCGCTGTTTTCGTGCTTTTGAATGCGAAAAACACGTTTTCTGGTGTTTTCAGCACTCCACAGTGCGTTTGATATGCGGAAACTGCGATATCTTCGGTATCGTTGTTGTTTCCAGCTGAGATATGCACTTTCAGTGATAATCTCCACGATTCTGCTGTTACAAGTGTGCAGAATCACCGAAATCGCTGTTTTCGTGCTTTTGAATGCGAAAAACACGTTTTCTGGTGTTTTCAGCTCTCCACAGTGCGTTTGATATGCGGAAACTACGATATCTTCGGTATCGTTGTTGTTTCCAGCTGAGATATGCATCTTCAGTGATAATCTTCATGATTCTGCTGTTACAAGTGTGCAGAATCACCGAAATCGCTGTTTTCGTGCTATTGAATGCGAAAAACACGTTTTCTGGTGTTTTCAGCACTCCACAGTGCGTTTGATATGCGGAAACTACGATATCTTCGGTATCGTTGTTGTTTCCAGCTGAGATATGCATTTTCAGTGATAATCTTCATGATTCTGCTGTTACAAGTGTGCAGAATCACCGAAATCGCTGTTTTCGTGCTTTTGAATGCGAAAAACACGTTTTCTGGTGTTTTCAGCACTCCACAGTGCGTTTGATATGCGGAAACTGCCATATCTTCGGTATCGTTGTTGTTTCCAGCTGTGATATGCATTTTCAGTGATAATCTTCATGATTCTGCTGTTACAAGTGTGCAGAATCACCGAAATCGCTGTTTTCGTGCTTTTGAATGCGAAAAACACGTTTTCTGGTGTTTTCAGCACTCCACAGTGCGTTTGATATGCGGAAACTACGATATCTTCGCTATCGTTGTTGTTTCCAGCTGAGATATGCACTTTCAGTGATAATCTTCACGATTCTGCTGTTACAAGTGTGCAGAATCACCGAAATCGCTGTTTTCGTGCTTTTGAATGCGAAAAACACGTTTTCTGGTGTTTTCAGCACTCCACAGTGCGTTTGATATGCGGAAACTACGATATCTTCGGTATCGTTGTTGTTTCCAGCTGAGATATGCATTTTCAGTGATAATCTTCATGATTCTGCTGTTACAAGTGTGCAGAATCACCGAAATCGCTGTTTTCGTGCTTTTGAATGCGAAAAACACGTTTTCTGGTGTTTTCAGCACTCCACAGTGCGTTTGATATGCGGAAACTACGATATCTTCGGTATCGTTGTTGTTTCCAGCTGAGACATGCATTTTCAGTGATAATCTTCATGATTCTGCTGTTACAAGTGTGCAGAATCACCGAAATCGCTGTTTTCGTGCTATTGAATGCGAAAAACACGTTTTCTGGTGTTTTCAGCACTCCACAGTGCGTTTGATATGCGGAAACTGCGATATCTTCGGTATCGTTGTTGTTTCCAGCTGAGATATGCACTTTCAGTGATAATCTTCACGATTCTGCTGTTACAAGTGTGCAGAATCACCGAAATCGCTGTTTTCGTGCTATTGAATGCGAAAAACACGTTTTCTGGTGTTTTCAGCACTCCACAGTGCGTTTGATATGCGGAAACTGCCATATCTTCGGTATCGTTGTTGTTTCGAGCTGAGATATGCATTGTCAGTGATAATCTTCATGATTCTGCTGTTACAAGTGTGCAGAATCACCGAAATCGCTGTTTTCGCGCTATTCAATGCGAAAAACACGTTTTCTGGTGTTTTCAGCACTCCACAGTGCGTTTGATATGCGGAAACTGCCATATCTTCGGTATCGTTGTTGTTTCCAGCTGTGATATGCATTTTCGGTGATAATCTTCATGATTCTGCTGTTACAAGTGTGCAGAATCACCGAAATCGGTGTTTTCGTGCTTTTGAATGCGAAAAACACGTTTTCTGGTGTTTTCAGCACTCCACAGTGCGTTTGATATGCGCAAACTACGATATCTTCGGTATCGTTGTTGTTTCCAGCTGAGATATGCACTTTCAGTGATAATCTTCACGATTCTGCTGTTACAAGTGTGCAGAATCACCGAAATCGCTGTTTTCGTGCTTTTGAATGCGAAAAACACGTCTTCTGGTGTTTTCAGCACTCCACAGTGCGTTTGATATGCGGAAACTACGATATCTTCGGTATCGTTGTTGTTTCCAGCTGAGATATGCATTTTCAGTGATAATCTTCATGATTCTGCTGTTACAAGTGTGCAGAATCACCGAAATCGCTGTTTTCGTGCTTTTGAATGCGAAAAACACGTTTTCTGGTGTTTTCAGCACTCCACAGTGCGTTTGATATGCGGAAACTACGATATCTTCGGTATCGTTGTTGTTTCGAGCTGAGATATGCATTATCAGTGATAATCTTCATGATTCTGCTGTTACAAGTGTGCAGAATCACCGAAATCGCTGTTTTCGTGCTTTTGAATGCGAAAAACACGTTTTCTGGTGTTTTTAGCACTCCACAGTGCGTTTGATATGCGGAAACTACGATATCTTCGGTATCGTTGTTGTTTCCAGCTGAGATATGCATTTTCAGTGATAAACTTCATGATTCTGCTGTTACAAGTGTGCAGAATCACCGAAATCGCTGTTTTCGTGCTTTTGAATGCGAAAAACACGTTTTCTGGTGTTTTCAGCACTCCACAGTGCGTTTGATATGCGGAAACTACGATATCTTCGGTATCGTTGTTGTTTCCAGCTGAGACATGCATTTTCAGTGATAATCTTCATGATTCTGCTGTTACAAGTGTGCAGAATCACCGAAATCGCTGTTTTCGTGCTTTTGAATGCGAAAAACACGTTTTCTGGTGTTTTTAGCACTCCACAGTGCGTTTGATATGCGGAAACTACGATATCTTCGGTATCGTTGTTGTTTCCAGCTGAGATATGCATTTTCAGTGATAAACTTCATGATTCTGCTGTTACAAGTGTGCAGAATCACCGAAATCGCTGTTTTCGTGCTTTTGAATGCGAAAAACACGTTTTCTGGTGTTTTCAGCACTCCACAGTGCGTTTGATATACGGAAACTACGATATCTTCGGTATCGTTGTTGTTTCCAGCTGAGACATGCATTTTCAGTGATAATCTTCATGATTCTGCTGTTACAAGTGTGCAGAATCACCGAAATCGCTGTTTTCGTGCTTTTGAATGCGAAAAACACGTTTTCTGGTGTTTTCAGCACTCCACAGTGCGTTTGATATGCGGAAACTGCGATATCTTCGGTATCGTTGTTGTTTCCAGCTGAGATATGCACTTTCAGTGATAATCTTCACGATTCTGCTGCTACAAGTGCGCAGAATCACCGAAATCGCTGTTTTCGTGCTATTGAATGCGAAAAACACGTTTTCTGGTGTTTTCAGCACTCCACAGTGCGTTTGATATGCGGAAACTACGATATCTTCGGTATCGTTGTTGTTTCCAGCTGAGACATGCATTTTCAGTGATAATCTTCATGATTCTGCTGTTACAAGTGTGCAGAATCACCGAAATCGCTGTTTTCGTGCTATTGAATGCGAAAAACACGTTTTCTGGTGTTTTCAGCACTCCACAGTGCGTTTGATATGCGGAAACTACGATATCTTCGGTATCGTTGTTGTTTCCAGCTGAGATATGCATTATCAGTGATAATCTTCATGATTCTGCTGTTACAAGTGTGCAGAATCACCGAAATCGCTGTTTTCGTGCTATTGAATGCGAAAAACACGTTTTCTGGTGTTTTCAGCACTCCACAGTGCGTTTGATATGCGGAAACTGCGATATCTTCGGTATCGTTGTTGTTTCCAGCTGAGATATGCACTTTCAGTGATAATCTTCACGATTCTGCTGCTACAAGTGTGCAGAATCACCGAAATCGCTGTTTTCGTGCTATTGAATGCGAAAAACACGTTTTCTGGTGTTTTCAGCACTCCACAGTGCGTTTGATATGCGGAAACTACGATATCTTCGGTATCGTTGTTGTTTCCAGCTGAGACATGCATTTTCAGTGATAATCTTCATGATTCTGCTGTTACAAGTGTGCAGAATCACCGAAATCGCTGTTTTCGTGCTATTGAATGCGAAAAACACGTTTTCTGGTGTTTTCAGCACTCCACAGTGCGTTTGATATGCGGAAACTACGATATCTTCGGTATCGTTGTTGTTTCCAGCTGAGATATGCATTATCAGTGATAATCTTCATGATTCTGCTGTTACAAGTGTGCAGAATCACCGAAATCGCTGTTCTCGCGCTATTCAATGCGAAAAACACGTTTTCTGGTGTTTTCAGCACTCCACAGTGCGTTTGATATGCGGAAACTACGATATCTTCGGTATCGTTGTTGTTTCCAGCTGAGATATGCACTTTCAGTGATAATCTTCATGATTCTGCTGTTACAAGTGTGCAGAATCACCGAAATCGCTGTTTTCGTGCTTTTGAATGCGAAAAACACGTTTTCTGGTGTTTTCAACACTCCACAGTGCGTTTGATACGCGGAAACTGCGATATCTTCGGTATCGTTATTGTTTCCAGCTGAGATATGCACTTTCAGTGATAATCTTCACGATTCTGCTGTTAGAAGTGTGCAGAATCACCGAAATCGCTGTTTTCGTGCTTTTGAATGCGAAAAACACGTTTTCTGGTGTTTTCAGCACTCCACAGTGCGTTTGATATGCGGAAACTGCGATATCTTCGGTATCGTTGTTGTTTCCAGCTGAGATATGCACTTTCAGTGATAATCTTCACGATTCTGCTGTTACAAGTGTGCAGAATCACCGAAATCGCTGTTTTCGTGCTTTTGAATGCGAAAAACACGTTTTCTGGTGTTTTCAGCTCTCCACAGTGCGTTTGATATGCGGAAACTACGATATCTTCGGTATCGTTGTTGTTTCCAGCTGAGATATGCATCTTCAGTGATAATCTTCATGATTCTGCTGTTACAAGTGTGCAGAATCACCGAAATCGCTGTTTTCGTGCTATTGAATGCGAAAAACACGTTTTCTGGTGTTTTCAGCACTCCACAGTGCGTTGGATATGCAGAACAGTAGATATCGTGGTTTTCGTGGGGTTTCAAGCAGAGATATGCATTTTCTGCGATAATCTTGTCGAGACTTCTGTTAGAAGTATGCAGAATCATCGAGATCGCACGTTTCGAGCTATTTAATGCGAGAAACACGTTATCTGGTGTTTTCACCACTCCGCAGTTGGTTGGATATGCAGAACCGGCGATATTTTGGTTTTCGTCGGGTTTCCAGCTGAGATATGCATTTTCTACGATAATCTTGGTGAAACATCTGTCCGAAGTATGCCGAAACATCGAGAGCGCTCTTTTCGAGCTATTTAATGCGATAAACACGTTTTCTGGGGTTTTCACCACTCCACAGCTCGTTGGATATGCAGAACAGTAGATATCGTGGTTTTCGTGGGGTTTCAAGCAGAGATATGCATTTTCTGCGATAATCTTGGCGAGACTTCTGTTAGAAGTATGCTGAATCATCGAGATCGCTCTTTTCGAGCTAGTTAGTGCGAGAAACACGTTATCTGATGTTTTCACCACTCCACAGTGCGTTTGATATGCAGAACAGTACATATCTTGGTTTTCGTGGAGTTTCAAGCTGAGATATGCATTTTCTGCGATAATCTTGGTGGGTCTTTTGTCAGAAGTATGCAGAATCGTCTAGATCGCTCTTTTCGAGCTACTTAATGCACGAAACACGTTTTCTGGTGTTTTCACCACTCCACAGTACGTTTGACATGCAGAACCGGAGATATCTTGGTTTCGGTCGGGTTTCAAGCTGAGATATGCATTTTCTACGATAATCCTGGTGAGACTTCTGTCAGAAGTATGCAGAATCTTCGAGAACGCTCTCTTCGAGCTATTTAATGCGAGAAACACGTTATCTGGTGTTTTCACCACTCCACAGTGCGTTTGATATGCAGTACCAGCGATATCTTGGTTTTCGTGGGGTTTCAAGCTCAGATATGCATTTTACAGATAATCTTCTTGAGACTTCTGTCCGAAGTATGCAGAATCATCGAGATCGCTCTATTCGAGCTATTTAATGCGAGAAACACGTTCTCTGGTTGTTTCCACCACTCCACAGTGCGTTTGATATGCAGAACCTGCAACATCTTGATTTTCGTGAGGTTTCGAGCTGAGATATGCATTTTCTGCGATAATATTGGTGAGACTTCAGTCGGAAGTATGCAGAATCATCTAGATCGCTCTTTTCGAGCTACTTAATGCACGAAACACGTAGTCTGGTGTTTTCACCACTCCACAGTGCGTTTGACATGCAGAACCGGAGATATCTTTGTTTCGGTAGGGTTTCAAACTGTGATATGCATTTTCTACGATAATCCTGGTGTGACTTCTGTCAGAAGTATGCAGAATCATCGAGAACGCTCGTTTCGAGCTACATAATGCGAGAAACACGTTATCTGGTGTTTTCACCACTCCACAGTGCGTTGGATATGCAGAACCGCAGATATTTTGGTTTTCGTCGGGTTTCAAGTTGAGATATGCATTTTCTACGATAAGCTTGGTGAAACATCTGTCCGAAGTATGCAGAAACGTCGAGAGCGCTCTTTTCGAGCTATTTAATGCGAGAAACAGGTTTTCTGGGGTTTTCACCACTCCACAGTTCGTTGGATATGCAGAACCGGAGATATCTTGGTTTTCGTGGTGTTTCCAGCTGAGATATGCATTTTCTGCGATAATCTTGGTGGGTCTTGTGTCAGAAGTATGCAGAATCATCTAGATCGCTCTTTTCGAGCTACTTAATGCTCGAAACACGCTTTCTGGTGTTTTCACCACTCCACAGTACGTTTGACATGCAGAACCGGAGATATCTTGGTTTCGGTCGGGTTTCAAGCTGAGATATGCATTTTCTACGATAATCTTGGTGAGACTTCTGTCAGAAGTATGCAGGATCTTCGAGAACGCTCTTTTCGAGCTACTTATTGCGACAAACATGTTATCTGGTGTTTTCACCACTCCACAGTGCGTATGATATGCAGAACCGGCGATATCTTGGTTTTCGTGGGGTTTCAAGCTGAGATATGCATTTTCTGCGATAATCTTGGTGAGACTTCTGTCCGAAGTATGCTGAAACATCGAGATGGCTCTTTTCGAGCTAGTTAATGCGAGAAAAACCTTATCCGGTGTTTTCACCACTCCACAGTACGTTTGATATGCAGAACCAGCGATATCTTGGCTTTCGTGGGGTTTCAAGCTGAGATATGCATTTTTTACGGTAATCTTGGTGAGACTTCTGTCCGAAGTATGAAGAAACATCGAGATCGCTCTATTCGAGCTATTTATTGCGAGAAACAGGTTTTCTGGGGTTTTCACCACTCCAGAGTTCGTTGGATATGCAGAACCGGAGATATCTTGGTTTTCGTGGTGTTTCCAGCTGAGATATGCATTTTCTGCGATAATCTTGGTGGGTCTTCTGTCAGAAGTATGCAGGATCTTCGAGAACGCTCTTTTCGAGCTACTTATTGCGACAAACACGTTATCTGGTGTTTTCAGCACTCCACAGTGCGTTTGATATGCAGAACCGGCAATATCTTGGTTTTCGTGGGGTTTCAAGCTGAGATATGCATTTTCTGCGATAATCTTGGTGATACTTCTGTCCGAAGTATGCTGAATCATCGAGATCGCTCTGTTCGAGCTAGTTAGTGCGAGAAACACGTTATCTGGTGTTTTCACCACTCCACAGTGCGTTTGATATGCAGAACAGTAGATATCTTG
Source organism: Anthophora plumipes (assembly GCA_951804975.1). Lineage (NCBI taxonomy): Eukaryota > Metazoa > Arthropoda > Insecta > Hymenoptera > Apidae > Anthophora > Anthophora plumipes. The sequence goes on along the minus strand of CATORF010000206.1, from coordinate 7,822,310 downwards.
GTTTTCGTGGGGTTTCAAGCTGAGATATGCATTTTCTGCGATAATCTTGTTGAGACTTCTGTCCGAAGTATGCAGAATCATCGAGATCGCACGTTTCGAGCTATTTAATGCGAGAAACACGTTATCTGGTGTTTTTACCACTCCACAGTGCGTTGGATATGCAGAACCGGAGATATTTTGGTTTTCGTCGGGTTTGAAGCTGAGATATGCATTTTCTACGATAAGCTTGGTGAAACATCTGTCCGAAGTATGCAGAAACGTCGAGAGCGCTCTTTTCGAGCTATTTAATGCGAGAAACACGTTTTCTGGGGTTTTCACCACTCCACAGTTCGTTGGATATGCAGAACAGTAGATATCGTGGTTTTCGTGGTGTTTCAAGCAGAGATATGCATTTTCGGCGATAATCTTGGCGAGACTTCTGTTAGAGGTATGCAGAATCATCGCGATCGCACTTTTCGAGCTATTTAATTCGAGAAACACGTTATCTGGTGTTTTCACCACTCCGCAGTTGGTTGGATATGCAGAACCGGCGATATTTTGGTTTTCGTCGGGTTTCAAGCTGAGATATGCATTTTCTACGATAATCTTGGTGAAACATCTGTCCGAAGTATGCCGAAACATCGAGAGCGCTCTTTTCGAGCTATTTAATGCGATAAACACGTTTTCAGGGGTTTTCACCACTCCACAGTTCGTTGGATATGCAGAACAGTAGATATCTTGGTTTTCGTGGGGTTTCAAGCAGAGATATGCATTTTCTGCAATAATCTTGGTGAGACTTCTGTTAGAAGTATGCAGAATCATCGAGATCGCACTTTTCGAGCTACTTAATGCGAGAAACACGTTATCTGGTGTTTTCACCACTCCACAGTTGGTTTGATATGCAGAACCGGCGAAATTTTGGTTTTCGTCGGGTTTCAAGCTGAGATATGCATTTTCGACGATAATCCTGGTGAGACTTCTGTCCGAAGTATGTTTAATTATCGATATCGCTCGTTTGGAGCTATTCAATGCGAGAAACACGTTATCCGGTGTTTTCACCACTCCACAGTGCGTTAGATATGCAGAACCAGCGATATCTTGGCTTTCGTGGGGTTTCAAGCTGAGATATGCATTTTTTACGATAATCTTGGTGAGACTTCTGTCCGAAGTATGAAGAATCAGCGAGATCGCTCTATTCGAGCTATTTAATGCGAGAAACACGTTTTCAGGGTGTTTTCACCACTCCACGGTTGGTTTGATTTGCAGAACCGGCGATATTTTGGTTTTCGTCGGGTTTCAAGCTGAGATATGCATTTTCTACGATAATCCTGGTGAGACTTCTGTCAGGAGTATGCAGAATCTTCGAGAACGCTCTTTTCGAGCTACTTAATGCGCGTAACACGTTTTCTGGTGTTTTCACCACTCCACAGTTGGTTTGATATGCAGAACCGGCGATATTTTGGTTTTCGTCGGGTTTCATGCTGAGATATGCATTTTCTACGATAATCTTGGTGAAACATCTGCCCGAAGTATGTAGAAACATCGAGAGCGCTCTTTTCGAGCTATTTAATGCGAGAAACTCGTTATGTTGTGTTTTCACCACTCCACAGTTCGTTGGATATGCAGAACAGTAGATATCGTGGTTTTCGTGGGGTTTCAAGCAGAGATATGCATTTTCTGCGATAATCTTGGCGAGACGTCTGTTAGAAGTATGCAGAATCATCGAGATCGCACTTTTCGAGCTATTTAATGCGAGAAACACGTTATCTGGTGTTTTCACCACTCCGCAGTTGGTTGGATATGCAGAACCGGCGATATTTTGGTTTTCGTCGGGTTTCAAGCTGAGATATGCATTTTCTACGATAATCTTGGTGAAACATCTGTCCGAAGTATGCCGAAACATCGAGAGCGCTCTTTTCGAGCTATTTAATGCGATAAACACGTTTTCTGGGGTTTTCACCACTCCACAGTTCGTTGGATATGCAGAACAGTAGATATCGTGGTTTTCGTGGGGTTTCAAGCAGAGATATGCATTTTCTGCGATAATCTTGGCGAGACTTCTGTTAGAAGTATGCTGAATCATCGAGATCGCTCTTTTCGAGCTAGTTAGTGCGAGAAACACGTTATCTGATGTTTTCACCACTCCACAGTGCGTTTGATATGCAGAACAGTACATATCTTGGTTTTCGTGGGGTTTCAAGCTGAGATATGCATTTTCTGCGATAATCTTGGTGGGTCTTTTGTCAGAAGTATGCAGAATCGTCTAGATCGCTCTTTTCGAGCTACTTAATGCACGAAACACGTTTTCTGGTGTTTTCACCACTCCACAGTACGTTTGACATGCAGAACCGGAGATATCTTGGTTTCGGTCGGGTTTCAAGCTGAGATATGCATTTTCTACGATAATCCTTTTGAGACTTCTGTCAGAAGTATGCAGAATCTTCGAGAACGCTCTCTTCGAGCTATTTAATGCGAGAAACACGTTATCTGGTGTTTTCACCACTCCACAGTGCGTTTGATATGCAGTACCAGCGATATCTTGGTTTTCGTGGGGTTTCAAGCTCAGATATGCATTTTACAGATAATCTTCTTGAGACTTCTGTCCGAAGTATGCAGAATCATCGAGATCGCTCTATTCGAGCTATTTAATGCGAGAAACACGTTCTCTGGTTGTTTCCACCACTCCACAGTGCGTTTGATATGCAGAACCGGCAACATCTTGATTTTCGTGAGGTTTCGAGCTGAGATATGCATTTTCTGCGATAATATTGGTGAGACTTCAGTCGGAAGTATGCAGAATCATCTAGATCGCTCTTTTCGAGCTACTTAATGCACGAAACACGTAGTCTGGTGTTTTCACCACTCCACAGTGCGTTTGACATGCAGAACCGGAGATATCTTGGTTTCGGTCGGGTTTCAAACTGTGATATGCATTTTCTACGATAATCCTGGTGTGACTTCTGTCAGAAGTATGCAGAATCATCGAGAACGCTCGTTTCGAGCTACATAATGCGAGAAACACGTTATCTGGTGTTTTCACCACTCCACAATGCGTTGGATATGCAGAACCGCAGATATTTTGGTTTTCGTCGGGTTTCAAGTTGAGATATGAATTTTTTACGATAATTTTGGTGAGAGTTCTGTCCGAAGTTTGCAGAAGCATCGAGATCGCTCGTTTCGAGCTATTTAATGCGAGAAACACGTTATCTGATGTTTTCTCCACTCCACAGTGCGTTGGATACGCAGAACCGCAGATATTTTGGTTTTCGTCGGGTTTCAAGCTGAGATATGCATTTTATACGATAAGCTTGGTGAAACATCTGTCCGAAGTATGCAGAAACGTCGAGAGCGCTCTTTTCGAGCTATTTAATGCGAGAAACAGGTTTTCTGGTGTTTTCACCACTCCACGGTACGTTTGATGTGCAGAACCGGAGATAACTCGGTTTTCGTCGGGTTTCAAGCTGAGATATGCATTTTCTACGATAATCTTGGTGAGACTTCTGTCAGAAGTATGCAGGATCTTCGAGAACTCTCTTTTCGAGCTACTTATTGCGACAAACACGTTATCTGGTGTTTTCAGCACTCCACAGTGCGTTTGATATGCAGAACCGGCAATATGTTGGTTTTCGTGGGGTTTCAAGCTGAGATATGCATTTTCTACGATAATCTTGGTGAGACTTCTGTCAGAAGTATGCAGGATCTTCGAGAACTCTCTTTTCGAGCTACTTATTGCGACAAACACGTTATCTGGTGTTTTCAGCACTCCACAGTGCGTTTGATATGCAGAACCGGCAATATCTTGGTTTTCGTGGGGTTTCAAGCTGAGATATGCATTTTCTGCGATAATCTTGGTGATACTTCTGTCCGAAGTATGCTGAATCATCGAGATCGCTCTTTTCGAGCTAGTTAGTGCGAGAAACACGTTATCTGGTGTTTTCACCACTCCACAGTGCGTTTGATATGCAGAACAGTAGATATCTTGGTTTTCGTGGGGTTTCAAGCTGAGATATGCATTTTCTGCGATAATCTTGGTGGGTCTTTTGTCAGAAGTATGCAGAATCATCTAGATCGCTCTTTTCGAGCTACTTAATGCTCGAAACACACTTTCTGGTGTTTTCACCACTCCACAGTACGTTTGACATGCAGAACCGGAGATATCTTGGTTTCGGTCGGGTTTCAAGCTGAGATATGCATTTTCTACGATAATCTTGGTGAGACTTCTGTCAGAAGTATGCAGGATCTTCGAGAACGCTCTTTTCGAGCTACTTATTGCGACAAACACGTTATCTGGTGTTTTCACCACTCCACAGTGCGTATGATATGCAGAACCGGCGATATCTTGGTTTTCGTGGGGTTTCAAGCTGAGATATGCATTTTCTGCGATAATCTTGGTGAGACTTCTGTCCGAAGTATGCTGAAACATCGAGATGGCTCTTTTCGAGCTAGTTAATGCGAGAAAAACCTTATCCGGTGTTTTCACCACTCCACTGTGCGTTCGATATGCAGAACCAGCGATATCTTGGCTTTCGTGGGGTTTCAAGCTGAGATATGCATTTTTTACGATAATCTTGGTGAGACTTCTGTCAGAAGTATGCAGAATTATCGGTATCGCTCTTTTCGAGCTATTTAATGCGAGAAACACGTTATCTGGTGTTTTCACCACTCCACAGTGCGTTGGATATGCAGAACCGGAGATATTTTGGTTTTCGTCGGGTATCAAGCTGAGATATGCATTTTCTGCGATAATCTTGGTGAGTCTTCTGTCAGAAGTATGCAGAATCATCTAGATTGCACTTTTCGAGCTATTTAATGCGAGAAACACGTTTTCTGGTGTATTCACCACTCCACAGAGCGTTTGATATGCAGAACCGGCGATACCTTGATTTTCGTGGTGTTTCCAGCTGAGATATGCATTTTCTGCGATAATCTTGGTGAGTATTCTGTCAGAAGTATGCAGAATCATCGAGATCGCCCTTTTCGAGCTAGCTAATGCGAGAAAAACCTTATCCGGTGTTTTCACCACTCCACAGTGCGTTTGATATGCAAAACCGGCGATATCTTGGTTTTCGTGGGGTTTCAAGCTGAGATATGCATTTTCTGCGATAATCTTGGTGAGACTTCTGTTAGAAGTATGCAGGATCTTCTAGAACGCTCTTTTCGTGCCTTTGAATGCGAAAAACAAGTTTTCTGGTGTTTTCAGCACTCCACAGTGCGTTTGATATGCGGAAACTGCGATATCTTCGGTGTCGTTGTTGTTTCCAGCTGAGATATGCACTTTCAGTGATAATCTTCACGATTCTGCTGTTACAAGTGTGCAGAATCACCGAAATGGCTGTTTTCGTGCTTTTGAAGGCGAAAAACACGTTTTCTGGTGTTTTCAGCACTACACAGTGCGTTTGATATGCGGAAACTACGTTATCTTCGGTATCGTTGTTGTTTCCAGCTGGGATATGCACTTTCAGTGATAATCATCACGATTCTGCTGTTACAAGTTTGCAGAATCACCGAAATCGCTGTTTTCGTGCTTTTGAATGCGAAAAACACGTTTTCTGGTGTTTTCAGCACTCCACAGTGCGTTTGATATGCGGAAACTACGATATCTTCGGTATCGTTGTTGTTTCCAGCTGAGACATGCATTTTCAGTGATAATCTTCATGATTCTGCTGTTACAAGTGTGCAGAATCACCGAAATCGCTGTTTTCGTGCTATTGAATGCGAAAAACACGTTTTCTGGTGTTTTCAGCATTCCACAGTGCGTTTGATATGCGGAAACTGCGATATCTTCGGTATCGTTGTTGTTTCCAGCTGAGATATGCACTTTCAGTGATAATCTTCACGATTCTGCTGTTACAAGTGTGCAGAATCACCGAAATCGCTGTTTTCGTGCTATTGAATGCGAAAAACACGTTTTCTGGTGTTTTCAGCACTCCACAGTGCGTTTGATATGCGGAAACTGCCATATCTTCGGTATCGTTGTTGTTTCGAGCTGAGATATGCATTATCAGTGATAATCTTCATGATTCTGCTGTTACAAGTGTGCAGAATCACCGAAATCGCTGTTTTCGCGCTATTCAATGCGAAAAACACGTTTTCTGGTGTTTTCAGCACTCCACAGTGCGTTTGATATGCGGAAACTGCCATATCTTCGGTATCGTTGTTGTTTCCAGCTGTGATATGCATTTTCGGTGATAATCTTCATGATTCTGCTGTTACAAGTGTGCAGAATCACCGAAATCGGTGTTTTCGTGCTTTTGAATGCGAAAAACACGTTTTCTGGTGTTTTCAGCACTCCACAGTGCGTTTGATATGCGCAAACTACGATATCTTCGGTATCGTTGTTGTTTCCAGCTGAGATATGCACTTTCAGTGATAATCTTCACGATTCTGCTGTTACAAGTGTGCAGAATCACCGAAATCGCTGTTTTCGTGCTTTTGAATGCGAAAAACACGTCTTCTGGTGTTTTCAGCACTCCACAGTGCGTTTGATATGCGGAAACTACGATATCTTCGGTATCGTTGTTGTTTCCAGCTGAGATATGCATTTTCAGTGATAATCTTCATGATTCTGCTGTTACAAGTGTGCAGAATCACCGAAATCGCTGTTTTCGTGCTTTTGAATGCGAAAAACACGTTTTCTGGTGTTTTCAGCACTCCACAGTGTGTTTGATATGCGGAAACTACGATATCTTCGGTATCGTTGTTGTTTCGAGCTGAGATATGCATTATCAGTGATAATCTTCATGATTCTGCTGTTACAAGTGTGCAGAATCACCGAAATCGCTGTTTTCGTGCTTTTGAATGCGAAAAACACGTTTTCTGGTGTTTTTAGCACTCCACAGTGCGTTTGATATGCGGAAACTACGATATCTTCGGTATCGTTGTTGTTTCCAGCTGAGATATGCATTTTCAGTGATAAACTTCATGATTCTGCTGTTACAAGTGTGCAGAATCACCGAAATCGCTGTTTTCGTGCTTTTGAATGCGAAAAACACGTTTTCTGGTGTTTTCAGCACTCCACAGTGCGTTTGATATGCGGAAACTACGATATCTTCGGTATCGTTGTTGTTTCCAGCTGAGACATGCATTTTCAGTGATAATCTTCATGATTCTGCTGTTACAAGTGTGCAGAATCACCGAAATCGCTGTTTTCGTGCTTTTGAATGCGAAAAACACGTTTTCTGGTGTTTTCAGCACTCCACAGTGCGTTTGATATGCGGAAACTGCGATATCTTCGGTATCGTTGTTGTTTCCAGCTGAGATATGCACTTTCAGTGATAATCTTCACGATTCTGCTGCTACAAGTGCGCAGAATCACCGAAATCGCTGTTTTCGTGCTATTGAATGCGAAAAACACGTTTTCTGGTGTTTTCAGCACTCCACAGTGCGTTTGATATGCGGAAACTACGATATCTTCGGTATCGTTGTTGTTTCCAGCTGAGACATGCATTTTCAGTGATAATCTTCATGATTCTGCTGTTACAAGTGTGCAGAATCACCGAAATCGCTGTTTTCGTGCTATTGAATGCGAAAAACACGTTTTCTGGTGTTTTCAGCACTCCACAGTGCGTTTGATATGCGGAAACTACGATATCTTCGGTATCGTTGTTGTTTCCAGCTGAGATATGCATTATCAGTGATAATCTTCATGATTCTGCTGTTACAAGTGTGCAGAATCACCGAAATCGCTGTTTTCGTGCTATTGAATGCGAAAAACACGTTTTCTGGTGTTTTCAGCACTCCACAGTGCGTTTGATATGCGGAGACTGCGATATCTTCGGTATCGTTGTTGTTTCCAGCTGAGATATGCACTTTCAGTGATAATCTTCACGATTCTGCTGCTACAAGTGTGCAGAATCACCGAAATCGCTGTTTTCGTGCTATTGAATGCGAAAAACACGTTTTCTGGTGTTTTCAGCACTCCACAGTGCGTTTGATATGCGGAAACTACGATATCTTCGGTATCGTTGTTGTTTCCAGCTGAGACATGCATTTTCAGTGATAATCTTCATGATTCTGCTGTTACAAGTGTGCAGAATCACCGAAATCGCTGTTTTCGTGCTATTGAATGCGAAAAACACGTTTTCTGGTGTTTTCAGCACTCCACAGTGCGTTTGATATGCGGAAACTACGATATCTTCGGTATCGTTGTTGTTTCCAGCTGAGATATGCATTATCAGTGATAATCTTCATGATTCTGCTGTTACAAGTGTGCAGAATCACCGAAATCGCTGTTCTCGCGCTATTCAATGCGAAAAACACGTTTTCTGGTGTTTTCAGCACTCCACAGTGCGTTTGATATGCGGAAACTACGATATCTTCGGTATCGTTGTTGTTTCCAGCTGAGATATGCACTTTCAGTGATAATCTTCATGATTCTGCTGTTACAAGTGTGCAGAATCACCGAAATCGCTGTTTTCGTGCTTTTGAATGCGAAAAACACGTTTTCTGGTGTTTTCAACACTCCACAGTGCGTTTGATACGCGGAAACTGCGATATCTTCGGTATCGTTATTGTTTCCAGCTGAGATATGCACTTTCAGTGATAATCTTCACGATTCTGCTGTTACAAGTGTGCAGAATCACCGAAATCGCTGTTTTCGTGCTTTTGAATGCGAAAAACACGTTTTCTGGTGTTTTCAGCACTCCACAGTGCGTTTGATATGCGGAAACTGCGATATCTTCGGTATCGTTGTTGTTTCCAGCTGAGATATGCACTTTCAGTGATAATCTTCACGATTCTGCTGTTACAAGTGTGCAGAATCACCGAAATCGCTGTTTTCGTGCTTTTGAATGCGAAAAACACGTTTTCTGGTGTTTTCAGCACTCCACAGTGCGTTTGATATGCGGAAACTACGATATCTTCGGTATCGTTGTTGTTTCCAGCTGAGATATGCATCTTCAGTGATAATCTTCATGATTCTGCTGTTACAAGTGTGCAGAATCACCGAAATCGCTGTTTTCGTGCTATTGAATGCGAAAAACACGTTTTCTGGTGTTTTCAGCACTCCACAGTGCGTTTGATATGCGGAAACTGCCATATCTTCGGTATCGTTGTTGTTTCGAGCTGAGATATGCATTATCAGTGATAATCTTCATGATTCTGCTGTTACAAGTGTGCAGAATCACCGAAATCGCTGTTTTCGCGCTATTCAATGCGAAAAACACGTTTTCTGGTGTTTTCAGCACTCCACAGTGCGTTTGATATGCGGAAACTGCCATATCTTCGGTATCGTTGTTGTTTCCAGCTGTGATATGCATTTTCAGTGATAATCTTCATGATTCTGCTGTTACAAGTGTGCAGAATCACCGAAATCGCTGTTTTCGTGCTTTTGAATGCGAAAAACACGTTCTCTGGTGTTTTCAGCACTCCACAGTGCGTTTGATATGCGGAAACTACGATATCTTCGGTATCGTTGTTGTTTCCAGCTGAGATATGCATTTTCAGTGATAAACTTCATGATTCTGCTGTTACAAGTGTGCAGAATCACCGAAATCGCTGTTTTCGTGCTTTTGAATGCGAAAAACACGTTTTCTGGTGTTTTCAGCACTCCACAGTGCGTTTGATATGCGGAAACTACGATATCTTCGGTATCGTTGTTGTTTCCAGCTGAGACATGCATTTTCAGTGATAATCTTCATGATTCTGCTGTTACAAGTGTGCAGAATCACCGAAATCGCAGTTTTCGTGCTTTTGAATGCGAAAAACACGTTTTCTGGTGTTTTCAGCACTCCACAGTGCGTTTGATATGCGGAAACTACGATATCTTCGGTATCGTTGTTGTTTCCAGCTGAGATATGCACTTTCAGTGATAATCTTCACGATTCTGCTGTTACAAGTGTGCAGAATCACCGAATTCGCTGTATTCGTGCTTTTGAATGCGAAAAACACGTTTTCTGGTGTTTTCAGCACTCCACAGCGCGTTTGATATGCGGAAACTGCGATATCTTCGGGATCGTTGTTGTTTCCAGCTGAGATATGCGCTTTCAGTGATAATCTTCACGATTCTGCTGTTACAAGTGTGCAGAATCACCGAAATCGCTGTTTTCGTGCTTTTGAATGCGAAAAACACGTTTTCTGGTGTTTTCAGCACTCCACAGTGCGTTTGATATGCGGAAACTGCGATATCTTCGGTATCGTTGTTGTTTCCAGCTGAGATATGCACTTTCAGTGATAATCTTCACGATTCTGCTGTTACTAGTGTGCAGAATCACCGAAATCGCTGTTTTCGTGCTTTTGAATGCGAAAAACACGTTTTCTGGTGTTTTCAGTACTCCACAGTGCGTTTGATATGCGGAAACTACGATATCTTCGGTATCGTTGTTGTTTCCAGCTGAGATATGCACTTTCAGTGATAATCTTCATGATTCTGCTGTTACAAGTGTGCAGAATCACCGAAATCGCTGTTTTCGTGCTTTTGAATGCGAAAAACACGTTTTCTGGTGTTTTCAACACTCCACAGTGCGTTTGATACGCGGAAACTGCGATATCTTCGGTATCGTTATTGTTTCCAGCTGAGATATGCACTTTCAGTGATAATCTTCACGATTCTGCTGTTAGAAGTGTGCAGAATCACCGAAATCGCTGTTTTCGTGCTTTTGAATGCGAAAAACACGTTTTCTGGTGTTTTCAGCACTCCACAGTGCGTTTGATATGCGGAAACTGCGATATCTTCGGTATCGTTGTTGTTTCCAGCTGAGATATGCACTTTCAGTGATAATCTTCACGATTCTGCTGTTACAAGTGTGCAGAATCACCGAAATCGCTGTTTTCGTGCTTTTGAATGCGAAAAACACGTTTTCTGGTGTTTTCAGCTCTCCACAGTGCGTTTGATATGCGGAAACTACGATATCTTCGGTATCGTTGTTGTTTCCAGCTGAGATATGCATCTTCAGTGATAATCTTCATGATTCTGCTGTTACAAGTGTGCAGAATCACCGAAATCGCTGTTTTCGTGCTATTGAATGCGAAAAACACGTTTTCTGGTGTTTTCAGCACTCCACAGAGCGTTGGATATGCAGAACAGTAGATATCGTGGTTTTCGTGGGGTTTCAAGCAGAGATATGCATTTTCTGCGATAATCTTGTCGAAACTTCTGTTAGAAGTATGCAGAATCATCGAGATCGCACGTTTCGAGCTATTTAATGCGAGAAACACGTTATCTGGTGTTTTCACCACTCCGCAGTTGGTTGGATATGCAGAACCGGCGATATTTTGGTTTTCGTCGGGTTTCCAGCTGAGATATGCATTTTCTACGATAATCTTGGTGAAACATCTGTCCGAAGTATGCCGAAACATCGAGAGCGCTCTTTTCGAGCTATTTAATGCGATAAACACGTTTTCTGGGGTTTTCACCACTCCACAGTTCGTTGGATATGCAGAACAGTAGATATCGTGGTTTTCGTGGGGTTTCAAGCAGAGATATGCATTTTCTGCGATAATCTTGGCGAGACTTCTGTTAGAAGTATGCTGAATCATCGAGATCGCTCTTTTCGAGCTAGTTAGTGCGAGAAACACGTTATCTGATGTTTTCACCACTCCACAGTGCGTTTGATATGCAGAACAGTACATATCTTGGTTTTCGTGGAGTTTCAAGCTGAGATATGCATTTTCTGCGATAATCTTGGTGGGTCTTTTGTCAGAAGTATGCAGAATCGTCTAGATCGCTCTTTTCGAGCTACTTAATGCACGAAACACGTTTTCTGGTGTTTTCACCACTCCACAGTACGTTTGACATGCAGAACCGGAGATATCTTGGTTTCGGTCGGGTTTCAAGCTGAGATATGCATTTTCTACGATAATCCTGGTGAGACTTCTGTCAGAAGTATGCAGAATCTTCGAGAACGCTCTCTTCGAGCTATTTAATGCGAGAAACACGTTATCTGGTGTTTTCACCACTCCACAGTGCGTTTGATATGCAGTACCAGCGATATCTTGGTTTTCGTGGGGTTTCAAGCTCAGATATGCATTTTACAGATAATCTTCTTGAGACTTCTGTCCGAAGTATGCAGAATCATCGAGATCGCCCTATTCGAGCTATTTAATGCGAGAAACACGTTCTCTGGTTGTTTCCACCACTCCACAGTGCGTTTGATATGCAGAACCTGCAACATCTTGATTTTCGTGAGGTTTCGAGCTGAGATATGCATTTTCTGCGATAATATTGGTGAGACTTCAGTCGGAAGTATGCAGAATCATCTAGATCGCTCTTTTCGAGCTACTTAATGCACGAAACACGTAGTCTGGTGTTTTCACCACTCCACAGTGCGTTTGACATGCAGAACCGGAGATATCTTTGTTTCGGTAGGGTTTCAAACTGTGATATGCATTTTCTACGATAATCCTGGTGTGACTTCTGTCAGAAGTATGCAGGATCTTCGAGAACGCTCTTTTCGAGCTACTTATTGCGACAAACATGTTATCTGGTGTTTTCACCACTCCACAGTACGTTTGACATGCAGAACCGGAGATATCTTGGTTTCGGTCGGGTTTCAAGCTGAGATATGCATTTTCTACGATAATCTTGGTGAGACTTCTGTCAGAAGTATGCAGGATCTTCGAGAACGCTCTTTTCGAGCTACTTATTGCGACAAACATGTTATCTGGTGTTTTCACCACTCCACAGTGCGTATGATATGCAGAACCGGCGATATCTTGGTTTTCGTGGGGTTTCAAGCTGAGATATGCATTTTCTGCGATAATCTTGGTGAGACTTCTGTCCGAAGTATGCTGAAACATCGAGATGGCTCTTTTCGAGCTAGTTAATGCGAGAAAAACCTTATCCGGTGTTTTCACCACTCCACAGTAAGTTTGATATGCAGAACCAGCGATATCTTGGCTTTCGTGGGGTTTCAAGCTGAGATATGCATTTTTTACGGTAATCTTGGTGAGACTTCTGTCCGAAGTATGAAGAAACATCGAGATCGCTCTATTCGAGCTATTTATTGCGAGAAACAGGTTTTCTGGGGTTTTCACCACTCCAGAGTTCGTTGGATATGCAGAACCGGAGATATCTTGGTTTTCGTGATGTTTCCAGCTGAGATATGCATTTTCTGCGATAATCTTGGTGGGTCTTCTGTCAGAAGTATGCAGGATATTCGAGAACGCTCTTTTCGAGCTACTTATTGCGACAAACACGTTATCTGGTGTTTTCAGCACTCCACAGTGCGTTTGATATGCAGAACCGGCAATATCTTGGTTTTCGTGGGGTTTCAAGCTGAGATATGCATTTTCTGCGATAATCTTGGTGATACTTCTGTCCGAAGTATGCTGAATCATCGAGATCGCTCTGTTCGAGCTAGTTAGTGCGAGAAACACGTTATCTGGTGTTTTCACCACTCCACAGTGCGTTTGATATGCAGAACAGTAGATATCTTGGTTTTCGTGGGGTTTCAAGCTGAGATATGCATTTTCTGCGATAATCTTGTTGAGACTTCTGTCCGAAGTATGCAGAATCATCGAGATCGCACGTTTCGAGCTATTTAATGCGAGAAACACGTTATCTGGTGTTTTTACCACTCCACAGTGCGTTGGATATGCAGAACCGGAGATATTTTGGTTTTCGTCGGGTTTGAAGCTGAGATATGCATTTTCTACGATAAGCTTGGTGAAACATCTGTCCGAAGTATGCAGAAACGTCGAGAGCGCTCTTTTCGAGCTATTTAATGCGAGAAACACGTTTTCTGGGGTTTTCACCACTCCACAGTTCGTTGGATATGCAGAACAGTAGATATCGTGGTTTTCGTGGTGTTTCAAGCAGAGATATGCATTTTCGGCGATAATCTTGGCGAGACTTCTGTTAGAGGTATGCAGAATCATCGAGATCGCACTTTTCGAGCTATTTAATGCGAGAAACACGTTATCTGGTGTTTTCACCACTCCGCAGTTGGTTGGATATGCAGAACCGGCGATATTTTGGTTTTCGTCGGGTTTCAAGCTGAGATATGCATTTTCTACGATAATCTTGGTGAAACATCTGTCCGAAGTATGCAGAAACGTCGAGAGCGCTCTTTTCGAGCTATTTAATGCGAGAAACACGTTTTCTGGGGTTTTCACCACTCCACAGTTCGTTGGATATGCAGAACAGTAGATATCGTGGTTTTCGTGGTGTTTCAAGCAGAGATATGCATTTTCGGCGATAATCTTGGCGAGACTTCTGTTAGAGGTATGCAGAATCATCGAGATCGCACTTTTCGAGCTATTTAATGCGAGAAACACGTTATCTGGTGTTTTCACCACTCCGCAGTTGGTTGGATATGCAGAACCGGCGATATTTTGGTTTTCGTCGGGTTTCAAGCTGAGATATGCATTTTCTACGATAATCTTGGTGAAACATCTGTCCGAAGTATGCCGAAACATCGAGAGCGCTCTTTTCGAGCTATTTAATGCGATAAACACGTTTTCTGGGGTTTTCACCACTCCACAGTTCGTTGGATATGCAGAACAGTAGATATCTTGGTTTTCGTGGGGTTTCAAGCAGAGATATGCATTTTCTGCAATAATCTTGGTGAGACTTCTGTTAGAAGTATGCAGAATCATCGAGATCGCACTTTTCGAGCTACTTAATGCGAGAAACACGTTATCTGGTGTTTTCACCACTCCACAGTTGGTTTGATATGCAGAACCGGCGAAATTTTGGTTTTCGTCGGGTTTCAAGCTGAGATATGCATTTTCGACGATAATCCTGGTGAGACTTCTGTCCGAAGTATGCTTAATTATCGATATCGCTCGTTTGGAGCTATTCAATGCGAGAAACACGTTATCCGGTGTTTTCACCACTCCACAGTGCGTTAGATATGCAGAACCAGCGATATCTTGGCTTTCGTGGGGTTTCAAGCTGAGATATGCATTTTTTACGATAATCTTGGTGAGACTTCTGTCCGAAGTATGAAGAATCAGCGAGATCGCTCTATTCGAGCTATTTAATGCGAGAAACACGTTTTCAGGGTGTTTTCACCACTCCACGGTTGGTTTGATTTGCAGAACCGGCGATATTTTGGTTTTCGTCGGGTTTCAAGCTGAGATATGCATTTTCTACGATAATCCTGGTGAAACATCTGCCCGAAGTATGTAGAAACATCGAGAGCGCTCTTTTCGAGCTATTTAATGCGAGAAACTCGTTATGTTGTGTTTTCACCACTCCACAGTTCGTTGGATATGCAGAACAGTAGATATCGTGGTTTTCGTGGGGTTTCAAGCTCAGATATGCATTTTACAGATAATCTTCTTGAGACTTCTGTCCGAAGTATGCAGAATCATCGAGATCGCTCTATTCGAGCTATTTAATGCGAGAAACACGTTCTCTGGTTGTTTCCACCACTCCACAGTGCGTTTGATATGCAGAACCGGCAACATCTTGATTTTCGTGAGGTTTCGAGCTGAGATATGCATTTTCTGCGATAATATTGGTGAGACTTCAGTCGGAAGTATGCAGAATCATCTAGATCGCTCTTTTCGAGCTACTTAATGCACGAAACACGTAGTCTGGTGTTTTCACCACTCCACAGTGCGTTTGACATGCAGAACCGGAGATATCTTGGTTTCGGTCGGGTTTCAAACTGTGATATGCATTTTCTACGATAATCCTGGTGTGACTTCTGTCAGAAGTATGCAGAATCATCGAGAACGCTCGTTTCGAGCTACATAATGCGAGAAACACGTTATCTGGTGTTTTCACCACTCCACAATGCGTTGGATATGCAGAACCGCAGATATTTTGGTTTTCGTCGGGTTTCAAGTTGAGATATGCATTTTTTACGATAATTTTGGTGAGAGTTCTGTCCGAAGTTTGCAGAAGCATCGAGAGCGCTCTTTTCGAGCTATTTAATGCGAGAAACACGTTTTCTGGGGTTTTCACCACTCCACAGTTCGTTGGATATGCAGAACAGTAGATATCTTGGTTTTCGTGGGGTTTCAAGCAGAGATATGCATTTTCTGCAATAATCTTGGTGAGACTTCTGTTAGAAGTATGCAGAATCATCGAGATCATACTTTTCGAGCTACTTAATGCGAGAAACACGTTATCTGGTGTTTTCACCACTCCACAGTTGGTTTGATATGCAGAACCGGCGAAATTTTGGTTTTCGTCGGGTTTCAAGCTGAGATATGCATTTTCGACGATAATCCTGGTGAGACTTCTGTCCGAAGTATGCTTAATTATCGATATCGCTCGTTTGGAGCTATTCAATGCGAGAAACACGTTATCCGGTGTTTTCACCACTCCACAGTTCGTTGGATATGCAGAACAGTAGATATCTTGGTTTTCGTGGGGTTTCAAGCAGAGATATGCATTTTCTGCAATAATCTTGGTGAGACTTCTGTTAGAAGTATGCAGAATCTTCGAGAACGCTCTTTTCGAGCTACTTAATGCGCGTAACACGTTTTCTGGTGTTTTCACCACTCCACAGTTGGTTTGATATGCAGAACCGGCGATATTTTGGTTTTCGTCGGGTTTCATGCTGAGATATGCATTTTCTACGATAATCTTGGTGAAACATCTGCCCGAAGTATGTAGAAACATCGAGAGCGCTCTTTTCGAGCTATTTAATGCGAGAAACTCGTTATGTTGTGTTTTCACCACTCCACAGTTCGTTGGATATGCAGAACAGTAGATATCGTGGTTTTCGTGGGGTTTCAAGCTCAGATATGCATTTTACAGATAATCTTCTTGAGACTTCTGTCCGAAGTATGCAGAATCATCGAGATCGCTCTATTCGAGCTATTTAATGCGAGAAACACGTTCTCTGGTTGTTTCCACCACTCCACAGTGCGTTTGATATGCAGAACCGGCAACATCTTGATTTTCGTGAGGTTTCGAGCTGAGATATGCATTTTCTGCGATAATATTGGTGAGACTTCAGTCGGAAGTATGCAGAATCATCTAGATCGCTCTTTTCGAGCTACTTAATGCACGAAACACGTAGTCTGGTGTTTTCACCACTCCACAGTGCGTTTGACATGCAGAACCGGAGATATCTTGGTTTCGGTCGGGTTTCAAACTGTGATATGCATTTTCTACGATAATCCTGGTGTGACTTCTGTCAGAAGTATGCAGAATCATCGAGAACGCTCGTTTCGAGCTACATAATGCGAGAAACACGTTATCTGGTGTTTTCACCACTCCACAATGCGTTGGATATGCAGAACCGCAGATATTTTGGTTTTCGTCGGGTTTCAAGTTGAGATATGCATTTTTTACGATAATTTTGGTGAGAGTTCTGTCCGAAGTTTGCAGAAGCATCGAGATCGCTCGTTTCGAGCTATTTAATGCGAGAAACACGTTATCTGATGTTTTCACCACTCCACAGTGCGTTGGATATGCAGAACCGCAGATATTTTGGTTTTCGTCGGGTTTCAAGCTGAGATATGCATTTTATACGATAAGCTTGGTGAAACATCTGTCCGAAGTATGCAGAAACGTCGAGAGCGCTCTTTTCGTGCTATTTAATGCGAGAAACAGGTTTTCTGGTGTTTTCACTACTCCACGGTACGTTTGATGTGCAGAACCGGAGATAACTCGGTTTTCGTCGGGTTTCAAGCTGAGATATGCATTTTCTACGATAATCTTGGTGAGACTTCTGTCAGAAGTATGCAGGATCTTCGAGAACTCTCTTTTCGAGCTACTTATTGCGACAAACACGTTATCTGGTGTTTTCAGCACTCCACAGTGCGTTTGATATGCAGAACCGGCAATATGTTGGTTTTCGTGGGGTTTCAAGCTGAGATATGCATTTTCTACGATAATCTTGGTGAGACTTCTGTCAGAAGTATGCAGGATCTTCGAGAACTCTCTTTTCGAGCTACTTATTGCGACAAACACGTTATCTGGTGTTTTCAGCACTCCACAGTGCGTTTGATATGCAGAACCGGCAATATCTTGGTTTTCGTGGGGTTTCAAGCTGAGATATGCATTTTCTGCGATAATCTTGGTGATACTTCTGTCCGAAGTATGCTGAATCATCGAGATCGCTCTTTTCGAGCTAGTTAGTGCGAGAAACACGTTATCTGGTGTTTTCACCACTCCACAGTGCGTTTGATATGCAGAACAGTAGATATCTTGGTTTTCGTGGGGTTTCAAGCTGAGATATGCATTTTCTGCGATAATCTTGGTGGGTCCTTTGTCAGAAGTATGCAGAATCATCTAGATCGCTCTTTTCGAGCTACTTAATGCTCGAAACACGCTTTCTGGTGTTTTCACCACTCCACAGTACGTTTGACATGCAGAACCGGAGATATCTTGGTTTCGGTCGGGTTTCACGCTGAGATATGCATTTTCTACGATAATCTTGGTGAGACTTCTGTCAGAAGTATGCAGGATCTTCGAGAACGCTCTTTTCGAGCTACTTATTGCGACAAACACGTTATCTGGTGTTTTCACCACTCCACAGTGCGTATGATATGCAGAACCGGCGATATCTTGGTTTTCGTGGGGTTTCAAGCTGAGATATGCATTTTCTGCGATAATCTTGGTGAGACTTCTGTCCGAAGTATGCTGAAACATCGAGATGGCTCTTTTCGAGCTAGTTAATGCGAGAAAAACCTTATCCGGTGTTTTCACCACTCCACAGTGCGTTTGATATGCAGAACCAGCGATATCTTGGCTTTCGTGGGGTTTCAAGCTGAGATATGCATTTTTTACGGTAATCTTGGTGAGACTTCTGTCCGAAGTATGAAGAAACATCGAGATCGCTCTATTCGAGCTATTTATTGCGAGAAACAGGTTTTCTGGGGTTTTCACCACTCCAGAGTTCGTTGGATATGCAGAACCGGAGATATCTTGGTTTTCGTGGTGTTTCCAGCTGAGATATGCATTTTCTGCGATAATCTTGGTGGGTCTTCTGTCAGAAGTATGCAGGATCTTCGAGAACGCTCTTTTCGAGCTACTTATTGCGACAAACACGTTTACTGGTGTTTTCACCACTCCACGGTACGTTTGATGTGCAGAACCGGAGATAACTCGGTTTTCGTCGGGTTTCAAGCTGATATATGCATTTTCTACGATAATCTTGGTGAGACTTCTGTCAGAAGTATGCAGGATCTTCGAGAACGCTCTTTTCGAGCTACTTATTGCGACAAACACGTTATCTGGTGTTTTCAGCACTCCACAGTGCGTTTGATATGCAGAACCGGCAATATCTTGGTTTTCGTGGGGTTTCAAGCTGAGATATGCATTTTCTGCGATAATCTTGGTGATACTTCTGTCCGAAGTATGCTGAATCATCGAGATCGCTCTTTTCGAGCTAGTTAGTGCGAGAAACACGTTATCTGGTGTTTTCACCACTCCACAGTGCGTTTGATATGCAGAACAGTAGATATCTTGGTTTTCGTGGGGTTTCAAGCTGAGATATGCATTTTCTGCGATAATCTTGTTGAGACTTCTGTCCGAAGTATGCAGAATCATCTAGATCGCTCGTTTCGAGCTATTTAATGCGAGAAACACGTTATCTGTTGTTTTTACCACTCCACAGTGCGTTGGATATGCAGAACCGGAGATATTTTGGTTTTCGTCAGGTTTGAAGCTGAGATATGAATTTTCTACGATAAGCTTGGTGAAACATCTGTCCGAAGTATGCAGAAACGTCGAGAGCGCTCTTTTCGAGCTATTTAATGCGAGAAACACGTTTTCTGGGGTTTTCACCACTCCACAGTTCGTTGGATATGCAGAACAGTAGATATCGTGGTTTTCGTGGGGTTTCAAGCAGAGATATGCATTTTCTGCGATAATCTTGTCGAGACTTCTGTTAGAAGTATGCAGAATCATCGAGATCGCACGTTTCGAGCTATTTAATGCGAGAAACACGTTATCTGGTGTTTTCACCACTCCGCAGTTGGTTGGATATGCAGAACCGGCGATATTTTGGTTTTCGTCGGGTTTCCAGCTGAGATATGCATTTTCTACGATAATCTTGGTGAAACATCTGTCCGAAGTATGCCGAAACATCGAGAGCGCTCTTTTCGAGCTATTTAATGCGATAAACACGTTTTCTGGGGTTTTCACCACTCCACAGTTCGTTGGATATGCAGAACAGTAGATATCGTGGTTTTCGTGGGGTTTCAAGCAGAGATATGCATTTTCTGCGATAATCTTGGCGAGACTTCTGTTAGAAGTATGCTGAATCATCGAGATCGCTCTTTTCGAGCTAGTTAGTGCGAGAAACACGTTATCTGATGTTTTCACCACTCCACAGTGCGTTTGATATGCAGAACAGTACATATCTTGGTTTTCGTGGAGTTTCAAGCTGAGATATGCATTTTCTGCGATAATCTTGGTGGGTCTTTTGTCAGAAGTATGCAGAATCGTCTAGATCGCTCTTTTCGAGCTACTTAATGCACGAAACACGTTTTCTGGTGTTTTCACCACTCCACAGTACGTTTGACATGCAGAACCGGAGATATCTTGGTTTCGGTCGGGTTTCAAGCTGAGATATGCATTTTCTACGATAATCCTGGTGAGACTTCTGTCAGAAGTATGCAGAATCTTCGAGAACGCTCTCTTCGAGCTATTTAATGCGAGAAACACGTTATCTGGTGTTTTCACCACTCCACAGTGCGTTTGATATGCAGTACCAGCGATATCTTGGTTTTCGTGGGGTTTCAAGCTCAGATATGCATTTTACAGATAATCTTCTTGAGACTTCTGTCCGAAGTATGCAGAATCATCGAGATCGCTCTATTCGAGCTATTTAATGCGAGAAACACGTTCTCTGGTTGTTTCCACCACTCCACAGTGCGTTTGATATGCAGAACCTGCAACATCTTGATTTTCGTGAGGTTTCGAGCTGAGATATGCATTTTCTGCGATAATATTGGTGAGACTTCAGTCGGAAGTATGCAGAATCATCTAGATCGCTCTTTTCGAGCTACTTAATGCACGAAACACGTAGTCTGGTGTTTTCACCACTCCACAGTGCGTTTGACATGCAGAACCGGAGATATCTTTGTTTCGGTAGGGTTTCAAACTGTGATATGCATTTTCTACGATAATCCTGGTGTGACTTCTGTCAGAAGTATGCAGAATCATCGAGAACGCTCGTTTCGAGCTACATAATGCGAGAAACACGTTATCTGGTGTTTTCACCACTCCACAGTGCGTTGGATATGCAGAACCGCAGATATTTTGGTTTTCGTCGGGTTTCAAGTTGAGATATGCATTTTTTACGATAATTTTGGTGAGAGTTCTGTCAGAAGTTTGCAGAAGCATCGAGATCGCTCGTTTCGAGCTATTTAATGCGAGAAACACGTTATCTGATGTTTTCACCACTCCACAGTGCGTTGGATATGCAGAACCGCAGATATTTTGGTTTTCGTCGGGTTTCAAGCTGAGATATGCATTTTATACGATAAGCTTGGTGAAACATCTGTCCGAAGTATGCAGAAACGTCGAGAGCGCTCTTTTCGAGCTATTTAATGCGAGAAACAGGTTTTCTGGGGTTTTCACCACTCCACAGTTCGTTGGATATGCAGAACCGGAGATATCTTGGTTTTCGTGGTGTTTCCAGCTGAGATATGCATTTTCTGCGATAATCTTGGTGGGTCTTTTGTCAGAAGTATGCAGAATCATCTAGATCGCTCTTTTCGAGCTACTTAATGCTCGAAACACGCTTTCTGGTGTTTTCACCACTCCACAGTACGTTTGACATGCAGAACCGGAGATATCTTGGTTTCGGTCGGGTTTCAAGCTGGGATATGCATTTTCTACGATAATCCTGGTGAGACTTCTGTGAGAAGTATGCAGAATCTTCGAGAACGCTCTTTTCGAGCTACTTAATGCGCGAAACACGTTTTCTGGTGTTTTCACCACTCCACGGTACGTTTGATGTGCAGAACCGGAGATAACTCGGTTTTCGTGGGGTTTCAAGCAGAGATATGCATTTTCTGCGATAATCTTGGCGAGACTTCTGTTAGAAGTATGCAGAATCATCGAGATCGCACTTCTCGAGCTATTTAATGCGAGAAACACGTTATCTGGTGTTTTCACCACTCCGCAGTTGGTTGGATATGCAGAACCGGAGATATCTTGGTTTCGGTCGGGTTTCAAGCTGGGATATGCATTTTCTACGATAATCCTGGTGAGACTTCTGTCAGAAGTATGCAGAATCTTCGAGAACGCTCTTTTCGAGCTACTTAATGCGCGAAACACGTTTTCTGGTGTTTTCACCACTCCACGGTACGTTTGATGTGCAGAACCGGAGATAACTCGGTTTTCGTGGGGTTTCAAGCAGAGATATGCATTTTCTGCGATAATCTTGGCGAGACTTCTGTTAGAAGTATGCAGAATCATCGAGATCGCACTTTTCGAGCTATTTAATGCGAGAAACACGTTATCTGGTGTTTTCACCACTCCGCAGTTGGTTGGATATGCAGAACCGGCGATATTTTCGTTTTCGTCGGGTTTCAAGCTGAGATATGCATTTTCTACGATAATCTTGGTGAAACATCTGTCCCAAGTATGCCGAAACATCGAGAGCGCTCTTTTCGAGCTATTTAATGCGATAAACACGTTTTCTGGGGTTTTCACCACTCCGCAGTTCGTTGGATATGCAGAACAGTAGATATATTGGTGTTCGTGGGGTTTCAAGCAGAGATATGCATTTTCTGCGATAATCTTGGTGAGACTTCTGTTAGAAGTATGCAGAATCATCGAGATCGCACTTTTCGAGCTACTTAATGCGAGAAACACGTTATCTGGTGTTTTCACCACTCCACAGTTGGTTTGATATGCAGAACCGGCGATATTTTGGTTTTCGTCGGGTTTCATGCTGAGATATGCATTTTCTACGATAATCTTGGTGAAACATCTGCCCGAAGTATGTAGAAACATCGAGAGCGCTCTTTTCGAGCTATTTAATGCGAGAAACTCGTTATGTTGTGTTTTCACCACTCCACAGTTCGTTGGATATGCAGAACAGTAGATATCGTGGTTTTCGTGGGGTTTCAAGCAGAGATATGCATTTTCTGCGATAATCTTGGCGAGACTTCTGTTAGAAGTATGCAGAATCATCGAGATCGCACTTTTCGAGCTATTTAATGCGAGAAACACGTTATCTGGTGTTTTCACCACTCCGCAGTTGGTTGGATATGCAGAACCGGCAATATTTTGGTTTTCGTCGGGTTTCAAGCTGAGATATGCATTTTCTACGATAATCTTGGTGAAACATCTGTCCGAAGTATGCCGAAACATCGAGAGCGCTCTTTTCGAGCTATTTAATGCGAGAAACACGTTTTCAGGGTGTTTTCACCACTCCACGGTTGGTTTGATTTGCAGAACCGGCGATATTTTGGTTTTCGTCGGGTTTCAAGCTGAGATATGCATTTTCTACGATAATCCTGGTGAGACTTCTGTCAGAAGTATGCAGAATCTTCGAGAACGCTCTTTTCGAGCTACTTAATGCGCGTAACACGTTTTCTGGTGTTTTCACCACTCCACAGTTGGTTTGATATGCAGAACCGGCGATATTTTGGTTTTCGTCGGGTTTCATGCTGAGATATGCATTTTCTACGATAATCTTGGTGAAACATCTGCCCGAAGTATGTAGAAACATCGAGAGCGCTCTTTTCGAGCTATTTAATGCGAGAAACTCGTTATGTTGTGTTTTCACCACTCCACAGTTCGTTGGATATGCAGAACAGTAGATATCGTGGTTTTCGTGGGGTTTCAAGCAGAGATATGCATTTTCTGCGATAATCTTGGCGAGACTTCTGTTAGAAGTATGCAGAATCATCGAGATCGCACTTTTCGAGCTATTTAATGCGAGAAACACGTTATCTGGTGTTTTCACCACTCCGCAGTTGGTTGGATATGCAGAACCGGCAATATTTTGGTTTTCGTCGGGTTTCAAGCTGAGATATGCATTTTCTACGATAATCTTGGTGAAACATCTGTCCGAAGTATGCCGAAACATCGAGAGCGCTCTTTTCGAGCTATTTAATGCGATAAACACGTTTTCTGGGGTTTTCACCACTCCACAGTGCGTTTGATATGCAGAACAGTACATATCTTGGTTTTCGTGGGGTTTCAAGCTGAGATATGCATTTTCTGCGATAATCTTGGTGGGTCTTTTGTCAGAAGTATGCAGAATTGTCTAGATCGCTCTTTTCGAGCTACTTAATGCACGAAACACGTTTTCTGGTGTTTTCACCACTCCACAGTACGTTTGACATGCCGAACCGGAGATATCTTGGTTTCGGTCGGGTTTCAAGCTGAGATATGCATTTTCTACGATAATCCTTTTGAGACTTCTGTCAGAAGTATGCAGAATCTTCGAGAACGCTCTCTTCGAGCTATTTAATGCGAGAAACACGTTATCTGGTGTTTTCACCACTCCACAGTGCGTTTGATATGCAGTACCAGCGATATCTTGGTTTTCGTGGGGTTTCAAGCTCAGATATGCATTTTACAGATAATCTTCTTGAGACTTCTGTCCGAAGTATGCAGAATCATCGAGATCGCTCTATTCGAGCTATTTAATGCGAGAAACACGTTCTCTGGTTGTTTCCACCACTCCACAGTGCGTTTGATATGCAGAACCGGCAACATCTTGATTTTCGTGAGGTTTCGAGCTGAGATATGCATTTTCTGCGATAATATTGGTGAGACTTCAGTCGGAAGTATGCAGAATCATCTAGATCGCTCTTTTCGAGCTACTTAATGCACGAAACACGTAGTCTGGTGTTTTCACCACTCCACAGTGCGTTTGACATGCAGAACCGGAGATATCTTGGTTTCGGTCGGGTTTCAAACTGTGATATGCATTTTCTACGATAATCCTGGTGTGACTTCTGTCAGAAGTATGCAGAATCATCGAGAACGCTCGTTTCGAGCTACATAATGCGAGAAACACGTTATCTGGTGTTTTCACCACTCCACAATGCGTTGGATATGCAGAACCGCAGATATTTTGGTTTTCGTCGGGTTTCAAGTTGAGATATGCATTTTTTACGATAATTTTGGTGAGAGTTCTGTCCGAAGTTTGCAGAAGCATCGAGATCGCTCGTTTCGAGCTATTTAATGCGAGAAACACGTTATCTGATGTTTTCACCACTCCACAGTGCGTTGGATATGCAGAACCGCAGATATTTTGGTTTTCGTCGGGTTTCAAGCTGAGATATGCATTTTATACGATAAGCTTGGTGAAACATCTGTCCGAAGTATGCAGAAACGTCGAGAGCGCTCTTTTCGTGCTATTTAATGCGAGAAACAGGTTTTCTGGTGTTTTCACTACTCCACGGTACGTTTGATGTGCAGAACCGGAGATAACTCGGTTTTCGTCGGGTTTCAAGCTGAGATATGCATTTTCTACGATAATCTTGGTGAGACTTCTGTCAGAAGTATGCAGGATCTTCGAGAACTCTCTTTTCGAGCTACTTATTGCGACAAACACGTTATCTGGTGTTTTCAGCACTCCACAGTGCGTTTGATATGCAGAACCGGCAATATGTTGGTTTTCGTGGGGTTTCAAGCTGAGATATGCATTTTCTACGATAATCTTGGTGAGACTTCTGTCAGAAGTATGCAGGATCTTCGAGAACTCTCTTTTCGAGCTACTTATTGCGACAAACACGTTATCTGGTGTTTTCAGCACTCCACAGTGCGTTTGATATGCAGAACCGGCAATATCTTGGTTTTCGTGGGGTTTCAAGCTGAGATATGCATTTTCTGCGATAATCTTGGTGATACTTCTGTCCGAAGTATGCTGAATCATCGAGATCGCTCTTTTCGAGCTAGTTAGTGCGAGAAACACGTTATCTGGTGTTTTCACCACTCCACAGTGCGTTTGATATGCAGAACAGTAGATATCTTGGTTTTCGTGGGGTTTCAAGCTGAGATATGCATTTTCTGCGATAATCTTGGTGGGTCCTTTGTCAGAAGTATGCAGAATCATCTAGATCGCTCTTTTCGAGCTACTTAATGCTCGAAACACGCTTTCTGGTGTTTTCACCACTCCACAGTACGTTTGACATGCAGAACCGGAGATATCTTGGTTTCGGTCGGGTTTCACGCTGAGATATGCATTTTCTACGATAATCTTGGTGAGACTTCTGTCAGAAGTATGCAGGATCTTCGAGAACGCTCTTTTCGAGCTACTTATTGCGACAAACACGTTATCTGGTGTTTTCACCACTCCACAGTGCGTATGATATGCAGAACCGGCGATATCTTGGTTTTCGTGGGGTTTCAAGCTGAGATATGCATTTTCTGCGATAATCTTGGTGAGACTTCTGTCCGAAGTATGCTGAAACATCGAGATGGCTCTTTTCGAGCTAGTTAATGCGAGAAAAACCTTATCCGGTGTTTTCACCACTCCACAGTGCGTTTGATATGCAGAACCAGCGATATCTTGGCTTTCGTGGGGTTTCAAGCTGAGATATGCATTTTTTACGGTAATCTTGGTGAGACTTCTGTCCGAAGTATGAAGAAACATCGAGATCGCTCTATTCGAGCTATTTATTGCGAGAAACAGGTTTTCTGGGGTTTTCACCACTCCAGAGTTCGTTGGATATGCAGAACCGGAGATATCTTGGTTTTCGTGGTGTTTCCAGCTGAGATATGCATTTTCTGCGATAATCTTGGTGGGTCTTCTGTCAGAAGTATGCAGGATCTTCGAGAACGCTCTTTTCGAGCTACTTATTGCGACAAACACGTTTACTGGTGTTTTCACCACTCCACGGTACGTTTGATGTGCAGAACCGGAGATAACTCGGTTTTCGTCGGGTTTCAAGCTGATATATGCATTTTCTACGATAATCTTGGTGAGACTTCTGTCAGAAGTATGCAGGATCTTCGAGAACGCTCTTTTCGAGCTACTTATTGCGACAAACACGTTATCTGGTGTTTTCAGCACTCCACAGTGCGTTTGATATGCAGAACCGGCAATATCTTGGTTTTCGTGGGGTTTCAAGCTGAGATATGCATTTTCTGCGATAATCTTGGTGATACTTCTGTCCGAAGTATGCTGAATCATCGAGATCGCTCTTTTCGAGCTAGTTAGTGCGAGAAACACGTTATCTGGTGTTTTCACCACTCCACAGTGCGTTTGATATGCAGAACAGTAGATATCTTGGTTTTCGTGGGGTTTCAAGCTGAGATATGCATTTTCTGCGATAATCTTGTTGAGACTTCTGTCCGAAGTATGCAGAATCATCTAGATCGCTCGTTTCGAGCTATTTAATGCGAGAAACACGTTATCTGTTGTTTTTACCACTCCACAGTGCGTTGGATATGCAGAACCGGAGATATTTTGGTTTTCGTCAGGTTTGAAGCTGAGATATGCATTTTCTACGATAAGCTTGGTGAAACATCTGTCCGAAGTATGCAGAAACGTCGAGAGCGCTCTTTTCGAGCTATTTAATGCGAGAAACACGTTTTCTGGGGTTTTCACCACTCCACAGTTCGTTGGATATGCAGAACAGTAGATATCGTGGTTTTCGTGGGGTTTCAAGCAGAGATATGCATTTTCTGCGATAATCTTGTCGAGACTTCTGTTAGAAGTATGCAGAATCATCGAGATCGCACGTTTCGAGCTATTTAATGCGAGAAACACGTTATCTGGTGTTTTCACCACTCCGCAGTTGGTTGGATATGCAGAACCGGCGATATTTTGG
This sequence comes from Anthophora plumipes, assembly GCA_951804975.1. Classification (NCBI taxonomy): domain Eukaryota; kingdom Metazoa; phylum Arthropoda; class Insecta; order Hymenoptera; family Apidae; genus Anthophora; species Anthophora plumipes. The sequence goes on along the minus strand of CATORF010000206.1, from coordinate 7,794,734 downwards.
TTTTCGTCGGGTTTCCAGCTGAGATATGCATTTTCTACGATAATCTTGGTGAAACATCTGTCCGAAGTATGCCGAAACATCGAGAGCGCTCTTTTCGAGCTATTTAATGCGATAAACACGTTTTCTGGGGTTTTCACCACTCCACAGTTCGTTGGATATGCAGAACAGTAGATATCGTGGTTTTCGTGGGGTTTCAAGCAGAGATATGCATTTTCTGCGATAATCTTGGCGAGACTTCTGTTAGAAGTATGCTGAATCATCGAGATCGCTCTTTTCGAGCTAGTTAGTGCGAGAAACACGTTATCTGATGTTTTCACCACTCCACAGTGCGTTTGATATGCAGAACAGTACATATCTTGGTTTTCGTGGAGTTTCAAGCTGAGATATGCATTTTCTGCGATAATCTTGGTGGGTCTTTTGTCAGAAGTATGCAGAATCGTCTAGATCGCTCTTTTCGAGCTACTTAATGCACGAAACACGTTTTCTGGTGTTTTCACCACTCCACAGTACGTTTGACATGCAGAACCGGAGATATCTTGGTTTCGGTCGGGTTTCAAGCTGAGATATGCATTTTCTACGATAATCCTGGTGAGACTTCTGTCAGAAGTATGCAGAATCTTCGAGAACGCTCTCTTCGAGCTATTTAATGCGAGAAACACGTTATCTGGTGTTTTCACCACTCCACAGTGCGTTTGATATGCAGTACCAGCGATATCTTGGTTTTCGTGGGGTTTCAAGCTCAGATATGCATTTTACAGATAATCTTCTTGAGACTTCTGTCCGAAGTATGCAGAATCATCGAGATCGCTCTATTCGAGCTATTTAATGCGAGAAACACGTTCTCTGGTTGTTTCCACCACTCCACAGTGCGTTTGATATGCAGAACCTGCAACATCTTGATTTTCGTGAGGTTTCGAGCTGAGATATGCATTTTCTGCGATAATATTGGTGAGACTTCAGTCGGAAGTATGCAGAATCATCTAGATCGCTCTTTTCGAGCTACTTAATGCACGAAACACGTAGTCTGGTGTTTTCACCACTCCACAGTGCGTTTGACATGCAGAACCGGAGATATCTTTGTTTCGGTAGGGTTTCAAACTGTGATATGCATTTTCTACGATAATCCTGGTGTGACTTCTGTCAGAAGTATGCAGAATCATCGAGAACGCTCGTTTCGAGCTACATAATGCGAGAAACACGTTATCTGGTGTTTTCACCACTCCACAGTGCGTTGGATATGCAGAACCGCAGATATTTTGGTTTTCGTCGGGTTTCAAGTTGAGATATGCATTTTTTACGATAATTTTGGTGAGAGTTCTGTCAGAAGTTTGCAGAAGCATCGAGATCGCTCGTTTCGAGCTATTTAATGCGAGAAACACGTTATCTGATGTTTTCACCACTCCACAGTGCGTTGGATATGCAGAACCGCAGATATTTTGGTTTTCGTCGGGTTTCAAGCTGAGATATGCATTTTATACGATAAGCTTGGTGAAACATCTGTCCGAAGTATGCAGAAACGTCGAGAGCGCTCTTTTCGAGCTATTTAATGCGAGAAACAGGTTTTCTGGGGTTTTCACCACTCCACAGTTCGTTGGATATGCAGAACCGGAGATATCTTGGTTTTCGTGGTGTTTCCAGCTGAGATATGCATTTTCTGCGATAATCTTGGTGGGTCTTTTGTCAGAAGTATGCAGAATCATCTAGATCGCTCTTTTCGAGCTACTTAATGCTCGAAACACGCTTTCTGGTGTTTTCACCACTCCACAGTACGTTTGACATGCAGAACCGGAGATATCTTGGTTTCGGTCGGGTTTCAAGCTGGGATATGCATTTTCTACGATAATCCTGGTGAGACTTCTGTGAGAAGTATGCAGAATCTTCGAGAACGCTCTTTTCGAGCTACTTAATGCGCGAAACACGTTTTCTGGTGTTTTCACCACTCCACGGTACGTTTGATGTGCAGAACCGGAGATAACTCGGTTTTCGTGGGGTTTCAAGCAGAGATATGCATTTTCTGCGATAATCTTGGCGAGACTTCTGTTAGAAGTATGCAGAATCATCGAGATCGCACTTCTCGAGCTATTTAATGCGAGAAACACGTTATCTGGTGTTTTCACCACTCCGCAGTTGGTTGGATATGCAGAACCGGAGATATCTTGGTTTCGGTCGGGTTTCAAGCTGGGATATGCATTTTCTACGATAATCCTGGTGAGACTTCTGTCAGAAGTATGCAGAATCTTCGAGAACGCTCTTTTCGAGCTACTTAATGCGCGAAACACGTTTTCTGGTGTTTTCACCACTCCACGGTACGTTTGATGTGCAGAACCGGAGATAACTCGGTTTTCGTGGGGTTTCAAGCAGAGATATGCATTTTCTGCGATAATCTTGGCGAGACTTCTGTTAGAAGTATGCAGAATCATCGAGATCGCACTTTTCGAGCTATTTAATGCGAGAAACACGTTATCTGGTGTTTTCACCACTCCGCAGTTGGTTGGATATGCAGAACCGGCGATATTTTCGTTTTCGTCGGGTTTCAAGCTGAGATATGCATTTTCTACGATAATCTTGGTGAAACATCTGTCCCAAGTATGCCGAAACATCGAGAGCGCTCTTTTCGAGCTATTTAATGCGATAAACACGTTTTCTGGGGTTTTCACCACTCCGCAGTTCGTTGGATATGCAGAACAGTAGATATATTGGTGTTCGTGGGGTTTCAAGCAGAGATATGCATTTTCTGCGATAATCTTGGTGAGACTTCTGTTAGAAGTATGCAGAATCATCGAGATCGCACTTTTCGAGCTACTTAATGCGAGAAACACGTTATCTGGTGTTTTCACCACTCCACAGTTGGTTTGATATGCAGAACCGGCGATATTTTGGTTTTCGTCGGGTTTCAAGCTGAGATATGCATTTTCTACGATAATCCTGGTGAGACTTCTGTCCGAAGTATGCTTAATTATCGAGATCGCTCGTTTCGAGCTATTCAATGCGAGAAACACGTTATCTGGTGTTTTCACCACTCCACAGTGCGTATGATATGCAGAACCGGCGATATCTTGGTTTTCGTGGGGTTTCAAGCTGAGATATGCTTTTTCTGCGATAATCTTGGTGAGACTTCTGTCCGAAGTATGCTGAAACATCGAGATCGCTCTTTTCGAGCTAGTTAATGCGAGAAAAACCTTATCCGGTGTTTTCACCACTCCACAATGCGTTAGATATGCAGAACCAGCGATATCTTGGCTTTCGTGGGGTTTCAAGCTGAGATATGCATTTTTTACGATAATCTTGGTGAGACTTCTGTCCGAAGTATGAAGAATCATCGAGATCGCTCTATTCGAGCTATTTAATGCGAGAAACACGTTCTCAGGGTGTTTTCACCACTCCACAGTTGGTTTGATATGCAGAACCGGCGATATTTTGGTTTTCGTCGGGGTTCAAGCTGAGATATGCATTTTCTACGATAATCCTGGTGAGACTTCTGTCAGAAGTATGCAGAATCTTCGAGAACGCTCTTTTCGAGCTATTTGATGCGCGAAACACGTTTTCTGGTGTTTTCACCACTCCACAGTTGGTTTGATATGCAGAACCGGCGATATTTTGGTTTTCGTCGGGTTTCATGCTGAGATATGCATTTTCTACGATAATCTTGGTGAAACATCTGCCCGAAGTATGTAGAAACATCGAGAGCGCTCTTTTCGAGCTACTTATTGCGACAAACACGTTATCTGGTGTTTTCTGCACTCCACAGTGCGTTTAATATGCAGAACCAGCGATATCTTGGTTTTCGTGGGGTTACAAGCTGAGATATGCATTTTTTACGATAATCTTGGTGAGACTTCTGTCCGAAGTATGCTTAATTATCGAGATCGCTCGTTTCGAGCTATTCAATGCGAGAAACACGTTTTCTGGTGTTTTCACCACTCCACAGTGCGTATGATATGCAGAACCGGCGATATCTTGGTTTTCGTGGGGTTTCAAGCTGAGATATGCATTTTCTGCGATAATCTTGGTGAGACTTCTGTCCGAAGTATGCTGAAACATCGAGATCGCTCGTTTCGAGCTATTTAATGCGAGAAACACGTTATCTGGTGTTTTCACCACTCCACAGTGCGTTTGATATGCAGAACCGGCGATATCTTGGTTTTCGTGGGGTTTCAAGCTGAGATATGCATTTTCTGCGATAATCTTGGTGAGACTTCTGTCCGAAGTATGCTGAATCATCGAGATCGCTCTGTTCGAGCTAGTTAGTGCCAGAAACACGTTATCTGGTGTTTTCACCACTCCACAGTGCGTTTGATATGCAGAACAGTAGATATCTTTGTTTTCGTGGGGTTTCAAGCTGAGATATGCATTTTCTGCGATAATATTGGTGAGACTTCAGTCAGAAGTATGCAGAATCATCTAGATCGCTCTTTTCGAGCTACTTAATGCACGAAACACGTAGTCTGGTGTTTTCACCACTCCACAGTGCGTTTGACATGCAGAACCGGAGATATCTTGGTTTCGGTCGGGTTTCAAACTGAGATATGCATTTTCTACGATAATCCTGGTGAGACTTCTGTCAGAAGTATGCAGAATCATCGAAAACGCTCGTTTCGAGCTACATAATGCGAGAAACACGTTATCTGGTGTTTTCACCACTCCACAGTGCGTTTGATATGCAGAACAGTAGATATCTTGGTTTTCGTGGGGTTTCAAGCTGAGATATGCATTTTCTGCGATAATCTTGTTGAGACTTCTGTCCGAAGTATGCAGAATCATCGAGATCGCTCGTTTCGAGCTATTTAATGCGAGAAATACGTTATCTGGTGTTTTCACCACTCCACAGTGCGTATGATATGCAGAACCGACGATATCTTGGTTTTCGTGGGGTTTCAAGCTGAGATATGCATTTTCTGCGATAATCTTGGTGAGACTTCTGTCCGAAGTATGCTGAAACATCGAGATCGCTCGTTTCGAGCTATTTAATGCGAGAAACACGTTATCTGGTGTTTTCACCACTCCACAGTGCGTTTGATATGCAGAACCGGCGATATCTTGGTTTTCGTGGGGTTTCAAGCTGAGATATGCATTTTCTGCGATAATCTTGGTGAGACTTCTGTCCGAAGTATGCTGAATCATCGAGATCGCTCTGTTCGAGCTAGTTAGTGCGAGAAACACGTTATCTGGTGTTTTCACCACTCCACAGTGCGTTTGATATGCAGAACAGTAGATATCTTGGTTTTCGTGGGGTATCAAGCTGAGATATGCATTTTCTGCGATAATCTTGGTGAGACTTCTGTCCGAAGTATGCTGAATCATCGAGATCGCTCGTTTCGAGCTATTCAATGCGAGAAACACGTTATCTGGTGTTTTCACCACTCCACAGTGCGTATGATATGCAGAACCGGCGATATCTTGGTTTTCGTGGGGTTTCAAGATGAGATATGCATTTTCTGCGATAATCTTGGTGAGACTTCTGTCCGAAGTATGCTGAAACGACGACATCGCTCGTTTCGAGCTATTTAATGCGAGAAACACGTTATCTGGTGTTTTCACCACTCCACAGTGAGTTTGATATGCAGAACAGTAGATATCTTGGTTTTCGTGGGGTTTCAAGCTGAGATATGCATTTTCTGCGATAATCTTGGTGAGACTTCTGTCCGAAGTATGCAGAATCATCGAGATCGCTCGTTTCGAGCTATTTAATGCGAGAAACACGTTATCTGGTGTTTTTACCACTCCACAGTGCGTTTGATATGCAGAACAGTAGATATCTTGGTTTTCGTGGGGTTTCAAGCTGAGACATGCATTTTCTGCGATAATCTTGTTGAGACTTCTGTCCGAAGTATGCAGAAACATCGAGAGCGCTCTTTTCGAGCTATTTAATGCGAGAAACTCGTTCTCTGGGGTTTTCAACACTCCACAGTTCGTTGGATATGCAGAACCGGAGATATCTTGGTTTTCGTGGGGTTTCAAGCTGAGATATGCATTTCCTGCGATAATCTTGGTGAGACTTCTGTCCGAAGTATGCTGAATCATCTAGATCGCTCTTTTCGTGCTATGTAATGGGAGAAACACGTCATCTGGTGTTTTCACCACACCACAGTGCGTTTGATATGCAGAACCAGCGATATCTTGGTTTTCGTGGCATTTCATGCTGAGATACGCATTTCCTGCGATAATCTTGGTGAGACTTCTGTCCGAAGTATGCTGAATCATCGAGATCGCTCGTTTCCAGCTATTTAATGCGAGAAACAAGTTATCTGGTGTTTTCACCACTCCACAGTGCGTTTGATATGCAGAAACAGCGATATCTTGGTTTTCGTTGGGTTTCAAGCTGAGATATGCATTTTTTTACGATAACCTTGGTGAGACTTCTGTCCGAAGTATGCTTAATCATCGAGATCGCTCGTTTCGAGCTATTTAATGCGAGAAACAAGTTATCTGGTGTTTTCACCACTCCACAGTGCGTTTGATATGCAGAACCAGCGATATCTTGGTTTACGTGGGGTTTCAAGCTCAGATATGCATTTTCTGCGATAATCTTGGTGAGACTTCAGTCCGAAGTATGCAGAATCATCGAGATCGTACTATTCGAGCTATTTAATGCGAAAAACACGTTATCTGGTGTTTTCACCACTCCACAGTGCGTTTGATATGCAGAACCAGCGAAATCTTGGTTTTCGTTGGGTTTCAAGCTGAGATATGCATTTTTTACGATAATCATGGTGAGACTTCTGTCCGAAGTATGCAGAATCATCGAGATCGCACTTTTCGAGCTATTTAATGCGACAAACACGTTATCTGGTGTTTTCACCACTCCGCAGTGCGTTTGATATGCAGAACCAGCGATATCTTGGTTTTCGTGGGGTTTCAAGCTCAGATATGCATTTTCTGCGATAATCTTGGTGAGACTTCTGTGCGAAGTATGCAGAGTCTTCGAGATCGTACTTTTCGAGCTATTTAATGCGACAAACACGTTTTCTGGGGTTTTCACCACTCCACAGTACGTTGGATATGCAGAACAGGAGATATCTTGGTTTTCGTGGGGTTTCTAGCAGAGATATGCATTTTCAGCGATAATCTTGGTGAGACCTCTGTCCGAAGTATGCAGAAACATGGAGATCGCTCTTTTCGACCTATTGAATGCGACAAACACGTTATCTGGTGTTTTCACCACTCCACAGTGCGTATGATATGCAGAACCGACGATATCTTGGTTTTCGTGGGGTTTCAAGCTCAGATATGCATTTTCTGCGATAATCTTGGTGAGACTTCTGTCCGAAGTATGCAGAGTCATCGAGATCGCTCTTTTCGAGCTATTTAATGCGAGAAACAAGTTATCTGGTATTTTCACCACTCCGCAGTGCGTTTGATATGCAGAACCAGCGATATCTTGGTTTTCGTGGGGTTTCAAGCTCAGATATGCATTTTCTGCGATAATCTTGGTGAGACTTCTGTCCGAAGTATGCAGAGTCATCGAGATCGTACTTTTCGAGCTATTCAATGCGAGAAACACGTTTTCTGGGGTCTTCACCACTCCACAGTTCGTTGGATATGCAGAACAGGAGATATCTTGGTTTTCGTGGGGTTTCTAGCAGAGATATGCATTTTCTGCGATAATCTAGGTGAGACTTCTGTCCGAAGTATGCAGAATCATCGAGATCGCACTTTTCGAGCTATTTAATGCGACAAACACGTTATCTGGTGTTTTCACCACTCCGCAGTGCGTTTGATATGCAGAACCAGCGATATCTTGGTTTTCGTGGGGTTTCAAGCTCAGATATGCATTTTCTGCGATAATCTTGGTGAGACTTCTGTGCGAAGTATGCAGAGTCTTCGAGATCGTACTTTTCGAGCTATTTAATGCGACAAACACGTTTTCTGGGGTTTTCACCACTCCACAGTACGTTGGATATGCAGAACAGGAGATATCTTGGTTTTCGTGGGGTTTCTAGCAGAGATATGCATTTTCAGCGATAATCTTGGTGAGACCTCTGTCCGAAGTATGCAGAAACATGGAGATCGCTCTTTTCGACCTATTGAATGCGAGAAACACGTTATCTGGTGTTTTCACCACTCCACAGTGCGTTTGATATGCAGAACCAGCGAAATCTTGGTTTTCGATGGGTTTCAAGCTGAGATATGCATTTTTTACGATAATCATGGTGAGACTTCTGTACGAAGTATGCAGAATCATCGAGATCGCACTTTTCGAGCTATTTAATGCGACAAACACGTTATCTGGTGTTTTCAGCACACCACAGTGCGTTTGATATGCAGAACCAGCGATATCTTGGTTTTCGTGGGGTTTCAAGCTCAGATATGCATTTTCTGCGATAATCTTGGTGAGACTTCTGTCCGAAGTATGCAGAGTCATCGAGATCGTACTTTTCGAGCTATTCAATGCGAGAAACACGTTTTCTGGGGTTTTCACCACTCCACAGTTCGTTGGATATGCAGAACAGGAGATATCTTGGTTTTCGTGGGGTTTCTAGCAGAGATATGCATTTTCTGCGATAATCTAGGTGAGACTTCTGTCCGAAGTATGCTTAATCATCGAGATCGCACGTTTCGAGCTATTTAATGCGACAAACACGTTATCTGGTGTTTTCAGCACACCACAGTGCGTTTGATATGCAGAACCAGCGAAATCTTGGTTTTCGTGGGGTTTCAAGCTGAGATATGCATTTTTTACGATAATCTTGGTGAGACTTCTGTCCGAAGTATGCTTAATCATCGAGATCGCTCTATTCGAGCTATTTAATGCGAGAAACACGTTATCTGGTGTTTTCACCACTCCACAGTGCGTATGATATGCAGAACCAGCGATATCTTGGTTTTCGTGGGGTTTCAAGCTCAGATATGCATTTTCTGCAATAATCTTGGTGAGACTTCTGTCCGAAGTATGCAGAGTCATCGAGATCGTACTTTTCGAGCTATTCAATGCGAGAAACACGTTTTCTGGGGTTTTCACCACTCCACAGTTCGTTGGATATGCAGAACAGGAGATATCTTGGTTTTCGTGGGGTTTCTAGCAGAGATATGCATTTTCTGCGATAATCTAGGTGAGACTTCTGTCCGAAGTATGCTTAATCATCGAGATCGCTCGTTTCGAGCTATTTAATGCGACAAACACGTTATCTGGTGTTTTCAGCACACCACAGTGCGTTTGATATGCAGAACCAGCGAAATCTTGGTTTTCGTGGGGTTTCAAGCTGAGATATGCATTTTTTACGATAATCTTCTTGAGACTTCTGTCCGAAGTATGCTTAATCATCGAGATCGCTCTATTCGAGCTATTTAATGCGAGAAACACGTTATCTGGTGTTTTCACCACTCCACAGTGCGTATGATATACAGAACCGACGATATCTTGGTTTTCGTGGGGTTTCAAGCTCAGATATGCATTTTCTGCGATAATCATGGTGAGACTTCTGTCCGAAGTATGCAGAGTCATCGAGATCGTACTATTCGAGCTATTTAATGCGAAAAACACGTTATCTGGTGTTTTCACCACTCCACAGTGCGTATGATATGCAGAACCGACGATATCTTGGTTTTCGTGGGGTTTCAAGCTCAGATATGCATTTTCTGCGATAATCTTGGTGAGACTTCTGTCCGAAGTATGAAGAAACATGGAGATCGCTCTTTTCGCCCTATTGAATGCGAGAAACACGTTATCTGGTGTTTTCACCACTCCACAGTGCGTTTGATATGCAGAACCAGCGAAATCTTGGTTTTCGTTGGGTTTCAAGCTGAGATATGCATTTTTTACGATAATCATGGTGAGACTTCTGTCCGAAGTATGCAGAATCATCGAGATCGCACTTTTCGAGCTATTTAATGCGACAAACACGTTATCTGGTGTTTTCAGCACACCACAGTGCGTTTGATATGCAGAACCAGCGAAATCTTGGTTTTCGTGGGGTTTCAAGCTGAGATATGCATTTTTTACGATAATCTTGGTGAGACTTCTGTCCGAAGTATGCTTAATCATCGAGATCGCTCTATTCGAGCTATTTAATGCGAGAAACACGTTATCTGGTGTTTTCACCACTCCACAGTGCGTATGATATACAGAACCGACGATATCTTGGTTTTCGTGGGGTTTCAAGCTCAGATATGCATTTTCTGCGATAATCATGGTGAGACTTCTGTCCGAAGTATGCAGAGTCTTCGAGATCGCTCTTTTCGAGCTATTTAATGCGAGAAACAAGTTATCTGGTGTTTTCACCACTCCGCAGTGCGTTTGATATGCAGAAACAGCGATGTCTTGGTTTTCGTGGGGTTTCAAGCTCAGATATGCATTTCTGCGATAATCTTGGTGTAGACTTCTGTCCGAAGTATGCAGAGTCATCGAGATCGTACTTTTCGAGCTATTTAATGCGACAAACACGTTTTCTGGGGTTTTCACCACTCCACAGTTCGTTGGATATGCAGAACAGGAGATATCTTGGTTTTCGTGGGGTTTCTAGCAGAGATATGCATTTTCTGTGATAATCATGGTGAGACCTCTGTCCGAAGTATGCAGAAACATGGAGATCGCTCTTTTCGACCTATTGAATGCGAGAAACAAGTTATCTGGTGTTTTCACCACTCCGCAGTGCGTTTGATATGCAGAACCAGCGATATCTTGGTTTTCGTGGGGTTTCAAGCTCAGATATGCATTTTCTGCGATAATCTTGGTGAGACTTCTGTCCGAAGTATGCAGAGTCATCGAGATCGTACTTTTCGAGCTATTCAATGCGAGAAACACGTTTTCTGGTGTTTTCACCACTCCGCAGTGCGTTTGATATGCAGAACCAGCGATATCTTGGTTTTCGTGGGGTTTCAAGCTCAGATATGCATTTTCTGCGATAATCTTGGTGAGACTTCTGTCCGAAGTATGCAGAGTCATCGAGATCGCTCTTTTCGAGCTATTTAATGCGAGAAACAAGTTATCTGGTGTTTTCACCACTCCGCAGTGCGTTTGATATGCAGAACCAGCGATATCTTGGTTTCCGTGGGGTTTCAAGCTCAGATATGCATTTTCTGCGATAATCTTGGTGAGACTTCTGTCCGAAGTATGCAGAGTCATCGAGATCGTACTTTTCGAGCTATTCAATGCGAAAAACACGTTTTCTGGGGTTTTCACCACTCTCACAGTTCGTTGGATATGCAGAACAGGAGATATCTTGGGTTTCGTGGGGTTTCTAGCAGAGATATGCATTTTCTGCGATAATCTAGGTGAGACTTCTGTCCGAAGTATGCTTAATCATCGAGATCGCTCGTTTCGAGCTATTTAATTCGAGAAACAAGTTATCTGGTGTTTTCACCACTCCACAGTGCGTTTGATATGCAGAAACAGCGATATCTTGGTTTTCGTGGGGTTTCAAGCTGAGATATGCATTTTTTACGATAATCATGGTGAGACTTCTGTCCGAAGTATGCAGAATCATCGAGATCGCACTTTTCGAGCTATTTAATGGGGCAAACACGTTTTCTGGGGTTTTCACCACTCCACAGTTCGTTGGATATGCAGAACAGGAGATATCTTGGTTTTCGTGGGGTTTCTAGCAGAGATATGCATTTTCTGCGATAATCTAGGTGAGACTTCTGTCCGAAGTATGCTTAATCATCGAGATCGCTCTATTCGAGATATTTAATGCGAGAAACACGTTATCTGGTGTTTTCACCACTCCGCAGTGCGTTTGATATTCAGAACCAGCGATATCTTGGTTTTCGTGGGGTTTCAAGCTCAGATATGCATTTTCTGCGATAATCTTGGTGAGACTTCTGTCCGAAGTATGCAGAGTCATCGAGATCGCTCTATTCGAGATATTTAATGCGAGAAACACGTTATCTGGTGTTTTCACCACTCCGCAGTGCGTTTGATATGCAGAACCAGCGATATCTTGGTTTTCGTGGGGTTTCAAGCTCAGATATGCATTTTCTGCGATAATCTTGGTGAGACTTCTGTCCGAAGTATGCAGAGTCATCGAGAACGTACTTTTCGAGCTATTTAATGCGACAAACACGTTTTCTGGGGTTTTCACCACTCCACAGTTCGTTGGATATGCAGAACAGGAGATATCTTGGTTTTCGTGGGGTTTCTAGCAGAGATATGCATTTTCTGCGCTAATCTTGGTGAGACCTCTGTCCGAAGTATGCAGAAACATGGAGATCGCTCTTTTCGACCTATTGAATGCGAGAAACACGTTATCTGGTGTTTTCAGCACTCCACAGTGCGTTTGATATGCAGAACCAGCGAAATCTTGGTTTTCGTGGGGTTTCAAGCTGAGATATGCATTTTTTACGATAATCTTGGTGAGACTTCTGTCCGAAGTATGCTTAATCATCGAGATCGCTCTATTCGAGCTATTTAATGCGAGAAACACGTTATCTGGTGTTTTCACCACTCCACAGTGCGTATGATATACAGAACCGACGATATCTTGGTTTTCGTGGGGTTTCAAGCTCAGATATGCATTTTCTGCGATAATCATGGTGAGACTTCTGTCCGAAGTATGCAGAGTCATCGAGATCGCTCTTTTCGAGCTATTTAATGCGAGAAACAAGTTATCTGGTGTTTTCACCACTCCGCAGTGCGTTTGATATGCAGAACCAGCGATATCTTGGTTTCCGTGGGGTTTCAAGCTCAGATATGCATTTTCTGCGATAATCTTGGTGAGACTTCTGTCCGAAGTATGCTTAATCATCGAGATCGCTCGTTTCGAGCTATTTAATGCGAGAAACAAGTTATCTGGTGTTTTCACCACTCCACAGTGCGTTTGATATGCAGAACCAGCGATATCTTGGTTTTCCTGGGGTTTCAAGCTCAGATATGCATTTTCTGCGATAATCTTGGTGAGACTTCTGTCCGAAGTATGCAGAGTCATCGAGATCGCTCTATTCGAGATATTTAATGCGAGAAACACGTTATCTGGTGTTTTCACCACTCCGCAGTGCGTTTGATATGCAGAACCAGCGATATCTTGGTTTTCGTGGGGTTTCAAGCTCAGATATGCATTTTCTGCGATAATCTTGGTGAGACTTCTGTCCGAAGTATGCAGAGTCATCGAGATCGCTCTTTTCGAGCTATTTAATGCGAGAAACAAGTTATCTGGTGTTTTCACCACTCCGCAGTGCGTTTGATATGCAGAACCAGCGATATCTTGGTTTCCGTGGGGTTTCAAGCTCAGATATGCATTTTCTGCGATAATCTTGGTGAGACTTCTGTCCGAAGTATGCAGAGTCATCGAGATCGTACTTTTCGAGCTATTCAATGCGAAAAACACGTTTTCTGGGGTTTTCACCACTCTCACAGTTCGTTGGATATGCAGAACAGGAGATATCTTGGTTTTCGTGGGGTTTCTAGCAGAGATATGCATTTTCTGCGATAATCTAGGTGAGACTTCTGTCCGAAGTATGCTTAATCATCGAGATCGCTCGTTTCGAGCTATTTAATGCGAGAAACAAGTTATCTGGTGTTTTCACCACTCCACAGTGCGTTTGATATGCAGAAACAGCGATATCTTGGTTTTCGTGGGGTTTCAAGCTGAGATATGCATTTTTTACGATAATCATGGTGAGACTTCTGTCCGAAGTATGCAGAATCATCGAGATCGCACTTTTCGAGCTATTTAATGTGACAAACACGTTTTCTGGGGTTTTCACCACTCCACAGTTCGTTGGATATGCAGAACAGGAGATATCTTGGTTTTCGTGGGGTTTCTAGCAGAGATATGCATTTTCTGCGATAATCTAGGTGAGACTTCTGTCCGAAGTATGCTTAATCATCGAGATCGCTCTATTCGAGATATTTAATGCGAGAAACACGTTATCTGGTGTTTTCACCACTCCGCAGTGCGTTTGATATTCAGAACCAGCGATATCTTGGTTTTCGTGGGGTTTCAAGCTCAGATATGCATTTTCTGCGATAATCTTGGTGAGACTTCTGTCCGAAGTATGCAGAGCCATCGAGATCGCTCTATTCGAGATATTTAATGCGAGAAACACGTTATCTGGTGTTTTCACCACTCCGCAGTGCGTTTGATATGCAGAACCAGCGATATCTTGGTTTTCGTGGGGTTTCAAGCTCAGATATGCATTTTCTGCGATAATCTTGGTGAGACTTCTGTCCGAAGTATGCAGAGTCATCGAGAACGTACTTTTCGAGCTATTTAATGCGACAAACACGTTTTCTGGGGTTTTCACCACTCCACAGTTCGTTGGATATGCAGAACAGGAGATATCTTGGTTTTCGTGGGGTTTCTAGCAGAGATATGCATTTTCTGCGCTAATCTTGGTGAGACCTCTGTCCGAAGTATGCAGAAACATGGAGATCGCTCTTTTCGACCTATTGAATGCGAGAAACACGTTATCTGGTGTTTTCAGCACTCCACAGTGCGTTTGATATGCAGAACCAGCGAAATCTTGGTTTTCGTGGGGTTTCAAGCTGAGATATGCATTTTTTACGATAATCTTGGTGAGACTTCTGTCCGAAGTATGCTTAATCATCGAGATCGCTCTATTCGAGCTATTTAATGCGAGAAACACGTTATCTGGTGTTTTCACCACTCCACAGTGCGTATGATATACAGAACCGACGATATCTTGGTTTTCGTGGGGTTTCAAGCTCAGATATGCATTTTCTGCGATAATCATGGTGAGACTTCTGTCCGAAGTATGCAGAGTCATCGAGATCGCTCTTTTCGAGCTATTTAATGCGAGAAACAAGTTATCTGGTGTTTTCACCACTCCGCAGTGCGTTTGATATGCAGAACCAGCGATATCTTGGTTTCCGTGGGGTTTCAAGCTCAGATATGCATTTTCTGCGATAATCTTGGTGAGACTTCTGTCCGAAGTATGCTTAATCATCGAGATCGCTCGTTTCGAGCTATTTAATGCGAGAAACATGTTATCTGGTGTTTTCACCACTCCACAGTGCGTTTGATATGCAGAAACAGCGATATCTTGGTTTTCGTGGGGTTTCAAGCTGAGATATGCATTTTTTACGATAATCATGGTGAGATTTCTGTCCGAAGTATGCAGAATTATCGAGATCGCACTTTTCGAGCTATTTAATGCGACAAACACGTTATCTGGTGTTTTCAGCACTCCACAGTGCGTTCGATATGCAGAACCTGCGATATCTGGGTTTTCGTGGGGTTTCAAGCTGAGATATGCATTTTTTACGATAATCTTGGTGAGACTTCTGTCCGAAGTATGCAGAATCATCGAGATCGCACTTTTCGAGCTATTTAATGCGACAAACACGTTATCTGGTGTTTTCAGCACTCCACAGTTCGTTGGATATGCAGAACAGGAGATATCTTGGTTTTCGTGGGGTTTCTAGCAGAGATATGCATTTTCTGCGCTAATCTTGGTGAGACCTCTGTCCGAAGTATGCTTAATCATCGAGATCGCTCTATTCGAGATATTTAATGCGAGAAACACGTTATCTGGTGTTTTCACCACTCCACAGTGCGTATGATGTGCAGAACCGACGATATCTTGGTTTTCGTGGGGTTTCAAGCTCAGATATGCATTTTCTGCGATAATCTTGGTGAGACTTCTGTCCGAAGTATGCAGAGTCATCGAGATCGTACTTTTCGAGCTATTTAATGCGACAAACACGTTTTCTGGGGTTTTCACCACTCCACAGTTCGTTGGATATGCAGAACAGGAGATATCTTGGTTTTCGTGGGGTTTCTAGCAGAGATATGCATTTTCTGCGATAATCTTGGTGAGACCTGTGTCCGAAGTATGCAGAAACATCGAGATCGCTCTTTTCGACCTATTTAATGCGACAACCACGTTTTCTGGGGTTTTCACCACTCCACAGTTCGTTGGATATGCAGAACAGGAGATATCTTGGTTTTCGTGGGGTTTCTAGCAGAGATATGCATTTTCTGCGATAATCATGGTGAGACCTCTGTCCGAAGTATGCAGAAACATGGAGATCGCTCTTTTCGACCTATTGAATGCGAGAAACACGTTATCTGGTGTTTTTACCACTCCACAGTGCGTTTGATATGCAGAACCAGCGAAATCTTGGTTTTCGTTGGGTTTCAAGCTGAGATATGCATTTTTTACGATAATCATGGTGAGACTTCTGTCCGAAGTATGCTTAATCATCGAGATCGCTCGTTTCGAGCTATTTAATGCGAGAAACAAGTTATCTGGTGTTTTCACCACTCCACAGTGCGTTTGATATGCAGAAACAGCGATATCTGGGTTTTCGTGGGGTTTCAAGCTGAGATATGCATTTTCTGCGATAATCTTGGTGAGACTTCTGTCCGAAGTATGCAGAGTCATCGAGATCGTACTTTTCGAGCTATTCAATGCGAGAAACACGTTTTCTGGGGTTTTCACCACTCCACAGTTCGTTGGATATGCAGAACAGGAGATATCTTGGTTTTCGTGGGGTTTCTAGCAGAGATATGCATTTTCTGCGATAATCTAGGTGAGACTTCTGTCCGAAGTATGCTTAATCATCGAGATCGCTCGTTTCGAGCTATTTAATGCGAGAAACAAGTTATCTGGTGTTTTCACCACTCCACAGTGCGTTTGATATGCAGAAACAGCGATATCTTGGTTTTCGTGGGGTTTCAAGCTGAGATATGCATTTTTTACGATAATCATGGTGAGACTTCTGTCCGAAGTATGCAGAATCATCGAGATCGCACTTTTCGAGCTATTTAATGCGACAAACACGTTATCTGGTGTTTTCAGCACTCCACAGTGCGTTCGATATGCAGAACCAGCGATATCTGGGTTTTCGTGGGGTTTCAAGCTGAGATATGCATTTTTTACGATAATCTTGGTGAGACTTCTGTCCGAAGTATGCAGAATCATCGAGATCGCACTTTTCGAGCAATTTAATGCGACAAACACGTTATCTGGTGTTTTCAGCACTCCACAGTGCGTTTGATATGCAGAACCAGCGAAATCTTGGTTTTCGTGGGGTTTCATGCTGAGATATGCATTTTTTTACGATAATCTTGGTGAGACTTCTGTCCGAAGTATGCTTAATCATCGAGATCGCTCTATTCGAGATATTTAATGCGAGAAACACGTTATCTGGTGTTTTCACCACTCCACAGTGCGTATGATGTGCAGAACCGACGATATCTTGGTTTTCGTGGGGTTTCAAGCTCAGATATGCATTTTCTGCGATAATCTTGGTGAGACTTCTGTCCGAAGTATGCAGAGTCATCGAGATCGTACTTTTCGAGCTATTTAATGCGACAAACACGTTTTCTGGGGTTTTCTCCACTCCACAGTTCGTTGGATATGCAGAACAGGAGATATCTTGGTTTTCGTGGGGTTTCTAGCAGAGATATGCATTTTCTGCGATAATCTTGGTGAGACCTGTGTCCGAAGTATGCAGAAACATCGAGATCGCTCGTTTCGAGCTATTTAATGCGAGAAACAAGTTATCTGGTGTTTTCACCACTCCACAGTGCGTATGATATGCAGAACCGACGAAATCTTGGTTTTCGTGGGGTTTCAAGCTCAGATATGCATTTTCTGCGATAATCTTGGTGAGACTTCAGTCCGAAGTATGCAGAATCATCGAGATCGTACTATTCGAGCTATTTAATGCGAAAAACACGTTATCTGGTGTTTTCACCACTCCACAGTGCGTATGATATGCAGAACCGACGATATCTTGGTTTTCGTGGGGTTTCAAGCTCAGATATGCATTTTCTGCGATAATCTTGGTGAGACTTCTGTCCGAAGTATGCAGAGTCATCGAGATCGCTCTTTTCGAGCTATTTAATGCGAGAAACAAGTTATCTGGTGTTTTCACCACTCCGCAGTGCGTTTGATATGCAGAACCAGCGATATCTTGGTTTTCGTGGGGTTTCAAGCTCAGATATGCATTTTCTGCGATAATCTTGGTGAGACTTCTGTCCGAAGTATGCAGAGTCATCGAGATCGTACTTTTCGAGCTATTCAATGCGAGAAACACGTTTTCTGGGGTTTTCACCACTCCACAGTTCGTTGGATATGCAGAACAGGAGATATCTTGGTTTTCGTGGGGTTTCTAGCAGAGATATGCATTTTCTGCGATAATCTTGGTGAGACCTCTGTCCGAAGTATGCAGAAACATGGAGATCGCTCTTTTCGACCTATTGAATGCGAGAAACACGTTATCTGGTGTTTTCACCACTCCACAGTGCGTATGATATGCAGAACCGACGATATCTTGGTTTTCGTGGGGTTTCAAGCTCAGATATGCATTTTCTGCGATAATCTTGGTGAGACTTCTGTCCGAAGTATGCAGAGTCATCGAGATCGCTCTTTTCGAGCTATTTAATGCGAGAAACAAGTTATCTGGTGTTTTCACCACTCCGCAGTGCGTTTGATATGCAGAACCAGCGATATCTTGGTTTTCGTGGGGTTTCAAGCTGAGATATGCATTTTTTTACGATAATCGTGGTGAGACTTCTGTCCGAAGTATGCTTAATCATCGAGATCGCTCTATTCGAGATATTTAATGCGAGAAACACGTTATCTGGTGTTTTCACCACTCCACAGTGCGTATGATATGCAGAACCGACGATATCTTGGTTTTCGTGGGGTTTCAAGCTCAGATATGCATTTTCTGCGATAATCTTGGTGAGACTTCTGTCCGAAGTATGCAGAGTCATCGAGATCGTACTTTTCGAGCTATTTAATGCGAGAAACACGTTTTCTGGTGTATTCACCACTCCACAGTACGTTTGACATACAGAACCGGAGATATCTTGGTTTCGGTCGAGTTTCAAGCTGAGACATGCATTTTCTACGATAATCTTGGTGAGACTTCTGTCAGAAGTATGCAGAATCTTCGAGAACGTTCTTTTCGAGCTACTTACGGCGAGAAACACGTTTTCTGGTGTTTTCACCACACCACAGTCCGTTTGATGCGCAGAACCGGAGATATCTTGGTTTCGGTCGGGTTTCAAGCTGAGATATGCATTTTCTGCGATAATCTTGGTGAGACTTCTGTCAGAAGTATGCAGAATCATCTAGATCGCTCTTTTCGAGCTATTTAATTCGAGAAACACGTTTTCTGGGGTTTTCACCACTCCACAGTTCGTAGGATATGCAGAACAGGAGATATCTTGGTTTTCGTGGGGTTTCTAGCAGAGATATGCATTTTCTGCGATAATCTTGGTGAGACCTGTGTCCGAAGTATGCAGAAACATCGAGATCGCTCTTTTCGACCTATTTAATGCGAGAAACACGTTATCTGGTGTTTTCACCACTCCGCAGTGCGTTTGATATGCAGAACCAGCGATATCTTGGTTTTCGTGTGGTTTCAAGCTCAGATATGCATTTTCTGCGATAATCTTGGTGAGACTTCTGTCCGAAGTATGCAGAATCATCGAGATCGCTCTTTTCGACCTATTTAATGCGACAAACACGTTATCTGGTGTTTTCACCACTCCACAGTGCGTTTGATATGCAGAACCAGCGAAATCTTGGTTTTCGTTGGGTTTCAAGCTGAGATATGCATTTTTTACGATAATCATGGTGATACTTCTGTCCGAAGTATGCAGAATCATCGAGATCGCACTTTTCGAGCTATTTAATGCGACAAACACGTTTTCTGGGGTTTTCACCACTCCACAGTGCGTTTGATATGCAGAACCAGCGAAATCTTGGTTTTCGTGGTGTTTCAAGCTGAGATATGCATTTTTTACAATAATCTTGGTGAGACTTCTGTCCGAAGTATGTTTAATCATCGAGATCGCTCTATTGGAGATATTTAATGCGAGAAACACGTTATCTGGTGTTTTCACCACTCCACAGTGCGCATGATATGCAGAACCGACGATATCTTGGTTTTCGTGGGGTTTCAAGCTCACATATGCATTTTCTGCGATAATCTTGGTGAGACTTCTGTCCGAAGTATGCAGAGTCATCGAGATCGTACTTTTCGAGCTATTCAATGCGAGAAAAACGTTTTCTGGGGTTTTCACCACTCCACAGTTCGTTGGATATGCAGAACAGGAGATATCTTGGTTTTCGTGGGGTTTCTAGCAGAGATATGCATTTTCTGCGATAATCTTGGTGAGACTTCTGTCCGAAGTATGCAGAGTCATCGAGATCGTACTTTTCGAGCTATTCAATGCGAGAAACACGTTTTCTGGGATTTTCACCACTCCACAGTTCGTTGGATATGCAGAACAGGAGATATCTTGGTTTTCGTGGGGTTTCTAGCAGAGATATGCATTTTCTGCGATAATCTAGGTGAGACTTCAGTCCGAAGTATGCTTAATCATCGAGATCGCTCGTTTCGAGCTATTTAATGCGAGAAACAAGTTATCTGGTGTTTTCACCACTCCACAGTGCGTTTGATATGCAGAAACAGCGATATCTTGGTTTTCGTGGGGTTTCAAGCTGAGATATGCATTTTTTACGATAATCATGGTGAGACTTCTGTCCGAAGTATGCAGAATCATCGAGATCGCACTTTTCGAGCTATTTAATGCGACAAACACGTTATCTGGTGTTTTCAGCACTCCACAGTGCGTTCGATATGCAGAACCAGCGATATCTGGGTTTTCGTGGGGTTTCAAGCTGAGATATGCATTTTTTACGATAATCTTGGTGAGACTTCTGTCCGAAGTATGCAGAATCATCGAGATCGCACTTTTCGAGCTATTTAATGCGACAAACACGTTATCTGGTGTTTTCAGCACTCCACAGTGCGTTTGATATGCAGAACCAGCGAAATCTTGGTTTTCGTGGGGTTTCATGCTGAGATATGCATTTTTTTACGATAATCTTGGTGAGACTTCTGTCCGAAGTATGCTTAATCATCGAGATCGCTCTATTCGAGATATTTAATGCGAGAAACACGTTATCTGGTGTTTTCACCACTCCACAGTGCGTATGATGTGCAGAACCGACGATATCTTGGTTTTCGTGGGGTTTCAAGCTCAGATATGCATTTTCTGCGATAATCTTGGTGAGACTTCTGTCCGAAGTATGCAGAGTCATCGAGATCGTACTTTTCGAGCTATTTAATGCGACAAACACGTTTTCTGGGGTTTTCTCCACTCCACAGTTCGTTGGATATGCAGAACAGGAGATATCTTGGTTTTCGTGGGGTTTCTAGCAGAGATATGCATTTTCTGCGATAATCTTGGTGAGACCTGTGTCCGAAGTATGCAGAAACATCGAGATCGCTCGTTTCGAGCTATTTAATGCGAGAAACAAGTTATCTGGTGTTTTCACCACTCCACAGTGCGTATGATATGCAGAACCGACGAAATCTTGGTTTTCGTGGGGTTTCAAGCTCAGATATGCATTTTCTGCGATAATCTTGGTGAGACTTCAGTCCGAAGTATGCAGAATCATCGAGATCGTACTATTCGAGCTATTTAATGCGAAAAACACGTTATCTGGTGTTTTCACCACTCCACAGTGCGTATGATATGCAGAACCGACGATATCTTGGTTTTCGTGGGGTTTCAAGCTCAGATATGCATTTTCTGCGATAATCTTGGTGAGACTTCTGTCCGAAGTATGCAGAGTCATCGAGATCGCTCTTTTCGAGCTATTTAATGCGAGAAACAAGTTATCTGGTGTTTTCACCACTCCGCAGTGCGTTTGATATGCAGAACCAGCGATATCTTGGTTTTCGTGGGGTTTCAAGCTCAGATATGCATTTTCTGCGATAATCTTGGTGAGACTTCTGTCCGAAGTATGCAGAGTCATCGAGATGGTACTTTTCGAGCTATTCAATGCGAGAAACACGTTTTCTGGGGTTTTCACCACTCCACAGTTCGTTGGATATGCAGAACAGGAGATATCTTGGTTTTCGTGGGGTTTCTAGCAGAGATATGCATTTTCTGCGATAATCTTGGTGAGACCTCTGTCCGAAGTATGCAGAAACATGGAGATCGCTCTTTTCGACCTATTGAATGCGAGAAACACGTTATCTGGTGTTTTCACCACTCCACAGTGCGTATGATATGCAGAACCGACGATATCTTGGTTTTCGTGGGGTTTCAAGCTCAGATATGCATTTTCTGCGATAATCTTGGTGAGACTTCTGTCCGAAGTATGCAGAGTCATCGAGATCGCTCTTTTCGAGCTATTTAATGCGAGAAACAAGTTATCTGGTGTTTTCACCACTCCGCAGTGCGTTTGATATGCAGAACCAGCGATATCTTGGTTTTCGTGGGGTTTCAAGCTGAGATATGCATTTTTTTACGATAATCGTGGTGAGACTTCTGTCCGAAGTATGCTTAATCATCGAGATCGCTCTATTCGAGATATTTAATGCGAGAAACACGTTATCTGGTGTTTTCACCACTCCACAGTGCGTATGATATGCAGAACCGACGATATCTTGGTTTTCGTGGGGTTTCAAGCTCAGATATGCATTTTCTGCGATAATCTTGGTGAGACTTCTGTCCGAAGTATGCAGAGTCATCGAGATCGTACTTTTCGAGCTATTTAATGCGAGAAACACGTTTTCTGGTGTATTCACCACTCCACAGTACGTTTGACATACAGAACCGGAGATATCTTGGTTTCGGTCGAGTTTCAAGCTGAGACATGCATTTTCTACGATAATCTTGGTGAGACTTCTGTCAGAAGTATGCAGAATCTTCGAGAACGTTCTTTTCGAGCTACTTACGGCGAGAAACACGTTTTCTGGTGTTTTCACCACACCACAGTCCGTTTGATGCGCAGAACCGGAGATATCTTGGTTTCGGTCGGGTTTCAAGCTGAGATATGCATTTTCTGCGATAATCTTGGTGAGACTTCTGTCAGAAGTATGCAGAATCATCTAGATCGCTCTTTTCGAGCTATTTAATTCGAGAAACACGTTTTCTGGGGTTTTCACCACTCCACAGTTCGTAGGATATGCAGAACAGGAGATATCTTGGTTTTCGTGGGGTTTCTAGCAGAGATATGCATTTTCTGCGATAATCTTGGTGAGACCTGTGTCCGAAGTATGCAGAAACATCGAGATCGCTCTTTTCGACCTATTTAATGCGAGAAACACGTTATCTGGTGTTTTCACCACTCCGCAGTGCGTTTGATATGCAGAACCAGCGATATCTTGGTTTTCGTGTGGTTTCAAGCTCAGATATGCATTTTCTGCGATAATCTTGGTGAGACTTCTGTCCGAAGTATGCAGAATCATCGAGATCGCTCTTTTCGACCTATTTAATGCGACAAACACGTTATCTGGTGTTTTCACCACTCCACAGTGCGTTTGATATGCAGAAACAGCGAAATCTTGGTTTTCGTTGGGTTTCAAGCTGAGATATGCATTTTTTACGATAATCATGGTGAGACTTCTGTCCGAAGTATGCAGAATCATCGAGATCGCACTTTTCGAGCTATTTAATGCGACAAACACGTTTTCTGGGGTTTTCACCACTCCACAGTGCGTTTGATATGCAGAACCAGCGAAATCTTGGTTTTCGTGGTGTTTCAAGCTGAGATATGCATTTTTTACGATAATCTTGGTGAGACTTCTGTCCGAAGTATGTTTAATCATCGAGATCGCTCTATTGGAGATATTTAATGCGAGAAACACGTTATCTGGTGTTTTCACCACTCCACAGTGCGCATGATATGCAGAACCGACGATATCTTGGTTTTCGTGGGGTTTCAAGCTCACATATGCATTTTCTGCGATAATCTTGGTGAGACTTCTGTCCGAAGTATGCAGAGTCATCGAGATCGTACTTTTCGAGCTATTCAATGCGAGAAAAACGTTTTCTGGGGTTTTCACCACTCCACAGTTCGTTGGATATGCAGAACAGGAGATATCTTGGTTTTCGTGGGGTTTCTAGCAGAGATATGCATTTTCTGCGATAATCTTGGTGAGACTTCTGTCCGAAGTATGCAGAATCATCGAGATCGCACTTTTCGAGCTATTTAATGCGACAAACACGTTATCTGGTGTTTTCAGCACTCCACAGTGCGTTTGATATGCAGAACCAGCGATATCTGGGTTTTCGTGGGGTTTCAAGCTGAGATATGCATTTCTTACGATAATCTTGGTGAGACTTCTGTCCGAAGTATGCAGAATCATCGAGATCGCACTTTTCGAGCTATTTAATGCGACAAACACGTTTTCTGGGGTTTTCACCACTCCACAGTGCGTTTGATATGCAGAACCAGCGAAATCTTGGTTTTCGTGGTGTTTCAAGCTGAGATATGCATTTTTTACGATAATCTTGGTGAGACTTCTGTCCGAAGTATGTTTAATCATCGAGATCGCTCTATTGGAGATATTTAATGCGAGAAACACGTTATCTGGTGTTTTCACCACTCCACAGTGCGCATGATATGCAGAACCGACGATATCTTGGTTTTCGTGTGGTTTCAAGCTCAGATATGCATTTTCTGCGATAATCTTGGTGAGACTTCTGTCCGAAGTATGCAGAATCATCGAGATCGCTCTTTTCGACCTATTTAATGCGACAAACACGTTATCTGGTGTTTTCACCACTCCACAGTGCGTTTGATATGCAGAACCAGCGAAATCTTGGTTTTCGTTGGGTTTCAAGCTGAGATATGCATTTTTTACGATAATCATGGTGAGACTTCTGTCCGAAGTATGCAGAATCATCGAGATCGCACTTTTCGAGCTATTTAATGCGACAAACACGTTTTCTGGGGTTTTCACCACTCCACAGTGCGTTTGATATGCAGAACCAGCGAAATCTTGGTTTTCGTGGTGTTTCAAGCTGAGATATGCATTTTTTACGATAATCTTGGTGAGACTTCTGTCCGAAGTATGTTTAATCATCGAGATCGCTCTATTGGAGATATTTAATGCGAGAAACACGTTATCTGGTGTTTTCACCACTCCACAGTGCGCATGATATGCAGAACCGACGATATCTTGGTTTTCGTGTGGTTTCAAGCTCAGATATGCATTTTCTGCGATAATCTTGGTGAGACTTCTGTCCGAAGTATGCAGAATCATCGAGATCGCTCTTTTCGACCTATTTAATGCGACAAACACGTTATCTGGTGTTTTCACCACTCCACAGTGCGTTTGATATGCAGAACCAGCGAAATCTTGGTTTTCGTTGGGTTTCAAGCTGAGATATGCATTTTTTACGATAATCATGGTGAGACTTCTGTCCGAAGTATGCAGAATCATCGAGATCGCACTTTTCGAGCTATTTAATGCGACAAACACGTTATCTGGTGTTTTCAGCACTCCACAGTGCGTTTGATATGCAGAACCAGCGAAATCTGGGTTTTCGTGGGGTTTCAAGCTGAGATATGCATTTCTTCCGATAATCTTGGTGAGACTTCTGTCCGAAGTATGCAGAATCATCGAGATCGCTCTTTTCAAGCTATTTAATGCGAGAAACACGTTTTCTGGGGTTTTCACCACTCCACAGTGCGTTTGATATGCAGAACCAGCGATATCTTGGTTTTCGTGGGGTTTCAAGCTCAGATATGCATTTTCTGCGATAATCTTGGTGAGACTTCTGTCCGAAGTATGCAGAGTCATCGAGATCGTACTTTTCGAGCTATTTAATGCGACAAACACGTTTTCTGGGGTTTTCACCACTCCACAGTTCGTTGGATATGCAGAACAGGAGATATCTTGGTTTTCGTGGGGTTTCTAGCAGAGATATGCATTTTCTGCGATAATCTTGGTGAGACCTGTGTCCGAAGTATGCAGAAACATCGAGATCGCTCTTTTCGACCTATTTAATGCGAGAAACACGTTTTCTGGGGTTTTCACCACTCCACAGTGCGTTTGATATGCAGAACCAGCGATATCTTGGTTTTCGTGGGGTTTCAAGCTCAGATATGCATTTTCTGCGATAATCTTGGTGAGACTTCTGTCCGAAGTATGCAGAGTCATCGAGATCGTACTTTTCGAGCTATTTAATGCGACAAACACGTTTTCTGGGGTTTTCACCACTCCACAGTTCGTTGGATATGCAGAACAGGAGATATCTTGGTTTTCGTGGGGTTTCTAGCTGAGATATGCATTTTCAGCGATAATCTTGGTGAGACTTCTGTCCGAAGTATGCAGAGTCATCGAGATCGCTCTTTTCGAGCTATTTAATGCGAGAAACAAGTTATCTGGTATTTTCACCACTCCGCAGTGCGTTTGATATGCAGAACCAGCGATATCTTGGTTTTCGTGGGGTTTCAAGCTCAGATATGCATTTTCTGCGATAATCTTGGTGAGACTTCTGTCCGAAGTATGCAGATTCATCGAGATCGTACTTTTCGAGCTAGTCAATGCGAGAAAAACGTTTTCTGGGGTTTTCACCACTCCACAGTTCGTTGGATATGCAGAACAGGAGATATCTTGGTTTTCGTGGGGTTTCTAGCAGAGATATGCATTTTCTGCGATAATCTTGGTGAGACTTCTGTCCGAAGTATGCAGAATCATCGAGATCGCACTTTTCGAGCTATTTAATGCGACAAACACGTTATCTGGTGTTTTCAGCACTCCACACTGCGTTTGATATGCAGAACCAGCGATATCTGGGTTTTCGTGGGGTTTCAAGCTGAGATATGCATTTCTTACGATAATCTTGGTGAGACTTCTGTCCGAAGTATGCAGAATCATCGAGATCGCTCTTTTCAAGCTATTTAATGCGAGAAACACGTTT
This sequence comes from Anthophora plumipes, assembly GCA_951804975.1. Lineage (NCBI taxonomy): Eukaryota > Metazoa > Arthropoda > Insecta > Hymenoptera > Apidae > Anthophora > Anthophora plumipes. Next base: position 7,768,143 of record CATORF010000206.1, on the reverse strand, counting down.
TCTGGGGTTTTCACCACTCCACAGTGCCTTTGATATGCAGAACCAGCGAAATCTTGGTTTTCGTAGGGTTTCAAGCTGAGATATGCATTTTTTACGATAATCTTGGTGAGACTTCTGTCTGAAGTATGCTTAATCATCGAGATCGCTCAATTCGAGATATTTAATGCGAGAAACACGTTATCTGGTGTTTTCACTACTCCACAGTGCGTATGATATGCAGAACCGACGATATCTTGGTTTTCGTGGGGTTTCAAGCTCAGATATGCATTTTCTGCGATAATCTTGGTGAGACTTCTGTCCGAAGTATGCAGAGTCATCGAGATCGTACTTTTCGAGCTATTCAATGCGAGAAACACGTTTTCTCGGGTTTTCACCACTCCACAGTGCGTTTGATATGCAGAACCAGCGATATCTTGGTTTTCGTGGGGTTTCAAGCTCAGATATGCATTTTCTGCGATAATCTTGGTGAGACTTCTGTCCGAAGTATGCACAGTCATCGAGATCGTACTTTTCGAGCTATTCTATGCGAGAAAAACGTTTTCTGGGGTTTTCACCACTCCACAATTCGTTGGATATGCAGAACAGGAGATATCTTGGTTTTCGTGGGGTTTCTAGCAGAGATATGCATTTTCTGCGATAATCTTGGTGAGACTTCTGTCCGAAGTATGCAGAATCATCGAGATCGCACTTTTCGAGCTATTTAATGCGACAAACACGTTATCTGGTGTTTTCAGCACTCCACAGTGCGTTTGATATGCAGAACCAGCGATATCTGGGTTTTCGTGGGGTTTCAAGCTGAGATATGCATTTCTTACGATAATCTTGGTGAGACTTCTGTCCGAAGTATGCAGAATCATCGAGATCGCTCTTTTCAAGCTATTTAATGCGAGAAACACGTTTTCTGGGGTTTTCACCACTCCACAGTGCGTTTGATATGCAGAACCAGCGTAATCTTGGTTTTCGTGGGGTTTCAAGCTGAGATATGCATTTTTTACGATAATCTTGGTGAGACTTCTGTCCGAAGTATGCTTAATCATCGAGATCGCTCTATTCGAGATATTTAATGCGAGAAACACGTTATCTGGTGTTTTCACCACTCCACAGTGCGTATGATATGCAGAACCGACGATATCTTGGTTTTCGTGGGGTTTCAAGCTCAGATATGCATTTTCTGCGATAATCTTGGTGAGACTTCTGTCCGAAGTATGCAGAGTCATCGAGATCGTACTTTTCGAGCTATTTAATGCGACAAACACGTTTTCTGGGGTTTTCACCACTCCACAGTTCGTTGGATATGCAGAACAGGAGATATCTTGGTTTTCGTGGGGTTTCTAGCAGAGATATGCATTTTCTGCGATAATCTTGGTGAGACCTCTGTCCGAAGTATGCAGAATCATCGAGATCGCACTTTTCGAGCTATTCTATGCGAGAAAAACGTTTTCTGGGGTTTTCACCACTCCACAGTGCGTTTGATATGCAGAACCAGCGATATCTGGGTTTTCGTGGGGTTTCAAGCTGAGATATGCATTTCTTACGATAATCTTGGTGAGACTTCTGTCCGAAGTATGCAGAATCATCGAGATCGCTCTTTTCAAGCTATTTAATGCGAGAAACACGTTTTCTGGGGTTTTCACCACTCCACAGTGCGTATGATATGCAGAACCAGCGTAATCTTGGTTTTCGTGGTGTTTCAAGCTGAGATATGCATTTTTTACGATAATCTTGGTGAGACTTCTGTCCGAAGTATGCTTAATCATCGAGATCGCTCTATTCGAGATATTTAATGCGAGAAACACGTTATCTGGTGTTTTCACCACTCCACAGTGCGTATGATATGCAGAACCGACGATATCTTGGTTTTCGTGGGGTTTCAAGCTCAGATATGCATTTTCTGCGATAATCTTGGTGAGACTTCTGTCCGAAGTATGCAGAGTCATCGAGATCGTACTTTTCGAGCTATTTAATGCGACAAACACGTTTTCTGGGGTTTTCACCACTCCACAGTTCGTTGGATATGCAGAACAGGAGATATCTTGGTTTTCGTGGGGTTTCTAGCAGAGATATGAATTTTCTGCGATAATCTTGGTGAGACCTCTGTCCGAAGTATGCAGAATCATCGAGACCGCACTTTTCGAGCTATTTAATGCGACAAACACGTTATCTGGTGTTTTCAGCACTCCACAGTGCGTTTGATATGCAGAACCAGCGAAATCTTGGTTTTCGTGGGGTTTCAAGCTGAGATATGCATTTTTTACGATAATCTTGGTGAGACTTCTGTCTGAAGTATGCTTAATCATCGAGATCGCTCAATTCGAGATATTTAATGCGAGAAACACGTTATCTGGTGTTTTCACTACTCCACAGTGCGTATGATATGCAGAACCGACGATATCTTGGTTTTCGTGGGGTTTCAAGCTCAGATATGCATTTTCTGCGATAATCTTGGTGAGACTTCTGTCCGAAGTATGCAGAGTCATCGAGATCGTACTTTTCGAGCTATTCAATGCGAGAAACACGTTTTCTCGGGTTTTCACCACTCCACAGTGCGTTTGATATGCAGAACCAGCGATATCTTGGTTTTCGTGGGGTTTCAAGCTCAGATATGCATTTTCTGCGATAATCTTGGTGAGACTTCTGTCCGATGTATGCAGAGTCATCGAGATCGTACTTTTGGAGCTATTCTATGCGAGAAAAACGTTTTCTGGGGTTTTCACCACTCCACAGTTCGTTGGATATGCAGAACAGGAGATATCTTGGTTTTCGTGGGGTTTCTAGCAGAGATATGCATTTTCTGCGATAATCTTGGTGAGACTTCTGTCCGAAGTATGCAGAATCATCGAGATCGCACTTTTCGAGCTATTTAATGCGACAAACACGTTATCTGGTGTTTTCAGCACTCCACAGTGCGTTTGATATGCAGAACCAGCGATATCTGGGTTTTCGTGGGGTTTCAAGCTGAGATATGCATTTCTTACGATAATCTTGGTGAGACTTCTGTCCGAAGTATGTAGAATCATCGAGATCGCTCTTTTCAAGCTATTTAATGCGAGAAACACGTTTTCTGGGGTTTTCACCACTCCACAGTGCGTTTGATATGCAGAACCAGCGAAATCTTGGTTTTCGTGGGGTTTCAAGCTGAGATATGCATTTTTTACGATAATCTTGGTGAGACTTCTGTCCGAAGTATGCTTAATCATCGAGATCGCTCTATTCGAGATATTTAATGCGAGAAACACGTTATCTGGTGTTTTCACCACTCCACAGTGCGTATGATTTGCAGAACCGACGATATCTTGGTTTTCGTGGGGTTTCAAGCTCAGATATGCATTTTCTGCGATAATCTTGGTGAGACTTCTGTCCGAAGTATGCAGAGTCATCGAGATCGTACTTTTCGAGCTATTTAATGCGACAAACACGTTTTCTGGGGTTTTCACCACTCCACAGTTCGTTGGATATGCAGAACAGGAGATATCTTGGTTTTCGTGGGGTTTCTAGCAGAGATATGCATTTTCTGCGATAATCTTGGTGAGACCTCTGTCCGAAGTATGCAGAAACATGGAGATCGCTCTTTTCGACCTATTGAATGCGAGAAACACGTTATCTGGTGTTTTCACCACTCCACAGTGCGTATGATATGCAGAACCGACGATATCTTGGTTTTCGTGGGGTTTCAAGCTCAGATATGCATTTTCTGCGATAATCTTGGTGAGACTTCTGTCCGAAGTATGCAGAGTCATCGAGATCGCTCTTTTCGAGCTATTTAATGCGAGAAACAAGTTATCTGGTGTTTTCACCACTCCGCAGTGCGTTTGATATGCAGAACCAGCGATATCTTGGTTTTCGTGGGGTTTCAAGCTGAGATATGCATTTTTTTACGATAATCGTGGTGAGACTTCTGTCCGAAGTATGCTTAATCATCGAGATCGCTCTATTCGAGATATTTAATGCGAGAAACACGTTATCTGGTGTTTTCACCACTCCACAGTGCGTATGATATGCAGAACCGACGATATCTTGGTTTTCGTGGGGTTTCAAGCTCAGATATGCATTTTCTGCGATAATCTTGGTGAGACTTCTGTCCGAAGTATGCAGAGTCATCGAGATCGTACTTTTCGAGCTATTTAATGCGAGAAACACGTTTTCTGGTGTATTCACCACTCCACAGTACGTTTGACATACAGAACCGGAGATATCTTGGTTTCGGTCGAGTTTCAAGCTGAGACATGCATTTTCTACGATAATCTTGGTGAGACTTCTGTCAGAAGTATGCAGAATCTTCGAGAACGTTCTTTTCGAGCTACTTACGGCGAGAAACACGTTTTCTGGTGTTTTCACCACACCACAGTCCGTTTGATGCGCAGAACCGGAGATATCTTGGTTTCGGTCGGGTTTCAAGCTGAGATATGCATTTTCTGCGATAATCTTGGTGAGACTTCTGTCAGAAGTATGCAGAATCATCTAGATCGCTCTTTTCGAGCTATTTAATTCGAGAAACACGTTTTCTGGGGTTTTCACCACTCCACAGTTCGTAGGATATGCAGAACAGGAGATATCTTGGTTTTCGTGGGGTTTCTAGCAGAGATATGCATTTTCTGCGATAATCTTGGTGAGACCTGTGTCCGAAGTATGCAGAAACATCGAGATCGCTCTTTTCGACCTATTTAATGCGAGAAACACGTTATCTGGTGTTTTCACCACTCCGCAGTGCGTTTGATATGCAGAACCAGCGATATCTTGGTTTTCGTGTGGTTTCAAGCTCAGATATGCATTTTCTGCGATAATCTTGGTGAGACTTCTGTCCGAAGTATGCAGAATCATCGAGATCGCTCTTTTCGACCTATTTAATGCGACAAACACGTTATCTGGTGTTTTCACCACTCCACAGTGCGTTTGATATGCAGAAACAGCGAAATCTTGGTTTTCGTTGGGTTTCAAGCTGAGATATGCATTTTTTACGATAATCATGGTGAGACTTCTGTCCGAAGTATGCAGAATCATCGAGATCGCACTTTTCGAGCTATTTAATGCGACAAACACGTTTTCTGGGGTTTTCACCACTCCACAGTGCGTTTGATATGCAGAACCAGCGAAATCTTGGTTTTCGTGGTGTTTCAAGCTGAGATATGCATTTTTTACGATAATCTTGGTGAGACTTCTGTCCGAAGTATGTTTAATCATCGAGATCGCTCTATTGGAGATATTTAATGCGAGAAACACGTTATCTGGTGTTTTCACCACTCCACAGTGCGCATGATATGCAGAACCGACGATATCTTGGTTTTCGTGGGGTTTCAAGCTCACATATGCATTTTCTGCGATAATCTTGGTGAGACTTCTGTCCGAAGTATGCAGAGTCATCGAGATCGTACTTTTCGAGCTATTCAATGCGAGAAAAACGTTTTCTGGGGTTTTCACCACTCCACAGTTCGTTGGATATGCAGAACAGGAGATATCTTGGTTTTCGTGGGGTTTCTAGCAGAGATATGCATTTTCTGCGATAATCTTGGTGAGACTTCTGTCCGAAGTATGCAGAATCATCGAGATCGCACTTTTCGAGCTATTTAATGCGACAAACACGTTATCTGGTGTTTTCAGCACTCCACAGTGCGTTTGATATGCAGAACCAGCGATATCTGGGTTTTCGTGGGGTTTCAAGCTGAGATATGCATTTCTTACGATAATCTTGGTGAGACTTCTGTCCGAAGTATGCAGAATCATCGAGATCGCACTTTTCGAGCTATTTAATGCGACAAACACGTTTTCTGGGGTTTTCACCACTCCACAGTGCGTTTGATATGCAGAACCAGCGAAATCTTGGTTTTCGTGGTGTTTCAAGCTGAGATATGCATTTTTTACGATAATCTTGGTGAGACTTCTGTCCGAAGTATGTTTAATCATCGAGATCGCTCTATTGGAGATATTTAATGCGAGAAACACGTTATCTGGTGTTTTCACCACTCCACAGTGCGCATGATATGCAGAACCGACGATATCTTGGTTTTCGTGTGGTTTCAAGCTCAGATATGCATTTTCTGCGATAATCTTGGTGAGACTTCTGTCCGAAGTATGCAGAATCATCGAGATCGCTCTTTTCGACCTATTTAATGCGACAAACACGTTATCTGGTGTTTTCACCACTCCACAGTGCGTTTGATATGCAGAACCAGCGAAATCTTGGTTTTCGTTGGGTTTCAAGCTGAGATATGCATTTTTTACGATAATCATGGTGAGACTTCTGTCCGAAGTATGCAGAATCATCGAGATCGCACTTTTCGAGCTATTTAATGCGACAAACACGTTTTCTGGGGTTTTCACCACTCCACAGTGCGTTTGATATGCAGAACCAGCGAAATCTTGGTTTTCGTGGTGTTTCAAGCTGAGATATGCATTTTTTACGATAATCTTGGTGAGACTTCTGTCCGAAGTATGTTTAATCATCGAGATCGCTCTATTGGAGATATTTAATGCGAGAAACACGTTATCTGGTGTTTTCACCACTCCACAGTGCGCATGATATGCAGAACCGACGATATCTTGGTTTTCGTGTGGTTTCAAGCTCAGATATGCATTTTCTGCGATAATCTTGGTGAGACTTCTGTCCGAAGTATGCAGAATCATCGAGATCGCTCTTTTCGACCTATTTAATGCGACAAACACGTTATCTGGTGTTTTCACCACTCCACAGTGCGTTTGATATGCAGAACCAGCGAAATCTTGGTTTTCGTTGGGTTTCAAGCTGAGATATGCATTTTTTACGATAATCATGGTGAGACTTCTGTCCGAAGTATGCAGAATCATCGAGATCGCACTTTTCGAGCTATTTAATGCGACAAACACGTTATCTGGTGTTTTCAGCACTCCACAGTGCGTTTGATATGCAGAACCAGCGAAATCTGGGTTTTCGTGGGGTTTCAAGCTGAGATATGCATTTCTTCCGATAATCTTGGTGAGACTTCTGTCCGAAGTATGCAGAATCATCGAGATCGCTCTTTTCAAGCTATTTAATGCGAGAAACACGTTTTCTGGGGTTTTCACCACTCCACAGTGCGTTTGATATGCAGAACCAGCGATATCTTGGTTTTCGTGGGGTTTCAAGCTCAGATATGCATTTTCTGCGATAATCTTGGTGAGACTTCTGTCCGAAGTATGCAGAGTCATCGAGATCGTACTTTTCGAGCTATTTAATGCGACAAACACGTTTTCTGGGGTTTTCACCACTCCACAGTTCGTTGGATATGCAGAACAGGAGATATCTTGGTTTTCGTGGGGTTTCTAGCAGAGATATGCATTTTCTGCGATAATCTTGGTGAGACCTGTGTCCGAAGTATGCAGAAACATCGAGATCGCTCTTTTCGACCTATTTAATGCGAGAAACACGTTTTCTGGGGTTTTCACCACTCCACAGTGCGTTTGATATGCAGAACCAGCGATATCTTGGTTTTCGTGGGGTTTCAAGCTCAGATATGCATTTTCTGCGATAATCTTGGTGAGACTTCTGTCCGAAGTATGCAGAGTCATCGAGATCGTACTTTTCGAGCTATTTAATGCGACAAACACGTTTTCTGGGGTTTTCACCACTCCACAGTTCGTTGGATATGCAGAACAGGAGATATCTTGGTTTTCGTGGGGTTTCTAGCTGAGATATGCATTTTCAGCGATAATCTTGGTGAGACTTCTGTCCGAAGTATGCAGAGTCATCGAGATCGCTCTTTTCGAGCTATTTAATGCGAGAAACAAGTTATCTGGTATTTTCACCACTCCGCAGTGCGTTTGATATGCAGAACCAGCGATATCTTGGTTTTCGTGGGGTTTCAAGCTCAGATATGCATTTTCTGCGATAATCTTGGTGAGACTTCTGTCCGAAGTATGCAGATTCATCGAGATCGTACTTTTCGAGCTAGTCAATGCGAGAAAAACGTTTTCTGGGGTTTTCACCACTCCACAGTTCGTTGGATATGCAGAACAGGAGATATCTTGGTTTTCGTGGGGTTTCTAGCAGAGATATGCATTTTCTGCGATAATCTTGGTGAGACTTCTGTCCGAAGTATGCAGAATCATCGAGATCGCACTTTTCGAGCTATTTAATGCGACAAACACGTTATCTGGTGTTTTCAGCACTCCACACTGCGTTTGATATGCAGAACCAGCGATATCTGGGTTTTCGTGGGGTTTCAAGCTGAGATATGCATTTCTTACGATAATCTTGGTGAGACTTCTGTCCGAAGTATGCAGAATCATCGAGATCGCTCTTTTCAAGCTATTTAATGCGAGAAACACGTTTTCTGGGGTTTTCACCACTCCACAGTGCCTTTGATATGCAGAACCAGCGAAATCTTGGTTTTCGTAGGGTTTCAAGCTGAGATATGCATTTTTTACGATAATCTTGGTGAGACTTCTGTCTGAAGTATGCTTAATCATCGAGATCGCTCAATTCGAGATATTTAATGCGAGAAACACGTTATCTGGTGTTTTCACTACTCCACAGTGCGTATGATATGCAGAACCGACGATATCTTGGTTTTCGTGGGGTTTCAAGCTCAGATATGCATTTTCTGCGATAATCTTGGTGAGACTTCTGTCCGAAGTATGCAGAGTCATCGAGATCGTACTTTTCGAGCTATTCAATGCGAGAAACACGTTTTCTCGGGTTTTCACCACTCCACAGTGCGTTTGATATGCAGAACCAGCGATATCTTGGTTTTCGTGGGGTTTCAAGCTCAGATATGCATTTTCTGCGATAATCTTGGTGAGACTTCTGTCCGAAGTATGCACAGTCATCGAGATCGTACTTTTCGAGCTATTCTATGCGAGAAAAACGTTTTCTGGGGTTTTCACCACTCCACAATTCGTTGGATATGCAGAACAGGAGATATCTTGGTTTTCGTGGGGTTTCTAGCAGAGATATGCATTTTCTGCGATAATCTTGGTGAGACTTCTGTCCGAAGTATGCAGAATCATCGAGATCGCACTTTTCGAGCTATTTAATGCGACAAACACGTTATCTGGTGTTTTCAGCACTCCACAGTGCGTTTGATATGCAGAACCAGCGATATCTGGGTTTTCGTGGGGTTTCAAGCTGAGATATGCATTTCTTACGATAATCTTGGTGAGACTTCTGTCCGAAGTATGCAGAATCATCGAGATCGCTCTTTTCAAGCTATTTAATGCGAGAAACACGTTTTCTGGGGTTTTCACCACTCCACAGTGCGTTTGATATGCAGAACCAGCGTAATCTTGGTTTTCGTGGGGTTTCAAGCTGAGATATGCATTTTTTACGATAATCTTGGTGAGACTTCTGTCCGAAGTATGCTTAATCATCGAGATCGCTCTATTCGAGATATTTAATGCGAGAAACACGTTATCTGGTGTTTTCACCACTCCACAGTGCGTATGATATGCAGAACCGACGATATCTTGGTTTTCGTGGGGTTTCAAGCTCAGATATGCATTTTCTGCGATAATCTTGGTGAGACTTCTGTCCGAAGTATGCAGAGTCATCGAGATCGTACTTTTCGAGCTATTTAATGCGACAAACACGTTTTCTGGGGTTTTCACCACTCCACAGTTCGTTGGATATGCAGAACAGGAGATATCTTGGTTTTCGTGGGGTTTCTAGCAGAGATATGCATTTTCTGCGATAATCTTGGTGAGACCTCTGTCCGAAGTATGCAGAATCATCGAGATCGCACTTTTCGAGCTATTCTATGCGAGAAAAACGTTTTCTGGGGTTTTCACCACTCCACAGTGCGTTTGATATGCAGAACCAGCGATATCTGGGTTTTCGTGGGGTTTCAAGCTGAGATATGCATTTCTTACGATAATCTTGGTGAGACTTCTGTCCGAAGTATGCAGAATCATCGAGATCGCTCTTTTCAAGCTATTTAATGCGAGAAACACGTTTTCTGGGGTTTTCACCACTCCACAGTGCGTATGATATGCAGAACCAGCGTAATCTTGGTTTTCGTGGTGTTTCAAGCTGAGATATGCATTTTTTACGATAATCTTGGTGAGACTTCTGTCCGAAGTATGCTTAATCATCGAGATCGCTCTATTCGAGATATTTAATGCGAGAAACACGTTATCTGGTGTTTTCACCACTCCACAGTGCGTATGATATGCAGAACCGACGATATCTTGGTTTTCGTGGGGTTTCAAGCTCAGATATGCATTTTCTGCGATAATCTTGGTGAGACTTCTGTCCGAAGTATGCAGAGTCATCGAGATCGTACTTTTCGAGCTATTTAATGCGACAAACACGTTTTCTGGGGTTTTCACCACTCCACAGTTCGTTGGATATGCAGAACAGGAGATATCTTGGTTTTCGTGGGGTTTCTAGCAGAGATATGAATTTTCTGCGATAATCTTGGTGAGACCTCTGTCCGAAGTATGCAGAATCATCGAGACCGCACTTTTCGAGCTATTTAATGCGACAAACACGTTATCTGGTGTTTTCAGCACTCCACAGTGCGTTTGATATGCAGAACCAGCGAAATCTTGGTTTTCGTGGGGTTTCAAGCTGAGATATGCATTTTTTACGATAATCTTGGTGAGACTTCTGTCTGAAGTATGCTTAATCATCGAGATCGCTCAATTCGAGATATTTAATGCGAGAAACACGTTATCTGGTGTTTTCACTACTCCACAGTGCGTATGATATGCAGAACCGACGATATCTTGGTTTTCGTGGGGTTTCAAGCTCAGATATGCATTTTCTGCGATAATCTTGGTGAGACTTCTGTCCGAAGTATGCAGAGTCATCGAGATCGTACTTTTCGAGCTATTCAATGCGAGAAACACGTTTTCTCGGGTTTTCACCACTCCACAGTGCGTTTGATATGCAGAACCAGCGATATCTTGGTTTTCGTGGGGTTTCAAGCTCAGATATGCATTTTCTGCGATAATCTTGGTGAGACTTCTGTCCGATGTATGCAGAGTCATCGAGATCGTACTTTTGGAGCTATTCTATGCGAGAAAAACGTTTTCTGGGGTTTTCACCACTCCACAGTTCGTTGGATATGCAGAACAGGAGATATCTTGGTTTTCGTGGGGTTTCTAGCAGAGATATGCATTTTCTGCGATAATCTTGGTGAGACTTCTGTCCGAAGTATGCAGAATCATCGAGATCGCACTTTTCGAGCTATTTAATGCGACAAACACGTTATCTGGTGTTTTCAGCACTCCACAGTGCGTTTGATATGCAGAACCAGCGATATCTGGGTTTTCGTGGGGTTTCAAGCTGAGATATGCATTTCTTACGATAATCTTGGTGAGACTTCTGTCCGAAGTATGTAGAATCATCGAGATCGCTCTTTTCAAGCTATTTAATGCGAGAAACACGTTTTCTGGGGTTTTCACCACTCCACAGTGCGTTTGATATGCAGAACCAGCGAAATCTTGGTTTTCGTGGGGTTTCAAGCTGAGATATGCATTTTTTACGATAATCTTGGTGAGACTTCTGTCCGAAGTATGCTTAATCATCGAGATCGCTCTATTCGAGATATTTAATGCGAGAAACACGTTATCTGGTGTTTTCACCACTCCACAGTGCGTATGATTTGCAGAACCGACGATATCTTGGTTTTCGTGGGGTTTCAAGCTCAGATATGCATTTTCTGCGATAATCTTGGTGAGACTTCTGTCCGAAGTATGCAGAGTCATCGAGATCGTACTTTTCGAGCTATTTAATGCGACAAACACGTTTTCTGGGGTTTTCACCACTCCACAGTTCGTTGGATATGCAGAACAGGAGATATCTTGGTTTTCGTGGGGTTTCTAGCAGAGATATGCATTTTCTGCGATAATCTTGGTGAGACCTCTGTCCGAAGTATGCAGAAACATCGAGATCGCTCTTTTCGACCTATTTAATGCGAGAAACACGTTATCTGGTGTTATCACCACTCCACAGTGCGTTTGATATGCAGAACCAGCGAAATCTTGGTTTTCGTTGGGTTTGAAGCTGAGATATGCATTTTTTACGATAATCATGGTGAGACTTCTGTCCGAAGTATGCAGAATCATCGAGATCGCACTTTTCGAGCTATTTAATGCGACAAACACGTTATCCGGTGTTTTCAGCACTCCACAGTGCGTTTGATATGCAGAACCAGCGATATCTGGGTTTTCGTGGGGTTTCAAGCTGAGATATGCATTTTTTACGATAATCTTGGTGAGACTTCTGTCCGAAGTATGCAGAATCATCGAGATCGCACTTTTCGATCTATTTAATGCGACAAACACGTTATGTGGTGTGTTCAGCACTCCTCAGTGCGTTTGATATGCAGAACCAGCGAAATCTTGGTTTTCGTGGGGTTTCAAGCTGAGATATGAATTTTTTTACGATAATCTTGGTGAGACTTCTGTCCGAAGTATGCTTAATCATCGAGATCGCTCTATTCGAGATATTTAATGCGAGAAACACGTTATCTGGTGTTTTCACCACTCCACAGTGCGTATGATATGCAGAACCGACGATATCTTGGTTTTCGTGGGGTTTCAAGCTCAGATATGCATTTTCTGCGATAATATTGGTGAGACTTCTGTCCGAAGTATGCAGAGACATCGAGATCGCTCTTTTCGAGCTATTTAATGCGAGAAACAAGTTATCTGGTGTTTTCACCACTCCGCAGTGCGTTTGATATGCAGAACCGACGATATCTTGGTTTTCGTGGGGTTTCAAGCTCAGATATGCATTTTCTGCGATAATCTTGGTGAAACGTCTGTCCGAAGTATGCAGAAACATCAAGAGCGCTCTTTTCGAGCTATTTAATGCTAGGAACACGTTATCTGGTGTTTTCAGCACTCCACAGTGCGTTTGATATGCAGAACCAGCGATATCTTGGTTTTCGTGGGGATTCAAGCTGAGATATGCAATTTCTGCGATAATCTAGGTGAGACGTCTGTCCGAAGTATGCTTAATCATCGAGATCGCTCTTTTCGAGCTATTTAATGCGAGAAACAAGTTATCTGGTGTTTTCACCACTCCGCAGTGCGTTTGATATGCAGAACCGACGATATCTTGGTTTTCGTGGGGTTTCAAGCTCAGATATGCATTTTCTGCGATAATCTTGGTGAGACTTCTGTCCGAAGTATGCAGAGTCATCGAGATCGTACTTTTCGAGCTATTTAATGCGACAAACACGTTTTCTGGGGTTTTCACCACTCCACAGTTCGTTGGATATGCAGAACAGGAGATATCTTGGTTTTCGTGGGGTTTCTAGCAGAGATATGCATTTTCTGCGATAATCTTGGTGAGACTTCTGTCCGAAGTATGCTTAACCATCGAGATCGCTCGTTTCGAGCTATTTAATGCGAGAAACATGTTATCTGGAGTTTTCACCACTCCACAGTGCGAATGATATGCAGAACCGACGATATCTTGGTTTTCGTGGGGTTTCAAGCTGAGATATGCAATTTCTGCGATAATCTTGGTGAGACTTCTGTCCGAAGTATGCTTAATCATCGAAATCGCTCTATTCGAGCTATTTAATGCGAGAAACACGTTATCTGGTGTTTTCAGCACTCCACAGTGCGTTTGATATGCAGAACCAGCGAAACCTTGGTTTTCGTGGGGTTTCAAGCTGAGATATGCATTTTTTACGATAATCTTGGTGAGACTTCTGTCCGAAGTATGCTTAATCATCCAGATCGCTCTATTCGAGCTATTTAATGCGAGAAACACGTTATCTGGTGTTTTCACCACTCCACAGTGCGTATGATATGCAGAACCGACGATATCTTGGTTTTCGTGGGGTTTCAAGCTGAGATATGCATTTTCTGCGATAATCTTGGTGAGACTTCTGTCCGAAGTATGCAGAGTCATCGAGATCGGTCTTTTCGAGCTATTTAATGCGAGAAACAAGTTATCTGGTGTTTTCACCATTCCACAGTGCGTTTGATATGCAGAACCAGCGAAACCTTGGTTTTCGTGGGGTTTCAAGCTGTGATATGCATTTTTGACGATAATCTTGGTGAGACTTCAGTCCGAAGTATGCAAAGTCATCGAGATCGTACTTTTCGAGCTATTTAATGCGAGAAACATGTTATCTGGTGTTTTCACCGCTCCACAGTGCGTATGATATGCAGAACCGACGATATCTTGGTTTTCGTGGGGTTTCAAGCTCAGATATGCATTTTCTGCGATAATCTTGGTGAGACTTCTGTCCGAAGTATGCAGAGTTATCGAGATCGTACTTTTCGATCTATTTAATGCGACAAACACGTTTTCTGGGGTTTTCACCACTCCACAGTTCGTTGGATATGCAGAACAGGAGATATCTTGGTTTTCGTGGGGTTTCTAGCAGAGATATGCATTTTCTGAGATAATTTTGGTGAGACCTCTGTCCGAAGTATGCAGAAACATCGAGATCGCTCTTTTCGACCTATTTAATGCGAGAAACACGTTATCTGGTGTTATCACCACTCCACAGTGCGTTTGATATGCAGAACCAGCGAAATCTTGGTTTTCGTTGGGTTTCAAGCTGAGATATGCATTTTTTACGATAATCATGGTGAGACTTCTGTCCGAAGTATGCAGAATCATCGAGATCGCACTTTTCGAGCTATTTAATGCGACAAACACGTTATCCGGTGTTTTCAGCACTCCACAGTGCGTTTGATATGCAGAACCAGCGATATCTGGGTTTTCGTGGGGTTTCAAGCTGAGATATGCATTTTTTACGATAATCTTGGTGAGACTTCTGTTCGAAGTATGCAGAATCATCGAGATCGCACTTTTCGAGCTATTTAATGCGACAAACACGTTATCTGGTGTTTTCAGCACTCCACAGTGCGTTTGATATGCAGAACCAGCGAAATCTTGGTTTTCGTGGGGTTTCAAGCTGAGATATGAATTTTTTTACGATAATCTTGGTGAGACTTCTGTCCGAAGTATGCTTAATCATCGAGATCGCTCTATTCGAGATATTTAATGCGAGAAACACGTTATCTGGTGTTTTCACCACTCCACAGTGCGTATGATATGCAGAACCGACGATATCTTGGTTTTCGTGGGGTTTCAAGCTCAGATATGCATTTTCTGCGATAATCTTGGTGAGACTTCTGTCCGAAGTATGCAGAGTCATCGAGATCGTACTTTTCGAGCTATTTAATGCGACAAACACGTTTTCTGGGGTTTTCACCACTCCACAGTTCGTTGGATATGCAGAACAGTAGATATCGTGGTTTTCGTGGGGTTTCAAGCAGAGATATGCATTTTCGGCGATAATCTTGGCGAGACTTCTGTTAGAGGTATGCAGAATCATCGAGATCGCACTTTTCGAGCTATTTAATGCGAGAAACACGTTATCTGGTGTTTTCACCACTCCGCAGTTGGTTGGATATGCAGAACCGGCGATATTTTGGTTTTCGTCGGGTTTCAAGCTGAGATATGCATTTTCTACGATAATCTTGGTGAAACATCTGTCCGAAGTATGCCGAAACATCGAGAGCGCTCTTTTCGAGCTATTTAATGCGATAAACACGTTTTCTGGGGTTTTCACCACTCCACAGTTCGTTGGATATGCAGAACAGTAGATATCTTGGTTTTCGTGGGGTTTCAAGCAGAGATATGCATTTTCTGCGATAATCTTGGTGAGACTTCTGTTAGAAGTATGCAGAATCATCGAGATCGCACTTTTCGAGCTACTTAATGCGAGAAACACGTTATCTGGTGTTTTCACCACTCCACAGTTGGTTTGATATGCAGAACCGGCGATATTTTGGTTTTCGTCGGGTTTCAAGCTGAGATATGCATTTTCTACGATAATCCTGGTGAGACTTCTGTCAGAAGTATGCAGAATCTTCGAGAACGCTCTTTTCGAGCTACTTAATGCGCGAAACACGTTTTCTGGTGTTTTCACCACTCCACAGTTGGTTTGATATGCAGAACCGGCGATATTTTGGTTTTCGTCGGGTTTCAAGCTGAGATATGCATTTTCTACGATAATCTTGGTGAAACATCTGTCCGAAGTATGCCGAAACATCGAGAGCGCTCTTTTCGAGCTATTTAATGCGATAAACACGTTTTCTGGGGTTTTCACCACTCCACAGTTCGTTGGATATGCAGAACAGTAGATATCTTGGTTTTCGTGGGGTTTCAAGCAGAGATATGCATTTTCTGCGATAATCTTGGTGAGACTTCTGTTAGAAGTATGCAGAATCATCGAGATCGCACTTTTCGAGCTACTTAATGCGAGAAACACGTTATCTGGTGTTTTCACCACTCCACAGTTGGTTTGATATGCAGAACCGGCGATATTTTGGTTTTCGTCGGGTTTCAAGCTGAGATATGCATTTTCTACGATAATCCTGGTGAGACTTCTGTCAGAAGTATGCAGAATCTTCGAGAACGCTCTTTTCGAGCTACTTAATGCGCGAAACACGTTTTCTGGTGTTTTCACCACTCCACAGTTGGTTTGATATGCAGAACCGGCGATATTTTGGTTTTCGTCGGGTTTCATGCTGAGATATGCATTTTCTACGATAATCTTGGTGAAACATCTGCCCGAAGTATGTAGAAACATCGAGAGCGCTCTTTTCGAGCTATTTAATGCGAGAAACTCGTTATGTTGTGTTTTCACCACTCCACAGTTCGTTGGATATGCAGAACAGTAGATATCGTGGTTTTCGTGGGGTTTCAAGCAGAGATATGCATTTTCTGCGATAATCTTGGCGAGACTTCTGTTAGAAGTATGCAGAATCATCGAGATCGCACTTTTCGAGCTACTTAATGCGAGAAACACGTTATCTGGTGTTTTCACCACTCCACAGTTGGTTTGATATGCAGAACCGGCGATATTTTGGTTTTCGTCGGGTTTCAAGCTGAGATATGCATTTTCTACGATAATCCTGGTGAGACTTCTGTCAGAAGTATGCAGAATCTTCGAGAACGCTCTTTTCGAGCTACTTAATGCGCGAAACACGTTTTCTGGTGTTTTCACCACTCCACAGTTGGTTTGATATGCAGAACCGGCGATATTTTGGTTTTCGTCGGGTTTCAAGCTGAGATATGCATTTTCTACGATAATCTTGGTGAAACATCTGTCCGAAGTATGCCGAAACATCGAGAGCGCTCTTTTCGAGCTATTTAATGCGATAAACACGTTTTCTGGGGTTTTCACCACTCCACAGTTCGTTGGATATGCAGAACAGTAGATATCTTGGTTTTCGTGGGGTTTCAAGCAGAGATATGCATTTTCTGCGATAATCTTGGTGAGACTTCTGTTAGAAGTATGCAGAATCATCGAGATCGCACTTTTCGAGCTACTTAATGCGAGAAACACGTTATCTGGTGTTTTCACCACTCCACAGTTGGTTTGATATGCAGAACCGGCGATATTTTGGTTTTCGTCGGGTTTCAAGCTGAGATATGCATTTTCTACGATAATCCTGGTGAGACTTCTGTCAGAAGTATGCAGAATCTTCGAGAACGCTCTTTTCGAGCTACTTAATGCGCGAAACACGTTTTCTGGTGTTTTCACCACTCCACAGTTGGTTTGATATGCAGAACCGGCGATATTTTGGTTTTCGTCGGGTTTCATGCTGAGATATGCATTTTCTACGATAATCTTGGTGAAACATCTGCCCGAAGTATGTAGAAACATCGAGAGCGCTCTTTTCGAGCTATTTAATGCGAGAAACTCGTTATGTTGTGTTTTCACCACTCCACAGTTCGTTGGATATGCAGAACAGTAGATATCGTGGTTTTCGTGGGGTTTCAAGCAGAGATATGCATTTTCTGCGATAATCTTGGCGAGACTTCTGTTAGAAGTATGCAGAATCATCGAGATCGCACTTTTCGAGCTACTTAATGCGAGAAACACGTTATCTGGTGTTTTCCCCACTCCACAGTTGGTTTGATATGCAGAACCGGCGATATTTTGGTTTTCGTCGGGTTTCAAGCTGAGATATACATTTTCTACGATAATATTGGTGAGACTTCTGTCCGCAGTATGCTGAATCATCGAGATCGCTCTTTTCGAGCTAGTTAGTGCGAGGAACACGTTTTCTGGTGTTTTCACCACTCCACGATACGTTTGTTGGGCAGAACCGGAGATAACTCGGTTTTCGTCGGGTTTCAAGCTGAGATATGCATTTTCTACGATAATCTTGGTGAGACATCTGTCCGAAGTATGCTGAATCATCGAGATCGCTCTTTTCGAGCTAGTTAGTGCGAGGAACACGTTATCTGGTGTTTTCACCACTCCACAGTGCGATTGATATGCAGAACAGTACATATCTTGGTTTTCGTGGGGATTCAAGCTGAGATATGCATTTTCTGCGATAATCTTGTTGAAACTTCTGTCCGAAGTATGCTGAATCATCGGGATCGCTCTATTCGAGATATTTAATGCGAGAAACACGTTCTCTGGTTGTTTTAACCACTCCACAGTGCGTTTGATATGCAGAACAGGCGATATCTTGATTTTCGTGGTGTTTCCAGCTGAGATATGCATTTTCTGCGATAATCTTGGTGGGTCTTTTTTCAGAAGTATGCAGAATCACCTAGATCGCTCTTTTCGAGCTACTTAATGCACGAAACACGTTATCTGGTGTTTTCCCCACTTCACAGTTGGTTTGATATGCAGAACCGGAGATATTTTGGTTGTCGTCGGGTTTTAAGCTGAGATATGCATTTTCTACGATAATCTTGGTGAATCATCTGTCCGAAGTATGCAGAAACATCGAGAGAGCTCTTTTCGAGCTATTTAATGCGACAAACTCGTTTTCTGGGGTTTTCACCACTCCACAGTTCGTTGGATATGCAGAACCGGAGATATCTTGGTTTTCGTGGGGTTTCAAGCTGAGATATTCATTTCCTGCGATAATCTTGGTGAGACTTCTGTCCGAAGTATGCTGAATCATCGGGATCGCTCTATTCGAGATATTTAATGCGAGAAACACGTTCTCTGGTTGTTTTAACCACTCCACAGTGCGTTTGATATGCAGAACATGCGATATCTTGATTTTCGTGGTGTTTCCAGCTGAGATATGCATTTTCTGCGATAATCTTGGTGGGTCTTTTTTCAGAAGTATGCAGAATCACCTAGATCGCTCTTTTCGAGCTACTTAATGCACGAAACACGTTTTCTGGTGTTTTCACCACTCCACGGTACGTTTGTTGGGCAGAACCGGAGATAACTCGGTTTTCGTCGGGTTTCAAGCTGAGATATGCATTTTCTACGATAATCTTGGTGAGACTTCTGTCAGAAGTATGCAGGATCTTCGAGAACGCTCTTTTCGAGCTATTTAATGCGAGAAACACGATATCTGCTGTTTTCACCACTCCACAGTGCGTTTGATATGCAGAACAGGCGATATCTTGATTTTCGTGGTGTTTCCAGCTGAGATATGCATTTTCTGCGATAATCTTGGTGAGACTTCTGTCCGAAGTATGAGGAAACATCGAGATTGCTCTATTCGAGCTATTTATTGCGAGAAACACGCTTTCAGGGTGTTTTCACCACTCCACAGTGCGTTTGATATGTAGAACAGGCGATATCTTCATTTTCGTGGTGTTTCCAGCTGAGATATGCATTTTCTGCGATAATCTTGGTGAGACTTCAGTCAGAAGTATGCAGAATCATCTAGATCGCTCTTTTCGAGCTACTTCATGCGAGAAAAACGTTATCCGGTGTTTTCACCACTCCACAGGCGTTTGATATGCAGAACCAGCGATATCTTGGCGTTCGTGGGGTTTCAAGCTGAGATATGCATTTTTTACGATAATCTTGTTGAGACTTCTGTCCGAAGTATGAAGAATCATCGAGATCGCTCTATTCGAGCTATTTAATGCGAGAAACACGTTTTCTGGGGTTTTCACCACTCCACAGTGCGTTTGATATGCTGAACACAGCGATATCTTGGTTTTCGTGGGGTTTCAAGCTGAGATATGCATTTTTTACGATAATTTTGGTGAGAGTTCTGTCCGAAGTTTGCAGAAGCATCGAGATCGCTCGTTTCGAGCTATTTAATGCAAGAAACACGTTATCTGATGTTTTCACCACTCCACAGTGCGTTGGATATGCAGAACCGCAGATATTTTGGTTTTCGTCGGGTTTCAAGCTGAGATATGCATTTTCTACGATAAGCTTGGTGAAACATCTGTCCGAAGTATGCAGAAACGTCGAGAGCGCTCTTTTCGAGCTATTTAATGCGAGAAACAGGTTTTCTGGGGTTTTCACCACTCCACAGTTCGTTGGATATGCAGAACCGGAGATATCTTGGTTTTCGTGGTGTTTCCAGCTGAGATATGCATTTTCTGCGATAATCTTGGTGGGTCTTTTGTCAGAAGTATGCAGAATCATCTAGATCGCTCTTTTCGAGCTACTTAATGCTCGAAACACGCTTTCTGGTGTTTTCACCACTCCACAGTACGTTTGACATGCAGAACCGGAGATATCTTGGTTTCGGTCGCGTTTCAAGCTGAGATATGCATTTTCTACGATAATCTTGGTGAGACTTCTGTCAGAAGTATGCAGGATCTTCGAGAACGCTCTTTTCGAGCTACTTATTGCGACAAACACGTTATCTGGTGTTTTCACCACTCCACAGTGCGTTTGATATGTAGAACAGGCGATATCTTCATTTTCGTGGTGTTTCAAGCTGAGATATGCATTTTCTGCGATAATCTTGGTGAGACTTCTGTCCGAAGTATGCTGAAACATCGAGATGGCACTTTTCGAGCTAGTTAATGCGAGAAAAACCTTATCCGGTGTTTTCACCACTCCACAGTGCGTTTGATATGCAGAACCAGCGATATCTTGGCTTTCGTGGGGTTTCAAGCTGAGATATGCATTTTTTACGGTAATCTTGGTGAGACTTCTGTCCGAAGTATGAAGAAACATCGAGATCGCTCTATTCGAGCTATTTATTGCGAGAAACAGGTTTTCTGGGGTTTTCACCACTCCAGAGTTCGTTGGATATGCAGAACCGGAGATATCTTGGTTTTCGTGGTGTTTCCAGCTGAGATATGCATTTTCTGCGATAATCTTGGTGGGTCTTCTGTCAGAAGTATGCAGGATCTTCGCGAACGCTCTTTTCGAGCTACTTATTGCGACAAACACGTTATCTGGTGTTTTCAGCACTCCACAGTGCGTTTGATATGCAGAACCGGCAATATCTTGGTTTTCGTGGGGTTTCAAGCTGAGATATGCATTTTCTGCGATAATCTTGGTGATACTTCTGTCCGAAGTATGCTGAATCATCGAGATCGCTCTGTTCGAGCTAGTTAGTGCGAGAAACACGTTATCTGGTGTTTTCACCACTCCACAGTGCGTTTGATATGCAGAACAGTAGATATCTTGGTTTTCGTGGGGTTTCAAGCTGAGATATGCATTTTCTGCGATAATCTTGTTGAGACTTCTGTCCGAAGTATGCAGAATCATCGAGATCGCACGTTTCGAGCTATTTAATGCGAGAAACACGTTATCTGGAGTTTTTACCACTCCACAGTGCGTTGGATATGCAGAACCGGAGATATTTTGGTTTTCGTCGGGTTTGAAGCTGAGATATGCATTTTCTACGATAAGCTTGGTGAAACATCTGTCCGAAGTATGCAGAAACGTCGAGAGCGCTCTTTTCGAGCTATTTAATGCGAGAAACACGTTTTCTGGGGTTTTCACCACTCCACAGTTCGTTGGATATGCAGAACAGTATATATCGTGGTTTTCGTGGGGTTTCAAGCAGAGATATGCATTTTCGGCGATAATCTTGGCGAGACTTCTGTTAGAGGTATGCAGAATCATCGAGATCGCACTTTTCGAGCTATTTAATGCGAGAAACACGTTATCTGGTGTTTTCACCACTCCGCAGTTGGTTGGATATGCAGAACCGGCGATATTTTGGTTTTCGTCGGGTTTCAAGCTGAGATATGCATTTTCTACGATAATCTTGGTGAAACATCTGTCCGACGTATGCCGAAACATCGAGAGCGCTCTTGTCGAGCTATTTAATGCGATAAACACGTTTTCTGGTGTTTTCACCACTCCACAGTTGGTATGATATGCAGAACCGGCGAAATTTTGGTTTTCGTCGGGTTTCAAGCTGAGATATGCATTTTCGACGATAATCCTGGTGAGACTTCTGTCCGAAGTATGCTTAATTATCGATATCGCTCGTTTCGAGCTATTCAATGCGAGAAACACGTTATCCGGTGTTTTCACCACTCCACAGTGCGTTAGATATGCAGAACCAGCGATATCTTGGCTTTCGTGGGGTTTCAAGCTGAGATATGCATTTTTTACGATAATCTTGGTGAGACTTCTGTCCGAAGTATGAAGAATCATCGAGATCGCTCTATTCGAGCTATTTAATGCGAGAAACACGTTTTCAGAGTGTTTTCACCACTCCACAGTTGGTTTGATATGCAGAACCGGCGATATTTTGGTTTTCGTCGGGTTTCAAGCTGAGATATGCATTTTCTACGATAATCTTGGTGAATCATCTGTCCGAAGTATGCAGAAACATCGAGAGAGCTCTTTTCGAGCTATTTAATGCGACAAACTCGTTTTCTGGGGTTTTCACCACTCCACAGTTTGTTGGATATGCAGAACCGGAGATATCTTGGTTTTCGTGGTGTTTCCAGCTGAGATATGCATTTTCTGCGATAATCTTGGTGGGCCTTTTTTCAGAAGTATGCAGAATCACCTAGATCGCTCTTTTCGAGCTACTTAATGCACGAAACACGTTTTCTGGTGTTTTCACCACTCCACGGTACGTTTGTTGGGCAGAACCGGAGATAACTCGGTTTTCGTCGGGTTTCAAGCTGAGATATGCATTTTCTACGATAATCTTGGTGAGACTTCTGTCAGAAGTATGCAGGATCTTCGAGAACGCTCTTTTCGAGCTATTTAATGCGAGAAACACGATATCTGCTGTTTTCACCACTCCACAGTGCGTTTGATATGCAGAACCAGCGATATCTTGGCTTTCGTGAGGTTTCAAGCTGAGATATGCATTTTTTACGGTAATCTTGGTGAGACTTCTGTCCGAAGTATGAGGAAACATCGAGATTGCTCTATTCGAGCTATTTATTGCGAGAAGCACGCTTTCAGGGTGTTTTCACCACTCCACAGTGCGTTTGATATGTAGAACAGGCGATATCTTCATTTTCGTGGTGTTTCCAGCTGAGATATGCATTTTCTGCGATAATCTTGGTGAGACTTCTGTCAGAAGTATGCAGGATCTTCGAGAACGCTCTTTTCGAGCTATTTAATGCGAGAAACACGATATCTGCTGTTTTCACCACTCCACAGTGCGTTTGGTATGCAGTACCAGCGATATCTTCGTTTTCGGGGGGTTTCAAGCTGAGATATGCATTCCTTACGATAATCTTGGTGAGACTTCTGTCCGAAGTATGCAGAATCATCGAGATCGCACTATTCGAGCTATTTAATGCGAGAAACACGTTCTCTGGTTGTTTTCACCACTCCAAAGTGCGTTTGATATGCAGAACCGGCAACATCTTGATTTTCGTGAGGTTTCGATCTGAGATATGCATTTTCTGCGATAATATTGGTGAGACTTCAGTCAGAAGTATGCAGAATCATCTAGATCGCTCTTTTCGAGCTACTTCATGCGAGAAAAACGTTATCCGGTGTTTTCACCACTCCACAGGCGTTTGATATGCAGAACCAGCGATATCTTGGCGTTCGTGGGGTTTCAAGCTGAGATATGGATTTTTTACGATAATCTTGTTGAGACTTCTGTCCGAAGTATGAAGAATCATCGAGATCGCACTATTCGAGCTATTTAATGCGAGAAACACGTTTTCTGGGGTTTTCACCACTCCACAGTGCGTTTGATATGCTGAACACAGCGATATCTTGGTTTTCGTGGGGTTTCAAGCTGAGATATGCATTTTTTACGATAATTTTGGTGAGAGTTCTGTCCGAAGTTTGCAGAAGCATCGAGATCGCTCGTTTCGAGCTATTTAATGCAAGAAACACGTTATCTGATGTTTTCACCACTCCACAGTGCGTTGGATATGCAGAACCGCAGATATTTTGGTTTTCGTCGGGTTTCAAGCTGAGATATGCATTTTCTACGATAAGCTTGGTGAAACATCTGTCCGAAGTATGCAGAAACGTCGAGAGCGCTCTTTTCGAGCTATTTAATGCGAGAAACAGGTTTTCTGGGGTTTTCACCACTCCACAGTTCGTTGGATATGCAGAACCGGAGATATCTTGGTTTTCGTGGTGTTTCCAGCTGAGATATGCATTTTCTGCGATAATCTTGGTGGGTCTTTTGTCAGAAGTATGCAGAATCATCTAGATCGCTCTTTTCGAGCTACTTAATGCTCGAAACACGCTTTCTGGTGTTTTCACCACTCCACAGTACGTTTGACATGCAGAACCGGAGATATCTTGGTTTCGGTCGGGTTTCAAGCTGAGATATGCATTTTCTACGATAATCTTGGTGAGACTTCTGTCAGAAGTATGCAGGATCTTCGAGAACGCTCTTTTCGAGCTACTTATTGCGACAAACACGTTATCTGGTGTTTTCACCACTCCACAGTGCGTATGATATGCAGAACCGGCGATATCTTGGTTTTCGTGGGGTTTCAAGCTGAGATATGCATTTTCTGCGATAATCTTGGTGAGACTTCTGTCCGAAGTATGCTGAAACATCGAGATGGCTCTTTTCGAGCTAGTTAATGCGAGAAAAACCTTATCCGGTGTTTTCACCACTCCACAGTGCGTTTGATATGCAGAACCAGCGATATCTTGGCTTTCGTGGGGTTTCAAGCTGAGATATGCATTTTTTACGGTAATCTTGTTGAGACTTCTGTCCGAAGTATGCAGAATCATCGAGATCGCACGTTTCGAGCTATTTAATGCGAGAAACACGTTATCTGGTGTTTTTACCACTCCACAGTGCGTTGGATATGCAGAACCGGAGATATTTTGGTTTTCGTCGGGTTTGAAGCTGAGATATGCATTTTCTACGATAAGCTTGGTGAAACATCTGTCCGAAGTATGCAGAAACGTCGAGAGCGCTCTTTTCGAGCTATTTAATGCGAGAAACACGTTTTCTGGGGTTTTCACCACTCCACAGTTCGTTGGATATGCAGAACAGTAGATGTCGTGGTTTTCGTGGGGTTTCAAGCAGAGATATGCATTTTCGGCGATAATCTTGGCGAGACTTCTGTTAGAGGTATGCAGAATCATCGAGATCGCACTTTTCGAGCTATTTAATGCGAGAAACACGTTATCTGGTGTTTTCACCACTCCGCAGTTGGTTGGATATGCAGAACCGGCGATATTTTGGTTTTCGTCGGGTTTCAAGCTGAGATATGCATTTTCTACGATAATCTTGGTGAAACATCTGTCCGAAGTATGCCGAAACATCGAGAGCGCTCTTTTCGAGCTATTTAATGCGATAAACACGTTTTCTGGGGTTTTCACCACTCCACAGTTCGTTGGATATGCAGAACGGTAGATATCTTGGTTTTCGTGGGGTTTCAAGCAGAGATATGCATTTTCTGCGATAATCTTGGTGAGACTTCTGTTAGAAGTATGCAGAATCATCGAGATCGCACTTTTCGAGCTACTTAATGCGAGAAACACGTTATCTGGTGTTTTCACCACTCCACAGTTGGTTTGATATGCAGAACCGGCGATATTTTGGTTTTCGTCGGGTTTCAATCTGAGATATGCATTTTCGACGATAATCCTGGTGAGACTTCTGTCCGAAGTATGAAGAATCATCGAGATCGCTCTATTCGAGCTATTTAATGCGAGAAACACGTTTTCAGGGTGTTTTCACCACTCCACAGTTGGTTTGATATGCAGAACCGGCGATATTTTGGTTTTCGTCGGGTTTCAAGCTGAGATATGCATTTTCTACGATAATCCTGGTGAGACTTCTGTCAGAAGTATGCTGAATCTTCGAGAACGCTCTTTTCGAGCTACTTAATGCGCGAAACACGTTTTCTGGTGTTTTCACCACTCCACAGTTGGTTTGATATGCAGAACCGGCGATATTTTGGTTTTCGTCGGGTTTCATGCTGAGATATGCATTTTCTACGATAATCTTGGTGAAACATCTGCCCGAAGTATGTAGAAACATCGAGAGCGCTCTTTTCGAGCTATTTAATGCGAGAAACTCGTTATGTTGTGTTTTCACCACTCCACAGTTCGTTGGATATGCAGAACAGTAGATATCGTGGTTTTCGTGGTGTTTCAAGCAGAGATATGCATTTTCTGCGATAATCTTGGCGAGACTTCTGTTAGAAGTATGCAGAATCATCGAGATCGCACTTTTCGAGCTATTTAATGCGAGAAACACGTTATCTGGTGTTTTCACCACTCCGCAGTTGGTTGGATATGCAGAACCGGCGATATTTTGGTTTTCGTCGGGTTTCAAGCTGAGATATGCATTTTCTACGATAATCTTGGTGAAACATCTGTCCGAAGTATGCCGAAACATCGAGAGCCCTCTGTTCGAGCTATTTAATGCGATAAACACGTTTTCTGGGGTTTTCACCACTCCACAGTTCGTTGGATATGCAGAACAGTAGATATCGTGGTTTTCGTGGGGTTTCAAGCAGAGATATGCATTTTCTGCGATAATCTTGGCGAGACTTCTGTTAGAAGTATGCTGAATCATTGAGATCGCTCTTTTCGAGCTAGTTAGTGCGAGAAACACGTTATCTGATGTTTTCACCACTCCACAGTGCGTTTGATATGCAGAACAGTACATATCTTGGTTTTCGTGGGGTTTCAAGCTGAGATATGCATTTTCTGCGATAATCTTGGTGGGTCTTTTGTCAGAAGTATGCAGAATCGTCTAGATCGCTCTTTTCGAGCTACTTAATGCACGAAACACGTTTTCTGGTGTTTTCACCACTCCACAGTACGTTTGACATGCAGAACCGGAGATATCTTGGTTACGGTCGGGTTTCAAGCTGAGATATGCATTTTCTACGATAATCCTGGTGAGACTTCTGTCAGAAGTATGCAGAATCTTCGAGAACGCTCTCTTCGAGCTATTTAATGCGACAAACTCGTTTTCTGGGGTTTTCACCACTCCACAGTTCGTTGGATATGCAGAACCGGAGATATCTTGGTTTTCGTGGGGTTTCAAGCTGAGATATGCATTTCCTGCGATAATCTTGGTGAGACTTCTGTCCGAAGTATGCTGAATCATCGGGGTCGCTCTATTCGACATATTTAATGCGAGAAACACGTTCTCTGGTTGTTTTCACCACTCCACAGTGCGTTTGATATGCAGAACAGGCGATATCTTGATTTTCGTGGTGTTTCCAGCTGAGATATGCATTTTCTGCGATAATCTTGGTGAGACTTCCGTCAGAAGTATGCAGGATCTTCGAGAACGCTCTTTTCGAGCTATTTAATGCGAGAAACCCGATATCTGCTGTTTTCACCACTCCACAGTGCGTTTGATATGCAGTACCAGCGATATCTTCGTTTTCGGGGGGTTTCAAGCTGAGATATGCATTCCTTACGATAATCTTGGTGAGACTTCTGTCCGAAGTATGCTGAAACATCGAGATGGCACTTTTCGAGCTAGTTAATGCGAGAAAAACCTTATCCGGTGTTTTCACCACTCCACAGTGCGTTTGATATGCAGAACCAGCGATATCTTGGCTTTCGTGGGGTTTCAAGCTGAGATATGCATTTTTTACGGTAATCTTGGTGAGACTTCTGTCCGAAGTATGAAGAAACATCGAGATCGCTCTATTCGAGCTATTTATTGCGAGAAACAGGTTTTCTGGGGTTTTCACCACTCCAGAGTTCGTTGGATATGCAGAACCGGAGATATCTTGGTTTTCGTGGTGTTTCCAGCTGAGATATGCATTTTCTGCGATAATCTTGGTGGGTCTTCTGTCAGAAGTATGCAGGATCTTCGCGAACGCTCTTTTCGAGCTACTTATTGCGACAAACACGTTATCTGGTGTTTTCAGCACTCCACAGTGCGTTTGATATGCAGAACCGGCAATATCTTGGTTTTCGTGGGGTTTCAAGCTGAGATATGCATTTTCTGCGATAATCTTGGTGATACTTCTGTCCGAAGTATGCTGAATCATCGAGATCGCTCTGTTCGAGCTAGTTAGTGCGAGAAACACGTTATCTGGTGTTTTCACCACTCCACAGTGCGTTTGATATGCAGAACAGTAGATATCTTGGTTTTCGTGGGGTTTCAAGCTGAGATATGCATTTTCTGCGATAATCTTGTTGAGACTTCTGTCCGAAGTATGCAGAATCATCGAGATCGCACGTTTCGAGCTATTTAATGCGAGAAACACGTTATCTGGAGTTTTTACCACTCCACAGTGCGTTGGATATGCAGAACCGGAGATATTTTGGTTTTCGTCGGGTTTGAAGCTGAGATATGCATTTTCTACGATAAGCTTGGTGAAACATCTGTCCGAAGTATGCAGAAACGTCGAGAGCGCTCTTTTCGAGCTATTTAATGCGAGAAACACGTTTTCTGGGGTTTTCACCACTCCACAGTTCGTTGGATATGCAGAACAGTATATATCGTGGTTTTCGTGGGGTTTCAAGCAGAGATATGCATTTTCGGCGATAATCTTGGCGAGACTTCTGTTAGAGGTATGCAGAATCATCGAGATCGCACTTTTCGAGCTATTTAATGCGAGAAACACGTTATCTGGTGTTTTCACCACTCCGCAGTTGGTTGGATATGCAGAACCGGCGATATTTTGGTTTTCGTCGGGTTTCAAGCTGAGATATGCATTTTCTACGATAATCTTGGTGAAACATCTGTCCGACGTATGCCGAAACATCGAGAGCGCTCTTGTCGAGCTATTTAATGCGATAAACACGTTTTCTGGTGTTTTCACCACTCCACAGTTGGTATGATATGCAGAACCGGCGAAATTTTGGTTTTCGTCGGGTTTCAAGCTGAGATATGCATTTTCGACGATAATCCTGGTGAGACTTCTGTCCGAAGTATGCTTAATTATCGATATCGCTCGTTTCGAGCTATTCAATGCGAGAAACACGTTATCCGGTGTTTTCACCACTCCACAGTGCGTTAGATATGCAGAACCAGCGATATCTTGGCTTTCGTGGGGTTTCAAGCTGAGATATGCATTTTTTACGATAATCTTGGTGAGACTTCTGTCCGAAGTATGAAGAATCATCGAGATCGCTCTATTCGAGCTATTTAATG
Organism: Anthophora plumipes; assembly: GCA_951804975.1. NCBI lineage: Eukaryota > Metazoa > Arthropoda > Insecta > Hymenoptera > Apidae > Anthophora > Anthophora plumipes. Next base: position 7,738,986 of record CATORF010000206.1, on the reverse strand, counting down.
CGAGAAACACGTTTTCAGAGTGTTTTCACCACTCCACAGTTGGTTTGATATGCAGAACCGGCGATATTTTGGTTTTCGTCGGGTTTCAAGCTGAGATATGCATTTTCTACGATAATCTTGGTGAATCATCTGTCCGAAGTATGCAGAAACATCGAGAGAGCTCTTTTCGAGCTATTTAATGCGACAAACTCGTTTTCTGGGGTTTTCACCACTCCACAGTTTGTTGGATATGCAGAACCGGAGATATCTTGGTTTTCGTGGTGTTTCCAGCTGAGATATGCATTTTCTGCGATAATCTTGGTGGGCCTTTTTTCAGAAGTATGCAGAATCACCTAGATCGCTCTTTTCGAGCTACTTAATGCACGAAACACGTTTTCTGGTGTTTTCACCACTCCACGGTACGTTTGTTGGGCAGAACCGGAGATAACTCGGTTTTCGTCGGGTTTCAAGCTGAGATATGCATTTTCTACGATAATCTTGGTGAGACTTCTGTCAGAAGTATGCAGGATCTTCGAGAACGCTCTTTTCGAGCTATTTAATGCGAGAAACACGATATCTGCTGTTTTCACCACTCCACAGTGCGTTTGATATGCAGAACCAGCGATATCTTGGCTTTCGTGAGGTTTCAAGCTGAGATATGCATTTTTTACGGTAATCTTGGTGAGACTTCTGTCCGAAGTATGAGGAAACATCGAGATTGCTCTATTCGAGCTATTTATTGCGAGAAGCACGCTTTCAGGGTGTTTTCACCACTCCACAGTGCGTTTGATATGTAGAACAGGCGATATCTTCATTTTCGTGGTGTTTCCAGCTGAGATATGCATTTTCTGCGATAATCTTGGTGAGACTTCTGTCAGAAGTATGCAGGATCTTCGAGAACGCTCTTTTCGAGCTATTTAATGCGAGAAACACGATATCTGCTGTTTTCACCACTCCACAGTGCGTTTGGTATGCAGTACCAGCGATATCTTCGTTTTCGGGGGGTTTCAAGCTGAGATATGCATTCCTTACGATAATCTTGGTGAGACTTCTGTCCGAAGTATGCAGAATCATCGAGATCGCACTATTCGAGCTATTTAATGCGAGAAACACGTTCTCTGGTTGTTTTCACCACTCCAAAGTGCGTTTGATATGCAGAACCGGCAACATCTTGATTTTCGTGAGGTTTCGATCTGAGATATGCATTTTCTGCGATAATATTGGTGAGACTTCAGTCAGAAGTATGCAGAATCATCTAGATCGCTCTTTTCGAGCTACTTCATGCGAGAAAAACGTTATCCGGTGTTTTCACCACTCCACAGGCGTTTGATATGCAGAACCAGCGATATCTTGGCGTTCGTGGGGTTTCAAGCTGAGATATGGATTTTTTACGATAATCTTGTTGAGACTTCTGTCCGAAGTATGAAGAATCATCGAGATCGCACTATTCGAGCTATTTAATGCGAGAAACACGTTTTCTGGGGTTTTCACCACTCCACAGTGCGTTTGATATGCTGAACACAGCGATATCTTGGTTTTCGTGGGGTTTCAAGCTGAGATATGCATTTTTTACGATAATTTTGGTGAGAGTTCTGTCCGAAGTTTGCAGAAGCATCGAGATCGCTCGTTTCGAGCTATTTAATGCAAGAAACACGTTATCTGATGTTTTCACCACTCCACAGTGCGTTGGATATGCAGAACCGCAGATATTTTGGTTTTCGTCGGGTTTCAAGCTGAGATATGCATTTTCTACGATAAGCTTGGTGAAACATCTGTCCGAAGTATGCAGAAACGTCGAGAGCGCTCTTTTCGAGCTATTTAATGCGAGAAACAGGTTTTCTGGGGTTTTCACCACTCCACAGTTCGTTGGATATGCAGAACCGGAGATATCTTGGTTTTCGTGGTGTTTCCAGCTGAGATATGCATTTTCTGCGATAATCTTGGTGGGTCTTTTGTCAGAAGTATGCAGAATCATCTAGATCGCTCTTTTCGAGCTACTTAATGCTCGAAACACGCTTTCTGGTGTTTTCACCACTCCACAGTACGTTTGACATGCAGAACCGGAGATATCTTGGTTTCGGTCGGGTTTCAAGCTGAGATATGCATTTTCTACGATAATCTTGGTGAGACTTCTGTCAGAAGTATGCAGGATCTTCGAGAACGCTCTTTTCGAGCTACTTATTGCGACAAACACGTTATCTGGTGTTTTCACCACTCCACAGTGCGTATGATATGCAGAACCGGCGATATCTTGGTTTTCGTGGGGTTTCAAGCTGAGATATGCATTTTCTGCGATAATCTTGGTGAGACTTCTGTCCGAAGTATGCTGAAACATCGAGATGGCTCTTTTCGAGCTAGTTAATGCGAGAAAAACCTTATCCGGTGTTTTCACCACTCCACAGTGCGTTTGATATGCAGAACCAGCGATATCTTGGCTTTCGTGGGGTTTCAAGCTGAGATATGCATTTTTTACGGTAATCTTGTTGAGACTTCTGTCCGAAGTATGCAGAATCATCGAGATCGCACGTTTCGAGCTATTTAATGCGAGAAACACGTTATCTGGTGTTTTTACCACTCCACAGTGCGTTGGATATGCAGAACCGGAGATATTTTGGTTTTCGTCGGGTTTGAAGCTGAGATATGCATTTTCTACGATAAGCTTGGTGAAACATCTGTCCGAAGTATGCAGAAACGTCGAGAGCGCTCTTTTCGAGCTATTTAATGCGAGAAACACGTTTTCTGGGGTTTTCACCACTCCACAGTTCGTTGGATATGCAGAACAGTAGATGTCGTGGTTTTCGTGGGGTTTCAAGCAGAGATATGCATTTTCGGCGATAATCTTGGCGAGACTTCTGTTAGAGGTATGCAGAATCATCGAGATCGCACTTTTCGAGCTATTTAATGCGAGAAACACGTTATCTGGTGTTTTCACCACTCCGCAGTTGGTTGGATATGCAGAACCGGCGATATTTTGGTTTTCGTCGGGTTTCAAGCTGAGATATGCATTTTCTACGATAATCTTGGTGAAACATCTGTCCGAAGTATGCCGAAACATCGAGAGCGCTCTTTTCGAGCTATTTAATGCGATAAACACGTTTTCTGGGGTTTTCACCACTCCACAGTTCGTTGGATATGCAGAACGGTAGATATCTTGGTTTTCGTGGGGTTTCAAGCAGAGATATGCATTTTCTGCGATAATCTTGGTGAGACTTCTGTTAGAAGTATGCAGAATCATCGAGATCGCACTTTTCGAGCTACTTAATGCGAGAAACACGTTATCTGGTGTTTTCACCACTCCACAGTTGGTTTGATATGCAGAACCGGCGATATTTTGGTTTTCGTCGGGTTTCAATCTGAGATATGCATTTTCGACGATAATCCTGGTGAGACTTCTGTCCGAAGTATGAAGAATCATCGAGATCGCTCTATTCGAGCTATTTAATGCGAGAAACACGTTTTCAGGGTGTTTTCACCACTCCACAGTTGGTTTGATATGCAGAACCGGCGATATTTTGGTTTTCGTCGGGTTTCAAGCTGAGATATGCATTTTCTACGATAATCCTGGTGAGACTTCTGTCAGAAGTATGCTGAATCTTCGAGAACGCTCTTTTCGAGCTACTTAATGCGCGAAACACGTTTTCTGGTGTTTTCACCACTCCACAGTTGGTTTGATATGCAGAACCGGCGATATTTTGGTTTTCGTCGGGTTTCATGCTGAGATATGCATTTTCTACGATAATCTTGGTGAAACATCTGCCCGAAGTATGTAGAAACATCGAGAGCGCTCTTTTCGAGCTATTTAATGCGAGAAACTCGTTATGTTGTGTTTTCACCACTCCACAGTTCGTTGGATATGCAGAACAGTAGATATCGTGGTTTTCGTGGTGTTTCAAGCAGAGATATGCATTTTCTGCGATAATCTTGGCGAGACTTCTGTTAGAAGTATGCAGAATCATCGAGATCGCACTTTTCGAGCTATTTAATGCGAGAAACACGTTATCTGGTGTTTTCACCACTCCGCAGTTGGTTGGATATGCAGAACCGGCGATATTTTGGTTTTCGTCGGGTTTCAAGCTGAGATATGCATTTTCTACGATAATCTTGGTGAAACATCTGTCCGAAGTATGCCGAAACATCGAGAGCCCTCTGTTCGAGCTATTTAATGCGATAAACACGTTTTCTGGGGTTTTCACCACTCCACAGTTCGTTGGATATGCAGAACAGTAGATATCGTGGTTTTCGTGGGGTTTCAAGCAGAGATATGCATTTTCTGCGATAATCTTGGCGAGACTTCTGTTAGAAGTATGCTGAATCATTGAGATCGCTCTTTTCGAGCTAGTTAGTGCGAGAAACACGTTATCTGATGTTTTCACCACTCCACAGTGCGTTTGATATGCAGAACAGTACATATCTTGGTTTTCGTGGGGTTTCAAGCTGAGATATGCATTTTCTGCGATAATCTTGGTGGGTCTTTTGTCAGAAGTATGCAGAATCGTCTAGATCGCTCTTTTCGAGCTACTTAATGCACGAAACACGTTTTCTGGTGTTTTCACCACTCCACAGTACGTTTGACATGCAGAACCGGAGATATCTTGGTTACGGTCGGGTTTCAAGCTGAGATATGCATTTTCTACGATAATCCTGGTGAGACTTCTGTCAGAAGTATGCAGAATCTTCGAGAACGCTCTCTTCGAGCTATTTAATGCGACAAACTCGTTTTCTGGGGTTTTCACCACTCCACAGTTCGTTGGATATGCAGAACCGGAGATATCTTGGTTTTCGTGGGGTTTCAAGCTGAGATATGCATTTCCTGCGATAATCTTGGTGAGACTTCTGTCCGAAGTATGCTGAATCATCGGGGTCGCTCTATTCGACATATTTAATGCGAGAAACACGTTCTCTGGTTGTTTTCACCACTCCACAGTGCGTTTGATATGCAGAACAGGCGATATCTTGATTTTCGTGGTGTTTCCAGCTGAGATATGCATTTTCTGCGATAATCTTGGTGAGACTTCCGTCAGAAGTATGCAGGATCTTCGAGAACGCTCTTTTCGAGCTATTTAATGCGAGAAACCCGATATCTGCTGTTTTCACCACTCCACAGTGCGTTTGATATGCAGTACCAGCGATATCTTCGTTTTCGGGGGGTTTCAAGCTGAGATATGCATTCCTTACGATAATCTTGGTGAGACTTCTGTCCGAAGTATGCAGAATCATCGAGATCGCACTATTCGAGCTATTTAATGCGAGAAACACGTTCTCTGGTTGTTTTCACCACTCCACAGTGCGTTTGATATGCAGAACCGGCAACATCTTGATTTTCGTGAGGTTTCGAGCTGAGATATGCATTTTCTGCGGTAATATTGGTGAGACTTCAGTCAGAAGTATGCAGAATCATCTAGATCGCTCTTTTCGAGCTACTTCATGCGAGAAAAACGTTATCCGGTGTTTTCACCACTCCACAGTGCGTTTGATATGCAGAACCAGCGATATCTTGGCGTTCGTGGGGTTTCAAGCTGAGATATGCATTTTCTACGATAATCCTGGTGTGACTTCTGTCAGAAGTATGCAGAATCATCGAGCACGCTCGTTTCGAGCTACATAATGCGAGAAACACGTTATCTGGTGTTTTCACCACTCCACAGTGCGTTTGATATGCAGTACCAGCGATATCTTCGTTTTCGGGGGGTTTCAAGCTGAGATATGCATTCCTTACGATAATCTTGGTGAGACTTCTGTCCGAAGTATGCAGAAACATCGAGAGCGCTCTTTTCGAGCTATTTAATGCGACAAACTCGTTTTCTGGGGTTTTCACCACTCCACAGTTCGTTGGATATGCAGAACCGGAGATATCTTGGTTTTCGTGGTGTTTCCAGCTGAGATATGCATTTTCTGCGATAATCTTGGTGGGTCTTTTTTCAGAAGTATGCAGAATCACCTAGATCGCTCTTTTCGAGCTACTTAATGCACGAAACACGTTTTCTGGTGTTTTCACCACTCCACGGTACGTTTGTTGGGCAGAACCGGAGATAACTCGGTTTTCGTCGGGTTTCAAGTTGAGATATGCATTTTTTACGATAATTTTGGTGAGAGTTCTGTCCGAAGTTTGCAGAAGCATCGAGATCGCTCGTTTCGAGCTATTTAATGCGAGAAACACGATATCTGCTGTTTTCACCACTCCACAGTGCGTTTGATATGCAGAACCAGCGATATCTTGGCTTTCGTGAGGTTTCAAGCTGAGATATGCATTTTTTACTGTATTCTTGGTGAGACTTCTGTCCGAAGTATGAGGAAACATCGAGATTGCTCTATTCGAGCTATTTATTGCAAGAAACACGTTTTCAGGGTGTTTTCACCACTCCACAGTGCGTTTGATATGTAGAACAGGCGATATCTTGGTTTCGGTCGGGTTTCAAGCTGAGATATGCATTTCCTGCGATAATCCTGGTGAGACTTCTGTCCGAAGTATGCAGAATCATCGAGATCGCACTATTCGAGCTATTTAATGCGAGAAACACGTTCTCTGGTTGTTTTCACCACTCCACAGTGCGTTTGATATGCAGAACCGGCAACATCTTGATTTTCGTGAGGTTTCGAGCTGAGATATGCATTTTCTGCGATAATATTGGTGAGACTTCAGTCAGAAGTATGCAGAATCATCTAGATCGCTCTTTTCGAGCTACTTCATGCGAGAAAAACGTTATCCGGTGTTTTCACCACTCCACAGTGCGTTTGATATGCAGAACCAGCGATATCTTGGCGTTCGTGGGGTTTCAAGCTGAGATATGCATTTTTTACGATAATCTTGTTGAGACTTCTGTCCGAAGTATGAAGAATCATCGAGATCGCTCTATTCGAGATATTTAATGCGAGAAACACGTTTTCTGGGGTTTTCACCACTCCACAGTGCGTTTGATATGCTGAACACAGCGATATCTTGGTTTTCGTGGGGTTTCAAGCTGAGATATGCATTTTTTACGATAACTTTGGTGACAGTTCTGTCCGAAGTATGCAGAATCATCTAGATCGCTCTTGTCGAGCTATTTAATGCAAAAAAACAAGTTTCCCGGTGTTTTCAACATTCCACAGTGCGTTTGATATGCAGAACTGGCGATATCTTGATTTTCGTGGTGTTTCCAGCTGAGATTTGCATTTTCTGCGATAATCTTGGTGAGTCTTCTGGCAGAAGTATGCAGAATCATCTAGATTGCACTTTTCGAGCCATTTAATGCGAGAAACACGTTTTCTGGTGTATTCACCACTCCACAGAGCGTTTGATATGCAGAACCGGCGATATCTTGATATTCGTGGTGTTTCCAGCTGAGATATGCATTTTCTGCGATAATAGTGGTGAGACATCAGTCAGAAGTATGCAGAATCATCGGGATCGCTCTTTTCGAGCTATTTAATGCGGCAAACACGTTATCTGGTGCTTTCAGCACTCCACAGTGCGTATGATATGCAGAACCAGCGATATCTTGGTTTTCGTGGGGTTTCAAGCTGAGATATGCATTTTTTACGATAATCTTGGTGAGACTTCTGCCCGAAGTATGCTTAATCATCGTGATCGCTCGTTTCTAGCTATTTAATGCGAGAAACACGTTATCTGGTGTTTTCACCACTCCACAGTGCGTTTGATATGCAGAACCGGCGACATCATGGCTGTCGTCGGGCATCAAGCTGGGATATGCATTTTCTGCGATAATATTGGTGAGAGTTCAGTCAGAAGTATGCAGGATCATCTAGATCGCTCGTTTCGAGCTATTTAATGCGAAAAAACAAGTTTTCTGGTTTTTTGACCACTCCACAGTGCGTTTGATATGTAGAGCCGCCGATAACTTGGTTTTCGTGGGGTTTCCAGCTGAAATATGCATTTTCTGCGATAATCTTTGTGTTTCATCAATGAGAAGTATGCAGAATCATCCAGAACGCTCTTTTCGAGCTAGTTAATGCGAGTAACACGTTTTCTGGTGTTTTCACCACTCCACAGTGCGTCTGATATGCAGAACCGACGATATCTTGGTTTTCGTGGGGTTTCCAGCTGAGATATGCATTTTCTGCGATAATCTAGGTGAGCCTTCTGTCAGAAGTATGCAGAATCAACTAGATCGCTCTTTTCGAGCTATTTAATGCGAGAAACACGTTGTCTGGTTGTTTTCACCACTCCACGGTGCGTTTGATATGCAGAACCGGCGACATCTTGATTTTCGTGACGTTTCTAGCTGAGATATGCATTTTCTGCGATAATATTGGTGAGACTTCAGTCAGAAGTATGCAGAATCATCTAGATCGTTCGTTTCGAGCTATTTAATGCGAAAAAACAAGTTTTCTGGTTTTTTGACCACTCCACAGTGCGTTTGATATGTAGAGCCGCCGATAACTTGGTTTTCGTGGGGTTTCCAGCTGAAATATGCATTTTCTGCGATAATCTTTGTGTTTCATCAATGAGAAGTATGCAGAATCATCCAGAACGCTCTTTTCGAGCTAGTTAATGCGAGTAACACGTTTTCTGGTGTTTTCACCACTCCACAGTGCGTCTGATATGCAGAACCGACGATATCTTGGTTTTCGTGGGGTTTCCAGCTGAGATATGCATTTTCTGCGATAATCTAGGTGAGCCTTCTGTCAGAAGTATGCAGAATCAACTAGATCGCTCTTTTCGAGCTATTTAATGCGAGAAACACGTTATCTGGTGTTTTCACCACCCCACAGTGCGTTTGATATGCAGAACCGGTGACATCTTGATTTTCGTGATGTTTCTAGCTGAGATATGCATTTTCTGCTATAATCTTGGTGAGATATCAGTCAGAAGTATGCAGAATCTTCGAGAACGCTCTTTTCGAGCTACTTAATGCGAGAAACACGTTTTCTGGTGTATTCACGACTCCACAGTACGTTTGACATGCAGAACCGGAGATATCCTGGTTTCGGTCGGGTTTCAAGCTGAGATATGCTTTTCTACGATAATCTTGGTGAGACTTCTGTCAGAAGTATGCAGAATCTTCGAGAACTCTCTTTTCGAGCTACTTAATGCGAGAAACACGTTTTCTGGTGTTTTCACCACTCCACTGTGCGTTTGATATGCAGAACCAGCGTCATCTTGATTTTCGTGGTGTTTCCAGCTGAGATATGCATTTTCTGCGATAATCTTGGTGAGTCTTCTGTCAGCAGTATGCAGAATCATCGAGATCGCTCTATTCGAGCTATTTAATGCGAGAAACACGTTATCTGGTTGTTTTCACCACTCCACAGTGCGTTTGATATGCCGAACCGGCGACATCTTGATTTTCGTGACGTTTCTAGCTGAGATATGCATTTTCTGCGATAATATTGGTGAGACTTCAGTCAGAAGTATGCAGAATCATCTAGATCGTTCGTTTCGAGCTATTTAATGCGAAAAAACAAGTTTTCTGGTGTTTTGACCACTCCACAGTGCGTTTGATATGTAGAGCCGCCGATAACTTGGTTTTCGTGGGGTTTCCAACTGAAATATGCATTTTCTGCGATAATCTTTGTGTTTCATCAATGAGAAGTATGCAGAATCATCCAGAACGCTCTTTTCGAGCTATTTAATGCGAGAAACACGTTATCTGGTGTTTTCACCACTCCACAGTGCGTTTGATATGCAGAACCGGCGACATCATGGCTGTCGTCGGGCATCAAGCTGAGATATGCATTTTCTGCGATAATCTTTGTGTTTCATCAATGAGAAGTATGCAGAACCATCCAGAACGCACTTTTCGAGCTAGTTAATGCGAGTAACACGTTTTCTGGTGTTTTCACCACTCCACAGTGCGTCTGATATGCAGAACTGGCGATATCTTGGTTTTCGTGGGGTTTCCAGCTGAGATATGCATTTTCTGCGATAATCGTGGTGAGACTTCATTCAGAAGTATGCAGAATCATCTAGATCGCTCTTGTCGAGCTACTTAATGCAAAAAAACAAGTTTCCCGGTGTTTTCAACATTCCACAGTGCGTTTGATATGCAGAACTGGCGATATCTTGATTTTCGTGGTGTTTCCAGCTGAGATATGCATTATCTGCGATAATCTTAGTGAGTCTTCTGTCAGAAGTATGCAGAATCATCTAGATTGCACTTTTCGAGCCATTTAATGCGAGAAACACGTTTTCTGGTGTATTCACCACTCCACAGAGCGTTTGATATGCAGAACCGGCGATATCTTGATATTCGTGGTGTTTCCAGCTGAGATATGCATTTTCTGCGATAATAGTGGTGAGACATCAGTCAGAAGTATGCAGAATCTTCGAGAACGCTCTTTTCGAGCTACTTAATGCGAGAAACACGTTTTCTGGTGTATTCACCACTCCACAGTACGTTTGACAATCAGAACCGAAGATATGTTGGTTTCGGTCGGGTTTCAAGCTGAGACATGCATTTTCTGCGATAATCTTGGTGATTCTTCTGTCAGAAGTATGCAGAAGCATCGAGTACGCTCTTTTCGAGCTGTTTATTGCGAGAAACACGTTTTCTGGTGTTTTCACCACTCCACAGTTCGTTTGATATGCAGAACCGGCGACATCGTGTTTTTCGTCGGGTTTCAAGCTGAGATATGCATTTTCTGCGATCATATTGGTGAGACTTCAGTCAGAAGTATGCAGAATCACCTAGATCGCTCGTTTCGAGCTATTTAATGCGAGAAACTCGTTATCTGGTTGTTTTCACCACTCCACAGTGCGTTTGATATGCAGAACCGGCGTCAACTTGATTTTCGTGAGGTTTCAAGGTGAGATATGCATTTTCTGCGATTATCTTGGTGAGACTTCTGTCAGAAGTATGCAGGATCATCTAGATCGCTCGTTTCGAGCTATTTAATTCGAGAAACACGTTATCTGGTGTTTTCACCACCCCACAGTGCGTTTGATATGCAGAACCGGTGACATCTTGATTTTCGTGATGTTTCTAGCTGAGATATGCATTTTCTGCGATAATCTTGGTGAGACTGCTGTCCGAAGTATGCAGAATCATCGAGATCGCTCTTTTCGAGCTATTTAATGCGAGAAACACGTTTTCTGGTGTATTCATCACTCCACAGAGCGTTTGATATGCAGAACCGGCGATATCTTGATATTCGTGGTGTTTCCAGCTGAGATATGCATTTTCTGCGATAATCTTGGTGAGTCTTCTGTCAGAAGTATGCAGAATCATCTAGATTGCACTTTTCGAGCTATTTAATGCGAGAAACACGTTATCTGGTGTTTTCACCACTCCACAGTGCGTTTGATATGCAGAACCGGCGACATCTTGGCTTTCGTCGGGTTTCAAGCTGAGATATGCATTTTCTGCATTAATCTTGGTGAGACATCAGTCAGAAGTATGCAGAATCATCTAGATCGCTCGTTTCGAGCTGCTTAATGCGAGAAACACGTTTTCTGGTGTTTTCACCGCTCCTCAGTGCGTTTGATATGCAGAACCGGCGACATCTTGGGTTTCGTCGGGGTTCAAGCTGAGATATGCATTTTCTGCGATAATATTGGTGAGACTTCAGTCAGAAGTATGCAGAATCATCTAGATCGCTCGTTTCTAGCTATTTAATGCGAGAAACACGTTATCTGGTGTTTTCACCACTCCACAGTGCGTTTGATATGCAGAACCGGCGACATCATGGCTGTCGTCGGGCATCAAGCTGAGATATGCATTTTCTGCGATAATCTTGGTGAGACATCAGTCAGAAGTATGCAGAATCATCGAGATCGCTCTTTTCGAGCTATTTAATGGAGAAACACGTTATCTGGTGTATTGACCACTCCACAGTGCGTTTGATATGCGGAACCGGCGCCAGCTTGATTTTCGTGAGGTTTCAAGCTGAGATATGCATTTTCTGCGATAATATTGGTGAGAGTTCAGTCAGAAGTATGCAGGATCATCTAGATCGCTCGTTTCGAGCTATTTAATTCGAGAAACACGTTATCTGGTGTTTTCACCACTCCACAGTGCGTTTGATATGCAGAACCGGCGACATCATGGCTGTCGTCGGGCATCAAGCTGAGATATGCATTTTCTGCGGTAATCTTGATGAGACATCAGTCAGAAGTATGCAGAATCATCGAGATCGCTCTTTTCGAGCTATTTAATGGAGAAACACGTTATCTGGTGTATTGACCACTCCACAGTGCGTTTGATATGCGGAACCGGCGCCATCTTGATTTTCGTGAGGTTTCAAGCTGAGATATGCATTTTCTGCGATAATATTGGTGAGAGTTCAGTCAGAAGTATGCAGGATCATCTAGATCGCTCGGTTCGAGCTATTTAATGCGAGAAACACGTTGTCTGGTTGTTTTCACCACTCCACGGTGCGTTTGATATGCAGAACCGGCGATATCTTGATTTTCGTGGTGTTTCCAGCTGAGATATGCATTTTCTTCGATAATCTTGGTGAGTCTTCTGTCAGCAGTATGCAGAATCATCGAGATCGCTCTATTCGAGCTATTTAATGCGAGAAACACGTTATCTGGTGTATTGACCACTCCACAGTGCCTTTGATATGCGGAACCGGCGCCATCTTGATTTTCGTGAGGTTTCAAGCTGAGATATGCATTTTCTGCGATAATATTGGTGAGAGTTCAGTCAGAAGTATGCAGGATCATCTAGATCGCTCGTTTCGAGCTATTTAATGCGAGAAACACGTTTTCTGGTGTTTTCACCACTCCACAGTACGTTTGACATGCAGAACCGGCGATGTTTGGTTTTCGTCGGGTTTCAAGCTGAGATATGCATTTTCTACGATAATCTTGGTGAGACTTCTGTCCGAAGTAAGCAGAATCATCGAGATCGCTCTTTTCGAGCTACTTAATGCGAGAAACACGTTTTCTGGTGTATTCACCACTCCACAGTACGTTTGACATGCAGAACCGGAGATATCCTGGTTTCGGTCGGGTTTCAAGCTGAGATATGCTTTTCTACGATAATCTTGGTGAGACTTCTGTCAGAAGTATGCAGAATCTTCGAGAACGCTTTTTTCGAGCTACTCAATGCGAGAAACACGTTATCTGGTTGTTTTCACCACTCCACAGTGCGTTTGATATGCAGAACCGGCGACATCTTGATTTTCGTGACGTTTCTAGCTGAGATATGCATTTTCTGCGATAATATTGGTGAGACTTCATTCAGAAGTATGCAGAATCATCTAGATCGCTCTTGTCGAGCTATTTAATGCAAAAAAACAAGTTTCCCGGTGTTTTCAACATTCCACAGTGCGTTTGATATGCAGAACTGGCGATATCTTGATTTTCGTGGTGTTTCCAGCTGAGATTTGCATTTTCTGCGATAATCTTGGTGAGTCTTCTGGCAGAAGTATGCAGAATCATCTAGATTGCACTTTTCGAGCCATTTAATGCGAGAAACACGTTTTCTGGTGTATTCACCACTCCACAGAGCGTTTGATATGCAGAACCGGCGATATCTTGATATTCGTGGTGTTTCCAGCTGAGATATGCATTTTCTGCGATAATAGTGGTGAGACATCAGTCAGAAGTATGCAGAATCATCGGGATCGCTCTTTTCGAGCTATTTAATGCGGCAAACACGTTATCTGGTGCTTTCAGCACTCCACAGTGCGTATGATATGCAGAACCAGCGATATCTTGGTTTTCGTGGGGTTTCAAGCTGAGATATGCATTTTTTACGATAATCTTGGTGAGACTTCTGCCCGAAGTATGCTTAATCATCGTGATCGCTCGTTTCTAGCTATTTAATGCGAGAAACACGTTGTCTGGTTGTTTTCACCACTCCACGGTGCGTTTGATAGGCAGAACCGGCGACATCTTGATTTTCGTGACGTTTCTAGCTGAGATATGCATTTTCTGCGATAATATTGGTGAGACTTCAGTCAGAAGTATGCAGAATCATCTAGATCGTTCGTTTCGAGCTATTTAATGCGAAAAAACAAGTTTTCTGGTGTTTTGACCACTCCACAGTGCGTTTGATATGTAGAGCCGCCGATAACTTGGTTTTCGTGGGGTTTCCAGCTGAAATATGCATTTTCTGCGATAATCTTTGTGTTTCATCAATGAGAAGTATGAATAATCATCCAGAACGCTCTTTTCGAGCTAGTTAATGCGAGTAACACGTTTTCTGGTGTTTTCACCACTCCACAGTGCGTCTGATATGCAGAACCGACGATATCTTGGTTTTCGTGGGGTTTCCAGCTGAGATATGCATTTTCTGCGATAATCTAGGTGAGCCTTCTGTCAGAAGTATGCAGAATCAACTAGATCGCTCTTTTCGAGCTATTTAATGCGAGAAACACGTTATCTGGTGTTTTCACCACCCCACAGTGCGTTTGATATGCAGAACCGGTGACATCTTGATTTTCGTGATGTTTCTAGCTGAGATATGCATTTTCTGCTATAATCTTGGTGAGATATCAGTCAGAAGTATGCAGAATCTTCGAGAACGCTCTTTTCGAGCTACTTAATGCGAGAAACACGTTTTCTGGTGTATTCACGACTCCACAGTACGTTTGACATGCAGAACCGGAGATATCCTGGTTTCGGTCGGGTTTCAAGCTGAGATATGCTTTTCTACGATAATCTTGGTGAGACATCTGTCAGAAGTATGCAGAATCTTCGAGAACTCTCTTTTCGAGCTACTTAATGCGAGAAACACGTTTTCTGGTGTTTTCACCACTCCACTGTGCGTTTGATATGCAGAACCAGCGTCATCTTGATTTTCGTGGTGTTTCCAGCTGAGATATGCATTTTCTGCGATAATCTTGGTGAGTCTTCTGTCAGCAGTATGCAGAATCATCGAGATCGTTCGTTTCGAGCTATTTAATTCGAGAAACACGTTATCTGGTGTTTTCACCACCCCACAGTGCGTTTGATATGCAGAACCGGTGACATCTTGATTTTCGTGATGTTTCTAGCTGAGATATGCATTTTCTGCTATAATCTTGGTGAGATATCAGTCAGAAGTATGCAGAATCTTCGAGAACGCTCTTTTCGAGCTACTTAATGCGAGAAACACGTTTTCTGGTGTATTCACGACTCCACAGTACGTTTGACATGCAGAACCGGAGATATCCTGGTTTCGGTCGGGTGTCAAGCTGAGATATGCTTTTCTACGATAATCTTGGTGAGACTTCTGTCAGAAGTATGCAGAATCTTCGAGAACTCTCTTTTCGAGCTACTTAATGCGAGAAACACGTTTTCTGGTGTTTTCACCACTCCACTGTGCGTTTGATATGCAGAACCAGCGTCATCTTGATTTTCGTGGTGTTTCCAGCTGAGATATGCATTTTCTGCGATAATCTTGGTGAGTCTTCTGTCAGCAGTATGCAGAATCATCGAGATCGTTCGTTTCGAGCTATTTAATTCGAGAAACACGTTATCTGGTGTTTTCACCACCCCACAGTGCGTTTGATATGCAGAACCGGTGACATCTTGATTTTCGTGATGTTTCTAGCTGAGATATGCATTTTCTGCTATAATCTTGGTGAGATATCAGTCAGAAGTATGCAGAATCTTCGAGAACGCTCTTTTCGAGCTACTTAATGCGAGAAACACGTTTTCTGGTGTATTCACGACTCCACAGTACGATTGACATGCAGAACCGGAGATATCCTGGTTTCGGTCGGGTTTCAAGCTGAGATATGCTTTTCTACGATAATCTTGGTGAGACTTCTGTCAGAAGTATGCAGAATCTTCGAGAACTCTCTTTTCGAGCTACTTAATGCGAGAAACACGTTTCCTGGTGTTTTCACCACTCCACTGTGCGTTTGATATGCAGAACCAGCGTCATCTTGATTTTCGTGGTGTTTCCAGCTGAGATATGCATTTTCTGCGATAATCTTGGTGAGTCTTCTGTCAGCAGTATGCAGAATCATCGAGATCGCTCTATTCGAGCTATTTAATGCGAGAAACACGTTATCTGGTTGTTTTCACCACTCCACAGTGCGTTTGATATGCCGAACCGGCGACATCTTGATTTTCGTGACGTTTCTAGCTGAGATATGCATTTTCTGCGATAATATTGGTGAGACTTCAGTCAGAAGTATGCAGAATCATCTAGATCGTTCGTTTCGAGCTATTTAATGCGAAAAAACAAGTTTTCTGGTGTTTTGACCACTCCACAGTGCGTTTGATATGTAGAGCCGCCGATAACTTGGTTTTCGTGGGGTTTCCAACTGAAATATGCATTTTCTGCGATAATCTTTGTGTTTCATCAATGAGAAGTATGCAGAATCATCCAGAACGCTCTTTTCGAGCTATTTAATGCGAGAAACACGTTATCTGGTGTTTTCACCACTCCACAGTGCGTTTGATATGCAGAACCGGCGACATCATGGCTGTCGTCGGGCATCAAGCTGAGATATGCATTTTCTGCGATAATCTTTGTGTTTCATCAATGAGAAGTATGCAGAACCATCCAGAACGCACTTTTCGAGCTAGTTAATGCGAGTAACACGTTTTCTGGTGTTTTCACCACTCCACAGTGCGTCTGATATGCAGAACCGGCGATATCTTGGTTTTCGTGGGGTTTCCAGCTGAGATATGCATTTTCTGCGATAATCGTGGTGAGACTTCATTCAGAAGTATGCAGAATCATCTAGATCGCTCTTGTCGAGCTACTTAATGCAAAAAAACAAGTTTCCCGGTGTTTTCAACATTCCACAGTGCGTTTGATATGCAGAACTGGCGATATCTTGATTTTCGTGGTGTTTCCAGCTGAGATATGCATTATCTGCGATAATCTTAGTGAGTCTTCTGTCAGAAGTATGCAGAATCATCTAGATTGCACTTTTCGAGCCATTTAATGCGAGAAACACGTTTTCTGGTGTATTCACCACTCCACAGAGCGTTTGATATGCAGAACCGGCGATATCTTGATATTCGTGGTGTTTCCAGCTGAGATATGCATTTTCTGCGATAATAGTGGTGAGACATCAGTCAGAAGTATGCAGAATCTTCGAGAACGCTCTTTTCGAGCTACTTAATGCGAGAAACACGTTTTCTGGTGTATTCACCACTCCACAGTACGTTTGACATGCAGAACCGAAGATATGTTGGTTTCGGTCGGGTTTCAAGCTGAGACATGCATTTTCTGCGATAATCTTGGTGATTCTTCTGTCAGAAGTATGCTGAAGCATCGAGTACGCTCTTTTCGAGCTGTTTAATGCGAGAAACACGTTTTCTGGTGTTTTCACCACTCCACAGTTCGTTTGATATGCAGAACCGGCGACATCGTGTTTTTCGTCGGGTTTCAAGCTGAGATATGCATTTTCTGCGATCATATTGGTGAGACTTCAGTCAGAAGTATGCAGAATCACCTAGATCGCTCGTTTCGAGCTATTTAATGCGAGAAACTCGTTATCTGGTTGTTTTCACCACTCCACAGTGCGTTTGATATGCAGAACCGGCGTCAACTTGATTTTCGTGAGGTTTCAAGGTGAGATATGCATTTTCTGCGATTATCCTGGTGAGACTTCTGTCAGAAGTATGCAGATTCATCGAGATCGCTCTTTTCGAGCTACTTAATTCGAGAAACACGTTATCTGGTGTTTTCGCCACTCCACAGTGCGTTTGACATGCAGAACCGCAGATATCTTGGTTACGTTCGGGATTCAAGCTGAGATATGCATTTTCTGCGATAATCTTGGTGAGACTTCAGTCAGAAGTATGCAGAATCGTCTAGATCGCTCTTGTCGAGCTATTTAACGCGAGAAACACGTTATATGGTGTTTTCACCACTCCACAGTGCGTTTGATATGCAGAACCGGCGACATCTTGGCTTTAGTCGGGGTTCAAACTGAGATATGCATTTTTTGCGATAATATTGGTGAGACTCCTGTCCGAAGTATGCTTAATCATCGAGATCGCTCGTTTCGAGCTATTTAATGCGAGAAACACGTTATCTGGTGTTTTCACCACTCCACAGTGCGTATGATATGCAGAACCGGCGATATCTTGGTTTTCGTGGGGTTTCAATCTGAGATATGCATTTTCTGCGATAATCTTGGTGAGACATCAGTCAGAAGTATGCAGAATCATCGAGATCGCTCTTTTCGAGCTATTTAATGGAGAAACACGTTATCTGGTGTATTGACCACTCCACAGTGCGTTTGATATGCGAAACCGGCGCCATCTTGATTTTCGTGAGGTTTCAAGGTGAGATATGCATTTTCTGCGATTATCTTGGTGAGACTTCTGTCAGAAGTATGCAGAATCATCGAGATCGCTCTTTTCGAGCTACTTAATTCGAGAAACACGTTATCTGGTGTTTTCGCCACTGCACAGTGCGTTTGACATGCAGAACCGCAGATATCTTGGTTACGTTCGGGATTCAAGCTGAGATATGCATTTTCTGCGATAATCTTGGTGAGACTTCAGTCAGAAGTATGCAGAATCGTCTAGATCGCTCTTGTCGAGCTATTTAACGCGAGAAACACGTTATATGGTGTTTTCACCACTCCACAGTGCGTTTGATATGCAGAACCGGCGACATCTTGGCTTTAGTCGGGGTTCAAACTGAGATATGCATTTTTTGCGATAATATTGGTGAGACTTCAGTCAGAAGTATGCAGAATCATCTAGATCGCTCGTTTCGTGCTAATTAATGCGGCAAACACGTTATCTGGTGCTTTCAGCACTCCACAGTGCGTTTGGTATGAAGAACCAGCGATATCTTGGATTTCGTGGGGTTTCAAGCTGAGATATGAATTTTTTACGATAATCTTGGTGAGACTTCTGCCCGAAGTATGCTTAATCATCGTGATCGCTCGTTTCTAGCTATTTAATGCGAGAAACACGTTATCTGGTGTTTTCACCACTCCACAGTGCGTTTGATATGCAGAACCGGCGACATCATGGCTGTCGTCGGGCATCAAGCTGAGATATGCATTTTCTGCGATAATCTTGGTGAGACATCAGTCAGAAGTTTGCAGAATCATCGATATCGCTCTTTTCGAGCTATTTAATGGAGAAACACGTTATCTGGTGTATTGACCACTCCACAGTGCGTTTGATATGCGGAACCGGCGCCATCTTGATTTTCGTGAGGTTTCAAGCTGAGATATGCATTTTCTGCGATAATATTGGTGACAGTTCAGTCAGAAGTATGCAGGATCATCTAGATCGCTCGTTTCGAGCTATTTAATGCGAGAAACACGTTGTCTGGTTGTTTTCACCACTCCACTATGCGTTTGATATGCAGAACCAGCGTCATCTTGATTTTCGTGGTGTTTCCAGCTGAGATATGCATTTTCTGCGATAATCTTGGTGAGTCTTCTGTCAGCAGTATGCAGAATCATCGAGATCGCTCTATTCGAGCTATTTAATGCGAGAAACACGTTATCTGGTTGTTTTCACCACTCCACAGTGCGTTTGATATGCAGAACCGGCGACATCTTGATTTTCGTGACGTTTCTAGCTGAGATATGCATTTTCTGCGATAATATTGGTGAGACTTCAGTCAGAAGTATGCAGAATCATCTAGATCGTTCGTTTCGAGCTATTTAATGCGAAAAAACAAGTTTTCTGGTGTTTTGACCACTCCACAGTGCGTTTGATATGTAGAGCCGCCGATAACTTGGTTTTCGTGGGGTTTCCAACTGAAATATGCATTTTCTGCGATAATCTTTGTGTTTCATCAATGAGAAGTATGCAGAATCATCCAGAACGCTCTTTTCGAGCTATTTAATGCGAGAAACACGATATCTGGTGTGTTCACCACTCCACAGTGCGTTTGATATGCAGAACCGGCGACATCATGGCTGTCGTCGGGCATCAAGCTGAGATATGCATTTTCTGCGATAATCTTTGTGTTTCATCAATGAGAAGTATGCAGAACCATCCAGAACGCACTTTTCGAGCTAGTTAATGCGAGTAACACGTTTTCTGGTGTTTTCACCACTCCAAAGTGCGTCTGATATGCAGAACCGGCGATATCTTGGTTTTCGTGGGGTTTCCAGCTGAGATATGCATTTTCTGCGATAATCGTGGTGAGACTTCATTCAGAAGTATGCAGAATCATCTAGATCGCTCTTGTCGAGCTATTTAATGCAAAAAAACAAGTTTCCCGGTGTTTTCAACATTCCACAGTGCGTTTGATATGCAGAACTGGCGATATCTTGATTTTCGTGGTGTTTCCAGCTGAGATATGCATTTTCTGCGATAATCTTGGTGAGTCTTCTGTCAGAAGGATGCAGAATCATCTAGATTGCACTTTTCGAGCCATTTAATGCGAGAAACACGTTTTCTGTTGTATTCACCACTCCACAGAGCGTTTGATATGCAGAACCGGCAATATCTTGATATTCGTGGTGTTTCCAGCTGAGATATGCATTTTCTGCGATAATAGTGGTGAGACATCAGTCAGAAGTATGCAGAATCTTCGAAAACGCTCTTTTCGAGCTACTTAATGCGAGAAACACGTTTTCTGGTGTATTCTCCACTCCACAGTACGTTTGACATGCAGAACCGAAGATATCTTGGTTTCGGTCGGGTTTCAAGCTGAGACATGCATTTTCTGCGATAATCTTGGTGATTCTTCTGTCAGAAGTATGCAGAAGCATCGAGTACGCTCTTTTCGAGCTGTTTAATGCGAGAAACACGTAATATGGTGTTTTCGCCACTCCACAGTGCGTTTGACATGCAGAACCGCAGATATCTTGGTTACGTTCGGGATTCAAGCTGAGATATGCATTTTCTGCGATAATCTTGGTGAGACTTCAGTCAGAAGTATGCAGAATCGTCTAGATCGCTGTTGTCGAGCTATTTAACGCGAGAAACACGTAATATGGTGTTTTCACCACTCCACAGTGCGTTTGATATGCAGAACCGGCGACATCTTGGCTTTAGTCGGGGTTCAAACTGAGATATGCATTTCTTGCGATAATATTGGTGAGACTTCAGTCAGAAGTATGCAGAATCATCTAGATCGCTCGTTTCGTGCTAATTAATGCGGCAAACACGTTATCTGGTGCTTTCAGCATTCCACAGTGCGTTTGATATGCAGAACCAGCGATATCTTGGTTTTCGTGGGGTTTCAAGCTGAGATATGCATTTTTTACGATAATCTTGGTGAGACTTCTGCCCGAAGTATGCTTAATCATCGTGATCGCTCGTTTCTAGCTATTTAATGCGAGAAACACGTTATCTGGTGTTTTCACCACTCCACAGTGCGTTTGATATGCAGAAACGGCGACATCATGGCTGTCGTCGGGCATCAAGCTGAGATATGCATTTTCTGCGATAATCTTGGTGACACATCAGTCAGAAGTTTGCAGAATCATGGAGATCGCTCTTTTCGAGCTATTTAATGGAGAAACACGTTATCTGGTGTATTGACCACTCCACAGTGCGTTTGATATGCGGAACCGGCGCCATCTTGATTTTCGTGAGGTTTCAAGCTGAGATATGCATTTTCTGCGATAATATTGGTGAGAGTTCAGTCAGAAGTATGCAGAATCATCTAGATCGCTCGTTTCGAGCTATTTAATGCGAGAAATACGTTGTCTGGTTGTTTTCACCACTCCACGGTGCGTTTGATATGCAGAACCGGCGACATCTTGATTTTCGTGACGTTTCTAGCTGAGATATGCATTTTCTGCGATAATATTGGTGAGACTTCAGTCAGAAGTATGCAGAATCATCTAGATCGCTCTTGTCGAGCTATTTAACGCGAGAAACACGTTATATGGTGTTTTCACCACTCCACAGTGCGTTTGATATGCAGAACGGGCGACATCTTGGCTTTAGTCGGGGTTCAAACTGAGTTATGCATTTTTTGCGATAATATTGGTGAGACTTCAGTCAGAAGTATGCAGAATCATCTAGATCGCTCGTTTCGTGCTACTTAATGCGGCAAACACGTTATCTGGTGCTTTCAGCACTCCACAGTGCGTTTGATATGCAGAACCAGCGATATCTTGGTTTTCGTGGGGTTTCAAGGTGAGATATGCATTTTCTGCGATAATCTTGGTGAGACTTCTGTCCGAAGTATGCAGAATCATCTAGATCGCTCTTTTCGAGCTATTTAATGCGAGAAACACGTTGTCTGGTGTTTTCACAACTCCACAGTTGGATTGATATGCAGAACCGGCGATATCTGGGTTTTCGTGGGGTTTCAAGCTGAGATATGCATTTTTTACGATAATCTTGGTGAGACTTCTGTCCGAAGTATGCTTAATCATCGAGATCGCTCGTTTCGAGCTATTTAATGCGAGAAACACGATATCTGGAGTTTTCACCACTCCACAGTGCGTATGATATGCAGAACCGGCGAAATCTGGGTTTTCGTAGGGTTTCAAGCTGAGATATGCATTTTCTGCGATAATCTTGGTGAGACTTCTGTCCGAAGTATGCTGAATCATCGAGATCGCTCTTTTCGAGCAAGTTAGTGCGAGAAGCACGATATCTGTAATTTTCACCACTCCACAGTTGGTTTGATATGCAGATCCGGCGATATCTTGGTTTTCGTGGGGTTTCAAGCTGAGATATGCGTTTTCTACGATAATCTTGGTGAGACTTCTATCAGAAGTAAGCAGAATCATCGAGATCCCTCTTTTCGAGCTCTTTAATGCGAGAAACACGTTATCTGGTGTTTTCACCTCTCCACAGTGCGTTTGATATGCAGAACCGGCGACATCTTGGCTTTCGTCGGGTATCAACCTGAGATATGCATTTTCTGCGATAATCTTGGTGAGACTTCAGTCAGAAGTATGCAGAATCATCGAGATCCTTCTTTTCGAGCTATTTAACGCGAGAAAAACGTTATCTGGTGTTTTCACCACTCGACAGTGCGTTTGACATGCAGAACCAGCGATATCTTGGTTTTCGTGGGGTTTCAAGCTGAGATATGCATTTTTTACGATAATCTTGGTGAGACTTCTGTTCGAAGTATGCTTATTCATCGAGATCGCTCGTTTCGAGCTATTTAATGCGAGAAACACGTTATCTGGTGTTTTCAGCACTCCACAGTGCGTATGATATGCAGAACCGGCGATATCTTGGTTTTCGTGGGGTTTCAAGCTGAGATATACATTTTCTGCGATAATCTTGGTGAGACTTCTGTCCGAAGTATGCTGAAACATCGAGATCCTTCTTTTCGAGCTATTTAATGCGAGAAAAACGTTATCTGGTGTTTTCACCACTCGACAGTGCGTTTGACATGCAGAACCAGCGATATCTTGGTTTTCGTGGGGTTTCAAGCTGAGATATGCATTTTTTACGATAATCTTGGTGAGACTTCTGTTCGAAGTATGCTTATTCATCGAGATCGCTCGTTTCGAGCTATTTAATGCGAGAAACACGTTATCTGGTGTTTTCACCTCTCCACAGTGCGTTTGATATGCAGAACCGGCGACATCTTGGCTTTCGTCGGGTATCAACCTGAGATATGCATTTTCTGCGATAATCTTGGTGAGACTTCAGTCAGAAGTATGCAGAATCATCGAGATCCTTCTTTTCGAGCTATTTAATGCGAGAAAAACGTTATCTGGTGTTTTCACCACTCGACAGTGCGTTTGACATGCAGAACCAGCGATATCTTGGTTTTTGTGGGGTTTCAAGCTGAGATATGCATTTTTTACGATAATCTTGGTGAGACTTCTGTTCGAAGTATGCTTATTCATCGAGATCGCTCGTTTCGAGCTATTTAATGCGAGAAACACGTTATCTGGTGTTTTCAGCACTCCACAGTGCGTATGATATGCAGAACCGGCGATATCTTGGTTTTCGTGGGGTTTCAAGCTGAGATATACATTTTCTACGATAAGCTTGGTGAAATATCTGTCCGAAGTATGCAGAAACATCCAGACCGCTCTTTTCGAGCTATTTAATGCGAGAAACACGTTTTCTGGGGTTTTCACCACTCCACAGATCGTTGGATATGCAGAACAGTAGATATCTTGGTTTTCGTGGGGTTTCAAGCAGAGATATGCATTTTCTGCGATAATCTTGGTGAGACTTCTGTTAGAAGTATGCAGAATCATCTAGATCGCTCTTCTCGAGCTACTTAATGCACAAAACACGTTATCTGGTGTTTTCACCACTCCACAGTGCGTATCATATGCAGAACCGGCGATATCTTGGTTTTCGTGGGGTTTCAAGCTGAGATATGCATTTTCTGCGATAATCTTGGTGAGACTTCTGTCCGAAGTATGCTGAAACATCGAGATCGCTCTTTTCGAGCTAGTTAATGTGAGAAAAACCTTATCCGGTGTTTTCACCACTCCACAGTGCATTTGATATGCAGAACCGGCGATATCTTGGTTTTCGTGGGGTTTCAAGCTGAGATATGCATTTTCTGCGATAATCTTGGTGAGACTTCTGTCCGAAGTATGCTGAATCATCGAGATCGCTCTTTTCGAGCTAGTTAGTGCGAGCAACACGTTATCTGGTGTTTTCACCACTCCACAGTGCGTTTGATATGCAGAACAGTAGATATCTTGGTTTTCGTGGGGTTTCAAGCTGAGATATGCATTTTCTGCGATAATCTTTTTGAGACTTCTGTCCGAAGTATGCAGAATCATCGAGATCGCTCGTTTCGAGCTACTTAATGCGAGAAACACGTTATCTGGTGTTTTCACCACTCCACAGTGCGTTGGATATGCAGAAACGGCGATATTTTGGTTTTCGTCGGGTTTCAAGCTGAGATATGCATTTTCTACGATAAGCTTGGTGAAACATCTGTCCGAAGTATGCAGAAACATCCAGAGCGCTCTTTTCGAGCTATTTAATGCGAGAAACACGTTTTCTGGGGTTTTCACCACTCCACAGATCGTTGGATATGCAGAACAGTAGATATCTTGGTTTTCGTGGGGTTTCAAGCAGAGATATGCATTTTCTGCGATAATCTTGGTGAGACTTCTGTTAGAAGTATGCAGAATCATCTAGATCGCTCTTCTCGAGCTACTTAATGCACGAAACACGTTATCTGGTGTTTTCACCACTCCACAGTGCGTATCATATGCAGAACCGGCGATATCTTGGTTTTCGTGGGGTTTCAAGCTGAGATATGTATTTACTGCGATAATCTTGGTGAGACTTCTGTCCGAAGCATGCTGAAACATCGAGATCGCCCTTTTCGAGCTAGTTAATGTGAGAAAAACCTTATCCGGTGTTTTCACCACTCCACAGTGCATTTGATATGCAGAACCGGCGATATCTTGGTTTTCGTGGGGTTTCAAGCTGAGATATGCATTTTCTGCGATAATCTTGGTGAAACATCTGTCCGAAGTATGCAGAAACATCGAGAGCGCTCTTTTCGAGCTATTTAATGCGAGAAACACGTTTTCTGGGGTTTTCACCACTCCACAGTGCGTTGGATATGCAGAAACGGCGATATTTTGGTTTTCGTCGGGTTTCAAGCTGAGATATGCATTTTCTACGATAAGCTTGGTGAAACATCTGTCCGAAGTATGCAGAAACATCGAGAGCGCTCTTTTCGAGCTATTTAATACGAGAAACACGTTTTCTGGGGTTTTCTCCACTCCACAGATCGTTGGATATGCAGAACAGTAGATATCTTGGTTTTCGTGGGGTTTCAAGCAGAGATATGCATTTTCTGCGATAATCTTGGTGAGACTTCTGTTAGAAGTATGCAGAATCATGGAGATCGCGCTTTTCGAGCTATTTAATGCGAGAAACACGTTATCTGGTGTTTTCACCACTCCACAGTGCGTTTGATAAGCAGAACAGGCGATATCTTGATTTTCATGGTGTTTCCAGCTGAGATATGCATTTTCTGCGATAATCTTGGTGGGTCTTTTGTCAGAAGTATGCAGAATCATCTAGATCGCTCTTTTCGAGCTACTTAATGCACGGAACACGTTTTCTGGAGTTTTCACGACTCCACAGTACGTTTGACATGCAGAACCGGAGATATCTTGGTTTCGGTCGGGTTTCAAGCTGAGATATGCATTTTCTACGATAATCCTGGTGAGACTTCTGTCAGAAGTATGCAGAATCTTCGAGAACGCTCTTTTCGAGCTACTTAATGCGCGAAACACGTTTTCTGGTGTTTTCACCACTCCACAGTTCGTTGGATATGCAGAAACGGCGATATTTTGGTTTTCGTCGGGTTAAGCTGAGATATGCATTTTCTACGATAAGCTTGGTGAAACATCTGTCCGAAGTATGCAGAAACATCGAGAGCGCTCTTTTCGAGCTATTTAATGCGAGAAACACGTTTTCTGGGGTTTTCACCACTCCACAGATCGTTGGATATGCAGAACAGTAGATATCTTGATTTTCATGGTGTTTCCAGCTGAGATATGCATTTTCTGCGATAATCTTGGTGGGTCTTTTGTCAGAAGTATGCAGAATCATCTAGATCGCTCTTTTCGAGCTACTTAATGCACGGAACACGTTTTCTGGTGTATTGACCACTCCACAGTACGTTTGACATGAAGAACCGGAGATATCTTGGTTTCGGTCGGGTTTCAAGCTGAGATATGCATTTTCTACGATAATCCTGGTGAGACTTCTGTCAGAAGTATGCAGAATCTTCGAGAACGCTCTTTTCGAGCTACTTAATGCGCGAAACACGTTTTCTGGTGTTTTCACCACTCCACAGTGCGTTGGATATGCAGAAACGGCGATATTTTGGTTTTCGTCGGGTATCAAGCTGAGATATGCATTTTCTACGATAAGCTTGGTGAAACATCTGTCCGAAGTATGCAGAAACATCGAGAGCGCTCTTTTCGAGCTATTTAATGCGTGAAACACGTTTCCTGGGGTTTTCACCACTCCACAGATCGTTGGATATGCAGAACAGTAGATATCTTGGTTTTCGTGGGGTTTCAAGCAGAGATATGCATTTTCTGCGATAATCTTGGTGAGACTTCTGTTAGAAGTATGCAGAATCATCTAGATCGCTCTTCTCGAGCTACTTAATGCACGAAACACGTTATCTGGTGTTTTCACCACTCCACAGTGCGTATCATATGCAGAACCGGCGATATCTTGGTTTTCGTGGGGTTTCAAGCTGAGATATGTATTTTCTGCGATAATCTTGGTGAGACTTCTGTCCGAAGCATGCTGAAACATCGAGATCGCCCTTTTCGAGCTAGTTAATGTGAGAAAAACCTTATCCGGTGTTTTCACCACTCCACAGTGCATTTGATATGCAGAACCGGCGATATCTTGGTTTTCGTGGGGTTTCAAGCTGAGATATGCATTTTCTGCGATAATCTTGGTGAAACATCTGTCCGAAGTATGCAGAAACATCGAGAGCGCTCTTTTCGAGCTATTTAATGCGAGAAACACGTTTTCTGGGGTTTTCACCACTCCACAGTGCGTTGGATATGCAGAAACGGCGATATTTTGGTTTTCGTCGGGTTTCAAACTGAGATATGCATTTTCTACGATAAGCTTGGTGAAACATCTGTCCGAAGTATGCAGAAACATCGAGAGCGCCCTTTTCGAGCTATTTAATACGAGAAACACGTTTTCTGGGGTTTTCTCCACTCCACAGATCGTTGGATATGCAGAACAGTAGATATCTTGGTTTTCGTGGGGTTTCAAGCAGAGATATGCATTTTCTGCGATAATCTTGGTGAGACTTCTGTTAGAAGTATGCAGAATCATGGAGATCGCGCTTTTCGAGCTATTTAATGCGAGAAACACGTTATCTGGTGTTTTCACCACTCCACAGTGCGTTTGATAAGCAGAACAGGCGATATCTTGATTTTCATGGTGTTTCCAGCTGAGATATGCATTTTCTGCGATAATCTTGGTGGGTCTTTTGTCAGAAGTATGCAGAATCATCTAGATCGCTCTTTTCGAGCTACTTAATGCACGGAACACGTTTTCTGGAGTTTTCACGACTCCACAGTACGTTTGACATGCAGAACCGGAGATATCTTGGTTTCGGTCGAGTTTCAAGCTGAGATATGCATTTTCTACGATAATCCTGGTGAGACTTCTGTCAGAAGTATGCAGAATCTTCGAGAACGCTCTTTTCGAGCTACTTAATGCGCGAAACACGTTTTCTGGTGTTTTCA
Source organism: Anthophora plumipes (assembly GCA_951804975.1). Lineage (NCBI taxonomy): Eukaryota > Metazoa > Arthropoda > Insecta > Hymenoptera > Apidae > Anthophora > Anthophora plumipes. The sequence continues at coordinate 7,711,041 of CATORF010000206.1, read as the reverse complement.
CCACTCCACAGTTCGTTGGATATGCAGAAACGGCGATATTTTGGTTTTCGTCGGGTTAAGCTGAGATATGCATTTTCTACGATAAGCTTGGTGAAACATCTGTCCGAAGTATGCAGAAACATCGAGAGCGCTCTTTTCGAGCTATTTAATGCGAGAAACACGTTTTCTGGGGTTTTCACCACTCCACAGATCGTTGGATATGCAGAACAGTAGATATCTTGATTTTCATGGTGTTTCCAGCTGAGATATGCATTTTCTGCGATAATCTTGGTGGGTCTTTTGTCAGAAGTATGCAGAATCATCTAGATCGCTCTTTTCGAGCTACTTAATGCACGGAACACGTTTTCTGGTGTATTGACCACTCCACAGTACGTTTGACATGAAGAACCGGAGATATCTTGGTTTCGGTCGGGTTTCAAGCTGAGATATGCATTTTCTACGATAATCCTGGTGAGACTTCTGTCAGAAGTATGCAGAATCTTCGAGAACGCTCTTTTCGAGCTACTTAATGCGCGAAACACGTTTTCTGGTGTTTTCACCACTCCACAGTGCGTTGGATATGCAGAAACGGCGATATTTTGGTTTTCGTCGGGTTTCAAGCTGAGATATGCATTTTCTACGATAAGCTTGGTGAAACATCTGTCCGAAGTATGCAGAAACTTCGAGAGCGCTCTTTTCGAGCTATTTAATGCGTGAAACACGTTTCCTGGGGTTTTCACCACTCCACAGATCGTTGGATATGCAGAACAGTAGATATCTTGGTTTTCGTGGGGTTTCAAGCAGAGATATGCATTTTCTGCGATAATCTTGGTGAGACTTCTGTTAGAAGTATGCAGAATCATCTAGATCGCTCTTCTCGAGCTACTTAATGCACGAAACACGTTATCTGGTGTTTTCACCACTCCACAGTGCGTATCATATGCAGAACCGGCGATATCTTGGTTTTCGTGGGGTTTCAAGCTGAGATATGTATTTTCTGCGATAATCTTGGTGAGACTTCTGTCCGAAGCATGCTGAAACATCGAGATCGCTCTTTTCGAGCTAGTTAATGTGAGAAAAACCTTATCCGGTGTTTTCACCACTCCACAGTGCATTTGATATGCAGAACCGGCGATATCTTGGTTTTCGTGGGGTTTCAAGCTGAGATATGCATTTTCTGCGATAATCTTGGTGAGACTTCTGTCCGAAGTATGCTGAATCATCTAGATCGCTCTTCTCGAGCTACTTAATGCACGAAACACGTTATCTGGTGTTTTCACCACTCCACAGTGCATTTGATATGCAGAACCGGCGATATCTTGGTTTTCGTGGGGTTTCAAGCTGAGATATGCATTTTCTGCGATAATCTTGGTGAGACTTCTGTCCGAAGTATGCTGAATCATCGAGATCGCTCTTTTCGAGCTAGTTAGTGCGAGCAACACGTTATCTGGTGTTTTCACCACTCCACAGTGCGTTTGATATGCAGAACAGTAGATATCTTGGTTTTCGTGGGGTTTCAAGCTGAGATATGCATTTTCTGCGATAATCTTGTTGAGACTTCTGTCCGAAGTATGCAGAATCATCGAGAACGCTCGTTTCGAGCTACTTAATGCGAGAAACACGTTATCTGGTGTTTTCACCACTCCACAGTGCGTTTGATATGCAGAACAGTAGATATCTTGGTTTTCGTGGGGTTTCAAGCTGAGATATGCATTTTCTGCGATAATCTTGTTGAGACTTCTGTCCGAAGTATGCAGAATCATCGAGATCGCTCGTTTCGAGCTACTTAATGCGAGAAACACGTTTTCTGGGGTTTTCACCACTCCACAGATCGTTGGATATGCAGAACCGGAGATATCTTGGTTTTCGTGGGGTTTCAAGCAGAGATATGCATTTTCTACGATAAGCTTGGTGAAACATCTGTCCGAAGTATGCAGAAACATCCAGAGCGCTCTTTTCGAGCTATTTAATGCGAGCAACACGTTTTCTGGGGTTTTCACCACTCCACAGTGCGTTGGATAAGCAGAACAGGCGATATCTTGATTTTCATCGTGTTTCCAGCTGAGATATGCATTTTCTGCGATAATCTTGGTGGGTCTTTTGTCAGAAGTATGCAGAATCATCTAGATCGCTCTTTTCGAGCTACTTAATGCACGGAACACGTTTTCTGGAGTTTTCACGACTCCACAGTACGTTTGACATGCAGAACCGGAGATATCTTGGTTTCGGTCGGGTTTCAAGCTGAGATATGCATTTTCTACGATAATCCTGGTGAGACTTCTGTTAGAAGTATGCAGAATCATCTAGATCGCTCTTCTCGAGCTACTTAATGCACGAAACACGTTATCTGGTGTATTCACCACTCCACAGTGCGTATCATATGCAGAACCGGCGATATCTTGGTTTTCGTGGGGTTTCAAGCTGAGATATGTATTTTCTGCGATAATCTTGGTGAGACTTCTGTCCGAAGCATGCTGAAACATCGAGATCGCTCTTTTCGAGCTAGTTAACGTGAGAAAAACCTTATCCGGTGATTTCACCACTCCACAGTGCATTTGATATGCAGAACCGGCGATATCTTGGTTTTCGTGGGGTTTCAAGCTGAGATATGCATTTTCTGCGACAATCTTGGTGAGACTTCTGTCCGAAGTATGCTGAATCATCTAGATCGCTCTTCTCGAGCTACTTAATGCACGAAACACGTTATCTGGTGTTTTCACCACTCCACAGTGCATTTGATATGCAGAACCGGCGATATCTTGGTTTTCGTGGGGTTTCAAGCTGAGATATGCATTTTCTGCGATAAACTTGGTGAGACTTCTGTCCGAAGTATGCTGAATCATCGAGATCGCTCTTTTCGAGCTAGTTAGTGCGAGCAACACGTTATCTGGTGTTTTCACCACTCCACAGTGCGTTTGATATGCAGAACAGTAGATATCTTGGTTTTCGTGGGGTTTCAAGCTGAGATATGCATTTTCTGCGATAATCTTGCTGGGTCTTTTGTCAGAAGTATGCAGAATCAACTAGATCGCTCTTTTCGAGCTACTTAATGCACGAAACAAGTTTTCTGGTGTTTTCACCACTCCACAGTACGTTTGACATGCAGAACCGGAGATATCTTGGTTTTCGTGGGGTTTCAAGCAGAGATATGCATTTTCTGCGATAATCTTGGTGAGACTTCTGTTAGAAGTATGCAGAATCATCTAGATCGCTCTTCTCGAGCTACTTAATGCACGAAACACGTTATCTGGTGTTTTCACCACTCCACAGTGCGTATCATATGCAGAACCGGCGATATCTTGGTTTTCGTGGGGTTTCAAGCTGAGATATGCATTTTCTGCGATAATCTTGGTGAGACTTCTGTCCGAAGTATGCTGAAACATCGAGATCGCTCTTTTCGAGCTAGTTAATGTGAGAAAAACCTTATCCGGTGTTTTCACCACTCCACAGTGCATTTGATATGCAGAACCTGCGATATCTTGGTTTTCGTGGGGTTTCAAGCTGAGATATGCATTTTCTGCGATAATCTTGGTGAGACTTCTGTCCGAAGTATGCTGAATCATCGAGATCGCTCTTTTCGAGCTAGTTAGTGCGAGCAACACGTTATCTGGTGTTTTCACCACTCCACAGTGCGTTTGATATGCAGAACAGTAGATATCTTGGTTTTCGTGGGGTTTCAAGCTGAGATATGCATTTTCTGCGATAATCTTGTTGAGACTTCTGTCCGAAGTATGCAGAATCATCGAGATCGCTCGTTTCGAGCTACTTAATGCGAGAAACACGTTATCTGGTGTTTTCACCACTCCACAGTGCGTTGGATATGCAGAAACGGCGATATTTTGGTTTTCGTCGGGTTTCAAGCTGAGATATGCATTTTCTACGATAAGCTTGGTGAAACATCTGTCCGAAGTATGCAGAAACATCCAGAGCGCTCTTTTCGAGCTATTTAATGCGAGAAACACGTTTTCTGGGGTTTTCACCACTCCACAGATCGTTGGATATGCAGAACAGTAGATATCTTGGTTTTCGTGGGGTTTCAAGCAGAGATATGCATTTTCTGCGATAATCTTGGTGAGACTTCTGTTAGAAGTATGCAGAATCATCTAGATCGCTCTTCTCGAGCTACTTAATGCACGAAACACGTTATCTGGTGTTTTCACCACTCCACAGTGCGTATCATATGCAGAACCGGCGATATCTTGGTTTTCGTGGGGTTTCAAGCTGAGATATGTATTTTCTGCGATAATCTTGGTGAGACTTCTGTCCGAAGCATGCTGAAACATCGAGATCGCCCTTTTCGAGCTAGTTAATGTGAGAAAAACCTTATCCGGTGTTTTCACCACTCCACAGTGCATTTGATATGCAGAACCGGCGATATCTTGGTTTTCGTGGGATTTCAAGCTGAGATATGCATTTTCTGCGATAATCTTGGTGAAACATCTGTCCGAAGTATGCAGAAACATCGAGAGCGCTCTTTTCGAGCTATTTAATGCGAGAAACACGTTTTCTGGGGTTTTCACCACTCCACAGTGCGTTGGATATGCAGAAACGGCGATATTTTGGTTTTCGTCGGGTTTCAAGCTGAGATATGCATTTTCTACGATAAGCTTGGTGAAACATCTGTCCGAAGTATGCAGAAACATCGAGAGCGCTCTTTTCGAGCTATTTAATACGAGAAACACGTTTTCTGGGGTTTTCTCCACTCCACAGATCGTTGGATATGCAGAACAGTAGATATCTTGGTTTTCGTGGGGTTTCAAGCAGAGATATGCATTTTCTGCGATAATCTTGGTGAGACTTCTGTTAGAAGTATGCAGAATCATGGAGATCGCTCTTTTCGAGCTATTTAATGCGAGAAACACGTTATCTGGTATTTTCACCACTCCACAGTGCGTTTGATAAGCAGAACAGGCGATATCTTGATTTTCATGGTGTTGCCAGCTGAGATATGCATTTTCTGCAATAATCTTGGTGGGTCTTTTGTCAGAAGTATGCAGAATCATCTAGATCGCTCTTTTCGAGCTACTTAATGCACGGAACACGTTTTCTGGAGTTTTCACGACTCCACAGTACGTTTGACATGCAGAACCGGAGATATCTTGGTTTCGGTCGGGTTTCAAGCTGAGATATGCATTTTCTACGATAATCCTGGTGAGACTTCTGTCAGAAGTATGCAGAATCTTCGAGAACGCTCTTTTCGAGCTACTTAATGCGCGAAACACGTTTTCTGGTGTTTTCACCACTCCACAGTTCGTTGGATATGCAGAAACGGCGATATTTTGGTTTTCGTCGGGTTAAGCTGAGATATGCATTTTCTACGATAAGCTTGGTGAAACATCTGTCCGAAGTATGCAGAAACATCGAGAGCGCTCTTTTCGAGCTATTTAATGCGAGCAACACGTTTTCTGGGGTTTTCACCACTCCACAGTGCGTTGGATAAGCAGAACAGGCGATATCTTGATTTTCATCGTGTTTCCAGCTGAGATATGCATTTTCTGCGATAATCTTGGTGGGTCTTTTGTCAGAAGTATGCAGAATCATCTAGATCGCTCTTTTCGAGCTACTTAATGCACGGAACACGTTTTCTGGAGTTTTCACGACTCCACAGTACGTTTGACATGCAGAACCGGAGATATCTTGGTTTCGGTCGGGTTTCAAGCTGAGATATGCATTTTCTACGATAATCCTGGTGAGACTTCTGTTAGAAGTATGCAGAATCATCTAGATCGCTCTTCTCGAGCTACTTAATGCACGAAACACGTTATCTGGTGTATTCACCACTCCACAGTGCGTATCATATGCAGAACCGGCGATATCTTGGTTTTCGTGGGGTTTCAAGCTGAGATATGTATTTTCTGCGATAATCTTGGTGAGACTTCTGTCCGAAGCATGCTGAAACATCGAGATCGCTCTTTTCGAGCTAGTTAACGTGAGAAAAACCTTATCCGGTGATTTCACCACTCCACAGTGCATTTGATATGCAGAACCGGCGATATCTTGGTTTTCGTGGGGTTTCAAGCTGAGATATGCATTTTCTGCGATAATCTTGGTGAGACTTCTGTCCGAAGTATGCTGAATCATCGAGATCGCTCTTTTCGAGCTAGTTAGTGCGAGCAACACGTTATCTGGTGTTTTCACCACTCCACAGTGCGTTTGATATGCAGAACAGTAGATATCTTGGTTTTCGTGGGGTTTCAAGCTGAGATATGCATTTTCTGCGATAATCTTGCTGGGTCTTTTGTCAGAAGTATGCAGAATCAACTAGATCGCTCTTTTCGAGCTACTTAATGCACGAAACAAGTTTTCTGGTGTTTTCACCACTCCACAGTGCGTATCATATGCAGAACCGGCGATATCTTGGTTTTCGTGGGGTTTCAAGCTGAGATATGCATTTTCTGCGATAATCTTGGTGAGACTTCTGTCCGAAGTATGCTGAAACATCGAGATCGCTCTTTTCGAGCTAGTTAATGTGAGAAAAACCTTATCCGGTGTTTTCACCACTCCACAGTGCATTTGATATGCAGAACCTGCGATATCTTGGTTTTCGTGGGGTTTCAAGCTGAGATATGCATTTTCTGCGATAATCTTGGTGAGACTTCTGTCCGAAGTATGCTGAATCATCGAGATCGCTCTTTTCGAGCTAGTTAGTGCGAGCAACACGTTATCTGGTGTTTTCACCACTCCACAGTGCGTTTGATATGCAGAACAGTAGATATCTTGGTTTTCGTGGGGTTTCAAGCTGAGATATGCATTTTCTGCGATAATCTTGTTGAGACTTCTGTCCGAAGTATGCAGAATCATCGAGATCGCTCGTTTCGAGCTACTTAATGCGAGAAACACGTTATCTGGTGTTTTCACCACTCCACAGTGCGTTGGATATGCAGAAACGGCGATATTTTGGTTTTCGTCGGGTTTCAAGCTGAGATATGCATTTTCTACGATAAGCTTGGTGAAACATCTGTCCGAAGTATGCAGAAACATCCAGAGCGCTCTTTTCGAGCTATTTAATGCGAGAAACACGTTTTCTGGGGTTTTCACCACTCCACAGATCGTTGGATATGCAGAACAGTAGATATCTTGGTTTTCGTGGGGTTTCAAGCAGAGATATGCATTTTCTGCGATAATCTTGGTGAGACTTCTGTTAGAAGTATGCAGAATCATCTAGATCGCTCTTCTCGAGCTACTTAATGCACGAAACACGTTATCTGGTGTTTTCACCACTCCACAGTGCGTATCATATGCAGAACCGGCGATATCTTGGTTTTCGTGGGGTTTCAAGCTGAGATATGTATTTTCTGCGATAATCTTGGTGAGACTTCTGTCCGAAGCATGCTGAAACATCGAGATCGCCCTTTTCGAGCTAGTTAATGTGAGAAAAACCTTATCCGGTGTTTTCACCACTCCACAGTGCATTTGATATGCAGAACCGGCGATATCTTGGTTTTCGTGGGATTTCAAGCTGAGATATGCATTTTCTGCGATAATCTTGGTGAAACATCTGTCCGAAGTATGCAGAAACATCGAGAGCGCTCTTTTCGAGCTATTTAATGCGAGAAACACGTTTTCTGGGGTTTTCACCACTCCACAGTGCGTTGGATATGCAGAAACGGCGATATTTTGGTTTTCGTCGGGTTTCAAGCTGAGATATGCATTTTCTACGATAAGCTTGGTGAAACATCTGTCCGAAGTATGCAGAAACATCGAGAGCGCTCTTTTCGAGCTATTTAATACGAGAAACACGTTTTCTGGGGTTTTCTCCACTCCACAGATCGTTGGATATGCAGAACAGTAGATATCTTGGTTTTCGTGGGGTTTCAAGCAGAGATATGCATTTTCTGCGATAATCTTGGTGAGACTTCTGTTAGAAGTATGCAGAATCATGGAGATCGCTCTTTTCGAGCTATTTAATGCGAGAAACACGTTATCTGGTATTTTCACCACTCCACAGTGCGTTTGATAAGCAGAACAGGCGATATCTTGATTTTCATGGTGTTTCCAGCTGAGATATGCATTTTCTGCAATAATCTTGGTGGGTCTTTTGTCAGAAGTATGCAGAATCATCTAGATCGCTCTTTTCGAGCTACTTAATGCACGGAACACGTTTTCTGGAGTTTTCACGACTCCACAGTACGTTTGACATGCAGAACCGGAGATATCTTGGTTTCGGTCGGGTTTCAAGCTGAGATATGCATTTTCTACGATAATCCTGGTGAGACTTCTGTCAGAAGTATGCAGAATCTTCGAGAACGCTCTTTTCGAGCTACTTAATGCGCGAAACACGTTTTCTGGTGTTTTCACCACTCCACAGTTCGTTGGATATGCAGAAACGGCGATATTTTGGTTTTCGTCGGGTTAAGCTGAGATATGCATTTTCTACGATAAGCTTGGTGAAACATCTGTCCGAAGTATGCAGAAACATCGAGAGCGCTCTTTTCGAGCTATTTAATGCGAGAAACACGTTTTCTGGGGTTTTCACCTCTCCACAGATCGTTGGATATGCAGAACAGTAGATATCTTGATTTTCATGGTGTTTCCAGCTGAGATATGCATTTTCTGCGATAATCTTGGTGAGACTTCTGTTAGAAGTATGCAGAATCATCTAGATCGCTCTTCTCGAGCTACTTAATGCACGAAACACGTTATCTGGTGTTTTCACCACTCCACAGTGCGTATCATATGCAGAACCGGCGATATCTTGGTTTTCGTGGGGTTTCAAGCTGAGATATGTATTTTCTGCGATAATCTTGGTGAGACTTCTGTCCGAAGCATGCTGAAACATCGAGATCGCCCTTTTCGAGCTAGTTAATGTGAGAAAAACCTTATCCGGTGTTTTCACCACTCCACAGTGCATTTGATATGCAGAACCGGCGATATCTTGGTTTTCGCGGGGTTTCAAGCTGAGATATGCATTTTCTGCGATAATCTTGGTGAGACTTCTTTCCGAAGTATGCTGAATCATCTAGATCGCTCTTCTCGAGCTACTTAATGCACGAAACACGTTATCTGGTGTTTTCACCACTCCACAGAGCATTTGATATGCAGAACCGGCGATATCTTGGTTTTCGTGGGGCTTCAAGCTGAGATATGCATTTTCTGCGATAATCTTGGTGAGACTTCTGTCCGAAGTATGCTGAATCATCGAGATCGCTCTTTTCAAGCTAGTTAGTGCGAGCAACACGTTATCTGGTGTTTTCACCACTCCACAGTGCGTTTGATATGCAGAACAGTAGATATCTTTTGTTTTTCGTGGGGTTTCAAGCTGAGATATGCATTTTCTGCGATAATCTTGTTGAGACTTCTGTCCGAAGTATGCAGAATCATCGAGATCGCTCGTTTCGAGCTACTTAATGCGAGAAACACGTTATCTGGTGTTTTCACCACTCCACAGTGCGTTGGATATGCAGAAACGGCGATATTTTGGTCTTCGTCAGGTTTCAAGCTGAGATATGCATTTTCTGCGATAATCTTGTTGAGACTTCTGTCCGAAGTATGCAGAATCATCGAGATCGCCCTTTTCGAGCTAGTTAATGTGAGAAAAACCTTATCCGGTGTTTTCACCACTCCACAGTGCATTTGATATGCAGAACCGGCGATATCTTGGTTTTCGTGGGGTTTCAAGCTGAGATATGCATTTTCTGCGATAATCTTGGTGAAACATCTGTCCGAAGTATGCAGAAACATCGAGAGCGCTCTTTTCGAGCTATTTAATGCGAGAAACACGTTTTCTGGGGTTTTCACCACTCCACAGTGCGTTGGATATGCAGAAACGGCGATATTTTGGTTTTCGTCGGGTTTCAAGCTGAGATATGCATTTTCTACGATAAGCTTGGTGAAACATCTGTCCGAAGTATGCAGAAACATCGAGAGCGCTCTTTTCGAGCTATTTAATACGAGAAACACGTTTTCTGGGGTTTTCACCACTCCACAGATCGTTGGATATGCAGAACAGTAGATATCTTGGTTTTCGTGGGGTTTCAAGCAGAGATATGCATTTTCTGCGATAATCTTGGTGAGACTTCTCTTAGAAGTATGCAGAATCATGGAGATCGCGCTTTTCGAGCTATTTAATGCGAGAAACACGTTATCTGGTGTTTTCACCACTCCACAGTGCGTTTGATAAGCAGAACAGGCGATATCTTGATTTTCATGGTGTTTCCAGCTGAGATATGCATTTTCTGCGATAATCTTGGTGGGTCTTTTGTCAGAAGTATGCAGAATCATCTAGATCGCTCTTTTCGAGCTACTTAATGCACGGAACACGTTTTCTGGAGTTTTCACGACTCCACAGTACGTTTGACATGCAGAACCGGAGATATCTTGGTTTCGGTCGGGTTTCAAGCTGAGATATGCATTTTCTACGGTAATCCTGGTGAGACTTCTGTCAGAAGTATGCAGAATCTTCGAGAACGCTCTTTTCGAGCTACTTAATGCGCGAAACACGTTCTCTGGTTGTTATCACCATTCCACAGTGCGTTTGATATGCAGAACAGGCGATATCTTGATTTTCATGGTGTTTCCAGCTGAGATATGCATTTTCTGCGATAATCTTGGTGGGTCTTTTGTCAGAAGTACGCAGAATCATCTAGGTCGCTCTTTTCGAGCTACTTAATGCAGGAAACACGTTTTCTTGTGTTTTCACCACTCCACAGTACGTTTGACATGCAGAACCGGAGATATCTTGGTTTCGGTCGGGTTTCAAGCTGAGATATGCATTTTCTACGATAATCTTGGTGAAACATCTGTCCGAAGTATGCAGAATCATCGAGATCGCTCGTTTCGAGCTACTTAATGCGAGAAACACGTTATCTGGTGTTTTCACCACTCCACAGTGCGTTGGATATGCAGAAACGGCGATATTTTGGTCTTCGTCAGGTTTCAAGCTGAGATATGCATTTTCTGCGATAATCCTGTTGAGACTTCTGTCCGAAGTATGCAGAATCATCGAGATCGCCCTTTTCGAGCTAGTTAATGTGAGAAAAACCTTATCCGGTGTTTTCACCACTCCACAGTACGTTTGACATGCAGAACCGCAGATATCTTGGTTTCGGTCGGGTTTCAAGCTGAGATATGCATTTTCTACGATAATCCTGGTGAGACTTCTGTTAGAAGTATGCAGAATCATCTAGATCGCTCTTCTCGAGCTACTTAATGCACGAAACACGTTATCTGGTGTATTCACCACTCCACAGTGCATTTGATATGCAGAACCGGCGATATCTTGGTTTTCGTGGGGTTTCAAGCTGAGATATGCATTTTCTGCGACAATCTTGGTGAGACTTCTGTCCGAAGTATGCTGAATCATCTAGATCGCTCTTCTCGAGCTACTTAATGCACGAAACACGTTATCTGGTGTTTTCACCACTCCACAGTGCATTTGATATGCAGAACCGGCGATATCTTGGTTTTCGTGGGGTTTCAAGCTGAGATATGCATTTTCTGCGATAATCTTGGTGAGACTTCTGTCCGAAGTATGCTGAATCATCGAGATCGCTCTTTTCGAGCTAGTTAGTGCGAGCAACACGTTATCTGGTGTTTTCACCACTCCACAGTGCGTTTGATATGCAGAACAGTAGATATCTTGGTTTTCGTGGGGTTTCAAGCTGAGATATGCATTTTCTGCGATAATCTTGCTGGGTCTTTTGTCAGAAGTATGCAGAATCAACTAGATCGCTCTTTTCGAGCTACTTAATGCACGAAACAAGTTTTCTGGTGTTTTCACCACTCCACAGTACGTTTGACATGCAGAACCGGAGATATCTTGGTTTTCGTGGGGTTTCAAGCAGAGATATGCATTTTCTGCGATAATCTTGGTGAGACTTCTGTTAGAAGTATGCAGAATCATCTAGATCGCTCTTCTCGAGCTACTTAATGCACGAAACACGTTATCTGGTGTTTTCACCACTCCACAGTGCGTATCATATGCAGAACCGGCGATATCTTGGTTTTCGTGGGGTTTCAAGCTGAGATATGTATTTTCTGCGATAATCTTGGTGAGACTTCTGTCCGAAGCATGCTGAAACATCGAGATCGCCCTTTTCGAGCTAGTTAATGTGAGAAAAACCTTATCCGGTGTTTTCACCACTCCACAGTGCACTTGATATGCAGAACCGGCGATATCTTGGTTTTCGTGGGATTTCAAGCTGAGATATGCATTTTCTGCGATAATCTTGGTGAAACATCTGTCCGAAGTATGCAGAAACATCGAGAGCGCTCTTTTCGAGCTATTTAATGCGAGAAACACGTTTTCTGGGGTTTTCACCACTCCACAGTGCGTTGGATATGCAGAAACGGCGATATTTTGGTTTTCGTCGGGTTTCAAGCTGAGATATGCATTTTCTACGATAAGCTTGGTGAAACATCTGTCCGAAGTATGCAGAAACATCGAGAGCGCTCTTTTCGAGCTATTTAATACGAGAAACACGTTTTCTGGGGTTTTCTCCACTCCACAGATCGTTGGATATGCAGAACAGTAGATATCTTGGTTTTCGTGGGGTTTCAAGCAGAGATATGCATTTTCTGCGATAATCTTGGTGAGACTTCTGTTAGAAGTATGCAGAATCATGGAGATCGCTCTTTTCGAGCTATTTAATGCGAGAAACACGTTATCTGGTGTTTTCACCACTCCACAGTGCGTTTGATAAGCAGAACAGGCGATATCTTGATTTTCATGGTGTTTCCAGCTGAGATATGCATTTTCTGCGATAATCTTGGTGGGTCTTTTGTCAGAAGTATGCAGAATCATCTAGATCGCTCTTTTCGAGCTACTTAATGCACGGAACACGTTTTCTGGAGTTTTCACGACTCCACAGTACGTTTGACATGCAGAACCGGAGATATCTTGGTTTTCGTGGGGTTTCAAGCAGAGATATGCATTTTCTGCGATAATCTTGGTGAGACTTCTGTTAGAAGTATGCAGAATCATCTAGATCGCTCTTCTCGAGCTACTTAATGCACGAAACACGTTATCTGGTGTTTTCACCACTCCACAGTGCGTATCATATGCAGAACCGGCGATATCTTGGTTTTCGTGGGGTTTCAAGCTGAGATATGCATTTTCTGCGATAATCTTGGTGAGACTTCTGTCCGAAGTATGCTGAAACATCGAGATCGCTCTTTTCGAGCTAGTTAATGTGAGAAAAACCTTATCCGGTGTTTTCACCACTCCACAGTGCATTTGATATGCAGAACCTGCGATATCTTGGTTTTCGTGGGGTTTCAAGCTGAGATATGCATTTTCTGCGATAATCTTGGTGAGACTTCTGTCCGAAGTATGCTGAATCATCGAGATCGCTCTTTTCGAGCTAGTTAGTGCGAGCAACACGTTATCTGGTGTTTTCACCACTCCACAGTGCGTTTGATATGCAGAACAGTAGATATCTTGGTTTTCGTGGGGTTTCAAGCTGAGATATGCATTTTCTGCGATAATCTTGTTGAGACTTCTGTCCGAAGTATGCAGAATCATCGAGATCGCTCGTTTCGAGCTACTTAATGCGAGAAACACGTTATCTGGTGTTTTCACCACTCCACAGTGCGTTGGATATGCAGAAACGGCGATATTTTGGTTTTCGTCGGGTTTCAAGCTGAGATATGCATTTTCTACGATAAGCTTGGTGAAACATCTGTCCGAAGTATGCAGAAACATCCAGAGCGCTCTTTTCGAGCTATTTAATGCGAGAAACACGTTTTCTGGGGTTTTCACCACTCCACAGATCGTTGGATATGCAGAACAGTAGATATCTTGGTTTTCGTGGGGTTTCAAGCAGAGATATGCATTTTCTGCGATAATCTTGGTGAGACTTCTGTTAGAAGTATGCAGAATCATCTAGATCGCTCTTCTCGAGCTACTTAATGCACGAAACACGTTATCTGGTGTTTTCACCACTCCACAGTGCGTATCATATGCAGAACCGGCGATATCTTGGTTTTCGTGGGGTTTCAAGCTGAGATATGTATTTTCTGCGATAATCTTGGTGAGACTTCTGTCCGAAGCATGCTGAAACATCGAGATCGCCCTTTTCGAGCTAGTTAATTTGAGAAAAACCTTATCCGGTGTTTTCACCACTCCACAGTGCATTTGATATGCAGAACCGGCGATATCTTGGTTTTCGTGGGATTTCAAGCTGAGATATGCATTTTCTGCGATAATCTTGGTGAAACATCTGTCCGAAGTATGCAGAAACATCGAGAGCGCTCTTTTCGAGCTATTTAATGCGAGAAACACGTTTTCTGGGGTTTTCACCACTCCACAGTGCGTTGGATATGCAGAAACGGCGATATTTTGGTTTTCGTCGGGTTTCAAGCTGAGATATGCATTTTCTACGATAAGCTTGGTGAAACATCTGTCCGAAGTATGCAGAAACATCGAGAGCGCTCTTTTCGAGCTATTTAATACGAGAAACACGTTTTCTGGGGTTTTCTCCACTCCACAGATCGTTGGATATGCAGAACAGTAGATATCTTGGTTTTCGTGGGGTTTCAAGCAGAGATATGCATTTTCTGCGATAATCTTGGTGAGACTTCTGTTAGAAGTATGCAGAATCATGGAGATCGCTCTTTTCGAGCTATTTAATGCGAGAAACACGTTATCTGGTGTTTTCACCACTCCACAGTGCGTTTGATAAGCAGAACAGGCGATATCTTGATTTTCATGGTGTTTCCAGCTGAGATATGCATTTTCTGCGATAATCTTGGTGGGTCTTTTGTCAGAAGTATGCAGAATCATCTAGATCGCTCTTTTCGAGCTACTTAATGCACGGAACACGTTTTCTGGAGTTTTCACGACTCCACAGTACGTTTGACATGCAGAACCGGAGATATCTTGGTTTCGGTCGGGTTTCAAGCTGAGATATTCATTTTCTACGATAATCCTGGTGAGACTTCTGTCAGAAGTATGCAGAATCTTCGAGAACGCTCTTTTCGAGCTACTTAATGCGCGAAACACGTTTTCTGGTGTTTTCACCACTCCACAGTTCGTTGGATATGCAGAAACGGCGATATTTTGGTTTTCGTCGGGTTAAGCTGAGATATGCATTTTCTACGATAAGCTTGGTGAAACATCTGTCCGAAGTATGCAGAAACATCGAAAGCGCTCTTTTCGAGCTATTTAATGCGAGAAACACGTTTTCTGGGGTTTTCACCACTCCACAGATCGTTGGATATGCAGAACAGTAGATATCTTGATTTTCTTGGTGTTTCCAGCTGAGATATGCATTTTCTGCGATAATCTTGGTGGGTCTTTTGTCAGAAGTATGCAGAATCATCTAGATCGCTCTTTTCGAGCTACTTAATGCACGGAACACGTTTTCTGGTGTTTTGACCACTCCACAGTACGTTTGACATGAAGAACCGGAGATATCTTGGTTTCGGTCGGGTTTCAAGCTGAGATATGCATTTTCTACGATAATCCTGGTGAGACTTCTGTCAGAAGTATGCAGAATCTTCGAGAACGCTCTTTTCGAGCTACTTAATGCGCGAAACACGTTTTCTGGTGTTTTCACCACTCCACAGTGCGTTGGATATGCAGAAACGGCGATATTTTGGTTTTCGTCGGGTTTCAAGCTGAGATATGCATTTTCTACGATAAGCTTGGTGAAACATCTGTCCGAAGTATGCAGAAACATCGAGAGCGCTCTTTTCGAGCTATTTAATGCGTGAAACACGTTTCCTGGGGTTTTCACCACTCCACAGATCTTTGGATATGCAGAACAGTAGATATCTTGGTTTTCGTGGGGTTTCAAGCAGAGATATGCATTTTCTGCGATAATCTTGGTGAGACTTCTGTTAGAAGTATGCAGAATCATCTAGATCGCTCTTCTCGAGCTACTTAATGCACGAAACACGTTATCTGGTGTTTTCACCACTCCACAGTGCGTATCATATGCAGAACCGGCGATATCTTGGTTTTCGTGGGGTTTCAAGCTGAGATATGTATTTTCTGCGATAATCTTGGTGAGACTTCTGTCCGAAGCATGCTGAAACATCGAGATCGCTCTTTTCGAGCTAGTTAATGTGAGAAAAACCTTATCCGGTGTTTTCACCACTCCACAGTGCATTTGATATGCAGAACCGGCGATATCTTGGTTTTCGCGGGGTTTCAAGCTGAGATATGCATTTTCTGCGATAATCTTGGTGAGACTTCTTTCCGAAGTATGCTGAATCATCTAGATCGCTCTTCTCGAGCTACTTAATGCACGAAACACGTTATCTGGTGTTTTCACCACTCCACAGAGCATTTGATATGCAGAACCGGCGATATCTTGGTTTTCGTGGGGCTTCAAGCTGAGATATGCATTTTCTGCGATAATCTTGGTGAGACTTCTGTCCGAAGTATGCTGAATCATCGAGATCGCTCTTTTCGAGCTAGTTAGTGCGAGCAACACGTTATCTGGTGTTTTCACCACTCCACAGTGCGTTTGATATGCAGAACAGTAGATATCTTTTGTTTTTCGTGGGGTTTCAAGCTGAGATATGCATTTTCTGCGATAATCTTGTTGAGACTTCTGTCCGAAGTATGCAGAATCATCGAGATCGCTCGTTTCGAGCTACTTAATGCGAGAAACACGTTATCTGGTGTTTTCACCACTCCACAGTGCGTTGGATATGCAGAAACGGCGATATTTTGGTCTTCGTCAGGTTTCAAGCTGAGATATGCATTTTCTGCGATAATCTTGTTGAGACTTCTGTCCGAAGTATGCAGAATCATCGAGATCGCCCTTTTCGAGCTAGTTAATGTGAGAAAAACCTTATCCGGTGTTTTCACCACTCCACAGTGCATTTGATATGCAGAACCGGCGATATCTTGGTTTTCGTGGGGTTTCAAGCTGAGATATGCATTTTCTGCGATAATCTTGGTGAAACATCTGTCCGAAGTATGCAGAAACATCGAGAGCGCTCTTTTCGAGCTATTTAATGCGAGAAACACGTTTTCTGGGGTTTTCACCACTCCACAGTGCGTTGGATATGCAGAAACGGCGATATTTTGGTTTTCGTCGGGTTTCAAGCTGAGATATGCATTTTCTACGATAAGCTTGGTGAAACATCTGTCCGAAGTATGCAGAAACATCGAGAGCGCTCTTTTCGAGCTATTTAGTACGAGAAACACGTTTTCTGGGGTTTTCACCACTCCACAGATCGTTGGATATGCAGAACAGTAGATATCTTGGTTTTCGTGGGGTTTCAAGCAGAGATATGCATTTTCTGCGATAATCTTGGTGAGACTTCTCTTAGAAGTATGCAGAATCATGGAGATCGCGCTTTTCGAGCTATTTAATGCGAGAAACACGTTATCTGGTGTTTTCACCACTCCACAGTGCGTTTGATAAGCAGAACAGGCGATATCTTGATTTTCATGGTGTTTCCAGCTGAGATATGCATTTTCTGCGATAATCTTGGTGGGTCTTTTGTCAGAAGTATGCAGAATCATCTAGATCGCTCTTTTCGAGCTACTTAATGCACGGAACACGTTTTCTGGAGTTTTCACGACTCCACAGTACGTTTGACATGCAGAACCGGAGATATCTTGGTTTCGGTCGGGTTTCAAGCTGAGATATGCATTTTCTACGATAATCCTGGTGAAACATCTGTCCGAAGTATGCAGAAACATCGAGAGCGCTCTTTTCGAGCTATTTAATGCGAGAAACTCGTTTTCTGGGGTTTTCACCACTCCACAGATCGTTGGATATGCAGAACCGGAGATATCTTGGTTTTCGTGGGGTTTCAAGCTGAGATATTCATTTTCTGCGATAATCATGGTGAGACTTCTGTCCGAAGTATGCTCAAACATCGAGATCGCTCTTTTCGAGCAAGTTAATGCGAGAAAAACCTTATCCGGTGTTTTCACCACTCCACAGAGCGTTTGATATGCAGAACCGGAGATATCTTGGTTTTCGTGGGGTTTCAAGCCGAGATATGCATTTTCTGCGAGAATCTTGGTGAGACTTCTGTTAGAAGTATGCAGAATCATCGAGATCGCACTTTTCGAGCTATTTAATGCGAGAAACACGTTATCTGGTGTTTTCACCACTCCACAGTACGTTTGACATGCAGAACCGGAGATATTTTGGTTTTCGTCGGGTTTCAAGCTGAGATATGCATTTTCTACGATAAGCTTGGTGAAACATCTGTCCGAAGTATGCAGAAACATCCAGAGCGCTCTTTTCGAGCTATTTAATGCGAGAAACACGTCTTCTGGGGTTTTCACCACTCCACAGATCGTTGGATATGCAGAACAGTAGATAACTTGGTTTTCGTGGGGTTTCAAGCAGAGATATGCATTTTCTGCGATAATCTTGGTGAGACTTCTGTTAGAAGTATGCAGAATCATGGAGATCGCTCTTTTCGAGCTATTTAATGCGAGAAACACGTTATCTGGTGTTTTCACCACTCCACAGTGCGTTTGATAAGCAGAACAGGCGATATCTTGATTTTCATGGTGTTTCCAGCTGAGATATGCATTTTCTGCGATAATCTTGGTGGGTCTTTTGTCAGAAGTATGCAGAATCATCTAGATCGCTCTTTTCGAGCTACTTAATGCACGGAACACGTTTTCTGGAGTTTTCACGACTCCACAGTACGTTTGACATGCAGAACCGGAGATATCTTGGTTTCGGTCGGGTTTCAAGCTGAGATATACATTTTCTACGATAATCCTGGTGAGACTTCTGTCAGAAGTATGCAGAATCTTCGAGAACGCTCTTTTCGAGCTACTTAATGCGCGAAACACGTTTTCTGGTGTTTTCACCACTCCACAGTTCGTTGGATATGCAGAAACGGCGATATTTTGGTTTTCGTCGGGTTAAGCTGAGATATGCATTTTCTACGATAAGCTTGGTGAAACATCTGTCCGAAGTATGCAGAAACATCGAGAGCGCTCTTTTCGAGCTATTTAATGCGAGAAACACGTTTTCTGGGGTTTTCACCACTCCACAGATCGTTGGATATGCAGAACAGTAGATATCTTGATTTTCTTGGTGTTTCCAGCTGAGATATGCATTTTCTGCGATAATCTTGGTGGGTCTTTTGTCAGAAGTATGCAGAATCATCTAGATCGCTCTTTTCGAGCTACTTAATGCACGGAACACGTTTTCTGGTGTTTTGACCACTCCACAGTACGTTTGACATGAAGAACCGGAGATATCTTGGTTTCGGTCGGGTTTCAAGCTGAGATATGCATTTTCTACGATAATCCTGGTGAGACTTCTGTCAGAAGTATGCAGAATCTTCGAGAACGCTCTTTTCGAGCTACTTAATGCGCGAAACACGTTTTCTGGTGTTTTCACCACTCCACAGTGCGTTGGATATGCAGAAACGGCGATATTTTGGTTTTCGTCGGGTTTCAAGCTGAGATATGCATTTTCTACGATAAGCTTGGTGAAACATCTGTCCGAAGTATGCAGAAACATCGAGAGCGCTCTTTTCGAGCTATTTAATGCGTGAAACACGTTTCCTGGGGTTTTCACCACTCCACAGATCTTTGGATATGCAGAACAGTAGATATCTTGGTTTTCGTGGGGTTTCAAGCAGAGATATGCATTTTCTGCGATAATCTTGGTGAGACTTCTGTTAGAAGTATGCAGAATCATCTAGATCGCTCTTCTCGAGCTACTTAATGCACGAAACACGTTATCTGGTGTTTTCACCACTCCACAGTGCGTATCATATGCAGAACCGGCGATATCTTGGTTTTCGTGGGGTTTCAAGCTGAGATATGTATTTTCTGCGATAATCTTGGTGAGACTTCTGTCCGAAGCATGCTGAAACATCGAGATCGCTCTTTTCGAGCTAGTTAATGTGAGAAAAACCTTATCCGGTGTTTTCACCACTCCACAGTGCATTTGATATGCAGAACCGGCGATATCTTGGTTTTCGCGGGGTTTCAAGCTGAGATATGCATTTTCTGCGATAATCTTGGTGAGACTTCTTTCCGAAGTATGCTGAATCATCTAGATCGCTCTTCTCGAGCTACTTAATGCACGAAACACGTTATCTGGTGTTTTCACCACTCCACAGAGCATTTGATATGCAGAACCGGCGATATCTTGGTTTTCGTGGGGCTTCAAGCTGAGATATGCATTTTCTGCGATAATCTTGGTGAGACTTCTGTCCGAAGTATGCTGAATCATCGAGATCGCTCTTTTCGAGCTAGTTAGTGCGAGCAACACGTTATCTGGTGTTTTCACCACTCCACAGTGCGTTTGATATGCAGAACAGTAGATATCTTTTGTTTTTCGTGGGGTTTCAAGCTGAGATATGCATTTTCTGCGATAATCTTGTTGAGACTTCTGTCCGAAGTATGCAGAATCATCGAGATCGCTCGTTTCGAGCTACTTAATGCGAGAAACACGTTATCTGGTGTTTTCACCACTCCACAGTGCGTTGGATATGCAGAAACGGCGATATTTTGGTCTTCGTCAGGTTTCAAGCTGAGATATGCATTTTCTGCGATAATCTTGTTGAGACTTCTGTCCGAAGTATGCAGAATCATCGAGATCGCCCTTTTCGAGCAAGTTAATGTGAGAAAAACCTTATCCGGTGTTTTCACCACTCCACAGTGCATTTGATATGCAGAACCGGCGATATCTTGGTTTTCGTGGGGTTTCAAGCTGAGATATGCATTTTCTGCGATAATCTTGGTGAAACATCTGTCCGAAGTATGCAGAAACATCGAGAGCGCTCTTTTCGAGCTATTTAATGCGAGAAACACGTTTTCTGGGGTTTTCACCACTCCACAGTGCGTTGGATATGCAGAAACGGCGATATTTTGGTTTTCGTCGGGTTTCAAGCTGAGATATGCATTTTCTACGATAAGCTTGGTGAAACATCTGTCCGAAGTATGCAGAAACATCGAGAGCGCTCTTTTCGAGCTATTTAATACGAGAAACACGTTTTCTGGGGTTTTCACCACTCCACAGATCGTTGGATATGCAGAACAGTAGATATCTTGGTTTTCGTGGGGTTTCAAGCAGAGATATGCATTTTCTGCGATAATCTTGGTGAGACTTCTCTTAGAAGTATGCAGAATCATGGAGATCGCGCTTTTCGAGCTATTTAATGCGAGAAACACGTTATCTGGTGTTTTCACCACTCCACAGTGCGTTTGATAAGCAGAACAGGCGATATCTTGATTTTCATGGTGTTTCCAGCTGAGATATGCATTTTCTGCGATAATCTTGGTGGGTCTTTTGTCAGAAGTATGCAGAATCATCTAGATCGCTCTTTTCGAGCTACTTAATGCACGGAACACGTTTTCTGGAGTTTTCACGACTCCACAGTACGTTTGACATGCAGAACCGGAGATATCTTGGTTTCGGTCGGGTTTCAAGCTGAGATATGCATTTTCTACGATAATCCTGGTGAGACTTCTGTCAGAAGTATGCAGAATCTTCGAGAACGCTCTTTTCGAGCTACTTAATGCGCGAAACACGTTCTCTGGTTGTTATCACCATTCCACAGTGCGTTTGATATGCAGAACAGGCGATATCTTGATTTTCATGGTGTTTCCAGCTGAGATATGCATTTTCTGCGATAATCTTGGTGGGTCTTTTGTCAGAAGTACGCAGAATCATCTAGGTCGCTCTTTTCGAGCTACTTAATGCAGGAAACACGTTTTCTTGTGTTTTCACCACTCCACAGTACGTTTGACATGCAGAACCGGAGATATCTTGGTTTCGGTCGGGTTTCAAGCTGAGATATGCATTTTCTACGATAATCTTGGTGTAACATCTGTCCGAAGTATGCAGAAACATCGAGAGCGCTCTTTTCGAGCTATTTAATGCGAGAAACTCGTTTTCTGGGGTTTTCACCACTCCACAGATCGTTGGATATGCAGAACCGGAGATATCTTGGTTTTCGTGGGGTTTCAAGCTGAGATATTCATTTTCTGCGATAATCATGGTGAGACTTCTGTCCGAAGTATGCTCAAACATCGAGATCGCTCTTTTCGAGCAAGTTAATGCGAGAAAAACCTTATCCGGTGTTTTCACCACTCCACAGAGCGTTTGATATGCAGAACCGGAGATATCTTGGTTTTCGTGGGGTTTCAAGCCGAGATATGCATTTTCTGCGAGAATCTTGGTGAGACTTCTGTTAGAAGTATGCAGAATCATCGAGATCGCACTTTTCGAGCTATTTAATGCGAGAAACACGTTATCTGGTGTTTTCACCACTCCACAGTACGTTTGACATGCAGAACCGGAGATATTTTGGTTTTCGTCGGGTTTCAAGCTGAGATATGCATTTTCTACGATAAGCTTGGTGAAACATCTGTCCGAAGTATGCAGAAACATCCAGAGCGCTCTTTTCGAGCTATTTAATGCGAGAAACACGTCTTCTGGGGTTTTCACCACTCCACAGATCGTTGGATATGCAGAACAGTAGATATCTTGGTTTTCGTGGGGTTTCAAGCAGAGATATGCATTTTCTGCGATAATCTTGGTGAGACTTCTGTTAGAAGTATGCAGAATCATCTAGATCGCTCTTCTCGAGCTACATAATGCACGAAACACGTTATCTGGTGTTTTCACCACTCCACAGTGCGTACCACATGCAGAACCGGCGATATCTTGGTTTTCGTGGGGTTTCAAGCTGAGATATGCATTTTCTGCGATAATCTTGGTGAGACTTCTGTCCGAAGTATGCTGAAACATCGAGATCGCTCTTTTCGAGCTAGTTAATGTGAGAAAAACCTTATCCGGTGTTTTCACCACTCCACAGTGCATTTGATATGCAGAACCGGCGATATCTTGGTTTTCGTGGGGTTTCAAGCAGAGATATGCATTTTCTGCGATAATCTTGGTGAGACTTCTGTTAGAAGTATGCAGAATCATCTAGATCGCTCTTCTCGAGCTACTTAATGCACGAAACACGTTATCTGGTGTTTTCACAACTCCACAGTTCGTTGGATATGCAGAACCGGAGATATCTTGGTTTTCGTGGGGTTTCAAGCTGAGATATGCATTTCCAGCGATAATCTTGGTGAGACTTCTGTCCGAAGTATGCTGAATCATCGAGATCGCTCTTTTCGAGCTAGTTAATGCGAGAAACACGTTCTCTGGTTGTTTTCACCACTCCACAGTGCGTTTGATATGCAGAACAGGCGATATCTTGATTTTCGTGGTATTTCCAGCTGAGATATGCATTTTCTGCGATAATCTTGGTGGGTCTTTTGTCAGAAGTATGCAGAATCAACTAGATCGCTCTTTTCGAGCTACTTAATGCACGAAACACGTTTTCTGGTATTTTCACCACTCCACAGTACGTTTGACATGCAGAACCGGAGATATCTTGGTTTAGGTCGGGTTTCACGCTGAGATATGCATTTTCTACGATTATCTTGGTGAAACATCTGTCCGAAGCATGCAGAAACATCGAGCGCGCTCTTTTCGAGCTATTTAATGCGAGAAACTCGTTTTCTGGGGTTTTCACCACTCCACAGTACGTTTGACATGCAGAACGGGAGATATCTTGGTTTCGGTCGGGTTTCAAGCTGAGATATGCATTTCCTGCGATAATCTTGGTGAGACTTCTGTCCGAAGTATGCTGAATCATCGAGATCGCTCTTCTCGAGCTATTTAATGCGAGAATCACGTTATGTGGTGTTTTCACCACTCCACAGTGCGTATGATATGCAGAACCGGCGATATCTTGGTTTTCGCGGCGTTTCAAGCTGAGATATGCATTTTCTGCGATAATCTTGGTGAGACTTCTGTTAGAAGTATGCAGAATCATCCAGATCGCACTTTTCGAGCTATTTAATGCGAGAAACACGTTATCTTGTGTTTTCACCACTCCACAGTGCGTTTGATATGCAGAACAGGCGATATCTTGATTTTCGTGGTATTTCCAGCTGAGATATGCATTTTCTGCGATAATCTTGGTGGGTCTTTTGTCAGAAGTATGCAGAATCAACTAGATCGCTCTTTTCGAGCTGCTTAATGCACGAAACACGTTTTCTGGTGTTTTCACCACTCCACAGTACGTTTGACATGCAGAACCGGAGATATCTTGGTTTAGGTCGGGTTTCACGCTGAGATATGCATTTTCTACGATTATCTTGGTGAAACATCTGTCCGAAGCATGCAGAAACATCGAGCGCGCTCTTTTCGAGCTATTTAATGCGAGAAACTCGTTTTCTGGGGTTTTCACCACTCCACAGTACGTTTGACATGCAGAACGGGAGATATCTTGGTTTCGGTCGGGTTTCAAGCTGAGATATGCATTTCCTGCGATAATCTTGGTGAGACTTCTGTCCGAAGTATGCTGAATCATCGAGATCGCTCTTCTCGAGCTATTTAATGCGAGAATCACGTTCTCTGGTTGATTTCACCACTCCACAGTGCGTTTGATATGCAGAACCGGAGGTATCTTGGTTTCGGTCGGGTTTCAAGCTGTGATATGCATTTTCTACGATAATCTTGGTGAAACATCCGTCAGCAGTATGCAGAATCTTCGAGAACGCTCTTTTCGACCTACTTAATGCGCGAAACACGTTTCCTGGTGTTTTCACCATTCCTCGGTACGTTTGATGTGCAGAACCGGAGATAACTCGGTTTTCGTCGGGTTGCAAGCTGAGATGTGCATTTTCTACGATAATCTTGGTGAGACTTCTGTCAGAAGTATGCAGGATCTTCGAGAACGCTCTTTTCGAGCTATTTAATGGGAGAAACACGTTATGTGGTGTTTTCACCACTCCACAGTGCGTATGATATGCAGAACCGGCGATATCTTGGTTTTCGCGGCGTTTCAAGCTGAGATATGCATTTTCTGCGATAATCTTGGTGAGACTTCTGTCCGAAGTATGCTGAAACATCGAGATCGCTCTTTTCGAGCTTGTTAATACGAGAAAAACCTTATCCGGTGTTTTCACCACTCCATAGTGCGTTTGATATGCAGAACCGGCGATATCTTGGTTTTCGTGGGGTTTAAGCTGAGATATGCATTTTCTGCGATAATCTTGGTGAGACTTCTGTTAGAAGTATGCAGAATAATCCAGATCGCACTTTTCGAGCTATTAAATGCGAGAAACACGTTATCTTGTGTTTTCACCACTCCACAGTTCGTTGGATATGCAGAACCGGAGATATCTTGGTTTTCGTGGGGTTTCAAGCTGAGATATGCATTTCCAGCGATAATCTTGGTGAGACTTCTGTCCGAAGTATGCTGAATCATCGAGATCGCTCTTTTCGAGCTAGTTAATGCGAGAAACACGTTCTCTGGTTGTTTTCACCACTCCACAGTGCGTTTGATATGCAGAACAGGCGATATCTTGATTTTCGTGGTATTTCCAGCTGAGATATGCATTTTCTGCGATAATCTTGGTGGGTCTTTTGTCAGAAGTATGCAGAATCAACTAGATCGCTCTTTTCGAGCTACTTAATGCACGAAACACGTTTTCTGGTGTTTTCTCCACTCCACAGTACGTTTGACATGCAGAACCGGAGATATCTTGGTTTAGGTCGGGTTTCACGCTGAGATATGCATTTTCTACGATTATCTTGGTGAAACATCTGTCCGAAGCATGCAGAAACATTGAGCGCGCTCTTTTCGAGCTATTTAAAGCGAGAAACTCGTTTTCTGGGGTTTTCACCTCTCCACAGTACGTTTGACATGCAGAACGGGAGATATCTTGGTTTCGGTCGGGTTTCAAGCTGAGATATGCATTTCCTGCGATAATCTTGGTGAGACTTCTGTCCGAAGTATGCTGAATCATCGAGATCGCTCTTCTCGAGCTATTTAATGCGAGAAACACGTTCTCTGGTTGATTTCACCACTCCACAGTGCGTTTGATATGCAGAACCGGAGGTATCTTGGTTTCGGTCGGGTTTCAAGCTGTGATATGCATTTTCTACGATAATCTTGGTGAAACATCTGTCCGAAGTATGCAGAAACATCGAGAGCGCTCTTTTCGAGCTATTTAATGCGAGAAACTCGTTTTCTGGGGTTTTCACCACTCCACAGTGCGTCTGATATGCAGAACAGGTGATATCTTGGTTTTCGTGGGGTTTCAAGCAGAGATATGCATTTTCTGCGATAATCTTGGTGAGACACCTGTTAGAAGTATGCAAAATCATCGAGATCGCACTTTTCGAGCTATTTAATGCGATAACCACGTTTTCTGGTGTTTTCACCACTCCACAGTTGGTTTGATATGCAGAACCGGCGATATTTTGGTTTTCGTCGGGTTTCAAGCTGAGATATGCATTTTCTACGATAATCTTGGTGAAACATCTGTCCGAAGTATGCAGAAACGTCGAGAGCGCACTTTTCGAGCTATTTAATGCAAGAAACACGTTTTCTGGGGTTTTCACCACTCCACGGTACGTTTGATGTGCAGAACCGGAGATAACTCGGTTTTCGTCGGGTTTCAAGCTGAGATGTGCATTTTCTACGATAATCTTGGTGAGACTTCTGTCAGAAGTATGCAGGATATTCGAGAACGCTCTTTTCGAGCTATTTAATGGGAGAAACACGTTATCTGGTGTTTTCACCACTCCACAGTGCGTATGATATGCAGAACCGGCGATATCTTGGTTTTCGCGGGGTTTCAAGCTGAGATATGCATTTTCTGCGATAATCTTGGTGAGACTTCTGTCCGAAGTATGCTGAAACATCGAGATCGCTCTTTTCGAGCTTGTTAATGCGAGAAAAACCTTATCCGGTGTTTTCACCACTCCACAGTGCGTTTGATATGCAGAACCGGCGATATCTTGGTTTTCGTGGGGTTTCAAGCTGAGATATGCATTTTCTGCGATAATCTTGGTGAGACTTCCGTTAGAAGTATGCAGAATCATCGAGATCGCACTTTTCGAGCTATTTAATTCGAGAAACACGTTATCTTGTGTTTTCACAACTCCACAGTTCGTTGGATATGCAGAACCGGAGATATCTTGGTTTTCGTGGGGTTTCAAGCTGAGATATGCATTTCCAGCGATAATCTTGGTGAGACTTCTGTCCGAAGTATGCTGAATCATCGAGATCGCTCTTTTCGAGCTAGTTAATGCGAGAAACACGTTCTCTGGTTGTTTTCACCACTCCACAGTGCGTTTGATATGCAGAACAGGCGATATCTTGATTTTCGTGGTATTTCCAGCTGAGATATGCATTTTCTGCGATAATCTTGGTGGGTCTTTTGTCAGAAGTATGCAGAATCAACTAGATCGCTCTTTTCGAGCTACTTAATGCACGAAACACGTTTTCTGGTATTTTCACCACTCCACAGTACGTTTGACATGCAGAACCGGAGATATCTTGGTTTAGGTCGGGTTTCACGCTGAGATATGCATTTTCTACGATTATCTTGGTGAAACATCTGTCCGAAGCATGCAGAAACATCGAGCGCGCTCTTTTCGAGCTATTTAATGCGAGAAACTCGTTTTCTGGGGTTTTCACCACTCCACAGTACGTTTGACATGCAGAACGGGAGATATCTTGGTTTCGGTCGGGTTTCAAGCTGAGATATGCATTTCCTGCGATAATCTTGGTGAGACTTCTGTCCGAAGTATGCTGAATCATCGAGATCGCTCTTCTCGAGCTATTTAATGCGAGAAACACGTTCTCTGGTTGATTTCACC
This sequence comes from Anthophora plumipes, assembly GCA_951804975.1. Lineage (NCBI taxonomy): Eukaryota > Metazoa > Arthropoda > Insecta > Hymenoptera > Apidae > Anthophora > Anthophora plumipes. Next base: position 7,683,496 of record CATORF010000206.1, on the reverse strand, counting down.
ACTCCACAGTGCGTTTGATATGCAGAACCGGAGGTATCTTGGTTTCGGTCGGGTTTCAAGCTGTGATATGCATTTTCTACGATAATCTTGGTGAAACATCTGTCCGAAGTATGCAGAAACATCGAGAGCGCTCTTTTCGAGCTATTTAATGCGAGAAACTCGTTTTCTGGGGTTTTCACCACTCCACAGTACGTTTGACATGCAGAACGGGAGATATCTTGGTTTCGGTCGGTTTTCAAGCTGAGATATGCATTTCCTGCGATAATCTTGGTGAGACTTCTGTCCGAAGTATGCTGAATCATCGAGATCGCTCTTCTCGAGCTATTTAATGCGAGAAACACGTTCTCTGGTTGATTTCACCACTCCACAGTGCGTTTGATATGCAGAACCGGAGGTATCTTGGTTTCGGTCGGGTTTCAAGCTGTGATATGCATTTTCTACGATAATCTTGGTGAAACATCTGTCCGAAGTATGCAGAAACATCGAGAGCGCTCTTTTCGAGCTATTTAATGCGAGAAACTCGTTTTCTGGGGTTTTCACCACTCCACAGTGCGTTTGACATGCAGAACAGGCGATATCTTGGTTTTCGTGGGGTTTCAAGCAGAGATATGCATTTTCTGCGATAATCTTGGTGAGACACCTGTTAGAAGTATGCAAAACCATCGAGAACGCTCTTTTCGAGCTATTTAATGCGAGAAACACGTTATCTGGTGTTTTCACCACTCCACAGTGCGTTTGATATGCAGAATAGTCTATATCTTGGTTTTCGTGGTGTTTCAAGCAGAAATATGCATTTTCTGCGATAATCTTGGTGAGACTTCTGTCCGAAGTATGCTGAATCATCGAGATCGCACTTTTCGAGCTATATAATGCGAGAAACACGTTCTCTGGTTGTTTTCACCATTCCACAGTGCGTTTGATATGCAGAACAGGCGATATCTTGATTTTCATGGTGTTTCCATCTGAGATATGCATTTTCTGCGATAATCTTGGTGGGTCTTATGTCAGAAGTATGCAGAATCATCTAGATCGCTCTTTTCGAGCTACTTAATTCACGAAACACGTTTTCTTGTGTTTTCACCACTCCACAGTACGTTTGACATGTAGAACCGGAGATATCTTGGTTTCGGTCGGGTTTCAAGCTGAGATATGCATTTTCTACGATTATCTTGGTGAAACATCTGTCCGAAGCATGCAGCAACATCGAGCGCGCTCTTTTCGAGCTATTTAATGCGAGAAACTCGTTTTCTGGGGTTTTCACCACTCCACAGTACGTTTGACATGCAGAACGGGAGATATCTTGGTTTCGGTCGGTTTTCAAGCTGAGATATGCATTTCCTGCGATAATCTTGGTGAGACTTCTGTCCGAAGTATGCTGAATCATCGAGATCGCTCTTCTCGAGCTATTTAATGCGAGAAACACGTTTTCTTGTGTTTTCACCACTCCACAGTACGTTTGACATGTAGAACCGGAGATATCTTGGTTTCGGTCGGGTTTCAAGCTGAGATATGCATTTTCTGCGATAATCTTGGTGGGTCTTTTGTCAGAAGTATGCAGAATCAACTAGATCGCTCTTTTCGAGCTACTTAATGCACGAAACACGTTTTCTGGTGTTTTCACCACTCCACAGTACGTTTGACATGCAGAACCGGAGATATCTTGGTTTAGGTCGGGTTTCACGCTGAGATATGCATTTTCTACGATTATCTTGGTGAAACATCTGTCCGAAGCATGCAGAAACATCGAGCGCGCTCTTTTCGAGCTATTTAATGCGAGAAACTCGTTTTCTGGGGTTTTCACCACTCCACAGTACGTTTGACATGCAGAACGGGAGATATCTTGGTTTCGGTCGGTTTTCAAGCTGAGATATGCATTTCCTGCGATAATCTTGGTGAGACTTCTGTCCGAAGTATGCTGAATCATCGAGATCGCTCTTCTCGAGCTATTTAATGCGAGAAACACGTTCTCTGGTTGATTTCACCACTCCACAGTGCGTTTGATATGCAGAACCGGAGGTATCTTGGTTTCGGTCGGGTTTCAAGCTGTGATATGCATTTTCTACGATAATCTTGGTGAAACATCTGTCCGAAGTATGCAGAAACATCGAGAGCGCTCTTTTCGAGCTATTTAATGCGAGAAACTCGTTTTCTGGGGGTTTCACCACTCCACAGTGCGTTTGATATGCAGAACAGGCGATATCTTGGTTTTCGTGGGGTTTCAAGCAGAGATATGCATTTTCTGCGATAATCTTGGTGAGACACCTGTTAGAAGTATGCAAAATCATCGAGATCGCACTTTTCGAGCTATTTAATGCGATAAACACGTTTTCTGGTGTTTTCACCACTCCACAGTTGGTTTGATATGCAGAACCGGCGATATTTTGGTTTTCGTCGGGTTTCAAGCTGAGATATGCATTTTCTACGATAATCTTGGTGAAACATCTGTCCGAAGTATGCAGAAACGTCGAGAGCGCACTTTTCGAGCTATTTAATGCAAGAAACACGTTTTCTGGGGTTTTCACCACTCCACGGTACGTTTGATGTGCAGAACCGGAGATAACTCGGTTTTCGTCGGGTTTCAAGCTGAGATATGCATTTTCTACGATAATCTTGGTGAAACATCTGTCCGAAGTATGCAGAAACATCGAGAGCGCTCTTTTCGAGCTATTTAATGCGAGAAACTCGTTTTCTGGGGTTTTCACCACTCCACAGTGCGTTTGATATGCAGAACAGGCGATATCTTGGTTTTCGTGGGGTTTCAAGCAGAGATATGCATTTTCTGCGATAATCTTGGTGAGACACCTGTTAGAAGTATGCAAAACCATCGAGAGCGCTCTTTTCGAGCTATTTAATGCGAGAAACACGTTATCTGGTGTTTTCACCACTCCACAGTGCGTTTGATATGCAGAATAGTCTATATCTTGGTTTTCGTGGTGTTTCAAGCAGAAATATGCATTTTCTGCGATAATCTTGGTGAGACTTCTGTCCGAAGTATGCTGAATCATCGAGATCGCCCTTTTCGAGCTATATAATGCGAGAAACACGTTCTCTGGTTGTTTTCACCATTCCACAGTGCGTTTGATATGCAGAACAGGCGATATCTTGATTTTCATGGTGTTTCCAGCTGAGATATGCATTTTCTGCGAAAATCTTGGTCGGTCTTATGTCAGAAGTATGCAGAATCATCTAGATCGCTCTTTTCGAGCTACTTAATTCACGAAACACGTTTTCTTGTGTTTTCACCACTCCACAGTACGTTTGACATGTAGAACCGGAGATATCTTGGTTTCCGTCGGGTTTCAAGCTGAGATATGCATTTTCTACGATAATCTTGGCGAAACATCTGTCCGAAGTATGCAGAAATATCGAGAGCGCTCTTTTCGAGCTATTTAATGCGAGAAACTCGTTTTCTGGTGTTTTCACCACTCCACGGTACGTTTGATGTGCAGAACCGGAGATAACTCGGTTTTCGTCGGGTTTCAAGCTGAGATATGCATTTTCTGCGATAATCTTGGTGAGACTTCTGTCCGAAGTATGGTGAATCATCGAGATCGCTCTTTTCGAGCAAGTTAGTGCGAGCAACACGTTATCTGGTGTTTTCACCACTCCACAGTGCGTTTGATATGCAGAACAGTAGATATCTTTGTTTTCGTGGGGTTTCGAGCTGAGATATGCATTTTCCGCGATAATCTTGTTGAGACTTCTGTCCGAAGTATGCAGAATCATCGAGATCGCTCGTTTCGAGCTACTTAATGCGAGAAACACGTTATCTGGTGTTTTCACCACTCCACAGTGCGTTGGATATGCAGAAACGGCGATATTTTGGTTTTCGTCGGGTTTCAAGCTGAGATATGCATTTTCTACGATAAGCTTGGTGAAACATCTGTCCGAAGTATGCAGAAACATCGAGAGCGCTCTTTTCGAGCTATTTAATGCGAGAAACACGTTTTCTGGGGTTTTCACCAATCCACAGATCGTTGGATATGCAGAACAGTAGATATCTTGGTTTTCGTGGGGTTTCAAGCAGAGATATGCATTATCTGCGATAATCTTTGTGAGACTTCTGTCCGAAGTATGCTGAAACATCGAGATCGCTCTTTTCGAGCTAGTTAATGTCAGAAAAACCTTATCCGGTGTTTTCACCACTCCACAGTGCATTTGATATGCAGAACCGGCGATATCTTGGTTTTCGTGGGGTTTCAAGCTGAGATGTGCATTTTCTGCGATAATCTTGGTGAGACTTCTGTCAGAAGTATGCTGAATCATCTAGATCGCTCTTTTCGAGCTAGTTAGTGCGAGAAACACGTTATCTGGTGTTTTCACCACTCCACAGTGCGCTTGATATGCAGAACAGTAGATATCTTGGTTTTCGTGGGGTTTCAAGCTGAGATATGCATTTTCTGCGATAATCTTGTTGAGACTTCTGTCCGAAGTATGCAGAATCATCGAGATCGCACTTTTCGAGCTATTTAATGCGAGAAACACGTTATCTGGTGTTTTCACCACTCCACAGTTCGTTGGGTATGCAGAACCGGAGATATCTTGGTTTTCGTGGGGTTTCAAGCTGAGATATGCATTTCCTGCGATAATCTTGGTGAGACTTCTGTCCGAAGTATGCTGAATCATCGAGATCGCACTTTTCGAGCTAGTTAATGCGAGAAACACGTTCTCTGGTTGTTTTCACCACTCCACAGTGCGTTTGATATGCAGAACAGGCGATATCTTGATTTTCGTGGTGTTTCCAGCTGAGATATGCATTTTCTGCCATAATCTTGGTGGGTCTTTTGTCAGAAGTATGCAGAATCAACTAGATCGCTCTTTTCGAGCTATTTAATGCACGAAACAAGTTTTCTGGTGTTTTCACCACTCCACAGTACGTTTGACATACCGAACCGGAGATATCTTGGTTTCGGTCGGGTTTTAAGCTGAGATATGCATTTTCTACGATGATCTTGGTGAAACATCTGTCTGAAGCATGCAGAAACATCGAGAGCGCTCTTTTCGAGCTATTTAATGCGAGAAACTCATTTTCTGGGGTTTTCACCACTCCACAGTTCGCTGGATATGCAGAACCGGAGATATCTTGGTTTTCTAGGGGTTTCCAGCTGAGATATGCATTTTCTACGATAATCCTGGTGAGACATCCGTCAGCAGTATGCAGAATCTTCGAGAACGCTCTTTTCGAGCTACTTAATGCGCGAAACACGTTTTCTGGTGTTTTCACCACTCCACAGTGCGTTTGATATGCAGAATAGTCTATATCTTGGTTTTCGTGGTGTTTCAAGCAGAAATATGCATTTTCTGCGATAATCTTGGTGAGACTTCTGTCCGAAGTATGCTGAATCATCGAGATCGCCCTTTTCGAGCTATATAATGCGAGAAACACGTTCTCTGGTTGTTTTCACCATTCCACAGTGCGTTTGATATGCAGAACAGGCGATATCTTGATTTTCATGGTGTTTCCATCTGAGATATGCATTTTCTGCGATAATCTTGGTGGGTCTTATGTCAGAAGTATGCAGAATCATCTAGATCGCTCTTTTCGAGCTACTTAATTCACGAAACACGTTTTCTTGTGTTTTCACCACTCCACAGTACGTTTGACATGTAGAACCGGAGATATCTTGGTTTCGGTCGGGTTTCAAGCTGAGATATGCATTTTCTACGATAATCTTGGTGAAACATCTGTCCGAAGTATGCAGAAATATCGAGAGCGCTCTTTTCGAGCTATTTAATGCGAGAAACTCGTTTTCTGGTGTTTTCACCACTCCACAGTACGTTTGACATGCAGAACCGGAGATATCTTGGTTTAGGTCGGGTTTCACGCTGAGATATGCATTTTCTACGATTATCTTGGTGAAACATCTGTCCGAAGCATGCAGCAACATCGAGCGCGCTCTTTTCGAGCTATTTAATGCGAGAAACTCGTTTTCTGGGGTTTTCACCACTCCACAGTACGTTTGACATGCAGAACGGGAGATATCTTGGTTTCGGTCGGTTTTCAAGCTGAGATATGCATTTCCTGCGATAATCTTGGTGAGACTTCTGTCCGAAGTATGCTGAATCATCGAGATCGCTCTTCTCGAGCTATTTAATGCGAGAAACACGTTTTCTTGTGTTTTCACCACTCCACAGTACGTTTGACATGTAGAACCGGAGATATCTTGGTTTCGGTCGGGTTTCAAGCTGAGATATGCATTTTCTGCGATAATCTTGGTGGGTCTTTTGTCAGAAGTATGCAGAATCAACTAGATCGCTCTTTTCGAGCTACTTAATGCACGAAACACGTTTTCTGGTGTTTTCACCACTCCACAGTACGTTTGACATGCAGAACCGGAGATATCTTGGTTTAGGTCGGGTTTCACGCTGAGATATGCATTTTCTACGATTATCTTGGTGAAACATCTGTCCGAAGCATGCAGAAACATCGAGCGCGCTCTTTTCGAGCTATTTAATGCGAGAAACTCGTTTTCTGGGGTTTTCACCACTCCACAGTACGTTTGACATGCAGAACGGGAGATATCTTGGTTTCGGTCGGTTTTCAAGCTGAGATATGCATTTCCTGCGATAATCTTGGTGAGACTTCTGTCCGAAGTATGCTGAATCATCGAGATCGCTCTTCTCGAGCTATTTAATGCGAGAAACACGTTCTCTGGTTGATTTCACCACTCCACAGTGCGTTTGATATGCAGAACCGGAGGTATCTTGGTTTCGGTCGGGTTTCAAGCTGTGATATGCATTTTCTACGATAATCTTGGTGAAACATCTGTCCGAAGTATGCAGAAACATCGAGAGCGCTCTTTTCGAGCTATTTAATGCGAGAAACTCGTTTTCTGGGGGTTTCACCACTCCACAGTGCGTTTGATATGCAGAACAGGCGATATCTTGGTTTTCGTGGGGTTTCAAGCAGAGATATGCATTTTCTGCGATAATCTTGGTGAGACACCTGTTAGAAGTATGCAAAATCATCGAGATCGCACTTTTCGAGCTATTTAATGCGATAAACACGTTTTCTGGTGTTTTCACCACTCCACAGTTGGTTTGATATGCAGAACCGGCGATATTTTGGTTTTCGTCGGGTTTCAAGCTGAGATATGCATTTTCTACGATAATCTTGGTGAAACATCTGTCCGAAGTATGCAGAAACGTCGAGAGCGCACTTTTCGAGCTATTTAATGCAAGAAACACGTTTTCTGGGGTTTTCACCACTCCACGGTACGTTTGATGTGCAGAACCGGAGATAACTCGGTTTTCGTCGGGTTTCAAGCTGAGATATGCATTTTCTACGATAATCTTGGTGAAACATCTGTCCGAAGTATGCAGAAACATCGAGAGCGCTCTTTTCGAGCTATTTAATGCGAGAAACTCGTTTTCTGGGGTTTTCACCACTCCACAGTGCGTTTGATATGCAGAACAGGCGATATCTTGGTTTTCGTGGGGTTTCAAGCAGAGATATGCATTTTCTGCGATAATCTTGGTGAGACACCTGTTAGAAGTATGCAAAACCATCGAGAGCGCTCTTTTCGAGCTATTTAATGCGAGAAACACGTTATCTGGTGTTTTCACCACTCCACAGTGCGTTTGATATGCAGAATAGTCTATATCTTGGTTTTCGTGGTGTTTCAAGCAGAAATATGCATTTTCTGCGATAATCTTGGTGAGACTTCTGTCCGAAGTATGCTGAATCATCGAGATCGCCCTTTTCGAGCTATATAATGCGAGAAACACGTTCTCTGGTTGTTTTCACCATTCCACAGTGCGTTTGATATGCAGAACAGGCGATATCTTGATTTTCATGGTGTTTCCAGCTGAGATATGCATTTTCTGCGAAAATCTTGGTCGGTCTTATGTCAGAAGTATGCAGAATCATCTAGATCGCTCTTTTCGAGCTACTTAATTCACGAAACACGTTTTCTTGTGTTTTCACCACTCCACAGTACGTTTGACATGTAGAACCGGAGATATCTTGGTTTCCGTCGGGTTTCAAGCTGAGATATGCATTTTCTACGATAATCTTGGCGAAACATCTGTCCGAAGTATGCAGAAATATCGAGAGCGCTCTTTTCGAGCTATTTAATGCGAGAAACTCGTTTTCTGGTGTTTTCACCACTCCACGGTACGTTTGATGTGCAGAACCGGAGATAACTCGGTTTTCGTCGGGTTTCAAGCTGAGATATGCATTTTCTGCGATAATCTTGGTGAGACTTCTGTCCGAAGTATGGTGAATCATCGAGATCGCTCTTTTCGAGCAAGTTAGTGCGAGCAACACGTTATCTGGTGTTTTCACCACTCCACAGTGCGTTTGATATGCAGAACAGTAGATATCTTGGTTTTCGTGGGGTTTCGAGCTGAGATATGCATTTTCCGCGATAATCTTGTTGAGACTTCTGTCCGAAGTATGCAGAATCATCGAGATCGCTCGTTTCGAGCTACTTAATGCGAGAAACACGTTATCTGGTGTTTTCACCACTCCACAGTGCGTTGGATATGCAGAAACGGCGATATTTTGGTTTTCGTCGGGTTTCAAGCTGAGATATGCATTTTCTACGATAAGCTTGGTGAAACATCTGTCCGAAGTATGCAGAAACATCGAGAGCGCTCTTTTCGAGCTATTTAATGCGAGAAACACGTTTTCTGGGGTTTTCACCACTCCACAGATCGTTGGATATGCAGAACAGTAGATATCTTGGTTTTCGTGGGGTTTCAAGCAGAGATATGCATTATCTGCGATAATCTTGGTAAGACTTCTGTTAGAAGTATGCAGAATCATCTAGATCGCTCTTGTCGAGCTACTTAATGCACGAAACACGTTATCTGGTGTTTTCACCACTCCACAGTGCGTATCATATGCAGAACCGGCGATATCTTGGTTTTCGTGGGGTTTCAAGCTGAGATATGCATTTTCTGCGATAATCTTGGTGAGACTTCTGTCCGAAGTATGCTGAAACATCGAGATCGCTCTTTTCGAGCTAGCTAATGTCAGAAAAACCTTATCCGGTGTTTTCACCACTCCACAGTGCATTTGATATGCAGAACCGGCGATATCTTGGTTTTCGTGGGGTTTCAAGCTGAGATGTGCATTTTCTGCGATAATCTTGGTGAGACTTCTGTCAGAAGTATGCTGAATCATCTAGATCGCTCTTTTCGAGCTAGTTAGTGCGAGAAACACGTTATCTGGTGTTTTCACCACTCCACAGTGCGCTTGATATGCAGAACAGTAGATATCTTGGTTTTCGTGGGGTTTCAAGCTGAGATATGCATTTTCTGCGATAATCTTGTTGAGACTTCTGTCCGAAGTATGCAGAATCATCGAGATCGCACTTTTCGAGCTATTTAATGCGAGAAACACGTTATCTGGTGTTTTCACCACTCCACAGTTCGTTGGGTATGCAGAACCGGAGATATCTTGGTTTTCGTGGGGTTTCAAGCTGAGATATGCATTTCCTGCGATAATCTTGGTGAGACTTCTGTCCGAAGTATGCTGAATCATCGAGATCGCACTTTTCGAGCTAGTTAATGCGAGAAACACGTTCTCTGGTTGTTTTCACCACTCCACAGTGCGTTTGATATGCAGAACAGGCGATATCTTGATTTTCGTGGTGTTTCCAGCTGAGATATGCATTTTCTGCCATAATCTTGGTGGGTCTTTTGTCAGAAGTATGCAGAATCAACTAGATCGCTCTTTTCGAGCTATTTAATGCACGAAACAAGTTTTCTGGTGTTTTCACCACTCCACAGTACGTTTGACATACCGAACCGGAGATATCTTGGTTTCGGTCGGGTTTTAAGCTGAGATATGCATTTTCTACGATGATCTTGGTGAAACATCTGTCTGAAGCATGCAGAAACATCGAGAGCGCTCTTTTCGAGCTATTTAATGCGAGAAACTCATTTTCTGGGGTTTTCACCACTCCACAGTTCGCTGGATATGCAGAACCGGAGATATCTTGGTTTTCTAGGGGTTTCCAGCTGAGATATGCATTTACTGCGATAATCTTGGTGGGTCTCTTGTCAGAAGTATGCAGAATCATCTAGATCGCTCTTTTCGAGCTACTTAATGCACGAAACACGTTTTCTGGTGTTTTCACCACTCCACAGTACGTTTGACATGCAGAACCGGAGATATCTTGGAGTCGGTCTGGTTTCAAGCTGAGATATGCATTTTCTACGATAATCCTGGTGAGACATCCGTCAGCAGTATGCAGAATCTTCGAGAACGCTCTTTTCGAGCTACTTAATGCGCGAAACACGTTTTCTGGTGTTTTCTCCATTCCACGGTACGTTTGATGTGCAGAACCGGAGATAACTCGGTTTTCGTGGTGTTTCCAGCTGAGATATGCATTATCTGCGATAATCCTGGTGGGTCTTTTGTCAGAAGTATGCAGAATCACCTGGATCGCTCTTTTCGATCTACTTAATGCACGAAACACGTTTTCTGGTGTTTTCACCACTCCACAGTACGTTTGACATGCAGAACCGGAGATATCTTGGTTTCGGTCGGGTTTCAAGCTGAGATATGCATTTTCTACGATAATCCTGGTGAGACTTCTATCAGAAGTATGCAGAATCTTCGAGAACGCTCTTTTCGAGCTACTTAATGCGCGAAACACGTTTTCTGGTGTTTTCACCATTCCACGGTACGTTTGATGTGCAGAACCGGAGATAACTCGGTTTTCGTCGGGTTGCAAGCTGAGATGTGCATTTTCTACGATAATCTTGGTGAGACTTCTGTCAGAAGTATGCAGGATCTTCGAGAACGCTCTTTTCGAGCTATTTAATGGGAGAAACACGTTATGTGGTGTTTTCACCACTCCACAGTGCGTATGATATGCAGAACCGGCGATATCTTGGTTTTCGCGGGGTTTCAAGCTGAGATATGCATTTCCTGCGATAATCTTGGTGAGACTTCTGTCCGAAGTATGCTGAATCATCGAGATCGCACTTTTCGAGCTAGTTAATGCGAGAAACACGTTCTCTGGTTGTTTTCACCACTCCACAGTGCGTTTGATATGCAGAACAGGCGATATCTTGATTTTCGTGGTGTTTCCAGCTGAGATATGCATTTTCTGCCATAATCTTGGTGGGACTTTTGTCAGAAGTATGCAGAATCAACTAGATCGCTCTTTTCGAACTACTTAATGCACGAAACAAGTTTTCTGGTGTTTTCACCACTCCACAGTACGTTTGACATACAGAACCGGAGATATCTTGGTTTCGGTCGGGTTTTAAGCTGAGATATGCATTTTCTACGATGATCTTGGTGAAACGTCTGTCCGAAGCATGCAGAAACATCGAGAGCGCTCTTTTCGAGCTATTTAATGCGAGAAACTAATTTTCTGGGGTTTTCACCACTCCACAGTTCGCTGGATATGCAGAACCGGAGATATCTTGGTTTTCGTGGGGTTTCCAGCTGAGATATGCATTTTCTGCGATAATCTTGGTGGGTCTCTTGTCAGAAGTATGCAGAATCATCTAGATCGCTCTTTTCGAGCTACTTAATGCACGAAACACGTTTTCTGGTGTTTTCACCACTCCACAGTACGTTTGACATGCAGAACCGGAGATATCTTGGAGTCGGTCTGGTTTCAAGCTGAGATATGCATTTTCTACGATAATCCTGGTGAGACATCCGTCAGCAGTATGCAGAATCTTCGAGAACGCTATTTTCGAGCTACTTAATGCGCGAAACACGTTTTCTGGTGTTTTCACCATTCCACGGTACGTTTGATGTGCAGAACCGGAGATAACTCGGTTTTCGTGGTGTTTCCAGCTGAGATATGCATTTTCTGCGATAATCTTGGTGGGTCTTTTGTCAGAAGTATGCAGAATCACCTGGATCGCTCTTTTCGAGCTACTTAATGCACGAAACACGTTTTCTGGTGTTTTCACCACTCCACAGTACGTTTGACATGCAGAACCGGAGATATCTTGGAGTCGGTCTGGTTTCAAGCTGAGATATGCATTTTCTACGATAATCCTGGTGAGACATCCGTCAGCAGTATGCAGAATCTTCGAGAACGCTATTTTCGAGCTACTTAATGCGCGAAACACGTTTTCTGGTGTTTTCACCATTCCACAGTGCATTTGATATGCAGAACCGGCGATATCTTGGTTTTCGTGGGGTTTCAAGCTGAGATATGCATTTTCTGCGACAATCTTGGTGACACTTCTGTCCGAAGTATGCTGAATCATCGAGATCGCTCTTTTCGAGCTAGTTAGTGCGAGAAACACGTTATCTGGTGTTTTCACCACTCCACAGTGCGTTTGATATGCAGAACAGTAGATATCTTGGTTTTCGTGGGGTTTCAAGCTGAGATATGCATTTTCTGCGATAATCTTGTTGAGACTTCAGTCCGAAGTACGCAGAATCATCGAGATCGCTCGTTTCGAGCTACTTAATGCGAGAAACACGTTATCTGGTGTTTTCACCACTCCACAGTGCGTTGGATATGCAGAAACGGCGATATTTTGGTTTTCGTCGAGTTTCAAGCTGAGATATGCATTTTCTACGATAAGCTTGGTGAAACATCTGTCCGAAGTATGCAGAAACATCGAGAGCGCTCTTTTCGAGCTATTTAATGCGAGAAACACGTTTTCTGGGGTTTTCACCACTCCACAGATCGTTGGATATGCAGAACAGTAGATATCTTGGTTTTCGTGGGGTTTCAAGCAGAGATATGCATTTTCTGCGATAATCTTGGTGAGACTTCTGTTAGAAGTATGCAGAATCATGGAGATCGCGCTTTTCGAGCTATTTAATGCGAGAAACACGTTATCTGGTGTTTTCACCACTCCACAGTGCGTTTGATAAGCAGAACAGGCGATATCTTTATTTTCATGGTGTTTCCAGCTGAGATATGCATTTTCTGCGATAATCTTGGTGGGTCTTTTGTCAGAAGTATGCAGAATCATCTAGATCGCTCTTTTCGAGCTACTTAATGCACGGAACACGTTTTCTGGTGTTTTCACGACTCCACAGTACGTTTGACATGCAGAACCGGAGATATCTTGGTTTCGGTCGGGTTTCAAGCTGAGATATGCATTTTCTACGATAATCCTGGTGAGACTTCTGTCAGAAGTATGCAGAATCTTCGAGAACGCTCTTTTCGAGCTACTTAATGCGCGAAACACGTTTTCTGGTGTTTTCACCACTCCACAGTTCGTTGGATATGCAGAACAGTAGATATCTTGGTTTTCGTGGGGTTTCAAGCAGAGATATGCATTTTCTGCGATAATCTTGGTGAGACTTCTGTCCGAAGTATGCTGAATCATCGATATCGCGCTTTTCGAGGTATTTCATGCGAGAAACACGTTCTCTGGTTGTTATCACCATTCCACAGTGCGTTTGATATGCAGAACAGGCGATATCTTGATTTTCATGGTGTTTCCAGGTGAGATATGCATTTTCTGCGATAATCTTGGTGGGTCTTTTGTCAGAAGTACGCAGAATCATCTAGGTCGCTCTTTTCGAGCTACTTAATGCAGGAAACACGTTTTCTTGTGTTTTCACCACTCCACAGTACGTTTGACATGCAGAACCGGAGATATCTTGGTTTCGGTCGGGTTTCAAGCTGAGATATGCATTTTCTACGATAATCTTGGTGAGACTTCTGTTAGAAGTATGCAGAATCATCGAGATCGCACTTTTCGAGCTATTTAATGCGAGAAACACGTTATCTGGTGTTTTCACCACTCCACAGTTCGTTGGGTATGCAGAACCGGAGATATCTTGGTTTTCGTGGGGTTTCAAGCTGAGATATGCATTTCCTGCGATAATCTTGGTGAGACTTCTGTCCGAAGTATGCTGAATCATCGAGATCGCTCTTTTCGAGCTAGTTAATGCGAGAAACACGTTCTCTGGTTGTTTTCACCACTCCACAGTGCGTTTGATATGCAGAACAGGCGATATCTTGATTTTCGTGGTATTTCCAGCTGAGATATGCATTTTCTGCGATAATCTTGGTGGGTCTTTTGTCAGAAGTATGCAGAATCAACTAGATCGCTCTTTTCGAGCTACTTAATGCACGAAACACGTTTTCTGGTGTTTTCACCACTCCACAGTACGTTTGACATGCAGAACCGGAGATATCTTGGTTTAGGTCGGGTTTCACGCTGAGATATGCATTTTCTACGATTATCTTGGTGAAACATCTGTCCGAAGCATGCAGAAACATCGAGCGCGCTCTTTTCGAGCTATTTAATGCGAGAAACTCGTTTTCTGGGGTTTTCACCACTCCACAGTACGTTTGACATGCAGAACGGGAGATATCTTGGTTTCGGTCGGGTTTCAAGCTGAGATATGCATTTCCTGCGATAATCTTGGTGAGACTTCTGTCCGAAGTATGCTGAATCATCGAGATCGCTCTTCTCGAGCTATTTAATGCGAGAAACACGTTCTCTGGTTGATTTCACCACTCCACAGTGCGTTTGATATGCAGAACCGTAGGTATCTTGGTTTCGGTCGGGTTTCAAGCTGTGATATGCATTTTCTACGATAATCTTGGTGAAACATCTGTCCGAAGTATGCAGAAACATCGAGAGCGCTCTTTTCGAGCTATTTAATGCGAGAAACTCGTTTTCTGGGGTTTTCACCACTCCACAGTGCGTTTGATATGCAGAACAGGCGATATCTTGGTTTTCGTGGGGTTTCAAGCTGAGATATGCATTTTCTGCGACAATCTTGGTGACACTTCTGTCCGAAGTATGCTGAATCATCGAGATCGCTCTTTTCGAGCTAGTTGGTGCGAGAAACACGTTATCTGGTGTTTTCACCACTCCACAGTGCGTTTGATATGCAGAACAGGCGATATCTTGATTTTCGTGGTGTTTCCAGCTGAGATATGCATTTTCTGCGATAATCTTGGTGGGTCTTTTGTCAGAAGTATGCAGAATCAACTAGATCGCTCTTTTCGATCTACTTAATGCACGAAACAAGTTTTCTGGTGTTTTCACCACTCCACAGTACGTTTGACATACAGAACCGGAGATATCTTGGTTTCGGTCGGGTTTTAAGCTGAGAT
This sequence comes from Anthophora plumipes, assembly GCA_951804975.1. Taxonomy (NCBI): domain Eukaryota; kingdom Metazoa; phylum Arthropoda; class Insecta; order Hymenoptera; family Apidae; genus Anthophora; species Anthophora plumipes. Next base: position 7,668,476 of record CATORF010000206.1, on the reverse strand, counting down.
ATGCATTTTCTACGATTATCTTGGTGAAACATCTGTCCGAAGCATGCAGAAACATCGAGAGCGCTCTTTTCGAGCTATTTAATGCGAGAAACTCATTTTCTGGGGTTTTCACCACTCCACAGTTCGCTGGATATGCAGAACCGGAGATATCTTGGTTTTCGTGGGGTTTCCAGCTGAGATATGCATTTTCTGCGATAATCTTGGTGGGTCTCTTGTCAGAAGTATGCAGAATCATCTAGATCGCTCTTTTCGAGCTACTTAATGCACGAAACACGTTTTCTGGTGTTTTCACCACTCCACAGTACGTTTGACATGCAGAACCGGAGATAACTCGGTTTTCGTCGGGTTGCAAGCTGAGATGTGCATTTTCTACGATAATCTTGGTGAGACTTCTGTCAGAAGTATGCAGGATCTTCGAGAACGCTCTTTTCGAGCTATTTAATGGGAGAAACACGTTATGTGGTGTTTTCACCACTCCACAGTGCGTATGATATGCAGAACCGGCGATATCTTGGTTTTCGCGGGGTTTCAAGCTGAGATATGCATTTCCTGCGATAATCTTGGTGAGACTTCTGTCCGAAGTATGCTGAATCATCGAGATCGCACTTTTCGAGCTAGTTAATGCGAGAAACACGTTCTCTGGTTGTTTTCACCACTCCACAGTGCGTTTGATATGCAGAACAGGCGATATCTTGATTTTCGTGGTGTTTCCAGCTGAGATATGCATTTTCTGCCATAATCTTGGTGGGTCTTTTGTCAGAAGTATGCAGAATCAACTAGATCGCTCTTTTCGAACTACTTAATGCACGAAACAAGTTTTCTGGTGTTTTCACCACTCCACAGTACGTTTGACATACAGAACCGGAGATATCTTGGTTTCGGTCGGGTTTTAAGCTGAGATATGCATTTTCTACGATGATCTTGGTGAAACATCTGTCCGAAGCATGCAGAAACATCGAGAGCGCTCTTTTCGAGCTATTTAATGCGAGAAACTCATTTTCTGGGGTTTTCACCACTCCACAGTTCGCTGGATATGCATAACCGGAGATATCTTGGTTTTCGTGGGGTTTCCAGCTGAGATATGCATTTTCTGCGATAATCTTGGTGGGTCTCTTGTCAGAAGTATGCAGAATCATCTAGATCGCTCTTTTCGAGCTACTTAATGCACGAAACACGTTTTCTGGTGTTTTCACCACTCCACAGTACGTTTGACATGCAGAACCGGAGATATCTTGGAGTCGGTCTGGTTTCAAGCTGAGATATGCATTTTCTACGATAATCCTGGTGAGACATCCGTCAGCAGTATGCAGAATCTTCGAGAACGCTATTTTCGAGCTACTTAATGCGCGAAACACGTTTTCTGGTGTTTTCACCATTCCACGGTACGTTTGATGTGCAGAACCGGAGATAACTCGGTTTTCGTGGTGTTTCCAGCTGAGATATGCATTTTCTGCGATAATCTTGGTGGGTCTTTTGTCAGAAGTATGCAGAATCACCTGGATCGCTCTTTTCGAGCTACTTAATGCACGAAACACGTTTTCTGGTGTTTTCACCACTCCACAGTACGTTTGACATGCAGAACCGGAGATATCTTGGTTTCGGTCGGGTTTCAAGCTGAGATATGCATTTTCTACGATAATCCTGGTGAGACTTCTGTCAGAAGTATGCAGAATCTTCGAGAACGCTCTTTTCGAGCTACTTAATGCGCGAAATATGTTTTCTGGTGTTTTCACCACTCCACAGTGCGTATGATATGCAGAACCAGCGATATCTTGGTGTTCGTGGGGTTTCAAGCTGAGATATGCATTTTATACGATAATCTTGGTGAGACTTCTGTCAGAAGTATGCAGGATATTCGAGAACGCACTTTTCGAGCTATTTAATGCGAGAAAAACCTTATCCGGTGTTTTCACCACTCCACAGTGCATTTGATATGCAGAACCGGCGATATCTTGGTTTTCGTGGGGTTTCAAGCTGAGATATGCATTTTCTGCGACAATCTTGGTGACACTTCTGTCCGAAGTATGCTGAATCATCGAGATCGCTCTTTTCGAGCTAGTTAGTGCGAGAAACACGTTATCTGGTGTTTTCACCACTCCACAGTGCGTTTGATATGCAGAACAGTAGATATCTTGGTTTTCGTGGGGTTTCAAGCTGAGATATGCATTTTCTGCGATAATCTTGTTGAGACTTCAGTCCGAAGTACGCAGAATCATCGAGATCGCTCGTTTCGAGCTACTTAATGCGAGAAACACGTTATCTGGTGTTTTCACCACTCCACAGTGCGTTGGATATGCAGAAACGGCGATATTTTGGTTTTCGTCGAGTTTCAAGCTGAGATATGCATTTTCTACGATAAGCTTGGTGAAACATCTGTCCGAAGTATGCAGAAACATCGAGAGCGCTCTTTTCGAGCTATTTAATGCGAGAAACACGTTTTCTGGGGTTTTCACCACTCCACAGATCGTTGGATATGCAGAACAGTAGATATCTTGGTTTTCGTGGGGTTTCAAGCAGAGATATGCATTTTCTGCGATAATCTTGGTGAGACTTCTGTTAGAAGTATGCAGAATCATGGAGATCGCGCTTTTCGAGCTATTTAATGCGAGAAACACGTTATCTGGTGATTTCACCACTCCACAGTGCGTTTGATAAGCAGAACAGGCGATATCTTTATTTTCATGGTGTTTCCAGGTGAGATATGCATTTTCTGCGATAATCTTGGTGGGTCTTTTGTCAGAAGTATGCAGAATCATCTAGGTCGCTCTTTTCGAGCTACTTAATGCAGGAAACACGTTTTCTTGTGTTTTCACCACTCCACAGTACGTTTGACATACAGAACCGGAGATATCTTGGTTTCGGTCGGGTTTCAAGCTGAGATATGCATTTTCTACGATAATCTTGGTGAGACTTCTGTTAGAAGTATGCAGAATCATCGAGATCGCACTTTTCGAGCTATTTAATGCGAGAAACACGTTATCTGGTGTTTTCACCACTCCACAGTTCGTTGGGTATGCAGAACCGGAGATATCTTGGTTTTCGTGGGGTTTCAAGCTGAGATATGCATTTCCTGCGATAATCTTGGTGAGACTTCTGTCCGAAGTATGCTGAATCATCGAGATCGCTCTTTTCGAGCTAGTTAATGCGAGAAACACGTTCTCTGGTTGTTTTTACCACTCCACAGTGCGTTTGATATGCAGAACAGGCGATATCTTGATTTTCGTGGTATTTCCAGCTGAGATATGCATTTTCTGCGATAATCTTGGTGGGTCTTTTGTCAGAAGTATGCAGAATCAACTAGATCGCTCTTTTCGAGCTACTTAATGCACGAAACACGTTTTCTGGTGTTTTCACCACTCCACAGTACGTTTGACATGCAGAACCGGAGATATCTTGGTTTAGGTCGGGTTTCACGCTGAGATATGCATTTTCTACGATTATCTTGGTGAAACATCTGTCCGAAGCATGCAGAAACATCGAGCGCGCTCTTTTCGAGCTATTTAATGCTAGAAACTCGTTTTCTGGGGTTTTCACCACTCCACAGTACGTTTGACATGCAGAACGGGAGATATCTTGGTTTCGGTCGGGTTTCAAGCAGAGATATGCATTTCCTGCGATAATCTTGGTGAGACTTCTGTCCGAAGTATGCTGAATCATCGAGATCGCTCTTCTCGAGCTATTTAATGCGAGAAACACGTTCTCTGGTTGATTTCACCACTCCACAGTGCGTTTGATATGCAGAACCGGAGGTATCTTGGTTTCGGTCGGGTTTCAAGCTGTGATATGCATTTTCTACGATAATCTTGGTGAAACATCTGTCCGAAGTATGCAGAAACATCGAGAGCGCTCTTTTCGAGCTATTTAATGCGAGAAACTCGTTTTCTGGGGTTTTCACCACTCCACAGTGCGTTTGATATGCAGAACAGGCGATATCTTGGTTTTCGTGGGGTTTCAAGCAGAGATATGCATTTTCTGCGATAATCTTGGTGAGACACCTGTTAGAAGTATGCAAAATCATCGAGATCGCACTTTTCGAGCTATTTAATGCGATAAACACGTTTTCTGGTGTTTTCACCACTCCACAGTTGGTTTGATATGCAGAACCGGCGATATTTTGGTTTTCGTCGGGTTTCAAGCTGAGATGTGCATTTTCTACGATAATCTTGGTGAAACATCTGTCCGAAGTATGCAGAAACGTCGAGAGCGCACTTTTCGAGCTATTTAATGCAAGAAACACGTTTTCTGGGGTTTTCACCACTCCACGGTACGTTTGATTTGCAGAACCGGAGATAACTCGGTTTTCGTCGGGTTTCAAGCTGAAATATGCATTTTCTACGATAATAATGGTGAAACATCTGTCCGAAGTATGCAGAAACATCGAGAGCGCTCTTTTCGAGCTATTTAATGCGAGAAACTCGTTTTCTGGGGTTTTCAGCACTCCACAGTGCGTTTGATATGCAGAACAGGCGATATCTTGGTTTTCGTGGGGTTTCAAGCAGAGATATGCATTTTCTGCGATAATCTTGGTGAGACACCTGTTAGAAGTATGCAAAACCATCGAGAACGCTCTTTTCGAGCTATTTAATGCGAGAAACACGTTATCTGGTGTTGTCACCACTCCACAGTGCGTTTGATATGCAGAATAGTCTATATCTTGGTTTTCGTGGTGTTTCAAGCAGAAATATGCATTTTCTGCGATAATCTTGGTGAGACTTCTGTCCGAAGTATGCTGAATCATCGAGATCGCCCTTTTCGAGCTATATAATGCGAGAAACACGTTCTCTGGTTGTTTTCACCATTCCACAGTGCGTTTGATATGCAGAACAGGCGATATCTTGATTTTCATGGTGTTTCCAGCTGAGATATGCATTTTCTGCGATAATCTTGGTGGGTCTTATGTCAGAAGTATGCAGAATCATCTAGATCGCTCTTTTCGAGCTACTTAATTCAGGAAACACGTTTTCTTGTGTTTTCACCACTCCACAGTACGTTTGACATGTAGAACCGGAGATATCTTGGTTTCGGTCGGGTTTCAAGCTGAGATATGCATTTTCTACGATAATCTTGGTGAAACATCTGTCCGAAGTATGCAGAAATATCGAGAGCGCTCTTTTCGAGCTATTTAATGCGAGAAACTCGTTTTCTGGTGTTTTCACCACTCCACGGAACGTTTGATGTGCAGAACCGGAGATAACTCGGTTTTCGTCGGGTTTCAAGCTGAGATATGCATTTTCTACGATAATCTTGGTGAGACTTCTGTCAGAAGTATGCAGGTTCTTCGAGAACGCTCTTTTCGAGCTATTTAATGCGAGAAACACGTTATCTGGTGTTTTCACCACTCCACAGTTCGTTGGATATGCAGAACAGTAGATATCTTGGTTTTCGTCGGGTTTCAAGCTGAGATATGCATTTTCTACGATAATCTTGGTGAAACATCTGTCCGAAGTATGCAGAAACGTCGAGAGCGCACTTTTCGAGCTATTTAATGCAAGAAACACGTTTTCTGGGGTTTTCACCACTCCACGGTACGTTTGATTTGCAGAACCGGAGATAACTCGGTTTTCGTCGGGTTTCAAGCTGAAATATGCATTTACTACGATAATAATGGTGAAACATCTGTCCGAAGTATGCAGAAACATCGAGAGCGCTCTTTTCGAGCTATTTAATGCGAGAAACTCGTTTTCTGGGGTTTTCACCACTCCACAGTGCGTTTGATATGCAGAACAGGCGATATCTTGGTTTTCGTGGGGTTTCAAGCAGAGATATGCATTTTCTGCGATAATCTTGGTGAGACACCTGTTAGAAGTATGCAAAACCATCGAGAACGCTCTTTTCGAGCTATTTAATGCGAGAAACACGTTATCTGGTGTTGTCACCACTCCACAGTGCGTTTGATATGCAGAATAGTCTATATCTTGGTTTTTGTGGTGTTTCAAGCAGAAATATGCATTTTCTGCGATAATCTTGGTGAGACTTCTGTCCGAAGTATGCTGAATCATCGAGATCGCCCTTTTCGAGCTATATAATGCGAGAAACACGTTCTCTGGTTGTTTTCACCATTCCACAGTGCGTTTGATATGCAGAACAGGCGATATCTTGATTTTCATGGTGTTTCCAGCTGAGATATGCATTTTCTGCGATAATCTTGGTGGGTCTTATGTCAGAAGTATGCAGAATCATCTAGATCGCTCTTTTCGAGCTACTTAATTCATGAAACACGTTTTCTTGTGTTTTCACCACTCCACAGTACGTTTGACATGTAGAACCGGAGATATCTTGGTTTCGGTCGGGTTTCAAGCTGAGATATGCATTTTCTACGATAATCTTGGTGAAACATCTGTCCGAAGTATGCAGAAATATCGAGAGCGCTCTTTTCGAGCTATTTAATGCGAGAAACTCGTTTTCTGGTGTTTTCACCACTCCACGGAACGTTTGATGTGCAGAACCGGAGATAACTCGGTTTTCGTCGGGTTTCAAGCTGAGATATGCATTTTCTACGATAATCTTGGTGAGACTTCTGTCAGAAGTATGCAGGTTCTTCGAGAACGCTCTTTTCGAGCTATTTAATGCGAGAAACACGTTATCTGGTGTTTTCACCACTCCACAGTTCGTTGGATATGCAGAACAGTAGATATCTTGGTTTTCGTGGGGTTTCAAGCTGAGATATGCATTTTCTACGATAATCCTGGTGAGACTTCTGTCAGATGTATGCAGAATCTTCGAGAACGCTCTTTTCGAGCTACTTAATGTGCGAAACACGTTTTCTGGTGTTTTCACCACTCCACGGTACGTTTGATGTGCAGAACCGGAGATATCTCGGTTTTCGTCGGGTTTCAAGCTGAGATATGCATTTTCTGCGATAATCTTGGTGAGACTTCTGTCCGAAGTATGGTGAATCATCGAGATCGCTCTTTTCGAGCTACTTAATGCGAGAAACACGTTATCTGGTGTTTTCACCACTCCACAGTTCGTTGGATATGCAGAACAGTAGATATCTTGGTTTTCGTGGGGTTTCAAGCTGAGATATGCATTTTCTACGATAATCTTGGTGAGACTTCTGTCAGAAGTTTGCAGGATCTTAGAGAACGCTCTTTTCGAGCTATTTAATTCGAGAAACACGTTATCTGGTGTTTTCACCACTCCACAGTGCATTTGATATGCAGAACCGGCGATATCTTGGTTTTCGTGGGGTTTCAAGCTGAGATATGCATTTTCTGCGATAATCTTGGTGAGACTTCTGTCCGAAGTATGGTGAATCATCGAGATCGCTCTTTTCGAGCTAGTTAGTGCGAGCAACACGTTATCTGGTGTTTTCACCACTCCACAGTGCGTTTGATATGCAGAACAGTAGATATCTTGGTTTTCGTGGGGTTTCGAGCTGAGATATGCATTTTCCGCGATAATCTTGTTGAGACTTCTGTCCGAAGTATGCAGAATCATCGAGATCGCTCGTTTCGAGCTACTTAATGCGAGAAACACGTTATCTGGTGTTTTCACCACTCCACAGTGCGTTTGATATGCAGAAACGGCGATATTTTGGTTTTCGTCGGGTTTCAAGCTGAGATATGCATTTTCTACGATAAGCTTGGTGAAACATCTGTCCGAAGTATGCAGAAACATCGAGAGCGCTCTTTTCGAGCTATTTAATGCGAGAAACACGTTTTCTGGGGTTTTCACCACTCCACAGATCGTTGGATATGCAGAACAGTAGATATCTTGGTTTTCGTGGGGTTTCAAGCAGAGATATGCATTATCTGCGATAATCTTGGTAAGACTTCTGTTAGAAGTATGCAGAATCATCTAGATCGCTCTTCTCGAGCTACTTAATGCACGAAACACGTTATCTGGTGTTTTCACCACTCCACAGTGCGTATCATATGCAGAACCGGCGATATCTTGGTTTTCGTGGGGTTTCAAGCTGAGATATGCATTTTCTGCGATAATCTTGGTGAGACTTCTGTCCGAAGTATGCTGAAACATCGAGATCGCTCTTTTCGAGCTAGTTAATGTCAGAAAAACCTTATCCGGCGTTTTCACCACTCCACAGTGCATTTGATATGCAGAACCGGCGATATCTTGGTTTTCGTGGGGTTTCAAGCTGAGATATGCATTTTCTGCGATAATCTTGGTGAGACTTCTGTCAGAAGTATGCTGAATCATCTAGATTGCTCTTTTCGAGCTAGTTAGTGCGAGAAACACGTTATCTGGTGTTTTCAGCACTCCACAGTGCGTTTGATATGCAGAACAGTAGATATCTTGGTTTTCGTGGGGTTTCAAGCTGAGATATGCATTTTCTGCGATAATCTTGTTGAGACTTCTGTCCGAAGTATGCAGAATCATCGAGATCGCACTTTTCGAGCTATTTAATGCGAGAAACACGTTATCTGGTGTTTTCACCACTCCACAGTTCGTTGGGTATGCAGAACCGGAGATATCTTGGTTTTCGTGGGGTTTCAAGCTGAGATATGCATTTCCTGCGATAATCTTGGTGAGACTTCTGTCCGAAGTATGCTGAATCATCGAGATCGCACTTTTCGAGCTAGTTAATGCGAGAAACACGTTCTCTGGTTGTTTTCACCACTCCACAGTGCGTTTGATATGCAGAACAGGCGATATCTTGATTTTCGTGGTGTTTCCAGCTGAGATATGCATTTTCTGCCATAATCTTGGTGGGTCTTTTGTCAGAAGTATGCAGAATCAACTAGGTCGCTCTTTTCGAGCTACTTAATGCACGAAACATGTTTTCTGGTGTTTTCACCACTCCACAGTACGTTTGACATACAGAACCGGAGATATCTTGGTTTCGGTCGGGTTTTATGCTGAGATATGCATTTTCTACGATGATCTTGGTGAAACATCTGTCCGAAGCATGCAGAAACATCGAGAGCGCTCTTTTCGAGCTATTTAATGCGAGAAACTCATTTTCTGGGGTTTTCACCACTCCACAGTTCGCTGGATATGCAGAACCGGAGATATCTTGGTTTTCGTGGGGTTTCCAGCTGAGATATGCATTTCCAGCGATAATCTTGGTGAGACTTCTGTCCGAAGTATGCTGAATCATCGAGATCGCTCTTTTCGAGCTAGTTAATGCGAGAAACACGTTCTCTGGTTGTTTTCACCACTCCACAGTGCGTTTGATATGCAGAACAGGCGATATCTTGATTTTCGTGGTATTTCCAGCTGAGATATGCATTTTCTGCGATAATCTTGGTGGGTCTTTTGTCAGAAGTATGCAGAATCAACTAGATCGCTCTTTTCGAGCTACTTAATGCACGAAACACGTTTTCTGGTGTTTTCACCACTCCACAGTACGTTTGACATGCAGAACCGGAGATATCTTGGTTTAGGTCGGGTTTCACGCTGAGATATGCATTTTCTACGATTATCTTGGTGAAACATCTGTCCGAAGCATGCAGAAACATCGAGCGCGCTCTTTTCGAGCTATTTAATGCGAGAAACTCGTTTTCTGGGGTTTTCACCACTCCACAGTACGTTTGACATGCAGAACGGGAGATATCTTGGTTTCGGTCGGGTTTCAAGCTGAGATATGCATTTCCTGCGATAATCTTGGTGAGACTTCTGTCCGAAGTATGCTGAATCATCGAGATCGCTCTTCTCGAGCTATTTAATGCGAGAAACACGTTATCTGGTGTTTTCACCACTCCACAGTGCGTTTGATATGCAGAACAGGCGATATCTTGGTTTTCGTGGGGTTTCAAGCAGAGATATGCATTTTCTGCGATAATCTTGGTGAGACTTCTGTCAGAAGTATGCAGGATATTCGAGAACGCTCTTTTCGAGCTATTTAATGCGAGAAACTCGTTTTCTGGGGTTTTCACCACTCCACAGTGCGTTTGATATGCAGAACCGGCGATATCTTGGTTTTCGTGGGGTTTCAAGCTGAGATATGCATTTTCTGCGATAATCTTGGTGAGACTTCCGTTAGAAGTATGCAGAATCATCGAGATCGCTCTTTTCGAGCTTGTTAATGCGAGAAAAACCGTATCCGGTGTTTTCACCACTCCACAGTGCGTTTGATATGCAGAACCGGCGATATCTTGGTTTTCGTGGGGTTTCAAGCTGAGATATGCATTTTCTGCGATAATCTTGGTGAGACTTCCGTTAGAAGTATGCAGAATCATCGAGATCGCACTTTTCGAGCTATTTAATGCGAGAAACACGTTATCTTGTGTTTTCACAACTCCACAGTTCGTTGGATATGCAGAACCGGAGATATCTTGGTTTTCGTGGGGTTTCAAGCTGTGATATGCATTTCCAGCGATAATCTTGGTGAGACTTCTGTCCGAAGTATGCTGAATCATCGAGCGCGCTCTTTTCGAGCTATTTAATGCGAGAAACTCGTTTTCTGGGGTTTTCACCACTCCACAGTGCGTTTGATATGCAGAACAGGCGATATCTTGGTTTTCGTGGGGTTTCAAGCAGAGATATGCATTTTCTGCGATAATCTTGGTGAGACACCTGTTAGAAGTATGCAAAATCATCGAGATCGCACTTTTCGAGCTATTTAATGCGATAAACACGTTTTCTGGTGTTTTCACCACTCCACAGTTGGTTTGATATGCAGAACCTGCGATATTTTGGTTTTCGTCGGGTTTCAAGCTGAGATATGCATTTTCTACGATAATCTTGGTGAAACATCTGTCCGAAGTATGCAGAAACGTCGAGAGCGCACTTTTCGAGCTATTTAATGCAAGAAACACGTTTTCTGGGGTTTTCACCACTCCACGGTACGTTTGATTTGCAGAACCGGAGATAACTCGGTTTTCGTCGGGTTTCAAGCTGAGATATGCATTTTCTACGATAATAATGGTGAAACATCTGTCCGAAGTATGCAGAAACATCGAGAGCGCTCTTTTCGAGCTATTTAATGCGAGAAACTCGTTTTCTGGGGTTTTCACCACTCCACAGTGCGTTTGATATGCAGAACAGTCGATATCTTGGTTTTCGTGGGGTTTCAAGCAGAGATATGCATTTTCTGCGATAATCTTGGTTAGACACCTGTTAGAAGTATGCAAAACCATCGAGAACGCTCTTTTCGAGCTATTTAATGCGAGAAACACGTTATCTGGTGTTTTCACCACTCCACAGTGCGTTTGATATGCAGAATAGTCTATATCTTGGTTTTCGTGGTGTTTCAAGCAGAAATATGCATTTTCTGCGATAATCTTGGTGAGACTTCTGTCCGAAGTATGCTGAATCATCGAGATCGCCCTTTTCGAGCTATATAATGCGAGAAACACGTTCTCTGGTTGTTTTCACCATTCCACAGTGCGTTTGATATGCAGAACAGGCGATATCTTGATTTTCATGGTGTTTCCAGCTGAGATATGCATTTTCTGCGATAATCTTGGTGGGTCTTATGTCAGAAGTATGCAGAATCATCTAGATCGCTCTTTTCGAGCTACTTAATTCACGAAACACGTTTTCTTGTGTTTTCACCACTCCACAGTACGTTTGACATGTAGAACCGGAGATATCTTGGTTTCGGTCGGGTTTCAAGCTGAGATATGCATTTTCTACGATAATCTTGGTGAAACATCTGTCCGAAGTATGCAGAAATATCGAGAGCGCTCTTTTCGAGCTATTTAATGCGAGAAACTCGTTTTCTGGTGTTTTCACCACTCCACGGTACGTTTGATGTGCAGAACCGGAGATAACTCGGTTTTCGTCGGGTTTCAAGCTGAGATATGCATTTTCTACGATAATCTTGGTGAGACTTCTGTCAGAAGTATGCAGGTTCTTCGAGAACGCTCTTTTCGAGCTATTTAATGCGAGAAACACGTTATCTGGTGTTTTCACCACTCCACAGTTCGTTGGATATGCAGAACAGTAGATATCTTGGTTTTCGTGGGGTTTCAAGCTGAGATATGCATTTTCTACGATAATCTTGGTGAGACTTCTGTCAGATGTATGCAGAATCTTTGAGAACGCTCTTTTCGAGCTACTTAATGTGCGAAACACGTTTTCTGGTGTTTTCACCACTCCACGGTACGTTTGATGTGCAGAACCGGAGATAACTCGGTTTTCGTCGGGTTTCAAGCTGAGATATGCATTTTCTACGATAATCTTGGTGAGACTTCTGTCAGAAGTTTGCAGGATCTTAGAGAACGCTCTTTTCGAGCTATTTAATTCGAGAAAAACCTTATCCGGCGTTTTCACCACTCCACAGTGCATTTGATATGCAGAACCGGCGATATCTTGGTTTTCGTGGGGTTTCAAGCTGAGATATGCATTTTCTGCGATAATCTTGGTGAGACTTCTGTCAGAAGTATGCTGAATCATCTAGATTGCTCTTTTCGAGCTAGTTAGTGCGAGAAACACGTTATCTGGTGTTTTCACCACTCCACAGTGCGTTTGATATGCAGAACAGTAGATATCTTGGTTTTCGTGGGGTTTCAAGCTGAGATATGCATTTTCTGCGATAATCTTGTTGAGACTTCTGTCCGAAGTATGCAGAATCATCGAGATCGCACTTTTCGAGCTATTTAATGCGAGAAACACGTTATCTGGTGTTTTCACCACTCCACAGTTCGTTGGGTATGCAGAACCGGAGATATCTTGGTTTTCGTGGGGTTTCAAGCTGAGATATGAATTTCCTGCGATAATCTTGGTGAGACTTCTGTCCGAAGTATGCTGAATCATCGAGATCGCACTTTTCGAGCTAGTTAATGCGAGAAACACGTTCTCTGGTTGTTTTCACCACTCCACAGTGCGTTTGATATGCAGAACAGGCGATATCTTGATTTTCGTGGTGTTTCCAGCTGAGATATGCATTTTCTGCCATAATCTTGGTGGGTCTTTTGTCAGAAGTATGCAGAATCAACTAGATCGCTCTTTTCGAGCTACTTAATGCACGAAACATGTTTTCTGGTGTTTTCACCACTCCACAGTACGTTTGACATACAGAACCGGAGATATCTTGGTTTCGGTCGGGTTTTATGCTGAGATATGCATTTTCTACGATGATCTTGGTGAAACATCTGTCCGAAGCATGCAGAAACATCGAGAGCGCTCTTTTCGAGCTATTTAATGCGAGAAACTCATTTTCTGGGGTTTTCACCACTCCACAGTTCGCTGGATATGCAGAACCGGAGATATCTTGGTTTTCGTGGTGTTTCCAGCTGAGATATGCATTTTCTGCCATAATCTTGGTGGGTCTTTTGTCAGAAGTATGCAGAATCAACTAGATCGCTCTTTTCGAGCTACTTAATGCACGAAACATGTTTTCTGGTGTTTTCACCACTCCACAGTACGTTTGACATACAGAACCGGAGATATCTTGGTTTCGGTCGGGTTTTATGCTGAGATATGCATTTTCTACGATGATCTTGGTGAAACATCTGTCCGAAGCATGCAGAAACATCGAGAGCGCTCTTTTCGAGCTATTTAATGCGAGAAACTCATTTTCTGGGGTTTTCACCACTCCACAGTTCGCTGGATATGCAGAACCGGAGATATCTTGGTTTTCGTGGGGTTTCCAGCTGAGATATGCATTTTCTGCGATAATCTTGGTGGGTCTCTTGTCAGAAGTATGCAGAATCATCTAGATCGCTCTTTTCGAGCTACTTAATGCACGAAACACGTTTTCTGGTGTTTTCACCACTCCACAGTACGTTTGACATGCAGAACCGGAGATATCTTGGAGTCGGTCTGGTTTCAAGCTGAGATATGCATTTTCTACGATAATCCTGGTGAGACATCCGTCAGCAGTATGCAGAATTTTCGAGAACGCTCTTTTCGAGCTACTTAATGCGCGAAACACGTTTTCTGGTGTTTTCACCATTCCACGGTACGTTTGATGTGCAGAACCGGAGATAACTCGGTTTTCGTCGGGTTTCAAGCTGAGATGTGCATTTTCTACGATAATCTTGGTGAGACTTCTGTCAGAAGTATGCAGGATCTTCGAGAACGCTCTTGTCGAGCTATTTAATGGGAGAAACACGTTATCTGGTGTTTTCACCACTCCACAGTGCGTATGATATGCAGAACCTGCGATATCTTGGTTTTCGCGGGGTTTCAAGCTGAGATATGCATTTTCTGCGATAATCTTGGTGAGACTTCTGTCCGAAGTATGCTGAAACATCGAGAACGCTCTTGTCGAGCTATTTAATGGGAGAAACACGTTATCTGGTGTTTTCACCACTCCACAGTTCGTTGGATATGCAGAACCGGAGATATCTTGGTTTTCGTGGGGTTTCAAGCTGAGATATGCATTTCCAGCGATAATCTTGGTGAGACTTCTGTCCGAAGTATGCTGAATCATCGAGATCGCTCTTTTCGAGCTAGTTAATGCGAGAAACACGTTCTCTGGTTGTTTTCACCACTCCACAGTGCGTTTGATATGCAGAACAGGCGATATCTTGATTTTCGTGGTATTTCCAGCTGAGATATGCATTTTCTGCGATAATCTTGGTGGGTCTTTTGTCAGAAGTATGCAGAATCAACTAGATCGCTCTTTTCGAGCTACTTAATGCACGAAACACGTTTTCTGGTGTATTCACCACTCCACAGTACGTTTGACATGCAGAACCGGAGATATCTTGGTTTAGGTCGGGTTTCACGCTGAGATATGCATTTTCTACGATTATCTTGGTGAAACATCTGTCCGAAGCATGCAGAAACATCGAGCGCGCTCTTTTCGAGCTATTTAATGCGAGAAACTCGTTTTCTGGGGTTTTCACCACTCCACAGTACGTTTGACATGCAGAACGGGAGATATCTTGGTTTCGGTCGGGTTTCAAGCTGAGATATGCATTTCCTGCGATAATCTTGGTGAGACTTCTGTCCGAAGTATGCTGAATCATCGAGATCGCTCTTCTCGAGCTATTTAATGCGAGAAACACGTTCTCTGGTTGATTTCACCACTCCACAGTGCGTTTGATATGCAGAACCGGAGGTATCTTGGTTTCGGTCGGGTTTCAAGCTGTGATATGCATTTTCTACGATAATCTTGGTGAAACATCTGTCCGAAGTATGCAGAAACATCGAGAGCGCTCTTTTCGAGCTATTTAATGCGAGAAACTCGTTTTCTGGGGTTTTCACCACTCCACAGTGCGTTTGATATGCAGAACAGGCGATATCTTGGTTTTCGTGGGGTTTCAAGCAGAGATATGCATTTTCTGCGATAATCTTGGTGAGACACCTGTTAGAAGTATGCAAAATCATCGAGATCGCACTTTTCGAGCTATTTAATGCGATAAACACGTTTTCTGGTGTTTTCACCACTCCACAGTTGGTTTGATATGCAGAACCGGCGATATTTTGGTTTTCGTCGGGTTTCAAGCTGAGATATGCATTTTCTACGATAATCTTGGTGAAACATCTGTCCGAAGTATGCAGAAACGTCGAGAGCGCACTTTTCGAGCTATTTAATGCAAGAAACACGTTTTCTGGGGTTTTCACCACTCCACGGTACGTTTGATTTGCAGAACCGGAGATAACTCGGTTTTCGTCGGGTTTCAAGCTGAGATATGCATTTTCTACGATAATAATGGTGAAACATCTGTCCGAAGTATGCAGAAACATCGAGAGCGCTCTTTTCGAGCTATTTAATGCGAGAAACTCGTTTTCTGGGGTTTTCACCACTCCACAGTGCGTTTGATATGCAGAACAGGCGATATCTTGGTTTTCGTGGGGTTTCAAGCAGAGATATGCATTTTCTGCGATAATCTTGGTGAGACACCTGTTAGAAGTATGCAAAACCATCGAGAACGCTCTTTTCGAGCTATTTAATGCGAGAAACACGTTATCTGGTGTTTTCACCACTCCACAGTGCGTTTGATATGCAGAATAGTCTATATCTTGGTTTTCGTGGTGTTTCAAGCAGAAATATGCATTTTCTGCGATAATCTTGGTGAGACTTCTGTCCGAAGTATGCTGAATCATCGAGATCGCCCTTTTCGAGCTATATAATGCGAGAAACACGTTCTCTGGTTGTTTTCACCATTCCACAGTGCGTTTGATATGCAGAACAGGCGATATCTTGATTTTCATGGTGTTTCCAGCTGAGATATGCATTTTCTGCGATAATCTTGGTGGGTCTTATGTCAGAAGTATGCAGAATCATCTAGATCGCTCTTTTCGAGCTACTTAATTCACGAAACACGTTTTCTTGTGTTTTCACCACTCCACAGTACGTTTGACATGTAGAACCGGAGATATCTTGGTTTCGGTCGGGTTTCAAGCTGAGATATGCATTTTCTACGATAATCTTGGTGAAACATCTGTCCGAAGTATGCAGAAATATCGAGAGCGCTCTTTTCGAGCTATTTAATGCGAGAAACTCGTTTTCTGGTGTTTTCACCACTCCACGGTACGTTTGATGTGCAGAACCGGAGATAACTCGGTTTTCGTCGGGTTTCAAGCTGAGATATGCATTTTCTACGATAATCTTGGTGAGACTTCTGTCAGAAGTATGCAGGTTCTTCGAGAACGCTCTTTTCGAGCTATTTAATGCGAGAAACACGTTATCTGGTGTTTTCACCACTCCACAGTTCGTTGGATATGCAGAACAGTAGATATCTTGGTTTTCGTGGGGTTTCAAGCTGAGATATGCATTTTCTACGATAATCCTGGTGAGACTTCTGTCAGATGTATGCAGAATCTTCGAGAACGCTCTTTTCGAGCTAGTTAGTGCGAGCAACACGTTATCTGGTGTTTTCACCACTCCACAGTGCGTTTGATATGCAGAACAGTAGATATCTTGGTTTTCGTGGGGTTTCGAGCTGAGATATGCATTTTCTGCGATAATCTTGGTGAGACTGCTGTTAGAAGTATGCAGAATCATCGAGATCGCACTTTTCGAGCTATTTAATGCGAGAAACACGTTATCTTGTGTTTTCACCACTCCACAGTTCGTTGGATATGCAGAACCGGAGATATCTTGGTTTTCGTGGGGTTTCAAGCTGAGATATGCATTTCCAGCGATAATCTTGGTGAGACTTCTGTCCGAAGTATGCTGAATCATCGAGATCGCTCTTTTCGAGCTAGTTAATGCGAGAAACACGTTCTCTGGTTGTTTTCACCACTCCACAGTGCGTTTGATATGCAGAACAGGCGATATCTTGATTTTCGTGGTATTTCCAGCTGAGATATGCATTTTCTGCGATAATCTTGGTGGGTCTTTTGTCAGAAGTATGCAGAATCAACTAGATCGCTCTTTTCGAGCTACTTAATGCACGAAACACGTTTTCTGGTGTATTCACCACTCCACAGTACGTTTGACATGCAGAACCGGAGACATCTTGGTTTAGGTCGGGTTTCACGCTGAGATATGCATTTTCTACGATTATCTTGGTGAAACATCTGTCCGAAGCATGCAGAAACATCGAGCGCGCTCTTTTCGAGCTATTTAATGCGAGAAACTCGTTTTCTGGGGTTTTCACCACTCCACAGTACGTTTGACATGCAGAACGGGAGATATCTTGGTTTCGGTCGGGTTTCAAGCTGAGATATGCATTTCCTGCGATAATCTTGGTGAGACTTCTGTCCGAAGTATGCTGAATCATCGAGATCGCTCTTCTCGAGCTATTTAATGCGAGAAACACGTTCTCTGGTTGATTTCACCACTCCACAGTGCGATTGATATGCAGAACCGGAGGTATCTTGGTTTCGGTCGGGTTTCAAGCTGTGATATGCATTTTCTACGATAATCTTGGTGAAACATCTGTCCGAAGTATGCAGAAACATCGAGAGCGCTCTTTTCGAGCTATTTAATGCGAGAAACTCGTTTTCTGGGGTTTTCACCACTCCACAGTGCGTTTGATATGCAGAACAGGCGATATCTTAGTTTTCGTGGGGTTTCAAGCAGAGATATGCATTTTCTGCGATAATCTTGGTGAGACACCTGTTAGAAGTATGCAAAATCATCGAGATCGCACTTTTCGAGCTATTTAATGCGATAAACACGTTTTCTGGTGTTTTCACCACTCCACAGTTGGTTTGATATGCAGAACCGGCGATATTTTGGTTTTCGTCGGGTTTCAAGCTGAGATATGCATTTTCTACGATAATCTTGGTGAAACATCTGTCCGAAGTATGCAGAAACGTCGAGAGCGCACTTTTCGAGCTATTTAATGCAAGAAACACGTTTTCTGGGGTTTTCACCACTCCACGGTACGTTTGATTTGCAGAATCGGAGATAACTCGGTTTTCGTCGGGTTTCAAGCTGAGATATGCATTTTCTACGATAATAATGGTGAAACATCTGTCCGAAGTATGCAGAAACATCGAGAGCGCTCTTTTCGAGCTATTTAATGCGAGAAACTCGTTTTCTGGGGTTTTCACCACTCCACAGTGCGTTTGATATGCAGAACAGGCGATATCTTGGTTTTCGTGGGGTTTCAAGCAGAGATATGCATTTTCTGCGATAATCTTGGTGAGACACCTGTTAGAAGTATGCAAAACCATCGAGAACGCTCTTTTCGAGCTATTTAATGCCAGAAACACGTTATCTGGTGTTTTCACCACTCCACAGTGCGTTTGATATGCAGAATAGTCTATATCCTGGTTTTCGTGGTGTTTCAAGCAGAAATATGCATTTTCTGCGATAATCTTGGTGAGACTTCTGTCCGAAGTATGCTGAATCATCGAGATCGCCCTTTTCGAGCTATATAATGCGAGAAACACGTTCTCTGGTTGTTTTCACCATTCCACAGTGGGTTTGATATGCAGAACAGGCGATATCTTGATTTTCATGGTGTTTCCAGCTGAGATATGCATTTTCTGCGATAATCTTGGTGGGTCTTATGTCAGAAGTATGCAGAATCATCTAGATCGCTCTTTTCGAGCTACTAGATTCACGAAACACGTTTTCTTGTGTTTTCACCACTCCACAGTACGTTTGACATGTAGAACCGGAGATATCTTGGTTTCGGTCGGGTTTCAAGCTGAGATATGCATTTTCTACGATAATCTTGGTGAAACATCTGTCCGAAGTATGCAGAAATATCGAGAGCGCTCTTTTCGAGCTATTTAATGCGAGAAACTCGTTTTCTGGTGTTTTCACCACTCCACGGTACGTTTGATGTGCAGAACCGGAGATAACTCGGTTTTCGTCGGGTTTCAAGCTGAGATATGCATTTTCTACGATAATCTTGGTGAGACTTCTGTCAGAAGTATGCAGGTTCTTCGAGAACGCTCTTTTCGAGCTATTTAATGCGAGAAACACGTTATCTGGTGTTTTCACCACTCCACAGTTCGTTGGATATGCAGAACAGTAGATATCTTGGTTTTCGTGGGGTTTCAAGCTGAGATATGCATTTTCTACGATAATCCTGGTGAGACTTCTGTCAGATGTATGCAGAATCTTCGAGAACGCTCTTTTCGAGCTAGTTAGTGCGAGCAACACGTTATCTGGTGTTTTCACCACTCCACAGTGCGTTTGATATGCAGAACAGTAGATATCTTGGTTTTCGTGGGGTTTCGAGCTGAGATATGCATTTTCCGCGATAATCTTGTTGAGACTTCTGTCCGAAGTATGCAGAATCATCGAGATCGCTCGTTTCGAGCTACTTAATGCGAGAAACACGTTATCTGGTGTTTTCACCACTCCACAGTGCGTTGGATATGCAGAAACGGCGATATTTTGGTTTTCGTCGGGTTTCAAGCTGAGATATGCATTTTCTACGATAAGCTTGGTGAAACATCTGTCCGAAGTATGCAGAAACATCGAGAGCGCTCTTTTCGAGCTATTTAATGCGAGAAACACGTTATCTGGTGTTTTCACCACTCCACAGTGCGTATCATATGCAGAACCGGCGATATCTTGGTTTTCGTGGGGTTTCAAGCTGAGATATGCATTTTCTGCGATAATCTTGGTGAGACTTCTGTCCGAAGTATGCTGAAACATCGAGATCGCTCTTTTCGAGCTAGTTAATGTCAGAAAAACCTTATCCGGCGTTTTCACCACTCCACAGTGCATTTGATATGCAGAACCGGCGATATCTTGGTTTTCGTGGGGTTTCAAGCTGAGATATGCATTTTCTGCGATAATCTTGGTGAGACTTCTGTCAGAAGTATGCTGAATCATCTAGATTGCTCTTTTCGAGCTAGTTAGTGCGAGAAACACGTTATCTGGTGTTTTCACCACTCCACAGTGCGTTTGATATGCAGAACAGTAGATATCTTGGTTTTCGTGGGGTTTCAAGCTGAGATATGCATTTTCTGCGATAATCTTGTTGAGACTTCTGTCCGAAGTATGCAGAATCATCGAGATCGCACTTTTCGAGCTATTTAATGCGAGAAACACGTTATCTGGTGTTTTCACCACTCCACAGTTCGTTGGGTATGCAGAACCGGAGATATCTTGGTTTTCGTGGGGTTTCAAGCTGAGATATGCATTTCCTGCGATAATCTTGGTGAGACTTCTGTCCGAAGTATGCTGAATCATCGAGATCGCACTTTTCGAGCTAGTTAATGCGAGAAACACGTTCTCTGGTTGTTTTCACCACTCCACAGTGCGTTTGATATGCAGAACAGCCGATATCTTGATTTTCGTGGTGTTTCCAGCTGAGATATGCATTTTCTGCCATAATCTTGGTGGGTCTTTTGTCAGAAGTATGCAGAATCAACTAGATCGCTCTTTTCGAGCTACTTAATGCACGAAACATGTTTTCTGGTGTTTTCACCACTCCACAGTACGTTTGACATACAGAACCGGAGATATCTTGGTTTCGGTCGGGTTTTATGCTGAGATATGCATTTTCTACGATGATCTTGGTGAAACATCTGTCCGAAGCATGCAGAAACATCGAGAGCGCTCTTTTCGAGCTATTTAATGCGAGAAACTCATTTTCTGGGGTTTTCACCACTCCACAGTTCGCTGGATATGCAGAACCGGAGATATCTTGGTTTTCGTGGGGTTTCCAGCTGAGATATGCATTTTCTGCGATAATCTTGGTGGGTCTCTTGTCAGAAGTATGCAGAATCATCTAGATCGCTCTTTTCGAGCTACTTAATGCACGAAACACGTTTTCTGGTGTTTTCACCACTCCACAGTACGTTTGACATGCAGAACCGGAGATATCTTAGAGTCGGTCTGGTTTCAAGCTGAGATATGCATTTTCTACGATAATCCTGGTGAGACATCCGTCAGCAGTATGCAGAATCTTCGAGAACGCTCTTTTCGAGCTACTTAATGCGCGAAACACGTTTTCTGGTGTTTTCACCATTCCACGGTACGTTTAATGTGCAGAACCGGAGATAACTCGGTTTTCGTCGGGTTTCAAGCTGAGATGTGCATTTTCTACGATAATCTTGGTGAGACTTCTGTCAGAAGTATGCAGGATCTTCGAGAACGCTCTTGTCGAGCTATTTAATGGGAGAAACACGTTATCTGGTGTTTTCACCACTCCACAGTGCGTATGATATGCAGAACCTGCGATATCTTGGTTTTCGCGGGGTTTCAAGCTGAGATATGCATTTTTTACGATAATCTTGGTGAGACTTCCGTCCGAAGTATGCAGAATCATCGAGATCGCTCTATTCGAGCTATTTAATGCGAGAAACACGTTCTCTGGTTGTTTTCCCCACTCCACAGTGCGTTTGATATGCAGAACGGGCAACATCTTGATTTTCGTGAGGTTTCGAGCTGAGATATGCATTTTCTGCGATAATCTTGGTGGGTCTTTTGTCAGAAGTATGCAGAATCAACTAGATCGCTCTTTTCGAGCTACTTAATGCACGAAACACGTTTTCTGGTGTTTTCACCACTCCACAGTACGTTTGACATGCAGAACCGGAGATATCTTGGTTTAGGTCGGGTTTCACGCTGAGATATGCATTTTCTACGATTATCTTGGTGAAACATCTGTCCGAAGCATGCAGAAACATCGAGCGCGCTCTTTTCGAGCTATTTAATGCGAGAAACTCGTTTTCTGGGGTTTTCACCACTCCACAGTACGTTTGACATGCAGAACGGGAGATATCTTGGTTTCGGTCGGTTTTCAAGCTGAGATATGCATTTCCTGCGATAATCTTGGTGGGTCTTTTGTCAGAAGTATGCAGAATCAACTAGATCGCTCTTTTCGAGCTACTTAATGCACGAAACACGTTTTCTGGTGTTTTCACCACTCCACAGTACGTTTGACATGCAGAACCGGAGATATCTTGGTTTAGGTCGGGTTTCACGCTGAGATATGCATTTTCTACGATTATCTTGGTGAAACATCTGTCCGAAGCATGCACAAACATCGAGAGCGCTCTTTTCGAGCTATTTAATGCTAGAAACTCATTTTCTGGTGTTTTCACCACTCCACAGTTCGCTGGCTATGCAGAACCGGAGATATCTTGGTTTTCGTGGGGTTTCCAGCTGAGATATGCATTTTCTGCGATAATCTTGGTGGGTCTCTTGTCAGAAGTATGCAGAATCATCTAGATCGCTCTTTTCGAGCTACATAATGCACGAAACACGTTTTCTGGTGTTTTCACCACTCCACAGTACGTTTGACATGCAGAACCGGAGATATCTTGGAGTCGGTCGGGTTTCAAGCTGAGATATGCATTTTCTACGATAATCCTCGTGAGACTTCCGTCAGAAGTATGCAGAATCTTCGAGAACGCTCTTTTCGAGCTACTTAATGCGCGAAACACGTTTTCTGGTGTTTTCACCACTCCACGGTACGTTTGATGTGCAGAACCGGAGATAACTCGGTTTTCGTCGGCTTTCAAGCTGAGATATGCATTTTCTACGATAATCTTGGTGAGACTTCTGTCAGAAGCATGCAGGATCTTCGAGAACGCTCTTCTCGAGCTATTTAATGCGAGAAAACACGTTATCTGGTGTTTTCACCACTCCACAGTGCGTTTGATATGCAGTACCAGCGATATCTTCGTTTTCGTGGGGTTTCAAGCTGAGATCTGCATTTTTTACGATAATCTTGGTGAGACTTCCGTCCGAAGTATGCAGAATCATCGAGATCGCTCTATTCGAGCTATTTAATGCGAGAAACACGTTCTCTGGTTGTTTTCACCACTCCACAGTGCGTTTGATATGCAGAACGGGCAATATCTTGATTTTCGTGAGGTTTCGAGCTGAGATATGCATTTTCTGCGATAATATTGGTGAGACTTCAGTCAGAAGTATGCAGAATCATCTAGATCGCTCTTTTCGAGCTACTTAATGCACGAAACAAGTTTTCTGGTGTTTTCACCACTCCACAGTACGTTTGACATGCAGAACCGGAGATATCTTGGTTTCGGTCGGGTTTCAAGCTGAGATATGCATTTTCTACGATTATCTTGGTGAAACATTTGTCCGAAGCATGCAGAAACATCGAGAGCGCTCTTTTCGAGCTATTTAATGCGAGAAACTCATTTTCTGGGGTTTTCACCACTCCACAGTTCGCTGGATATGCAGAACCGGAGATATCTTGGTTTTCGTGGGGTTTCCAGCTGAGATATGCATTTTCTGCGATAATCTTGGTGAGACTTCTGTCCGAAGTATGCTGAATCATCGAGATCGCTCTTTCGAGCTAGTTAGTGCGAGAAACACGTTATCTGGTGTTTTCACCACTCCACAGTGCGTTTGATATGCAGAACAGTAGATATCTTGGTTTTCGTGGGGTTTCAAGCTGAGATATGCATTTTCTGCGATAATCCTGGTGAGACTTCTGTCAGAAGTATGCAGAATCTTCGAGAACGCTCTTTTCGAGCTACTTAATGCGCGAAACACGTTTTCTGGTGTTTTCACCACTCCACGGAACGTTTGATGTGCACAACCGGAGATAACTCGGTTTTCGTCGGGTTTCAAGCTGAGATGTGCATTTTCTACGATAATCTTAGTGAGACTTCTGTCCGAAGTATGCTCAAACATCGAGATCGCTCTTTTCGAGCAAGTTAATGCGAGAAAAACCTTATCCGGTGTTTTCACCACTCCACAGTGCGTTTGATATGCAGAACCGGCGATATCTTGGTTTTCGTGGGGTTTCAAGCTGAGATATGCATTTTCTGCGATAATCCTGGTGAGACTTCTGTCAGAAGTATGCAGAATCTTCGAGAACGCTCTTTTCGAGCTACTTAATGCGCGAAACACGTTTTCTGGTGTTTTCACCACTCTACGGTACGTTTGATGTGCAGAACCGGAGATAACTCGGTTTTCGTCGGGTTTCAAGCTGAGATGTGCATTTTCTACGATAATCTTGGTGAGACTTCTGTCAGAAGTATGCAGGATCTTCGAGAACGCTCTTTTCGAGCTATTTAATGCGAGAAACACGTTATCTGGTGTTTTCACCACTCCAAAGTGCGTATGATATGCAGAACCGGCGATATCTTGGTTTTCGTGGGGTTTCAAGCTGAGATATGCATTTCCTGCGATAATCATGGTGAGACTTCTGTCGGAAGTATGCTGAAACATCGAGATCGCTCTTTTCGAGCTAGTTAATGCGCGAAAAACCTTATCCGGTGTTTTCACCACTCCACAGTGCGTTTGATATGCAGAACCGGCGATATCTTGGTTTTCGTGGGGTTCAAGCTGAGATATGCATTTTCTACGATAATCTTGGTGAGACTTCTGTCCGAAGTATGCTGAATGATCTAGATCGCTCTTTTCGAGCTATTTAATGCACGAAACACGTTTTCTGGTGTTTTCACCACTCCACAGTACGTTTGACATGCAGAACCGGAGATATCTTGGAGTCGGTCGGGTTTCAAGCTGAGATATGCATTTTCTACGATAATAATCGTGAGACTTCCGTCAGAAGTATGCAGAATCTTCGAGAACGCTCTTTTCGAGCTACTTAATGCGCGAAACACGTTTTCTGGTGTTTTCACCATTCCACGGTACGTTTGATGTGCAGAACCGGAGATAACTCGGTTTTCGTCGGGTTTCAAGCTGAGATATGCATTTTCTACGATAATCCTGGTGAGACTTCTGTCGGAAGTATGCTGAAACATCGAGATCGCTCTTTTCGAGCTAGTTAATGCGCGAAAAACCTTATCCGGTGTTTTCACCACTCCACAGTGCGTTTGATATGCAGAACCGGCGATATCTTGGTTTTCGTGGGGTTTCAATCTGAGATATGCATTTTCTGCGATAATCTTGGTGAGACTTCTGTCCGAAGTATGCAGAATCGTCGAGATCGCTCTATTCGAGCTATTTAATGCGAGAAACACGTTCTCTGGTTGTTTTCACCACTCCACAGTGCGTTTGATATGCAGAACGGGCGATATCTTGATTTTCCTGGTGTTTCCAGCTGAGATATGCATTTTCTACGATAATCCTGGTGAGACTTCTGTCAGAAGAATGCAGAATCTTCGAGAACGCTCTTTTCGAGCTACTTAATGCGCGAAACACGTTTTCTGGTGTTTTCACCACTCCACGGTACGTTTGATGTGCAGAACCGGAGATAACTCGGTTTTCGTCGGGGTTCAAGCTGAGATATGCATTTTCTACGATAATCTTGGTGAGACTTCTGTCCGAAGTATGCTGAATGATCTAGATCGCTCTTTTCGAGCTATTTAATGCACGAAACACGTTTTCTGGTGTTTTCACCACTCCACAGTACGTTTGACATGCAGAACCGGAGATATCTTGGTTTCGGTCGGGTTTCAAGCTGAGATATGCATTTTCTACGATAATCCTGGTGAGACTTCTGTCAGAAGTATGCAGAATCTTCGAGAACGCTCTTTTCGAGCTACTTAATGCGAGAAACACGTTATCTGGGGTTTTCACCACTCCACAGTTGGTTTGATATGCAGAACCGGCGATATTTTGGTTTTCGTCGGGTTTCAAGCTGAGATATGCATTTTCTACGATAATCTTGGTGAAACATCTTTCCGAAGTATGCTGAATCATCGAGATCGCTCTTTTCGAGCTATTTAACGCGAGAAACACGTTCTCTGGTTGTTTTCACCACTCCACAGTGCGTTTGATATGCAGAACGGGCGATATCTTGATTTTCCTGGTGTTTCCAGCTGAGATATGCATTTTCTACGATAATCCTGGTGAGACTTCTGTCAGAAGAATGCAGAATCTTCGAGAACGCTCTTTTCGAGCTACTTAATGCGCGAAACACGTTTTCTGGTGTTTTCACCACTCCACGGTACGTTTGATGTGCAGAACCGGAGATAACTCGGTTTTCGTCGGGGTTCAAGCTGAGATATGCATTTTCTACGATAATCTTGGTGAGACTTCTGTCCGAAGTATGCTGAATCATCTAGATCGCTCTTTTCGAGCTATTTAATGCACGAAACACGTTTTCTGGTGTTTTCACCAATCCACAGTACGTTTGACATGCAGAACCGGAGATATCTTGGTTTCGGTCGGGTTTCAAGCTGAGATATGCATTTTCTACGATAATCCTGGTGAGACTTCTGTCAGAAGTATGCAGAATCTTCGCGAACGCTCTTTTCGAGCTACTTAATGCGAGAAACACGTTATCTGGGGTTTTCACCACTCCACAGTTGGTTTGATATGCAGAACCGGCGATATTTTGGTTTTCGTCGGGTTTCAAGCTGAGATATGCATTTCCTTTGATAATCTTGGTGAGACTCCTGTCCGAAATATGCTGAATCATCGAGATCGCTCTTTTCGAGCTATTTAATGCGAGAAACACGTTCTCTGGTTGTTTTCACCACTCCACAGTACGTTTTACATGCAGAACGGGAGATATCTCGGTTTCGGTCGGGTTTCAAGCTAAGATATGCATTTCCTGCGATAGTCTTGGTGAGACTTCTGTCCGAAGTATGCTGAATCACCGAGATCGCTCTTCTCGAGCTATTTAAAGCGAGAAACACGTTCTCTGGTTGTTTTCACCACTCCACTGTGCGTTTGATATGCAGAACAGGCGATATCTTGATTTTCGTGGTGTTTCCAGCTGAGATATGCATTTTCTACGATAATCCTGGTGAGACTTCTGTCCGAAGTATGCTGAAACATCGAGATCGCTCTTCTCGTGCTAGTTAATGCGAGGAAAACCTTATCCGGTGTTTTCCCCACTCCACAGTGCGTTTGATATGCACAACCGGCGATAGCTTGGTTTTCGTGGGGTTTCAAGCGGAGATATGCATTTTCTGCGATAATCTTGGTGAGAGTTCTGTCCGAAGTATGCTGAATCATCGAGATCGCTCTTTTCGAGCTAGTTAGTGCGAGAAACACGTTATCTGGTGATTTCGCCACTCCACAGTGCGTTTGATATGCAGAACAGGCGATATCTTGATTTTCGTGGTGTTTCCAGCTGAGATATGCATTTTCTACGATAATCTTGTTGAGACTTCTGTCCGAAGTATGCAGAATCATCGAGATCGCTCGTTTCGAGCTACTTAATGCGAGAAACACGTTATCTGGTGTTTTCACCACTCCACAGTGCGTTGGATTTGCAGAACCGGCGATATTTTCGTTTTCGTCGGGATTCAAGCTGAGATATGCATTTTCGACGATAAGCTTGGTGAAACATCTGTCCAAAGTATGCAGAAACATCGAGAGCGCTCTTTTCGCGCTATTTAATGCACGAAACACGTTTTCTGGTGTTTTCACCACTCCACAGTACGTTTGACATGCAGAACCGGAGATATCTTGGTTTCGGTCGGGTTTCAAGCTGATATATGCATTTTCTACGATAATCCTGGTGAGACTTCCGTCAGAAGTATGCAGAATCTTCGAGAACGCTCTTTTCGAGCTACTTAATGCGCGAAATACGTTTTCTGGTGTTTTCACCACTCCACGGTACGTTTGCTGTGCAGAAC
Source organism: Anthophora plumipes (assembly GCA_951804975.1). Taxonomy (NCBI): domain Eukaryota; kingdom Metazoa; phylum Arthropoda; class Insecta; order Hymenoptera; family Apidae; genus Anthophora; species Anthophora plumipes. The sequence goes on along the minus strand of CATORF010000206.1, from coordinate 7,640,774 downwards.
CGGAGATAACTCGGTTTTCGTCGGGTTTCAAGCTGAGATATGCATTTTCTACGATAATCTTGGTGAGATTTCTGTTACAAGTATGCAGAATCATCGAGATCGCACTTTTCGAGCTATTTAATTCGAGAAACACGTTATCTGGTGTTTTCACCACTCCACAGTTGGTTTGATATGCAGAACCGGCGATATTTTGGTTTTCGTCGGGTTTCAAGCTGAGATATGCATTTTCTACGATAATCTTGGTGAAACATCTGTCCGAAGTATACTGAATCATCGAGATCGCTCTTTTCGAGCTACTTAATGCAGGAAACATGTTTTCTGGTGTTTTCACCACTCCACAGTACGTTTGACATGCAGAACCGGAGATATCTTGATTTCGGTCGGGTTTCAAGCTGAGATATGCATTTTCTACGATAATCCTGGTGAGACGTCTGTCAGAAGTATGCGGAATCTTCGAGAACGCTCTTTTCGAGCTACTTAATGCGCGAAACACGTTTTCGGGTGTTTTCACCACTCCACGGTACGTTTGATGTGCAGAACCGGAGATAACTCGGTTTTCGTCGGGTTTCACGCTGAGATATGCATTTTCCGCGATAATATTGTTGAGACTTCAGTCAGAAGTATGCAGAATCATCTAGATCGCTCTTCTCGAGTTACTTAATGCACGAAACACGTTTTCTGGTGTTTTCACCACTCCACAGTACGTTTGACATGCAGAACCGGAGATATCTTGGTTTCGGTCGGGTTTCAAGCTGAGATATGCATTTTCTACGATAATCCTGGTGAGACTTCTGTCAGAAGTATGCAGAATCTTCGAGAACGCTCTTTTCGAGCTACTTAATGCGCGAAATACGTTTTCTGGTGTTTTCACCACTCCACGGTACGTTTGCTGTGCAGAACCGGAGATAACTCGGTTTTCGTCGGGTTTCAAGCTGAGATATGCATTTTCTACGATAATCTTGGTGAGACTTCTGTCAGAAGTGTGCAGGATCTTCGAGAACGCTCTTTTCGAGCTATTTAATGCGAGAAACACGTTATCTGGTGTTTTCACCTCTCCACAGTGCGTATGATATGCAGAACCGGCGATATCTTGGTTTTCGTGGGGTTTCAAGCTGAGATATGCATTTTCTGCGATAATCTTGGTGATACTTCTGTTACAAGTATGCAGAATCATCGAGATCGCACTTTTCGAGCTATTTAATGCGAGAAACACGTTTTCTGGTGTTTTCACCACTCCACAGTACGTTTGACATGCAGAACCGGAGATATCTTGGTTTCGGTCGGGTTTCAAGCTGAAATATGCATTTTTTACGATAATCTTGGTGAGACTTCTGTCAGAAGTATGCAGAATCATCGTGATCGGCTTTTTCGAGCTATTTAACGCGAGAAACACGTTCTCTGGTTGTTTTCACCACTCCACAGTGCGTTTGATATGCAGAACAGGCGATATCTTGATTCTCGTGGTGTTTCCAGCTGAGATATGCATTTTCTACGATAATGTTTGTGAGACTTCTGTCAGAAGTATGCAGAATCTTCGAGAACGCTCTTTTCGAGCTACTTAATGCGCGAAACACGTTTTCTGGTGATTTCACCACTCCACAGTGCGTTTGATATGCAGAACAGTAGATATCTTGGTTTTCGTCGGGTTTCAAGCTGAGATATGCATTTTCTACGATAATCTTGGTGAAACATCTGTCCGAAGTATGCTGAATCATCGAGATCGCCCCTTTCGAGATACTTAATGCACGAAACACGTTTTCTGGTGTTTTCACCACTCCACAGTACGTTTGACATGCAGAACCGGAGATATCTTGGTTTCGGTCGGGTTTCAAGCTGAGATATGCATTTTCTACGACAATCTTGGTGAAACATCTGTCCGAAGTATGCAGAAACATCGAGAGCGCTCTTTTCGAGCTATTTAATGCGAGAAACACGTTTTCTGTGGTTTTCACCACTCCAGAGTTCGTTGGATATGCAGAACAGTAGATATCTTGGTTTTCGTGGGGTTTCAAGCAGAGATATGCATTTTCTACGATAATCTTGGTGTGACTTCTGTTAGAAGTATGCAGAATCTTCGAGAACGCTCTTTTCGAGCTACTTAATGCGCGAAATACGTTTTCTGGTGTTTTCACCACTCCACAGTGCGTATGATATGCAGAACCAGCGAAATATCTTGGTTTTCGTGGGGTTTCAAGCTGAGATATGCATTTTCTGCGATAATCTTGGTGAGACTTCTGTCCGAAGTATGCTGAAACATCGAGATCGCTCTTTTCGAGCTAGTCAATGCGAGAAAAACCTTATCCGGTGTTTTCACCACTCCACAGTGCGTTTGATATGCAGAACCGGCAACATCTTGATTTTCGTGAGGTTTCGAGCTGAGATATGCATTTTCTGCGATAATATTGGTGAGACTTCTGTCCGAAGTATGCTGAATAATCGAGATCGCACTTTTCGAGCTGGTTAGTGCGAGAAACACGTTTTCTGTGGTTTTCACCACTCCAGAGTTCGTTGGATATGCAGAACAGTAGATATCTTGGTTTTCGTGGGGTTTCAAGCAGAGATATGCATTTTCTGCGATAATCTTGGTGTGACTTCTGTTAGAAGTATGCAGAATCATCGAGATCGCACTTTTCGAGCTATTTAATGCGAGAAACACGTTATCTGGTGTTTTCACCACTCCGCAGTTGGTTAGATATGCAGAACCGGCGATATTTTGGTTTTCGTCGGGTTTCAAGCTGAGATATGCATTTTCTACGATAATCTTGGTGAGACTTCTGTCAGAAGTATGCAGGATCTTCGTGAACGCTCTTTTCGTGCTTTTGAATGCGAAAAACACGTTTTCTGGTGTTTTCAGCACTCCACAGTGCGTTTGATATGCGCAAACTACGATATCTTCGGTATCGTTGTTGTTTCCAGCTGAGACATGCATTTTCAGTGATAATCTTCATGATTCTGCTGTTACAAGTGTGCAGAATCACCGAAATCGCTGTTTTCGTGCTATTGAATGCGAAAAACACGTTTTCTGGTGTTTCCAGCACTCCACAGTGCGTTTGATATGCGGAAACTACGATATCTTCGGTATCGTTGTTGTTTCCAGCTGAGATATGCATTTTCAGTGATAATCTTCATGATTCTGCTGTTACAAGTGTGCAGAATCACCGAAATCGCTGTTTTCGTGCTTTTGAATGCGAAAAACACGTTTTCTGGTGTTTTCAACACTCCACAGTGCGTTTGATATGCGGAAACTGCGATATCTTCGGTATCGTTGTTGTTTCCAGCTGAGATATGCACTTTCAGTGATAATCTTCACGATTCTGCTGTTACAAGTGTGCAGAATCACCGAAATCGCTGTATTCGTGCTTTTGAATGCGAAAAACACGTTTTCTGGTGTTTTCAGCACTCCACAGTGCGTTTGATATGCGGAAACTGCGATATCTTCGGTATCGTTGTTGTTTCCAGCTGAGATATGCATTTTCAGTGATAATCTTCATGATTCTGCTGTTACAAGTGTGCAGAATCACCGAAATCGCTGTTTTCGTGCTTTTGAATGCGAAAAACACGTTTTCTGGTGTTTTCAGCACTCCACAGTGCGTTTGATATGCGCAAACTACGATATCTTCGGTATCGTTGTTGTTTCAAGCTGAGACATGCATTTTCAGTGATAATCTTCATGATTCTGCTGTTACAAGTGTGCAGAATCACCGAAATCGCTGTTTCCGTGCTATTGAATGCGAAAAACACGTTTTCTGGTGTTTTCAGCACTCCACAGTGCGTTTGATATGCGGAAACTACGATATCTTCGGTATCGTTGTTGTTTCCAGCTGAGATATGCATTTTCAGTGATAATCTTCACGATTTTGCGGTTACTAGTGTGCAGAATCACCGAAATCGCTGTTTTCGTGCTTTTGAATGCGAAAAACACGTTTTCTGGTGTTTTCAGCACTCCACAGTGCGTTTGATATGCGGAAACTACGATATCTTCGGTATCGTTGTTGTTTCCAGCAGAGATATGCACTTTCAGTGATAATCTTCACGATTCTGCTGTTACAAGTGTGCAGAATCACCGAAATCGCTGTTTTCGTGCTTTTGAATGCGAAAAACACGTTTTCTGGTGTTTTCAGCACTCCACAGTGCGTTTGATATGCGGAAACTGCGATATCTTCGGTATCGTTGTTTGTTTCCAGCTGAGATATGCACTTTCAGTGATAATCTTCACGATTCTGCTGTTACAAGTGTGCAGATTCACCGAAATGGCTGTTTTCGTGCTTTTGAATGCGAAAAACACGTTTTCTGGTGTTTTCAGCACTACACAGTGCGTTTGATATGCGGAAACTACGATATCTTCGGTATCGTTGTTGTTTCCAGCTGAGATATGCACTTTCAGTGATAATCTTCACGATTCTGCTGTTACAAGTTTGCAGAATCACCGAAATCGCTGTTTTCGTGCTTTTGAATGCGAAAAACACGTTTTCTGGTGTTTTCAGCACTCCACAGTGCGTTTGATATGCGGAAACTACGATATCTTCGGTATCGTTGTTGTTTCCAGCTGAGATATGCATCTTCAGTGATAATCTTCATGATTCTGCTGTTACAAGTGTGCAGAATCACCGAAATCGCTGTTTTCGTGCTTTTGAATGCGAAAAACACGTTTTCTGGTGTTTTCAGCACTCCACAGTGCGTTTGATATGCGGAAACTACGATATCTTCGGTATCGTTGTTGTTTCCAGCTGAGACATGCATTTTCAGTGATAATCTTCATGATTCTGCTGTTACAAGTGTGCAGAATCACCGAAATCGCTGTTTTCGTGCTATTGAATGCGAAAAACACGTTTTCTGGTGTTTTCAGCACTCCACAGTGCGTTAGATATGCGGAAACTGCCATATCTTCGGTATCGTTGTTGTTTCCAGCTGAGATATGCATTATCAGTGATAATCTTCACGATTCTGCTGTTACAAGTGTGCAGAATCACCGAAATCGCTGTTTTCGTGCTTTTGAATGCGAAAAACACGTTTTCTGGTGTTTTCAGCACTCCACAGTGCGTTTGATATGCGGAAACTGCGATATCTTCGGTATCGTTGTTGTTTCCAGCTGAGACATGCATTTTCAGTGATAATCTTCATGATTCTGCTGTTACAAGTGTGCAGAATCTCCGAAATCGCTGTTTTCGTGGTATTGAATGCGAAAAACACGTTTTCTGGTGTTTTCAGCACTCCACAGTGCGTTTGATATGCGGAACCTGCCATATCTTCGGTATCGTTGTTGTTTCCAGCTGAGATATGCATTATCAGTGATAATCTTCATGATTCTGCTGTTACAAGTGTGCAGAATCACCGAAATCGCTGTTTTCGCGCCATTCAATGCGAAAAACACGTTTGCTGGTGTTTTCAGCACTCCACAGTGCGTCTGATATGCGGAAACTGCCATATCTTCGGTATCGTTGTTGTTTCCAGCTGAGATATGCATTATCAGAGATAATCTTCATAATTCTGCTGTTACAAGTGTGCAGAATCACCGAAAACGCTGTTTTCGTGCTTTTGAATGCGAAAAACACGTTTTCTGGTGTTTTCAGCACTCCACAGTGCGTTTGATACGCGGAAACTGCGATATCTTCGGTATCGTTGTTGTTTCCAGCTGAGATATGCACTTTCAGTGATAATCTTCACGATTCTGCTGTTACAAGTGCGCAGAATCACCGTAATCGCTGTTTTCGTGCTATTGAATGCGAAAAACACGTTTTCTGGTGTTTTCAGCACTCCACAGTGCGTTTGATATGCGGAAACTGCCATACCTTCGGTATCGTTGTTGTTTCCAGCTGAGATATGCATTATCAGTGATAATCTTCATAATTCTGCTGTTACAAGTGTGCAGAATCACCGAAATCGCTGTTTTCGTGCTTTTGAATGCGAAAAGCACGTTTTCTGGTGTTTTCAGCACTCCACAGTGCGTTTGATATGCGGAAGCTGCGATATCTTCGGTATCGTTGTTGTTTCCAGCTGAGATATGCACTTTCAGTGATAATCTTCACGATTCTGCTGTTACAAGTTTGCAGAATCACCGAAATCGCTGTTTTCGTGCTATTGAAAGCGAAAAACACGTTTTCTGGTGTTTTCAGCACTCCACAGTGCGTTTGATATGCGGAAACTACGATATCTTCGGTATCGTTGTTGTTTCCAGCTGAGACATGCATCTTCAGTGATAATCTTCATGATTCTGCTGTTACAAGTGTGCAGAATCACCGAAATCGCTGTTTTCGTGCTTTTGAATGCGAATAACACGTTTTCTGGTGTTTTCAGCACTCCACAGTGCGTTTGATATGCGCAAACTACGATATCTTCGGTATCGTTGTTGTTTCCAGCTGAGACATGCATTTTCAGTGATAATCTTCATGATTCTGCTGTTACAAGTGTGCAGAATCACCGAAATCGCTGTTTTCGTGCTATTGAATGCGAAAAACACTTTTTCTGGTGTTTCCAGCACTCCACAGTGCGTTTGATATGCGGAAACTACGATATCTTCGGTATCGTTGTTGTTTCCAGCTGAGATATGCATTTTCAGTGATAATCTTCATGATTCTGCTGTTACAAGTGTGCAGAATCACCGAAATCGCTGTTTTCGTGCTTTTGAATGCGAAAAACACGTTTTCTGGTGTTTTCAACACTCCACAGTGCGTTTGATATGCGGAAACTGCGATATCTTCGGTATCGTTGTTGTTTCCAGCTGAGATATGCACTTTCAGTGATAATCTTCACGATTCTGCTGTTACAAGTGTGCAGAATCACCGAAATCGCTGTATTCGTGCTTTTGAATGCGAAAAACACGTTTTCTGGTGTTTTCAGCACTCCACAGTGCGTTTGATATGCGGAAACTGCGATATCTTCGGTATCGTTGTTGTTTCCAGCTGAGATATGCATTTTCAGTGATAATCTTCATGATTCTGCTGTTACAAGTGTGCAGAATCACCGAAATCGCTGTTTTCGTGCTTTTGAATGCGAAAAACACGTTTTCTGGTGTTTTCAGCACTCCACAGTGCGTTTGATATGCGCAATCTACGATATCTTCGGTATCGTTGTTGTTTCAAGCTGAGACATGCATTTTCAGTGATAATCTTCATGATTCTGCTGTTACAAGTGTGCAGAATCACCGAAATCGCTGTTTTCGTGCTATTGAATGCGAAAAACACGTTTTCTGGTGTTTTCAGCACTCCACAGTGCGTTTGATATGCGGAAACTACGATATCTTCGGTATCGTTGTTGTTTCCAGCTGAGATATGCATTTTCAGTGATAATCTTCACGATTTTGCGATTACTAGTGTGCAGAATCACCGAAATCGCTGTTTTCGTGCTTTTGAATGCGAAAAACACGTTTTCTGGTGTTTTCAGCACTCCACAGTGCGTTTGATATGCGGAAACTACGATATCTTCGGTATCGTTGTTGTTTCCAGCAGAGATATGCACTTTCAGTGATAATCTTCATGATTCTGCTGTTACAAGTGTGCAGAATCACCGAAATCGCTGTTTTCGTGCTTTTGAATGCGAAAAACACGTTTTCTGGTGTTTTCAACACTCCACAATGCGTTTGATATGCGGAAACTGCGATATCTTCGGTATCGTTATTGTTTCCAGCTGAGATATGCACTTTCAGTGATAATCTTCACGATTCTGCTGTTACAAGTGTGCAGAATCACCGAAATCGCTGTTTTCGTGCTTTTGAATGCGAAAAACACGTTTTCTGGTGTTTTCAGCACTCCACAGTGCGTTTGATATGCGGAAACTGCGATATCTTCGGTATCGTTGTTTGTTTCCAGCTGAGATATGCACTTTCAGTGATAATCATCACGATTCTGCTGTTACAAGTGTGCAGATTCACCGAAATGGCTGTTTTCGTGCTTTTGAATGCGAATAACACGTTTTCTGGTGTTTTCAGCACTCCACAGTGCGTTTGATATGCGGAAACTACGATATCTTCGGTATCGTTGTTGTTTCCAGCTGAGACATGCATTTTCAGTGATAATCTTCATGATTCTGCTGTTACAAGTGTGCAGAATCACCGAAATCGCTGTTTTCGTGCTATTGAATGCGAAAAACACGTTTTCTGGTGTTTTCAGCACTCCACAGTGCGTTAGATATGCGGAAACTGCCATATCTTCGGTATCGTTGTTGTTTCCAGCTGAGATATGCATTATCAGTGATAATCTTCACGATTCTGCTGTTACAAGTGTGCAGAATCACCGAAATCGCTGTTTTCGTGCTTTTGAATGCGAAAAACACGTTTTCTGGTGTTTTCAGCACTCCACAGTGCGTTTGATATGCGGAAACTGCGATATCTTCGGTATCGTTGTTGTTTCCAGCTGAGATATGCAGTTTCAGTGATAATCTTCACGATTCTGCTGTTACAAGTGTGCAGAATCACCGAAATGGCTGTTTTCGTGCTTTTGAATGCGAAAAACACGTTTTCTGGTGTTTTCAGCACTGCACAGTGCGTTTGATATGCGGAAACTACGATATCTTCGGTATCGTTGTTGTTTCCAGCTGAGATATGCACTTTCAGTGATAATCTTCACGATTCTGCTGTTACAAGTTTGCAGAATCACCGAAATCGCTGTTTTCGTGCTTTTGAATGCGAAAAACACGTTTTCTGGTGTTTTCAGCACTCCACAGTGCGTTTGATATGCGGAAACTACGATATCTTCGGTATCGTTGTTGTTTCCAGCTGAGATATGCATCTTCAGTGATAATCTTCATGATTCTGCTGTTACAAGTGTGCAGAATCACCGAAATCGCTGTTTTCGTGCTTTTGAATGCGAAAAACACGTTTTCTGGTGTTTTCAGCACTCCACAGTGCGTTCGATATGCGGAAACTACGATATCTTCGGTATCGTTGTTGTTTCCAGCTGAGACATGCATTTTCAGTGATAATCTTCATGATTCTGCTGTTACAAGTGTGCAGAATCTCCGAAATCGCTGTTTTCGTGGTATTGAATGCGAAAAACACGTTTTCTGGTGTTTTCAGCACTCCACAGTGCGTTTGATATGCGGAAACTGCCATATCTTCGGTATCGTTGTTGTTTCCAGCTGAGATATGCATTATCAGTGATAATCTTCATGATTCTGCTGTTACAAGTGTGCAGAATCACCGAAATCGCTGTTTTCGCGCCATTCAATGCGAAAAACACGTTTGCTGGTGTTTTCAGCACTCCACAGTGCGTCTGATATGCGGAAACTGCCATATCTTCGGTATCGATGTTGTTTCCAGCTGAGATATGCATTATCAGTGATAATCTTCATAATTCTGCTGTTACAAGTGTGCAGAATCACCGAAATCGCTGTTTTCGTGCTTTTGAATGCGAAAAACACGTTTTCTGGTGTTTTCAACACTCCACAGTGCGTTTGATATGCGGAAACTGCGATATCTTCGGTATCGTTGTTGTTTCCAGCTGAGATATGCACTTTCAGTGATAATCTTCACGATTCTGCTGTTACAAGTGTGCAGAATCACCGAAAACGCTGTTTTCGTGCTTTTGAATGCGAAGAACACGTTTTCTGGTGTTTTCAGCACTCCACAGTGCGTTTGATACGCGGAAACTGCGATATCTTCGGTATCGTTGTTGTTTCCAGCTGAGATATGCACTTTCAGTGATAATCTTCACGATTCTGCTGTTACAAGTGTGCAGAATCACCGAAATCGCTGTTTTCGTGCTATTGAATGCGAAAAACACGTTTTCTGGTGTTTTCAGCACTCCACAGTGCGTTTGATATGCGGAAACTGCCATATCTTCGGTATCGTTGTTGTTTCCAGCTGAGATATGCATTATCAGTGATAATCTTCATAATTCTGCTGTTACAAGTGTGCAGAATCACCGAAATCGCTGTTTTCGTGCTTTTGAATGCGAAAAGCACGTTTTCTGGTGTTTTCAGCACTCCACAGTGCGTTTGATATGCGGAAGCTGCGATATCTTCGGTATCGTTGTTGTTTCCAGCTGAGATATGCACTTTCAGTGATAATCTTCACGATTCTGCTGTTACAAGTGTGCAGAATCACCGAAATCACTGTTTTCGTGCTTTTGAATGCGAAAAACACGTTTTCTGGTGTTTTCAACACTCCACAGTGCGTTTCATATGCGGAAACTGCCATATCTTCGGTATCGTTGTTGTTTCCAGCTGAGATATGCATTATCAGTGATAATCTTCATGATTCTGCTGTTACAAGTGTGCAGAATCACCGAAATCGCTGTTCTCGCGCTATTCAATGCGAAAAACACGTTTTCTGGTGTTTTCAGCACTCCACAGTGCGTTTGATATGCGGAAACTGCCATATCTTTGGTATCGTTGTTGTTTCCAGCTGAGATATGCATTTTCAGTGATAATCTTCACGATTCTGCTGTTACAAGTGTGCAGAATCACCGAAATCGCTGTTTTCGTGCTTTTGAATGCGAAAAACCCGTTTTCTGGTGTTTTCAGCACGCCACAGAGCGTTTGACATGCGGAAACTACGATATCTTCGGTATCGTTGTTGTTTCCACCTGAGATATGCATTTTCAGTGATAATCTTCATGATTCTGCTGTTACAAGTGTGCAGAATCACCGAAATCGCTGCTTTCGTGCTATTGAATGCGAAAAACACGTTTTCTGGTGTTTTCAGCACTCCACAGTGCGTTTGATATGCGGAAACTACGATATCTTCGGTATCGTTGTTGTTTCCAGCTGAGATATGCATTATCAGTGATAATCTTCATGATTCTGCTGTTACAAGTGTGCAGAATCACCGAAACCGCTGTTTTCGTGCATTTGAATGCGAAAAACACGTTTTCTGGTGTTTTCAGCACTCCACAGTGCGTTTGATATGCGCAAACTACGATATCTTCGGTATCGTTGTTGTTTCCAGCTGAGACATGCATTTTCAGTGATAATCTTCATGATTCTGCTGTTACAAGTGTGCAGAATCACCGAAATCGCTGTTTTCGTGCTTTTGAATGCGAAAAACACGTTTTCTGGTGTTTTCAGCACGCCACAGAGCGTTTGATATGCGGAAACTGCCATATCTTCGGTATCGTTGTTGTTTCCAGCTGAGATATGCATTTTCAGTAATAATCTTCACGATTCTGCTGTTACAAGTGTGCAGAATCACCGAAATCGCTGTTTTCGTGCTTTTGAATGCGAAAAACACGTTTTCTGGTGTTTTCAGCACTCCACAGTGCGTTTGATATGCGCAAACTACGATATCTTCGGTATCGTTGTTGTTTCAAGCTGAGACATGCATTTTCAGTGATAATCTTCATGATTCTGCTGTTACAAGTGTGCAGAATCACCGAAATCGCTGTTTTCGTGCTTTTGAATGCGAAAAACACGTTTTCTGGTGTTTTCAGCACTCCACAGTGCGTTTGATATGCGCAAACTACGATATCTTCGGTATCGTTGTTGTTTCCAGCTGAGATATGCACTTTCAGTGATAATCTTCACGATTCTGCTGTTACAAGTGTGCAGAATCACCGAAATCGCTGTTTTCGTGCTTTTGAATGCGAAAAGCACGTTTTCTGGTGTTTTCAGCACTCCACAGTGCGTTTGATATGCGGAAGCTGCGATATCTTCGGTATCGTTGTTGTTTCCAGCTGAGATATGCACTTTCAGTGATAATCTTCACGATTCTGCTGTTACAAGTTTGCAGAATCACCGAAATCGCTGTTTTCGTGCTATTGAAAGCGAAAAACACGTTTTCTGGTGTTTTCAGCACTCCACAGTGCGTTTGATATGCGGAAACTACGATATCTTCGGTATCGTTGTTGTTTCCAGCTGAGACATGCATCTTCAGTGATAATCTTCATGATTCTGCTGTTACAAGTGTGCAGAATCACCGAAATCGCTGTTTTCGTGCTTTTGAATGCGAATAACACGTTTTCTGGTGTTTTCAGCACTCCACAGTGCGTTCGATATGCGGAAACTACGATATCTTCGGTATCGTTCTTGTTTCCAGCTGAGACATGCATTTTCAGTGATAATCTTCATGATTCTGCTGTTACAAGTGTGCAGAATCACCGAAATCGCTGTTTTCGTGGTATTGAATGCGAAAAACACGTTTTCTGGTGTTTTCAGCACTCCACAGTGCGTTTGATATGCGGAAACTGCCATATCTTCGGTATCGTTGTTGTTTCCAGCTGAGATATGCACTTTCAGTGATAATCTTCACGATTCTGCTGTTACAAGTGTGCAGAATCACCGAAAACGCTGTTTTCGTGCTTTTGAATGCGAAAAACACGTTTGCTGGTGTTTTCAGCACTCCACAGTGCGTTTGATATGCGGAAGCTGCGATATCTTCGGTATCGTTGTTGTTTCCAGCTGAGTTATGCACTTTCAGTGATAATCTTCACGATTCTGCTGTTACAAGTGTGCAGAATCACCGAAATCGCTGTTTTCGTGCTTTTGAATGCGAAAAACACGTTTTCTGGTGTTTTCAGCACTCCACAGTGCGTTTGATATGCGGAAACTGCGATATCTTCGGTATCGTTGTTGTTTCCAGCTGAGATGTGCACTTTCAGTGATAATCTTCACGATTCTGCTGTTACAAGTGTGCAGAATCACCGAAATCGCTGTTTTCGTGCTATTGAATGCGAAAAACACGTTTTCTGGTGTTTTCAGCACTCCACAGTTCGTTTGATATGCGGAAACTGCGATATCTTCGGTATCGTTGTTGTTTCCAGCTGAGATATGCACTTTCAGTGATAATCTTCACGATTCTGCTGTTACAAGTGTGCAGAATCACCGAAATCGCTGTTTTCGCGCTATTCAATGCGAAAAACACGTTTTCTTGTGTTTTCAGCACTCCACAGTGCGTTTGATATGCGGAAACTGCGATATCTTCGGTATCGTTGTTGTTTCCAGCTGAGATATGCACTTTCAGTGATAATCTTCACGATTCTGCTGTTACAAGTGTGCAGAATCACCGAAATCGCTGTTTTCGTGCTATTGAATGCGAAAAACACGTTTTCTGGTGTTTTCAGCACTCCACAGTGCGTTTGATATGCGGAAACTGTCATATCTTCGGTATCGTTGTTGTTTCCAGCTGAGATATGCATTATCAGTGATAATCTTCATGGTTCTGCTGTTACAAGTGTGCAGAATCACCGAAATCGCTGTTTTCGTGCTATTGAATGCGAAAAACACGTTTTCTGGTGTTTTCAGCACTCCACAGTGCGTTTGATATGCGGAAACTACGATATCTTCGGTATCGTTGTTGTTTCCAGCTGAGATATGCATTATCAGTGATAATCTTCATGATTCTGCTGTTACAAGTGTGCAGAATCACCGAAATCGCTGTTTTCGTGCTTTTGAATGCGAAAAACACGTTTTCTGGTGTTTTCAGCACTACACAGTGCGTTTGATATGCGGAAACTACGATATCTTCGGTATCGTTGTTGTTTCCAGCTGAGATATGCACTTTCAGTGATAATCTTCACGATTCTGCTGTTACAAGTTTGCAGAATCACCGAAATCGCTGTTTTCGTGCTTTTGAATGCGAAAAACACGTTTTCTGGTGTTTTCAGCACTCCACAGTGCGTTTGATATGCGGAAACTACGATATCTTCGGTATCGTTGTTGTTTCCAGCTGAGATATGCATTATCAGTGATAATCTTCATGATTCTTCTGTTACAAGTGTGCAGAATCACCGAAATCGCTGTTTTCGTGCTATTGAATGCGAAAAACACGTTTTCTGCGGTTTTCAGCACTCCACAGTGCGTTTGATATGCGGAAACTACGATATCTTCGGTATCGTTGTTGTTTCCAGCTGAGATATGCATTTTCAGTGATAATCTTCATGATTCTGCTGTTACAAGTGTGCAGAATCACCGAAATCGCTGTTTTCGTGCTTTTGAATGCGAAAAACACGTTTTCTGGTGTTTTCAACACTCCACAGTGCGTTTGATATGCGGAAACTGCGATATCTTCGGTATCGTTGTTGTTTCCAGCTGAGATATGCACTTTCAGCGATAATCTTAACGATTCTGCTGTTACAAGTGTGCAGAATCACCGAAATCGCTGTTTTCGTGCTTTTGAATGCGAAAAACACGTTTTCTGGTGTTTTCAACACTCCACAGTGCGTTTGATATGCGGAAACTGCGATATCTTCGGTATCGTTGTTGTTTCCAGCTGAGATATGCACTTTCAGCGATAATCTTAACGATTCTGCTGTTACAAGTGTGCAGAATCACCGAAATCGCTGTTTTCGTGCTTTTGAATGCGAAAAACACGTTTTCTGGTGTTTTCAGCACTCCACAGTGCGTTTGATATGCGGAAACTACGATATCTTCGGTATCGTTGTTGTTTCCAGCTGAGATATGCACTTTCAGTGATAATCTTCACGATTCTGCTGTTACATGTGTGCAGAATCACCGAAATCGCTGTTTTCGTGCTTTTGAATGCGAAAAACACGTTTTCTGGTGTTTTCAACACTCCACAGTGCGTTTGATATGCGGAAACTGCGATATCTTCGGTATCGTTGTTGTTTCCAGCTGAGATATGCACTTTCAGTGATAATCTTCACGATTCTGCTGTTAGAAGTGTGCAGAATCACCGAAAACGCTGTTTTCGTGCTTTTGAATGCGAAAAACACGTTTTCTGGTGTATTCAGCACTCCACAGTGCGTTTGATATGCGGAAACTGCGATATCTTCGGTATCGTTGTTGTTTCCAGCTGAGATATGCACTTTCAGTGATAATCTTCACGATTCTGCTGTTACAAGTGTGCAGAATCACCGAAATCGCTGTTTTTGTGCTATTGAATGCGAAAAACACGTTTTCTGGTGTTTTCAGCACTCCACAGTGCGTTTGATATGCGGAAACTACGATATCTTCGGTATCGTTGTTGTTTCCAGCTGAGACATGCATTTTCAGTGATAATCTTCATGATTCTGCTGTTACAAGTGTGCAGAATCACCGAAATCGCTGTTTTCGTGCTATTGAATGCGAAAAACACGTTTTCTGGTGTTTTCAGCACTCCACAGTGCGTTTGATATGCGGAAACTGCAATATCTTCGGTATCGTTGTTGTTTCCAGCTGAGATATGCACTTTCAGTGATAATCTTCACGATTCTGCTGTTACAAGTGTGCAGAATCACCGAAATCGCTGTTTTCGCGCTTTTGAATGCGAAAAACACGTTTTCTGGTGTTTTCAACACTCCACAGTGCGTTTGATATGCGGAAACTGCGATATCTTCGGTATCGTTGTTGTTTCCAGCTGAGATATGCACTTTCAGCGATAATCTTAACGATTCTGCTGTAACAAGTGTGCAGAATCACCGAAATCGCTGTTTTCGTGCTTTTGAATGCGAAAAACACGTTTTCTGGTGTTTTCAACACTCCACAGTGCGTTTGATATGCGGAAACTGCGATATCTTCGGTATCGTTGTTGTTTCCAGCTGAGATATGCACTTTCAGCGATAATCTTAACGATTCTGCTGTTACAAGTGTGCAGAATCACCGAAATCGCTGTTTTCGTGCTTTTGAATGCGAAAAACACGTTTTCTGGTGTTTTCAGCACTCCACAGTGCGTTTGATATGAGGAAACTACGATATCTTCGGTATCGTTGTTGTTTCCAGCTGAGATATGCACTTTCAGTGATAATCTTCACGATTCTGCTGTTACAAGTGTGCAGAATCACCGAAATCGCTGTTTTCGTGCTTTTGAATGCGAAAAACAAGTTTTCTGGTGTTTTCAACACTCCACAGTGCGTTTGATATGCGGAAACTGCGATATCTTCGGTATCGTTGTTGTTTCCAGCTGAGATATGCACTTTCAGTGATAATCTTCACGATTCTGCTGTTAGAAGTGTGCAGAATCACCGAAAACGCTGTTTTCGTGCTTTTGAATGCGAAAAACACGTTTTCTGGTGTTTTCAGCACTCCACAGTGCGTTTGATATGCGGAAACTGCGATATCTTCGGTATCGTTGTTGTTTCCAGCTGAGATATGCACTTTCAGTGATAATCTTCACGATTCTGCTGTTACAAGTGTGCAGAATCACCGAAATCGCTGTTTTTGTGCTATTGAATGCGAAAAACACGTTTTCTGGTGTTTTCAGCACTCCACAGTGCGTTTGATATGCGGAAACTACGATATCTTCGGTATCGTTGTTGTTTCCAGCTGAGACATGCATTTTCAGTGATAATCTTCATGATTCTGCTGTTACAAGTGTGCAGAATCACCGAAATCGCTGTTTTCGTGCTATTGAATGCGAAAAACACGTTTTCTGGTGTTTTCAGCACTCCACAGTGCGTTTGATATGAGGAAACTACGATATCTTCGGTATCGTTGTTGTTTCCAGCTGAGATATGCACTTTCAGTGATAATCTTCTCGATTCTGCTGTTACAAGTGTGCAGAATCACCGAAATCGCTGTTTTCGCGCTATTCAATGCGAAAAACACGTTTTCTGGTGTTTTCAGCACTCCACAGTGCGTTTGATATGCGGAAACTACGATATCTTCGGTATCGTTGTTGTTTCCAGCTGAGATATGCATTTTCAGTGATAATCTTCATGATTCTGCTGTTACAAGTGTGCAGAATCACCGAAATCGCTGTTTTCGTGCTTTTGAATGCGAAAAACACGTTTTCTGGTGTTTTCAGCACTCCACAGTGCGTTTGATATGCGGAAACTACGCTATCTTCGGTATCGTTGTTGTTTCCAGCTGAGATATGCATTTTCAGTGATAATCTTCATGATTCTGCTGTTACAAGTGTGCAGAATCACCGAAATCGCTGTTTTCGTGCTTTTGAATGCGAAAAACACGTTTTCTGGTGTTTTCAACACTCCACAGTGCGTTTGATATGCGGAAACTGCGATATCTTCGGTATCGTTGTTGTTTCCAGCTGAGATATGCACTTTCAGCGATAATCTTAACGATTCTGCTGTTACAAGTGTGCAGAATCACCGAAATCGCTGTTTTCGTGCTTTTGAATGCGAAAAACACGTTTTCTGGTGTTTTCAACACTCCACAGTGCGTTTGATATGCGGAAACTGCGATATCTTCGGTATCGTTGTTGTTTCCAGCTGAGATATGCACTTTCAGCGATAATCTTAACGATTCTGCTGTTACAAGTGTGCAGAATCACCGAAATCGCTGTTTTCGTGCTTTTGAATGCGAAAAACACGTTTTCTGGTGTTTTCAACACTCCACAGTGCGTTTGATATGCGGAAACTGCGATATCTTCGGTATCGTTGTTGTTTCCAGCTGAGATATGCACTTTCAGTGATAATCTTCACGATTCTGCTGTTAGAAGTGTGCAGAATCACCGAAAACGCTGTTTTCGTGCTTTTGAATGCGAAAAACACGTTTTCTGGTGTATTCAGCACTCCACAGTGCGTTTGATATGCGGAAACTGCGATATCTTCGGTATCGTTGTTGTTTCCAGCTGAGATATGCATTATCAGTGATAATCTTCATGATTCTGCTGTTACAAGTGTGCAGAATCACCGAAATCGCTGTTTTCGTGCTTTTGAATGCGAAAAACACGTTTTCTGGTGTTTTCAGCACTCCACAGTGCGTTTGATATGCGGAAACTGCGATATCTTCGGTATCGTTGTTGTTTCCAGCTGAGATATGCACTTTCAGCGATAATCTTAACGATTCTGCTGTTACAAGTGTGCAGAATCACCGAAATCGCTGTTTTCGTGCTTTTGAATGCGAAAAACACGTTTTCTGGTGTTTTCAGCACTCCACAGTGCGTTTGATATGCGCAAACTACGATATCTTCGGTATCGTTGTTGTTTCCAGCTGAGACATGCATTTTCAGTGATAATCTTCATGATTCTGCTGTTACAAGTGTGCAGAATCACCGAAATCGCTGTTTTCGCGCTATTCAATGCGACAAACACGTTTTCTGGTGTTTTCAGCACTCCACAGTGCGTTTGATATGCGGAAACTACGATATCTTCGGTATCGTTGTTGTTTCCAGCTGAGATATGCATCTTCAGTGATAATCTTCATGATTCTGCTGTTACAAGTGTGCAGAATCACCGAAATCGCTGTTTTCGTGCTTTTGAATGCGAAAAACACGTTTTCTGGTGTTTTCAGCACTCCACAGTGCGTTTGATATGCGGAAACTACGCTATCTTCGGTATCGTTGTTGTTTCCAGCTGAGATATGCATTTTCAGTGATAATCTTCATGATTCTGCTGTAACAAGTGTGCAGAATCACCGAAATCGCTGTTTTCGTGCTTTTGAATGCGAAAAACACGTTTTCTGGTGTTTTCAGCACTCCACAGTGCGTTTGATATGCGCAAACTACGATATCTTCGGTATCGTTGTTGTTTCCAGCTGAGACATGCATTTTCAGTGATAATCTTCATGATTCTGCTGTTACAAGTGTGCAGAATCACCGAAATCGCTGTTTTCGCGCTATTCAATGCGAAAAACACGTTTTCTGGTGTTTTCAGCACTCCACAGTGCGTTTGATATGCGGAAACTACGATATCTTCGGTATCGTTGTTGTTTCCAGCTGAGATATGCATTTTCAGTGATAATCTTCATGATTCTGCTGTTACAAGTGTGCAGAATCACCGAAATCGCTGTTTTCGTGCTTTTGAATGCGAAAAACACGTTTTCTGGTGTTTTCAACACTCCACAGTGCGTTTGATATGCGGAAACTGCGATATCTTCGGTATCGTTGTTGTTTCCAGCTGAGATATGCACTTTCAGCGATAATCTTAACGATTCTGCTGTTACAAGTGTGCAGAATCACCGAAATCGCTGTTTTCGTGCTTTTGAATGCGAAAAACACGTTTTCTGGTGTTTTCAACACTCCACAGTGCGTTTGATATGCGGAAACTGCGATATCTTCGGTATCGTTGTTGTTTCCAGCTGAGATATGCACTTTCAGCGATAATCTTAACGATTCTGCTGTTACAAGTGTGCAGAATCACCGAAATCGCTGTTTTCGTGCTTTTGAATGCGAAAAACACGTTTTCTGGTGTTTTCAACACTCCACAGTGCGTTTGATATGCGGAAACTGCGATATCTTCGGTATCGTTGTTGTTTCCAGCTGAGATATGCACTTTCAGCGATAATCTTAACGATTCTGCTGTTACAAGTGTGCAGAATCACCGAAATCGCTGTTTTCGTGCTTTTGAATGCGAAAAACACGTTTTCTGGTGTTTTCAGCACTCCACAGTGCGTTTGATATGCGGAAACTACGATATCTTCGGTATCGTTGTTGTTTCCAGCTGAGATATGCACTTTCAGTGATAATCTTCACGATTCTGCTGTTACAAGTGTGCAGAATCACCGAAATCGCTGTTTTCGTGCTTTTGAATGCGAAAAACACGTTTTCTGGTGTTTTCAACACTCCACAGTGCGTTTGATATGCGGAAACTGCGATATCTTCGGTATCGTTGTTGTTTCCAGCTGAGATATGCACTTTCAGTGATAATCTTCACGATTCTGCTGTTAGAAGTGTGCAGAATCACCGAAAACGCTGTTTTCGTGCTTTTGAATGCGAAAAACACGTTTTCTGGTGTTTTCAGCACTCCACAGTGCGTTTGATATGCGGAAAATGCGATATCTTCGGTATCGTTGTTGTTTCCAGCTGAGATATGCACTTTCAGCGATAATCTTAACGATTCTGCTGTTACAAGTGTGCAGAATCACCGAAATCGCTGTTTTCGTGCTTTTGAATGCGAAAAACACGTTTTCTGGTGTTTTCAACACTCCACAGTGCGTTTGATATGCGGAAACTGCGATATCTTCGGTATCGTTGTTGTTTCCAGCTGAGATATGCACTTTCAGCGATAATCTTAACGATTCTGCTGTTACAAGTGTGCAGAATCACCGAAATCGCTGTTTTCGTGCTTTTGAATGCGAAAAACACGTTTTCTGGTGTTTTCAGCACTCCACAGTGCGTTTGATATGCGGAAACTACGATATCTTCGGTATCGTTGTTGTTTCCAGCTGAGATATGCACTTTCAGTGATAATCTTCACGATTCTGCTGTTACATGTGTGCAGAATCACCGAAATCGCTGTTTTCGTGCTTTTGAATGCGAAAAACACGTTTTCTGGTGTTTTCAACACTCCACAGTGCGTTTGATATGCGGAAACTGCGATATCTTCGGTATCGTTGTTGTTTCCAGCTGAGATATGCACTTTCAGTGATAATCTTCACGATTCTGCTGTTAGAAGTGTGCAGAATCACCGAAAACGCTGTTTTCGTGCTTTTGAATGCGAAAAACACGTTTTCTGGTGTATTCAGCACTCCACAGTGCGTTTGATATGCGGAAACTGCGATATCTTCGGTATCGTTGTTGTTTCCAGCTGAGATATGCATTATCAGTGATAATCTTCATGATTCTGCTGTTACAAGTGTGCAGAATCACCGAAATCGCTGTTTTCGTGCTTTTGAATGCGAAAAACACGTTTTCTGGTGTTTTCAGCACTCCACAGTGCGTTTGATATGCGGAAACTGCGATATCTTCGGTATCGTTGTTGTTTCCAGCTGAGATATGCACTTTCAGTGATAATCTTCACGATTCTGCTGTTAGAAGTGTGCAGAATCACCGAAAACGCTGTTTTCGTGCTTTTGAATGCGAAAAACACGTTTTCTGGTGTTTTCAGCACTCCACAGTGCGTTTGATATGCGGAAACTACGATATCTTCGGTATCGTTGTTGTTTCCAGCTGAGATATGCATCTTCAGTCATAATCTTCATGATTCTGCTGTTACAAGTGTGCAGAATCACCGAAATCGCTGTTTTCGTGCTTTTGAATGCGAAAAACACGTTTTCTGGTGTTTTCAGCACTCCACAGTGCGTTTGATATGCGGAAACTACGCTATCTTCGGTATCGTTGTTGTTTCCAGCTGAGATATGCATTTTCAGTGATAATCTTCATGATTCTGCTGTTACAAGTGTGCAGAATCACCGAAATCGCTGTTTTCGTGCTTTTGAATGCGAAAAACACGTTTTCTGGTGTTTTCAGCACTCCACAGTGCGTTTGATATGCGCAAACTACGATATCTTCGGTATCGTTGTTGTTTCCAGCTGAGACATGCATTTTCAGTGATAATCTTCATGATTCTGCTGTTACAAGTGTGCAGAATCACCGAAATCGCTGTTTTCGCGCTATTCAATGCGAAAAACACGTTTTCTGGTGTTTTCAGCACTCCACAGTGCGTTTGATATGCGGAAACTACGATATCTTCGGTATCGTTGTTGTTTCCAGCTGAGATATGCATTTTCAGTGATAATCTTCATGATTCTGCTGTTACAAGTGTGCAGAATCACCGAAATCGCTGTTTTCGTGCTTTTGAATGCGAAAAACACGTTTTCTGGTGTTTTCAACACTCCACAGTGCGTTTGATATGCGGAAACTGCGATATCTTCGGTATCGTTGTTGTTTCCAGCTGAGATATGCACTTTCAGCGATAATCTTAACGATTCTGCTGTTACAAGTGTGCAGAATCACCGAAATCGCTGTTTTCGTGCTTTTGAATGCGAAAAACACGTTTTCTGGTGTTTTCAACACTCCACAGTGCGTTTGATATGCGGAAACTGCGATATCTTCGGTATCGTTGTTGTTTCCAGCTGAGATATGCACTTTCAGCGATAATCTTAACGATTCTGCTGTTACAAGTGTGCAGAATCACCGAAATCGCTGTTTTCGTGCTTTTGAATGCGAAAAACACGTTTTCTGGTGTTTTCAACACTCCACAGTGCGTTTGATATGCGGAAACTGCGATATCTTCGGTATCGTTGTTGTTTCCAGCTGAGATATGCACTTTCAGCGATAATCTTAACGATTCTGCTGTTACAAGTGTGCAGAATCACCGAAATCGCTGTTTTCGTGCTTTTGAATGCGAAAAACACGTTTTCTGGTGTTTTCAGCACTCCACAGTGCGTTTGATATGCGGAAACTACGATATCTTCGGTATCGTTGTTGTTTCCAGCTGAGATATGCACTTTCAGTGATAATCTTCACGATTCTGCTGTTACAAGTGTGCAGAATCACCGAAATCGCTGTTTTCGTGCTTTTGAATGCGAAAAACACGTTTTCTGGTGTTTTCAACACTCCACAGTGCGTTTGATATGCGGAAACTGCGATATCTTCGGTATCGTTGTTGTTTCCAGCTGAGATATGCACTTTCAGTGATAATCTTCACGATTCTGCTGTTAGAAGTGTGCAGAATCACCGAAAACGCTGTTTTCGTGCTTTTGAATGCGAAAAACACGTTTTCTGGTGTTTTCAGCACTCCACAGTGCGTTTGATATGCGGAAAATGCGATATCTTCGGTATCGTTGTTGTTTCCAGCTGAGATATGCACTTTCAGCGATAATCTTAACGATTCTGCTGTTACAAGTGTGCAGAATCACCGAAATCGCTGTTTTCGTGCTTTTGAATGCGAAAAACACGTTTTCTGGTGTTTTCAACACTCCACAGTGCGTTTGATATGCGGAAACTGCGATATCTTCGGTATCGTTGTTGTTTCCAGCTGAGATATGCACTTTCAGCGATAATCTTAACGATTCTGCTGTTACAAGTGTGCAGAATCACCGAAATCACTGTATTCGTGCTTTTGAATGCGAAAAACACGTTTTCTGGTGTTTTCAGCACTCCACAGTGCGTTTGATATGCGGAAACTGCGATATCTTCGGTATCGTTGTTGTTTCCAGCTGAGATATGCACTTTCAGTGATAATCTTCACGATTCTGCTGTTACAAGTGTGCAGAATCACCGAAATCGCTGTTTTCGTGCTTTTGAATGCGAAAAACACGTTTTTTGGTGTTTTCAGCACTCCACAGTGCGTTTGATATGCGCAAACTACGATATCTTCGGTATCGTTGTTGTTTCCAGCTGAGACATGCATTTTCAGTGATAATCTTCATGATTCTGCTGTTACAAGTGTGCAGAATCACCGAAATCGCGGTTTTCGCGCTATTCAATGCGAAAAACACGTTTTCTGGTGTTTTCAGCACTCCACAGTGCGTTTGATATGCGGAAACTACGATATCTACGGTATCGTTGTTGTTTCCAGCTGAGATATGCATCTTCAGTGATAATCTTCATGATTCTGCTGTTACAAGTGTGCAGAATCACCGAAATCGCTGTTTTCGTGCTTTTGAATGCGAAAAACACGTTTTCTGGTGTTTTCAGCACTCCACAGTGCGTTTGATATGCGGAAACTACGCTATCTTCGGTATCGTTGTTGTTTCCAGCTGAGATATGCATTTTCAGTGATAATCTTCATGATTCTGCTGTTACAAGTGTGCAGAATCACCGAAATCGCTGTTTTCGTGCTTTTGAATGCGAAAAACACGTTTTCTGGTGTTTTCAACACTCCACAGTGCGTTTGATATGCGGAAACTGCGATATCTTCGGTATCGTTGTTGTTTCCAGCTGAGATATGCACTTTCAGCGATAATCTTAACGATTCTGCTGTTACAAGTGTGCAGAATCACCGAAATCGCTGTTTTCGTGCTTTTGAATGCGAAAAACACGTTTTCTGGTGTTTTCAACACTCCACAGTGCGTTTGATATGCGGAAACTGCGATATCTTCGGTATCGTTGTTGTTTCCAGCTGAGATATGCACTTTCAGTGATAATCTTCACGATTCTGCTGTTACAAGTGTGCAGAATCACCGAAATCTCTGTTTACGTGCTTTTGAATGCGAAAAACACGTTTTCTGGTGTTTTCAGCACTCCACAGTGCGTTTGATATGCGCAAACTACGATATCTTCGGTATCGTTGTTGTTTCCAGCTGAGACATGCATTTTCAGTGATAATCTTCATGATTCTGCTGTTACAAGTGTGCAGAATCACCGAAATCGCTGTTTTCGCGCTATTCAATGCGAAAAACACGTTTTCTGGTGTTTTCAGCACTCCACAGTGCGTTTGATATGCGGAAACTACGATATCTACGGTATCGTTGTTGTTTCCAGCTGAGATATGCATCTTCAGTGATAATCTTCATGATTCTGCTGTTACAAGTGTGCAGAATCACCGAAATCGCTGTTTTCGTGCTTTTGAATGCGAAAAACACGTTTTCTGGTGTTTTCAACACTCCACAGTGCGTTTCATATGCGGAAACTGCGATATCTTCGGTATCGTTGTTGTTTCCAGCTGAGATATGCACTTTCAGTGATAATCTTCATGATTCTGCTGTTACAAGTGTGCAGAATCACCGAAATCGCTGTTCTCGCGCTATTCAATGCGAAAAACACGTTTTCTGGTGTTTTCAGCACTCCACAGTGCGTTTGATACGCGGAAACTGCCATATCTTCGGTATCGTTGCTGTTTCCAGCTGAGATATGCATTTTCAGTGATAATCTTCACGATTCTGCTGTTACAAGTGTGCAGAATCACCGAAATCGCTGTTTTCGTGCTTTTGAATGCGAAAAACACGTTTTCTGGTGTTTTCAGCACGCCACAGAGCGTTTGATATGCGGAAACTGCCATATCTTCGGTATCGTTGTTGTTTCCAGCTGAGATATGCATTTTCAGTGATAATCTTCACGATTTCACTGTTACAAGTGTGCAGAATCACCGAAATCGCTGTTTTCGCGCTATTCAATGCGAAAAACACGTTTTCTGGTGTTTTCAGCACTCCACAGTGCGTTTGATATGCGGAAACTACGATATCTTCGGTATCGTTGTTGTTTCCAGCTGAGATATGCATTTTCAGTGATAATCTTCATGATTCTGCTGTTACAAGTGTGCAGAATCACCGAAATCGCTGTTTTCGTGCTTTTGAATGCGAAAAACACGTTTTCTGGTGTTTTCAGCACTCCACAGTGCGTTTGATATGCGCAAACTACGATATCTTCGGTATCGTTGTTGTTTCCAGCTGAGACATGCATTTTCAGTGATAATCTTCATGATTCTGCTGTTACAAGTGTGCAGAATCACCGAAATCGCTGTTTTCGCGCTATTCAATGCGAAAAACACGTTTTCTGGTGTTTTCAGCACTCCACAGTGCGTTTGATATGCGGAAACTACGATATCTTCGGTATCGTTGTTGTTTCCAGCTGAGATATGCATTTTCAGTGATAATCTTCATGATTCTGCTGTTACAAGTGTGCAGAATCACCGAAATCGCTGTTTTCGTGCTTTTAAATGCGAAAAACACGTTTTCTGGTGTTTTCAACACTCCACAGTGCGTTTGATATGCGGAAACTGCGATATCTTCGGTATCGTTGTTGTTTCCAGCTGAGATATGCACTTTCAGCGATAATCTTAACGATTCTGCTGTTACAAGTGTGCAGAATCACCGAAATCACTGTATTCGTGCTTTTGAATGCGAAAAACACGTTTTCTGGTGTTTTCAGCACTCCACAGTGCGTTTGATATGCGGAAACTGCGATATCTTCGGTATCGTTGTTGTTTCCAGCTGAGATATGCACTTTCAGTGATAATCTTCACGATTCTGCTGTTACAAGTGTGCAGAATCACCGAAATCGCTGTTTTCGTGCTTTTGAATGCGAAAAACACGTTTTCTGGTGTTTTCAGCACTCCACAGTGCGTTTGATATGCGGAAACTACGATATCTTCGGTATCGTTGTTGTTTCCAGCTGAGATATGCACTTTCAGTGATAATCTTCACGATTCTGCTGTTACAAGTGTGCAGAATCACCGAAATCTCTGTTTACGTGCTTTTGAATGCGAAAAACACGTTTTCTGGTGTTTTCAGCACTCCACAGTGCGTTTGATATGCGCAAACTACGATATCTTCGGTATCGTTGTTGTTTCCAGCTGAGACATGCATTTTCAGTGATAATCTTCATGATTCTGCTGTTACAAGTGTGCAGAATCACCGAAATCGCTGTTTTCGCGCTATTCAATGCGAAAAACACGTTTTCTGGTGTTTTCAGCACTCCACAGTGCGTTTGATATGCGGAAACTACGATATCTACGGTATCGTTGTTGTTTCCAGCTGAGATATGCATCTTCAGTGATAATCTTCATGATTCTGCTGTTACAAGTGTGCAGAATCACCGAAATCGCTGTTTTCGTGCTTTTGAATGCGAAAAACACGTTTTCTGGTGTTTTCAACACTCCACAGTGCGTTTCATATGCGGAAACTGCGATATCTTCGGTATCGTTGTTGTTTCCAGCTGAGATATGCACTTTCAGTGATAATCTTCATGATTCTGCTGTTACAAGTGTGCAGAATCACCGAAATCGCTGTTCTCGCGCTATTCAATGCGAAAAACACGTTTTCTGGTGTTTTCAGCACTCCACAGTGCGTTTGATATGCGGAAACTGCCATATCTTCGGTATCGTTGCTGTTTCCAGCTGAGATATGCATTTTCAGTGATAATCTTCACGATTCTGCTGTTACAAGTGTGCAGAATCACCGAAATCGCTGTTTTCGTGCTTTTGAATGCGAAAAACACGTTTTCTGGTGTTTTCAGCACGCCACAGAGCGTTTGATATGCGGAAACTGCCATATCTTCGGTATCGTTGTTGTTTCCAGCTGAGATATGCATTTTCAGTGATAATCTTCACGATTTCACTGTTACAAGTGTGCAGAATCACCGAAATCGCTGTTTTCGCGCTATTCAATGCGAAAAACACGTTTTCTGGTGTTTTCAGCACTCCACAGTGCGTTTGATATGCGGAAACTACGATATCTTCGGTATCGTTGTTGTTTCCAGCTGAGATATGCATCTTCAGTGATAATCTTCATGATTCTGCTGTTACAAGTGTGCAGAATCACCGAAATCGCTGTTTTCGTGCTTTTGAATGCGAAAAACACGTTTTCTGGTGTTTTCAGCACTCCACAGTGCGTTTGATATGCGGAAACTACGCTATCTTCGGTATCGTTGTTGTTTCCAGCTGAGATATGTGTCACGTCCCGGTTTCCGTCGCGGTTGTCGGAAAGGGGGAACTTGACACTATTTCAATCCTTTTTGAGTCACGCAGCGCTTACGTCTGCGTCTACTCGGGAATAACTGCGCGCACTTCACTTTCCGTGATACTTACCGAATATAACGTTGAAACGTTGCGGCACTGCAACAGGTCGAGTTGGAATCCTTCGGGTTGAATGCGGTTGGTATATTTCAGTAGCGCGCACTCGGTTAGAAATCGGAATGATTAGATTTGCAATTATACTATTATGTATATATATTTTAATATAATAAATGATTATGGAATACAATGGACTTATGATTTAACAATACAGGATATAGGATTATAGAATATAAGAATACAAGATATAGAAATACTAGATATAGAAATACTAGGTACAAGATATAGAATCACTAGAGATAGAATCGCGGCGATGTGAGCTCCACGAGCTCCGGACTGAGACTGGCCGGTGAGCGCGCGTGCGTCGGAGAGCGAGCGTCGACTGGGGGAATGGCTTACTTATAGTAATAGGATATAGGAGCGGGGAATGGTGGAGTTTGTCTGGAGGAGATTAGGACACGTGTGGTTTGGACCGTGGGAGTCAGGATGTTTACGAGATAACAGAGGAATGCGATAAGGAGAGGCCTGGGAATCGGGACACGTGCATGATGACGTCATAGGATTGGTATGTGGCGGGAGATTAGGTCTGGCGGTCGGCGGATGTTTTGGGAGATAAGGAGTTGGAATATAATACGAGTGTGGGAATGGAATGTGTTTGGCTTGGTGGTTTAGTCTGGGAGGTTCGGTTTATGTTTATGTGATAACGAGCTTGGGAAAGGAATTGGATTATCAGGGAATGCTTCTAGAATGATCTAGATTGTTCTAGAAGGTTCTGGAAGCTTCTGGAAGGATGACGTAGGGGCTGGTAGTAGGATGTAGCGGGAGTAAAGGCGCGCTTATGACTATGCTTAGGATTAAGGGCGCGCTTATGACTACTATGCTTATCGTATATATGTGTGTATGTATATATATGCTTATGACTAATTCCAACGTCGCTTGCCGACGTAACACCTCCCCCCCTGGGTGAGAAAATTCATGGAAAATGAATTTTCTAGTCGGGTTTACTAGAGAGTTTTTGTTATTCGGGTGAGAGTGTTCGTTGGAATGGGGCACTGTGTGAGTGTTCTAATGAAATTCACTATGGAGTTTGAAACTCGGGTATAAGCGTTCGGGGGTGCACTGGATTTCTGCTTCGGTGGGCTGCTTTTCTGGATCTTCTGGCTTGGGGTTGGGTTGGTTTCGGGTTTGTTCGGGGTTGGTTTGGGTGGCTGTGATTTCGCCATCGGTTTTCCTCTGGCTGAGGAACAGGAAGAAGTGTGTGAGGGAGCTCCATACGGCTCCCAATAGGTGCAGGCTCCATCCGTATACTGAGTGTAGTGCTATCCCGTTGATGATCGTGCTGACGGCGGCTTTGATGACTCGGATTGCGAGGTAGATGCCCATAATGCCAGCGGTGAATGATCCGAATGCGACGAATCCGGACCAGATTCGTCTTCCAGTGGATTCTGCTAGCTTTTTCAACGTTGTTTCGTCGAAAAGGTTGTACAGCTGAAGGGCTTGTGAGCTGTATTCCCGGCCGGTAACTCCTTGAGCTAGAGAGTTCACGATGGCGGGTCTTTCGATAGGGAACATTATGTGTTCCTTTAGCTTTGCCAGGTCCTCTGGTGAATAGATACCTCCGTCTGCCAGGTTATGTGGGTTGACGTATTTCCAGGTTGCCTTGGTAAGTGGCTTCAGCGGTGTTGGCGGTAGACTTTCCACAGGTTTTGGTGTTAGCTTGTACCATAGGCCATGGATTTTGAACATATTCGGCATGAGTTCGCTGCAGTCTTTCCTCGTGCCTGAGCGCGTTAGTATGTGGTGAATCGGCGTAATAAACAATGACGTGTTTTTGTATGTTACAGGCAACTCGTCGTAACAGGTGTCTGTGTGCCTCACTTGGCAGACAACCGGAATGCATTTGACTATGTGGATAACTTCGCCCGATGCGATTGCCATGAATCCGTGTTCCCTGGCAATTGTCCTTGCTACTTCGGCTGGGGCGACATGAATAAGTGTGAGTGCGTTATGCAGAATCTGTCGTTCTAATGCGCACTTTTGTTTTATTACGTCCCGATATAACTGTATTATCTGTGTTTTTAGGTGCTTCTCTACGTATACGAATTTGGAATTCACGTATGCGAAGATGTCGAGGTTGTTAATTGCGATGGATGTCCTGGTTTTGAAGTGTCCTTCTTTCTCCGTCTCGAGAATGAAGAGCTTGGGATGTTCGGTATGTATCAATGTGTATCCACAGACCTTCGTACTGGTTGTTCTGGCAAGGGCGAATGTAGTTCCTTGCGATGTGACCGAGTAGAGGGATAACCCTTGGTTGTCTTCGTCTTCTACTAGTGTTGCTTTACCTTCGTAGAGGACGTCGTAATTGTTGAATTTGCAGTAGTCTGTGGGTGAGTTGTCCCAGTAGGAGAATCCATCTTCGGAGTCCAGGCAGGATCCTTGTTGGACTAGGCATCGTTGGCCAGATTGCATGATGATTTCGTTGGTGGCGAGTTTGACGGCTGCCATATGGGTGCGTATTTTTATACGGATGACAGCTTGAACGACTACGCTGTTCCAGGTGCCGTATGGATCGCTGAACGTGGAGCCGTAGCATGTGCCGTCGTTATCGATTTTTCCTGACAGGGTGAGGCTTCGGGTTGTGGAAGAGTTTGTAACAACGCCTGTGATCTGTGCCGATGGGGTGACGTATAGTGTGCCGGTACGGTGTAGCATCTGGCACGCGTCTCTCGGGATGTTCATTAGGTAAATTTGCCGTCCGTTGTTGACTGCGGAGACGTGTGAATGCATGCCGCAGTGGAAGATTGTTCTGTCGATTTCCACGTGGCATTGTGTGGCCTCGGCGGTTTGAAATTCGGACAGTTGCAGTAATTGGATTGCCCTTTCCTTGACGATGGGTGACTTTTCTTCCGTCTCGCAGTTGAGTGGGTCGATTGCGGAGAATGTTGAGACGTTTAGTGTCGGGCCGCTGCAGTCGTAACCGATAAGTGCGGCTGTTTGCGTAATGAAGAGGCAGAATGTGGTAGCTCGTAGATCCATGTTGTTCGGTTGGTTGCACTTTACTGAGTACTCTTGGCGGATCTCGTTGGCTGTTTTATACCCGGGTTTGTTTTGCTTCAGATATGATACGGTGGATGTGTTGGATAATTGTGACGAAGTTCTTGGTGTAGTCGGGGGTGGTATTTTCGCATGCTTAAGCTTATTTACATGTACAATCTTTGTTTTGCTATTGCTAAGGCGCAATCGCACGTTTGTGTTATTTAATACATCGACGATAACGTAGGGGCCCGAATATTGCGCGTCGAACTTGCCTTTCCTGGGTTCTTTTAGGAGTAGAACCCTGTCACCGACTAGGAATTTCTGGTTGTTTACCTTCCTGTCGTAGTACTGCTTCGAACGGTTTTTCGCAGCGTTTAGGTTTTCATGGGCTAGCCTTTGGGAAGTTGCAATTTTATCTTGCAGATTTTGTAAATAGGAATTGTACGATTCATTTTCTAGCGTGGTTTGCGTAGCGTCTGCTGTCGGTACGCGGGCTTTATTTCCAAAGACTAACTCATGAGGAGTGAAGAGCGTACCCTCGTGCACGCTGGTGTTATAGCTGAACATTGCGCAGTTCAGCCACTCGTCCCAATTATTGCGCGATACGTAATGCTTTAGGTATTCGGTCAGTACATGGTGTGATCGCTCTATAGAGCCGTTAGTCTGGGGGTGGAATGCCGTTGCTTTAAATTGTTGAATTTTGAACCGTTTCGCAACCGCGCGCATGAGTGCACTTGTGAAGTTCGTTCCCTGATCCGTTAGGATGGCTTTAGGAGTGCCGAATCGGCAGATAAGCGTATTAATGAAGGCGTCAGCAGTTTCTGTCGTGGTGATGGATTTGAGGGGAGCTGCTAAGGAATATTTCGTTAATAGATCTTGCATCGTCAATATGTACTGATTCCCGGAGGGTGTGGTGGGTAGAGGTCCGACTACGTCTAAAGATATTTTGTCGAACGCGCGTCCTGGCGTGTCTGTCAATGTCATGGGGACTCGTGTTTTCACGCGGGTAAGCTTTTGTAGTTGGCAGTCTCGGCACGTGTTTATGAAGTTCGCGATGTCGGATTTCATCGAAGGCCAAAAGTATTTCTCGCGGACGCGTCTAAATGTTTTCGTTATGCCTTTATGTCCTGCGTACGCGGAGATATGGTTCTCTGATATAATTGCTTGTCTTTGTTCCTCGGATGGGATTCGTGTTTCGTTGGAACAGGCGAGGATGTTTGTGTTAGTTCCCGTAAACAATTCCGACAGCGATTCGCGAATGGTGCTCCAGGGTGTTTCGTCTATCGCGGTACGTGAGATGCTGATTGACGGTAAGTCTAATTCTACTACTGCGTCGCGCAGTGCTCTGAGGCACTCTATTAGGTCTTCGTGTTCGGCTGTGTGTGCGGGAGTTGGCTTTACGGGTAATTGAATCAAGGTGTATCTTCCCGTTTGAGTTACTTTTGCTCTGCCGATTGTCGCGTTTGCTATCGTCGGAAGTCGGTTGTGTAAAAGGAGATCGGTGGCTCCTGCGTCGATGGGTTGGTTGTCCAACGTCATAAAACAAGCTAGGTTGTCGTTTCTCATTATCAATCTGTCTCTGGAATATTTTATTATTGAACGTGGCGTCTCGGTCATGTCGCTGTCTGACTCTAGATGTGTCTCTACGTGCTGTTCGGGGAGGATTGGAGGGGTTGGAGATGGAGGCGATTGAGGAAACTGCGCATCGCTTGATGTGGAGGGTATGTCTACAGGCCGATGTTGGGATTCGAAAATAGGAATGTCGGAGGAGTCAGAGGAAACAGGGAGGACAGTGCTTGTGTCCGGATTTCGCGAAAGTGCATCCGCGTTAACATTACGCTTACCGGCCTTGTAGACGACTTTGTATTCGTATTCTGCGAGCTTCAATCTCCATCTCAGGAGTCGCGAGGAGGGATCCTTCACCGAATGCATCCACACGAGCGGTTGGTGGTCGGTGATTAGGGTGAACGATTTACCGTAAACGTATGGCCTAAAGTGTTGTACGGCATATATGATAGCTAGGCACTCCTTTTCTATTGTGGAGTAATTCAGTTCAGCCCCGTGTAGCAGTCTAGAGGCGTACGCTATAGGCCGATCCTGACCTATTGGACCTTGACTTAAAATGCCGCCGACGGCGTATCCGGACGCGTCGGTGGTGATATGGAACGTTTCAGAGAAATCTGGGTAGCGCAACACTGGTTCGGTGCAGAGTGCGTTGCGCAATGTCTCGAAGGCACGCTCTTGTGCTGCGGACCATTCGAATTTAGTGTCCTTACGTAGTAAGGCTGTTAAGGGTTTAGTGATATGCGAAAATTTGTCGATGAACCGGCGGTAATAACCGGCTAGACCCAGAAATTCCCTTACAGTTTTGGCGTTTTTAGGACGCGGGAAATTCCTTACGGCGGAGACTTTTGTCGGACAGGGCTTTACTCCTTCGTCACTTATTATGTGACCCAGGTAGGCTACTTCCCGACGGAGGAAACTGCATTTCGACGGCTGCAGCTTCAAGTTGGCGCGGCGCAGTCTCTCGGCGAGACGATTAAATTTGGCATTATGTTCGGATATGGAGCTGGCGTAGATAACGATATCGTCAAGATAGACGAACAATTCGGTGCCTTGGAGGCCGGAGAGGATGGAATCCATTAGCCGTTGGAACGTCGCTGGGGCGTTGCGGAGGCCGAATGGCATGCGGTTAAACTCATAGTGGCCGAAGGGTGTCGAGAACGCTGTCTTCTCGGCATCCTTTTCATCCATGCCGATTTGGTGAAAACCGGAAGCAAGGTCAAATGTTGAGAAATATTTGGCGCTACCGAGTTGGTCTAATATCTCCACTATGCTCGGCAGTGGGTACGCGTCCGCGATGGTCTTTTCGTTAAGAGAACGGTAATCGATGACCATTCTCCATTTCTTCTTACCTTGCTCGTCCGATTTCTTCGGCACGATCCACAAGGGGGAATTATAAGGCGATGTGGATGGACTTACAATGTCGTTCTCCAATAATTCCTTCATTTGTCTATCGATCTCCTCCTTGTGGATCGGTGGGTAACGGTATTGCTTTACGTGGATTGGCCGTTGGTCGGTCGCAGGTATTTTATGCGTTACAGCCGAGGTCTTGCCCAAGTATTCCCCGGGGAGATGGAAGATATCGCTGTGCTCCGCGATGAGGCATTTCACATGCTCGCATTCTTCCGGATTGAGATCGTCGGTGCTAATTATGCCCGCTATCTCTGCTTCGCGCTCTGCGTGAGATTTGGTATTTTTAATGGCGTGAATCGATGTTGATCCAGACGACCGATCAACATCCGTGGGTGTTTGGGAGACAGCGATAACTTCCATTATCTCCACGGTTGGGGTTCGGAATGTTATCGTCGCCTCGGATTGGTTTACGCAACGGATACACACCGTGCCGTTGATATTTTTGACCAGGGAGTCATATACAATTACACCGGGTGCTATCTCTTGCCGCGGGAGATAGCCGATATCGGGCCCAACGGCTCCGATTACCATTGCCTGGGCGGTACGTGCATTGATAGTACACGTATCGGATTCGGTGTGAGCTGGCTTAGATATCGCGCGTTTCGTATTACCCGCACGCGTATCGGATTTAGTAGGCCGAGTGTTATGAATCGCGTTGTTCGCGCGCGTATCGGATTTAGTAGGCCGTGGATTATATTTCGCGTCGTCTACGCGTGTATCGGATTTAGTAGATTGTCGATTATGTTTCGCGTCGTTCGCGCGCGTATCGGATTTAGTAAGTTGTGGATTATGTTTCGCGTCGCGCGGAGTCGCGTTCGCGAAGGGTATTTCTAGCCCTTTCCAAAGTACACGCCGTTTGGTGTACGAAATTTCCGCGCCTTCCTCGAGGAAGCTTGCACCTAGGATACCATCTGTCGCGATGGGGAAATCGTTGGGTACGACGTGGAACCTTATTATGGTCCCATAGATCTCCGCGTCGGTGGATCCCAGGGTTTGAACGGTACCGGCGGTTATACCGGAAATTTGGATCCTGTCCGTAACGTTCACCGGTGTCGCGGGTTGTAGCGCGGAAATTTTTACGAGGTTTGGTTCCGCTCCCGTGTCGATCATCAGTGTGATGTCGCGAAGGAATCCGGGGGATTGGATATTTACGTGAGGGACTTTGATACCTTTGTTTAGGCGGATTCTCGCGATTCTGTTATCACGACGTTCCGGACCGGTTTTTGTGGCGACGCCTCTCGTCTGCGGTCCGGGTTTGACGAGAGGGTCTGCTCGTTTCCCTGGTTTCTTTTATTGTTGTATTCACGTTTCCTGCATTCGTGGATATCGTGGCCAGGATTTTTGCAATATAAGCAGGTCTTCGTTGGCCTGCTGGGTTGGCGAGAATCGCGTTGGTATTGGGGCTCGCGGTAATCACGTCGCGGTAGGTCGTAATTATCGCGGTAAGAACGCGATGGCTCAGGTGGCCCGCGATAAGAGCTGCGTTCCGAAGGTCTCGTTTCTTCCGGGAAGTACCGTCTCGGTGACGGCGAACGCCAGGATTCTCGCGACGGAGGAGGCGTGTATGGATTCCGCGGTTCGCGGCGTTCTGGCGTTTTGTCGCGGGGTTGGAAGAATTGGACGTGTTTTTCTGATACCCGGCCGTATCTGTTATTGTCGCGTTCGAGCTCTTTGTACAGCTCGATGGCCTCGTTGAACACGCACGATAGCGGTTCTCTGCGTCGGTGTCGCAGTTCGGCACGTAATTGCGGGATAACTCCGCGAATGAAGCAATCGGTGGTCAGCATATCTACTTCCGCGATATTGGGGGTGTGGTAATCGCACCCTATGATTGCGTCGCGGATGTCTTTTACCCTGCTGATGAAGTCGAGCACGTGCTCGTCTTTCTTCATAAATATGTTCGCCATTTCTCCGCGGTAATGATCCACTGTCCTCTGGGGACCGAATACTTGTTTCAGGCGATTGCAAAGATCCGCGATATTTGTGAAGTGCTCGTCCTCCACTGCTATTACCGCACGGCCGCGTAGACGCGTAGATACGAGTTTCGTCAATGTTGCTTCCGCGTTCACGGGTATCAAATCGCGGGCGCGCCTGCATGCCCGTGTAAAACTGAGTACCGGCGGTTCGGTACCGTTGAATATCGGAATAGTTGCTAAGGCTTCCTTCATTGTGAAGGAAAACGAGTCTGGGGCTGCGTTGAAGGTAGAATACTCGGTGGACGCGGCTGTCGTGGTTCTTTCGAGGATCGTTTTCGTTTCCCGACGGATGGCTTCTACCTCGGCGAGGGCCGCATCGCGCTCGCGACGCATGGAATTGTACTCTGTTTCGATTTTTCGCGATTCCTCGAACGCGCGTCGTTCCTGGTCCAGGGTCGAACTCCTGGACGATGCAGTGGTTTCGGTGTGCGCGCTTTCGGCGGGTCGCTTAGAGCGTGTATCCATTTCGGGAAGAATTTGAAGCAGCGCAGTTGAATTATTATTTATTGAAAATGAAATTGGAAATTACACCAATCAGCGATCTCTTTAGGTAGATATTCCGGGTGGTCCCCTTTCGGACAGTCGCGAATGAAAGACACTAATACATTTCCCGGAATTTCACGGTGGTGCCGCACTTTAATTGCTGTGTCCGTGTCCACGATCTCTATTGGCGGCGGGGGAATTGGGATGTCGACCGTCTCGTTATCTGAGTCGCCAATGGTGATCGTTTCAATGTTTCGCTCGGCTCCTGCGCTCTCGCGAGGTTTTTGGATTTCCAGCGCAGGCTGCTGCGCTAAGATCTCCGCCAACTCTCGTCGAATCGCGTCAATCCTCCTCGCTTGCACCTTCCTACCACCACGGCGTCCTCGTTTCCGATTCTGGTCGGGTTGAGATTAGAAGTCAGGGTAGGTGCGTTTTTATGAATGGAGTTAGGAATAGCTCTAAACACTTACCTTCTTGACTCTGTGCAAGCCTTCAGGATCAGTCGCAAGGCTACTGCGAGATTCCATCTGAACGTGTACAGAAGCGCTACCTGCCAGCGCTTGCGTCAATGGCAGTTTGTGTATCGAGCCTGGAATCACGGGAGTCAGTGAGGGACGCCAAAGGTCGCACAGCAATAATTCGTGATTCTAAGAACGGTGATAAAATGTCGGTAGCACGGATACTGGTAAAGCGTCGCAGGGATTGAACAATATCCCACCGCTGTCACCAATTTGTCACGTCCCGGTTTCCGTCGCGGTTGTCGGAAAGGGGGAACTTGACACTATTTCAATCCTTTTTGAGTCACGCAGCGCTTACGTCTGCGTCTACTCGGGAATAACTGCGCGCACTTCACTTTCCGTGATACTTACCGAATATAACGTTGAAACGTTGCGGCACTGCAACAGGTCGAGTTGGAATCCTTCGGGTTGAATGCGGTTGGTATATTTCAGTAGCGCGCACTCGGTTAGAAATCGGAATGATTAGATTTGCAATTATACTATTATGTATATATATTTTAATATAATAAATGATTATGGAATACAATGGACTTATGATTTAACAATACAGGATATAGGATTATAGAATATAAGAATACAAGATATAGAAATACTAGATATAGAAATACTAGGTACAAGATATAGAATCACTAGAGATAGAATCGCGGCGATGTGAGCTCCACGAGCTCCGGACTGAGACTGGCCGGTGAGCGCGCGTGCGTCGGAGAGCGAGCGTCGACTGGGGGAATGGCTTACTTATAGTAATAGGATATAGGAGCGGGGAATGGTGGAGTTTGTCTGGAGGAGATTAGGACACGTGTGGTTTGGACCGTGGGAGTCAGGATGTTTACGAGATAACAGAGGAATGCGATAAGGAGAGGCCTGGGAATCGGGACACGTGCATGATGACGTCATAGGATTGGTATGTGGCGGGAGATTAGGTCTGGCGGTCGGCGGATGTTTTGGGAGATAAGGAGTTGGAATATAATACGAGTGTGGGAATGGAATGTGTTTGGCTTGGTGGTTTAGTCTGGGAGGTTCGGTTTATGTTTATGTGATAACGAGCTTGGGAAAGGAATTGGATTATCAGGGAATGCTTCTAGAATGATCTAGATTGTTCTAGAAGGTTCTGGAAGCTTCTGGAAGGATGACGTAGGGGCTGGTAGTAGGATGTAGCGGGAGTAAAGGCGCGCTTATGACTATGCTTAGGATTAAGGGCGCGCTTATGACTACTATGCTTATCGTATATATGTGTGTATGTATATATATGCTTATGACTAATTCCAACGTCGCTTGCCGACGTAACATATGCATTTTCAGTGATAATCTTCATGATTCTGCTGTTACAAGTTTGCAGAATCACCGAAATCGCTGTTTTCGTGCTTTTGAATGCGAAAAACACGTTTTCTGGTGTTTTCAGCACTCCACAGTGCGTTTGATATGCGCAAACTACGATATCTTCGGTATCGTTGTTGTTTCCAGCTGAGACATGCATTTTCAGTGATAATCTTCATGATTCTGCTGTTACAAGTGTGCAGAATCACCGAAATCGCTGTTTTCGCGCTATTCAATGCGAAAAACACGTTTTCTGGTGTTTTCAGCACTCCACAGTGCGTTTGATATGCGGAAACTACGATATCTTCGGTATCGTTGTTGTTTCCAGCTGAGATATGCATTTTCAGTGATAATCTTCATGATTCTGCTGTTACAAGTGTGCAGAATCACCGAAATCGCTGTTTTCGTGCTTTTAAATGCGAAAAACACGTTTTCTGGTGTTTTCAACACTCCACAGTGCGTTTGATATGCGGAAACTGCGATATCTTCGGTATCGTTGTTGTTTCCAGCTGAGATATGCACTTTCAGCGATAATCTTAACGATTCTGCTGTTACAAGTGTGCAGAATCACCGAAATCACTGTATTCGTGCTTTTGAATGCGAAAAACACGTTTTCTGGTGTTTTCAGCACTCCACAGTGCGTTTGATATGCGGAAACTGCGATATCTTCGGTATCGTTGTTGTTTCCAGCTGAGATATGCACTTTCAGTGATAATCTTCACGATTCTGCTGTTACAAGTGTGCAGAATCACCGAAATCGCTGTTTTCGTGCTTTTGAATGCGAAAAACACGTTTTCTGGTGTTTTCAGCACTCCACAGTGCGTTTGATATGCGCAAACTACGATATCTTCGGTATCGTTGTTGTTTCCAGCTGAGACATGCATTTTCAGTGATAATCTTCACGATTCTGCTGTTACAAGTGTGCAGAATCACCGAAATCGCTGTTTTCGTGCTTTTGAATGCGAAAAACACGTTTTCTGGTGTTTTCAGCACTCCACAGTGCGTTTGATATGCGGAAACTACGATATCTTCGGTATCGTTGTTGTTTCCAGCTGAGATATGCACTTTCAGTGATAATCTTCACGATTCTGCTGTTACAAGTGTGCAGAATCACCGAAATCGCTGTTTTCGTGCTTTTGAATGCGAAAAACACGTTTTCTGGTGTTTTCAACACTCCACAGTGCGTTTGATATGCGGAAACTGCGATATCTTCGGTATCGTTGTTGTTTCCAGCTGAGATATGCACTTTCAGTGATAATCTTCACGATTCTGCTGTTACAAGTGTGCAGAATCACCGAAAACTCTGTTTTCGTGCTTTTGAATGCGAAAAACACGTTTTCTGGTGTTTTCAGCACTCCACAGTGCGTTTGATATGCGGAAACTACGATATCTTCGGTATCGTTGTTGTTTCCAGCTGGGATATGCACTTTCAGTGATAATCTTCACGATTCTGCTGTTACAAGTGTGCAGAATCACCGAAATCGCTGTTTTCGTGCTTTTGAATGCGAAAAACACGTTTTCTGGTGTTTTCAGCACTCCACAGTTCGTTTGATATGCGGAAACTACGATATCTTCGGTATCGTTGTTGTTTCCAGCTGAGATATGCACTTTCAGTGATAATCTTCACGATTCTGCTGTTACAAGTGTGCAGAA
Organism: Anthophora plumipes; assembly: GCA_951804975.1. Taxonomy (NCBI): domain Eukaryota; kingdom Metazoa; phylum Arthropoda; class Insecta; order Hymenoptera; family Apidae; genus Anthophora; species Anthophora plumipes. Next base: position 7,601,876 of record CATORF010000206.1, on the reverse strand, counting down.
TCACCGAAATCGCTGTTTTCGTGCTTTTGAATGCGAAAAACACGTTTTCTGGTGTTTTCAGCACTCCACAGTGCGTTTGATATGCGGAAACTACGATATCTTCGGTATCGTTGTTGTTTCCAGCTGAGATATGCACTTTCAGTGATAATCTTCACGATTCTGCTGTTACAAGTGTGCAGAATCACCGAAAACTCTGTTTTCGTGCTTTTGAATGCGAAAAACACGTTTTCTGGTGTTTTCAGCACTCCACAGTGCGTTTGATATGCGGAAACTACGATATCTTCGGTATCGTTGTTGTTTCCAGCTGGGATATGCACTTTCAGTGATAATCTTCACGATTCTGCTGTTACAAGTGTGCAGAATCACCGAAATCGCTGTTTTCGTGCTTTTGAATGCGAAAAACACGTTTTCTGGTGTTTTCAGCACTCCACAGTTCGTTTGATATGCGGAAACTACGATATCTTCGGTATCGTTGTTGTTTCCAGCTGAGATATGCACTTTCAGTGATAATCTTCACGATTCTGCTGTTACAAGTGTGCAGAATCACCGAAATCGCTGTTTTCGTGCTTTTGAATGCGAAAAACACGTTTTCTGGTGTTTTCAGCACTCCACAGTGCGTTTGATATGCGGAAACTGCCATATCTTCGGTATCGTTGTTGTTTCCAGCTGAGAAATGCACTATCAGTGATAATCTTCACGATTCTGCTGTTACAAGTGTGCAGAATCACCGAAATCGCTGTTTTCGTGCTTTTGAATGCGAAAAACACGTTTTCTGGTGTTTTCAGCACTCCACAGTGCGTTTGATATGCGGAAACTACGATATCTTCGGTATCGTTGTTGTTTCCAGCTGAGATATGCACTTTCAGTGATAATCTTCACGATTCTGCTGTTACAAGTGTGCAGAATCACCGAAATCGCTGTTTTCGTGCTTTTGAATGCGAAAAACACGTTTTCTGGTGTTTTCGGCACTCCACAGTGCGTTTGATATGCGGAAACTACGATATCTTCGGTATCGTTGTTGTTTCCAGCTGAGATATGCACTTTCAGTGATAATCTTCACGATTCTGCTGTTACAAGTGTGCAGAATCACCGAAATCGCTGTTTTCGTGCTTTTGAATGCGAAAAACACGTTTTCTGGTGTTTTCAGCACTCCACAGTGCGTTTGATATGCGGAAACTACGATATCTTCGGTATCGTTGTAGTTTCCAGCTGAGATATGCACTTTCAGTGATAATCTTCACGATTCTGCTGTTACAAGTGTGCAGAATCACCGAAATCGCTGTTTTCGTGCTTTTGAATGCGAAAAACACGTTTTCTGGTGTTTTCAGCACTCCACAGTGCGTTTGATATGCGGAAACTACGATATCTTCGGTATCGTTGTTGTTTCCAGCTGAGATATGCACTTTCAGTGATAATCTTCACGATTCTGCTGTTACAAGTGTGCAGAATCACCGAAATCGCTGTTTTCGTGCTTTTGAATGCGAAAAACACGTTTTCTGGTGTTTTCAGCACTCCACAGTGCGTTTGATATGCGGAAACTACGATATCTTCGGTATCGTTGTTGTTTCCAGCTGAGATATGCACTTTCAGTGATAATCTTCACGATTCTGCTGTTACAAGTGTGCAGAATCACCGAAATCGCTGTTTTCGTGCTTTTGAATGCGAAAAACACGTTTTCTGGTGTTTTCAACACTCCACAGTGCGTTTGATATGCGGAAACTGCGATATCTTCGGTATCGTTGTTGTTTCCAGCTGAGATATGCACTTTCAGCGATAATCTTAACGATTCTGCTGTTACAAGTGTGCAGAATCACCGAAATCGCTGTTTTCGTGCTTTTGAATGCGAAAAACACGTTTTCTGGTGTTTTCAACACTCCACAGTGCGTTTGATATGCGGAAACTGCGATATCTTCGGTATCGTTGTTGTTTCCAGCTGAGATATGCACTTTCAGCGATAATCTTAACGATTCTGCTGTTACAAGTGTGCAGAATCACCGAAATCGCTGTTTTCGTGCTTTTGAATGCGAAAAACACGTTTTCTGGTGTTTTCAGCACTCCACAGTGCGTTTGATATGCGGAAACTACGATATCTTCGGTATCGTTGTTGTTTCCAGCTGAGATATGCACTTTCAGTGATAATCTTCACGATTCTGCTGTTACAAGTGTGCAGAATCACCGAAAACTCTGTTTTCGTGCTTTTGAATGCGAAAAACACGTTTTCTGGTGTTTTCAGCACTCCACAGTGCGTTTGATATGCGGAAACTACGATATCTTCGGTATCGTTGTTGTTTCCAGCTGGGATATGCACTTTCAGTGATAATCTTCACGATTCTGCTGTTACAAGTGTGCAGAATCACCGAAATCGCTGTTTTCGTGCTTTTGAATGCGAAAAACACGTTTTCTGGTGTTTTCAGCACTCCACAGTTCGTTTGATATGCGGAAACTACGATATCTTCGGTATCGTTGTTGTTTCCAGCTGAGATATGCACTTTCAGTGATAATCTTCACGATTCTGCTGTTACAAGTGTGCAGAATCACCGAAATCGCTGTTTTCGTGCTTTTGAATGCGAAAAACACGTTTTCTGGTGTTTTCAGCACTCCACAGTGCGTTTGATATGCGGAAACTACGATATCTTCGGTATCGTTGTTGTTTCCAGCTGAGATATGCACTTTCAGTGATAATCTTCACGATTCTGCTGTTACAAGTGTGCAGAATCACCGAAAACTCTGTTTTCGTGCTTTTGAATGCGAAAAACACGTTTTCTGGTGTTTTCAGCACTCCACAGTGCGTTTGATATGCGGAAACTACGATATCTTCGGTATCGTTGTTGTTTCCAGCTGGGATATGCACTTTCAGTGATAATCTTCACGATTCTGCTGTTACAAGTGTGCAGAATCACCGAAATCGCTGTTTTCGTGCTTTTGAATGCGAAAAACACGTTTTCTGGTGTTTTCAGCACTCCACAGTTCGTTTGATATGCGGAAACTACGATATCTTCGGTATCGTTGTTGTTTCCAGCTGAGATATGCACTTTCAGTGATAATCTTCACGATTCTGCTGTTACAAGTGTGCAGAATCACCGAAATCGCTGTTTTCGTGCTTTTGAATGCGAAAAACACGTTTTCTGGTGTTTTCAGCACTCCACAGTGCGTTTGATATGCGGAAACTGCCATATCTTCGGTATCGTTGTTGTTTCCAGCTGAGAAATGCACTATCAGTGATAATCTTCACGATTCTGCTGTTACAAGTGTGCAGAATCACCGAAATCGCTGTTTTCGTGCTTTTGAATGCGAAAAACACGTTTTCTGGTGTTTTCAGCACTCCACAGTGCGTTTGATATGCGGAAACTACGATATCTTCGGTATCGTTGTTGTTTCCAGCTGAGATATGCACTTTCAGTGATAATCTTCACGATTCTGCTGTTACAAGTGTGCAGAATCACCGAAATCGCTGTTTTCGTGCTTTTGAATGCGAAAAACACGTTTTCTGGTGTTTTCGGCACTCCACAGTGCGTTTGATATGCGGAAACTACGATATCTTCGGTATCGTTGTTGTTTCCAGCTGAGATATGCACTTTCAGTGATAATCTTCACGATTCTGCTGTTACAAGTGTGCAGAATCACCGAAATCGCTGTTTTCGTGCTTTTGAATGCGAAAAACACGTTTTCTGGTGTTTTCAGCACTCCACAGTGCGTTTGATATGCGGAAACTACGATATCTTCGGTATCGTTGTAGTTTCCAGCTGAGATATGCACTTTCAGTGATAATCTTCACGATTCTGCTGTTACAAGTGTGCAGAATCACCGAAATCGCTGTTTTCGTGCTTTTGAATGCGAAAAACACGTTTTCTGGTGTTTTCAGCACTCCACAGTGCGTTTGATATGCGGAAACTACGATATCTTCGGTATCGTTGTTGTTTCCAGCTGAGATATGCACTTTCAGTGATAATCTTCACGATTCTGCTGTTACAAGTGTGCAGAATCACCGAAATCGCTGTTTTCGTGCTTTTGAATGCGAAAAACACGTTTTCTGGTGTTTTCAGCACTCCACAGTGCGTTTGATATGCGGAAACTACGATATCTTCGGTATCGTTGTTGTTTCCAGCTGAGATATGCACTTTCAGTGATAATCTTCACGATTCTGCTGTTACAAGTGTGCAGAATCACCGAAATCGCTGTTTTCGTGCTTTTGAATGCGAAAAACACGTTTTCTGGTGTTTTCAACACTCCACAGTGCGTTTGATATGCGGAAACTGCGATATCTTCGGTATCGTTGTTGTTTCCAGCTGAGATATGCACTTTCAGCGATAATCTTAACGATTCTGCTGTTACAAGTGTGCAGAATCACCGAAATCGCTGTTTTCGTGCTTTTGAATGCGAAAAACACGTTTTCTGGTGTTTTCAACACTCCACAGTGCGTTTGATATGCGGAAACTGCGATATCTTCGGTATCGTTGTTGTTTCCAGCTGAGATATGCACTTTCAGCGATAATCTTAACGATTCTGCTGTTACAAGTGTGCAGAATCACCGAAATCGCTGTTTTCGTGCTTTTGAATGCGAAAAACACGTTTTCTGGTGTTTTCAGCACTCCACAGTGCGTTTGATATGCGGAAACTACGATATCTTCGGTATCGTTGTTGTTTCCAGCTGAGATATGCACTTTCAGTGATAATCTTCACGATTCTGCTGTTACAAGTGTGCAGAATCACCGAAATCGCTTTTTTCGTGCTTTTGAATGCGAAAAACACGTTTTCTGGTGTTTTCAGCACTCCACAGTGCGTTTGATATGAGGAAACTACGATATCTTCGGTATCGTTGTTGTTTCCAGCTGAGATATGCACTTTCAGTGATAATCTTCTCGATTCTGCTGTTACAAGTGTGCAGAATCACCGAAATCGCTGTTTTCGTGCTTTTGAATGCGAAAAACACGTTTTCTGGTGTTTTCAGCACTCCACAGTGCGTTTGATATGCGGAAACTACGATATCTTCGGTATCGTTGTTGTTTCCAGCTGAGATATGCACTTTCAGTGATAATCTTCACGATTCTGCTGTTACAAGTGTGCAGAATCACCGAAATCGCTGTTTTCGTGCTATTGAATGCGAAAAACACGTTTTCTGGTGGTTTCAGCACTCCACAGTGCGTTTGATATGAGGAAACTACGATATCTTCGGTATCGTTGTTGTTTCCAGCTGAGATATGCACTTTCAGTGACAATCTTCTCGATTCTGCTGTTACAAGTGTGCAGAATCACCGAAATCGCTGTTTTCGTGCTTTTGAATGCGAAAAACACGTTTTCTGGTGTTTTCAGCACTCCACAGTGCGTTTGATATGCGGAAACTACGATATCATCGGTATCGTTGTTGTTTCCAGCTGAGATATGCACTTTCAGTGATAATCTTCACGATTCTGCTGTTACAAGTGTGCAGAATCACCGAAATCGCTGTTTTTGTGCTATTGAATGCGAAAAACACGTTTTCTGGTGTTTTCAGCACTCCACAGTGCGTTTGATATGCGGAAACTACGATATCTTCGGTATCGTTGTTGTTTCCAGCTGAGACATGCATTTTCAGTGATAATCTTCATGATTCTGCTGTTACAAGTGTGCAGAATCACCGAAATCGCTGTTTTCGTGCTATTGAATGCGAAAAACACGTTTTCTGGTGTTTTCAGCACTCCACAGTGCGTTTGATATGCGGAAACTGCGATATCTTCGGTATCGTTGTTGTTTCCAGCTGAGATATGCACTTTCAGTGATAATCTTCACGATTCTGCTGTTACAAGTGTGCAGAATCACCGAAATCGCTGTTTTCGTGCTTTTGAATGCGAAAAACACGTTTTCTGGTGTTTTCAGCACTCCACAGTGCGTTTGATATGCGGAAACTACGATATCTTCGGTATGGTTGTTGTTTCCAGCTGAGATATGCACTTTCAGTGATAATCTTCACGATTCTGCTGTTACAAGTGTGCAGAATCACCGAAATCGCTGTTTTCGTGCTTTTGAATGCGAAAAACACGTTTTCTGGTGTTTTCAGCACTCCACAGTGCGTTTGATATGCGGAAACTGCCATATCTTCGGTATCGTTGTTGTTTCCAGCTGAGATATGCACTTTCAGTGATAATCTTCACGATTCTGCTGTTACAAGTGTGCAGAATCACCGAAATCGCTGTTTTCGTGCTATTGAATGCGAAAAACACGTTTTCTGGTGTTTTCAGCACTCCACAGTGCGTTTGATATGAGGAAACTACGATATCTTCGGTATCGTTGTTGTTTCCAGCTGAGATATGCACTTTCAGTGACAATCTTCTCGATTCTGCTGTTACAAGTGTGCAGAATCACCGAAATCGCTGTTTTCGTGCTTTTGAATGCGAAAAACACGTTTTCTGGTGTTTTCAGCACTCCACAGTGCGTTTGATATGCGGAAACTACGATATCATCGGTATCGTTGTTGTTTCCAGCTGAGATATGCACTTTCAGTGATAATCTTCACGATTCTGCTGTTACAAGTGTGCAGAATCACCGAAATCGCTGTTTTTGTGCTATTGAATGCGAAAAACACGTTTTCTGGTGTTTTCAGCACTCCACAGTGCGTTTGATATGCGGAAACTACGATATCTTCGGTATCGTTGTTGTTTCCAGCTGAGACATGCATTTTCAGTGATAATCTTCATGATTCTGCTGTTACAAGTGTGCAGAATCACCGAAATCGCTGTTTTCGTGCTATTGAATGCGAAAAACACGTTTTCTGGTGTTTTCAGCACTCCACAGTGCGTTTGATATGCGGAAACTGCGATATCTTCGGTATCGTTGTTGTTTCCAGCTGAGATATGCACTTTCAGTGATAATCTTCACGATTCTGCTGTTACAAGTGTGCAGAATCACCGAAATCGCTGTTTTCGTGCTTTTGAATGCGAAAAACACGTTTTCTGGTGTTTTCAGCACTCCACAGTGCGTTTGATATGCGGAAACTACGATATCTTCGGTATGGTTGTTGTTTCCAGCTGAGATATGCACTTTCAGTGATAATCTTCACGATTCTGCTGTTACAAGTGTGCAGAATCACCGAAATCGCTGTTTTCGTGCTTTTGAATGCGAAAAACACGTTTTCTGGTGTTTTCAGCACTCCACAGTGCGTTTGATATGCGGAAACTGCCATATCTTCGGTATCGTTGTTGTTTCCAGCTGAGATATGCACTTTCAGTGATAATCTTCACGATTCTGCTGTTACAAGTGTGCAGAATCACCGAAATCGCTGTTTTCGTGCTTTTGAATGCGAAAAACACGTTTTCTGGTGTTTTCGGCACTCCACAGTGCGTTTGATATGCGGAAACTACGATATCTTCGGTATCGTTGTTGTTTCCAGCTGAGATATGCACTTTCAGTGATAATCTTCACGATTCTGCTGTTACAAGTGTGCAGAATCACCGAAATCGCTGTTTTCGTGCTTTTGAATGCGAAAAACACGTTTTCTGGTGTTTTCAGCACTCCACAGTGCGTTTGATATGCGGAAACTACGATATCTTCGGTATCGTTGTAGTTTCCAGCTGAGATATGCACTTTCAGTGATAATCTTCACGATTCTGCTGTTACAAGTGTGCAGAATCACCGAAATCGCTGTTTTCGTGCTTTTGAATGCGAAAAACACGTTTTCTGGTGTTTTCAGCACTCCACAGTGCGTTTGATATGCGGAAACTACGATATCTTCGGTATCGTTGTTGTTTCCAGCTGAGATATGCACTTTCAGTGATAATCTTCACGATTCTGCTGTTACAAGTGTGCAGAATCACCGAAATCGCTGTTTTCGTGCTTTTGAATGCGAAAAACACGTTTTCTGGTGTTTTCAGCACTCCACAGTGCGTTTGATATGCGGAAACTACGATATCTTCGGTATCGTTGTTGTTTCCAGCTGAGATATGCACTTTCAGTGATAATCTTCACGATTCTGCTGTTACAAGTGTGCAGAATCACCGAAATCGCTGTTTTCGTGCTTTTGAATGCGAAAAACACGTTTTCTGGTGTTTTCAACACTCCACAGTGCGTTTCATATGCGGAAACTACGATATCTTCGGTATCGTTGTTGTTTCCAGCTGAGATATGCACTTTCAGTGATAATCTTCACGATTCTGCTGTTACAAGTGTGCAGAATCACCGAAATCGCTGTTTTCGTGCTTTTGAATGCGAAAAACACGTTTTCTGGTGTTTTCAGCACTCCACAGTGCGTTTGATATGCGGAAACTACGACATCTTCGGTATCGTTGTTGTTTCCAGCTGAGATATGCACTTTCAGTGATGATCTTCACGATTCTGCTGTTACAAGTGTGCAGAATCACCGAAATCGCTGTTTTCGTGCTTTTGAATGCGAAAAACACGTTTTCTGGTGTTTTCAGCACTCCACAGTGCGTTTGATATGCGGAAACTGCGATATCTTCGGTATCGTTGTTGTTTCCAGCTGAGATATGCACTTTCAGTGATAATCTTCACGATTCTGCTGTTACAAGTGTGCAGAATCACCGAAATCGCTGTTTTCGTGCTTTTGAATGCGAAAAACACGTTTTCTGGTGTTTTCAGCACTCCACAGTGCGTTTGATATGCGGAAACTACGATATCTTCGGTATCGTTGTTGTTTCCAGCTGAGATATGCACTTTCAGTGATAATCTTCACGATTCTGCTGTTACAAGTGTGCAGAATCACCGAAATCGCTGTTTTCGTGCTTTTGAATGCGAAAAACACGTTTTCTGGTGTTTTCAGCACTCCACAGTGCGTTTGATATGCGGAAACTACGATATCTTCGGTATCGTTGTTGTTTCCAGCTGAGATATGCACTTTCAGTGATAATCTTCACGATTCTGCTGTTACAAGTGTGCAGAATCACCGAAATCGCTGTTTTCGTGCTTTTGAATGCGAAAAACACGTTTTCTGGTGTTTTCAGCACTCCACAGTGCGTTTGATATGCGGAAACTACGATATCTTCGGTATCGTTGTTGTTTCCAGCTGAGATATGCACTTTCAGTGATGATCTTCACGATTCTGCTGTTACAAGTGTGCAGAATCACCGAAATCGCTGTTTTCGTGATTTTGAATGCGAAAAACACGTTTTCTGGTGTTTTCAGCACTCCACAGTGCGTTTGATATGCGGAAACTACGATATCTTCGGTATCGTTGTTGTTTCCAGCTGAGATATGCACTTTCAGTGATAATCTTCACGATTCTGCTGTTACAAGTGTGCAGAATCACCGAAATCGCTGTTTTTGTGCTATTGAATGCGAAAAACACGTTTTCTGGTGTTTTCAGCACTCCACAGTGCGTTTCATATGCGGAAACTACGATATCTTCGGTATCGTTGTTGTTTCCAGCTGAGATATGCACTTTCAGTGATAATCTTCACGATTCTGCTGTTACAAGTGTGCAGAATCACCGAAATCGCTGTTTTCGTGCTATTGAATGCGAAAAAAACGTTTTCTGGTGTTTTCAGCACTCCACAGTGCGTTTGATATGCGGAAACTGCGATATCTTCGGTATCGTTGTTGTTTCCAGCTGAGATATGCACTTTCAGTGATAATCTTCACGATTCTGCTGTTACAAGTGTGCAGAATCACCGAAATCGCTGTTTTCGTGCTTTTGAATGCGAAAAACACGTTTTCTGGTGTTTTCAGCACTCCACAGTGCGTTTGATATGCGGAAACTACGATATCTTCGGTATCGTTGTTGTTTCCAGCTGAGACATGCATTTTCAGTGATAATCTTCACGATTCTGCTGTTACAAGTGTGCAGAATCACCGAAATCGCTGTTTTCGTGCTATTGAATGCGAAAAACACGTTTTCTGGTGTTTTCAGCACTCCACAGTGCGTTTGATATGCGGAAACTGCGATATCTTCGGTATCGTTGTTGTTTCCAGCTGAGATATGCACTTTCAGTGATAATCTTCACGATTCTGCTGTTACAAGTGTGCAGAATCACCGAAATCGCTGTTTTCGAGCTTTTGAATGCGAAAAACACGGTTTCTGGTGTTTTCAACACTCCACAGTGCGTTTCATATGCGGAAACTGCCATATCTTCGGTATCGTTGTTGTTTCCAGCTGAGATATGCATTATCAGTGATAATCTTCATGATTCTGCTGTTACAAGTGTGCAGAATCACCGAAATCGCTGTTCTCGCGCTATTCAATGCGAAAAACACGTTTTCTGGTGTTTTCAGCACTCCACAGTGCGTTTGATATGCGGAAACTGCGATATCTTCGGTATCGTTGTAGTTTCCAGCTGAGATATGCACTTTCAGTGATAATCTTCACGATTCTGCTGTTACAAGTGTGCAGAATCACCGAAATCGCTGTTGTCGTGCTTTTGAATGCGAAAAACACGTTTTCTGGTGTTTTCAGCACTCCACAGTGCGTTTGATATGCGGAAACTGCCATATCTTCGGTATCGTTGTTGTTTCCAGCTGAGATATGCATTATCAGTGATAATCTTCTTAATTCTGCTGTTACAAGTGTGCAGAATCACCGAAATCGCTGTTTTCGTGCTTTTGAATGCGAAAAACACGTTTTCTGGTGTTTTCAGCACTCCACAGTGCGTTTGATATGCGGAAACTGCGATATCTTCGGTATCGTTGTTGTTTCCAGCTGAGATATGCACTTTCAGTGATAATCTTCACGATTCTGCTGTTATAAGTGTGCAGAATCACCGAAATCGCTGTTTTCGTGCTTTTGAATGCGAAAAACACGTTTTCTGGTGTTTTCAGCACTCCACAGTGCGTTTGATATGCGGAAACTACGATATCTTCGGTATCGTTGTTGTTTCCAGCTGAGACATGCATTTTCAGTGATAATCTTCATGATTCTGCTGTTACAAGTGTGCAGAATCACCGAAATCGCTGTTTTCGTGCTATTGAATGCGAAAAACACGTTTTCTGGTGTTTTCAGCACTCCACAGTGCGTTTGATATGCGGAAAATGCGATATCTTCGGTATCGTTGTTGTTTCCAGCTGAGATATGCATTATCAGTGATAATCTTCATGATTCTGCTGTTACAAGTGTGCAGAATCACCGAAATCGCTGTTCTCGCGCTATTCAATGCGAAAAACACGTTTTCTGGTGTTTTCAGCACTCCACAGTGCGTTTGATATGCGGAAACTGCGATATCTTCGGTATCGTTGTTGTTTCCAGCTGAGATATGCACTTTCAGTGATAATCTTCACGATTCTGCTGTTACAAGTGTGCAGAATCACCGAAATCGCTGTTTTCGAGCTTTTGAATGCGAAAAACACGGTTTCTGGTGTTTTCAACACTCCACAGTGCGTTTCATATGCGGAAACTGCCATATCTTCGGTATCGTTGTTGTTTCCAGCTGAGATATGCATTATCAGTGATAATCTTCATGATTCTGCTGTTACAAGTGTGCAGAATCACCGAAATCGCTGTTCTCGCGCTATTCAATGCGAAAAACACGTTTTCTGGTGTTTTCAGCACTCCACAGTGCGTTTGATATGCGGAAACTGCGATATCTTCGGTATCGTTGTAGTTTCCAGCTGAGATATGCACTTTCAGTGATAATCTTCACGATTCTGCTGTTACAAGTGTGCAGAATCACCGAAATCGCTGTTTTCGTGCTTTTGAATGCGAAAAACACGTTATCTGGTGTTTTCAGCACTCCACAGTGCGTTTGATATGCGGAAACTGCGATATCTTCGGTATCGTTGTTGTTTCCAGCTGAGATATGCACTTTCAGTGATAATCTTCACGATTCTGCTGTTACAAGTGTGCAGAATCACCGAAATCGCTGTTTTTGTGCTATAGAATGCGAAAAACACGTTTTCTGGTGTTTTCAGCACTCCACAGTGCGTTTGATATGCGGAAACTACGATATCTTCGGTATCGTTGTTGTTTCCAGCTGAGACATGCATTTTCAGTGATAATCTTCATGATTCTGCTGTTACAAGTGTGCAGAATCACCGAAATCGCTGTTTTCGTGCTATTGAATGCGAAAAACACGTTTTCTGGTGTTTTCAGCACTCCACAGTGCGTTTGATATGCGGAAACTGCGATATCTTCGGTATCGTTGTTGTTTCCAGCTGAGATATGCATTATCAGTGATAATCTTCATGATTCTGCTGTTACAAGTGTGCAGAATCACCGAAATCGCTGTTCTCGCGCTATTCAATGCGAAAAACACGTTTTCTGGTGTTTTCAGCACTCCACAGTGCGTTTGATATGCGGAAACTGCGATATCTTCGGTATCGTTGTTGTTTCCAGCTGAGATATGCACTTTCAGTGATAATCTTCACGATTCTGCTGTTACAAGTGTGCAGAATCACCGAAAACGCTGTTTTCGTGCTTTTGAATGCGAAAAACACGTTTTCTGGTGTTTTCAGCACTCCACAGTGCGTTTGATATGCGGAAACTGCGATATCTTCGGTATCGTTGTTGTTTCCAGCTGAGATATGCACTTTCAGTGATAATCTTCACGATTCTGCTGTTATAAGTGTGCAGAATCACCGAAATCGCTGTTTTCGTGCTTTTGAATACGAAAAACACGTTTTCTGGTGTTTTCAGCACTCCACAGTGCGTTTGATATGCGGAAACTACGATATCTTCGGTATCGTTGTTGTTTCCAGCTGAGATATGCACTTTCAGTGATAATCTTCACGATTCTGCTGTTACAAGTGTGCAGAATCACCGAAATCGCTGTTTTCGTGCTTTTGAATGCGAAAAACACGTTTTCTGGTGTTTTCAGCACTCCACAGTGCGTTTGATATGCGGAAACTACGATATCTTTGGTATCGTTGTTGTTTCCAGCTGAGATATGCACATTCAGTGATAATCTTCACGATTCTGCTGTTACAAGTGTGCAGAATCACCGAAATCGCTGTTTTCGTGTTTTTGAATGCGAAAAACACGTTTTCTGGTGTTTTCAGTACTCCACAGTGCGTTTGATATGCGGAAACTACGATATCTTCGGAATCGTTGTTGTTTCCAGCTGAGATATGCACTTTCAGTGATAATCTTCACGATTCTGCAGTTACAAGTGTGCAGAATCACCGAAATCGCTGTTTTCGTGCTTTTGAATGCGAAAAACACGTTTTCTGGTGTTTTCAACACTCCACAGTGCGTTTGATATGCGGAAACTACGATATCTTCGGAATCGTTGTTGTTTCCAGCTGAGATATGCACTTTCAGTGATAATCTTCACGATTCTGCAGTTACAAGTGTGCAGAATCACCGAAATCGCTGTTTTCGTGCTTTTGAATGCGAAAAACACGTTTTCTGGTGTTTTCAACACTCCACAGTGCGTTTGATATGCGGAAACTGCGATATCTTCGGTATCGTTGTTGTTTCCAGCTGAGATATGCAGTTTCAGTGATAATCTTCACGATTCTGCTGTTAGAAGTGTGCAGAATCACCGAAAACGCTGTTTTCGTGCTTTTGAATGCGAAAAACACGTTTTCTGGTGTTTTCAGCACTCCGCAGTGCGTTTGATATGCGGAAACTGCGATATCTTCGGTATCGTTGGTGTTTCCAGCTGAGATATGCACTTTCAGTGATAATCTTCACGATTCTGCTGTTACAAGTGTGCAGAATCACCGAAATCGCTGTTTTTGTGCTATAGAATGCGAAAAACACGTTTTCTGGTGTTTTCAGCACTCCACAGTGCGTTTGATATGCGGAAACTGCGATATCTTCGGTATCGTTGTTGTTTCCAGCTGAGATATGCACTTTCAGTGATAATCTTCACGATTCTGCTGGTGCAAGTGTGCAGAATCACCGAAATCGCTGTTTTCGTGCTTTTGAATGCGAAAAACACGTTTTCTGGTGTTTTCAACACTCCACAGTGCGTTTGATATGCGGAAACTACGATATCTTCGGAATCGTTGTTGTTTCCAGCTGAGATATGCACTTTCAGTGATAATCTTCACGATTCTGCTGTTACAAGTGTGCAGAATCACCGAAATCGCTGTTTTCGTGCTTTTGAATGCGAAAAACACGTTTTCTGGTGTTTTCAGCACTCCACAGTGCGTTTGATATGCGGAAACTACGATATCTTTGGTATCGTTGTTGTTTCCAGCTGAGATATGCACATTCAGTGATAATCTTCACGATTCTGCTGTTACAAGTGTGCAGAATCACCGAAATCGCTGTTTTCGTGCTTTTGAATGCGAAAAACACGTTTTCTGGTGTTTTCAACACTCCACAGTGCGTTTGATATGCGGAAACTACGATATCTTCGGAATCGTTGTTGTTTCCAGCTGAGATATGCACTTTCAGTGATAATCTTCACGATTCTGCTGTTACAAGTGTGCAGAATCACCGAAATCGCTGTTTTCGTGCTTTTGAATGCGAAAAACACGTTTTCTGGTGTTTTCAGCACTCCACAGTGCGTTTGATATGCGGAAACTGCGATATCTTCGGTATCGTTGTTGTTTCCAGCTGAGATATGCACTTTCAGTGATAATCTTCACGATTCTGCTGTTACAAGTGTGCAGAATCACCGAAAACGCTGTTTTCGTGCTTTTGAATGCGAAAAACACGTTTTCTGGTGTTTTCAGCACTCCACAGTGCGTTTGATATGCGGAAACTGCCATATCTTCGGTATCGTTGTTGTTTCCAGCTGAGATATGCATTATCAGTGATAATCTTCATAATTCTGCTGTTACAAGTGTGCAGAATCACCGAAATCGCTGTTTTCGTGCTTTTGAATGCGAAAAACACGTTTTCTGGTGTTTTCAGCACTCCACAGTGCGTTTGATATGCGGAAACTGCGATATCTTCGGTATCGTTGTTGTTTCCAGCTGAGATATGCACTTTCAGTGATAATCTTCACGATTCTGCTGGTGCAAGTGTGCAGAATCACCGAAATCGCTGTTTTCGTGCTTTTGAATGCGAAAAACACGTTTTCTGGTGTTTTCAACACTCCACAGTGCGTTTCATATGCGGAAACTGCCATATCTTCGGTATCGTTGTTGTTTCCAGCTGAGATATGCATTATCAGTGATAATCTTCATGATTCTGCTGTTACAAGTGTGCAGAATCACCGAAATCGCTGTTCTGGCGCTATTCAATGCGAAAAACACGTTTTCTGGTGTTTTCAGCACTCCACAGTGCGTTTGATATGCGGAAACTGCCATATCTTCGGTATCGTTGTTGTTTCCAGCTGAGATATGCATTTTCAGTGATAATCTTCACGATTCTGCTGTTACAAGTGTGCAGAATCACCGAAATCGCTGTTTTCGTGCTTTTGAATGCGAAAAACACGTTTTCTGGTGTTTTCAGCACTCCACAGTGCGTTTGATATGCGCAAACTACGATATCTTCGGTATCGTTGTTGTTTCAAGCTGAGACATGCATTTTCAGTGATAATCTTCGTGATTCTGCTGTTACAAGTGTGCAGAATCACCGAAATCGCTGTTTTCGTGCTTTTGAATGCGAAAAACACGTTTTCTGGTGTTTTCAACACTCCACAGTGCGTTTGATATGCGGAAACTGCGATATCTTCGGTATCGTTGTTGTTTCCAGCTGAGATATGCACTTTCAGTGATAATCTTCACGATTCTGCTGTTACAAGTGTGCAGAATCACCGAAATCGCTGTTTTCGTGCTTTTAAATGCGAAAAACACGTTTTCTGGTGTTTTCAGCACTCCACAGTGCGTTTGATATGCGGAAACTACGATATCTTCGGTATCGTTGTTGTTTCCAGCTGAGATATGCATTTTCAGTGATAATCTTCATGATTCTGCTGTTACAAGTGTGCAGAATCACCGAAATCGCTGCTTTCGTGCTTTTGAATGCGAAAAACACGTTTTCTGGTGTTTTCAGCACTCCACAGTGCGTTTGATATGCGGAAACTGCCATATCTTCGGTATCGTTGTTGTTTCCAGCTGAGAGATGCATTTTCAGTGATAATCTTCACGATTCTGCTGTTACAAGTGTGCAGAATCACCGAAATCGCTGTTTTCGTGCTTTTGAATGCGAAAAACACGTTTTCTGGTGTTTTCAGCACTCCACAGTGCGTTTGATATGCGGAAACTGCTATATCTTCGGTATCGTTGTTGTTTCCAGCTGAGATATGCACTTTCAGTGATAATCTTCACGATTCTGCCGTTACAAGTGTGCAGAATCACCGAAATCGCTGTTTTCGCGCTATTCAATGCGAAAAACACGTTTTCTGGTGTTTTCAGCACTCCACAGTGCGTTTGATATGCGGAAACTACGATATCTTCGGAATCGTTGTTGTTTCCAGCTGAGATATGCACTTTCAGTGATAATCTTCACGATTCTGCTGTTACAAGTGTGCAGAATCTCCGAAATCGCTGTTTTCGTGCTTTTGAATGCGAAAAACACGTTTTCTGGTGTTTTCAGCACTCCACAGTGCGTTTGATATGCGGAAACTGCCATATCTTCGGTATCGTTGTTGTTTCCAGCTGAGATATGCATTTTCAGTGATAATCTTCACGATTCTGCTGTTACGAGTGTGCAGAATCACCGAAATCGCTGTTCTGGCGCTATTCAATGCGAAAAACACGTTTTCTGGTGTTTTCAGCACTCCACAGTGCGTTTGATATGCGGAAACTGCCATATCTTCGGTATCGTTGTTGTTTCCAGCTGAGATATGCATTTTCAGTGATAATCTTCACGATTCTGCTGTTACGAGTGTGCAGAATCACCGAAATCGCTGTTCTGGCGCTATTCAATGCGAAAAACACGTTTTCTGGTGTTTTCAGCACTCCACAGTGCGTTTGATATGCGGAAACTACGATATCTTCGGTATCGTTGTTGTTTCCAGCTGAGATATGCACTTTCAGTGATAATCTTCACGATTCTGCTGTTACAAGTGTGCAGAATCACCGAAATCGCTGTTTTCGTGCTTTTGAATGCGAAAAACACGTTTTCTGGTGTTTTCAGCACTCCACAGTGCGTTTGATATGCGGAAACTACGATATCTTTGGTATCGTTGTTGTTTCCAGCTGAGATATGCACATTCAGTGATAATCTTCACGATTCTGCTGTTACAAGTGTGCAGAATCACCGAAATCGCTGTTTTCGTGTTTTTGAATGCGAAAAACACGTTTTCTGGTGTTTTCAGTACTCCACAGTGCGTTTGATATGCGGAAACTACGATATCTTCGGAATCGTTGTTGTTTCCAGCTGAGATATGCACTTTCAGTGATAATCTTCACGATTCTGCAGTTACAAGTGTGCAGAATCACCGAAATCGCTGTTTTCGTGCTTTTGAATGCGAAAAACACGTTTTCTGGTGTTTTCAACACTCCACAGTGCGTTTGATATGCGGAAACTACGATATCTTCGGAATCGTTGTTGTTTCCAGCTGAGATATGCACTTTCAGTGATAATCTTCACGATTCTGCAGTTACAAGTGTGCAGAATCACCGAAATCGCTGTTTTCGTGCTTTTGAATGCGAAAAACACGTTTTCTGGTGTTTTCAACACTCCACAGTGCGTTTGATATGCGGAAACTGCGATATCTTCGGTATCGTTGTTGTTTCCAGCTGAGATATGCAGTTTCAGTGATAATCTTCACGATTCTGCTGTTAGAAGTGTGCAGAATCACCGAAAACGCTGTTTTCGTGCTTTTGAATGCGAAAAACACGTTTTCTGGTGTTTTCAGCACTCCGCAGTGCGTTTGATATGCGGAAACTGCGATATCTTCGGTATCGTTGGTGTTTCCAGCTGAGATATGCACTTTCAGTGATAATCTTCACGATTCTGCTGTTACAAGTGTGCAGAATCACCGAAATCGCTGTTTTTGTGCTATAGAATGCGAAAAACACGTTTTCTGGTGTTTTCAGCACTCCACAGTGCGTTTGATATGCGGAAACTGCGATATCTTCGGTATCGTTGTTGTTTCCAGCTGAGATATGCACTTTCAGTGATAATCTTCACGATTCTGCTGGTGCAAGTGTGCAGAATCACCGAAATCGCTGTTTTCGTGCTTTTGAATGCGAAAAACACGTTTTCTGGTGTTTTCAACACTCCACAGTGCGTTTGATATGCGGAAACTACGATATCTTCGGAATCGTTGTTGTTTCCAGCTGAGATATGCACTTTCAGTGATAATCTTCACGATTCTGCTGTTACAAGTGTGCAGAATCACCGAAATCGCTGTTTTCGTGCTTTTGAATGCGAAAAACACGTTTTCTGGTGTTTTCAGCACTCCACAGTGCGTTTGATATGCGGAAACTACGATATCTTTGGTATCGTTGTTGTTTCCAGCTGAGATATGCACATTCAGTGATAATCTTCACGATTCTGCTGTTACAAGTGTGCAGAATCACCGAAATCGCTGTTTTCGTGCTTTTGAATGCGAAAAACACGTTTTCTGGTGTTTTCAACACTCCACAGTGCGTTTGATATGCGGAAACTACGATATCTTCGGAATCGTTGTTGTTTCCAGCTGAGATATGCACTTTCAGTGATAATCTTCACGATTCTGCTGTTACAAGTGTGCAGAATCACCGAAATCGCTGTTTTCGTGCTTTTGAATGCGAAAAACACGTTTTCTGGTGTTTTCAGCACTCCACAGTGCGTTTGATATGCGGAAACTGCGATATCTTCGGTATCGTTGTTGTTTCCAGCTGAGATATGCACTTTCAGTGATAATCTTCACGATTCTGCTGTTACAAGTGTGCAGAATCACCGAAAACGCTGTTTTCGTGCTTTTGAATGCGAAAAACACGTTTTCTGGTGTTTTCAGCACTCCACAGTGCGTTTGATATGCGGAAACTGCCATATCTTCGGTATCGTTGTTGTTTCCAGCTGAGATATGCATTATCAGTGATAATCTTCATAATTCTGCTGTTACAAGTGTGCAGAATCACCGAAATCGCTGTTTTCGTGCTTTTGAATGCGAAAAACACGTTTTCTGGTGTTTTCAGCACTCCACAGTGCGTTTGATATGCGGAAACTGCGATATCTTCGGTATCGTTGTTGTTTCCAGCTGAGATATGCACTTTCAGTGATAATCTTCACGATTCTGCTGGTGCAAGTGTGCAGAATCACCGAAATCGCTGTTTTCGTGCTTTTGAATGCGAAAAACACGTTTTCTGGTGTTTTCAACACTCCACAGTGCGTTTCATATGCGGAAACTGCCATATCTTCGGTATCGTTGTTGTTTCCAGCTGAGATATGCATTATCAGTGATAATCTTCATGATTCTGCTGTTACAAGTGTGCAGAATCACCGAAATCGCTGTTCTGGCGCTATTCAATGCGAAAAACACGTTTTCTGGTGTTTTCAGCACTCCACAGTGCGTTTGATATGCGGAAACTGCCATATCTTCGGTATCGTTGTTGTTTCCAGCTGAGATATGCATTTTCAGTGATAATCTTCACGATTCTGCTGTTACAAGTGTGCAGAATCACCGAAATCGCTGTTTTCGTGCTTTTGAATGCGAAAAACACGTTTTCTGGTGTTTTCAGCACTCCACAGTGCGTTTGATATGCGCAAACTACGATATCTTCGGTATCGTTGTTGTTTCAAGCTGAGACATGCATTTTCAGTGATAATCTTCGTGATTCTGCTGTTACAAGTGTGCAGAATCACCGAAATCGCTGTTTTCGTGCTTTTGAATGCGAAAAACACGTTTTCTGGTGTTTTCAACACTCCACAGTGCGTTTGATATGCGGAAACTGCGATATCTTCGGTATCGTTGTTGTTTCCAGCTGAGATATGCACTTTCAGTGATAATCTTCACGATTCTGCTGTTACAAGTGTGCAGAATCACCGAAATCGCTGTTTTCGTGCTTTTAAATGCGAAAAACACGTTTTCTGGTGTTTTCAGCACTCCACAGTGCGTTTGATATGCGGAAACTACGATATCTTCGGTATCGTTGTTGTTTCCAGCTGAGATATGCATTTTCAGTGATAATCTTCATGATTCTGCTGTTACAAGTGTGCAGAATCACCGAAATCGCTGCTTTCGTGCTTTTGAATGCGAAAAACACGTTTTCTGGTGTTTTCAGCACTCCACAGTGCGTTTGATATGCGGAAACTGCCATATCTTCGGTATCGTTGTTGTTTCCAGCTGAGAGATGCATTTTCAGTGATAATCTTCACGATTCTGCTGTTACAAGTGTGCAGAATCACCGAAATCGCTGTTTTCGTGCTTTTGAATGCGAAAAACACGTTTTCTGGTGTTTTCAGCACTCCACAGTGCGTTTGATATGCGGAAACTGCTATATCTTCGGTATCGTTGTTGTTTCCAGCTGAGATATGCACTTTCAGTGATAATCTTCACGATTCTGCCGTTACAAGTGTGCAGAATCACCGAAATCGCTGTTTTCGCGCTATTCAATGCGAAAAACACGTTTTCTGGTGTTTTCAGCACTCCACAGTGCGTTTGATATGCGGAAACTACGATATCTTCGGAATCGTTGTTGTTTCCAGCTGAGATATGCACTTTCAGTGATAATCTTCACGATTCTGCTGTTACAAGTGTGCAGAATCTCCGAAATCGCTGTTTTCGTGCTTTTGAATGCGAAAAACACGTTTTCTGGTGTTTTCAGCACTCCACAGTGCGTTTGATATGCGGAAACTGCCATATCTTCGGTATCGTTGTTGTTTCCAGCTGAGATATGCATTTTCAGTGATAATCTTCACGATTCTGCTGTTACGAGTGTGCAGAATCACCGAAATCGCTGTTCTGGCGCTATTCAATGCGAAAAACACGTTTTCTGGTGTTTTCAGCACTCCACAGTGCGTTTGATATGCGGAAACTGCCATATCTTCGGTATCGTTGTTGTTTCCAGCTGAGATATGCATTTTCAGTGATAATCTTCACGATTCTGCTGTTACAAGTGTGCAGAATCACCGAAATCGCTGTTTTCGTGCTTTTGAATGCGAAAAACACGTTTTCTGGTGTTTTCAACACTCCACAGTACGTTTGATATGCGGAAACTGCGATATCTTCGGTATCGTTGTTGTTTCCAGCTGAGATATGCACTTTCAGTGATAATCTTCACGATTCTGCTGTTACAAGTGTGCAGAATCACCGAAATCGCTGTTTTCGTGCTTTTGAATGCGAAAAACACGTTTTCTGGTGTTTTCAGCACTCCACAGTGCGTTTGATATGCGGAAACTACGATATCTTCGGTATCGTTGTTGTTTCCAGCTGAGATATGCATTTTCAGTGATAATCTTCATGATTCTGCTGTTACAAGTATGCAGAATCACCGAAATCGCTGCTTTCGTGCTTTTGAATGCGAAAAACACGTTTTCTGGTGTTTTCAACACTCCACAGTGCGTTTGATATGCGGAAACTGCGATATCTTCGGTATCGTTGTTGTTTCCAGCTGAGATACGCACTTTCAGTGATAATCTTCACGATTCTGCTGTTACAAGTGTGCAGAATCACCGAAAACACTGTTTTCGTGCTTTTGAATGCGAAAAACACGTTTTCTGGTGTTTTCAGCACTCCACAGTGCGTTTGATATGCGGAAACTGCGATATCTTCGGTATCGCTGTTGTTTCCAGCTGAGATATGCACTTTCAGTGATAATCTCTCACGATTCTGCTGTTACAAGTGTGCAGAATCATCGAAATCGCTGTTTTCGTGCTTTTGAATGCGAAAAACACGTTTTCTGCTGTTTTCAACACTCCACAGTGCGTTTGATATGCGGAAACTGCCATATCTTCGGTATCGTCGTTGTTTCCAGCTGAGACATGCATTTTCAGTGATAATCTTCATGATTCTGCTGTTACAAGTGTGCAGAATCACCGAAATCGCTGTTTTCGCGCTATTCAATGCGAAAAACACGTTTTCTGGTGTTTTCAGCACGCCACAGAGCGTTTGACATGCGGAAACTACGATATCTTCGGTATCGTTGTTGTTTCCACCTGAGATATGCATTTTCAGTGATAATCTTCATGATTCTGCTGTTACAAGTGTGCAGAATCACCGAAATCGCTGTTTTCGTGCTTTTGATTGCGGAAAACACGTTTTCTGGTGTTTTCAGCACTCCACAGTGCGTTTGATATGCGGAAACTGCGATATCTTCGGTATCGTTGTTGTTTCCAGCTGAGATATGCATTATCAGTGATAATCTTCATGATTCTGCTGTTACAAGTGTGCAGAATCACCGAAATCGCTGTTCTCGCGCTATTCAATGCGAAAAACACGTTTTCTGGTGTTTTCAGCACTCCACAGTGCGTTTGATATGCGGAAACTGCCATATCTACGGTGTCGTTGCTGTTTCCAGCTGAGATATGCATTTTCAGTGATAATCTTCACGATTCTGCTGTTACAAGTGTGCAGAATCACCGAAATCGCTGTTTTCGTGCCTTTGAATGCGAAAAACACGTTTTCTGGTGTTTTCAGCACTCCACAGTTCGTTTGATATGCGGAAACTGCCATATCTTCGGTATCGTTGTTGTTTCCAGCTGAGAGATGCATTTTCAGTGATAATCTTCATGATTCTGCTGTTACAAGTGTGCAGAATCACCGAAATCGCTGTTTTCGCGCTATTCAATGCGAAAAACACGTTTTCTGGTGTTTTCAGCACTCCACAGTGCGTTTCATATGCGGAAACTGCTATATCTTCGGTATCGTTGTTGTTTCCAGCTGAGATATGCACTTTCAGTGATAATCTTCACGATTCTGCCGTTACAAGTGTGCAGAATCACCGAAATCGCTGTTTTCGCGCTATTCAATGCGAAAAACACGTTTTCTGGTGTTTTCAGCACTCCACAGTGCGTTTGATATGCGGAAACTACGATATCTTCGGAATCGTTGTTGTTTCCAGCTGAGATATGCACTTTCAGTGATAATCTTCACGATTCTGCTGTTACAAGTGTGCAGAATCTCCGAAATCGCTGTTTTCGTGCTTTTGAATGCGAAAAACACGTTTTCTGGTGTTTTCAGCACTCCACAGTGCGTTTGATATGCGGAAACTGCGATATCTTCGGTATCGTTGTTGTTTCCAGCTGAGATATGCAGTTTCAGTGATAATCTTCATGATTCTGCTGTTACGAGTGTGCAGAATCACCGAAATCGCTGTTCTGGCGCTATTCAATGCGAAAAACACGTTTTCTGGTGTTTTCAGCACTCCACAGTGCGTTTGATATGCGGAAACTGCCATATCTTCGGTATCGTTGTTGTTTCCAGCTGAGATATGCATTTTCAGTGATAATCTTCACGATTCTGCTGTTACAAGTGTGCAGAATCACCGAAATCGCTGTTTTCGTGCTTTTGAATGCGAAAAACACGTTTTCTGGTGTTTTCAACACTCCACAGTACGTTTGATATGCGGAAACTGCGATATCTTCGGTATCGTTGTTGTTTCCAGCTGAGATATGCACTTTCAGTGATAATCTTCACGATTCTGCTGTTACAAGTGTGCAGAATCACCGAAATCGCTGTTTTCGTGCTTTTGAATGCGAAAAACACGTTTTCTGGTGTTTTCAGCACTCCACAGTGCGTTTGATATGCGGAAACTACGATATCTTCGGTATCGTTGTTGTTTCCAGCTGAGATATGCATTTTCAGTGATAATCTTCATGATTCTGCTGTTACAAGTATGCAGAATCACCGAAATCGCTGCTTTCGTGCTTTTGAATGCGAAAAACACGTTTTCTGGTGTTTTCAACACTCCACAGTGCGTTTGATATGCGGAAACTGCGATATCTTCGGTATCGTTG
This sequence comes from Anthophora plumipes, assembly GCA_951804975.1. Classification (NCBI taxonomy): domain Eukaryota; kingdom Metazoa; phylum Arthropoda; class Insecta; order Hymenoptera; family Apidae; genus Anthophora; species Anthophora plumipes. The sequence continues at coordinate 7,578,232 of CATORF010000206.1, read as the reverse complement.
TTGTTTCCAGCTGAGATACGCACTTTCAGTGATAATCTTCACGATTCTGCTGTTACAAGTGTGCAGAATCACCGAAATCGCTGTTCTCGCGCTATTCAATGCGAAAAACACGTTTTCTGGTGTTTTCAGCACTCCACAGTGCGTTTGATATGCGGAAACTGCCATATCTACGGTGTCGTTGTTGTTTCCAGCTGAGATATGCATTTTCAGTGATAATCTTCACGATTCTGCTGTTACAAGTGTGCAGAATCACCGAAATCGCTGTTTTCGTGCCTTTGAATGCGAAAAACACGTTTTCTGGTGTTTTCAGCACTCCACAGTTCGTTTGATATGCGGAAACTGCCATATCTTCGGTATCGTTGTTGTTTCCAGCTGAGAGATGCATTTTCAGTGATAATCTTCATGATTCTGCTGTTACAAGTGTGCAGAATCACCGAAATCGCTGTTTTCGCGCTATTCAATGCGAAAAACACGTTTTCTGGTGTTTTCAGCACTCCACAGTGCGTTTCATATGCGGAAACTGCTATATCTTCGGTATCGTTGTTGTTTCCAGCTGAGATATGCACTTTCAGTGATAATCTTCACGATTCTGCCGTTACAAGTGTGCAGAATCACCGAAATCGCTGTTTTCGCGCTATTCAATGCGAAAAACACGTTTTCTGGTGTTTTCAGCACTCCACAGTGCGTTTGATATGCGGAAACTACGATATCTTCGGAATCGTTGTTGTTTGCAGCTGAGATATGCACTTTCAGTGATAATCTTCACGATTCTTCTGTTACAAGTGTGCAGAATCTCCGAAATCGCTGTTTTCGTGCTTTTGAATGCGAAAAACACGTTTTCTGGTGTTTTCAGCACTCCACAGTGCGTTTGATATGCGGAAACTGCGATATCTTCGGTATCGTTGTTGTTTCCAGCTGAGATATGCAGTTTCAGTGATAATCTTCATGATTCTGCTGTTACGAGTGTGCAGAATCACCGAAATCGCTGTTCTGGCGCTATTCAATGCGAAAAACACGTTTTCTGGTGTTTTCAGCACTCCACAGTGCGTTTGATATGCGGAAACTGCCATATCTTCGGTATCGTTGTTGTTTCCAGCTGAGATATGCATTTTCAGTGATAATCTTCACGATTCTGCTGTTACAAGTGTGCAGAATCACCGAAATCGCTGTTTTCGTGCTTTTGAATGCGAAAAACACGTTTTCTGGTGTTTTCAACACTCCACAGTACGTTTGATATGCGGAAACTGCGATATCTTCGGTATCGTTGTTGTTTCCAGCTGAGATATGCACTTTCAGTGATAATCTTCACGATTCTGCTGTTACAAGTATGCAGAATCACCGAAATCGCTGCTTTCGTGCTTTTGAATGCGAAAAACACGTTTTCTGGTGTTTTCAACACTCCACAGTGCGTTTGATATGCGGAAACTGCGATATCTTCGGTATCGTTGTTGTTTCCAGCTGAGATACGCACTTTCAGTGATAATCTTCACGATTCTGCTGTTACAAGTGTGCAGAATCACCGAAAACACTGTTTTCGTGCTTTTGAATGCGAAAAACACGTTTTCTGGTGTTTTCAGCACTCCACAGTGCGTTTGATATGCGGAAACTGCGATATCTTCGGTATCGCTGTTGTTTCCAGCTGAGATATGCACTTTCAGTGATAATCTCTCACGATTCTGCTGTTACAAGTGTGCAGAATCATCGAAATCGCTGTTTTCGTGCTTTTGAATGCGAAAAACACGTTTTCTGCTGTTTTCAACACTCCACAGTGCGTTTGATATGCGGAAACTGCCATATCTTCGGTATCGTCGTTGTTTCCAGCTGAGACATGCATTTTCAGTGATAATCTTCATGATTCTGCTGTTACAAGTGTGCAGAATCACCGAAATCGCTGTTTTCGCGCTATTCAATGCGAAAAACACGTTTTCTGGTGTTTTCAGCACGCCACAGAGCGTTTGACATGCGGAAACTACGATATCTTCGGTATCGTTGTTGTTTCCACCTGAGATATGCATTTTCAGTGATAATCTTCATGATTCTGCTGTTACAAGTGTGCAGAATCACCGAAATCGCTGTTTTCGTGCTTTTGATTGCGGAAAACACGTTTTCTGGTGTTTTCAGCACTCCACAGTGCGTTTGATATGCGGAAACTGCGATATCTTCGGTATCGTTGTTGTTTCCAGCTGAGATATGCATTATCAGTGATAATCTTCATGATTCTGCTGTTACAAGTGTGCAGAATCACCGAAATCGCTGTTCTCGCGCTATTCAATGCGAAAAACACGTTTTCTGGTGTTTTCAGCACTCCACAGTGCGTTTGATATGCGGAAACTGCCATATCTACGGTGTCGTTGTTGTTTCCAGCTGAGATATGCATTTTCAGTGATAATCTTCACGATTCTGCTGTTACAAGTGTGCAGAATCACCGAAATCGCTGTTTTCGTGCCTTTGAATGCGAAAAACACGTTTTCTGGTGTTTTCAGCACTCCACAGTTCGTTTGATATGCGGAAACTGCGATATCTTCGGTATCGTTGTTGTTTCCAGCTGAGGATATGCATTATCAGTGATAATCTTCATGATTCTGCTGTTACAAGTGTGCAGAATCACCGAAATCGCTGTTTTCGCGCTATTCAATGCGAAAAACACGTTTTCTGGTGTTTTCAGCACTCCACAGTGCGTTTGATATGCGGAAACTGCGATATCTTCGGTATCGTTGTTGTTTCCAGCTGAGATATGCACTTTCAGTGATAATCTTCACGATTCTGCTGTTACAAGTGTGCAGAATCTCCGAAATCGCTGTTTTCGTGCTTTTGAATGCGAAAAACACGTTTTCTGGTGTTTTCCGCACTCCACAGTGCGTTTCATATGCGGAAACTACGATATCCTCGGTATCGTTGTTGTTTCCACCTGAGATATGCACTTTCAGTGATAATCTTCACGATTCTGCTGTTACAAGTGTGCAGAATCACCGAAATCGCTGTTTTCGTGCCTTTGAATGCGAAAAACACGTTTTCTGGTGTTTTCAGCACTCCACAGTTCGTTTGATATGCGGAAACTGCGATATCTTCGGTATCGTTGTTGTTTCCAGCTGAGATATGCATTATCAGTGATAATCTTCATGATTCTGCTGTTACAAGTGTGCAGAATCACCGAAATCGCTGTTTTCGCGCTATTCAATGCGAAAAACACGTTTTCTGGTGTTTTCAGCACTCCACAGTGCGTTTGATATGCGGAAACTGCGATATCTTCGGTATCGTTGTTGTTTCCAGATGAGATATGCACTTTCAGTGATAATCTTCACGATTCTGCTGTTACAAGTGTGCAGAATCTCCGAAATCGCTGTTTTCGTGCTTTTGAATGCGAAAAACACGTTTTCTGGTGTTTTCCGCACTCCACAGTGCGTTTCATATGCGGAAACTACGATATCCTCGGTATCGTTGTTGTTTCCAGCTGAGATATGCATTTTCAGTGATAATCTTCATGATTCTGCTGTTACAAGTGTGCAGAATCACCGAAATCGCTGTTTTCGTGCTTTCGAATGCGAAAAACACGTTTTCTGGTGTTTTCAACACTCCACAGTGCGTTTGATATGCGGAAACTGCGATATCTTCGTTATCGTTGTTGTTTCCAGCTGAGATATGCACTTTCAGTGATAATCTTCACGATTCTGCTGTTACAAGTGTGCAGAATCACCGAAATCGCTGTTTTCGTGCTTTTGAATGCGAAAAACACGTTTTCTGGCGTTTTCAACACTCCACAGTGCGTTTGATATGCGGAAACTGCGATATCTTCGGTATCGTTGTTGTTTCCAGCTGAGATATGCACTTTCAGTGATAATCTTCACGATTCTGTTGTTACAAGTGTGCAGAATCACCGAAATCGCTGTTTTCGTGCTTTCGAATGCGAAAAACACGTTTTCTGGTGTTTTCAACACTCCACAGTGCGTTTGATATGCGGAAACTGCGATATCTTCGTTATCGTTGTTGTTTCCAGCTGAGATATGCACTTTCAGTGATAATCTTCACGATTCTGCTGTTACAAGTGTGCAGAATCACCGAAATCGCTGTTTTCGTGCTTTTGAATGCGAAAAACACGTTTTCTGGCGTTTTCAACACTCCACAGTGCGTTTGATATGCGGAAACTGCGATATCTTCGGTATCGTTGTTGTTTCCAGCTGAGATATGCACTTTCAGTGATAATCTTCACGATTCTGTTGTTACAAGTGTGCAGAATCACCGAAATCGCTGTTTTCGTGCTTTTGAATGCGAAAAACACGTTTTCTGGTGTTTTCAACACTCCACAGTGCGTTTGATATGCGGAAACTGCGATATCTTCGGTATCGTTGTTGTTTCCAGCTGAGATATGCACTTTCAGTGATAATCTTCACGATTCTGCTGTTACAAGTGTGCAGAATCACCGAAATCGCTGTTTTCGTGCTTTTGAATGCGAAAAACACGTTTTCTGGCGTTTTCAACACTCCACAGTGCGTTTGATATGCGGAAACTGCGATATCTTCGGTATCGTTGTTGTTTCCAGCTGAGATATGCATTTTCAGTGATAATCTTCATGATTCTGCTGTTACAAGTGTGCAGAATCACCGAAATCGCTGTTTTCGTGCTTTTGAATGCGGAAAACACGTTTTCTGGTGTTTTCAGCACTCCACAGTGCGTTTGAAATGCGGAAACTGCGATATCTTCGGTATCATTGTTGTTTCCAGCTGAGAAATGCATTTTCAGTGATAATCTTCAGGATTCCGCTGTTACAAGTGTGCAGAATCACCGAAATCGCTGTTTTCGTGCTTTTGAATGCGAAAAACACGTTTTCTGGTGTTTTCAGCACTCCACAGTGCGTTTGATATGCGGAAACTGCGATATCTTCGGTATCGCTGTTGTTTCCAGCTGAGATATGCACTTTCAGTGATAATCTCTCACGATTCTGCTGTTACAAGTGTGCAGAATCACCGAAATCGCTGTTTTCGTGCTTTTGAATGAGAAAAACACGTTTTCTGGTGTTTTCAGCACTCCACAGTGCGTTTGATATGCGGAAACTACGATATCTTCGGTATCGTTGTTGTTTCCAGCTGAGATATGCATTTTCAGTGATAATCTTCATGATTCTGCTGTTACAAGTGTGCAGAATCACCGAAATCGCTGTTTTCGTGCTTTTGAATGCGAAAAACACGTTTTCTGGTGTTTTCAACACTCCACAGTGCGTTTGATATGCGGAAACTGCGATATCTTCGGTATCGTTGTTGTTTCCAGCTGAGATATGCACTTTCAGTGATAATCTTCACGATTCTGCTGTTACAAGTGTGCAGAATCTCCGAAATCGCTGTTTTCGTGCTTTTGAATGCGAAAAACACGTTTTCTGGTGTTTTCAGCACTCCACAGTGCGTTTGATATGCGGAAACTGCGATATCTTCGGTATCGTTGTTGTTTCCAGCTGAGATATGCACTTTCAGTGATAATCTTCACGATTCTGCTGTTACAAGTGTGCAGAATCACCGAAATCGCTGTTTTCGTGCTTTTGAATGCGAAAAACACGTTTTCTGGTGTTTTCAACACTCCACAGTGTGTTTCATATGCGGAAACTGCCATATCTTCGGTATCGTTGTTGTTTCCAGCTGAGATATGCATTATCAGTGATAATCTTCATGATTCTGCTGTTACAAGTGTGCAGAATCACCGAAATCGCTGTTCTGGCGCTATTCAATGCGAAAAACACGTTTTCTGGTGTTTTCAGCACTCCACAGTGCGTTTGATATGCGGAAACTGCCATATCTACGGTGTCGTTGTTGTTTCCAGCTGAGATATGCATTTTCAGTGATAATCTTCACGATTCTGCTGTTACAAGTGTGCAGAATCACCGAAATCGCTGTTTTCGTGCCTTTGAATGCGAAAAACACGTTTTCTGGTGTTTTCAGCACTCCACAGTTTGTTTGATATGCGGAAACTGCGATATCTTCGGTATCGTTGTTGTTTCCAGCTGAGATATGCATTATCAGTGATAATCTTCATGATTCTGCTGTTACAAGTGTGCAGAATCACCGAAATCGCTGTTTTCGCGCTATTCAATGCGAAAAACACGTTTTCTGGTGTTTTCAGCACTCCACAGTGCGTTTGATATGCGGAAACTGCGATATCTTCGGTATCGTTGTTGTTTCCAGCTGAGATATGCACTTTCAGTGATAATCTTCACGATTCTGCTGTTACAAGTGTGCAGAATCTCCGAAATCGCTGTTTTCGTGCTTTTGAATGCGAAAAACACGTTTTCTGGTGTTTTCCGCACTCCACAGTGCGTTTCATATGCGGAAACTACGATATCCTCGGTATCGTTGTTGTTTCCAGCTGAGATATGCATTTTCAGTGATAATCTTCATGATTCTGCTGTTACAAGTGTGCAGAATCACCGAAATCGCTGTTTTCGTGCTTTCGAATGCGAAAAACACGTTTTCTGGTGTTTTCAACACTCCACAGTGCGTTTGATATGCGGAAACTGCGATATCTTCGTTATCGTTGTTGTTTCCAGCTGAGATATGCACTTTCAGTGATAATCTTCACGATTCTGCTGTTACAAGTGTGCAGAATCACCGAAATCGCTGTTTTCGTGCTTTTGAATGCGAAAAACACGTTTTCTGGCGTTTTCAACACTCCACAGTGCGTTTGATATGCGGAAACTGCGATATCTTCGGTATCGTTGTTGTTTCCAGCTGAGATATGCACTTTCAGTGATAATCTTCACGATTCTGCTGTTACAAGTGTGCAGAATCACCGAAATCGCTGTTTTCGTGCTTTTGAATGCGAAAAACACGTTTTCTGGCGTTTTCAACACTCCACAGTGCGTTTGATATGCGGAAACTGCGATATCTTCGGTATCGTTGTTGTTTCCAGCTGAGATATGCATTTTCAGTGATAATCTTCATGATTCTGCTGTTACAAGTGTGCAGAATCACCGAAATCGCTGTTTTCGTGCTTTTGAATGCGGAAAACACGTTTTCTGGTGTTTTCAGCACTCCACAGTGCGTTTGAAATGCGGAAACTGCGATATCTTCGGTATCATTGTTGTTTCCAGCTGAGATATGCACTTTCAGTGATAATCTTCACGATTCTGTTGTTACAAGTGTGCAGAATCACCGAAATCGCTGTTTTCGTGCTTTCGAATGCGAAAAACACGTTTTCTGGCGTTTTCAACACTCCACAGTGCGTTTGATATGCGGAAACTGCGATATCTTCGGTATCGTTGTTGTTTCCAGCTGAGATATGCACTTTCAGTGATAATCTTCACGATTCTGTTGTTACAAGTGTGCAGAATCACCGAAATCGCTGTTTTCGTGCTTTCGAATGCGAAAAACACGTTTTCTGGTGTTTTCAACACTCCACAGTGCGTTTGATATGCGGAAACTGCGATATCTTCGTTATCGTTGTTGTTTCCAGCTGAGATATGCACTTTCAGTGATAATCTTCACGATTCTGCTGTTACAAGTGTGCAGAATCACCGAAATCGCTGTTTTCGTGCTTTTGAATGCGAAAAACACGTTTTCTGGCGTTTTCAACACTCCACAGTGCGTTTGATATGCGGAAACTGCGATATCTTCGGTATCGTTGTTGTTTCCAGCTGAGATATGCACTTTCAGTGATAATCTTCACGATTCTGTTGTTACAAGTGTGCAGAATCACCGAAATCGCTGTTTTCGTGCTTTTGAATGCGAAAAACACGTTTTCTGGTGTTTTCAACACTCCACAGTGCGTTTGATATGCGGAAACTGCGATATCTTCGGTATCGTTGTTGTTTCCAGCTGAGATATGCACTTTCAGTGATAATCTTCACGATTCTGCTGTTACAAGTGTGCAGAATCACCGAAATCGCTGTTTTCGTGCTTTTGAATGCGAAAAACACGTTTTCTGGCGTTTTCAACACTCCACAGTGCGTTTGATATGCGGAAACTGCGATATCTTCGGTATCGTTGTTGTTTCCAGCTGAGATATGCATTTTCAGTGATAATCTTCATGATTCTGCTGTTACAAGTGTGCAGAATCACCGAAATCGCTGTTTTCGTGCTTTTGAATGCGGAAAACACGTTTTCTGGTGTTTTCAGCACTCCACAGTGCGTTTGAAATGCGGAAACTGCGATATCTTCGGTATCATTGTTGTTTCCAGCTGAGAAATGCATTTTCAGTGATAATCTTCAGGATTCCGCTGTTACAAGTGTGCAGAATCACCGAAATCGCTGTTTTCGTGCTTTTGAATGCGAAAAACACGTTTTCTGGTGTTTTCAGCACTCCACAGTGCGTTTGATATGCGGAAACTGCGATATCTTCGGTATCGCTGTTGTTTCCAGCTGAGATATGCACTTTCAGTGATAATCTCTCACGATTCTGCTGTTACAAGTGTGCAGAATCACCGAAATCGCTGTTTTCGTGCTTTTGAATGAGAAAAACACGTTTTCTGGTGTTTTCAGCACTCCACAGTGCGTTTGATATGCGGAAACTACGATATCTTCGGTATCGTTGTTGTTTCCAGCTGAGATATGCATTTTCAGTGATAATCTTCATGATTCTGCTGTTACAAGTGTGCAGAATCACCGAAATCGCTGTTTTCGTGCTTTTGAATGCGAAAAACACGTTTTCTGGTGTTTTCAACACTCCACAGTGCGTTTGATATGCGGAAACTGCGATATCTTCGGTATCGTTGTTGTTTCCAGCTGAGATATGCACTTTCAGTGATAATCTTCACGATTCTGCTGTTACAAGTGTGCAGAATCTCCGAAATCGCTGTTTTCGTGCTTTTGAATGCGAAAAACACGTTTTCTGGTGTTTTCAGCACTCCACAGTGCGTTTGATATGCGGAAACTGCGATATCTTCGGTATCGTTGTTGTTTCCAGCTGAGATATGCACTTTCAGTGATAATCTTCACGATTCTGCTGTTACAAGTGTGCAGAATCACCGAAATCGCTGTTTTCGTGCTTTTGAATGCGAAAAACACGTTTTCTGGTGTTTTCAACACTCCACAGTGTGTTTCATATGCGGAAACTGCCATATCTTCGGTATCGTTGTTGTTTCCAGCTGAGATATGCATTATCAGTGATAATCTTCATGATTCTGCTGTTACAAGTGTGCAGAATCACCGAAATCGCTGTTCTGGCGCTATTCAATGCGAAAAACACGTTTTCTGGTGTTTTCAGCACTCCACAGTGCGTTTGATATGCGGAAACTGCCATATCTACGGTGTCGTTGTTGTTTCCAGCTGAGATATGCATTTTCAGTGATAATCTTCACGATTCTGCTGTTACAAGTGTGCAGAATCACCGAAATCGCTGTTTTCGTGCCTTTGAATGCGAAAAACACGTTTTCTGGTGTTTTCAGCACTCCACAGTTTGTTTGATATGCGGAAACTGCGATATCTTCGGTATCGTTGTTGTTTCCAGCTGAGATATGCATTATCAGTGATAATCTTCATGATTCTGCTGTTACAAGTGTGCAGAATCACCGAAATCGCTGTTTTCGCGCTATTCAATGCGAAAAACACGTTTTCTGGTGTTTTCAGCACTCCACAGTGCGTTTGATATGCGGAAACTGCGATATCTTCGGTATCGTTGTTGTTTCCAGCTGAGATATGCACTTTCAGTGATAATCTTCACGATTCTGCTGTTACAAGTGTGCAGAATCTCCGAAATCGCTGTTTTCGTGCTTTTGAATGCGAAAAACACGTTTTCTGGTGTTTTCCGCACTCCACAGTGCGTTTCATATGCGGAAACTACGATATCCTCGGTATCGTTGTTGTTTCCAGCTGAGATATGCATTTTCAGTGATAATCTTCATGATTCTGCTGTTACAAGTGTGCAGAATCACCGAAATCGCTGTTTTCGTGCTTTCGAATGCGAAAAACACGTTTTCTGGTGTTTTCAACACTCCACAGTGCGTTTGATATGCGGAAACTGCGATATCTTCGTTATCGTTGTTGTTTCCAGCTGAGATATGCACTTTCAGTGATAATCTTCACGATTCTGCTGTTACAAGTGTGCAGAATCACCGAAATCGCTGTTTTCGTGCTTTTGAATGCGAAAAACACGTTTTCTGGCGTTTTCAACACTCCACAGTGCGTTTGATATGCGGAAACTGCGATATCTTCGTTATCGTTGTTGTTTCCAGCTGAGATATGCACTTTCAGTGATAATCTTCACGATTCTGCTGTTACAAGTGTGCAGAATCACCGAAATCGCTGTTTTCGTGCTTTTGAATGCGAAAAACACGTTTTCTGGCGTTTTCAACACTCCACAGTGCGTTTGATATGCGGAAACTGCGATATCTTCGGTATCGTTGTTGTTTCCAGCTGAGATATGCACTTTCAGTGATAATCTTCACGATTCTGCTGTTACAAGTGTGCAGAATCACCGAAATCGCTGTTTTCGTGCTTTTGAATGCGAAAAACACGTTTTCTGGTGTTTTCAGCACTCCACAGTGCGTTTGATATGCGGAAACTGCGATATCTTCGGTATCGCTGTTGTTTCCAGCTGAGATATGCACTTTCAGTGATAATCTCTCACGATTCTGCTGTTACAAGTGTGCAGAATCACCGAAATCGCTGTTTTCGTGCTTTTGAATGAGAAAAACACGTTTTCTGGTGTTTTCAGCACTCCACAGTGCGTTTGATATGCGGAAACTACGATATCTTCAGTATCGTTGTTGTTTCCAGCTGAGATATGCATTTTCAGTGATAATCTTCATGATTCTGCTGTTACAAGTGTGCAGAATCACCGAAATCGCTGTTTTCGTGCTTTTGAATGCGAAAAACACGTTTTCTGGTGTTTTCAGCACTCCACAGTGCGTTTGATATGCGGAAACTGCGATATCTTCGGTATCGTTGTTGTTTCCAGCTGAGATATGCACTTTCAGTGATAATCTTCACGATTCTGCTGTTACAAGTGTGCAGAATCTCCGAAATCGCTGTTTTCGTGCTTTTGAATGCGAAAAACACGTTTTCTGGTGTTTTCCGCACTCCACAGTGCGTTTCATATGCAGAAACTACGATATCCTCGGTATCGTTGTTGTTTCCAGCTGAGATATGCATTTTCAGTGATAATCTTCATGATTCTGCTGTTACAAGTGTGCAGAATCACCGAAATCGCTGTTTTCGTGCTTTCGAATGCGAAAAACACGTTTTCTGGTGTTTTCAACACTCCACAGTGCGTTTGATATGCGGAAACTGCGATATCTTCGTTATCGTTGTTGTTTCCAGCTGAGATATGCACTTTCAGTGATAATCTTCACGATTCTGCTGTTACAAGTGTGCAGAATCACCGAAATCGCTGTTTTCGTGCTTTTGAATGCGAAAAACACGTTTTCTGGCGTTTTCAACACTCCACAGTGCGTTTGATATGCGGAAACTGCGATATCTTCGGTATCGTTGTTGTTTCCAGCTGAGATATGCACTTTCAGTGATAATCTTCACGATTCTGTTGTTACAAGTGTGCAGAATCACCGAAATCGCTGTTTTCGTGCTTTTGAATGCGAAAAACACGTTTTCTGGTGTTTTCAACACTCCACAGTGCGTTTGATATGCGGAAACTGCGATATCTTCGGTATCGTTGTTGTTTCCAGCTGAGATATGCACTTTCAGTGATAATCTTCACGATTCTGCTGTTACAAGTGTGCAGAATCACCGAAATCGCTGTTTTCGTGCTTTTGAATGCGAAAAACACGTTTTCTGGCGTTTTCAACACTCCACAGTGCGTTTGATATGCGGAAACTGCGATATCTTCGGTATCGTTGTTGTTTCCAGCTGAGATATGCATTTTCAGTGATAATCTTCATGATTCTGCTGTTACAAGTGTGCAGAATCACCGAAATCGCTGTTTTCGTGCTTTTGAATGCGGAAAACACGTTTTCTGGTGTTTTCAGCACTCCACAGTGCGTTTGAAATGCGGAAACTGCGATACCTTCGGTATCATTGTTGTTTCCAGCTGAGAAATGCATTTTCAGTGATAATCTTCAGGATTCCGCTGTTACAAGTGTGCAGAATCACCGAAATCGCTGTTTTCGTGCTTTTGAATGCGAAAAACACGTTTTCTGGTGTTTTCAGCACTCCACAGTGCGTTTGATATGCGGAAACTGCGATATCTTCGGTATCGCTGTTGTTTCCAGCTGAGATATGCACTTTCAGTGATAATCTCTCACGATTCTGCTGTTACAAGTGTGCAGAATCACCGAAATCGCTGTTTTCGTGCTTTTGAATGAGAAAAACACGTTTTCTGGTGTTTTCAGCACTCCACAGTGCGTTTGATATGCGGAAACTACGATATCTTCGGTATCGTTGTTGTTTCCAGCTGAGATATGCATTTTCAGTGATAATCTTCATGATTCTGCTGTTACAAGTGTGCAGAATCACCGAAATCGCTGTTTTCGTGCTTTTGAATGCGAAAAACACGTTTTCTGGTGTTTTCAACACTCCACAGTGCGTTTGATATGCGGAAACTGCGATATCTTCGGTATCGTTGTTGTTTCCAGCTGAGATATGCACTTTCAGTGATAATCTTCACGATTCTGCTGTTACAAGTGTGCAGAATCTCCGAAATCGCTGTTTTCGTGCTTTTGAATGCGAAAAACACGTTTTCTGGTGTTTTCAGCACTCCACAGTGCGTTTGATATGCGGAAACTGCGATATCTTCGGTATCGTTGTTGTTTCCAGCTGAGATATGCACTTTCAGTGATAATCTTCACGATTCTGCTGTTACAAGTGTGCAGAATCACCGAAATCGCTGTTTTCGTGCTTTTGAATGCGAAAAACACGTTTTCTGGTGTTTTCAACACTCCACAGTGTGTTTCATATGCGGAAACTGCCATATCTTCGGTATCGTTGTTGTTTCCAGCTGAGATATGCATTATCAGTGATAATCTTCATGATTCTGCTGTTACAAGTGTGCAGAATCACCGAAATCGCTGTTCTGGCGCTATTCAATGCGAAAAACACGTTTTCTGGTGTTTTCAGCACTCCACAGTGCGTTTGATATGCGGAAACTGCCATATCTACGGTGTCGTTGTTGTTTCCAGCTGAGATATGCATTTTCAGTGATAATCTTCACGATTCTGCTGTTACAAGTGTGCAGAATCACCGAAATCGCTGTTTTCGTGCCTTTGAATGCGAAAAACACGTTTTCTGGTGTTTTCAGCACTCCACAGTTTGTTTGATATGCGGAAACTGCGATATCTTCGGTATCGTTGTTGTTTCCAGCTGAGATATGCATTATCAGTGATAATCTTCATGATTCTGCTGTTACAAGTGTGCAGAATCACCGAAATCGCTGTTTTCGCGCTATTCAATGCGAAAAACACGTTTTCTGGTGTTTTCAGCACTCCACAGTGCGTTTGATATGCGGAAACTGCGATATCTTCGGTATCGTTGTTGTTTCCAGCTGAGATATGCACTTTCAGTGATAATCTTCACGATTCTGCTGTTACAAGTGTGCAGAATCTCCGAAATCGCTGTTTTCGTGCTTTTGAATGCGAAAAACACGTTTTCTGGTGTTTTCCGCACTCCACAGTGCGTTTCATATGCGGAAACTACGATATCCTCGGTATCGTTGTTGTTTCCAGCTGAGATATGCATTTTCAGTGATAATCTTCATGATTCTGCTGTTACAAGTGTGCAGAATCACCGAAATCGCTGTTTTCGTGCTTTCGAATGCGAAAAACACGTTTTCTGGTGTTTTCAACACTCCACAGTGCGTTTGATATGCGGAAACTGCGATATCTTCGTTATCGTTGTTGTTTCCAGCTGAGATATGCACTTTCAGTGATAATCTTCACGATTCTGCTGTTACAAGTGTGCAGAATCACCGAAATCGCTGTTTTCGTGCTTTTGAATGCGAAAAACACGTTTTCTGGCGTTTTCAACACTCCACAGTGCGTTTGATATGCGGAAACTGCGATATCTTCGGTATCGTTGTTGTTTCCAGCTGAGATATGCACTTTCAGTGATAATCTTCACGATTCTGCTGTTACAAGTGTGCAGAATCACCGAAATCGCTGTTTTCGTGCTTTTGAATGCGAAAAACACGTTTTCTGGCGTTTTCAACACTCCACAGTGCGTTTGATATGCGGAAACTGCGATATCTTCGGTATCGTTGTTGTTTCCAGCTGAGATATGCATTTTCAGTGATAATCTTCATGATTCTGCTGTTACAAGTGTGCAGAATCACCGAAATCGCTGTTTTCGTGCTTTTGAATGCGGAAAACACGTTTTCTGGTGTTTTCAGCACTCCACAGTGCGTTTGAAATGCGGAAACTGCGATATCTTCGGTATCATTGTTGTTTCCAGCTGAGAAATGCATTTTCAGTGATAATCTTCAGGATTCCGCTGTTACAAGTGTGCAGAATCACCGAAATCGCTGTTTTCGTGCTTTTGAATGCGAAAAACACGTTTTCTGGTGTTTTCAGCACTCCACAGTGCGTTTGATATGCGGAAACTGCGATATCTTCGGTATCGCTGTTGTTTCCAGCTGAGATATGCACTTTCAGTGATAATCTCTCACGATTCTGCTGTTACAAGTGTGCAGAATCACCGAAATCGCTGTTTTCGTGCTTTTGAATGAGAAAAACACGTTTTCTGGTGTTTTCAGCACTCCACAGTGCGTTTGATATGCGGAAACTGCGATATCTTCGGTATCGTTGTTGTTTCCAGCTGAGATATGCACTTTCAGTGATAATCTTCACGATTCTGCTGTTACAAGTGTGCAGAATCACCGAAATCGCTGTTTTCGTGCTTTTGAATGCGAAAAACACGTTTTCTGGTGTTTTCAACACTCCACAGTGTGTCTCATATGCGGAAACTGCCATATCTTCGGTATCGTTGTTGTTTCCAGCTGAGATATGCATTATCAGTGATAATCTTCATGATTCTGCTGTTACAAGTGTGCAGAATCACCGAAATCGCTGTTCTGGCGCTATTCAATGCGAAAAACACGTTTTCTGGTGTTTTCAGCACTCCACAGTGCGTTTGATATGCGGAAACTGCCATATCTTCGGTATCGTTGTTGTTTCGAGCTGAGATATGCATTTTCAGTGATAATCTTCACGATTCTGCTGTTACAAGTGTGCAGAATCACCGAAATCGCTGTTTTCGTGCTTTTGAATGCGAAAAACACGTTTTCTGGTGTTTTCAGCACGCCACAGAGCGTTTGATATGCGGAAACTGCCATATCTTCGGTATCGTTGTTGTTTCCAGCTGAGATATGCATTTTCAGTGATAATCTTCACGATTCTGCTGTTACAAGTGTGCAGAATCACCGAAATCGCTGTTTTCGTGCTTTTGAATGCGAAAAACACGTTTTCTGGTGTTTTGAGCACTCCACAGTGCGTTTGATATGCGCAAACTACGATATCTTCGGAATCGTTGTTGTTTCAAGCTGAGACATGCATTTTCAGTGATAATCTTCATGATTCTGCTGTTTCAAGTGTGCAGAATCACCGAAATCGCTGTTTTCGTGCTTTTGAATGCGAAAAACACGTTTTCTGGTGTTTTCAACACTCCACAGTACGTTTGATATGCGGAAACTGCGATATCTTCGGTATCGTTGTTGTTTCCAGCTGAGATATGCACTTTCAGTGATAATCTTCACGATTCTGCTGTTACAAGTGTGCAGAATCACCGAAATCGCTGTTTTCGTGCTTTTGAATGCGAAAAACACGTTTTCTGGTGTTTTCAGCACTCCACAGTGCGTTTGATATGCGGAAACTACGATATCTTCGGTATCGTTGTTGTTTCCAGCTGAGATATGCATTTTCAGTGATAATCTTCATGATTCTGCTGTTACAAGTATGCAGAATCACCGCAATCGCTGCATTCGTGCTTTTGAATGCGAAAAACACGTTTTCTGGTGTTTTCAACACTCCACAGTGCGTTTGATATGCGGAAACTGCGATATCTTCGGTATCGTTGTTGTTTCCAGCTGAGATACGCACTTTCAGTGATAATCTTCACGATTCTGCTGTTACAAGTGTGCAGAATCACCGAAAACACTGTTTTCGTGCTTTTGAATGCGAAAAACACGTTTTCTGGTGTTTTCAGCACTCCACAGTGCGTTTGATATGCGGAAACTGCGATATCTTCGGTATCGCTGTTGTTTCCAGCTGAGATATGCACTTTCAGTGATAATCTCTCACGATTCTGCTGTTACAAGTGTGCAGAATCACCGAAATCGCTGTTTTCGTGCTTTTGAATGAGAAAAACACGTTTTCTGGTGTTTTCAGCACTCCACAGAGCGTTTGACATGCGGAAACTACGATATCTTCGGTATCGTTGTTGTTTCCAGCTGAGATATGCATTATGAGTGATAATCTTCATGATTCTGCTGTTACAAGTGTGCAGAATCACCGAAATCGCTGTTCTCGCGCTATTCAATGCGAAAAACACGTTTTCTGGTGTTTTCAACACTCCACAGTGCGTTTGATATGCGGAAACTGCGATATCTTCGGTATCGTTGTTGTTTCCAGCTGAGATATGCACTTTCAGTGATAATCTTCACGATTCTGCTGTTACAAGTGTGCAGAATCACCGAAATCGCTGTTTTCGTGCTTTTGAATGCGAAAAACACGTTTACTGGTGTTTTCAGCACTCCACAGTGCGTTTGATATGCGGAAACTACGACATCTTCGGTATCGTTGTTGTTTCCAGCTGAGACATGCATTTTCAGTGATAATCTTCATGATTCTGCTGTTACAAGTGTGCAGAATCACCGAAATCGCTGTTTTCGTGCTATTGAATGCGAAAAACACGTTTTCTGGTGTTTTCAGCACTCCACAGTGCGTTTGATATGCGGAAACTGCTATATCTTCGGTATCGTTGTTGTTTCCAGCTGAGATATGCACTTTCAGTGATAATCTTCACGATTCTGCCGTTACAAGTGTGCAGAATCACCGAAATCGCTGTTTTCGCGCTATTCAATGCGAAAAACACGTTTTCTGGTGTTTTCAGCACTCCACAGTGCGTTTGATATGCGGAAACTACGATATCTTCGGTATCGTTGTTGTTTCCAGCTGAGATATGCATTTTCAGTGATAATCTTCATGATTCTGCTGTTACAAGTGTGCAGAATCACCGAAATCGCTGTTTTCGTGCTTTTGAATGCGAAAAACACGTTTTCTGGTGTTTTCAGCACTCCACAGTGCGTTTGATATGCGGAAACTACGATATCTTCGGTATCGTTGTTGTTTCCAGCTGAGATATGCACTTTCAGTGATAATCTTCACGATTCTGCTGTTACAAGTGTGCAGAATCACCGAAATCGCTGTTTTCGTGCTTTTGAATGCGAAAAACACGTTTACTGGTGTTTTCAGCACTCCACAGTGCGTTTGATATGCGGAAACTACGACATCTTCGGTATCGTTGTTGTTTCCAGCTGAGACATGCATTTTCAGTGATAATCTTCATGATTCTGCTGTTACAAGTGTGCAGAATCACCGAAATCGCTGTTTTCGTGCTATTGAATGCGAAAAACACGTTTTCTGGTGTTTTCAGCACTCCACAGTGCGTTTGATATGCGGAAACTGCTATATCTTCGGTATCGTTGTTGTTTCCAGCTGAGATATGCACTTTCAGTGATAATCTTCACGATTCTGCCGTTACAAGTGTGCAGAATCACCGAAATCGCTGTTTTCGCGCTATTCAATGCGAAAAACACGTTTTCTGGTGTTTTCAGCACTCCACAGTGCGTTTGATATGCGGAAACTACGATATCTTCGGTATCGTTGTTGTTTCCAGCTGAGATATGCATTTTCAGTGATAATCTTCATGATTCTGCTGTTACAAGTGTGCAGAATCACCGAAATCGCTGTTTTCGTGCTTTTGAATGCGAAAAACACGTTTTCTGGTGTTTTCAGCACTCCACAGTGCGTTTGATATGCGGAAACTACGATATCTTCGGTATCGTTGTTGTTTCCAGCTGAGATATGCACTTTCAGTGATAATCTTCACGATTCTGCTGTTACAAGTGTGCAGAATCTCCGAAATCGCTGTTTTCGTGCTTTTGAATGCGAAAAACACGTTTTCTGGTGTTTTCAGCACTCCACAGTGCGTTTGATATGCGGAAACTGCGATATCTTCGGTATCGCTGTTGTTTCCAGCTGAGATGTGCACTTTCAGTGATAATCTCTCACGATTCTGCTGTTACAAGTGTGCAGAATCACCGAAATCGCTGTTTTCGTGCTTTTGAATGAGAAAAACACGTTTTCTGGTGTTTTCAGCACTCCACAGAGCGTTTGACATGCGGAAACTACGATATCTTCGGTATCGTTGTTGTTTCCAGCTGAGATATGCATTATCAGTGATAATCTTCATGATTCTGCTGTTACAAGTGTGCAGAATCACCGAAATCGCTGTTCTCGCGCTATTCAATGCGAAAAACACGTTTTCTGGTGTTTTCAGCACGCCACAGAGCGTTTGACATGCGGAAACTACGATATCTTCGGTATCGTTGTTGTTTCCACCTGAGATATGCATTTTCAGTGATAATCTTCATGATTCTGCTGTTACAAGTGTGCAGAATCACCGAAATCGCTGTTTTCGTGCTTTTGAATGCGGAAAACACGTTTTCTGGTGTTTTCAGCACTCCACAGTGCGTTTGATATGCGGAAACTGCGATATCTTCGGTATCGTTGTTGTTTCCAGCTGAGATATGCATTATCAGTGATAATCTTCATGATTCTGCCGTTACAAGTGTGCAGAATCACCGAAATCGCTGTTTTCGCGCTATTCAATGCGAAAAACACGTTTTCTGGTGTTTTCAGCACTCCACAGTGCGTTTGATATGCGGAAACTACGATATCTTCGGTATCGTTGTTGTTTCCAGCTGAGATATGCATTTTCAGTTATAATCTTCATGATTCTGCTGTTACAAGTGTGCAGAATCACCGAAATCGCTGTTTTCGTGCTTTTGAATGCGAAAAACACGTTTTCTGGTGTTTTCAGCACTCCACAGTGCGTTTGATATGCGGAAACTACGATATCTTCGGTATCGTTGTTGTTTCCAGCTGAGATATGCACTTTCAGTGATAATCTTCACGATTCTGCTGTTACAAGTGTGCAGAATCTCCGAAATCGCTGTTTTCGTGCTTTTGAATGCGAAAAACACGTTTTCTGGTGTTTTCAGCACTCCACAGTGCGTTTGATATGCGGAAACTGCGATATCTTCGGTATCGTTGTTGTTTCCAGCTGAGATATGCACTTTCAGTGATAATCTTCACGATTCTGCTGTTACAAGTGTGCAGAATCACCGAAATCGCTGTTTTCGTGCTTTTGAATGCGAAAAACACGTTTTCTGGTGTTTTCAACACTCCACAGTGCGTTTGATATGCGGAAACTGCGATATCTTCGGTATCGTTGTTGTTTCCAGCTGAGATATGCACTTTCAGTGATAATCTTCACGATTCTGCTGTTACAAGTGTGCAGAATCACCGAAATCGCTGTTTTCGTGCTTTTGAATGCGAAAAACACGTTTTCTGGTGTTTTCAGCACTCCACAGTGCGTTTGATATGCGGAAACTGCGATATCTTCGGTATCGCTGTTGTTTCCAGCTGGAGATATGCACTTTCAGTGATAATCTCTCACGATTCTGCTGTTACAAGTGTGCAGAATCACCGAAATCGCTGTTTTCGTGCTTTTGAATGAGAAAAACACGTTTTCTGGTGTTTTCAGCACTCCACAGTGCGTTTGATATGCGGAAACTACGGTATCTTCGGTATCGTTGTTGTTTCCAGCTGAGATATGCACTTTCAGTGATAATCTTCACGATTCTGCTGTTACAAGTGTGCAGAATCTCCGAAATCGCTGGTTTCGTGCTTTTGAATGCGAAAAACACGTTTTCTGGTGTTTTCAGCACTCCACAGTGCGTTTGATATGCGGAAACTGCGATATCTTCGGTATCGCTGTTGTTTCCAGCTGAGATATGCACTTTCAGTGATAATCTCTCACGATTCTGCTGTTACAAGTGTGCAGAATCACCGAAATCGCTGTTTTCGTGCTTTTGAATGAGAAAAACACGTTTTCTGGTGTTTTCAGCACTCCACAGAGCGTTTGACATGCGGAAACTACGATATCTTCGGTATCGTTGTTGTTTCCAGCTGAGATATGCATTATGAGTGATAATCTTCATGATTCTGCTGTTACAAGTGTGCAGAATCACCGAAATCGCTGTTCTCGCGCTATTCAATGCGAAAAACACGTTTTCTGGTGTTTTCAACACTCCACAGTGCGTTTGATATGCGGAAACTGCGATATCTTCGGTATCGTTGTTGTTTCCAGCTGAGATATGCACTTTCAGTGATAATCTTCACGATTCTGCTGTTACAAGTGTGCAGAATCACCGAAATCGCTGTTTTCGTGCTTTTGAATGCGAAAAACACGTTTACTGGTGTTTTCAGCACTCCACAGTGCGTTTGATATGCGGAAACTACGACATCTTCGGTATCGTTGTTGTTTCCAGCTGAGACATGCATTTTCAGTGATAATCTTCATGATTCTGCTGTTACAAGTGTGCAGAATCACCGAAATCGCTGTTTTCGTGCTATTGAATGCGAAAAACACGTTTTCTGGTGTTTTCAGCACTCCACAGTGCGTTTGATATGCGGAAACTGCTATATCTTCGGTATCGTTGTTGTTTCCAGCTGAGATATGCACTTTCAGTGATAATCTTCACGATTCTGCCGTTACAAGTGTGCAGAATCACCGAAATCGCTGTTTTCGCGCTATTCAATGCGAAAAACACGTTTTCTGGTGTTTTCAGCACTCCACAGTGCGTTTGATATGCGGAAACTACGATATCTTCGGTATCGTTGTTGTTTCCAGCTGAGATATGCATTTTCAGTGATAATCTTCATGATTCTGCTGTTACAAGTGTGCAGAATCACCGAAATCGCTGTTTTCGTGCTTTTGAATGCGAAAAACACGTTTTCTGGTGTTTTCAGCACTCCACAGTGCGTTTGATATGCGGAAACTACGATATCTTCGGTATCGTTGTTGTTTCCAGCTGAGATATGCACTTTCAGTGATAATCTTCACGATTCTGCTGTTACAAGTGTGCAGAATCTCCGAAATCGCTGTTTTCGTGCTTTTGAATGCGAAAAACACGTTTTCTGGTGTTTTCAGCACTCCACAGTGCGTTTGATATGCGGAAACTGCGATATCTTCGGTATCGCTGTTGTTTCCAGCTGAGATGTGCACTTTCAGTGATAATCTCTCACGATTCTGCTGTTACAAGTGTGCAGAATCACCGAAATCGCTGTTTTCGTGCTTTTGAATGAGAAAAACACGTTTTCTGGTGTTTTCAGCACTCCACAGAGCGTTTGACATGCGGAAACTACGATATCTTCGGTATCGTTGTTGTTTCCAGCTGAGATATGCATTATCAGTGATAATCTTCATGATTCTGCTGTTACAAGTGTGCAGAATCACCGAAATCGCTGTTCTCGCGCTATTCAATGCGAAAAACACGTTTTCTGGTGTTTTCAGCACGCCACAGAGCGTTTGACATGCGGAAACTACGATATCTTCGGTATCGTTGTTGTTTCCACCTGAGATATGCATTTTCAGTGATAATCTTCATGATTCTGCTGTTACAAGTGTGCAGAATCACCGAAATCGCTGTTTTCGTGCTTTTGAATGCGGAAAACACGTTTTCTGGTGTTTTCAGCACTCCACAGTGCGTTTGATATGCGGAAACTGCGATATCTTCGGTATCGTTGTTGTTTCCAGCTGAGATATGCATTATCAGTGATAATCTTCATGATTCTGCCGTTACAAGTGTGCAGAATCACCGAAATCGCTGTTTTCGCGCTATTCAATGCGAAAAACACGTTTTCTGGTGTTTTCAGCACTCCACAGTGCGTTTGATATGCGGAAACTGCGATATCTTCGGTATCGTTGTTGTTTCCAGCTGAGATATGCATTATCAGTGATAATCTTCATGATTCTGCTGTTACAAGTGTGCAGAATCACCGAAATCGCTGTTCTCGCGCTATTCAATGCGAAAAACACGTTTTCTGGTGTTTTCAGCACGCCACAGAGCGTTTGACATGCGGAAACTACGATATCTTCGGTATCGTTGTTGTTTCCACCTGAGATATGCATTTTCAGTGATAATCTTCATGATTCTGCTGTTACAAGTGTGCAGAATCACCGAAATCGCTGTTTTCGTGCTTTTGAATGCGGAAAACACGTTTTCTGGTGTTTTCAGCACTCCACAGTGCGTTTGATATGCGGAAACTGCGATATCTTCGGTATCGTTGTTGTTTCCAGCTGAGATATGCACTTTCAGTGATAATCTTCACGATTCTGCTGTTACAAGTGTGCAGAATCACCGAAATCGCTGTTTTCGTGCTTTTGAATGCGAAAAACACGTTTTCTGGTGTTTTCAGCACTCCACAGTGCGTTTGATATGCGGAAACTGCGATATCTTCGGTATCGCTGTTGTTTCCAGCTGGAGATATGCACTTTCAGTGATAATCTCTCACGATTCTGCTGTTACAAGTGTGCAGAATCACCGAAATCGCTGTTTTCGTGCTTTTGAATGAGAAAAACACGTTTTCTGGTGTTTTCAGCACTCCACAGAGCGTTTGACATGCGGAAACTACGATATCTTCGGTATCGTTGTTGTTTCCAGCTGAGATATGCATTATCAGTGATAATCTTCATGATTCTGCTGTTACAAGTGTGCAGAATCACCGAAATCGCTGTTCTCGCGCTATTCAATGCGAAAAACACGTTTTCTGGTGTTTTCAGCACGCCACAGAGCGTTTGACATGCGGAAACTACGATATCTTCGGTATCGTTGTTGTTTCCACCTGAGATATGCATTTTCAGTGATAATCTTCACGATTCTGCTGTTACAAGTGTGCAGAATCACCGAAATCGCTGTTTTCTTGCCTTTGAATGCGAAAAACACGTTTTCTGGTGTTTTCCGCACTCCACAGTGCGTTTGATATGCGGAAACTACGATATCCTCGGTATCGTTGTTGTTTCCAGCTGAGATATGCATTTTCAGTGATAATCTTCATGATTCTGCTGTTACAAGTGTGCAGAATCACCGAAATCGCTGTTTTCGTGCTTTCGAATGCGAAAAACACCTTTTCTGGTGTTTTCAACACTCCACAGTGCGTTTGATATGCGGAAACTGCGATATCTTCGGTATCGTTGTTGTTTCCAGCTGAGATATGCACTTTCAGTGATAATCTTCACGATTCTGCTGTTACAAGTGTGCAGAATCACCGAAATCGCTGTTTTCGTGCTTTTGAATGCGAAAAACACGTTTTCTGGTGTTTTCAGCACTCCACAGTGCGTTTGATATGCGGAAACTACGGTATCTTCGGTATCGTTGTTGTTTCCAGCTGAGATATGCACTTTCAGTGATAATCTTCACGATTCTGCTGTTACAAGTGTGCAGAATCTCCGAAATCGCTGTTTTCGTGCTTTTGAATGCGAAAAACACGTTTTCTGGTGTTTTCAGTACTCCACAGTGCGTTTGATATGCGGAAACTGCGATATCTTCGGTATCGCTGTTGTTTCCAGCTGAGATATGCACTTTCAGTGATAATCTCTCACGATTCTGCTGTTACAAGTGTGCAGAATCACCGAAATCGCTGTTTTCGTGCTTTTGAATGAGAAAAACACGTTTTCTGGTGTTTTCAGCACTCCACAGAGCGTTTGACATGCGGAAACTACGATATCTTCGGTATCGTTGTTGTTTCCAGCTGAGATATGCATTATCAGTGATAATCTTCATGATTCTGCTGTTACAAGTGTGCAGAATCACCGAAATCGCTGTTCTCGCGCTATTCAATGCGAAAAACACGTTTTCTGGTGTTTTCAGCACGCCACAGAGCGTTTGATATGCGGAAACTACGATATCTTCGGTATCGTTGTTGTTTCCACCTGAGATATGCATTTTCAGTGATAATCTTCATGATTCTGCTGTTACAAGTGTGCAGAATCACCGAAATCGCTGTTTTCGTGCTTTTGAATGCGGAAAACACGTTTTCTGGTGTTTTCAGCACTCCACAGTGCGTTTGATATGCGGAAACTGCGATATCTTCGGTATCGTTGTTGTTTCCAGCTGAGATATGCATTATCAGTGATAATCTTCATGATTCTGCCGTTACAAGTGTGCAGAATCACCGAAATCGCTGTTTTCGCGCTCTTCAATGCGAAAAACACGTTTTCTGGCGTTTTCAACACTCCACAGTGCGTTTGATATGCGGAAACTGCGATATCTTCGGTATCGTTGTTGTTTCCAGCTGAGATATGCACTTTCAGTGATAATCTTCACGATTCTGTTGTTACAAGTGTGCAGAATCACCGAAATCGCTGTTTTCGTGCTTTTGAATGCGAAAAACACGTTTTCTGGTGTTTTCAGCACTCCACAGTGCGTTTGATATGCGGAAACTACGATATCTTCGGTATCGTTGTTGTTTCCAGCTGAGATATGCACTTACAGTGATAATCTTCACGATTCTGCTGTTACAAGTGTGCAGAATCACCGAAATCGCTGTTTTCGTGCTTTTGAATGCGAAAAACACGTTTTCTGGCGTTTTCAACACTCCACAGTGCGTTTGAAATGCGGAAACTGCGATATCTTCGGTATCATTGTTGTTTCCAGCTGAGAAATGCATTTTCAGTGATAATCTTCAGGATTCCGCTGTTACAAGTGTGCAGAATCACCGAAATCGCTGTTTTCGTGCTTTTGAATGCGAAAAACACGTTTTCTGGTGTTTTCAGCACTCCACAGTGCGTTTGATATGCGGAAACTGCGATATCTTCGGTATCGCTGTTGTTTCCAGCTGAGATATGCACTTTCAGTGATAATCTCTCACGATTCTGCTGTTACAAGTGTGCAGAATCACCGAAATCGCTGTTTTCGTGCTTTTGAATGAGAAAAACACGTTTTCTGGTGTTTTCAGCACTCCACAGTGCGTTTGATATGCGGAAACTACGATATCTTCGGTATCGTTGTTGTTTCCAGCTGAGATATGCATTATCAGTGATAATCTTCATGATTCTGCTGTTACAAGTGTGCAGAATCACCGAAATCGCTGTTCTCGCGCTATTCAATGCGAAAAACACGTTTTCTGGTGTTTTCAGCACGCCACAGAGCGTTTGACATGCGGAAACTACGATATCTTCGGTATCGTTGTTGTTTCCACCTGAGATATGCATTTTCAGTGATAATCTTCACGATTCTGCTGTTACAAGTGTGCAGAATCACCGAAATCGCTGTTTTCTTGCCTTTGAATGCGAAAAACACGTTTTCTGGTGTTTTCCGCACTCCACAGTGCGTTTGATATGCGGAAACTACGATATCCTCGGTATCGTTGTTGTTTCCAGCTGAGATATGCATTTTCAGTGATAATCTTCATGATTCTGCTGTTACAAGTGTGCAGAATCACCGAAATCGCTGTTTTCGTGCTTTCGAATGCGAAAAACACCTTTTCTGGTGTTTTCAACACTCCACAGTGCGTTTGATATGCGGAAACTGCGATATCTTCGGTATCGTTGTTGTTTCCAGCTGAGATATGCACTTTCAGTGATAATCTTCACGATTCTGCTGTTACAAGTGTGCAGAATCACCGAAATCGCTGTTTTCGTGCTTTTGAATGCGAAAAACACGTTTTCTGGTGTTTTCAGCACTCCACAGTGCGTTTGATATGCGGAAACTACGGTATCTTCGGTATCGTTGTTGTTTCCAGCTGAGATATGCACTTTCAGTGATAATCTTCACGATTCTGCTGTTACAAGTGTGCAGAATCTCCGAAATCGCTGTTTTCGTGCTTTTGAATGCGAAAAACACGTTTTCTGGTGTTTTCAGTACTCCACAGTGCGTTTGATATGCGGAAACTGCGATATCTTCGGTATCGCTGTTGTTTCCAGCTGAGATATGCACTTTCAGTGATAATCTCTCACGATTCTGCTGTTACAAGTGTGCAGAATCACCGAAATCGCTGTTTTCGTGCTTTTGAATGAGAAAAACACGTTTTCTGGTGTTTTCAGCACTCCACAGAGCGTTTGACATGCGGAAACTACGATATCTTCGGTATCGTTGTTGTTTCCAGCTGAGATATGCATTATCAGTGATAATCTTCATGATTCTGCTGTTACAAGTGTGCAGAATCACCGAAATCGCTGTTCTCGCGCTATTCAATGCGAAAAACACGTTTTCTGGTGTTTTCAGCACGCCACAGAGCGTTTGATATGCGGAAACTACGATATCTTCGGTATCGTTGTTGTTTCCACCTGAGATATGCATTTTCAGTGATAATCTTCATGATTCTGCTGTTACAAGTGTGCAGAATCACCGAAATCGCTGTTTTCGTGCTTTTGAATGCGGAAAACACGTTTTCTGGTGTTTTCAGCACTCCACAGTGCGTTTGATATGCGGAAACTGCGATATCTTCGGTATCGTTGTTGTTTCCAGCTGAGATATGCATTATCAGTGATAATCTTCATGATTCTGCCGTTACAAGTGTGCAGAATCACCGAAATCGCTGTTTTCGCGCTCTTCAATGCGAAAAACACGTTTTCTGGCGTTTTCAACACTCCACAGTGCGTTTGATATGCGGAAACTGCGATATCTTCGGTATCGTTGTTGTTTCCAGCTGAGATATGCACTTTCAGTGATAATCTTCACGATTCTGTTGTTACAAGTGTGCAGAATCACCGAAATCGCTGTTTTCGTGCTTTTGAATGCGAAAAACACGTTTTCTGGTGTTTTCAGCACTCCACAGTGCGTTTGATATGCGGAAACTACGATATCTTCGGTATCGTTGTTGTTTCCAGCTGAGATATGCACTTACAGTGATAATCTTCACGATTCTGCTGTTACAAGTGTGCAGAATCACCGAAATCGCTGTTTTCGTGCTTTTGAATGCGAAAAACACGTTTTCTGGCGTTTTCAACACTCCACAGTGCGTTTGAAATGCGGAAACTGCGATATCTTCGGTATCATTGTTGTTTCCAGCTGAGAAATGCATTTTCAGTGATAATCTTCAGGATTCCGCTGTTACAAGTGTGCAGAATCACCGAAATCGCTGTTTTCGTGCTTTTGAATGCGAAAAACACGTTTTCTGGTGTTTTCAGCACTCCACAGTGCGTTTGATATGCGGAAACTGCGATATCTTCGGTATCGCTGTTGTTTCCAGCTGAGATATGCACTTTCAGTGATAATCTCTCACGATTCTGCTGTTACAAGTGTGCAGAATCACCGAAATCGCTGTTTTCGTGCTTTTGAATGAGAAAAACACGTTTTCTGGTGTTTTCAGCACTCCACAGTGCGTTTGATATGCGGAAACTACGATATCTTCAGTATCGTTGTTGTTTCCAGCTGAGATATGCATTTTCAGTGATAATCTTCATGATTCTGCTGTTACAAGTGTGCAGAATCACCGAAATCGCTGTTTTCGTGCTTTTGAATGCGAAAAACACGTTTTCTGGTGTTTTCAACACTCCACAGTGCGTTTGATATGCGGAAACTGCGATATCTTCGGTATCGTTGTTGTTTCCAGCTGAGATATGCACTTTCAGTGATAATCTTCACGATTCTGCTGTTACAAGTGTGCAGAATCTCCGAAATCGCTGTTTTCGTGCTTTTGAATGCGAAAAACACGTTTTCTGGTGTTTTCAGCACTCCACAGTGCGTTTGATATGCGGAAACTGCGATATCTTCGGTATCGTTGTTGTTTCCAGCTGAGATATGCACTTTCAGTGATAATCTTCACGATTCTGCTGTTACAAGTGTGCAGAATCACCAAAATCGCTGTTTTCGTGCTTTTGAATGAGAAAAACACGTTTTCTGGTGTTTTCAGCACTCCACAGTGCGTTTGATATGCGGAAACTACGATATCTTCAGTATCGTTGTTGTTTCCAGCTGAGATATGCATTTTCAGTGATAATCTTCATGATTCTGCCGTTACAAGTGTGCAGAATCACCGAAATCGCTGTTTTCGCGCTATTCAATGCGAAAAACACGTTTTCTGGCGTTTTCAACACTCCACAGTGCGTTTGATATGCGGAAACTGCGATATCTTCGGTATCGCTGTTGTTTCCAGCTGAGATATGCACTTTCAGTGATAATCTCTCACGATTCTGCTGTTACAAGTGTGCAGAATCACCGAAATCGCTGTTTTCCTGCTTTTGAATGAGAAAAACACGTTTTCTGGTGTTTTCAGCACTCCACAGAGCGTTTGACATGCGGAAACTACGATATCTTCGGTATCGTTGTTGTTTCCAGCTGAGATATGCATTATCAGTGATAATCTTCATGATTCTGCTGTTACAAGTGTGCAGAATCACCGAAATCGCTGTTCTCGCGCTATTCAATGCGAAAAACACGTTTTCTGGTGTTTTCAGCACGCCACAGAGCGTTTGATATGCGGAAACTACGATATCTTCGGTATCGTTGTTGTTTCCACCTGAGATATGCATTTTCAGTGATAATCTTCATGATTCTGCTGTTACAAGTGTGCAGAATCACCGAAATCGCTGTTTTCGTGCTTTTGAATGCGGAAAACACGTTTTCTGGTGTTTTCAGCACTCCACAGTGCGTTTGATATGCGGAAACTGCGATATCTTCGGTATCGTTGTTGTTTCCAGCTGAGATATGCATTATCAGTGATAATCTTCATGATTCTGCCGTTACAAGTGTGCAGAATCACCGAAATCGCTGTTTTCGCGCTATTCAATGCGAAAAACACGTTTTCTGGCGTTTTCAACACTCCACAGTGCGTTTGATATGCGGAAACTGCGATATCTTCGGTATCGTTGTTGTTTCCAGCTGAGAAATGCACTTTCAGTGATAATCTTCACGATTCTGTTGTTACAAGTGTGCAGAATCACCGAAATCGCTGTTTTCGTGCTTTTGAATGCGAAAAACACGTTTTCTGGTGTTTTCAGCACTCCACAGTGCGTTTGATATGCGGAAACTACGATATCTTCGGTATCGTTGTTGTTTCCAGCTGAGATATGCACTTTCAGTGATAATCTTCACGATTCTGCTGTTACAAGTGTGCAGAATCACCGAAATCGCTGTTTTCGTGCTTTTGAATGCGAAAAACACGTTTTCTGGCGTTTTCAACACTCCACAGTGCGTTTGATATGCGGAAACTGCGATATCTTCGGTATCGTTGTTGTTTCCAGCTGAGATATGCATTTTCAGTGATAATCTTCATGATTCTGCTGTTACAAGTGTGCAGAATCACCGAAATCGCTGTTTTCGTGCTTTTGAATGCGGAAAACACGTTTTCTGGTGTTTTCAGCACTCCACAGTGCGTTTGAAATGCGGAAACTGCGATATCTTCGGTATCATTGTTGTTTCCAGCTGAGAAATGCATTTTCAGTGATAATCTTCAGGATTCCGCTGTTACAAGTGTGCAGAATCACCGAAATCGCTGTTTTCGTGCTTTTGAATGCGAAAAACACGTTTTCTGGTGTTTTCAGCACTCCACAGTGCGTTTGATATGCGGAAACTGCGATATCTTCGGTATCGCTGTTGTTTCCAGCTGAGATATGCACTTTCAGTGATAATCTCTCCCGATTCTGCTGTTACAAGTGTGCAGAATCACCGAAATCGCTGTTTTCGTGCTTTTGAATGAGAAAAACACGTTTTCTGGTGTTTTCAGCACTCCACAGTGCGTTTGATATGCGGAAACTACGATATCTTCAGTATCGTTGTTGTTTCCAGCTGAGATATGCATTTTCAGTGATAATCTTCATGATTCTGCTGTTACAAGTGTGCAGAATCACCGAAATCGCTGTTTTCGTGCTTTTGAATGCGAAAAACACGTTTTCTGGTGTTTTCAACACTCCACAGTGCGTTTGATATGCGGAAACTGCGATATCTTCGGTATCGTTGTTGTTTCCAGCTGAGATATGCACTTTCAGTGATAATCTTCACGATTCTGCTGTTACAAGTGTGCAGAATCTCCGAAATCGCTGTTTTCGTGCTTTTGAATGCGAAAAACACGTTTTCTGGTGTTTTCAGCACTCCACAGTGCGTTTGATATGCGGAAACTGCGATATCTTCGGTATCGTTGTTGTTTCCAGCTGAGATATGCACTTTCAGTGATAATCTTCACGATTCTGCTGTTACAAGTGTGCAGAATCACCAAAATCGCTGTTTTCGTGCTTTTGAATGAGAAAAACACGTTTTCTGGTGTTTTCAGCACTCCACAGTGCGTTTGATATGCGGAAACTACGATATCTTCAGTATCGTTGTTGTTTCCAGCTGAGATATGCATTTTCAGTGATAATCTTCATGATTCTGCCGTTACAAGTGTGCAGAATCACCGAAATCGCTGTTTTCGCGCTATTCAATGCGAAAAACACGTTTTCTGGCGTTTTCAACACTCCACAGTGCGTTTGATATGCGGAAACTGCGATATCTTCGGTATCGCTGTTGTTTCCAGCTGAGATATGCACTTTCAGTGATAATCTCTCACGATTCTGCTGTTACAAGTGTGCAGAATCACCGAAATCGCTGTTTTCCTGCTTTTGAATGAGAAAAACACGTTTTCTGGTGTTTTCAGCACTCCACAGAGCGTTTGACATGCGGAAACTACGATATCTTCGGTATCGTTGTTGTTTCCAGCTGAGATATGCATTATCAGTGATAATCTTCATGATTCTGCTGTTACAAGTGTGCAGAATCACCGAAATCGCTGTTCTCGCGCTATTCAATGCGAAAAACACGTTTTCTGGTGTTTTCAGCACGCCACAGAGCGTTTGATATGCGGAAACTACGATATCTTCGGTATCGTTGTTGTTTCCACCTGAGATATGCATTTTCAGTGATAATCTTCATGATTCTGCTGTTACAAGTGTGCAGAATCACCGAAATCGCTGTTTTCGTGCTTTTGAATGCGGAAAACACGTTTTCTGGTGTTTTCAGCACTCCACAGTGCGTTTGATATGCGGAAACTGCGATATCTTCGGTATCGTTGTTGTTTCCAGCTGAGATATGCATTATCAGTGATAATCTTCATGATTCTGCCGTTACAAGTGTGCAGAATCACCGAAATCGCTGTTTTCGCGCTATTCAATGCGAAAAACACGTTTTCTGGCGTTTTCAACACTCCACAGTGCGTTTGATATGCGGAAACTGCGATATCTTCGGTATCGTTGTTGTTTCCAGCTGAGAAATGCACTTTCAGTGATAATCTTCACGATTCTGTTGTTACAAGTGTGCAGAATCACCGAAATCGCTGTTTTCGTGCTTTTGAATGCGAAAAACACGTTTTCTGGTGTTTTCAGCACTCCACAGTGCGTTTGATATGCGGAAACTACGATATCTTCGGTATCGTTGTTGTTTCCAGCTGAGATATGCACTTTCAGTGATAATCTTCACGATTCTGCTGTTACAAGTGTGCAGAATCACCGAAATCGCTGTTTTCGTGCTTTTGAATGCGGAAAACACGTTTTCTGGTGTTTTCAGCACTCCACAGTGCGTTTGAAATGCGGAAACTGCGATATCTTCGGTATCATTGTTGTTTCCAGCTGAGAAATGCATTTTCAGTGATAATCTTCAGGATTCCGCTGTTACAAGTGTGCAGAATCACCGAAATCGCTGTTTTCGTGCTTTTGAATGCGAAAAACACGTTTTCTGGTGTTTTCAGCACTCCACAGTGCGTTTGATATGCGGAAACTGCGATATCTTCGGTATCGCTGTTGTTTCCAGCTGAGATATGCACTTTCAGTGATAATCTCTCACGATTCTGCTGTTACAAGTGTGCAGAATCACCGAAATCGCTGTTTTCGTGCTTTTGAATGAGAAAAACACGTTTTCTGGTGTTTTCAGCACTCCACAGTGCGTTTGATATGCGGAAACTACGATATCTTCAGTATCGTTGTTGTTTCCAGCTGAGATATGCATTTTCAGTGATAATCTTCATGATTCTGCTGTTACAAGTGTGCAGAATCACCGAAATCGCTGTTTTCGTGCTTTTGAATGCGAAAAACACGTTTTCTGGTGTTTTCAACACTCCACAGTGCGTTTGATATGCGGAAACTGCGATATCTTCGGTATCGTTGTTGTTTCCAGCTGAGATATGCACTTTCAGTGATAATCTTCACGATTCTGCTGTTACAAGTGTGCAGAATCACCGAAATCGCTGTTTTCGTGCTTTTGAATGCGAAAAACACGTTTTCTGGTGTTTTCAACACTCCACAGTACGTTTGATATGCGGAAACTGCGATATCTTCGGTATCGTTGTTGTTTCCAGCTGAGATATGCACTTTCAGTGATAATCTTCACGATTCTGCTGTTACAAGTGTGCAGAATCACCGAAATCGCTGTTTTCGTGCTTTTGAATGCGAAAAACACGTTTTCTGGTGTTTTCAGCACTCCACAGTGCGTTTGATATGCGGAAACTACGATATCTTCGGTATCGTTGTTGTTTCCAGCTGAGATATGCATTTTCAGTGATAATCTTCATGATTCTGCTGTTACAAGTATGCAGAATCACCGAAATCGCTGCTTTCGTGCTTTTGAATGCGAAAAACACGTTTTCTGGTGTTTTCAACACTCCACAGTACGTTTGATATGCGGAAACTGCGATATCTTCGGTATCGTTGTTGTTTCCAGCTGAGATATGCATTATCAGTGATAATCTTCATGATTCTGCCGTTACAAGTGTGCAGAATCACCGAAATCGCTGTTTTCGCGCTATTCAATGCGAAAAACACGTTTTCTGGTGTTTTCAGCACTCCACAGTGCGTTTGATATGCGGAAACTACGATATCTTCGGTATCGCTGTTGTTTCCAGCTGAGATATGCACTTTCAGTGATAATCTCTCACGATTCTGCTGTTACAAGTGTGCAGAATCACCGAAATCGCTGTTTTCGTGCTTTTGAATGAGAAAAACACGTTTTCTGGTGTTTTCAGCACTCCACAGAGCGTTTGACATGCGGAAACTACGATATCTTCGGTATCGTTGTTGTTTCCAGCTGAGATATGCATTATCAGTGATAATCTTCATGATTCTGCTGTTACAAGTGTGCAGAATCACCGAAATCGCTGTTCTCGCGCTATTCAATGCGAAAAACACGTTTTCTGGTGTTTTCAGCACGCCACAGAGCGTTTGACATGCGGAAACTACGATATCTTCGGTATCGTTGTTGTTTCCACCTGAGATATGCATTTTCAGTGATAATCTTCATGATTCTGCTGTTACAAGTGTGCAGAATCACCGAAATCGCTGTTTTCGTGCTTTTGAATGCGGAAAACACGTTTTCTGGTGTTTTCAGCACTCCACAGTGCGTTTGATATGCGGAAACTGCGATATCTTCGGTATCGTTGTTGTTTCCAGCTGAGATATGCACTTTCAGTGATAATCTTCACGATTCTGCTGTTACAAGTGTGCAGAATCACCGAAATCGCTGTTTTCGTGCTTTTGAATGCGAAAAACACGTTTTCTGGTGTTTTCAGCACTCCACAGTGCGTTTGATATGCGGAAACTGCGATATCTTCGGTATCGTTGTTGTTTCCAGCTGAGATATGCACTTTCAGTGATAATCTTCACGATTCTGCTGTTACAAGTGTGCAGAATCACCGAAATCGCTGTTTTCGTGCTTCTGAATGCGAAAAACACGTTTTCTGGTGTTTTCAGCACTCCACAGTGCGTTTGATATGCGGAAACTGCGATATCTTCGGTATCGCTGTTGTTTCCAGCTGAGATATGCACTTTCAGTGATAATCTCTCACGATTCTGCTGTTACAAGTGTGCAGAATCACCGAAATCGCTGTTTTCGTGCTTTTGAATGAGAAAAACACGTTTTCTGGTGTTTTCAGCACTCCACAGAGCGTTTGACATGCGGAAACTACGATATCTTCGGTATCGTTGTTGTTTCCAGCTGAGATATGCATTATGAGTGATAATCTTCATGATTCTGCTGTTACAAGTGTGCAGAATCACCGAAATCGCTGTTCTCGCGCTATTCAATGCGAAAAACACGTTTTCTGGTGTTTTCAACACTCCACAGTGCGTTTGATATGCGGAAACTGCGATATCTTCGGTATCGTTGTTGTTTCCAGCTGAGATATGCACTTTCAGTGATAATCTTCACGATTCTGCTGTTACAAGTGTGCAGAATCACCGAAATCGCTGTTTTCGTGCTTTTGAATGCGAAAAACACGTTTACTGGTGTTTTCAGCACTCCACAGTGCGTTTGATATGCGGAAACTACGACATCTTCGGTATCGTTGTTGTTTCCAGCTGAGACATGCATTTTCAGTGATAATCTTCATGATTCTGCTGTTACAAGTGTGCAGAATCACCGAAATCGCTGTTTTCGTGCTATTGAATGCGAAAAACACGTTTTCTGGTGTTTTCAGCACTCCACAGTGCGTTTGATATGCGGAAACTGCTATATCTTCGGTATCGTTGTTGTTTCCAGCTGAGATATGCACTTTCAGTGATAATCTTCACGATTCTGCCGTTACAAGTGTGCAGAATCACCGAAATCGCTGTTTTCGCGCTATTCAATGCGAAAAACACGTGTTCTGGTGTTTTCAGCACTCCACAGTGCGTTTGATATGCGGAAACTACGATATCTTCGGTATCGTTGTTGTTTCCAGCTGAGATATGCATTTTCAGTGATAATCTTCATGATTCTGCTGTTACAAGTGTGCAGAATCACCGAAATCGCTGTTTTCGTGCTTTTGAATGCGAAAAACACGTTTTCTGGTGTTTTCAGCACTCCACAGTGCGTTTGATATGCGGAAACTGCGATATCTTCGGTATCGCTGTTGTTTCCAGCTGAGATATGCACTTTCAGTGATAATCTCTCACGATTCTGCTGTTACAAGTGTGCAGAATCACCGAAATCGCTGTTTTCGTGCTTTTGAATGAGAAAAACACGTTTTCTGGTGTTTTCAGCACTCCACAGAGCGTTTGACATGCGGAAACTACGATATCTTCGGTATCGTTGTTGTTTCCAGCTGAGATATGCATTATCAGTGATAATCTTCATGATTCTGCTGTTACAAGTGTGCAGAATCACCGAAATCGCTGTTCTCGCGCTATTCAATGCGAAAAACACGTTTTCTGGTGTTTTCAGCACTCCACAGTGCGTTTGATATGCGGAAACTGCGATATCTTCGGTATCGTTGTTGTTTCCAGCTGAGATATGCATTATCAGTGATAATCTTCATGATTCTGCCGTTACAAGTGTGCAGAATCACCGAAATCGCTGTTTTCGCGCTATTCAATGCGAAAAACACGTTTTCTGGTGTTTTCAGCACTCCACAGTGCGTTTGATATGCGGAAACTACGATATCTTCGGTATCGTTGTTGTTTCCAGCTGAGATATGCATTTTCAGTTATAATCTTCATGATTCTGCTGTTACAAGTGTGCAGAATCACCGAAATCGCTGTTTTCGTGCTTTTGAATGCGAAAAACACGTTTTCTGGTGTTTTCAGCACTCCACAGTGCGTTTGATATGCGGAAACTACGATATCTTCGGTATCGTTGTTGTTTCCAGCTGAGATATGCACTTTCAGTGATAATCTTCACGATCCTGCTGTTACAAGTGTGCAGAATCACCGAAATCGCTGTTTTCGTGCTTTTGAATGCGAAAAACACGTTTTCTGGCGTTTTCAACACTCCACAGTGCGTTTGATATGCGGAAACTGCGATATCTTCGGTATCGTTGTTGTTTCCAGCTGAGA
Source organism: Anthophora plumipes (assembly GCA_951804975.1). Lineage (NCBI taxonomy): Eukaryota > Metazoa > Arthropoda > Insecta > Hymenoptera > Apidae > Anthophora > Anthophora plumipes. Next base: position 7,542,533 of record CATORF010000206.1, on the reverse strand, counting down.
TATGCATTTTCAGTGATAATCTTCATGATTCTGCTGTTACAAGTGTGCAGAATCACCGAAATCGCTGTTTTCGTGCTTTTGAATGCGGAAAACACGTTTTCTGGTGTTTTCAGCACTCCACAGTGCGTTTGAAATGCGGAAACTGCGATATCTTCGGTATCATTGTTGTTTCCAGCTGAGAAATGCATTTTCAGTGATAATCTTCAGGATTCCGCTGTTACAAGTGTGCAGAATCACCGAAATCGCTGTTTTCGTGCTTTTGAATGCGAAAAACACGTTTTCTGGTGTTTTCAGCACTCCACAGTGCGTTTGATATGCGGAAACTGCGATATCTTCGGTATCGCTGTTGTTTCCAGCTGAGATATGCATTTTCAGTGATAATCTTCATGATTCTGCTGTTACAAGTGTGCAGAATCACCGAAATCGCTGTTTTCGTGCTTTTGAATGCGGAAAACACGTTTTCTGGTGTTTTCAGCACTCCACAGTGCGTTTGAAATGCGGAAACTGCGATATCTTCGGTATCATTGTTGTTTCCAGCTGAGAAATGCATTTTCAGTGATAATCTTCAGGATTCCGCTGTTACAAGTGTGCAGAATCACCGAAATCGCTGTTTTCGTGCTTTTGAATGCGAAAAACACGTTTTCTGGTGTTTTCAGCACTCCACAGTGCGTTTGATATGCGGAAACTGCGATATCTTCGGTATCGCTGTTGTTTCCAGCTGAGATATGCACTTTCAGTGATAATCTCTCACGATTCTGCTGTTACAAGTGTGCAGAATCACCGAAATCGCTGTTTTCGTGCTTTTGAATGAGAAAAACACGTTTTCTGGTGTTTTCAGCACTCCACAGTGCGTTTGATATGCGGAAACTACGATATCTTCAGTATCGTTGTTGTTTCCAGCTGAGATATGCATTTTCAGTGATAATCTTCATGATTCTGCTGTTACAAGTGTGCAGAATCACCGAAATCGCTGTTTTCGTGCTTTTGAATGCGAAAAACACGTTTTCTGGTGTTTTCAACACTCCACAGTGCGTTTGATATGCGGAAACTGCGATATCTTCGGTATCGTTGTTGTTTCCAGCTGAGATATGCACTTTCAGTGATAATCTTCACGATTCTGCTGTTACAAGTGTGCAGAATCTCCGAAATCGCTGTTTTCGTGCTTTTGAATGCGAAAAACACGTTTTCTGGTGTTTTCAGCACTCCACAGTGCGTTTGATATGCGGAAACTGCGATATCTTCGGTATCGTTGTTGTTTCCAGCTGAGATATGCACTTTCAGTGATAATCTTCACGATTCTGCTGTTACAAGTGTGCAGAATCACCGAAATCGCTGTTTTCGTGCTTTTGAATGCGAAAAACACGTTTTCTGGTGTTTTCAACACTCCACAGTGTGTCTCATATGCGGAAACTGCCATATCTTCGGTATCGTTGTTGTTTCCAGCTGAGATATGCATTATCAGTGATAATCTTCATGATTCTGCTGTTACAAGTGTGCAGAATCACCGAAATCGCTGTTTTCGTGCTTTTGATTGCGGAAAACACGTTTTCTGGTGTTTTCAGCACTCCACAGTGCGTTTGATATGCGGAAACTGCGATATCTTCGGTATCGTTGTTGTTTCCAGCTGAGATATGCATTATCAGTGATAATCTTCACGATTCTGCCGTTACAAGTGTGCAGAATCACCGAAATCGCTGTTTTCGCGCTATTCAATGCGAAAAACACGTTTTCTGGTGTTTTCAGCACTCCACAGTGCGTTTGATATGCGGAAACTACGATATCTTCGGTATCGTTGTTGTTTCCAGCTGAGATATGCATTTTCAGTGATAATCTTCATGATTCTGCTGTTACAAGTGTGCAGAATCACCGAAATCGCTGTTTTCGTGCTTTTGAATGCGAAAAACACGTTTTCTGGTGTTTTCAGCACTCCACAGTGCGTTTGATATGCGGAAACTGCGATATCTTCGGTATCGCTGTTGTTTCCAGCTGAGATATGCACTTTCAGTGATAATCTCTCACGATTCTGCTGTTACAAGTGTGCAGAATCACCGAAATCGCTGTTTTCGTGCTTTTGAATGAGAAAAACACGTTTTCTGGTGTTTTCAGCACTCCACAGAGCGTTTGACATGCGGAAACTACGATATCTTCGGTATCGTTGTTGTTTCCAGCTGAGATATGCATTATCAGTGATAATCTTCATGATTCTGCTGTTACAAGTGTGCAGAATCACCGAAATCGCTGTTCTCGCGCTATTCAATGCGAAAAACACGTTTTCTGGTGTTTTCAGCACTCCACAGCGCGTTTGATATGCGGAAACTGCGATATCTTCGGTATCGTTGTTGTTTCCAGCTGAGATATGCATTATCAGTGATAATCTTCATGATTCTGCCGTTACAAGTGTGCAGAATCACCGAAATCGCTGTTTTCGCGCTATTCAATGCGAAAAACACGTTTTCTGGTGTTTTCAGCACTCCACAGTGCGTTTGATATGCGGAAACTACGATATCTTCGGTATCGTTGTTGTTTCCAGCTGAGATATGCATTTTCAGTTATAATCTTCATGATTCTGCTGTTACAAGTGTGCAGAATCACCGAAATCGCTGTTTTCGTGCTTTTGAATGCGAAAAACACGTTTTCTGGTGTTTTCAGCACTCCACAGTGCGTTTGATATGCGGAAACTACGATATCTTCGGTATCGTTGTTGTTTCCAGCTGAGATATGCACTTTCAGTGATAATCTTCACGATCCTGCTGTTACAAGTGTGCAGAATCACCGAAATCGCTGTTTTCGTGCTTTTGAATGCGAAAAACACGTTTTCTGGCGTTTTCAACACTCCACAGTGCGTTTGATATGCGGAAACTGCGATATCTTCGGTATCGTTGTTGTTTCCAGCTGAGATATGCACTTTCAGTGATAATCTTCACGATTCTGCTGTTACAAGTGTGCAGAATCTCCGAAATCGCTGTTTTCGTGCTTTTGAATGCGAAAAACACGTTTTCTGGTGTTTTCAGCACTCCACAGTGCGTTTGATATGCGGAAACTGCGATATCTTCGGTATCGTTGTTGTTTCCAGCTGAGATATGCACTTTCAGTGATAATCTTCACGATTCTGCTGTTACAAGTGTGCAGAATCACCGAAATCGCTGTTTTCGTGCTTTTGAATGAGAAAAACACGTTTTCTGGTGTTTTCAGCACTCCACAGAGCGTTTGACATGCGGAAACTACGATATCTTCGGTATCGTTGTTGTTTCCAGCTGAGATATGCATTATCAGTGATAATCTTCATGATTCTGCTGTTACAAGTGTGCAGAATCACCGAAATCGCTGTTCTCGCGCTATTCAATGCGAAAAACACGTTTTCTGGTGTTTTCAGCACTCCACAGTGCGTTTGATATGCGGAAACTGCGATATCTTCGGTATCGTTGTTGTTTCCAGCTGAGATATGCATTATCAGTGATAATCTTCATGATTCTGCCGTTACAAGTGTGCAGAATCACCGAAATCGCTGTTTTCGCGCTATTCAATGCGAAAAACACGTTTTCTGGTGTTTTCAGCACTCCACAGTGCGTTTGATATGCGGAAACTACGATATCTTCGGTATCGTTGTTGTTTCCAGCTGAGATATGCATTTTCAGTTATAATCTTCATGATTCTGCTGTTACAAGTGTGCAGAATCACCGAAATCGCTGTTTTCGTGCTTTTGAATGCGAAAAACACGTTTTCTGGTGTTTTCAGCACTCCACAGTGCGTTTGATATGCGGAAACTACGATATCTTCGGTATCGTTGTTGTTTCCAGCTGAGATATGCACTTTCAGTGATAATCTTCACGATCCTGCTGTTACAAGTGTGCAGAATCACCGAAATCGCTGTTTTCGTGCTTTTGAATGCGAAAAACACGTTTTCTGGCGTTTTCAACACTCCACAGTGCGTTTGATATGCGGAAACTGCGATATCTTCGGTATCGTTGTTGTTTCCAGCTGAGATATGCATTTTCAGTGATAATCTTCATGATTCTGCTGTTACAAGTGTGCAGAATCACCGAAATCGCTGTTTTCGTGCTTTTGAATGCGGAAAACACGTTTTCTGGTGTTTTCAGCACTCCACAGTGCGTTTGAAATGCGGAAACTGCGATATCTTCGGTATCATTGTTGTTTCCAGCTGAGAAATGCATTTTCAGTGATAATCTTCAGGATTCCGCTGTTACAAGTGTGCAGAATCACCGAAATCGCTGTTTTCGTGCTTTTGAATGCGAAAAACACGTTTTCTGGTGTTTTCAGCACTCCACAGTGCGTTTGATATGCGGAAACTGCGATATCTTCGGTATCGCTGTTGTTTCCAGCTGAGATATGCACTTTCAGTGATAATCTCTCACGATTCTGCTGTTACAAGTGTGCAGAATCACCGAAATCGCTGTTTTCGTGCTTTTGAATGAGAAAAACACGTTTTCTGGTGTTTTCAGCACTCCACAGTGCGTTTGATATGCGGAAACTACGATATCTTCAGTATCGTTGTTGTTTCCAGCTGAGATATGCATTTTCAGTGATAATCTTCATGATTCTGCTGTTACAAGTGTGCAGAATCACCGAAATCGCTGTTTTCGTGCTTTTGAATGCGAAAAACGCGTTTTCTGGTGTTTTCAACACTCCACAGTGCGTTTGATATGCGGAAACTGCGATATCTTCGGTATCGTTGTTGTTTCCAGCTGAGATATGCACTTTCAGTGATAATCTTCACGATTCTGCTGTTACAAGTGTGCAGAATCTCCGAAATCGCTGTTTTCGTGCTTTTGAATGCGAAAAACACGTTTTCTGGTGTTTTCAGCACTCCACAGTGCGTTTGATATGCGGAAACTGCGATATCTTCGGTATCGTTGTTGTTTCCAGCTGAGATATGCACTTTCAGTGATAATCTTCACGATTCTGCTGTTACAAGTGTGCAGAATCACCGAAATCGCTGTTTTCGTGCTTTTGAATGCGAAAAACACGTTTTCTGGTGTTTTCAACACTCCACAGTGTGTCTCATATGCGGAAACTGCCATATCTTCGGTATCGTTGTTGTTTCCAGCTGAGATATGCATTATCAGTGATAATCTTCATGATTCTGCTGTTACAAGTGTGCAGAATCACCGAAATCGCTGTTTTCGTGCTTTTGATTGCGGAAAACACGTTTTCTGGTGTTTTCAGCACTCCACAGTGCGTTTGATATGCGGAAACTGCGATATCTTCGGTATCGTTGTTGTTTCCAGCTGAGATATGCATTATCAGTGATAATCTTCATGATTCTGCTGTTACAAGTGTGCAGAATCACCGAAATCGCTGTTCTCGCGCTATTCAATGCGAAAAACACGTTTTCTGGTGTTTTCAGCACTCCACAGTGCGTTTGATATGCGGAAACTGCCATATCTACGGTGTCGTTGTTGTTTCCAGCTGAGATATGCATTTTCAGTGATAATCTTCACGATTCTGCTGTTACAAGTGTGCAGAATCACCGAAATCGCTGTTTTCGTGCCTTTGAATGCGAAAAACACGTTTTCTGGTGTTTTCAGCACTCCACAGTTCGTTTGATATGCGGAAACTGCGATATCTTCGGTATCGTTGTTGTTTCCAGCTGAGATATGCATTATCAGTGATAATCTTCATGATTCTGCTGTTACAAGTGTGCAGAATCACCGAAATCGCTGTTTTCGCGCTATTCAATGCGAAAAACACGTTTTCTGGTGTTTTCAGCACTCCACAGTGCGTTTGATATGCGGAAACTGCGATATCTTCGGTATCGTTGTTGTTTCCAGCTGAGATATGCACTTTCAGTGATAATCTTCACGATTCTGCTGTTACAAGTGTGCAGAATCTCCGAAATCGCTGTTTTCGTGCTTTTGAATGCGAAAAACACGTTTTCTGGTGTTTTCCGCACTCCACAGTGCGTTTGATATGCGGAAACTGCGATATCTTCGGTATCGTTGTTGTTTCCAGCTGAGATATGCACTTTCAGTGATAATCTTCACGATTCTGCTGTTACAAGTGTGCAGAATCTCCGAAATCGCTGTTTTCGTGCTTTTGAATGCGAAAAACACGTTTTCTGGTGTTTTTCGCACTCCACAGTGCGTTTGATATGCGGAAACTACGATATCTTCGGTATCGTTGTTGTTTCCAGCTGAGATATGCATTTTCAGTGATAATCTTCATGATTCTGCTGTTACAAGTGTGCAGAATCACCGAAATCGCTGTTTTCGTGCTTTTGAATGCGAAAAACACGTTTTCTGGTGTTTTCAACACTCCACAGTGCGTTTGATATGCGGAAACTGCGATATCTTCGGTATCGTTGTTGTTTCCAGCTGAGATACGCACTTTCAGTGATAATCTTCACGATTCTGCTGTTACAAGTGTGCAGAATCTCCGAAATCGCTGTTTTCGTGCTTTTGAATGCGAAAAACACGTTTTCTGGTGTTTTCCGCACTCCACAGTGCGTTTGATATGCGGAAACTACGATATCCTCGGTATCGTTGTTGTTTCCAGCTGAGATATGCATTTTCAGTGATAATCTTCATGATTCTGCTGTTACAAGTGTGCAGAATCACCGAAATCGCTGTTTTCGTGCTTTTGAACGAGAAAAACACGTTTTCTGGTGTTTTCAGCACTCCACAGTGCGTTTGATATGCGGAAACTACGATATCTTCGGTATCGTTGTTGTTTCCAGCCGAGATATGCACTTTCAGTGATAATCTTCACGATTCTGTTGTTACAAGTGTGCAGAATCACCGAAATCGCTGTTCTCGCGCTATTCAATGCGAAAAACACGTTTTCTGGTGTTTTCAGCACTCCACAGTGCGTTTGATATGCGGAAACTGCCATATCTTCGGTATCGTTGTTGTTTCCAGCTGAGAGATGCATTTTCAGTGATAATCTTCACGATTCTGCTGTTACAAGTGTGCAGAATCACCGAAATCGCTGTTTTCGTGCTTTTGAATGCGAAAAACACGTTTTCTGGTGTTTTCAACACTCCACAGTGCGTTTCATATGCGGAAACTGCCATATCTTCGGTATCGTTGTTGTTTCCAGCTGAGATATGCACTTTCAGTGATAATCTTCACGATTCTGCTGTTACAAGTGTGCAGAATCTCCGAAATCGCTGTTTTCGTGCTTTTGAATGCGAAAAACACGTTTTCTGGTGTTTTCCGCACTCCACAGTGCGTTTGATATGCGGAAACTGCGATATCTTCGGTATCGTTGTTGTTTCCAGCTGAGATATGCACTTTCAGTGATAATCTTCACGATTCTGCTGTTACAAGTGTGCAGAATCTCCGAAATCGCTGTTTTCGTGCTTTTGAATGCGAAAAACACGTTTTCTGGTGTTTTTCGCACTCCACAGTGCGTTTGATATGCGGAAACTACGATATCTTCGGTATCGTTGTTGTTTCCAGCTGAGATATGCATTTTCAGTGATAATCTTCATGATTCTGCTGTTACAAGTGTGCAGAATCACCGAAATCGCTGTTTTCGTGCTTTTGAATGCGAAAAACACGTTTTCTGGTGTTTTCAACACTCCACAGTGCGTTTGATATGCGGAAACTGCGATATCTTCGGTATCGTTGTTGTTTCCAGCTGAGATACGCACTTTCAGTGATAATCTTCACGATTCTGCTGTTACAAGTGTGCAGAATCTCCGAAATCGCTGTTTTCGTGCTTTTGAATGCGAAAAACACGTTTTCTGGTGTTTTCCGCACTCCACAGTGCGTTTGATATGCGGAAACTACGATATCCTCGGTATCGTTGTTGTTTCCAGCTGAGATATGCATTTTCAGTGATAATCTTCATGATTCTGCTGTTACAAGTGTGCAGAATCACCGAAATCGCTGTTTTCGTGCTTTTGAACGAGAAAAACACGTTTTCTGGTGTTTTCAGCACTCCACAGTGCGTTTGATATGCGGAAACTACGATATCTTCGGTATCGTTGTTGTTTCCAGCCGAGATATGCACTTTCAGTGATAATCTTCACGATTCTGTTGTTACAAGTGTGCAGAATCACCGAAATCGCTGTTCTCGCGCTATTCAATGCGAAAAACACGTTTTCTGGTGTTTTCAGCACTCCACAGTGCGTTTGATATGCGGAAACTGCCATATCTTCGGTATCGTTGTTGTTTCCAGCTGAGAGATGCATTTTCAGTGATAATCTTCACGATTCTGCTGTTACAAGTGTGCAGAATCACCGAAATCGCTGTTTTCGTGCTTTTGAATGCGAAAAACACGTTTTCTGGTGTTTTCAACACTCCACAGTGCGTTTCATATGCGGAAACTGCCATATCTTCGGTATCGTTGTTGTTTCCAGCTGAGATATGCATTATCAGTGATAATCTTCATGATTCTGCTGTTACAAGTGTGCAGAATCACCGAAATCGCTGTTCTGGCGCTATTCAATGCGAAAAACACGTTTTCTGGTGTTTTCAGCACTCCACAGTGCGTTTGATATGCGGAAACTGCCATATCTTCGGTATCGTTGTTGTTTCCAGCTGAGATATGCATTTTCAGTGATAATCTTCACGATTCTGCTGTTACAAGTGTGCAGAATCACCGAAATCGCTGTTTTCGTGCTTTTGAATGCGAAAAACACGTTTTCTGGTGTTTTCAGCACTCCACAGTGCGTTTGATATGCGCAAACTACGATATCTTCGGTATCGTTGTTGTTTCAAGCTGAGACATGCATTTTCAGTGATAATCTTCATGATTCTGCTGTTACAAGTGTGCAGAATCACCGAAATCGCTGTTCTCGCGCTATTCAATGCGAAAAACACGTTTTCTGGTGTTTTCAGCACTCCACAGTGCGTTTGATATGCGGAAACTGCCATATCTACGGTGTCGTTGTTGTTTCCAGCTGAGATATGCATTTTCAGTGATAATCTTCACGATTCTGCTGTTACAAGTGTGCAGAATCACCGAAATCGCTGTTTTCGTGCTTTTGAATGCGAAAAACACGTTTTCTGGTGTTTTCAACACTCCACAGTGCGTTTCATATGCGGAAACTGCCATATCTTCGGTATCGTTGTTGTTTCCAGCTGAGATATGCATTATCAGTGATAATCTTCATGATTCTGCTGTTACAAGTGTGCAGAATCACCGAAATCGCTGTTTTCGTGCTTTTGATTGCGGAAAACACGTTTTCTGGTGTTTTCAGCACTCCACAGTGCGTTTGATATGCGGAAACTGCGATATCTTCGGTATCGTTGTTGTTTCCAGCTGAGATATGCATTATCAGTGATAATCTTCATGATTCTGCTGTTACAAGTGTGCAGAATCACCGAAATCGCTGTTCTCGCGCTATTCAATGCGAGAAACACGTTTTCTGGTGTTTTCAGCACTCCACAGTGCGTTTGATATGCGGAAACTGCCATATCTACGGTGTCGTTGTTGTTTCCAGCTGAGATATGCATTTTCAGTGATAATCTTCACGATTCTGCTGTTACAAGTGTGCAGAATCACCGAAATCGCTGTTTTCGTGCCTTTGAATGCGAAAAACACGTTTTCTGGTGTTTTCAGCACTCCACAGTTCGTTTGATATGCGGAAACTGCGATATCTTCGGTATCGTTGTTGTTTCCAGCTGAGATATGCATTATCAGTGATAATCTTCATGATTCTGCTGTTACAAGTGTGCAGAATCACCGAAATCGCTGTTTTCGCGCTATTCAATGCGAAAAACACGTTTTCTGGTGTTTTCAGCACTCCACAGTGCGTTTGATATGCGGAAACTGCCATATCTACGGTGTCGTTGTTGTTTCCAGCTGAGATATGCATTTTCAGTGATAATCTTCACGATTCTGCTGTTACAAGTGTGCAGAATCACCGAAATCGCTGTTTTCGTGCTTTTGAATGCGAAAAACACGTTTTCTGGTGTTTTCAGCACTCCACAGTGCGTTTCATATGCGGAAACTGCCATATCTTCGGTATCGTTGTTGTTTCCAGCTGAGATATGCATTATCAGTGATAATCTTCATGATTCTGCTGTTACAAGTGTGCAGAATCACCGAAATCGCTGTTCTGGCGCTATTCAATGCGAAAAACACGTTTTCTGGTGTTTTCAGCACTCCACAGTGCGTTTGATATGCGGAAACTGCCATATCTTCGGTATCGTTGTTGTTTCCAGCTGAGATATGCATTTTCAGTGATAATCTTCACGATTCTGCTGTTACAAGTGTGCAGAATCACCGAAATCGCTGTTTTCGTGCTTTTGAATGCGAAAAACACGTTTTCTGGTGTTTTCAGCACTCCACAGTGCGTTTGATATGCGCAAACTACGATATCTTCGGTATCGTTGTTGTTTCAAGCTGAGACATGCATTTTCAGTGATAATCTTCATGATTCTGCTGTTACAAGTGTGCAGAATCACCGAAATCGCTGTTCTCGCGCTATTCAATGCGAAAAACACGTTTTCTGGTGTTTTCAGCACTCCACAGTGCGTTTGATATGCGGAAACTGCCATATCTACGGTGTCGTTGTTGTTTCCAGCTGAGATATGCATTTTCAGTGATAATCTTCACGATTCTGCTGTTACAAGTGTGCAGAATCACCGAAATCGCTGTTTTCGTGCTTTTGAATGCGAAAAACACGTTTTCTGGTGTTTTCAACACTCCACAGTGCGTTTCATATGCGGAAACTGCCATATCTTCGGTATCGTTGTTGTTTCCAGCTGAGATATGCATTATCAGTGATAATCTTCATGATTCTGCTGTTACAAGTGTGCAGAATCACCGAAATCGCTGTTTTCGTGCTTTTGATTGCGGAAAACACGTTTTCTGGTGTTTTCAGCACTCCACAGTGCGTTTGATATGCGGAAACTGCGATATCTTCGGTATCGTTGTTGTTTCCAGCTGAGATATGCATTATCAGTGATAATCTTCATGATTCTGCTGTTACAAGTGTGCAGAATCACCGAAATCGCTGTTCTCGCGCTATTCAATGCGAGAAACACGTTTTCTGGTGTTTTCAGCACTCCACAGTGCGTTTGATATGCGGAAACTGCCATATCTACGGTGTCGTTGTTGTTTCCAGCTGAGATATGCATTTTCAGTGATAATCTTCACGATTCTGCTGTTACAAGTGTGCAGAATCACCGAAATCGCTGTTTTCGTGCCTTTGAATGCGAAAAACACGTTTTCTGGTGTTTTCAGCACTCCACAGTTCGTTTGATATGCGGAAACTGCGATATCTTCGGTATCGTTGTTGTTTCCAGCTGAGATATGCATTATCAGTGATAATCTTCATGATTCTGCTGTTACAAGTGTGCAGAATCACCGAAATCGCTGTTTTCGCGCTATTCAATGCGAAAAACACGTTTTCTGGTGTTTTCAGCACTCCACAGTGCGTTTGATATGCGGAAACTGCGATATCTTCGGTATCGTTGTTGTTTCCAGCTGAGATATGCACTTTCAGTGATAATCTTCACGATTCTGCTGTTACAAGTGTGCAGAATCTCCGAAATCGCTGTTTTCGTGCTTTTGAATGCGAAAAACACGTTTTCTGGTGTTTTCCGCACTCCACAGTGCGTTTGATATGCGGAAACTACGATATCCTCGGTATCGTTGTTGTTTCCAGCTGAGATATGCATTTTCAGTGATAATCTTCATGATTCTGCTGTTACAAGTGTGCAGAATCACCGAAATCGCTGTTTTCGTGCTTTCGAATGCGAAAAACACGTTTTCTGGTGTTTTCAACACTCCACAGTGCGTTTGATATGCGGAAACTGCGATATCTTCGGTATCGTTGTTGTTTCCAGCTGAGATATGCACTTTCAGTGATAATCTTCACGATTCTGCTGTTACAAGTGTGCAGAATCACCGAAATCGCTGTTTTCGTGCTTTTGAATGCGAAAAACACGTTTTCTGGTGTTTTCAACACTCCACAGTGCGTTTGATATGCGGAAACTGCGATATCTTCGGTATCGTTGTTGTTTCCAGCTGAGATATGCACTTTCAGTGATAATCTTCACGATTCTGCTGTTACAAGTGTGCAGAATCTCCGAAATCGCTGTTTTCGTGCTTTTGAATGCGAAAAACACGTTTTCTGGTGTTTTTCGCACTCCACAGTGCGTTTGATATGCGGAAACTACGATATCTTCGGTATCGTTGTTGTTTCCAGCTGAGATATGCATTTTCAGTGATAATCTTCATGATTCTGCTGTTACAAGTGTGCAGAATCACCGAAATCGCTGTTTTCGTGCTTTTGAATGCGAAAAACACGTTTTCTGGTGTTTTCAACACTCCACAGTGCGTTTGATATGCGGAAACTGCGATATCTTCGGTATCGTTGTTGTTTCCAGCTGAGATACGCACTTTCAGTGATAATCTTCACGATTCTGCTGTTACAAGTGTGCAGAATCTCCGAAATCGCTGTTTTCGTGCTTTTGAATGCGAAAAACACGTTTTCTGGTGTTTTCCGCACTCCACAGTGCGTTTGATATGCGGAAACTACGATATCCTCGGTATCGTTGTTGTTTCCAGCTGAGATATGCATTTTCAGTGATAATCTTCATGATTCTGCTGTTACAAGTGTGCAGAATCACCGAAATCGCTGTTTTCGTGCTTTTGAACGAGAAAAACACGTTTTCTGGTGTTTTCAGCACTCCACAGTGCGTTTGATATGCGGAAACTACGATATCTTCGGTATCGTTGTTGTTTCCAGCCGAGATATGCACTTTCAGTGATAATCTTCACGATTCTGCTGTTACAAGTGTGCAGAATCACCGAAATCGCTGTTTTCGTGCTTTTGAATGCGAAAAACACGTTTTCTGGTGTTTTCAGCACTCCACAGTGCGTTTGATATGCGCAAACTACGATATCTTCGGTATCGTTGTTGTTTCAAGCTGAGACATGCATTTTCAGTGATAATCTTCACGATTCTGCTGTTACAAGTGTGCAGAATCACCGAAATCGCTGTTTTCGTGCTTTTGAATGCGAAAAACACGTTTTCTGGTGTTTTCAACACTCCACAGTGCGTTTCATATGCGGAAACTGCCATATCTTCGGTATCGTTGTTGTTTCCAGCTGAGATATGCATTATCAGTGATAATCTTCATGATTCTGCTGTTACAAGTGTGCAGAATCACCGAAATCGCTGTTCTGGCGCTATTCAATGCGAAAAACACGTTTTCTGGTGTTTTCAGCACTCCACAGTGCGTTTGATATGCGGAAACTGCCATATCTTCGGTATCGTTGTTGTTTCCAGCTGAGATATGCATTTTCAGTGATAATCTTCACGATTCTGCTGTTACAAGTGTGCAGAATCACCGAAATCGCTGTTTTCGTGCTTTTGAATGCGAAAAACACGTTTTCTGGTGTTTTCAGCACTCCACAGTGCGTTTGATATGCGCAAACTACGATATCTTCGGTATCGTTGTTGTTTCAAGCTGAGACATGCATTTTCAGTGATAATCTTCATGATTCTGCTGTTACAAGTGTGCAGAATCACCGAAATCGCTGTTTTCGTGCTTTTGAATGCGAAAAACACGTTTTCTGGTGTTTTCAACACTCCACAGTGCGTTTGATATGCGGAAACTGCGATATCTTCGGTATCGTTGTTGTTTCCAGCTGAGACATGCACTTTCAGTGATAATCTTCACGATTCTGCTGTTACAAGTGTGCAGAATCACCGAAATCGCTGTTTTCGTGCTTTTGAATGCGAAAAACACGTTTTCTGGTGTTTTCAGCACTCCACAGTGCGTTTGATATGCGGAGACTGCGATATCTTCGGTATCGCTGTTGTTTCCAGCTGAGATATGCACTTTCAGTGATAATCTCTCACGATTCTGCTGTTACAAGTGTGCAGAATCACCGAAATCGCTGTTTTCGTGCTTTTGAATGAGAAAAACACGTTTTCTGGTGTTTTCAGCACTCCACAGAGCGTTTGACATGCGGAAACTACGATATCTTCGGTATCGTTGTTGTTTCCAGCTGAGATATGCATTATCAGTGATAATCTTCATGATTCTGCTGTTACAAGTGTGCAGAATCACCGAAATCGCTGTTCTCGCGCTATTCAATGCGAAAAACACGTTTTCTGGTGTTTTCAGCACGCCACAGAGCGTTTGACATGCGGAAACTACGATATCTTCGGTATCGTTGTTGTTTCCACCTGAGATATGCATTATCAGTGATAATCTTCATGATTCTGCTGTTACAAGTGTGCAGAATCACCGAAATCGCTGTTTTCGCGCTATTCAATGCGAAAAACACGTTTTCTGGTGTTTTCAGCACTCCACAGTGCGTTTGATATGCGGAAACTGCGATATCTTCGGTATCGTTGTTGTTTCCAGCTGAGATATGCACTTTCAGTGATAATCTTCACGATTCTGCTGTTACAAGTGTGCAGAATCTCCGAAATCGCTGTTTTCGTGCTTTTGAATGCGAAAAACACGTTTTCTGGTGTTTTCAGCACTCCACAGTGCGTTTGATATGCGGAAACTGCCATATCTTCGGTATCGTTGTTGTTTCCAGCTGAGATATGGACTTTCAGTGATAATCTTCACGATTCTGCTGTTAGAAGTGTGCAGAATCACCGAAATCGCTGTTTTCGTGCTTTTGAATGCGAAAAACTCGTTTTCTGGTGTTTTCAGCACTCCACAGTGCGTTTGATATGCGGAAACTACGATATCTTCGGTATCGTTGTTGTTTCCAGCTGAGATATGCATTTTCAGTGATAATCTTCATGATTCTGCAGTTACAAGTGTGCAGAATCACCGAAATCGCTGTTTTCGTCCTTTTGAATGCGAAAAACACGTTTTCTGGTGTTTTCAACACTCCACAGTGCGTTTGATATGCGGAAACTGCGATATCTTCGGTATCATTGTTGTTTCCAGCTGAGAAATGCATTTTCAGTGATAATCTTCAGGATTCCGCTGTTACAAGTGTGCAGAATCACCGAAATCGCTATTTTCGTGCTTTTGAATGCGAAAAACACGTTTTCTGGTGTTTTCAACACTCCACAGTGCGTTTGATATGCGGAAACTGCGATATCTTCGGTATCGTTGTTGTTTCCAGCTGAGATATGCACTTTCAGTAATAATCTTCACGATTCTGCTGTTACAAGTGTGCAGAATCACCGAAATCGCTGTTTTCGTGCTTTTGAATGCGAAAAACACGTTTTCTGGTGTTTTCAGCACTCCACAGTGCGTTTGATATGCGGAATACTACGATATCTTCGGTATCGTTGTTGTTTCCAGCTGAGATACGCACTTTCAGTGATAATCTTCACGATTCTGCTGTTACAAGTGTGCAGAATCACCGAAAACGCTGTTTTCGTGCTTTTGAATGCGAAAAACACGTTTTCTGGTGTTTTCAGCACTCCACAGTGCGTTTGATATGCGGAAACTGCGATATCTTCGGTATCGCTGTTGTTTCCAGCTGAGATATGCACTTTCAGTGATAATCTTCACGATTCTGTTGTTACAAGTGTGCAGAATCACCGAAATCGCTGTTTTCGTGCTTTTGAATGCGAAAAACACGTTTTCTGGTGTTTTCAACACTCCACAGTGCGTTTGATATGCGGAAACTGCGATATCTTCGGTATCGTTGTTGTTTCCAGCTGAGATATGCACTTTCAGTGATAATCTTCACGATTCTGCTGTTACAAGTGTGCAGAATCACCGAAATCGCTGTTTTCGTGCTTTTGAATGCGGAAAACACGTTTTCTGGTGTTTTCAGCACTCCACAGTGCGTTTGAAATGCGGAAACTGCGATATCTTCGGTATCATTGTTGTTTCCAGCTGAGAAATGCATTTTCAGTGATAATCTTCAGGATTCCGCTGTTACAAGTGTGCAGAATCACCGAAATCGCTGTTTTCGTGCTTTTGAATGCGAAAACACGTTTTCTGGTGTTTTCAACACTCCACAGTGCGTTTGATATGCGGAAACTGCGATATCTTCGGTATCGTTGTTGTTTCCAGCTGAGATATGCACTTTCAGTGATAATCTCTCACGATTCTGCTGTTACAAGTGTGCAGAATCACCGAAATCGCTGTTTTCGTGCTTTTGAATGAGAAAAACACGTTTTCTGGTGTTTTCAGCACTCCACAGTGCGTTTGATATGCGGAAACTACGATATCTTCGGGATCGTTGTTGTTTCCAGCTGAGATATGCATTTTCAGTGATAATCTTCATGATTCTGCTGTTACAAGTGTGCAGAATCACCGAAATCGCTGTTCTCGCGCTATTCAATGCGAAAAACACGTTTTCTGGTGTTTTCAGCACTCCACAGAGCGTTTGATATGCGGAAACTGCCATATCTTCGGTATCGTTGTTGTTTCCTGCTGAGATATGGACTTTCAGTGATAATCTTCACGATTCTGCTGTTAGAAGTGTGCAGAATCACCGAAATCGCTGTTTTCGTGCTTTTGAATGCGAAAAACACGTTTTCTGGTGTTTTCAGCACTCCACAGTGCGTTTGATATGCGGAAACTGCCATATCTTCGGTATCGTTGTTGTTTCCAGCTGAGATATGCATTTTCAGTGATAATCTTCACGATTCTGCTGTTACAAGTGTGCAGAATCACCGAAATAGCTGTTTTCGTGCCTTTGAATGCGAAAAACACGTTTTCTGGTGTTTTCAGCACTCCACAGTTCGTTTGATATGCGGAAACTGCCATATCTTCGGTATCGTTGTTGTTTCCAGCTGAGATATGCATTTTCAGTGATAATCTTCACGATTCTGCTGTTACAAGTGTGCAGAATCACCGAAATCGCTGTTTTCGTGCTTTTGAATGAGAAAAATACGTTTTCTGGTGTTTTCAGCACTCCACAGTGCGTTTGATATGCGGAAACTACGATATCTTCGGTATCGTTGTTGTTTCCAGCTGAGATATGCATTTTCAGTGATAATCTTCATGATTCTGCTGTTACAAGTGTGCAGAATCACCGAAATAGCTGTTTTCGTGCCTTTGAATGCGAAAAACACGTTTTCTGGTGTTTTCAGCACTCCACAGTTCGTTTGATATGCGGAAACTGCGATATCTTCGGTATCGTTGTTGTTTCCAGCTGAGATATGCTTTATCAGTGATAATCTTCATGATTCTCCTGTTACAAGTGTGCAGAATCACCGAAATCGCTGTTTTCGCGCTATTCAATGCGAAAAACACGTTTTCTGGTGTTTTCAGCACTCCACAGTGCGTTTGATATGCGGAAACTGCGATATCTTCGGTATCGTTGTTGTTTCCAGCTGAGATATGCACTTTCAGTGATAATCTTCACGATTCTGCTGTTACAAGTGTGCAGAATCTCCGAAATCGCTGTTTTCGTGCTTTTGAATGGGAAAAACTCGTTTTCTGGTGTTTTCCGCACTCCACAGTGCGTTTGATATGCGGAAACTACGATATCCTCGGTATCGTTGTTGTTTCCAGCTGAGATATGGACTTTCAGTGATAATCTTCACGATTCTGCTGTTAGAAGTGTGCAGAATCACCGAAATCGCTGTTTTCGTGCTTTTGAATGCGAAAAACACGTTTTCTGGTGTTTTCAGCACTCCACAGTGCGTTTGATATGCGGAAACTGCCATATCTTCGGTATCGTTGTTGTTTCCAGCTGAGATATGGACTTTCAGTGATAATCTTCACGATTCTGCTGTTAGAAGTGTGCAGAATCACCGAAATCGCTGTTTTCGCGCTATTCAATGCGAAAAACACGTTTTCTGGTGTTTTCAGCACTCCACAGTGCGTTTGATATGCGGAAACTGCGATATCTTCGGTATCGTTGTTGTTTCCAGCTGAGATATGCACTTTCAGTGATAATCTTCACGATTCTGCTGTTACAAGTGTGCAGAATCACCGAAATAGCTGTTTTCGTGCTTCTGAATGCGAAAAACACGTTTTCTGGTGTTTTCAGCACGCCACAGAGCGTTTGACATGCGGAAACTGCCATATCTTCGGTATCGTTGTTGTTTCCAGCTGAGATATGGACTTTCAGTGATAATCTTCACGATTCTGCTGTTAGAAGTGTGCAGAATCACCGAAATCGCTGTTTTCGTGCTTTTGAATGCGAAAAACACGTTTTCTGGTGTTTTCAGCACTCCACAGTGCGTTTGATATGCGGAAACTGCCATATCTTCGGTATCGTTGTTGTTTCCAGCTGAGATATGGACTTTCAGTGATAATCTTCACGATTCTGCTGTTAGAAGTGTGCAGAATCACCGAAATCGCTGTTTTCGCGCTATTCAATGCGAAAAACACGTTTTCTGGTGTTTTCAGCACTCCACAGTGCGTTTGATATGCGGAAACTGCGATATCTTCGGTATCGTTGTTGTTTCCAGCTGAGATATGCACTTTCAGTGATAATCTTCACGATTCTGCTGTTACAAGTGTGCAGAATCTCCGAAATCGCTGTTTTCGTGCTTTTGAATGCGAAAAACACGTTTTCTGGTGTTTTCCGCACTCCACAGTGCGTTTGATATGCGGAAACTACGATATCCTCGGTATCGTTGTTGTTTCCAGCTGAGATATGGACTTTCAGTGATAATCTTCACGATTCTGCTGTTAGAAGTGTGCAGAATCACCGAAATCGCTGTTTTCGTGCTTTTGAATGCGAAAAACACGTTTTCTGGTGTTTTCAGCACTCCACAGTGCGTTTGATATGCGGAAACTGCCATATCTTCGGTATCGTTGTTGTTTCCATCTGAGATATGCATTTTCAGTGATAATCTTCATGATTCTGCTGTTACAAGTGTGCAGAATCACCGAAATCGCTGTTCTCGCGCTATTCAATGCGAAAAACACGTTTTCTGGTGTTTTCAGCACTCCACAGAGCGTTTGATATGCGGAAACTGCCATATCTTCGGTATCGTTGTTGTTTCCAGCTGAGATATGGACTTTCAGTGATAATCTTCACGATTCTGCTGTTAGAAGTGTGCAGAATCACCGAAATCGCTGTTTTCGCGCTATTCAATGCGAAAAACACGTTTTCTGGTGTTTTCAGCACTCCACAGTGCGTTTGATATGCGGAAACTGCGATATCTTCGGTATCGTTGTTGTTTCCAGCTGAGATATGCACTTTCAGTGATAATCTTCACGATTCTGCTGTTACAAGTGTGCAGAATCACCGAAATAGCTGTTTTCGTGCTTCTGAATGCGAAAAACACGTTTTCTGGTGTTTTCAGCACGCCACAGAGCGTTTGACATGCGGAAACTGCCATATCTTCGGTATCGTTGTTGTTTCCAGCTGAGATATGGACTTTCAGTGATAATCTTCACGATTCTGCTGTTAGAAGTGTGCAGAATCACCGAAATCGCTGTTTTCGTGCTTTTGAATGCGAAAAACACGTTTTCTGGTGTTTTCAGCACTCCACAGTGCGTTTGATATGCGGAAACTGCCATATCTTCGGTATCGTTGTTGTTTCCAGCTGAGATATGCATTTTCAGTGATAATCTTCATGATTCTGCTGTTACAAGTGTGCAGAATCACCGAAATCGCTGTTCTCGCGCTATTCAATGCGAAAAACACGTTTTCTGGTGTTTTCAGCACTCCACAGAGCGTTTGATATGCGGAAACTGCCATATCTTCGGTATCGTTGTTGTTCCCAGCTGAGATATGGACTTTCAGTGATAATCTTCACGATTCTGCTGTTAGAAGTGTGCAGAATCACCGAAATCGCTGTTTTCGTGCTTTTGAACGCGAAAAACACGTTTTCTGGTGTTTTCAGCACTCCACAGTGCGTTTGATATGCGGAAACTGCCATATCTTCGGTATCGTTGTTGTTTCCAGCTGAGATATGGACTTTCAGTGATAATCTTCACGATTCTGCTGTTAGAAGTGTGCAGAATCACCGAAATCGCTGTTTTCGTGCTTTTGAATGCGAAAAACACGTTTTCTGGTGTTTTCAGCACTCCACAGTGCGTTTGATATGCGGAAACTGCCATATCTTCGGTATCGTTGTTGTTTCCAGCTGAGATATGCATTTTCAGTGATAATCTTCACGATTCTGCTGTTACAAGTGTGCAGAATCACCGAAATCGCTGTTTTCGTGCTTTTGAATGAGAAAAACACGTTTTCTGGTGTTTTCAGCACTCCACAGTGCGTTTGATATGCGGAAACTACGACATCTTCGGTATCGTTGTTGTTTCCAGCTGAGATATGCATTTTCAGTGATAATCTTCATGATTCTGCTGTTACAAGTGTGCAGAATCACCGAAATAGCTGTTTTCGTGCCTTTGAATGCGAAAAACACGTTTTCTGGTGTTTTCAGCACTCCACAGTTCGTTTGATATGCGGAAACTGCGATATCTTCGGTATCGTTGTTGTTTCCAGCTGAGATATGCTTTATCAGTGATAATCTTCATGATTCTCCTGTTACAAGTGTGCAGAATCACCGAAATCGCTGTTTTCGTGCTTTTGAATGCGAAAAACACGTTTTCTGGTGTTTTCCGCACTCCACAGTGCGTTTGATATGCGGAAACTACGATATCCTCGGTATCGTTGTTGTTTCCAGCTGAGATATGGACTTTCAGTGATAATCTTCACGATTCTGCTGTTAGAAGTGTGCAGAATCACCGAAATCGCTGTTTTCGTGCTTTTGAATGCGAAAAACACGTTTTCTGGTGTTTTCAGCACTCCACAGTGCGTTTGATATGCGGAAACTGCCATATCTTCGGTATCGTTGTTGTTTCCAGCTGAGATATGCATTTTCAGTGATAATCTTCATGATTCTGCTGTTACAAGTGTGCAGAATCACCGAAATCGCTGTTCTCGCGCTATTCAATGCGAAAAACACGTTTTCTGGTGTTTTCAGCACTCCACAGAGCGTTTGATATGCGGAAACTGCCATATCTTCGGTATCGTTGTTGTTTCCAGCTGAGATATGGACTTTCAGTGATAATCTTCACGATTCTGCTGTTAGAAGTGTGCAGAATCACCGAAATCGCTGTTTTCGCGCTATTCAATGCGAAAAACACGTTTTCTGGTGTTTTCAGCACTCCACAGTGCGTTTGATATGCGGAAACTGCGATATCTTCGGTATCGTTGTTGTTTCCAGCTGAGATATGCACTTTCAGTGATAATCTTCACGATTCTGCTGTTACAAGTGTGCAGAATCACCGAAATAGCTGTTTTCGTGCTTCTGAATGCGAAAAACACGTTTTCTGGTGTTTTCAGCACGCCACAGAGCGTTTGACATGCGGAAACTGCCATATCTTCGGTATCGTTGTTGTTTCCAGCTGAGATATGGACTTTCAGTGATAATCTTCACGATTCTGCTGTTAGAAGTGTGCAGAATCACCGAAATCGCTGTTTTCGTGCTTTTGAATGCGAAAAACACGTTTTCTGGTGTTTTCAGCACTCCACAGTGCGTTTGATATGCGGAAACTGCCATATCTTCGGTATCGTTGTTGTTTCCAGCTGAGATATGCATTTTCAGTGATAATCTTCATGATTCTGCTGTTACAAGTGTGCAGAATCACCGAAATCGCTGTTCTCGCGCTATTCAATGCGAAAAACACGTTTTCTGGTGTTTTCAGCACTCCACAGAGCGTTTGATATGCGGAAACTGCCATATCTTCGGTATCGTTGTTGTTTCCAGCTGATATATGCATTTTCAGTGATAATCTTCATGATTCTGCTGTTACAAGTGTGCAGAATCACCGAAATCGCTGTTCTCGCGCTATTCAATGCGAAAAACACGTTTTCTGGTGTTTTCAACACTCCACAGTGCGTTTGATATGCGGAAACTGCGATATCTTCGGTATCGTTGTTGTTTCCAGCTGAGATATGTACTTTCAGTGATAATCTTCACGATTCTGCTGTTACAAGTGTGCAGAATCACCGAAATCGCTGTTTTCGTGCTTTTGAATGCGAAAAACACGTTTTCTGGTGTTTTCAGCACTCCACAGTGCGTTTGATATGCGGAAACTACGATATCTTCGGTATCGTTGTTGTTTCCAGCTGAGATATGCATTTTCAGTGATAATCTTCATGATTCTGCTGTTACAAGTGTGCAGAATCACCGAAATCGCTGTTTTCGTGCTTTTGAATGCGAAAAACACGTTTTCTGGTGTTTTCAGCACTCCACAGTGCGTTTGATATGCGGAAACTGCCATATCTTCGGTATCGTTGTTGTTTCCAGCTGAGATATGGACTTTCAGTGATAATCTTCACGATTCTGCTGTTAGAAGTGTGCAGAATCACCGAAATCGCTGTTTTCGTGCTTTTGAATGCGAAAAACACGTTTTCTGGTGTTTTCAGCACTCCACAGTGCGTTTGATATGCGGAAACTGCCATATCTTCGGTATCGTTGTTGTTTCCAGCTGAGATATGCATTTTCAGTGATAATCTTCACGATTCTGCTGTTACAAGTGTGCAGAATCACCGAAATAGCTGTTTTCGTGCCTTTGAATGCGAAAAACACGTTTTCTGGTGTTTTCAGCACTCCACAGTTCGTTTGATATGCGGAAACTGCGATATCTTCGGTATCGTTGTTGTTTCCAGCTGAGATATGCTTTATCAGTGATAATCTTCATGATTCTCCTGTTACAAGTGTGCAGAATCACCGAAATCGCTGTTTTCGCGCTATTCAATGCGAAAAACACGTTTTCTGGTGTTTTCAGCACTCCACAGTGCGTTTGATATGCGGAAACTGCGATATCTTCGGTATCGTTGTTGTTTCCAGCTGAGATATGCACTTTCAGTGATAATCTTCACGATTCTGCTGTTACAAGTGTGCAGAATCTCCGAAATCGCTGTTTTCGTGCTTTTGAATGCGAAAAACACGTTTTCTGGTGTTTTCCGCACTCCACAGTGCGTTTGATATGCGGAAACTACGATATCCTCGGTATCGTTGTTGTTTCCAGCTGAGATATGCATTTTCAGTGATAATCTTCATGATTCTGCTGTTACAAGTGTGCAGAATCACCGAAATCGCTGTTTTCGTGCTTTCGAATGCGAAAAACACGTTTTCTGGTGTTTTCAACACTCCACAGTGCGTTTGATATGCGGAAACTGCGATATCTTCGGTATCGTTGTTGTTTCCAGCTGAGATATGCACTTTCAGTGATAATCTTCACGATTCTGATGTTACAAGTGTGCAGAATCACCGAAATCGCTGTTTTTGTGCTTTTGAATGCGAAAAACACGTTTTCTGGTGTTTTCAGCACTCCACAGTGCGTTTGATATGCGCAAACCACGATATCTTCGGTATCGTTGTTGTTTCAAGCTGAGACATGCATTTTCAGTGATAATCTTCGTGATTCTGCTGTTACAAGTGTGCAGAATCACCGAAATCGCTGTTTTCGTGCTTTTGAATGCGAAAAACACGTTTTCTGGTGTTTTCAACACTCCACAGTGCGTTTGATATGCGGAAACTGCGATATCTTCGGTATCGTTGTTGTTTCCAGCTGAGATATGCACTTTCAGTGATAATCTTCACGATTCTGCTGTTACAAGTGTGCAGAATCACCGAAATCGCTGTTTTCGTGCTTTTGAATGCGAAAAACACGTTTTCTGGTGTTTTCAGCACTCCACAGTGCGTTTGATATGCGGAAACTACGATATCTTCGGTATCGTTGTTGTTTCCAGCTGAGATATGCATTTTCAGTGATAATCTTCATGATTCTGCTGTTACAAGTGTGCAGAATCACCGAAATCGCTGCTTTCGTGCTTTTGAATGCGAAAAACACGTTTTCTGGTGTTTTCAGCACTCCACAGTGCGTTTGATATGCGGAAACTGCCATATCTTCGGTATCGTTGTTGTTTCCAGCTGAGATATGCATTTTCAGTGATAATCTTCATGATTCTGCTGTTACAAGTGTGCAGAATCACCGAAATCGCTGCTTTCGTGCTTTTGAATGCGAAAAACACGTTTTCTGGTGTTTTCAGCACTCCACAGTGCGTTTGATATGCGGAAACTGCCATATCTTCGGTATCGTTGTTGTTTCCAGCTGAGATATGCATTTTCAGTGATAATCTTCACGATTCTGCTGTTACAAGTGTGCAGAATCACCGAAATCGCTGTTTTCGTGCTTTTGAATGCGAAAAACACGTTTTCTGGTGTTTTCAGCACTCCACAGTGCGTTTGATATGCGCAAACTACGATATCTTCGGTATCGTTGTTGTTTCAAGCTGAGACATGCATTTTCAGTGATAATCTTCATGATTCTGCTGTTACAAGTGTGCAGAATCACCGAAATCGCTGCTTTCGTGCTTTTGAATGCGAAAAACACGTTTTCTGGTGTTTTCAGCACTCCACAGTGCGTTTGATATGCGGAAACTGCCATATCTTCGGTATCGTTGTTGTTTCCAGCTGAGAGATGCATTTTCAGTGATAATCTTCACGATTCTGCTGTTACAAGTGTGCAGAATCACCGAAATCGCTGTTTTCGTGCTTTTGAATGCGAAAAACACGTTTTCTGGTGTTTTCAGCACTCCACAGTGCGTTTGATATGCGGAAACTACGATATCTTCGGAATCGTTGTTGTTTCCAGCTGAGATATGCACTTTCAGTGATAATCTTCACGATTCTGCTGTTACAAGTGTGCAGAATCACCGAAATCGCTGTTTTCGTGCTTTTGAATGCGAAAAACACGTTTTCTGGTGTTTTCAGCAATCCACAGTGCGTTTGATATGCGGAAACTACGATATCTTCGGAATCGTTGTTGTTTCCAGCTGAGATATGCACTTTCAGTGATAATCTTCACGATTCTGCTGTTACAAGTGTGCAGAATCTCCGAAATCGCTGTTTTCGTGCTTTTGAATGCGAAAAACACGTTTTCTGGTGTTTTCAGCACTCCACAGTGCGTTTGATATGCGGAATACTACGATATCTTCGGTATCGTTGTTGTTTCCAGCTGAGATACGCACTTTCAGTGATAATCTTCACGATTCTGCTGTTACAAGTGTGCAGAATCACCGAAAACGCTGTTTTCGTGCTTTTGAATGCGAAAAACACGTTTTCTGGTGTTTTCAGCACTCCACAGTGCGTTTGATATGCGGAAACTGCGATATCTTCGGTATCGCTGTTGTTTCCAGCTGAGATATGCACTTTCAGTGATAATCTCTCACGATTCTGCTGTTACAAGTGTGCAGAATCACCGAAATCGCTGTGTTCGTGCTTTTGAATGAGGAAAACACGTTGTCTGGTGTTTTCAGCACTCCACAGTGCGTTTGATATGCGGAAACTACGATATCTTCGGTATCGTTGTTGTTTCCAGCTGAGATATGCATTTTCAGTGATAATCTTCACGATTCTGCTGTTACAAGTGTGCAGAATCACCGAAATAGCTGTTTTCGTGCCTTTGAATGCGAAAAACACGTTTTCTGGTGTTTTCAGCACTCCACAGTTCGTTTGATATGCGGAAACTGCGATATCTTCGGTATCGTTGTTGTTTCCAGCTGAGATATGCTTTATCAGTGATAATCTTCATGATTCTCCTGTTACAAGTGTGCAGAATCACCGAAATCGCTGTTTTCGCGCTATTCAATGCGAAAAACACGTTTTCTGGTGTTTTCAGCACTCCACAGTGCGTTTGATATGCGGAAACTGCGATATCTTCGGTATCGTTGTTGTTTCCAGCTGAGATATGCACTTTCAGTGATAATCTTCACGATTCTGCTGTTACAAGTGTGCAGAATCTCCGAAATCGCTGTTTTCGTGCTTTTGAATGCGAAAAACACGTTTTCTGGTGTTTTCCGCACTCCACAGTGCGTTTGATATGCGGAAACTACGATATCCTCGGTATCGTTGTTGTTTCCAGCTGAGATATGCATTTTCAGTGATAATCTTCATGATTCTGCTGTTACAAGTGTGCAGAATCACCGAAATCGCTGTTTTCGTGCTTTCGAATGCGAAAAACACGTTTTCTGGTGTTTTCAACACTCCACAGTGCGTTTGATATGCGGAAACTGCGATATCTTCGGTATCGTTGTTGTTTCCAGCTGAGATATGCACTTTCAGTGATAATCTTCACGATTCTGCTGTTACAAGTGTGCAGAATCACCGAAATCGCTGTTTTTGTGCTTTTGAATGCGAAAAACACGTTTTCTGGTGTTTTCAGCACTCCACAGTGCGTTTGATATGCGCAAACCACGATATCTTCGGTATCGTTGTTGTTTCAAGCTGAGACATGCATTTTCAGTGATAATCTTCGTGATTCTGCTGTTACAAGTGTGCAGAATCACCGAAATCGCTGTTTTCGTGCTTTTGAATGCGAAAAACACGTTTTCTGGTGTTTTCAACACTCCACAGTGCGTTTGATATGCGGAAACTGCGATATCTTCGGTATCGTTGTTGTTTCCAGCTGAGATATGCACTTTCAGTGATAATCTTCACGATTCTGCTGTTACAAGTGTGCAGAATCACCGAAATCGCTGTTTTCGTGCTTTTGAATGCGAAAAACACGTTTTCTGGTGTTTTCAGCACTCCACAGTGCGTTTGATATGCGGAAACTACGATATCTTCGGTATCGTTGTTGTTTCCAGCTGAGATATGCATTTTCAGTGATAATCTTCATGATTCTGCTGTTACAAGTGTGCAGAATCACCGAAATCGCTGCTTTCGTGCTTTTGAATGCGAAAAACACGTTTTCTGGTGTTTTCAGCACTCCACAGTGCGTTTGATATGCGGAAACTGCCATATCTTCGGTATCGTTGTTGTTTCCAGCTGAGAGATGCATTTTCAGTGATAATCTTCACGATTCTGCTGTTACAAGTGTGCAGAATCACCGAAATCGCTGTTTTCGTGCTTTTGAATGCGAAAAACACGTTTTCTGGTGTTTTCAGCACTCCACAGTGCGTTTGATATGCGGAAACTGCTATATCTTCGGTATCGTTGTTGTTTCCAGCTGAGATATGCACTTTCAGTGATAATCTTCACGATTCTGCCGTTACAAGTGTGCAGAATCACCGAAATCGCTGTTTTCGCGCTATTCAATGCGAAAAACACGTTTTCTGGTGTTTTCAGCACTCCACAGTGCGTTTGATATGCGGAAACTGCGATATCTTCGGTATCGTTGTTGTTTCCAGCTGAGATATGCACTTTCAGTGATAATCTTCACGATTCTGCCGTTACAAGTGTGCAGAATCACCGAAATCGCTGTTTTCGCGCTATTCAATGCGAAAAACACGTTTTCTGGTGTTTTCAGCACTCCACAGTGCGTTTGATATGCGGAAACTGCGATATCTTCGGTATCGTTGTTGTTTCCAGCTGAGATATGCACTTTCAGTGATAATCTTCACGATTCTGCTGTTACAAGTGTGCAGAATCACCGAAATCGCTGTTTTCGTGCTTTTGAATGCGAAAAACACGTTTTCTGGTGTTTTCAGCACTCCACAGTGCGTTTGATATGCGGAAACTACGATATCTTCGGTATCGTTGTTGTTTCCAGCCGAGATATGCACTTTCAGTGATAATCTTCACGATTCTGCTGTTACAAGTGTGCAGAATCACCGAAATCGCTGTTCTGGCGCTATTCAATGCGAAAAACACGTTTTCTGGTGTTTTCAGCACTCCACAGTGCGTTTGATATGCGGAAACTGCCATATCTTCGGTATCGTTGTTGTTTCCAGCTGAGATATGCATTTTCAGTGATAATCTTCACGATTCTGCTGTTACAAGTGTGCAGAATCACCGAAATCGCTGTTTTCGTGCTTTTGAATGCGAAAAACACGTTTTCTGGTGTTTTCAGCACTCCACAGTGCGTTTGATATGCGCAAACTACGATATCTTCGGTATCGTTGTTGTTTCAAGCTGAGACATGCATTTTCAGTGATAATCTTCATGATTCTGCTGTTACAAGTGTGCAGAATCACCGAAATCGCTGCTTTCGTGCTTTTGAATGCGAAAAACACGTTTTCTGGTGTTTTCAGCACTCCACAGTGCGTTTGATATGCGGAAACTGCCATATCTTCGGTATCGTTGTTGTTTCCAGCTGAGAGATGCATTTTCAGTGATAATCTTCACGATTCTGCTGTTACAAGTGTGCAGAATCACCGAAATCGCTGTTTTCGTGCTTTTGAATGCGAAAAACACGTTTTCTGGTGTTTTCAGCACTCCACAGTGCGTTTGATATGCGGAAACTACGATATCTTCGGAATCGTTGTTGTTTCCAGCTGAGATATGCACTTTCAGTGATAATCTTCACGATTCTGCTGTTACAAGTGTGCAGAATCACCGAAATCGCTGTTTTCGTGCTTTTGAATGCGAAAAACACGTTTTCTGGTGTTTTCAGCACTCCACAGTGCGTTTGATATGCGGAAACTACGATATCTTCGGAATCGTTGTTGTTTCCAGCTGAGATATGCACTTTCAGTGATAATCTTCACGATTCTGCTGTTACAAGTGTGCAGAATCTCCGAAATCGCTGTTTTCGTGCTTTTGAATGCGAAAAACACGTTTTCTGGTGTTTTCAGCACTCCACAGTGCGTTTGATATGCGGAATACTACGATATCTTCGGTATCGTTGTTGTTTCCAGCTGAGATACGCACTTTCAGTGATAATCTTCACGATTCTGCTGTTACAAGTGTGCAGAATCACCGAAAACGCTGTTTTCGTGCTTTTGAATGCGAAAAACACGTTTTCTGGTGTTTTCAGCACTCCACAGTGCGTTTGATATGCGGAAACTGCGATATCTTCGGTATCGCTGTTGTTTCCAGCTGAGATATGCACTTTCAGTGATAATCTCTCACGATTCTGCTGTTACAAGTGTGCAGAATCACCGAAATCGCTGTTTTCGTGCTTTTGAATGCGAAAAACACGTTTTCTGGTGTTTTCAGCACTCCACAGTGCGTTTGATATGCGGAAACTACGATATCTTCGGTATCGTTGTTGTTTCCAGCTGAGATATGCATTTTCAGTGATAATCTTCATGATTCTGCTGTTACAAGTGTGCAGAATCACCGAAATCGCTGCTTTCGTGCTTTTGAATGCGAAAAACACGTTTTCTGGTGTTTTCAGCACTCCACAGTGCGTTTGATATGCGGAAACTGCCATATCTTCGGTATCGTTGTTGTTTCCAGCTGAGATATGCATTTTCAGTGATAATCTTCACGATTCTGCTGTTACAAGTGTGCAGAATCACCGAAATCGCTGTTTTCGTGCTTTTGAATGCGAAAAACACGTTTTCTGGTGTTTTCAGCACTCCACAGTGCGTTTGATATGCGGAAACTGCGATATCTTCGGTATCGTTGTTGTTTCCAGCTGAGATATGCACTTTCAGTGATAATCTTCACGATTCTGATGTTACAAGTGTGCAGAATCACCGAAATCGCTGTTTTCGTGCTTTTGAATGCGAAAAACACGTTTTCTGGTGTTTTCAGCACTCCACAGTGCGTTTGATATGCGGAAACTACGATATCTTCGGTATCGTTGTTGTTTCCAGCTGAGATATGCATTTTCAGTGATAATCTTCATGATTCTGCTGTTACAAGTGTGCAGAATCACCGAAATCGCTGTTTTCGTGCTTTTGAATGCGAAAAACACGTTTTCTGGTGTTTTCAGCACTCCACAGTGCGTTTGATATGCGGAAACTGCCATATCTTCGGTATCGTTGTTGTTTCCAGCTGAGATATGCATTTTCAGTGATAATCTTCATGATTCTGCTGTTACAAGTGTGCAGAATCACCGAAATCGCTGTTCTCGCGCTATTCAATGCGAAAAACACGTTTTCTGGTGTTTTCAGCACTCCACAGTGCGTTTGATATGCGGAAACTGCGATATCTTCGGTATCGTTGTTGTTTCCAGCTGAGATATGCATTTTCAGTGATAATCTTCACGATTCTGCTGTTACAAGTGTGCAGAATCACCGAAATCGCTGTTTTCGTGCTTTTGAATGCGAAAAACACGTTTTCTGGTGTTTTCAACACTCCACAGTGCGTTTGATATGCGGAAACTGCGATATCTTCGGTATCGTTGTTGTTTCCAGCTGAGATATGCACTTTCAGTGATAATCTTCACGATTCTGCTGTTACAAGTGTGCAGAATCACCGAAATCGCTGTTTTCGTGCTTTTGAATGCGAAAAACACGTTTTCTGGTGTTTTCAGCACTCCACAGTGCGTTTGATATGCGGAAACTACGATATCTTCGGTATCGTTGTTGTTTCCAGCCGAGATATGCACTTTCAGTGATAATCTTCACGATTCTGCTGTTACAAGTGTGCAGAATCACCGAAATCGCTGTTCTGGCGCTATTCAATGCGAAAAACACGTTTTCTGGTGTTTTCAGCACTCCACAGTGCGTTTGATATGCGGAAACTGCCATATCTTCGGTATCGTTGTTGTTTCCAGCTGAGATATGCATTTTCAGTGATAATCTTCACGATTCTGCTGTTACAAGTGTGCAGAATCACCGAAATCGCTGTTTTCGTGCTTTTGAATGCGAAAAACACGTTTTCTGGTGTTTTCAGCACTCCACAGTGCGTTTGATATGCGCAAACTACGATATCTTCGGTATCGTTGTTGTTTCAAGCTGAGACATGCACTTTCAGTGATAATCTTCACGATTCTGCTGGTACAAGTGTGCAGAATCACCGAAATCGCTGTTTTCGTGCTTTTGAATGCGAAAAACACGTTTTCTGGTGTTTTCAACACTCCACAGTGCGTTTCATATGCGGAAACTGCCATATCTTCGGTATCGTTGTTGTTTCCAGCTGAGATATGCATTATCAGTGATAATCTTCATGATTCTGCTGTTACAAGTGTGCAGAATCACCGAAATCGCTGTTCTGGCGCTATTCAATGCGAAAAACACGTTTTCTGGTGTTTTCAGCACTCCACAGTGCGTTTGATATGCGGAAACTGCCATATCTTCGGTATCGTTGTTGTTTCCAGCTGAGATATGCATTTTCAGTGATAATCTTCACGATTCTGCTGTTACAAGTGTGCAGAATCACCGAAATCGCTGTTTTCGTGCTTTTGAATGCGAAAAACACGTTTTCTGGTGTTTTCAGCACTCCACAGTGCGTTTGATATGCGCAAACTACGATATCTTCGGTATCGTTGTTGTTTCAAGCTGAGACATGCATTTTCAGTGATAATCTTCATGATTCTGCTGTTACAAGTGTGCAGAATCACCGAAATCGCTGTTTTCGTGCTTTTGAATGCGAAAAACACGTTTTCTGGTGTTTTCAACACTCCACAGTGCGTTTGATATGCGGAAACTGCGATATCTTCGGTATCGTTGTTGTTTCCAGCTGAGATATGCACTTTCAGTGATAATCTTCACGATTCTGCTGTTACAAGTGTGCAGAATCACCGAAATCGCTGTTTTCGTGCTTTTGAATGCGAAAAACACGTTTTCTGGTGTTTTCAGCACTCCACAGTGCGTTTGATATGCGGAAACTACGATATCTTCGGTATCGTTGTTGTTTCCAGCTGAGATATGCATTTTCAGTGATAATCTTCATGATTCTGCTGTTACAAGTGTGCAGAATCACCGAAATCGCTGCTTTCGTGCTTTTGAATGCGAAAAACACGTTTTCTGGTGTTTTCAGCACTCCACAGTGCGTTTGATATGCGGAAACTGCCATATCTTCGGTATCGTTGTTGTTTCCAGCTGAGATATGCATTTTCAGTGATAATCTTCACGATTCTGCTGTTACAAGTGTGCAGAATCACCGAAATCGCTGTTTTCGTGCTTTTGAATGCGAAAAACACGTTTTCTGGTGTTTTCAGCACTCCACAGTGCGTTTGATATGCGGAAACTGCGATATCTTCGGTATCGTTGTTGTTTCCAGCTGAGATATGCACTTTCAGTGATAATCTTCACGATTCTGATGTTACAAGTGTGCAGAATCACCGAAATCGCTGTTTTCGTGCTTTTGAATGCGAAAAACACGTTTTCTGGTGTTTTCAGCACTCCACAGTGCGTTTGATATGCGGAAACTACGATATCTTCGGTATCGTTGTTGTTTCCAGCTGAGATAGGCATTTTCAGTGATAATCTTCATGATTCTGCTGTTACAAGTGTGCAGAATCACCGAAATCGCTGTTTTCGTGCTTTTGAATGCGAAAAACACGTTTTCTGGTGTTTTCAGCACTCCACAGTGCGTTTGATATGCGGAAACTGCCATATCTTCGGTATCGTTGTTGTTTCCAGCTGAGATATGCATTTTCAGTGATAATCTTCATGATTCTGCTGTTACAAGTGTGCAGAATCACCGAAATCGCTGTTCTCGCGCTATTCAATGCGAAAAACACGTTTTCTGGTGTTTTCAGCACTCCACAGTGCGTTTGATATGCGGAAACTGCGATATCTTCGGTATCGTTGTTGTTTCCAGCTGAGATATGCATTTTCAGTGATAATCTTCACGATTCTGCTGTTACAAGTGTGCAGAATCACCGAAATCGCTGTTTTCGTGCTTTTGAATGCGAAAAACACGTTTTCTGGTGTTTTCAGCACTCCACAGTGCGTTTGATATGCGGAAACTGCGATATCTTCGGTATCGTTGTTGTTTCCAGCTGAGATATGCACTTTCAGTGATAATCTTCACGATTCTGCTGTTACAAGTGTGGAGAATCACCGAAATCGCTGTTTTCGTGCTTTTGAATGCGAAAAACACGTTTTCTGGTGTTTTCAGCACTCCACAGTGCGTTTGATATGCGGAAACTACGATATCTTCGGTATCGTTGTTGTTTCCAGCCGAGATATGCACTTTCAGTGATAATCTTCACGATTCTGCTGTTACAAGTGTGCAGAATCACCGAAATCGCTGTTCTGGCGCTATTCAATGCGAAAAACACGTTTTCTGGTGTTTTCAGCACTCCACAGTGCGTTTGATATGCGGAAACTGCCATATCTTCGGTATCGTTGTTGTTTCCAGCTGAGATATGCATTTTCAGTGATAATCTTCACGATTCTGCTGTTACAAGTGTGCAGAATCACCGAAATCGCTGTTTTCGTGCTTTTGAATGCGAAAAACACGTTTTCTGGTGTTTTCAGCACTCCACAGTGCGTTTGATATGCGCAAACTACGATATCTTCGGTATCGTTGTTGTTTCAAGCTGAGACATGCATTTTCAGTGATAATCTTCATGATTCTGCTGTTACAAGTGTGCAGAATCACCGAAATCGCTGCTTTCGTGCTTTTGAATGCGAAAAACACGTTTTCTGGTGTTTTCAGCACTCCACAGTGCGTTTGATATGCGGAAACTGCCATATCTTCGGTATCGTTGTTGTTTCCAGCTGAGAGATGCATTTTCAGTGATAATCTTCACGATTCTGCTGTTACAAGTGTGCAGAATCACCGAAATCGCTGTTTTCGTGCTTTTGAATGCGAAAAACACGTTTTCTGGTGTTTTCAGCACTCCACAGTGCGTTTGATATGCGGAAACTACGATATCTTCGGAATCGTTGTTGTTTCCAGCTGAGATATGCACTTTCAGTGATAATCTTCACGATTCTGCTGTTACAAGTGTGCAGAATCACCGAAATCGCTGTTTTCGTGCTTTTGAATGCGAAAAACACGTTTTCTGGTGTTTTCAGCACTCCACAGTGCGTTTGATATGCGGAAACTACGATATCTTCGGAATCGTTGTTGTTTCCAGCTGAGATATGCACTTTCAGTGATAATCTTCACGATTCTGCTGTTACAAGTGTGCAGAATCTCCGAAATCGCTGTTTTCGTGCTTTTGAATGCGAAAAACACGTTTTCTGGTGTTTTCAGCACTCCACAGTGCGTTTGATATGCGGAATACTACGATATCTTCGGTATCGTTGTTGTTTCCAGCTGAGATACGCACTTTCAGTGATAATCTTCACGATTCTGCTGTTACAAGTGTGCAGAATCACCGAAAACGCTGTTTTCGTGCTTTTGAATGCGAAAAACACGTTTTCTGGTGTTTTCAGCACTCCACAGTGCGTTTGATATGCGGAAACTGCGATATCTTCGGTATCGCTGTTGTTTCCAGCTGAGATATGCACTTTCAGTGATAATCTCTCACGATTCTGCTGTTACAAGTGTGCAGAATCACCGAAATCGCTGTGTTCGTGCTTTTGAATGAGGAAAACACGTTGTCTGGTGTTTTCAGCACTCCACAGTGCGTTTGATATGCGGAAACTACGATATCTTCGGTATCGTTGTTGTTTCCAGCTGAGATATGCATTTTCAGTGATAATCTTCATGATTCTGCTGTTACAAGTGTGCAGAATCACCGAAATCGCTGTTCTCGCGCTATTCAATGCGAAAAACACGTTTTCTGGTGTTTTCAACACTCCACAGTGCGTTTCATATGCGGAAACTGCCATATCTTCGGTATCGTTGTTGTTTCCAGCTGAGATATGCACTTTCAGTGATAATCTTCACGATTCTGCTGTTACAAGTGTGCAGAATCACCGAAATCGCTGTTTTCGTGCTTTTGAATGCGAAAAACACGTTTTCTGGTGTTTTCAGCACTCCACAGTGCGTTTGATATGCGGAAACTACGATATCTTCGGAATCGTTGTTGTTTCCAGCTGAGATATGCACTTTCAGTGATAATCTCTCACGATTCTGCTGTTACAAGTGTGCAGAATCACCGAAATCGCTGTGTTCGTGCTTTTGAATGAGGAAAACACGTTGTCTGGTGTTTTCAGCACTCCACAGTGCGTTTGATATGCGGAAACTACGATATCTTCGGTATCGTTGTTGTTTCCAGCTGAGATATGCATTTTCAGTGATAATCTTCATGATTCTGCTGTTACAAGTGTGCAGAATCACCGAAATCGCTGTTCTCGCGCTATTCAATGCGAAAAACACGTTTTCTGGTGTTTTCAACACTCCACAGTGCGTTTCATATGCGGAAACTGCCATATCTTCGGTATCGTTGTTGTTTCCAGCTGAGAGATGCATTTTCAGTGATAATCTTCACGATTCTGCTGTTACAAGTGTGCAGAATCACCGAAATCGCTGTTTTCGTGCTTTTGAATGCGAAAAACACGTTTTCTGGTGTTTTCAGCACTCCACAGTGCGTTTGATATGCGGAAACTACGATATCTTCGGAATCGTTGTTGTTTCCAGCTGAGATATGCACTTTCAGTGATAATCTCTCACGATTCTGCTGTTACAAGTGTGCAGAATCACCGAAATCGCTGTGTTCGTGCTTTTGAATGAGGAAAACACGTTGTCTGGTGTTTTCAGCACTCCACAGTGCGTTTGATATGCGGAAACTACGATATCTTCGGTATCGTTGTTGTTTCCAGCTGAGATATGCATTTTCAGTGATAATCTTCATGATTCTGCTGTTACAAGTGTGCAGAATCACCGAAATCGCTGCTTTCGTGCTTTTGAATGCGAAAAACACGTTTTCTGGTGTTTTCAGCACTCCACAGTGCGTTTGATATGCGGAAACTGCCATATCTTCGGTATCGTTGTTGTTTCCAGCTGAGATATGCATTTTCAGTGATAATCTTCACGATTCTGCTGTTACAAGTGTGCAGAATCACCGAAATCGCTGTTTTCGTGCTTTTGAATGCGAAAAACACGTTTTCTGGTGTTTTCAGCACTCCACAGTGCGTTTGATATGCGGAAACTGCGATATCTTCGGTATCGTTGTTGTTTCCAGCTGAGATATGCACTTTCAGTGATAATCTTCACGATTCTGATGTTACAAGTGTGCAGAATCACCGAAATCGCTGTTTTCGTGCTTTTGAATGCGAAAAACACGTTTTCTGGTGTTTTCAGCACTCCACAGTGCGTTTGATATGCGGAAACTACGATATCTTCGGTATCGTTGTTGTTTCCAGCTGAGATATGCATTTTCAGTGATAATCTTCATGATTCTGCTGTTACAAGTGTGCAGAATCACCGAAATCGCTGTTTTCGTGCTTTTGAATGCGAAAAACACGTTTTCTGGTGTTTTCAGCACTCCACAGTGCGTTTGATATGCGGAAACTGCCATATCTTCGGTATCGTTGTTGTTTCCAGCTGAGATATGCATTTTCAGTGATAATCTTCATGATTCTGCTGTTACAAGTGTGCAGAATCACCGAAATCGCTGTTCTCGCGCTATTCAATGCGAAAAACACGTTTTCTGGTGTTTTCAGCACTCCACAGTGCGTTTGATATGCGGAAACTGCGATATCTTCGGTATCGTTGTTGTTTCCAGCTGAGATATGCATTTTCAGTGATAATCTTCACGATTCTGCTGTTACAAGTGTGCAGAATCACCGAAATCGCTGTTTTCGTGCTTTTGAATGCGAAAAACACGTTTTCTGGTGTTTTCAACACTCCACAGTGCGTTTGATATGCGGAAACTGCGATATCTTCGGTATCGTTGTTGTTTCCAGCTGAGATATGCACTTTCAGTGGTAATCTTCACGATTCTGCTGTTACAAGTGTGCAGAATCACCGAAATCGCTGTTTTCGTGCTTTTGAATGCGAAAAACACGTTTTCTGGTGTTTTCAGCACTCCACAGTGCGTTTGATATGCGGAAACTACGATATCTTCGGTATCGTTGTTGTTTCCAGCCGAGATATGCACTTTCAGTGATAATCTTCACGATTCTGCTGTTACAAGTGTGCAGAATCACCGAAATCGCTGTTCTGGCGCTATTCAATGCGAAAAACACGTTTTCTGGTGTTTTCAGCACTCCACAGTGCGTTTGATATGCGGAAACTGCCATATCTTCGGTATCGTTGTTGTTTCCAGCTGAGATATCGACTTTCAGTGATAATCTTCACGATTCTGCTGTTAGAAGTGTGCAGAATCACCGAAATCGCTGTTTTCGTGCTTTTGAATGCGAAAAACACGTTTTCTGGTGTTTTCAGCACTCCACAGTGCGTTTGATATGCGGAAACTGCCATATCTTCGGTATCGTTGTTGTTTCCAGCTGAGATATGCATTTTCAGTGATAATCTTCACGATTCTGCTGTTACAAGTGTGCAGAATCACCGAAATCGCTGTTTTCGTGCTTTTGAATGCGAAAAACACGTTTTCTGGTGTTTTCAGCACTCCACAGTGCGTTTGATATGCGGAAACTGCGATATCTTCGGTATCGTTGTTGTTTCCAGCTGAGATATGCACTTTCAGTGATAATCTTCACGATTCTGCTGGTACAAGTGTGCAGAATCACCGAAATCGCTGTTTTCGTGCTTTTGAATGCGAAAAACACGTTTTCTGGTGTTTTCAGCACTCCACAGTGCGTTTGATATGCGGAAACTACGATATCTTCGGTATCGTTGTTGTTTCCAGCTGAGATATGCATTTTCAGTGATAATCTTCATGATTCTGCTGTTACAAGTGTGCAGAATCACCGAAATCGCTGCTTTCGTGCTTTTGAATGCGAAAAACACGTTTTCTGGTGTTTTCAGCACTCCACAGTGCGTTTGATATGCGGAAACTGCCATATCTTCGGTATCGTTGTTGTTTCCAGC
Source organism: Anthophora plumipes (assembly GCA_951804975.1). Classification (NCBI taxonomy): domain Eukaryota; kingdom Metazoa; phylum Arthropoda; class Insecta; order Hymenoptera; family Apidae; genus Anthophora; species Anthophora plumipes. Next base: position 7,505,239 of record CATORF010000206.1, on the reverse strand, counting down.
TGAGATATGCATTTTCAGTGATAATCTTCACGATTCTGCTGTTACAAGTGTGCAGAATCACCGAAATCGCTGTTTTCGTGCTTTTGAATGCGAAAAACACGTTTTCTGGTGTTTTCAGCACTCCACAGTGCGTTTGATATGCGGAAACTGCGATATCTTCGGTATCGTTGTTGTTTCCAGCTGAGATATGCACTTTCAGTGATAATCTTCACGATTCTGATGTTACAAGTGTGCAGAATCACCGAAATCGCTGTTTTCGTGCTTTTGAATGCGAAAAACACGTTTTCTGGTGTTTTCAGCACTCCACAGTGCGTTTGATATGCGGAAACTACGATATCTTCGGTATCGTTGTTGTTTCCAGCTGAGAAATGCATTTTCAGTGATAATCTTCATGATTCTGCTGTTACAAGTGTGCAGAATCACCGAAATCGCTGTTTTCGTGCTTTTGAATGCGAAAAACACGTTTTCTGGTGTTTTCAGCACTCCACAGTGCGTTTGATATGCGGAAACTGCCATATCTTCGGTATCGTTGTTGTTTCCAGCTGAGATATGCATTTTCAGTGATAATCTTCATGATTCTGCTGTTACAAGTGTGCAGAATCACCGAAATCGCTGTTCTCGCGCTATTCAATGCGAAAAACACGTTTTCTGGTGTTTTCAGCACTCCACAGTGCGTTTGATATGCGGAAACTGCGATATCTTCGGTATCGTTGTTGTTTCCAGCTGAGATATGCATTTTCAGTGATAATCTTCACGATTCTGCTGTTACAAGTGTGCAGAATCACCGAAATCGCTGTTTTCGTGCTTTTGAATGCGAAAAACACGTTTTCTGGTGTTTTCAACACTCCACAGTGCGTTTGATATGCGGAAACTGCGATATCTTCGGTATCGTTGTTGTTTCCAGCTGAGATATGCACTTTCAGTGGTAATCTTCACGATTCTGCTGTTACAAGTGTGCAGAATCACCGAAATCGCTGTTTTCGTGCTTTTGAATGCGAAAAACACGTTTTCTGGTGTTTTCAGCACTCCACAGTGCGTTTGATATGCGGAAACTACGATATCTTCGGTATCGTTGTTGTTTCCAGCCGAGATATGCACTTTCAGTGATAATCTTCACGATTCTGCTGTTACAAGTGTGCAGAATCACCGAAATCGCTGTTCTGGCGCTATTCAATGCGAAAAACACGTTTTCTGGTGTTTTCAGCACTCCACAGTGCGTTTGATATGCGGAAACTGCCATATCTTCGGTATCGTTGTTGTTTCCAGCTGAGATATCGACTTTCAGTGATAATCTTCACGATTCTGCTGTTAGAAGTGTGCAGAATCACCGAAATCGCTGTTTTCGTGCTTTTGAATGCGAAAAACACGTTTTCTGGTGTTTTCAGCACTCCACAGTGCGTTTGATATGCGGAAACTGCCATATCTTCGGTATCGTTGTTGTTTCCAGCTGAGATATGCATTTTCAGTGATAATCTTCACGATTCTGCTGTTACAAGTGTGCAGAATCACCGAAATCGCTGTTTTCGTGCTTTTGAATGCGAAAAACACGTTTTCTGGTGTTTTCAGCACTCCACAGTGCGTTTGATATGCGGAAACTGCCATATCTTCGGTATCGTTGTTGTTTCCAGCTGAGATATGGACTTTCAGTGATAATCTTCACGATTCTGCTGTTAGAAGTGTGCAGAATCACCGAAATCGCTGTTTTCGTGCTTTTGAATGCGAAAAACACGTTTTCTGGTGTTTTCAGCACTCCACAGTGCGTTTGATATGCGGAAACTGCGATATCTTCGGTATCGTTGTTGTTTCCAGCTGAGATATGCACTTTCAGTGATAATCTTCACGATTCTGCTGTTACAAGTGTGCAGAATCACCGAAATCGCTGTTTTCGTGCTTTTGAATGCGAAAAACACGTTTTCTGGTGTTTTCAGCACTCCACAGTGCGTTTGATATGCGGAAACTACGATATCTTCGGTATCGTTGTTGTTTCCAGCCGAGATATGCACTTTCAGTGATAATCTTCACGATTCTGCTGTTACAAGTGTGCAGAATCACCGAAATCGCTGTTCTGGCGCTATTCAATGCGAAAAACACGTTTTCTGGTGTTTTCAGCACTCCACAGTGCGTTTGATATGCGGAAACTGCCATATCTTCGGTATCGTTGTTGTTTCCAGCTGAGATATGGACTTTCAGTGATAATCTTCACGATTCTGCTGTTAGAAGTGTGCAGAATCACCGAAATCGCTGTTTTCGTGCTTTTGAATGCGAAAAACACGTTTTCTGGTGTTTTCAGCACTCCACAGTGCGTTTGATATGCGGAAACTGCCATATCTTCGGTATCGTTGTTGTTTCCAGCTGAGATATGCATTTTCAGTGATAATCTTCACGATTCTGCTGTTACAAGTGTGCAGAATCACCGAAATCGCTGTTTTCGTGCTTTTGAATGCGAAAAACACGTTTTCTGGTGTTTTCAGCACTCCACAGTGCGTTTGATATGCGGAAACTGCCATATCTTCGGTATCGTTGTTGTTTCCAGCTGAGATATGGACTTTCAGTGATAATCTTCACGATTCTGCTGTTAGAAGTGTGCAGAATCACCGAAATCGCTGTTTTCGTGCTTTTGAATGCGAAAAACACGTTTTCTGGTGTTTTCAGCACTCCACAGTGCGTTTGATATGCGGAAACTGCCATATCTTCGGTATCGTTGTTGTTTCCAGCTGAGATATGCATTTTCAGTGATAATCTTCACGATTCTGCTGTTACAAGTGTGCAGAATCACCGAAATAGCTGTTTTCGTGCCTTTGAATGCGAAAAACACGTTTTCTGGTGTTTTCAGCACTCCACAGTTCGTTTGATATGCGGAAACTGCGATATCTTCGGTATCGTTGTTGTTTCCAGCTGAGATATGCTTTATCAGTGATAATCTTCATGATTCTCCTGTTACAAGTGTGCAGAATCACCGAAATCGCTGTTTTCGCGCTATTCAATGCGAAAAACACGTTTTCTGGTGTTTTCAGCACTCCACAGTGCGTTTGATATGCGGAAACTGCGATATCTTCGGTATCGTTGTTGTTTCCAGCTGAGATATGCACTTTCAGTGATAATCTTCACGATTCTGCTGTTACAAGTGTGCAGAATCTCCGAAATCGCTGTTTTCGTGCTTTTGAATGCGAAAAACACGTTTTCTGGTGTTTTCCGCACTCCACAGTGCGTTTGATATGCGGAAACTACGATATCCTCGGTATCGTTGTTGTTTCCAGCTGAGATATGCATTTTCAGTGATAATCTTCATGATTCTGCTGTTACAAGTGTGCAGAATCACCGAAATCGCTGTTTTCGTGCTTTCGAATGCGAAAAACACGTTTTCTGGTGTTTTCAACACTCCACAGTGCGTTTGATATGCGGAAACTGCGATATCTTCGGTATCGTTGTTGTTTCCAGCTGAGATATGCACTTTCAGTGATAATCTTCACGATTCTGCTGTTACAAGTGTGCAGAATCACCGAAATCGCTGTTTTTGTGCTTTTGAATGCGAAAAACACGTTTTCTGGTGTTTTCAGCACTCCACAGTGCGTTTGATATGCGCAAACCACGATATCTTCGGTATCGTTGTTGTTTCAAGCTGAGACATGCATTTTCAGTGATAATCTTCGTGATTCTGCTGTTACAAGTGTGCAGAATCACCGAAATCGCTGTTTTCGTGCTTTTGAATGCGAAAAACACGTTTTCTGGTGTTTTCAACACTCCACAGTGCGTTTGATATGCGGAAACTGCGATATCTTCGGTATCGTTGTTGTTTCCAGCTGAGATATGCACTTTCAGTGATAATCTTCACGATTCTGCTGTTACAAGTGTGCAGAATCACCGAAATCGCTGTTTTCGTGCTTTTGAATGCGAAAAACACGTTTTCTGGTGTTTTCAGCACTCCACAGTGCGTTTGATATGCGGAAACTACGATATCTTCGGTATCGTTGTTGTTTCCAGCTGAGATATGCATTTTCAGTGATAATCTTCATGATTCTGCTGTTACAAGTGTGCAGAATCACCGAAATCGCTGCTTTCGTGCTTTTGAATGCGAAAAACACGTTTTCTGGTGTTTTCAGCACTCCACAGTGCGTTTGATATGCGGAAACTGCCATATCTTCGGTATCGTTGTTGTTTCCAGCTGAGAGATGCATTTTCAGTGATAATCTTCACGATTCTGCTGTTACAAGTGTGCAGAATCACCGAAATCGCTGTTTTCGTGCTTTTGAATGCGAAAAACACGTTTTCTGGTGTTTTCAGCACTCCACAGTGCGTTTGATATGCGGAAACTGCTATATCTTCGGTATCGTTGTTGTTTCCAGCTGAGATATGCACTTTCAGTGATAATCTTCACGATTCTGCCGTTACAAGTGTGCAGAATCACCGAAATCGCTGTTTTCGCGCTATTCAATGCGAAAAACACGTTTTCTGGTGTTTTCAGCACTCCACAGTGCGTTTGATATGCGGAAACTACGATATCTTCGGAATCGTTGTTGTTTCCAGCTGAGATATGCACTTTCAGTGATAATCTTCACGATTCTGCTGTTACAAGTGTGCAGAATCTCCGAAATCGCTGTTTTCGTGCTTTTGAATGCGAAAAACACGTTTTCTGGTGTTTTCAGCACTCCACAGTGCGTTTGATATGCGGAAACTGCGATATCTTCGGTATCGTTGTTGTTTCCAGCTGAGATATGCAGTTTCAGTGATAATCTTCACGATTCTGCTGTTACAAGTGTGCAGAATCACCGAAATCGCTGTTTTCGTGCTTTTGAATGCGAAAAACACGTTTTCTGGTGTTTTCAACACTCCACAGTGCGTTTGATATGCGGAAACTGCGATATCTTCGGTATCGTTGTTGTTTCCAGCTGAGATATGCACTTTCAGTGATAATCTTCACGATTCTGCTGTTACAAGTGTGCAGAATCACCGAAATCGCTGTTTTCGTGCTTTTGAATGCGAAAAACACGTTTTCTGGTGTTTTCAGCACTCCACAGTGCGTTTGATATGCGGAAACTACGATATCTTCGGTATCGTTGTTGTTTCCAGCCGAGATATGCACTTTCAGTGATAATCTTCACGATTCTGCTGTTACAAGTGTGCAGAATCACCGAAATCGCTGTTCTGGCGCTATTCAATGCGAAAAACACGTTTTCTGGTGTTTTCAGCACTCCACAGTGCGTTTGATATGCGGAAACTGCCACATCTTCGGTATCGTTGTTGTTTCCAGCTGAGATATGCATTTTCAGTGATAATCTTCACGATTCTGCTGTTACAAGTGTGCAGAATCACCGAAATCGCTGTTTTCGTGCTTTTGAATGCGAAAAACACGTTTTCTGGTGTTTTCAGCACTCCACAGTGCGTTTGATATGCGCAAACTACGATATCTTCGGTATCGTTGTTGTTTCAAGCTGAGACATGCATTTTCAGTGATAATCTTCATGATTCTGCTGTTACAAGTGTGCAGAATCACCGAAATCGCTGCTTTCGTGCTTTTGAATGCGAAAAACACGTTTTCTGGTGTTTTCAGCACTCCACAGTGCGTTTGATATGCGGAAACTGCCATATCTTCGGTATCGTTGTTGTTTCCAGCTGAGAGATGCATTTTCAGTGATAATCTTCACGATTCTGCTGTTACAAGTGTGCAGAATCACCGAAATCGCTGTTTTCGTGCTTTTGAATGCGAAAAACACGTTTTCTGGTGTTTTCAGCACTCCACAGTGCGTTTGATATGCGGAAACTACGATATCTTCGGAATCGTTGTTGTTTCCAGCTGAGATATGCACTTTCAGTGATAATCTTCACGATTCTGCTGTTACAAGTGTGCAGAATCTCCGAAATCGCTGTTTTCGTGCTTTTGAATGCGAAAAACACGTTTTCTGGTGTTTTCAGCACTCCACAGTGCGTTTGATATGCGGAATACTACGATATCTTCGGTATCGTTGTTGTTTCCAGCTGAGATACGCACTTTCAGTGATAATCTTCACGATTCTGCTGTTACAAGTGTGCAGAATCACCGAAAACGCTGTTTTCGTGCTTTTGAATGCGAAAAACACGTTTTCTGGTGTTTTCAGCACTCCACAGTGCGTTTGATATGCGGAAACTGCCATATCTTCGGTATCGTTGTTGTTTCCAGCTGAGAGATGCATTTTCAGTGATAATCTTCACGATTCTGCTGTTACAAGTGTGCAGAATCACCGAAATCGCTGTTTTCGTGCTTTTGAATGCGAAAAACACGTTTTCTGGTGTTTTCAGCACTCCACAGTGCGTTTGTTATGCGGAAACTACGATATCTTCGGAATCGTTGTTGTTTCCAGCTGAGATATGCACTTTCAGTGATAATCTTCACGATTCTGCTGTTACAAGTGTGCAGAATCTCCGAAATCGCTGTTTTCGTGCTTTTGAATGCGAAAAACACGTTTTCTGGTGTTTTCAGCACTCCACAGTGCGTTTGATATGCGGAATACTACGATATCTTCGGTATCGTTGTTGTTTCCAGCTGAGATACGCACTTTCAGTGATAATCTTCACGATTCTGCTGTTACAAGTGTGCAGAATCACCGAAAACGCTGTTTTCGTGCTTTTGAATGCGAAAAACACGTTTTCTGGTGTTTTCAGCACTCCACAGTGCGTTTGATATGCGGAAACTGCGATATCTTCGGTATCGCTGTTGTTTCCAGCTGAGATATGCACTTTCAGTGATAATCTCTCACGATTCTGCTGTTACAAGTGTGCAGAATCACCGAAATCGCTGTGTTCGTGCTTTTGAATGAGGAAAACACGTTGTCTGGTGTTTTCAGCACTCCACAGTGCGTTTGATATGCGGAAACTACGATATCTTCGGTATCGTTGTTGTTTCCAGCTGAGATATGCATTTTCAGTGATAATCTTCATGATTCTGCTGTTACAAGTGTGCAGAATCACCGAAATCGCTGTTCTCGCGCTATTCAATGCGAAAAACACGTTTTCTGGTGTTTTCAACACTCCACAGTGCGTTTCATATGCGGAAACTGCCATATCTTCGGTATCGTTGTTGTTTCCAGCTGAGATATGCATTTTCAGTGATAATCTTCATGATTCTGCTGTTACAAGTGTGCAGAATCACCGAAATCGCTGCTTTCGTGCTTTTGAATGCGAAAAACACGTTTTCTGGTGTTTTCAGCACTCCACAGTGCGTTTGATATGCGGAAACTGCCATATCTTCGGTATCGTTGTTGTTTCCAGCTGAGATATGCATTTTCAGTGATAATCTTCACGATTCTGCTGTTACAAGTGTGCAGAATCACCGAAATCGCTGTTTTCGTGCTTTTGAATGCGAAAAACACGTTTTCTGGTGTTTTCAGCACTCCACAGTGCGTTTGATATGCGCAAACTACGATATCTTCGGTATCGTTGTTGTTTCAAGCTGAGACATGCATTTTCAGTGATAATCTTCATGATTCTGCTGTTACAAGTGTGCAGAATCACCGAAATCGCTGTTTTCGTGCTTTTGAATGCGAAAAACACGTTTTCTGGTGTTTTCAACACTCCACAGTGCGTTTGATATGCGGAAACTGCGATATCTTCGGTATCGTTGTTGTTTCCAGCTGAGATATGCACTTTCAGTGATAATCTTCACGATTCTGCTGTTACAAGTGTGCAGAATCACCGAAATCGCTGTTTTCGTGCTTTTGAATGCGAAAAACACGTTTTCTGGTGTTTTCAGCACTCCACAGTGCGTTTGATATGCGGAAACTACGATATCTTCGGTATCGTTGTTGTTTCCAGCTGAGATATGCATTTTCAGTGATAATCTTCATGATTCTGCTGTTACAAGTGTGCAGAATCACCGAAATCGCTGCTTTCGTGCTTTTGAATGCGAAAAACACGTTTTCTGGTGTTTTCAGCACTCCACAGTGCGTTTGATATGCGGAATACTACGATATCTTCGGTATCGTTGTTGTTTCCAGCTGAGATACGCACTTTCAGTGATAATCTTCACGATTCTGCTGTTACAAGTGTGCAGAATCACCGAAAACGCTGTTTTCGTGCTTTTGAATGCGAAAAACACGTTTTCTGGTGTTTTCAGCACTCCACAGTGCGTTTGATATGCGGAAACTGCGATATCTTCGGTATCGCTGTTGTTTCCAGCTGAGATATGCACTTTCAGTGATAATCTTCACGATTCTGCTGTTACAAGTGTGCAGAATCACCGAAATCGCTGTTTTCGTGCTTTTGAATGCGAAAAACACGTTTTCTGGTGTTTTCAACACTCCACAGTGCGTTTGATATGCGGAAACTGCGATATCTTCGGTATCGTTGTTGTTTCCAGCTGAGATATGCACTTTCAGTGATAATCTTCACGATTCTGCTGGTACAAGTGTGCAGAATCACCGAAATCGCTGTTTTCGTGCTTTTGAATGCGAAAAACACGTTTTCTGGTGTTTTCAACACTCCACAGTGCGTTTGATATGCGGAAACTGCGATATCTTCGGTATCGTTGTTGTTTCCAGCTGAGATATGCACTTTCAGTGATAATCTTCACGATTCTGCTGGTACAAGTGTGCAGAATCACCGAAATCGCTGTTTTCGTGCTTTTGAATGCGAAAAACACGTTTTCTGGTGTTTTCAACACTCCACAGTGCGTTTCATATGCGGAAACTGCCATATCTTCGGTATCGTTGTTGTTTCCAGCTGAGATATGCATTATCAGTGATAATCTTCATGATTCTGCTGTTACAAGTGTGCAGAATCACCGAAATCGCTGTTCTGGCGCTATTCAATGCGAAAAACACGTTTTCTGGTGTTTTCAGCACTCCACAGTGCGTTTGATATGCGGAAACTGCCATATCTTCGGTATCGTTGTTGTTTCCAGCTGAGATATGCATTTTCAGTGATAATCTTCACGATTCTGCTGTTACAAGTGTGCAGAATCACCGAAATCGCTGTTTTCGTGCTTTTGAATGCGAAAAACACGTTTTCTGGTGTTTTCAGCACTCCACAGTGCGTTTGATATGCGCAAACTACGATATCTTCGGTATCGTTGTTGTTTCAAGCTGAGACATGCATTTTCAGTGATAATCTTCATGATTCTGCTGTTACAAGTGTGCAGAATCACCGAAATCGCTGTTTTCGTGCTTTTGAATGCGAAAAACACGTTTTCTGGTGTTTTCAACACTCCACAGTGCGTATGATATGCGGAAACTGCGATATCTTCGGTATCGTTGTTGTTTCCAGCTGAGATATGCACTTTCAGTGATAATCTTCACGATTCTGCTGTTACAAGTGTGCAGAATCACCGAAATCGCTGTTTTCGTGCTTTTGAATGCGAAAAACACGTTTTCTGGTGTTTTCAGCACTCCACAGTGCGTTTGATATGCGGAAACTACGATATCTTCGGTATCGTTGTTGTTTCCAGCTGAGATATGCATTTTCAGTGATAATCTTCATGATTCTGCTGTTACAAGTGTGCAGAATCACCGAAATCGCTGCTTTCGTGCTTTTGAATGCGAAAAACACGTTTTCTGGTGTTTTCAGCACTCCACAGTGCGTTTGATATGCGGAAACTGCCATATCTTCGGTATCGTTGTTGTTTCCAGCTGAGATATGCATTTTCAGTGATAATCTTCACGATTCTGCTGTTACAAGTGTGCAGAATCACCGAAATCGCTGTTTTCGTGCTTTTGAATGCGAAAAACACGTTTTCTGGTGTTTTCAGCACTCCACAGTGCGTTTGATATGCGCAAACTACGATATCTTCGGTATCGTTGTTGTTTCAAGCTGAGACATGCATTTTCAGTGATAATCTTCATGATTCTGCTGTTACAAGTGTGCAGAATCACCGAAATCGCTGTTTTCGTGCTTTTGAATGCGAAAAACACGTTTTCTGGTGTTTTCAACACTCCACAGTGCGTTTGATATGCGGAAACTGCGATATCTTCGGTATCGTTGTTGTTTCCAGCTGAGATATGCACTTTCAGTGATAATCTTCACGATTCTGCTGTTACAAGTGTGCAGAATCACCGAAATCGCTGTTTTCGTGCTTTTGAATGCGAAAAACACGTTTTCTGGTGTTTTCAGCACTCCACAGTGCGTTTGATATGCGGAAACTACGATATCTTCGGTATCGTTGTTGTTTCCAGCTGAGATATGCATTTTCAGTGATAATCTTCATGATTCTGCTGTTACAAGTGTGCAGAATCACCGAAATCGCTGCTTTCGTGCTTTTGAATGCGAAAAACACGTTTTCTGGTGTTTTCAGCACTCCACAGTGCGTTTGATATGCGGAATACTACGATATCTTCGGTATCGTTGTTGTTTCCAGCTGAGATACGCACTTTCAGTGATAATCTTCACGATTCTGCTGTTACAAGTGTGCAGAATCACCGAAAACGCTGTTTTCGTGCTTTTGAATGCGAAAAACACGTTTTCTGGTGTTTTCAGCACTCCACAGTGCGTTTGATATGCGGAAACTGCGATATCTTCGGTATCGCTGTTGTTTCCAGCTGAGATATGCACTTTCAGTGATAATCTCTCACGATTCTGCTGTTACAAGTGTGCAGAATCACCGAAATCGCTGTGTTCGTGCTTTTGAATGAGGAAAACACGTTGTCTGGTGTTTTCAGCACTCCACAGTGCGTTTGATATGCGGAAACTACGATATCTTCGGTATCGTTGTTGTTTCCAGCTGAGATATGCATTTTCAGTGATAATCTTCATGATTCTGCTGTTACAAGTGTGCAGAATCACCGAAATCGCTGTTTTCGTGCTTTTGAATGCGAAAAACACGTTTTCTGGTGTTTTCAACACTCCACAGTGCGTATGATATGCGGAAACTGCGATATCTTCGGTATCGTTGTTGTTTCCAGCTGAGATATGCACTTTCAGTGATAATCTTCACGATTCTGCTGTTACAAGTGTGCAGAATCACCGAAATCGCTGTTTTCGTGCTTTTGAATGCGAAAAACACGTTTTCTGGTGTTTTCAGCACTCCACAGTGCGTTTGATATGCGGAAACTACGATATCTTCGGTATCGTTGTTGTTTCAAGCTGAGACATGCATTTTCAGTGATAATCTTCATGATTCTGCTGTTACAAGTGTGCAGAATCACCGAAATCGCTGCTTTCGTGCTTTTGAATGCGAAAAACACGTTTTCTGGTGTTTTCAGCACTCCACAGTGCGTTTGATATGCGGAAACTGCCATATCTTCGGTATCGTTGTTGTTTCCAGCTGAGAGATGCATTTTCAGTGATAATCTTCACGATTCTGCTGTTACAAGTGTGCAGAATCACCGAAATCGCTGTTTTCGTGCTTTTGAATGCGAAAAACACGTTTTCTGGTGTTTTCAGCACTCCACAGTGCGTTTGATATGCGGAAACTACGATATCTTCGGAATCGTTGTTGTTTCCAGCTGAGATATGCACTTTCAGTGATAATCTTCACGATTCTGCTGTTACAAGTGTGCAGAATCACCGAAATCGCTGTTTTCGTGCTTTTGAATGCGAAAAACACGTTTTCTGGTGTTTTCAGCACTCCACAGTGCGTTTGATATGCGGAAACTACGATATCTTCGGAATCGTTGTTGTTTCCAGCTGAGATATGCACTTTCAGTGATAATCTTCACGATTCTGCTGTTACAAGTGTGCAGAATCTCCGAAATCGCTGTTTTCGTGCTTTTGAATGCGAAAAACACGTTTTCTGGTGTTTTCAGCACTCCACAGTGCGTTTGATATGCGGAATACTACGATATCTTCGGTATCGTTGTTGTTTCCAGCTGAGATACGCACTTTCAGTGATAATCTTCACGATTCTGCTGTTACAAGTGTGCAGAATCACCGAAAACGCTGTTTTCGTGCTTTTGAATGCGAAAAACACGTTTTCTGGTGTTTTCAGCACTCCACAGTGCGTTTGATATGCGGAAACTGCGATATCTTCGGTATCGCTGTTGTTTCCAGCTGAGATATGCACTTTCAGTGATAATCTCTCACGATTCTGCTGTTACAAGTGTGCAGAATCACCGAAATCGCTGTGTTCGTGCTTTTGAATGAGGAAAACACGTTGTCTGGTGTTTTCAGCACTCCACAGTGCGTTTGATATGCGGAAACTACGATATCTTCGGTATCGTTGTTGTTTCCAGCTGAGATATGCATTTTCAGTGATAATCTTCATGATTCTGCTGTTACAAGTGTGCAGAATCACCGAAATCGCTGTTCTCGCGCTATTCAATGCGAAAAACACGTTTTCTGGTGTTTTCAACACTCCACAGTGCGTTTCATATGCGGAAACTGCCATATCTTCGGTATCGTTGTTGTTTCCAGCTGAGATATGCACTTTCAGTGATAATCTTCACGATTCTGCTGTTACAAGTGTGCAGAATCACCGAAATCGCTGTTTTCGTGCTTTTGAATGCGAAAAACACGTTTTCTGGTGTTTTCAACACTCCACAGTGCGTTTGATATGCGGAAACTGCGATATCTTCGGTATCGTTGTTGTTTCCAGCTGAGATATGCACTTTCAGTGATAATCTTCACGATTCTGCTGGTACAAGTGTGCAGAATCACCGAAATCGCTGTTTTCGTGCTTTTGAATGCGAAAAACACGTTTTCTGGTGTTTTCAACACTCCACAGTGCGTTTCATATGCGGAAACTGCCATATCTTCGGTATCGTTGTTGTTTCCAGCTGAGATATGCATTATCAGTGATAATCTTCATGATTCTGCTGTTACAAGTGTGCAGAATCACCGAAATCGCTGTTCTGGCGCTATTCAATGCGAAAAACACGTTTTCTGGTGTTTTCAGCACTCCACAGTGCGTTTGATATGCGGAAACTGCCATATCTTCGGTATCGTTGTTGTTTCCAGCTGAGATATGCATTTTCAGTGATAATCTTCACGATTCTGCTGTTACAAGTGTGCAGAATCACCGAAATCGCTGTTTTCGTGCTTTTGAATGCGAAAAACACGTTTTCTGGTGTTTTCAGCACTCCACAGTGCGTTTGATATGCGCAAACTACGATATCTTCGGTATCGTTGTTGTTTCAAGCTGAGACATGCATTTTCAGTGATAATCTTCATGATTCTGCTGTTACAAGTGTGCAGAATCACCGAAATCGCTGTTTTCGTGCTTTTGAATGCGAAAAACACGTTTTCTGGTGTTTTCAACACTCCACAGTGCGTTTGATATGCGGAAACTGCGATATCTTCGGTATCGTTGTTGTTTCCAGCTGAGATATGCACTTTCAGTGATAATCTTCACGATTCTGCTGTTACAAGTGTGCAGAATCACCGAAATCGCTGTTTTCGTGCTTTTGAATGCGAAAAACACGTTTTCTGGTGTTTTCAGCACTCCACAGTGCGTTTGATATGCGGAAACTACGATATCTTCGGTATCGTTGTTGTTTCCAGCTGAGATATGCATTTTCAGTGATAATCTTCATGATTCTGCTGTTACAAGTGTGCAGAATCACCGAAATCGCTGCTTTCGTGCTTTTGAATGCGAAAAACACGTTTTCTGGTGTTTTCAGCACTCCACAGTGCGTTTGATATGCGGAAACTGCCATATCTTCGGTATCGTTGTTGTTTCCAGCTGAGATATGCATTTTCAGTGATAATCTTCACGATTCTGCTGTTACAAGTGTGCAGAATCACCGAAATCGCTGTTTTCGTGCTTTTGAATGCGAAAAACACGTTTTCTGGTGTTTTCAGCACTCCACAGTGCGTTTGATATGCGCAAACTACGATATCTTCGGTATCGTTGTTGTTTCAAGCTGAGACATGCATTTTCAGTGATAATCTTCATGATTCTGCTGTTACAAGTGTGCAGAATCACCGAAATCGCTGTTTTCGTGCTTTTGAATGCGAAAAACACGTTTTCTGGTGTTTTCAACACTCCACAGTGCGTTTGATATGCGGAAACTGCGATATCTTCGGTATCGTTGTTGTTTCCAGCTGAGATATGCACTTTCAGTGATAATCTTCACGATTCTGCTGTTACAAGTGTGCAGAATCACCGAAATCGCTGTTCTCGCGCTATTCAATGCGAAAAACACGTTTTCTGGTGTTTTCAACACTCCACAGTGCGTTTCATATGCGGAAACTGCCATATCTTCGGTATCGTTGTTGTTTCCAGCTGAGATATGCACTTTCAGTGATAATCTTCACGATTCTGCTGTTACAAGTGTGCAGAATCACCGAAATCGCTGTTTTCGTGCTTTTGAATGCGAAAAACACGTTTTCTGGTGTTTTCAACACTCCACAGTGCGTTTGATATGCGGAAACTGCGATATCTTCGGTATCGTTGTTGTTTCCAGCTGAGATATGCACTTTCAGTGATAATCTTCACGATTCTGCTGGTACAAGTGTGCAGAATCACCGAAATCGCTGTTTTCGTGCTTTTGAATGCGAAAAACACGTTTTCTGGTGTTTTCAACACTCCACAGTGCGTTTCATATGCGGAAACTGCCATATCTTCGGTATCGTTGTTGTTTCCAGCTGAGATATGCATTATCAGTGATAATCTTCATGATTCTGCTGTTACAAGTGTGCAGAATCACCGAAATCGCTGTTCTGGCGCTATTCAATGCGAAAAACACGTTTTCTGGTGTTTTCAGCACTCCACAGTGCGTTTGATATGCGGAAACTGCCATATCTTCGGTATCGTTGTTGTTTCCAGCTGAGATATGCATTTTCAGTGATAATCTTCACGATTCTGCTGTTACAAGTGTGCAGAATCACCGAAATCGCTGTTTTCGTGCTTTTGAATGCGAAAAACACGTTTTCTGGTGTTTTCAGCACTCCACAGTGCGTTTGATATGCGCAAACTACGATATCTTCGGTATCGTTGTTGTTTCAAGCTGAGACATGCATTTTCAGTGATAATCTTCATGATTCTGCTGTTACAAGTGTGCAGAATCACCGAAATCGCTGTTTTCGTGCTTTTGAATGCGAAAAACACGTTTTCTGGTGTTTTCAACACTCCACAGTGCGTTTGATATGCGGAAACTGCGATATCTTCGGTATCGTTGTTGTTTCCAGCTGAGATATGCACTTTCAGTGATAATCTTCACGATTCTGCTGTTACAAGTGTGCAGAATCACCGAAATCGCTGTTTTCGTGCTTTTGAATGCGAAAAACACGTTTTCTGGTGTTTTCAGCACTCCACAGTGCGTTTGATATGCGGAAACTACGATATCTTCGGTATCGTTGTTGTTTCCAGCTGAGATATGCATTTTCAGTGATAATCTTCATGATTCTGCTGTTACAAGTGTGCAGAATCACCGAAATCGCTGCTTTCGTGCTTTTGAATGCGAAAAACACGTTTTCTGGTGTTTTCAGCACTCCACAGTGCGTTTGATATGCGGAAACTGCCATATCTTCGGTATCGTTGTTGTTTCCAGCTGAGATATGCATTTTCAGTGATAATCTTCACGATTCTGCTGTTACAAGTGTGCAGAATCACCGAAATCGCTGTTTTCGTGCTTTTGAATGCGAAAAACACGTTTTCTGGTGTTTTCAGCACTCCACAGTGCGTTTGATATGCGCAAACTACGATATCTTCGGTATCGTTGTTGTTTCAAGCTGAGACATGCATTTTCAGTGATAATCTTCATGATTCTGCTGTTACAAGTGTGCAGAATCACCGAAATCGCTGTTTTCGTGCTTTTGAATGCGAAAAACACGTTTTCTGGTGTTTTCAACACTCCACAGTGCGTTTGATATGCGGAAACTGCGATATCTTCGGTATCGTTGTTGTTTCCAGCTGAGATATGCACTTTCAGTGATAATCTTCACGATTCTGCTGTTACAAGTGTGCAGAATCACCGAAATCGCTGTTTTCGTGCTTTTGAATGCGAAAAACACGTTTTCTGGTGTTTTCAGCACTCCACAGTGCGTTTGATATGCGCAAACTACGATATCTTCGGTATCGTTGTTGTTTCAAGCTGAGACATGCATTTTCAGTGATAATCTTCGTGATTCTGCTGTTACAAGTGTGCAGAATCACCGAAATCGCTGTTTTCGTGCTTTTGAATGCGAAAAACACGTTTTCTGGTGTTTTCAACACTCCACAGTGCGTTTGATATGCGGAAACTGCGATATCTTCGGTATCGTTGTTGTTTCCAGCTGAGATATGCACTTTCAGTGATAATCTTCACGATTCTGATGTTACAAGTGTGCAGAATCACCGAAATCGCTGTTTTCGTGCTTTTGAATGCGAAAAACACGTTTTCTGGTGTTTTCAGCACTCCACAGTGCGTTTGATATGCGGAAACTACGATATCTTCGGTATCGTTGTTGTTTCCAGCTGAGATATGCATTTTCAGTGATAATCTTCATGATTCTGCTGTTACAAGTGTGCAGAATCACCGAAATCGCTGTTTTCGTGCTTTTGAATGCGAAAAACACGTTTTCTGGTGTTTTCAGCACTCCACAGTGCGTTTGATATGCGGAAACTGCCATATCTTCGGTATCGTTGTTGTTTCCAGCTGAGATATGCATTTTCAGTGATAATCTTCATGATTCTGCTGTTACAAGTGTGCAGAATCACCGAAATCGCTGTTCTCGCGCTATTCAATGCGAAAAACACGTTTTCTGGTGTTTTCAGCACTCCACAGTGCGTTTGATATGCGGAAACTGCGATATCTTCGGTATCGTTGTTGTTTCCAGCTGAGATATGCATTTTCAGTGATAATCTTCACGATTCTGCTGTTACAAGTGTGCAGAATCACCGAAATCGCTGTTTTCGTGCTTTTGAATGCGAAAAACACGTTTTCTGGTGTTTTCAACACTCCACAGTGCGTTTGATATGCGGAAACTGCGATATCTTCGGTATCGTTGTTGTTTCCAGCTGAGATATGCACTTTCAGTGATAATCTTCACGATTCTGCTGTTACAAGTGTGCAGAATCACCGAAATCGCTGTTTTCGTGCTTTTGAATGCGAAAAACACGTTTTCTGGTGTTTTCAGCACTCCACAGTGCGTTTGATATGCGGAAACTACGATATCTTCGGTATCGTTGTTGTTTCCAGCCGAGATATGCACTTTCAGTGATAATCTTCACGATTCTGCTGTTACAAGTGTGCAGAATCACCGAAATCGCTGTTCTGGCGCTATTCAATGCGAAAAACACGTTTTCTGGTGTTTTCAGCACTCCACAGTGCGTTTGATATGCGGAAACTGCCATATCTTCGGTATCGTTGTTGTTTCCAGCTGAGATATGGACTTTGAGTGATAATCTTCACGATTCTGCTGTTAGAAGTGTGCAGAATCACCGAAATCGCTGTTTTCGTGCTTTTGAATGCGAAAAACACGTTTTCTGGTGTTTTCAGCACTCCACAGTGCGTTTGATATGCGGAAACTGCCATATCTTCGGTATCGTTGTTGTTTCCAGCTGAGATATGCATTTTCAGTGATAATCTTCACGATTCTGCTGTTACAAGTGTGCAGAATCACCGAAATCGCTGTTTTCGTGCTTTTGAATGCGAAAAACACGTTTTCTGGTGTTTTCAGCACTCCACAGTGCGTTTGATATGCGGAATACTACGATATCTTCGGTATCGTTGTTGTTTCCAGCTGAGATACGCACTTTCAGTGATAATCTTCACGATTCTGCTGTTACAAGTGTGCAGAATCACCGAAAACGCTGTTTTCGTGCTTTTGAATGCGAAAAACACGTTTTCTGGTGTTTTCAGCACTCCACAGTGCGTTTGATATGCGGAAACTGCGATATCTTCGGTATCGCTGTTGTTTCCAGCTGAGATATGCACTTTCAGTGATAATCTCTCACGATTCTGCTGTTACAAGTGTGCAGAATCACCGAAATCGCTGTGTTCGTGCTTTTGAATGAGGAAAACACGTTGTCTGGTGTTTTCAGCACTCCACAGTGCGTTTGATATGCGGAAACTACGATATCTTCGGTATCGTTGTTGTTTCCAGCTGAGATATGCATTTTCAGTGATAATCTTCATGATTCTGCTGTTACAAGTGTGCAGAATCACCGAAATCGCTGTTCTCGCGCTATTCAATGCGAAAAACACGTTTTCTGGTGTTTTCAACACTCCACAGTGCGTTTCATATGCGGAAACTGCCATATCTTCGGTATCGTTGTTGTTTCCAGCTGAGATATGCACTTTCAGTGATAATCTTCACGATTCTGCTGTTACAAGTGTGCAGAATCACCGAAATCGCTGTTTTCGTGCTTTTGAATGCGAAAAACACGTTTTCTGGTGTTTTCAACACTCCACAGTGCGTTTGATATGCGGAAACTGCGATATCTTCGGTATCGTTGTTGTTTCCAGCTGAGATATGCACTTTCAGTGATAATCTTCACGATTCTGCTGGTACAAGTGTGCAGAATCACCGAAATCGCTGTTTTCGTGCTTTTGAATGCGAAAAACACGTTTTCTGGTGTTTTCAACACTCCACAGTGCGTTTCATATGCGGAAACTGCCATATCTTCGGTATCGTTGTTGTTTCCAGCTGAGATATGCATTATCAGTGATAATCTTCATGATTCTGCTGTTACAAGTGTGCAGAATCACCGAAATCGCTGTTCTGGCGCTATTCAATGCGAAAAACACGTTTTCTGGTGTTTTCAGCACTCCACAGTGCGTTTGATATGCGGAAACTGCCATATCTTCGGTATCGTTGTTGTTTCCAGCTGAGATATGCATTTTCAGTGATAATCTTCACGATTCTGCTGTTACAAGTGTGCAGAATCACCGAAATCGCTGTTTTCGTGCTTTTGAATGCGAAAAACACGTTTTCTGGTGTTTTCAGCACTCCACAGTGCGTTTGATATGCGCAAACTACGATATCTTCGGTATCGTTGTTGTTTCAAGCTGAGACATGCATTTTCAGTGATAATCTTCATGATTCTGCTGTTACAAGTGTGCAGAATCACCGAAATCGCTGTTTTCGTGCTTTTGAATGCGAAAAACACGTTTTCTGGTGTTTTCAACACTCCACAGTGCGTTTGATATGCGGAAACTGCGATATCTTCGGTATCGTTGTTGTTTCCAGCTGAGATATGCACTTTCAGTGATAATCTTCACGATTCTGCTGTTACAAGTGTGCAGAATCACCGAAATCGCTGTTTTCGTGCTTTTGAATGCGAAAAACACGTTTTCTGGTGTTTTCAGCACTCCACAGTGCGTTTGATATGCGGAAACTACGATATCTTCGGTATCGTTGTTGTTTCCAGCTGAGATATGCATTTTCAGTGATAATCTTCATGATTCTGCTGTTACAAGTGTGCAGAATCACCGAAATCGCTGCTTTCGTGCTTTTGAATGCGAAAAACACGTTTTCTGGTGTTTTCAGCACTCCACAGTGCGTTTGATATGCGGAAACTGCCATATCTTCGGTATCGTTGTTGTTTCCAGCTGAGATATGCATTTTCAGTGATAATCTTCACGATTCTGCTGTTACAAGTGTGCAGAATCACCGAAATCGCTGTTTTCGTGCTTTTGAATGCGAAAAACACGTTTTCTGGTGTTTTCAGCACTCCACAGTGCGTTTGATATGCGCAAACTACGATATCTTCGGTATCGTTGTTGTTTCAAGCTGAGACATGCATTTTCAGTGATAATCTTCATGATTCTGCTGTTACAAGTGTGCAGAATCACCGAAATCGCTGTTTTCGTGCTTTTGAATGCGAAAAACACGTTTTCTGGTGTTTTCAACACTCCACAGTGCGTTTGATATGCGGAAACTGCGATATCTTCGGTATCGTTGTTGTTTCCAGCTGAGATATGCACTTTCAGTGATAATCTTCACGATTCTGCTGTTACAAGTGTGCAGAATCACCGAAATCGCTGTTTTCGTGCTTTTGAATGCGAAAAACACGTTTTCTGGTGTTTTCAGCACTCCACAGTGCGTTTGATATGCGCAAACTACGATATCTTCGGTATCGTTGTTGTTTCAAGCTGAGACATGCATTTTCAGTGATAATCTTCGTGATTCTGCTGTTACAAGTGTGCAGAATCACCGAAATCGCTGTTTTCGTGCTTTTGAATGCGAAAAACACGTTTTCTGGTGTTTTCAACACTCCACAGTGCGTTTGATATGCGGAAACTGCGATATCTTCGGTATCGTTGTTGTTTCCAGCTGAGATATGCACTTTCAGTGATAATCTTCACGATTCTGATGTTACAAGTGTGCAGAATCACCGAAATCGCTGTTTTCGTGCTTTTGAATGCGAAAAACACGTTTTCTGGTGTTTTCAGCACTCCACAGTGCGTTTGATATGCGGAAACTACGATATCTTCGGTATCGTTGTTGTTTCCAGCTGAGATATGCATTTTCAGTGATAATCTTCATGATTCTGCTGTTACAAGTGTGCAGAATCACCGAAATCGCTGTTTTCGTGCTTTTGAATGCGAAAAACACGTTTTCTGGTGTTTTCAGCACTCCACAGTGCGTTTGATATGCGGAAACTGCCATATCTTCGGTATCGTTGTTGTTTCCAGCTGAGATATGCATTTTCAGTGATAATCTTCATGATTCTGCTGTTACAAGTGTGCAGAATCACCGAAATCGCTGTTCTCGCGCTATTCAATGCGAAAAACACGTTTTCTGGTGTTTTCAGCACTCCACAGTGCGTTTGATATGCGGAAACTGCGATATCTTCGGTATCGTTGTTGTTTCCAGCTGAGATATGCACTTTCAGTGATAATCTTCACGATTCTGATGTTACAAGTGTGCAGAATCACCGAAATCGCTGTTTTCGTGCTTTTGAATGCGAAAAACACGTTTTCTGGTGTTTTCAGCACTCCACAGTGCGTTTGATATGCGGAAACTACGATATCTTCGGTATCGTTGTTGTTTCCAGCTGAGATATGCATTTTCAGTGATAATCTTCATGATTCTGCTGTTACAAGTGTGCAGAATCACCGAAATCGCTGTTTTCGTGCTTTTGAATGCGAAAAACACGTTTTCTGGTGTTTTCAGCACTCCACAGTGCGTTTGATATGCGGAAACTGCCATATCTTCGGTATCGTTGTTGTTTCCAGCTGAGATATGCATTTTCAGTGATAATCTTCATGATTCTGCTGTTACAAGTGTGCAGAATCACCGAAATCGCTGTTCTCGCGCTATTCAATGCGAAAAACACGTTTTCTGGTGTTTTCAGCACTCCACAGTGCGTTTGATATGCGGAAACTGCGATATCTTCGGTATCGTTGTTGTTTCCAGCTGAGATATGCATTTTCAGTGATAATCTTCACGATTCTGCTGTTACAAGTGTGCAGAATCACCGAAATCGCTGTTTTCGTGCTTTTGAATGCGAAAAACACGTTTTCTGGTGTTTTCAACACTCCACAGTGCGTTTGATATGCGGAAACTGCGATATCTTCGGTATCGTTGTTGTTTCCAGCTGAGATATGCACTTTCAGTGATAATCTTCACGATTCTGCTGTTACAAGTGTGCAGAATCACCGAAATCGCTGTTTTCGTGCTTTTGAATGCGAAAAACACGTTTTCTGGTGTTTTCAGCACTCCACAGTGCGTTTGATATGCGGAAACTACGATATCTTCGGTATCGTTGTTGTTTCCAGCCGAGATATGCACTTTCAGTGATAATCTTCACGATTCTGCTGTTACAAGTGTGCAGAATCACCGAAATCGCTGTTCTGGCGCTATTCAATGCGAAAAACACGTTTTCTGGTGTTTTCAGCACTCCACAGTGCGTTTGATATGCGGAAACTGCCATATCTTCGGTATCGTTGTTGTTTCCAGCTGAGATATGGACTTTCAGTGATAATCTTCACGATTCTGCTGTTAGAAGTGTGCAGAATCACCGAAATCGCTGTTTTCGTGCTTTTGAATGCGAAAAACACGTTTTCTGGTGTTTTCAGCACTCCACAGTGCGTTTGATATGCGGAAACTGCCATATCTTCGGTATCGTTGTTGTTTCCAGCTGAGATATGCATTTTCAGTGATAATCTTCACGATTCTGCTGTTACAAGTGTGCAGAATCACCGAAATCGCTGTTTTCGTGCTTTTGAATGCGAAAAACACGTTTTCTGGTGTTTTCAGCACTCCACAGTGCGTTTGATATGCGGAAACTACGATATCCTCGGTATCGTTGTTGTTTCCAGCTGAGATATGCATTTTCAGTGATAATCTTCATGATTCTGCTGTTACAAGTGTGCAGAATCACCGAAATCGCTGTTTTCGTGCTTTCGAATGCGAAAAACACGTTTTCTGGTGTTTTCAACACTCCACAGTGCGTTTGATATGCGGAAACTGCGATATCTTCGGTATCGTTGTTGTTTCCAGCTGAGATATGCACTTTCAGTGATAATCTTCACGATTCTGCTGTTACAAGTGTGCAGAATCACCGAAATCGCTGTTTTTGTGCTTTTGAATGCGAAAAACACGTTTTCTGGTGTTTTCAGCACTCCACAGTGCGTTTGATATGCGCAAACCACGATATCTTCGGTATCGTTGTTGTTTCAAGCTGAGACATGCATTTTCAGTGATAATCTTCGTGATTCTGCTGTTACAAGTGTGCAGAATCACCGAAATCGCTGTTTTCGTGCTTTTGAATGCGAAAAACACGTTTTCTGGTGTTTTCAACACTCCACAGTGCGTTTGATATGCGGAAACTGCGATATCTTCGGTATCGTTGTTGTTTCCAGCTGAGATATGCACTTTCAGTGATAATCTTCACGATTCTGCTGTTACAAGTGTGCAGAATCACCGAAATCGCTGTTTTCGTGCTTTTGAATGCGAAAAACACGTTTTCTGGTGTTTTCAGCACTCCACAGTGCGTTTGATATGCGGAAACTACGATATCTTCGGTATCGTTGTTGTTTCCAGCTGAGATATGCATTTTCAGTGATAATCTTCATGATTCTGCTGTTACAAGTGTGCAGAATCACCGAAATCGCTGCTTTCGTGCTTTTGAATGCGAAAAACACGTTTTCTGGTGTTTTCAGCACTCCACAGTGCGTTTGATATGCGGAAACTGCCATATCTTCGGTATCGTTGTTGTTTCCAGCTGAGAGATGCATTTTCAGTGATAATCTTCACGATTCTGCTGATACAAGTGTGCAGAATCACCGAAATCGCTGTTTTCGTGCTTTTGAATGCGAAAAACACGTTTTCTGGTGTTTTCAGCACTCCACAGTGCGTTTGATATGCGGAAACTGCTATATCTTCGGTATCGTTGTTGTTTCCAGCTGAGATATGCACTTTCAGTGATAATCTTCACGATTCTGCCGTTACAAGTGTGCAGAATCACCGAAATCGCTGTTTTCGCGCTATTCAATGCGAAAAACACGTTTTCTGGTGTTTTCAGCACTCCACAGTGCGTTTGATATGCGGAAACTACGATATCTTCGGAATCGTTGTTGTTTCCAGCTGAGATATGCACTTTCAGTGATAATCTTCACGATTCTGCTGTTACAAGTGTGCAGAATCTCCGAAATCGCTGTTTTCGTGCTTTTGAATGCGAAAAACACGTTTTCTGGTGTTTTCAACACTCCACAGTGCGTTTGATATGCGGAAACTGCGATATCTTCGGTATCGTTGTTGTTTCCAGCTGAGATATGCACTTTCAGTGATAATCTTCACGATTCTGCTGTTACAAGTGTGCAGAATCACCGAAATCGCTGTTTTCGTGCTTTTGAATGCGAAAAACACGTTTTCTGGTGTTTTCAGCACTCCACAGTGCGTTTGATATGCGGAAACTACGATATCTTCGGTATCGTTGTTGTTTCCAGCCGAGATATGCACTTTCAGTGATAATCTTCACGATTCTGCTGTTACAAGTGTGCAGAATCACCGAAATCGCTGTTCTGGCGCTATTCAATGCGAAAAACACGTTTTCTGGTGTTTTCAGCACTCCACAGTGCGTTTGATATGCGGAAACTGCCATATCTTCGGTATCGTTGTTGTTTCCAGCTGAGATATGCATTTTCAGTGATAATCTTCACGATTCTGCTGTTAGAAGTGTGCAGAATCACCGAAATCGCTGTTTTCGTGCTTTTGAATGCGAAAAACACGTTTTCTGGTGTTTTCAGCACTCCACAGTGCGTTTGATATGCGGAAACTGCCATATCTTCGGTATCGTTGTTGTTTCCAGCTGAGATATGCACTTTCAGTGATAATCTTCACGATTCTGCTGTTACAAGTGTGCAGAATCACCGAAATCGCTGTTTTCGTGCTTTTGAATGCGAAAAACACGTTTTCTGGTGTTTTCAGCACTCCACAGTGCGTTTGATATGCGGAAACTACGATATCTTCGGTATCGTTGTTGTTTCCAGCTGAGAGATGCATTTTCAGTGATAATCTTCACGATTCTGCTGTTACAAGTGTGCAGAATCACCGAAATCGCTGTTTTCGTGCTTTTGAATGCGAAAAACACGTTTTCTGGTGTTTTCAGCACTCCACAGTGCGTTTGATATGCGGAAACTGCTATATCTTCGGTATCGTTGTTGTTTCCAGCTGAGATATGCACTTTCAGTGATAATCTTCACGATTCTGCCGTTACAAGTGTGCAGAATCACCGAAATCGCTGTTTTCGCGCTATTCAATGCGAAAAACACGTTTTCTGGTGTTTTCAGCACTCCACAGTGCGTTTGATATGCGGAAACTACGATATCTTCGGAATCGTTGTTGTTTCCAGCTGAGATATGCACTTTCAGTGATAATCTTCACGATTCTGCTGTTACAAGTGTGCAGAATCTCCGAAATCGCTGTTTTCGTGCTTTTGAATGCGAAAAACACGTTTTCTGGTGTTTTCAGCACTCCACAGTGCGTTTGATATGCGGAAACTGCGATATCTTCGGTATCGTTGTTGTTTCCAGCTGAGATATGCAGTTTCAGTGATAATCTTCACGATTCTGCTGTTACAAGTGTGCAGAATCACCGAAATCGCTGTTTTCGTGCTTTTGAATGCGAAAAACACGTTTTCTGGTGTTTTCAACACTCCACAGTGCGTTTGATATGCGGAAACTGCGATATCTTCGGTATCGTTGTTGTTTCCAGCTGAGATATGCACTTTCAGTGATAATCTTCACGATTCTGCTGTTACAAGTGTGCAGAATCACCGAAATCGCTGTTTTCGTGCTTTTGAATGCGAAAAACACGTTTTCTGGTGTTTTCAGCACTCCACAGTGCGTTTGATATGCGGAAACTGCCATATCTTCGGTATCGTTGTTGTTTCCAGCTGAGATATGCATTTTCAGTGATAATCTTCACGATTCTGCTGTTACAAGTGTGCAGAATCACCGAAATCGCTGTTTTCGTGCTTTTGAATGCGAAAAACACGTTTTCTGGTGTTTTCAGCACTCCACAGTGCGTTTGATATGCGCAAACTACGATATCTTCGGTATCGTTGTTGTTTCAAGCTGACACATGCATTTTCAGTGATAATCTTCATGATTCTGCTGTTACAAGTGTGCAGAATCACCGAAATCGCTGCTTTCGTGCTTTTGAATGCGAAAAACACGTTTTCTGGTGTTTTCAGCACTCCACAGTGCGTTTGATATGCGGAAACTGCCATATCTTCGGTATCGTTGTTGTTTCCAGCTGAGAGATGCATTTTCAGTGATAATCTTCACGATTCTGCTGTTACAAGTGTGCAGAATCACCGAAATCGCTGTTTTCGTGCTTTTGAATGCGAAAAACACGTTTTCTGGTGTTTTCAGCACTCCACAGTGCGTTTGATATGCGGAAACTACGATATCTTCGGAATCGTTGTTGTTTCCAGCTGAGATATGCACTTTCAGTGATAATCTTCACGATTCTGCTGTTACAAGTGTGCAGAATCTCCGAAATCGCTGTTTTCGTGCTTTTGAATGCGAAAAACACGTTTTCTGGTGTTTTCAGCACTCCACAGTGCGTTTGATATGCGGAATACTACGATATCTTCGGTATCGTTGTTGTTTCCAGCTGAGATACGCACTTTCAGTGATAATCTTCACGATTCTGCTGTTACAAGTGTGCAGAATCACCGAAAACGCTGTTTTCGTGCTTTTGAATGCGAAAAACACGTTTTCTGGTGTTTTCAGCACTCCACAGTGCGTTTGATATGCGGAAACTGCCATATCTTCGGTATCGTTGTTGTTTCCAGCTGAGAGATGCATTTTCAGTGATAATCTTCACGATTCTGCTGTTACAAGTGTGCAGAATCACCGAAATCGCTGTTTTCGTGCTTTTGAATGCGAAAACCACGTTTTCTGGTGTTTTCAGCACTCCACAGTGCGTTTGTTATGCGGAAACTACGATATCTTCGGAATCGTTGTTGTTTCCAGCTGAGATATGCACTTTCAGTGATAATCTTCACGATTCTGCTGTTACAAGTGTGCAGAATCTCCGAAATCGCTGTTTTCGTGCTTTTGAATGCGAAAAACACGTTTTCTGGTGTTTTCAGCACTCCACAGTGCGTTTGATATGCGGAATACTACGATATCTTCGGTATCGTTGTTGTTTCCAGCTGAGATACGCACTTTCAGTGATAATCTTCACGATTCTGCTGTTACAAGTGTGCAGAATCACCGAAAACGCTGTTTTCGTGCTTTTGAATGCGAAAAACACGTTTTCTGGTGTTTTCAGCACTCCACAGTGCGTTTGATATGCGGAAACTGCGATATCTTCGGTATCGCTGTTGTTTCCAGCTGAGATATGCACTTTCAGTGATAATCTCTCACGATTCTGCTGTTACAAGTGTGCAGAATCACCGAAATCGCTGTGTTCGTGCTTTTGAATGAGGAAAACACGTTGTCTGGTGTTTTCAGCACTCCACAGTGCGTTTGATATGCGGAAACTGCCATATCTTCGGTATCGTTGTTGTTTCCAGCTGAGATATGCATTTTCAGTGATAATCTTCACGATTCTGCTGTTACAAGTGTGCAGAATCACCGAAATCGCTGTTTTCGTGCTTTTGAATGCGAAAAACACGTTTTCTGGTGTTTTCAGCACTCCACAGTGCGTTTGATATGCGGAAACTACGATATCTTCGGTATCGTTGTTGTTTCCAGCTGAGATATGCATTTTCAGTGATAATCTTCGTGATTCTGCTGTTACAAGTGTGCAGAATCACCGAAATCGCTGTTTTCGTGCTTTTGAATGCGAAAAACACGTTTTCTGGTGTTTTCAACACTCCACAGTGCGTTTGATATGCGGAAACTGCGATATCTTCGGTATCGTTGTTGTTTCCAGCTGAGATATGCACTTTCAGTGATAATCTTCACGATTCTGCTGTTACAAGTGTGCAGAATCACCGAAATCGCTGTTTTCGTGCTTTTGAATGCGAAAAACACGTTTTCTGGTGTTTTCAGCACTCCACAGTGCGTTTGATATGCGGAAACTACGATATCTTCGGTATCGTTGTTGTTTCCAGCTGAGAGATGCATTTTCAGTGATAATCTTCACGATTCTGCTGTTACAAGTGTGCAGAATCACCGAAATCGCTGTTTTCGTGCTTTTGAATGCGAAAAACACGTTTTCTGGTGTTTTCAGCACTCCACAGTGCGTTTGATATGCGGAAACTACGATATCTTCGGTATCGTTGTTGTTTCCAGCTGAGATATGCATTTTCAGTGATAATCTTCGTGATTCTGCTGTTACAAGTGTGCAGAATCACCGAAATCGCTGTTTTCGTGCTTTTGAATGCGAAAAACACGTTTTCTGGTGTTTTCAACACTCCACAGTGCGTTTGATATGCGGAAACTGCGATATCTTCGGTATCGTTGTTGTTTCCAGCTGAGATATGCACTTTCAGTGATAATCTTCACGATTCTGCTGTTACAAGTGTGCAGAATCACCGAAATCGCTGTTTTCGTGCTTTTGAATGCGAAAAACACGTTTTCTGGTGTTTTCAGCACTCCACAGTGCGTTTGATATGCGCAAACTACGATATCTTCGGTATCGTTGTTGTTTCAAGCTGAGACATGCATTTTCAGTGATAATCTTCATGATTCTGCTGTTACAAGTGTGCAGAATCACCGAAATCGCTGCTTTCGTGCTTTTGAATGCGAAAAACACGTTTTCTGGTGTTTTCAGCACTCCACAGTGCGTTTGATATGCGGAAACTGCCATATCTTCGGTATCGTTGTTGTTTCCAGCTGAGAGATGCATTTTCAGTGATAATCTTCACGATTCTGCTGTTACAAGTGTGCAGAATCACCGAAATCGCTGTTTTCGTGCTTTTGAATGCGAAAAACACGTTTTCTGGTGTTTTCAGCACTCCACAGTGCGTTTGATATGCGGAAACTACGATATCTTCGGAATCGTTGTTGTTTCCAGCTGAGATATGCACTTTCAGTGATAATCTTCACGATTCTGCTGTTACAAGTGTGCAGAATCTCCGAAATCGCTGTTTTCGTGCTTTTGAATGCGAAAAACACGTTTTCTGGTGTTTTCAGCACTCCACAGTGCGTTTGATATGCGGAATACTACGATATCTTCGGTATCGTTGTTGTTTCCAGCTGAGATACGCACTTTCAGTGATAATCTTCACGATTCTGCTGTTACAAGTGTGCAGAATCACCGAAAACGCTGTTTTCGTGCTTTTGAATGCGAAAAACACGTTTTCTGGTGTTTTCAGCACTCCACAGTGCGTTTGATATGCGGAAACTGCCATATCTTCGGTATCGTTGTTGTTTCCAGCTGAGAGATGCATTTTCAGTGATAATCTTCACGATTCTGCTGTTACAAGTGTGCAGAATCACCGAAATCGCTGTTTTCGTGCTTTTGAATGCGAAAAACACGTTTTCTGGTGTTTTCAGCACTCCACAGTGCGTTTGTTATGCGGAAACTACGATATCTTCGGAATCGTTGTTGTTTCCAGCTGAGATATGCACTTTCAGTGATAATCTTCACGATTCTGCTGTTACAAGTGTGCAGAATCTCCGAAATCGCTGTTTTCGTGCTTTTGAATGCGAAAAACACGTTTTCTGGTGTTTTCAGCACTCCACAGTGCGTTTGATATGCGGAATACTACGATATCTTCGGTATCGTTGTTGTTTCCAGCTGAGATACGCACTTTCAGTGATAATCTTCACGATTCTGCTGTTACAAGTGTGCAGAATCACCGAAAACGCTGTTTTCGTGCTTTTGAATGCGAAAAACACGTTTTCTGGTGTTTTCAGCACTCCACAGTGCGTTTGATATGCGGAAACTGCGATATCTTCGGTATCGCTGTTGTTTCCAGCTGAGATATGCACTTTCAGTGATAATCTCTCACGATTCTGCTGTTACAAGTGTGCAGAATCACCGAAATCGCTGTGTTCGTGCTTTTGAATGAGGAAAACACGTTGTCTGGTGTTTTCAGCACTCCACAGTGCGTTTGATATGCGGAAACTGCCATATCTTCGGTATCGTTGTTGTTTCCAGCTGAGATATGCATTTTCAGTGATAATCTTCACGATTCTGCTGTTACAAGTGTGCAGAATCACCGAAATCGCTGTTTTCGTGCTTTTGAATGCGAAAAACACGTTTTCTGGTGTTTTCAGCACTCCACAGTGCGTTTGATATGCGGAAACTACGATATCTTCGGTATCGTTGTTGTTTCCAGCTGAGATATGCATTTTCAGTGATAATCTTCGTGATTCTGCTGTTACAAGTGTGCAGAATCACCGAAATCGCTGTTTTCGTGCTTTTGAATGCGAAAAACACGTTTTCTGGTGTTTTCAACACTCCACAGTGCGTTTGATATGCGGAAACTGCGATATCTTCGGTATCGTTGTTGTTTCCAGCTGAGATATGCACTTTCAGTGATAATCTTCACGATTCTGCTGTTACAAGTGTGCAGAATCACCGAAATCGCTGTTTTCGTGCTTTTGAATGCGAAAAACACGTTTTCTGGTGTTTTCAGCACTCCACAGTGCGTTTGATATGCGGAAACTACGATATCTTCGGTATCGTTGTTGTTTCCAGCTGAGAGATGCATTTTCAGTGATAATCTTCACGATTCTGCTGTTACAAGTGTGCAGAATCACCGAAATCGCTGTTTTCGTGCTTTTGAATGCGAAAAACACGTTTTCTGGTGTTTTCAGCACTCCACAGTGCGTTTGATATGCGGAAACTGCTATATCTTCGGTATCGTTGTTGTTTCCAGCTGAGATATGCACTTTCAGTGATAATCTTCACGATTCTGCCGTTACAAGTGTGCAGAATCACCGAAATCGCTGTTTTCGCGCTATTCAATGCGAAAAACACGTTTTCTGGTGTTTTCAGCACTCCACAGTGCGTTTGATATGCGGAAACTACGATATCTTCGGAATCGTTGTTGTTTCCAGCTGAGATATGCACTTTCAGTGATAATCTTCACGATTCTGCTGTTACAAGTGTGCAGAATCTCCGAAATCGCTGTTTTCGTGCTTTTGAATGCGAAAAACACGTTTTCTGGTGTTTTCAGCACTCCACAGTGCGTTTGATATGCGGAAACTGCGATATCTTCGGTATCGTTGTTGTTTCCAGCTGAGATATGCAGTTTCAGTGATAATCTTCACGATTCTGCTGTTACAAGTGTGCAGAATCACCGAAATCGCTGTTTTCGTGCTTTTGAATGCGAAAAACACGTTTTCTGGTGTTTTCAACACTCCACAGTGCGTTTGATATGCGGAAACTGCGATATCTTCGGTATCGTTGTTGTTTCCAGCTGAGATATGCACTTTCAGTGATAATCTTCACGATTCTGCTGTTACAAGTGTGCAGAATCACCGAAATCGCTGTTTTCGTGCTTTTGAATGCGAAAAACACGTTTTCTGGTGTTTTCAGCACTCCACAGTGCGTTTGATATGCGGAAACTACGATATCTTCGGTATCGTTGTTGTTTCCAGCCGAGATATGCACTTTCAGTGATAATCTTCACGATTCTGCTGTTACAAGTGTGCAGAATCACCGAAATCGCTGTTCTGGCGCTATTCAATGCGAAAAACACGTTTTCTGGTGTTTTCAGCACTCCACAGTGCGTTTGATATGCGGAAACTGCCATATCTTCGGTATCGTTGTTGTTTCCAGCTGAGATATGCATTTTCAGTGATAATCTTCACGATTCTGCTGTTACAAGTGTGCAGAATCACCGAAATCGCTGTTTTCGTGCTTTTGAATGCGAAAAACACGTTTTCTGGTGTTTTCAGCACTCCACAGTGCGTTTGATATGCGCAAACTACGATATCTTCGGTATCGTTGTTGTTTCAAGCTGAGACATGCATTTTCAGTGATAATCTTCATGATTCTGCTGTTACAAGTGTGCAGAATCACCGAAATCGCTGCTTTCGTGCTTTTGAATGCGAAAAACACGTTTTCTGGTGTTTTCAGCACTCCACAGTGCGTTTGATATGCGGAAACTGCCATATCTTCGGTATCGTTGTTGTTTCCAGCTGAGAGATGCATTTTCAGTGATAATCTTCACGATTCTGCTGTTACAAGTGTGCAGAATCACCGAAATCGCTGTTTTCGTGCTTTTGAATGCGAAAAACACGTTTTCTGGTGTTTTCAGCACTCCACAGTGCGTTTGATATGCGGAAACTACGATATCTTCGGAATCGTTGTTGTTTCCAGCTGAGATATGCACTTTCAGTGATAATCTTCACGATTCTGCTGTTACAAGTGTGCAGAATCTCCGAAATCGCTGTTTTCGTGCTTTTGAATGCGAAAAACACGTTTTCTGGTGTTTTCAGCACTCCACAGTGCGTTTGATATGCGGAATACTACGATATCTTCGGTATCGTTGTTGTTTCCAGCTGAGATACGCACTTTCAGTGATAATCTTCACGATTCTGCTGTTACAAGTGTGCAGAATCACCGAAAACGCTGTTTTCGTGCTTTTGAATGCGAAAAACACGTTTTCTGGTGTTTTCAGCACTCCACAGTGCGTTTGATATGCGGAAACTGCCATATCTTCGGTATCGTTGTTGTTTCCAGCTGAGAGATGCATTTTCAGTGATAATCTTCACGATTCTGCTGTTACAAGTGTGCAGAATCACCGAAATCGCTGTTTTCGTGCTTTTGAATGCGAAAAACACGTTTTCTGGTGTTTTCAGCACTCCACAGTGCGTTTGTTATGCGGAAACTACGATATCTTCGGAATCGTTGTTGTTTCCAGCTGAGATATGCACTTTCAGTGATAATCTTCACGATTCTGCTGTTACAAGTGTGCAGAATCTCCGAAATCGCTGTTTTCGTGCTTTTGAATGCGAAAAACACGTTTTCTGGTGTTTTCAGCACTCCACAGTGCGTTTGATATGCGGAATACTACGATATCTTCGGTATCGTTGTTGTTTCCAGCTGAGATACGCACTTTCAGTGATAATCTTCACGATTCTGCTGTTACAAGTGTGCAGAATCACCGAAAACGCTGTTTTCGTGCTTTTGAATGCGAAAAACACGTTTTCTGGTGTTTTCAGCACTCCACAGTGCGTTTGATATGCGGAAACTGCGATATCTTCGGTATCGCTGTTGTTTCCAGCTGAGATATGCACTTTCAGTGATAATCTCTCACGATTCTGCTGTTACAAGTGTGCAGAATCACCGAAATCGCTGTGTTCGTGCTTTTGAATGAGGAAAACACGTTGTCTGGTGTTTTCAGCACTCCACAGTGCGTTTGATATGCGGAAACTGCCATATCTTCGGTATCGTTGTTGTTTCCAGCTGAGATATGCATTTTCAGTGATAATCTTCACGATTCTGCTGTTACAAGTGTGCAGAATCACCGAAATCGCTGTTTTCGTGCTTTTGAATGCGAAAAACACGTTTTCTGGTGTTTTCAGCACTCCACAGTGCGTTTGATATGCGCAAACTACGATATCTTCGGTATCGTTGTTGTTTCAAGCTGAGACATCCATTTTCAGTGATAATCTTCATGATTCTGCTGTTACAAGTGTGCAGAATCACCGAAATCGCTGTTTTCGTGCTTTTGAATGCGAAAAACACGTTTTCTGGTGTTTTCAACACTCCACAGTGCGTTTGATATGCGGAAACTGCGATATCTTCGGTATCGTTGTTGTTTCCAGCTGAGATATGCACTTTCAGTGATAATCTTCACGATTCTGCTGTTACAAGTGTGCAGAATCACCGAAATCGCTGTTTTCGTGCTTTTGAATGCGAAAAACACGTTTTCTGGTGTTTTCAGCACTCCACAGTGCGTTTGATATGCGGAAACTACGATATCTTCGGTATCGTTGTTGTTTCCAGCTGAGATATGCATTTTCAGTGATAATCTTCATGATTCTGCTGTTACAAGTGTGCAGAATCACCGAAATCGCTGCTTTCGTGCTTTTGAATGCGAAAAACACGTTTTCTGGTGTTTTCAGCACTCCACAGTGCGTTTGATATGCGGAAACTGCCATATCTTCGGTATCGTTGTTGTTTCCAGCTGAGATATGCATTTTCAGTGATAATCTTCACGATTCTGCTGTTACAAGTGTGCAGAATCACCGAAATCGCTGTTTTCGTGCTTTTGAATGCGAAAAACACGTTTTCTGGTGTTTTCAGCACTCCACAGTGCGTTTGATATGCGCAAACTACGATATCTTCGGTATCGTTGTTGTTTCAAGCTGAGACATGCATTTTCAGTGATAATCTTCATGATTCTGCTGTTACAAGTGTGCAGAATCACCGAAATCGCTGTTTTCGTGCTTTTGAATGCGAAAAACACGTTTTCTGGTGTTTTCAACACTCCACAGTGCGTTTGATATGCGGAAACTGCGATATCTTCGGTATCGTTGTTGTTTCCAGCTGAGATATGCACTTTCAGTGATAATCTTCACGATTCTGCTGTTACAAGTGTGCAGAATCACCGAAATCGCTGTTTTCGTGCTTTTGAATGCGAAAAACACGTTTTCTGGTGTTTTCAGCACTCCACAGTGCGTTTGATATGCGGAAACTACGATATCTTCGGTATCGTTGTTGTTTCCAGCTGAGATATGCATTTTCAGTGATAATCTTCATGATTCTGCTGTTACAAGTGTGCAGAATCACCGAAATCGCTGCTTTCGTGCTTTTGAATGCGAAAAACACGTTTTCTGGTGTTTTCAGCACTCCACAGTGCGTTTGATATGCGGAATACTACGATATCTTCGGTATCGTTGTTGTTTCCAGCTGAGATACGCACTTTCAGTGATAATCTTCACGATTCTGCTGTTACAAGTGTGCAGAATCACCGAAAACGCTGTTTTCGTGCTTTTGAATGCGAAAAACACGTTTTCTGGTGTTTTCAGCACTCCACAGTGCGTTTGATATGCGGAAACTGCGATATCTTCGGTATCGCTGTTGTTTCCAGCTGAGATATGCACTTTCAGTGATAATCTCTCACGATTCTGCTGTTACAAGTGTGCAGAATCACCGAAATCGCTGTGTTCGTGCTTTTGAATGAGGAAAACACGTTGTCTGGTGTTTTCAGCACTCCACAGTGCGTTTGATATGCGGAAACTGCCATATCTTCGGTATCGTTGTTGTTTCCAGCTGAGATATGCATTATCAGTGATAATCTTCATGATTCTGCTGTTACAAGTGTCCAGAATCACCGAAATCGCTGTTCTGGCGCTATTCAATGCGAAAAACACGTTTTCTGGTGTTTTCAGCACTCCACAGTGCGTTTGATATGCGGAAACTGCCATATCTTCGGTATCGTTGTTGTTTCCAGCTGAGATATGCATTTTCAGTGATAATCTTCACGATTCTGCTGTTACAAGTGTGCAGAATCACCGAAATCGCTGTTTTCGTGCTTTTGAATGCGAAAAACACGTTTTCTGGTGTTTTCAGCACTCCACAGTGCGTTTGATATGCGCAAACTACGATATCTTCGGTATCGTTGTTGTTTCAAGCTGAGACATGCATTTTCAGTGATAATCTTCATGATTCTGCTGTTACAAGTGTGCAGAATCACCGAAATCGCTGTTTTCGTGCTTTTGAATGCGAAAAACACGTTTTCTGGTGTTTTCAACACTCCACAGTGCGTTTGATATGCGGAAACTGCGATATCTTCGGTATCGTTGTTGTTACCAGCTGAGATATGCACTTTCAGTGATAATCTTCACGATTCTGCTGTTACAAGTGTGCAGAATCACCGAAATCGCTGTTTTCGTGCTTTTGAATGCGAAAAACACGTTTTCTGGTGTTTTCAGCACTCCACAGTGCGTTTGATATGCGGAAACTACGATATCTTCGGTATCGTTGTTGTTTCCAGCTGAGATATGCATTTTCAGTGATAATCTTCATGATTCTGCTGTTACAAGTGTGCAGAATCACCGAAATCGCTGCTTTCGTGCTTTTGAATGCGAAAAACACGTTTTCTGGTGTTTTCAGCACTCCACAGTGCGTTTGATATGCGGAAACTGCCATATCTTCGGTATCGTTGTTGTTTCCAGCTGAGATATGCATTTTCAGTGATAATCTTCACGATTCTGCTGTTACAAGTGTGCAGAATCACCGAAATCGCTGTTTTCGTGCTTTTGAATGCGAAAAACACGTTTTCTGGTGTTTTCAGCACTCCACAGTGCGTTTGATATGCGCAAACTACGATATCTTCGGTATCGTTGTTGTTTCAAGCTGAGACATGCATTTTCAGTGATAATCTTCATGATTCTGCTGTTACAAGTGTGCAGAATCACCGAAATCGCTGTTTTCGTGCTTTTGAATGCGAAAAACACGTTTTCTGGTGTTTTCAACACTCCACAGTGCGTTTGATATGCGGAAACTGCGATATCTTCGGTATCGTTGTTGTTTCCAGCTGAGATATGCACTTTCAGTGATAATCTTCACGATTCTGCTGTTACAAGTGTGCAGAATCACCGAAATCGCTGTTTTCGTGCTTTTGAATGCGAAAAACACGTTTTCTGGTGTTTTCAGCACTCCACAGTGCGTTTGATATGCGGAAACTACGATATCTTCGGTATCGTTGTTGTTTCCAGCTGAGATATGCATTTTCAGTGATAATCTTCATGATTCTGCTGTTACAAGTGTGCAGAATCACCGAAATCGCTGTTCTGGCGCTATTCAATGCGAAAAACACGTTTTCTGGTGTTTTCAGCACTCCACAGTGCGTTTGATATGCGGAAACTGCCATATCTTCGGTATCGTTGTTGTTTCCAGCTGAGATATGCATTTTCAGTGATAATCTTCACGATTCTGCTGTTACAAGTGTGCAGAATCACCGAAATCGCTGTTCTGGCGCTATTCAATGCGAAAAACACGTTTTCTGGTGTTTTCAGCACTCCACAGTGCGTTTGATATGCGGAAACTGCCATATCTTCGGTATCGTTCTTGTTTCCAGCTGAGATATGCATTTTCAGTGATAATCTTCACGATTCTGCTGTTACAAGTGTGCAGAATCACCGAAATCGCTGTTTTCGTGCTTTTGAATGCGAAAAACACGTTTTCTGGTGTTTTCAGCACTCCACAGTGCGTTTGATATGCGCAAACTACGATATCTTCGGTATCGTTGTTGTTTCAAGCTGAGACATGCATTTTCAGTGATAATCTTCGTGATTCTGCTGTTACAAGTGTGCAGAATCACCGAAATCGCTGTTTTCGTGCTTTTGAATGCGAAAAACACGTTTTCTGGTGTTTTCAACACTCCACAGTGCGTTTGATATGCGGAAACTGCGATATCTTCGGTATCGTTGTTGTTTCCAGCTGAGATATGCACTTTCAGTGATAATCTTCACGATTCTGATGTTACAAGTGTGCAGAATCACCGAAATCGCTGTTTTCGTGCTTTTGAATGCGAAAAACACGTTTTCTGGTGTTTTCAGCACTCCACAGTGCGTTTGATATGCGGAAACTACGATATCTTCGGTATCGTTGTTGTTTCCAGCTGAGATATGCATTTTCAGTGATAATCTTCATGATTCTGCTGTTACAAGTGTGCAGAATCACCGAAATCGCTGTTTTCGTGCTTTTGAATGCGAAAAACACGTTTTCTGGTGTTTTCAGCACTCCACAGTGCGTTTGATATGCGGAAACTGCCATATCTTCGGTATCGTTGTTGTTTCCAGCTGAGATATGCATTTTCAGTGATAATCTTCATGATTCTGCTGTTACAAGTGTGCAGAATCACCGAAATCGCTGTTTTCGTGCTTTTGAATGCGAAAAACACGTTTTCTGGTGTTTTCAACACTCCACAGTGCGTTTGATATGCGGAAACTGCGATATCTTCGGTATCGTTGTTGTTTCCAGCTGAGATATGCACTTTCAGTGATAATCTTCACGATTCTGCTGTTACAAGTGTGCAGAATCACCGAAATCGCTGTTTTCGTGCTTTTGAATGCGAAAAACACGTTTTCTGGTGTTTTCAGCACTCCACAGTGCGTTTGATATGCGGAAACTACGATATCTTCGGTATCGTTGTTGTTTCCAGCCGAGATATGCACTTTCAGTGATAATCTTCACGATTCTGCTGTTACAAGTGTGCAGAATCACCGAAATCGCTGTTCTGGCGCTATTCAATGCGAAAAACACGTTTTCTGGTGTTTTCAGCACTCCACAGTGCGTTTGATATGCGGAAACTGCCATATCTTCGGTATCGTTGTTGTTTCCAGCTGAGATATGGACTTTCAGTGATAATCTTCACGATTCTGCTGTTAGAAGTGTGCAGAATCACCGAAATCGCTGTTTTCGTGCTTTTGAATGCGAAAAACACGTTTTCTGGTGTTTTCAGCACTCCACAGTGCGTTTGATATGCGGAAACTGCCATATCTTCGGTATCGTTGTTGTTTCCAGCTGAGATATGCATTTTCAGTGATAATCTTCACGATTCTGCTGTTACAAGTGTGCAGAATCACCGAAATCGCTGTTTTCGTGCTTTTGAATGCGAAAAACACGTTTTCTGGTGTTTTCAGCACTCCACAGTGCGTTTGATATGCGGAAACTGCCATATCTTCGGTATCGTTGTTGTTTCCAGCTGAGATATGGACTTTCAGTGATAATCTTCACGATTCTGCTGTTAGAAGTGTGCAGAATCACCGAAATCGCTGTTTTCGTGCTTTTGAATGCGAAAAACACGTTTTCTGGTGTTTTCAGCACTCCACAGTGCGTTTGATATGCGGAAACTGCCATATCTTCGGTATCGTTGTTGTTTCCAGCTGAGATATGCATTTTCAGTGATAATCTTCACGATTCTGCTGTTACAAGTGTGCAGAATCACCGAAATAGCTGTTTTCGTGCCTTTGAATGCGAAAAACACGTTTTCTGGTGTTTTCAGCACTCCACAGTTCGTTTGATATGCGGAAACTGCGATATCTTCGGTATCGTTGTTGTTTCCAGCTGAGATATGCTTTATCAGTGATAATCTTCATGATTCTCCTGTTACAAGTGTGCAGAATCACCGAAATCGCTGTTTTCGCGCTATTCAATGCGAAAAACACGTTTTCTGGTGTTTTCAGCACTCCACAGTGCGTTTGATATGCGGAAACTGCGATATCTTCGGTATCGTTGTTGTTTCCAGCTGAGATATGCACTTTCAGTGATAATCTTCACGATTCTGCTGTTACAAGTGTGCAGAATCTCCGAAATCGCTGTTTTCGTGCTTTTGAATGCGAAAAACACGTTTTCTGGTGTTTTCCGCACTCCACAGTGCGTTTGATATGCGGAAACTACGATATCCTCGGTATCGTTGTTGTTTCCAGCTGAGATATGCATTTTCAGTGATAATCTTCATGATTCTGCTGTTACAAGTGTGCAGAATCACCGAAATCGCTGTTTTCGTGCTTTCGAATGCGAAAAACACGTTTTCTGGTGTTTTCAACACTCCACAGTGCGTTTGATATGCGGAAACTGCGATATCTTCGGTATCGTTGTTGTTTCCAGCTGAGATATGCACTTTCAGTGATAATCTTCACGATTCTGCTGTTACAAGTGTGCAGAATCACCGAAATCGCTGTTTTTGTGCTTTTGAATGCGAAAAACACGTTTTCTGGTGTTTTCAGCACTCCACAGTGCGTTTGATATGCGCAAACCACGATATCTTCGGTATCGTTGTTGTTTCAAGCTGAGACATGCATTTTCAGTGATAATCTTCGTGATTCTGCTGTTACAAGTGTGCAGAATCACCGAAATCGCTGTTTTCGTGCTTTTGAATGCGAAAAACACGTTTTCTGGTGTTTTCAACACTCCACAGTGCGTTTGATATGCGGAAACTGCGATATCTTCGGTATCGTTGTTGTTTCCAGCTGAGATATGCACTTTCAGTGATAATCTTCACGATTCTGCTGTTACAAGTGTGCAGAATCACCGAAATCGCTGTTTTCGTGCTTTTGAATGCGAAAAACACGTTTTCTGGTGTGTTACGTCTAGCGACGTTTGACATAGACACTCGCCTGCGACAGTGAGAGTGAGAAGGAACGAACGCTATTAGAATGTAAGATAGCGTAGAACCTTCTAGTATATTAAGATAGCAAGTAAGCACGTAACCAATAATCTTAAGACCGAATTAACCATTACATAGATACTAAGCCACTACCATATCCTATTACCGACATCCGCTCTCACGACATATTCTTATCTATAAACACATTCCTCCGACATCACATCACACTTCTCCTATATCTAATCTTATAAACATCCTCCTCGACTCCAACTCCTTATCTTATCACATACACACCAGATCCAGTAACATACGAATTCTTCTCTTATCTTATAAACATCCTCCTCGACTCCAACTCCTTATCTTATCTCATAAACACCAGATCCAGTAACATACGAATTCCTCTCCTATCTTCCAAACATCCGCCTACCTAATCTACCCCGGTCTCACGCTCCTCATATCTAATCTCCATTCACCAACACACACTACTGTACACTCCACCGCTATAAAACAAGCAAGCGCCCAGCCTCAGGGTCAGTCTTCCTCTGGACTTCCCAGAGTACGACAGTTCCACTCCGGAACTCCCGGAGTGTACATCGCGTTTCTACATCAAGTGTTTCTATTTCCAAGCGTTACTATTTCTAAGTGTTTCTATTTCTAAGCGTTACTATTTCTAAGTGTTTCTATATCCAAGTGTTACTATTTCATTGTATTCCTATATCTTATATTATATTACTATTACCATATTCAATTGTATTCCATATCTTATATAACCTACATCGTGAAGTATATCAAATAGATTATTCATATTATAATTCCATATTCAATTATTATAACCAATTATCAAAGTGCGCGATACACATATCAACTGCTACGCTATTATCATCCAGCCTGCAGTTAACAAGGAGTCTAGGTAAGTACCATTTACAATCGACTGAATTAGCGAAAGTCCCCGTTAGACGCAGACGTACGCGCTGCGTGAACGCAAAGAACAGTATATTATTGTGCTCCGTCTCGATTTTGCCAAAATAGCGCGATCCGGGACGTAACAATTGGTGACAGCGGTGGGATAGCTGTTCACTTTCGCGAATTATTTGGTTAGATCAAACATTGGTGATCCTTACCATCTCCTTTCCACATTTCCAGTTCTTGCATTTGCTTATTGACGCAAGCGCTGACGCTAGTGCTACTGTTCTTGATCTGATGGAATCTCGCAGTTACCTTGCGACTGATCCGGATGTCTTGCACAGAGTCAAGAAGGTGAGTGTCTAGAGCTACCTTCCAAAAAATTTTTTTTTTATACATACCATATCCAATCTCAACCCGACCAGACTCGAAAACGAGGACGCCGTGGTGGTAGGAAGGTGCAAGTGAGGAGGCTTGCAGCTATTCAGCGGGAGTTGAAGGAAATCCAAGCGCAGCAGCCTGCGCCGGAAATCCTGAAACCTTGCGAAAGCGCAGGAGCCGAGCGAAACATCGAGACGATCACCATCGGCGACTCTGACGACGAAACGGTCGATATTCCAATTCCCCCGCCGCCAATAGAGATCGTCGACACAAATACGGCGCTTAAGGTGCGGCACCACCGCGAAATTCCAAGGAAGGTGTTACTGTCCTTCATTCGTGACTTTTCAAAAGAGGATCTACCGTACTTACCAAAAGAAATTGCCGATTGGTGTATCTTCCAATTTCAACATCAATAAATTATAATTCAGCCACATACATTGTTTCAATTTCACTTCCAAAAATGGACACAAGATCCAAAAAGTTCGCGGATAATAGCGATGCAGCGGGTACAGAGCACGACTGTACCACTTTACGGCAGGAGCGCGACGCTGCGCTGGCGGAGATCGACGCTCTTAGAAGAGATCGAAAAACACGTCGTATGTCAGACGACACACCCACTGATTCCTTTACACTTAAAGAAGCGTTGGCTTTGATCCCTTCATTCAACGGTTCTCAACCGTCAGTTCTTACCTTTACACGCGCGTGCACCCGCGCTCGTGACCTACTACCTCCTAGTGCTGAAGGCACGCTTACACGCCTCATCTCCACACGTCTGAGCGGACGCGCGGCAACCGCTACAGAAGACGAACGCTACGTCAGCATCACAGATCTCTGTAACCGACTAAAGAGAATATTCGGACCACAAAAGACCGTAGATCACTACCGAGGTGATATGGCAAATATATTTATGCGCAAAGACGAACACATACTAGATTTTATAACGCGCGTCAAAGATATTAGGAACGCGATCATCGACTGTAATGCTAGCTCTATCGGGGAAGTCGATGATCTCACAGTAGAATGTTTTATACGCGGCGTTACTCCTCAGATCCGAACAGAACTTCGCCATTTGCACAGAAGCCCGTTGTCTACGATATTCAACGAGTCCATAGAGATACACAAAGAACTGGAGCGCGACAACCTTCGTTACGGTCGCGTACCGGAGTCCAAACACGTACAATTTCGGGATCCGACACCGGAGCGTAAATCCTATTACCAAAATTTCCAACCGCGTTCAGATTGGCGAGAACCGTCGCCGATCCCAACGTCCAATCGATATCGCGAACCATATCGCGAACCATATCGCGAATCGTATCGCGATCAGCGTACACCGCCTCGCGAAACATATCGCGATCAACGCGCACCACCGCGAGAGACGTACCGCGATAATCGTTCGTATCGCGACGTGGTAGAACCCCCTCGAAGATCCGCAAGCCCAAGCAGAGTCACAAAAACCTGCAATTACTGCAAGAACCCAGGGCACGACATTCATGAATGCCGTAAACGGGAGTTTAATAACAAACAGAATCAGGGAAACGCAAACGCCCTCCCGCCCAACCCGGACCGAAGGCGGGAGGTTTCGCCAAGGTCGGTTCGGAAAATCAGCGTGAATCAGCAGGAAAAGGCCGCATCGCCAAATGCGAACTAGATCAGAAGGGAAGAGCCCCACACATCGAAGTAGAATCAGCAGCACTCCTCAATAAAACTACGCTAATGATCGATACGGGATCGGAGCCGAATTTGATCAAGAAATCTGCGCTACATCCACGATATCGTATAACCAACGACGAAGTGCTCCAGCTGTACGGTATTACAGCGGAAGCGGTCTCCACCTTGGGTTCTGTCGGAATCCCGCTATATGGTACCATAATAAGGTTCCATGTAGTTCCCTCCGACTTCCCCATCCTTACAGATGGAATCCTCGGTGCCCACTTCCTCGAAGAAGGAGCGGAGATCTCTTTTCTGAAAAAGAGAATTCTTTGGAAAGGGATAGAGATTCCTTTCGCGAACTCCCCGCATAATAAGCGGAATCGCACCGGAAATCCTAAATCCTCGAAACAAAGCATACCTACTAACTCCCCAAATCCTACTAATTCGAGCGAAGCAAGCTCAAAACCTACTAAATCGGCGACGACGCGATCGTCCCCAACTTCTAGTTCTTCTAATTCTTCTAATTCTCGTAGTTCTCCCAAACCGACGATGACGAAATCGTCCGGGAGAACAGACATCTCTGTATCCACTGAATCTGCCGTCGCACCCGAGGGACGCGAACACAAGAGGCGCACCGTCGAGGGCCGAACAGCCAGGGTTATTCAGATAATGACCACCGGGCCAGAAATCGGTTACCTCCCTCGGCAGGATATAGCACCGGGCGTGCTTGTGTTCGACGCCCTAGTAAAATCAGTCAACGGCAAAGCATACGTACGCGTCGTAAATACGACGGATAGTTCTATTTCCTTCGACGTTCCTACTGTAAAGGTCCAAGAAATCGCCAATCTCAGTGATAGACCGAAAGGGAAAAATTCAAATCACGTATTTCAAATTCAAAATCCCCGCTCACATCAGGAGCGCGAAATCGAAATCGAGAATATTATAAACCTCGATCATTTAAACCGGGAGGAACGCGATCATGTCAAAAAGATAATCGAAGAGAATGGCGATATCTTCCATCTCCCGGGTGAAAAATTATGTAAAACAAACATCGTAGAACACTCAATTCCCACAACAGACGATAAGCCAATCCATGTCAAGCAGTACCGATATCCACCAATTCACAAGGAGGAAATCAACAATCAGATGAAAGAGTTGTTGAGCAGCGACATAGTAAGTCCCTCGACATCTCCCTACAACTCCCCCTTGTGGATTGTTCCCAAGAAGCCGGACGAGGCCGGGAACAAAAGGTGGAGAATGGTGATAGACTTTCGACAGCTCAACGAAAAGACCGAGCCTGATGCGTACCCGTTGCCGAGCATCGTGGAGATTTTGGACCAGCTAGGGTCAGCCAAATACTTCTCCACCTTCGACTTGGCGTCCGGCTTCCATCAGATCGGGATGAGCAGCGAAGACGCTAGGAAAACGGCGTTTTCCACCCCGTATGGTCATTACGAGTACAACCGCATGCCATTCGGGTTGAGAAACGCGCCAGCAACCTTCCAGCGGCTCATGGATTCAGTACTGTCTGGCTTGCAGGGAACAGAGATGTTTGTCTACCTGGATGACATCGTCATCTATGCATCGTCACTATCAGAGCATTTGTCAAAATTTAACAAACTAGCAAAACGCCTCCGTAAAGCAAACCTAAAACTACAGCCATCGAAATGTACGTTTCTGCGACGAGAAGTCGCGTACTTAGGTCACGTTATCAGCGACGAGGGTGTCAAACCTTGTCCAAGCAAAATTGCAGCCGTCAAGGAGTTTCCCAGACCCAAAAATGCAAAGCAAGTCCGAGAATTCCTCGGTCT
This sequence comes from Anthophora plumipes, assembly GCA_951804975.1. Taxonomy (NCBI): domain Eukaryota; kingdom Metazoa; phylum Arthropoda; class Insecta; order Hymenoptera; family Apidae; genus Anthophora; species Anthophora plumipes. Next base: position 7,461,241 of record CATORF010000206.1, on the reverse strand, counting down.
CGCGGGTTACTATCGTCGATTCATCGAAAAATTTTCGCACATCTCAAAACCCTTAACACTACTATTACGCAAGGATGCAAAATTCGAGTGGAATCCACCACAGGATAAATCATTCGAAACACTACGCTTGGCATTGTGCACTGAGCCAGTTCTCAGTTATCCAGACTTCAGCAAACCATTCCATATCACAACCGACGCGTCCAATTACGCGATCGGAACTATACTAAGTCAGGGCGAGATTGGTAAAGACCGACCAATAGCCTACGCGTCACGTCTGTTGCATGGAGCAGAGCTAAATTACGCGACAATAGAGAAAGAATGTTTAGCAATTATTTACGCGGTACAACACTTTCGTTCTTATATTTACGGGAAACAATTCAATCTTATCACGGATCATCAGCCGCTAGTATGGATGAACTCTGTGAAAGATCCATCTTCGCGACTCCTCCGCTGGCGATTGAAACTAGCAGAGTATGAGTACAAAATCCTATACAAAGCAGGTAAGTCCAATACCAATGCCGACGCTCTATCTCGCAATCCTGTGCAAACTGCCATATTCCCACTCACCTCCGATTCCACTGCATCCCCTCAACTCTTCTATTCCCAGCAACCGTCAACATCGTCTCCTACATCGGTCGACGTCGAGGAAGAGATTGACTTATCTAGCCCACCGGTATCCCCAGCCCATGTGCGGTATACTCGGGATAGACTAGTGATGAGAAATGACAACTTAGCTTGTTTCATGTCTCTCGCTGGCGAACCGCTAGATAAAGGCGCGATTGACCTCCGTGATAACAACCGACTACCGAGACTGACGAACGCGACAATCGGCAGAGCCAAAGTGCAAACAGGCAAATTCACTCTCATTCAACTTCCAGTAAAACAAACTCAGAATCATACCGCAACTCTAGAAGACATAATCGAATCGTTGCGAGCATTACGCGACGCGGTAATCGAACTTAATCTACCGACTATTACAATTTCAAAAACTTCAATCGATGATATACCTTGGACGGTAATACGCGACGCGATATTAGAACTACTCGACGAGACAAACGTAAGACTAACTATTTGTACGAATGAAATTATAATTCCTTCGGAAGACATCAGACAGAATATCATTTCAGAAAACCATACATCAGCCTACGCCGGACACAAGGGTGTCACTAAAACGTACCGTAGAATCCGAGAAAAATACTTTTGGCCGCATATGAAAGCGGATATCACAACTTTCGTTACGACATGCGCAGAGTGCCAATCCAAAAAGCTAACGCGAGTAAAAACTAGGAATCCGATGGTATTAACCGACACACCGGGATCGGCATTCGATAAGGTCGCAATCGACGTCGTCGGACCTCTCCCTACTACTCCTACAGGTTACCAGTATATCCTCACGATGCAGGATCTCCTTACTAAATACTCCATCGCAGTCCCCCTCAAAACCGCCTCGGCAGTAGAAACAGCCGACGCATTGGTGGACAATTTCATCTGCAGATTCGGCTCACCCAAAGCCATACTCACAGACCAAGGCACAAATTTCATCAACGCTCTTATGCGAGCTGTGACCCGGAGATTCCGAATTCAACATACTAAAACCACTGCTTTCCATCCCCAGACGAACGGTTCGTTGGAACGGTCACACCACGTTCTGACAGAGTATCTGAAACAATATATTAATAGTAAAAACGACTGGAACAATTGGCTTCAATGCGCAATGTTCAGCTACAATACCAGCATTCACGAGGGTACTCTTTACACTCCACATGAACTAATCTTCGGCACAAAAGCCAGAGTACCGTCAGCATTCACTTACGATCATCCTGTGGAGGATGAAACTTACTCAGCGTATTACAAACAACTCGAAAATAAACTCACCGAATCCAGAGCGATAGCAGCCGCTAATCTAAACCTTGCAAAGCAGAAGTCAAAACGGTATTACGACCGTAAACTGCACACCCAGGAATTCTCGGAAGGCGATCTGGTATACCTCCTCCGAGAACCCATCAAGGGCAAGTTCGACACCCAATACTCTGGACCGCACAGAGTATCGCGTGTATTAGATAACAATAACGTCCGTCTGACACTTGATACTGGCCGAGAGCGAACGGTCCACAAAAATAAGCTAAAGATAGCCAAAACACCGACTCCTTCAATGTCACCCTCACCCCATTCATGACTAGCATATAAGGGCGAGAGAAGAGCCGAAGAACACAGTCATCGACGAACCACCAACATGTACTTCGCAACAACAGTGCTACTCATCTCAGCATCCTCAGCCGCAGGTCTCATAGGATACGACTGCAGCGGCCCGACACTCAATCTCACCACATACTCAATCACCGATCCGATACGATGCGGAACTAACTCTCAGAAACCAACGCTCACAAACAAGCAGATCCAACTTCTCCAGCTATCGGAATTCCACACGACACCAGTTATACAGTGCCAAGTGGAGATCGATAGGACAATCTACCACTGCGGCATGTACTCTCATGTCTCAGCAGTAGAGAACGGGAGACAAATATATCTCCTGAATACACCAAGGGATATGTGCCAGATGCTCCACAACACGGGCACTCTGTTCATCACGCCAGCTTCGCAACTCACCGGCATCTTACCAAATTCAACAGCAACGCGGAGCCTAACACTATCAGGCAAATTAACCAACGACGGGACGTGTCATGGATCCACTTACAGCGACCCTTTCGGCACTTGGTCCGATGTCGTCGTCCAAGCTGTAATCAGAATAAAGATTACGGACTACGCCGCGTCAATCCAACTGTCATCCAACGAGATCTTGTTACACTCTGGACAACGATGCCCCGTACAACGAGGATCCTGCCTAGACTCTGAAAACGGATACTCCTTCTGGCAGTCTTCCCCGGTAGATAGCTGCAACTTCGAACAGTACGACGTGCTATACTCAGGGCAAGCCACTATCCTCCGTCAAGACAAAGGACTCACACTGTACTCGGTGACGTCACGCGACACCACATTCGCGCTAGCACGCACCACAGAATCCAAAATCTGCGGTTACGCGCTAATTCACACTGAGCATCCCAAGCTGTTCATTTTAGAGGCAGTCGCCGGAGAACAACCTAAAACACGAAAACCCATAGCAGTCAATAACTTGGACATATTCACGTATGTAAATTCGAAATTCATTTACGTAGAGAAGCATTTCAAGACACAACTGACGCAACTCTACGAGGACGTCGTGACACAACGGTGCGCCCTAGAGAAGCAAATTCTCCATAACGCGCTCACCCTTATCCACCTCGCACCCGCAGAAGTCGCCACCATGGTAACAAGAGAACCGGGCTACATGGCCATCCCAACGGGAGAAACGATCCACATCATCAAGTGCATCCCCGTCATATGCCAGCTAAGGCAGACAAACCACTGCTACGACGAACTCCCGGTTACCTACAAAAATAATTCCTTATTTCTAACGCCAATCCACAGAATTTTAACCACCACCGGAACCAGGAGGGAATGTAGCGACCTCCTGCCCACCATGTACAAAATTCACGGACAATGGTATAAACTATCTCCAAAACCGATAGAAACATTACCACCAACCCAGCTCAAACCCTTGGCACAGTCAACATGGAAATACATAGACCCTCACAACCTCGCAGACGGAGGCATCTACTCGCACGATGATGTCCAGAAACTCAAGGACCGCATCATGTTTCCTATAGAACGCCCAACTATCATCAACACACTAGCCCAAGGAGCCACCGGACGACAATACGAAACCAGCGACGTGAACCTGTACAACCTCCTGGACGACAGGACCCTGGACCACATTGCCGCTTCGACCGCCAAACGGATCTGGTCAGGCTTCGTAACCTTCGGATCCTTCACAGCCGGGTTCATCGGCATCTACCTAGCAATCCGTGCCGTGAAAGCAGCCATCAGCGTGGTGATAAACGGCATCGCGCTGCATTCCATCTACGGGTGGAGCTTGAAACTCCTCGGAGCTGCATGGAGCTCCGTCACAAACTTCCTGCTGTACCTAAACCAGAGGAAGACCCCCAACATCGTGGAACTTCAGGGAACCGGAACAGCCCCTACTGAGGACACCGCACCCCTGAACCCGAACCCCAAACCAGACCCCAACACAGACGGAGAAACGTCAGTCACACCTCATAGAGCTAACAAGCTCTACCCCCAGTGTCATCTCTCAGATCCCTATGAACATTGAGGAAAATTCTCTTCAAGAATTTTCTCCCCAGGGAGGGAGGTGTTACGTCTAGCGACGTTTGACATAGACACTCGCCTGCGACAGTGAGAGTGAGAAGGAACGAACGCTATTAGAATGTAAGATAGCGTAGAACCTTCTAGTATATTAAGATAGCAAGTAAGCACGTAACCAATAATCTTAAGACCGAATTAACCATTACATAGATACTAAGCCACTACCATATCCTATTACCGACATCCGCTCTCACGACATATTCTTATCTATAAACACATTCCTCCGACATCACATCACACTTCTCCTATATCTAATCTTATAAACATCCTCCTCGACTCCAACTCCTTATCTTATCACATACACACCAGATCCAGTAACATACGAATTCTTCTCTTATCTTATAAACATCCTCCTCGACTCCAACTCCTTATCTTATCTCATAAACACCAGATCCAGTAACATACGAATTCCTCTCCTATCTTCCAAACATCCGCCTACCTAATCTACCCCGGTCTCACGCTCCTCATATCTAATCTCCATTCACCAACACACACTACTGTACACTCCACCGCTATAAAACAAGCAAGCGCCCAGCCTCAGGGTCAGTCTTCCTCTGGACTTCCCAGAGTACGACAGTTCCACTCCGGAACTCCCGGAGTGTACATCGCGTTTCTACATCAAGTGTTTCTATTTCCAAGCGTTACTATTTCTAAGTGTTTCTATTTCTAAGCGTTACTATTTCTAAGTGTTTCTATATCCAAGTGTTACTATTTCATTGTATTCCTATATCTTATATTATATTACTATTACCATATTCAATTGTATTCCATATCTTATATAACCTACATCGTGAAGTATATCAAATAGATTATTCATATTATAATTCCATATTCAATTATTATAACCAATTATCAAAGTGCGCGATACACATATCAACTGCTACGCTATTATCATCCAGCCTGCAGTTAACAAGGAGTCTAGGTAAGTACCATTTACAATCGACTGAATTAGCGAAAGTCCCCGTTAGACGCAGACGTACGCGCTGCGTGAACGCAAAGAACAGTATATTATTGTGCTCCGTCTCGATTTTGCCAAAATAGCGCGATCCGGGACGTAACAGGTGTTTTCAGCACTCCACAGTGCGTTTGATATGCGGAAACTACGATATCTTCGGTATCGTTGTTGTTTCCAGCTGAGATATGCATTTTCAGTGATAATCTTCATGATTCTGCTGTTACAAGTGTGCAGAATCACCGAAATCGCTGCTTTCGTGCTTTTGAATGCGAAAAACACGTTTTCTGGTGTTTTCAGCACTCCACAGTGCGTTTGATATGCGGAAACTGCCATATCTTCGGTATCGTTGTTGTTTCCAGCTGAGAGATGCATTTTCAGTGATAATCTTCACGATTCTGCTGTTACAAGTGTGCAGAATCACCGAAATCGCTGTTTTCGTGCTTTTGAATGCGAAAAACACGTTTTCTGGTGTTTTCAGCACTCCACAGTGCGTTTGATATGCGGAAACTGCTATATCTTCGGTATCGTTGTTGTTTCCAGCTGAGATATGCACTTTCAGTGATAATCTTCACGATTCTGCCGTTACAAGTGTGCAGAATCACCGAAATCGCTGTTTTCGCGCTATTCAATGCGAAAAACACGTTTTCTGGTGTTTTCAGCACTCCACAGTGCGTTTGATATGCGGAAACTACGATATCTTCGGAATCGTTGTTGTTTCCAGCTGAGATATGCACTTTCAGTGATAATCTTCACGATTCTGCTGTTACAAGTGTGCAGAATCTCCGAAATCGCTGTTTTCGTGCTTTTGAATGCGAAAAACACGTTTTCTGGTGTTTTCAGCACTCCACAGTGCGTTTGATATGCGGAAACTACGATATCTTCGGTATCGTTGTTGTTTCCAGCCGAGATATGCACTTTCAGTGATAATCTTCACGATTCTGCTGTTACAAGTGTGCAGAATCACCGAAATCGCTGTTCTGGCGCTATTCAATGCGAAAAACACGTTTTCTGGTGTTTTCAGCACTCCACAGTGCGTTTGATATGCGGAAACTGCCATATCTTCGGTATCGTTGTTGTTTCCAGCTGAGATATGCATTTTCAGTGATAATCTTCACGATTCTGCTGTTACAAGTGTGCAGAATCACCGAAATCGCTGTTTTCGTGCTTTTGAATGCGAAAAACACGTTTTCTGGTGTTTTCAGCACTCCACAGTGCGTTTGATATGCGCAAACTACGATATCTTCGGTATCGTTGTTGTTTCAAGCTGAGACATGCATTTTCAGTGATAATCTTCATGATTCTGCTGTTACAAGTGTGCAGAATCACCGAAATCGCTGCTTTCGTGCTTTTGAATGCGAAAAACACGTTTTCTGGTGTTTTCAGCACTCCACAGTGCGTTTGATATGCGGAATACTACGATATCTTCGGTATCGTTGTTGTTTCCAGCCGAGATATGCACTTTCAGTGATAATCTTCACGATTCTGCTGTTACAAGTGTGCAGAATCACCGAAATCGCTGTTCTGGCGCTATTCAATGCGAAAAACACGTTTTCTGGTGTTTTCAGCACTCCACAGTGCGTTTGATATGCGGAAACTGCCATATCTTCGGTATCGTTGTTGTTTCCAGCTGAGATATGCATTTTCAGTGATAATCTTCACGATTCTGCTGTTACAAGTGTGCAGAATCACCGAAATCGCTGTTTTCGTGCTTTTGAATGCGAAAAACACGTTTTCTGGTGTTTTCAGCACTCCACAGTGCGTTTGATATGCGCAAACTACGATATCTTCGGTATCGTTGTTGTTTCAAGCTGAGACATGCATTTTCAGTGATAATCTTCATGATTCTGCTGTTACAAGTGTGCAGAATCACCGAAATCGCTGCTTTCGTGCTTTTGAATGCGAAAAACACGTTTTCTGGTGTTTTCAGCACTCCACAGTGCGTTTGATATGCGGAATACTACGATATCTTCGGTATCGTTGTTGTTTCCAGCTGAGATACGCACTTTCAGTGATAATCTTCACGATTCTGCTGTTACAAGTGTGCAGAATCACTGAAAACGCTGTTTTCGTGCTTTTGAATGCGAAAAACACGTTTTCTGGAGTTTTCAGCACTCCACAGTGCGTTTGATATGCGGAAACTGCCATATCTTCGGTATCGTTGTTGTTTCCAGCTGAGAGATGCATTTTCAGTGATAATCTTCACGATTCTGCTGTTACAAGTGTGCAGAATCACCGAAATCGCTGTTTTCGTGCTTTTGAATGCGAAAAACACGTTTTCTGGTGTTTTCAGCACTCCACAGTGCGTTTGATATGCGGAAACTACGATATCTTCGGAATCGTTGTTGTTTCCAGCTGAGATATGCACTTTCAGTGATAATCTTCACGATTCTGCTGTTACAAGTGTGCAGAATCTCCGAAATCGCTGTTTTCGTGCTTCTGAATGCGAAAAACACGTTTTCTGGTGTTTTCAGCACTCCACAGTGCGTTTGATATGCGGAATACTACGATATCTTCGGTATCGTTGTTGTTTCCAGCTGAGATACGCACTTTCAGTGATAATCTTCACGATTCTGCTGTTACAAGTGTGCAGAATCACCGAAAACGCTGTTTTCGTGCTTTTGAATGCGAAAAACACGTTTTCTGGTGTTTTCAGCACTCCACAGTGCGTTTGATATGCGGAAACTGCGATATCTTCGGTATCGCTGTTGTTTCCAGCTGAGATATGCACTTTCAGTGATAATCTCTCACGATTCTGCTGTTACAAGTGTGCAGAATCACCGAAATCGCTGTGTTCGTGCTTTTGAATGAGGAAAACACGTTGTCTGGTGTTTTCAGCACTCCACAGTGCGTTTGATATGCGGAAACTACGATATCTTCGGTATCGTTGTTGTTTCCAGCTGAGATATGCATTTTCAGTGATAATCTTCATGATTCTGCTGTTACAAGTGTGCAGAATCACCGAAATCGCTGTTTTCGTGCTTTTGAATGCGAAAAACACGTTTTCTGGTGTTTTCAACACTCCACAGTGCGTTTGATATGCGGAAACTGCGATATCTTCGGTATCGTTGTTGTTTCCAGCTGAGATATGCACTTTCAGTGATAATCTTCACGATTCTGCTGGTACAAGTGTGCAGAATCACCGAAATCGCTGTTTTCGTGCTTTTGAATGCGAAAAACACGTTTTCTGGTGTTTTCAACACTCCACAGTGCGTTTCATATGCGGAAACTGCCATATCTTCGGTATCGTTGTTGTTTCCAGCTGAGATATGCATTTTCAGTGATAATCTTCACGATTCTGCTGTTACAAGTGTGCAGAATCACCGAAATCGCTGTTTTCGTGCTTTTGAATGCGAAAAACACGTTTTCTGGTGTTTTCAGCACTCCACAGTGCGTTTGATATGCGCAAACTACGATATCTTCGGTATCGTTGTTGTTTCAAGCTGAGACATGCATTTTCAGTGATAATCTTCATGATTCTGCTGTTACAAGTGTGCAGAATCACCGAAATCGCTGTTTTCGTGCTTTTGAATGCGAAAAACACGTTTTCTGGTGTTTTCAGCACTCCACAGTGCGTTTGATATGCGGAAACTACGATATCTTCGGTATCGTTGTTGTTTCCAGCTGAGATATGCATTTTCAGTGATAATCTTCATGATTCTGCTGTTACAAGTGTGCAGAATCACCGAAATCGCTGCTTTCGTGCTTTTGAATGCGAAAAACACGTTTTCTGGTGTTTTCAGCACTCCACAGTGCGTTTGATATGCGGAAACTGCCATATCTTCGGTATCGTTGTTGTTTCCAGCTGAGATATGCATTTTCAGTGATAATCTTCACGATTCTGCTGTTACAAGTGTGCAGAATCACCGAAATCGCTGTTTTCGTGCTTTTGAATGCGAAAAACACGTTTTCTGGTGTTTTCAGCACTCCACAGTGCGTTTGATATGCGCAAACTACGATATCTTCGGTATCGTTGTTGTTTCAAGCTGAGACATGCATTTTCAGTGATAATCTTCATGATTCTGCTGTTACAAGTGTGCAGAATCACCGAAATCGCTGTTTTCGTGCTTTTGAATGCGAAAAACACGTTTTCTGGTGTTTTCAACACTCCACAGTGCGTTTGATATGCGGAAACTGCGATATCTTCGGTATCGTTGTTGTTTCCAGCTGAGATATGCACTTTCAGTGATAATCCTCACGATTCTGCTGTTACAAGTGTGCAGAATCACCGAAATCGCTGTTTTCGTGCTTTTGAATGCGAAAAACACGTTTTCTGGTGTTTTCAGCACTCCACAGTGCGTTTGATATGCGGAAACTACGATATCTTCGGTATCGTTGTTGTTTCCAGCTGAGATATGCATTTTCAGTGATAATCTTCATGATTCTGCTGTTACAAGTGTGCAGAATCACCGAAATCGCTGCTTTCGTGCTTTTGAATGCGAAAAACACGTTTTCTGGTGTTTTCAGCACTCCACAGTGCGTTTGATATGCGGAAACTGCCATATCTTCGGTATCGTTGTTGTTTCCAGCTGAGAGATGCATTTTCAGTGATAATCTTCACGATTCGGCTGTTACAAGTGTGCAGAATCACCGAAATCGCTGTTTTCGTGCTTTTGAATGCGAAAAACACGTTTTCTGGTGTTTTCAGCACTCCACAGTGCGTTTGATATGCGGAAACTGCTATATCTTCGGTATCGTTGTTGTTTCCAGCTGAGATATGCACTTTCAGTGATAATCTTCACGATTCTGCCGTTACAAGTGTGCAGAATCACCGAAATCGCTGTTTTCGCGCTATTCAATGCGAAAAACACGTTTTCTGGTGTTTTCAGCACTCCACAGTGCGTTTGATATGCGGAAACTACGATATCTTCGGAATCGTTGTTGTTTCCAGCTGAGATATGCACTTTCAGTGATAATCTTCACGATTCTGCTGTTACAAGTGTGCAGAATCTCCGAAATCGCTGTTTTCGTGCTTTTGAATGCGAAAAACACGTTTTCTGGTGTTTTCAGCACTCCACAGTGCGTTTGATATGCGGAAACTGCGATATCTTCGGTATCGTTGTTGTTTCCAGCTGAGATATGCAGTTTCAGTGATAATCTTCACGATTCTGCTGTTACAAGTGTGCAGAATCACCGAAATCGCTGTTTTCGTGCTTTTGAATGCGAAAAACACGTTTTCTGGTGTTTTCAACACTCCACAGTGCGTTTGATATGCGGAAACTGCGATATCTTCGGTATCGTTGTTGTTTCCAGCTGAGATATGCACTTTCAGTGATAATCTTCACGATTCTGCTGTTACAAGTGTGCAGAATCACCGAAATCGCTGTTTTCGTGCTTTTGAATGCGAAAAACACGTTTTCTGGTGTTTTCAGCACTCCACAGTGCGTTTGATATGCGGAAACTACGATATCTTCGGTATCGTTGCTGTTTCCAGCTGAGATATGCATTTTCAGTGATAATCTTCACGATTCTGCTGTTACAAGTGTGCAGAATCACCGAAATCGCTGTTCTGGCGCTATTCAATGCGAAAAACACGTTTTCTGGTGTTTTCAGCACTCCACAGTGCGTTTGATATGCGCAAACTACGATATCTTCGGTATCGTTGTTGTTTCCAGCTGAGATATGCATTTTCAGTGATAATCTTCATGATTCTGCTGTTACAAGTGTGCAGAATCACCGAAATCGCTGCTTTCGTGCTTTTGAATGCGAAAAACACGTTTTCTGGTGTTTTCAGCACTCCACAGTGCGTTTGATATGCGGAGACTGCCATATCTTCGGTATCGTTGTTGTTTCCAGCTGAGATATGCACTTTCAGTGATAATCTTCACGATTCGGCTGTTACAAGTGTGCAGAATCACCGAAATCGCTGTTTTCGTGCTTTTGAATGCGAAAAACACGTTTTCTGGTGTTTTCAGCACTCCACAGTGCGTTTGATATGCGGAAACTGCTATATCTTCGGTATCGTTGTTGTTTCCAGCTGAGATATGCACTTTCAGTGATAATCTTCACGATTCTGCCGTTACAAGTGTGCAGAATCACCGAAATCGCTGTTTTCGCGCTATTCAATGCGAAAAACACGTTTTCTGGTGTTTTCAGCACTCCACAGTGCGTTTGATATGCGGAAACTACGATATCTTCGGAATCGTTGTTGTTTCCAGCTGAGATATGCACTTTCAGTGATAATCTTCACGATTCTGCTGTTACAAGTGTGCAGAATCTCCGAAATCGCTGTTTTCGTGCTTTTGAATGCGAAAAACACGTTTTCTGGTGTTTTCAGCACTCCACAGTGCGTTTGATATGCGGAAACTGCGATATCTTCGGTATCGTTGTTGTTTCCAGCTGAGATATGCAGTTTCAGTGATAATCTTCACGATTCTGCTGTTACAAGTGTGCAGAATCACCGAAATCGCTGTTTTCGTGCTTTTGAATGCGAAAAACACGTTTTCTGGTGTTTTCAACACTCCACAGTGCGTTTGATATGCGGAAACTGCGATATCTTCGGTATCGTTGTTGTTTCCAGCTGAGATATGCACTTTCAGTGATAATCTTCACGATTCTGCTGTTACAAGTGTGCAGAATCACCGAAATCGCTGTTTTCGTGCTTTTGAATGCGAAAAACACGTTTTCTGGTGTTTTCAGCACTCCACAGTGCGTTTGATATGCGGAAACTACGATATCTTCGGTATCGTTGCTGTTTCCAGCTGAGATATGCATTTTCAGTGACAATCTTCACGATTCTGCTGTTACAAGTGTGCAGAATCACCGAAATCGCTGTTCTGGCGCTATTCAATGCGAAAAACACGTTTTCTGGTGTTTTCAGCACTCCACAGTGCGTTTGATATGCGCAAACTACGATATCTTCGGTATCGTTGTTGTTTCAAGCTGAGACATGCATTTTCAGTGATAATCTTCATGATTCTGCTGTTACAAGTGTGCAGAATCACCGAAATCGCTGTTTTCGTGCTTTTGAATGCGAAAAACACGTTTTCTGGTGTTTTCAACACTCCACAGTGCGTTTGATATGCGGAAACTGCGATATCTTCGGTATCGTTGTTGTTTCCAGCTGAGATATGCACTTTCAGTGATAATCTTCACGATTCTGCTGTTACAAGTGTGCAGAATCACCGAAATCGCTGTTTTCGTGCTTTTGAATGCGAAAAACACGTTTTCTGGTGTTTTCAGCACTCCACAGTGCGTTTGATATGCGGAAACTACGATATCTTCGGTATCGTTGTTGTTTCCAGCTGAGATATGCATTTTCAGTGATAATCTTCATGATTCTGCTGTTACAAGTGTGCAGAATCACCGAAATCGCTGCTTTCGTGCTTTTGAATGCGAAAAACACGTTTTCTGGTGTTTTCAGCACTCCACAGTGTGTTTGATATGCGGAACCTGCCATATCTTCGGTATCGTGGTTGTTTCCAGCTGAGAGATGCATTTTCAGTGATAATCTTCACGATTCTGCTGTTACAAGTGTGCAGAATCACCGAAATCGCTGTTTTCGTTCTTTTGAATGCGAAAAACACGTTTTCTGGTGTTTTCAGCACTCCACAGTGCGTTTGATATGCGGAAACTGCATATCTTCGGTATCGTTGTTGTTTCCAGCTGAGATATGCACTTTCAGTGATAATCTTCACGATTCTGCCGTTACAAGTGTGCAGAATCACCGAAATCGCTGTTTTCGCGCTATTCAATGCGAAAAACACGTTTTCTGGTGTTTTCAGCACTCCACAGTGCGTTTGATATGCGGAAACTACGATATCTTCGGTATCGTTGTTGTTTCCAGCTGAGATATGCACTTTCAGTGATAATCTTCACGATTCTGCTGTTACAAGTGTGCAGAATCTCCGAAATCGCTGTTTTCGTGCTTTTGAATGCGAAAAACACGTTTTCTGGTGTTTTCAACACTCCACAGTGCGTTTCATATGCGGAAACTGCCATATCTTCGGTATCGTTGTTGTTTCCAGCTGAGATATGCATTATCAGTGATAATCTTCATGATTCTGCTGTTACAAGTGTGCAGAATCACCGAAATCGCTGTTCTGGCGCTATTCAATGCGAAAAACACGTTTTCTGGTGTTTTCAGCACTCCACAGTGCGTTTGATATGCGGAAACTGCCATATCTTCGGTATCGTTGTTGTTTCCAGCTGAGATATGCATTTTCAGTGATAATCTTCACGATTCTGCTGTTACAAGTGTGCAGAATCACCGCAATCGCTGTTTTCGTGCTTTTGAATGCGAAAAACACGTTTTCTGGTGTTTTCAGCACTCCACAGTGCGTTTGATATGCGCAAACTACGATATCTTCGGTATCGTTGTTGTTTCAAGCTGAGACATGCATTTTCAGTGATAATCTTCATGATTCTGCTGTTACAAGTGTGCAGAATCACCGACATCGCTGTTTTCGTGCTTTTGAATGCGAAAAACACGTTTTCTGGTGTTTTCAACACTCCACAGTGCGTTTAATATGCGGAAACTGCGATATCTTCGGTATCGTTGTTGTTTCCAGCTGAGATATGCACTTTCAGTGATAATCTTCACGACTCTGCTGTTACAAGTGTGCAGAATCACCGAAATCGCTGTTTTCGTGCTTTTGAATGCGAAAAACACGTTTTCTGGTGTTTTCAACACTCCACAGTGCGTTTGATATGCGGAAACTGCGATATCTTCGGTATCGTTGTTGTTTCCAGCTGAGATATGCACTTTCAGTGATAATCTTCACGATTCTGCTGTTACAAGTGTGCAGAATCACCGAAATCGCTGTTTTCGTGCTTTTGAATGCGAAAAACACGTATTCTGGTGTTTTCAACACTCCACAGTGCGTTTCATATGCGGAAACTGCCATATCTTCGGTATCGTTGTTGTTTCCAGCTGAGATATGCATTATCAGTGATAATCTTCATGATTCTGCTGTTACAAGTGTGCAGAATCTCCGAAATCGCTGTTTTCGTGCTTTTGAATGCGAAAAACACGTTTTCTGGTGTTTTCAACACTCCACAGTGCGTTTCATATGCGGAAACTGCCATATCTTCGGTATCGTTGTTGTTTCCAGCTGAGATATGCATTATCAGTGATAATCTTCATGATTCTGCTGTTACAAGTGTGCAGAATCACCGAAATCGCTGTTCTGGCGCTATTCAATGCGAAAAACACGTTTTCTGGTGTTTTCAGCACTCCACAGTGCGTTTGATATGCGGAAACTGCCATATCTTCGGTATCGTTGTTGTTTCCAGCTGAGATATGCATTTTCAGTGATAATCTTCACGATTCTGCTGTTACAAGTGTGCAGAATCACCGCAATCGCTGTTTTCGTGCTTTTGAATGCGAAAAACACGTTTTCTGGTGTTTTCAGCACTCCACAGTGCGTTTGATATGCGCAAACTACGATATCTTCGGTATCGTTGTTGTTTCAAGCTGAGACATGCATTTTCAGTGATAATCTTCATGATTCTGCTGTTACAAGTGTGCAGAATCACCGACATCGCTGTTTTCGTGCTTTTGAATGCGAAAAACACGTTTTTTGGTGTTTTCAACACTCCACAGTGCGTTTAATATGCGGAAACTGCGATATCTTCGGTATCGTTGTTGTTTCCAGCTGAGATATGCACTTTCAGTGATAATCTTCACGACTCTGCTGTTACAAGTGTGCAGAATCACCGAAATCGCTGTTTTCGTGCTTTTGAATGCGAAAAACACGTTTTCTGGTGTTTTCAACACTCCACAGTGCGTTTGATATGCGGAAACTGCGATATCTTCGGTATCGTTGTTGTTTCCAGCTGAGATATGCACTTTCAGTGATAATCTTCACGATTCTGCTGTTACAAGTGTGCAGAATCACCGAAATCGCTGTTTTCGTGCTTTTGAATGCGAAAAACACGTATTCTGGTGTTTTCAACACTCCACAGTGCGTTTCATATGCGGAAACTGCCATATCTTCGGTATCGTTGTTGTTTCCAGCTGAGATATGCATTATCAGTGATAATCTTCATGATTCTGCTGTTACAAGTGTGCAGAATCACCGAAATCGCTGTTTTCGTGCTTTTGAATGCGAAAAACACGTTTTCTGGTGTTTTCAACACTCCACAGTGCGTTTGATATGCGGAAACTGCGATATCTTCGGTATCGTTGTTGTTTCCAGCTGAGATACGCACTTTCAGTGATAATCTTCACGATTCTGCTGTTACAAGTGTGCAGAATCACCGAAAACGCTGTTTTCGTGCTTTTGAATGCGAAAAACACGTTTTCTGGTGTTTTCAGCACTCCACAGTGCGTTTGATATGCGGAAACTGCGATATCTTCGGTATCGCTGTTGTTTCCAGCTGAGATATGCACTTTCAGTGATAAACTCTCACGATTCTGCTGTTACAAGTGTGCAGAATCACCGAAATCGCTGTTCTCGCGCTATTCAATGCGAAAAACACGTTTTCTGGTGTTTCAGCACTCCACAGTGCGTTTGATATGCGGAAACTGCCATATCTTCGGTGTCGTTGTTGTTTCCAGCTGAGATATGCATTTTCAGTGATAATCTTCACGATTCTGCTGTTACAAGTGTGCAGAATCACCGAAATCGCTGTTCTCGCGCTATTCAATGCGAAAAACACGTTTTCTGGTGTTTCAGCAGTCCACAGTGCGTTTGATATGCGGAAACTGCCATATCTTCGGTGTCGTTGTTGTTTCCAGCTGAGATATGCATTTTCAGTGATAATCTTCACGATTCTGCTGTTACAAGTGTGCAGAATCACCGAAATCGCTGTTTTCGTGCCTTTGAATGCGAAAAACACGTTTTCTGGTGTTTTCAGCACTCCACAGTTCGTTTGATATGCGGAAACTGCCATATCTTCGGTATCGTTGTTGTTTCCAGCTGAGATATGCATTTTCAGTGATAATCTTCACGATTCTGCTGTTACAAGTGTGCAGAATCACCGAAATCGCTGTTTTCGTGCTTTTGAATGCGAAAAACACGTTTTCTGGTGTTTTCAGCACTCCACAGTGCGTTTGATATGCGCAAACTACGATATCTTCGGTATCGTTGTTGTTTCAAGCTGAGACATGCATTTTCAGTGATAATCTTCATGATTCTGCTGTTACAAGTGTGCAGAATCACCGAAATCGCTGTTTTCGTGCTTTTGAATGCGAAAAACACGTTTTCTGGTGTTTTCAACACTCCACAGTGCGTTTGATATGCGGAAACTGCGATATCTTCGGTATCGTTGTTGTTTCCAGCTGAGATATGCACTTTCAGTGATAATCTTCACGATTCTGCTGTTACAAGTGTGCAGAATCACCGAAATCGCTGTTTTCGTGCTTTTGAATGCGAAAAACACGTTTTCTGGTGTTTTCAGCACTCCACAGTGCGTTTGATATGCGGAAACTACGATATCTTCGGTATCGTTGTTGTTTCCAGCTGAGATATGCATTTTCAGTGATAATCTTCATGATTCTGCGGTTACAAGTGTGCAGAATCACCGAAATCGCTGCTTTCGTGCTTTTGAATGCGAAAAACACGTTTTCTGGTGTTTTCAACACTCCACAGTGCGTTTGATATGCGGAAACTGCGATATCTTCGGTATCGTTGTTGTTTCCAGCTGAGATACGCACTTTCAGTGATAATCTTCACGATTCTGCTGTTACAAGTGTGCAGAATCACCGAAAACGCTGTTTTCGTGCTTTTGAATGCGAAAAACACGTTTTCTGGTGTTTTCAGCACTCCACAGTGCGTTTGATATGCGGAAACTGCGATATCTTCGGTATCGCTGTTGTTTCCAGCTGAGATATGCACTTTCAGTGATAATCTCTCACGATTCTGCTGTTACAAGTGTGCAGAATCACCGAAATCGCTGTTTTCGTGCTTTTGAATGCGAAAAACACGTTTTCTGGTGTTTTCAGCACTCCACAGTGCGTTTGATATGCGCAAACTACGATATCTTCGGTATCGTTGTTGTTTCAAGCTGAGACATGCATTTTCAGTGATAATCTTCATGATTCTGCTGTTACAAGTGTGCAGAATCACCGAAATCGCTGTTTTCGTCCTTTTGAATGCGAAAAACACGTTTTCTGGTGTTTTCAGCACTCCACAGTGCGTTTGATATGCGGAAACTGCTATATCTTCGGTATCGTTGTTGTTTCCAGCTGAGATATGCACTTTCAGTGATAATCTTCACGATTCTGCCGTTACAAGTGTGCAGAATCACCGAAATCGCTGTTTTCGCGCTATTCAATGCGAAAAACACGTTTTCTGGTGTTTTCAGCACTCCACAGTGCGTTTGATATGCGGAAACTACGATATCTTCGGTATCGTTGTTGTTTCCAGCTGAGATATGCATTATCAGTGATAATCTTCATGATTCTGCTGTTACAAGTGTGCAGAATCACCGAAATCGCTGTTCTGGCGCTATTCAATGCGAAAAACACGTTTTCTGGTGTTTTCAGCACTCCACAGTGCGTTTGATATGCGGAAACTGCCATATCTTCGGTATCGTTGTTGTTTCCAGCTGAGACATGCATTTTCAGTGATAATCTTCATGATTCTGCTGTTACAAGTGTGCAGAATCACCGAAATCGCTGTTTTCGTGCTTTTGAATGCGAAAAACACGTTTTCTGGTGTTTTCAACACTCCACAGTGCGTTTGATATGCGGAAACTGCGATATCTTCGGTATCGTTGATGTTTCCAGCTGAGATATGCACTTTCAGTGATAATCTTCACGATTCTGCTGTTACAAGTGTGCAGAATCACCGAAATCGCTGTTTTCGTGCTTTTGAATGCGAAAAACACGTTTTCTGGTGTTTTCAACACTCCACAGTGCGTTTGATATGCGGAAACTGCGATATCTTCGGTATCGTTGTTGTTTCCAGCTGAGATATGCACTTTCAGTGATAATCTTCACGATTCTGCTGTTACAAGTGTGCAGAATCACCGAAATCGCTGTTTTCGTGCTTTTGAATGCGAAAAACACGTTTTCTGGTGTTTTCAACACTCCACAGTGCGTTTGATATGCGGAAACTGCGATATCTTCGGTATCGTTGTTGTTTCCAGCTGAGATATGCACTTTCAGTGATAATCTTCACGATTCTGCTGTTACAAGTGTGCAGAATCACCGAAATCGCTGTTTTCGTGCTTTTGAATGCGAAAAACACGTTTTCTGGTGTTTTCAACACTCCACAGTGCGTTTCATATGCGGAAACTGCCATATCTTCGGTATCGTTGTTGTTTCCAGCTGAGATATGCATTATCAGTGATAATCTTCATGATTCTGCTGTTACAAGTGTGCAGAATCACCGAAATCGCTGTTCTGGCGCTATTCAATGCGAAAAACACGTTTTCTGGTGTTTTCAGCACTCCACAGTGCGTTTGATATGCGGAAACTGCCATATCTTCGGTATCGTTGTTGTTTCCAGCTGAGATATGCATTTTCAGTGATAATCTTCACGATTCTGCTGTTACAAGTGTGCAGAATCACCGAAATCGCTGTTCTGGCGCTATTCAATGCGAAAAACACGTTTTCTGGTGTTTTCAGCACTCCACAGTGCGTTTGATATGCGGAAACTGCCATATCTTCGGTATCGTTGTTGTTTCCAGCTGAGATATGCATTTTCAGTGATAATCTTCACGATTCTGCTGTTACAAGTGTGCAGAATCACCGAAATCGCTGTTTTCGTGCTTTTGAATGCGAAAAACACGTTTTCTGGTGTTTTCAGCACTCCACAGTGCGTTTGATATGCGCAAACTACGATATCTTCGGTATCGTTGTTGTTTCAAGCTGAGACATGCATTTTCAGTGATAATCTTCATGATTCTGCTGTTACAAGTGTGCAGAATCACCGAAATCGCTGTTTTCGTGCTTTTGAATGCGAAAAACACGTTTTCTGGTGTTTTCAGCACTCCACAGTGCGTTTGATATGCGCAAACTACGATATCTTCGGTATCGTTGTTGTTTCCAGCTGAGATATGCATTTTCAGTGATAATCTTCATGATTCTGCTGTTACAAGTGTGCACAATCACCGAAATCGCTGCTTTCGTGCTTTTGAATGCGAAAAACACGTTTTCTGGTGTTTTCAACACTCCACAGTGCGTTTGATATGCGGAAACTGCGATATCTTCGGTATCGTTGTTGTTTCCAGCTGAGATACGCACTTTCAGTGATAATCTTCACGATTCTGCTGTTACAAGTGTGCAGAATCACCGAAAACGCTGTTTTCGTGCTTTTGAATGCGAAAAACACGTT
This sequence comes from Anthophora plumipes, assembly GCA_951804975.1. Lineage (NCBI taxonomy): Eukaryota > Metazoa > Arthropoda > Insecta > Hymenoptera > Apidae > Anthophora > Anthophora plumipes. Next base: position 7,441,801 of record CATORF010000206.1, on the reverse strand, counting down.
TTCTGGTGTTTTCAGCACTCCACAGTGCGTTTGATATGCGGAAACTGCGATATCTTCGGTATCGCTATTGTTTCCAGCTGAGATATGCACTTTCAGTGATAATCTCTCACGATTCTGCTGTTACAAGTGTGCAGAATCACCGAAATCGCTGTTCTCGCGCTATTCAATGCGAAAAACACGTTTTCTGGTGTTTTCAGCACTCCACAGTTCGTTTGATATGCGGAAACTGCGATATCTTCGGTATCGTTGTTGTTTCCAGCTGAGATATGCATTATCAGTGATAATCTTCATGATTCTGCTGTTACAAGTGTGCAGAATCACCGAAATCGCTGTTCTCGCGCTATTCAATGCGAAAAACACGTTTTCTGGTGTTTTCAGCACTCCACAGTTCGTTTGATATGCGGAAACTGCGATATCTTTGGTATCGTAGTTGTTTCCAGCTGAGATATGCATTATCAGTGATAATCTTCATGATTCTGCTGTTACAAGTGTGCAGAATCACCGAAATCGCTGTTTTCGCTCTATTCAATGCGAAAAACACGTTTTCTGGTGTTTTCAGCACTCCACAGTGCGTTTCATATGCGGAAACTGCCATATCTTCGGTATCGTTGTTGTTTCCAGCTGAGATATGCATTTTCTGTGATAATCTTCACGATTCTGCTGTTACAAGTGTGCAGAATCTCCGAAATCGCTGTTTTCGTGCTTTTGAATGCGAAAAACACGTTTTCTGGTGTTTTCAGCACTCCACAGTGCGTTTGATATGCGGAAACTGCCATATCTTCGGTGTCGTTGTTGTTTCCAGCTGAGATATGCATTTTCAGTGATAATCTTCACGATTCTGCTGTTACAAGTGTGCAGAATCACCGAAATCGCTGTTTTCGTGCCTTTGAATGCGAAAAACACGTTTTCTGGTGTTTTCAGCACTCCACAGTTCGTTTGATATGCGGAAACTGCGATATCTTCGGTATCGTAGTTGTTTCCAGCTGAGATATGCATTATCAGTGATAATCTTCATGATTCTGCTGTTACAAGTGTGCAGAATCACCGAAATCGCTGTTTTCGTGCTTTTGAATGCGAAAAACACGTTTTCTAGTGTTTTCAACACTCCACAGTGCGTTTCATATGCGGAAACTGCGATATCTTCGGTATCGTTGTTGTTTCCAGCTGAGATACGCACTTTCAGTGATAATCTTCACGATTCTGCTGTTACAAGTGTGCAGAATCACCGAAAACGCTGTTTTCGTGCTTTTGAATGCGAAAAACACGTTTTCTGGTGTTTTCAGCACTCCACAGTGCGTTTGATATGCGGAAACTGCGATATCTTCGGTATCGCTATTGTTTCCAGCTGAGATATGCACTTTCAGTGATAATCTCTCACGATTCTGCTGTTACAAGTGTGCAGAATCACCGAAATCGCTGTTCTCGCGCTATTCAATGCGAAAAACACGTTTTCTGGTGTTTTCAGCACTCCACAGTTCGTTTGATATGCGGAAACTGCGATATCTTCGGTATCGTTGTTGTTTCCAGCTGAGATATGCATTATCAGTGATAATCTTCATGATTCTGCTGTTACAAGTGTGCAGAATCACCGAAATCGCTGTTTTCGCTCTATTCAATGCGAAAAACACGTTTTCTGGTGTTTTCAGCACTCCACAGTGCGTTTCATATGCGGAAACTGCCATATCTTCGGTATCGTTGTTGTTTCCAGCTGAGATATGCATTTTCTGTGATAATCTTCACGATTCTGCTGTTACAAGTGTGCAGAATCTCCGAAATCGCTGTTTTCGTGCTTTTGAATGCGAAAAACACGTTTTCTGGTGTTTTCAGCACTCCACAGTGCGTTTGATATGCGGAAACTGCCATATCTTCGGTGTCGTTGTTGTTTCCAGCTGAGATATGCATTTTCAGTGATAATCTTCACGATTCTGCTGTTACAAGTGTGCAGAATCACCGAAATCGCTGTTTTCGTGCCTTTGAATGCGAAAAACACGTTTTCTGGTGTTTTCAGCACTCCACAGTTCGTTTGATATGCGGAAACTGCGATATCTTCGGTATCGTAGTTGTTTCCAGCTGAGATATGCATTATCAGTGATAATCTTCATGATTCTGCTGTTACAAGTGTGCAGAATCACCGAAATCGCTGTTTTCGTGCTTTTGAATGCGAAAAACACGTTTTCTGGTGTTTTCAGCACTCCACAGTGCGTTTGATATGCGCAAACTACGATATCTTCGGTATCGTTGTTGTTTCCAGCTGAGATATGCATTTTCAGTGATAATCTTCATGATTCTGCTGTGTTACGTCTAGCGACGTTGGACTTAGACACTTACCTGTGACAGTGAGAGTGAGAAGCAACGAACGCTATTAGCATGTAAGATAGCGTAGAACATTCTAGAATATTAAGATAGCAAGTAAGCACGTAACCAATAACCTTAAGACCGCATTAACCACAACATAGATATTAAGCACTACCATATCCTATTACCGACATACGCTCTCACGACACATTTTTATCTATAAACACATTCCTTCATTATCTCCAGACTAAACCTCGACTATCGACATCCGCTCTCACGACCAACTCTTATCTATAAACACATTCCTCCAATATCTCCAGACGAAACGTCAACTACCGACATCCGCTCTCACGACCAACTCCTTATCTTATCTCATAAACACCAGATCCTGTAACATACGAATTCCTCTCCTATCTTATAAACATCCTCCTCGACTCCAACTCCTTATCTTATCGCATAAACACCGGATCCAGTAACATACGAATTCTTCTCCTATCTTATAAACATCCACCTACCTAATCTACCCCGGTCTCACGCTCCTCATATCTTATCTCCATACTCCACTAGTATAAAACAAGCAAGCGCCCAGACCTCAAAGACAGTTCCACTCCGGAACTCCCGGAGTGTACATCGCGTTTCTACATCAAGTGTTTCTATTTCCAAGCGTTACTATTTCTAAGTGTTTCTATTTCCAAGCGTTACTATTTCTAAGTGTTTCTATTTCTAAGCGTTACTATTTCTAAGTGTTTCTATATCCAAGTGTTACTATTTCATTGTATTCCTATATCTTATATTATATTACTATTACCATATTCAATTGTATTCCATATCTTATATAACCTACATCGTGAAGTATATTAAATAGATTATTCATATTATAATTCCATATTCACTTATTATAACCATTTATCAAAGTGCGCGATTCACATACCAACTGCTACGCTATTATCATCCAGCCTGCAGTTAACAAGGAGTCTAGGTAAGTACCATTTACAATCGACTGAATTAGCGAAAGTCCCCGTTAGACGCAGACGTACGCGCTGCGTGAACGCAAAGAACAGTATATTATTGTGCTCCGTCTCGATTTTGCCAAAATAGCGCGATCCGGGACGTAACAGCTGTTACAAGTGTGCAGAATCACCGAAATCGCTGCTTTCGTGCTTTTGAATGCGAAAAACACGTTTTCTGGTGTTTTCAACACTCCACAGTGCGTTTGATATGCGGAAACTGCGATATCTTCGGTATCGTTGTTGTTTCCAGCTGAGATACGCACTTTCAGTGATAATCTTCACGATTCTGCTGTTACAAGTGTGCAGAATCACCGAAAACGCTGTTTTCGTGCTTTTGAATGCGAAAAACACGTTTTCTGGTGTTTTCAGCACTCCACAGTGCGTTTGATATGCGGAAACTGCGATATCTTCGGTATCGCTATTGTTTCCAGCTGAGATATGCACTTTCAGTGATAATCTCTCACGATTCTGCTGTTACAAGTGTGCAGAATCACCGAAATCGCTGTTCTCGCGCTATTCAATGCGAAAAACACGTTTTCTGGTGTTTTCAGCACTCCACAGTTCGTTTGATATGCGGAAACTGCGATATCTTCGGTATCGTTGTTGTTTCCAGCTGAGATATGCATTATCAGTGATAATCTTCATGATTCTGCTGTTACAAGTGTGCAGAATCACCGAAATCGCTGTTCTCGCGCTATTCAATGCGAAAAACACGTTTTCTGGTGTTTTCAGCACTCCACAGTGCGTTTGATATGCGGAAACTGCCATATCTTCGGTATCGTTGTTGTTTCCAGCTGAGAGATGCATTTTCAGTGATAATCTTCACGATTCTGCTGTTACAAGTGTGCAGAATCTCCGAAATCGCTGTTTTCGTGCCTTTGAATGCGAAAAACACGTTTTCTGGTGTTTTCAGCACTCCACAGTTCGTTTGATATGCGGAAACTGCGATATCTTCGGTATCGTAGTTGTTTCCAGCTGAGATATGCATTATCAGTGATAATCTTCATGATTCTGCTGTTACAAGTGTGCAGAATCACCGAAATCGCTGTTTTCGCTCTATTCAATGCGAAAAACACGTTTTCTGGTGTTTTCAGCACTCCACAGTGCGTTTGATATGCGGAAACTGCCATATCTTCGGTATCGTTGTTGTTTCCAGCTGAGATATGCATTTTCTGTGATAATCTTCACGATTCTGCTGTTACAAGTGTGCAGAATCTCCGAAATCGCTGTTTTCGTGCTTTTGAATGCGAAAAACACGTTTTCTGGTGTTTTCAGCACTCCACAGTGCGTTTGATATGCGGAAACTGCCATATCTTCGGTGTCGTTGTTGTTTCCAGCTGAGATATGCATTTTCAGTGATAATCTTCACGATTCTGCTGTTACAAGTGTGCAGAATCACCGAAATCGCTGTTTTCGTGCCTTTGAATGCGAAAAACACGTTTTCTGGTGTTTTCAGCACTCCACAGTTCGTTTGATATGCGGAAACTGCGATATCTTCGGTATCGTAGTTGTTTCCAGCTGAGATATGCATTATCAGTGATAATCTTCATGATTCTGCTGTTACAAGTGTGCAGAATCACCGAAATCGCTGTTTTCGCTCTATTCAATGCGAAAAACACGTTTTCTGGTGTTTTCAGCACTCCACAGTGCGTTTGATATGCGGAAACTGCCATATCTTCGGTATCGTTGTTGTTTCCAGCTGAGATATGCATTTTCTGTGATAATCTTCACGATTCTGCTGTTACAAGTGTGCAGAATCACCGAAATCGCTGTTTTCGTGCTTTTGAATGCGAAAAACACGTTTTCTGGTGTTTTCAGCACTCCACAGTGCGTTTGATATGCGCAAACTACGATATCTTCGGTATCGTTGTTGTTTCAAGCTGAGACATGCATTTTCAGTGATAATCTTCATAATTCTGCTGTTACAAGTGTGCAGAATCACCGAAATCGCTGTTTTCGTGCTTTTGAATGCGAAAAACACGTTTTCTGGTGTTTTCAACACTCCACAGTGCGTTTGATATGCGGAAACTGCGATATTTTCGGTATCGTTGTTGTTTCCAGCTGAGATATGCACTTTCAGTGATAATCTTCACGATTCTGCTGTTACAAGTGTGCAGAATCACCGAAATCGCTGTTTTCGTGCTTTTGAATGCGAAAAACACGTTTTCTGGTGTTTTCAGCACTCCACAGTGCGTTTGATATGCGGAAACTACGATATCTTCGGTATCGTTGTTGTTTCCAGCTGAGATATGCATTTTCAGTGATAATCTTCATGATTCTGCTGTTACAAGTGTGCAGAATCACCGAAATCGCTGCTTTCGTGCTTTTGAATGCGAAAAACACGTTTTCTGGTGTTTTCAACACTCCACAGTGCGTTTGATATGCGGAAACTGCGATATCTTCGGTATCGTTGTTGTTTCCAGCTGAGATACGCACTTTCAGTGATAATCTTCACGATTCTGCTGTTACAAGTGTGCAGAATCACCGAAAACGCTGTTTTCGTGCTTTTGAATGCGAAAAACACGTTTTCTGGTGTTTTCAGCACTCCACAGTGCGTTTGATATGCGGAAACTGCGATATCTTCGGTATCGCTGTTGTTTCCAGCTGAGATATGCACTTTCAGTGATAATCTCTCACGATTCTGCTGTTACAAGTGTGCAGAATCACCGAAATCGCTGTTCTCGCGCTATTCAATGCGAAAAACACGTTTTCTGGTGTTTTCAGCACTCCACAGTGCGTTTGATATGCGGAAACTGCCATATCTTCGGTGTCGTTGTTGTTTCCAGCTGAGATATGCATTTTCAGTGATAATCTTCACGATTCTGCTGTTACAAGTGTGCAGAATCACCGAAATCGCTGTTTTCGTGCTTTTGAATGCGAAAAACACGTTTTCTGGTGTTTTCAACACTCCACAGTGCGTTTGATATGCGGAAACTGCGATATCTTCGGTATCGTTGTTGTTTCCAGCTGAGATATGCACTTTCAGTGATAATCTTCACGATTCTGCTGTTACAAGTGTGCAGAATCACCGAAATCGCTGTTTTCGTGCTTTTGAATGCGAAAAACACGTTTTCTGGTGTTTTCAGCACTCCACAGTGCGTTTGATATGCGGAAACTACGATATCTTCGGTATCGTTGTTGTTTCCAGCTGAGATATGCATTTTCAGTGATAATCTTCATGATTCTGCGGTTACAAGTGTGTAGAATCACCGAAATCGCTGCTTTCGTGCTTTTGAATGCGAAAAACACGTTTTCTGGTGTTTTCAACACTCCACAGTGCGTTTGATATGCGGAAACTGCGATATCTTCGGTATCGTTGTTGTTTCCAGCTGAGATACGCACTTTCAGTGATAATCTTCACGATTCTGCTGTTACAAGTGTGCAGAATCACCGAAATCGCTGTTTTCGTGCTTTTGAATGCGAAAAACACGTTTTCTGGTGTTTTCAGCACTCCACAGTGCGTTTGATATGCGGAAACTGCTATATCTTCGGTATCGTTGTTGTTTCCAGCTGAGATATGCACTTTCAGTGATAATCTTCACGATTCTGCCGTTACAAGTGTGCAGAATCACCGAAATCGCTGTTTTCGCGCTATTCAATGCGAAAAACACGTTTTCTGGTGTTTTCAGCACTCCACAGTGCGTTTGATATGCGGAAACTACGATATCTTCGGTATCGTTGTTGTTTCCAGCTGAGATATGCATTATCAGTGATAATCTTCATGATTCTGCTGTTACAAGTGTGCAGAATCACCGAAATCGCTGTTCTGGCGCTATTCAATGCGAAAAACACGTTTTCTGGTGTTTTCAGCACTCCACAGTGCGTTTGATATGCGGAAACTGCGATATCTTCGGTATCGCTGTTGTTTCCAGCTGAGATATGCATTTTCTGTGATAATCTTCACGATTCTGCTGTTACAAGTGTGCAGAATCACCGAAATCGCTGTTTTCGTGCTTTTGAATGCGAAAAACACGTTTTCTGGTGTTTTCAACACTCCACAGTGCGTTTGATATGCGGAAACTGCGATATCTTCGGTATCGTTGTTGTTTCCAGCTGAGATATGCACTTTCAGTGATAATCTTCACGATTCTGCTGTTACAAGTGTGCAGAATCACCGAAATCGCTGTTTTCGTGCTTTTGAATGCGAAAAACACGTTTTCTGGTGTTTTCAGCACTCCACAGTGCGTTTGATATGCGGAAACTACGATATCTTCGGTATCGTTGTTGTTTCCAGCTGAGATATGCATTTTCAGTGATAATCTTCATGATTCTGCTGTTACAAGTGTGCAGAATCACCGAAATCGCTGCTTTCGTGCTTTTGAATGCGAAAAACACGTTTTCTGGTGTTTTCAACACTCCACAGTGCGTTTGATATGCGGAAACTGCGATATCTTCGGTATCGTTGTTGTTTCCAGCTGAGATACGCACTTTCAGTGATAATCTTCACGATTCTGCTGTTACAAGTGTGCAGAATCACCGAAAACGCTGTTTTCGTGCTTTTGAATGCGAAAAACACGTTTTCTGGTGTTTTCAGCACTCCACAGTGCGTTTGATATGCGGAAACTGCGATATCTTCGGTATCGCTGTTGTTTCCAGCTGAGATATGCACTTTCAGTGATAATCTCTCACGATTCTGCTGTTACAAGTGTGCAGAATCACCGAAATCGCTGTTCTCGCGCTATTCAATGCGAAAAACACGTTTTCTGGTGTTTTCAGCACTCCACAGTGCGTTTGATATGCGGAAACTGCCATATCTTCGGTGTCGTTGTTGTTTCCAGCTGAGATATGCATTTTCAGTGATAATCTTCACGATTCTGCTGTTACAAGTGTGCAGAATCACCGAAATCGCTGTTTTCGTGCTTTTGAATGCGAAAAACACGTTTTCTGGTGTTTTCAACACTCCACAGTGCGTTTGATATGCGGAAACTGCGATATCTTCGGTATCGTTGTTGTTTCCAGCTGAGATATGCACTTTCAGTGATAATCTTCACGATTCTGCTGTTACAAGTGTGCAGAATCACCGAAATCGCTGTTTTCGTGCTTTTGAATGCGAAAAACACGTTTTCTGGTGTTTTCAGCACTCCACAGTGCGTTTGATATGCGGAAACTACGATATCTTCGGTATCGTTGTTGTTTCCAGCTGAGATATGCATTTTCAGTGATAATCTTCATGATTCTGCGGTTACAAGTGTGCAGAATCACCGAAATCGCTGCTTTCGTGCTTTTGAATGCGAAAAACACGTTTTCTGGTGTTTTCAACACTCCACAGTGCGTTTGATATGCGGAAACTGCGATATCTTCGGTATCGTTGTTGTTTCCAGCTGAGATACGCACTTTCAGTGATAATCTTCACGATTCTGCTGTTACAAGTGTGCAGAATCACCGAAATCGCTGTTTTCGTGCTTTTGAATGCGAAAAACACGTTTTCTGGTGTTTTCAGCACTCCACAGTGCGTTTGATATGCGGAAACTGCTATATCTTCGGTATCGTTGTTGTTTCCAGCTGAGATATGCACTTTCAGTGATAATCTTCACGATTCTGCCGTTACAAGTGTGCAGAATCACCGAAATCGCTGTTTTCGCGCTATTCAATGCGAAAAACACGTTTTCTGGTGTTTTCAGCACTCCACAGTGCGTTTGATATGCGGAAACTACGATATCTTCGGTATCGTTGTTGTTTCCAGCTGAGATATGCATTATCAGTGATAATCTTCATGATTCTGCTGTTACAAGTGTGCAGAATCACCGAAATCGCTGTTCTGGCGCTATTCAATGCGAAAAACACGTTTTCTGGTGTTTTCAGCACTCCACAGTGCGTTTGATATGCGGAAACTGCCATATCTTCGGTATCGTTGTTGTTTCCAGCTGAGATATGCATTTTCTGTGATAATCTTCACGATTCTGCTGTTACAAGTGTGCAGAATCACCGAAATCGCTGTTTTCGTGCTTTTGAATGCGAAAAACACGTTTTCTGGTGTTTTCAACACTCCACAGTGCGTTTCATATGCGGAAACTGCCATATCTTCGGTATCGTTGTTGTTTCCAGCTGAGATATGCATTATCAGTGATAATCTTCATGATTCTGCTGTTACAAGTGTGCAGAATCACCGAAATCGCTGTTCTGGCGCTATTCAATGCGAAAAACACGTTTTCTGGTGTTTTCAGCACTCCACAGTGCGTTTGATATGCGGAAACTGCCATATCTTCGGTATCGTTGTTGTTTCCAGCTGAGATATGCATTTTCAGTGATAATCTTCACGATTCTGCTGTTACAAGTGTGCAGAATCACCGAAATCGCTGTTTTCGTGCTTTTGAATGCGAAAAACACGTTTTCTGGTGTTTTCAGCACTCCACAGTGCGTTTGATATGCGCAAACTACGATATCTTCGGTATCGTTGTTGTTTCCAGCTGAGATATGCATTTTCAGTGATAATCTTCATGATTCTGCTGTTACAAGTGTGCAGAATCACCGAAATCGCTGCTTTCGTGCTTTTGAATGCGAAAAACACGTTTTCTGGTGTTTTCAACACTCCACAGTGCGTTTGATATGCGGAAACTGCGATATCTTCGGTATCGTTGTTGTTTCCAGCTGAGATACGCACTTTCAGTGATAATCTTCACGATTCTGCTGTTACAAGTGTGCAGAATCACCGAAAACGCTGTTTTCGTGCTTTTGAATGCGAAAAACACGTTTTCTGGTGTTTTCAGCACTCCACAGTGCGTTTGATATGCGGAAACTGCGATATCTTCGGTATCGCTATTGTTTCCAGCTGAGATATGCACTTTCAGTGATAATCTCTCACGATTCTGCTGTTACAAGTGTGCAGAATCACCGAAATCGCTGTTCTGGCGCTATTCAATGCGAAAAACACGTTTTCTGGTGTTTTCAGCACTCCACAGTGCGTTTGATATGCGGAAACTGCCATATCTTCGGTATCGTTGTTGTTTCCAGCTGAGATATGCACTTTCAGTGATAATCTTCACGATTCTGCCGTTACAAGTGTGCAGAATCACCGAAATCGCTGTTTTCGCGCTATTCAATGCGAAAAACACGTTTTCTGGTGTTTTCAGCACTCCACAGTGCGTTTGATATGCGGAAACTACGATATCTTCGGTATTGTTGTTGTTTCCAGCTGAGATATGCACTTTCAGTGATAATCTTCACGATTCTGCTGTTACAAGTGTGCAGAATCTCCGAAATCGCTGTTTTCGTGCTTTTGAATGCGAAAAACACGTTTTCTGGTGTTTTCAGCACTCCACAGTGCGTTTGATATGCGGAAACTGCCATATCTTCGGTGTCGTTGTTGTTTCCAGCTGAGATATGCATTTTCAGTGATAATCTTCACGATTCTGCTGTTACAAGTGTGCAGAATCACCGAAATCGCTGTTTTCGTGCCTTTGAATGCGAAAAACACGTTTTCTGGTGTTTTCAGCACTCCACAGTTCGTTTGATATGCGGAAACTGCGATATCTTCGGTATCGTAGTTGTTTCCAGCTGAGATATGCATTATCAGTGATAATCTTCATGATTCTGCTGTTACAAGTGTGCAGAATCACCGAAATCGCTGTTTTCGCTCTATTCAATGCGAAAAACACGTTTTCTGGTGTTTTCAACACTCCACAGTGCGTTTGATATGCGGAAACTGCGATATCTTCGGTATCGTTGTTGTTTCCAGCTGAGATATGCACTTTCAGTGATAATCTTCACGATTCTGCTGTTACAAGTGTGCAGAATCACCGAAATCGCTGTTTTCGTGCTTTTGAATGCGAAAAACACGTTTTCTGGTGTTTTCAGCACTCCACAGTGCGTTTGATATGCGGAAACTACGATATCTTCGGTATCGTTGTTGTTTCCAGCTGAGATATGCATTTTCAGTGATAATCTTCATGATTCTGCGGTTACAAGTGTGCAGAATCACCGAAATCGCTGCTTTCGTGCTTTTGAATGCGAAAAACACGTTTTCTGGTGTTTTCAACACTCCACAGTGCGTTTGATATGCGGAAACTGCGATATCTTCGGTATCGTTGTTGTTTCCAGCTGAGATACGCACTTTCAGTGATAATCTTCACGATTCTGCTGTTACAAGTGTGCAGAATCACCGAAATCGCTGTTTTCGTGCTTTTGAATGCGAAAAACACGTTTTCTGGTGTTTTCAGCACTCCACAGTGCGTTTGATATGCGGAAACTGCTATATCTTCGGTATCGTTGTTGTTTCCAGCTGAGATATGCACTTTCAGTGATAATCTTCACGATTCTGCCGTTACAAGTGTGCAGAATCACCGAAATCGCTGTTTTCGCGCTATTCAATGCGAAAAACACGTTTTCTGGTGTTTTCAGCACTCCACAGTGCGTTTGATATGCGGAAACTACGATATCTTCGGTATCGTTGTTGTTTCCAGCTGAGATATGCATTATCAGTGATAATCTTCATGATTCTGCTGTTACAAGTGTGCAGAATCACCGAAATCGCTGTTCTGGCGCTATTCAATGCGAAAAACACGTTTTCTGGTGTTTTCAGCACTCCACAGTGCGTTTGATATGCGGAAACTGCCATATCTTCGGTATCGTTGTTGTTTCCAGCTGAGATATGCATTTTCTGTGATAATCTTCACGATTCTGCTGTTACAAGTGTGCAGAATCACCGAAATCGCTGTTTTCGTGCTTTTGAATGCGAAAAACACGTTTTCTGGTGTTTTCAACACTCCACAGTGCGTTTCATATGCGGAAACTGCCATATCTTCGGTATCGTTGTTGTTTCCAGCTGAGATATGCATTATCAGTGATAATCTTCATGATTCTGCTGTTACAAGTGTGCAGAATCACCGAAATCGCTGTTCTGGCGCTATTCAATGCGAAAAACACGTTTTCTGGTGTTTTCAGCACTCCACAGTGCGTTTGATATGCGGAAACTGCCATATCTTCGGTATCGTTGTTGTTTCCAGCTGAGATATGCATTTTCAGTGATAATCTTCACGATTCTGCTGTTACAAGTGTGCAGAATCACCGAAATCGCTGTTTTCGTGCTTTTGAATGCGAAAAACACGTTTTCTGGTGTTTTCAGCACTCCACAGTGCGTTTGATATGCGCAAACTACGATATCTTCGGTATCGTTGTTGTTTCCAGCTGAGATATGCATTTTCAGTGATAATCTTCATGATTCTGCTGTTACAAGTGTGCAGAATCACCGAAATCGCTGCTTTCGTGCTTTTGAATGCGAAAAACACGTTTTCTGGTGTTTTCAACACTCCACAGTGCGTTTGATATGCGGAAACTGCGATATCTTCGGTATCGTTGTTGTTTCCAGCTGAGATACGCACTTTCAGTGATAATCTTCACGATTCTGCTGTTACAAGTGTGCAGAATCACCGAAAACGCTGTTTTCGTGCTTTTGAATGCGAAAAACACGTTTTCTGGTGTTTTCAGCACTCCACAGTGCGTTTGATATGCGGAAACTGCGATATCTTCGGTATCGCTATTGTTTCCAGCTGAGATATGCACTTTCAGTGATAATCTCTCACGATTCTGCTGTTACAAGTGTGCAGAATCACCGAAATCGCTGTTCTCGCGCTATTCAATGCGAAAAACACGTTTTCTGGTGTTTTCAGCACTCCACAGTTCGTTTGATATGCGGAAACTGCGATATCTTCGGTATCGTTGTTGTTTCCAGCTGAGATATGCATTATCAGTGATAATCTTCATGATTCTGCTGTTACAAGTGTGCAGAATCACCGAAATCGCTGTTCTCGCGCTATTCAATGCGAAAAACACGTTTTCTGGTGTTTTCAGCACTCCACAGTGCGTTTGATATGCGGAAACTGCCATATCTTCGGTATCGTTGTTGTTTCCAGCTGAGAGATGCATTTTCAGTGATAATCTTCACGATTCTGCTGTTACAAGTGTGCAGAATCACCGAAATCGCTGTTTTCGTGCTTTTGAATGCGAAAAACACGTTTTCTGGTGTTTTCAGCACTCCACAGTGCGTTTGATATGCGGAAACTGCCATATCTTCGGTATCGTTGTTGTTTCCAGCTGAGAGATGCATTTTCAGTGATAATCTTCACGATTCTGCTGTTACAAGTGTGCAGAATCACCGAAATCGCTGTTTTCGTGCTTTTGAATGCGAAAAACACGTTTTCTGGTGTTTTCAGCACTCCACAGTGCGTTTGATATGCGGAAACTGCTATATCTTCGGTATCGTTGTTGTTTCCAGCTGAGATATGCACTTTCAGTGATAATCTTCACGATTCTGCCGTTACAAGTGTGCAGAATCACCGAAATCGCTGTTTTCGCGCTATTCAATGCGAAAAACACGTTTTCTGGTGTTTTCAGCACTCCACAGTGCGTTTGATATGCGGAAACTATGATATCTTCGGTATCGTTGTTGTTTCCAGCTGAGATATGCACTTTCAGTGATAATCTTCACGATTCTGCTGTTACAAGTGTGCAGAATCTCCGAAATCGCTGTTTTCGTGCTTTTGAATGCGAAAAACACGTTTTCTGGTGTTTTCAGCACTCCACAGTGCGTTTGATATGCGGAAACTGCCATATCTTCGGTGTCGTTGTTGTTTCCAGCTGAGATATGCATTTTCAGTGATAATCTTCACGATTCTGCTGTTACAAGTGTGCAGAATCACCGAAATCGCTGTTTTCGTGCCTTTGAATGCGAAAAACACGTTTTCTGGTGTTTTCAACACTCCACAGTTCGTTTGATATGCGGAAACTGCGATATCTTCGGTATCGTAGTTGTTTCCAGCTGAGATATGCATTATCAGTGATAATCTTCATGATTCTGCTGTTACAAGTGTGCAGAATCACCGAAATCGCTGTTTTCGCTCTATTCAATGCGAAAAACACGTTTTCTGGTGTTTTCAGCACTCCACAGTGCGTTTGATATGCGGAAACTGCCATATCTTCGGTATCGTTGTAGTTTCCAGCTGAGAGATGCATTTTCAGTGATAATCTTCACGATTCTGCTGTTACAAGTGTGCAGAATAACCGAAATCGCTGTTTTCGTGCTTTTGAATGCGAAAAACACGTTTTCTGGTGTTTTCAGCACTCCACAGTGCGTTTGATATGCGGAAACTGCTATATCTTCGGTATCGTTGTTGCTTCCAGCTGAGATATGCACTTTCAGTGATAATCTTCACGATTCTGCCGTTACAAGTGTGCAGAATCACCGAAATCGCTGTTTTCGCGCTATTCAATGCGAAAAACACGTTTTCTGGTGTTTTCAGCACTCCACAGTGCGTTTGATATGCGGAAACTACGATATCTTCGGTATCGTTGTTGTTTCCAGCTGAGATATGCATTATCAGTGATAATCTTCATGATTCTGCTGTTACAAGTGTGCAGAATCACCGAAATCGCTGTTCTGGCGCTATTCAATGCGAAAAACACGTTTTCTGGTGTTTTCAGCACTCCACAGTGCGTTTGATATGCGGAAACTGCCATATCTTCGGTATCGTTGTTGTTTCCAGCTGAGATATGCATTTTCAGTGATAATCTTCACGATTCTGCTGTTACAAGTGTGCAGAATCACCGAAATCGCTGTTTTCGTGCTTTTGAATGCGAAAAACACGTTTTCTGGTGTTTTCAGCACTCCACAGTGCGTTTGATATGCGCAAACTACGATATCTTCGGTATCGTTGTTGTTTCAAGCTGAGACATGCATTTTCAGTGATAATCTTCATGATTCTGCTGTTACAAGTGTGCAGAATCACCGAAATCGCTGTTTTCGTGCTTTTGAATGCGAAAAACACGTTTTCTGGTGTTTTCAACACTCCACAGTGCGTTTGATATGCGGAAACTGCGATATCTTCGGTATCGTTGTTGTTTCCAGCTGAGATATGCACTTTCAGTGATAATCTTCACGATTCTGCTGTTACAAGTGTGCAGAATCACCGAAATCGCTGTTTTCGTGCTTTTGAATGCGAAAAACACGTTTTCTGGTGTTTTCAACACTCCACAGTGCGTTTCATATGCGGAAACTGCCATATCTTCGGTATCGTTGTTGTTTCCAGCTGAGATATGCATTATCAGTGATAATCTTCATGATTCTGCTGTTACAAGTGTGCAGAATCACCGAAATCGCTGTTCTGGCGCTATTCAATGCGAAAAACACGGTTTCTGGTGTTTTCAACACTCCACAGTGCGTTTCATATGCGGAAACTGCCATATCTTCGGTATCGTTGTTGTTTCCAGCTGAGATATGCATTATCAGTGATAATCTTCATGATTCTGCTGTTACAAGTGTGCAGAATCACCGAAATCGCTGTTCTGGCGCTATTCAATGCGAAAAACACGTTTTCTGGTGTTTTCAGCACTCCACAGTGCGTTTGATATGCGGAAACTGCCATATCTTCGGTATCGTTGTTGCTTCCAGCTGAGATATGCATTTTCAGTGATAATCTTCACGATTCTGCTGTTACAAGTGTGCAGAATCACCGAAATCGCTGTTTTCGTGCTTTTGAATGCGAAAAACACGTTTTCTGGTGTTTTCAACACTCCACAGTGCGTTTCATATGCGGAAACTGCCATATCTTCGGTATCGTTGTTGTTTCCAGCTGAGATATGCATTATCAGTGATAATCTTCATGATTCTGCTGTTACAAGTGTGCAGAATCACCGAAATCGCTGTTCTGGCGCTATTCAATGCGAAAAACACGGTTTCTGGTGTTTTCAACACTCCACAGTGCGTTTCATATGCGGAAACTGCCATATCTTCGGTATCGTTGTTGTTTCCAGCTGAGATATGCATTATCAGTGATAATCTTCATGATTCTGCTGTTACAAGTGTGCAGAATCACCGAAATCGCTGTTCTGGCGCTATTCAATGCGAAAAACACGTTTTCTGGTGTTTTCAGCACTCCACAGTGCGTTTGATATGCGGAAACTGCCATATCTTCGGTATCGTTGTTGTTTCCAGCTGAGATATGCATTTTCAGTGATAATCTTCACGATTCTGCTGTTACAAGTGTGCAGAATCACCGAAATCGCTGTTTTCGTGCTTTTGAATGCGAAAAACACGTTTTCTGGTGTTTTCAGCACTCCACAGTGCGTTTGATATGCGCAAACTACGATATCTTCGGTATCGTTGTTGTTTCAAGCTGAGACATGCATTTTCAGTGATAATCTTCATGATTCTGCTGTTACAAGTGTGCAGAATCACCGAAATCGCTGTTTTCGTGCTTTTGAATGCGAAAAACACGTTTTCTGGTGTTTTCAACACTCCACAGTGCGTTTGATATGCGGAAACTGCGATATCTTCGGTATCGTTGTTGTTTCCAGCTGAGATTTGCACTTTCAGTGATAATCTTCACGATTCTGCTGTTACAAGTGTGCAGAATCACCGAAATCGCTGTTCTGGCGCTATTCAATGCGAAAAACACGTTTTCTGGTGTTTTCAGCACTCCACAGTGCGTTTGATATGCGGAAACTGCCATATCTTCGGTATCGTTGTTGTTTCCAGCTGAGATATGCATTTTCAGTGATAATCTTCACGATTCTGCTGTTACAAGTGTGCAGAATCACCGAAATCGCTGTTTTCGTGCTTTTGAATGCGAAAAACACGTTTTCTGGTGTTTTCACCACTCCACAGTGCGTTTGATATGCGCAAACTACGATATCTTCGGTATCGTTGTTGTTTCAAGCTGAGACATGCATTTTCAGTGATAATCTTCATGATTCTGCTGTTACAAGTGTGCAGAATCACCGAAATCGCTGTTTTCGTGCTTTTGAATGCGAAAAACACGTTTTCTGGTGTTTTCAACACTCCACAGTGCGTTTGATATGCGGAAACTGCGATATCTTCGGTATCGTTGTTGTTTCCAGCTGAGATATGCACTTTCAGTGATAATCTTCACGATTCTGCTGTTACAAGTGTGCAGAATCACCGAAATCGCTGTTTTCGTGCTTTTGAATGCGAAAAACACGTTTTCTGGTGTTTTCAGCACTCCACAGTGCGTTTGATATGCGCAAACTACGATATCTTCGGTATCGTTGTTGTTTCAAGCTGAGATATGCATTATCAGTGATAATCTTCATGATTCTGCTGTTACAAGTGTGCAGAATCACCTAAATCGCTGCTCTGGCGCTATTCAATGCGAAAAACACGTTTTCTGGTGTTTTCAACACTCCACAGTGCGTTTCATATGCGGAAACTGCCATATCTTCGGTATCGTTGTTGTTTCCAGCTGAGATATGCATTATCAGTGATAATCTTCATGATTCTGCTGTTACAAGTGTGCAGAATCACCGAAATCGCTGTTCTGGCGCTATTCAATGCGAAAAACACGTTTTCTGGTGTTTTCAGCACTCCACAGTGCGTTTGATATGCGGAAACTGCCATATCTTCGGTATCGTTGTTGTTTCCAGCTGAGATATGCATTTTCAGTGATAATCTTCACGATTCTGCTGTTACAAGTGTGCAGAATCACCGAAATCGCTGTTTTCGTGCTTTTGAATGCGAAAAACACGTTTTCTGGTGTTTTCAACACTCCACAGTGCGTTTGATATGCGGAAACTGCGATATCTTCGGTATCGTTGTTGTTTCCAGCTGAGATATGCACTTTCAGTGATAATCTTCACGATTCTGCTGTTACAAGTGTGCAGAATCACCGAAATCGCTGTTTTCGTGCTTTTGAATGCGAAAAACACGTTTTCTGGTGTTTTCAGCACTCCACAGTGCGTTTGATATGCGGAAACTACGATATCTTCGGTATCGTTGTTGTTTCCAGCTGAGATATGCATTTTCAGTTATAATCTTCATGATTCTGCTGTTACAAGTGTGCAGAATCACCGAAATCGCTGCTTTCGTGCTTTTGAATGCGAAAAACACGTTTTCTGGTGTTTTCAACACTCCACAGTGCGTTTGATATGCGGAAACTGCGATATCTTCGGTATCGTTGTTGTTTCCAGCTGAGATACGCACTTTCAGTGATAATCTTCACGATTCTGCTGTTACAAGTGTGCAGAATCACCGAAAACGCTGTTTTCGTGCTTTTGAATGCGAAAAACACGTTTTCTGGTGTTTTCAGCACTCCACAGTGCGTTTGATATGCGGAAACTGCGATATCTTCGGTATCGCTGTTGTTTCCAGCTGAGATATGCACTTTCAGTGATAATCTCTCACGATTCTGCTGTTACAAGTGTGCAGAATCACCGAAATCGCTGTTCTCGCGCTATTCAATGCGAAAAACACGTTTTCTGGTGTTTTCAGCACTCCACAGTGCGTTTGATATGCGGAAACTGCCATATCTTCGGTGTCGTTGTTGTTTCCAGCTGAGATATGCATTTTCAGTGATAATCTTCACGATTCTGCTGTTACAAGTGTGCAGAATCACCGAAATCGCTGTTTTCGTGCCTTTGAATGCGAAAAACACGTTTTCTGGTGTTTTCAACACTCCACAGTGCGTTTGATATGCGGAAACTGCGATATCTTCGGTATCGTTGTTGTTTCCAGCTGAGATATGCACTTTCAGTGATAATCTTCACGATTCTGCTGTTACAAGTGTGCAGAATCACCGAAATCGCTGTTTTCGTGCTTTTGAATGCGAAAAACACGTTTTCTGGTGTTTTCAGCACTCCACAGTGCGTTTGATATGCGCAAACTACGATATCTTCGGTATCGTTGTTGTTTCAAGCTGAGATATGCATTATCAGTGATAATCTTCATGATTCTGCTGTTACAAGTGTGCAGAATCACCTAAATCGCTGTTCTGGCGCTATTCAATGCGAAAAACACGTTTTCTGGTGTTTTCAACACTCCACAGTGCGTTTCATATGCGGAAACTGCCATATCTTCGGTATCGTTGTTGTTTCCAGCTGAGATATGCATTATCAGTGATAATCTTCATGATTCTGCTGTTACAAGTGTGCAGAATCACCGAAATCGCTGTTCTGGCGCTATTCAATGCGAAAAACACGTTTTCTGGTGTTTTCAGCACTCCACAGTGCGTTTGATATGCGGAAACTGCCATATCTTCAGTATCGTTGTTGTTTCCAGCTGAGATATGCATTTTCAGTGATAATCTTCACGATTCTGCTGTTACAAGTGTGCAGAATCACCGAAATCGCTGTTTTCGTGCTTTTGAATGCGAAAAACACGTTTTCTGGTGTTTTCAACACTCCACAGTGCGTTTGATATGCGGAAACTGCGATATCTTCGGTATCGTTGTTGTTTCCAGCTGAGATATGCACTTTCAGTGATAATCTTCACGATTCTGCTGTTACAAGTGTGCAGAATCACCGAAATCGCTGTTTTCGTGCTTTTGAATGCGAAAAACACGTTTTCTGGTGTTTTCAGCACTCCACAGTGCGTTTGATATGCGGAAACTACGATATCTTCGGTATCGTTGTTGTTTCCAGCTGAGATATGCATTTTCAGTGATAATCTTCATGATTCTGCTGTTACAAGTGTGCAGAATCACCGAAATCGCTGCTTTCGTGCTTTTGAATGCGAAAAACACGTTTTCTGGTGTTTTCAACACTCCACAGTGCGTTTGATATGCGGAAACTGCGATATCTTCGGTATCGTTGTTGTTTCCAGCTGAGATACGCACTTTCAGTGATAATCTTCACGATTCTGCTGTTACAAGTGTGCAGAATCACCGAAAACGCTGTTTTCGTGCTTTTGAATGCGAAAAACACGTTTTCTGGTGTTTTCAGCACTCCGCAGTGCGTTTGATATGCGGAAACTGCGATATCTTCGGTATCGCTGTTGTTTCCAGCTGAGATATGCACTTTCAGTGATAATCTCTCACGATTCTGCTGTTACAAGTGTGCAGAATCACCGAAATCGCTGTTCTCGCGCTATTCAATGCGAAAAACACGTTTTCTGGTGTTTTCAGCACTCCACAGTGCGTTTGATATGCGGAAACTGCCATATCTTCGGTGTCGTTGTTGTTTCCAGCTGAGATATGCATTTTCAGTGATAATCTTCACGATTCTGCTGTTACAAGTGTGCAGAATCACCGAAATCGCTGTTTTCGTGCCTTTGAATGCGAAAAACACGTTTTCTGGTGTTTTCAGCACTCCACAGTTCGTTTGATATGCGGAAACTGCGATATCTTCGGTATCGTTGTTGTTTCCAGCTGAGATATGCATTATCAGTGATAATCTTCATGATTCTGCTGTTACAAGTGTGCAGAATCACCGAAATCGCTGTTCTCGCGCTATTCAATGCGAAAAACACGTTTTCTGGTGTTTTCAGCACTCCACAGTGCGTTTGATATGCGGAAACTGCCATATCTTCGGTATCGTTGTTGTTTCCAGCTGAGAGATGCATTTTCAGTGATAATCTTCACGATTCTGCTGTTACAAGTGTGCAGAATCACCGAAATCGCTGTTTTCGTGCTTTTGAATGCGAAAAACACGTTTTCTGGTGTTTTCAGCACTCCACAGTGCGTTTGATATGCGGAAACTGCTATATCTTCGGTATCGTTGTTGTTTCCAGCTGAGATATGCACTTTCAGTGATAATCTTCACGATTCTGCCGTTACAAGTGTGCAGAATCACCGAAATCGCTGTTTTCGCGCTATTCAATGCGAAAAACACGTTTTCTGGTGTTTTCAGCACTCCACAGTGCGTTTGATATGCGGAAACTATGATATCTTCGGTATCGTTGTTGTTTCCAGCTGAGATATGCACTTTCAGTGATAATCTTCACGATTCTGCTGTTACAAGTGTGCAGAATCTCCGAAATCGCTGTTTTCGTGCTTTTGAATGCGAAAAACACGTTTTCTGGTGTTTTCAGCACTCCACAGTGCGTTTGATATGCGGAAACTGCCATATCTTCGGTGTCGTTGTTGTTTCCAGCTGAGATATGCATTTTCAGTGATAATCTTCACGATTCTGCTGTTACAAGTGTGCAGAATCACCGAAATCGCTGTTTTCGTGCCTTTGAATGCGAAAAACACGTTTTCTGGTGTTTTCAACACTCCACAGTTAGTTTGATATGCGGAAACTGCGATATCTTCGGTATCGTAGTTGTTTCCAGCTGAGATATGCATTATCAGTGATAATCTTCATGATTCTGCTGTTACAAGTGTGCAGAATCACCGAAATCGCTGTTTTCGCTCTATTCAATGCGAAAAACACGTTTTCTGGTGTTTTCAGCACTCCACAGTGCGTTTGATATGCGGAAACTGCCATATCTTCGGTATCGTTGTAGTTTCCAGCTGAGAGATGCATTTTCAGTGATAATCTTCACGATTCTGCTGTTACAAGTGTGCAGAATAACCGAAATCGCTGTTTTCGTGCTTTTGAATGCGAAAAACACGTTTTCTGGTGTTTTCAGCACTCCACAGTGCGTTTGATATGCGGAAACTGCTATATCTTCGGTATCGTTGTTGCTTCCAGCTGAGATATGCACTTTCAGTGATAATCTTCACGATTCTGCCGTTACAAGTGTGCAGAATCACCGAAATCGCTGTTTTCGCGCTATTCAATGCGAAAAACACGTTTTCTGGTGTTTTCAGCACTCCACAGTGCGTTTGATATGCGGAAACTACGATATCTTCGGTATCGTTGTTGTTTCCAGCTGAGATATGCATTATCAGTGATAATCTTCATGATTCTGCTGTTACAAGTGTGCAGAATCACCGAAATCGCTGTTCTGGCGCTATTCAATGCGAAAAACACGTTTTCTGGTGTTTTCAGCACTCCACAGTGCGTTTGATATGCGGAAACTGCCATATCTTCGGTATCGTTGTTGTTTCCAGCTGAGATATGCATTTTCAGTGATAATCTTCACGATTCTGCTGTTACAAGTGTGCAGAATCACCGAAATCGCTGTTTTCGTGCTTTTGAATGCGAAAAACACGTTTTCTGGTGTTTTCAGCACTCCACAGTGCGTTTGATATGCGCAAACTACGATATCTTCGGTATCGTTGTTGTTTCAAGCTGAGACATGCATTTTCAGTGATAATCTTCATGATTCTGCTGTTACAAGTGTGCAGAATCACCGAAATCGCTGTTCTGGCGCTATTCAATGCGAAAAACACGTTTTCTGGTGTTTTCAACACTCCACAGTGCGTTTCATATGCGGAAACTGCCATATCTTCGGTATCGTTGTTGTTTCCAGCTGAGATATGCATTATCAGTGATAATCTTCATGATTCTGCTGTTACAAGTGTGCAGAATCACCGAAATCGCTGTTCTGGCGCTATTCAATGCGAAAAACACGTTTTCTGGTGTTTTCAGCACTCCACAGTGCGTTTGATATGCGGAAACTGCCATATCTTCGGTATCGTTGTTGCTTCCAGCTGAGATATGCATTTTCAGTGATAATCTTCACGATTCTGCTGTTACAAGTGTGCAGAATCACCGAAATCGCTGTTTTCGTGCTTTTGAATGCGAAAAACACGTTTTCTGGTGTTTTCAACACTCCACAGTGCGTTTCATATGCGGAAACTGCCATATCTTCGGTATCGTTGTTGTTTCCAGCTGAGATATGCATTATCAGTGATAATCTTCATGATTCTGCTGTTACAAGTGTGCAGAATCACCGAAATCGCTGTTCTGGCGCTATTCAATGCGAAAAACACGTTTTCTGGTGTTTTCAACACTCCACAGTGCGTTTCATATGCGGAAACTGCCATATCTTCGGTATCGTTGTTGTTTCCAGCTGAGATATGCATTATCAGTGATAATCTTCATGATTCTGCTGTTACAAGTGTGCAGAATCACCGAAATCGCTGTTCTGGCGCTATTCAATGCGAAAAACACGTTTTCTGGTGTTTTCAGCACTCCACAGTGCGTTTGATATGCGGAAACTGCCATATCTTCGGTATCGTTGTTGTTTCCAGCTGAGATATGCATTTTCAGTGATAATCTTCACGATTCTGCTGTTACAAGTGTGCAGAATCACCGAAATCGCTGTTTTCGTGCTTTTGAATGCGAAAAACACGTTTTCTGGTGTTTTCAGCACTCCACAGTGCGTTTGATATGCGCAAACTACGATATCTTCGGTATCGTTGTTGTTTCAAGCTGAGACATGCATTTTCAGTGATAATCTTCATGATTCTGCTGTTACAAGTGTGCAGAATCACCGAAATCGCTGTTTTCGTGCTTTTGAATGCGAAAAACACGTTTTCTGGTGTTTTCAACACTCCACAGTGCGTTTGATATGCGGAAACTGCGATATCTTCGGTATCGTTGTTGTTTCCAGCTGAGATTTGCACTTTCAGTGATAATCTTCACGATTCTGCTGTTACAAGTGTGCAGAATCACCGAAATCGCTGTTCTGGCGCTATTCAATGCGAAAAACACGTTTTCTGGTGTTTTCAGCACTCCACAGTGCGTTTGATATGCGGAAACTGCCATATCTTCGGTATCGTTGTTGTTTCCAGCTGAGATATGCATTTTCAGTGATAATCTTCACGATTCTGCTGTTACAAGTGTGCAGAATCACCGAAATCGCTGTTTTCGTGCTTTTGAATGCGAAAAACACGTTTTCTGGTGTTTTCACCACTCCACAGTGCGTTTGATATGCGCAAACTACGATATCTTCGGTATCGTTGTTGTTTCAAGCTGAGACATGCATTTTCAGTGATAATCTTCATGATTCTGCTGTTACAAGTGTGCAGAATCACCGAAATCGCTGTTTTCGTGCTTTTGAATGCGAAAAACACGTTTTCTGGTGTTTTCAACACTCCACAGTGCGTTTGATATGCGGAAACTGCGATATCTTCGGTATCGTTGTTGTTTCCAGCTGAGATATGCACTTTCAGTGATAATCTTCACGATTCTGCTGTTACAAGTGTGCAGAATCACCGAAATCGCTGTTTTCGTGCTTTTGAATGCGAAAAACACGTTTTCTGGTGTTTTCAGCACTCCACAGTGCGTTTGATATGCGCAAACTACGATATCTTCGGTATCGTTGTTGTTTCAAGCTGAGATATGCATTATCAGTGATAATCTTCATGATTCTGCTGTTACAAGTGTGCAGAATCACCTAAATCGCTGTTCTGGCGCTATTCAATGCGAAAAACACGTTTTCTGGTGTTTTCAACACTCCACAGTGCGTTTCATATGCGGAAACTGCCATATCTTCGGTATCGTTGTTGTTTCCAGCTGAGATATGCATTATCAGTGATAATCTTCATGATTCTGCTGTTACAAGTGTGCAGAATCACCGAAATCGCTGTTCTGGCGCTATTCAATGCGAAAAACACGTTTTCTGGTGTTTTCAGCACTCCACAGTGCGTTTGATATGCGGAAACTGCCATATCTTCGGTATCGTTGTTGTTTCCAGCTGAGATATGCATTTTCAGTGATAATCTTCACGATTCTGCTGTTACAAGTGTGCAGAATCACCGAAATCGCTGTTTTCGTGCTTTTGAATGCGAAAAACACGTTTTCTGGTGTTTTCAACACTCCACAGTGCGTTTGATATGCGGAAACTGCGATATCTTCGGTATCGTTGTTGTTTCCAGCTGAGATATGCACTTTCAGTGATAATCTTCACGATTCTGCTGTTACAAGTGTGCAGAATCACCGAAATCGCTGTTTTCGTGCTTTTGAATGCGAAAAACACGTTTTCTGGTGTTTTCAGCACTCCACAGTGCGTTTGATATGCGGAAACTACGATATCTTCGGTATCGTTGTTGTTTCCAGCTGAGATATGCCTTTTCAGTGATAATCTTCACGATTCTGCTGCTACAAGTGTGCAGAATCACCGAAAACGCTGTTTTCGTGCTTTTGAATGCGAAAAACACGTTTTCTGGTGTTTTCAGCACTCCACAGTGCGTTTGATATGCGGAAACTGCGATATCTTCGGTATCGCTGTTGTTTCCAGCTGAGATATGCACTTTCAGTGATAATCTCTCACGATTCTGCTGTTACAAGTGTGCAGAATCACCGAAATCGCTGTTCTCGCGCTATTCAATGCGAAAAACACGTTTTCTGGTGTTTTCAGCACTCCACAGTGCGTTTGATATGCGGAAACTGCCATATCTTCGGTGTCGTTGTTGTTTCCAGCTGAGATATGCATTTTCAGTGATAATCTTCACGATTCTGCTGTTACAAGTGTGCAGAATCACCGAAATCGCTGTTTTCGTGCCTTTGAATGCGAAAAACACGTTTTCTGGTGTTTTCAGCACTCCACAGTTCGTTTGATATGCGGAAACTGCGATATCTTCGGTATCGTTGTTGTTTCCAGCTGAGATATGCATTATCAGTGATAATCTTCATGATTCTGCTGTTACAAGTGTGCAGAATCACCGAAATCGCTGTTCTCGCGCTATTCAATGCGAAAAACACGTTTTCTGGTGTTTTCAGCACTCCACAGTGCGTTTGATATGCGGAAACTGCCATATCTTCGGTATCGTTGTTGTTTCCAGCTGAGATATGCATTTTCAGTGATAATCTTCACGATTCTGCTGTTACAAGTGTGCAGAATCACCGAAATCGCTGTTTTCGTGCTTTTGAATGCGAAAAACACGTTTTCTGGTGTTTTCAACACTCCACAGTGCGTTTGATATGCGGAAACTGCGATATCTTCGGTATCGTTGTTGTTTCCAGCTGAGATATGCACTTTCAGTGATAATCTTCACGATTCTGCTGTTACAAGTGTGCAGAATCACCGAAATCGCTGTTTTCGTGCTTTTGAATGCGAAAAACACGTTTTCTGGTGTTTTCAGCACTCCACAGTGCGTTTGATATGCGGAAACTACGATATCTTCGGTATCGTTGTTGTTTCCAGCTGAGATATGCATTTTCAGTTATAATCTTCATGATTCTGCTGTTACAAGTGTGCAGAATCACCGAAATCGCTGCTTTCGTGCTTTTGAATGCGAAAAACACGTTTTCTGGTGTTTTCAACACTCCACAGTGCGTTTGATATGCGGAAACTGCGATATCTTCGGTATCGTTGTTGTTTCCAGCTGAGATACGCACTTTCAGTGATAATCTTCACGATTCTGCTGTTACAAGTGTGCAGAATCACCGAAAACGCTGTTTTCGTGCTTTTGAATGCGAAAAACACGTTTTCTGGTGTTTTCAGCACTCCACAGTGCGTTTGATATGCGGAAACTGCGATATCTTCGGTATCGCTGTTGTTTCCAGCTGAGATATGCACTTTCAGTGATAATCTCTCACGATTCTGCTGTTACAAGTGTGCAGAATCACCGAAATCGCTGTTCTCGCGCTATTCAATGCGAAAAACACGTTTTCTGGTGTTTTCAGCACTCCACAGTGCGTTTGATATGCGGAAACTGCCATATCTTCGGTGTCGTTGTTGTTTCCAGCTGAGATATGCATTTTCAGTGATAATCTTCACGATTCTGCTGTTACAAGTGTGCAGAATCACCGAAATCGCTGTTTTCGTGCCTTTGAATGCGAAAAACACGTTTTCTGGTGTTTTCAACACTCCACAGTGCGTTTGATATGCGGAAACTGCGATATCTTCGGTATCGTTGTTGTTTCCAGCTGAGATATGCACTTTCAGTGATAATCTTCACGATTCTGCTGTTACAAGTGTGCAGAATCACCGAAATCGCTGTTTTCGTGCTTTTGAATGCGAAAAACACGTTTTCTGGTGTTTTCAGCACTCCACAGTGCGTTTGATATGCGCAAACTACGATATCTTCGGTATCGTTGTTGTTTCAAGCTGAGATATGCATTATCAGTGATAATCTTCATGATTCTGCTGTTACAAGTGTGCAGAATCACCTAAATCGCTGTTCTGGCGCTATTCAATGCGAAAAACACGTTTTCTGGTGTTTTCAACACTCCACAGTGCGTTTCATATGCGGAAACTGCCATATCTTCGGTATCGTTGTTGTTTCCAGCTGAGATATGCATTATCAGTGATAATCTTCATGATTCTGCTGTTACAAGTGTGCAGAATCACCGAAATCGCTGTTCTGGCGCTATTCAATGCGAAAAACACGTTTTCTGGTGTTTTCAGCACTCCACAGTGCGTTTGATATGCGGAAACTGCCATATCTTCAGTATCGTTGTTGTTTCCAGCTGAGATATGCATTTTCAGTGATAATCTTCACGATTCTGCTGTTACAAGTGTGCAGAATCACCGAAATCGCTGTTTTCGTGCTTTTGAATGCGAAAAACACGTTTTCTGGTGTTTTCAACACTCCACAGTGCGTTTGATATGCGGAAACTGCGATATCTTCGGTATCGTTGTTGTTTCCAGCTGAGATATGCACTTTCAGTGATAATCTTCACGATTCTGCTGTTACAAGTGTGCAGAATCACCGAAATCGCTGTTTTCGTGCTTTTGAATGCGAAAAACACGTTTTCTGGTGTTTTCAGCACTCCACAGTGCGTTTGATATGCGGAAACTACGATATCTTCGGTATCGTTGTTGTTTCCAGCTGAGATATGCATTTTCAGTGATAATCTTCATGATTCTGCTGTTACAAGTGTGCAGAATCACCGAAATCGCTGCTTTCGTGCTTTTGAATGCGAAAAACACGTTTTCTGGTGTTTTCAACACTCCACAGTGCGTTTGATATGCGGAAACTGCGATATCTTCGGTATCGTTGTTGTTTCCAGCTGAGATACGCACTTTCAGTGATAATCTTCACGATTCTGCTGTTACAAGTGTGCAGAATCACCGAAAACGCTGTTTTCGTGCTTTTGAATGCGAAAAACACGTTTTCTGGTGTTTTCAGCACTCCGCAGTGCGTTTGATATGCGGAAACTGCGATATCTTCGGTATCGCTGTTGTTTCCAGCTGAGATATGCACTTTCAGTGATAATCTCTCACGATTCTGCTGTTACAAGTGTGCAGAATCACCGAAATCGCTGTTCTCGCGCTATTCAATGCGAAAAACACGTTTTCTGGTGTTTTCAGCACTCCACAGTGCGTTTGATATGCGGAAACTGCCATATCTTCGGTGTCGTTGTTGTTTCCAGCTGAGAGATGCATTTTCAGTGATAATCTTCACGATTCTGCTGTTACAAGTGTGCAGAATCACCGAAATCGCTGTTTTCGTGCCTTTGAATGCGAAAAACACGTTTTCTGGTGTTTTCAGCACTCCACAGTTCGTTTGATATGCGGAAACTGCGATATCTTCGGTATCGTTGTTGTTTCCAGCTGAGATATGCATTATCAGTGATAATCTTCATGATTCTGCTGTTACAAGTGTGCAGAATCACCGAAATCGCTGTTCTCGCGCTATTCAATGCGAAAAACACGTTTTCTGGTGTTTTCAGCACTCCACAGTGCGTTTGATATGCGGAAACTGCCATATCTTCGGTATCGTTGTTGTTTCCAGCTGAGAGATGCATTTTCAGTGATAATCTTCACGATTCTGCTGTTACAAGTGTGCAGAATCACCGAAATCGCTGTTTTCGTGCTTTTGAATGCGAAAAACACGTTTTCTGGTGTTTTCAGCACTCCACAGTGCGTTTGATATGCGGAAACTGCCATATCTTCGGTGTCGTTGTTGTTTCCAGCTGAGATATGCATTTTCAGTGATAATCTTCACGATTCTGCTGTTACAAGTGTGCAGAATCACCGAAATCGCTGTTTTCGTGCCTTTGAATGCGAAAAACACGTTTTCTGGTGTTTTCAACACTCCACAGTTCGTTTGATATGCGGAAACTGCGATATCTTCGGTATCGTAGTTGTTTCCAGCTGAGATATGCATTATCAGTGATAATCTTCATGATTCTGCTGTTACAAGTGTGCAGAATCACCGAAATCGCTGTTTTCGCTCTATTCAATGCGAAAAACACGTTTTCTGGTGTTTTCAGCACTCCACAGTGCGTTTGATATGCGGAAACTGCCATATCTTCGGTATCGTTGTAGTTTCCAGCTGAGAGATGCATTTTCAGTGATAATCTTCACGATTCTGCTGTTACAAGTGTGCAGAATAACCGAAATCGCTGTTTTCGTGCTTTTGAATGCGAAAAACACGTTTTCTGGTGTTTTCAGCACTCCACAGTGCGTTTGATATGCGGAAACTGCTATATCTTCGGTATCGTTGTTGCTTCCAGCTGAGATATGCACTTTCAGTGATAATCTTCACGATTCTGCCGTTACAAGTGTGCAGAATCACCGAAATCGCTGTTTTCGCGCTATTCAATGCGAAAAACACGTTTTCTGGTGTTTTCAGCACTCCACAGTGCGTTTGATATGCGGAAACTACGATATCTTCGGTATCGTTGTTGTTTCCAGCTGAGATATGCATTATCAGTGATAATCTTCATGATTCTGCTGTTACAAGTGTGCAGAATCACCGAAATCGCTGTTCTGGCGCTATTCAATGCGAAAAACACGTTTTCTGGTGTTTTCAGCACTCCACAGTGCGTTTGATATGCGGAAACTGCCATATCTTCGGTATCGTTGTTGTTTCCAGCTGAGATATGCATTTTCAGTGATAATCTTCACGATTCTGCTGTTACAAGTGTGCAGAATCACCGAAATCGCTGTTTTCGTGCTTTTGAATGCGAAAAACACGTTTTCTGGTGTTTTCAGCACTCCACAGTGCGTTTGATATGCGCAAACTACGATATCTTCGGTATCGTTGTTGTTTCAAGCTGAGACATGCATTTTCAGTGATAATCTTCATGATTCTGCTGTTACAAGTGTGCAGAATCACCGAAATCGCTGTTTTCGTGCTTTTGAATGCGAAAAACACGTTTTCTGGTGTTTTCAACACTCCACAGTGCGTTTGATATGCGGAAACTGCGATATCTTCGGTATCGTTGTTGTTTCCAGCTGAGATATGCACTTTCAGTGATAATCTTCACGATTCTGCTGTTACAAGTGTGCAGAATCACCGAAATCGCTGTTTTCGTGCTTTTGAATGCGAAAAACACGTTTTCTGGTGTTTTCAACACTCCACAGTGCGTTTCATATGCGGAAACTGCCATATCTTCGGTATCGTTGTTGTTTCCAGCTGAGATATGCATTATCAGTGATAATCTTCATGATTCTGCTGTTACAAGTGTGCAGAATCACCGAAATCGCTGTTCTGGCGCTATTCAATGCGAAAAACACGTTTTCTGGTGTTTTCAACACTCCACAGTGCGTTTCATATGCGGAAACTGCCATATCTTCGGTATCGTTGTTGTTTCCAGCTGAGATATGCATTATCAGTGATAATCTTCATGATTCTGCTGTTACAAGTGTGCAGAATCACCGAAATCGCTGTTCTGGCGCTATTCAATGCGAAAAACACGTTTTCTGGTGTTTTCAGCACTCCACAGTGCGTTTGATATGCGGAAACTGCCATATCTTCGGTATCGTTGTTGCTTCCAGCTGAGATATGCATTTTCAGTGATAATCTTCACGATTCTGCTGTTACAAGTGTGCAGAATCACCGAAATCGCTGTTTTCGTGCTTTTGAATGCGAAAAACACGTTTTCTGGTGTTTTCAACACTCCACAGTGCGTTTCATATGCGGAAACTGCCATATCTTCGGTATCGTTGTTGTTTCCAGCTGAGATATGCATTATCAGTGATAATCTTCATGATTCTGCTGTTACAAGTGTGCAGAATCACCGAAATCGCTGTTCTGGCGCTATTCAATGCGAAAAACACGTTTTCTGGTGTTTTCAACACTCCACAGTGCGTTTCATATGCGGAAACTGCCATATCTTCGGTATCGTTGTTGTTTCCAGCTGAGATATGCATTATCAGTGATAATCTTCATGATTCTGCTGTTACAAGTGTGCAGAATCACCGAAATCGCTGTTCTGGCGCTATTCAATGCGAAAAACACGTTTTCTGGTGTTTTCAGCACTCCACAGTGCGTTTGATATGCGGAAACTGCCATATCTTCGGTATCGTTGTTGTTTCCAGCTGAGATATGCATTTTCAGTGATAATCTTCACGATTCTGCTGTTACAAGTGTGCAGAATCACCGAAATCGCTGTTTTCGTGCTTTTGAATGCGAAAAACACGTTTTCTGGTGTTTTCAGCACTCCACAGTGCGTTTGATATGCGCAAACTACGATATCTTCGGTATCGTTGTTGTTTCAAGCTGAGACATGCATTTTCAGTGATAATCTTCATGATTCTGCTGTTACAAGTGTGCAGAATCACCGAAATCGCTGTTCTGGCGCTATTCAATGCGAAAAACACGTTTTCTGGTGTTTTCAGCACTCCACAGTGCGTTTGATATGCGGAAACTGCGATATCTTCGGTATCGCTGTTGTTTCCAGCTGAGATATGCATTTTCTGTGATAATCTTCACGATTCTGCTGTTACAAGTGTGCAGAATCACCGAAATCGCTGTTTTCGTGCTTTTGAATGCGAAAAACACGTTTTCTGGTGTTTTCAACACTCCACAGTGCGTTTCATATGCGGAAACTGCCATATCTTCGGTATCGTTGTTGTTTCCAGCTGAGATATGCATTATCAGTGATAATCTTCATGATTCTGCTGTTACAAGTGTGCAGAATCACCGAAATCGCTGTTCTGGCGCTATTCAATGCGAAAAACACGTTTTCTGGTGTTTTCAGCACTCCACAGTGCGTTTGATATGCGGAAACTGCGATATCTTCGGTATCGCTGTTGTTTCCAGCTGAGATATGCATTTTCTGTGATAATCTTCACGATTCTGCTGTTACAAGTGTGCAGAATCACCGAAATCGCTGTTTTCGTGCTTTTGAATGCGAAAAACACGTTTTCTGGTGTTTTCAACACTCCACAGTGCGTTTGATATGCGGAAACTGCGATATCTTCGGTATCGTTGTTGTTTCCAGCTGAGATATGCACTTTCAGTGATAATCTTCACGATTCTGCTGTTACAAGTGTGCAGAATCACCGAAATCGCTGTTTTCGTGCTTTTGAATGCGAAAAACACGTTTTCTGGTGTTTTCAGCACTCCACAGTGCGTTTGATATGCGGAAACTACGATATCTTCGGTATCGTTGTTGTTTCCAGCTGAGATATGCATTTTCAGTGATAATCTTCATGATTCTGCTGTTACAAGTGTGCAGAATCACCGAAATCGCTGCTTTCGTGCTTTTGAATGCGAAAAACACGTTTTCTGGTGTTTTCAACACTCCACAGTGCGTTTGATATGCGGAAACTGCGATATCTTCGGTATCGTTGTTGTTTCCAGCTGAGATACGCACTTTCAGTGATAATCTTCACGATTCTGCTGTTACAAGTGTGCAGAATCACCGAAAACGCTGTTTTCGTGCTTTTGAATGCGAAAAACACGTTTTCTGGTGTTTTCAGCACTCCACAGTGCGTTTGATATGCGGAAACTGCGATATCTTCGGTATCGCTGTTGTTTCCAGCTGAGATATGCACTTTCAGTGATAATCTCTCACGATTCTGCTGTTACAAGTGTGCAGAATCACCGAAATCGCTGTTCTCGCGCTATTCAATGCGAAAAACACGTTTTCTGGTGTTTTCAGCACTCCACAGTGCGTTTGATATGCGGAAACTGCCATATCTTCGGTGTCGTTGTTGTTTCCAGCTGAGATATGCATTTTCAGTGATAATCTTCACGATTCTGCTGTTACAAGTGTGCAGAATCACCGAAATCGCTGTTTTCGTGCTTTTGAATGCGAAAAACACGTTTTCTGGTGTTTTCAACACTCCACAGTGCGTTTGATATGCGGAAACTGCGATATCTTCGGTATCGTTGTTGTTTCCAGCTGAGATATGCACTTTCAGTGATAATCTTCACGATTCTGCTGTTACAAGTGTGCAGAATCACCGAAATCGCTGTTTTCGTGCTTTTGAATGCGAAAAACACGTTTTCTGGTGTTTTCAGCACTCCACAGTGCGTTTGATATGCGGAAACTACGATATCTTCGGTATCGTTGTTGTTTCCAGCTGAGATATGCATTTTCAGTGATAATCTTCATGATTCTGCGGTTACAAGTGTGCAGAATCACCGAAATCGCTGCTTTCGTGCTTTTGAATGCGAAAAACACGTTTTCTGGTGTTTTCAACACTCCACAGTGCGTTTGATATGCGGAAACTGCGATATCTTCGGTATCGTTGTTGTTTCCAGCTGAGATACGCACTTTCAGTGATAATCTTCACGATTCTGCTGTTACAAGTGTGCAGAATCACCGAAATCGCTGTTTTCGTGCTTTTGAATGCGAAAAACACGTTTTCTGGTGTTTTCAGCACTCCACAGTGCGTTTGATATGCGGAAACTGCTATATCTTCGGTATCGTTGTTGTTTCCAGCTGAGATATGCACTTTCAGTGATAATCTTCACGATTCTGCCGTTACAAGTGTGCAGAATCACCGAAATCGCTGTTTTCGCGCTATTCAATGCGAAAAACACGTTTTCTGGTGTTTTCAGCACTCCACAGTGCGTTTGATATGCGGAAACTACGATATCTTCGGTATCGTTGTTGTTTCCAGCTGAGATATGCATTATCAGTGATAATCTTCATGATTCTGCTGTTACAAGTGTGCAGAATCACCGAAATCGCTGTTCTGGCGCTATTCAATGCGAAAAACACGTTTTCTGGTGTTTTCAGCACTCCACAGTGCGTTTGATATGCGGAAACTGCCATATCTTCGGTATCGTTGTTGTTTCCAGCTGAGATATGCATTTTCTGTGATAATCTTCACGATTCTGCTGTTACAAGTGTGCAGAATCACCGAAATCGCTGTTTTCGTGCTTTTGAATGCGAAAAACACGTTTTCTGGTGTTTTCAACACTCCACAGTGCGTTTCATATGCGGAAACTGCCATATCTTCGGTATCGTTGTTGTTTCCAGCTGAGATATGCATTATCAGTGATAATCTTCATGATTCTGCTGTTACAAGTGTGCAGAATCACCGAAATCGCTGTTCTGGCGCTATTCAATGCGAAAAACACGTTTTCTGGTGTTTTCAGCACTCCACAGTGCGTTTGATATGCGGAAACTGCCATATCTTCGGTATCGTTGTTGTTTCCAGCTGAGATATGCATTTTCAGTGATAATCTTCACGATTCTGCTGTTACAAGTGTGCAGAATCACCGAAATCGCTGTTTTCGTGCTTTTGAATGCGAAAAACACGTTTTCTGGTGTTTTCAGCACTCCACAGTGCGTTTGATATGCGCAAACTACGATATCTTCGGTATCGTTGTTGTTTCCAGCTGAGATATGCATTTTCAGTGATAATCTTCATGATTCTGCTGTTACAAGTGTGCAGAATCACCGAAATCGCTGCTTTCGTGCTTTTGAATGCGAAAAACACGTTTTCTGGTGTTTTCAACACTCCACAGTGCGTTTGATATGCGGAAACTGCGATATCTTCGGTATCGTTGTTGTTTCCAGCTGAGATACGCACTTTCAGTGATAATCTTCACGATTCTGCTGTTACAAGTGTGCAGAATCACCGAAAACGCTGTTTTCGTGCTTTTGAATGCGAAAAACACGTTTTCTGGTGTTTTCAGCACTCCACAGTGCGTTTGATATGCGGAAACTGCGATATCTTCGGTATCGCTATTGTTTCCAGCTGAGATATGCACTTTCAGTGATAATCTCTCACGATTCTGCTGTTACAAGTGTGCAGAATCACCGAAATCGCTGTTCTGGCGCTATTCAATGCGAAAAACACGTTTTCTGGTGTTTTCAGCACTCCACAGTGCGTTTGATATGCGGAAACTGCCATATCTTCGGTATCGTTGTTGTTTCCAGCTGAGATATGCACTTTCAGTGATAATCTTCACGATTCTGCCGTTACAAGTGTGCAGAATCACCGAAATCGCTGTTTTCGCGCTATTCAATGCGAAAAACACGTTTTCTGGTGTTTTCAGCACTCCACAGTGCGTTTGATATGCGGAAACTACGATATCTTCGGTATTGTTGTTGTTTCCAGCTGAGATATGCACTTTCAGTGATAATCTTCACGATTCTGCTGTTACAAGTGTGCAGAATCTCCGAAATCGCTGTTTTCGTGCTTTTGAATGCGAAAAACACGTTTTCTGGTGTTTTCAGCACTCCACAGTGCGTTTGATATGCGGAAACTGCCATATCTTCGGTGTCGTTGTTGTTTCCAGCTGAGATATGCATTTTCAGTGATAATCTTCACGATTCTGCTGTTACAAGTGTGCAGAATCACCGAAATCGCTGTTTTCGTGCCTTTGAATGCGAAAAACACGTTTTCTGGTGTTTTCAGCACTCCACAGTTCGTTTGATATGCGGAAACTGCGATATCTTCGGTATCGTAGTTGTTTCCAGCTGAGATATGCATTATCAGTGATAATCTTCATGATTCTGCTGTTACAAGTGTGCAGAATCACCGAAATCGCTGTTTTCGCTCTATTCAATGCGAAAAACACGTTTTCTGGTGTTTTCAACACTCCACAGTGCGTTTGATATGCGGAAACTGCGATATCTTCGGTATCGTTGTTGTTTCCAGCTGAGATATGCACTTTCAGTGATAATCTTCACGATTCTGCTGTTACAAGTGTGCAGAATCACCGAAATCGCTGTTTTCGTGCTTTTGAATGCGAAAAACACGTTTTCTGGTGTTTTCAGCACTCCACAGTGCGTTTGATATGCGGAAACTACGATATCTTCGGTATCGTTGTTGTTTCCAGCTGAGATATGCATTTTCAGTGATAATCTTCATGATTCTGCGGTTACAAGTGTGCAGAATCACCGAAATCGCTGCTTTCGTGCTTTTGAATGCGAAAAACACGTTTTCTGGTGTTTTCAACACTCCACAGTGCGTTTGATATGCGGAAACTGCGATATCTTCGGTATCGTTGTTGTTTCCAGCTGAGATACGCACTTTCAGTGATAATCTTCACGATTCTGCTGTTACAAGTGTGCAGAATCACCGAAATCGCTGTTTTCGTGCTTTTGAATGCGAAAAACACGTTTTCTGGTGTTTTCAGCACTCCACAGTGCGTTTGATATGCGGAAACTGCTATATCTTCGGTATCGTTGTTGTTTCCAGCTGAGATATGCACTTTCAGTGATAATCTTCACGATTCTGCCGTTACAAGTGTGCAGAATCACCGAAATCGCTGTTTTCGCGCTATTCAATGCGAAAAACACGTTTTCTGGTGTTTTCAGCACTCCACAGTGCGTTTGATATGCGGAAACTACGATATCTTCGGTATCGTTGTTGTTTCCAGCTGAGATATGCATTATCAGTGATAATCTTCATGATTCTGCTGTTACAAGTGTGCAGAATCACCGAAATCGCTGTTCTGGCGCTATTCAATGCGAAAAACACGTTTTCTGGTGTTTTCAGCACTCCACAGTGCGTTTGATATGCGGAAACTGCCATATCTTCGGTATCGTTGTTGTTTCCAGCTGAGATATGCATTTTCTGTGATAATCTTCACGATTCTGCTGTTACAAGTGTGCAGAATCACCGAAATCGCTGTTTTCGTGCTTTTGAATGCGAAAAACACGTTTTCTGGTGTTTTCAACACTCCACAGTGCGTTTCATATGCGGAAACTGCCATATCTTCGGTATCGTTGTTGTTTCCAGCTGAGATATGCATTATCAGTGATAATCTTCATGATTCTGCTGTTACAAGTGTGCAGAATCACCGAAATCGCTGTTCTGGCGCTATTCAATGCGAAAAACACGTTTTCTGGTGTTTTCAGCACTCCACAGTGCGTTTGATATGCGGAAACTGCCATATCTTCGGTATCGTTGTTGTTTCCAGCTGAGATATGCATTTTCAGTGATAATCTTCACGATTCTGCTGTTACAAGTGTGCAGAATCACCGAAATCGCTGTTTTCGTGCTTTTGAATGCGAAAAACACGTTTTCTGGTGTTTTCAGCACTCCACAGTGCGTTTGATATGCGCAAACTACGATATCTTCGGTATCGTTGTTGTTTCCAGCTGAGATATGCATTATCAGTGATAATCTTCATGATTCTGCTGTTACAAGTGTGCAGAATCACCGAAATCGCTGTTCTCGCGCTATTCAATGCGAAAAACACGTTTTCTGGTGTTTTCAGCACTCCACAGTGCGTTTGATATGCGGAAACTGCCATATCTTCGGTATCGTTGTTGTTTCCAGCTGAGAGATGCATTTTCAGTGATAATCTTCACGATTCTGCTGTTACAAGTGTGCAGAATCACCGAAATCGCTGTTTTCGTGCTTTTGAATGCGAAAAACACGTTTTCTGGTGTTTTCAGCACTCCACAGTGCGTTTGATATGCGGAAACTGCCATATCTTCGGTATCGTTGTTGTTTCCAGCTGAGAGATGCATTTTCAGTGATAATCTTCACGATTCTGCTGTTACAAGTGTGCAGAATCACCGAAATCGCTGTTTTCGTGCTTTTGAATGCGAAAAACACGTTTTCTGGTGTTTTCAGCACTCCACAGTGCGTTTGATATGCGGAAACTGCTATATCTTCGGTATCGTTGTTGTTTCCAGCTGAGATATGCACTTTCAGTGATAATCTTCACGATTCTGCCGTTACAAGTGTGCAGAATCACCGAAATCGCTGTTTTCGCGCTATTCAATGCGAAAAACACGTTTTCTGGTGTTTTCAGCACTCCACAGTGCGTTTGATATGCGGAAACTATGATATCTTCGGTATCGTTGTTGTTTCCAGCTGAGATATGCACTTTCAGTGATAATCTTCACGATTCTGCTGTTACAAGTGTGCAGAATCTCCGAAATCGCTGTTTTCGTGCTTTTGAATGCGAAAAACACGTTTTCTGGTGTTTTCAGCACTCCACAGTGCGTTTGATATGCGGAAACTGCCATATCTTCGGTGTCGTTGTTGTTTCCAGCTGAGATATGCATTTTCAGTGATAATCTTCACGATTCTGCTGTTACAAGTGTGCAGAATCACCGAAATCGCTGTTTTCGTGCCTTTGAATGCGAAAAACACGTTTTCTGGTGTTTTCAACACTCCACAGTTCGTTTGATATGCGGAAACTGCGATATCTTCGGTATCGTAGTTGTTTCCAGCTGAGATATGCATTATCAGTGATAATCTTCATGATTCTGCTGTTACAAGTGTGCAGAATCACCGAAATCGCTGTTTTCGCTCTATTCAATGCGAAAAACACGTTTTCTGGTGTTTTCAGCACTCCACAGTGCGTTTGATATGCGGAAACTGCCATATCTTCGGTATCGTTGTAGTTTCCAGCTGAGAGATGCATTTTCAGTGATAATCTTCACGATTCTGCTGTTACAAGTGTGCAGAATAACCGAAATCGCTGTTTTCGTGCTTTTGAATGCGAAAAACACGTTTTCTGGTGTTTTCAGCACTCCACAGTGCGTTTGATATGCGGAAACTGCTATATCTTCGGTATCGTTGTTGCTTCCAGCTGAGATATGCACTTTCAGTGATAATCTTCACGATTCTGCCGTTACAAGTGTGCAGAATCACCGAAATCGCTGTTTTCGCGCTATTCAATGCGAAAAACACGTTTTCTGGTGTTTTCAGCACTCCACAGTGCGTTTGATATGCGGAAACTACGATATCTTCGGTATCGTTGTTGTTTCCAGCTGAGATATGCATTATCAGTGATAATCTTCATGATTCTGCTGTTACAAGTGTGCAGAATCACCGAAATCGCTGTTCTGGCGCTATTCAATGCGAAAAACACGTTTTCTGGTGTTTTCAGCACTCCACAGTGCGTTTGATATGCGGAAACTGCCATATCTTCGGTATCGTTGTTGTTTCCAGCTGAGATATGCATTTTCAGTGATAATCTTCACGATTCTGCTGTTACAAGTGTGCAGAATCACCGAAATCGCTGTTTTCGTGCTTTTGAATGCGAAAAACACGTTTTCTGGTGTTTTCAGCACTCCACAGTGCGTTTGATATGCGCAAACTACGATATCTTCGGTATCGTTGTTGTTTCAAGCTGAGACATGCATTTTCAGTGATAATCTTCATGATTCTGCTGTTACAAGTGTGCAGAATCACCGAAATCGCTGTTTTCGTGCTTTTGAATGCGAAAAACACGTTTTCTGGTGTTTTCAACACTCCACAGTGCGTTTCATATGCGGAAACTGCCATATCTTCGGTATCGTTGTTGTTTCCAGCTGAGATATGCATTATCAGTGATAATCTTCATGATTCTGCTGTTACAAGTGTGCAGAATCACCGAAATCGCTGTTCTGGCGCTATTCAATGCGAAAAACACGGTTTCTGGTGTTTTCAACACTCCACAGTGCGTTTCATATGCGGAAACTGCCATATCTTCGGTATCGTTGTTGTTTCCAGCTGAGATATGCATTATCAGTGATAATCTTCATGATTCTGCTGTTACAAGTGTGCAGAATCACCGAAATCGCTGTTCTGGCGCTATTCAATGCGAAAAACACGTTTTCTGGTGTTTTCAGCACTCCACAGTGCGTTTGATATGCGGAAACTGCCATATCTTCGGTATCGTTGTTGCTTCCAGCTGAGATATGCATTTTCAGTGATAATCTTCACGATTCTGCTGTTACAAGTGTGCAGAATCACCGAAATCGCTGTTTTCGTGCTTTTGAATGCGAAAAACACGTTTTCTGGTGTTTTCAACACTCCACAGTGCGTTTCATATGCGGAAACTGCCATATCTTCGGTATCGTTGTTGTTTCCAGCTGAGATATGCATTATCAGTGATAATCTTCATGATTCTGCTGTTACAAGTGTGCAGAATCACCGAAATCGCTGTTCTGGCGCTATTCAATGCGAAAAACACGGTTTCTGGTGTTTTCAACACTCCACAGTGCGTTTCATATGCGGAAACTGCCATATCTTCGGTATCGTTGTTGTTTCCAGCTGAGATATGCATTATCAGTGATAATCTTCATGATTCTGCTGTTACAAGTGTGCAGAATCACCGAAATCGCTGTTCTGGCGCTATTCAATGCGAAAAACACGTTTTCTGGTGTTTTCAGCACTCCACAGTGCGTTTGATATGCGGAAACTGCCATATCTTCGGTATCGTTGTTGTTTCCAGCTGAGATATGCATTTTCAGTGATAATCTTCACGATTCTGCTGTTACAAGTGTGCAGAATCACCGAAATCGCTGTTTTCGTGCTTTTGAATGCGAAAAACACGTTTTCTGGTGTTTTCAGCACTCCACAGTGCGTTTGATATGCGCAAACTACGATATCTTCGGTATCGTTGTTGTTTCAAGCTGAGACATGCATTTTCAGTGATAATCTTCATGATTCTGCTGTTACAAGTGTGCAGAATCACCGAAATCGCTGTTTTCGTGCTTTTGAATGCGAAAAACACGTTTTCTGGTGTTTTCAACACTCCACAGTGCGTTTGATATGCGGAAACTGCGATATCTTCGGTATCGTTGTTGTTTCCAGCTGAGATTTGCACTTTCAGTGATAATCTTCACGATTCTGCTGTTACAAGTGTGCAGAATCACCGAAATCGCTGTTCTGGCGCTATTCAATGCGAAAAACACGTTTTCTGGTGTTTTCAGCACTCCACAGTGCGTTTGATATGCGGAAACTGCCATATCTTCGGTATCGTTGTTGTTTCCAGCTGAGATATGCATTTTCAGTGATAATCTTCACGATTCTGCTGTTACAAGTGTGCAGAATCACCGAAATCGCTGTTTTCGTGCTTTTGAATGCGAAAAACACGTTTTCTGGTGTTTTCACCACTCCACAGTGCGTTTGATATGCGCAAACTACGATATCTTCGGTATCGTTGTTGTTTCAAGCTGAGACATGCATTTTCAGTGATAATCTTCATGATTCTGCTGTTACAAGTGTGCAGAATCACCGAAATCGCTGTTTTCGTGCTTTTGAATGCGAAAAACACGTTTTCTGGTGTTTTCAACACTCCACAGTGCGTTTGATATGCGGAAACTGCGATATCTTCGGTATCGTTGTTGTTTCCAGCTGAGATATGCACTTTCAGTGATAATCTTCACGATTCTGCTGTTACAAGTGTGCAGAATCACCGAAATCGCTGTTTTCGTGCTTTTGAATGCGAAAAACACGTTTTCTGGTGTTTTCAGCACTCCACAGTGCGTTTGATATGCGCAAACTACGATATCTTCGGTATCGTTGTTGTTTCAAGCTGAGATATGCATTATCAGTGATAATCTTCATGATTCTGCTGTTACAAGTGTGCAGAATCACCTAAATCGCTGCTCTGGCGCTATTCAATGCGAAAAACACGTTTTCTGGTGTTTTCAACACTCCACAGTGCGTTTCATATGCGGAAACTGCCATATCTTCGGTATCGTTGTTGTTTCCAGCTGAGATATGCATTATCAGTGATAATCTTCATGATTCTGCTGTTACAAGTGTGCAGAATCACCGAAATCGCTGTTCTGGCGCTATTCAATGCGAAAAACACGTTTTCTGGTGTTTTCAGCACTCCACAGTGCGTTTGATATGCGGAAACTGCCATATCTTCGGTATCGTTGTTGTTTCCAGCTGAGATATGCATTTTCAGTGATAATCTTCACGATTCTGCTGTTACAAGTGTGCAGAATCACCGAAATCGCTGTTTTCGTGCTTTTGAATGCGAAAAACACGTTTTCTGGTGTTTTCAACACTCCACAGTGCGTTTGATATGCGGAAACTGCGATATCTTCGGTATCGTTGTTGTTTCCAGCTGAGATATGCACTTTCAGTGATAATCTTCACGATTCTGCTGTTACAAGTGTGCAGAATCACCGAAATCGCTGTTTTCGTGCTTTTGAATGCGAAAAACACGTTTTCTGGTGTTTTCAGCACTCCACAGTGCGTTTGATATGCGGAAACTACGATATCTTCGGTATCGTTGTTGTTTCCAGCTGAGATATGCATTTTCAGTTATAATCTTCATGATTCTGCTGTTACAAGTGTGCAGAATCACCGAAATCGCTGCTTTCGTGCTTTTGAATGCGAAAAACACGTTTTCTGGTGTTTTCAACACTCCACAGTGCGTTTGATATGCGGAAACTGCGATATCTTCGGTATCGTTGTTGTTTCCAGCTGAGATACGCACTTTCAGTGATAATCTTCACGATTCTGCTGTTACAAGTGTGCAGAATCACCGAAAACGCTGTTTTCGTGCTTTTGAATGCGAAAAACACGTTTTCTGGTGTTTTCAGCACTCCACAGTGCGTTTGATATGCGGAAACTGCGATATCTTCGGTATCGCTGTTGTTTCCAGCTGAGATATGCACTTTCAGTGATAATCTCTCACGATTCTGCTGTTACAAGTGTGCAGAATCACCGAAATCGCTGTTCTCGCGCTATTCAATGCGAAAAACACGTTTTCTGGTGTTTTCAGCACTCCACAGTGCGTTTGATATGCGGAAACTGCCATATCTTCGGTGTCGTTGTTGTTTCCAGCTGAGATATGCATTTTCAGTGATAATCTTCACGATTCTGCTGTTACAAGTGTGCAGAATCACCGAAATCGCTGTTTTCGTGCCTTTGAATGCGAAAAACACGTTTTCTGGTGTTTTCAACACTCCACAGTGCGTTTGATATGCGGAAACTGCGATATCTTCGGTATCGTTGTTGTTTCCAGCTGAGATATGCACTTTCAGTGATAATCTTCACGATTCTGCTGTTACAAGTGTGCAGAATCACCGAAATCGCTGTTTTCGTGCTTTTGAATGCGAAAAACACGTTTTCTGGTGTTTTCAGCACTCCACAGTGCGTTTGATATGCGCAAACTACGATATCTTCGGTATCGTTGTTGTTTCAAGCTGAGATATGCATTATCAGTGATAATCTTCATGATTCTGCTGTTACAAGTGTGCAGAATCACCTAAATCGCTGTTCTGGCGCTATTCAATGCGAAAAACACGTTTTCTGGTGTTTTCAACACTCCACAGTGCGTTTCATATGCGGAAACTGCCATATCTTCGGTATCGTTGTTGTTTCCAGCTGAGATATGCATTATCAGTGATAATCTTCATGATTCTGCTGTTACAAGTGTGCAGAATCACCGAAATCGCTGTTCTGGCGCTATTCAATGCGAAAAACACGTTTTCTGGTGTTTTCAGCACTCCACAGTGCGTTTGATATGCGGAAACTGCCATATCTTCAGTATCGTTGTTGTTTCCAGCTGAGATATGCATTTTCAGTGATAATCTTCACGATTCTGCTGTTACAAGTGTGCAGAATCACCGAAATCGCTGTTTTCGTGCTTTTGAATGCGAAAAACACGTTTTCTGGTGTTTTCAACACTCCACAGTGCGTTTGATATGCGGAAACTGCGATATCTTCGGTATCGTTGTTGTTTCCAGCTGAGATATGCACTTTCAGTGATAATCTTCACGATTCTGCTGTTACAAGTGTGCAGAATCACCGAAATCGCTGTTTTCGTGCTTTTGAATGCGAAAAACACGTTTTCTGGTGTTTTCAGCACTCCACAGTGCGTTTGATATGCGGAAACTACGATATCTTCGGTATCGTTGTTGTTTCCAGCTGAGATATGCATTTTCAGTGATAATCTTCATGATTCTGCTGTTACAAGTGTGCAGAATCACCGAAATCGCTGCTTTCGTGCTTTTGAATGCGAAAAACACGTTTTCTGGTGTTTTCAACACTCCACAGTGCGTTTGATATGCGGAAACTGCGATATCTTCGGTATCGTTGTTGTTTCCAGCTGAGATACGCACTTTCAGTGATAATCTTCACGATTCTGCTGTTACAAGTGTGCAGAATCACCGAAAACGCTGTTTTCGTGCTTTTGAATGCGAAAAACACGTTTTCTGGTGTTTTCAGCACTCCGCAGTGCGTTTGATATGCGGAAACTGCGATATCTTCGGTATCGCTGTTGTTTCCAGCTGAGATATGCACTTTCAGTGATAATCTCTCACGATTCTGCTGTTACAAGTGTGCAGAATCACCGAAATCGCTGTTCTCGCGCTATTCAATGCGAAAAACACGTTTTCTGGTGTTTTCAGCACTCCACAGTGCGTTTGATATGCGGAAACTGCCATATCTTCGGTGTCGTTGTTGTTTCCAGCTGAGATATGCATTTTCAGTGATAATCTTCACGATTCTGCTGTTACAAGTGTGCAGAATCACCGAAATCGCTGTTTTCGTGCCTTTGAATGCGAAAAACACGTTTTCTGGTGTTTTCAGCACTCCACAGTTCGTTTGATATGCGGAAACTGCGATATCTTC
Source organism: Anthophora plumipes (assembly GCA_951804975.1). Lineage (NCBI taxonomy): Eukaryota > Metazoa > Arthropoda > Insecta > Hymenoptera > Apidae > Anthophora > Anthophora plumipes. The sequence goes on along the minus strand of CATORF010000206.1, from coordinate 7,397,527 downwards.
GGTATCGTTGTTGTTTCCAGCTGAGATATGCATTATCAGTGATAATCTTCATGATTCTGCTGTTACAAGTGTGCAGAATCACCGAAATCGCTGTTCTCGCGCTATTCAATGCGAAAAACACGTTTTCTGGTGTTTTCAGCACTCCACAGTGCGTTTGATATGCGGAAACTGCCATATCTTCGGTATCGTTGTTGTTTCCAGCTGAGAGATGCATTTTCAGTGATAATCTTCACGATTCTGCTGTTACAAGTGTGCAGAATCACCGAAATCGCTGTTTTCGTGCTTTTGAATGCGAAAAACACGTTTTCTGGTGTTTTCAGCACTCCACAGTGCGTTTGATATGCGGAAACTGCTATATCTTCGGTATCGTTGTTGTTTCCAGCTGAGATATGCACTTTCAGTGATAATCTTCACGATTCTGCCGTTACAAGTGTGCAGAATCACCGAAATCGCTGTTTTCGCGCTATTCAATGCGAAAAACACGTTTTCTGGTGTTTTCAGCACTCCACAGTGCGTTTGATATGCGGAAACTATGATATCTTCGGTATCGTTGTTGTTTCCAGCTGAGATATGCACTTTCAGTGATAATCTTCACGATTCTGCTGTTACAAGTGTGCAGAATCTCCGAAATCGCTGTTTTCGTGCTTTTGAATGCGAAAAACACGTTTTCTGGTGTTTTCAGCACTCCACAGTGCGTTTGATATGCGGAAACTGCCATATCTTCGGTGTCGTTGTTGTTTCCAGCTGAGATATGCATTTTCAGTGATAATCTTCACGATTCTGCTGTTACAAGTGTGCAGAATCACCGAAATCGCTGTTTTCGTGCCTTTGAATGCGAAAAACACGTTTTCTGGTGTTTTCAACACTCCACAGTTAGTTTGATATGCGGAAACTGCGATATCTTCGGTATCGTAGTTGTTTCCAGCTGAGATATGCATTATCAGTGATAATCTTCATGATTCTGCTGTTACAAGTGTGCAGAATCACCGAAATCGCTGTTTTCGCTCTATTCAATGCGAAAAACACGTTTTCTGGTGTTTTCAGCACTCCACAGTGCGTTTGATATGCGGAAACTGCCATATCTTCGGTATCGTTGTAGTTTCCAGCTGAGAGATGCATTTTCAGTGATAATCTTCACGATTCTGCTGTTACAAGTGTGCAGAATAACCGAAATCGCTGTTTTCGTGCTTTTGAATGCGAAAAACACGTTTTCTGGTGTTTTCAGCACTCCACAGTGCGTTTGATATGCGGAAACTGCTATATCTTCGGTATCGTTGTTGCTTCCAGCTGAGATATGCACTTTCAGTGATAATCTTCACGATTCTGCCGTTACAAGTGTGCAGAATCACCGAAATCGCTGTTTTCGCGCTATTCAATGCGAAAAACACGTTTTCTGGTGTTTTCAGCACTCCACAGTGCGTTTGATATGCGGAAACTACGATATCTTCGGTATCGTTGTTGTTTCCAGCTGAGATATGCATTATCAGTGATAATCTTCATGATTCTGCTGTTACAAGTGTGCAGAATCACCGAAATCGCTGTTCTGGCGCTATTCAATGCGAAAAACACGTTTTCTGGTGTTTTCAGCACTCCACAGTGCGTTTGATATGCGGAAACTGCCATATCTTCGGTATCGTTGTTGTTTCCAGCTGAGATATGCATTTTCAGTGATAATCTTCACGATTCTGCTGTTACAAGTGTGCAGAATCACCGAAATCGCTGTTTTCGTGCTTTTGAATGCGAAAAACACGTTTTCTGGTGTTTTCAGCACTCCACAGTGCGTTTGATATGCGCAAACTACGATATCTTCGGTATCGTTGTTGTTTCAAGCTGAGACATGCATTTTCAGTGATAATCTTCATGATTCTGCTGTTACAAGTGTGCAGAATCACCGAAATCGCTGTTCTGGCGCTATTCAATGCGAAAAACACGTTTTCTGGTGTTTTCAACACTCCACAGTGCGTTTCATATGCGGAAACTGCCATATCTTCGGTATCGTTGTTGTTTCCAGCTGAGATATGCATTATCAGTGATAATCTTCATGATTCTGCTGTTACAAGTGTGCAGAATCACCGAAATCGCTGTTCTGGCGCTATTCAATGCGAAAAACACGTTTTCTGGTGTTTTCAGCACTCCACAGTGCGTTTGATATGCGGAAACTGCCATATCTTCGGTATCGTTGTTGCTTCCAGCTGAGATATGCATTTTCAGTGATAATCTTCACGATTCTGCTGTTACAAGTGTGCAGAATCACCGAAATCGCTGTTTTCGTGCTTTTGAATGCGAAAAACACGTTTTCTGGTGTTTTCAACACTCCACAGTGCGTTTCATATGCGGAAACTGCCATATCTTCGGTATCGTTGTTGTTTCCAGCTGAGATATGCATTATCAGTGATAATCTTCATGATTCTGCTGTTACAAGTGTGCAGAATCACCGAAATCGCTGTTCTGGCGCTATTCAATGCGAAAAACACGTTTTCTGGTGTTTTCAACACTCCACAGTGCGTTTCATATGCGGAAACTGCCATATCTTCGGTATCGTTGTTGTTTCCAGCTGAGATATGCATTATCAGTGATAATCTTCATGATTCTGCTGTTACAAGTGTGCAGAATCACCGAAATCGCTGTTCTGGCGCTATTCAATGCGAAAAACACGTTTTCTGGTGTTTTCAGCACTCCACAGTGCGTTTGATATGCGGAAACTGCCATATCTTCGGTATCGTTGTTGTTTCCAGCTGAGATATGCATTTTCAGTGATAATCTTCACGATTCTGCTGTTACAAGTGTGCAGAATCACCGAAATCGCTGTTTTCGTGCTTTTGAATGCGAAAAACACGTTTTCTGGTGTTTTCAGCACTCCACAGTGCGTTTGATATGCGCAAACTACGATATCTTCGGTATCGTTGTTGTTTCAAGCTGAGACATGCATTTTCAGTGATAATCTTCATGATTCTGCTGTTACAAGTGTGCAGAATCACCGAAATCGCTGTTTTCGTGCTTTTGAATGCGAAAAACACGTTTTCTGGTGTTTTCAACACTCCACAGTGCGTTTGATATGCGGAAACTGCGATATCTTCGGTATCGTTGTTGTTTCCAGCTGAGATTTGCACTTTCAGTGATAATCTTCACGATTCTGCTGTTACAAGTGTGCAGAATCACCGAAATCGCTGTTCTGGCGCTATTCAATGCGAAAAACACGTTTTCTGGTGTTTTCAGCACTCCACAGTGCGTTTGATATGCGGAAACTGCCATATCTTCGGTATCGTTGTTGTTTCCAGCTGAGATATGCATTTTCAGTGATAATCTTCACGATTCTGCTGTTACAAGTGTGCAGAATCACCGAAATCGCTGTTTTCGTGCTTTTGAATGCGAAAAACACGTTTTCTGGTGTTTTCACCACTCCACAGTGCGTTTGATATGCGCAAACTACGATATCTTCGGTATCGTTGTTGTTTCAAGCTGAGACATGCATTTTCAGTGATAATCTTCATGATTCTGCTGTTACAAGTGTGCAGAATCACCGAAATCGCTGTTTTCGTGCTTTTGAATGCGAAAAACACGTTTTCTGGTGTTTTCAACACTCCACAGTGCGTTTGATATGCGGAAACTGCGATATCTTCGGTATCGTTGTTGTTTCCAGCTGAGATATGCACTTTCAGTGATAATCTTCACGATTCTGCTGTTACAAGTGTGCAGAATCACCGAAATCGCTGTTTTCGTGCTTTTGAATGCGAAAAACACGTTTTCTGGTGTTTTCAGCACTCCACAGTGCGTTTGATATGCGCAAACTACGATATCTTCGGTATCGTTGTTGTTTCAAGCTGAGATATGCATTATCAGTGATAATCTTCATGATTCTGCTGTTACAAGTGTGCAGAATCACCTAAATCGCTGTTCTGGCGCTATTCAATGCGAAAAACACGTTTTCTGGTGTTTTCAACACTCCACAGTGCGTTTCATATGCGGAAACTGCCATATCTTCGGTATCGTTGTTGTTTCCAGCTGAGATATGCATTATCAGTGATAATCTTCATGATTCTGCTGTTACAAGTGTGCAGAATCACCGAAATCGCTGTTCTGGCGCTATTCAATGCGAAAAACACGTTTTCTGGTGTTTTCAGCACTCCACAGTGCGTTTGATATGCGGAAACTGCCATATCTTCGGTATCGTTGTTGTTTCCAGCTGAGATATGCATTTTCAGTGATAATCTTCACGATTCTGCTGTTACAAGTGTGCAGAATCACCGAAATCGCTGTTTTCGTGCTTTTGAATGCGAAAAACACGTTTTCTGGTGTTTTCAACACTCCACAGTGCGTTTGATATGCGGAAACTGCGATATCTTCGGTATCGTTGTTGTTTCCAGCTGAGATATGCACTTTCAGTGATAATCTTCACGATTCTGCTGTTACAAGTGTGCAGAATCACCGAAATCGCTGTTTTCGTGCTTTTGAATGCGAAAAACACGTTTTCTGGTGTTTTCAGCACTCCACAGTGCGTTTGATATGCGGAAACTACGATATCTTCGGTATCGTTGTTGTTTCCAGCTGAGATATGCCTTTTCAGTGATAATCTTCACGATTCTGCTGCTACAAGTGTGCAGAATCACCGAAAACGCTGTTTTCGTGCTTTTGAATGCGAAAAACACGTTTTCTGGTGTTTTCAGCACTCCACAGTGCGTTTGATATGCGGAAACTGCGATATCTTCGGTATCGCTGTTGTTTCCAGCTGAGATATGCACTTTCAGTGATAATCTCTCACGATTCTGCTGTTACAAGTGTGCAGAATCACCGAAATCGCTGTTCTCGCGCTATTCAATGCGAAAAACACGTTTTCTGGTGTTTTCAGCACTCCACAGTGCGTTTGATATGCGGAAACTGCCATATCTTCGGTGTCGTTGTTGTTTCCAGCTGAGATATGCATTTTCAGTGATAATCTTCACGATTCTGCTGTTACAAGTGTGCAGAATCACCGAAATCGCTGTTTTCGTGCCTTTGAATGCGAAAAACACGTTTTCTGGTGTTTTCAGCACTCCACAGTTCGTTTGATATGCGGAAACTGCGATATCTTCGGTATCGTTGTTGTTTCCAGCTGAGATATGCATTATCAGTGATAATCTTCATGATTCTGCTGTTACAAGTGTGCAGAATCACCGAAATCGCTGTTCTCGCGCTATTCAATGCGAAAAACACGTTTTCTGGTGTTTTCAGCACTCCACAGTGCGTTTGATATGCGGAAACTGCCATATCTTCGGTATCGTTGTTGTTTCCAGCTGAGATATGCATTTTCAGTGATAATCTTCACGATTCTGCTGTTACAAGTGTGCAGAATCACCGAAATCGCTGTTTTCGTGCTTTTGAATGCGAAAAACACGTTTTCTGGTGTTTTCAACACTCCACAGTGCGTTTGATATGCGGAAACTGCGATATCTTCGGTATCGTTGTTGTTTCCAGCTGAGATATGCACTTTCAGTGATAATCTTCACGATTCTGCTGTTACAAGTGTGCAGAATCACCGAAATCGCTGTTTTCGTGCTTTTGAATGCGAAAAACACGTTTTCTGGTGTTTTCAGCACTCCACAGTGCGTTTGATATGCGGAAACTACGATATCTTCGGTATCGTTGTTGTTTCCAGCTGAGATATGCATTTTCAGTTATAATCTTCATGATTCTGCTGTTACAAGTGTGCAGAATCACCGAAATCGCTGCTTTCGTGCTTTTGAATGCGAAAAACACGTTTTCTGGTGTTTTCAACACTCCACAGTGCGTTTGATATGCGGAAACTGCGATATCTTCGGTATCGTTGTTGTTTCCAGCTGAGATACGCACTTTCAGTGATAATCTTCACGATTCTGCTGTTACAAGTGTGCAGAATCACCGAAAACGCTGTTTTCGTGCTTTTGAATGCGAAAAACACGTTTTCTGGTGTTTTCAGCACTCCACAGTGCGTTTGATATGCGGAAACTGCGATATCTTCGGTATCGCTGTTGTTTCCAGCTGAGATATGCACTTTCAGTGATAATCTCTCACGATTCTGCTGTTACAAGTGTGCAGAATCACCGAAATCGCTGTTCTCGCGCTATTCAATGCGAAAAACACGTTTTCTGGTGTTTTCAGCACTCCACAGTGCGTTTGATATGCGGAAACTGCCATATCTTCGGTGTCGTTGTTGTTTCCAGCTGAGATATGCATTTTCAGTGATAATCTTCACGATTCTGCTGTTACAAGTGTGCAGAATCACCGAAATCGCTGTTTTCGTGCCTTTGAATGCGAAAAACACGTTTTCTGGTGTTTTCAACACTCCACAGTGCGTTTGATATGCGGAAACTGCGATATCTTCGGTATCGTTGTTGTTTCCAGCTGAGATATGCACTTTCAGTGATAATCTTCACGATTCTGCTGTTACAAGTGTGCAGAATCACCGAAATCGCTGTTTTCGTGCTTTTGAATGCGAAAAACACGTTTTCTGGTGTTTTCAGCACTCCACAGTGCGTTTGATATGCGCAAACTACGATATCTTCGGTATCGTTGTTGTTTCAAGCTGAGATATGCATTATCAGTGATAATCTTCATGATTCTGCTGTTACAAGTGTGCAGAATCACCTAAATCGCTGTTCTGGCGCTATTCAATGCGAAAAACACGTTTTCTGGTGTTTTCAACACTCCACAGTGCGTTTCATATGCGGAAACTGCCATATCTTCGGTATCGTTGTTGTTTCCAGCTGAGATATGCATTATCAGTGATAATCTTCATGATTCTGCTGTTACAAGTGTGCAGAATCACCGAAATCGCTGTTCTGGCGCTATTCAATGCGAAAAACACGTTTTCTGGTGTTTTCAGCACTCCACAGTGCGTTTGATATGCGGAAACTGCCATATCTTCAGTATCGTTGTTGTTTCCAGCTGAGATATGCATTTTCAGTGATAATCTTCACGATTCTGCTGTTACAAGTGTGCAGAATCACCGAAATCGCTGTTTTCGTGCTTTTGAATGCGAAAAACACGTTTTCTGGTGTTTTCAACACTCCACAGTGCGTTTGATATGCGGAAACTGCGATATCTTCGGTATCGTTGTTGTTTCCAGCTGAGATATGCACTTTCAGTGATAATCTTCACGATTCTGCTGTTACAAGTGTGCAGAATCACCGAAATCGCTGTTTTCGTGCTTTTGAATGCGAAAAACACGTTTTCTGGTGTTTTCAGCACTCCACAGTGCGTTTGATATGCGGAAACTACGATATCTTCGGTATCGTTGTTGTTTCCAGCTGAGATATGCATTTTCAGTGATAATCTTCATGATTCTGCTGTTACAAGTGTGCAGAATCACCGAAATCGCTGCTTTCGTGCTTTTGAATGCGAAAAACACGTTTTCTGGTGTTTTCAACACTCCACAGTGCGTTTGATATGCGGAAACTGCGATATCTTCGGTATCGTTGTTGTTTCCAGCTGAGATACGCACTTTCAGTGATAATCTTCACGATTCTGCTGTTACAAGTGTGCAGAATCACCGAAAACGCTGTTTTCGTGCTTTTGAATGCGAAAAACACGTTTTCTGGTGTTTTCAGCACTCCGCAGTGCGTTTGATATGCGGAAACTGCGATATCTTCGGTATCGCTGTTGTTTCCAGCTGAGATATGCACTTTCAGTGATAATCTCTCACGATTCTGCTGTTACAAGTGTGCAGAATCACCGAAATCGCTGTTCTCGCGCTATTCAATGCGAAAAACACGTTTTCTGGTGTTTTCAGCACTCCACAGTGCGTTTGATATGCGGAAACTGCCATATCTTCGGTGTCGTTGTTGTTTCCAGCTGAGATATGCATTTTCAGTGATAATCTTCACGATTCTGCTGTTACAAGTGTGCAGAATCACCGAAATCGCTGTTTTCGTGCCTTTGAATGCGAAAAACACGTTTTCTGGTGTTTTCAGCACTCCACAGTTCGTTTGATATGCGGAAACTGCGATATCTTCGGTATCGTTGTTGTTTCCAGCTGAGATATGCATTATCAGTGATAATCTTCATGATTCTGCTGTTACAAGTGTGCAGAATCACCGAAATCGCTGTTCTCGCGCTATTCAATGCGAAAAACACGTTTTCTGGTGTTTTCAGCACTCCACAGTGCGTTTGATATGCGGAAACTGCCATATCTTCGGTATCGTTGTTGTTTCCAGCTGAGAGATGCATTTTCAGTGATAATCTTCACGATTCTGCTGTTACAAGTGTGCAGAATCACCGAAATCGCTGTTTTCGTGCTTTTGAATGCGAAAAACACGTTTTCTGGTGTTTTCAGCACTCCACAGTGCGTTTGATATGCGGAAACTGCTATATCTTCGGTATCGTTGTTGTTTCCAGCTGAGATATGCACTTTCAGTGATAATCTTCACGATTCTGCCGTTACAAGTGTGCAGAATCACCGAAATCGCTGTTTTCGCGCTATTCAATGCGAAAAACACGTTTTCTGGTGTTTTCAGCACTCCACAGTGCGTTTGATATGCGGAAACTATGATATCTTCGGTATCGTTGTTGTTTCCAGCTGAGATATGCACTTTCAGTGATAATCTTCACGATTCTGCTGTTACAAGTGTGCAGAATCTCCGAAATCGCTGTTTTCGTGCTTTTGAATGCGAAAAACACGTTTTCTGGTGTTTTCAGCACTCCACAGTGCGTTTGATATGCGGAAACTGCCATATCTTCGGTGTCGTTGTTGTTTCCAGCTGAGATATGCATTTTCAGTGATAATCTTCACGATTCTGCTGTTACAAGTGTGCAGAATCACCGAAATCGCTGTTTTCGTGCCTTTGAATGCGAAAAACACGTTTTCTGGTGTTTTCAACACTCCACAGTTCGTTTGATATGCGGAAACTGCGATATCTTCGGTATCGTAGTTGTTTCCAGCTGAGATATGCATTATCAGTGATAATCTTCATGATTCTGCTGTTACAAGTGTGCAGAATCACCGAAATCGCTGTTTTCGCTCTATTCAATGCGAAAAACACGTTTTCTGGTGTTTTCAGCACTCCACAGTGCGTTTGATATGCGGAAACTGCCATATCTTCGGTATCGTTGTAGTTTCCAGCTGAGAGATGCATTTTCAGTGATAATCTTCACGATTCTGCTGTTACAAGTGTGCAGAATAACCGAAATCGCTGTTTTCGTGCTTTTGAATGCGAAAAACACGTTTTCTGGTGTTTTCAGCACTCCACAGTGCGTTTGATATGCGGAAACTGCTATATCTTCGGTATCGTTGTTGCTTCCAGCTGAGATATGCACTTTCAGTGATAATCTTCACGATTCTGCCGTTACAAGTGTGCAGAATCACCGAAATCGCTGTTTTCGCGCTATTCAATGCGAAAAACACGTTTTCTGGTGTTTTCAGCACTCCACAGTGCGTTTGATATGCGGAAACTACGATATCTTCGGTATCGTTGTTGTTTCCAGCTGAGATATGCATTATCAGTGATAATCTTCATGATTCTGCTGTTACAAGTGTGCAGAATCACCGAAATCGCTGTTCTGGCGCTATTCAATGCGAAAAACACGTTTTCTGGTGTTTTCAGCACTCCACAGTGCGTTTGATATGCGGAAACTGCCATATCTTCGGTATCGTTGTTGTTTCCAGCTGAGATATGCATTTTCAGTGATAATCTTCACGATTCTGCTGTTACAAGTGTGCAGAATCACCGAAATCGCTGTTTTCGTGCTTTTGAATGCGAAAAACACGTTTTCTGGTGTTTTCAGCACTCCACAGTGCGTTTGATATGCGCAAACTACGATATCTTCGGTATCGTTGTTGTTTCAAGCTGAGACATGCATTTTCAGTGATAATCTTCATGATTCTGCTGTTACAAGTGTGCAGAATCACCGAAATCGCTGTTTTCGTGCTTTTGAATGCGAAAAACACGTTTTCTGGTGTTTTCAACACTCCACAGTGCGTTTGATATGCGGAAACTGCGATATCTTCGGTATCGTTGTTGTTTCCAGCTGAGATATGCACTTTCAGTGATAATCTTCACGATTCTGCTGTTACAAGTGTGCAGAATCACCGAAATCGCTGTTTTCGTGCTTTTGAATGCGAAAAACACGTTTTCTGGTGTTTTCAACACTCCACAGTGCGTTTCATATGCGGAAACTGCCATATCTTCGGTATCGTTGTTGTTTCCAGCTGAGATATGCATTATCAGTGATAATCTTCATGATTCTGCTGTTACAAGTGTGCAGAATCACCGAAATCGCTGTTCTGGCGCTATTCAATGCGAAAAACACGTTTTCTGGTGTTTTCAACACTCCACAGTGCGTTTCATATGCGGAAACTGCCATATCTTCGGTATCGTTGTTGTTTCCAGCTGAGATATGCATTATCAGTGATAATCTTCATGATTCTGCTGTTACAAGTGTGCAGAATCACCGAAATCGCTGTTCTGGCGCTATTCAATGCGAAAAACACGTTTTCTGGTGTTTTCAGCACTCCACAGTGCGTTTGATATGCGGAAACTGCCATATCTTCGGTATCGTTGTTGCTTCCAGCTGAGATATGCATTTTCAGTGATAATCTTCACGATTCTGCTGTTACAAGTGTGCAGAATCACCGAAATCGCTGTTTTCGTGCTTTTGAATGCGAAAAACACGTTTTCTGGTGTTTTCAACACTCCACAGTGCGTTTCATATGCGGAAACTGCCATATCTTCGGTATCGTTGTTGTTTCCAGCTGAGATATGCATTATCAGTGATAATCTTCATGATTCTGCTGTTACAAGTGTGCAGAATCACCGAAATCGCTGTTCTGGCGCTATTCAATGCGAAAAACACGTTTTCTGGTGTTTTCAACACTCCACAGTGCGTTTCATATGCGGAAACTGCCATATCTTCGGTATCGTTGTTGTTTCCAGCTGAGATATGCATTATCAGTGATAATCTTCATGATTCTGCTGTTACAAGTGTGCAGAATCACCGAAATCGCTGTTCTGGCGCTATTCAATGCGAAAAACACGTTTTCTGGTGTTTTCAGCACTCCACAGTGCGTTTGATATGCGGAAACTGCCATATCTTCGGTATCGTTGTTGTTTCCAGCTGAGATATGCATTTTCAGTGATAATCTTCACGATTCTGCTGTTACAAGTGTGCAGAATCACCGAAATCGCTGTTTTCGTGCTTTTGAATGCGAAAAACACGTTTTCTGGTGTTTTCAGCACTCCACAGTGCGTTTGATATGCGCAAACTACGATATCTTCGGTATCGTTGTTGTTTCAAGCTGAGACATGCATTTTCAGTGATAATCTTCATGATTCTGCTGTTACAAGTGTGCAGAATCACCGAAATCGCTGTTTTCGTGCTTTTGAATGCGAAAAACACGTTTTCTGGTGTTTTCAACACTCCACAGTGCGTTTGATATGCGGAAACTGCGATATCTTCGGTATCGTTGTTGTTTCCAGCTGAGATTTGCACTTTCAGTGATAATCTTCACGATTCTGCTGTTACAAGTGTGCAGAATCACCGAAATCGCTGTTCTGGCGCTATTCAATGCGAAAAACACGTTTTCTGGTGTTTTCAGCACTCCACAGTGCGTTTGATATGCGGAAACTGCCATATCTTCGGTATCGTTGTTGTTTCCAGCTGAGATATGCATTTTCAGTGATAATCTTCACGATTCTGCTGTTACAAGTGTGCAGAATCACCGAAATCGCTGTTTTCGTGCTTTTGAATGCGAAAAACACGTTTTCTGGTGTTTTCACCACTCCACAGTGCGTTTGATATGCGCAAACTACGATATCTTCGGTATCGTTGTTGTTTCAAGCTGAGACATGCATTTTCAGTGATAATCTTCATGATTCTGCTGTTACAAGTGTGCAGAATCACCGAAATCGCTGTTTTCGTGCTTTTGAATGCGAAAAACACGTTTTCTGGTGTTTTCAACACTCCACAGTGCGTTTGATATGCGGAAACTGCGATATCTTCGGTATCGTTGTTGTTTCCAGCTGAGATATGCACTTTCAGTGATAATCTTCACGATTCTGCTGTTACAAGTGTGCAGAATCACCGAAATCGCTGTTTTCGTGCTTTTGAATGCGAAAAACACGTTTTCTGGTGTTTTCAGCACTCCACAGTGCGTTTGATATGCGCAAACTACGATATCTTCGGTATCGTTGTTGTTTCAAGCTGAGATATGCATTATCAGTGATAATCTTCATGATTCTGCTGTTACAAGTGTGCAGAATCACCTAAATCGCTGTTCTGGCGCTATTCAATGCGAAAAACACGTTTTCTGGTGTTTTCAACACTCCACAGTGCGTTTCATATGCGGAAACTGCCATATCTTCGGTATCGTTGTTGTTTCCAGCTGAGATATGCATTATCAGTGATAATCTTCATGATTCTGCTGTTACAAGTGTGCAGAATCACCGAAATCGCTGTTCTGGCGCTATTCAATGCGAAAAACACGTTTTCTGGTGTTTTCAGCACTCCACAGTGCGTTTGATATGCGGAAACTGCCATATCTTCGGTATCGTTGTTGTTTCCAGCTGAGATATGCATTTTCAGTGATAATCTTCACGATTCTGCTGTTACAAGTGTGCAGAATCACCGAAATCGCTGTTTTCGTGCTTTTGAATGCGAAAAACACGTTTTCTGGTGTTTTCAACACTCCACAGTGCGTTTGATATGCGGAAACTGCGATATCTTCGGTATCGTTGTTGTTTCCAGCTGAGATATGCCTTTTCAGTGATAATCTTCACGATTCTGCTGTTACAAGTGTGCAGAATCACCGAAAACGCTGTTTTCGTGCTTTTGAATGCGAAAAACACGTTTTCTGGTGTTTTCAGCACTCCACAGTGCGTTTGATATGCGGAAACTGCGATATCTTCGGTATCGCTGTTGTTTCCAGCTGAGATATGCACCTTCAGTGATAATCTCTCACGATTCTGCTGTTACAAGTGTGCAGAATCACCGAAATCGCTGTTCTCGCGCTATTCAATGCGAAAAACACGTTTTCTGGTGTTTTCAGCACTCCACAGTGCGTTTGATATGCGGAAACTGCCATATCTTCGGTGTCGTTGTTGTTTCCAGCTGAGATATGCATTTTCAGTGATAATCTTCACGATTCTGCTGTTACAAGTGTGCAGAATCACCGAAATCGCTGTTTTCGTGCCTTTGAATGCGAAAAACACGTTTTCTGGTGTTTTCAGCACTCCACAGTTCGTTTGATATGCGGAAACTGCGATATCTTCGGTATCGTTGTTGTTTCCAGCTGAGATATGCATTATCAGTGATAATCTTCATGATTCTGCTGTTACAAGTGTGCAGAATCACCGAAATCGCTGTTCTCGCGCTATTCAATGCGAAAAACACGTTTTCTGGTGTTTTCAGCACTCCACAGTGCGTTTGATATGCGGACACTGCCATATCTTCGGTATCGTTGTTGTTTCCAGCTGAGAGATGCATTTTCAGTGATAATCTTCACGATTCTGCTGTTACAAGTGTGCAGAATCACCGAAATCGCTGTTTTCGTGCTTTTGAATGCGAAAAACACGTTTTCTGGTGTTTTCAGCACTCCACAGTGCGTTTGATATGCGGAAACTACGATATCTTCGGTATCGTTGTTGTTTCCAGCTGAGATATGCATTATCAGTGATAATCTTCATGATTCTGCTGTTACAAGTGTGCAGAATCACCGAAATCGCTGTTCTGGCGCTATTCAATGCGAAAAACACGTTTTCTGGTGTTTTCAGCACTCCACAGTGCGTTTGATATGCGGAAACTGCCATATCTTCGGTATCGTTGTTGCTTCCAGCTGAGATATGCATTTTCAGTGATAATCTTCACGATTCTGCTGTTACAAGTGTGCAGAATCACCGAAATCGCTGTTTTCGTGCTTTTGAATGCGAAAAACACGTTTTCTGGTGTTTTCAACACCCCACAGTGCGTTTCATATGCGGAAACTGCCATATCTTCGGTATCGTTGTTGTTTCCAGCTGAGATATGCATTATCAGTGATAATCTTCATGATTCTGCTGTTACAAGTGTGCAGAATCACCGAAATCGCTGTTCTGGCGCTATTCAATGCGAAAAACACGTTTTCTGGTGTTTTCAACACTCCACAGTGCGTTTCATATGCGGAAACTGCCATATCTTCGGTATCGTTGTTGTTTCCAGCTGAGATATGCATTATCAGTGATAATCTTCATGATTCTGCTGTTACAAGTGTGCAGAATCACCGAAATCGCTGTTCTGGCGCTATTCAATGCGAAAAACACGTTTTCTGGTGTTTTCAGCACTCCACAGTGCGTTTGATATGCGGAAACTGCCATATCTTCGGTATCGTTGTTGTTTCCAGCTGAGATATGCATTTTCAGTGATAATCTTCACGATTCTGCTGTTACAAGTGTGCAGAATCACCGAAATCGCTGTTTTCGTGCTTTTGAATGCGAAAAACACGTTTTCTGGTGTTTTCAGCACTCCACAGTGCGTTTGATATGCGCAAACTACGATATCTTCGGTATCGTTGTTGTTTCAAGCTGAGACATGCATTTTCAGTGATAATCTTCATGATTCTGCTGTTACAAGTGTGCAGAATCACCGAAATCGCTGTTTTCGTGCTTTTGAATGCGAAAAACACGTTTTCTGGTGTTTTCAACACTCCACAGTGCGTTTGATATGCGGAAACTGCGATATCTTCGGTATCGTTGTTGTTTCCAGCTGAGATATGCACTTTCAGTGATAATCTTCACGATTCTGCTGTTACAAGTGTGCAGAATCACCGAAATCGCTGTTCTGGCGCTATTCAATGCGAAAAACACGTTTTCTGGTGTTTTCAGCACTCCACAGTGCGTTTGATATGCGGAAACTGCCATATCTTCGGTATCGTTGTTGTTTCCAGCTGAGATACGCACTTTCAGTGATAATCTTCACGATTCTGCTGTTACAAGTGTGCAGAATCACCGAAAACGCTGCTTTCGTGCTTTTGAATGCGAAAAACACGTTTTCTGGTGTTTTCAACACTCCACAGTGCGTTTGATATGCGGAAACTGCGATATCTTCGGTATCGTTGTTGTTTCCAGCTGAGATACGCACTTTCAGTGATAATCTTCACGATTCTGCTGTTACAAGTGTGCAGAATCACCGAAAACGCTGTTTTCGTGCTTTTGAATGCGAAAAACACGTTTTCTGGTGTTTTCAGCACTCCACAGTGCGTTTGATATGCGGAAACTGCGATATCTTCGGTATCGCTGTTGTTTCCAGCTGAGATATGCACTTTCAGTGATAATCTCTCACGATTCTGCTGTTACAAGTGTGCAGAATCACCGAAATCGCTGTTCTCGCGCTATTCAATGTGTTACGTCCCGGATCGCGCTATTTTGGCAAAATCGAGACGGAGCACAATAATATACTGTTCTTTGCGTTCACGCAGCGCGTACGTCTGCGTCTAACGGGGACTTTCGCTAATTCAGTCGATTGTAAATGGTACTTACCTAGACTCCTTGTTAACTGCAGGCTGGATGATAATAGCGTAGCAGTTGGTATGTGAATCGCGCACTTTGATAAATGGTTATAATAAGTGAATATGGAATTATAATATGAATAATCTATTTAATATACTTCACGATGTAGGTTATATAAGATATGGAATACAATTGAATATGGTAATAGTAATATAATATAAGATATAGGAATACAATGAAATAGTAACACTTGGATATAGAAACACTTAGAAATAGTAACGCTTAGAAATAGAAACACTTAGAAATAGTAACGCTTGGAAATAGAAACACTTAGAAATAGTAACGCTTGGAAATAGAAACACTTGATGTAGAAACGCGATGTACACTCCGGGAGTTCCGGAGTGGAACTGTCTTTGAGGCCTGGGCGCTTGCTTGTTTTATACTAGTGGAGTATGGAGATAAGATATGAGGAGCGTGAGACCGGGGTAGATTAGGTAGGTGGATGTTTATAAGATAGGAGAAGAATTCGTATGTTACTGGATCCGGTGTTTATGCGATAAGATAAGGAGTTGGAGTCGAGGAGGATGTTTATAAGATAGGAGAGGAATTCGTATGTTACAGGATCTGGTGTTTATGAGATAAGATAAGGAGTTGGTCGTGAGAGCGGATGTCGGTAGTTGACGTTTCGTCTGGAGATATTGGAGGAATGTGTTTATAGATAAGAGTTGGTCGTGAGAGCGGATGTCGATAGTCGAGGTTTAGTCTGGAGATAATGAAGGAATGTGTTTATAGATAAGAATATGTCGTGAGAGCGTATGTCGGTAATAGGATATGGTAGTGCTTAATATCTATGTTGTGGTTAATGCGGTCTTAAGGTTATTGGTTACGTGCTTACTTGCTATCTTAATATTCTAGAATGTTCTACGCTATCTTACATGCTAATAGCGTTCGTTGCTTCTCACTCTCACTGTCACAGGTAAGTGTCTAAGTCCAACGTCGCTAGGCGTAACACCTCCCTCCCTGGGGAGAAAATTCTTGTAGAGAATTTTCCTCAATGTTCATAGGGATCTGAGAGATGGCACTGGGGGTAGAGCTTGTTAGCTCTATGAGGTGTGACGGACGTTTCTCCGTCTGTGTTGGGGTCTGGTTTGGGGTTCGGGTTCAGGGGTGCGGTGTCCTCAGTAGGGGCTGTTCCGGTTCCCTGAAGTTCCACGATGTTGGGGGTCTTCCTCTGGTTTAGGTACAGCAGGAAGTTTGTGACGGAGCTCCATGCAGCTCCGAGGAGTTTCAAGCTCCACCCGTAGATGGAATGCAGCGCGATGCCGTTTATCACCACGCTGATGGCTGCTTTCACGGCACGGATTGCTAGGTAGATGCCGATGAACCCGGCTGTGAAGGATCCGAATGTTACGAAGCCTGACCAGATCCGTTTGGCGGTCGAAGCGGCAATGTGGTCCAGGGTCCTGTCGTCCAGGAGGTTGTACAGGTTCACGTCGCTGGTTTCGTATTGTCGTCCGGTGGCTCCTTGGGCTAGTGTGTTGATGATAGTTGGGCGTTCTATAGGAAACATGATGCGGTCCTTGAGTTTCTGGACATCATCGTGCGAGTAGATGCCTCCGTCTGCGAGGTTGTGAGGGTCTATGTATTTCCATGTTGACTGTGCCAAGGGTTTGAGGTGGGTTGGTGGTAATGTTTCTATCGGTTTTGGAGATAGTTTATACCATTGTCCGTGAATTTTGTACATGGTGGGCAGGAGGTCGCTACATTCCCTCCTGGTTCCGGTGGTGGTTAAAATTCTGTGGATTGGCGTTAGAAATAAGGAATTATTTTTGTAGGTAACCGGGAGTTCGTCATAGCAATGGGTTGTCTGCCTTAGCTGGCATATGACGGGGATGCACTTGATGATGTGGATCGTTTCTCCCGTTGGGATGGCCATGTAGCCCGGTTCTCTTGTTACCATGGTGGCGACTTCTGCGGGTGCGAGATGTATGAGTGTGAGCGCGTTGTGGAGTATCTGCTTCTCGAGCGCGCAGCGCTGTTTTACTACGTCGTCGTATAGTTGCGTGATTTGCGTTTTGAAATGTTTTTCTACGTATATAAATTTAGAGTTGACGTATGTGAAAATGTCGAGATTGTTTACTGATATTGGCTTCCGTGTTCTAGGTTGCTCTCCGGCTGCTGTCTCGAGTATGAACAATTTTGGGTGCTCGGTGTGGATCAAGATGTAGCCGCAAATTTTCGATTCTGTGGTCCGTGCCAAAGCGAATGTGGTATCCTGGGAGGTCACCGAATATAAGGTTAGTCCCTTTTCTTGTTGGAGGATCGTCGCTTGTCCTTGGTATAGCACGTCGTATTTCTCGAAGTTACAGCTATCCATTGGCGAGGTCTGCCAGAAGGAGTAACCGTTTTCCGTGTCGAGGCAGGATCCTCGTTGTACGGGGCACCGCTGTCCGGAGTGCAGAATGATTTCGTCGGTGGATAGCTTGATCGATGCCGTGTAATCCGTGATCTTTATCCTAATCACGGCTTGGACCACGACGTCTGTCCAGGTGCCGAATGGGTCGCTGAAGGTGGACCCGTGGCGTGTCCCGTCGTTTTCGAGTTTACCCGAAAGTGTCAGGCTACGCGATGCAGTTGAGTTTGGTTGTATACCTGTGACTTGCGATGCAGGCGTAATGAAGAGCGTGCCTGTGTTGTGTAGCATACGACATATGTCCCTCGGGGTGTTGAGGAGGTAGATCTGTCTCCCGTTTTCCACCGCCGAAACATGGGAGTGCATGCCGCAGTGGTATATGGTTCTGTCGACTTCGACCTGGCACTGGATCACTGGTGTCGCGTGGAAGTCCGACAGTTGGAGTAATTGGATAGGTTTAGAGGTGACTGTTGGCTTTGCGGTGTCTGCTCCGCATCGTATCGGGTCGGTAATGGAGTAAGTTGTAAGGTTCAGAGTAGGTCCGCTACAGTCGTAGCCGATGAGGCCCGTAGCTGAGGATGCTGTGATGAATAGAATGGCTGCCCTGATGTGCATGGTGGTGGCGGTTCGTCGAATACTTGTTTCTTCGGCTCTTCTCCGCCCCTTATATACTAGTCATGCGAGATTGGGGGAGGGTGACATTGAGGGAGTCGTAGTTTTCGCGCGCTTTAGTTTATTTTTGTGCACGATCCTCTCTCGACCGGTGTCGAGTGTCAAACGAACGTTGTTGTTCTCCATTACGCGTGATACCCTGTGTGGTCCGGTGTACTGGGTGTCGAATTTGCCCTTTGTTGGTTCCTTTAAGAGGTACACCAAATCTCCTTCCGAGAATTCCTGTGGGTTTAGCTTACGGTCATAATACCGTTTAGATTTTTGCTTTGCGATGTTTAGATTGGCGGCTGCTATCGCTCTAGATTCCGCGAGTCTGGTTTCGAGTTTCTTAAGATACGCAGTGTAAGTTTCATCTTCCACAGGCGTTTCGTATGAGAATGCAGATGGCACTCTGGCCTTGCTGCCAAATATTAGCTCATGGGGGGTATGGAGTGTGCCTTCGTGCATACTTGTGTTGTAACTGAACATTGCGCACTGAAGCCAATTATTCCAGTCATTTTTATTGTTGATGAATTGTTTTAGGTACTCCGTCAGAACGAGATGGGATCGCTCGAGCGAGCCGTTTGTCTGCGGATGGAACGCTGTGGTCTTAATGTGTTGGATTCTGAATCTACGAGTTACTGCGCGCATGAGGGCGTTAACGAAGTTCGTCCCTGGTCTGTGAGTATTGCTTTCGGCGTGCCAAATCTACAGATTAGGTGTTCAACTAAGGCGTCGGCTGTTTCTACTGCGGACGTGGTTTTGAGGGGGACGGCGATGGAGTATTTGGTAAGGAGATCCTGCATAGTGAGGATGTATTGGAAGCCTGTGGGGGTGGTGGGGAGAGGACCGACGACATCGAGTGCGATTTTATCGAACGCTTGTCCCGGCGTATCTGTTAATATCATCGGATTTCTGGTTTTGACTCTAGTTAATTTCCGTGTTTGGCAATCTTTGCATGTTGTTACGAATTTTGTAATCTCTAGTTTCATTTGTGGCCAGAAGTATTTCTCGCGAATTCGTCTATAAGTTTTTGTGACACCTTTGTGTCCGGCGTAAGCGGATGTATGATTTTCGAAAATTATGTCTTGTCTAACGTCTTCTGTGGGTATAATGATTTCGTTTGTGCAAATTGTAACTGTGACGTTCGTGTCTTCTAAAAGTTCTATCAATGCGTCGCGTATAATTGTCCAGTGGATGTCGTCTAACGAGGCTCGAGATATCGTTATTGTTTGCAGGTTTAATTCTATGATTGCGTCGCGTAGGGCTCTGAGTGATTCGATAACGTCTTCGTGCGTTGCTGTGTGTGTCAATGATTGTTTTACCGGTAGTTGTATCAGAGTGAATTTTCCCGAGTGAACTTTTGCTCTGCCAATAGTCGCGTTTGTCAGATTGGGTAGTTTTCCGTGTTTGAATAGGTCTATCGCGCCTTCGTCTAATGGGTCGTTTGCGAGGGACATAAAACATGCCAGATTGTCGTTCTTCATTATCAGTCTGTCTCGTGTGTATCGTACGTTTGTCGGTGTTATTGTTGGACTTGATATATCGATTTCGTCGTCGGCGGCTGGTGATGTAGAAGAAGAGGTGGAAGGTTGGGATTGGAATAGTAGTGGAGATGTAGTGGAGTCTGATGTTAGTGGATATATAGGAGTTTGGATTGGGTTTCGGGAAAGAGCGTCTGCGTTAGTGTTGATCTTTCCTGCTTTGTATATGATTTGGTATTCGTACTCGGCTAGTTTTAATCGCCAGCGGAGTAATCGCGATGACGGATCCTTTACGGAATTCATCCAGACCAGCGGCTGGTGGTCTGTGATGAGATTAAACTGCTTCCCGTAGATATAGGATCTGAAGTGCTGGACGGCGTAAATAATGGCTAAGCATTCTTTCTCTATCGTGGCGTAATTTAATTCTGCACCGTGGAGTAAGCGCGACGCGTAAGCGATCGGCTGATCTCGGTTGATCTCGCCCTGACTTAGTATGGCACCTATTGCGTAATTGGACGCGTCGGTTGTGATATGGAACGGTTTGGTAAAATCAGGATAACGGAGCACCGGTTCAGTGCACAATGCTGTTCGCAACGTTTCGAATGCTTTCTCCTGTGGAAGATTCCACTCGAACTTGGCGTCTTTGCGCAATAGTGACGTTAGAGGTTTAGAGATGTGTGAGAATTTGCATATGAACCGTCTATAGTAGCCTGCCAGACCGAGGAATTCCCGGACCTGTTTGGAATTTTTAGGCTTAGGGAACTCTTTAACGGCACTTATTTTATTCGGGCATGGTTTGACACCTTCGTCGCTTATTATATGCCCTAAATAGGCGACTTCCCGGCGGAGGAACGTGCACTTGGATGGTTGTAATTTTAAGTTTGCCTTGCGGAGGCGTTTCGCTAGCTTGGTGAATTTGGATTTGTGTTCCGAAAGAGACGAAGCGTAAATGACTATGTCGTCCAGGTAGACGAACATTTCTGTACCTTGCAGACCGCTCAGTACAGAATCCATTAGGCGCTGAAAGGTTGCTGGTGCGTTCCGCAGCCCGAACGGCATGCGGTTGAATTCGTAATGCCCATATGGGGTTGAGAATGCTGTTTTCCGCGCGTCTTCAGCGCCCATCCCTATTTGATGGAAACCGGACGCGAGGTCGAAAGTGGAGAAGTACTTTGCTGAGCCCAGTTGGTCTAGTATTTCTACGATACTGGGCAACGGATACGCGTCTGGCTCGGTTTTTTCATTTAATTGCCTGAAATCGATCACCATTCTCCACCTCTTGTTCCCGTCTGCATCCGGCTTTTTGGGAACAATCCACAAGGGGGAGTTATAAGGAGATGTTGAGGGACTCACAATGTCGCTACCCAACAACTCCTTCATTTGGTTGTTGATTTCTTCCTTGTGGATCGGTGGATACCTGTATTGCTTCACGTGGATCGGCTTGTCGTCCTTTGTGGGGATCGTATGTTCGACTATTCCCGTTTTACACAGTTTCTCGCCCTGTAGGTGAAAGATGTCGCTGTTCTCCTGTATGAGACCTTCGACATGCTCGCGTTCTTCGTCGTTTAGATGGTCGAGATTTATTGTATCGGCAATTTCTTTTTCGCGTTCCCGATGCGATCGGGGGTTTTGAATTGGGAAGATGTGGTAAGGCTTCGTTGTTTTTGGCTCGTCGCTGAGTTCGGCGATTTCTTCCACCTTTACAGTGGGTAGGACGAATGAAACTGTGCCGTTAGTCGTGTTGACGACGCGTACGTGAGTTCTGCCGTGGGCCGACTTGACGAGGGAGTCGAACACGAGCACTCCCGGTGCCAATTCTTGTCGAGGGAGATAACCTACTTCTGGCCCAGTCGTCATAATTTTAATGACTTTGGCCGTTCGGCCCTCGACCGTGCGTGTTCGGTGCTCGTGCCCTCCAGTCTTGGGCGCGACAGCAGATCCGCAAGATACAGATGTTGGCGATTTTGTCGTTGCCGTCTTTGATTTAGTAGAACTGGAATAGTTTTGCGATGTCGCTTTTGATTTGGTAGAACTAGAATGGTTATGCGTCGTCGCATTTGATTTGGAAGAACTAGAATTATTATGCGTCGTCGCATTCGATTTGGAAGAACTAGAATGATTATGCGTCGTCGCATTTGATTTGGAAGGACTGGAATTATTATGCGTCGTCGCATTCGATTTGGAAGAACTAGAATGATTATGCGTCGTCGCATTTGATTTGGAAGGACTGGAATTATTATGCGTCGTCGCATTTGATTTGGAAGAACTAGAATAGTTATGCGTCGTCGCATTTGATTTGGTACGCTTTGGGCTTGGTTCGCCCGAATTAGTAGGGGTGGCATTAGTAGGAGGTGGGGTGTTAGTGGGCATGTTATATTTGGGTTTTTGGGAGTTGGAGTTTCTTTCGCGATTCCGCTCATTATGCGGGGGGTTCGCGAAGGGAATTTCTATCCCTTTCCACAATATTTTCCTCTTTAGGAAGGATATCTCGGCCCCTTCCTCGAGGAAGTGGGCACCCAGGATTCCGTCTGTGAGGATAGGGAAGTTGGAGGGAACTACATGGAACTTGATTATCGTTCCATATAGAGGGATGCCGACGGAACCCATTGTAGCCACCGCTTCCTCCGTGATGCCATATAGCTGTAGTATCTCTTCATCCCCTATCCGATATCGGGGATGAAGTGCTGATCTTTTGATCAGGTTCGGTTCTGACCCCGTGTCGATCATCAGGGTCGTTTGTCGTGGAAGTCCTGGCGATAGGACCTCCACGTGAGGAGCTCTACCCTTTTGGTTTAATTCGCATTTTGCGATTCGTCCTCGTTCGTTATGATTGCGCGGACCGCCTTTGGCGAAGCCTCCCGCCTTCGGTCCTGGTTGGACGGGAGGCCGTGCTCGTTTCCCTGGCTGCGTTTGTTATTGAATTCGCGTTTGCGGCACTCGTGGATATCGTGTCCAGTGAATTTGCAATATGAACAGTGTTTGGTTAGTCTGCCGGGACTTGAGGGTCTACGCGGCGGTTCTGCCACGTCGCGGTAGGAGCGGTTATCGCGGTAATTCTCACGCGGCGGGGCGCGTGTTTCCCTGTATTGGTTGTTATACGTCGGTCTGGGTGACACGTCTCTCCATGACGACCGCGATTGAAAGTTAGTTTGGAACGGTTTTCTTTCCGGCGTTTGGTCGCGGAATTGCACATGTTTTTGCTCCACTGTGCGCCCGTAGCGGAGGCTATCGCGTTCCAGCTCCTTGTGGATTTCTATAGCCTCGTTGAATATACTGGAGAGCGGACTTCTACGAAGGTGACGGAGTTCTGTTCGTATTTGTGGGTTGACGCCGCGGATGAAACAGTCGGCGGTGAGATTGTCAATCTCACTAATTGGGTTTGTATCGCAATCTATAATGGCGTTGCGGATATCCTTGACGCGCGTAATGAAATCTAGAATATGTTCGTCACCGCGCATGTATATGTTGGCCAGATCGCCGCGGTAGTGATCCACCGTTTTCTGAGGGCCGAATACCCTTTTTAATCGGTTACAGAGGTCCGAAATGCTCAGGTATCGTTCGTCTTCGACTGCGGTTGCCGCGCGTCCGCTTAACCGCGTTAATATTAACCGAGTAAGAGTGCTTTCGGCACTAGGAGGTAGAAGATCGCGTGCACGGTTGCATGCGCGAGTAAACGTAAGTACCGGTGGTTGCAACCCATTAAAGGTAGGTACTAACGCTAGCGCTTCTTTGAGCGTGAATGAATCTGTTTGAATTATGTCGCTAACGGGGCGATGTACTTTGTATTCTCTCCTGATTGCGTCTATCTCCGCCAGCGCAGCGTCGCGCTCCTGTCGCAAGGTAGTACAATCGTGCTCCGCGCGGCTTGCCTCGCCGTTTTCCGCGAGTTTCTTTGAGCGCGTATCCATTTTAGGAGGGAAATTGAATGTATGTATGTAGGTAAATTTTAATTTATTGGTATATGAATTGGAAGGTACACCAATCGGCGATTTCTTTCGGTAAGTTCGGTAGATCCTCTTTTGAAAAGTCACGAATGAAGGACAGTAACACCTTCCTTGGAATTTCGCGATGGTGCCGCACCTTAAGCGCCGTATTTGTGTCGATGATCTCTATTGGCGGCGGGGGAATTGGAATATCGACCGTTTCGTCGTCAGAGTCGCCGATGGTGATCGTCTCGATGTTTCGCTCGGCTCCTGCGCTTTCGCAAGGTTTCAGGATTTCCGGCGCAGGCTGCTGCGCTTGGATTTCCTTCAACTCCCGCTGAATAGCTGCAAGCCTCCTCACTTGCACCTTTCTACCACCACGGCGTCCTCGTTTTCGAGTCTGGTCGGGTTGAGATTGGTTATGGTATGTATGAGTAAAAAAAAAAATTTTTTTTTGGAAAGTAGTTCTAGACACTCACCTTCTTGACTCTGTGCAAGACATCCGGATCAGTCGCAAGGTAACTGCGAGATTCCATCAGATCAAGAACAGTAGCACTAGCGTCAGCGCTTGCGTCAATAAGCAAATGCAAGAACTGGAAATGTGGAAAGGAGATGGTAAGGATCACCAATGTTTGATCTAACCAAATAATTCGCGAAAGTGAACAGCTATCCCACCGCTGTCACCAATTGTTACGTCCCGGATCGCGCTATTTTGGCAAAATCGAGACGGAGCACAATAATATACTGTTCTTTGCGTTCACGCAGCGCGTACGTCTGCGTCTAACGGGGACTTTCGCTAATTCAGTCGATTGTAAATGGTACTTACCTAGACTCCTTGTTAACTGCAGGCTGGATGATAATAGCGTAGCAGTTGGTATGTGAATCGCGCACTTTGATAAATGGTTATAATAAGTGAATATGGAATTATAATATGAATAATCTATTTAATATACTTCACGATGTAGGTTATATAAGATATGGAATACAATTGAATATGGTAATAGTAATATAATATAAGATATAGGAATACAATGAAATAGTAACACTTGGATATAGAAACACTTAGAAATAGTAACGCTTAGAAATAGAAACACTTAGAAATAGTAACGCTTGGAAATAGAAACACTTAGAAATAGTAACGCTTGGAAATAGAAACACTTGATGTAGAAACGCGATGTACACTCCGGGAGTTCCGGAGTGGAACTGTCTTTGAGGCCTGGGCGCTTGCTTGTTTTATACTAGTGGAGTATGGAGATAAGATATGAGGAGCGTGAGACCGGGGTAGATTAGGTAGGTGGATGTTTATAAGATAGGAGAAGAATTCGTATGTTACTGGATCCGGTGTTTATGCGATAAGATAAGGAGTTGGAGTCGAGGAGGATGTTTATAAGATAGGAGAGGAATTCGTATGTTACAGGATCTGGTGTTTATGAGATAAGATAAGGAGTTGGTCGTGAGAGCGGATGTCGGTAGTTGACGTTTCGTCTGGAGATATTGGAGGAATGTGTTTATAGATAAGAGTTGGTCGTGAGAGCGGATGTCGATAGTCGAGGTTTAGTCTGGAGATAATGAAGGAATGTGTTTATAGATAAGAATATGTCGTGAGAGCGTATGTCGGTAATAGGATATGGTAGTGCTTAATATCTATGTTGTGGTTAATGCGGTCTTAAGGTTATTGGTTACGTGCTTACTTGCTATCTTAATATTCTAGAATGTTCTACGCTATCTTACATGCTAATAGCGTTCGTTGCTTCTCACTCTCACTGTCACAGGTAAGTGTCTAAGTCCAACGTCGCTAGACGTAACAAATGCGAAAAACACGTTTTCTGGTGTTTTCAGCACTCCACAGTGCGTTTGATATGCGGAAACTGCCATATCTTCGGTGTCGTTGTTGTTTCCAGCTGAGATATGCATTTTCAGTGATAATCTTCACGATTCTGCTGTTACAAGTGTGCAGAATCACCGAAATCGCTGTTTTCGTGCCTTTGAATGCGAAAAACACGTTTTCTGGTGTTTTCAGCACTCCACAGTTCGTTTGATATGCGGAAACTGCGATATCTTCGGTATCGTTGTTGTTTCCAGCTGAGATATGCATTATCAGTGATAATCTTCATGATTCTGCTGTTACAAGTGTGCAGAATCACCGAAATCGCTGTTCTCGCGCTATTCAATGCGAAAAACACGTTTTCTGGTGTTTTCAGCACTCCACAGTGCGTTTGATATGCGGAAACTGCCATATCTTCGGTGTCGTTGTTGTTTCCAGCTGAGAGATGCATTTTCAGTGATAATCTTCACGATTCTGCTGTTACAAGTGTGCAGAATCACCGAAATCGCTGTTTTCGTGCTTTTGAATGCGAAAAACACGTTTTCTGGTGTTTTCAGCACTCCACAGTGCGTTTGATATGCGGAAACTGCGATATCTTCGGTATCGTTGTTGTTTCCAGCTGAGATATGCATTATCAGTGATAATCTTCATGATTCTGCTGTTACAAGTGTGCAGAATCACCGAAATCGCTGTTCTGGCGCTATTCAATGCGAAAAACACGTTTTCTGGTGTTTTCAGCACTCCACAGTGCGTTTGATATGCGGAAACTGCCATATCTTCGGTATCGTTGTTGTTTCCAGCTGAGATATGCATTTTCAGTGATAATCTTCACGATTCTGCTGTTACAAGTGTGCAGAATCACCGAAATCGCTGTTTTCGTGCTTTTGAATGCGAAAAACACGTTTTCTGGTGTTTTCAGCACTCCACAGTGCGTTTGATATGCGCAAACTACGATATCTTCGGTATCGTTGTTGTTTCAAGCTGAGACATGCATTTTCAGTGATAATCTTCATGATTCTGCTGTTACAAGTGTGCAGAATCACCGAAATCGCTGTTTTCGTGCTTTTGAATGCGAAAAACACGTTTTCTGGTGTTTTCAACACTCCACAGTGCGTTTGATATGCGGAAACTGCGATATCTTCGGTATCGTTGTTGTTTCCAGCTGAGATATGCACTTTCAGTGATAATCTTCACGATTCTGCTGTTACAAGTGTGCAGAATCACCGAAATCGCTGTTCTGGCGCTATTCAATGCGAAAAACACGTTTTCTGGTGTTTTCAGCACTCCACAGTGCGTTTGATATGCGGAAACTGCCATATCTTCGGTATCGTTGTTGTTTCCAGCTGAGATACGCACTTTCAGTGATAATCTTCACGATTCTGCTGTTACAAGTGTGCAGAATCACCGAAAACGCTGCTTTCGTGCTTTTGAATGCGAAAAACACGTTTTCTGGTGTTTTCAACACTCCACAGTGCGTTTGATATGCGGAAACTGCGATATCTTCGGTATCGTTGTTGTTTCCAGCTGAGATACGCACTTTCAGTGATAATCTTCACGATTCTGCTGTTACAAGTGTGCAGAATCACCGAAAACGCTGTTTTCGTGCTTTTGAATGCGAAAAACACGTTTTCTGGTGTTTTCAGCACTCCACAGTGCGTTTGATATGCGGAAACTGCGATATCTTCGGTATCGCTGTTGTTTCCAGCTGAGATATGCACTTTCAGTGATAATCTCTCACGATTCTGCTGTTACAAGTGTGCAGAATCACCGAAATCGCTGTTCTCGCGCTATTCAATGTGTTACGTCCCGGATCGCGCTATTTTGGCAAAATCGAGACGGAGCACAATAATATACTGTTCTTTGCGTTCACGCAGCGCGTACGTCTGCGTCTAACGGGGACTTTCGCTAATTCAGTCGATTGTAAATGGTACTTACCTAGACTCCTTGTTAACTGCAGGCTGGATGATAATAGCGTAGCAGTTGGTATGTGAATCGCGCACTTTGATAAATGGTTATAATAAGTGAATATGGAATTATAATATGAATAATCTATTTAATATACTTCACGATGTAGGTTATATAAGATATGGAATACAATTGAATATGGTAATAGTAATATAATATAAGATATAGGAATACAATGAAATAGTAACACTTGGATATAGAAACACTTAGAAATAGTAACGCTTAGAAATAGAAACACTTAGAAATAGTAACGCTTGGAAATAGAAACACTTAGAAATAGTAACGCTTGGAAATAGAAACACTTGATGTAGAAACGCGATGTACACTCCGGGAGTTCCGGAGTGGAACTGTCTTTGAGGCCTGGGCGCTTGCTTGTTTTATACTAGTGGAGTATGGAGATAAGATATGAGGAGCGTGAGACCGGGGTAGATTAGGTAGGTGGATGTTTATAAGATAGGAGAAGAATTCGTATGTTACTGGATCCGGTGTTTATGCGATAAGATAAGGAGTTGGAGTCGAGGAGGATGTTTATAAGATAGGAGAGGAATTCGTATGTTACAGGATCTGGTGTTTATGAGATAAGATAAGGAGTTGGTCGTGAGAGCGGATGTCGGTAGTTGACGTTTCGTCTGGAGATATTGGAGGAATGTGTTTATAGATAAGAGTTGGTCGTGAGAGCGGATGTCGATAGTCGAGGTTTAGTCTGGAGATAATGAAGGAATGTGTTTATAGATAAGAATATGTCGTGAGAGCGTATGTCGGTAATAGGATATGGTAGTGCTTAATATCTATGTTGTGGTTAATGCGGTCTTAAGGTTATTGGTTACGTGCTTACTTGCTATCTTAATATTCTAGAATGTTCTACGCTATCTTACATGCTAATAGCGTTCGTTGCTTCTCACTCTCACTGTCACAGGTAAGTGTCTAAGTCCAACGTCGCTAGACGTAACAAATGCGAAAAACACGTTTTCTGGTGTTTTCAGCACTCCACAGTGCGTTTGATATGCGGAAACTGCCATATCTTCGGTGTCGTTGTTGTTTCCAGCTGAGATATGCATTTTCAGTGATAATCTTCACGATTCTGCTGTTACAAGTGTGCAGAATCACCGAAATCGCTGTTTTCGTGCCTTTGAATGCGAAAAACACGTTTTCTGGTGTTTTCAGCACTCCACAGTTCGTTTGATATGCGGAAACTGCGATATCTTCGGTATCGTTGTTGTTTCCAGCTGAGATATGCATTATCAGTGATAATCTTCATGATTCTGCTGTTACAAGTGTGCAGAATCACCGAAATCGCTGTTCTGGCGCTATTCAATGCGAAAAACACGTTTTCTGGTGTTTTCAGCACTCCACAGTGCGTTTGATATGCGGAAACTGCCATATCTTCGGTATCGTTGTTGTTTCCAGCTGAGATATGCATTTTCAGTGATAATCTTCACGATTCTGCTGTTACAAGTGTGCAGAATCACCGAAATCGCTGTTTTCGTGCTTTTGAATGCGAAAAACACGTTTTCTGGTGTTTTCAGCACTCCACAGTGCGTTTGATATGCGCAAACTACGATATCTTCGGTATCGTTGTTGTTTCAAGCTGAGACATGCATTTTCAGTGATAATCTTCATGATTCTGCTGTTACAAGTGTGCAGAATCACCGAAATCGCTGTTTTCGTGCTTTTGAATGCGAAAAACACGTTTTCTGGTGTTTTCAACACTCCACAGTGCGTTTGATATGCGGAAACTGCGATATCTTCGGTATCGTTGTTGTTTCCAGCTGAGATATGCACTTTCAGTGATAATCTTCACGATTCTGCTGTTACAAGTGTGCAGAATCACCGAAATCGCTGTTCTGGCGCTATTCAATGCGAAAAACACGTTTTCTGGTGTTTTCAGCACTCCACAGTGCGTTTGATATGCGGAAACTGCCATATCTTCGGTATCGTTGTTGTTTCCAGCTGAGATATGCATTTTCAGTGATAATCTTCACGATTCTGCTGTTACAAGTGTGCAGAATCACCGAAATCGCTGTTTTCGTGCTTTTGAATGCGAAAAACACGTTTTCTGGTGTTTTCAGCACTCCACAGTGCGTTTGATATGCGCAAACTACGATATCTTCGGTATCGTTGTTGTTTCAAGCTGAGACATGCATTTTCAGTGATAATCTTCATGATTCTGCTGTTACAAGTGTGCAGAATCACCGAAATCGCTGTTTTCGTGCTTTTGAATGCGAAAAACACGTTTTCTGGTGTTTTCAACACTCCACAGTGCGTTTGATATGCGGAAACTGCGATATCTTCGGTATCGTTGTTGTTTCCAGCTGAGATATGCACTTTCAGTGATAATCTTCACGATTCTGCTGTTACAAGTGTGCAGAATCACCGAAATCGCTGTTTTCGTGCTTTTGAATGCGAAAAACACGTTTTCTGGTGTTTTCAGCACTCCACAGTGCGTTTGATATGCGCAAACTACGATATCTTCGGTATCGTTGTTGTTTCAAGCTGAGATATGCATTATCAGTGATAATCTTCATGATTCTGCTGTTACAAGTGTGCAGAATCACCTAAATCGCTGTTCTGGCGCTATTCAATGCGAAAAACACGTTTTCTGGTGTTTTCAACACTCCACAGTGCGTTTCATATGCGGAAACTGCCATATCTTCGGTATCGTTGTTGTTTCCAGCTGAGATATGCATTATCAGTGATAATCTTCATGATTCTGCTGTTACAAGTGTGCAGAATCACCGAAATCGCTGTTCTGGCGCTATTCAATGCGAAAAACACGTTTTCTGGTGTTTTCAGCACTCCACAGTGCGTTTGATATGCGGAAACTGCCATATCTTCGGTATCGTTGTTGTTTCCAGCTGAGATATGCATTTTCAGTGATAATCTTCACGATTCTGCTGTTACAAGTGTGCAGAATCACCGAAATCGCTGTTTTCGTGCTTTTGAATGCGAAAAACACGTTTTCTGGTGTTTTCAACACTCCACAGTGCGTTTGATATGCGGAAACTGCGATATCTTCGGTATCGTTGTTGTTTCCAGCTGAGATATGCACTTTCAGTGATAATCTTCACGATTCTGCTGTTACAAGTGTGCAGAATCACCGAAATCGCTGTTTTCGTGCTTTTGAATGCGAAAAACACGTTTTCTGGTGTTTTCAGCACTCCACAGTGCGTTTGATATGCGGAAACTACGATATCTTCGGTATCGTTGTTGTTTCCAGCTGAGATATGCATTTTCAGTGATAATCTTCATGATTCTGCTGTTACAAGTGTGCAGAATCACCGAAATCGCTGCTTTCGTGCTTTTGAATGCGAAAAACACGTTTTCTGGTGTTTTCAACACTCCACAGTGCGTTTGATATGCGGAAACTGCGATATCTTCGGTATCGTTGTTGTTTCCAGCTGAGATACGCACTTTCAGTGATAATCTTCACGATTCTGCTGTTACAAGTGTGCAGAATCACCGAAAACGCTGTTTTCGTGCTTTTGAATGCGAAAAACACGTTTTCTGGTGTTTTCAGCACTCCACAGTGCGTTTGATATGCGGAAACTGCGATATCTTCGGTATCGCTGTTGTTTCCAGCTGAGATATGCACTTTCAGTGATAATCTCTCACGATTCTGCTGTTACAAGTGTGCAGAATCACCGAAATCGCTGTTCTCGCGCTATTCAATGCGAAAAACACGTTTTCTGGTGTTTTCAGCACTCCACAGTGCGTTTGATATGCGGAAACTGCCATATCTTCGGTGTCGTTGTTGTTTCCAGCTGAGATATGCATTTTCAGTGATAATCTTCACGATTCTGCTGTTACAAGTGTGCAGAATCACCGAAATCGCTGTTTTCGTGCCTTTGAATGCGAAAAACACGTTTTCTGGTGTTTTCAGCACTCCACAGTTCGTTTGATATGCGGAAACTGCGATATCTTCGGTATCGTTGTTGTTTCCAGCTGAGATATGCATTATCAGTGATAATCTTCATGATTCTGCTGTTACAAGTGTGCAGAATCACCGAAATCGCTGTTCTCGCGCTATTCAATGCGAAAAACACGTTTTCTGGTGTTTTCAGCACTCCACAGTGCGTTTGATATGCGGAAACTGCCATATCTTCGGTATCGTTGTTGTTTCCAGCTGAGAGATGCATTTTCAGTGATAATCTTCACGATTCTGCTGTTACAAGTGTGCAGAATCACCGAAATCGCTGTTTTCGTGCTTTTGAATGCGAAAAACACGTTTTCTGGTGTTTTCAGCACTCCACAGTGCGTTTGATATGCGGAAACTGCCATATCTTCGGTATCGTTGTTGTTTCCAGCTGAGAGATGCATTTTCAGTGATAATCTTCACGATTCTGCTGTTACAAGTGTGCAGAATCACCGAAATCGCTGTTTTCGTGCTTTTGAATGCGAAAAACACGTTTTCTGGTGTTTTCAGCACTCCACAGTGCGTTTCATATGCGGAAACTGCCATATCTTCGGTATCGTTGTTGTTTCCAGCTGAGATATGCATTATCAGTGATAATCTTCATGATTCTGCTGTTACAAGTGTGCAGAATCACCGAAATCGCTGTTCTGGCGCTATTCAATGCGAAAAACACGTTTTCTGGTGTTTTCAGCACTCCACAGTGCGTTTGATATGCGGAAACTGCCATATCTTCGGTATCGTTGTTGTTTCCAGCTGAGATATGCACTTTCAGTGATAATCTTCACGATTCTGCTGTTACAAGTGTGCAGAATCACCGAAATCGCTGTTTTCGTGCTTTTGAATGCGAAAAACACGTTTTCTGGTGTTTTCAACACTCCACAGTGCGTTTGATATGCGGAAACTGCGATATCTTCGGTATCGTTGTTGTTTCCAGCTGAGATACGCACTTTCAGTGATAATCTTCACGATTCTGCTGTTACAAGTGTGCAGAATCACCGAAAACGCTGTTTTCGTGCTTTTGAATGCGAAAAACACGTTTTCTGGTGTTTTCAGCACTCCACAGTGCGTTTGATATGCGGAAACTGCGATATCTTCGGTATCGCTGTTGTTTCCAGCTGAGATATGCACTTTCAGTGATAATCTCTTGTTACGTCCCGGATCGCGCTAACAGGCAAAACCAAGATCGAGCACAACAATTTGCTGTTCTTTAAACGTCCACGCAGCGCGTACGTCTGCGTCTGACGGGGTCTCTCGCTTATTCAATTGAATGGTAGTGATTACTCACCTCAACTCCTGGTTGATCAGCAGACTAAAGTTGAACGTAATAGATATAATTCAGTAGCGCGCACTGGGTTTGGAATTTGGAATAATAAGAATTATAGTTAGACTATTATATGAACTTTAATACACTTTGGGATTATAGAATACAATGGAGTTATACTAAGAGATAGATAGTAATACAAGATATAGAATACAAGTTAAATAATACTAGATATAGAATACAAGTTAAAGAATACTAGATATAGAATCGCAGGATATAGAAATACAAGATGTAGAAACGCGGTGATGTGAGCTCCTCGAGCTCTGGGCTCAGACTGACTAAGTGGCTGGCGGAATGGTTTAATTATACTGTGTGGTTGTAGGCGCGGGGTGTGGTGTAGATATGATAGCGGAGGAATTTGTCTGGAGGAGATTAGGACACGTGTGGCTTGGATCGTGGGAGTCAGAATGTTTATGAGATAGCGGAGGAATGCGATAAGGAGAGGCCTGGGAGTCGGGACACGTGCATGATGACGTCATAGGATTGGTGTGTGGCGGGAGATTAGGTCTGGCGGTCGGCGGATGTTTGGGAGATAAGGAGTTGGAATATAATACGAGTGTGGGAATGGAATGTGTTTGGCTTGGTGGTTTAGTCTGGAAGGTTCGGTGGATGTTTATGTGATGTTGAGCTTGGGAAAGGGATGGGATTATCAGGGAATGATCTAGATTATTCTAGAAGCTTCTGGAAGGATGACATAGGAACTGATAGTAGGATGTAGCGGGAGTGAAGGCGCGCTTATGACTATGCTTATAAATAATTCTAACAGGAGTAAGGGCGCGCTTATGACTACTATGCTTATCGTATATATGTGTGTATGTATATATATGCTTATGACTAATTCCAACGTCGCTTGCCGACGTAACACCTCCCCCCCTGGGTGAGAAAATTCATGGAAATTGAATTTTCTAGTCGGGTTTACTAGAGAGTTTTTGTTATTCGGGTGAGAGAGTTCGTTGGAATGGGGCACTGTTTGAGTGTTCTAATGAAATTCACTATGGAGTTTGAAACTCGGGTATAAGCGTTCGGGGGTGCACTGGTTCACTACTTCAGTGGGCTGCTGCTCTGTATCTTCTGGCTTGGGGTTGGGTTGGTTTCGGGTGTGTTCGGGGTTGGTTTGGGTATCTGTGATCTCGCCATCGGTTTTCCTCTGGCTGAGGAACAGGAAGAAGTGTGTGAGAGAGCTCCAAACAGCTCCCAATAGGTGTAGGCTCCATCCGTATACTGAGTGTAGTGCTATCCCGTTGATGATCGTGCTGACGGCGGCTTTGATGACTCGGATTGCGAGGTAGATGCCCATAATGCCAGCGGTGAATGATCCGAATGCGACGAATCCGGACCAGATTCGTCTTCCAGTGGATTCTGCTAGCTTTTTCAACGTTGTTTCGTCGAAAAGGTTGTACAGCTGAAGGGCTTGTGAGCTGTATTCCCGGCCGGTAACTCCTTGAGCTAGAGAGTTCACGATGGCGGGTCTTTCGATAGGGAACATTATGTGTTCCTTTAGCTTTGCCAGGTCCTCTGGTGAATAGATACCTCCGTCTGCCAGGTTATGTGGGTTGACGTATTTCCAGGTTGCCTTGGTAAGTGGCTTCAGCGGTGTTGGCGGTAGACTTTCCACAGGTTTTGGTGTTAGCCTGTACCATAGGCCATGGATTTTGAACATATTCGGCATGAGTTCGCTGCAGTCTTTCCTCGTGCCTGAGCGCGTTAGTATGTGGTGAATCGGCGTAATAAACAATGACGTGTTTTTGTATGTTACAGGCAACTCGTCGTAACAGGTGTCTGTGTGCCTCACTTGGCAGACAACCGGAACGCATTTGACTATGTGGATAACTTCGCCCGATGCGATTGCCATGAATCCGTGTTGCCTGGCAATTGTCCTTGCTACTTCGGCTGGGGCGACGTGAATAAGTGTGAGTGCGTTATGCAGAATCTGTCGTTCTAATGCGCACTTTTGTTTTATTACGTCCCGATATAACTGTATTATCTGTGTTTTTAGGTGCTTCTCTACGTATACGAATTTGGAATTCACGTATGCGAAGATGTCGAGATTGTTTATTGCGATGGATGTCCTGGTTTTGAAGTGTCCTTCTTTCTCCGTCTCGAGAATGAAGAGCTTGGGATGTTCGGTATGTATTAAAGTGTAACCACAGACCTTCGTACTGGATGTTCTGGCAAGGGCGAATGTAGTTCCTTGCGATGTGACCGAGTAGAGAGATAACCCTTGGTTGTCTTCGTCTTCTACTAGTGTTGCTTTACCTTCGTAGAGGACATCGTAATTGTTGAATTTGCAGTAGTCTGTGGGTGAGTTGTCCCAGTAGGAGAATCCATCTTCGGAGTCCAGGCAGGATCCTTGTTGGACCAGGCATCGTTGGCCAGATTGCATGATGATTTCGTTGGTGGCGAGTTTGACAGCTGCGATATGGGTGCGTATTTTTATACGGATGACAGCTTGAACGACTATGCTGTTCCAGGTGCCGTATGGATCGCTGAACGTGGAGCCGTAGCATGTGCCGTCGTTATCGATTTTTCCTGACAAGGTGAGACTTCGGGTTGTGGAAGAGTTCGTAACTACGCCTGTGATCTGTGCCGATGGGGTGACGTATAGTGTGCCGGTACGGTGTAGCATCTGGCACGCGTCTCTCGGGATGTTCATTAGGTAAATTTGCCGTCCGTTGTTGACTGCGGAGATGTGCGAATGCATGCCGCAGTGGAAGATTGTTCTGTCGATTTCCACGTGGCATTGTGTGACCTCGGCAGTTTGAAATTCGGACAGTTGCAGTAATTGGATTGCCCTTTCCTTGATGATGGGTGCCTTTTCTTCTGTCTCGCAGTTGAGTGGGTCGATTGCGGAGAATGTTGAGACGTTTAGTGTCGGGCCGCTGCAGTCGTAACCGATAAGGGCTGCAGCCGAGGATACGGAGATGATGAGTACTGCTGCTTGTAGATGCATGTTGGTTGATTGTTGTTGACTGATCTCTTCGCCTCTTGTTTGGCTCTTATATACTAGTCATGATGACGAATGGGGTGAGGATGACATTGAGGTTGTTAATGTTTTGGCTAGCTTCAATTTGTTTTGGTGGACCGTTCTTTCTCGGCCGGTATCGAGTGTCAGGCGGACGTTATGGTTGTCGAGGATACGTGATATTTTGTGTGGACCTGTGTATTGCGCATCGAATTTGTTTTTAGTCGGTTCTTTTAATAAGTATACCAAATCTCCTTCCGAGAATTCCTTTGTGTTTAATCTTCGATCGTAATAGCGTTTGGATCTTTGTTTAGCAAGATTAAGGTTTGAGGCTGCTATCGCTCGTGATTCGTTTAGCTTGGTTTCGAGTTTTCGTAAATACGCGGTGTATGTTTCGTCTTCCACAGGAGTTTCATAGGAGTATGCGGATGGTACTCTAGCTTTGTTTCCAAATATAAGTTCGTGTGGTGTATATAATGTACCTTCGTGAGTACTTGTGTTGTAACTAAACATCGCACACTGAAGCCAATTGTTCCAATCATTTTTGTTACTTATGTAATGTTTTAGATATTCCGTCAGGACTAGATGTGACCTTTCTAACGAGCCGTTTGTTTGAGGGTGGAATGCAGTGGTTTTGATATGTTGAATTCTAAATCGACGTGTCACCGCGCGCATGAGAGCGTTGATGAAGTTTGTACCCTGATCCGTAAGTATTGCTTTTGGCGCACCGAATTTGCAAATTAGGTTGTCAACTAATGCATCAGCTGTTTCTATTGCAGAGACGGTTTTGAGAGGGACAGCAATTGAATATTTGGTCAACAAATCCTGCATCGTGAGGATGTAATGATGACCAGAGGGAGTGGTAGGAAGGGGGCCAACGATGTCTAGTGCAATTTTATCGAACGCCTGTCCAGGTGTGTCTGTTAGTATCATTGGATTTCGCGTCTTTACTCTTGTTAATTTTTTCGTCTGGCAATCTTTACACGTTGTTACAAATTTCATTATTTCGGGTTTCATTGAAGGCCAAAAGTACTTTTCTCGTATGCGTCTGTAGGTTTTTGTCACGCCCTTATGTCCGGCGTATGCGGAGATGTGATTTTCTGATATTATAGCTTGTCTCGTATTTTCTGGAGGTATGACGATTTCGTTAGTGCAAATAGTTATTCGAATGTTGGTTTCCTCTAGAAGTTCCGTTAGTACGTCTCGTATAGTTGTCCAAGATATGTCGTCTATTGAAATTCGCGATAATGTAATTGACGGTAAGTTTAGTTCTATAATTGCGTCGCGTAACGCTCGGAGGGATTCTAACATGTCTTCGTAAGTTGCAATATGGGATAACGATTCTTTTATGGGTAATTGTATCAGTGTATACTTTTCAGTGTGGACTTTCGCTCTACCGATTATAGCGTTTGCTAGTTTCGGCAGTCTGTTGTTTTTGTATAGATCGATCGCGCCTTCGTCCAGTGGGTCATTCGCGAGTGTCACGAAACATGCTATGTGGTCATTTTTCATGATAAGTCGGTCTCGTGTGTAATGTATGTTCGTCGGTGTCGTGGCTGGACTGGATATATCGATTTCGCTATCTGTGTCGGGTGATATCGGAGACGAGGTTGATGGTTGGGATTGGAATAGTAGTGGTGAAGTAGAATGCGATGATAATGGATATACAGGAGCTTGGATAGGATTTCTAGAGAGAGCGTCTGCATTAGTGTTCATTTTACCTGATTTGTATATAATTTTATATTCGTACTCGGCTAGTTTTAAACGCCAGCGAAGTAGACGCGATGACGGATCCTTTACAGAATTCATCCACACCAATGGCTGGTGGTCTGTGACGAGATTGAACTTCTTTCCGTATATGTATGATCTAAAGTGTTGAACTGCGTATATTATTGCCAAGCATTCCTTCTCAATAGTTGCATAGTTTAGTTCTGCTCCGTGAAGCAGTCGCGAGGCATAGGCTATCGGTTGATCTTTATTTATCTCGCCCTGACTTAGAATGGCACCGATCGCGTAATTTGATGCGTCGGTTGTGATGTTGAACGGTTTGGAAAAATCTGGGTAACGGAGCACTGGCTCAGTGCACTGTTACGTCTAGCGACGTTGGACTTAGACACTTACCTGTGACAGTGAGAGTGAGAAGCAACGAACGCTATTAGCATGTAAGATAGCGTAGAACATTCTAGAATATTAAGATAGCAAGTAAGCACGTAACCAATAACCTTAAGACCGCATTAACCACAACATAGATATTAAGCACTACCATATCCTATTACCGACATACGCTCTCACGACATATTCTTATCTATAAACACATTCCTTCATTATCTCCAGACTAAACCTCGACTATCGACATCCGCTCTCACGACCAACTCTTATCTATAAACACATTCCTCCAATATCTCCAGACGAAACGTCAACTACCGACATCCGCTCTCACGACCAACTCCTTATCTTATCTCATAAACACCAGATCCTGTAACATACGAATTCCTCTCCTATCTTATAAACATCCTCCTCGACTCCAACTCCTTATCTTATCTCATAAACACCGGATCCAGTAACATACGAATTCTTCTCCTATCTTATAAACATCCACCTACCTAATCTACCCCGGTCTCACGCTCCTCATATCTTATCTCCATACTCCACTAGTATAAAACAAGCAAGCGCCCAGGCCTCAAAGACAGTTCCACTCCGGAACTCCCGGAGTGTACATCGCGTTTCTACATCAAGTGTTTCTATTTCCAAGCGTTACTATTTCTAAGTGTTTCTATTTCTAAGCGTTACTATTTCTAAGTGTTTCTATATCCAAGTGTTACTATTTCATTGTATTCCTATATCTTATATTATATTACTATTACCATATTCAATTGTATTCCATATCTTATATAACCTACATCGTGAAGTATATCAAATAGATTATTCATATTATAATTCCATATTCAATTATTATAACCAATTATCAAAGTGCGCGACACACATATCAACTGCTACGCTATTATCATCCAGCCTGCAGTTAACAAGGAGTCTAGGTAAGTACCATTTACAATCGACTGAATTAGCGAAAGTCCCCGTTAGACGCAGACGTACGCGCTGCGTGAACGCAAAGAACAGTATATTATTGTGCTCCGTCTCGATTTTGCCAAAATAGCGCGATCCGGGACGTAACAATTGGTGACAGCGGTGGGATGGCTGTTCACTTTCGCGAATTATTTGGTTAGATCAAACATTGGTGATCCTTACCATCTCCTTTCCACATTTCCAGTTCTTGCATTTGCTTATTGACGCAAGCGCTGACGCTAGTGCTACTGTTCTTGATCTGATGGAATCTCGCAGTTACCTTGCGACTGATCCGGATGTCTTGCACAGAGTCAAGAAGGTGAGTGTCTAGAACTACTTTCCAAAAAAATTTTTTTTATTCAAACATACCATAACCTATCTCAACCCGACCAGACTCGAAAACGAGGACGCCGTGGTGGTAGAAAGGTGCAAGTGAGGAGGCTTGCAGCTATTCAGCGGGAGTTGAAGGAAATCCAAGCGCAGCAGCATGCGCCGGAAATCCTGAAACCTTGCGAAAGCGCAGGAGCCGAGCGAATCATCGAGACGATCACCATCGGCGACTCTGACGACGAAACGGTCGATATTCCAATTCCCCCGCCGCCAATAGAGATCATCGACACAAATACGGCGCTTAAGGTGCGGCACCACCGCGAAATTCCAAGGAAGGTGTTACTGTCCTTCATTCGTGACTTTTCAAAAGAGGATCTACCGAGCTTACCGAAAGAAATCGCCGATTGGTGTACCTTCCAATTCATATACCAATAAATTATATCTCATCTACATACATAGATTCAATTTCCCTCCTAAAAATGGACACGCGGTCAAAGAAACTCGCGGAAAACGGCGAGGCAAACCGCGCGGAGCATGATTGTACGACCTTGCGGCAGGAGCGCGACGCTGCGCTGGCGGAGATAGACGCAATCAGGAGAGAATACAAAGTACATCGCCCCGTTAGCGACATAATTCAAACAGATTCATTCACGCTCAAAGAAGCGCTAGCGTTAGTACCTACCTTTAATGGGTTGCAACCACCGGTACTTACGTTTACTCGCGCATGCAACCGTGCACGCGATCTTCTACCTCCCAGTGCCGAAAGCACTCTTACTCGGTTAATATTAACGCGGTTAAGCGGACGCGCGGCAACCGCAGTCGAAGACGAACGATACCTGAGCATTTCGGACCTCTGTAACCGATTAAAAAGGGTATTCGGCCCTCAGAAAACGGTGGATCACTACCGCGGCGATCTAGCCAACATTTACATGCGCGGTGACGAACATATTCTAGATTTCATTACGCGCGTCAAGGATATCCGCATCGCCATTATAGATTGCGATACAAACCCAATTAGTGAGATTGACAATCTCACCGCCGACTGTTTCATCCGCGGCGTCAACCCACAAATACGAACAGAACTCCGTCACCTTCGTAGAAGTCCGCTCTCCAGTATATTCAACGAGGCTATAGAAATCCACAAAGAGCTGGAACGCGATAGCCTCCGCTACGGGCGCACAGCGGAGCAAAAACATGTGCAATTCCGCGACCCAACGCCGGAAAGGAAACCGTTCCAAACCAACTTTCAATCGCGGTCGTCATGGAGAGACGTGTCACCCAGACCGACGTATAACAACCAATACAGGGAAACACGCGTCGCGCCGCGTGAGAACTACCGCGATAACCGCTCTTACCGCGACGTGGTAGAACCGTCGCGTAGACCCACAAGTCCCGACAGACCTACCAAACTCTGTTCATATTGCAAATTCACTGGGCACGATATCCACGAGTGCCGCAAACGCGAATTCAATAACAAACGCAGCCAGGGAAACGAGCACGGCCTCCCGTCCAACCAGGACCGAAGGCGGGAGGCTTCGCCAAAGGCGGTCCGCGCAATCATAACGAACGAGGACGAATCGCAAAATGCGAATTAAACCAAAAGGGTAGAGCTCCTCACGTGGAGGTCCTATCGCCAGGACTTCCACGACAAACGACCCTGATGATCGACACGGGATCAGAACCGAACCTGATCAAAAGATCAGCACTTCATCCCCGATATCGGATAGGGGATGAAGAGATACTACAGCTATATGGCATCACGGAGGAAGCGGTGGCCACAATGGGTTCCGTCGGCATCCCTCTATATGGAACGATAATCAAGTTCCATGTAGTTCC
Source organism: Anthophora plumipes (assembly GCA_951804975.1). NCBI lineage: Eukaryota > Metazoa > Arthropoda > Insecta > Hymenoptera > Apidae > Anthophora > Anthophora plumipes. Next base: position 7,356,413 of record CATORF010000206.1, on the reverse strand, counting down.
CTCCAACTTCCCTATCCTCACAGACGGAATCCTGGGTGCCCACTTCCTCGAGGAAGGGGCCGAGATATCCTTCCTAAAGAGGAAAATATTGTGGAAAGGGATAGAAATTCCCTTCGCGAACCCCCCGCATAATGAGCGGAATCGCGAAAGAAACCCCAACTCCCAAAAACCCAAATATAACATGCCCACTAACACCCCACCTCCTACTAATGCCACCCCTACTAATTCGGGCGAACCAAGCCCAAAGCGTACCAAATCAAATGCGACGACGCATAATCATTCTAGTTCTTCCAAATCAAATGCGACGACGCATAATAATTCCAGTCCTTCCAAATCAAATGCGACGACGCATAATTATTCTAGTTCTTCCAAATCAAATGCGACGACGCATAATAATTCTAGTTCTTCCAAATCGAATGCGACGACGCATAGCAATTCTAGTTCTTCCAAATCAAATGCGACGACGCATAACAATTCTAGTTCTACCAAATCAAAAGCGACATCGCACAACTATTCCAGTTCTACTAAATCAAAGACGGCAACGACAAAATCGCCAACATCTGTATCTTGCGGATCTGCTGTCGCGCCCAAGACAGGAGGGCACGAGCACCGAACACGCACGGTCGAGGGCCGAACGGCCAAAGTCATTAAAATTATGACGACTGGGCCAGAAGTAGGTTATCTCCCTCGACAAGAATTGGCACCGGGAGTGCTCGTGTTCGACTCCCTCGTCAAGTCGGCCCACGGCAGAACTCACGTACGCGTCGTCAACACGACTAACGGCACAGTTTCATTCGTCCTACCCACTGTAAAGGTGGAAGAAATCGCCGAACTCAGCGACGAGCCAAAAACAACGAAGCCTTACCACATCTTCCCAATTCAAAACCCCCGATCGCATCGGGAACGCGAAAAAGAAATTACCGATACAATAAATCTCGACCATCTAAACGACGAAGAACGCGAGCATGTCGAAAGTCTCATACAGGAGAACAGCGACATCTTTCACCTACAGGGCGAGAAACTGTGTAAAACGAGAATAGTCGAACATACGATCCCCACAAAGGACGACAAGCCGATCCACGTGAAGCAATACAGGTATCCACCGATCCACAAGGAAGAAATCAACAACCAAATGAAGGAGTTGTTGGGTAGCGACATTGTCAGTCCCTCAACATCTCCTTATAACTCCCCCTTGTGGATTGTTCCCAAAAAGCCGGATGCAGACGGGAACAAGAGGTGGAGAATGGTGATCGATTTCAGGCAATTAAATGAAGAAACCGAGCCAGACGCGTATCCGTTGCCCAGTATCGTAGAAATACTAGACCAACTGGGCTCAGCAAAGTACTTCTCCACTTTCGACCTCGCGTCCGGTTTCCATCAAATAGGGATGGGCGCTGAAGACGCGCGGAAAACAGCATTCTCAACCCCATATGGGCATTACGAATTCAACCGCATGCCGTTCGGGCTGCGGAACGCACCGGCAACCTTTCAGCGCCTAATGGATTCTGTACTGAGCGGTCTGCAAGGTACAGAAATGTTCGTCTACTTGGACGACATAGTCATTTACGCTTCGTCTCTTTCGGAACACAAATCCAAATTCACCAAGCTAGCGAAACGCCTCCGCAAGGCAAACTTAAAATTACAACCATCCAAGTGCACGTTCCTCCGCCGGGAAGTCGCCTATTTAGGGCATATAATAAGCGACGAAGGTGTCAAACCATGCCCGAATAAAATAAGTGCCGTTAAAGAGTTCCCTAAGCCTAAAAATTCCAAACAGGTCCGGGAATTCCTCGGTCTGGCAGGCTACTATAGACGGTTCATATGCAAATTCTCACACATCTCTAAACCTCTAACGTCACTATTGCGCAAAGACGCCAAGTTCGAGTGGAATCTTCCACAGGAGAAAGCATTCGAAACGTTGCGAACAGCATTGTGCACTGAACCGGTGCTCCGTTATCCTGATTTTACCAAACCGTTCCATATCACAACCGACGCGTCCAATTACGCAATAGGTGCCATACTAAGTCAGGGCGAGATCAACCGAGATCAGCCGATCGCTTACGCGTCGCGCTTACTCCACGGTGCAGAATTAAATTACGCCACGATAGAGAAAGAATGCTTAGCCATTATTTACGCCGTCCAGCACTTCAGATCCTATATCTACGGGAAGCAGTTTAATCTCATCACAGACCACCAGCCGCTGGTCTGGATGAATTCCGTAAAGGATCCGTCATCGCGATTACTCCGCTGGCGATTAAAACTAGCCGAGTACGAATACCAAATCATATACAAAGCAGGAAAGATCAACACTAACGCAGACGCTCTTTCCCGAAACCCAATCCAAACTCCTATATATCCACTAACATCAGACTCCACTACATCTCCATTACTATTCCAATCCCAACCTTCCACCTCTTCTTCTACATCACCAACCGCCGACGACGAAATCGATATATCAAGTCCAACAATAACACCGACAAACGTACGATACACACGAGACAGACTGATAATGAAGAACGATAATCTGGCATGTTTTATGTCCCTCGCAAACGACCCATTAGACGAAGGCGCGATAGACCTATTCAAACACGGAAAACTACCCAATATGACAGACGCGACTATTGGCAGAGCAAAAGTTCACTCGGGAAAATTCACTCTGATACAGCTACCGATAAAACAATCATTGACACACACCGCAAAGCACGAAGACGTAATCGAATCACTCAGAGCCCTACGCGACGCAATCATAGAATTAAACCTGCAAACAATAACGATATCTCGAGCCTCGTTAGACGACATCCACTGGACAATTATACGCGACGCATTGATAGAACTTTTAGAAGACACGAACGTCACAATTACAATTTGCACGAACGAAATCATTATACCCACGGAAGACGTTAGACAAGACATAATCTTCGAAAATCATACATCCGCATACGCCGGACACAAAGGTGTCACAAAAACTTATAGACGAATTCGCGAGAAATACTTCTGGCCACAAATGAAACTAGAGATTACAAAATTCGTAACAACATGCAAAGATTGCCAAACACGAAAACTAACTAGAGTCAAAACCAGAAATCCGATGATATTAACAGATACGCCGGGACAGGCGTTCGATAAAATCGCACTCGACGTCGTCGGTCCTCTTCCCACCACCCACACAGGCTTCCAATACATCCTCACTATGCAGGATCTCCTTACCAAATACTCCATCGCCGTCCCCCTCAAAACCACGTCCGCAGTAGAAACAGCCGACGCCTTAGTTGACCACCTAATCTGTAGATTTGGCACCCCGAAAGCAATACTCACAGACCAGGGCACGAACTTCGTTAACGCCCTCATGCGCGCAGTAACTCGTAGATTCAGAATCCAACACATTAAGACCACAGCGTTCCATCCGCAGACAAACGGCTCGCTCGAGCGATCCCATCTCGTTCTGACGGAGTACTTAAAACAATTCATCAACAATAAAAATGGCTGGAATAATTGGCTTCAGTGCGCAATGTTCAGTTACAACACAAGTATGCACGAAGGCACACTCCATACCCCCCATGAGCTAATATTTGGCAGCAAGGCCAGAGTGCCATCCGCATTCTCATACGAAACGCCTGTGGAAGATGAAACTTACACTGCGTATCTTAAGAAACTCGAAACCAGACTCGCGGAATCTAGAGCGATAGCAGCCGCCAATCTAAACATCGCAAAGCAAAAATCTAAACGGTATTATGACCGTAAACTAAACCCACAGGAATTCTCGGAAGGAGATTTGGTGTACCTCTTAAAGGAACCAACAAAGGGCAAATTCGACACCCAGTACACCGGACCACACAGGGTATCACGCGTAATGGAGAACAACAACGTTCGTTTGACACTCGACACCGGTCGAGAGAAGATCGTGCACAAAAATAAACTAAAGCGCGCGAAAACTACGACTCCCTCAATGTCACCCTCACCCAATCTCGCATGACTAGTATATAAGGGGCGGAGAAGAGCCGAAGAAACCAGTATTCGACGAATCGCCACCACCATGCACATCAGGGCAGCCATTCTGATCATCACAGCATCTTCAGCTACGGGCCTCATCGGCTACGACTGTAGCGGACCTACACTAAACCTTACAACTTACTCCATTGCCGACCCGATACGATGCGGAGCAGACACCGCAAAACCAACAGTCACCTCTAAACCTATTCAATTACTCCAACTATCGGACTTCCACGCGACACCAGTGATCCAGTGCCAGGTCGAAGTCGACAGAACCATATACCACTGCGGCATGCACTCCCATGTTTCGGCGGTGGAAAACGGGAGACAGATCTACCTCCTCAACACCCCGAGGGACATATGTCGTATGCTACACAACACAGGCACGCTCTTCATTACGCCTGCATCGCAAGTTACAGGTATACAACCAAACTCAACTGCATCGCGTAGCCTGACACTTTCGGGTAAACTCGAAAACGACGGGACATGCCACGGGTCCACCTTCAGCGACCCATTCGGCACCTGGACAGACGTCGTGGTCCAAGCCGTGATTAGGATAAAGATCACGGATTACACGGCATCGATCAAGCTATCCACCGACGAAATCATTCTGCACTCCGGACAGCGGTGCCCCGTACAACGAGGATCCTGCCTCGACGCGGAAAACGGTTACTCCTTCTGGCAGACCTCGCCAATGGATAGATGTAACTTCGAGAAATACGACGTGCTATACCAAGGACAAGCGACGATCCTCCAACAAGAAAAGGGACTAACCTTATATTCGGTGACCTCCCAGGATACCACATTCGCATTGGCACGGACCACAGAATCGAAAATTTGCGGCTACATCTTGATTCACACCGAGCACCCAAAATTGTTCATACTCGAGACAGCAGCCGGAGAGCAACCTAGAACAGGGAAGCCAATATCAGTAAACAATCTCGACATTTTCACATACGTCAACTCTAAATTTATATACGTAGAAAAACATTTCAAAACGCAAATCACGCAACTATACGACGACGTCGTAAAACAGCGCTGCGCGCTCGAGAAGCAGATACTCCACAACGCGCTCACACTCATACATCTCGCACCCGCAGAAGTCGCCACCATGGTAACAAGAGAACCGGGCTACATGGCCATCCCAACGGGAGAAACGATCCACATCATCAAGTGCATCCCCGTCATATGCCAGCTAAGGCAGACAAACAACTGCTACGACGAACTCCCGGTTACCTATAAAAATAATTCCTTATTTCTAACGCCAATCCACAGAATTTTAACCACCACCGGAACCAGGAGGGAATGTAGCGACCTCCTGCCCACCATGTACAAAATTCACGGACAATGGTATAAACTATCTCCAAAACCGATAGAAACATTACCACCAACCCAGCTCAAACCCTTGGCACAGTCAACATGGAAATACATAGACCCTCACAACCTCGCAGACGGAGGCATCTACTCGCACGATGATGTCCAGAAACTCAAGGACCGCATCATGTTTCCTATAGAACGCCCAACTATCATCAACACACTAGCCCAAGGAGCCACCGGACGACAATACGAAACCAGCGACGTGAACCTGTACAACCTCCTGGACGACAGGACCCTGGACCACATTGCCGCTTCGACCGCCAAACGGATCTGGTCAGGCTTCGTAACCTTCGGATCCTTCACAGCCGGGTTCATCGGCATCTACCTAGCAATCCGTGCCGTGAAAGCAGCCATCAGCGTGGTGATAAACGGCATCGCGCTGCATTCCATCTACGGGTGGAGCTTGAAACTCCTCGGAGCTGCATGGAGCTCCGTCACAAACTTCCTGCTGTACCTAAACCAGAGGAAGATCCCCAACATCGTGGAACTTCAGGGAACCGGAACAGCCCCTACTGAGGACACCGCACCCCTGAACCCTAACCCCAAACCAGACCCCAACACAGACGGAGAAACGTCCGTCACACCTCATAGAGCTAACAAGCTCTACCCCCAGTGCCATCTCTCAGATCCCTATGAACATTGAGGAAAATTCCCTACAAGAATTTTCTCCCCAGGGAGGGAGGTGTTACGTCTAGCGACGTTGGACTTAGACACTTACCTGTGACAGTGAGAGTGAGAAGCAACGAACGCTATTAGCATGTAAGATAGCGTAGAACATTCTAGAATATTAAGATAGCAAGTAAGCACGTAACCAATAACCTTAAGACCGCATTAACCACAACATAGATATTAAGCACTACCATATCCTATTACCGACATACGCTCTCACGACATATTCTTATCTATAAACACATTCCTTCATTATCTCCAGACTAAACCTCGACTATCGACATCCGCTCTCACGACCAACTCTTATCTATAAACACATTCCTCCAATATCTCCAGACGAAACGTCAACTACCGACATCCGCTCTCACGACCAACTCCTTATCTTATCTCATAAACACCAGATCCTGTAACATACGAATTCCTCTCCTATCTTATAAACATCCTCCTCGACTCCAACTCCTTATCTTATCTCATAAACACCGGATCCAGTAACATACGAATTCTTCTCCTATCTTATAAACATCCACCTACCTAATCTACCCCGGTCTCACGCTCCTCATATCTTATCTCCATACTCCACTAGTATAAAACAAGCAAGCGCCCAGGCCTCAAAGACAGTTCCACTCCGGAACTGCCGGAGTGTACATCGCGTTTCTACATCAAGTGTTTCTATTTCCAAGCGTTACTATTTCTAAGTGTTTCTATTTCTAAGCGTTACTATTTCTAAGTGTTTCTATATCCAAGTGTTACTATTTCATTGTATTCCTATATCTTATATTATATTACTATTACCATATTCAATTGTATTCCATATCTTATATAACCTACATCGTGAAGTATATCAAATAGATTATTCATATTATAATTCCATATTCAATTATTATAACCAATTATCAAAGTGCGCGACACACATATCAACTGCTACGCTATTATCATCCAGCCTGCAGTTAACAAGGAGTCTAGGTAAGTACCATTTACAATCGACTGAATTAGCGAAAGTCCCCGTTAGACGCAGACGTACGCGCTGCGTGAACGCAAAGAACAGTATATTATTGTGCTCCGTCTCGATTTTGCCAAAATAGCGCGATCCGGGACGTAACAGCACAATGCCGTGCGTAATGTATCGAACGCTTGGTCCTGTGGTAGTGACCATTCGAATTTCGCGTCTTTCCGTAGTAGATGCGTTAGCGGTTTCGAGATATGGGAGAATTTATCTATAAAACGTCGATAATAGCCTGCTAAACCAAGGAACTCTCGGACTTGTTTCGTGTTTTTCGGTTTCGGAAAGTTTTGTACCGCTACCACCTTGTTGGGGCATGGTTTGACGCCTTCGTCGCTGATTACATGTCCTAAGTAAGCGACTTCGCGACAGAGAAATGTACACTTCGAAGGTTGTAGCTTCAGGTTGGCTTTCCTGAGACGCTTAGCCAGTTTATTGAATTTTGAACAGTGCTCTGATAATGAGCTTGCATAAATAACAATGTCGTCGAGATAAACGAACATTTCTGTGCCCTGCAATCCTGAGAGAATCGAATCCATTAAACGTTGAAATGTCGCAGGTGCGTTACGTAAGCCGAAGGGCATTCGATTAAACTCATAATGACCGTATGGGGTAGAAAACGCTGTTTTCCCAGCGTCCTCTTTGTTCATGCCAATCTGGTGAAAACCGGAGGCCAAATCGAAAGTGGAGAAGTATTTTGCAGAACCGAGCTGGTCTAAAATTTCCACAATACTCGGCAAGGGGTACGCGTCCGCGGTAGTCTTTTCATTCAGTTGGCGGTAATCGATAACCATCCTCCACTTTTTGGTCCCGTTTTCATCAGATTTCTTGGGCACAATCCACAAGGGCGAGTTATACGGAGAGGTAGAAGGACTGACAATGTCGTTTTCGAGAAGTTCCTTCATTTGCTTGTTGATCTCCTCCTTGTGGACTGGCGGATAGCGATATTGCTTTACATGTATGGGTTTATCGTCGGTCGTTGGAATTTTGTGCTCTACAATAGTTGTTTTCCCTAAACGCTCACCCGGGAGGTGAAAGACGTCGGCGCTCTCGTTGATAATTTTATACACATGATCGCGTTCCTCTGCGTTAAGATGATCCGTACTTATTATGTCTCTGATCTCTTCTTCGCGTTCCTGATGGGAACGAGATTCTTTGATAGAGTGTATAAAATGAGGACTTCCGTCTTGCGGTGTATCCTTGAAATCGGCGACTTCTTGCACCTCCACAGTGGGTACAGGAAACGAGATACGGCTATTCGTCGTATTGACAACGCGCACGAACGTTCTGCCGTTGTTTGTTTTGACTAGGGAGTCGAAGACGGTGATACCGGAGGCCAGCTCCTGACGCGGTAGATAACCTATCTCCGGACCCGTGGCTCCTATTTCGATTACTTTAGCTGAACGGCTTCCTATCGTACACGTTATTCTCTCAGGACTTGCGGTTTTGGATATAGAAGATTTTACGGATTTAGAACTAGTAGATTTGGAAAGTTTTGAGCCTGTTTTCGGTCCTTTAGCCCGTGCGCTCGAATTAGTAGTTTTGGAACGTGGTTCCGAGTTAGAAGGGGTTTTTAGGGTGTTAGTAGAGGGGTTACCTTTGCTACAGGTTTTGGAATTTTGGTTTCGTTCGCATCTCTGCTCATTATGCGGGTTGTTTGCAAACGGAATTTCGATTCCCTTCCAGAGCACTCTGTTTTGAGTGTACGAGATTTCGGCTCCCTCTTCTAAGAAATGACATCCAAGGATTCCGTCGGGGAGGATCGGGAAGTCGGATGGAACTACATGGAACCTAATTATAGTTCCATATAGCGGGATCTTGACGGAACCCATGGTGGATACGGCTTCGGATGTGATTCCGTATAATTGCAACTTTTCGTCAGTTGCAATCCGATGATTGAGGTGGAGCGCTGATATTTTAATCAGATTTGGTTCCGACCCGGTATCAATCATTAGTGTCGTTATTCGCGGGAGTCCTGGCGATTGGACTTCTACGTGAGGGACTTTTCCCTTCGATTTTAATTCGCATTTTGCAATTCGGGTGTTGATTCCGTTGCGATGGTTCGGACCGTGTTTGCTGGGGACGCCTCTCGCCTTCGGCCCGAGTTCGACGGGAGGGCTTGTCCGTTTCCCGGATTCCGTTGATTATTATATTCCCTTTTGCGACACTCGTGTATGTCGTGCCCGGAGAATTTACAGTAGGAGCAGACCTTTGGCTGTCTACTGGGACTTACGGAAGTATTTCCTCGTGACGCTTCATAGGCGAAAGTATTGCGCGGAGGTGTGCGCGGATCGCGGTAGGAATCCCGGTAGCGAGATTCGTTAAATCGTCGCGGTGAAGGTTCCCGCCATGAAGACCCTTGCCATGAATTGCGAGGTGAAGGAGGGTTGTGATACGGCTTACGTTCCGGCGTTTGATCACGGAATTGCACGTGTTTGGAATCTGTGACGCGTCCGTATCGAATGTTGTCGCGTTCTAGTTCTTTATAAATTTCGATTGCCTCATTAAAGATATGAGACAGCGGATTTCTACGCAAATGACGGAGCTCGCTTCTTATCTGTGGGGTTACTCCGCGGATGAAACAATCTGCCGTCAGATTGTCGATTTCAGAAATCGAGGTGGAATCGCAGTCTATGATTGCGTTTCGTATGTCCTTGACCCGAGTGATGAAATCGAGGATATGTTCTTCTTTTTTCATGTAGATATTGGCCATATCGCCGCGATAGTGGTCAATCGTCTTTTGCGGACCGAAGATACGCTTAAGTCTATTACAGAGGTCGGTGACGTTTATATACCGCTCGTCTTCCACTGCAGTGGCTGCCCGTCCGCGTAAACGCGTAGTAATTAATCGCGTGAGAGTGCCTTCGGCACTGGGAGATATAAGGTCGCGAGCGCGGGTGCACGCGCGCGTAAATGTGAGAACGGACGGTTCCGTTCCATTGAATGTAGGGATTATAGCTAAAGCTTCCTTTAGCGTGAAGGAATCTGTGGAGGTATCTTCGATGGGAGAGCGATATTCTCTATGTTGCCTTCTTAAATTTTCAATTTCCGCCAACGCGGCGTCGCGTTCTTGCTTTAGCGTGTTACAGTCGTGCTCCATCCTGGAAGTCTCTGCGCTTTCCGCGTGCTTTTTGGAACGGGTGTCCATTATAGATATTGATGATGAATGTACAGAAAATTTTCCAGAATTTATTGGTTATCGAATACAAAAGTACACCAGTTTGCTACTTCGTCAGGTACAATCTCGGGTATATTTCCGTGTGAAAAATTTCGTACAAACGAGAGTAACACTTCTTGGGGTATTTCTCGGTGGTTGTAGACTTTAAGAGATATATCGATGTCTAATATTTCGATTGGCGGCGGAGGAATGGGTACTGGTATGATTTCGTCGCAAGAATCGTCGATAATGATCGGTTCAGGATCTGGCTCGGCTCCTGCGCTATCTGGGATCGGAGTTTCCGGCGCAGGCTGCTGCGCCTGGAGTTCCTTTAATTCCCTTTGTATAGCGGCAATCCTCCTTGCTTGGACCCTGTGACCACCACGACGGCCTCGACGACGTGACTGATTTGGAATAGATTTCGATATAGGGAATAGTAAAGTGTTGAAAATTCGGTATATTAATAGCTTCGAACAACTACCTTCCTGACTCCGTGCATTGCGTCTGGTGTCACGACAAGATCACTGCGTGTAACCGTTAGTTCTGCACAGGTGCGCTAGCGTCAGCGCGCTCGTCTGTCAGGCAGAAAATTCAAGCCTGGAATCAACGTGTGAAAGGAGGTTGGTGAGGATCGCCGGTTATTAATCACAATGAATTTAAACCGCGAGAGTGAACAGCATCCCACCGCTGTCACCAGTTGTTACGTCCCGGATCGCGCTAACAGGCAAAACCAAGATCGAGCACAACAATTTGCTGTTCTTTAAACGTCCACGCAGCGCGTACGTCTGCGTCTGACGGGGTCTCTCGCTTATTCAATTGAATGGTAGTGATTACTCACCTCAACTCCTGGTTGATCAGCAGACTAAAGTTGAACGTAATAGATATAATTCAGTAGCGCGCACTGGGTTTGGAATTTGGAATAATAAGAATTATAGTTAGACTATTATATGAACTTTAATACACTTTGGGATTATAGAATACAATGGAGTTATACTAAGAGATAGATAGTAATACAAGATATAGAATACAAGTTAAATAATACTAGATATAGAATACAAGTTAAAGAATACTAGATATAGAATCGCAGGATATAGAAATACAAGATGTAGAAACGCGGTGATGTGAGCTCCTCGAGCTCTGGGCTCAGACTGACTAAGTGGCTGGCGGAATGGTTTAATTATACTGTGTGGTTGTAGGCGCGGGGTGTGGTGTAGATATGATAGCGGAGGAATTTGTCTGGAGGAGATTAGGACACGTGTGGCTTGGATCGTGGGAGTCAGAATGTTTATGAGATAGCGGAGGAATGCGATAAGGAGAGGCCTGGGAGTCGGGACACGTGCATGATGACGTCATAGGATTGGTGTGTGGCGGGAGATTAGGTCTGGCGGTCGGCGGATGTTTGGGAGATAAGGAGTTGGAATATAATACGAGTGTGGGAATGGAATGTGTTTGGCTTGGTGGTTTAGTCTGGAAGGTTCGGTGGATGTTTATGTGATGTTGAGCTTGGGAAAGGGATGGGATTATCAGGGAATGATCTAGATTATTCTAGAAGCTTCTGGAAGGATGACATAGGAACTGATAGTAGGATGTAGCGGGAGTGAAGGCGCGCTTATGACTATGCTTATAAATAATTCTAACAGGAGTAAGGGCGCGCTTATGACTACTATGCTTATCGTATATATGTGTGTATGTATATATATGCTTATGACTAATTCCAACGTCGCTTGCCGACGTAACACTCTCACGATTCTGCTGTTACAAGTGTGCAGAATCACCGAAATCGCTGTTCTCGCGCTATTCAATGCGAAAAACACGTTTTCTGGTGTTTTCAGCACTCCACAGTGCGTTTGATATGCGGAAACTGCCATATCTTCGGTGTCGTTGTTGTTTCCAGCTGAGATATGCATTTTCAGTGATAATCTTCACGATTCTGCTGTTACAAGTGTGCAGAATCACCGAAATCGCTGTTTTCGTGCCTTTGAATGCGAAAAACACGTTTTCTGGTGTTTTCAGCACTCCACAGTTCGTTTGATATGCGGAAACTGCGATATCTTCGGTATCGTTGTTGTTTCCAGCTGAGATATGCATTATCAGTGATAATCTTCATGATTCTGCTGTTACAAGTGTGCAGAATCACCGAAATCGCTGTTCTCGCGCTATTCAATGCGAAAAACACGTTTTCTGGTGTTTTCAGCACTCCACAGTGCGTTTGATATGCGGAAACTGCCATATCTTCGGTATCGTTGTTGTTTCCAGCTGAGAGATGCATTTTCAGTGATAATCTTCACGATTCTGCTGTTACAAGTGTGCAGAATCACCGAAATCGCTGTTTTCGTGCTTTTGAATGCGAAAAACACGTTTTCTGGTGTTTTCAGCACTCCACAGTGCGTTTGATATGCGGAAACTGCCATATCTTCGGTATCGTTGTTGTTTCCAGCTGAGAGATGCATTTTCAGTGATAATCTTCACGATTCTGCTGTTACAAGTGTGCAGAATCACCGAAATCGCTGTTTTCGTGCTTTTGAATGCGAAAAACACGTTTTCTGGTGTTTTCAGCACTCCACAGTGCGTTTCATATGCGGAAACTGCCATATCTTCGGTATCGTTGTTGTTTCCAGCTGAGATATGCATTATCAGTGATAATCTTCATGATTCTGCTGTTACAAGTGTGCAGAATCACCGAAATCGCTGTTCTGGCGCTATTCAATGCGAAAAACACGTTTTCTGGTGTTTTCAGCACTCCACAGTGCGTTTGATATGCGGAAACTGCCATATCTTCGGTATCGTTGTTGTTTCCAGCTGAGATATGCACTTTCAGTGATAATCTTCACGATTCTGCTGTTACAAGTGTGCAGAATCACCGAAATCGCTGTTCTGGCGCTATTCAATGCGAAAAACACGTTTTCTGGTGTTTTCAGCACTCCACAGTGCGTTTGATATGCGGAAACTGCGATATCTTCGGTATCGTTGTTGTTTCCAGCTGAGATATGCACTTTCAGTGATAATCTTCACGATTCTGCTGTTACAAGTGTGCAGAATCTCCGAAATCGCTGTTTTCGTGCTTTTGAATGCGAAAAACACGTTTTCTGGTGTTTTCCGCACTCCACAGTGCGTTTGATATGCGGAAACTACGATATCCTCGGTATCGTTGTTGTTTCCAGCTGAGATATGCATTTTCAGTGATAATCTTCATGATTCTGCTGTTACAAGTGTGCAGAATCACCGAAATCGCTGTTTTCGTGCTTTCGAATGCGAAAAACACGTTTTCTGGTGTTTTCAACACTCCACAGTGCGTTTGATATGCGGAAACTGCGATATCTTCGGTATCGTTGTTGTTTCCAGCTGAGATATGCACTTTCAGTGATAATCTTCACGATTCTGCTGTTACAAGTGTGCAGAATCACCGAAATCGCTGTTTTCGTGCTTTTGAATGCGAAAAACACGTTTTCTGGTGTTTTCAACACTCCACAGTGCGTTTGATATGCGGAAACTGCGATATCTTCGGTATCGTTGTTGTTTCCAGCTGAGATATGCACTTTCAGTGATAATCTTCACGATTCTGTTGTTACAAGTGTGCAGAATCACCGAAATCGCTGTTTTCGTGCTTTTGAATGCGAAAAACACGTTTTCTGGTGTTTTCAACACTCCACAGTGCGTTTGATATGCGGAAACTGCCATATCTTCGGTATCGTTGTTGTTTCCAGCTGAGATATGCACTTTCAGTGATAATCTTCACGATTCTGCTGTTACAAGTGTGCAGAATCTCCGAAATCGCTGTTTTCGTGCTTTTGAATGCGAAAAACACGTTTTCTGGTGTTTTCCGCACTCCACAGTGCGTTTGATATGCGGAAACTACGATATCTTCGGTATCGTTGTTGTTTCCAGCTGAGATATGCATTTTCAGTGATAATCTTCATGATTCTGCTGTTACAAGTGTGCAGAATCACCGAAATCGCTGTTTTCGTGTTTTCGAATGCGAAAAACACGTTTTCTGGTGTTTTCAACACTCCACAGTGCGTTTGATATGCGGAAACTGCGATATCTTCGGTATCGTTGTTGTTTCCAGCTGAGATATGCACTTTCAGTGATAATCTTCACGATTCTGCTGTTACAAGTGTGCAGAATCACCGAAATCGCTGTTTTTGTGCTTTTGAATGCGAAAAACACGTTTTCTGGTGTTTTCAACACTCCACAGTGCGTTTGATATGCGGAAACTGCGATATCTTCGGTATCGATGTTGTTTCCAGCTGAGATATGCACTTTCAGTGATAATCTTCACGATTCTGTTGTTACAAGTGTGCAGAATCACCGAAATCGCTGTTTTCGTGCTTTTGAATGCGAAAAACACGTTTTCTGGTGTTTTCAACACTCCACAGTGCGTTTGATATGCGGAAACTGCGATATCTTCGGTATCGTTGTTGTTTCCAGCTGAGATATGCACTTTCAGTGATAATCTTCACGATTCTGCTGTTACAAGTGTGCAGAATCTCCGAAATCGCTGTTTTCGTGCTTTTGAATGCGAAAAACACGTTTTCTGGTGTTTTCCGCACTCCACAGTGCGTTTGATATGCGGAAACTACGATATCTTCGGTATCGTTGTTGTTTCCAGCTGAGATATGCATTTTCAGTGATAATCTTCATGATTCTGCTGTTACAAGTGTGCAGAATCACCGAAATCGCTGTTTTCGTGCTTTTGAATGCGGAAAACACGATTTCTGGTGTTTTCAGCACTCCACAGTGCGTTTGAAATGCGGAAACTGCCATATCTTCGGTATCGTTGTTGTTTCCAGCTGAGATATGCATTTTCAGTGATAATCTTCACGATTCTGCTGTTACAAGTGTGCAGAATCACCGAAATCGCTGTTTTCGTGCTTTTGAATGCGAAAAACACGTTTTCTGGTGTTTTCAACACTCCACAGTGCGTTTGATATGCGGAAACTGCGATATCTTCGGTATCGTTGTTGTTTCCAGCTGAGATATGCACTTTCAGTGATAATCTTCACGATTCTGCTGTTACAAGTGTGCAGAATCACCGAAATCGCTGTTTTCGTGCTTTTGAATGCGAAAAACACGTTTTCTGGTGTTTTCAGCACTCCACAGTGCGTTTCATATGCGGAAACTGCCATATCTTCGGTATCGTTGTTGTTTCCAGCTGAGATATGCATTATCAGTGATAATCTTCATGATTCTGCTGTTACAAGTGTGCAGAATCACCGAAATCGCTGCTTTCGTGCTTTTGAATGCGAAAAACACGTTTTCTGGTGTTTTCAACACTCCACAGTGCGTTTGATATGCGGAAACTGCGATATCTTCGGTATCGCTGTTGTTTCCAGCTGAGATATGCACTTTCAGTGATAATCTCTCACGATTCTGCTGTTACAAGTGTGCAGAATCACCGAAATCGCTGTTTTCGTGCTTTTGAATGAGAAAAACACGTTTTCTGGTGTTTTCAGCACTCCACAGAGCGTTTGACATGCGGAAACTACGATATCTTCGGTATCGTTGTTGTTTCCAGCTGAGATATGCATTATCAGTGATAATCTTCATGATTCTGCTGTTACAAGTGTGCAGAATCACCGAAATCGCTGTTCTCGCGCTATTCAATGCGAAAAACACGTTTTCTGGTGTTTTCAGCACTCCACAGTGCGTTTGATATGCGGAAACTGCCATATCTTCGGTGTCGTTGTTGTTTCCAGCTGAGATATGCATTTTCAGTGATAATCTTCACGATTCTGCTGTTACAAGTGTGCAGAATCACCGAAATCGCTGTTTTCGTGCCTTTGAATGCGAAAAACACGTTTTCTGGTGTTTTCAGCACTCCATAGTTCGTTTGATATGCGGAAACTGCGATATCTTCGGTATCGTTGTTGTTTCCAGCTGAGATATGCATTATCAGTGATAATCTTCATGATTCTGCTGTTACAAGTGTGCAGAATCACCGAAATCGCTGTTTTCGCGCTATTCAATGCGAAAAACACGTTTTCTGGTGTTTTCAGCACTCCACAGTGCGTTTGATATGCGGAAACTGCGATATCTTCGGTATCGTTGTTGTTTCCAGCTGAGATATGCACTTTCAGTGATAATCTTCACGATTCTGCTGTTACAAGTGTGCAGAATCTCCGAAATCGCTGTTTTCGTGCTTTTGAATGCGAAAAACACATTTTCTGGTGTTTTCCGCACTCCACAGTGCGTTTGATATGCGGAAACTACGACATCCTCGGTATCGTTGTTGTTTCCAGCTGAGATATGCATTTTCAGTGATAATCTTCATGATTCTGCTGTTACAAGTGTGCAGAATCACCGAAATCGCTGTTTTCGTGCTTTCGAATGCGAAAAACACGTTTTCTGGTGTTTTCAACACTCCACAGTGCGTTTGATATGCGGAAACTGCGATATCTTCGGTATCGTTGTTGTTTCCAGCTGAGATATGCACTTTCAGTGATAATCTTCACGATTCTGCTGTTACAAGTGTGCAGAATCACCGAAATCGCTGTTTTCGTGCTTTTGAATGCGAAAAACACGTTTTCTGGTGTTTTCAACACTCCACAGTGCGTTTGATATGCGGAAACTGCGATATCTTCGGTATCGTTGTTGTTTCCAGCTGAGAAATGCACTTTCAGTGATAATCTTCACGATTCTGCTGTTACAAGTGTGCAGAATCACCGAAATCGCTGTTTTCGTGCTTTTGAATGCGAAAAACACGTTTTCTGGTGTTTTCAGCACTCCACAGTGCGTTTGATATGCGGAAACTGCGATATCTTCGGTATCGCTGTTGTTTCCAGCTGAGATATGCACTTTCAGTGATAATCTCTCACGATTCTGCTGTTACAAGTGTGCAGAATCACCGAAATCGCTGTTTTCGTGCTTTTGAATGAGAAAAACACGTTTTCTGGTGTTTTCAGCACTCCACAGTGCGTTTGATATGCGGAAACTGCGATATCTTCGGTATCGTTGTTGTTTCCAGCTGAGATATGCACTTTCAGTGATAATCTTCACGATTCTGCTGTTACAAGTGTGCAGAATCACCGAAATCGCTGTTTTCGTGCTTTTGAATGCGAAAAACACGTTTTCTGGTGTTTTCAGCACTCCACAGTGCGTTTGATATGCGCAAACTACGATATCTTCGGTATCGTTGTTGTTTCAAGCTGAGACATGCATTTTCAGTGATAATCTTCATGATTCTGCTGTTACAAGTGTGCAGAATCACCGAAATCGCTGTTTTCGTGCTTTTGAATGCGAAAAACACGTTTTCTGGTGTTTTCAACACTCCACAGTGCGTTTGATATGCGGAAACTGGGATATCTTCGGTATCGTTGTTGTTTCCAGCTGAGATATGCACTTTCAGTGATAATCTTCACGATTCTGCTGTTACAAGTGTGCAGAATCACCGAAATCGCTGTTTTCGTGCTTTTGAATGCGAAAAACACGTTTTCTGGTGTTTTCAACACTCCACAGTGCGTTTGATATGCGGAAACTGCGATATCTTCGGTATCGTTGTTGTTTCCAGCTGAGATATGCACTTTCAGTGATAATCTTCACGATTCTGCTGTTACAAGTGTGCAGAATCACCGAAATCGCTGTTTTCGTGCTTTTGAATGCGAAAAACACGTTTTCTGGTGTTTTCAACACTCCACAGTGCGTTTCATATGCGGAAACTGCCATATCTTCGGTATCGTTGTTGTTTCCAGCTGAGATATGCATTATCAGTGATAATCTTCATGATTCTGCTGTTACAAGTGTGCAGAATCACCGAAATCGCTGTTCTGGCGCTATTCAATGCGAAAAACACGTTTTCTGGTGTTTTCAACACTCCACAGTGCGTTTCATATGCGGAAACTGCCATATCTTCGGTATCGTTGTTGTTTCCAGCTGAGATATGCATTATCAGTGATAATCCTCATGATTCTGCTGTTACAAGTGTGCAGAATCACCGAAATCGCTGTTCTGGCGCTATTCAATGCGAAAAACACGTTTTCTGGTGTTTTCAGCACTCCACAGTGCGTTTGATATGCGGAAACTGCCATATCTTCGGTATCGTTGTTGTTTCCAGCTGAGATATGCATTTTCAGTGATAATCTTCACGATTCTGCTGTTACAAGTGTGCAGAATCACCGAAATCGCTGTTTTCGTGCTTTTGAATGCGAAAAACACGTTTTCTGGTGTTTTCAACACTCCACAGTGCGTTTCATATGCGGAAACTGCCATATCTTCTGTATCGTTGTTGTTTCCAGCTGAGATATGCATTATCAGTGATAATCTTCATGATTCTGCTGTTACAAGTGTGCAGAATCACCGAAATCGCTGTTCTGGCGCTATTCAATGCGAAAAACACGTTTTCTGGTGTTTTCAGCACTCCACAGTGCGTTTGATATGCGCAAACTGCCATATCTTCGGTATCGTTGTTGTTTCCAGCTGAGATATGCATTTTCAGTGATAATCTTCACGATTCTGCTGTTACAAGTGTGCAGAATCACCGAAATCGCTGTTTTCGTGCTTTTGAATGCGAAAAACACGTTTTCTGGTGTTTTCCGCACTCCACAGTGCGTTTGATATTCGGAAACTACGATATCTTCGGTATCGTTGTTGTTTCCAGCTGAGATATGCATTTTCAGTGATAATCTTCATGATTCTGCTGTTACAAGTGTGCAGAATCACCGAAATCGCTGTTTTCGTGCTTTCGAATGCGAAAAACACGTTTTCTGGTGTTTTCAACACTCCACAGTGCGTTTGATATGCGGAAACTGCGATATCTTCGGTATCGTTGTTGTTTCCAGCTGAGATATGCACTTTCAGTGATAATCTTCACGATTCTGCTGTTACAAGTGTGCAGAATCACCGAAATCGCTGTTTTCGTGCTTTTGAATGCGGAAAACACGTTTTCTGGTGTTTTCAGCACTCCACAGTGCGTTTGAAATGCGGAAACTGCCATATCTTCGGTATCGTTGTTGTTTCCAGCTGAGATATGCATTTTCAGTGATAATCTTCACGATTCTGCTGTTACAAGTGTGCAGAATCACCGAAATCGCTGTTTTCGTGCTTTTGAATGCGAAAAACACGTTTTCTGGTGTTTTCAACACTCCACAGTGCGTTTGATATGCGGAAACTGCGATATCTTCGGTATCGTTGTTGTTTCCAGCTGAGATATGCACTTTCAGTGATAATCTTCACGATTCTGCTGTTACAAGTGTGCAGAATCACCGAAATCGCTGTTTTCGTGCCTTTGAATGCGAAAAACACGTTTTCTGGTGTTTTCAACACTCCACAGTGCGTTTCATATGCGGAAACTGCCATATCTTCGGTATCGTTGTTGTTTCCAGCTGAGATATGCATTATCAGTGATAATCTTCATGATTCTGCTGTTACAAGTGTGCAGAATCACCGAAATCGCTGTTCTGGCGCTATTCAATGCGAAAAACACGTTTTCTGGTGTTTTCAACACTCCACAGTGCGTTTCATATGCGGAAACTGCCATATCTTCGGTATCGTTGTTGTTTCCAGCTGAGATATGCATTATCAGTGATAATCCTCATGATTCTGCTGTTACAAGTGTGCAGAATCACCGAAATCGCTGTTCTGGCGCTATTCAATGCGAAAAACACGTTTTCTGGTGTTTTCAGCACTCCACAGTGCGTTTGATATGCGGAAACTGCCATATCTTCGGTATCGTTGTTGTTTCCAGCTGAGATATGCATTTTCAGTGATAATCTTCACGATTCTGCTGTTACAAGTGTGCAGAATCACCGAAATCGCTGTTTTCGTGCTTTTGAATGCGAAAAACACGTTTTCTGGTGTTTTCAACACTCCACAGTGCGTTTCATATGCGGAAACTGCCATATCTTCTGTATCGTTGTTGTTTCCAGCTGAGATATGCATTATCAGTGATAATCTTCATGATTCTGCTGTTACAAGTGTGCAGAATCACCGAAATCGCTGTTCTGGCGCTATTCAATGCGAAAAACACGTTTTCTGGTGTTTTCAGCACTCCACAGTGCGTTTGATATGCGGAAACTGCCATATCTTCGGTATCGTTGTTGTTTCCAGCTGAGATATGCATTTTCAGTGATAATCTTCACGATTCTGCTGTTACAAGTGTGCAGAATCACCGAAATCGCTGTTTTCGTGCTTTTGAATGCGAAAAACACGTTTTCTGGTGTTTTCCGCACTCCACAGTGCGTTTGATATGCGGAAACTACGATATCTTCGGTATCGTTGTTGTTTCCAGCTGAGATATGCATTTTCAGTGATAATCTTCATGATTCTGCTGTTACAAGTGTGCAGAATCACCGAAATCGCTGTTTTCGTGCTTTCGAATGCGAAAAACACGTTTTCTGGTGTTTTCAACACTCCACAGTGCGTTTGATATGCGGAAACTGCGATATCTTCGGTATCGTTGTTGTTTCCAGCTGAGATATGCACTTTCAGTGATAATCTTCACGATTCTGCTGTTACAAGTGTGCAGAATCACCGAAATCGCTGTTTTCGTGCTTTTGAATGCGAAAAACACGTTTTCTGGTGTTTTCAACACTCCACAGTGCGTTTGATATGCGGAAACTGCGATATCTTCGGTATCGTTGTTGTTTCCAGCTGAGATATGCACTTTCAGTGATAATCTTCACGATTCTGTTGTTACAAGTGTGCAGAATCACCGAAATCGCTGTTTTCGTGCTTTTGAATGCGAAAAACACGTTTTCTGGTGTTTTCAACACTCCACAGTGCGTTTGATATGCGGAAACTGCGATATCTTCGGTATCGTTGTTGTTTCCAGCTGAGATATGCACTTTCAGTGATAATCTTCACGATTCTGCTGTTACAAGTGTGCAGAATCTCCGAAATCGCTGTTTTCGTGCTTTTGAATGCGAAAAACACGTTTTCTGGTGTTTTCCGCACTCCACAGTGCGTTTGATATGCGGAAACTACGATATCTTCGGTATCGTTGTTGTTTCCAGCTGAGATATGCATTTTCAGTGATAATCTTCATGATTCTGCTGTTACAAGTGTGCAGAATCACCGAAATCGCTGTTTTCGTGCTTTTGAATGCGGAAAACACGTTTTCTGGTGTTTTCAGCACTCCACAGTGCGTTTGAAATGCGGAAACTGCCATATCTTCGGTATCGTTGTTGTTTCCAGCTGAGATATGCATTTTCAGTGATAATCTTCACGATTCTGCTGTTACAAGTGTGCAGAATCACCGAAATCGCTGTTTTCGTGCTTTTGAATGCGAAAAACACGTTTTCTGGTGTTTTCAACACTCCACAGTGCGTTTGATATGCGGAAACTGCGATATCTTCGGTATCGTTGTTGTTTCCAGCTGAGATATGCACTTTCAGTGATAATCTTCACGATTCTGCTGTTACAAGTGTGCAGAATCACCGAAATCGCTGTTTTCGTGCTTTTGAATGCGAAAAACACGTTTTCTGGTGTTTTCAGCACTCCACAGTGCGTTTCATATGCGGAAACTGCCATATCTTCGGTATCGTTGTTGTTTCCAGCTGAGATATGCATTATCAGTGATAATCTTCATGATTCTGCTGTTACAAGTGTGCAGAATCACCGAAATCGCTGCTTTCGTGCTTTTGAATGCGAAAAACACGTTTTCTGGTGTTTTCAACACTCCACAGTGCGTTTGATATGCGGAAACTGCGATATCTTCGGTATCGTTGTTGTTTCCAGCTGAGATACGCACTTTCAGTGATAATCTTCACGATTCTGCTGTTACAAGTGTGCAGAATCACCGAAAACGCTGTTTTCGTGCTTTTGAATGCGAAAAACACGTTTTCTGGTGTTTTCAGCACTCCACAGTGCGTTTCATATGCGGAAACTGCCATATCTTCGGTATCGTTGTTGTTTCCAGCTGAGATATGCACTTTCAGTGATAATCTCTCACGATTCTGCTGTTACAAGTGTGCAGAATCACCGAAATCGCTGTTTTCGTGCTTTTGAATGCGAAAAACACGTTTTCTGGTGTTTTCAGCACTCCACAGTGCGTTTCATATGCGGAAACTGCCATATCTTCGGTATCGTTGTTGTTTCCAGCTGAGATATGCATTATCAGTGATAATCTTCATGATTCTGCTGTTACAAGTGTGCAGAATCACCGAAATCGCTGCTTTCGTGCTTTTGAATGCGAAAAACACGTTTTCTGGTGTTTTCAACACTCCACAGTGCGTTTGATATGCGGAAACTGCGATATCTTCGGTATCGTTGTTGTTTCCAGCTGAGATATGCACTTTCAGTGATAATCTTCACGATTCTGCTGTTACAAGTGTGCAGAATCACCGAAATCGCTGTTTTCGTGCTTTTGAATGCGAAAAACACGTGTTCTGGTGTTTTCAGCACTCCACAGTGCGTTTCATATGCAGAAACTGCCATATCTTCGGTATCGTTGTTGTTTCCAGCTGAGATATGCACTTTCAGTGATAATCTCTCACGATTCTGCTGTTACAAGTGTGCAGAATCACCGAAATCGCTGTTTTCGTGCTTTTGAATGAGAAAAACACGTTTTCTGGTGTTTTCAGCACTCCACAGAGCGTTTGACATGCGGAAACTACGATATCTTCGGTATCGTTGTTGTTTCCAGCTGAGATATGCATTATCAGTGATAATCTTCATGATTCTGCTGTTACAAGTGTGCAGAATCACCGAAATCGCTGTTTTCGCGCTATTCAATGCGAAAAACACGTTTTCTGGTGTTTTCAGCACTCCACAGTGCGTTTGATATGCGGAAACTGCGATATCTTCGGTATCGTTGTTGTTTCCAGCTGAAATATGCACTTTCAGTGATAATCTTCACGATTCTGCTGTTACAAGTGTGCAGAATCACCGAAATCGCTGTTTTCGTGCCTTTGAATGCGAAAAACACGTTTTCTGGTGTTTTCAGCACTCCACAGTTCGTTTGATATGCGGAAACTGCGATATCTTCGGTATCGTTGTTGTTTCCAGCTGAGATATGCATTATCAGTGATAATCTTCATGATTCTGCTGTTACAAGTGTGCAGAATCACCGAAATCGCTGTTTTCGCGCTATTCAATGCGAAAAACACGTTTTCTGGTGTTTTCAGCACTCCACAGTGCGTTTGATATGCGGAAACTGCGATATCTTCGGTATCGTTGTTGTTTCCAGCTGAAATATGCACTTTCAGTGATAATCTTCACGATTCTGCTGTTACAAGTGTGCAGAATCACCGAAATCGCTGTTTTCGTGCTTTTGAATGCGAAAAACACGTTTTCTGGTGTTTTCAGCACTCCACAGTGCGTTTGATATGCGGAAACTGCGATATCTTCGGTATCGCTGTTGTTTCCAGCTGAGATATGCACTTTCAGTGATAATCTCTCACGATTCTGCTGTTACAAGTGTGCAGAATCACCGAAATCGCTGTTTTCGTGCTTTTGAATGAGAAAAACACGTTTTCTGGTGTTTTCAGCACTCCACAGTGCGTTTGATATGCGGAAACTGCGATATCTTCGGTATCGTTGTTGTTTCCAGCTGAGATATGCACTTTCAGTGATAATCTTCACGATTCTGCTGTTACAAGTGTGCAGAATCACCGAAATCGCTGTTTTCGTGCTTTTGAATGCGAAAAACACGTTTTCTGGTGTTTTCAGCACTCCACAGTGCGTTTGATATGCGCAAACTACGATATCTTCGGTATCGTTGTTGTTTCAAGCTGAGACATGCATTTTCAGTGATAATCTTCATGATTCTGCTGTTACAAGTGTGCAGAATCACCGAAATCGCTGTTTTCGTGCTTTTGAATGCGAAAAACACGTTTTCTGGTGTTTTCAACACTCCGCAGTGCGTTTCATATGCGGAAACTTCCATATCTTCGGTATCGTTGTTGTTTCCAGCTGAGATATGCATTATCAGTGATAATCTTCATGATTCTGCTGTTACAAGTGTGCAGAATCACCGAAATCGCTGTTCTGGCGCTATTCAATGCGAAAAACACGTTTTCTGGTGTTTTCAACACTCCACAGTGCGTTTCATATGCGGAAACTGCCATATCTTCGGTATCGTTGTTGTTTCCAGCTGAGATATGCATTATCAGTGATAATCTTCATGATTCTGCTGTTACAAGTGTGCAGAATCACCGAAATCGCTGTTCTGGCGCTATTCAATGCGAAAAACACGTTTTCTGGTGTTTTCAACACTCCACAGTGCCTTTCATATGCGGAAACTGCCATATCTTCGGTATCGTTGTTGTTTCCAGCTGAGATATGCATTATCAGTGATAATCCACATGATTCTGCTGTTACAAGTGTGCAGAATCACCGAAATCGCTGTTCTGGCGCTATTCAATGCGAAAAACACGTTTTCTGGTGTTTTCAGCACTCCACAGTGCGTTTGATATGCGGAAACTGCCATATCTTCGGTATCGTTGTTGTTTCCAGCTGAGATATGCATTTTCAGTGATAATCTTCACGATTCTGCTGTTACAAGTGTGCAGAATCACCGAAATCGCTGTTTTCGTGCTTTTGAATGCGAAAAACACGTTTTCTGGTGTTTTCAACACTCCACAGTGCGTTTCATATGCGGAAACTGCCATATCTTCTGTATCGTTGTTGTTTCCAGCTGAGATATGCATTATCAGTGATAATCTTCATGATTCTGCTGTTACAAGTGTGCAGAATCACCGAAATCGCTGTTCTGGCGCTATTCAATGCGAAAAACACGTTTTCTGGTGTTTTCAGCACTCCACAGTGCGTTTGATATGCGGAAACTGCCATATCTTCGGTATCGTTGTTGTTTCCAGCTGAGATATGCATTTTCAGTGATAATCTTCACGATTCTGCTGTTACAAGTGTGCAGAATCACCGAAATCGCTGTTTTCGTGCTTTTGAATGCGAAAAACACGTTTTCTGGTGTTTTCAGCACTCCACAGTGCGTTTGATATGCGCAAACTACGATATCTTCGGTATCGTTGTTGTTTCAAGCTGAGACATGCATTTTCAGTGATAATCTTCATGATTCTGCTGTTACAAGTGTGCAGAATCACCGAAATCGCTGTTTTCGTGCTTTTGAACGCGAAAAACACGTTTTCTGGTGTTCTCAACACTCCACAGTGCGTTTGATATGCGGAAACTGCGATATCTTCGGTATCGTTGTTGTTTCCAGCTGAGATATGCACTTTCAGTGATAATCTTCACGATTCTGCTGTTACAAGTGTGCAGAATCACCGAAATCGCTGTTTTGGAGCTTTTGAATGCGAAAAACACGTTTTCTGGTGTTTTCAGCACTCCACAGTGCGTTTGATATGCGGAAACTACGATATCTTCGGTATCGTTGTTGTTTCCAGCTGAGATATGCATTTTCAGTGATAATCTTCATGATTCTGCTGTTACAAGTGTGCAGAATCACCGAAATCGCTGCTTTCGTGCTTTTGAATGCGAAAAACACGTTTTCTGGTGTTTTCAACACTCCACAGTGCGTTTGATATGCGGAAACTGCGATATCTTCGGTATCGTTGTTGTTTCCTGCTGAGATACGCACTTTCAGTGATAATCTTCACGATTCTGCTGTTACAAGTGTGCAGATTCACCGAAAACGCTGTTTTCGTGCTTTTGAATGCGAAAAACACGTTTTCTGGTGTTTTCAGCACTCCACAGTGCGTTTAATATGCGGAACCTGCCATATCTTCGGTGTCGTTGTTGTTTCCAGCTGAGATATGCATTTTCAGTGATAATCTTCACGATTCTGCTGTTACAAGTGTGCAGAATCACCGAAATCGCTGTTTTCGTGCCTTTGAATGCGAAAAACACGTTTTCTGGTGTTTTCAGCACTCCACAGTTCGTTTGATATGCGGAAACTGCGATATCTTCGGTATCGTTGTTGTTTCCATCTGAGATATGCATTTTCAGTGATAATCTTCATGATTCTGCTGTTTCAAGTGTGCAGAATCACCGAAATCGCTGTTTTCGTGCTTTCGAATGCGAAAAACACGTTTTCTGGTGTTTTCAACACTCCACAGTGCGTTTGATATGCGGAAACTGCGATATCTTCGGTATCGTTGTTGTTTCCAGCTGAGATATGCACTTTCAGTGATAATCTTCACGATTCTGCTGTTACAAGTGTGCAGAATCACCGAAATCGCTGTTTTCGTGCTTTTGAATGCGAAAAACACGTTTTCTGGTGTTTTCAACACTCCACAGTGCGTTTGATATGCGGAAACTGCGATATCTTCGGTATCGTTGTTGTTTCCAGCTGAGATATGCACTTTCTGTGATAATCTTCACGATTCTGTTGTTACAAGTGTGCAGAATCACCGAAATCGCTGTTTTCGTGCTTTTGAATGCGAAAAACACGTTTTCTGGTGTTTTCAACACTCCACAGTGCGTTTGATATGCGGAAACTGCGATATCTTCGGTATCGTTGTTGTTTCCAGCTGAGATATGCACTTTCAGTGATAATCTTCACGATTCTGCTGTTACAAGTGTGCAGAATCTCCGAAATCGCTGTTTTCGTGCTTTTGAATGCGAAAAACACGTTTTCTGGTGTTTTCCGCACTCCACAGTGCGTTTGATATGCGGAAACTACGATATCTTCGGTATCGTTGTTGTTTCCAGCTGAGATATGCATTTTCAGTGATAATCTTCATGATTCTGCTGTTACAAGTGTGCAGAATCACCGAAATCGCTGTTTTCGTGCTTTTGAATGCGAAAAACACGTTTTCTGGTGTTTTCAGCACTCCACAGTGCGTTTGATATGCGGAAACTACGATATCTTCGGTATCGTTGTTGTTTCCAGCTGAGATATGCATTTTCAGTGATAATCTTCATGATTCTGCTGTTACAAGTGTGCAGAATCACCGAAATCGCTGTTTTCGTGCTTTTGAATGCGAAAAACACGTTTTCTGGTGTTTTCAGCACTCCACAGTGCGTTTGATATGCGGAAACTGCGATATCTTCGGTATCGCTGTTGTTTCCAGCTGAGATATGCACTTTCAGTGATAATCTCTCACGATTCTGCTGTTACAAGTGTGCAGAATCACCGAAATCGCTGTTTTCGTGCTTTTGAATGAGAAAAACACGTTTTCTGGTGTTTTCAGCACTCCACAGTGCGTTTGATATGCGGAAACTGCGATATCTTCGGTATCGTTGTTGTTTCCAGCTGAGATATGCACTTTCAGTGATAATCTTCACGATTCTGCTGTTACAAGTGTGCAGAATCACCGAAATCGCTGTTTTCGTGCTTTTGAATGCGAAAAACACGTTTTTTGGTGTTTTCAACACTCCACAGTGCGTTTGATATGCGGAAACTGCGATATCTTCGGTATCGTTGTTGTTTCCAGCTGAGATATGCACTTTCAGTGATAATCTTCACGATTCTGCTGTTACAAGTGTGCAGAATCACCGAAATCGCTGTTTTCGTGCTTTTGAATGCGAAAAACACGTTTTCTGGTGTTTTCAACACTCCACAGTGCGTTTGATATGCGGAAACTGCGATATCTTCGGTATCGTTGTTGTTTCCAGCTGAGATATGCACTTTCAGTGATAATCTTCACGATTCTGCTGTTACAAGTGTGCAGAATCACCGAAATCGCTGTTTTCGTGCTTTTGAATGCGAAAAACACGTTTTCTGGTGTTTTCAGCACTCCACAGTGCGTTTGATATGCGGAAACTGCCATATCTTCGGTGTCGTTGTTGTTTCCAGCTGAGATATGCATTTTCAGTGATAATCTTCACGATTCTGCTGTTACAAGTGTGCAGAATCACCGAAATCGCTGTTTTCGTGCCTTTGAATGCGAAAAACACGTTTTCTGGTGTTTTCAGCACTCCACAGTTCGTTTGATATGCGGAAACTGCGATATCTTCGGTATCGTTGTTGTTTCCAGCTGAGATATGCATTATCAGTGATAATCTTCATGATTCTGCTGTTACAAGTGTGCAGAATCACCGAAATCGCTGTTTTCGTGCTTTTGAATGCGAAAAACACGTTTTCTGGTGTTTTCAGCACTCCACAGTGCGTTTGATATGCGGAAACTGCGATATCTTCGGTATCGCTGTTGTTTCCAGCTGAGATATGCACTTTCTGTGATAATCTCTCACGATTCTGCTGTTACAAGTGTGCAGAATCACCGAAATCGCTGTTTTCGTGCTTTTGAATGCGAAAAACACGTTTTCTGGTGTTTTCAACACTCCACAGTGCGTTTGATATGCGGAAACTGCGATATCTTCGGTATCGTTGTTGTTTCCAGCTGAGATATGCACTTTCAGTGATAATCTTCACGATTCTGCTGTTACAAGTGTGCAGAATCACCGAAATCGCTGTTTTCGTGCTTTTGAATGCGAAAAACACGTTTTCTGGTGTTTTCAGCACTCCACAGTGCGTTTGATATGCGGAAACTACGATATCTTCGGTATCGTTGTTGTTTCCAGCTGAGATATGCATTTTCAGTGATAATCTTCATGATTCTGCTGTTACAAGTGTGCAGAATCACCGAAATCGCTGCTTTCGTGCTTTTGAATGCGAAAAACACGTTTTCTGGTGTTTTCAACACTCCACAGTGCGTTTGATATGCGGAAACTGCGATATCTTCGGTATCGTTGTTGTTTCCAGCTGAGATACGCACTTTCAGTGATAATCTTCACGATTCTGCTGTTACAAGTGTGCAGAATCACCGAAATCGCTGTTTTCGTGCCTTTGAATGCGAAAAACACGTTTTCTGGTGTTTTCAGCACTCCACAGTTCGTTTGATATGCGGAAACTGCGATATCTTCGGTATCGTTGTTGTTTCCAGCTGAGATATGCATTATCAGTGATAATCTTCATGATTCTGCTGTTACAAGTGTGCAGAATCACCGAAATCGCTGTTTTCGCGCTATTCAATGCAAAAAACACGTTTTCTGGTGTTTTCAGCACTCCACAGTGCGTTTGATATGCGGAAACTACGATATCTTCGGTATCGTTGTTGTTTCCAGCTGAGATATGCATTTTCAGTGATAATCTTCATGATTCTGCTGTTACAAGTGTGCAGAATCACCGAAATCGCTGCTTTCGTGCTTTTGAATGCGAAAAACACGTTTTCTGGTGTTTTCAACACTCCACAGTGCGTTTGATATGCGGAAACTGCGATATCTTCGGTATCGTTGTTGTTTCCAGCTGAGATACGCACTTTCAGTGATAATCTTCACGATTCTGCTGTTACAAGTGTGCAGAATCACCGAAATCGCTGTTTTCATGCTTTTGAATGCGAAAAACACGTTTTCTGGTGTTTTCAACACTCCACAGTGCGTTTGATATGCGGAAACTGCGATATCTTCGGTATCGTTGTTGTTTCCAGCTGAGATATGCACTTTCAGTGATAATCTTCACGATTCTGCTGTTACAAGTGTGCAGAATCACCGAAATCGCTGTTTTCGTGCTTTTGAATGCGAAAAACACGTTTTCTGGTGTTTTCAGCACTCCACAGTGCGTTTGATATGCCGAAACTGCCATATCTTCGGTGTCGTTGTTGTTTCCAGCTGAGATATGCATTTTCAGTGATAATCTTCACGATTCTGCTGTTACAAGTGAGCAGAATCACCGAAATCGCTGTTTTCGTGCCTTTGAATGCGAAAAACACGTTTTCTGGTGTTTTCAGCACTCCACAGTTCGTTTGATATGCGGAAACTGCGATATCTTCGGTATCGTTGTTGTTTCCAGCTGAGATATGCATTATCAGTGATAATCTTCATGATTCTGCTGTTACAAGTGTGCAGAATCACCGAAATCGCTGTTTTCGTGCTTTTGAATGCGAAAAACACGTTTTCTGGTGTTTTCAGCACTCCACAGTGCGCTTGATATGCGGAAACTGCGATATCTTCGGTATCGCTGTTGTTTCCAGCTGAGATATGCACTTTCAGTGATAATCTCTCACGATTCTGCTGTTACAAGTGTGCAGAATCACCGAAATCGCTGTTTTCGTGCTTTTGAATGAGAAAAACACGTTTTCTGGTGTTTTCAGCACTCCACAGTGCGTTTGATATGCGGAAACTGCGATATCTTCGGTATCGTTGTTGTTTCCAGCTGAGATATGCACTTTCAGTGATAATCTTCACGATTCTGCTGTTACAAGTGTGCAGAATCACCGAAATCGCTGTTTTCGTGCTTTTGAATGCGAAAAACACGTTTTCTGGTGTTTTCAACACTCCACAGTGCGTTTGATATGCGGAAACTGCGATATCTTCGGTATCGTTGTTGTTTCCAGCTGAGATATGCACTTTCAGTGATAATCTTCACGATTCTGCTGTTACAAGTGTGCAGAATCACCGAAATCGCTGTTTTCGTGCTTTTGAATGCGAAAAACACGTTTTCTGGTGTTTTCAGCACTCCACAGTGCGTTTGATATGCGGAAACTACGATATCTTCGGTATCGTTGTTGTTTCCAGCTGAGATATGCATTTTCAGTGATAATCTTCATGATTCTGCTGTTACAAGTGTGCAGAATCACCGAAATCGCTGCTTTCGTGCTTTTGAATGCGAAAAACACGTTTTCTGGTGTTTTCAACACTCCACAGTGCGTTTGATATGCGGAAACTGCGATATCTTCGGTATCGTTGTTGTTTCCAGCTGAGATACGCACTTTCAGTGATAATCTTCACGATTCTGCTGTTACAAGTGTGCAGAATCACCGAAATCGCTGTTTTCGTGCCTTTGAATGCGAAAAACACGTTTTCTGGTGTTTTCAGCACTCCACAGTTCGTTTGATATGCGGAAACTGCGATATCTTCGGTATCGTTGTTGTTTCCAGCTGAGATATGCATTATCAGTGATAATCTTCATGATTCTGCTGTTACAAGTGTGCAGAATCACCGAAATCGCTGTTTTCGCGCTATTCAATGCGAAAAACACGTTTTCTGGTGTTTTCAGCACTCCACAGTGCGTTTGATATGCGGAAACTGCGATATCTTCGGTATCGTTGTTGTTTCCAGCTGAGATATGCACTTTCAGTGATAATCTTCACGATTCTGCTGTTACAAGTGTGCAGAATCTCCGAAATCGCTGTTTTCGTGCTTTTGAATGCGAAAAACACGTTTTCTGGTGTTTTCCGCACTCCACAGTGCGTTTGATATGCGGTGTTACGTCCCGGATCGCGCTATTTTGGCAAAATCGAGACGGAGCACAATAATATACTGTTCTTTGCGTTCACGCAGCGCGTACGTCTGCGTCTAACGGGGACTTTCGCTAATTCAGTCGATTGTAAATGGTACTTACCTAGACTCCTTGTTAACTGCAGGCTGGATGATAATAGCGTAGCAGTTGGTATGTGAATCGCGCACTTTGATAAATGGTTATAATAATTGAATATGGAATTATAATATGAATAATCTATTTAATATACTTCACGATGTAGGTTATATAAGATATGGAATACAATTGAATATGGTAATAGTAATATAATATAAGATATAGGAATACAATGAAATAGTAACACTTGGATATAGAAACACTTAGAAATAGTAACGCTTAGAAATAGAAACACTTAGAAATAGTAACGCTTGGAAATAGAAACACTTAGAAATAGTAACGCTTGGAAATAGAAACACTTGATGTAGAAACGCGATGTACACTCCGGGAGTTCCGGAGTGGAACTGTCTTTGAGGCCTGGGCGCTTGCTTGTTTTATACTAGTGGAGTATGGAGATAAGATATGAGGAGCGTGAGACCGGGGTAGATTAGGTAGGTGGATGTTTATAAGATAGGAGAAGAATTCGTATGTTACTGGATCCGGTGTTTATGAGATAAGATAAGGAGTTGGAGTCGAGGAGGATGTTTATAGTTGACGTTTCGTCTGGAGATATTGTAGGAATGTGTTTATAGATAAGAATATGTCGTGAGAGCGTATGTGGGTAATAGGATATGGTAGTGCTTAATATCTATGTTGTGGTTAATGCGGTCTTAAGGTTATTGGTTACGTGCTTACTTGCTATCTTAATATTCTAGAATGTTCTACGCTATCTTACATGCTAATAGCGTTCGTTGCTTCTCACTCTCACTGTCACAGGTAAGTGTCTAAGTCCAACGTCGCTAGACGTAACACCTCCCTCCCTGGGGAGAAAATTCTTGTAGAGAATTTTCCTCAATGTTCATAGGGACCTGAGAGATGGCACTGGGGGTAGAGCTTGTTAGCTCTATGAGGTGTGACGGACGTTTCTCCGTCTGTGTTGGGGTCTGGTTTGGGGTTCGGGTTCAGGGGTGCGGTGTCCTCAGTAGGGGCTGTTCCGTTTCCCTGAAGTTCCACGATGTTGGGGGTCTTCCTCTGGTTTAGGTACAGCAGGAAGTTTGTGACGGAGCTCCATGCAGCTCCGAGGAGTTTCAAGCTCCACCCGTAGATGGAATGCAGCGCGATGCCGTTTATCACCACGCTGATGGCTGCTTTCACGGCACGGATTGCTAGGTAGATGCCGATGAACCCGGCTGTGAAGGATCCGAAGGTTACGAAGCCTGACCAGATCCGTTTGGCGGTCGAAGCGGCAATGTGGTCCAGGGTCCTGTCGTCCAGGAGGTTGTACAGGTTCACGTCGCTGGTTTCGTATTGTCGTCCGGTGGCTCCTTGGGCTAGTGTGTTGATGATAGTTGGGCGTTCTATAGGAAACATGATGCGGTCCTTGAGTTTCTGGACATCATCGTGCGAGTAGATGCCTCCGTCTGCGAGGTTGTGAGGGTCTATGTATTTCCATGTTGACTGTGCCAAGGGTTTGAGCTGGGTTGGTGGTAATGTTTCTATCGGTTTTGGAGATAGTTTATACCATTGTCCGTGAATTTTGTACATGGTGGGCAGGAGGTCGCTACATTCCCTCCTGGTTCCGGTGGTGGTTAAAATTCTGTGGATTGGCGTTAGAAATAAGGAATTATTTTTGTAGGTAACCGGGAGTTCGTCGTAGCAGTGGTTTGTCTGCCTTAGCTGGCATATGACGGGGATGCACTTGATGATGTGGATCGTTTCTCCCGTTGGGATGGCCATGTAGCCCGGTTCTCTTGTTACCATGGTGGCGACTTCTGCGGGTGCGAGATGTATGAGTGTGAGCGCATTGTGGAGTATCTGCTTCTCGAGCGCGCAGCGCTGTTTTACGACGTCGTCGTATAGTTGCGTGATTTGCGTTTTGAAATGTTTTTCTACGTATATAAATTTAGAGTTGACGTATGTGAAAATGTCGAGATTGTTTACTGATATTGGCTTCCGTGTTCTAGGTTGCTCTCCGGCTGCTGTCTCGAGTATGAACAATTTTGGGTGCTCGGTGTGGATCAAGATGTAGCCGCAAATTTTCGATTCTGTGGTCCGTGCCAATGCGAATGTGGTATCCTGGGAGGTCACCGAATATAAGGTTAGTCCCTTTTCTTGTTGGAGGATCGTCGCTTGTCCTTGGTATAGCACGTCGTATTTCTCGAAGTTACAGCTATCCATTGGCGAGGTCTGCCAGAAGGAGTAACCGTTTTCCGCGTCGAGGCAGGATCCTCGTTGTACGGGGCACCGCTGTCCGGAGTGCAGAATGATTTCGTCGGTGGATAGCTTGATCGATGCCGTGTAATCCGTGATCTTTATCCTAATCACGGCTTGGACCACGACATCTGTCCAGGTGCCGAATGGGTCGCTGAAGGTGGACCCGTGGCATGTCCCGTCGTTTTCGAGTTTACCCGAAAGTGTCAGGCTACGCGATGCTGTTGAGTTTGGTTGTATACCTGTGACTTGCGATGCAGGCGTAATGAAGAGCGTGCCTGTGTTGTGTAGCATACGACATATGTCCCTCGGGGTGTTGAGGAGGTAGATCTGTCTCCCGTTTTCCACCGCCGAAACATGGGAGTGCATGCCGCAGTGGTATATGGTTCTGTCGACTTCGACCTGGCACTGGATCACTGGTGTCGCGTGGAAGTCCGACAGTTGGGGTAATTGGATAGGTTTAGATGTGACTGTTGGCTTTGCGGTGTCTGCTCCGCATCGTATCGGGTCGGTAATGGAGTAAGTTGTAAGGTTCAGTGTCGGTCCGCTACAGTCGTAGCCGATGAGGCCCGTAGCTGAGGATGCTGTGATGAATAGAATGGCTGCCCTGATGTGCATGGTGGTTGCGGTTCGTCGAATACTGGTTTCTTCGGCTCTTCTCCGCCCCTTATATACTAGTCATGCGAGATTGGGTGAGGGTGACATTGAGGGAGTCGTAGTTTTCGCGCGCTTTAGTTTATTTTTGTGCACGATCCTCTCTCGACCGGTGTCGAGTGTCAAACGAACGTTGTTGTTCTCCATTACGCGGGATACCCTGTGTGGTCCGGTGTACTGGGTGTCGAATTTGCCTTTTGTTGGTTCCTTTAAGAGGTACACCAAATCTCCTTCCGAGAATTCCTGTGGGTTTAGCTTACGGTCATAATACCGTTTAGATTTTTGCTTTGCGATGTTTAGATTGGCGGCTGCTATCGCTCTAGATTCCGCGAGTCTGGTTTCGAGTTTCTTAAGATACGCAGTGTACGTTTCATCTTCCACAGGCGTTTCGTATGAGAATGCGGATGGCACTCTGGCCTTGCTGCCAAATATTAGCTCATGGGGGGTATGGAGTGTGCCTTCGTGCATACTTGTGTTGTAACTGAACATTGCGCACTGAAGCCAATTATTCCAGTCATTTTTATTGTTTATGAATTGTTTTAGGTAATCCGTCAGAACGAGATGTGATCGCTCGAGCGAGCCGTTTGTCTGCGGATGGAACGCTGTGGTCTTAATGTGTTGGATTCTGAATCTACGAGTTACTGCGCGCATGAGGGCGTTAACGAAGTTCGTGCCCTGGTCTGTGAGTATTGCTTTCGGCGTGCCAAATCTACAGATTAGGTGGTCAACTAAGGCGTCGGCTGTTTCTACTGCGGACGTGGTTTTGAGGGGGACGGCGATGGAGTATTTGGTAAGGAGATCCTGCATAGTGAGGATGTATTGGAAGCCTGTGGGGGTGGTGGGGAGAGGACCGACGACATCGAGTGCGATTTTATCGAACGCCTGTCCCGGCGTATCTGTTAATATCATAGGATTTCTGGTTTTGACTCTAGTTAATTTCCGTGTTTGGCAATCTTTGCATGTTGTTACGAATTTTGTAATCTCTAGTTTCATTTGTGGCCAGAAGTATTTCTCGCGAATTCGTCTATAAGTTTTTGTGACACCTTTGTGTCCGGCGTAAGCGGATGTATGATTTTCGAAAATTATGTCTTGTCTAACGTCTTCCGTGGGTATAATGATTTCGTTTGTGCAAATTGTAACTGTGACGTTCGTGTCTTCTAAAAGTTCTATCAATGCGTCGCGTATAATTGTCCAGTGGATGTCGTCTAACGAGGCTCGAGATATCGTTATTGTTTGCAGGTTTAATTCTGTGATTGCGTCGCGTAGGGCTCTGAGTGATTCGATAACGTCTTCGTGCGTTGCTGTGTGTGTCAATGATTGTTTTATCGGTAGCTGTATCAGAGTGAATTTTCCCGAGTGAACTTTTGCTCTGCCAATAGTCGCGTTTGTCAGATTGGGTAGTTTTCCGTGTTTGAATAGGTCTATCGCGCCTTCGTCTAATGGGTCGTTTGCGAGGGACATAAAACATGCCAGATTGTCGTTCTTCATTATCAGTCTGTCTCGTGTGTATCGTACGTTTGTCGGTGTTATTGTTGGACTTGATATATCGATTTCGTCGTCGGCGGCTGGTGATGTAGAAGAAGAGGTGGAAGGTTGGGATTGGAATAGTAATGGAGATGTGGTGGAGTCTGATGTTAGTGGATATATAGGAGTTTGGATGGGGTTTCGGGAAAGAGCGTCTGCGTTAGTGTTGATCTTTCCTGCTTTGTATATGATTTGGTATTCGTACTCGGCTAGTTTTAATCGCCAGCGGAGTAATCGCGATGACGGATCCTTTACGGAATTCATCCAGACCAGCGGCTGGTGGTCTGTGATGAGATTAAATTGCTTCCCGTAGATATAGGATCTGAAGTGCTGGACGGCGTAAATGATGGCTAAGCATTCTTTCTCTATCGTGGCGTAGTTTAATTCTGCACCGTGGAGTAGGCGCGACGCGTAAGCGATCGGCTGATCTCGGTTGATCTCGCCCTGACTTAGTATGGCACCTATTGCGTAATTGGACGCGTCGGTTGTGATATGGAACGGTTTGGTAAAATCAGGATAACGGAGCACCGGTTCAGTGCACAATGCTGTTCGCAACGTTTCGAATGCTTTCTCCTGTGGAAGATTCCACTCGAACTTGGCGTCTTTGCGCAATAGTGACGTTAGTGGTTTAGAAATGTGTGAGAATTTGCATATGAACCGTCTATAGTAGCCTGCCAGACCGAGGAATTCCCGGACCTGTTTGGAATTTTTAGGCTTAGGGAACTCTTTAACGGCACTTATTTTATTCGGGCATGGTTTGACACCTTCGTCGCTTATTATATGCCCTAAATAGGCGACTTCCCGGCGGAGGAACGTGCACTTGGATGGTTGTAATTTTAAGTTTGCCTTGCGGAGGCGTTTCGCTAGCTTGGTGAATTTGGATTTGTGTTCCGAAAGAGACGAAGCATAAATGACTATGTCGTCCAAGTAGACGAACATTTCTGTACCTTGCAGACCGCTCAGTACAGAATCCATTAGGCGCTGAAAGGTTGCCGGTGCGTTCCGCAGCCCGAACGGCATGCGGTTGAATTCGTAATGCCCATATGGGGTTGAGAATGCTGTTTTCCGCGCGTCTTCAGCGCCCATCCCTATTTGATGGAAACCGGACGCGAGGTCGAAAGTGGAGAAGTACTTTGCTGAGCCCAGTTGGTCTAGTATTTCTACGATACTGGGCAACGGATACGCGTCTGGCTCGGTTTTTTCATTTAATTGCCTGAAATCGATCACCATTCTCCACCTCTTGTTCCCGTCTGCATCCGGCTTCTTGGGAACAATCCACAAGGGGGAGTTATAAGGAGATGTTGAGGGACTCACAATGTCGCTACCCAACAACTCCTTCATTTGGTTGTTGATTTCTTCCTTGTGGATCGGTGGATACCTGTATTGCTTCACGTGGATCGGCTTGTCGTCCTTTGTGGGGATCGTATGTTCGACTATTCTCGTTTTACACAGTTTCTCGCCCTGTAGGTGAAAGATGTCGCTGTTCTCCTGTATGAGACTTTCGACATGCTCGCGTTCTTCGTCGTTTAGATGGTCGAGATTTATTGTATCGGTAATTTCTTTTTCGCGTTCCCGATGCGATCGGGGGTTTTGAATTGGGAAGATGTGGTAAGGCTTCGTTGTTTTTGGCTCGTCGCTGAGTTCGGCGATTTCTTCCACCTTTACAGTGGGTAGGACGAATGAAACTGTGCCGTTAGTCGTGTTGACGACGCGTACGTGAGTTCTGCCGTGGGCCGACTTGACGAGGGAGTCGAACACGAGCACTCCCGGTGCCAATTCTTGTCGAGGGAGATAACCTACTTCTGGCCCAGTCGTCATAATTTTAATGACTTTGGCCGTTCGGCCCTCGACCGTGCGTGTTCGGTGCTCGTGCCCTCCTGTCTTGGGCGCGACAGCAGATCCGCAAGATACAGATGTTGGCGATTTTGTCGTTGCCGTCTTTGATTTAGTAGAACTGGAATAGTTGTGCGATGTCGCTTTTGATTTGGTAGAACTAGAATTGTTATGCGTCGTCGCATTTGATTTGGAAGAACTAGAATTGCTATGCGTCGTCGCATTTGATTTGGAAGAACTAGAATTATTATGCGTCGTCGCATTTGATTTGGAAGAACTAGAATAGTTATGCGTCGTCGCATTAGATTTGGAAGAACTAGAATGATTATGCATCGTCGCATTTGATTTGGTACGCTTTGGGCTTGGTTCGCCCGAATTAGTAGGGGTGGCATTAGTAGGAGGTGGGGTGTTAGTGGGCATGTTATATTTGGGTTTTTGGGAGTTGGAGTTTCTTTCGCGATTCCGCTCATTATGCGGGGGGTTCGCGAAGGGAATTTCTATCCCTTTCCACAATATTTTCCTCTTTAGGAAGGATATCTCGGCCCCTTCCTCGAGGAAGTGGGCACCCAGGATTCCGTCTGTGAGGATAGGGAAGTTGGAGGGAACTACATGGAACTTGATTATCGTTCCATATAGAGGGATGCCGACGGAACCCATTGTAGCCACCGCTTCCTTCGTGATGCCATATAGCTGTAGTATCTCTTC
The DNA here is from genome assembly GCA_951804975.1 of Anthophora plumipes. Taxonomy (NCBI): domain Eukaryota; kingdom Metazoa; phylum Arthropoda; class Insecta; order Hymenoptera; family Apidae; genus Anthophora; species Anthophora plumipes. The sequence continues at coordinate 7,318,091 of CATORF010000206.1, read as the reverse complement.
ATCCCCTATCCGATATCGGGGATGAAGTGCTGATCTTTTGATCAGGTTCGGTTCTGACCCCGTGTCGATCATCAGGGTCGTTTGTCGTGGAAGTCCTGGCGATAGGACCTCCACGTGAGGAGCTCTACCCTTTTGGTTTAATTCGCATTTTGCGATTCGTCCTCGTTCGTTATGATTGCGCGGACCGCCTTTGGCGAAGCCTCCCGCCTTCGGTCCTGGTTGGACGGGAGGCCGTGCTCGTTTCCCTGGCTGCGTTTGTTATTGAATTCGCGTTTGCGGCACTCGTGGATATCGTGCCCAGTGAATTTGCAATATGAACAGAGTTTTGTAGGTCTGCCGGGACTTGTGGGTCTACGCGACGGTTCTACCACGTCGCGGTAAGAGCGGTTATCGCGGTAATTCTCACGCGGCGCGACGCGTGTTTCCCTGTATTGGTTGTTATACGTCGGTCTGGGTGACACGTCTCTCCATGACGACCGCGATTGAAAGTTGGTTTGGTATGGTTTTCTTTCCGGCGTTTGGTCGCGGAATTGCACATGTTTTTGCTCCACTGTGCGCCCGTAGCGGAGGCTATCGCGTTCCAGCTCCTTGTGGATTTCTATAGCCTCGTTGAATATACTGGAGAGCGGACTTCTACGAAGGTGACGGAGTTCTGTTCGTATTTGTGGGTTGACGCCGCGGATGAAACAATCGGCTGTGAGATTGTCAATCTCACTAATTGGGTTTGTATCGCAATCTATAATGGCGTTGCGGATATCCTTGACGCGCGTAATGAAATCTAGAATATGTTCGTCACCGCGCATGTATATGTTGGCCAGATCGCCGCGGTAGTGATCCACCGTTTTCTGAGGGCCGAATACCCTTTTTAATCGGTTACAGAGGTCCGAAATGCTCAGGTATCGTTCGTCTTCGACTGCGGTTGCCGCGCGTCCGCTTAACCGCGTTAATATTAACCGAGTAAGAGTGCTTTCGGCACTAGGAGGTAGAAGATCGCGTGCACGGTTGCATGCGCGAGTAAACGTAAGTACCGGTGGTTGCAACCCATTAAAGGTAGGTACTAACGCTAGCGCTTCTTTGAGCGTGAATGAATCTGTTTGAATTATGTCGCTAACGGGGCGATGTACTTTGTATTCTCTCCTGATTGCGTCTATCTCCGCCAGCGCAGCGTCGCGCTCCTGCCGCAAGGTAGTACAATCGTGCTCCGCGCGGCTTGCCTCGCCGTTTTCCGCGAGTTTCTTTGAGCGCGTATCCATTTTAGGAGGGAAATTGAATGTATGTATGTAGGTAAATTTTAATTTATTGGTATATGAATTGGAAGGTACACCAATCGGCGATTTCTTTCGGTAAGTTCGGTAGATCCTCCTTTGAAAAGTCACGAATGAAGGACAGTAACACCTTCCTTGGAATTTCGCGGTGGTGCCGCACCTTAAGCGCCGTATTTGTGTCGATGATCTCTATTGGCGGCGGGGGAATTGGAATATCGACCGTTTCGTCGTCAGAGTCGCCGATGGTGATCGTCTCGATGATTCGCTCGGCTCCTGCGCTTTCGCAAGGTTTCAGGATTTCCGGCGCAGGCTGCTGCGCTTGGATTTCCTTCAACTCCCGCTGAATAGCTGCAAGCCTCCTCACTTGCACCTTTCTACCACCGCGGCGTCCTCGTTTTCGAGTCTGGTCGGGTTGAGATAGGTTATGGTATGTTTGAATAAAAAAAAAATTTTTTTGGAAAGTAGTTCTAGACACTCACCTTCTTGACTCTGTGCAAGACATCCGGATCAGTCGCAAGGTAACTGCGAGATTCCATCAGATCAAGAACAGTAGCACTAGCGTCAGCGCTTGCGTCAATAAGCAAATGCAAGAACTGGAAATGTGGAAAGGAGATGGTAAGGATCACCAATGTTTGATCTAACCAAATAATTCGCGAAAGTGAACAGCTATCCCACCGCTGTCACCAATTGTTACGTCCCGGATCGCGCTATTTTGGCAAAATCGAGACGGAGCACAATAATATACTGTTCTTTGCGTTCACGCAGCGCGTACGTCTGCGTCTAACGGGGACTTTCGCTAATTCAGTCGATTGTAAATGGTACTTACCTAGACTCCTTGTTAACTGCAGGCTGGATGATAATAGCGTAGCAGTTGGTATGTGAATCGCGCACTTTGATAAATGGTTATAATAATTGAATATGGAATTATAATATGAATAATCTATTTAATATACTTCACGATGTAGGTTATATAAGATATGGAATACAATTGAATATGGTAATAGTAATATAATATAAGATATAGGAATACAATGAAATAGTAACACTTGGATATAGAAACACTTAGAAATAGTAACGCTTAGAAATAGAAACACTTAGAAATAGTAACGCTTGGAAATAGAAACACTTAGAAATAGTAACGCTTGGAAATAGAAACACTTGATGTAGAAACGCGATGTACACTCCGGGAGTTCCGGAGTGGAACTGTCTTTGAGGCCTGGGCGCTTGCTTGTTTTATACTAGTGGAGTATGGAGATAAGATATGAGGAGCGTGAGACCGGGGTAGATTAGGTAGGTGGATGTTTATAAGATAGGAGAAGAATTCGTATGTTACTGGATCCGGTGTTTATGAGATAAGATAAGGAGTTGGAGTCGAGGAGGATGTTTATAGTTGACGTTTCGTCTGGAGATATTGTAGGAATGTGTTTATAGATAAGAATATGTCGTGAGAGCGTATGTCGGTAATAGGATATGGTAGTGCTTAATATCTATGTTGTGGTTAATGCGGTCTTAAGGTTATTGGTTACGTGCTTACTTGCTATCTTAATATTCTAGAATGTTCTACGCTATCTTACATGCTAATAGCGTTCGTTGCTTCTCACTCTCACTGTCACAGGTAAGTGTCTAAGTCCAACGTCGCTAGACGTAACAGCGGAAACTACGATATCCTCGGTATCGTTGTTGTTTCCAGCTGAGATATGCATTTTCAGTGATAATCTTCATGATTCTGCTGTTACAAGTGTGCAGAATCACCGAAATCGCTGTTTTCGTGCTTTCGAATGCGAAAAACACGTTTTCTGGTGTTTTCAACACTCCACAGTGCGTTTGATATGCGGAAACTGCGATATCTTCGGTATCGTTGTTGTTTCCAGCTGAGATATGCACTTTCAGTGATAATCTTCACGATTCTGCTGTTACAAGTGTGCAGAATCACCGAAATCGCTGTTTTCGTGCTTTTGAATGCGAAAAACACGTTTTCTGGTGTTTTCAACACTCCACAGTGCGTTTGATATGCGGAAACTGCGATATCTTCGGTATCGTTGTTGTTTCCAGCTGAGATATGCACTTTCTGTGATAATCTTCACGATTCTGTTGTTACAAGTGTGCAGAATCACCGAAATCGCTGTTTTCGTGCTTTTGAATGCGGAAAACACGTTTTCTGGTGTTTTCAGCACTCCACAGTGCGTTTGAAATGCGGAAACTGCGATATCTTCGGTATCATTGTTGTTTCCAGCTGAGAAATGCATTTTCAGTGATAATCTTCAGGATTCCGCTGTTACAAGTGTGCAGAATCACCGAAATCGCTGTTTTCGTGCTTTTGAATGCGAAAAACACGTTTTCTGGTGTTTTCAACACTCCACGGTGCGTTTGATATGCGGAAACTGCGATATCTTCGGTATCGTTGTTGTTTCTAGCTGAGATATGCACTTTCAGTGATAATCTTCACGATTCTGCTGTTACAAGTGTGCAGAATCACCGAAATCGCTGTTTTCGTGCTTTTGAATGCGAAAAACACGTTTTCTGGTGTTTTCAGCACTCCACAGTGCGTTTGATATGCGGAAACTACGATATCTTCGGTATCGTTGTTGTTTCCAGCTGAGATATGCATTTTCAGTGATAATCTTCATGATTCTGCTGTTACAAGTGTGCAGAATCACCGAAATCGCTGTTTTCGTGCTTTTGAATGCGAAAAACACGTTTTCTGGTGTTTTCAACACTCCACAGTGCGTTTGATATGCGGAAACTGCGATATCTTCGGTATCGCTGTTGTTTCCAGCTGAGATATGCACTTTCAGTGATAATCTCTCTCGATTCTGCTGTAATAAGTGTGCAGAATCACCGAAATCGCTGTTTTCGTGCTTTTGAATGAGGAAAACACGTTTTCTGGTGTTTTCAGCACTCCACAGTGCGTTTGATATGCGGAAACTGCGATATCTTCGGTATCGTTGTTGTTTCCAGCTGAGATATGCACTTTCAGTGATAATCTTCACGATTCTGCTGTTACAAGTGTGCAGAATCACCGAAATCGCTGTTTTCGCGCTATTCAATGCGAAAAACACGTTTTCTGGTGTTTTCAGCACTCCACAGTGCGTTTGATATGCGGAAACTGCGATATCTTCGGTATCGTTGTTGTTTCCAGCTGAGATATGCACTTTCAGTGATAATCTTCACGATTCTGCTGTTACAAGTGTGCAGAATCTCCGAAATCGCTGTTTTCGTGCTTTTGAATGCGAAAAACACGTTTTCTGGTGTTTTCAACACTCCACAGTGCGTTTGATATGCGGAAACTGCGATATCTTCGGTATCGTTGTTGTTTCCAGCTGAGATATGCACTTTCTGTGATAATCTTCACGATTCTGTTGTTACAAGTGTGCAGAATCACCGAAATCGCTGTTTTCGTGCTTTTGAATGCGGAAAACACGTTTTCTGGTGTTTTCAGCACTCCACAGTGCGTTTGAAATGCGGAAACTGCGATATCTTCGGTATCATTGTTGTTTCCAGCTGAGAAATGCATTTTCAGTGATAATCTTCAGGATTCCGCTGTTACAAGTGTGCAGAATCACCGAAATCGCTGTTTTCGTGCTTTTGAATGCGAAAAACACGTTTTCTGGTGTTTTCAACACTCCACAGTGCGTTTGATATGCGGAAACTGCGATATCTTCGGTATCGTTGTTGTTTCCAGCTGAGATATGCATTTTCAGTGATAATCTTCATGATTCTGCTGTTACAAGTGTGCAGAATCACCGAAATCGCTGTTTTCGTGCTTTCGAATGCGAAAAACACGTTTTCTGGTGTTTTCAACACTCCACAGTGCGTTTGATATGCGGAAACTGCGATATCTTCGGTATCGTTGTTGTTTCCAGCTGAGATATGCACTTTCAGTGATAATCTTCACGATTCTGCTGTTACAAGTGTGCAGAATCACCGAAATCGCTGTTTTCGTGCTTTTGAATGCGAAAAACACGTTTTCTGGTGTTTTCAACACTCCACAGTGCGTTTGATATGCGGAAACTGCGATATCTTCGGTATCGTTGTTGTTTCCAGCTGAGATATGCACTTTCTGTGATAATCTTCACGATTCTGTTGTTACAAGTGTGCAGAATCACCGAAATCGCTGTTTTCGTGCTTTTGAATGCGGAAAACACGTTTTCTGGTGTTTTCAGCACTCCACAGTGCGTTTGAAATGCGGAAACTGCGATATCTTCGGTATCATTGTTGTTTCCAGCTGAGAAATGCATTTTCAGTGATAATCTTCAGGATTCCGCTGTTACAAGTGTGCAGAATCACCGAAATCGCTGTTTTCGTGCTTTTGAATGCGAAAAACACGTTTTCTGGTGTTTTCAACACTCCACAGTGCGTTTCATATGCGGAAACTGCGATATCTTCGGTATCGTTGTTGTTTCCAGCTGAGATATGCACTTTCAGTGATAATCTTCACGATTCTGCTGTTACAAGTGTGCAGAATCACCGAAATCGCTGTTTTCGTGCTTTTGAATGCGAAAAACACGTTTTCTGGTGTTTTCAGCACTCCACAGTGCGTTTGATATGCGGAAACTACGATATCTTCGGTATCGTTGTTGTTTCCAGCTGAGATATGCATTTTCAGTGATAATCTTCATGATTCTGCTGTTACAAGTGTGCAGAATCACCGAAATCGCTGTTTTCGTGCTTTTGAATGCGAAAAACTCGTTTTCTGGTGTTTTCAACACTCCACAGTGCGTTTGATATGCGGAAACTGCGATATCTTCGGTATCGTTGTTGTTTCCAGCTGAGATACGCACTTTCAGTGATAATCTTCACGATTCTGCTGTTACAAGTGTGCAGAATCACCGAAAACGCTGTTTTCGTGCTTTTGAATGCGAAAAACACGTTTTCTGGTGTTTTCAGCACTCCACAGTGCGTTTGATATGCGGAAACTGCGATATCTTCGGTATCGTTGTTGTTTCCAGCTGAGATATGCACTTTCAGTGATAATCTTCACGATTCTGCTGTTACAAGTGTGCAGAATCTCCGAAATCGCTGTTTTCGTGCTTTTGAATGCGAAAAACACGTTTTCTGGTGTTTTCAACACTCCACAGTGCGTTTGATATGCGGAAACTGCGATATCTTCGGTATCGTTGTTGTTTCCAGCTGAGATATGCACTTTCTGTGATAATCTTCACGATTCTGTTGTTACAAGTGTGCAGAATCACCGAAATCGCTGTTTTCGTGCTTTTGAATGCGGAAAACACGTTTTCTGGTGTTTTCAGCACTCCACAGTGCGTTTGAAATGCGGAAACTGCGATATCTTCGGTATCATTGTTGTTTCCAGCTGAGAAATGCATTTTCAGTGATAATCTTCAGGATTCCGCTGTTACAAGTGTGCAGAATCACCGAAATCGCTGTTTTCGTGCTTTTGAATGCGAAAAACACGTTTTCTGGTGTTTTCAACACTCCACAGTGCGTTTGATATGCGGAAACTGCGATATCTTCGGTATCGTTGTTGTTTCCAGCTGAGATATGCATTTTCAGTGATAATCTTCATGATTCTGCTGTTACAAGTGTGCAGAATCACCGAAATCGCTGTTTTCGTGCTTTCGAATGCGAAAAACACGTTTTCTGGTGTTTTCAACACTCCACAGTGCGTTTGATATGCAGAAACTGCGATATCTTCGGTATCGTTGTTGTTTCCAGCTGAGATATGCACTTTCAGTGATAATCTTCACGATTCTGCTGTTACAAGTGTGCAGAATCACCGAAATCGCTGTTTTCGTGCTTTTGAATGCGAAAAACACGTTTTCTGGTGTTTTCAACACTCCACAGTGCGTTTGATATGCGGAAACTGCGATATCTTCGGTATCGTTGTTGTTTCCAGCTGAGATATGCACTTTCTGTGATAATCTTCACGATTCTGTTGTTACAAGTGTGCAGAATCACCGAAATCGCTGTTTTCGTGCTTTTGAATGCGGAAAACACGTTTTCTGGTGTTTTCAGCACTCCACAGTGCGTTTGAAATGCGGAAACTGCGATATCTTCGGTATCATTGTTGTTTCCAGCTGAGAAATGCATTTTCAGTGATAATCTTCAGGATTCCGCTGTTACAAGTGTGCAGAATCACCGAAATCGCTGTTTTCGTGCTTTTGAATGCGAAAAACACGTTTTCTGGTGTTTTCAACACTCCACAGTGCGTTTGATATGCGGAAACTGCGATATCTTCGGTATCGTTGTTGTTTCCAGCTGAGATATGCACTTTCAGTGATAATCTTCACGATTCTGCTGTTACAAGTGTGCAGAATCACCGAAATCGCTGTTTTCGTGCTTTTGAATGCGAAAAACACGTTTTCTGGTGTTTTCAGCACTCCACAGTGCGTTTGATATGCGGAAACTACGATATCTTCGGTATCGTTGTTGTTTCCAGCTGAGATATGCATTTTCAGTGATAATCTTCATGATTCTGCTGTTACAAGTGTGCAGAATCACCGAAATCGCTGTTTTCGTGCTTTTGAATGCGAAAAACTCGTTTTCTGGTGTTTTCAACACTCCACAGTGCGTTTGATATGCGGAAACTGCGATATCTTCGGTATCGTTGTTGTTTCCAGCTGAGATACGCACTTTCAGTGATAATCTTCACGATTCTGCTGTTACAAGTGTGCAGAATCACCGAAAACGCTGTTTTCGTGCTTTTGAATGCGAAAAACACGTTTTCTGGTGTTTTCAGCACTCCACAGTGCGTTTGATATGCGGAAACTGCGATATCTTCGGTATCGTTGTTGTTTCCAGCTGAGATATGCACTTTCAGTGATAATCTCTCACGATTCTGCTGTTACAAGTGTGCAGAATCACCGAAATCGCTGTTTTCGTGCTTTTGAATGAGAAAAACACGTTTTCTGGTGTTTTCAGCACTCCACAGTGCGTTTGATATGCGGAAACTACGATATCTTCGGTATCGTTGTTGTTTCCAGCTGAGATATGCATTTTCAGTGATAATCTTCATGATTCTGCTGTTACAAGTGTGCAGAATCACCGAAATCGCTGTTCTCGCGCTATTCAATGCGAAAAACACGTTTTCTGGTGTTTTCAGCACTCCACAGTGCGTTTGATATGCGGAAACTGCCATATCTTCGGTATCGTTGTTGTTTCCAGCTGAGAAATGCATTTTCAGTGATAATCTTCAGGATTCCGCTGTTACAAGTGTGCAGAATCACCGAAATCGCTGTTTTCGTGCTTTTGAATGCGAAAAACACGTTTTCTGGTGTTTTCAGCACTCCACAGTGCGTTTGAAATGCGGAAACTGCGATATCTTCGGTATCATTGTTGTTTCCAGTTGAGAAATGCATTTTCAGTGATAATCTTCAGGATTCCGCTGTTACAAGTGTGCAGAATCACCGAAATCGCTGTTTTCGTGCTTTTGAATGCGAAAAACACGTTTTCTGGTGTTTTCAGCACTCCACAGTGCGTTTGATATGCGGAAACTACGATACCTTCGGTATCGTTGTTGTTTCCAGCTGAGATATGCATTTTCAGTGATAATCTTCATGATTCTGCTGTTACAAGTGTGCAGAATCACCGAAATCGCTGTTTTCGTGCTTTTGAATGCGAAAAACACGTTTTCTGGTGTTTTCAACACTCCACAGTGCGTTTGATATGCGGAAACTGCGATATCTTCGGTATCGTTGTTGTTTCCAGCTGAGATACGCACTTTCAGTGATAATCTTCACGATTCTGCTGTTACAAGTGTGCAGAATCACCGAAAACGCTGTTTTCGTGCTTTTGAATGCGAAAAACACGTTTTCTGGTGTTTTCAGCACTCCACAGTGCGTTTGATATGCGGAAACTGCGATATCTTCGGTATCGCTGTTGTTTCCAGCTGAGATATGCACTTTCAGTGATAATCTCTCACGATTCTGCTGTTACAAGTGTGCAGAATCACCGAAATCGCTGTTTTCGTGCTTTTGAATGAGAAAAACACGTTTTCTGGTGTTTTCAGCACTCCACAGTGCGTTTGATATGCGGAAACTGCCATATCTTCGGTATCGTTGTTGTTTCCAGCTGAGATATGGACTTTCAGTGATAATCTTCACGATTCTGCTGTTAGAAGTGTGCAGAATCACCGAAATCGCTGCTTTCGTGCTTTTGAATGCGAAAAACACGTTTTCTGGTGTTTTCAGTACTCCACAGTGCGTTTGATATGCGGAAACTGCCATATCTTCGGTATCGTTGTTGTTTCCAGCTGAGATATGCATTTTCAGTGATAATCTTCACGATTCTGCTGTTACAAGTGTGCAGAATCACCGAAATCGCTGTTTTCGTGCTTCTGAATGCGAAAAACACGTTTTCTGGTGTTTTCAGCACGCCACAGAGCGTTTGACATGCGGAAACTACGATATCTTCGGTATCGTTGTTGTTTCCACCTGAGATATGCATTTTCAGTGATAATCTTCATGATTCTGCTGTTACAAGTGTGCAGAATCACCGAAATCGCTGTTTTCGTGCTATTGAATGCGAAAAACACGTTTTCTGGTGTTTTCAACACTCCACAGTGCGTTTGACATGCGGAAACTGCGATATCTTCGGTATCGTTGTTGTTTCCAGCCGAGATATGCACTTTCAGTGATAATCTTCAGGATTCCGCTGTTACAAGTGTGCAGAATCACCGAAATCGCTGTTTTCGTGCTTTTGAATGCGAAAAACACGTTTTCTGGTGTTTTCAACACTCCACAGTGCGTTTGATATGCGGAAACTGCGATATCTTCGGTATCGTTGTTGTTTCCAGCTGAGATATGCACTTTCAGTGATAATCTTCACGATTCTGCTGTTACAAGTGTGCAGAATCACCGAAATCGCTGTTTTCGTGCTTTTGAATGCGAAAAACACGTTTTCTGGTGTTTTCAGCACTCCACAGTGCGTTTGATATGCGGAAACTACGATATCTTCGGTATCGTTGATGTTTCCAGCTGAGATATGCATTTTCAGTGATAATCTTCATGATTCTGCTGTTACAAGTGTGCAGAATCACCGAAATCGCTGTTTTCGTGCTTTTGAATGCGAAAAACACGTTTTCTGGTGTTTCCAACACTCCACAGTGCGTTTGATATGCGGAAACTGCGATATCTTCGGTATCGCTGTTGTTTCCAGCTGAGATATGCACTTTCAGTGATAATCTCACACGATTCTGCTGTTACAAGTGTGCAGAATCACCGAAATCGCTGTTTTCGTGCTTTTGAATGAGAAAAACACGTTTTCTGGTGTTTTCAGCACTCCACAGTGCGTTTGATATGCGGAAACTGCGATATCTTCGGTATCGTTGTTGTTTCCAGCTGAGATATGCACTTTCAGTGATAATCTTCACGATTCTGCTGTTACAAGTGTGCAGAATCACCGAAATCGCTGTTTTCGTGCTTTTGAATGCGAAAAACACGTTTTCTGGTGTTTTCAACACTCCACAGTGCGTTTGATATGCGGAAAGTGCGATATCTTCGGTATCGTTGTTGTTTCCAGCTGAGATATGCACTTTCAGTGATAATCTTCACGATTCTGCTGTTACAAGTGTGCAGAATCACCGAAATCGCTGTTTTCGTGCTTTTGAATGCGAAAAACACGTTTTCTGGTGTTTTCAGCACTCCACAGTGCGTTTGATATGCGGAAACTACGATATCTTCGGTATCGTTGTTGTTTCCAGCTGAGATATGCATTTTCAGTGATAATCTTCATGATTCTGCTGTTACAAGTGTGCAGAATCACCGAAATCGCTGCTTTCGTGCTTTTGAATGCGAAAAACACGTTTTCTGGTGTTTTCAACACTCCACAGTGCGTTTGATATGCGGAAACTGCGATATCTTCGGTATCGTTGTTGTTTCCAGCTGAGATACGCACTTTCAGTGATAATCTTCACGATTCTGCTGTTACAAGTGTGCAGAATCACCGAAAACGCTGTTTTCGTGCTTTTGAATGCGAAAAACACGTTTTCTGGTGTTTTCAGCACTCCACAGTGCGTTTGATATGCGGAAACTGCCATATCTTCGGTGTCGTTGTTGTTTCCAGCTGAGATATGCACTTTCTGTGATAATCTTCACGATTCTGTTGTTACAAGTGTGCAGAATCACCGAAATCGCTGTTTTCGTGCTTTTGAATGCGGAAAACACGTTTTCTGGTGTTTTCGGCACTCCACAGTGCGTTTGAAATGCGGAAACTGCGATATCTTCGGTATCATTGTTGTTTCCAGCTGAGAAATGCATTTTCAGTGATAATCTTCAGGATTCCGCTGTTACAAGTGTGCAGAATCACCGAAATCGCTGTTTTCGTGCTTTTGAATGCGAAAAACACGTTTTCTGGTGTTTTCAACACTCCACAGTGCGTTTGATATGCGGAAACTGCGATATCTTCGGTATCGTTGTTGTTTCCAGCTGAGATATGCACTTTCAGTGATAATCTTCACGATTCTGCTGTTACAAGTGTGCAGAATCACCGAAATCGCTGTTTTCGTGCTTTTGAATGCGAAAAACACGTTTTCTGGTGTTTTCAGCACTCCACAGTGCGTTTGATATGCGGAAACTGCGATATCTTCGGTATCGCTGTTGTTTCCAGCTGAGATATGCACTTTCAGTGATAATCTCTCACGATTCTGCTGTTACAAGTGTGCAGAATCACCGAAATCGCTGTTTTCGTGCTTTTGAATGAGAAAAACACGTTTTCTGGTGTTTTCAGCACTCCACAGCGCGTTTGATATGCGGAAACTACGATATCTTCGGTATCGTTGCTGTTTCCAGCTGAGATATGCATTTTCAGTGATAATCTTCATGATTCTGCTGTTACAAGTGTGCAGAATCACCGAAATCGCTGTTCTCGCGCTATTCAATGCGAAAAACACGTTTTCTGGTGTTTTCAGCACTCCACAGTGCGTTTGATATGCGGAAACTGCCATATCTTCGGTATCGTTGTTGTTTCCAGCTGAGAAATGCATTTTCAGTGATAATCTTCAGGATTCCGCTGTTACAAGTGTGCAGAATCACCGAAATCGCTGTTTTCGTGCTTTTGAATGCGAAAAACACGTTTTCTGGTGTTTTCAGCACTCCACAGTGCGTTTGAAATGCGGAAACTGCGATATCTTCGGTATCATTGTTGTTTCCAGCTGAGAAATGCATTTTCAGTGATAATCTTCAGGATTCCGCTGTTACAAGTGTGCAGAATCACCAAAATCGCTGTTTTCGTGCTTTTGAATGCGAAAAACACGTTTTCTGGTGTTTTCAGCACTCCACAGTGCGTTTGATATGCGGAAACTACGATATCTTCGGTATCGTTGTTGTTTCCAGCTGAGATATGCATTTTCAGTGATAATCTTCATGATTCTGCTGTTACAAGTGTGCAGAATCACCGAAATCGCTGTTTTCGTGCTTTTGAATGCGAAAAACACGTTTTCTGGTGTTTTCAACACTCCACAGTGCGTTTGATATGCGGAAACTGCGATATCTTCGGTATCGTTGTTGTTTCCAGCTGAGATACGCACTTTCAGTGATAATCTTCACGATTCTGCTGTTACAAGTGTGCAGAATCACCGAAAACGCTGTTTTCGTGCTTTTGAATGCGAAAAACACGTTTTCTGGTGTTTTCAGCACTCCACAGTGCGTTTGATATGCGGAAACTGCGATATCTTCGGTATCGCTGTTGTTTCCAGCTGAGATATGCACTTTCAGTGATAATCTCTCACGATTCTGCTGTTACAAGTGTGCAGAATCACCGAAATCGCTGTTTTCGTGCTTTTGAATGAGAAAAACACGTTTTCTGGTGTTTTCAGCACTCCACAGTGCGTTTGATATGCGGAAACTGCCATATCTTCGGTATCGTTGTTGTTTCCAGCTGAGATATGCATTTTCAGTGATAATCTTCACGATTCTGCTGTTACAAGTGTGCAGAATCACCGAAATAGCTGTTTTCGTGCTTCTGAATGCGAAAAACACGTTTTCTGGTGTTTTCAGCACGCCACAGAGCGTTTGACATGCGGAAACTACGATATCTTCGGTATCGTTGTTGTTTCCACCTGAGATATGCATTTTCAGTGATAATCTTCATGATTCTGCTGTTACAAGTGTGCAGAATCACCGAAATCGCTGTTTTCGTGCTATTGAATGCGAAAAACACGTTTTCTGGTGTTTTCAACACTCCACAGTGCGTTTGACATGCGGAAACTGCGATATCTTCGGTATCGTTGTTGTTTCCAGCCGAGATATGCACTTTCAGTGATAATCTTCACGATTCTGCTGTTACAAGTGTGCAGAATCACCGAAATCGCTGTTCTCGCGCTATTCAATGCGAAAAACACGTTTTCTGGTGTTTTCAGCACTCCACAGTGCGTTTGATATGCGGAAACTGCCATATCTTCGGTATCGTTGTTGTTTCCAGCTGAGAGATGCATTTTCAGTGATAATCTTCACGATTCTGCTGTTACAAGTGTGCAGAATCACCGAAATCGCTGTTTTCGTGCTTTTGAATGCGAAAAACACGTTTTCTGGTGTTTTCAGCACTCCACAGTGCGTTTGATATGCGGAAACTGCTATATCTTCGGTATCGTTGTTGTTTCCAGCTGAGATATGCACTTTCAGTGATAATCTTCACGATTCTGCCGTTACAAGTGTGCAGAATCACCGAAATCGCTGTTTTCGCGCTATTCAATGCGAAAAACACGTTTTCTGGTGTTTTCAGCACTCCACAGTGCGTTTGATATGCGGAAACTACGATATCTTCGGTATCGTTGTTGTTTCCAGCTGAGATATGTATTTTCAGTGATAATCTTCATGATTCTGCTGTTACAAGTGTGCAGAATCACCGAAATCGCTGTTTTCGTGCTTTTGAATGCGAAAAACACGTTTTCTGGTGTTTTCAGCACTCCACAGTGCGTTTGATATGCGGAAACTACGATATCTTCGGTATCGTTTTTGTTTCCAGCTGAGATATGCACTTTCTGTGATAATCTTCACGATTCTGCTGTTACAAGTGTGCAGAATCTCCGAAATCGCTGTTTTCGTGCTTTTGAATGCGAAAAACACGTTTTCTGGTGTTTTCAGCACTCCACAGTGCGTTTGATATGCGGAAACTGCGATATCTTCGGTATCGTTGTTGTTTCCAGCTGAGATATGCACTTTCAGTGATAATCTTCACGATTCTGCTGTTACAAGTGTGCAGAATCACCGAAATCGCTGTTCTCGCGCTATTCAATGCGAAAAACACGTTTTCTGGTGTTTTCAGCACTCCACAGTGCGTTTGATATGCGGAAACTGCCATATCTTCGGTATCGTTGTTGTTTCCAGCTGAGATATGCATTTTCAGTGATAATCTTCACGATTCTGCTGTTACAAGTGTGCAGAATCACCGAAATCGCTGTTCTCGCGCTATTCAATGCGAAAAACACGTTTTCTGGTGTTTTCAGCACTCCACAGTGCGTTTGATATGCGGAAACTGCCATATCTTCGGTATCGTTGTTGTTTCCAGCTGAGATATGCATTTTCAGTGATAATCTTCACGATTCTGCTGTTACAAGTGTGCAGAATCACCGAAATCGCTGTTCTCGCGCTATTCAATGCGAAAAACACGTTTTCTGGTGTTTTCAACACTCCACAGTGCGTTTCATATGCGGAAACTGCCATATCTTCGGTATCGTTGTTGTTTCCAGCTGAGATATGCATTATCAGTGATAATCTTCATGATTCTGCTGTTACAAGTGTGCAGAATCACCGAAATCGCTGTTCTCGCGCTATTCAATGCGAAAAACACGTTTTCTGGTGTTTTCAGCACTCCACAGTGCGTTTGATATGCGGAAACTGCCATATCTTCGGTATCGTTGTTGTTTCCAGCTGAGATATGCATTTTCAGTGATAATCTTCACGATTCTGCTGTTACAAGTGTGCAGAATCACCGAAATCGCTGTATTCGAGCTTTTGAATGCGAAAAACACGTTTTCTGGTGTTTTCAGCACTCCACAGTGCGTTTGATATGCGGAAACTGCGATATCTTCGGTATCGTTGTTGTTTCCAGCTGAGATATGCACTTTCAGTGATAATCTTCACGATTCTGCTGTTACAAGTGTGCAGAATCACCGAAATCGCTGTATTCGAGCTTTTGAATGCGAAAAACACGTTTTCTGGTGTTTTCAGCACTCCACAGTGCGTTTGATATGCGGAAACTGCGATATCTTCGGTATCGTTGTTGTTTCCAGCTGAGATATGCACTTTCAGTGATAATCTTCACGATTCTGCTGTTACAAGTGTGCAGAATCACCGAAATCGCTGTTTTCGTGCTTTTGAATGCGAAAAACACGTTTTCTGGTGTTTTCAACACTCCACAGTGCGTTTCATATGCGGAAACTGCCATATCTTCGGTATCGTTGTTGTTTCCAGCTGAGATATGCATTATCAGTGATAATCTTCATGATTCTGCTGTTACAAGTGTGCAGAATCACCGAAATCGCTGTTCTCGCGCTATTCAATGCGAAAAACACGTTTTCTGGTGTTTTCAACACTCCACAGTGCGTTTCATATGCGGAAACTGCCATATCTTCGGTATCGTTGTTGTTTCCAGCTGAGATATGCATTATCAGTGATAATCTTCACGATTCTGCTGTTACAAGTGTGCAGAATCACCGAAATCGCTGTTTTCGTGCTTTTGAATGCGAAAAACACGTTTTCTGGTGTTTTCAACACTCCACAGTGCGTTTGATATGCGGAAACTGCGATATCTTCGGTATCGTTGTTGTTTCCAGCTGAGATATGCACTTTCAGTGATAATCTTCACGATTCTGCTGTTACAAGTGTGCAGAATCACCGAAATCGCTGTTTTCGTGCTTTTGAATGCGAAAAACACGTTTTCTGGTGTTTTCAACACTCCACAGTGCGTTTGATATGCGGAAACTGCGATATCTTCGGTATCGTTGTTGTTTCCAGCTGAGATACGAACTTTCAGTGATAATCTTCACGATTCTGCTGTTACAAGTGTGCAGAATCACCGAAAACGCTGTTTTCGTGCTTTTGAATGCGAAAAACACGTTTTCTGGTGTTTTCAGCACTCCACAGTGCGTTTGATATGCGGAAACTGCCATATCTTCGGTATCGTTGTTGTTTCCAGCTGAGATATGCATTATCAGTGATAATCTTCATGATTCTGCTGTTACAAGTGTGCAGAATCACCGAAATCGCTGTTCTCGCGCTATTCAATGCGAAAAACACGTTTTCTGGTGTTTTCAACACTCCACAGTGCGTTTCATATGCGGAAACTGCCATATCTTCGGTATCGTTGTTGTTTCCAGCTGAGATATGCATTATCAGTGATAATCTTCACGATTCTGCTGTTACAAGTGTGCAGAATCACCGAAATCGCTGTTTTCGTGCTTTTGAATGCGAAAAACACGTTTTCTGGTGTTTTCAACACTCCACAGTGCGTTTGATATGCGGAAACTGCGATATCTTCGGTATCGTTGTTGTTTCCAGCTGAGATATGCATTTTCAGTGATAATCTTCACGATTCTGCTGTTACAAGTGTGCAGAATCACCGAAATCGCTGTTCTCGCGCTATTCAATGCGAAAAACACGTTTTCTGGTGTTTTCAGCACTCCACAGTGCGTTTGATATGCGGAAACTGCCATATCTTCGGTATCGTTGTTGTTTCCAGCTGAGATATGCATTTTCAGTGATAATCTTCACGATTCTGCTGTTACAAGTGTGCAGAATCACCGAAATCGCTGTTCTCGCGCTATTCAATGCGAAAAACACGTTTTCTGGTGTTTTCAGCACTCCACAGTGCGTTTGATATGCGGAAACTGCCATATCTTCGGTATCGTTGTTGTTTCCAGCTGAGATATGCATTTTCAGTGATAATCTTCACGATTCTGCTGTTACAAGTGTGCAGAATCACCGAAATCGCTGTTCTCGCGCTATTCAATGCGAAAAACACGTTTTCTGGTGTTTTCAACACTCCACAGTGCGTTTCATATGCGGAAACTGCCATATCTTCGGTATCGTTGTTGTTTCCAGCTGAGATATGCATTATCAGTGATAATCTTCATGATTCTGCTGTTACAAGTGTGCAGAATCACCGAAATCGCTGTTCTCGCGCTATTCAATGCGAAAAACACGTTTTCTGGTGTTTTCAGCACTCCACAGTGCGTTTGATATGCGGAAACTGCCATATCTTCGGTATCGTTGTTGTTTCCAGCTGAGATATGCATTTTCAGTGATAATCTTCACGATTCTGCTGTTACAAGTGTGCAGAATCACCGAAATCGCTGTATTCGAGCTTTTGAATGCGAAAAACACGTTTTCTGGTGTTTTCAGCACTCCACAGTGCGTTTGATATGCGGAAACTGCGATATCTTCGGTATCGTTGTTGTTTCCAGCTGAGATATGCACTTTCAGTGATAATCTTCACGATTCTGCTGTTACAAGTGTGCAGAATCACCGAAATCGCTGTATTCGAGCTTTTGAATGCGAAAAACACGTTTTCTGGTGTTTTCAGCACTCCACAGTGCGTTTGATATGCGGAAACTGCGATATCTTCGGTATCGTTGTTGTTTCCAGCTGAGATATGCACTTTCAGTGATAATCTTCACGATTCTGCTGTTACAAGTGTGCAGAATCACCGAAATCGCTGTTTTCGTGCTTTTGAATGCGAAAAACACGTTTTCTGGTGTTTTCAACACTCCACAGTGCGTTTCATATGCGGAAACTGCCATATCTTCGGTATCGTTGTTGTTTCCAGCTGAGATATGCATTATCAGTGATAATCTTCATGATTCTGCTGTTACAAGTGTGCAGAATCACCGAAATCGCTGTTCTCGCGCTATTCAATGCGAAAAACACGTTTTCTGGTGTTTTCAACACTCCACAGTGCGTTTCATATGCGGAAACTGCCATATCTTCGGTATCGTTGTTGTTTCCAGCTGAGATATGCATTATCAGTGATAATCTTCACGATTCTGCTGTTACAAGTGTGCAGAATCACCGAAATCGCTGTTTTCGTGCTTTTGAATGCGAAAAACACGTTTTCTGGTGTTTTCAACACTCCACAGTGCGTTTGATATGCGGAAACTGCGATATCTTCGGTATCGTTGTTGTTTCCAGCTGAGATATGCACTTTCAGTGATAATCTTCACGATTCTGCTGTTACAAGTGTGCAGAATCACCGAAATCGCTGTTTTCGTGCTTTTGAATGCGAAAAACACGTTTTCTGGTGTTTTCAACACTCCACAGTGCGTTTGATATGCGGAAACTGCGATATCTTCGGTATCGTTGTTGTTTCCAGCTGAGATACGAACTTTCAGTGATAATCTTCACGATTCTGCTGTTACAAGTGTGCAGAATCACCGAAAACGCTGTTTTCGTGCTTTTGAATGCGAAAAACACGTTTTCTGGTGTTTTCAGCACTCCACAGTGCGTTTGATATGCGGAAACTGCGATATCTTCGGTATCGTTGTTGTTTCCAGCTGAGATATGCACTTTCAGTGATAATCTTCACGATTCTGCTGTTACAAGTGTGCAGAATCACCGAAATCGCTGTTCTCGCGCTATTCAATGCGAAAAACACGTTTTCTGGTGTTTTCAGCACTCCACAGTGCGTTTGATATGCGGAAACTGCCATATCTTCGGTATCGTTGTTGTTTCCAGCTGAGATATGCATTTTCAGTGATAATCTTCACGATTCTGCTGTTACAAGTGTGCAGAATCACCGAAATCGCTGTTCTCGCGCTATTCAATGCGAAAAACACGTTTTCTGGTGTTTTCAGCACTCCACAGTGCGTTTGATATGCGGAAACTGCCATATCTTCGGTATCGTTGTTGTTTCCAGCTGAGATATGCATTTTCAGTGATAATCTTCACGATTCTGCTGTTACAAGTGTGCAGAATCACCGAAATCGCTGTTCTCGCGCTATTCAATGCGAAAAACACGTTTTCTGGTGTTTTCAACACTCCACAGTGCGTTTCATATGCGGAAACTGCCATATCTTCGGTATCGTTGTTGTTTCCAGCTGAGATATGCATTATCAGTGATAATCTTCATGATTCTGCTGTTACAAGTGTGCAGAATCACCGAAATCGCTGTTCTCGCGCTATTCAATGCGAAAAACACGTTTTCTGGTGTTTTCAGCACTCCACAGTGCGTTTGATATGCGGAAACTGCCATATCTTCGGTATCGTTGTTGTTTCCAGCTGAGATATGCATTTTCAGTGATAATCTTCACGATTCTGCTGTTACAAGTGTGCAGAATCACCGAAATCGCTGTTCTCGCGCTATTCAATGCGAAAAACACGTTTTCTGGTGTTTTCAACACTCCACATTGCGTTTCATATGCGGAAACTGCCATATCTTCGGTATCGTTGTTGTTTCCAGCTGAGATATGCATTATCAGTGATAATCTTCATGATTCTGCTGTTACAAGTGTGCAGAATCACCGAAATCGCTGTTCTGGCGCTATTCAATGCGAAAAACACGTTTTCTGGTGTTTTCAGCACTCCACAGTGCGTTTGATATGCAGAAACTGCCATATCTTCGGTATCGTTGTTGTTTCCAGCTGAGATATGCATTTTCAGTGATAATCTTCACGATTCTGCTGTTACAAGTGTGCAGAATCACCGAAATCGCTGTTTTCGTGCTTTTGAATGCGAAAAACACGTTTTCTGGTGTTTTCAGCACTCCACAGTGCGTTTGATATGCGCAAACTACGATATCTTCGGTATCGTTGTTGTTTCAAGCTGAGATATGCATTTTCAGTGATAATCTTCATGATTCTGCTGTTACAAGTGTGCAGAATCACCGAAATCGCTGTTTTCGCGCTATTCAATGCGAAAAACACGTTTTCTGGTGTTTTCAGCACTCCACAGTGCGTTTGATATGCGGAAACTACGATATCATCGGTATCGTTGTTGTTTCCAGCTGAGATATGCATTTTCAGTGATAATCTTCATGATTCTGCTGTTACAAGTGTGCAGAATCACCGAAATCGCTGTTTTCGTGCTTTTGAATGCGAAAAACACGTTTTCTGGTGTTTTCAACACTCCACAGTGCGTTTGATATGCGGAAACTGCGATATCTTCGGTATCGTTGTTGTTTCCAGCTGAGATATGCACTTTCAGTGATAATCTTAACGATTCTGCTGTTACAAGTGTGCAGAATCACCGAAATCGCTGTATTCGAGCTTTTGAATGCGAAAAACACGTTTTCTGGTGTTTTCAGCACTCCACAGTGCGTTTGATATGCGGAAACTGCGATATCTTCGGTATCGTTGTTGTTTCCAGCTGAGATATGCACTTTCAGTGATAATCTTCACGATTCTGCTGTTACAAGTGTGCAGAATCACCGAAATCGCTGTTTTCGTGCTTTTGAATGCGAAAAACACGTTTTCTGGTGTTTTCAACACTCCACAGTGCGTTTCATATGCGGAAACTGCCATATCTTCGGTATCGTTGTTGTTTCCAGCTGAGATATGCATTATCAGTGATAATCTTCATGATTCTGCTGTTACAAGTGTGCAGAATCACCGAAATCGCTGTTCTCGCGCTATTCAATGCGAAAAACACGTTTTCTGGTGTTTTCAACACTCCACAGTGCGTTTCATATGCGGAAACTGCCATATCTTCGGTATCGTTGTTGTTTCCAGCTGAGATATGCATTATCAGTGATAATCTTCACGATTCTGCTGTTACAAGTGTGCAGAATCACCGAAATCGCTGTTTTCGTGCTTTTGAATGCGAAAAACACGTTTTCTGGTGTTTTCAACACTCCACAGTGCGTGTGATATGCGGAAACTGCGATATCTTCGGTATCGTTGTTGTTTCCAGCTGAGATATGCACTTTCAGTGATAATCTTCACGATTCTGCTGTTACAAGTGTGCAGAATCACCGAAATCGCTGTTTTCGTGCTTTTGAATGCGAAAAACACGTTTTCTGGTGTTTTCAACACTCCACAGTGCGTTTGATATGCGGAAACTGCGATATCTTCGGTATCGTTGTTGTTTCCAGCTGAGATACGAACTTTCAGTGATAATCTTCACGATTCTGCTGTTACAAGTGTGCAGAATCACCGAAAACGCTGTTTTCGTGCTTTTGAATGCGAAAAACACGTTTTCTGGTGTTTTCAGCACTCCACAGTGCGTTTGATATGCGGAAACTGCGATATCTTCGGTATCGTTGTTGTTTCCAGCTGAGATATGCACTTTCAGTGATAATCTTCACGATTCTGCTGTTACAAGTGTGCAGAATCACCGAAATCGCTGTTCTCGCGCTATTCAATGCGAAAAACACGTTTTCTGGTGTTTTCAGCACTCCACAGTGCGTTTGATATGCGGAAACTGCCATATCTTCGGTATCGTTGTTGTTTCCAGCTGAGATATGCACTTTCAGTGATAATCTTAACGATTCTGCTGTTACAAGTGTGCAGAATCACCGAAATCGCTGTATTCGAGCTTTTGAATGCGAAAAACACGTTTTCTGGTGTTTTCAGCACTCCACAGTGCGTTTGATATGCGGAAACTGCGATATCTTCGGTATCGTTGTTGTTTCCAGCTGAGATATGCACTTTCAGTGATAATCTTCACGATTCTGCTGTTACAAGTGTGCAGAATCACCGAAATCGCTGTTTTCGTGCTTTTGAATGCGAAAAACACGTTTTCTGGTGTTTTCAACACTCCACAGTGCGTTTCATATGCGGAAACTGCCATATCTTCGGTATCGTTGTTGTTTCCAGCTGAGATATGCATTATCAGTGATAATCTTCATGATTCTGCTGTTACAAGTGTGCAGAATCACCGAAATCGCTGTTCTCGCGCTATTCAATGCGAAAAACACGTTTTCTGGTGTTTTCAGCACTCCACAGTGCGTTTGATATGCGGAAACTGCGATATCTTCGGTATCGTTGTTGTTTCCAGCTGAGATATGCACTTTCAGTGATAATCTTCACGATTCTGCTGTTACAAGTGTGCAGAATCACCGAAATCGCTGTTTTCGTGCTTTTGAATGCGAAAAACACGTTTTCTGGTGTTTTCAACACTCCACAGTGCGTTTGATATGCGGAAACTGCGATATCTTCGGTATCGTTGTTGTTTCCAGCTGAGATACGAACTTTCAGTGATAATCTTCACGATTCTGCTGTTACAAGTGTGCAGAATCACCGAAATCGCTGTATTCGAGCTTTTGAATGCGAAAAACACGTTTTCTGGTGTTTTCAGCACTCCACAGTGCGTTTGATATGCGGAAACTGCGATATCTTCGGTATCGTTGTTGTTTCCAGCTGAGATATGCACTTTCAGTGATAATCTTCACGATTCTGCTGTTACAAGTGTGCAGAATCACCGAAATCGCTGTTCTCGCGCTATTCAATGCGAAAAACACGTTTTCTGGTGTTTTCAGCACTCCACAGTGCGTTTGATATGCGGAAACTGCCATATCTTCGGTATCGTTGTTGTTTCCAGCTGAGATATGCATTTTCAGTGATAATCTTCACGATTCTGCTGTTACAAGTGTGCAGAATCACCGAAATCGCTGTTCTCGCGCTATTCAATGCGAAAAACACGTTTTCTGGTGTTTTCAGCACTCCACAGTGCGTTTGATATGCGGAAACTGCCATATCTTCGGTATCGTTGTTGTTTCCAGCTGAGATATGCATTTTCAGTGATAATCTTCACGATTCTGCTGTTACAAGTGTGCAGAATCACCGAAATCGCTGTTCTCGCGCTATTCAATGCGAAAAACACGTTTTCTGGTGTTTTCAACACTCCACAGTGCGTTTCATATGCGGAAACTGCCATATCTTCGGTATCGTTGTTGTTTCCAGCTGAGATATGCATTATCAGTGATAATCTTCATGATTCTGCTGTTACAAGTGTGCAGAATCACCGAAATCGCTGTTCTCGCGCTATTCAATGCGAAAAACACGTTTTCTGGTGTTTTCAGCACTCCACAGTGCGTTTGATATGCGGAAACTGCCATATCTTCGGTATCGTTGTTGTTTCCAGCTGAGATATGCATTTTCAGTGATAATCTTCACGATTCTGCTGTTACAAGTGTGCAGAATCACCGAAATCGCTGTTCTCGCGCTATTCAATGCGAAAAACACGTTTTCTGGTGTTTTCAACACTCCACATTGCGTTTCATATGCGGAAACTGCCATATCTTCGGTATCGTTGTTGTTTCCAGCTGAGATATGCATTATCAGTGATAATCTTCATGATTCTGCTGTTACAAGTGTGCAGAATCACCGAAATCGCTGTTCTGGCGCTATTCAATGCGAAAAACACGTTTTCTGGTGTTTTCAGCACTCCACAGTGCGTTTGATATGCAGAAACTGCCATATCTTCGGTATCGTTGTTGTTTCCAGCTGAGATATGCATTTTCAGTGATAATCTTCACGATTCTGCTGTTACAAGTGTGCAGAATCACCGAAATCGCTGTTTTCGTGCTTTTGAATGCGAAAAACACGTTTTCTGGTGTTTTCAGCACTCCACAGTGCGTTTGATATGCGCAAACTACGATATCTTCGGTATCGTTGTTGTTTCAAGCTGAGATATGCATTTTCAGTGATAATCTTCATGATTCTGCTGTTACAAGTGTGCAGAATCACCGAAATCGCTGTTTTCGCGCTATTCAATGCGAAAAACACGTTTTCTGGTGTTTTCAGCACTCCACAGTGCGTTTGATATGCGGAAACTACGATATCATCGGTATCGTTGTTGTTTCCAGCTGAGATATGCATTTTCAGTGATAATCTTCATGATTCTGCTGTTACAAGTGTGCAGAATCACCGAAATCGCTGTTTTCGTGCTTTTGAATGCGAAAAACACGTTTTCTGGTGTTTTCAACACTCCACAGTGCGTTTGATATGCGGAAACTGCGATATCTTCGGTATCGTTGTTGTTTCCAGCTGAGATATGCACTTTCAGTGATAATCTTAACGATTCTGCTGTTACAAGTGTGCAGAATCACCGAAATCGCTGTATTCGAGCTTTTGAATGCGAAAAACACGTTTTCTGGTGTTTTCAGCACTCCACAGTGCGTTTGATATGCGGAAACTGCGATATCTTCGGTATCGTTGTTGTTTCCAGCTGAGATATGCACTTTCAGTGATAATCTTCACGATTCTGCTGTTACAAGTGTGCAGAATCACCGAAATCGCTGTTTTCGTGCTTTTGAATGCGAAAAACACGTTTTCTGGTGTTTTCAACACTCCACAGTGCGTTTCATATGCGGAAACTGCCATATCTTCGGTATCGTTGTTGTTTCCAGCTGAGATATGCATTATCAGTGATAATCTTCATGATTCTGCTGTTACAAGTGTGCAGAATCACCGAAATCGCTGTTCTCGCGCTATTCAATGCGAAAAACACGTTTTCTGGTGTTTTCAACACTCCACAGTGCGTTTCATATGCGGAAACTGCCATATCTTCGGTATCGTTGTTGTTTCCAGCTGAGATATGCATTATCAGTGATAATCTTCACGATTCTGCTGTTACAAGTGTGCAGAATCACCGAAATCGCTGTTTTCGTGCTTTTGAATGCGAAAAACACGTTTTCTGGTGTTTTCAACACTCCACAGTGCGTGTGATATGCGGAAACTGCGATATCTTCGGTATCGTTGTTGTTTCCAGCTGAGATATGCACTTTCAGTGATAATCTTCACGATTCTGCTGTTACAAGTGTGCAGAATCACCGAAATCGCTGTTTTCGTGCTTTTGAATGCGAAAAACACGTTTTCTGGTGTTTTCAACACTCCACAGTGCGTTTGATATGCGGAAACTGCGATATCTTCGGTATCGTTGTTGTTTCCAGCTGAGATACGAACTTTCAGTGATAATCTTCACGATTCTGCTGTTACAAGTGTGCAGAATCACCGAAAACGCTGTTTTCGTGCTTTTGAATGCGAAAAACACGTTTTCTGGTGTTTTCAGCACTCCACAGTGCGTTTGATATGCGGAAACTGCGATATCTTCGGTATCGTTGTTGTTTCCAGCTGAGATATGCACTTTCAGTGATAATCTTCACGATTCTGCTGTTACAAGTGTGCAGAATCACCGAAATCGCTGTTCTCGCGCTATTCAATGCGAAAAACACGTTTTCTGGTGTTTTCAGCACTCCACAGTGCGTTTGATATGCGGAAACTGCCATATCTTCGGTATCGTTGTTGTTTCCAGCTGAGATATGCATTTTCAGTGATAATCTTCACGATTCTGCTGTTACAAGTGTGCAGAATCACCGAAATCGCTGTTCTCGCGCTATTCAATGCGAAAAACACGTTTTCTGGTGTTTTCAGCACTCCACAGTGCGTTTGATATGCGGAAACTGCCATATCTTCGGTATCGTTGTTGTTTCCAGCTGAGATATGCATTTTCAGTGATAATCTTCACGATTCTGCTGTTACAAGTGTGCAGAATCACCGAAATCGCTGTTCTCGCGCTATTCAATGCGAAAAACACGTTTTCTGGTGTTTTCAACACTCCACAGTGCGTTTCATATGCGGAAACTGCCATATCTTCGGTATCGTTGTTGTTTCCAGCTGAGATATGCATTATCAGTGATAATCTTCATGATTCTGCTGTTACAAGTGTGCGGAATCACCGAAATCGCTGTTCTCGCGCTATTCAATGCGAAAAACACGTTTTCTGGTATTTCAGCACTCCACAGTGCGTTTGATATGCGGAAACTGCCATATCTTCGGTATCGTTGTTGTTTCCAGCTGAGATATGCATTTTCAGTGATAATCTTCACGATTCTGCTGTTACAAGTGTGCAGAATCACCGAAATCGCTGTTCTCGCGCTATTCAATGCGAAAAACACGTTTTCTGGTGTTTTCAACACTCCACAGTGCGTTTCATATGCGGAAACTGCCATATCTTCGGTATCGTTGTTGTTTCCAGCTGAGATATGCATTATCAGTGATAATCTTCATGATTCTGCTGTTACAAGTGTGCAGAATCACCGAAATCGCTGTTCTGGCGCTATTCAATGCGAAAAACACGTTTTCTGGTGTTTTCAGCACTCCACAGTGCGTTTGATATGCGGAAACTGCCATATCTTCGGTATCGTTGTTGTTTCCAGCTGAGATATGCATTTTCAGTGATAATCTTCACGATTCTGCTGTTACAAGTGTGCAGAATCACCGAAATCGCTGTTTTCGTGCTTTTGAATGCGAAAAACACGTTTTCTGGTGTTTTCAGCACTCCACAGAGCGTTTGATATGCGCAAACTACGATATCTTCGGTATCGTTGTTGTTTCAAGCTGAGACATGCATTTTCAGTGATAATCTTCATGATTCTGCTGTTACAAGTGTGCAGAATCACCGAAATCGCTGTTTTCGTGCTTTTGAATGCGAAAAACACGTTTTCTGGTGTTTTCCGCACTCCACAGTGCGTTTGATATGCGCAAACTACGATATCTTCGGTATCGTTGTTGTTTCAAGCTGAGACATGCATTTTCAGTGATAATCTTCATGATTCTGCTGTTACAAGTGTGCAGAATCACCGAAATCGCTGTTTTCGTGCTTTTGAATGCGGAATACACGTTTTCTGGTGTTTTCAGCACTCCACAGTGCGCTTGAAATGCGGAAACTGCGACATCTTCGGTATCGTTGTTGTTTCCAGCTGAGATATGCATTTTCAGTGATAATCTTCATGATTCTGCTGTTACAAGTGTGCAGAATCACCGAAATCGCTGTTTTCGTGCTTTTGAATGCGAAAAACACGTTTTCTGGTGTTTTCAACACTCCACAGTGCGTTTGATATGCGGAAACTGCGATATCTTCGGTATCGTTGTTGTTTCCAGCTGAGATATGCACTTTCAGTGATAATCTTCACGATTCTGCTGTTACAAGTGTGCAGAATCACCGAAATCGCTGTTTTCGTGCTTTTGAATGCGAAAAACACGTTTTCTGGTGTTTTCAGCACTCCACAGTGCGTTTGATATGCGGAAACTACGATATCTTCGGTATCGTTGTTGTTTCCAGCTGAGATGTGCATTTTCAGTAATAATCTTCATGATTCTGCTGTTACAAGTGTGCAGAATCACCGAAATAGCTGTTCTCGCGCTATTCAATGCGAAAAACACGTTTTCTGGTGTTTTCAGCACTCCACAGTGCGTTTGATATGCGGAAACTGCCATATCTTCGGTATCGTTCTTGTTTCCAGCTGAGATATGCATTATCAGTGATAATCTTCATGATTCTGCTGTTACAAGTGTGCAGAATCACCGAAATCGCTGTTTTCGTGCTTTTGAATGCGAAAAACACGTTTTCTGGTGTTTTCAGCACTCCACAGTGCGTTTGATATGCGGAAACTACGATATCTTCGGTATCGTTGTTGTTTCCAGCTGAGATGTGCATTTTCAGTAATAATCTTCATGATTCTGCTGTTACAAGTGTGCAGAATCACCGAAATAGCTGTTCTCGCGCTATTCAATGCGAAAAACACGTTTTCTGGTGTTTTCAACACTCCACAGTGCGTTTCATATGCGGAAACTGCCATATCTTCGGTATCGTTGTTGTTTCCAGCTGAGATATGCATTATCAGTGATAATCTTCATGATTCTGCTGTTACAAGTGTGCAGAATCACCGAAATCGCTGTTCTCGCGCTATTCAATGCGAAAAACACGTTTTCTGGTGTTTTCAGCACTCCACAGTGCGTTTGATATGCGGAAACTGCCATATCTTCGGTATCGTTCTTGTTTCCAGCTGAGATATGCATTTTCAGTGATAATCTTCACGATTCTGCTGTTACAAGTGTGCAGAATCACCGAAATCGCTGTTTTCGTGCTTTTGAATGCGAAAAACACGTTTTCTGGTGTTTTCAGCACGCCACAGAGCGTTTGATATGCGGAAACTGCCATATCTTCGGTATCGTTGTTGTTTCCAGCTGAGATATGCATTTTCAGTGATAATCTTCACGATTCTGCTGTTACAAGTGTGCAGAATCACCGAAATCGCTGATTTCCTGCTTTTGAATGCGAAAAACACGTTTTCTGGTGTTTTCAACACTCCACAGTGCGTTTGATATGCGGAAACTGCGATATCTTCGGTATCGTTATTGTTTCCAGCTGAGATATGCACTTTCAGTGATAATCTTCACGATTCTGCTGTTACAAGTGTGCAGAATCACCGAAATCGCTGTTTTCGTGCTTTTGAATGCGAAAAACACGTTTTCTGGTGTTTTCAGCACTCCACAGTGCGTTTGATATGCGGAAACTGCGATATCTTCGGTATCGTTGTTGTTTCCAGCTGAGATATGCACTTTCAGTGATAATCTTCACGATTCTGCTGTTACAAGTGTGCAGAATCACCGAAATCGCTGTTTTCGTGCTTTTGAATGCGAAAAACACGTTTTCTGGTGTTTTCAGCACTCCACAGTGCGTTTGATATGCGGAAACTACGATATCTTCGGTATCGTTGTTGTTTCCAGCTGAGATATGCACTTTCAGTGATAATCTTCACGATTCTGCTGTTACAAGTGTGCAGAATCACCGAAATCTTTGTTTTCGTGCTTTTGAATGCGAAAAACACGTTTTCTGATGTTTTCAGCACTCCACAGTGCGTTTGATATGCGGAAACTGCCATATCTTCGGTATCGTTGTTGTTTCCAGCTGAGATATGCACTTTCAGTGATAATCTTCACGATTCTGCTGTTACAAGTGTGCAGAATCACCGAAATCGCTGTTTTCGTGCTTTTGAATGCGAAAAACACGTTTTCTGGTGTTTTCAACACTCCACAGTGCGTTTCATATGCGGAAACTGCCATATCTTCGGTACCGTTGTTGTTTCCAGCTGAGATATGCACTTTCAGTGATAATCTTCACGATTCTGCTGTTACAAGTGTGCAGAATCACCGAAATCGCTGTTTTCGTGCTTTTGAATGCGAAAAACACGTTTTCTGGTGTTTTCAGCACTCCACAGTGCGTTTGATATGCGGAAACTACGATATCTTCGGTATCGTTGTTGTTTCCAGCTGAGATATGCACTTTCAGTGATAATCTTCACGATTCTGCTGTTACAAGAGTGCAGAATCACCGAAATCGCTGTTTTCGTGCTTTTGAATGCGAAAAACACGTTTTCTGGTGTTTTCAACACTCCACAGTGCGTTCCAAATGCTGAAACTGCCATATCTTCGGTATCGTTGTTGTTTCCAGCTGAGATATGCATTTTCAGTGATAATCTTCATGATTCTGCTGTTACAAGTGTGCAGAATCACCGAAATCGCTGTTTTCGTGCTTTTGAATGCGAAAAACACGTTTTCTGGTGTTTTCAGTACTCCACAGTGCGTTTGATATGCGCAAACTGCGATATCTTCGGTATCGTTGTTGTTTCCAGCTGAGACATGCATTTTCAGTGATAATCTTCATGATTCTGCTGTTACAAGTGTGCAGAATCACCGAAATCGCTGTATTCGAGCTTTTGAATGCGAAAAACACGTTTTCTGGTGTTTTCAGAACTCCACAGTGCGTTTGATATGCGGAAACAGCGATATCTTCGGTATCGTTGTTGTTTCCAGCTGAGATATGCACTTTCAGTGATAATCTTCACGATTCTGCTGTTACAAGTGTGCAGAATCACCGAAATCGCTGTTTTCGTGCATTTGAATGCGAAAAACACGTTTTCTGGTGTTTTCAACACTCCACATTGCGTTTCATATGCGGAAACTGCCATATCTTCGGTATCGTTGTTGTTTCCAGCTGAGATATGCATTATCAGTGATAATCTTCATGATTCTGCTGTTACAAGTGTGCAGAATCACCGAAATCGCTGTTCTCGCGCTATTCAATGCGAAAAACACGTTTTCTGGTGTTTTCAGCACTCCACAGTGCGTTTGATATGCGGAAACTGCCATATCTTCGGTATCGTTGTTGTTTCCAGCTGAGATATGCATTTTCAGTGATAATCTTCACGATTCTGCTGTTACAAGTGTGCAGAATCACCGAAATCGCTGTTTTCGTGCTTTTGAATGCGAAAAACACGTTTTCTGGTGTTTTCAGCACTCCACAGTGCGTTTGATATGCGGAAACAGCGATATCTTCGGTATCGTTGTTGTTTCCAGCTGAGATATGCATTTTCAGTGATAATCTTCACGATTCTGCTGTTACAAGTGTGCAGAATCACCGAAATCGCTGTTTTCGTGCTTTTGAATGCGAAAAACACGTTTTCTGGTGTTTTCAGCACGCCACAGAGCGTTTGATATGCGGAAACTGCCATATCTTCGGTATCGTTGTTGTTTCCAGCTGAGATATGCATTTTCAGTGATAATCTTCACGCTTCTGCTGTTACAAGTGTGCAGAATCACCGAAATCGCTGTTTTCGTGCTTTTGAATGCGAAAAACACGTTTTCTGGTGTTTTCAGCACTCCACAGTGCGTTTGTTATGCGCAAACTACGATATCTTCGGTATCGTTGTTGTTTCAAGCTGAGACATGCATTTTCAGTGATAATCTTCATGATTCTGCTGTCACAAGTGTGCAGAATCACCGAAACCGCTGTTTTCGTGCTTTTGAATGCGAAAAACACGTTTTCTGGTGTTTTCAGCACTCCACAGTGCGTTTGATATGCGCAAACTACGATATCTTCGGTATCGTTGTTGTTTCCAGCTGAGACATGCATTTTCAGTGATAATCTTCATGATTCTGCTGTTACAAGTGTGCAGAATCACCGAAATCGCTGTATTCGAGCTTTTGAATGCGAAAAACACGTTTTCTGGTGTTTTCAGCACTCCGCAGTGCGTTTGATATGCGGAAACAGCGATATCTTCGGTATCGTTGTTGTTTCCAGCTGAGATATGCACTTTCAGTGATAATCTTCACGATTCTGCTGTTACAAGTGTGCAGAATCACCGAAATCGCTGTTTTCGTGCTTTTGAATGCGAAAAACACGTTTTCTGGTGTTTTCAACACTCCACAGTGCGTTTCATATGCGGAAACTGCCATATCTTCGGTGTCGTTGTTGTTTCCAGCTGAGATATGCATTATCAGTGATAATCTTCATGATTCTGCTGTTACAAGTGTGCAGAATCACCGAAATCGCTGTTTTCGTGCTTTTGAATGCGAAAAACACGTTTTCTGGTGTTTTCAGCACTCCACAGTGCGTTTGATATGCGGAAACTGCGATATCTTCGGTATCGTTGTTGTTTCCAGCTGAGATATGCACTTTCAGTGATAATCTTCACGATTCTGCTGTTACAAGTGTGCAGAATCACCGAAATCGCTGTTTTCGTGCTTTTGAATGCGAAAAACACGTTTTCTGGTGTTTTCAGCACTCCACAGTGCGTTTGAAATGCGGAAACTGCGATATCTTCGGTATCGTTGTTGTTTCAAGCTGAGACATGCATTTTCAGTGATAATCTTCATGATTCTGCTGTCACAAGTGTGCAGAATCACCGAAATCGCTGTTTTCGTGCTTTTGAATGCGAAAAACACGTTTTCTGGTGTTTTCAGTACTCCACAGTGCGTTTGATATGCGCAAACTGCGATATCTTCGGTATCGTTGTTGTTTCCAGCTGAGACATGCATTTTCAGTGATAATCTTCATGATTCTGCTGTTACAAGTGTGCAGAATCACCGAAATCGCTGTTTTCGTGCTTTTGAATGCGAAAAACACGTTTTCTGGTGTTTTCAGCACGCCACAGAGCGTTTGATATGCGGAAACTGCCATATCTTCGGTATCGTTGTTGTTTCCAGCTGAGATATGCATTTTCAGTGATAATCTTCACGATTCTGCTGTTACAAGTGTGCAGAATCACCGAAATCGCTGTTTTCGTGCTTTTGAATGCGAAAAACACGTTTTCTGGTGTTTTCAGCACTCCACAGTGCGTTTGTTATGCGCAAACTACGATATCTGAGGTATCGTTGTTGTTTCAAGCTCAGACATGCATTTTCAGTGATAATCTTCATGATTCTGCTGTCACAAGTGTGCAGAATCACCGAAATCGCTGTTTTCGTGCTTTTGAATGCGAAAAACACGTTTTCTGGTGTTTTCAGCACTCCACAGTGCGTTTGATATGCGCAAACTACGATATCTTCGGTATCGTTGTTGTTTCCAGCTGAGACATGCATTTTCAGTGATAATCTTCATGATTCTGCTGTTACAAGTGTGCAGAATCACCGAAATCGCTGTATTCGAGCTTTTGAATGCGAAAAACACGTTTTCTGGTGTTTTCAGCACTCCACAGTGCGTTTGATATGCGGAAACAGCGATATCTTCGGTATCGTTGTTGTTTCCAGCTGAGATATGCACTTTCAGTGATAATCTTCACGATTCTGCTGTTACAAGTGTGCAGAATCACCGAAATCGCTGTTTTCGTGCTTTTGAATGCGAAAAACACGTTTTCTGGTGTTTTCAACACTCCACAGTGCGTTTCATATGCGGAAACTGCCATATCTTCGGTGTCGTTGTTGTTTCCAGCTGAGATATGCATTATCAGTGATAATCTTCATGATTCTGCTGTTACAAGTGTGCAGAATCACCGAAATCGCTGTTCTCGCGCTATTCAATGCGAAAAACACGTTTTCTGGTGTTTTCTGCACTCCACAGTGCGTTTGATATGCGGAAACTGCCATATCTTCGGTATCGTTGTTGTTTCCAGCTGAGATATGCATTTTCAGTGATAATCTTCACGATTCTGCTGTTACAAGTGTGCAGAATCACCGAAATCGCTGTTTTCGTGCTTTTGAATGCGAAAAACACGTTTTCTGGTGTTTTCAGCACTCCACAGTGCGTTTGTTATGCGCAAACTACGATATCTTCGGTATCGTTGTTGTTTCAAGCTGAGACATGCATTTTCAGTGATAATCTTCATGATTCTGCTGTCACAAGTGTGCAGAATCACCGAAATCGCTGTTTTCGTGCTTTTGAATGCGAAAAACACGTTTTCTGGTGTTTTCAGCACTCCACAGTGCGTTTGATATTCGCAAACTACGATATCTTCGGTATCGTTGTTGTTTCCAGCTGAGACATGCATTTTCAGTGATAATCTTCATGATTCTGCTGTTACAAGTGTGCAGAATCACCGAAATCGCTGTTTTCGCGCTATTCAATGCGAAAAACACGTTTTCTGGTGTTTTCAGCACTCCACAGTGCGTTTGATATGCGGAAACTACGATATCTTCGGTATCGTTGTTGTTTCCAGCTGATATATGCATTTTCTACGATAATCTTGGTGAGACTTCTGTCAGTAGTATGCAGGATCTTCGAGAACGCTCTTTTCGAGCTATTTAATGCGAGAAACACGTTATCTGGTGTTTTCACCACTCCACAGTGCGTTTGATATGCAGTACCAGCGATATCTTGGTTTCGGTCGGGTTTCAAGCTGATATATGCATTTTCTACGATAATCTTGGTGAAACATCTGTCCGAAGTATGCAGAAACATCGAGAGCGCTCTTTTCGAGCTATTTAATGCGAGAAATTCGTTTTCTGGGGTTTTCACCACTCCACAGTTCGTTGGATATGCAGAACCGGAGATATCTTGGTTTTCGTGGGGTTTCAAGCTGAGATATGCATTTCCTGCGATAATCGTGGTGAGACTTCTGTCCGAAGTATGCTGAATCATCGAGATCGCCCTTTTCGAGCTATTCAATGCGAGAAACACGTTCTCTGGTTGTTTTCACCACTCCACAGTGCGTTTGATATGCCGAACAGGCGATATCTTGATTTTCGTGGTGTTTCCAGCTGAGATATGCATTTTCTGCGATAATCATGGTGGGTCTTTTGTCAGAAGTATGCACAATCAACTAGATCGCGCTTTTCAAGCTACATAATGCACGAAACACGTTTTCTGGTGTTTTCAGCACTCCACAGTGCGTTTGATATGCAGAACCGGAGATATCTTGGTTTCGGTCGGGTTTCAAGCTGAGATATGCATTTTCTACGATAATCGTGGTGAAACATCTGTCCGAAGTATGCAGATACATCGAGAGTGCTCTTTTCGAGCTATTTAATGCGAGAAACTCGTTTTCTGGGGTTTTCACCACTCCACAGTTCGTTGGATATGCAGAACCGGAGATATCTTGGTTTTCGTGGGGTTTCAAGCTGAGATATGCATTTCCTGCGATAATCTTGGTGAGGCTTCTGTCAGAAGTATGCAGAATCTTCGAGAACGCACTTTTCGAGCAACTTAATGCGCGAAACACGTTTTCTGGTGTTTTCAGTACTCCACGGTACGTTTGATGTGCAGAACCGGAGATATCTTGGTTTCGGTCGGGTTTCAAGCTGAGATATGCATTTTCTACGGTAATCCTGGTGAGACTTCTGTCAGAAGTATGCAGAATCTGCGAGAACGCTCTTTTCGAGCTACTTAATGCGAGAAACACGTTTTCTAGTGTTTTCACCACTCCACAGTGCGTTTGATATGCAGAACCAGCGATATCTTGGTTTTCGTGGGGTTTCAAGATGAGATATGCATTTTCTGCGATAATCTTGGATATTCTTCTGTGAGAAGTATGCAGAATCACCGAAATCGCTGTTTTCGTGCTATTTAATGCGAAAAACACGTTTTCTGGTGTTTTCTGCACATCACAGTGCGTTTGATATGCGGAAACTGCGATATCTTCGTTTTCGTGGGGTTTCCAGCTGAGACATGCATTGTCTGAGATAATCTTGGATATTCTCCTGTGAGAAGTATGGAGAATCACCGAAATCGCAGTTTTCGTGCTATTGAATGCGAAAAACACGTTTTATGGTGTTTTCTGCACATCACAGTGCGTTTGATATGCAGAACCAGCGATATCTTGGTTTTCGTGGGGTTTCAAGATGAGATATGCATTTTCTGCGATAATCTTGGATATTCTTCTGTCAGAAGTATGCAGAATCTTCGAGAACGCACTTTTCGAGCAACTTAATGCGCGAAACACGTTTTCTGGTGTTTTCACCACTCCACAGTACGTTTGATGTGCAGAACCGGAGATATCTTGGTTTCGGTCGGGTTTCAAGCTGAGATATGCATTTTCTACGATAATCTTGGTGAAACATCTGTCCGAAGCATGCAGAAACATCGAGAGCGCTCTTTTCGAGCTATTTAATGCGAGAAACTCGTTTTCTGGGGTTTTCACCACTCCACAGTGCGTTTGATATGCAGACCAGGCGATATCTTGATTTTCGTGGTGTTTCCAGCTGAGATATGCATTTTCTGCGATAATCTTGGTGGGTCTTTTGTCAGAAGTATGCAGAATCATCTAGATCGCTCTTTTCGAGCTACTTAATGCACGAAACACGTTTTCTGGTGTTTTCACCACTCCACAGTACGTTTGACATGCAGAACCGGAGATATCTTGGTTTCGGTCGGGTTTCAAGCTGAGATATGCATTTCCTGCAATAATCTTGGTGAGACATCTGTCCGAAGTATGCTGAATCATCGAGATCGCTCTTTTCGAGCTATTTAATGCGAGGAACACGTTATCTGGTGTTTTCACCACTCCACAGTGCGTTTGATATGCAGAACCGGCGATATCTTGGTTTTCGTGGGGTTTCAAGCTGAGATATGCATTTTCTGCGATAATCCTGGTGAGACTTCTGTCAGAAGTATGAAGAATCTTCGAGAACGCTCTTTTCGAGCTACTTAATGTGCGAAACACGTTTTCTGGTGTTTTCACCACTCCACGGTACGTTTGATGTGCAGAAGCGCAGATAACTCGGTTTTCGTCGGGTTTAAAGCTGAGATATGCATTT
The DNA here is from genome assembly GCA_951804975.1 of Anthophora plumipes. NCBI lineage: Eukaryota > Metazoa > Arthropoda > Insecta > Hymenoptera > Apidae > Anthophora > Anthophora plumipes. The sequence continues at coordinate 7,282,187 of CATORF010000206.1, read as the reverse complement.
TCTACGATAATCTTGGTGAGACTTCTGTCCGAAGTATGCTGAAACATCGAGATCGCTCTTTTCGAGCTAGTTAATGCGAGAAAAACCTTATCCGGTGTTTTCACCACTCCACAGTGCGTTTGATATGCAAAACCGGCGATATCTTGGTTTTCGTGGGGTTTCAAGCTGAGATATGCATTTTCTGCGATAATCTTGGTGAGACTTCTGTGAGAAGTATGCAGAATCATCGAGATCGCACTTTTCGAGCTATTTAATGCGAGAAACACGTTATCTGGTGTTTTCACCACTCCACAGTTGGTTTGATATGCAGAACCGGCGATATTTTGGTTTTCGTCGGGTTTCAAGCTGAAATATGCATTTTCTACGATAATCTTGGTGAAACATCTGTCCGAAGTATGCAGAAACATCGAGAGCGCTCTTTTCGAGCTATCTAATGCGAGAAACTCGTTTTCTGGTGTTTTCACCACTCCACAGTACGTTTGACATGCAGAACGGGAGATATCTCGGTTTCGGTAGGGTTTCAAGCTGAGATATGCATTTCCTGCGATAATCTTGGTGAGACTTCTGTCCGAAGTATGCTGAATCATCGAGATCGCTCTTCTCGAGCTATTTAATGCGAGAAACACGTTCTCTGGTTGTTTTCACCACTCCACAGTGCGTTTGATATGCAGAACAGGCGATATCTTGATTTTCGTGGTGTTTCCAGCTGAGATATGCATTTTCTACGATAATCCTGGTGAGACTTCTGTCAATAGTATGCTGAAACATCGAGATCGCTCTTTTCGTGCTAGTTAATGCGAGAAAAACCTTATCCGGTGTTTTCACCACTCCACAGTGCGTTTGATATGCAGAACCGGCGATATCTTGGTTTTCGTGGGGTTTCAAGCTGAGATATGCATTTTCTGCGATAATCTTGGTGTGACTTCTGTCCGAAGTATGCTGAATCATCGAGAACGCTCTTTTCGAGCTACTTAATGCACGAAACACGTTTTCTGGTGTTTTCACCACTCCACGGTACGTTTGATGTGCTGAACCGGCGATATCTTGGTTTTCGTGGGGTTTCAAGCTGAGATATACATTTTCTGCGATAATCTTGGTGAGACTTCTGTTGCAAGTATGCAGAATCATAAAGATCGTACTTTTCGTGCTATTTAATGCGAGAAACACGTTATCTGGTGTTTTCACCACTCCACAGTTGGTTTGATATGCAGAACCGGCGATATTTTGGTTTTCGTCGGGTTTCAAGCTGAGATATGCATTTTCTACGATAATCTTGGTGAAACATCTGTCCGAAGTATGCTGAATCATCTAGATCGCACTTTTCGAGCTATTTAATGCGAGAAACACGTTATCTGGTGTTTTCACCACTCCACAGTTGGTTTGATATGCAGAACCGGCGATATTTTGGTTTTCGTCGGGTTTCAAGCTGAAATATGCATTTTCTACGATAATCTTGGTGAAACATCTGTCCGAAGTATGCAGAAACATCGAGAGCGCTCTTTTCGAGCTATCTAATGCGAGAAACTCGTTTTCTGGTGTTTTCACCACTCCACAGTACGTTTGACATGCAGAACGGGAGATATCTCGGTTTCGGTAGGGTTTCAAGCTGAGATATGCATTTCCTGCGATAATCTTGGTGAGACTTCTGTCCGAAGTATGCTGAATCATCGAGATCGCTCTTCTCGAGCTATTTAATGCGAGAAACACGTTCTCTGGTTGTTTTCACCACTCCACAGTGCGTTTGATATGCAGAACAGGCGATATCTTGATTTTCGTGGTGTTTCCAGCTGAGATATGCATTTTCTACGATAATCCTGGTGAGACTTCTGTCAATAGTATGCTGAAACATCGAGATCGCTCTTTTCGTGCTAGTTAATGCGAGAAAAACCTTATCCGGTGTTTTCACCACTCCACAGTGCGTTTGATATGCAGAACCGGCGATATCTTGGTTTTCGTGGGGTTTCAAGCTGAGATATGCATTTTCTGCGATAATCTTGGTGTGACTTCTGTCCGAAGTATGCTGAATCATCGAGATCGCTCGTTTCGAGCTACTTAATGCGAGCAACACGTTATCTGGTGTTTTCACCACTCCACAGTGCGTTGGATATGCAGAACCGGCGATATTTTGGTTTTCGTCGGGATTCAAACTGAGATATGCATTTTCGACGATAAGCTTGGTGAAACATCTGTCCGAAGTATGCTGAATCATCGAGATCGCTCTTTTCGAGCTATTTAATGCGAGGAACACGTTATCTGGTGTTTTCACCACTCCACAGTGCGTTTGATATGCAGAACCGGCGATATCTTGGTTTTCGTGGGGTTTCAAGCTGAGATATGCATTTTCTGCGATAATCCTGGTGAGACTTCTGTCAGAAGTATGAAGAATCTTCGAGAACCCTCTTTTCGAGCTACTTAATGTGCGAAACACGTTTTCTGGTGTTTTCACCACTCCACGGTACGTTTGATGTGCAGAAGCGCAGATAACTCGGTTTTCGTCGGGTTTCAAGCTGAGATATGCATTTTCTACGATAATCCTGGTGAGACTTCTGTCAGAAGTATGCAGAATCTTCGAGAACGCTCTTTTCGAGCTACTTAATGCGCGAAATACGTTTTCTGGTGTTTTCACCACTCCACGGTACGTTTGCTGTGCAGAACCGGAGATAACTCGGTTTTCGTCGGGTTTCAAGCTGAGATATGCATTTTCTACGATAATCTTGGTGAGACTTCTGTCAGAAGTATGCAGGATCTTCGAGAACGCTCTTTACGAGCTACTTAATGCGCGAAACACGTTTTCTGGTGTTTTCACCACTCCACGGTACGTTTGATGTGCAGAACCGGCGATATCTTGGTTTTCGTGGGGTTTCAAGCTGAGATATGCATTTTCTGCGATAATCTTGGTGAGACTTCTGTTACAAGTATGCAGAATCATAAAGATCGCACTTTTCGTGCTATTTAATGCGAGAAACACGTTATCTGGTGTTTTCACCACTCCACAGTTGGTTTGATATGCAGAACCGGCGATATTTTGGTTTTCGTCGGGTTTCAAGCTGAGATATGCATTTTCTACGATAATGTTGGTGAGACTTCTGTCAGAAGTATGCAGAATCTTCGAGAACGCTCTTTTCGAGCTACATAATGCGCGAAACACGTTTTCTGGTGTTTTCACCACTCCACAGTGCGTTTGATATGCAGAACAGTAGATACATTGGTTTTCGTGGGGTTTCCTGCTGAGATATGCATTTTCTGCGATAATCTTGGTGAGACTTCTGTCCGAAGCATGCAGAATAACTCAATCGCTCTTTTCGAGCTACTTAATGCACGAAACACGTTTTCTGGTGTTTTCACCACTCCACAGTACGTTGGATATGCAGAACAGTAGATATCTTGGTTTTCGTGGGGTTTCAAGCAGACATATGCATTTTCTGCGATAATCTTGGTGTGACTTCTGTTAGAAGTATGCAGAATCATCGAGATCGCTCTTTTCGAGCTAGTTAATGCGAGAAGAACCTTATCCGGTGTTTTCACCACTCCACAGTGCGTTTGATATGCAGAACCGGCGATATCTTGGTTTTCGTGGGGTTTCAAGCTGAGATATGCATTTTCTGCGATAATCTTGGTGAGACTTCTGTCCGAAGTATGCTGAATCATCGAGATCGCTCTTTTCGAACTAGTTAGTGCGAGAAACACGTTTTCTTGGGTTTTCACCACTCCACAGTTCGTTGGGTATGCAGAACAGTAGATATCTTGGTTTTCGTGGGGTTTCAAGCAGAGATATGCATTTTCTGCGATAATCTTGGTGGGTCGTTTGTCAGAAGTATGCAGAATCATCTAGATCGCTCTTTACGAGCTACTTAATGCACGAAACACGTTTTCTGGTGTTTTCACCACTCCACAGTACGTTTGACATGCAGAACCGGAGATATCTTGGTTTCGGTCGGGTTTCAAGCTGAGATATGCATTTTCTACGATAATCCTGGTGAGACTTCTGTCAGAAGTATGCAGAATCTTCGAGAACGCTCTTTTGGAGCTACTTAATGCGCGAAACACGTTTTCTGGTGTTTTCACCACTCCACAGTTCGTTGGGTATGCAGAACAGTAGATATCTTGGTTTTCGTGGGGTTTCAAGCAGAGATATGCATTTTCTGCGATAATCTTGTTGAGACTTCTGTCCGAAGTATGCAGAATCATCGAGATCACTCGTTTCGTGCTACTGAATGCGAGAAACACGTTTTCTGGGGGTTTCACCACTCCACAGTTCGTTGGATATGCAGAACAGTAGATATCTTGGTTTTCGTGGGGTTTCAAGCAGAGATATGCATTTTCTGCGATAATCTTGGTGTGACTTCTGTTAGAAGTATGCAGAATCATCGAGATCGCTCTTCTCGAGCTAGTTAATGCGAGAAGAACCTTATCCGGTGTTTTCACCACTCCACAGTACGTTTGACATGCAGAACCGGAGATATCTTGGTTTCGGTCGGGTTTCAAGCTGAGATATGCATTTTCTACGATAATCCTGGTGAGACTTCTGTCAGAAGTATGCAGAATCATCGAGATCGCTCTTTTCGAGCTAGTTAATGCGAGAAGAACCTTATCCGGTGTTTTCACCACTCCACAGTGCGTTTGATATGCAGAACAGTAGATATCTTGGTTTTCGTGGGGTTTCAAGCAGAGATATGCATTTTCTGCGATAATCTTGGTGGGTCGTTTGTCAGAAGTATGCTGAATCATCGAGATCGCTCTTTTCGAGCTAGCTAGTGCGAGAAACACGTTATCAGGTGTTTTCACCACTCCACAGTGCGTTTGATATGCAGAACAGTAGATACATTGGTTTTCGTGGGGTTTCAAGCTGAGATATGCATTTTCTGCGATAATCTTGTTGAGACTTCTGTCCGAAGTATGCAGAATCATCGAGATCACTCGTTTCGTGCTACTGAATGCGAGAAACACGTTTTCTGGGGGTTTCACCACTCCACAGTTCGTTGGATATGCAGAACAGTAGATATCTTGGTTTTCGTGGGGTTTCAAGCAGAGATATGCATTTTCTGCGATAATCTTGGTGTGACTTCTGTTAGAAGTATGCAGAATCATCGAGATCGCTCTTTTCGAGCTAGTTAATGCGAGAAGAACCTTATCCGGTGTTTTCACCACTCCACAGTGCGTTTGATATGCAGAACCGGCGATATCTTGGTTTTCGTGGGGTTTCAAGCTGAGATATGCATTTTCTGCGATAATCTTGGTGAGACTTCTGTCCGAAGTATGCTGAATCATCGAGATCGCTCTTTTCGAACTAGTTAGTGCGAGAAACACGTTTTCTTGGGTTTTCACCACTCCACAGTTCGTTGGGTATGCAGAACAGTAGATATCTTGGTTTTCGTGGGGTTTCAAGCAGAGATATGCATTTTCTGCGATAATCTTGGTGGGTCGTTTGTCAGAAGTATGCAGAATCATCTAGATCGCTCTTTACGAGCTACTTAATGCACGAAACACGTTTTCTGGTGTTTTCACCACCCCACAGTACGTTTGACATGCAGAACCGGAGATATCTTGGTTTCGGTCGGGTTTCAAGCTGAGATATGCATTTTCTACGATAATCCTGCTGAGACTTCTGTCAGAAGTATGCAGAATCTTCGAGAACGCTCTTTTCGAGCTACTTAATGCGCGAAACAGGTTTTCTGGTGTTTTCACCACTCCACGGTACGTTTGATGTGCAGAACCGGAGATAACTCGGTTTTCGTCGGGTTTCACGCTGAGATATGCATTTTCCGCGGTAATATTGTTGAGACTTCAGTCAGAAGTATGCAGAATCATCTAGATCGCCCTTTTCGAGCTACTTAATGCACGAAACACGTTTTCTGGTGTTTTCACCACTCCACAGTACGTTTGACATGCAGAACCGGAGATATCTTGGTTTCGGTCGGGTTTCAAGCTGAGATATGCATTTTCTACGATAATCCTGGTGAGACTTCTGTCAGAAGTATGCAGAACCTTCGAGAACGCTCTTTTCGAGCTACTTAATACGCGAAACACGTTTTCTGGTGTTTTCACCACTCCACGGTACGTTTGATGTGCAGAACCGGCGATATCTTGGTTTTCGTGGGGTTTCAAGCTGAGATATGCATTTTCTGCGATAATCTTGGTGAGACTTCTGTAACAAGTATGCAGAATCATAAAGATTGCACTTTTCGTGCTATATAATGCGAGAAACACGTTATCTGGTGTTTTCACCACTCCACAGTTGGTTTGATATGCAGAACCGGCGATATTTTGGTTTTCGTCGGGTTTCAAGCTGAGATATGCATTTTCTACGATAATCTTGGTGAAACATCTGTCCGAAGTATGCTGAATCATCTAGATCGCACTTTTCGAGCTATTTAATGCGAGAAACACGTTATCTGGTGTTTTCACCACTCCACAGTTGGTTTGATATGCAGAACCGGCGATATTTTGGTTTTCGTCGGGTTTCAAGCTGAAATATGCATTTTCTACGATAATCTTGGTGAAACATCTGTCCGAAGTATGCAGAAACATCGAGAGCGCTCTTTTCGAGCGATCTAATGCGAGAAACTCGTTTTCTGGTGTTTTCACCACTCCACAGTACGTTTGACATGCAGAACGGGAGATATCTCGGTTTCGGAAGGGTTTCAAGCTGAGATATGCATTTCCTGCGATAATCTTGGTGAGACTTCTGTCCGAAGTATGCTGAATCATCGAGATCGCTCTTCTCGAGCTATTTAATGCGAGAAACACGTTCTCTGGTTGTTTTCACCACTCCACAGTGCGTTTGATATGCAGAACAGGCGATATCTTGATTTTCGTGAGGTTTCGAGCTGAGATATGCATTTTCTGCGATAATACTGGTGAGACTTCAGTCAGAAGTATGCAGAATCATCTAGATCGCACTTTTCGAGCTATTTAATGCGAGAAACACGTTATCTGGTGTTTTCACCACTCCGCAGTTGGTTTGATATGCAGAACCGGCGATATGTTGGTTTTCGTCGGGTTTCAAGCTGAAATATGCATTTTCTACGATAATCTTGGTGAAACATCTGTCCGAAGTATGCAGAAACATCGAGAGCGCTCTTTTCGAGCTATCTAATGCGAGAAACTCGTTTTCTGGTGTTTTCACCACTCCATAGTACGTTTGACATGCAGAACGGGAGATATCTCGGTTTCGGTAGGGTTTCAAGCTGAGATATGCATTTCCTGCGATAATCTTGGTGAGACTTCTGTCCGAAGTATGCTGAATCATCGAGATCGCTCTTCTCGAGCTATTTAATGCGAGAAACACGTTCTCTGGTTGTTCTTACCACTCCACAGTGCGTTTGATATGCAGAACAGGCGATATCTTGATTTTCGTGGTGTTTCCAGCTGAGATATGCATTTTCTACGATAATCCTGGTGAGACTTCTGTCAATAGTATGCTGAAACATCGAGATCGCTCTTTTCGTGCTAGTTAATGCGAGAAAAACCTTATCCGGTGTTTTCACAACTCCACAGTGCGTTTGATATGCAGAACCGGCGATATCTTGGTTTTCGTGGGGTTTCAAGCTGAGATATGCATTTTCTACGATAATCCTGGTGAAACTTCTGTCAGAAGTATGCAGAATCTTCGAGAACGCTCTTTTCGAGCTACTTAATGCGCGAAACACGTTTTCTGGTGTTTTCACCACTCCACGGTACGTTTGATGTGCAGAACCGGAGATAACTCAGTTTTCGTCGGGTTTCACGCTGAGATATGCATTTTCCGCGATAATATTGTTGAGACTTCAGTCAGAAGTATGCAGCATCATCTTGATCGCTCTTTTCGAGTTACTTAATGCACGAAACACGTTTTCTGGTGTTTTCACCACTCCACAGTACGTTTGACATGCAGAACGGGAGATATCTCGGTTTCGGTAGGGTTTCAAGCTGAGATATGCTTTTGCTTCGATAATCCTGGTGAGACTTCTGTCAGAAGTATGCAGAATCTTCGAGAACGCTCTTTTCGAGCTACTTAATGCGCGAAACACGTTTTCTGGTGTTTTCACCACTCCACGGTACGTTTGATGTGCAGAACCGGAGATAACTCGGTTTTCGTCGGGTTTCACGCTGAGATATGCATTTTCCGCGATAATATTGTTGAGACTTCAGTCAGAAGTATGCAGAATCACCGAAATCGCTGTTTTCGTGCTATTTAATGCGAAAAACACGTTTTCTGGTGTTTTCACCACTCCACAGTGCGTTTGATATGCAGAACCGGCGATATCTTGGTTTTCGTGGGGTTTCAAGCTGAGATATGCATTTTCTGCGATAATCTTGGTGTGACTTCTGTCCGAAGTATGCTGAATCATCGAGATCGCTCTTTTCGAGCTATTTAATGCGAGGAACACGTTATCTGGTGTTTTCACCACTCCACAGTGCATTTGATATGCAGAACCGGCGATATCTTGGTTTTCGTGGGGTTTCAAGCTGAGATATGCATTTTCTGCGATAATCCTGGTGAGACTTCTGTCAGAAGTATGAAGAATCTTCGAGAACGCTCTTTTCGAGCTACTTAATGTGCGAAACACGTTTTCTGGTGTTTTCACCACTCCACGGTACGTTTGATGTGCAGAAGCGCAGATAACACGGTTTTCGTCGGGTTTCAATCTGAGATATGCATTTTCTACGATAATCCTGGTGAGACTTCTGTCAGAAGTATGCCGAATCTTCGAGAACGCTCTTTTCGAGCTACTTAATGCGCGAAATACGTTTTCTGGTGTTTTCACCACTCCACGGTACGTTTGCTGTGCAGAACCGGAGATAACTCGGTTTTCGTCGGGTTTCAAGCTGAGATATGCATTTTCTACGATAATCTTGGTGAGACTTCTGTCAGAAGTATGCAGGATCTTCGAGAACGCTCTTTTCGAGCTACTTAATGCGCGAAACACGTTTTCTGGTGTTTTCACCACTCCACGGTACGTTTGATGTGCAGAACCGGCGATATCTTGGTTTTCGTGGGGTTTCAAGCTGAGATATGCATTTTCTGCGATAATCTTGGTGAGACTTCTGTTACAAGTATGCAGAATCATAAAGATCGCACTTTTCGTGCTATTTAATGCGAGAAACACGTTATCTGGTGTTTTCACCACTCCACAGTTGGTTTGATATGCAGAACCGGCGATATTTTGGTTTTCGTCGGGTTTCAAGCTGAGATATGCATTTTCTACGATAATCTTGGTGAAACATCTGTCCGAAGTATACTGAATCATCGAGATCGCTCTTTTCGAGCTATTTAACGCGAGAAACACGTTCTCTGGTTGTTTTCACCACTCCACAGTGCGTTTGATATGCAGAACCAGCAACATCTTGATTTTCGTGAGGTTTCGAGCTGAGATATGCATTTTCTGCGATAATACTGGTGAGACTTCAGTCAGAAGTATGCAGAATCATCTAGATCGCACTTTTCGAGCTATTTAATGCGAGAAACACGTTATCTGGTGTTTTCACCACTCCACAGTTGGTTTGATATGCAGAACCGGCGATATTTTGGTTTTCGTCGGGTTTCAAGCTGAGATATGCATTTTCTACGATAATGTTGGTGAGACTTCTGTCAGAAGTATGCAGAATCTTCGAGAACGCTCTTTTCGAGCTACATAATGCGCGAAACACGTTTTCTGGTGTTTTCACCACTCCACAGTGCGTTTGATATGCAGAACAGTAGATACATTGGTTTTCGTGGGGTTTCCTGCTGAGATATGCATTTTCTGCGATAATCTTGGTGAAACATCTGTCCGAAGCATGCAGAAACATCGAGAGCGCTCTTTTCGAGCTATTTAATGCGAGAAACTCGTTTTCTGGTGTTTTCACCACTCCACAGTGCGTTTGATATGCAGACCAGGCGATATCTTGATTTTCGTGGTGTTTCCAGCTGAGATATGCATTTTCTGCGATAATCTTGGTGGGTCTTTTGTCAGAAGTATGCAGAATCATCTAGATCGCTCTTTTCGAGCTACTTAATGCACGAAACACGTTTTCTGGTGTTTTCACCACTCCACAGTACGTTTGACATGCAGAACCGGAGATATCTTGGTTTCGGTCGGGTTTCAAGCTGAGATATGCATTTCCTGCAATAATCTTGGTGAGACATCTGTCCGAAGTATACTGAATCATCGAGATCGCTCTTTTCGAGCTATTTAATGCGAGGAACACGTTATCTGGTGTTTTCACCACTCCACAGTGCGTTTGATATGCAGAACCGGCGATATCTTGGTTTTCGTGGGGTTTCAAGCTGAGATATGCATTTTCTGCGATAATCCTGGTGAGACTTCTGTCAGAAGTATGAAGAATCTTCGAGAACGCTCTTTTCGAGCTACTTAATGTGCGAAACACGTTTTCTGGTGTTTTCACCACTCCACGGTACGTTTGATGTGCAGAAGCGCAGATAACTCGGTTTTCGTCGGGTTTCAAGCTGAGATATGCATTTTCTACGATAATCTTGGTGAGACTTCTGTCCGAAGTATGCTGAAACATCGAGATCGCTCTTTTCGAGCTAGTTAATGCGAGAAAATCCTTATCCGGTGTTTTCACCACTCCACAGTGCGTTTGATATGCAAAACCGGCGATATCTTGGTTTTCGTGGGGTTTCAAGCTGAGATATGCATTTTCTGCGATAATCTTGGTGAGACTTCTGTGAGAAGTATTCAGAATCATCGAGATCGCACTTTTCGAGCTATTTAATGCGAGAAACACGTTATCTGGTGTTTTCACCACTCCACAGTTGGTTTGATATGCAGAACCGGCGATATTTTGGTTTTCGTCAGGTTTCAAGCTGAAATATGCATTTTCTACGATAATCTTGGTGAAACATCTGTCCGAAGTATGCAGAAACATCGAGAGCGCTCTTTTCGAGCTATTTAATGCGAGAAACTCGTTTTCTGGGGTTTTCACCACTCCACAGTTCGTTGGATATGCAGAACCGGAGATATCTTGATTTTCGTGGGGTTTCAAGCAGAGATATGCATTTTCTGCGATAATCTTGGTGTGACTTCTGTTAGAAGTATGCAGAATCATCGAGATCGCTCTTTTCGAGCTAGTTAATGCGAGAAGAACCTTATCCGGTGTTTTCACCACTCCACAGTGCGTTTGATATGCAGAACCGGCGATATCTTGGTTTTCGTCGGGTTTCAAGCTGAAATATGCATTTTCTACGATAATCTTGGTGAAACATCTGTCCGAAGTATGCAGAAACATCGAGAGCGCTCTTTTCGAGCTATCTAATGCGAGAAACTCGTTTTCTGGTGTTTTCACCACTCCACAGTACGTTTGACATGCAGAACGGGAGATATCTCGGTTTCGGTAGGGTTTCAAGCTGAGATATGCATTTCCTGCGATAATCTTGGTGAGACTTCTGTCCGAAGTATGCTGAATCATCGAGATCGCTCTTCTCGAGCTATTTAATGCGAGAAACACGTTCTCTGGTTGTTCTTACCACTCCACAGTGCGTTTGATATGCAGAACAGGCGATATCTTGATTTTCGTGGTGTTTCCAGCTGAGATATGCATTTTCTACGATAATCCTGGTGAGACTTCTGTCAATAGTATGCTGAAACATCGAGATCGCTCTTTTCGTGCTAGTTAATGCGAGAAAAACCTTATCCGGTGTTTTCACAACTCCACAGTGCGTTTGATATGCAGAACCGGCGATATCTTGGTTTTCGTGGGGTTTCAAGCTGAGATATGCATTTTCTACGATAATCCTGGTGAAACTTCTGTCAGAAGTATGCAGAATCTTCGAGAACGCTCTTTTCGAGCTACTTAATGCGCGAAACACGTTTTCTGGTGTTTTCACCACTCCACGGTACGTTTGATGTGCAGAACCGGAGATAACTCGGTTTTCGTCGGGTTTCACGCTGAGATATGCATTTTCCGCGATAATATTGTTGAGACTTCAGTCAGAAGTATGCAGCATCATCTTGATCGCTCTTTTCGAGTTACTTAATGCACGAAACACGTTTTCTGGTGTTTTCACCACTCCACAGTACGTTTGACATGCAGAACGGGAGATATCTCGGTTTCGGTAGGGTTTCAAGCTGAGATATGCTTTTGCTTCGATAATCCTGGTGAGACTTCTGTCAGAAGTATGCAGAATCTTCGAGAACGCTCTTTTCGAGCTACTTAATGCGCGAAACACGTTTTCTGGTGTTTTCACCACTCCACGGTACGTTTGATGTGCAGAACCGGAGATAACTCGGTTTTCGTCGGGTTTCACGCTGAGATATGCATTTTCCGCGATAATATTGTTGAGACTTCAGTCAGAAGTATGCAGAATCACCGAAATCGCTGTTTTCGTGCTATTTAATGCGAAAAACACGTTTTCTGGTGTTTTCACCACTCCACAGTGCGTTTGATATGCAGAACCGGCGATATCTTGGTGTTCGTGGGGTTTCAAGCTGAGATATGCATTTTCTGCGATAATCTTGGTGTGACTTCTGTCCGAAGTATGCTGAATCATCGAGATCGCTCGTTTCGAGCTACTTAATGCGAGAAACACGTTATCTGGTGTTTTCACCACTCCACAGTGCGTTGGATATGCAGAACCGGCGATATTTTGGTTTTCGTCGGGATTCAAACTGAGATATGCATTTTCGACGATAAGCTTGGTGAAACATCTGTCCGAAGTATGCTGAATCATCGAGATCGCTCTTTTCGAGCTATTTAATGCGAGGAACACGTTATCTGGTGTTTTCACCACTCCACAGTGCGTTTGATATGCAGAACCGGCGATATCTTGGTTTTCGTGGGGTTTCAAGCTGAGATATGCATTTTCTGCGATAATCCTGGTGAGACCTCTGTCAGAAGTATGAAGAATCTTCGAGAACGCTCTTTTCGAGCTACTTAATGTGCGAAACACGTTTTCTGGTGTTTTCACCACTCCACGGTACGTTTGATGTGCAGAAGCGCAGATAACTCGGTTTTCGTCGGGTTTCAAGCTGAGATATGCATTTTCTACGATAATCCTGGTGAGACTTCTGTCAGAAGTATGCAGAATCTTCGAGAACGCTCTTTTCGAGCTACTTAATGCGCGAAATACGTTTTCTGGTGTTTTCACCACTCCACGGTACGTTTGCTGTGCAGAACCGGAGATAACTCGGTTTTCGTCGGGTTTCAAGCTGAGATATGCATTTTCTACGATAATCTTGGTGAGACTTCTGTCAGAAGTATGCAGGATCTTCGAGAACGCTCTTTTCGAGCTACTTAATGCGCGAAACACGTTTTCTTGTGTTTTCACCACTCCACGGTACGTTTGATGTGCAGAACCGGCGATATCTTGGTTTTCGTGGGGTTTCAAGCTGAGATATGCATTTTCTGCGATAATCTTGGTGAGACTTCTGTTACAAGTATGCAGAATCATAAAGATCGCACTTTTCGTGCTATTTAATGCGAGAAACACGTTATCTGGTGTTTTCACCACTCCACAGTTGGTTTGATATGCAGAACCGGCGATATTTTGGTTTTCGTCGGGTTTCAAGCTGAGATATGCATTTTCTACGATAATCTTGGTGAAACATCTGTCCGAAGTATACTGAATCATCGAGATCGCTCTTTTCGAGCTATTTAACGCGAGAAACACGTTCTCTGGTTGTTTTCACCACTCCACAGTGCGTTTGATATGCAGAACCAGCAACATCTTGATTTTCGTGAGGTTTCGAGCTGAGATATGCATTTTCTGCGATAATACTGGTGAGACTTCAGTCAGAAGTATGCAGAATCATCTAGATCGCACTTTTCGAGCTATTTAATGCGAGAAACACGTTATCTGGTGTTTTCACCACTCCACAGTTGGTTTGATATGCAGAACCGGCGATATTTTGGTTTTCGTCGGGTTTCAAGCTGAGATATGCATTTTCTACGATAATGTTGGTGAGACTTCTGTCAGAAGTATGCAGAATCTTCGAGAACGCTCTTTTCGAGCTACATAATGCGCGAAACACGTTTTCTGGTGTTTTCACCACTCCACAGTGCGTTTGATATGCAGAACAGTAGATACATTGGTTTTCGTGGGGTTTCCTGCTGAGATATGCATTTTCTGCGATAATCTTGGTGAAACATCTGTCCGAAGCATGCAGAAACATCGAGAGCGCTCTTTTCGAGCTATTTAATGCGAGAAACTCGTTTTCTGGTGTTTTCACCACTCCACAGTGCGTTTGATATGCAGACCAGGCGATATCTTGATTTTCGTGGTGTTTCCAGCTGAGATATGCATTTTCTGCGATAATCTTGGTGGGTCTTTTGTCAGAAGTATGCAGAATCATCTAGATCGCTCTTTTCGAGCTACTTAATGCACGAAACACGTTTTCTGGTGTTTTCACCACTCCACAGTACGTTTGACATGCAGAACCGGAGATATCTTGGTTTCGGTCGGGTTTCAAGCTGAGATATGCGTTTCCTGCAATAATCTTGGTGAGACATCTGTCCGAAGTATACTGAATCATCGAGATCGCTCTTTTCGAGCTATTTAATGCGAGGAACACGTTATCTGGTGTTTTCACCACTCCACAGTGCGTTTGATATGCAGAACCGGCGATATCTTGGTTTTCGTGGGGTTTCAAGCTGAGATATGCATTTTCTGCGATAATCCTGGTGAGACTTCTGTCAGAAGTATGAAGAATCTTCGAGAACGCTCTTTTCGAGCTACTTAATGTGCGAAACACGTTTTCTGGTGTTTTCACCACTCCACGGTACGTTTGATGTGCAGAAGCGCAGATAACTCGGTTTTCGTCGGGTTTCAAGCTGAGATATGCATTTTCTACGATAATCTTGGTGAGACTTCTGTCCGAAGTATGCTGAAACATCGAGATCGCTCTTTTCGAGCTAGTTAATGCGAGAAAAACCTTATCCGGTGTTTTCACCACTCCACAGTGCGTTTGATATGCAAAACCGGCGATATCTTGGTTTTCGTGGGGTTTCAAGCTGAGATATGCATTTTCTGCGATAATCTTGGTGAGACTTCTGTGAGAAGTATTCAGAATCATCGAGATCGCACTTTTCGAGCTATTTAATGCGAGAAACACGTTATCTGGTGTTTTCACCACTCCACAGTTGGTTTGATATGCAGAACCGGCGATATTTTGGTTTTCGTCAGGTTTCAAGCTGAAATATGCATTTTCTACGATAATCTTGGTGAAACATCTGTCCGAAGTATGCAGAAACATCGAGAGCGCTCTTTTCGAGCTATTTAATGCGAGAAACTCGTTTTCTGGGGTTTTCACCACTCCACAGTTCGTTGGATATGCAGAACCGGAGATATCTTGGTTTTCGTGGGGTTTCAAGCTGAGATATGCATTTTCTGCGATAATCTTGGTGAGACTTCTGTCCGAAGTATGCAGCAGCATTGAGATCGCTCTTTTCCAGCTATTTAATCCGACAATCACGTTATCTGGTGTTTTCACCACTCCACGGTGCGATTGATATGCAGTACCAGCGATATCTTGGTTTTCGTGGGGTTTCATGCTGAGATATGCATTTTTTACGATAATCTTGGTGAGACTTCTGTCCGAAGTATGCTGAATCATCGAGATCGCTCTTTTCGAGCTAGCTAGTGCGAGAAACACGTTATCAGGTGTTTTCACCACTCCACAGTGCGTTTGATATGCAGAACAGTAGATACATTGGTTTTCGTGGGGTTTCAAGCTGAGATATGCATTTTCTGCGATAATCTTGTTGAGACTTCTGTCCGAAGTATGCAGAATCATCGAGATCACTCGTTTCGTGCTACTGAATGCGAGAAACACGTTTTCTGGGGGTTTCACCACTCCACAGTTCGTTGGATATGCAGAACAGTAGATATCTTGATTTTCGTGGGGTTTCAAGCAGAGATATGCATTTTCTGCGATAATCTTGGTGTGACTTCTGTTAGAAGTATGCAGAATCATCGAGATCGCTCTTTTCGAGCTAGTTAATGCGAGAAGAACCTTATCCGGTGTTTTCACCACTCCACAGTGCGTTTGATATGCAGAACCGGCGATATCTTGGTTTTCGTGGGGTTTCAAGCTGAGATATGCATTTTCTGCGATAATCTTGGTGAGACTTCTGTCCGAAGTATGCTGAATCATCGAGATCGCTCTTTTCGAACTAGTTAGTGCGAGAAACACGTTTTCTTGGGTTTTCACCACTCCACAGTTCGTTGGGTATGCAGAACAGTAGATATCTTGGTTTTCGTGGGGTTTCAAGCAGAGATATGCATTTTCTGCGATAATCTTGGTGGGTCGTTTGTCAGAAGTATGCAGAATCATCTAGATCGCTCTTTACGAGCTACTTAATGCACGAAACACGTTTTCTGGTGTTTTCACCACTCCACAGTACGTTTGACATGCAGAACCGGAGATATCTTGGTTTCGGTGGGGTTTCAAGCTGAGATATGCATTTTCTACGATAATCCTGGTGAGACTTCTGTCAGAAGTATGCAGAATCTTCGAGAACGCTCTTTTCGAGCTACTTAATGCGCGAAACACGTTTTCTGGTGTTTTCACCACTCCACGGTACGTTTTATGTGCAGAACCGGAGATAACTCGGATTTCGTCGGGTTTCAAGCTGAGATATGCATTTTCTACGATAATCTTGGTGGGACTTCTGTCAGAAGTATGCAGGATCTTCGAGAACGCTCTTTTCGAGCTATTTAATGCGAGCAACACGTTATCTGGTCTTTTCACCACTCCAAAGTGCGTTTGATATGAAGTACCAGCGATATCTTGGTTTTCGTGGGGTTTCAAGCTGAGATATGCATTTTACACGATAATATTGGTGAGACTTCAGTCAGAAGCATGCAGAATCATCTAGATCGCTCTTTTCGAGCTACTTAATGCACGAAACACGTTTTCTGGTGTTTTCACCACTCCACAGTACGTTTGACATGCAGAACCGGAGATATCTTGGTTTCGGTCGGGTTTCAAGCTGAGATATGCATTTTCTACGATAATCCTGGTGAGGCTTCTGTCAGAAGCATGCAGAATCTTCGAGAACGCTCTTTTCGAGCTACTTAATGCACGAAATACGTTTTCTGGTGTTTTCACCACTCCACGGTACGTTTGATATGCAGAACAGGCGATATCTTGATTTTCGTGGTGTTTCCAGCTGAGATATGCCTTTTCTGCGATAATCTTGGTGGGTCTTTTGTCAGAAGTATGCAGAATCAACTAGATCGCTCTTTTCGAGCTACTTAATGCACGAAACACGTTTTCTGGTGTCTTCACCACTCCACAGTACGTTTGACATGCAGAACGGGAGATATCTTGGTTTCTGTCGGGTTTCAAGCTGAGATATGCATTTCCTGCGATAATCTTGGTGAAACATCTGTCCAAAGTATGCAGAAACATCGAGAGCGCTCTTTTCGCGCTATTTAATGCACGAAACACGTTTTCTGGTGTTTTCACCACTCCACAGTACGTTTGACATGCAGAACCGGAGATATCTTGGTTTCGGTCGGGTTTCAAGCTGAGATATGCATTTTCTACGATAATCCTGGTGAGACTTCTGTCAGAAGTATGCAGAATCTTCGAGAACGCTCTTTTCGAGCTACTTAATGCGCGAAACAGGTTTTCTGGTGTTTTCACCACTCCACGGTACGTTTGATGTGCAGAACCGGAGATAACTCGGTTTTCGTCGGGTTTCACGCTGAGATATGCATTTTCCGCGGTAATATTGTTGAGACTTCAGTCAGAAGTATGCAGAATCATCTAGATCGCCCTTTTCGAGCTACTTAATGCACGAAACACGTTTTCTGGTGTTTTCACCACTCCACAGTACGTTTGACATGCAGAACCGGAGATATCTTGGTTTCGGTCGGGTTTCAAGCTGAGATATGCATTTTCTACGATAATCCTGGTGAGACTTCTGTCAGAAGTATGCAGAACCTTCGAGAACGCTCTTTTCGAGCTACTTAATGCGCGAAACACGTTTTCTGGTGTTTTCACCACTCCACGGTACGTTTGATGTGCAGAACCGGCGATATCTTGGTTTTCGTGGGGTTTCAAGCTGAGATATGCATTTTCTGCGATAATCTTGGTGAGACTTCTGTTACAAGTATGCAGAATCATAAAGATTGCACTTTTCGTGCTATATAATGCGAGAAACACGTTATCTGGTGTTTTCACCACTCCACAGTTGGTTTGATATGCAGAACCGGCGATATTTTGGTTTTCGTCGGGTTTCAAGCTGAGATATGCATTTTCTACGATAATCTTGGTGAAACATCTGTCCGAAGTATGCTGAATCATCTAGATCGCACTTTTCGAGCTATTTAATGCGAGAAACACGTTATCTGGTGTTTTCACCACTCCACAGTTGGTTTGATATGCAGAACCGGCGATATTTTGGTTTTCGTCGGGTTTCAAGCTGAAATATGCATTTTCTACGATAATCTTGGTGAAACATCTGTCCGAAGTATGCAGAAACATCGAGAGCGCTCTTTTCGAGCGATCTAATGCGAGAAACTCGTTTTCTGGTGTTTTCACCACTCCACAGTACGTTTGACATGCAGAACGGGAGATATCTCGGTTTCGGTAGGGTTTCAAGCTGAGATATGCATTTCCTGCGATAATCTTGGTGAGACTTCTGTCCGAAGTATGCTGAATCATCGAGATCGCTCTTCTCGAGCTATTTAATGCGAGAAACACGTTCTCTGGTTGTTTTCACCACTCCACAGTGCGTTTGATATGCAGAACAGGCGATATCTTGATTTTCGTGAGGTTTCGAGCTGAGATATGCATTTTCTGCGATAATACTGGTGAGACTTCAGTCAGAAGTATGCAGAATCCTCTAGATCGCACTTTTCGAGCTATTTAATGCGAGAAACACGTTATCTGGTGTTTTCACCACTCCGCAGTTGGTTTGATATGCAGAACCGGCGATATGTTGGTTTTCGTCGGGTTTCAAGCTGAAATATGCATTTTCTACGATAATCTTGGTGAAACATCTGTCCGAAGTATGCAGAAACATCGAGAGCGCTCTTTTCGAGCTATCTAATGCGAGAAACTCGTTTTCTGGTGTTTTCACCACTCCACAGTACGTTTGACATGCAGAACGGGAGATATCTCGGTTTCGGTAGGGTTTCAAGCTGAGATATGCATTTCCTGCGATAATCTTGGTGAGACTTCTGTCCGAAGTATGCTGAATCATCGAGATCGCTCTTCTCGAGCTATTTAATGCGAGAAACACGTTCTCTGGTTGTTCTTACCACTCCACAGTGCGTTTGATATGCAGAACAGGCGATATCTTGATTTTCGTGGTGTTTCCAGCTGAGATATGCATTTTCTACGATAATCCTGGTGAGACTTCTGTCAATAGTATGCTGAAACATCGAGATCGCTCTTTTCGTGCTAGTTAATGCGAGAAAAACCTTATCCGGTGTTTTCACAACTCCACAGTGCGTTTGATATGCAGAACCGGCGATATCTTGGTTTTCGTGGGGTTTCAAGCTGAGATATGCATTTTCTACGATAATCCTGGTGAAACTTCTGTCAGAAGTATGCAGAATCTTCGAGAACGCTCTTTTCGAGCTACTTAATGCGCGAAACACGTTTTCTGGTGTTTTCACCACTCCACGGTACGTTTGATGTGCAGAACCGGAGATAACTCGGTTTTCGTCGGGTTTCACGCTGAGATATGCATTTTCCGCGATAATATTGTTGAGACTTCAGTCAGAAGTATGAAGCATCATCTTGATCGCTCTTTTCGAGTTACTTAATGCACGAAACACGTTTTCTGGTGTTTTCACCACTCCACAGTACGTTTGACATGCAGAACCGGAGATATCTTGGTTTCGGTCGGGTTTCAAGCTGAGATATGCTTTTGCTTCGATAATCCTGGTGAGACTTCTGTCAGAAGTATGCAGAATCTTCGAGAACGCTCTTTTCGAGCTACTTAATGCGCGAAACACGTTTTCTGGTGTTTTCACCACTCCACGGTACGTTTGATGTGCAGAACCGGAGATAACTCGGTTTTCGTCGGGTTTCACGCTGAGATATGCATTTTCCGCGATAATATTGTTGAGACTTCAGTCAGAAGTATGCAGCATCATCTTGATCGCTCTTTTCGATTTACTTAATGCACGAAACACGTTTTCTGGTGTTTTCACCACTCCACAGTACGTTTGACATGCAGAACCGGAGATATCTTGGTTTCGGTCGGGTTTCAAGCTGAGATATGCTTTTTCTTCGATAATCCTGGTGAGACTTCTGTCAGAAGTATGCAGAATCTTCGAGAACGCTCTTTTCGAGCTACTTAATGCACGAAACACGTTTTCTGGTGTTTTCACCACTCCACAGTACGTTTGACATGCAGAACCGGAGATATCTTGGTTTCGGTCGGGTTTCAAGCTGAGATATGCATTTTCTACGATAATCCTGGTGAGACTTCTGTCAGAAGTATGCAGAATCTTCGAGAACGCTCTTTTCGAGCTACTTAATGCGCGAAACACGTTTTCTGGTGTTTTCACCACTCCACGGTACGTTTGATGTGCGGAACCGGAGATAACTCGGTTTTCGTCGGGTTTCACGCTGAGATATGCATTTTCCGCGATAAGATTGTTGAGACTTCAGTCAGAAGTATGCAGCATCATCTTGATCGCTCTTTTCGAGTTACTTAATGCACGAAACACGTTTTCTGGTGTTTTCACCACTCCACAGTACGTTTGACATGCAGAACCGGAGATATCTTGGTTTCGGTCGGGTTTCAAGCTGAGATATGCTTTTTCTTCGATAATCCTGGTGAGACTTCTGTCAGAAGTATGCAGAATCTTCGAAAACGCTCTTTTCGAGCTACTTAATGCGCGAAATACGTTTTCTGGTGTTTTCACCACTCCACGGTACGTTTGCTGAGCAGAACCGGAGATAACTCGGTTTTCGTCGGGTTCCAAGCTGAGATATGCATTTTCTACGATAATCTTGGTGAGACTTCTGTCAGAAGTATGCAGGATCTCCGAGAACGCTCTATTCGAGCTATTTAATGCGAGAAACACGTTATCTGGTGTTTTTCACCTCTCCACAGTGTGTATGATATGCAGAACCGGCGATATCTTGGTTTTCGTGGGGTTTCAAGCTGAGATATGCATTTTCTGCGATAATCTTGGTGGGTCTTTTGTCAGAAGTATGCAGAATCATCTAGATCGCTCTTTTCGAGCTATTTAATGCGAGAAACACGTTATCTGGTGTTTTCACCACTCCACAGTGCGTTTGATATGCAGAACCGGCGACATCTTTGATTTCGTCGGGGTTCAAGTTGAGATATGCATTTTCTACGATAAGCTTGGTGAGACTTCTGTCAGAAGTATGCAGATACATCGAGATCGCGCTTTTCGAGCTATTTAATGCGAGAATCTCGTTTTCTGGTGTTTTCACCACTCCACGGTACGTTTGCTGAGCAGAACCGGAGATAACTCGGTTTTCGTCGGGTTCCAAGCTGAGATATGCATTTTCTACGATAATCTTGGTGAGACTTCTGTCAGAAGTATGCAGGATCTCCGAGAACGCTCTATTCGAGCTATTTAATGCGAGAAACACGTTATCTGGTGTTTTTCACCTCTCCACAGTGTGTATGATATGCAGAACCGGCGATATCTTGGTTTTCGTGGGGTTTCAAGCTGAGATATGCATTTTCTGCGATAATCTTGGTGGGTCTTTTGTCAGAAGTATGCAGAATCATCTAGATCGCTCTTTTCGAGCTATTTAATGCGAGAAACACGTTATCTGGTGTTTTCACCACTCCACAGTGCGTTTGATATGCAGAATCGGCGACATCTTTGATTTCGTCGGAGTTCAAGTTGAGATATGCATTTTCTACGATAATCTTGGTGAGACTTCTGTCAGAAGTATGCAGAATCATCGTGATCGGCTTTTTCGAGCTATTTAACGCGAGAAACATGTTCTCTGGTTGTTTTCACCACTCCACAGTGCGTGTGATATGCAGAACCGGAGATAACTCGGTTTTCGTCGGGTTTCAAGCTGAGATATGCATTTTCTACGATAATCTTGGTGAGACTTCTGTCAGAAGTATGCACGATTTTCGAGATCGCTCTTTTCGAGCTATTTAAAACGAGAAACACGTTTTCTGGTGTTTTCACCACTCCACGGTACGTTTGATGTGCAGAACCGGAGATAACTCGGTTTTCGTCGGGTTTCACGCTGAGATATGCATTTTCCGCGATAATATTGTTGAGACTTCAGTCAGAAGTATGCAGCATCATCTTGATCGCTCTTTTCGAGTTACTTAATGCACGAAACACGTTTTCTGGTGTTTTCACCACTCCACAGTACGTTTGACATGCAGAACCGGAGATATCTTGGTTTCGGTCGGGTTTCAAGCTGAGATATGCTTTTGCTTCGATAATCCTGGTGAGACTTCTGTCAGAAGTATGCAGAATCTTCGAGAACGCTCTTTTCGAGCTACTTAATGCGCGAAACACGTTTTCTGGTGTTTTCACCACTCCACGGTACGTTTGATGTGCAGAACCGGAGATAACTCGGTTTTCGTCGGGTTTCACGCTGAGATATGCATTTTCCGCGATAATATTGTTGAGACTTCAGTCAGAAGTATGCAGCATCATCTTGATCGCTCTTTTCGATTTACTTAATGCACGAAACACGTTTTCTGGTGTTTTCACCACTCCACAGTACGTTTGACATGCAGAACCGGAGATATCTTGGTTTCGGTCGGGTTTCAAGCTGAGATATGCTTTTTCTTCGATAATCCTGGTGAGACTTCTGTCAGAAGTATGCAGAATCTTCGAGAACGCTCTTTTCGAGCTACTTAATGCACGAAACACGTTTTCTGGTGTTTTCACCACTCCACAGTACGTTTGATATGCAGAACCGGAGATAACTCGGTTTTCGTCGGGTTTCAAGCTGAGATATGCATTTTCTACGATAATCTTGGTGAGACATCTGTCAGAAGTATGCACGATTTTCGAGATCGCTCTTTTCGAGCTATTTAAAACGAGAAACACGTTATCTGGTGTTTTCACCACTCCACGGTACGTTTGACATGCAGAACCGGAGATATCTTGGTTTCGGTCGGGTTTCAAGCTGAGATATGCTTTTTCTTCGATAATCAAGGTGAGACTTCTGTCAGAAGTATGCAGAATCTTCGAGAACGCTCTTTTCGAGCTACTTAATGCGCGAAACACGTTTTCTGGTGTTTTCACCACTCCACGGTACGTTTGATGTGCAGAACCGGAGATAACTCGGTTTTCGTCGGGTTTCACGCTGAGATATGCATTTTCCGCGATAATATTGTTGAGACTTCAGTCAGAAGTATGCAGCATCATCTTGATCGCTCTTTTCGAGTTACTTAATGCACGAAACACGTTTTCTGGTGTTTTCACCACTCCACAGTACGTTTGACATGCAGAACCGGAGATATCTTGGTTTCGGTCGGGTTTGAAGCTGAGATATGCTTTTTCTTCGATAATCCTGGTGAGACTTCTGTCAGAAGTATGCAGAATCTTCGAGAACGCTCTTTTCGAGCTACTTAATGCACGAAACACGTTTTCTGGTGTTTTCACCACTCCACAGTACGTTTGACATGCAGAACGGGAGATATCTTGGTTTCGGTCGGGTTTCAAGCTGAGATATGCATTTTCTACGATAATCCTGGTGAGACTTCTGTCAGAAGTATGCAGAATCTTCGAGAACGCTCTTTTCGAGCTACTTAATGCGCGAAACACGTTTTCTGGTGTTTTCACCACTCCACGGTACGTTTGATGTGCAGAACCGGAGATAACTCGGTTTTCGTCGGGTTTCACGCTGAGATATGCATTTTCTGCGATAATCTTGGTGGGTCTTTTGTCAGAAGTATGCAGAATCATCTAGATCGCTCTTTTCGAGCTATTTAATGCGAGAAACACGTTATCTGGTGTTTTCACCACTCCACAGTGCGTTTGATATGCAGAACCGGCGACATCTTTGATTTCGTCGGGGTTCAAGTTGAGATATGCATTTTCTACGATAAGCTTGGTGAGACTTCTGTCAGAAGTATGCAGATACATCGAGATCGCGCTTTTCGAGCTATTTAATGCGAGAATCTCGTTTTCTGGTGTTTTCACCACTCCACGGTACGTTTGCTGAGCAGAACCGGAGATAACTCGGTTTTCGTCGGGTTCCAAGCTGAGATATGCATTTTCTACGATAATCTTGGTGAGACTTCTGTCAGAAGTATGCAGGATCTCCGAGAACGCTCAATTCGAGCTATTTAATGCGAGAAACACGTTATCTGGTGTTTTTCACCTCTCCACAGTGTGTATGATATGCAGAACCGGCGATATCTTGGTTTTCGTGGGGTTTCAAGCTGAGATATGCATTTTCTGCGATAATCTTGTTGGGTCTTTTGTCAGAAGTATGCAGAATCATCTAGATCGCTCTTTTCGAGCTATTTAATGCGAGAAACACGTTATCTGGTGTTTTCACCACTCCACAGTGCGTTTGATATGCAGAACCGGCGACATCTTTGATTTCGTCGGGGTTCAAGTTGAGATATGCATTTTCTACGATAAGCTTGGTGAGACTTCTGTCAGAAGTATGCAGATACATCGAGATCGCGCTTTTCGAGCTATTTAATGCGAGAATCTCGTTTCCTGGTGTTTTCACCACTCCACGGTACGTTTGATGTGCAGAACCGGAGATAACTCGGTTTTCGTCGGGTTTCAAGCTGAGCTATGCATTTTCTACGATAATCTTGGTGAGACTTCTGTCAGAAGTATGCAGGATCTTCGAGATCGCTCTTTTCAAGCTATTTAATGCGAGAAACACGTTCTCTGGTTGTTTTCACCACTCCACAGTGCGTTTGATATGCGGAACTGGCGACATCTTTGATTTCGTCGGTGTTCAAGTTGAGATATGCATTTTCTACGATAATCTTGGTGGGTCTTTTGTCAGAAGTATGCAGAATCATCTAGATCGCTCTTTTCGAGCTATTTAATGCGAGAAACACGTTATCTGGTGTTTTCACCACTCCACAGTGCGTTTGATATGCAGAATCGGCGACATCTTTGATTTCGTCGGAGTTCAAGTTGAGATATGCATTTTCTACGATAATCTTGGTGAGACTTCTGTCAGAAGTATGCAGAATCATCGTGATCGGCTTTTTCGAGCTATTTAACGCGAGAAACATGTTCTCTGGTTGTTTTCACCACTCCACAGTGCGTGTGATATGCAGAACCGGAGATAACTCGGTTTTCGTCGGGTTTCAAGCTGAGATATGCATTTTCTACGATAATCTTGGTGAGACTTCTGTCAGAAGTATGCACGATTTTCGAGATCGCTCTTTTCGAGCTATTTAAAACGAGAAACACGTTTTCTGGTGTTTTCACCACTCCACGGTACGTTTGATGTGCAGAACCGGAGATAACTCGGTTTTCGTCGGGTTTCACGCTGAGATATGCATTTTCCGCGATAATATTGTTGAGACTTCAGTCAGAAGTATGCAGCATCATCTTGATCGCTCTTTTCGAGTTACTTAATGCACGAAACACGTTTTCTGGTGTTTTCACCACTCCACAGTACGTTTGACATGCAGAACCGGAGATATCTTGGTTTCGGTCGGGTTTCAAGCTGAGATATGCTTTTGCTTCGATAATCCTGGTGAGACTTCTGTCAGAAGTATGCAGAATCTTCGAGAACGCTCTTTTCGAGCTACTTAATGCGCGAAACACGTTTTCTGGTGTTTTCACCACTCCACGGTACGTTTGATGTGCAGAACCGGAGATAACTCGGTTTTCGTCGGGTTTCACGCTGAGATATGCATTTTCCGCGATAATATTGTTGAGACTTCAGTCAGAAGTATGCAGCATCATCTTGATCGCTCTTTTCGATTTACTTAATGCACGAAACACGTTTTCTGGTGTTTTCACCACTCCACAGTACGTTTGACATGCAGAACCGGAGATATCTTGGTTTCGGTCGGGTTTCAAGCTGAGATATGCTTTTTCTTCGATAATCCTGGTGAGACTTCTGTCAGAAGTATGCAGAATCTTCGAGAACGCTCTTTTCGAGCTACTTAATGCACGAAACACGTTTTCTGGTGTTTTCACCACTCCACAGTACGTTTGATATGCAGAACCGGAGATAACTCGGTTTTCGTCGGGTTTCAAGCTGAGATATGCATTTTCTACGATAATCTTGGTGAGACATCTGTCAGAAGTATGCACGATTTTCGAGATCGCTCTTTTCGAGCTATTTAAAACGAGAAACACGTTATCTGGTGTTTTCACCACTCCACGGTACGTTTGACATGCAGAACCGGAGATATCTTGGTTTCGGTCGGGTTTCAAGCTGAGATATGCTTTTTCTTCGATAATCAAGGTGAGACTTCTGTCAGAAGTATGCAGAATCTTCGAGAACGCTCTTTTCGAGCTACTTAATGCGCGAAACACGTTTTCTGGTGTTTTCACCACTCCACGGTACGTTTGATGTGCAGAACCGGAGATAACTCGGTTTTCGTCGGGTTTCACGCTGAGATATGCATTTTCCGCGATAATATTGTTGAGACTTCAGTCAGAAGTATGCAGCATCATCTTGATCGCTCTTTTCGAGTTACTTAATGCACGAAACACGTTTTCTGGTGTTTTCACCACTCCACAGTACGTTTGACATGCAGAACCGGAGATATCTTGGTTTCGGTCGGGTTTGAAGCTGAGATATGCTTTTTCTTCGATAATCCTGGTGAGACTTCTGTCAGAAGTATGCAGAATCTTCGAGAACGCTCTTTTCGAGCTACTTAATGCACGAAACACGTTTTCTGGTGTTTTCACCACTCCACAGTACGTTTGACATGCAGAACGGGAGATATCTTGGTTTCGGTCGGGTTTCAAGCTGAGATATGCATTTTCTACGATAATCCTGGTGAGACTTCTGTCAGAAGTATGCAGAATCTTCGAGAACGCTCTTTTCGAGCTACTTAATGCGCGAAACACGTTTTCTGGTGTTTTCACCACTCCACGGTACGTTTGATGTGCAGAACCGGAGATAACTCGGTTTTCGTCGGGTTTCACGCTGAGATATGCATTTTCCGCGATAATATTGTTGAGACTTCAGTCAGAAGTATGCAGAATCTTCGAAAACGCTCTTTTCGAGCTACTTAATGCGCGAAATACGTTTTCTGGTGTTTTCACCACTCCACGGTACGTTTGCTGTGCAGAACCGGAGATAACTCGGTTTTCGTCGGGTTCCAAGCTGAGATATGCATTTTCTACGATAATCTTGGTGAGACTTCTGTCAGAAGTATGCAGGATCTCCGAGAACGCTCTATTCGAGCTATTTAATGCGAGAAACACGTTATCTGGTGTTTTTCACCTCTCCACAGTGCGTATGATATGCAGAACCGGCGATATCTTGGTTTTCGTGGGGTTTCAAGCTGAGATATGCATTTTCTGCGATAATCTTGGTGGGTCTTTTGTCAGAAGTATGCAGAATCATCTAGATCGCTCTTTTCGAGCTATTTAATGCGAGAAACACGTTATCTGGTGTTTTCACCACTCCACAGTGCGTTTGATATGCAGAACCGGCGACATCTTTGATTTCTTCGGAGTTCAAGTTGAGATATGCATTTTCTACGATAATCTTGGTGAGACTTCTGTCAGAAGTATGCAGAATCATCGTGATCGGCTTTTCGAGCTATTTAACGCGAGAAACATGTTCTCTGGTTGTTTTCACCACTCCACAGTGCGTTTGATATGCAGAACCGGAGATAACTCGGTTTTCGTCGGGTTTCAAGCTGAGATATGCATTTTCTACGATAATCTTGGTGAGACTTCTGTCAGAAGTATGCACGATTTTCGAGATCGCTCTTTTCGAGCTATTTAATGCGAGAAACACGTTCTCTGGTTGTTTTCACCACTCCACAGTGCGTTTGATATGCGGAACTGGCGACATCTTTGATTTCGTCGGTGTTCAAGTTGAGATATGCATTTTCTACGATAATCTTGGTGGGTCTTTTGTCAGAAGTATGCAGAATCATCTAGATCGCTCTTTTCGAGCTATTTAATGCGAGAAACACGTTATCTGGTGTTTTCACCACTCCACAGTGCGTTTGATATGCAGAATCGGCGACATCTTTGATTTCGTCGGAGTTCAAGTTGAGATATGCATTTTCTACGATAATCTTGGTGAGACTTCTGTCAGAAGTATGCAGAATCATCGTGATCGGCTTTTTCGAGCTATTTAACGCGAGAAACATGTTCTCTGGTTGTTTTCACCACTCTACAGTGCGTGTGATATGCAGAACCGGAGATAACTCGGTTTTCGTCGGGTTTCAAGCTGAGATATGCATTTTCTACGATAATCTTGGTGAGACTTCTGTCAGAAGTATGCACGATTTTCGAGATCGCTCTTTTCGAGCTATTTAAAACGAGAAACACGTTTTCTGGTGTTTTCACCACTCCACGGTACGTTTGATGTGCAGAACCGGAGATAACTCGGTTTTCGTCGGGTTTCACGCTGAGATATGCATTTTCCGCGATAATATTGTTGAGACTTCAGTCAGAAGTATGCAGCATCATCTTGATCGCTCTTTTCGAGTTACTTAATGCACGAAACACGTTTTCTGGTGTTTTCACCACTCCACAGTACGTTTGACATGCAGAACCGGAGATATCTTGGTTTCGGTCGGGTTTCAAGCTGAGATATGCTTTTGCTTCGATAATCCTGGTGAGACTTCTGTCAGAAGTATGCAGAATCTTCGAGAACGCTCTTTTCGAGCTACTTAATGCGCGAAACACGTTTTCTGGTGTTTTCACCACTCCACGGTACGTTTGATGTGCAGAACCGGAGATAACTCGGTTTTCGTCGGGTTTCACGCTGAGATATGCATTTTCCGCGATAATATTGTTGAGACTTCAGTCAGAAGTATGCAGCATCATCTTGATCGCTCTTTTCGATTTACTTAATGCACGAAACACGTTTTCTGGTGTTTTCACCACTCCACAGTACGTTTGACATGCAGAACCGGAGATATCTTGGTTTCGGTCGGGTTTCAAGCTGAGATATGCTTTTTCTTCGATAATCCTGGTGAGACTTCTCTCAGAAGTATGCAGAATCTTCGAGAACGCTCTTTTCGAGCTACTTAATGCACGAAACACGTTTTCTGGTGTTTTCACCACTCCACAGTACGTTTGATATGCAGAACCGGAGATAACTCGGTTTTCGTCGGGTTTCAAGCTGAGATATGCATTTTCTACGATAATCTTGGTGAGACTTCTGTCAGAAGTATGCACGATTTTCGAGATCGCTCTTTTCGAGCTATTTAAAACGAGAAACACGTTATCTGGTGTTTTCACCACTCCACGGTACGTTTGACATGCAGAACCGGAGATATCTTGGTTTCGGTCGGGTTTCAAGCTGAGATATGCTTTTTCTTCGATAATCCTGGTGAGACTTCTGTCAGAAGTATGCAGAATCTTCGAGAACGCTCTTTTCGAGCTACTTAATGCACGAAACACGTTTTCTGGTGTTTTCACCACTCCACGGTACGTTTGATGTGCAGAACCGGAGATAACTCGGTTTTCGTCGGGTTTCACGCTGAGATATGCATTTTCCGCGATAATATTGTTGAGACTTCAGTCAGAAGTATGCAGCATCATCTTGATCGCTCTTTTCGAGTTACTTAATGCACGAAACACGTTTTCTGGTGTTTTCACCACTCCACAGTACGTTTGACATGCAGAACCGGAGATATCTTGGTTTCGGTCGGGTTTGAAGCTGAGATATGCTTTTTCTTCGATAATCCTGGTGAGACTTCTGTCAGAAGTATGCAGAATCTTCGAGAACGCTCTTTTCGAGCTACTTAATGCACGAAACACGTTTTCTGGTGTTTTCACCACTCCACAGTACGTTTGACATGCAGAACCGGAGATATCTTGGTTTCGGTCGGGTTTCAAGCTGAGATATGCATTTTCTACGATAATCCTGGTGAGACTTCTGTCAGAAGTATGCAGAATCTTCGAGAACGCTCTTTTCGAGCTACTTAATGCGCGAAACACGTTTTCTGGTGTTTTCACCACTCCACGGTACGTTTGATGTGCAGAACCGGAGATAACTCGGTTTTCGTCGGGTTTCACGCTGAGATATGCATTTTCCGCGATAATATTGTTGAGACTTCAGTCAGAAGTATGCAGAATCTTCGAAAACGCTCTTTTCGAGCTACTTAATGCGCGAAATACGTTTTCTGGTGTTTTCACCACTCCACGGTACGTTTGCTGTGCAGAACCGGAGATAACTCGGTTTTCGTCGGGTTCCAAGCTGAGATATGCATTTTCTACGATAATCTTGGTGAGACTTCTGTCAGAAGTATGCAGGATCTCCGAGAACGCTCTATTCGAGCTATTTAATGCGAGAAACACGTTATCTGGTGTTTTTCACCTCTCCACAGTGCGTATGATATGCAGAACCGGCGATATCTTGGTTTTCGTGGGGTTTCAAGCTGAGATATGCATTTCCTGCGATAATCTTGGTGGGTCTTTTGTCAGAAGTATGCAGAATCATCTAGATCGCTCTTTTCGAGCTATTTAATGCGAGAAACACGTTATCTGGTGTTTTCACCACTCCACAGTGCGTTTGATATGCAGAACCGGCGACATCTTTGATTTCTTCGGAGTTCAAGTTGAGATATGCATTTTCTACGATAATCTTGGTGAGACTTCTGTCAGAAGTATGCAGAATCATCGTGATCGGCTTTTTCGAGCTATTTAACGCGAGAAACATGTTCTCTGGTTGTTTTCACCACTCCACAGTGCGTTTGATATGCAGAACCGGAGATAACTCGGTTTTCGTCGGGTTTCAAGCTGAGATATGCATTTTCTACGATAATCTTGGTGAGACTTCTGTCAGAAGTATGCACGATTTTCGAGATCGCTCTTTTCGAGCTATTTAATGCGAGAAACACGTTCTCTGGTTGTTTTCACCACTCCACAGTGCGTTTGATATGCGGAACTGGCGACATCTTTGATTTCGTCGGTGTTCAAGTTGAGATATGCATTTTCTACGATAATCTTGGTGGGTCTTTTGTCAGAAGTATGCAGAATCATCTAGATCGCTCTTTTCGAGCTATTTAATGCGAGAAACACGTTATCTGGTGTTTTCACCACTCCACAGTGCGTTTGATATGCAGAATCGGCGACATCTTTGATTTCGTCGGAGTTCAAGTTGAGATATGCATTTTCTACGATAATCTTGGTGAGACTTCTGTCAGAAGTATGCAGAATCATCGTGATCGGCTTTTTCGAGCTATTTAACGCGAGAAACATGTTCTCTGGTTGTTTTCACCACTCCACAGTGCGTTTGATATGCAGAACCGGAGATAACTCGGTTTTCGTCGGGTTTCAAGCTGAGATATGCATTTTCTACGATAATCTTGGTGAGACTTCTGTCAGAAGTATGCACGATTTTCGAGATCGCTCTTTTCGAGCTATTTAAAACGAGAAACACGTTATCTGGTGTTTTCACCACTCCACGGTACGTTTGACATGCAGAACCGGAGATATCTTGGTTTCGGTCGGGTTTCAAGCTGAGATATGCTTTTTCTTCGATAATCAAGGTGAGACTTCGGTCAGAAGTATGCAGAATCTTCGAGAACGCTCTTTTCGAGCTACTTAATGCGCGAAACACGTTTGCTGGTGTTTTCACCACTCCACGGTACGTTTGATGTGCAGAACCGGAGATAACTCGGTTTTCGTCGGGTTTCACGCTGAGATATGCATTTTCCGCGATAATATTGTTGAGACTTCAGTCAGAAGTATGCAGCATCATCTTGATCGCTCTTTTCGAGTTACTTAATGCACGAAACACGTTTTCTGGTGTTTTCACCACTCCACAGTACGTTTGACATGCAGAACCGGAGATATCTTGGTTTCGGTCGGGTTTCAAGCTGAGATATGCTTTTTCTTCGATAATCCTGGTGAGACTTCTGTCAGAAGTATGCAGAATCTTCGAGAACGCTCTTTTCGAGCTACTTAATGCACGAAACACGTTTTCTGGTGTTTTCACCACTCCACAGTACGTTTGACATGCAGAACCGGAGATATCTTGGTTTCGGTCGGGTTTCAAGCTGAGATATGCATTTTCTACGATAATCCTGGTGAGACTTCTGTCAGAAGTATGCAGAATCTTCGAGAACGCTCTTTTCGAGCTACTTAATGCGCGAAACACGTTTTCTGGTGTTTTCACCACTCCACGGTACGTTTGATGTGCAGAACCGGAGATAACTCGGTTTTCGTCGGGTTTCACGCTGAGATATGCATTTTCCGCGATAATATTGTTGAGACTTCAGTCAGAAGTATGCAGCATCATCTTGATCGCTCTTTTCGAGTTACTTAATGCACGAAACACGTTTTCTGGTGTTTTCACCACTCCACAGTACGTTTGACATGCAGAACCGGAGATATCTTGGTTTCGGTCGGGTTTCAAGCTGAGATATGCTTTTTCTTCGATAATCCTGGTGAGACTTCTGTCAGAAGTATGCAGAATCTTCGAAAACGCTCTTTTCGAGCTACTTAATGCGCGAAACAGGTTTTCTGGTGTTTTCACCACTCCACGGTACGTTTGATGTGCAGAACCGGAGATAACTCGGTTTTCGTCGGGTTTCACGCTGAGATATGCATTTTCCGCGGTAATATTGTTGAGACTTCAGTCAGAAGTATGCAGAATCATCTAGATCGCCCTTTTCGAGCTACTTAATGCACGAAACACGTTTTCTGGTGTTTTCACCACTCCACAGTACGTTTAACATGCAGAACCGGAGATATCTTGGTTTCGGTCGGGTTTCAAGCTGAGATATGCATTTTCTACGATAATCCTGGTGAGACTTCTGTCAGAAGTATGCAGAACCTTCGAGAACGCTCTTTTCGAGCTACTTAATGCGCGAAATACGTTTTCTGGTGTTTTCACCACTCCACGGTACGTTTGCTGTGCAGAACCGGAGATAACTCGGTTTTCGTCGGGTTTCAAGCTGAGATATGCATTTTCTACGATAATCTTGGTGAGACTTCTGTCAGAAGTATGCAGGATCTTCGAGAACGCTCTTTTCGAGCTACTTAATGCGCGAAACACGTTTTCTGGTGTTTTCACCACTCCACGGTACGTTTGATGTGCAGAACCGGCGATATCTTGGTTTTCGTGGGGTTTCAAGCTGAGATATGCATTTTCTGCGATAATCTTGGTGAGACTTCTGTTACAAGTATGCAGAATCATAAAGATCGCACTTTTCGTGCTATTTAATGCGAGAAACACGTTATCTGGGGTTTTCACCACTCCACAGTTGGTTTGATATGCAGAACCGGCGATATTTTGGTTTTCGTCGGGTTTCAAGCTGAGATATGCATTTTCTACGATAATCTTGGTGAAACATCTGTCCGAAGTATGCTGAATCATCTAGATCGCACTTTTCGAGCTATTTAATGCGAGAAACACGTTATCTGGTGTTTTCACCACTCCACAGTTGGTTTGATATGCAGAACCGGCGATATTTTGGTTTTCGTCGGGTTTCAAGCTGAAATATGCATTTTCTACGATAATCTTGGTGAAACATCTGTCCGAAGTATGCAGAAACATCGAGAGCGCTCTTTTCGAGCTATCTAATGCGAGAAACTCGTTTTCTGGTGTTTTCACCACTCCACAGTACGTTTGACATGCAGAACGGGAGATATCTCGGTTTCGGTAGGGTTTCAAGCTGAGATATGCATTTCCTGCGATAATCTTGGTGAGACTTCTGTCCGAAGTATGCTGAATCATCGAGATCGCTCTTCTCGAGCTATTTAATGCGAGAAACACGTTCTCTGGTTGTTTTCACCACTCCACAGTGCGTTTGATATGCAGAACAGGCGATATCTTGATTTTCGTGGTGTTTCCAGCTGAGATATGCATTTTCTACGATAATCCTGGTGAGACTTCTGTCAATAGTATGCTGAAACATCGAGATCGCTCTTTTCGTGCTAGTTAATGCGAGAAAAACCTTATCCGGTGTTTTCACCACTCCACAGTGCGTTTGATATGCAGAACCGGCGATATCTTGGTTTTCGTGGGGTTTCAAGCTGAGATATGCATTTTCTGCGATAATCTTGGTGTGACTTCTGTCCGAAGTATGCTGAATCATCGAGATCGCTCGTTTCGAGCTACTTAATGCGAGAAACACGTTATCTGGTGTTTTCATCACTCCACAGTGCGTTGGATATGCAGAACCGGCGATATTTTGGTTTTCGTCGGGATTCAAACTGAGATATGCATTTTCGACGATAAGCTTGGTGAAACATCTGTCCAAAGTATGCAGAAACATCGAGAGCGCTCTTTTCGCGCTATTTAATGCACGAAACACGTTTTCTGGTGTTTTCACCACTCCACAGTACGTTTGACTTGCAGAACCGGAGATATCTTGGTTTCGGTCGGGTTTCAAGCTGAGATATGCATTTTCTACGATAATCCTGGTGAGACTTCTGTCAGAAGTATGCAGAATCTTCGAGAACGCTCTTTTCGAGCTACTTAATGCGCGAAATACGTTTTCTGGTGTTTTCACCACTCCACGGTACGTTTGCTGTGCAGAACCGGAGATAACTCGGTTTTCGTCGGGTTTCAAGCTGAGATATGCATTTTCTACGATAATCTTGGTGAAACATCTGTCCGAAGTATACTGAATCATCGAGATCGCTCTTTTCGAGCTATTTAACGCGAGAAACACGTTCTCTGGTTGTTTTCACCACTCCACAGTGCGTTTGATATGCAGAACCAGCAACATCTTGATTTTCGTGAGGTTTCGAGCTGAGATATGCATTTTCTGCGATAATACTGGCGAGACTTCAGTCAGAAGTATGCAGAATCATCTAGATCGCACTTTGCGAGCTATTTAATGCGAGAAACACGTTATCTGGTGTTTTCACCACTCCACAGTTGGTTTGATATGCAGAACCGGCGATATTTTGGTTTTCGTCGGGTTTCAAGCTGAAATATGCATTTTCTACGATAATCTTGGTGAAACATCTGTCCGAAGTATGCAGAAACATCGAGAGCGCTCTTTTCGAGCTATCTAATGCGAGAAACTCGTTTTCTGGTGTTTTCACCACTACACAGTACGTTTGACATGCAGAACGGGAGATATCTCGGTTTCGGTAGGGTTTCAAGCTGAGATATGCATTTCCTGCGATAATCTTGGTGAGACTTCTGTCCGAAGTATGCTGAATCATCGAGATCGCTCTTCTCGAGCTATTTAATGCGAGAAACACGTTCTCTGGTTGTTCTCACCACTCCACAGTGCGTTTGATATGCAGAACAGGCGATATCTTGATTTTCGTGGTGTTTCCAGCTGAGATATGCATTTTCTACGATAATCCTGGTGAAACTTCTGTCAGAAGTATGCAGAATCTTCGAGAACGCTCTTTTCGAGCTACTTAATGCGCGAAACACGTTTTCTGGTGTTTTCACCACTCCACGGTACGTTTGATGTGCAGAACCGGAGATAACTCGGTTTTCGTCGGGTTTCAAGCTGAGATATGCTTTTTCTTCGATAATCAAGGTGAGACTTCTGTCAGAAGTATGCAGAATCTTCGAGAACGCTCTTTTCGAGCTACTTAATGCGCGAAACACGTTTTCTGGTGTTTTCACCACTCCACAGTGCGTTTGCTGTGCAGAACCGGAGATAACTCGGTTTTCGTCGGGTTCCAAGCTGAGATATGCATTTTCTACGATAATCTTGGTGAGACTTCTGTCAGAAGTATACAGGATCTCCGAGAACGCTCTATTCGAGCTATTTAATGCGAGAAACACGTTATCTGGTGTTTTTCACCTCTCCACAGTGCGTATGATATGCAGAACCGGCGATATCTTGGTTTTCGTGGGGTTTCAAGCTGAGATATGCATTTTCTGCGATAATCTTGGTGGGTCTTTTGTCAGAAGTATGCAGAATCATCTAGATCGCTCTTTTCGAGCTATTTAATGCGAGAAACACGTTATCTGGTGTTTTCACCACTCCACAGTGCGTTTGATATGCAGAACCGGCGACATCTTTGATTTCGTCGGGGTTCAAGTTGAGATATGCATTTTCTACGATAATCTTGGTGAGACTTCTGTCAGAAGTATGCAGAAACATCGAGATCGCGCTTTTCGAGCTATTTAATGCGAGAAACTCGTTTCCTGGTGTTTTCACCACTCCACGGTACGTTTGATGTGCAGAACCGGAGATAACTCGGTTTTCGTCGGGTTTCAAGCTGAGCTATGCATTTTCTACGATAATCTTGGTGAGACTTCTGTCAGAAGTATGCAGGATCTTCGAGATCGCTCTTTTCGAGCTATTTAATGCGAGAAACACGTTCTCTGGTTGTTTTCACCACTCCACAGTGCGTTTGATATGCGGAACTGGCGACATCTTTGATTTCGTCGGTGTTCAAGTTGAGATATGCATTTTCTACGATAATCTTGGTGGGTCTTTTGTCAGAAGTATGCAGAATCATCTAGATCGCTCTTTTCGAGCTATTTAATGCGAGAAACACGTTATCTGGTGTTTTCACCACTCCACAGTGCGTTTGATATGCAGAATCGGCGACATCTTTGATTTCGTCGGAGTTCAAGTTGAGATATGCATTTTCTACGATAATCTTGGTGAGACTTCTGTCAGAAGTATGCAGAATCATCGTGATCGGCTTTTTCGAGCTATTTAACGCGAGAAACACGTTCTCTGGTTGTTTTCACCACTCCACAGTGCGTTTGATATGCAGAACCGGAGATAACTCGGTTTTCGTCGGGTTTCAAGCTGAGATATGCATTTTCTACGATAATCCTGGTGAGACTTCTGTCAGAAGTATGCAGAATCTTCGAGAACGCTCTTTTCGAGCTACTTAATGCGCGAAACACGTTTTCTGGTGTTTTCACCACTCCACGGTACGTTTGATGTGCAGAACCGGAGATAACTCGGTTTTCGTCGGGTTTCACGCTGAGATATGCATTTTCCGCGATAATATTGTTGAGACTTCAGTCAGAAGTATGCAGCATCATCTTGGTCGCTCTTTTCGAGTTACTTAATGCACGAAACACGTTTTCTGGTGTTTTCACCACTCCACAGTTGGTTTGATATGCAGAACCGGCGATATTTTGGTTTTCGTCGGGTTTCAAGCTGAGATATGCATTTTCTACGATAATCTTGGTGAAACATCTGTCCGAAGTATGCTGAATCATCGAGATCGCTCTTTTCGAGCTATTTAACGCGAGAAACACGTTCTCTGGTTGTTTTCACCACTCCACAGTGCGTTTGACATGCAGAACGGGAGATATCTCGGTTTCGGTAGGGTTTCAAGCTGAGATATGCATTTCCTGCGATAATCTTGGTGAGACTTCTGTCCGAAGTATGCTGAATCATCGAGATCGCTCTTCTCGAGCTATTTAATGCGAGAAACACGTTCTCTGGTTGTTCTCACCACTCCACAGTGCGTTTGATATGCAGAACAGGCGATATCTTTATTTTCGTGGTGTTTCCAGCTGAGATATGCATTTTCTACGATAATCCTGGTGAGACCTCTGTCAATGGTATGCTGAAACATCGAGATCGCTCTTTTCGTGCTAGTTAATGCGAGAAAAACCTTATCCGGTGTTTTCACCACTCCACAGTGCGTTTGATATGCAGAACCGGCGATATCTTGGTTTTCGTGGGGTTTCAAGCTGAGATATGCATTTTCTACGATAATCCTGGTGAAACTTCTGTCAGAAGTATGCAGAATCTTCGAGAACGCTCTTTTCGAGCTACTTAATGCGCGAAACACGTTTTCTGGTGTTTTCACCACTCCACGGTACGTTTGATGTGCAGAACCGGAGATAACTCGGTTTTCGTCGGGTTTCACGCTGAGATACGCATTTTCCGCGATAATATTGTTGAGACTTCAGTCAGAAGTATGCAGCATCATCTTGATCGCTCTTTTCGAGTTACTTAATGCACGAAACACGTTTTCTGGTGTTTTCACCACTCCACAGTACGTTTGACATGCAGAACCGGAGATATCTTGGTTTCGGTCGGGTTTCAAGCTGAGATATGCTTTTTCTTCGATAATCCTGGTGAGACTTCTGTCAGAAGTATGCAGAATCTTCGAGAACGCTCTTTTCGAGCTACTTAATGCGCGAAACACGTTTTCTGGTGTTTTCACCACTCCACGGTACGTTTGATGTGCAGAACCGGAGATAACTCGGTTTTCGTCGGGTTTCACGCTGAGATATGCATTTTCCGCGATAATATTGTTGAGACTTCAGTCAGAAGTATGCAGCATCATCTTGATCGCTCTTTTCGAGTTACTTAATGCACGAAACACGTTTTCTGGTGTTTTCACCACTCCACAGTACGTTTGACATGCAGAACCGGAGATATCTTGGTTTCGGTCGGGTTTCAAGCTGAGATATGCTTTTTCTTCGATAATCCTGGTGAGACTTCTGTCAGAAGTATGCAGAATCTTCGAAACCGCTCTTTTCGAGCTACTTAATGCGCGAAACAGGTTTTCTGGTGTTTTCACCACTCCACGGTACGTTTGATGTGCAGAACCGGAGATAACTCGGTTTTCGTCGGGTTTCACGCTGAGATATGCATTTTCCGCGGTAATATTGTTGAGACTTCAGTCAGAAGTATGCAGAATCATCTAGATCGCCCTTTTCGCGCTACTTAATGCACGAAACACGTTTTCTGGTGTTTTCACCACTCCACAGTACGTTTGACATGCAGAACCGGAGATATCTTGGTTTCGGTCGGGTTTCAAGCTGAGATATGCATTTTCTACGATAATCCTGGTGAGACTTCTGTCAGAAGTATGCAGAACCTTCGAGAACGCTCTTTTCGAGCTACTTAATGCGCGAAATACGTTTTCTGGTGTTTTCACCACTCCACGGTACGTTTGCTGTGCAGAACCGGAGATAACTCGGTTTTCGTCGGGTTTCAAGCTGAGATATGCATTTTCTACGATAATCTTGGTGAGACTTCTGTCAGAAGTATGCAGGATCTTCGAGAACGCTCTTTTCGAGCTACTTAATGCGCGAAACACGTTTTCTGGTGTTTTCACCACTCCACGGTACGTTTGATGTGCAGAACCGGCGATATCTTGGTTTTCGTGGGGTTTCAAGCTGAGATATGCATTTTCTGCGATAATCTTGGTGAGACTTCTGTTACAAGTATGCAGAATCATAAAGATCGTACTTTTCGGGCTATTTAATGCGAGAAACACGTTATCTGGTGTTTTCACCACTCCACAGTTGGTTTGATATGCAGAACCGGCGATATTTTGGTTTTCGTCGGGTTTCAAGCTGAGATATGCATTTTCTACGATAATCTAGGTGAAACATCTGTCCGAAGTATGCTGAATCATCTAGATCGCACTTTTCGAGCTATTTAATGCGAGAAACACGTTATCTGGTGTTTTCACCACTCCACAGTTGGTTTGATATGCAGAACCGGCGATATTTTGGTTTTCGTCGGGTTTCAAGCTGAAATATGCATTTTCTACGATAATCTTGGTGAAACATCTGTCCGAAGTATGCAGAAACATCGAGAGCGCTCTTTTCGAGCTATCTAATGCGAGAAACTCGTTTTCTGGTGTTTTCACCACTCCACAGTACGTTTGACATGCAGAACTGGAGATATCTCGGTTTCGGTAGGGTTTCAAGCTGAGATATGCATTTCCTGCGATAATCTTGGTGAGACTTCTGTCCGAAGTATGCTGAATCATCGAGATCGCTCTTCTCGAGCTATTTAATGCGAGAAACACGTTCTCTGGTTGTTTTCACCACTCCACAGTGCGTTTGATATGCAGAACAGGCGATATCTTGGTTTTCGTGGTGTTTCCAGCTGAGATATGCATTTTCTACGATAATCCTGGTGAGACTTCTGTCAATAGTATGCTGAAACATCGAGATCGCTCTTTTCGTGCTAGTTAATGCGAGAAAAACCTTATCCGGTGTTTTCACCACTCCACAGTGCGTTTGATATGCAGAACCGGCGATATCTTGGTTTTCGTGGGGTTTCAAGCTGAGATATGCATTTTCTGCGATAATCTTGGTGGGTCTTTTGTCAGAAGTATGCAGAATCATCTAGATCGCTCTTTTCGAGCTATTTAATGCGAGAAACACGTTATCTGGTGTTTTCACCACTCCACAGTGCGTTTGATATGCAGAACCGGCGACATCTTTGATTTCGTCGGGGTTCAAGTTGAGATATGCATTTTCTACGATAATCTTGGTGAGACTTCTGTCAGAAGTATGCAGAAACATCGAGATCGCGCTTTTCGAGCTATTTAATGCGAGAAACTCGTTTCCTGGTGTTTTCACCACTCCACGGTACGTTTGATGTGCAGAACCGGAGATAACTCGGTTTTCGTCGGGTTTCAAGCTGAGCTATGCATTTTCTACGATAATCTTGGTGAGACTTCTGTCAGAAGTATGCAGGATCTTCGAGATCGCTCTTTTCGAGCTATTTAATGCGAGAAACACGTTCTCTGGTTGTTTTCACCACTCCACAGTGCGTTTGATATGCGGAACTGGCGACATCTTTGATTTCGTCGGTGTTCAAGTTGAGATATGCATTTTCTACGATAATCTTGGTGGGTCTTTTGTCAGAAGTATGCAGAATCATCTAGATCGCTCTTTTCGAGCTATTTAATGCGAGAAACACGTTATCTGGTGTTTTCACCACTCCACAGTGCGTTTGATATGCAGAATCGGCGACATCTTTGATTTCGTCGGAGTTCAAGTTGAGATATGCATTTTCTACGATAATCTTGGTGAGACTTCTGTCAGAAGTATGCAGAGTCATCGTGATCGGCTTTTTCGAGCTATTTAACGCGAGAAACACGTTCTCTGGTTGTTTTCACCACTCCACAGTGCGTTTGATATGCAGAACCGGAGATAACTCGGTTTTCGTCGGGTTTCAAGCTGAGATATGCATTTTCTACGATAATCTTGGTGAGACTTCTGTCAGAAGTATGCAGAATCTTCGAGAACGCTCTTTTCGAGCTACTTAATGCGCGAAACACGTTTTCTGGTGTTTTCACCACTCCACAGTACGTTTGACATGCAGAACCGGAGATATCTTGGTTTCGGTCGGGTTTCAAGCTGAGATATGCATTTTCTACGATAATCCTGGTGAGACTTCTGTCAGAAGTATGCAGAATCTTCGAGAACGCTCTTTTCGAGCTACTTAATGCGCGAAACACGTTTTCTGGTGTTTTCACCACTCCACGGTACGTTTGCTGTGCAGAACCGGAGATAACTCGGTTTTCGTCGGGTTTCAAGCTGAGATATGCATTTTCTACGATAATCTTGGTGAGACTTCTGTCAGAAGTATGCAGGATCTTCGAGAACGCTCTTTTCGAGCTACTTAATGCGCGAAACACGTTTTCTGGTGTTTTCACCACTCCACGGTACGTTTGATGTGCAGAACCGGCGATATCTTGGTTTTCGTGGGGTTTCAAGCTGAGATATGCATTTTCTGCGATAATCTTGGTGAGACTTCTGTTACAAGTATGCAGAATCATAAAGATCGTACTTTTCGGGCTATTTAATGCGAGAAACACGTTATCTGGTGTTTTCACCACTCCACAGTTGGTTTGATATGCAGAACCGGCGATATTTTGGTTTTCGTCGGGTTTCAAGCTGAGATATGCATTTTCTACGATAATCTAGGTGAAACATCTGTCCGAAGTATGCTGAATCATCTAGATCGCACTTTTCGAGCTATTTAATGCGAGAAACACGTTATCTGGTGTTTTCACCACTCCACAGTTGGTTTGATATGCAGAACCGGCGATATTTTGGTTTTCGTCGGGTTTCAAGCTGAAATATGCATTTTCTACGATAATCTTGGTGAAACATCTGTCCGAAGTATGCAGAAACATCGAGAGCGCTCTTTTCGAGCTATCTAATGCGAGAAACTCGTTTTCTGGTGTTTTCACCACTCCACAGTACGTTTGACATGCAGAACTGGAGATATCTCGGTTTCGGTAGGGTTTCAAGCTGAGATATGCATTTCCTGCGATAATCTTGGTGAGACTTCTGTCCGAAGTATGCTGAATCATCGAGATCGCTCTTCTCGAGCTATTTAATGCGAGAAACACGTTCTCTGGTTGTTTTCACCACTCCACAGTGCGTTTGATATGCAGAACAGGCGATATCTTGGTTTTCGTGGTGTTTCCAGCTGAGATATGCATTTTCTACGATAATCCTGGTGAGACTTCTGTCAATAGTATGCTGAAACATCGAGATCGCTCTTTTCGTGCTAGTTAATGCGAGAAAAACCTTATCCGGTGTTTTCACCACTCCACAGTGCGTTTGATATGCAGAACCGGCGATATCTTGGTTTTCGTGGGGTTTCAAGCTGAGATATGCATTTTCTGCGATAATCTTGGTGGGTCTTTTGTCAGAAGTATGCAGAATCATCTAGATCGCTCTTTTCGAGCTATTTAATGCGAGAAACACGTTATCTGGTGTTTTCACCACTCCACAGTGCGTTTGATATGCAGAACCGGCGACATCTTTGATTTCGTCGGGGTTCAAGTTGAGATATGCATTTTCTACGATAATCTTGGTGAGACTTCTGTCAGAAGTATGCAGAAACATCGAGATCGCGCTTTTCGAGCTATTTAATGCGAGAAACTCGTTTCCTGGTGTTTTCACCACTCCACGGTACGTTTGATGTGCAGAACCGGAGATAACTCGGTTTTCGTCGGGTTTCAAGCTGAGCTATGCATTTTCTACGATAATCTTGGTGAGACTTCTGTCAGAAGTATGCAGGATCTTCGAGATCGCTCTTTTCGAGCTATTTAATGCGAGAAACACGTTCTCTGGTTGTTTTCACCACTCCACAGTGCGTTTGATATGCGGAACTGGCGACATCTTTGATTTCGTCGGTGTTCAAGTTGAGATATGCATTTTCTACGATAATCTTGGTGGGTCTTTTGTCAGAAGTATGCAGAATCATCTAGATCGCTCTTTTCGAGCTATTTAATGCGAGAAACACGTTATCTGGTGTTTTCACCACTCCACAGTGCGTTTGATATGCAGAATCGGCGACATCTTTGATTTCGTCGGAGTTCAAGTTGAGATATGCATTTTCTACGATAATCTTGGTGAGACTTCTGTCAGAAGTATGCAGAATCATCGTGATCGGCATTTTCGAGCTATTTACCGCGAGAAACACGTTCTC
This sequence comes from Anthophora plumipes, assembly GCA_951804975.1. Taxonomy (NCBI): domain Eukaryota; kingdom Metazoa; phylum Arthropoda; class Insecta; order Hymenoptera; family Apidae; genus Anthophora; species Anthophora plumipes. Next base: position 7,239,041 of record CATORF010000206.1, on the reverse strand, counting down.
TGGTTGTTTTCACCACTCCACAGTGCGTTTGATATGCAGAACCGGAGATAACTCGGTTTTCGTCGGGTTTCAAGCTGAGATATGCATTTTCTACGATAATCTTGGTGAGACTTCTGTCAGAAGTATGCAGAATCTTCGAGAACGCTCTTTTCGAGCTACTTAATGCGCGAAACACGTTTTCTGGTGTTTTCACCACTCCACAGTACGTTTGACATGCAGAACCGGAGATATCTTGGTTTCGGTCGGGTTTCAAGCTGAGATATGCATTTTCTACGATAATCCTGGTGAGACTTCTGTCAGAAGTATGCAGAATCTTCGAGAACGCTCTTTTCGAGCTACTTAATGCGCGAAACACGTTTTCTGGTGTTTTCACCACTCCACGGTACGTTTGATGTGCAGAACCGGAGATAACTCGGTTTTCGTCGGGTTTCACGCTGAGATATGCATTTTCCGCGATAATATTGTTGAGACTTCAGTCAGAAGTATGCAGCATCATCTTGGTCGCTCTTTTCGAGTTACTTAATGCACGAAACACGTTTTCTGGTGTTTTCACCACTCCACAGTTGGTTTGATATGCAGAACCGGCGATATTTTGGTTTTCGTCGGGTTTCAAGCTGAGATATGCATTTTCTACGATAATCTTGGTGAAACATCTGTCCGAAGTATGCTGAATCATCGAGATCGCTCTTTTCGAGCTATTTAACGCGAGAAACACGTTCTCTGGTTGTTTTCACCACTCCACAGTGCGTTTGACATGCAGAACGGGAGATATCTCGGTTTCGGTAGGGTTTCAAGCTGAGATATGCATTTCCTGCGATAATCTTGGTGAGACTTCTGTCCGAAGTATGCTGAATCATCGAGATCGCTCTTCTCGAGCTATTTAATGCGAGAAACACGTTCTCTGGTTGTTCTCACCACTCCACAGTGCGTTTGATATGCAGAACAGGCGATATCTTTATTTTCGTGGTGTTTCCAGCTGAGATATGCATTTTCTACGATAATCCTGGTGAGACCTCTGTCAATGGTATGCTGAAACATCGAGATCGCTCTTTTCGTGCTAGTTAATGCGAGAAAAACCTTATCCGGTGTTTTCACCACTCCACAGTGCGTTTGATATGCAGAACCGGCGATATCTTGGTTTTCGTGGGGTTTCAAGCTGAGATATGCATTTTCTACGATAATCCTGGTGAAACTTCTGTCAGAAGTATGCAGAATCTTCGAGAACGCTCTTTTCGAGCTACTTAATGCGCGAAACACGTTTTCTGGTGTTTTCACCACTCCACGGTACGTTTGATGTGCAGAACCGGAGATAACTCGGTTTTCGTCGGGTTTCACGCTGAGATACGCATTTTCCGCGATAATATTGTTGAGACTTCAGTCAGAAGTATGCAGCATCATCTTGATCGCTCTTTTCGAGTTACTTAATGCACGAAACACGTTTTCTGGTGTTTTCACCACTCCAAAGTTGGTTTGATATGCAGAACCGGCGATATTTTGGTTTTCGTCGGGTTTCAAGCTGAGATATGCATTTTCTACGATAATCTTGGTGAAACATCTGTCCGAAGTATGCTGAATCATCGAGATCGCTCTTTTCGAGCTATTTAACGCGAGAAACACGTTCTCTGGTTGTTTTCACCACTCCACAGTGCGTTTGACATGCAGAACGGGAGATATCTCGGTTTCGGTAGGGTTTCAAGCTGAGATATGCATTTCCTGCGATAATCTTGGTGAGACTTCTGTCCGAAGTATGCTGAATCATCGAGATCGCTCTTCTCGAGCTATTTAATGCGAGAAACACGTTCTCTGGTTGTTCTCACCACTCCACAGTGCGTTTGATATGCAGAACAGGCGATATCTTTATTTTCGTGGTGTTTCCAGCTGAGATATGCATTTTCTACGATAATCCTGGTGAGACCTCTGTCAATGGGATGCTGAAACATCGAGATCGCTCTTTTCGTGCTAGTTAATGCGAGAAAAACCTTATCCGGTGTTTTCACCACTCCACAGTGCGTTTGATATGCAGAACCGGCGATATCTTGGTTTTCGTGGGGTTTCAAGCTGAGATATGCATTTTCTACGATAATCCTGGTGAAACTTCTGTCAGAAGTATGCAGAATCTTCGAGAACGCTCTTTTCGAGCTACTTAATGCGCGAAACACGTTTTCTGGTGTTTTCACCACTCCACGGTACGTTTGATGTGCAGAACCGGAGATAACTCGGTTTTCGTCGGGTTTCACGCTGAGATACGCATTTTCCGCGATAATATTGTTGAGACTTCAGTCAGAAGTATGCAGCATCATCTTGATCGCTCTTTTCGAGTTACTTAATGCACGAAACACGTTTTCTGGTGTTTTCACCACTCCACAGTGCGTTTGACATGCAGAACCGGAGATATCTTGGTTTCGGTCGGGTTTCAAGCTGAGATATGCTTTTTCTTCGATAATCCTGGTGAGCCTTCTGTCAGAAGTATGCAGAATCTTCGAGAACGCTCTTTTCGAGCTACTTAATGCGCGAAACACGTTTTCTGGTGTTTTCACCACTCCACGGTACGTTTGATGTGCAGAACCGGAGATAACTCGGTTTTCGTCGGGTTTCACGCTGAGATATGCATTTTCCGCGATAATATTGTTGAGACTTCAGTCAGAAGTATGCAGCATCATCTTGATCGCTCTTTTCGAGTTACTTAATGCACGAAACACGTTTTCTGGTGTTTTCACCACTCCGCAGTACGTTTGACATGCAGAACCGGAGATATCTTGGTTTCGGTCGGGTTTCAAGCTGAGATATGCTTTTTCTTCGATAATCCTGGTGAGACTTCTGTCAGAAGTATGCAGAATCTTCGAAAACGCTCTTTTCGAGCTACTTAATGCGCGAAACAGGTTTTCTGGTGTTTTCACCACTCCACGGTACGTTTGATGTGCAGAACCGGAGATAACTCGGTTTTCGTCGGGTTTCACGCTGAGATATGCATTTTCCGCGGTAATATTGTTGAGACTTCAGTCAGAAGTATGCAGAATCATCTAGATCGCCCTTTTCGCGCTACTTAATGCACGAAACACGTTTTCTGGTGTTTTCACCACTCCACAGTACGTTTGACATGCAGAACCGGAGATATCTTGGTTTCGGTCGGGTTTCAAGCTGAGATATGCATTTTCTACGATAATCCTGGTGAGACTTCTGTCAGAAGTATGCAGAACCTTCGAGAACGCTCTTTTCGAGCTACTTAATGCGCGAAATACGTTTTCTGGTGTTTTCACCTCTCCACGGTACGTTTGCTGTGCAGAACCGGAGATAACTCGGTTTTCGTCGGGTTTCAAGCTGAGATATGCATTTTCTACGATAATCTTGGTGAGACTTCTGTCAGAAGTATGCAGGATCTTCGAGAACGCTCTTTTCGAGCTACTTAATGCGCGAAACACGTTTTCTGGTGTTTTCACCACTCCACGGTACGTTTGATGTGCAGAACCGGCGATATCTTGGTTTTCGTGGGGTTTCAAGCTGAGATATGCATTTTCTGCGATAATCTTGGTGAGACTTCTGTTACAAGTATGCAGAATCATAAAGATCGTACTTTTCGGGCTATTTAATGCGAGAAACACGTTATCTGGTGTTTTCACCACTCCACAGTTGGTTTGATATGCAGAACCGGCGATATTTTGGTTTTCGTCGGGTTTCAAGCTGAGATATGCATTTTCTACGATAATCTTGGTGAAACATCTGTCCGAAGTATGCTGAATCATCTAGATCGCACTTTTCGAGCTATTTAATGCGAGAAACACGTTATCTGGTGTTTTCACCACTCCACAGTTGGTTTGATATGCAGAACCGGCGATATTTTGGTTTTCGTCGGGTTTCAAGCTGAAATATGCATTTTCTACGATAATCTTGGTGAAACATCTGTCCGAAGTATGCAGAAACATCGAGAGCGCTCTTTTCGAGCTATCTAATGCGAGAAACTCGTTTTCTGGTGTTTTCACCACTCCACAGTACGTTTGACATGCAGAACGGGAGATATCTCGGTTTCGGTAGGGTTTCAAGCTGAGATATGCATTTCCTGCGATAATCTTGGTGAGACTTCTGTCCGAAGTATGCTGAATCATCGAGATCGCTCTTCTCGAGCTATTTAATGCGAGAAACACGTTCTCTGGTTGTTTTCACCACTCCACAGTGCGTTTGATATGCAGAACAGGCGATATCTTGGTTTTCGTGGTGTTTCCAGCTGAGATATGCATTTTCTACGATAATCCTGGTGAGACTTCTGTCAATAGTATGCTGAAACATCGAGATCGCTCTTTTCGTGCTAGTTAATGCGAGAAAAACCTTATCCGGTGTTTTCACCACTCCACAGTGCGTTTGATATGCAGAACCGGCGATATCTTGGTTTTCGTGGGGTTTCAAGCTGAGATATGCATTTTCTGCGATAATCTTGGTGTGACTTCTGTCCGAAGTATGCTGAATCATCGAGATCGCTCGTTTCGAGCTACTTAATGCGAGAAACACGTTATCTGGTGTTTTCACCACTCCACAGTGCGTTTGACATGCAGAACCGGAGATATCTTGGTTTCGGTCGGGTTTCAAGCTGAGATATGCATTTTCTACGATAATCCTGGTGAGACTTCTGTCAGAAGTATGCAGAATCTTCGAGAACGCTCTTTTCGAGCTACTTAATGCGCGAAATACGTTTTCTGGTGTTTTCACCACTCCACGGTACGTTTGCTGTGCAGAACCGGAGATAACTCGGTTTTCGTCGGGTTTCAAGCTGAGATATGCATTTTCTACGATAATCTTGGTGAGACTTCTGTCAGAAGTATGCAGGATCTTCGAGAACGCTCTTTTCGAGCTACTTAATGCGCGAAACACGTTTTCTGGTGTTTTCACCACTCCACGGTACGTTTGATGTGCAGAACCGGCGATATCTTGGTTTTCGTGGGGTTTCAAGCTGAGATATGCATTTTCTGCGATAATCTTGGTGAGACTTCTGTTACAAGTATGCAGAATCATAAAGATCGCACTTTTCGTGCTATTTAATGCGAGAAACACGTTATCTGGTGTTTTCACCACTCCACAGTTGGTTTGATATGCAGAACCGGCGATATTTTGGTTTTCGTCGGGTTTCAAGCTGAGATATGCATTTTCTACGATAATCTTGGTGAAACATCTGTCCGAAGTATGCTGAATCATCGAGATCGCTCTTTTCGAGCTATTTAACGCGAGAAACACGTTCTCTGGTTGTTTTCACCACTCCACAGTGCGTTTGATATGCAGAACCAGCAACATCTTGATTTTCGTGAGGTTTCGAGCTGAGATATGCATTTTCTGCGATAATACTGGTGAGACTTCAGTCAGAAGTATGCAGAATCATCTAGATCGCACTTTGCTAGCTATTTAATGCGAGAAACACGTTATCTGGTGTTTTCACCACTCCACAGTTGGTTTGATATGCAGAACCGGCGATATTTTGGTTTTCGTCGGGTTTCAAGCTGAAATATGCATTTTCTACGATAATCTTGGTGAAACATCTGTCCGAAGTATGCAGAAACATCGAGAGCGCTCTTTTCGAGCTATCTAATGCGAGAAACTCGTTTTCTGGTGTTTTCACCACTCCACAGTACGTTTGACATGCAGAACGGGAGATATCTCGGTTTCGGTAGGGTTTCAAGCTGAGATATGCATTTCCTGCGATAATCTTGGTGAGTCTTCTGTCCGAAGTATGCTGAATCATCGAGATCGCTCTTCTCGAGCTATTTAATGCGAGAAACACGTTCTCTGGTTGTTCTCACCACTCCACAGTGCGTTTGATATGCAGAACAGGCGATATCTTGATTTTCGTGGTGTTTCCAGCTGAGATATGCATTTTCTACGATAATCCTGGTGAGACTTCTGTCAATGGTATGCTGAAACATCGAGATCGCTCTTTTCGTGCTAGTTAATGCGAGAAAAACCTTATCCGGTGTTTTCACCACTCCACAGTGCGTTTGATATGCAGAACCGGCGATATCTTGGTTTTCGTGGGGTTTCAAGCTGAGATATGCATTTTCTACGATAATCCTGGTGAAACTTCTGTCAGAAGTATGCAGAATCTTCGAGAACGCTCTTTTCGAGCTACTTAATGCGCGAAACACGTTTTCTGGTGTTTTCACCACTCCACGGTACGTTTGATGTGCAGAACCGGAGATAACTCGGTTTTCGTCGGGTTTCACGCTGAGATATGCATTTTCCGCGATAATATTTTTGAGACTTCAGTCAGAAGTATGCAGCATCATCTTGATCGCTCTTTTCGAGTAACTTAATGCACGAAACACGTTTTCTGGTGTTTTCACCACTCCACAGTACGTTTGACATGCAGAACCGGAGATATCTTGGTTTCGGTCGGGTTTCAAGCTGAGATATGCTTTTTCTTCGATAATCCTGGTGAGACTTCTGTCAGAAGTATGCAGAATCTTCGAGAACGCTCTTTTCGAGCTACTTAATGCGCGAAACACGTTTTCTGGTGTTTTCACCACTCCACGGTACGTTTGATGTGCAGAACCGGAGATAACTCGGTTTTCGTCGGGTTTCACGCTGAGATATGCATTTTCCGCGATAATATTGTTGAGACTTCAGTCAGAAGTATGCAGCATCATCTTGATCGCTCTTTTCGAGTTACTTAATGCACGAAACACGTTTTCTGGTGTTTTCACCACTCCACAGTACGTTTGACATGCAGAACCGGAGATATCTTGGTTTCGGTCGGGTTTCAAGCTGAGATATGCTTTTTCTTCGATAATCCTGGTGAGACTTCTGTCAGAAGTATCCAGAATCTTCGAAAACGCTCTTTTCGAGCTACTTAATGCGCGAAATACGTTTTCTGGTGTTTTCACCACTCCACAGTACGTTTGACATGCAGAACCGGAGATATCTTGGTTTCGGTCGGGTTTCAAGCTGAGATATGCATTTTCTACGATAATCTTGGTGAGACTTCTGTCAGAAGTATGCAGGATCTTCGAGATCGCTCTTTTCGAGCTATTTAATGCGAGAAACACGTTCTCTGGTTGTTTTCACCACTCCACAGTGCGTTTGATATGCGGAACTGGCGACATCTTTGATTTCGTCGGTGTTCAAGTTGAGATATGCATTTTCTACGATAATCTTGGTGGGTCTTTTGTCAGAAGTATGCAGAATCATCTAGATCGCTCTTTTCGAGCTATTTAATGCGAGAAACACGTTATCTGGTGTTTTCACCACTCCACAGTGCGTTTGATATGCAGAATCGGCGACATCTCTGATTTCGTCGCAGTTCAAGTTGAGATATGCATTTTCTACGATAATCTTGGTGAGACTTCTGTCAGAAGTATGCAGAATCATCGTGATCGGCTTTTTCGAGCTATTTAACGCGAGAAACACGTTCTCTGGTTGTTTTCACCACTCCACAGTGCGTTTGATATGCAGAACCGGAGATAACTCGGTTTTCGTCGGGTTTCAAGCTGAGATATGCATTTTCTACGATAATCTTGGTGAGACTTCTGTCAGAAGTATGCACGATTTTCGAGATCGCTCTTTTCGAGCTATTTAAAACGAGAAACACGTTATCTGGTGTTTTCACCACTCCACGGTACGTTTGACATGCAGAACCGGAGATATCTTGGTTTCGGTCGGGTTTCAAGCTGAGATATGCTTTTTCTTCGATAATCAAGGTGAGACTTCTGTCGGAAGTATGCAGAATCTTCGAGAACGCTCTTTTCGAGCTACTTAATGCGCGAAACACGTTTTCTGGTGTTTTCACCACTCCACGGTACGTTTGATGTGCAGAACCGGAGATAACTCGGTTTTCGTCGGGTTTCACGCTGAGATATGCATTTTCCGCGATAATATTGTTGAGACTTCAGTCAGAAGTATGCAGCATCATCTTGATCGCTCTTTTCGAGTTACTTAATGCACGAAACACGTTTTCTGGTGTTTTCACCACTCCACAGTACGTTTGACATGCAGAACCGGAGATATCTTGGTTTCGGTCGGGTTTCAAGCTGAGATATGCTTTTTCTTCGATAATCCTGGTGAGACTTCTGTCAGAAGTATGCAGAATCTTCGAGAACGCTCTTTTCGAGCTACTTAATGCACGAAACACGTTTTCTGGTGTTTTCACCACTCCACAGTACGTTTCACATGCAGAACCGGAGATATCTTGGTTTCGGGCGGGTTTCAAGCTGAGATATGCATTTTCTACGATAATCCTGGTGAGACTTCTGTCAGAAGTATGCAGAATCTTCGAGAACGCTCTTTTCGAGCTACTTAATGCGCGAAACACGTTTTCTGGTGTTTTCACCACTCCACGGTACGTTTGATGTGCAGAACCGGAGATAACTCGGTTTTCGTCGGGTTTCACGCTGAGATATGCATTTTCCGGGATAATATTGTTGAGACTTCAGTCAGAAGTATGCAGCATCATCTTGATCGCTCTTTTCGAGTTACTTAATGCACGAAACACGTTTTCTGGTGTTTTCACCACTCCACAGTACGTTTGACATGCAGAACCGGAGATATCTTGGTTTCGGTCGGGTTTCAAGCTGAGATATGCTTTTTCTTCGATAATCCTGGTGAGACTTCTGTCAGAAGTATGCAGAATCTTCGAAAACGCTCTTTTCGAGCTACTTAATGCGCGAAATACGTTTTCTGGTGTTTTCACCACTCCACGGTACGTTTGCTGTGCAGAACCGGAGATAACTCGGTTTTCGTCGGGTTCCAAGCTGAGATATGCATTTTCTACGATAATCTTGGTGAGACTTCTGTCAGAAGTATGCAGAAACATCGAGATCGCGCTTTTCGAGCTATTTAATGCGAGAAACTCGTTTCCTGGTGTTTGCACCACTCCACGGTACGTTTGATGTGCAGAACCGGAGATAACTCGGTTATCGTCGGGTTTCAAGCTGAGCTATGCATTTTCTACGATAATCTTGGTGAGACTTCTGTCAGAAGTATGCAGGATCTTCGAGATCGCTCTTTTCGAGCTATTTAATGCGAGAAACACGTTCTCTGGTTGTTTTCACCACTCCACAGTGCGTTTGATATGCGGAACTGGCGACATCTTTGATTTCGTCGGTGTTCAAGTTGAGATATGCATTTTCTACGATAATCTTGGTGGGTCTTTTGTCAGAAGTATGCAGAATCATCTAGATCGCTCTTTTCGAGCTATTTAATGCGAGAAACACGTTATCTGGTGTTTTCACCACTCCACAGTGCGTTTGATATGCAGAATCGGCGACATCTTTGATTTCGTCGGAGTTCAAGTTGAGATATGCATTTTCTACGATAATCTTGGTGAGACTTCTGTCAGAAGTATGCAGAATCATCGTGATCGGCTTTTTCGAGCTATTTAACGCGAGAAACACGTTCTCTGGTTGTTTTCACCACTCCACAGTGCGTTTGATATGCAGAACCGGAGATAACTCGGTTTTCGTCGGGTTTCAAGCTGAGATATGCATTTTCTACGATAATCTTGGTGAGACTTCTGTCAGAAGTATGCACGATCTTCGAGATCGCTCTTTTCGAGCTATTTAAAACGAGAAACACGTTATCTGGTGTTTTCACCACTCCACGGTACGTTTGATGTGCAGAACCGGAGATAACTCGGTTTTCGTCGGGTTTCAAGCTGAGATATGCATTTTCTACGATAATCTTGGTGAGACTTCTGTCAGAAGTATGCACGATCTTCGAGATCGCTCTTTTCGAGCTATTTAAAACGAGAAACACGTTATCTGGTGTTTTCACCACTCCACAGTGCGTTTGATATGCAGACCCGGCGACATCTTTGATTTCGTCGGGGTTCAAGCAGAGATATGCATTTTCTGCGATAATCTTGGTGAGACTTCTGTTAGAAGTATGCAGAATCATCGAGATCGCGCTTTTCGAGCTATTTAATGCGAGAAACTCGTTTCCTGGTGTTTTCACCACTCCACATTGCGTTTGATATGCAGACCCGGCGACATCTTTGATATCGTCGGGGTTCAAGCTGAGCTATGCATTTTCTACGATAATCTTGGTGAGACTTCTGTCAGAAGTATGCAGGATCTTCGAGATCGCTCTTTTCGAGCTATTTAATGCGAGAAACACGTTCTCTGGTTGTTTTCACCACTCCACAGTGCGTTTGATATGCGGAACTGGCGACATCTTTGATTTCGTCGGTGTTCAAGTTGAGATATGCATTTTCTACGATAATCTTGGTGGGTCTTTTGTCAGAAGTATGCAGAATCATCTAGATCGCTCTTTTCGAGCTATTTAATGCGAGAAACACGTTATCTGGTGTTTTCACCACTCCACAGTGCGTTTGATATGCAGATCCGGAGATAACTCGGTTTTCGTCGGGTTTCAAGCTGAGATATGCATTTTCTACGATAATCTTGGTGAGACTTCTGTCAGAAGTATGCACGATCTTCGAGATCGCTCTTTTCGAGCTATTTAAAACGAGAAACACGTTATCTGGAGTTTTCACCACTCCACGGTACGTTTGATGTGCAGAACCGGAGATAACTCGGTTTTCGTCGGGTTTCAAGCTGAGATATGCATTTTCTACGATAATCCTGGTGAGACTTCTGTCCGAAGTATGCAGAATCATCGAGATGGCTCTTTTCGAGCTATTTAATGCGAGAAACACGATCTCTGGTTGTTTTCACCACTCCACAGTGCGTTTGATATGCAGAACCTGTGATATCATGATTTTCGTGGTGTTTCCAGCTGGGATATGCATTTTCTACGATAATCTTGGTGAGACTTCTGTCAGAAGTATGCACGATCTTCGAGATCGCTCTTTTCGAGCTATTTAAAACGAGAAACACGTTATCTGGAGTTTTCACCACTCCACGGTACGTTTGATGTGCAGAACCGGAGATAACTCGGTTTTCGTCGGGTTTCAAGCTGAGATATGCATTTTCTACGATAATCCTGGTGAGACTTCTGTACGAAGTATGCAGAATCATCGAGATGGCTCTTTTCGAGCTATTTAATGCGAGAAACACGATCTCTGGTTGTTTTCACCACTCCACAGTGCGTTTGATATGCAGAACCTGTGATATCTTGGTTTTCGTGCTATTTCAAGCTGAGATATGCATTTCCTGCGATAATCTTGGTGAGACTTCTGTCCGAAGTATGCTGAATCATCGAGATCGCTCTTTTCTAGCTAGTTAGTGCGAGAAACACGTTATCTGGTGTTTTCACCACTTCACAGTGGGTTTGATATGCAGAACAGTAGATATCTTGGTTTTCGTGGGGTTTCAAGCTGAGATATGCATTTTCTGCGATAATCTTGTTGAGACTTCTGTCCGAAGTATGCAGAATCATCGAGATGGCTCTTTTCGAGCTATTTAATGCGAGAAACACGATCTCTGGTTGTTTTCACCACTCCACAGTGCGTTTGATATGCAGAACCTGTGATATCATGATTTTCGTGGTGTGTCCAGCTGGGATATGCATTTTCTGCGATAGTATTGGTGAGACTTCAGTCAGAAGTATGCAGAATCATCTAGATCGCTCTTTTCGAGCAACTTAATCCACGAAACTCGTTTTCTGGTGTTTTCACCACTCCACAGTACGTTTGACATGCAGAACCGGAGATATCTTGGTTTCGGTCGGGTTTCAAGCTGAGATATGCATTTTCTACGATAATCCTGGTGAGACTTCTGTCAGAAGTATGCAGAATCTTCGAGAACGCTCTTTTCGAGCTACTTAATGCGCGAAACACGTTTTCTGGTGTTTTCACCACTGCACAGTGCGTTTGATATGCAGTACCAGCGATATCTTGGTTTTCGTGGGGTTTCAAGCTGAGATATGCATTTTTTACGATAATCTTGTTGAGACTTCTGTCCGAAGTATGCAGAACCATCGAGATCGCTCTATTCGAGCTATTTAATGCGACAAACAGGTTATCTGGTGTTTTGAGCACTCCACAGTGCGTTTGATATGCAGAACCAGCGATATCTTGGTTTTCGTGGGGTTTCAATCTGAGATATGCATTTTTTACGATAATCTTGATGAGACTTCTGTCCGAAGTATGATTAATCATCGAGATCGCTCGATTCGAGCTATTTAATGCGAGAAACACGTTTTCTGGGGTTTTCACCACTCCACAGTTCGTTGGATATGCAGAACAGTAGATATCTTGGTTTTCGTGGGGTTTCAAGCAGAGATATACATTTTCTGCGATAATCTTGTTGAGGCTTCCGTCCGAAGTATGCAGAACCATCGAGATTGCTCGTTTCGAGCTATTTAATGCGAGAAACACGTTATCTGGTGTTTTCACCCCTCCACAGTGCGTTGGATATGCAGAACCGGAGATATTTTGGTTTTCGTCGGGTTTCAAGCTGAGATATGCATTTTCTACGATAAGCTTGGTGAGACATCTGTCCGAAGTATGCAGAAACATTGAGAGCGCTCTTTTCGAGCCATTTAATGCGAGAAACACGTTTTCTGGGGGTTTCACCACTCCACAGTTCTTTGGATATGCAGGACAGGAGATATCTTGGTTTTCGTGGGGTTTCAATCTGAGATATGCATTTTTTACGATAATCTTGATGAGACTTCTGTCCGAAGTATGCTGAATCATGGAGATCGCTCTTTTCGTGCTAGTTAGTGCGAGAAACACGTTATCTGGTGTTTTCACCACTCCACAGTGCGTTTGATATGCAGATCCGGAGATAACTCGGTTTTCGTCGGGTTTCAAGCTGAGATATGCATTTTCTGCGATAATCTTGGTGAGACTTCTGTCCGAAGTATGAAGAGTCATCGAGATCGTACTTTTCGAGCTATTTAATGCGAGAAACACGTTTTCTGGTGTTTTCACCACTCCACAGTGCGTTTGATATGCAGAACCGGCGATATCTTGGTTTTTGGGAGGTTTCAAGCTGAGATATGCATTGTTTAGGATAATCTTGGTGAGACTTCTGTCCGAAGTATGCTTAATAATCGAGATCGCTCTATTCGAGCTATTTAATGCGAGAAACACGTTATCTGGTGTTTTCAGCACTCCACAGTGCGTTTGATATGCAGAACCAGCGATATCCAGGTTTTCGTGGGGATTCAAGCTGAGATATGCAATTTCTGCGATAATCTTGGTGAGACTTCTGTCCGAAGTATGCAGAATCATCGCGATCGCTCGTTACGAGCTATTTAATGCGAGAAACACGTTATCTGGTGTTTTCACCACTCCACAGTGCGTTGGATATGCAGAACAGGAGATATCTTGGTTTTCGTGGGGTTTCCAGCAGAGATATGCATTTTCTGCGATAATCATGGTGGGACTTCTGTTAGAAGTGTGCAGAATCATCGACATCGCACATTTCGATCTATTTAATGCGAGAAACACGTTGTCTGGTGTTTTCACCACTCCACAGTTGGTTTGATATGCAGAACCGGCGATGTTCGGTTTTCGTCGGGTTTCAAGCTGAGATATGCATTTTCTGCGATAATCTTGGTGAGACTTCTATCCGAAGTATGCAGAGTCATCGAGATCGTATTTTTCGAGCTATTTAATGCGAGAAACACGTTTTCTGGTGTTTTCACCACTCCACAGTTCGTTTGATATGCAGAACCGGAGATATCTTGGTTTTCGTGGGGTTTCAAGCTGAGATATGCATTTTCTGCGATATGCTTGGTGAGACTTCTGTCCGAAGTATGCAGAATCATCGAGATCGCTCTTTTCGAGCTATTTAATGCGAGAAACAAGTTATCTGGTGTTTTCACCACTCCACAGTGCGTTCGATATGCAGAACCAGCGATATCTTGGTTTTCGTGGGGTTTCAAGCTCAGATATGCATTTTCTGCGATAATCTTGGTGAGACCTCTGTCCGAAGTATGAAGAGTCATCGAGATCGTACTTTTCGAGCTATTTAATGCGAGAAACACGTTTTCTGGGGTTTTCACCACTCCACAGTTCGTTGGATATGCAGAACAGGAGATATCTTGGTTTTCGTGGGGTTTCTAGCAGAGATATGCATTTTCTGCGTTAATCATGGTGAGACTTCTGTTAGAAGTATGCAGAATCATCGAGATCGCTGTTTTCGACATGTTTAATGCGAGCAAACACGTTATCTGGTGTTTTCACCACGCCACAGTGCGTTTGATATGCAGAACCGGCAATGTTTGGTTTTCGTCGGGTTTCAAGCTGAGATATGCATTTTCTGCGATAATCATGGTGAGACATCTGTCCGAAGTATGCAGAATCACCGAGATCGCACTTTTCCAGCTATTTAATGCGAGAAACCTGTTATCTGGCGTTTTCACCACTCCACAGTGCGTTTGATATGCAGAACCAGCGATATCTTGGTTTTTGTGGGGTTTCAAGCTGAGATATGCATTTTTTACGATAATCATGGTGAGACTTCTGTCCGAAGTATGCAGATTCATCGAGATCGCACATTTCGAGCTGTTTAATGCGAGAAACACGTTTTCTGGGGTTTTCACCACTCCACAGTTCGTTGGATATGCAGAACAGGAGATATCTTGGTTTTCGTGGGGTTTCTAGCAGTGATATGCATTTTCTGCGATAATCATGGTGAGACTTCTGTTAGAAGTATGCAGAATCATCGAGATCGCACTTTTCGAGCTATTTAATGCGAGAAACACGTTATCTGGTGTTTTCACCACTCCACAGTGCGTATGATATGCAGAACCGGCGATGTGTTGGTTTTCGTGGGGTTTCAAGCTGAGATATGCATTATCTGCGATAATCTTGGTGAGACTTCTGTCCGAAGTGTGCAGAATGATCGAGATCGCTCGTTTCGAGCTATTTTATGCGAGAAACACGTTATCTGGTGTTTTCACCACTCCACAGTGCGTATGATATGCAGAACCGACGATATCTTGGTTTTCGTGGGGTTTCAAGCTCAGATATGCATTTTCTGCGATAATCTTGGTGAGACTTCTGTCCGAAGTATGAAGAGTCATCGAGATCGTACTTTTCGAGCTATTTAATGCGAGAAACACGTTTTCTGGTGTTTTCACCACTCCACAGTGCGTTTGATATGCAGAACCGGCGATATCTTGGTTTTTGGGAGGTTTCAAGCTGAGATATGCATTGTTTAGGATAATCTTGGTGAGACTTCTGTCCGAAGTATGCTTAATAATCGAGATCGCTCTATTCGAGCTATTTAATGCGAGAAACACGTTATCTGGTGTATTCAGCACTCCACAGTGCGTTTGATATGCAGAACCAGCGATATCCAGGTTTTCGTGGGGATTCAAGCTGAGATATGCAATTTCTGCGATAATCTTGGTGAGACTTCTGTCCGAAGTATGCAGAATCATCGCGATCGCTCGTTACGAGCTATTTAATGCGAGAAACACGTTATCTGGTGTTTTCACCACTCCACAGTGCGTTGGATATGCAGAACAGGAGATATCTTGGTTTTCGTGGGGTTTCCAGCAGAGATATGCATTTTCTGCGATAATCATGGTGGGACTTCTGTTAGAAGTATGCAGAATCATCGAGATCGCACATTTCGATCTATTTAATGCGAGAAACACGTTGTCTGGTGTTTTCACCACTCCACAGTTGGTTTGATATGCAGAACCGGCGATGTTCGGTTTTCGTCGGGTTTCAAGCTGAGATATGCATTTTCTGCGATATGCTTGGTGAGACTTCTGTCCGAAGTATGCAGAATCATCGAGATCGCTCTTTTCGAGCTATTTAATGCGAGAAACAAGTTATCTGGTGTTTTCACCACTCCACAGTGCGTTCGATATGCAGAACCAGCGATATCTTGGTTTTCGTGGGGTTTCAAGCTCAGATATGCATTTTCTGCGATAATCTTGGTGAGACCTCTGTCCGAAGTATGAAGAGTCATCGAGATCGTACTTTTCGAGCTATTTAATGCGAGAAACACGTTTTCTGGGGTTTTCACCACTCCACAGTTCGTTGGATATGCAGAACAGGAGATATCTTGGTTTTCGTGGGGTTTCTAGCAGAGATATGCATTTTCTGCGTTAATCATGGTGAGACTTCTGTTAGAAGTATGCAGAATCATCGAGATCGCTGTTTTCGACATGTTTAATGCGAGCAAACACGTTATCTGGTGTTTTCACCACGCCACAGTGCGTTTGATATGCAGAACCGGCAATGTTTGGTTTTCGTCGGGTTTCAAGCTGAGATATGCATTTTCTGCGATAATCATGGTGAGACATCTGTCCGAAGTATGCAGAATCACCGAGATCGCACTTTTCCAGCTATTTAATGCTAGAAACCTGTTTTCTGGTGTTTTCACCACTCCACAGTGCGTTTGATATGCAGAACCGGCGATATCTTGGTTTTTGGGGGGTTTCAAGCTGAGATATGCATTTTTTAGGATAATCTTGGTGAGACTTCTGTCCGAAGTATGCTTAATAATCGAGATCGCTCTATTCGAGCTATTTAATGCGAGAAACACGTTATCTGGTGTTTTCAGCACTCCACAGTGCGTTTGATATGCAGAACCAGCGATATCCAGGTTTTCGTGGGGATTCAAGCTGAGATATGCAATTTCTGCGATAATCTTGGTGAGACTTCTGTCCGAAGTATGCAGAATCATCGCGATCGCTCGTTACGAGCTATTTAATGCGAGAAACACGTTATCTGGTGTTTTCACCACTCCACAGTGCGTTGGATATGCAGAACAGGAGATATCTTGGTTTTCGTGGGGTTTCCAGCAGAGATATGCATTTTCTGCGATAATCATGGTGGGACTTCTGTTAGAAGTATGCAGAATCATCGAGATCGCACATTTCGATCTATTTAATGCGAGAAACACGTTGTCTGGTGTTTTCACCACTCCACAGTTGGTTTGATATGCAGAACCAGCGATATCCAGGTTTTCGTGGGGATTCAAGCTGAGATATGCAATTTCTGCGATAATCTTGGTGAGACTTCTGTCCGAAGTATGCAGAATCATCGAGATCGCTCTTTTCGAGCTATTTAATGCGAGAAACGAGTTATCTGGTGTTTTCACCACACCACAATGCGTTTGATATGCAGAACCAGCGATATCTTGGTTTTCGTGGGGTTTCAAGCTCAGATATGCATTTTCTGCGATAATCTTGGTGAGACTCCTGTCCGAAGTATGCAGAGTCATCTAGATCGTACTTTTCGAGCTATTTAATGCGAGAAACACGTTTTCTGGGGTTTTTACCACTCCACAGTTCGTTGGATAAGCAGAACAGGAGATATCTTGGTTTTCGTGGGGTTTCTAGCAGAGATATGCATTTTCTGCGAAAATCATGGAGAGACTTCTGTTAGAAGTATGCAGAATCATCGAGATCGCTCTTTTCGACATATTTAATGCGAGAAACACGTTATCTGGTGTTTTCACCACTCCACAGTGCGTATGATATGCAGATCCGGCGATATCTTGGTTTTCGTGGGGTTTCAAGCTGAGATATGCATTATCTGCGATAACCTTGGTGAGACTTCTGTCCGAAGTGTGCAGAATCATCGAGATCGCTCGTTTCGTGCTATTTTATGCGAGAAACACGTTATCTGGTGTTTTCACCACTCCACAGTGCGTATGATATGCAGAACCGACGATATCTTGGTTTTCGTGGGGTTTCAAGCTCAGATATGCATTTTCTGCGATAATCTTGGTGAGACTTCTGTCCGAAGTATGCAGAATCATCGCGATCGCTCGTTACGAGCTATTTAATGCGAGAAACACGTTATCTGGTGTTTTCACCACTCCACAGTGCGTTGGATATGCAGAACAGGAGATATCTTGGTTTTCGTGGGGTTTCCAGCAGAGATATGCATTTTCTGCGATAATCATGGTGAGACTTCTGTTAGAAGTATGCAGAATCATCGAGATCGCACTTTTCGAGCAATTTAATGCGAGAAACACGTTATCTGGTGTTTTCACCACTCCACAGTTGGTTTGATATGCAGAACCGGCGATGTTCGGTTTTCGTCGGGTTTCAAGCTGAGATATGCATTTTCTGCGATAATCTTGGTGAGACTTCTATCCGAAGTATGCAGAGTCATCGAGATCGTATTTTTCGAGCTATTTAATGCGAGAAACACGTTTTCTGGTGTTTTCACCACTCCACAGTTCGTTTGATATGCAGAACCGGAGATATCTTGGTTTTCGTGGGGTTTCAAGCTGAGATATGCATTTTCTGCGATAAGCTTGGTGAGACTTCTGTCCGATGTATGCAGAATCATCAAGATCACTCTTTTCGAGCTAGTTAATGCGAGAAAAACCTTATCTGGTGTTTTCACCACTCCACAGTGCGTTTGATATGCAGAACCGGCGATATCTTGGTTTTCGTGGGGTATCAAGCTGAGATATGCATTTTCTGCGATAATCTTGGTGAGACTTCTGTCCGAAATATGCTGAATCATCGAGAGCGCTCTTTTCGAGCTAGTTAGTGCGAGAAACACGTTATCTGGTGGTTTCACCACTTTACAGTGGGTTTGATATGCAGAACAGTAGATATCTTGGTTTTCGTGGGGTTTCAAGCTGAGATATGCATTTTCTGCGATAATCTTGTTGAGACTTCTGTCCGAAGTATGCAGAATCATCGAGATGGCTGTTTTCGAGCTATTTAATGCGAGAAACACGATCTCTGGTTGTTTTCACCACTCCACAGTGCGTTTGATATGCAGAACCTGTGATATCATGATTTTCGTGGTGTTTCCAGCTGGGATATGCATTTTCTGCGATAATATTGGTGAGACTTCAGTCAGAAGTATGCAGAATCATCTAGATCGCTCTTTTCGAGCTACTTAATGCACGAAACTCGTTTTCTGGTGTTTTCACCACTCCACAGTACGTTTGACATGCAGAACCGGAGATATCTTGGTTTCGGTCGGGTTTCAAGCTGAGATATGCATTTTCTACGATAATCCTGGTGAGACTTCTGTCAGAAGTATGCAGAATCATCGAGATTGCTCTATTCGAGCTATTTAATTCGACAAACAGGTTATCTGGTGTTTTCAGCACTCCACAGTGCGTTTGATATGCAGAACCAGCGATATCATGGTTTTCGTGGGGTTTCAATCTGAGATATGCATTTTTTACGATAATCTTGATGAGACTTCTGTCCGAAGTATGCTTAATCATCGAGATCGCTCGTTTCGAGCTATTTAATGCGAGAAACACGTTTTCTGGGGTTTTCACCACTCCACAGTTCGTTGGATATGCAGAACAGTAGATATCTTCGTTTTCGTGGGGTTTCAAGCTGAGATATGCATTTACTGCGATAATCTTGGTGAGACTTCTGTCCGAAGTATGCTGAATCATGGAGATCGCTCTTTTCGAGCTAGTTAGAGCGAGAAACACGTTATCTGGTGTTTTCACCACTCCACAGTGCGTTTGATATGCAGAACAGTAGATATCTTGGTTTTCGTGGGGTTTCAAGCTGAGATATGCATTTTCTACGATAATCCTGGTGAGACTTCTGTCAGACGTATGCAGAATATTCGAGAACGCTCTTTTCGAGCTACTTAATGCGCGAAACACGTTTTCTGGTGTTTTCACCACTCCACGGTACGTTTGATGTGCAGAACCGGAGATAACTCGGTTTTCGTCGGGTTTCAAGCTGGGATATGCATTTTCTGCGATAATCTTGGTGAGACTTCTGTCCGAAGTATGCTGAAACATCGAGATCGCTCTTTGTGAGCTAGTTAATGCTAGAAAAACCTTATCCGGTGTTTTCACCACTCCACAGTGCGTTTGATATGCAGAACAGGAGATATCTTGGTTTTCGTGGGGTTTCTAGCAGAGATATGCATTTTCTGCGATAATCTTGGTGAGACTTCTGTCCGAAGCATGCAGAATCATCGAGATCGCACTTTTCGAGCTATTTAATGCGAGAAACACGTTATCTGGTGTTTTCACCACTCCACAGTGCGTTGGATATGCAGAACCGGAGATATTTTGGTTTTCGTCGGGTTTCAAGCTAAGATATGCATTTTCTACGATAAGCTTGGTGAGACATCTCTCCGAAGTATGCTTAATCATCGAGATCGCTCGTTTCGAGCTATTTAATGCGAGAAACACGTTATCTGGTCTTTTCACAACTCCACAGTGCGTATGATATGCAGAACCGACGATATCTTGGTTTTCGTGGGGTTTCAAGCTCACATATGCATTTTCAGCGATAATCTTGGTGAGACTTCTGTCCGAAGTATGCAGAATCATCGAGATCGCACTTTTCGAGCTATTTAATGCGAGCAACACGTTATATGGTGTTTTCACCACTCCACAGTGCGTTTGATATGCAGAACCGGCGATATCTTCGTTTTTGTGGGGTTTCAAGCTGAGATATGCATTTTTTACGATAATCTTAGTGAGACTTCTGTCCGAAGTATTCTTAATCATCGAGATCGCTCTATTCGAGCTATTTAATGCGAGAAACACGTTATCGGGTGTTTTCAGCACTCCACAGTGCGTTTGATATGCAGAACCAGCGATATCTTGGTTTTCGTGGGGTTTCAAGCTGAGATATGCAATTACTGCGATAATATTGGTGAGACTTCTGTCCGAAGTGTGCAGGATCATCGAAATCGCTCGTTTCGAGCTATTTAATGCGAGAAACACGTTATCTGGCGTTTTCACCACTCCACAGTGCGTTTGATATGCAGAACCAGCGATATCTTGGTTTTTGTGGGGTTTCAAGCTGAGATATGCATTTTTTACGATAATCATGGTGAGACTTCTGTCCGAAGTATGCAGATTCATCGAGATCGCACATTTCGAGCTGTTTAATGCGAGAAACACGTTTTCTGGGGTTTTCACCACTCCACAGTTCGTTGGATATGCAGAACAGGAGATATCTTGGTTTTCGTGGGGTTTCTAGCAGTGATATGCATTTTCTGCGATAATCATGGTGAGACTTCTGTTGGAAGTATGCAGAATCATCGAGATCGCACTTTTCGAGCTATTTAATGCGAGAAACACGTTATCTGGTGTTTTCACCACTCCACAGTGCGTATGATATGCAGAACCGGCGATGTCTTGGTTTTCGTGGGGTTTCAAGCTGAGATATGCTGTATCTGCGATAATCTTGGTGAGACTTCTGTCCGAAGTGTGCAGAATCATCGAGATCGCTCGTTTCGAGCTATTTTATGCGAGAAACACGTTATCTGGTGTTTTCACCACTCCACAGTGCGTATGATATGCAGAACCGACGATATCTTGGTTTTCGTGGGGTTTCAAGCTCAGATATGCATTTTCTGCGATAATCTTGGTGAGACTTCTGTCCGAAGTATGAAGAGTCATCGAGATCGTACTTTTCGAGCTATTTAATGCGAGAAACACGTTTTCTGGTGTTTTCACCACTCCACAGTGCGTTTGATATGCAGAACCGGCGATATCTTGGTTTTTGGGAGGTTTCAAGCTGAGATATGCATTGTTTAGGGTAATCTTGGTGAGACTTCTGTCCGAAGTATGCTTAATAATCGAGATCGCTCTATTCGAGCTATTTAATGCGAGAAACACGTTATCTGGTGTTTTCAGCACTCCACAGTGCGTTTGATATGCAGAACCAGCGATATCCAGGTTTTCGTGGGGATTCAAGCTGAGATATGCAATTTCTGCGATAATCTTGGTGAGACTTCTGTCCGAAGTATGCAGAATCATCGCGATCGCTCGTTACGAGCTATTTAATGCGAGAAACACGTTATCTGGTGTTTTCACCACTCCACAGTGCGTTGGATATGCAGAACAGGAGATATCTTGGTTTTCGTGGGGTTTCCAGCAGAGAATTGCATTTTCTGCGATAATCATGGTGGGACTTCTGTTAGAAGTATGCAGAATCATCGAGATCGCACATTTCGATCTATTTAATGCGAGAAACACGTTGTCTGGTGTTTTCACCACTCCACAGTTGGTTTGATATGCAGAACCGGCGATGTTCGGTTTTCGTCGGGTTTCAAGCTGAGATATGCATTTTCTGCGTAAATCTTGGTGAGACTTCTATCCGAAGTATGCAGAGTCATCGAGATCGTATTTTTCGAGCTATTTAATGCGAGAAACACGTTTTCTGGTGTTTTCACCACTCCACAGTTCGTTTGATATGCAGAACCGGAGATATCTTGGTTTTCGTGGGGTTTCAAGCTGAGATATGCATTTTCTGCGATATGCTTGGTGAGACTTCTGTCCGAAGTATGCAGAATCATCGATATCGCTCTTTTCGAGCTATTTAATGCGAGAAACAAGTTATCTGGTGTTTTCACCACTCCACAGTGCGTTCGATATGCAGAACCAGCGATATCTTGGTTTTCGTGGGGTTTCAAGCTCAGATATGCATTTTCTGCGATAATCTTGGTGAGACCTCTGTCCGAAGTATGAAGAGTCATCGAGATCGTACTTTTCGAGCTATTTAATGCGAGAAACACGTTTTCTGGGGTTTTCACCACTCCACAGTTCGTTGGATATGCAGAACAGGAGATATCTTGGTTTTCGTGGGGTTTCTAGCAGAGATATGCATTTTCTGCGTTAATCATGGTGAGACTTCTGTTAGAAGTTTGCAGAATCATCGAGATCGCTGTTTTCGACATGTTTAATGCGAGCAAACACGTTATCTGGTGTTTTCACCACGCCACAGTGCGTTTGATATGCAGAACCGGCAATGTTTGGTTTTCGTCGGGTTTCAAGCTGAGATATGCATTTTCTGCGATAATCATGGTGAGACATCTGTCCGAAGTATGCAGAATCACCGAGATCGCACTTTTCCAGCTATTTAATGCGAGAAACCTGTTTTCTGGTGTTTTCACCACTCCACAGTGCGTTTGATATGCAGAACCGGCGATATCTTGGTTTTTGGGGGGTTTCAAGCTGAGATATGCATTTTTTAGGATAATCTTGGTGAGACTTCTGTCCGAAGTATGCTTAATAATCGAGATCGCTCTATTCGAGCTATTTAATGCGAGAAACACGTTATCTGGTGTTTTCAGCACTCCACAGTGCGTTTGATATGCAGAACCAGCGATATCCAGGTTTTCGTGGGGATTCAAGCTGAGATATGCAATTTCTGCGATAATCTTGGTGAGACTTCTTTCCGAAGTATGCAGAATCATCGAGATCGCACTTTTCGAGCTATTTAATGCGAGAAACGAGTTATCTGGTGTTTTCACCACACCACAATGCGTTTGATATGCAGAACCAGCGATATCTTGGTTTTCGTGGGGTTTCAAGCTCAGATATGCATTTTCTGCGATAATCTTGGTGAGACTCCTGTCCGAAGTATACAGAGTCATCTAGATCGTACTTTTCGAGCTATTTAATGCGAGAAACACGTTTTCTGGGGTTTTCACCACTCCACAGTTCGTTGGATAAGCAGAACAGGAGATATCTTGGTTTTCGTGGGGTTTCTAGCAGAGATATGCATTTTCTGCGAAAATCATGGAGAGACTTCTGTTAGAAGTATGCAGAATCATCGAGATCGCTCTTTTCGACATATTTAATGCGAGAAACACGTTATCTGGTGTTTTCACCACTCCACAGTGCGTATGATATGCAGATCCGGCGATATCTTGGTTTTCGTGGGGTTTCAAGCTGAGATATGCATTATCTGCGATAACCTTGGTGAGACTTCTGTCCGAAGTGTGCAGAATCATCGAGATCGCTCGTTTCGTGCTATTTTATGCGAGAAACACGTTATCTGGTGTTTTCACCACTCCACAGTGCGTATGATATGCAGAACCGACGATATCTTGGTTTTCGTGGGGTTTCAAGCTCAGATATGCATTTTCTGCGATAATCTTGGTGAGACTTCTGTCCGAAGTATGCAGAATCATCGCGATCGCTCGTTACGAGCTATTTAATGCGAGAAACACGTTATCTGGTGTTTTCACCACTCCACAGTGCGTTGGATATGCAGAACAGGAGATATCTTGGTTTTCGTGGGGTTTCCAGCAGAGATATGCATTTTCTGCGATAATCATGGTGAGACTTCTGTTAGAAGTATGCAGAATCATCGAGATCGCACTTTTCGAGCTATTTAATGCGAGAAACACGTTATCTGGTGTTTTCACCACTCCACAGTTGGTTTGATATGCAGAACCGGCGATGTGCGGTTTTCGTCGGGTTTCAAGCTGAGATATGCATTTTCTGCGATAATCTTGGTGAGACTTCTATCCGAAGTATGCAGAGTCATCGAGATCGTATTTTTCGAGCTATTTAATGCGAGAAACACGTTTTCTGGTGTTTTCACCACTCCACAGTTCGTTTGATATGCAGAACCGGAGATATCTTGGTTTTCGTGGGGTTTCAAGCTGAGATATGCATTTTCTGCGATAAGCTTGGTGAGACTTCTGTCCGATGTATGCAGAATCATCAAGATCACTCTTTTCGAGCTAGTTAATGCGAGAAAAACCTTATCTGGTGTTTTCACCACTCCACAGTGCGTTTGATATGCAGAACCGGCGATATCTTGGTTTTCGTGGGGTATCAAGCTGAGATATGCATTTTCTGCGATAATCTTGGTGAGACTTCTGTCCGAAATATGCTGAATCATCGAGAGCGCTCTTTTCGAGCTAGTTAGTGCGAGAAACACGTTATCTGGTGGTTTCACCACTTTACAGTGGGTTTGATATGCAGAACAGTAGATATCTTGGTTTTCGTGGGGTTTCAAGCTGAGATATGCATTTTCTGCGATAATCTTGTTGAGACTTCTGTCCGAAGTATGCAGAATCATCGAGATGGCTGTTTTCGAGCTATTTAATGCGAGAAACACGATCTCTGGTTGTTTTCACCACTCCACAGTGCGTTTGATATGCAGAACCTGTGATATCATGATTTTCGTGGTGTTTCCAGCTGGGATATGCATTTTCTGCGATAATATTGGTGAGACTTCAGTCAGAAGTATGCAGAATCATCTAGATCGCTCTTTTCGAGCTACTTAATGCACGAAACTCGTTTTCTGGTGTTTTCACCACTCCACAGTACGTTTGACATGCAGAACCGGAGATATCTTGGTTTCGGTCGGGTTTCAAGCTGAGATATGCATTTTCTACGATAATCCTGGTGAGACTTCTGTCAGAAGTATGCAGAATCATCGAGATTGCTCTATTCGAGCTATTTAATTCGACAAACAGGTTATCTGGTGTTTTCAGCACTCCACAGTGCGTTTGATATGCAGAACCAGCGATATCATGGTTTTCGTGGGGTTTCAATCTGAGATATGCATTTTTTACGATAATCTTGATGAGACTTCTGTCCGAAGTATGCTTAATCATCGAGATCGCTCGTTTCGAGCTATTTAATGCGAGAAACACGTTTTCTGGGGTTTTCACCACTCCACAGTTCGTTGGATATGCAGAACAGTAGATATCTTGGTTTTCGTGGGGTTTCAAGCTGAGATATGCATTTACTGCGATAATCTTGGTGAGACTTCTGTCCGAAGTATGCTGAATCATGGAGATCGCTCTTTTCGAGCTAGTTAGAGCGAGAAACACGTTATCTGGTGTTTTCACCACTCCACAGTGCGTTTGATATGCAGAACAGTAGATATCTTGGTTTTCGTGGGGTTTCAAGCTGAGATATGCATTTTCTACGATAATCCTGGTGAGACTTCTGTCAGACGTATGCAGAATATTCGAGAACGCTCTTTTCGAGCTACTTAATGCGCGAAACACGTTTTCTGGTGTTTTCACCACTCCACGGTACGTTTGATGTGCAGAACCGGAGATAACTCGGTTTTCGTCGGGTTTCAAGCTGGGATATGCATTTTCTGCGATAATCTTGGTGAGACTTCTGTCCGAAGTATGCTGAAACATCGAGATCGCTCTTTGTGAGCTAGTTAATGCGAGAAAAACCTTATCCGGTGTTTTCACCACTCCACAGTGCGTTTGATATGCAGAACAGGAGATATCTTGGTTTTCGTGGGGTTTCTAGCAGAGATATGCATTTTCTGCGATAATCTTGGTGAGACTTCTGTCCGAAGCATGCAGAATCATCGAGATCGCACTTTTCGAGCTATTTAATGCGAGAAACACGTTATCTGGTGTTTTCACCACTCCACAGTGCGTTGGATATGCAGAACCGGAGATATTTTGGTTTTCGTCGGGTTTCAAGCTAAGATATGCATTTTCTACGATAAGCTTGGTGAGACATCTCTCCGAAGTATGCTTAATCATCGAGATCGCTCGTTTCGAGCTATTTAATGCGAGAAACACGTTATCTGGTCTTTTCACAACTCCACAGTGCGTATGATATGCAGAACCGACGATATCTTGGTTTTCGTGGGGTTTCAAGCTCACATATGCATTTTCAGCGATAATCTTGGTGAGACTTCTGTCCGAAGTATGCAGAATCATCGAGATCGCACTTTTCGAGCTATTTAATGCGAGCAACACGTTATATGGTGTTTTCACCACTCCACAGTGCGTTTGATATGCAGAACCGGCGATATCTTCGTTTTTGTGGGGTTTCAAGCTGAGATATGCATTTTTTACGATAATCTTAGTGAGACTTCTGTCCGAAGTATTCTTAATCATCGAGATCGCTCTATTCGAGCTATTTAATGCGAGAAACACGTTATCGGGTGTTTTCAGCACTCCACAGTGCGTTTGATATGCAGAACCAGCGATATCTTGGTTTTCGTGGGGTTTCAAGCTGAGATATGCAATTACTGCGATAATCTTGGTGAGACTTCTGTCCGAAGTGTGCAGGATCATCGAAATCGCTCGTTTCGAGCTATTTAATGCGAGAAACACGTTATCTGGCGTTTTCACCACTCCACAGTGCGTTTGATATGCAGAACAGGAGATATCTTGGTTTTCGTGGGGTTTCAAGCTGAGATATGCATTTTCTGCGATAATCTTGGTGAGACTTCTGTCCGAAGTATGAAGAGTCATCGAGATCGTACTTTTCGAGCTATTTAATGCGAGAAACACGTTTTCTGGTGTTTTCACCACTCCACAGTGCGTTTGATATGCAGAACCGGCGATATCTTGGTTTTTGGGAGGTTTCAAGCTGAGATATGCATTGTTTAGGGTAATCTTGGTGAGACTTCTGTCCGAAGTATGCTTAATAATCGAGATCGCTCTATTCGAGCTATTTAATGCGAGAAACACGTTATCTGGTGTTTTCAGCACTCCACAGTGCGTTTGATATGCAGAACCAGCGATATCCAGGTTTTCGTGGGGATTCAAGCTGAGATATGCAATTTCTGCGATAATCTTGGTGAGACTTCTGTCCGAAGTATGCAGAATCATCGCGATCGCTCGTTACGAGCTATTTAATGCGAGAAACACGTTATCTGGTGTTTTCACCACTCCACAGTGCGTTGGATATGCAGAACAGGAGATATCTTGGTTTTCGTGGGGTTTCCAGCAGAGATATGCATTTTCTGCGATAATCATGGTGGGACTTCTGTTAGAAGTATGCAGAATCATCGAGATCGCACATTTCGATCTATTTAATGCGAGAAACACGTTGTCTGGTGTTTTCACCACTCCACAGTTGGTTTGATATGCAGAACCGGCGATGTTCGGTTTTCGTCGGGTTTCAAGCTGAGATATGCATTTTCTGCGATAATCTTGGTGAGACTTCTATCCGAAGTATGCAGAGTCATCGAGATCGTATTTTTCGAGCTATTTAATGCGAGAAACACGTTTTCTGGTGTTTTCACCACTCCACAGTTCGTTTGATATGCAGAACCGGAGATATCTTGGTTTTCGTGGGGTTTCAAGCTGAGATATGCATTTTCTGCGATATGCTTGGTGAGACTTCTGTCCGAAGTATGCAGAATCATCGAGATCGCTCTTTTCGAGCTATTTAATGCGAGAAACAAGTTATCTGGTGTTTTCACCACTCCACAGTGCGTTCGATATGCAGAACCAGCGATATCTTGGTTTTCGTGGGGTTTCAAGCTCAGATATGCATTTTCTGCGATAATCTTGGTGAGACCTCTGTCCGAAGTATGAAGAGTCATCGAGATCGTACTTTTCGAGCTATTTAATGCGAGAAACACGTTTTCTGGGGTTTTCACCACTCCACAGTTCGTTGGATATGCAGAACAGGAGATATCTTGGTTTTCGTGGGGTTTCTAGCAGAGATATGCATTTCCTGCGTTAATCATGGTGAGACTTCTGTTAGAAGTATGCAGAATCATCGAGATCGCTGTTTTCGACATGTTTAATGCGAGCAAACACGTTATCTGGTGTTTTCACCACGCCACAGTGCGTTTGATATGCAGAACCGGCAATGTTTGGTTTTCGTCGGGTTTCAAGCTGAGATATGCATTTTCTGCGATAATCATGGTGAGACATCTGTCCGAAGTATGCAGAATCACCGAGATCGCACTTTTCCAGCTATTTAATGCGAGAAACCTGTTATCTGGTGTTTTCACCACTCCACAGTGCGTTTGATATGCAGAACCGGCGATATCTTGGTTTTTGGGGGGTTTCAAGCTGAGATATGCATTTTTTAGGATAATCTTGGTGAGACTTCTGTCCGAAGTATGCTTAATAATCGAGATCGCTCTATTCGAGCTATTTAATGCGAGAAACACGTTATCTGGTGTTTTCAGCACTCCACAGTGCGTTTGATATGCAGAACCAGCGATATCCAGGTTTTCGTGGGGATTCAAGCTGAGATATGCAATTTCTGCGATAATCTTGGTGAGACTTCTGTCCGAAGTATGCAGAATCATCGAGATCGCACTTTTCGAGCTATTTAATGCGAGAAACGAGTTATCTGGTGTTTTCACCACACCACAATGCGTTTGATATGCAGAACCAGCGATATCTTGGTTTTCGTGGGGTTTCAAGCTCAGATATGCATTTTCTGCGATAATCTTGGTGAGACTCCTGTCCGAAGTATGCAGAGTCATCTAGATCGTACTTTTCGAGCTATTTAATGCGAGAAACACGTTTTCTGGGGTTTTCACCACTCCACAGTTCGTTGGATAAGCAGAACAGGAGATATCTTGGTTTTCGTGGGGTTTCTAGCAGAGATATGCATTTTCTGCGAAAATCATGGAGAGACTTCTGTTAGAAGTATGCAGAATCATCGAGATCGCTCTTTTCGACATATTTAATGCGAGAAACACGTTATCTGGTGTTTTCACCACTCCACAGTGCGTATGATATGCAGATCCGGCGATATCTTGGTTTTCGTGGGGTTTCAAGCTGAGATATGCATTATCTGCGATAACCTTGGTGAGACTTCTGTCCGAAGTGTGCAGAATCATCGAGATCGCTCGTTTCGAGCTATTTTATGCGAGAAACACGTTATCTGGTGTTTCCACCACTCCACAGTGCGTATGATATGCAGAACCGACGATATCTTGGTTTTCGTGGGGTTTCAAGCTCAGATATGCATTTTCTGCGATAATCTTGGTGAGACTTCTGTCCGAAGTATGCAGAATCATCGCGATCGCTCGTTACGAGCTATTTAATGCGAGAAACACGTTATCTGGTGTTTTCACCACTCCACAGTGCGTTGGATATGCAGAACAGGAGATATCTTGGTTTTCGTGGGGTTTCCAGCAGAGATATGCATTTTCTGCGATAATCATGGTGAGACTTCAGTCAGAAGTATGCAGAATCATCTAGATCGCTCTTTTCGAGCTACTTAATGCACGAAACTCGTTTTCTGGTGTTTTCACCACTCCACAGTACGTTTGACATGCAGAACCGGAGATATCTTGGTTTCGGTCGGGTTTCAAGCTGAGATATGCATTTTCTACGATAATCCTGGTGAGACTTCTATCCGAAGTATGCAGAGTCATCGAGATCGTATTTTTCGAACTATTTAATGCGAGAAACACGTTTTCTGGTGTTTTCACCACTCCACAGTTCGTTTGATATGCAGAACCGGAGATATCTTGGTTTTCGTGGGGTTTCAAGCTGAGATATGCATTTTCTGCGATAAGCTTGGTGAGACTTCTGTCCGATGTATGCAGAATCATCAAGATCACTCTTTTCGAGCTAGTTAATGCGAGAAAAACCTTATCTGGTGTTTTCACCACTCCACAGTGCGTCTGATATGCAGAACCGGCGATATCTTGGTTTTCGTGGGGTATCAAGCTGAGATATGCATTTTCTGCGATAATCTTGGTGAGACTTCTGTCCGAAATATGCTGAATCATCGAGAGCGCTCTTTTCGAGCTAGTTAGTGCGAGAAACACGTTATCTGGTGGTTTCACCACTTTACAGTGGGTTTGATATGCAGAACAGTAGATATCTTGGTTTTCGTGGGGTTTCAAGCTGAGATATGCATTTTCTGCGATAATCTTGTTGAGACTTCTGTCCGAAGTATGCAGAATCATCGAGATGGCTCTTTTCGAGCTATTTAATACGAGAAACACGATCTCTGGTTGTTTTCACCACTCCACAGTGCGTTTGATATGCAGAACCTGTGATATCATGATTTTCGTGGTGTTTCCAGCTGGGATATGCATTTTCTGCGATAATATTGGTGAGACTTCAGTCAGAAGTATGCAGAATCATCTAGATCGCTCTTTTCGAGCTACTTAATGCACGAAACTCGTTTTCTGGTGTTTTCACCACTCCACAGTACGTTTGACATGCAGAACCGGAGATATCTTGGTTTCGGTCGGGTTTCAAGCTGAGATATGCATTTTCTACGATAATCCTGGTGAGACTTCTGTCAGAAGTATGCAGAATCATCGAGATTGCTCTATTCGAGCTATTTAATTCGACAAACAGGTTATCTGGTGTTTTCAGCACTCCACAGTGCGTTTGATATGCAGAACCAGCGATATCATGGTTTTCGTGGGGTTTCAATCTGAGATATGCATTTTTTACGATAATCTTGATGAGACTTCTGTCCGAAGTATGCTTAATCATCGAGATCGCTCGTTTCGAGCTATTTAATGCGGGAAACACGTTTTCTGGGGTTTTCACCACTCCACAGTTCGTTGGATATGCAGAACAGTAGATATCTTGGTTTTCGTGGGGTTTCAAGCTGAGATATGCATTTACTGCGATAATCTTGGTGAGACTTCTGTCCGAAGTATGCTGAATCATGGAGATCGCTCTTTTCGAGCTAGTTAGAGCGAGAAACACGTTATCTGGTGTTTTCACCACTCCACAGTGCGTTTGATATGCAGAACAGTAGATATCTTGGTTTTCGTGGGGTTTCAAGCTGAGATATGCATTTTCTACGATAATCCTGGTGAGACTTCTGTCAGACGTATGCAGAATATTCGAGAACGCTCTTTTCGAGCTACTTAATGCGCGAAACACGTTTTCTGGTGTTTTCACCACTCCACGGTACGTTTGATGTGCAGAACCGGAGATAACTCGGTTTTCGTCGGGTTTCAAGCTGGGATATGCGTTTTCTGCGATAATCTTGGTGAGACTTCTGTCCGAAGTATGCTGAAACATCGAGATCGCTCTTTGCGAGCTAGTTAATGCGAGAAAAACCTTATCCGGTGTTTTCACCACTCCTCAGTGCGTATGATATGCAGAACCGGCGAAATCTTGGTTTTCGTGGGGTTTCAAGCTGAGATATGCATTTTCTGCGATAATCTTGGCGAGACTTCTGTCCGAAGTATGCTGAAACATCGAGATCGCTCTTTTCGAGCTAGTTAATGCGAGAAAAACCTTATCCGGTGTTTTCACCACTCCACAGTGCGTTTGATATGCAGAACAGGAGATATCTTGGTTTTCGTGGGGTTTCTAGCAGTGATATGCATTTTCTGCGATAATCATGGTGAGACTTCTGTCCGAAGTATGCATAATCATCGCGATCGCTCGTTTCGAGCTATTTAATGCGAGAAACACGTTATCTGTTGTTTTCACCACTCCACAGTGCGTTTGATATGCAGAATCGGCGACATCTTTGATTTCGTCGGGGTTCAAGTTGAGATATGCATTTTCTACGATAATCTTGGTGAGACTTCGGTCAGAAGTATGCAGAATCATCGTGATCAGCTTTTTCGAGCTATTTAACGCGAGAAACACGTTCTCTGGTTGTTTTCACCACTCCACAGTGCGTTTGATATGCAGATCCGGAGATAACTCGGTTTTCGTCGGGTTTCAAGCTGAGATATGCATTTTCTACGATAATCTTGGTGAGACTTCTGTCAGAAGTATGCACGATCTTCGAGATCGCTCTTTTCGAGCTATTTAAAACGAGAAACACGTTATCTGGAGTTTTCACCACTCCACGGTACGTTTGATGTGCAGAACCGGAGATAACTCGGTTTTCGTCGGGTTTCAAGCTGAGATATGCATTTTTTACGATAATCTTGGTGAGACTTCTGTCCGAAGTATGCAGAATCATCGAGATCGCTCTATTCGAGCTATTTAATGCGACAAACACGTTATCTGGTGTCTTCAGCACTCCACAGTGCGTTTGATATGCAGAACCAGCGATATCTTGGTTTTTGTGGGGTTTCAAGCTGAGATATGCATTTTTTACGATAATCTTGGTGAGACTTCTGTCCGAAGTATGCAGAATCATCGAGATCGCTCTATTCGAGCTATTTAATGCGACAAACACGTTATCTGGTGTCTTCAGCACTCCACAGTGCGTTTGATATGCAGAACCGGAGATATTTTGGTTTTCGTGGGGTTTCAAGCAGAGATATGCATTTTCTGCGATAATCTTGGTGAGACTTCTGTTAGAAGTATGCAGAATCATCGAGATCGCACTTTTCGAGCTATTTAATGCGAGCAACACGTTATCTGGTGTTTTCACCACTCCACAGTGCGTTTGATATGCAGAACCGGCGATATCTTCGTTTTTGTGGGGTTTCAAGCTGAGATATGCATTTTTTCGATAATCTTAGTGAGACTTTTGTGCGAAGTATTCTTAATCATCGAGATCGCTCTATTCGAGCTATTTAATGCGACCAACACGTTATCTGGTGTCTTCAGCACTCCACAGTGCGTTTGATATGCAGAACCGGAGATATTTTGGTTTTCGTGGGGTTTCAAGCAGAGATATGCATTTTCTGCGATAATCTTGGTGAGACTTCTGTTAGAAGTATGCAGAATCATCGAGATCGCACTTTTCGAGCTATTTAATGCGAGCAACACGTTATCTGGTGTTTTCACCACTCCACAGTGCGTTTGATATGCAGAACCAGCGATATCTTGGTTTTTGTGGGGTTTCAAGCTGAGATATGCATTTTTTACGATACTCATGGTGAGACTTCTGTCCGAAGTATGCATATTCATCGAGATCGCACTTTTCGAGCTGTTTAATGCGAGAAACACGTTTTCTGGGGTTTTCACCACTCCACAGTTCGTTGGATATGCAGAACAGGAGATATCTTGGTTTTCGTGGGGTTTCTAGCAGTGATATGCATTTTCTGCGATAATCATGGTGAGACTTCTGTCCGAAGTATGCAGAATCATCGCGATCGCTCGTTTCGAGCTATTTATTGCGTGAAACACGTTCTCTGGTTGTTTTCACCACTCCACAGTGCGTTTGATATGCAGAACTGGCGATATCTTGATTTTCGTGCTGTTTCCAGCTGAGATATGCATTTTCTGCGATAATTTTGGTGTGTCTTTTGTCAGAAGTATGCAGAATCATCTAGATCGCTCTTTTCGAGCTATTTAATGCGAGAAACACGTTATCTGGTGTTTTCACCACTCCACAGTGCGTTTGATATGCAGAACCGGCGACATCTTTGATTTCGTCGGGGTTCAAGTTGAGATATGCATTTTCTACGATAATCTTGGTGAGACTTCTGTCAGAAGTATGCAGAATCATCGTGATCGGCCTTTGCGAGCTATTTAACGCGAGAAACACGTTCTCTGGTTGTTTTCACCACTCCACAGCGCGTTTGATATGCAGAACCGCCAACATCTTGATTTTCGTGAGGTGTCGAGCTGAGATATGCATTTTCTCCGATAATATTCGTGAGACTTCAGTAAGAAGTATGCAGAATCATCTAGATCGCTCTTTTCGAGCTATTTAATGCGAGAAACTCGTTTCCTGGTGTTTTCACCACTCCACATTGCGTTTGATATGCAGACCCGGCGACATCTTTGATTTCGTCGGGGTTCAAGCTGAGATATGCATTTTCTACGATAATCTTGGTGAGACTTCCGTCCGAAGTATGCTGAATAATCTAGATCGCTCTTTTCGAGCTATTTAATGCGAGAAACACGTTATCTGGTGTTTTCACCACTCCACAGTACGTTTGATATGCAGAACCAGCGATATCTTGGTTTTCGTGCTATTTCAAGCTGAGATATGCATTTCCTGCGATAATCTTGGTGAGACTTCTGTCCGAAGTATGCTGAATCATCGAGATCGCTCTTTTCTAGCTAGTTAGTGCGAGAAACACGTTATCTGGTGTTTTCACCACTTTACAGTGGGTTTGATATGCAGAACAGTAGATATCTTGGTTTTCGTGGGGTTTCAAGCTGAGATATGCATTTTCTGCGATAATCTTGTTGAGACTTCTGTCCGAAGTATGCAGAATCATCGAGATGGCTCTTTTCGAGCTATTTAATGCGAGAAACACGATCTCTGGTTGTTTTCACCACTCCACAGTGCGTTTGATATGCAGAACCTGTGATATCATGATTTTCGTGGTGTTTCCAGCTGGGATATGCATTTTCTGCGATAATATTGGTGAGACTTCAGTCAGAAGTATGCAGAATCATCTAGATCGCTCTTTTCGAGCTACTTAATGCACGAAACTCGTTTTCTGGTGTTTTCACCACTCCACAGTACGTTTGACATGCAGAACCGGAGATATCTTGGTTTCGGTCGGGTTTCAAGCTGAGATGTGCATTTTCTACGATAATCCTGGTGAGACTTCTGTCAGAAGTATGCAGAATCTTCGAGAACGCTCTTTTCGAGCTACTTAAAGCGCGAAACACGTTTTCTGGTGTTTTCACCACTCCACAGTGCGTTTGATATGCAGTACCAGCGATATCTTGGTTTTCGTGGGGTTTCAAGCTGTGATATGCATTTTTTACGATAATCTTGTTGAGACTTCTGTCCGAAGTATGCAGAATCATCGAGATTGCTCTATTCGAGCTATTTAATGCGACAAACAGGTTATCTGGTGTTTTCAGCACTCCACAGTGCGTTTGATATGCAGAACCAGCGATATCATGGTTTTCGTGGGGTTTCAATCTGAGATATGCATTTTTTACGATAATCTTGATGAGACTTCTGTCCGAAGTATGCTTAATCATCGAGATCGCTCGTTTCGAGCTATTTAATGCGAGAAACACGTTTTCTGGGGTTTTCACCACTCCACAGTTCGTTGGATATGCAGAACAGTAGATATCTTGGTTTTCGTGGGATTTCAAGCTGAGATATGCATTTACTGCGATAATCTTGGTGAGACTTCTGTCCGAAGTATGCTGAATCATGGAGATCGCTCTTTTCGAGCTAGTTAGAGCGAGAAACACGTTATCTGGTGTTTTCACCACTCCACAGTGCGTTTGATATGCAGAACAGTAGATATCTTGGTTTTCGTGGGGTTTCAAGCTGAGATATGCATTTTCTACGATAATCCTGGTGAGACTTCTGTCAGACGTATGCAGAATATTCGAGAACGCTCTTTTCGAGCTACTTAATGCGCGAAACACGTTTTCTGGTGTTTTCACCACTCCACGGTACGTTTGATGTGCAGAACCGGAGATAACTCGGTTTTCGTCGGGTTTCAAGCTGGGATATGCATTTTCTGCGATAATCTTGGTGAGACTTCTGTCCGAAGTATGCTGAAACATCGAGATCGCTCTTTGTGAGCTAGTTAATGCGAGAAAAACCTTATCCGGTGTTTTCACCACTCCTCAGTGCGTATGATATGCAGAACCGGCGAAATCTTGGTTTTCGTGGGGTTTCAAGCTGAGATATGCATTTTCTGCGATAATCTTGGTGAGACTTCTGTCCGAAGCATGCAGAATCATCGAGATCGCACTTTTCGAGCTATTTAATGCGAGCAACACGTTATATGGTGTTTTCACCACTCCACAGTGCGTTTGATATGCAGAACCAGCGATATCTTGGTTTTT
Organism: Anthophora plumipes; assembly: GCA_951804975.1. Taxonomy (NCBI): domain Eukaryota; kingdom Metazoa; phylum Arthropoda; class Insecta; order Hymenoptera; family Apidae; genus Anthophora; species Anthophora plumipes. The sequence goes on along the minus strand of CATORF010000206.1, from coordinate 7,203,145 downwards.
GTGGGGTTTCAAGCTGAGATATGCATTTTTTACGATAATCATGGTGAGACTTCTGTCCGAAGTATGCAGAATCTTCGAGAACGCTCTTTTCGAGCTACTTAAAGCGAGAAACACGTTATCTGGTGTTTTCACCACTCCACAGTGCGTTGGATATGCAGAACCGGAGATATTTTGGTTTTCGTCGGGTTTCAAGCTAAGATATGCATTTTCTACGATAAGCTTGGTGAGACATCTCTCCGAAGTATGCTTAATCATCGAGATCGCTCGTTTCGAGCTATTTAATGCGAGAAACACGTTATCTGGTCTTTTCACAACTCCACAGTGCGTATGATATGCAGAACCGACGATATCTTGGTTTTCGTGGGGTTTCAAGCTCACATATGCATTTTCAGCGATAATCTTGGTGAGACTTCTGTCCGAAGTATGCAGAATCATCGAGATCGCACTTTTCGAGCTATTTAATGCGAGCAACACGTTATATGGTGTTTTCACCACTCCACAGTGCGTTTGATATGCAGAACCGGCGATATCTTCGTTTTTGTGGGGTTTCAAGCTGAGATATGCATTTTTTACGATAATCTTAGTTAGACTTCTGTCCGAAGTATTCTTAATCATCGAGATCGCTCTATTCGAGCTATTTAATGCGAGAAACACGTTATCGGGTGTTTTCAGCACTCCACAGTGCGTTTGATATGCAGAACCAGCGATATCTTGGTTTTCGTGGGGTTTCAAGCTGAGATATGCAATTACTGCGATAATCTTGGTGAGACTTCTGTCCGAAGTGTGCAGGATCATCGAAATCGCTCGTTTCGAGCTATTTTATGCGAGAAACACGTTTTCTGGGGTTTTCACCACACCACAGTTCGTTGGATGTGCAGAACCGGAGATATCTTGGTTTTCGTGGGGTTTCAAGCTGAGATATGCATTTTCTGCGATAATCTTTGTGAGACCTCCGTCCGAAGTATGCAGAAACATCGAGATCGCTCTTTTCGACCTATTTAATGCGAGAAACACGTTATCTGGTGTTTTCACCACTCCACAGTTCGTTTGATATGCAGAACCGGAGATATCTTGGTTTTCGTGGGGTTTCAAGCTGAGATATGCATTTTCTGCGATATGCTTGGTGAGACTTCTGTCCGAAGTATGCAGAATCATCGAGATCGCTCTTTTCGAGCTATTTAATGCGAGAAACAAGTTATCTGGTGTTTTCACCACTCCACAGTGCGTTCGATATGCAGAACCAGCGATATCTTGGTTTTCGTGGGGTTTCAAGCTCAGATATGCATTTTCTGCGATAATCTTGGTGAGACCTCTGTCCGAAGTATGAAGAGTCATCGAGATCGTACTTTTCGAGCTATTTAATGCGAGAAACACGTTTTCTGGGGTTTTCACCACTCCACAGTTCGTTGGATATGCAGAACAGGAGATATCTTGGTTTTCGTGGGGTTTCTAGCAGAGATATGCATTTTCTGCGTTAATCATGGTGAGACTTCTGTTAGAAGTATGCAGAATCATCGAGATCGCTGTTTTCGACATGTTTAATGCGAGCAAACACGTTATCTGGTGTTTTCACCACGCCACAGTGCGTTTGATATGCAGAACCGGCAATGTTTGGTTTTCGTCGGGTTTCAAGCTGAGATATGCATTTTCTGCGATAATCATGGTGAGACATCTGTCCGAAGTATGCAGAATCACCGAGATCGCACTTTTCCAGCTATTTAATGCGAGAAACCTGTTATCTGGTGTTTTCACCACTCCACAGTGCGTTTGATATGCAGAACCGGCGATATCTTGGTTTTTGGGGGGTTTCAAGCTGAGATATGCATTTTTTAGGATAATCTTGGTGAGACTTCTGTCCGAAGTATGCTTAATAATCGAGATCGCTCTATTCGAGCTATTTAATGCGAGAAACACGTTATCTGGTGTTTTCAGCACTCCACAGTGCGTTTGATATGCAGAACCAGCGATATCCAGGTTTTCGTGGGGATTCAAGCTGAGATATGCAATTTCTGCGATAATCTTGGTGAGACTTCTGTCCGAAGTATGCAGAATCATCGAGATCGCACTTTTCGAGCTATTTAATGCGAGAAACGAGTTATCTGGTGTTTTCACCACACCACAATGCGTTTGATATGCAGAACCAGCGCTATCTTGGTTTTCGTGGGGTTTCAAGCTCAGATATGCATTTTCTGCGATAATCTTGGTGAGACTCCTGTCCGAAGTATGCAGAGTCATCTAGATCGTACTTTTCGAGCTATCTAATGCGAGAAACACGTTTTCTGGGGTTTTCACCACTCCACAGTTCGTTGGATAAGCAGAACAGGAGATATCTTGGTTTTCGTGGGGTTTCTAGCAGAGATATGCATTTTCTGCGAAAATCATGGAGAGACTTCTGTTAGAAGTATGCAGAATCATCGAGATCGCTCTTTTCGACATATTTAATGCGAGAAACACGTTATCTGGTGTTTTCACCACTCCACAGTGCGTATGATATGCAGATCCGGCGATATCTTGGTTTTCGTGGGGTTTGAAGCTGAGATATGCATTATCTGCGATAACCTTGGTGAGACTTCTGTCCGAAGTGTGCAGAATCATCGAGATCGCTCGTTTCGAGCTATTTTATGCGAGAAACACGTTATCTGGTGTTTTCACCACTCCACAGTGCGTATGATATGCAGAACCGGCGAAATCTTGGTTTTCGTGGGGTTTCAAGCTGAGATATGCATTTTCTGCGATAATCTTGGCGAGACTTCTGTCCGAAGTATGCTGAAACATCGAGATCGCTCTTTTCGAGCTAGTTAATGCGAGAAAAACCTTATCCGGTGTTTTCACCACTCCACAGTGCGTTTGATATGCAGAACAGGAGATATCTTGGTTTTCGTGGGGTTTCTAGCAGAGATATGCATTTTCTGCGATAATCTTGGTGAGACTTCTGTCCGAAGCATGCAGAATCATCGAGATCGCACTTTTCGAGCTATTTAATGCGAGAAACACGTTATCTGGTGTTTTCACCACTCCACAGTGCGTTGGATATGCAGAACCGGAGATATTTTGGTTTTCGTCGGGTTTCAAGCTAAGATATGCATTTTCTACGATAAGCTTGGTGAGACATCTCTCCGAAGTATGCTTAATCATCGAGATCGCTCGTTTCGAGCTATTTAATGCGAGAAACACGTTATCTGGTCTTTTCACAACTCCACAGTGCGTATGATATGCAGAACCGACGATATCTTGGTTTTCGTGGGGTTTCAAGCTCACATATGCATTTTCAGCGATAATCTTGGTGAGACTTCTGTCCGAAGTATGCAGAATCATCGAGATCGCACTTTTCGAGCTATTTAATGCGAGCAACACGTTATATGGTGTTTTCACCACTCCACAGTGCGTTTGATATGCAGAACCGGCGATATCTTCGTTTTTGTGGGGTTTCAAGCTGAGATATGCATTTTTTACGATAATCTTAGTTAGACTTCTGTCCGAAGTATTCTTAATCATCGAGATCGCTCTATTCGAGCTATTTAATGCGAGAAACACGTTATCGGGTGTTTTCAGCACTCCACAGTGCGTTTGATATGCAGAACCAGCGATATCTTGGTTTTCGTGGGGTTTCAAGCTGAGATATGCAATTACTGCGATAATCTTGGTGAGACTTCTGTCCGAAGTGTGCAGGATCATCGAAATCGCTCGTTTCGAGCTATTTTATGCGAGAAACACGTTTTCTGGGGTTTTCACCACACCACAGTTCGTTGGATGTGCAGAACCGGAGATATCTTGGTTTTCGTGGGGTTTCAAGCTCAGATATGCATTTTCTGCGATAATCTTGGTGAGACCTCTGTCCGAAGTATGCAGAATCATCGAGATCGCTGTTTTCGACATGTTTAATGCGAGCAAACACGTTATCTGGTGTTTTCACCACGCCACAGTGCGTTTGATATGCAGAACCGGCAATGTTTGGTTTTCGTCGGGTTTCAAGCTGAGATATGCATTTTCTGCGATAATCATGGTGAGACATCTGTCCGAAGTATGCAGAATCACCGAGATCGCACTTTTCCAGCTATTTAATGCGAGAAACCTGTTATCTGGTGTTTTCACCACTCCACAGTGCGTTTGATATGCAGAACCGGCGATATCTTGGTTTTTGGGGGGTTTCAAGCTGAGATATGCATTTTTTAGGATAATCTTGGTGAGACTTCTGTCCGAAGTATGCTTAATAATCGAGATCGCTCTATTCGAGCTATTTAATGCGAGAAACACGTTATCTGGTGTTTTCAGCACTCCACAGTGCGTTTGATATGCAGAACCAGCGATATCCAGGTTTTCGTGGGGATTCAAGCTGAGATATGCAATTTCTGCGATAATCTTGGTGAGACTTCTGTCCGAAGTATGCAGAATCATCGAGATCGCACTTTTCGAGCTATTTAATGCGAGAAACGAGTTATCTGGTGTTTTCACCACACCACAATGCGTTTGATATGCAGAACCAGCGATATCTTGGTTTTCGTGGGGTTTCAAGCTCAGATATGCATTTTCTGCGATAATCTTGGTGAGACCTCTGTCCGAAGTATGAAGAGTCATCGAGATCGTACTTTTCGAGCTATTTAATGCGAGAAACACGTTTTCTGGGGTTTTCACCACTCCACAGTTCGTTGGATATGCAGAACAGGAGATATCTTGGTTTTCGTGGGGTTTCTAGCAGAGATATGCATTTTCTGCGTTAATCATGGTGAGACTTCTGTCCGAAGTATGCAGAATCACCGAGATCGCACTTTTCCAGCTATTTAATGCGAGAAACCTGTTATCTGGTGTTTTCACCACTCCACAGTGCGTTTGATATGCAGAACCGGCGATATCTTGGTTTTCGTGGGGTTTCAAGCTGAGATATGCATTATCTGCGATAACCTTGGTGAGACTTCTGTCCGAAGTGTGCAGAATCATCGAGATCGCTCGTTTCGAGCTATTTTATGCGAGAAACACGTTATCTGGTGTTTTCACCACTCCACAGTGCGTATGATATGCAGAACCGACGATATCTTGGTTTTCGTGGGGTTTCAAGCTCAGATATGCATTTTCTGCGATAATCTTGGTGAGACTTCTGTCCGAAGTATGCAGAATCATCGCGATCGCTCGTTACGAGCTAGTTAATGCGAGAAACACGTTATCTGGTGTTTTCACCACTCCACAGTGCGTTGGATATGCAGAACAGGAGATATCTTGGTTTTCGTGGGGTTTCCAGCAGAGATATGCATTTTCTGCGATAATCATGGTGAGACTTCTGTTAGAAGTATGCAGAATCATCGAGATCGCACTTTTCGAGCTATTTAATGCGAGAAACACGTTATCTGGTGTTTTCACCACTCCACAGTTGGTTTGATATGCAGAACCGGAGATATCTTGGTTTTCGTGGGGTTTCAAGCTGAGATATGCATTTTCTGCGATAAGCTTGGTGAGACTTCTGTCCGATGTATGCAGAATCATCAAGATCACTCTTTTCGAGCTAGTTAATGCGAGAAAAACCTTATCTGGTGTTTTCACCACTCCACAGTGCGTTTGATATGCAAAACCGGCGATATCTTGGTTTTCGTGGGGTATCAAGCTGAGATATGCATTTTCTGCGATAATCTTGGTGAGACTTCTGTCCGAAATATGCTGAATCATCGAGAGCGCTCTTTTCGAGCTAGTTAGTGCGAGAAACACGTTATCTGGTGGTTTCACCACTTTACAGTGGGTTTGATATGCAGAACAGTAGATATCTTGGTATTCGTGGGGTTTCAAGCTGAGATATGCATTTTCCGCGATAATCTTGTTGAGACTTCTGTCCGAAGTATGCAGAATCATCGAGATGGCTCTTTTCGAGCTATTTAATGCGAGAAACACGATCTCTGGTTGTTTTCACCACTCCACAGTGCGTTTGATATGCAGAACCTGTGATATCATGATTTTCGTGGTGTTTCCAGCTGGGATATGCATTTTCTGCGATAATATTGGTGAGACTTCAGTCAGAAGTATGCAGAATCATCTAGATCGCTCTTTTCGAGCTACTTAATGCACGAAACTCGTTTTCTGGTGTTTTCACCACTCCACAGTACGTTTGACATGCAGAACCGGAGATATCTTGGTTTCGGTCGGGTTTCAAGCTGAGATATGCATTTTCTACGATAATCCTGGTGAGACTTCTGTCAGAAGTATGCAGAATCATCGAGATTGCTCTATTCGAGCTATTTAATTCGACAAACAGGTTATCTGGTGTTTTCAGCACTCCACAGTGCGTTTGATATGCAGAACCAGCGATATCATGGTTTTCGTGGGGTTTCAATCTGAGATATGCATTTTTTACGATAATCTTGATGAGACTTCTGTCCGAAGTATGCTTAATCATCGAGATCGCTCGTTTCGAGCTATTTAATGCGAGAAACACGTTTTCTGGGGTTTTCACCACTCCACAGTTCGTTGGATATGCAGAACAGTAGATATCTTGGTTTTCGTGGGGTTTCAAGCTGAGATATGCATTTACTGCGATAATCTTGGTGAGACTTCTGTCCGAAGTATGCTGAATCATGGAGATCGCTCTTTTCGAGCTAGTTAGAGCGAGAAACACGTTATCTGGTGTTTTCACCACTCCACAGTGCGTTTGATATGCAGAACAGTAGATATCTTGGTTTTCGTGGGGTTTCAAGCTGAGATATGCATTTTCTACGATAATCCTGGTGAGACTTCTGTCAGACGTATGCAGAATATTCGAGAACGCTCTTTTCGAGCTACTTAATGCGCGAAACACGTTTTCTGGTGTTTTCACCACTCCACGGTACGTTTGATGTGCAGAACCGGAGATAACTCGGTTTTCGTCGGGTTTCAAGCTGGGATATGCATTTTCTGCGATAATCTTGGTGAGACTTCTGTCCGAAGTATGCTGAAACATCGAGATCGCTCTTTGCGAGCTAGTTAATGCGAGAAAAACCTTATCCTGTGTTTTCACCACTCCTCAGTGCGTATGATATGCAGAACCGGCGAAATCTTGGTTTTCGTGGGGTTTCAAGCTGAGATATGCATTTTCTGCGATAATCTTGGTGAGACTTCTGTCCGAAGTATGCTGAAACATCGAGATCGCTCTTTTCGAGCTAGTTAATGCGAGAAAAACCTTATCCGGTGTTTTCACCACTCCACAGTGCGTTTGATATGCAGAACCAGCGATATCTTGGTTTTCGTGGGGTTTCAAGCTGAGATATGCAATTACTGCGATAATCTTGGTGAGACTTCTGTCCGAAGTGTGCAGGATCATCGAAATCGCTCGTTTCGAGCTATTTTATGCGAGAAACACGTTTTCTGGGGTTTTCACCACACCACAGTTCGTTGGATGTGCAGAACCGGAGATATCTTGGTTTTCGTGGGGTTTCAAGCTGAGATATGCATTTTCTGCGATAATCTTTGTGAGACCTCCGTCCGAAGTATGCAGAAACATCGAGATCGCTCTTTTCGACCTATTTAATGCGAGAAACACGTTATCTGGCGTTTTCACCACTCCACAGTGCGTTTGATATGCAGAACCAGCGATATCTTGGTTTTTGTGGGGTTTCAAGCTGAGATATGCATTTTTTACGATAATCATGGTGAGACTTCTGTCCGAAGTATGCAGATTCATCGAGATCGCACATTTCGAGCTGTTTAATGCGAGAAACACGTTTTCTGGGGTTTTCACCACTCCACAGTTCGTTGGATATGCAGAACAGGAGATATCTTGGTTTTCGTGGGGTTTCTAGCAGTGATATGCATTTTCTGCGATAATCATGGTGAGACTTCTGTTAGAAGTGTGCAGAATCATCGAGATCGCCCGTTTCGAGCTATTTTATGCGAGAAACACGTTATCTGGTGTTTTCACCACTCCACAGTGCGTATGATATGCAGAACCGACGATATCTTGGTTTTCGTGGGGTTTCAAGCTCAGATATGCATTTTCTGCGATAATCTTGGTGAGACTTCTGTCCGAAGTATGAAGAGTCATCGAGATCGTACTTTTCGAGCTATTTAATGCGAGAAACACGTTTTCTGGTGTTTTCACCACTCCACAGTGCGTTTGATATGCAGAACCGGCGATATCTTGGTTTTTGGGAGGTTTCAAGCTGAGATATGCATTGTTTAGGATAATCTTGGTGAGACTTCTGTCCGAAGTATGCTTAATAATCGAGATCGCTCTATTCGAGCTATTTAATGCGAGAAACACGTTATCTGGTGTTTTCAGCACTCCACAGTGCGTTTGATATGCAGAACCAGCGATATCCAGGTTTTCGTGGGGATTCAAGCTGAGATATGCAATTTCTGCGATAATCTTGGTGAGACTTCTGTCCGAAGTATGCAGAATCATCGCGATCGCTCGTTACGAGCTATTTAATGCGAGAAACACATTATCTGGTGTTTTCACCACTCCACAGTGCGTTGGATATGCAGAACAGGAGATATCTTGGTTTTCGTGGGGTTTCCAGCAGAGATATGCATTTTCTGCGATAATCATGGTGGGACTTCTGTTAGAAGTATGCAGAATCATCGAGAACGCACATTTCGATCTATTTAATGCGAGAAACACGTTGTCTGGTGTTTTCACCACTCCACAGTTGGTTTGATATGCAGAACCGGCGATGTTCGGTTTTCGTCGGGTTTCAAGCTGAGATATGCATTTTCTGCGATAATCTTGGTGAGACTTCTATCCGAAGTATGCAGAGTCATCGAGATCGTATTTTTCGAGCTATTTAATGCGAGAAACACGTTTTCTGGTGTTTTCACCACTCCACAGTTCGTTTGATATGCAGAACCGGAGATATGTTGGTTTTCGTGGGGTTTCAAGCTGAGATATGCATTTTCTGCGATATGCTTTTTGAGACTTCTGTCCGAAGTATGCAGAATCATCGAGATCGCTCTTTTCGAGCTATTTAATGCGAGAAACAAGTTATCTGGTGTTTTCACCACTCCACAGTGCGTTCGATATGCAGAACCAGCGATATCTTGGTTTTCGTGGGGTTTCAAGCTCAGATATGCATTTTCTGCGATAATCTTGGTGAGACCTCTGTCCGAAGTATGAAGAGTCATCGAGATCGTACTTTTCGAGCTATTTAATGCGAGAAACACGTTTTCTGGGGTTTTCACCACTCCACAGTTCGTTGGATATGCAGAACAGGAGATATCTTGGTTTTCGTGGGGTTTCTAGCAGGGATATGCATTTTCTGCGTTAATCATGGTGAGACTTCTGTTAGAAGTATGCAGAATCATCGAGATCGCTGTTTTCGACATGTTTAATGCGAGCAAACACGTTATCTGGTGTTTTCACCACGCCACAGTGCGTTTGATATGCAGAACCGGCAATGTTTGGTTTTCGTCGGGTTTCAAGCTGAGATATGCATTTTCTGCGATAATCATGGTGAGACATCTGTCCGAAGTATGCAGAATCACCGAGATCGCACTTTTCCAGCTATTTAATGCGAGAAACCTGTTATCTGGTGTTTTCACCACTCCACAGTGCGTTTGATATGCAGAACCGGCGATATCTTGGTTTTTGGGGGGTTTCAAGCTGAGATATGCATTTTTTAGGATAATCTTGGTGAGACTTCTGTCCGAAGTATGCTTAATAATCGAGATCGCTCTATTCGAGCTATTTAATGCGAGAAACACGTTATCTGGTGTTTTCAGCACTCCACAGTGCGTTTGATATGCAGAACCAGCGATATCCAGGTTTTCGTGGGGATTCAAGCTGAGATTTGCAATTTCTGCGATAATCTTGGTGAGACTTCTGTCCGAAGTATGCAGAATCATCGAGATCGCACTTTTCGAGCTATTTAATGCGAGAAACGAGTTATCTGGTGTTTTCACCACACCACAATGCGTTTGATATGCAGAACCAGCGATATCCAGGTTTTCGTGGGGATTCAAGCTGAGATTTGCAATTTCTGCGATAATCTTGGTGAGACTTCTGTCCGAAGTATGCAGAATCATCGAGATCGCACTTTTCGAGCTATTTAATGCGAGAAACGAGTTATCTGGTGTTTTCACCACACCACAATGCGTTTGATATGCAGAACCGGAGATATCTTGGTTTCGGTCGGGTTTCAAGCTGAGATATGCATTTTCTACGATAATCCTGGTGAGACTTCTGTCAGAAGTATGCAGAATCATCGAGATTGCTCTATTCGAGCTATTTAATTCGACAAACAGGTTATCTGGTGTTTTCAGCACTCCACAGTGCGTTTGATATGCAGAACCAGCGATATCATGGTTTTCGTGGGGTTTCAATCTGAGATATGCATTTTTTACGATAATCTTGATGAGACTTCTGTCCGAAGTATGCTTAATCATCGAGATCGCTCGTTTCGAGCTATTTAATGCGAGAAACACGTTTTCTGGGGTTTTCACCACTCCACAGTTCGTTGGATATGCAGAACAGTAGATATCTTGGTTTTCGTGGGGTTTCAAGCTGAGATATGCATTTACTGCGATAATCTTGGTGAGACTTCTGTCCGAAGTATGCTGAATCATGGAGATCGCTCTTTTGGAGCTAGTTAGAGCGAGAAACACGTTATCTGGTGTTTTCACCACTCCACAGTGCGTTTGATATGCAGAACAGTAGATATCTTGGTTTTCGTGGGGTTTCAAGCTGAGATATGCATTTTCTACGATAATCCTGGTGAGACTTCTGTCAGACGTATGCAGAATATTCGAGAACGCTCTTTTCGAGCTACTTAATGCGCGAAACACGTTTTCTGGCGTTTTCACCACTCCACAGTGCGTTTGATATGCAGAACCAGCGATATCTTGGTTTTTGTGGGGTTTCAAGCTGAGATATGCATTTTTTACGATAATCATGGTGAGACTTCTGTCCGAAGTATGCAGATTCATCGAGATCGCACATTTCGAGCTGTTTAATGCGAGAAACACGTTTTCTGGGGTTTTCACCACTCCACAGTTCGTTGGATATGCAGAACAGGAGATATCTTGGTTTTCGTGGGGTTTCTAGCAGTGATATGCATTTTCTGCGATAATCATGGTGAGACTTCTGTTAGAAGTGTGCAGAATCATCGAGATCGCCCGTTTCGAGCTATTTTATGCGAGAAACACGTTATCTGGTGTTTTCACCACTCCACAGTGCGTATGATATGCAGAACCGACGATATCTTGGTTTTCGTGGGGTTTCAAGCTCAGATATGCATTTTCTGCGATAATCTTGGTGAGACTTCTGTCCGAAGTATGAAGAGTCATCGAGATCGTACTTTTCGAGCTATTTAATGCGAGAAACACGTTTTCTGGTGTTTTCACCACTCCACAGTGCGTTTGATATGCAGAACCGGCGATATCTTGGTTTTTGGGAGGTTTCAAGCTGAGATATGCATTGTTTAGGATAATCTTGGTGAGACTTCTGTCCGAAGTATGCTTAATAATCGAGATCGCTCTATTCGAGCTATTTAATGCGAGAAACACGTTATCTGGTGTTTTCAGCACTCCACAGTGCGTTTGATATGCAGAACCAGCGATATCCAGGTTTTCGTGGGGATTCAAGCTGAGATATGCAATTTCTGCGATAATCTTGGTGAGACTTCTGTCCGAAGTATGCAGAATCATCGCGATCGCTCGTTACGAGCTATTTAATGCGAGAAACACATTATCTGGTGTTTTCACCACTCCACAGTGCGTTGGATATGCAGAACAGGAGATATCTTGGTTTTCGTGGGGTTTCCAGCAGAGATATGCATTTTCTGCGATAATCATGGTGGGACTTCTGTTAGAAGTATGCAGAATCATCGAGAACGCACATTTCGATCTATTTAATGCGAGAAACACGTTGTCTGGTGTTTTCACCACTCCACAGTTGGTTTGATATGCAGAACCGGCGATGTTCGGTTTTCGTCGGGTTTCAAGCTGAGATATGCATTTTCTGCGATAATCTTGGTGAGACTTCTATCCGAAGTATGCAGAGTCATCGAGATCGTATTTTTCGAGCTATTTAATGCGAGAAACACGTTTTCTGGTGTTTTCACCACTCCACAGTTCGTTTGATATGCAGAACCGGAGATATGTTGGTTTTCGTGGGGTTTCAAGCTGAGATATGCATTTTCTGCGATATGCTTTTTGAGACTTCTGTCCGAAGTATGCAGAATCATCGAGATCGCTCTTTTCGAGCTATTTAATGCGAGAAACAAGTTATCTGGTGTTTTCACCACTCCACAGTGCGTTCGATATGCAGAACCAGCGATATCTTGGTTTTCGTGGGGTTTCAAGCTCAGATATGCATTTTCTGCGATAATCTTGGTGAGACCTCTGTCCGAAGTATGAAGAGTCATCGAGATCGTACTTTTCGAGCTATTTAATGCGAGAAACACGTTTTCTGGGGTTTTCACCACTCCACAGTTCGTTGGATATGCAGAACAGGAGATATCTTGGTTTTCGTGGGGTTTCTAGCAGGGATATGCATTTTCTGCGTTAATCATGGTGAGACTTCTGTTAGAAGTATGCAGAATCATCGAGATCGCTGTTTTCGACATGTTTAATGCGAGCAAACACGTTATCTGGTGTTTTCACCACGCCACAGTGCGTTTGATATGCAGAACCGGCAATGTTTGGTTTTCGTCGGGTTTCAAGCTGAGATATGCATTTTCTGCGATAATCATGGTGAGACATCTGTCCGAAGTATGCAGAATCACCGAGATCGCACTTTTCCAGCTATTTAATGCGAGAAACCTGTTATCTGGTGTTTTCACCACTCCACAGTGCGTTTGATATGCAGAACCGGCGATATCTTGGTTTTTGGGGGGTTTCAAGCTGAGATATGCATTTTTTAGGATAATCTTGGTGAGACTTCTGTCCGAAGTATGCTTAATAATCGAGATCGCTCTATTCGAGCTATTTAATGCGAGAAACACGTTATCTGGTGTTTTCAGCACTCCACAGTGCGTTTGATATGCAGAACCAGCGATATCCAGGTTTTCGTGGGGATTCAAGCTGAGATTTGCAATTTCTGCGATAATCTTGGTGAGACTTCTGTCCGAAGTATGCAGAATCATCGAGATCGCACTTTTCGAGCTATTTAATGCGAGAAACGAGTTATCTGGTGTTTTCACCACACCACAATGCGTTTGATATGCAGAACCAGCGATATCCAGGTTTTCGTGGGGATTCAAGCTGAGATTTGCAATTTCTGCGATAATCTTGGTGAGACTTCTGTCCGAAGTATGCAGAATCATCGAGATCGCACTTTTCGAGCTATTTAATGCGAGAAACGAGTTATCTGGTGTTTTCACCACACCACAATGCGTTTGATATGCAGAACCGGAGATATCTTGGTTTCGGTCGGGTTTCAAGCTGAGATATGCATTTTCTACGATAATCCTGGTGAGACTTCTGTCAGAAGTATGCAGAATCATCGAGATTGCTCTATTCGAGCTATTTAATTCGACAAACAGGTTATCTGGTGTTTTCAGCACTCCACAGTGCGTTTGATATGCAGAACCAGCGATATCATGGTTTTCGTGGGGTTTCAATCTGAGATATGCATTTTTTACGATAATCTTGATGAGACTTCTGTCCGAAGTATGCTTAATCATCGAGATCGCTCGTTTCGAGCTATTTAATGCGAGAAACACGTTTTCTGGGGTTTTCACCACTCCACAGTTCGTTGGATATGCAGAACAGTAGATATCTTGGTTTTCGTGGGGTTTCAAGCTGAGATATGCATTTACTGCGATAATCTTGGTGAGACTTCTGTCCGAAGTATGCTGAATCATGGAGATCGCTCTTTTGGAGCTAGTTAGAGCGAGAAACACGTTATCTGGTGTTTTCACCACTCCACAGTGCGTTTGATATGCAGAACAGTAGATATCTTGGTTTTCGTGGGGTTTCAAGCTGAGATATGCATTTTCTACGATAATCCTGGTGAGACTTCTGTCAGACGTATGCAGAATATTCGAGAACGCTCTTTTCGAGCTACTTAATGCGCGAAACACGTTTTCTGGTGTTTTCACCACTCCACGGTACGTTTGATGTGCAGAACCGGAGATAACTCGGTTTTCGTCGGGTTTCAAGCTGGGATATGCATTTTCTGCGATAATCTTGGTGAGACTTCTGTCCGAAGTATGCTGAAACATCGAGATCGCTCTTTGCGAGCTAGTTAATGCGAGAAAAACCTTATCCGGTGTTTTCACCACTCCTCAGTGCGTATGATATGCAGAACCGGCGAAATCTTGGTTTTCGTGGGGTTTCAAGCTGAGATATGCATTTTCTGCAATAATCTTGGTGAGACTTCTGTCCGAAGTATGCTGAAACATCGAGATCGCTCTTTTCGAGCTAGTTAATGCGAGAAAAACCTTATCCGGTGTTTTCACCACTCCACAGTGCGTTTGATATGCAGAACCAGCGATATCTTGGTTTTCGTGGGGTTTCAAGCTGAGATATGCAATTACTGCGATAATCTTGGTGAGACTTCTGTCCGAAGTGTGCAGGATCATCGAAATCGCTCGTTTCGAGCTATTTTATGCGAGAAACACGTTTTCTGGGGTTTTCACCACACCACAGTTCGTTGGATGTGCAGAACCGGAGATATCTTGGTTTTCGTGGGGTTTCAAGCTGAGATATGCATTTTCTGCGATAATCTTTGTGAGACCTCCGTCCGAAGTATGCAGAAACATCGAGATCGCTCTTTTCGACCTATTTAATGCGAGAAACACGTTATCTGGCGTTTTCACCACTCCACAGTGCGTTTGATATGCAGAACCAGCGATATCTTGGTTTTTGTGGGGTTTCAAGCTGAGATATGCATTTTTTACGATAATCATGGTGAGACTTCTGTCCGAAGTATGCAGATTCATCGAGATCGCACATTTCGAGCTGTTTAATGCGAGAAACACGTTTTCTGGGGTTTTCACCACTCCACAGTTCGTTGGATATGCAGAACAGGAGATATCTTGGTTTTCGTGGGGTTTCTAGCAGTGATATGCATTTTCTGCGATAATCATGGTGAGACTTCTGTTAGAAGTGTGCAGAAACATCGAGATCGCTCTTTTCGACCTATTTAATGCGAGAAACACGTTATCTGGCGTTTTCACCACTCCACAGTGCGTTTGATATGCAGAACCAGCGATATCTTGGTTTTCGTGGGGTTTCAAGCTCAGATATGCATTTTCTGCGATAATCTTGGTGAGACTTCTGTCCGAAGTATGAAGAGTCATCGAGATCGTACTTTTCGAGCTATTTAATGCGAGAAACACGTTTTCTGGTGTTTTCACCACCCCACAGTGCGTTTGATATGCAGAACCGGCGATATCTTGGTTTTTGGGAGGTTTCAAGCTGAGATATGCATTGTTTAGGATAATCTTGGTGAGACTTCTGTCCGAAGTATGCTTAATAATCGAGATCGCTCTATTCGAGCTATTTAATGCGAGAAACACGTTATCTGGTGTTTTCAGCACTCCACAGTGCGTTTGATATGCAGAACCAGCGATATCCAGGTTTTCGTGGGGATTCAAGCTGAGATATGCAATTTCTGCGATAATCTTGGTGAGACTTCTGTCCGAAGTATGCAGAATCATCGCGATCGCTCGTTACGAGCTATTTAATGCGAGAAACACATTATCTGGTGTTTTCACCACTCCACAGTGCGTTGGATATGCAGAACAGGAGATATCTTGGTTTTCGTGGGGTTTCCAGCAGAGATATGCATTTTCTGCGATAATCATGGTGGGACTTCTGTTAGAAGTATGCAGAATCATCGAGAACGCACATTTCGATCTATTTAATGCGAGAAACACGTTGTCTGGTGTTTTCACCACTCCACAGTTGGTTTGATATGCAGAACCGGCGATGTTCGGTTTTCGTCGGGTTTCAAGCTGAGATATGCATTTTCTGCGATAATCTTGGTGAGACTTCTATCCGAAGTATGCAGAGTCATCGAGATCGTATTTTTCGAGCTATTTAATGCGAGAAACACGTTGTCTGGTGTTTTCACCACTCCACAGTTGGTTTGATATGCAGAACCGGCGATGTTCGGTTTTCGTCGGGTTTCAAGCTGAGATATGCATTTTCTGCGATAATCTTGGTGAGACTTCTATCCGAAGTATGCAGAGTCATCGAGATCGTATTTTTCGAGCTATTTAATGCGAGAAACACGTTTTCTGGTGTTTTCACCACTCCACAGTTCGTTTGATATGCAGAACCAGCGATATCTTGGTTTTCGTGGGGTTTCAAGCTCAGATATGCATTTTCTGCGATAATCTTGGTGAGACCTCTGTCCGAAGTATGAAGAGTCATCGAGATCGTACTTTTCGAGCTATTTAATGCGAGAAACACGTTTTCTGGGGTTTTCACCACTCCACAGTTCGTTGGATATGCAGAACAGGAGATATCTTGGTTTTCGTGGGGTTTCTAGCAGGGATATGCATTTTCTGCGTTAATCATGGTGAGACTTCTGTTAGAAGTATGCAGAATCATCGAGATCGCTGTTTTCGACATGTTTAATGCGAGCAAACACGTTATCTGGTGTTTTCACCACGCCACAGTGCGTTTGATATGCAGAACCGGCAATGTTTGGTTTTCGTCGGGTTTCAAGCTGAGATATGCATTTTCTGCGATAATCATGGTGAGACATCTGTCCGAAGTATGCAGAATCACCGAGATCGCACTTTTCCAGCTATTTAATGCGAGAAACCTGTTATCTGGTGTTTTCACCACTCCACAGTGCGTTTGATATGCAGAACCGGCGATATCTTGGTTTTTGGGGGGTTTCAAGCTGAGATATGCATTTTTTAGGATAATCTTGGTGAGACTTCTGTCCGAAGTATGCTTAATAATCGAGATCGCTCTATTCGAGCTATTTAATGCGAGAAACACGTTATCTGGTGTTTTCAGCACTCCACAGTGCGTTTGATATGCAGAACCAGCGATATCCAGGTTTTCGTGGGGATTCAAGCTGAGATTTGCAATTTCTGCGATAATCTTGGTGAGACTTCTGTCCGAAGTATGCAGAATCATCGAGATCGCACTTTTCGAGCTATTTAATGCGAGAAACGAGTTATCTGGTGTTTTCACCACACCACAATGCGTTTGATATGCAGAACCAGCGATATCCAGGTTTTCGTGGGGATTCAAGCTGAGATTTGCAATTTCTGCGATAATCTTGGTGAGACTTCTGTCCGAAGTATGCAGAATCATCGAGATCGCACTTTTCGAGCTATTTAATGCGAGAAACGAGTTATCTGGTGTTTTCACCACACCACAATGCGTTTGATATGCAGAACCGGAGATATCTTGGTTTCGGTCGGGTTTCAAGCTGAGATATGCATTTTCTACGATAATCCTGGTGAGACTTCTGTCAGAAGTATGCAGAATCATCGAGATTGCTCTATTCGAGCTATTTAATTCGACAAACAGGTTATCTGGTGTTTTCAGCACTCCACAGTGCGTTTGATATGCAGAACCAGCGATATCATGGTTTTCGTGGGGTTTCAATCTGAGATATGCATTTTTTACGATAATCTTGATGAGACTTCTGTCCGAAGTATGCTTAATCATCGAGATCGCTCGTTTCGAGCTATTTAATGCGAGAAACACGTTTTCTGGGGTTTTCACCACTCCACAGTTCGTTGGATATGCAGAACAGTAGATATCTTGGTTTTCGTGGGGTTTCAAGCTGAGATATGCATTTACTGCGATAATCTTGGTGAGACTTCTGTCCGAAGTATGCTGAATCATGGAGATCGCTCTTTTGGAGCTAGTTAGAGCGAGAAACACGTTATCTGGTGTTTTCACCACTCCACAGTGCGTTTGATATGCAGAACAGTAGATATCTTGGTTTTCGTGGGGTTTCAAGCTGAGATATGCATTTTCTACGATAATCCTGGTGAGACTTCTGTCAGACGTATGCAGAATATTCGAGAACGCTCTTTTCGAGCTACTTAATGCGCGAAACACGTTTTCTGGTGTTTTCACCACTCCACGGTACGTTTGATGTGCAGAACCGGAGATAACTCGGTTTTCGTCGGGTTTCAAGCTGGGATATGCATTTTCTGCGATAATCTTGGTGAGACTTCTGTCCGAAGTATGCTGAAACATCGAGATCGCTCTTTGCGAGCTAGTTAATGCGAGAAAAACCTTATCCGGTGTTTTCACCACTCCTCAGTGCGTATGATATGCAGAACCGGCGAAATCTTGGTTTTCGTGGGGTTTCAAGCTGAGATATGCATTTTCTGCAATAATCTTGGTGAGACTTCTGTCCGAAGTATGCTGAAACATCGAGATCGCTCTTTTCGAGCTAGTTAATGCGAGAAAAACCTTATCCGGTGTTTTCACCACTCCACAGTGCGTTTGATATGCAGAACCAGCGATATCTTGGTTTTCGTGGGGTTTCAAGCTGAGATATGCAATTACTGCGATAATCTTGGTGAGACTTCTGTCCGAAGTGTGCAGGATCATCGAAATCGCTCGTTTCGAGCTATTTTATGCGAGAAACACGTTTTCTGGGGTTTTCACCACACCACAGTTCGTTGGATGTGCAGAACCGGAGATATCTTGGTTTTCGTGGGGTTTCAAGCTGAGATATGCATTTTCTGCGATAATCTTTGTGAGACCTCCGTCCGAAGTATGCAGAAACATCGAGATCGCTCTTTTCGACCTATTTAATGCGAGAAACACGTTATCTGGCGTTTTCACCACTCCACAGTGCGTTTGATATGCAGAACCAGCGATATCTTGGTTTTTGTGGGGTTTCAAGCTGAGATATGCATTTTTTACGATAATCATGGTGAGACTTCTGTCCGAAGTATGCAGATTCATCGAGATCGCACATTTCGAGCTGTTTAATGCGAGAAACACGTTTTCTGGGGTTTTCACCACTCCACAGTTCGTTGGATATGCAGAACAGGAGATATCTTGGTTTTCGTGGGGTTTCTAGCAGTGATATGCATTTTCTGCGATAATCATGGTGAGACTTCTGTTAGAAGTGTGCAGAATCATCGAGATCGCCCGTTTCGAGCTATTTTATGCGAGAAACACGTTATCTGGTGTTTTCACCACTCCACAGTGCGTATGATATGCAGAACCGACGATATCTTGGTTTTCGTGGGGTTTCAAGCTCAGATATGCATTTTCTGCGATAATCTTGGTGAGACTTCTGTCCGAAGTATGAAGAGTCATCGAGATCGTACTTTTCGAGCTATTTAATGCGAGAAACACGTTTTCTGGTGTTTTCACCACTCCACAGTGCGTTTGATATGCAGAACCGGCGATATCTTGGTTTTTGGGAGGTTTCAAGCTGAGATATGCATTGTTTAGGATAATCTTGGTGAGACTTCTGTCCGAAGTATGCTTAATAATCGAGATCGCTCTATTCGAGCTATTTAATGCGAGAAACACGTTATCTGGTGTTTTCAGCACTCCACAGTGCGTTTGATATGCAGAACCAGCGATATCCAGGTTTTCGTGGGGATTCAAGCTGAGATATGCAATTTCTGCGATAATCTTGGTGAGACTTCTGTCCGAAGTATGCAGAATCATCGCGATCGCTCGTTACGAGCTATTTAATGCGAGAAACACATTATCTGGTGTTTTCACCACTCCACAGTGCGTTGGATATGCAGAACAGGAGATATCTTGGTTTTCGTGGGGTTTCCAGCAGAGATATGCATTTTCTGCGATAATCATGGTGGGACTTCTGTTAGAAGTATGCAGAATCATCGAGAACGCACATTTCGATCTATTTAATGCGAGAAACACGTTGTCTGGTGTTTTCACCACTCCACAGTTGGTTTGATATGCAGAACCGGCGATGTTCGGTTTTCGTCGGGTTTCAAGCTGAGATATGCATTTTCTGCGATAATCTTGGTGAGACTTCTATCCGAAGTATGCAGAGTCATCGAGATCGTATTTTTCGAGCTATTTAATGCGAGAAACACGTTTTCTGGTGTTTTCACCACTCCACAGTTCGTTTGATATGCAGAACCGGAGATATCTTGGTTTTTGTGGGGTTTCAAGCTGAGATATGCATTTTTTACGATAATCATGGTGAGACTTCTGTCCGAAGTATGCAGATTCATCGAGATCGCACATTTCGAGCTGTTTAATGCGAGAAACACGTTTTCTGGGGTTTTCACCACTCCACAGTTCGTTGGATATGCAGAACAGGAGATATCTTGGTTTTCGTGGGGTTTCCAGCAGAGATATGCATTTTCTGCGATAATCATGGTGGGACTTCTGTTAGAAGTATGCAGAATCATCGAGAACGCACATTTCGATCTATTTAATGCGAGAAACACGTTGTCTGGTGTTTTCACCACTCCACAGTTGGTTTGATATGCAGAACCGGCGATGTTCGGTTTTCGTCGGGTTTCAAGCTGAGATATGCATTTTCTGCGATAATCTTGGTGAGACCTCTGTCCGAAGTATGAAGAGTCATCGAGATCGTACTTTTCGAGCTATTTAATGCGAGAAACACGTTTTCTGGGGTTTTCACCACTCCACAGTTCGTTGGATATGCAGAACAGGAGATATCTTGGTTTTCGTGGGGTTTCTAGCAGGGATATGCATTTTCTGCGTTAATCATGGTGAGACTTCTGTTAGAAGTATGCAGAATCATCGAGATCGCTGTTTTCGACATGTTTAATGCGAGCAAACACGTTATCTGGTGTTTTCACCACGCCACAGTGCGTTTGATATGCAGAACCGGCAATGTTTGGTTTTCGTCGGGTTTCAAGCTGAGATATGCATTTTCTGCGATAATCATGGTGAGACATCTGTCCGAAGTATGCAGAATCACCGAGATCGCACTTTTCCAGCTATTTAATGCGAGAAACCTGTTATCTGGTGTTTTCACCACTCCACAGTGCGTTTGATATGCAGAACCGGCGATATCTTGGTTTTTGGGGGGTTTCAAGCTGAGATATGCATTTTTTAGGATAATCTTGGTGAGACTTCTGTCCGAAGTATGCTTAATAATCGAGATCGCTCTATTCGAGCTATTTAATGCGAGAAACACGTTATCTGGTGTTTTCAGCACTCCACAGTGCGTTTGATATGCAGAACCAGCGATATCCAGGTTTTCGTGGGGATTCAAGCTGAGATTTGCAATTTCTGCGATAATCTTGGTGAGACTTCTGTCCGAAGTATGCAGAATCATCGAGATCGCACTTTTCGAGCTATTTAATGCGAGAAACGAGTTATCTGGTGTTTTCACCACACCACAATGCGTTTGATATGCAGAACCAGCGATATCTTGGTTTTCGTGGGGTTTCAAGCTCAGATATGCATTTTCTGCGATAATCTTGGTGAGACTCCTGTCCGAAGTATGCAGAGTCATCTAGATCGTAATTTTCGAGCTATTTAATGCGAGAAACACGTTTTCTGGGGTTTTCACCACTCCACAGTTCGTTGGATAAGCAGAACAGGAGATATCTTGGTTTTCGTGGGGTTTCTAGCAGAGATATGCATTTTCTGCGAAAATCATGGAGAGACTTCTGTTAGAGGTATGCAGAATCATCGAGATCGCTCTTTTCGACATATTTAATGCGAGAAACACGTTATCTGGTGTTTTCACCACTCCACAGTGCGTATGATATGCAGATCCGGCGATATCTTGGTTTTCGTGGGGTTTCAAGCTGAGATATGCATTATCTGCGATAACCTTGGTGAGACTTCTGTCCGAAGTGTGCAGAATCATCGAGATCGCTCGTTTCGAGCTATTTTATGCGAGAAACACGTTATCTGGTGTTTTCACCACTCCACAGTGCGTATGATATGCAGAACCGACGATATCTTGGTTTTCGTGGGGTTTCAAGCTCAGATATGCATTTTCTGCGATAATCTTGGTGAGACTTCTGTCCGAAGTATGCAGAATCATCGCGATCGCTCGTTACGAGCTATTTAATGCGAGAAACACGTTATCTGGTGTTTTCACCACTCCACAGTGCGTTGGATATGCAGATCAGGAGATATCTTGGTTTTCGTGGGGTTTCCAGCAGAGATATGCATTTTCTGCGATAATCATGGTGAGACTTCTGTTAGAAGTATGCAGAATCATCGAGATCGCACTTTTCGAGCTATTTAATGCGAGAAACACGTTATCTGGTGTTTTCACCACTCCACAGTTGGTTTGATATGCAGAACCGGAGATATCTTGGTTTTCGTGGGGTTTCAAGCTGAGATATGCATTTTCTGCGATAAGCTTGGTGAGACTTCTGTCCGATGTATGCAGAATCATCAAGATCACTCTTTTCGAGCTAGTTAATGCGAGAAAAACCTTATCTGGTGTTTTCACCACTCCACAGTGCGTTTGATATGCAGAACCGGCGATATCTTGGTTTTCGTGGGGTATCAAGCTGAGATATGCATTTTCTGCGATAATCTTGGTGAGACTTCTGTCCGAAATATGCTGAATCATCGAGAGCGCTCTTTTCGAGCTAGTTAGTGCGAGAAACACGTTATCTGGTGGTTTCACCACTTTACAGTGGGTTTGATATGCAGAACAGTAGATATCTTGGTTTTCGTGGGGTTTCAAGCTGAGATATGCATTTTCTGCGATAATCTTGTTGAGACTTCTGTCCGAAGTATGCAGAATCATCGAGATGGCTCTTTTCGAGCTATTTAATGCGAGAAACACGATCTCTGGTTGTTTTCACCACTCCACAGTGCGTTTGATATGCAGAACCTGTGATATCATGATTTTCGTGGTGTTTCCAGCTGGGATATGCATTTTCTGCGATAATATTGGTGAGACTTCAGTCAGAAGTATGCAGAATCATCTAGATCGCTCTTTTCGAGCTACTTAATGCTCGAAACTCGTTTTCTGGTGTTTTCACCACTCCACAGTACGTTTGACATGCAGAACCGGAGATATCTTGGTTTCGGTCGGGTTTCAAGCTGAGATATGCATTTTCTACGATAATCCTGGTGAGACTTCTGTCAGAAGTATGCAGAATCATCGAGATTGCTCTATTCGAGCTATTTAATTCGACAAACAGGTTATCTGGTGTTTTCAGCACTCCACAGTGCGTTTGATATGCAGAACCAGCGATATCATGGTTTTCGTGGGGTTTCAATCTGAGATATGCATTTTTTACGATAATCTTGATGAGACTTCTGTCCGAAGTATGCTTAATCATCGAGATCGCTCGTTTCGAGCTATTTAATGCGAGAAACACGTTTTCTGGGGTTTTCACCACTCCACAGTTCGTTGGATATGCTGAACAGTAGATATCTTGGTTTTCGTGGGGTTTCAAGCTGAGATATGCATTTACTGCGATAATCTTGGTGAGACTTCTGTCCGAAGTATGCTGAATCATGGAGATCGCTCTTTTCGAGCTAGTTAGAGCGAGAAACACGTTATCTGGTGTTTTCACCACTCCACAGTGCGTTTGATATGCAGAACAGTAGATATCTTGGTTTTCGTGGGGTTTCAAGCTGAGATATGCATTTTCTACGATAATCCTGGTGAGACTTCTGTCAGACGTATGCAGAATATTCGAGAACGCTCTTTTCGAGCTACTTAATGCGCGAAACACGTTTTCTGGTGTTTTCACCACTCCACGGTACGTTTGATGTGCAGAACCGGAGATAACTCGGTTTTCGTCGGGTTTGAAGCTGGGATATGCATTTTCTGCGATAATCTTGGTGAGACTTCTGTCCGAAGTATGCTGAAACATCGAGATCGCTCTTTGCGAGCTAGTTAATGCGAGAAAAACCTTATCCGGTGTTTTCACCACTCCTCAGTGCGTATGATATGCAGAACCGGCGAAATCTTGGTTTTCGTGGGGTTTCAAGCTGAGATATGCATTTTCTGCGATAATCTTGGTGAGACTTCTGTCCGAAGTATGCTGAAACATCGAGATCGCTCTTTTCGAGCTAGTTAATGCGAGAAAAACCTTATCCGGTGTTTTCACCACTCCACAGTGCGTTTGATATGCAGAACAGGAGATATCTTGGTTTTCGTGGGGTTTCTAGCAGAGATATGCATTTTCTGCGATAATCTTGGTGAGACTTCTGTCCGAAGCATGCAGAATCATCGAGATCGCACTTTTCGAGCTATTTAATGCGAGAAACACGTTATCTGGTGTTTTCACCACTCCACAGTGCGTTGGATATGCAGAACCGGAGATATTTTGGTTTTCGTCGGGTTTCAAGCTAAGATATGCATTTTCTACGATAAGCTTGGTGAGACATCTCTCCGAAGTATGCTTAATCATCGAGATCGCTCGTTTCGAGCTATTTAATGCGAGAAACACGTTATCTGGTCTTTTCACAACTCCACAGTGCGTATGATATGCAGAACCGACGATATCTTGGTTTTCGTGGGGTTTCAAGCTCACATATGCATTTTCAGCGATAATCTTGGTGAGACTTCTGTCCGAAGTATGCAGAATCATCGAGATCGCACTTTTCGAGCTATTTAATGCGAGCAACACGTTATATGGTGTTTTCACCACTCCACAGTGCGTTTGATATGCAGAACCGGCGATATCTTCGTTTTTGTGGGGTTTCAAGCTGAGATATGCATTTTTTACGATAATCTTAGTGAGACTTCTGTCCGAAGTGTTCTTAATCATCGAGATCGCTCTATTCGAGCTATTTAATGCGAGAAACACGTTATCGGGTGTTTTCAGCACTCCACAGTGCGTTTGATATGCAGAACCAGCGATATCTTGGTTTTCGTGGGGTTTCAAGCTGAGATATGCAATTACTGCGATAATCTTGGTGAGACTTCTGTCCGAAGTGTGCAGGATCATCGAAATCGCTCGTTTCGAGCTATTTTATGCGAGAAACACGTTTTCTGGGGTTTTCACCACTCCACATTGCGTTTGATATGCAGACCCGGCGACATCTTTGATTTCGTCGGGGTTCAAGCTGAGATATGCATTTTCTACGATAATCTTGGTGAGACTTCCGTCCGAAGTATGCTGAATAATCTAGATCGCTCTTTTCGAGCTATTTAATGCGAGAAACACGTTATCTGGTGTTTTCACCACTCCACAGTACGTTTGATATGCAGAACCAGCGATATCTTGGTTTTCGTGCTATTTCAAGCTGAGATATGCATTTCCTGCGATAATCTTGGTGAGACTTCTGTCCGAAGTATGCTGAATCATCGAGATCGCTCTTTTCTAGCTAGTTAGTGCGAGAAACACGTTATCTGGTGTTTTCACCACTTTACAGTGGGTTTGATATGCAGAACAGTAGATATCTTGGTTTTCGTGGGGTTTCAAGCTGAGATATGCATTTTCTGCGATAATCTTGTTGAGACTTCTGTCCGAAGTATGCAGAATCATCGAGATGGCTCTTTTCGAGCTATTTAATGCGAGAAACACGATCTCTGGTTGTTTTCACCACTCCACAGTGCGTTTGATATGCAGAACCTGTGATATCATGATTTTCGTGGTGTTTCCAG
Source organism: Anthophora plumipes (assembly GCA_951804975.1). Classification (NCBI taxonomy): domain Eukaryota; kingdom Metazoa; phylum Arthropoda; class Insecta; order Hymenoptera; family Apidae; genus Anthophora; species Anthophora plumipes. The sequence continues at coordinate 7,177,755 of CATORF010000206.1, read as the reverse complement.
CTGGGATATGCATTTTCTGCGATAATATTGGTGAGACTTCAGTCAGAAGTATGCAGAATCATCTAGATCGCTCTTTTCGAGCTACTTAATGCACGAAACTCGTTTTCTGGTGTTTTCACCACTCCACAGTACGTTTGACATGCAGAACCGGAGATATCTTGGTTTCGGTCGGGTTTCAAGCTGAGATATGCATTTTCTACGATAATCCTGGTGAGACTTCTGTCAGAAGTATGCAGAATCTTCGAGAACGCTCTTTTCGAGCTACTTAAAGCGCGAAACACGTTTTCTGGTGTTTTCACCACTCCACAGTGCGTTTGATATGCAGTACCAGCGATATCTTGGTTTTCGTGGGGTTTCAAGCTGTGATATGCATTTTTTACGATAATCTTGTTGAGACTTCTGTCCGAAGTATGCAGAATCATCGAGATTGCTCTATTCGAGCTATTTAATGCGACAAACAGGTTATCTGGTGTTTTCAGCACTCCACAGTGCGTTTGATATGCAGAACCAGCGATATCATGGTTTTCGTGGGGTTTCAATCTGAGATATGCATTTTTTACGATAATCTTGATGAGACTTCTGTCCGAAGTATGCTTAATCATCGAGATCGCTCGTTTCGAGCTATTTAATGCGAGAAACACGTTTTCTGGGGTTTTCACCACTCCACAGTTCGTTGGATATGCAGAACAGTAGATATCTTGGTTTTCGTGGGGTTTCAAGCTGAGATATGCATTTACTGCGATAATCTTGGTGAGACTTCTGTCCGAAGTATGCTGAATCATGGAGATCGCTCTTTTCGAGCTAGTTAGAGCGAGAAACACGTTATCTGGTGTTTTCACCACTCCACAGTGCGTTTGATATGCAGAACAGTAGATATCTTGGTTTTCGTGGGGTTTCAAGCTGAGATATGCATTTTCTACGATAATCCTGGTGAGACTTCTGTCAGACGTATGCAGAATATTCGAGAACGCTCTTTTCGAGCTACTTAATGCGCGAAACACGTTTTCTGGTGTTTTCACCACTCCACGGTACGTTTGATGTGCAGAACCGGAGATAACTCGGTTTTCGTCGGGTTTCAAGCTGGGATATGCATTTTCTGCGATAATCTTGGAGAGACTTCTGTCCGAAGTATGCTGAAACATCGAGATCGCTCTTTGTGAGCTAGTTAATGCGAGAAAAACCTTATCCGGTGTTTTCACCACTCCTCAGTGCGTATGATATGCAGAACCGGCGAAATCTTGGTTTTCGTGTGGTTTCAAGCTGAGATATGCATTTTCTGCGATAATCTTGGCGAGACTTCTGTCCGAAGTATGCTGAAACATCGAGATCGCTCTTTTCGAGCTAGTTAATGCGAGAAAAACCTTATCCGGTGTTTTCACCACTCCACAGTGCGTTTGATATGCAGAAAAGGAGATATCTTGGTTTTCGTGGGGTTTCTAGCAGAGATATGCATTTTCTGCGATAATCTTGGTGAGACTTCTGTCCGAAGCATGCAGAATCATCGAGATCGCACTTTTCGAGCTATTTAATGCGAGAAACACGTTATCTGGTGTTTTCACCACTCCACAGTGCGTTGGATATGCAGAACCGGAGATATTTTGGTTTTCGTCGGGTTTCAAGCTAAGATATGCATTTTCTACGATAAGCTTGGTGAGACATCTCTCCGAAGTATGCTTAATCATCGAGATCGCTCGTTTCGAGCTATTTAATGCGAGAAACACGTTATCTGGTGTTTTCACCACTCCACAGTGCGTTGGATATGCAGAACAGGAGATATCTTGGTTTTCGTGGGGTTTCCAGCAGAGATATGCATTTTCTGCGATAATCATGGTGGGACTTCTGTTAGAAGTATGCAGAATCATCGAGATCGCACATTTCGATCTATTTAATGCGAGAAACACGTTGTCTGGTGTTTTCACCACTCCACAGTTGGTTTGATATGCAGAACCGGCGATGTTCGGTTGTCGTCGGGTTTCAAGCTGAGATATGCATTTTCTGCGATAATCTTGGTGAGACTTCTATCCGAAGTATGCAGAGTCATCGAGATCGTATTTTTCGAGCTATTTAATGCGAGAAACACGTTTTCTGGTGTTTTCACCACTCCACAGTTCGTTTGATATGCAGAACCGGAGATATCTTGGTTTTCGTGGGGTTTCAAGCTGAGATATGCATTTTCTGCGATATGCTTGGTGAGACTTCTGTCCGAAGTATGCAGAATCATCGAGATCGCTCTTTTCGAGCTATTTAATGCGAGAAACAAGTTATCTGGTGTTTTCACCACTCCACAGTGCGTTCGATATGCAGAACCAGCGATATCTTGGTTTTCGTGGGGTTTCAAGCTCAGATATGCATTTTCTGCGATAATCTTGGTGAGACCTCTGTCCGAAGTATGAAGAGTCATCGAGATCGTACTTTTCGAGCTATTTAATGCGAGAAACACGTTTTCTGGGGTTTTCACCACTCCACAGTTCGTTGGATATGCAGAACAGGAGATATCTTGGTTTTCGTGGGGTTTCTAGCAGAGATATGCATTTTCTGCGTTAATCATGGTGAGACTTCCGTCAGAAGTATGCAGAATCATCGAGATCGCTGTTTTCGACATGTTTAATGCGAGCAAACACGTTATCTGGTGTTTTCACCACGCCACAGTGCGTTTGATATGCAGAACCGGCAATGTTTGGTTTTCGTCGGGTTTCAAGCTGAGATATGCATTTTCTGCGATAATCATGGTGAGCCATCTGTCCGAAGTATGCAGAATCATCGAGATCGCACTTTTCGAGCTATTTAATGCGAGAAACACGTTATCTGGTGTTTTCACCACTCCACAGTGCGTATGATATGCAGATCCGGCGATATCTTGGTTTTCGTGGGGTTTCAAGCTGAGATATGCATTATCTGCGATAACCTTGGTGAGACTTCTGTCCGAAGTGTGCAGAATCATCGAGATCGCTCGTTTCGAGCTATTTTATGCGAGAAACACGTTATCTGGTGTTTTCACCACTCCACAGTGCGTATGATATGCAGAACCGACGATATCTTGGTTTTCGTGGGGTTTCAAGCTCAGATATGCATTTTCTGCGATAATCTTGGTGAGACTTCTGTCCGAAATATGCTGAATCATCGAGAGCGCTCTTTTCGAGCTATTTAATGCGAGAAACTCGTTTTCGGGGGTTTTCACCACTCCACAGTGCGTATGATATGCAGAACCGGCGATATCTTGGTTTTCGTGGGGTTTCAAGCTGATATACATTTTCTGCGATAATCTTGGTGAGACTTCTGTCCGAAGTATGCTGAAACATCAAGATCGCTCTTTTCGAGCTAGTTAATGCGAGAAAAACCTTATCTGGTGTTTTCACCACTCCACAGTGCGTTTGATATGCAGAACCGGCGATATCTTGGTTTTCGTGGGGTATCAAGCTGAGATATGCATGTTTTACGATAATCTTGGTGAAACATCTGTCCGAAGTATGCAGAAACAACGAGAGCGCTCGTTTCGAGCTATTTAATGCGAGAAACTCGTTTTCTGGGGTTTTCACCACTCCACAGTTCGTTGGATATGCAGAACCGGAGATATCTTGGTTTTCGTGGGGTTTCAAGCTGAGATATGCATTTTCTGCGATAATCTTGGTGAGACTTCTGTTAGAAGTATGCAGAATCATCGAGAGCGCTCTTTTCGAGCTAATTAATGCGAGAAAAACCTTATCCGGGGTTTTCACCACTCCACAGTGCGTTTGATATGCAAAACCGGCGATATCTTGGTTTTCGTGGGGTTTCAAGCTGAGATATGCATTTTCTGCGATAATCTTGGTGAGACTTCTGTTAGAAGTATGCAGAATCATCGAGATCGCACTTTTCGAGCTATTTAATGCGAGAAACACGTTATCTGGTGTTTTCACCACTACACAGTTGGTTTGATATGCAGAACCGGCGATATTTTGGTTTTCGTCAGGTTTCAAGCTGAAATATGCATTTTCTACGATAATCTTGGTGAAACATTTGTCCGAAGTATGCAGAAACATCGAGAGCGCTCTTTTCGAGCTATTTAATGCGAGAAACTCGTTTTCTGGGGTTTTCACCACTCCACAGTTCGTTGGATATGCAGAACCGGAGATATCTTGGTTTTCGTGGGGTTTCAAGCTGAGATATGCATTTTCTGCGATAATCTTGGTGAGACTTCTGTCCGAAGTATGCAGAATCATCGAGATCGATCTTTTCGAGCTATTTAATGCGAGAATCACGTTATCTGGTGTTTTCACCACTCCACAGTACGTTTGATATGCAGTACCAACGATATCTTGGTTTTCGTCGCTTTTCAAGCTGAGATATGCATTTTCTACGATAATCTTGGTGAAACCTCTGTCCGAAGTATGCCGAATCATCGAGAGCGCTCTATTCGAGCTACTTAATGCACGAAGCACGTTTTCTGGTGTTTTCACCACTCCACGGTACGTTTGATCTGCAGAACCGGAGATAACTCGGTTTTCGTGGTGTTTCCAGCTGAGATATGCATTTTCTGCGATAATCTTGGTGGGTCTTTTGTCAGAAGTATGCAGAATCATCTAGATCGCTCTTTTCGAGCTACTTAATGCACGAAACACGTTTTCTGGTGTTTTCACCACTCCACAGTACGTTTGACATGCAGAACCGGAGATATCTTGGTTTCGGTCGGGTTTCAAGCTGAGATATGCATTTTCTACGATAATCTTGGTGAAACCTCTGTCCGAAGTATGCCGAATCATCGAGAGCGCTCTATTCGAGCTACTTAATGCACGAAGCACGTTTTCTGGTGTTTTCACCACTCCACGGTACGTTTGAAGTGCAGAACCGGAGATAACTCGGTTTTCGTCGGGTTTCAAGCTGAGATATGCATTTTATACGATTATCTTGGTGAGACTTCTGTCCGAAGTATGCAGAATCATCGAGATCGCACTATTAGAGCTATTTAATGTGAGAAAAACCTAATCCGGTGTTTTCACCACTCCACAGTGCGTTTTATATGCAGAACCGGCAACATCTTGATTTTCGTGAGGTTTCGAGCTGAGATATGCATTTTCTGCGATAATATTGGTGAGACTTCAGTCAGAAGCATGCAGAATCATCTAGATCGCTCTTTTCGAGCTACTTAATGCACGAAACACGTTTTCTGGTGTTTTCACCACTCCACAGTACGTTTGACATGCAGAACCGGAGATATCTTGCTTTCGGTCGGGTTTCAAGCTGAGATATGCATTTTCTACGATAATCCTGGTGAGGCTTCTGTCAGAAGTATGCAGAATCTTCGAGAACGCTCTTTTCGAGCTACTTAATGCGCGAAATACGTTTTCTGGTGTTTTCTCCACGCCACGGTACGTTTGATATGCAGAACCGGAGATAACTCGGTTTTCGTCGGGTTTCAAGCTGAGATATGCATTTTCTACGATAATCTTGGTGAGACTTCCGTCCGAAGTATGCTGAAACATCGAGATCGCTCTTTTCGAGCTAGTTAATGCGAGAAAAACCTTATCCGGTGTTTTCACCACTCCACAGTGCGTTTGATATGCAAAACCGGCGATATCTTGGTTTTCGTGGGGTTTCAAGCTGAGATATGCATTTTCTGCGATAATCTTGGTGAGACTTCTGTTAGAAGTATGCAGAATCATCGAGATCTCACTTTTCGAGCTATTTAATGCGAGAAACACGTAATCTGGTGTTTTCACCACTCCACAGTTGGTTTGATATGCAGAACCGGCGATATCTTGGTTTTCGTGGGGTTTCAAGCTGAGATATGCATTTCCTGCGATAATCTTGGTGAGACTCCTGTCCGAAATATGCTGAATCATCGAGATCGCCCTTTTCGAGCTATTTAATGCGAGAAACTCGTTCTCTGGTTGTTTTCACCACTCCACAGTGCGTTTGATATGCAGAACAGGCGATATCTTGATTTTCGTGTTGTTTCCAGCTGAGATACGCATTTTCTGCGATAATCTTGGTGGGTCTTTTGTCAGAAGTATGCAGAATCAACTAGATCGCTCTTTTCGAGCTACTTAATACACGAAACACGTTTTCTGGTGTTTTCACCACTCCACAGTACGTTTGACATGCAGAACCGTAGATATCTTGGTTTCGGTCGGGTTTCAAGCTGAGATATGCATTTTCTACGATAATCTTGGTGAAACATCTGTCCGAAGTATGCAGAAACATCGAGAGGGCTCTTTTCGAGCTATTTAATGCGAGAAACACGTAATCTGGTGTTTTCACCACTCCACAGTGCGTATGATATGCAGAACCGGCGATATTATGGTTTTCGTGGGGTTTCAAGGTGAGATATGCATTTTCTGCGATAATCTTGGTGAGACTTCTGTCCGAAGTATGCTGAATCATCGAGATCGCTCTTCTCGAGCTATTTAATGCGAGAAAAAACTTCTCCGGTGTTTTCACCCCTCCACAGTGCGTTTGATATGCAGAACCGGCGATATCTTGGTTTTCGTGGGGTTTCAAGCTGAGATATGCATTGTCCGCGATAATCTTGGTGAGACTTCTGTCCGAAGTATGCGGAATCATCGAGAGCGCTCTTTTCGAGCTATTTAATGCGAGAAACTCGTTTTCTGGGGTTTTCACCACTCCACAGTTCGTTGGATATGCAGACCCGGCGACATCTTTGATTTCGTCGGGGTTCACGCTGAGATATGCATTTCCTGCGATAATCTTGGTGAAACTCCTGTCCGAAATATGCTGAATCATCGAGATCGCTCTTTTCGAGCTATTTAATGCGAGAAACACGTTCTCTGGTTGTTTTCACCACTCCACAGTACGTTTGACATGCAGAACCGGAGATATCTTGGTTTCGGTCGGGTTTCAAGCTGAGATATGCATTTTCTACGATAATCTTGGTGAGACTTCTGTCAGAAGTATGCAGGATCTTCGAGAACGCTCTTTTCGAGCTACTTAATGCGAGAAACACGTTGTCTGGTGTTTTCACCACTCCACAGTTGGTTTGATATGCAGAACCGGCGATGTTCGGTTTTCGTCGGGTTTCAAGCTGAGATATGCATTTTCTGCGATAATCTTGGTGAGACTTCTATCCGAAGTATGCAGAGTCATCGAGATCGTATTTTTCGAGCTATTTAATGCGAGAAACACGTTTTCTGGTGTTTTCACCACTCCACAGTTCGTTTGATATGCAGAACCGGAGATATCTTGGTTTTCGTGGGGTTTCGAGCTGAGATATGCATTTTCTGCGATAAGCTTGGTGAGACTTCTGTCCGAAGTATGCAGAATCATCGAGATCGCTCTTTTCGAGCTATTTAATGCGAGAAACAAGTTATCTGGTGTTTTCACCACTCCACAGTGCGTTCGATATGCAGAACCAGCGATATCTTGGTTTTCGTGGGGTTTCTAGCAGAGATATGCATTTTCTGCGTTAATCATGGTGAGACTTCTGTTAGAAGTATGCAGAATCATCGAGATCGCTGTTTTCGACATGTTTAATGCGAGCAAACACGTTATCTGGTGTTTTCACCACGCCACAGTGCGTTTGATATGCAGAACCGGCAATGTTTGGTTTTCGTCGGGTTTCAAGCTGAGATATGCATTTTCTGCGATAATCATGGTGAGACATCTGTCCGTAGTATGCAGAATCATCGAGATCGCACTTTTCCAGCTATTTAATGCGAGAAACCTGTTATCTGGTGTTTTCACCACTCCACAGTGCGTTTGATATGCAGAACCGGCGATATCTTGGTTTTTGGGGGGTTTCAAGCTGAGATATGCATTTTTTAGGATAATCTTGGTGAGACTTCTGTCCGAAGTATGCTTAATAATCGAGATCGCTCTATTCGAGCTATTTAATGCGAGAAACACGTTATCTGGGGTTTTCAGCACTCCACAGTGCGGTTGATATGCAGAACCAGCGATATCCAGGTTTTCGTGGGGATTCAAGCTGAGATATGCAATTTCTGCGATAATCTTGGTGAGACTTCTGTCCGAAGTATGCAGAATCATCGACATCGCACTTTTCGAGCTATTTAATGCGAGAAACGAGTTATCTGGTGTTTTCACCACACCACAATGCGTTTGATATGCAGAACCAGCGATATCTTGGTTTTCGTGGGGTTTCAAGCTCAGATATGCATTTTCTGCGATAATCTTGGTGAGACTTCTGTCCGAAGTATGCAGAGTCATCTAGATCGTACTTTTCGAGCTATTTAATGCGAGAAACACGTTTTCTGGGGTTTTCACCACTCCACAGTTCGTTGGATATGCAGAACAGGAGATATCTTGGTTTTCGTGGGGTTTCTAGCAGAGATATGCATTTTCTGCGAAAATCATGGAGAGACTTCTGTTAGAAGTATGCAGAATCATCGAGATCGCTCTTTTCGACATATTTAATGCGAGCAAACACGTTATCTGGTGTTTTCACCACGCCACAGTGCGTTTGATATGCAGAACAGGAGATATCTTGGTTTTCGTGGGGTTTCTAGCAGTGATATGCATTTTCGGCGATAATCATGGTGAGACTTCTGTTAGAAGTATGCAGAATCATCGAGATCGCTCGTTTCGAGCTATTTTATGCGAGAAACACGTTATCTGGTGTTTTCACCACTCCACAGTGCGTATGATATGCAGAACCGACGATATCTTGGTTTTCGTGGGGTTTCAAGCTCAGATATGCATTTTCTGCGATAAACTTGGTGAGACTTCTGTCCGAAGTATGCAGAATCATCGCGATCGCTCGTTACGAGCTATTTAATGCGAGAAACACGTTATCTGGTGTTTTCACCACTCCACAGTGCGTTGGATATGCAGAACAGGAGATATCTTGGTTTTTGTGGGGTTTCCTGCAGAGATATGCATTTTCTGCGATAATCATGGTGAGACTTCTGTTAGAAGTATGCAGAATCATCGAGATCGCACTTTTCGAGCTATTTAATGCGAGAAACATGTTATCTTGTGTTTTCACCACTCCACAGTTGGTTTGATATGCAGAACCGGCGATGTTCGGTTTTCGTCTGGTTTCAAGCTGAGATATGCATTTTCTGCGATAATCTTGGTGAGACTTCTATCCGAAGTATGCAGAGTCATCGAGATCGTATTTTTCGAGCTATTTAATGCGAGAAACACGTTTTCTGGTGTTTTCACCACTCCACAGTTCGTTTGATATGCAGAACCGGAGATATCTTGGTTTTCGTGGGGTTTCAAGCTGAGATATGCATTTTCTGCGATAAGCTTGGTGAGACTTCTGTCCGATGTATGCAGAATCATCAAGATCACTCTTTTCGAGCTAGTTAATGCGAGAAAAACCTTATCTGGTGTTTTCACCACTCCACAGTGCGTTTGATATGCAGAACCGGCGATATCTTGGTTTTCGTGGGGTATCAAGCTGAGATATGCATTTTCTGCTATAATCTTGGTGAGACTTCTGTCCGAAATATGCTGAATCATCGAGAGCGCTCTTTTCGAGCTATTTAATGCGAGAAACTCGTTTTCTGGTGTTTTCACCACTCCACAGTGCGTATGATATGCAGAACCGGCGATATCTTGGTTTTCGTGGGGTTTCAAGCTGATATACATTTTCTGCGATAATCTTGGTGAGACTTCTGTCCGAAGTATGCTGAAACATCAAGATCGCTCTTTTCGAGCTAGTTAATGCGAGAAAAACCTTATCTGGTGTTTTCACCACTCCACAGTGCGTTTGATATGCAGAACCGGCGATATCTTGGTTTTCGTGGGGTATCAAGCTGAGATATGCATGTTTTACGATAATCTTGGTGAAAAATCTGTCCGAAGTATGCAGAAACATCGAGAGCGCTCGTTTCGAGCTATTTAATGCGAGAAACTCGTTTTCTGGGGTTTTCACCACTCCACAGTTCGTTGGATATGCAGAACCGGAGATATCTTGGTTTTCGTAGGGTTTCAAGCTGGGATATGCATTTTCTGCGATAATCTTGGTGAGACTTCTGTCCGAAGTATGCAGAATCATCGAGATCGCTCGTTTCGAGCTATTTAATGCGAGAAACACGTTACCTGGTGTTTTCACCACTCCACAGTGCGTTGGATATGCAGAACAGTAGATATCTTGGTTTTCGTAGGGTTTCAAGCTGGGATATGCATTTTCTGCGATAATCTTGGTGAGACTTCTGTCCGAAGTATGCAGAAACATCGAGATCGCACTTTTCGAGCTATTTAATGCGAGAAACACGTTATCTGGAGTTTTCACCACTCCACAGTGCGTTTGATATGCAGAACAGGCGATATCTTGGTTTTCGTGGGGTTTAAAGCTGAGATATGCATTTCCTGCGATAATCTTGGTGAGACTTCTGTCCGAAGTATGCTCTATCATCGAGATCGCTCTTTTCGAGCTAGTTAGTGCGAGAAACACGTTATCTGGTGTTTTCACCACTCCACAGTGCGTTTGATATGCAGAACAGTAGATATCTTGGTTTTCGTGGGGTTTCAAGCTGAGATATGCATTTTCTGCGATAATCTTGGTGATACTTCTGTTAGAAGTATGCAGAATCATCGAGATCGCTCTTTTCGAGCTATTTAATGCGAGAAACACGTTGTCTGGTGTTTTCACCACTCCACAGTGCGTTTGACATGCAGAACCAGCGATATCTTGGTTTTCGTGGGGTTTAAAGCTGAGATATGCATTTCCTGCGATAATCTTGGTGAGACTTCTGTCCGAAGTATGCTGAAACATCGAGATCGCTCTTTTCGAGCTAGTTAATGCGAGAAACACGTTATCTGGTGTCTTCACCACTCCACAGTGCGTTTGATATGCAGAACAGTAGATATCTTGGTTTTCCTAGGGTTTCAAGCTGAGATATGCATTTTCTGCGATAATCTTGTTGAGACTTCTGTCCGAAGTATGCAGAATCATCGAGATCGCTCGTTTCGAGCTATTTAATGCGAGAAACACGTTATCTGGTGTTTTCACCACTCCACAGTGCGTTGGATATGCAGAACCGGAGATATTTTGGTTTTCGTCGGGTTTCAAGCTGAGATATGCATTTTGTACGATAAGCTTGGTGAGACATCTGTCCGAAGTATGCAGAAACATCGAGAGCGCTCTTTTCGAGCTATTTAATGCGAGAAACACGTTTTCTGGGGTTTTCACCACTCCACAGTTCTTTGGATATGCAGAACAGGAGATATCTTGGTTTGCGTGGGGTTTCAAGCAGAGATATGCATTTTCTGCGATAATCTTGGTGAGACTTCTTTTGAAGTATGCAGAATCATCGAGATCGCACTTTTCGAGCTATTTAATGCGAGAAACACGTTATCTGGTGTTTTCACCACTCCACAGTGCGTTTGATATGCAGAACCGGCGATATCTTGGTTTTGCGTGGGGTTTCAAGCTGAGATATGCATTTTCTGCGATAATCTTGGTGAGACTTCTGTCCGAAGTATGCAGAATCATCGAGATCGCTCGTTTCGAGCTATTTAATGCGAGAAACACGTTACCTGGTGTTTTCACCACTCCACAGTGCGTTGGATATGCAGAACAGTAGATATCTTGGTTTTCGTAGGGTTTCAAGCTGGGATATGCATTTTCTGCGATAATCTTGGTGAGACTTCTGTTAGAAGTATGCAGAATCATCGAGATCCCACTTTTCGAGCTATTTAATGCGAGAAACACGTTATCTGGTGTTTTCACCACTCCACAGTGCGTTTGATATGCAGGACCGGCGATATCTTGGTTTTCGTGGGGTTTCAAGCTGAGATATGCATTTTCTACGATAATCTTGGTAAGACTTCTGTCCGAAGTATGCAGAATCATCGAGAATGCTCGTTTCGAGCTATTTAATGCGAGAAACACGTTATCTGGTGTTTTCACCACTCCACAGTGCGTTGGATATGCAGAAACGGAGATATTTTGGTTTTCGTCGGGTTTCTAGCTGAGATATGCATTTTTTACGATAATCTTGGTGAGACTTCTGTCCGGAGTATGCTTAATCATCGAGATCGCTCGTTTCGAGCTATTTAATGCAAGAAACACGTTATCTGGTGTTTTCACCACTCCACAGTGCGTTTGATATGCAGTACCAGCGATATCTTGGTTTTCGTGGGGTTTCAAGCTGAGATATGCATTTTTTACGATAATCTTGGTGAGACTTCTGTCCCAAGTATGCTTAATCATCGAGATCGCTCGTTTCGAACTATTTAATGCGAGAAACACGTTATCTGGTATTTTCACCACTCCACAGTGCGTATGATATGCAGAGTCGGCGATATCTTGGTTTTCGTGGGGTTTCAAGCTGAGATATGCATTTTCTGCGATTATCTTGGTGAGACTTCTGTTAGAAGTATGCAGAATCATCGAGATCGCTCTTTTCGAGCTATTTAATGCGAGAAACACGTTGTCTGGTGTTTTCACCACTCCACAGTGCGTTTGACATGCAGAACCAGCGATACCTTGGTTTTCGTGGGGTTTAAAGCTGAGATATGCATTTCCTGCGATAATCTTGGTGAGACTTCTGTCCGAAGTATGCTGAAACATCGAGATCGCTCTTTTCGAGCTAGTTAATGCGAGAAACACGTTATCTGGTGTCTTCACCACTCCACAGTGCGTTTGATATGCAGAACAGTAGATATCTTGGTTTTCCTAGGGTTTCAAGCTGAGATATGCATTTTCTGCGATAATCTTGTTGAGACTTCTGTCCGAAGTATGCAGAATCATCGAGATCGCTCGTTTCGAGCTATTTAATGCGAGAAACACGTTATCTGGTGTTTTCACCACTCCACAGTGCGTTGGATATGCAGAACCGGAGATATTTTGGTTTTCGTCGGGTTTCAAGCTGAGATATGCATTTTGTACGATAAGCTTGGTGAGACATCTGTCCGAAGTATGCAGAAACATCGAGAGCGCTCTTTTCGAGCTATTTAATGCGAGAAACACGTTTTCTGGGGTTTTCACCACTCCACAGTTCTTTGGATATGCAGAACAGGAGATATCTTGGTTTGCGTGGGGTTTCAAGCAGAGATATGCATTTTCTGCGATAATCTTGGTGAGACTTCTGTTAGAAGTATGCAGAATCATCGAGATCGCACTTTTCGAGCTATTTAATGCGAGAAACACGTTATCTGGTGTTTTCACCACTCCACAGTGCGTTTGATATGCAGAACCGGCGATATCTTGGTTTTGCGTGGGGTTTCAAGCTGAGATATGCATTTTCTGCGATAATCTTGGTGAGACTTCTGTCCGAAGTATGCAGAATCATCGAGATCGCTCGTTTCGAGCTATTTAATGCGAGAAACACGTTACCTGGTGTTTTCACCACTCCACAGTGCGTTGGATATGCAGAACAGTAGATATCTTGGTTTTCGTAGGGTTTCAAGCTGGGATATGCATTTTCTGCGATAATCTTGGTGAGACTTCTGTTAGAAGTATGCAGAATCATCGAGATCCCACTTTTCGAGCTATTTAATGCGAGAAACACGTTATCTGGTGTTTTCACCACTCCACAGTGCGTTTGATATGCAGAACCGGCGATATCTTGGTTTTCGTGGGGTTTCAAGCTGAGATATGCATTTTCTACGATAAGCTTGGTGAGACTTCTGTCCGAAGTATGCAGAATCATCGAGAATGCTCGTTTCGAGCTATTTAATGCGAGAAACACGTTATCTGGTGTTTTCACCACTCCACAGTGCGTTAGATATGCAGAAACGGAGATATTTTGGTTTTCGTCGGGTTTCTAGCTGAGATATGCATTTTTTACGATAATCTTGGTGAGACTTCTGTCCGGAGTATGCTTAATCATCGAGATCGCTCGTTTCGAGCTATTTAATGCAAGAAACACGTTATCTGGTGTTTTCACCACTCCACAGTGCGTTTGATATGCAGTACCAGCGATATCTTGGTTTTCGTGGGGTTTCAAGCTGAGATATGCATTTTTTACGATAATCTTGGTGAGACTTCTGTCCCAAGTATGCTTAATCATCGAGATCGCTCGTTTCGAACTATTTAATGCGAGAAACACGTTATCTGGTATTTTCACCACTCCACAGTGCGTATGATATGCAGAGTCGGCGATATCTTGGTTTTCGTGGGGTTTCAAGCTGAGATATGCATTTTTTTCGATAATCTTGGTGAGACTTCTGTCCGAAGTATGCTTAATCATCGAGATCGCTCGTTTCGAACTATTTAATGCGAGAAACACGTTATCTGGTGTTTTCACCACTCCACAGTGCGTATGATATGCAGAGTCGGCGATATCTTGGTTTTCGTGGGGTTTCAAGCTGAGATATGCATTTTCTGCGATAATCTTGGTGAGACTTCTGTCCGAAGTATGCTGAAACATCCAGATCGCTCTTTTCGAGCTAGTTAATGCGAGAAAAACCTTATCCGGTGTTATCACCACTCCACAGTGCGTTTGATGTGCAGAACCAGCGATATCTTGGCTTTCGTGGGGTTTCAAGCTGAGATATGCATTTATTACGATAATCTTGGTGAGACTTCTGTCCGAAGTATGCTGAATCATCGAGATCGCTCTTTTCGAGCTAGTTAGTGCGAGAAACACGTTATCTGGTGTTTTCACCACTCCACAGTGCGTTTGATATGCAGAACAGTAGATATCTTGGTTTTCGTGGGGTTTCAAGCTGAGATATGCATTTTCTGCGATAATCTTGGTGAGACTTCTGTTAGAAGTATGCAGAATCATCGAGATCGCTCTTTTCGAGCTAGTTAATGCGAGAAAAACCTTATCCGGTGTTTTCACCACTCCACAGTGCGTTTGATATGCAGAACCAGCGATATCTTGGCTTTCGTGGGGTTTAAAGCTGAGATATGCATTTATTACGATAATCTTGGTGAGACTTCTGTCCGAAGTATGCTGAATCATCGAGATCGCTCTTTTCGAGCTAGTTAGTGCGAGAAACACGTTATCTGGTGTTTTCACCACTCCACAGTGCGTTTGATATGCAGAACAGTAGATATCTTGGTTTTCGTGGGGTTTCAAGCTGAGATATGCATTTTCTACGATAATCTTGGTGAGACCTCTGTTAGAAGTATGCAGAATCATCGAGATCGCTCTTTTCGTGCTATTTAATGCCAGAAACACGTTATCTGGTGTTTTCACCACTCCACAGTGCGTTTGATATGCAGTACCAGCGACATCTTGGTTTTCGTGGGGTTTCAAGCTGAGATATGCATTTTCTGCGATAATCTTGGTGAGACTTCTGTCCGAAGTATGCAGAATCATCGAGATCGCTCGTTTCGAGCTATTTAATGCGAGAAACACGTTATCTGGTGTTTTCACCACTCCACAGTGCGTTGGATATGCAGAACCGGAGATATTTTGGTTTTCGTCGGGTTTCTAGCTGAGATATGCATTTTTTACGATAATCTTGGTGAGACTTCTGTCCGGAGTATGCTTAATCATCGAGATCGCTCGTTTCGAGCTATTTAATGCAAGAAACACGTTATCTGGTGTTTTCACAACTCCACAGTGCGTTTGATATGCAGTACCAGCGATATCTTGGTTTTCGTGGGGTTTCAAGCTGAGATATGCATTTTTTACGATAATCTTGGTGAGACTTCTGTCCCAAGTATGCTTAATCATCGAGATCGCTCGTTTCGAACTATTTAATGCGAGAAACACGTTATCTGGTATTTTCACCACTCCACAGTGCGTATGATATGCAGAGTCGGCGATATCTTGGTTTTCGTGGGGTTTCAAGCTGAGATATGCATTTATTGCGATAATCTTGGTGTGACTTCTCTCCGAAGTATGCTGAATCATCGAGATCGCTCTTTTCGAGCTAGTTAGTGCGAGAAACACGTTATCTGGTGTTTTCACCACTCCACAGTGCGTTTGATATGCAGAACAGTAGATATCTTGGTTTTCGTGGGGTTTCAAGCTGAGATATGCATTTTCTGCGATAATCTTGTTGAGACTTCTGTCCGAAGTATGCAGAATCATCGAGATCGCTCGTTTCGAGCTATTTAATGCGAGAAACACGTTATCTGGTGTTTTCACCACTCCACAGTGCGTTGGATATGCAGAACCGGAGATATTTTGGTTTTCGTCGGGTTTCAAGCTGAGATATGCATTTTCTACGATAAGCTTGGTGAGACATCAGTCCGAAGTATTCAGAAACATCGAGAGCGCTCTTTTCGAGCTATTTAATGCGAGAAACACGTTTTCTGGGGTTTTCACCACTCCACAGTTCGTTGGATAAGCAGAACAGTAGATATCTTGGTTTTCGTGGGGTTTCAAGCAGAGATATGCATTTTCTGCGATAATCTTGGTGAGACTTCTGTTAGAAGTATGCAGAATCATCGAGATCGCACTTTTCGAGCTATTTAATGCGAGAAACACGTTATCTGGTGTTTTCACCACTTCACAGTTGGTTTGATATGCAGAACCGGCGATATTTTGGTTTTCGTCGGGTTTCAAGATGAGATATGCATTTTCTGCGATAATCTTGGTGAGACATCTGTCCGACGTATGCTGAAACATCGAGATCGCTCTTTTCGACCTAGTAAATGCGAGAAAAACCTTATCCGGTGTTTTCACCACTCCACAGTGCGTTTGATATGCAGAACCAGCGATATCTTGGCTTTCGTGGGGTTTCAAGCTGAGATATGCATATATTGCGATAATCTTGGTGTGACTTCTGTCCGAAGTATGCTGAATCATCGAGATCGCTCTTTTCGAGCTAGTTAGTGCGAGAAACCCGTTATCTGGTGTTTTCACCACTCCACAGTGCGTTTGATATGCAGAACAGTAGATATCTTGGTTTTCGTTGGGTTTCAAGCTGAGATATGCATTTATTGCGATAATCTTGGTGTGACTTCTGTCCGAAGTATGCTGAATCATCGGGATCGCTCTTTTCGAGCTAGTTAGTGCGAGAAACACGTTATCTGGTGTTTTCACCACTCCACAGTGCGTTTGATATGCAGAACCAGCGATATCTTGGTTTTCGTGGGGTTTCAAGATGAGATATGCATTTTCTGCGTAAAGATTGGTGAGACTTCAGTCAGATGTATGCAGAATCATCTAGATCGCTCTTTTCGAGCTACTTAATGCTCGAAACACGTTTTCTGGTGTGTTCACCACTCCACAGTATGTTTGACATGCAGAACCGGAGATATCTAGGTTTTCGTGGGGTTTCAAGCTGAGATATGCATTTTCTGCGATAATCTTGTTGAGACTTCTGTCCGAAGTATGCAGAATCATCGAGATCGCTGGTTTCGAGCTATTTAATGAGAGAAACACGTTATCTGGTGTTTTCACCACTCCACAGTGCGTTTGATATGCAGAACAGTAGATATCTTGGTTTTCGTTGGGTTTCAAGCTGAGATATGCATTTATTGCGATAATCTTGGTGTGACTTCTGTCCGAAGTATGCTGAATCATCGGGATCGCTCTTTTCGACCTAGTAAATGCGAGAAAAACCTTATCCGGTGTTTTCACCACTCCACAGTGCGTTTGATATGCAGAACCAGCGATATCTTGGCTTTCGTCGGGTATCAAGCTGAGATATGCATTTTCTACGATAATCCTGGTGAGACTTCTGTCCGAAGTATGCTGAATCATCGAGATCGCTCTTTTAGAGCTAGTTAGTGCGAGAAACACGTTATCTGGTGTTTTCACCACTCCACAGTGCGTTTGATATGCAGAACAGTAGATATCTAGGTTTTCGTGGGGTTTCAAGCTGAGATATGCATTTTCTGCGATAATCTTGTTGAGACTTCTGTCCGAAGTATGCAGAATCATCGAGATCGCTGGTTTCGAGCTATTTAATGAGAGAAACACGTTATCTGGTGTTTTCACCACTCCACAGTGCGTTTGATATGCAGTACCAGCGACATCTTGGTTTTCGTGGGGTTTCACGCTGAGATATCCATTTTCTGCGATAATCTTGGTGAGACTTCTGTCCGAAGTATGCTGAATCATCGAGATCGCTCTTTTAGAGCAAGTTAGTGCGAGAAACACGTTATCTGGTGTTTTCACCACTCCACAGTGCGTTTGATATGCAGAACAGTAGATATCTTGGTTTTCGTGGGGTTTCAAGCTGAGATATGCATTTTCTGCGATAATCTTGTTGATACTTCCGTCCGAAGTATGCAGAATCATCGAGAGCGCTCTTTTCGAGCCATTTAATTCGAGAAACACGTTTTCTGGGGGTTTCACCACACCACAGTTCTTTGGATATGCAGGACAGGAGATATCTTGGTTTGCGTGGGGTTTCAAGCAGAGATATGCATTTTCTGCGATAATCTTGGTGAGACTTCTGTTAGAAGTATGCAGAATCATCGAGATCGCTCGTTTCGAACTATTTAATGCGAGAAACACGTTTTCTGGGGTTTTCACCACTCCACAGTGCGTTGGATATGCAGAACCGGAGATATTTTGGTTCTCGTCGGGTTTCAAGCTGACATATGCATTTTCTACGATAAGCTTGGTGAAACATCTGTCCGAAGTATGCAGAAACGTCGGGAGCGCTCTTTTCGAGCTATTTAATGCGAGAAACACGTTATCTGGTGTTTTCACCACTCCACAGTTGGTTTGATATGCAGAACCGGCGATATTTTGGTTTTCGTCGGGTTTCAGGCTGAGATATGCATTTTCTACGATAATCTTGGTGAAACATCTGTCCGAAGTATGCAGAAACATCGAGAGCGCTCTTTTCGAGCTATTTCATGCGAGAAACACGTTATCTGGTGTTTTAACCACTCCACAGTGCGTTTGATATGCAGAACAGTAGATATCTTGGTTTTCGTGGGGTTTCAAGCTGAGAGATGCATTTTCTGCGATAATCTTGTTGAGACTTCTGTCCGAAGTATGCAGAATCATCGAGGTCGCTCGTTTCGAACTACTTAATGCTCGAAACACGTTTTCTGGTGTTTTCACCACTCCACAGTATGTTTGACATGCAGAACCGGAGATATATTTGTTTCGGACGGGTATCAAGCTGAGATATGCATTTTCTACGATAATCCTGGTGAGACTTCTGTCAGAAGTATGCAGAATCTTCGAGAACGCTCTTTTCGAGCTACTTAATGCGCGAAACACGTTTTCTGGTGTTTTCACCACTCCACGGTACGTTTGACGTGCAGAGCCGGAGAAAACTCGGTTTTCGTCGGGTTTCAAGCTGAGATATGCATTTTCTACGATAATCTTGGTGAGACTTCTGTCAGAAGTATGCAGAATCTTCGAGATCGCTCTTTTCGAGCTATTTAATGCGATAAACACGTTATCTGGTGTGTTCACCACTCCACAGAGCGTTTGATATGCAGTACCAGCGACATCTTGGTTTTCGTGGGGTTTCAAGCTGAGATATGCATTTTCTGCGATAATCTTGGTGAGACTTCTGTCAGAAGTATGCAGAATCTTCGAGATCGCTCTTTTCGAGCTATTTAATGCGAGAAACACGTTATCTGGTGTTTTCACCACTCCACAGTGCGTTTGATATGCAGTACCAGCGACATCTTGGTTTTCGTGGGGTTTCAAGCTGAGATATGCATTTTCTGCGATAATCTTGGTGAGACTTCTGTCCGAAGTATGCTGAATCATCGACATCGCTCTTTTAGAGCTAGTTAGTGCGAGAAACACGTTATCTGGTGTCTTCACCACTCCACAGTGCGTTTGATATGCAGAACAGTAGATATCTTGGTTTTCGTGGGGTTTCAAGCTGAGATATGCATTTTCTGCGATAATCTTGTAGAGACTTCTGTCCGAAGTATGCAGAATCATCGAGATCGCTCGTTTCGAGCTATTTAATGAGAGAAACACGTTTTCTGGGGTTTTCACCACTCCACAGTGCGTTTGATATGCTGAACAGTAGATATCTTGGTTTTCGTGGGGTTTCAAGATGAGATATGCATTTTCTGCGTAAATGTTGGTGAGACGTCAATCAGATGTATGCAGAATCATCTAGATCGCTCTTTTCGAGCTACTTAATACTCGAAACACGTTTTCTGGTGTTTTCACCACTCCACAGTATGTTTGACATGCAGAACCGGAGATATATTTGTTTCGGTCGGGTATCAAGCTGAGATATGCATTTTCTACGATAATCCTGGTGAGACTTCTGTCAGAAGTATGCAGAATCTTCGAGAACGCTCTTTTCGAGCTACTTAATGCGCGTAACACGTTTTCTGGGGTTTTCACCACTCCACAGTGCGTTTGATATGCTGAACACAGCGATATCTTGGTTTTCGTGGGGTTTCAAGCTGAGATATGCATTTTTTACGATAACTTTGGTGAGACATCTGTCCGAAGTATGCAGAATCATCGAGATCAATCGTTTCGAGCTATTTAATTGCGAGAAACACGTTATCTGGTGTTTTCACCACTCCACAGTGCGTTTGATATGCAGAACCGGCGATATCTTGGTTTTCGTGGGGTTTCAAGCTAAGATAAGCATTTTCTGCGATAATCTTGGTGAGACTTCTGTCCGAAGTATGCTGAATCATTGAGATCGCTCTTTTCGAGCTAGTTAGTGCGAGAAACACGTTATCTGGTGTTTTCACCACTCCACAGTGCGTTTGATAAGCAGAACAGTAGATATCTTGGTTTTCGTGGGGTTTCAAGCTGAGATATGCGTTTTCTGCGATAATCTTGTTGAGACTTCTGTCCGAAGTATGCAGAATCATCGATATCGCTCTTTTCGAGCTACTTAATACGCGAAACACGTTTTCTGGTGTTTTCACCACTCCACGGTACGTTTGATGTGCAGAGCCGGAGAAAACTCGGTTTTCGTCGGGTTTCAAGCTGAGGTATGCATTTTCTACGATAATCTTGGTGAGACTTCTGTCAGAAGTATGCAGAATCTTCGAGATCGCTCTTTTCGAGCTATTTAATGCGAGCAACACGTTATCTGGTGTTTTCACCACTCCACAGTGCGTTTGATATGCAGTACCAGCGACATCTTGGTTTTCGTGGGGTTTCACGCTGAGATATCCATTTTCTGCGATAATCTTGGTGAGACTTCTGTCCGAAGTATGCTGAATCATCGAGATCGCTCTTTTAGAGCTAGTTAGTGCGAGAAACACGTTATCTGGTGTTTTCACCACTCCACAGTGCGTTTGATATGCAGAACAGTAGATATCTTGGTTTTCGTGGGGTTTCAAGCTGAGATATGCATTTTCTGCGATAATCTTGTTGATACTTCCGTCCGAAGTATGCAGAATCATCGAGAGCGCTCTTTTCGAGCCATTTAATGCGAGAAACACGTTTTCTGGGGGTTTCACCACACCACAGTTCTTTGGATATGCAGGACAGGATATATCTTGGTTTGCGTGGGGTTTCAAGCAGAGATATGCATTTTCTGCGATAATCTTGGTGAGACTTCTGTTAGAAGTATGCAGAATCATCGAGATCGCTCGTTTCGAACTATTTAATGCGAGAAACACGTTTTCTGGGGTTTTCACCACTCCACAGTGCGTTGGATATGCAGAACCGGAGATATTTTGGTTTTCGTCGGGTTTCAAGCTGACATATGCATTTTCTACGATAAGCTTGGTGAAACATCTGTGCGAAGTATGCAGAAACGTCGAGAGCGCTCTTTTCGAGCTACTTAATACTCGAAACACGTTTTCTGGTGTTTTCACCACTCCACAGTATGTTTGACATGCAGAACCGGAGATATATTTGTTTCGGTCGGGTATCAAGCTGAGATATGCATTTTCTACGATAATCCTGGTGAGACTTCTGTCAGAAGTATGCAGAATCTTCGAGAACGCTCTTTTCGAGCTACTTAATGCGCGTAACACGTTTTCTGGGGTTTTCACCACTCCACAGTGCGTTTGATATGCTGAACACAGCGATATCTTGGTTTTCGTGGGGTTTCAAGCTGAGATATGCATTTTTTACGATAACTTTGGTGAGACATCTGTCCGAAGTATGCAGAATCATCGAGATCAATCGTTTCGAGCTATTTAATTGCGAGAAACACGTTATCTGGTGTTTTCACCACTCCACAGTGCGTTTGATATGCAGAACCGGCGATATCTTGGTTTTCGTGGGGTTTCAAGCTAAGATAAGCATTTTCAACGATAATCTTGGTGAGACTTCTGTCAGAAGTATGCAGAATCATCGGGATCGCTCTTTGCGAGCTATTTAATGCGAGAAACACGTTATCTGGTGTTTTCACCACTCCACAGTGCGTTTGATATGCAGTACCAGCGACATCTTGGTTTTCGTGGGGTTTCACGCTGAGATATCCATTTTCTGCGATAATCTTGGTGAGACTTCTGTCCGAAGTATGCTGAATCATCGAGATCGCTCTTTTAGAGCTAGTTAGTGCGAGAAACACGTTATCTGGTGTTTTCACCACTCCACAGTGCGTTTGATATGCAGAACAGTAGATATCTTGGTTTTCGTGGGGTTTCAAGCTGAGATATGCATTTTCTGCGATAATCTTGTTGATACTTCCGTCCGAAGTATGCAGAATCATCGAGAGCGCTCTTTTCGAGCCATTTAATGCGAGAAACACGTTTTCTGGGGTTTTCACCACTCCACAGTGCGTTGGATATGCAGAACCGGAGATATTTTGGTTTTCGTCGGGTTTCAAGCTGACATATGCATTTTCTACGATAAGCTTGGTGAAACATCTGTGCGAAGTATGCAGAAACGTCGAGAGCGCTCTTTTCGAGCTATTTAATGCGAGAAACACGTTTTCTGGTGTTTTCACCACTCCACAGTGCGTTGGATATGCAGAACCGGAGATATTTTGGTTTTCGTCGGGTTTCAAGCTGAGATATGCATTTTCTACGATAAGCTTGGTGAAACATCTGTCCGAAGTATGCAGAAACGTCGAGAGCGCTCTTTTCGACCTATTTAATGCGAGAAACACGTTTTCTGGGGTTTTCACCACTCCACAGTGCGTTGGATATGCAGAACCGGAGATATTTTGGTTTTCGTCGGGTTTCAAGCTGAGATATGCATTTTCTACGATAAGCTTGGTGAAACATCTGTCCGAAGTATGCAGAAACGTCGGGAGCGCTCTTTTCGAGCTATTTAATGCGAGAAACACGTTATCTGGTGTTTTCACCACTCCACAGTTGGTTTGATATGCAGAACCGGCGATATTTTGGTTTTCGTCGGGTTTCAGGCTGAGATATGCATTTTCTACGATAATCTTGGTGAAACATCTGTCCGAAGTATGCAGAAACATCGAGAGCGCTCTTTTCGAGCTATTTCATGCGAGAAACACGTTATCTGGTGTTTTAACCACTCCACAGTGCGTTTGATATGCAGAACAGTAGATATCTTGGTTTTCGTGGGGTTTCAAGCTGAGAGATGCATTTTCTGCGATAATCTTGTTGAGACTTCTGTCCGAAGTATGCAGAATCATCGAGGTCGCTCGTTTCGAACTACTTAATGCTCGAAACACGTTTTCTGGTGTTTTCACCACTCCGCAGTATGTTTGACATGCAGAACCGGAGATATATTTGTTTCGGACGGGTATCAAGCTGAGATATGCATTTTCTACGATAATCCTGGTGAGACTTCTGTCAGAAGAATGCAGAATCTTCGAGAACGCTCTTTACGAGCTACTTAATGCGCCAAACACGTTTTCTGGTGTTTTCACCACTCCACGGTACGTTTGATGTGCAGAGCCGGAGAAAACTCGGTTTTCGTCGGGTTTCAAGCTGAGATATGCATTTTCTACGATAATCCTGGTGAGACTTCTGTCAGAAGTATGCAGAATCTTCGAGAACGCTCTTTTCGAGCTACTTAATGCGCGAAACACGTTTTCTGGTGTTTTCACCACTCCACGGTACGTTTGATGTGCAGAGCCGGAGAAAACTCGGTTTTCGTCGGGTTTCAAGCTGAGATATGCATTTTCTACGATAATCTTGGTGAGACTTCTGTCAGAAGTATGCAGAATCTTCGAGAACGCTCTTTTCGAGCTACTTAATGCGCGTAACACGTTTTCTGGTGTTTTCACCACTCCACGGTACGTTTGATGTGCAGAGCCGGAGAAAACTCGGTTTTCGTCGGGTTTCAAGCTGAGATATGCATTTTCTACGATAAGCTTGGTGAGACATCTGTCCGAAGTATGCAGAATCATCGAGAGCGCTCTTTTCGAGCCATTTAATGCGAGAAACACGTTTTCTGGGGGTTTCACCACGCCACAGTTCTTTGGATATGCAGGACAGGAGATATCTTGGTTTGCGTGGGGTTTCAAGAAGAGATATGCATTTTCTGCGATAATCTTGGTAAGACTTCTGTTAGAAGTATGCAGAATCATCGAGATCGCACTTTTCGAGCTATTTAATGCGGGAAACACGTTATCTGGTGTTTTCACCACTCCACAGTGCGTTTGATATGCAGAACCGCCGATATCTTGGTTTTCGTGGGGTTTCAAGCTGAGATATGCATTTTCTGCGATAATCTTGGTGAGACTTCTGTCCGAAGTATGCTGAATCATCGAGATCGCTCGTTTCGAACTATTTAATGCGAGAAACACGTTTTCTGGGGTTTTCACCACTCCACAGTGCGTTGGATATGCAGAACCGGAGATATTTTGGTTTTCGTCGGGTTTCAAGCTGACATATGCATTTTCTACGATAAGCTTGGTGAAACATCTGTCCGAAGTATGCAGAAACGTCGATAGCGCTCTTTTCGAGCTATTTGATGCGAGAAACACGTTTTCTGGGGTTATCACCACTCCACAGTGCGTTGGATATGCAGAACCGGAGATATTTTGGTTTTCGTCGGGTTTCAAGCTGACATATGCAATTTCTACGATAATCTTGGTGAGACTACTGTCCGAAGTATGCTTAATCATCGAGATCGCTCGTTTCGAGCTATTTAAGGCGAGAAACACGTTATCTGGTGTTTTCACCACTCCACAGTTGGTTTGATATGCAGAACCGGCGATATCTTGGTTTTCGTGGGGATTAAAGCTGAGATATGCATTTTCTGCGATAATCTTGGTGAGACTTCTGTCCGAAGTATGCAGAAACGTCGAGAGCGCTCTTTTCGACCTATTTAATGCGAGAAACACGTTTTCTGGGGTTTTCGCCACCCCACAGTGCGTTGGATATGCAGAACCGGAGATATTTTGGTTTTCGTCGGGTTTCAAGCTGAGATATGCATTTTCTACGATAAGCTTGGTGAAACATCTGTCCGAAGTATGCAGAAACGTCGAGAGCGCTCTTTTCGTCCTATTTAATGCGAGAAAAACGTTTTCTGGGGTTTTCACCACTCCACAGTGCGTTGGATATGCAGAACCGGAGATATTTTGGTTTTCGTCGGGTTTCAAGCTGAGATATGCATTTTCTACGATAACCTTGGTGAAACATCTGTCCGAAGTATGCAGAAACGTCGGGAGCGCTCTTTTCGAGCTATTTAATGCGAGAAACACGTTTTCTGGGGTTTTCACCACTCCACAGTGCGTTGGATATGCAGAACCGGAGATATTTTGGTTTTCGTCGGATTTCAAGCTGAGATATGCATTTTCTGCGATAATCTTGTTGAGACTTCTGTCCGAAGTATGCAGAAACGTCGAGAGCGCTCTTTTCGACCTATTTAATGCGAGAAACACGTTTTCTGGGGTTTTCACCACTCCACTGTTCGTTGGATATGCAGAACAGTAGATATCTTGGTTTTCGTGGGGTTTCAAGCTGAGAGATGCATTTTCTGCGATAATCTTGTTGAGACTTCTGTCCGAAGTATGCAGAATCATCGAGGTCGCTCGTTTCGAACTATTTAATGCGAGAAACACGTTATCTGGTGTTTTCACCACTCCACAGTGCGTTGGATATGCAGAACCGGAGATATTTTCGGTTTTCTTCGGGTTTCAAGCTGAGATATGCATTTTCTACGATAAGCTTGGTGAGACATCTGTCCGAAGTATGCAGAAACGTCGGGAGCGCTCTTTTCGAGCTATTTAATGCGAGAAACACGTTTTATGGGGTTTTCACCACTCCACAGTTCGTTGGATATGCAGAACAGTAGATATCTTGGTTTTCGTGGGGTTTCAAGCAGAGATATGCATTTTCTGCGCTAATCTTGGGGAGACATCTGTTAGAAGTATGCAGAATCATCGAGATCGCACTTTTCGAGCTATTTAATGCGAGAAACACGCTATCTGGTGTTTTCACCACTCCACAGTTGGTTTGATATGCAGAACCGGCGATATTTTGGTTTTCGTCGGGTTTCAAGCTGAGATATGCATTTTCTACGATAATCTTGGTGAAACATCTGTCCGAAGTATGCAGAAACATCGAGAGCGCTCTTTTCGAGCTATTTAATGCGAGAAACACGTTATCTGGTGTTTTAACCACTCCACAGTGCGTTTGATATTCAGAACCGGAGATATTTTGGTTTTCGTCGGGTTTCAAGCTGAGATATGCATTTTCTACGATAAGCTTGGTGAGACATCTGTCCGAAGTATGCAGAAACGTCGGGAGCGCTCTTTTCGAGCTATGTAATGCGAGAAACACGTTTTCTGGGGTATTCACCACTCCACAGTGCGTTGGATATGCAGCACCGGAGATATTTTGGTTTTCGTCGGGTTTCAAGCTGAGATATGCATTTTCTACGATAAGCTTGGTGAAACATCTGTCCGAAGTATGCAGATACGTCGAGAGCGCTCTTTTCGACCTATTTAATGCGAGAAACACGTTTTCTGGGGTTTTCACCACTCCACAGTGCGTTTGATATGCAGAACAGTAGATGTCTTGGTTTTCGTGGGGTTTCATGCTGAGATATGCATTTTCTGCGATAATCTTGTTGAGACTTCTGTCCGAAGTATGCAGAATCATCGAGATCGCTCGTTTCGAGCTATTTAATGCGAGAAACACGTTATCTGGTGTTTTCACCACTCCACAGTGCGTTGGATATGCAGAACCGGAGATATTTTGGTTATCGTCGGGTTTCAAGCTGAGATATGCATTTTCTACGATAAGCTTGGTGAGACATCTGTCCGAAGTATGCAGAAACGTCGGGAGCGCTCTTCTCGAGCTATTTAATGCGAGAAACACGTTTTCTGGTGTTTTCACCACTCCACAGTTCGTTGGATATGCAGAACAGTAGATATCTTGGTTTTCGTGGGGTTTCAAGCAGAGATATGCATTTTCTGCGCTAATCTTGGGGAGACTTCTGTTAGAAGTATGCAGAATCATCGAGATCGCACTTTTCGAGCTATTTAATGCGAGAAACACGTTATCTGGTGTTTTAACCACTCCACAGTGCGTTTGATATGCAGAACAGTAGATATCTTGGTTTTCGTGGGGTTTCAAGCTGTGATATGCATTTTCTGCGATAATCTTGTTGAGACTTCTGTCCGAAGTATGCAGAACCATCGAGATCGCTCGTTTCGAACTATTTAATGCGAGAAACACGTTTTCTGGGGTTTTCACCACTCCACAGTGCGTTGGATATGCAGAACCGGAGATATTTTGGTTTTCGTCGGGTTTCAAGCTGACATATGCATTTTCTACGATAAGCTTGGTGAAACATCTGTCCGAAGTATGCAGAAACGTCGAGAGCGCTCTTTTCGAGCTATTTAATGCGAGAAACACGTTTTCTGGTGTTTTCACCACTCCACAGTGCGTTGGATATGCAGAACCGGAGATATTTTGGTTTTCGTCGGCTTTCAAGCTGAGATATGCATTTTCTACGATAAGCTTGGTAAAACATCTGTCCGAAGTATGCAGAAACGTCGAGAGCGCTCTTTTCGACCTATTTAATGCGAGAAACACGTTTTCTGGGGTTTTCACCACTCCACAGTGCGTTTGATATGCAGAACAGTAGATATCTTGGTTTTCGTGGGGTTTCAAGCTGAGATATGCATTTTCTGCGATAATCTCGTTGAGACTTCTGTCCGAAGTATGCAGAATCATCGAGATCGCTCGTTTCGAGCTATTTAATGCGAGAAACACGTTATCTGGTGTTTTCACCACTCCACAGTGCGTTGGATATGCAGAACCGGAGATATTTTGGTTTTCGTCGGGTTTCAAGCTGAGATATGCAGTTTCTACGATAAGCTTGGTGAGACATCTGTCCGAAGTATGCAGAAACATCGAGAGCGCTCTTTTCGAGCCATTTAATGCGAGAAACTCGTTTTCTGGGGGTTTCACCACTCCACAGTTCTTTGGATATGCAGGACAGGAGATATCTTGGTTTGCGTGGGGTTTCAAGCTGAGATATGCATTTTCTGCGATAATCTTGGTGAGACTACTGTTAGAAGTATGCAGAATCATCGAGATCGCACTTTTCGAGATATTTAATGCGGGAAACACGTTATCTGGTGTTTTCACCACTCCACAGTGCGTTTGATATGCAGAACCGGCGACATCTTGGTTTTCGTGGGGTTTCAAGCTGAGATATGCATTTTCTGCGATAATCTTGATGAGACTTCTGTCCGAAGTATGCTGAATCATCGAGATCGCTCTTTTCGAGCTAGTTAGTGCGAGAAACACGTTATCTGGTGTTTTCACCACTCCACAGTGCGTTTGATATGCAGAACAGTAGATATCTTGGTTTTCGTGGGGTTTCAAGCTGAGATATGCATTTTCTGCGATAATATTGGTGAGACTTCAGTCAGAAGTATGCAGAATCATCTAGATCGCTCTTTTCGAGCTACTTAATGCACGAAACACGTTTTCTGGTGTTTTCACCACTCCACAGTACGTTTGACATGCAGAACCGGAGATATCTTGGTTTCGCTCGGGTTTCAAGCTGAGATATGCATTTTCTACGATAGTCCTGGTGAGACTTCTCTCAGAAGTATGCAGAATCTTCGAGATCTCTCTTTTCGAGCTATTGAATGCGAGAAACACGTTATCTGGTGTTTTCACCACTCCACAGTTCGTTGGATATGCAGAATCGGACATATCTTGGTTTTCGTGGGGTTTCAAGCTGAGATATGCATTTCCTGCGATAATCTTGGTGAGGCTTCTGTCAGAAGTATGCAGAATCTTCGAGAACGCTCTTTTCGAGCTATTTAATGCGCGAAACACGTTTTCTGGTGTTTTCAGCACTCCACGGTACGTTTGATGTGCAGAACCGGAGATAACTCGGTTTTCGTCGGGTTTCATGCTGAGATATGCATTTTCTACGATAATCTTGGTGAGACTTCTGTTAGAAGTATGCAGAATCATCGAGATCGCACTTTTCGAGCTATTTAATGCGAGAAACACGTTATCTGGTGTTTTCACCACTCCACTGTGCGTTTGATATGCAGAACAGGCGATATCTTGATTTTCGTGGTGTTTCCAGCTGAGATATGTATTTTCTGCGATAATGTTGGTGGGTCTTTTGTCAGAAGTATGCAGAATCAACTAGATCGCTCTTTTCGAGCTACTTAATGCACGAAACACGTTTTCTGGTGTTTTCACCACTCCACAGTACGTTTGACATGCAGAACCGGAGATATCTTAGTTTCGGTCGGGTTTCAAGCTGAGATATGCATTTTCTACGATAATCCTCTTGAGACTACCGTCAGAAGTGTGCAGAATCATCTAGATCGCTCCTTTCGAGCTACTTAATGCACGAAACACGTTTTTTGGTGTTTTCACCACTCCACAGTACGTTTGACATGCAGAACCGGAGATATCTTGGTTTCGGTCGGGTTTCAAGCTGAGATATGCATTTTCTACGATAATCCTGGTGAGACTTCTGTCAGAAGTATGCAGAATCTTCGAAAACGCTCTTTTCGAGCTACTGAATGCGCGAAACACGTTTTCTGGTGTTTTCACCACTCCACGGTACGTTTGATGTGCAGAACCGGCGATAACTCGGTTTTCGTCGGGTTTCAAGCTGAGATATGCATTTTCTACGATAATCTTGGTGAGACTTCTGTCAGAAGTATGCAGGATCTTCGAGAACGCTCTTTCCGAGCTATTTAATGCGAGAAACACGTTATCTGGTGTTTTCACCACTCCACAGTGCGTATGATATGCAGAACCGGCGATATCTTGGTTTTCGTGGGGTTTCAAGCTGAGATATGCATTTTCTGCGATAATCTTGGTGAGACTTCTGTCCGAAGTATGCTGAAACATCGAGATCGCTCTTTTCGAGCTAGTTAATGCGAGAAAAACCTTATCCGGTGTTTTCACCACTCCACAGTGCGTTTGATATGCAGAACAGTAGATATCTTGGTTTTCGTGGGGTTTCAAGCTGAGATATGCATTTTCTGCGATAATCTTGTTGAGACTTCTGTCCGAAGAATGCAGAATCATCGAGATCGCTCGTTTCTAGCTACTTAATGCGAGAAACACGTTATCTGGTGTTTTCACCACTCCACAGTGCGTTGGATATGCAGAACCGACGATATTTTGGTTTTCGTCGGGTGTCAAGCTCAGATATGCATTTTCTACGATAATCTTGGTGAAACATCTGTCCGAAGTATGGAGAAACATCGAAAGCGCTCTTTTCGAGCTATTTAATGCGAGAAACTCGTTTTCTGGGGTTTTCACCACTCCACAGTGCGTTTGATATGCAGAACCGGCGATATCTTTATTTTCGTGGTGTTTCCCGCTGAGATATGCATTTTCTGCGATAATCTTGGATATTCTTCTGTGAGAAGTATGCAGAATCACCGAAATCGCTGTTTTCGTGCTATTGAATGCGAAAAACACGTTTTATGGTGTTTTCAGCACTCCACAGTGCGTTTGATATGCAGAACAGTAGATATCTTGGTTTTCGTGGGGTTTCAAGCTGAGATATGCATTTTCTGCGATAATCTTGTTGAGACATCTGTCCGAAGTATGCAGAATCATCGAGATCTCTCGTTCCGAGCTATTTAATGCGAGAAACACGTTATCTGGTGTTTTCACCACTCCACAGTGCGGTGGATATGCAGAACCGGAGATATTTTGGTTTTCGTCGGGTTTCATGCTGAGATATGCATTTTCTACGATAAGCTTGGTGAGACATCAGTCCGAAGTATGCAGAAACACGAGAGCGCTCTTTTCGAGCTATTTAATGCGAGAAACACGTTTTCTGGGGTTTTCACCACTCCACAGTTCGTTGGATATGCTGAACAGTAGATATCTTGGTTTTCGTGGGGTTTCAAGCAGAGATATGCATTTTCTGCGATAATCTTGGTGAGACTGCTGTTAGAAGTCTGCAGAATCATCGAGATCGCTCTTTTCGAGCTACTTAATACGAGAAACACGTTTTCTGGTGTTTTCACCACTCCACAGTGCGTTTGATATGCAGAACCAGCGATATCTTGGTTTTCGTGGGGTTTCAAGATGAGATATGCATTTTCTGCGTAAATATTGGTGAGACTTCAGTCAGATGTATGCAGAATCATCTAGATCGCTCTTTTCTAGCTACTTAATGCTCGAAACACGTTTTCTGGTGTTTTCAGCACTCCACAGTATGTTTGACATGCAGAACCGGAGATATCTTTGTTTCGGTCGGGTATCAAGCTGAGATATGCATTTTCTACGATAATCCTGGTGAGACTTCTGTCCGAAGTATGCTGAATCATCGAGATCGCTCTTTTAGAGCTAGTTAGTGCGAGAAACACGTTATCCGGTGTTTTCACCACTCCACAGTGCGTTTGATATGCAGAACAGTAGATATCTAGGTTTTCGTGGGGTTTCAAGCTGAGATATGCATTTTCTGCGATAATCTTGTTGAGACTTCTGTCCGAAGTATGCAGAATCATCGAGATCGCTCGTTTCGAGCTATTTAATGAGAGAAACACGTTATCTGGTGTTTTCACCACTCCACAGTGCGTTTGATATGCAGTACCAGCGACATCTTGGTTTTCGTGGGGTTTCACGCTGAGATATCCATTTTCTGCGATAATCTTGGTGAGACTTCTGTCCGAAGTATGCTGAATCATCGAGATCGCTCTTTTAGAGCTAGTTAGTGCGAGAAACACGTTATCTGGTGTTTTCACCACTCCACAGTGCGTTTGATATGCAGAACAGTAGATATCTTGGTTTTCGTGGGGTTTCAAGCTGAGATATGCATTTTCTGCGATAATCTTGTTGATACTTCCGTCCGAAGTATGCAGAATCATCGAGAGCGCTCTTTTCGAGCCATTTAATGCGAGAAACACGTTTTCTGGGGGTTTCACCACACCACAGTTCTTTGGATATGCAGGACAGGAGATATCTTGGTTTGCGTGGGGTTTCAAGCAGAGATATGCATTTTCTGCGATAATCTTGGTGAGACTTCTGTTAGAAGTATGCAGAATCATCGAGATCGCTCGTTTCGAACTATTTAATGCGAGAAACACGTTTTCTGGGGTTTTCACCACTCCACAGTGCGTTGGATATGCAGAACCGGAGATATTTTGGTTTTCGTCGGGTTTCAAGCTGACATATGCATTTTCTACGATAAGCTTGGTGAAACATCTGTCCGAAGTATGCAGAAACGTCGGGAGCGCTCTTTTCGAGCTATTTAATGCGAGAAACACGTTATCTGGTGTTTTCACCACTCCACAGTTGGTTTGATATGCAGAACCGGCGATATTTTGGTTTTCGTCGGGTTTCAGGCTGAGATATGCATTTTCTACGATAATCTTGGTGAAACATCTGTCCGAAGTATGCAGAAACATCGAGAGCGCTCTTTTCGAGCTATTTCATGCGAGAAACACGTTATCTGGTGTTTTAACCACTCCACAGTGCGTTTGATATGCAGAACAGTAGATATCTTGGTTTTCGTGGGGTTTCAAGCTGAGAGATGCATTTTCTGCGATAATCTTGTTGAGACTTCTGTCCGAAGTATGCAGAATCATCGAGGTCGCTCGTTTCGAACTACTTAATGCTCGAAACACGTTTTCTGGTGTTTTCACCACTCCACAGTATGTTTGACATGCAGAACCGGAGATATATTTGTTTCGGACGGGTATCAAGCTGAGATATGCATTTTCTACGATAATCCTGGTGAGACTTCTGTCAGAAGTATGCAGAATCTTCGAGAACGCTCTTTTCGAGCTACTTAATGCGCGAAACACGTTTTCTGGTGTTTTCACCACTCCACGGTACGTTTGACGTGCAGAGCCGGAGAAAACTCGGTTTTCGTCGGGTTTCAAGCTGAGATATGCATTTTCTACGATAATCTTGGTGAGACTTCTGTCAGAAGTATGCAGAATCTTCGAGATCGCTCTTTTCGAGCTATTTAATGCGATAAACACGTTATCTGGTGTGTTCACCACTCCACAGAGCGTTTGATATGCAGTACCAGCGACATCTTGGTTTTCGTGGGGTTTCAAGCTGAGATATGCATTTTCTGCGATAATCTTGGTGAGACTTCTGTCAGAAGTATGCAGAATCTTCGAGATCGCTCTTTTCGAGCTATTTAATGCGAGAAACACGTTATCTGGTGTTTTCACCACTCCACAGTGCGTTTGATATGCAGTACCAGCGACATCTTGGTTTTCGTGGGGTTTCAAGCTGAGATATGCATTTTCTGCGATAATCTTGTAGAGACTTCTGTCCGAAGTATGCAGAATCATCGAGATCGCTCGTTTCGAGCTATTTAATGAGAGAAACACGTTTTCTGGGGTTTTCACCACTCCACAGTGCGTTTGATATGCTGAACAGTAGATATCTTGGTTTTCGTGGGGTTTCAAGCTGAGATATGCATTTTCTGCGATAATCTTGTTGATACTTCCGTCCGAAGTATGCAGAATCATCGAGAGCGCTCTTTTCGACCCATTTAATGCGAGAAACACGTTTTCTGGGGGTTTCACCACACCACAGTTCTTTGGATATGCAGGACAGGAGATATCTTGGTTTGCGTGGGGTTTCAAGCAGAGATATGCATTTTCTGCGATAATCTTGGTGAGACTTCTGTTAGAAGTATGCAGAATCATCGAGATCGCTCGTTTCGAACTATTTAATGCGAGAAACACGTTTTCTGGGGTTTTCACCGCTCCACAGTGCGTTGGATATGCAGAACCGGAGATATTTTGGTTTTCGTCGGGTTTCAAGCTGACATATGCATTTTCTACGATAAGCTTGGTGAAACATCTGTCCGAAGTATGCAGAAACGTCGGGAGCGCTCTTTTCGAGCTATTTAATGCGAGAAACACGTTATCTGGTGTTTTCACCACTCCACAGTTGGTTTGATATGCAGAACCGGCGATATTTTGGTTTTCGTCGGGTTTCAGGCTGAGATATGCATTTTCTACGATAATCTTGGTGAAACATCTGTCCGAAGTATGCAGAAACATCGAGAGCGCTCTTTTCGAGCTATTTCATGCGAGAAACACGTTATCTGGTGTTTTAACCACTCCACAGTGCGTTTGATATGCAGAACAGTAGATATCTTGGTTTTCGTGGGGTTTCAAGCTGAGAAATGCATTTTCTGCGATAATCTTGTTGAGACTTCTGTCCGAAGTATGCAGAATCATCGAGGTCGCTCGTTTCGAACTACTTAATGCTCGAAACACGTTTTCTGGTGTTTTCACCACTCCACAGTATGTTTGACATGCAGAACCGGAGATATATTTGTTTCGGACGGGTATCAAGCTGAGATATGCATTTTCTACGATAATCCTGGTGAGACTTCTGTCAGAAGTATGCAGAATCTTCGAGAACGCTCTTTTCGAGCTACTTAATGCGCGAAACACGTTTTCTGGTGTTTTCACCACTCCACGGTACGTTTGATGTGCAGAGCCGGAGAAAACTCGGTTTTCGTCGGGTTTCAAGCTGAGATATGCATTTTCTACGATAATCTTGGTGAGACTTCTGTCAGAAGTATGCAGAATCTTCGAGATCGCTCTTTTCGAGCTATTTAATGCGATAAACACGTTATCTGGTGTGTTCACCACTCCACAGAGCGTTTGATATGCAGTACCAGCGACATCTTGGTTTTCGTGGGGTTTCAAGCTGAGATATGCATTTTCTGCGATAATCTTGGTGAGACTTCTGTCAGAAGTATGCAGAATCTTCGAGATCGCTCTTTTCGAGCTATTTAATGCGAGAAACACGTTATCTGGTGTTTTCACCACTCCACAGTGCGTTTGATATGCAGTACCAGCGACATCTTGGTTTTCGTGGGGTTTCAAGCTGAGATATGCATTTTCTGCGATAATCTTGTAGAGACTTCTGTCCGAAGTATGCAGAATCATCGAGATCGCTCGTTTCGAGCTATTTAATGAGAGAAACACGTTTTCTGGGGTTTTCACCACTCCACAGTGCGTTTGATATGCTGAACAGTAGATATCTTGGTTTTCGTGGGGTTTCAAGCTGAGAGATGCATTTTCTGCGATAATCTTGTTGAGACTTCTGTCCGAAGTATGCAGAAACATCGAGAGCGCTCTTTTCGAGCTATTTCATGCGAGAAACACGTTATCTGGTGTTTTAACCACTCCACAGTGCGTTTGATATGCAGAACAGTAGATATCTTGGTTTTCGTGGGGTTTCAAGCTGAGAGATGCATTTTCTGCGATAATCTTGTTGAGACTTCTGTCCGAAGTATGCAGAATCATCGAGGTCGCTCGTTTCGAACTACTTAATGCTCGAAACACGTTTTCTGGTGTTTTCACCACTCCACAGTATGTTTGACATGCAGAACCGGAGATATATTTGTTTCGGACGGGTATCAAGCTGAGATATGCATTTTCTACGATAATCCTGTTGAGACTTCTGTCAGAAGTATGCAGAATCTTCGAGAACGCTCTTTTCGAGCTACTTAATGCGCGAAACACGTTTTCTGGTGTTTTCACCACTCCACGGTACGTTTGATGTGCAGAGCCGGAGAAAACTCGGTTTTCGTCGGGTTTCAAGCTGAGATATGCATTTTCTACGATAATCTTGGTGAGACTTCTGTCAGAAGTATGCAGAATCTTCGAGATCGCTCTTTTCGAGCTATTTAATGCGATAAACACGTTATCTGGTATGTTCACCACTCCACAGAGCGTTTGATATGCAGTACCAGCGACATCTTGGTTTTCGTGGGGTTTCAAGCTGAGATATGCATTTTCTGCGATAATCTTGGTGAGACTTCTGTCAGAAGTATGCAGAATCTTCGAGATCGCTCTTTTCGAGCTATTTAATGCGAGAAACACGTTATCTGGTGTTTTCACCACTCCACAGTGCGTTTGATATGCAGTACCAGCGACATCTTGGTTTTCGTGGGGTTTCAAGCTGAGATATGCATTTTGTGCGATAATCTTGTAGGGACTTCTGTCCGAAGTATGCAGAATCATCGAGATCGCTCGTTTCGAGCTATTTAATGAGAGAAACACGTTTTCTGGGGTTTTCACCACTCCACAGTGCGTTTGATATGCTGAACAGTAGATATCTTGGTTTTCGTGGGGTTTCAAGCTGAGATATGCATTTTCTGCGATAATCTTGTTGATACTTCCGTCCGAAGTATGCAGAATCATCGAGAGCGCTCTTTTCGAGCCATTTAATGCGAGAAACACGTTTTCTGGGGGTTTCACCACACCACAGTTCTTTGGATATGCAGGACAGGAGATATCTTGGTTTGCGTGGGGTTTCAAGCAGAGATATGCATTTTCTGCGATAATCTTGGTGAGACTTCTGTTAGAAGTATGCAGAATCATCGAGATCGCTCGTTTCGAACTATTTAATGCGAGAAACACGTTTTCTGGGGTTTTCACCACTCCACAGTTGGTTTGATATGCAGAACCGGCGATATTTTGGTTTTCGTCGGGTTTCAGGCTGAGATATGCATTTTCTACGATAATCTTGGTGAAACATCTGTCCGAAGTATGCAGAAACATCGAGAGCGCTCTTTTCGAGCTATTTCATGCGAGAAACACGTTATCTGGTGTTTTAACCACTCCACAGTGCGTTTGATATGCAGAACAGTAGATATCTTGGTTTTCGTGGGGTTTCAAGCTGAGAGATGCATTTTCTGCGATAATCTTGTTGAGACTTCTGTCCGAAGTATGCAGAATCATCGAGGTCGCTCGTTTCGAACTACTTAATGCTCGAAACACGTTTTCTGGTGTTTTCACCACTCCACAGTATGTTTGACATGCAGAACCGGAGATATATTTGTTTCGGACGGGTATCAAGCTGAGATATGCATTTTCTACGATAATCCTGGTGAGACTTCTGTCAGAAGTATGCAGAATCTTCGAGAACGCTCTTTTCGAGCTACTTAATGCGCGAAACACGTTTTCTGGTGTTTTCACCACTCCACGGTACGTTTGATGTGCAGAGCCGGAGAAAACTCGGTTTTCGTCGGGTTTCAAGCTGAGATATGCATTTTCTACGATAATCTTGGTGAGACTTCTGTCAGAAGTATGCAGAATCTTCGAGATCGCTCTTTTCGAGCTATTTAATGCGATAAACACGTTATCTGGTGTGTTCACCACTCCACAGAGCGTTTGATATGCAGTACCAGCGACATCTTGGTTTTCGTGGGGTTTCAAGCTGAGATATGCATTTTCTGCGATAATCTTGGTGAGACTTCTGTCAGAAGTATGCAGAATCTTCGAGATCGCTCTTTTCGAGCTATTTAATGCGAGAAACACGATATCTGGTGTTTTCACCACTCCACAGTGCGTTTGATATGCAGTACCAGCGACATCTTGGTTTTCGTGGGGTTTCAAGCTGAGATATGCATTTTCTGCGATAATCTTGTAGAGACTTCTGTCCGAAGTATGCAGAATCATCGAGATCGCTCGTTTCGAGCTATTTAATGAGAGAAACACGTTTTCTGGGGTTTTCACCACTCCACAGTGCGTTTCATATGCTGAACAGTAGATATCTTGGTTTTCGTGGGGTTTCAAGCTGAGATATGCATTTTCTGCGATAATCTTGTAGAGACTTCTGTCCGAAGTATGCAGAATCATCGAGATCGCTCGTTTCGAGCTATTTAATGAGAGAAACACGTTTTCTGGGGTTTTCACCACTCCACAGTGCGTTTGATATGCTGAACAGTAGATATCTTGGTTTTCGTGGGGTTTCAAGATGAGATATGCATTTTCTGCGTAAATGTTGGTGAGACGTCAGTCAGATGTATGCAGAATCATCTAGATCGCTCTTTTCGAGCTACTTAATACTCGAAACACGTTTTCTGTTGTTTTCACCACTCCACAGTATGTTTGACATGCAGAACCGGAGATATATTTGTTTCGGTCGGGTATCAAGCTGAGATATGCATTTTCTACGATAATCCTGGTGAGACTTCTGTCAGAAGTATGCAGAATCTTCGAGAACGCTCTTTTCGAGCTACTTAATGCGCGTAACACGTTTTCTGGGGTTTTCACCACTCCACAGTGCGTTTGATATGCAGAACCGTCGATATCTTGGTTTTCGTGGGGTTTCAAGCTAAGATAGGCATTTTCTGCGATAATCTTGGTGAGACTTCTGTCCGAAGTATGCTGAATCATTGAGATCGCTCTTTTCGAGCTAGTTAGTGCGAGAAACACGTTATCTGGTGTTTTCACCACTCCACAGTGCGTTTGATATGCAGAACAGTAGATATCTTGGTTTTCGTGGGGTTTCAAGCTGAGATATGCGTTTTCTGCGATAATCTTGTTGAGACTTCTGTCCGAAGTATGCAGAATCATCGAGATCGCTCGTTTCGAGCTATTTAATGCGAGAAACACGTTATCTGGTGTTTTTACCACTCCACAGTGCGTTGGATATGCAGAACCGCCAATATCTTGGTTTTCGTGGGGTTTCAAGCTGAGATATGCATTTTCTGCGATAATCTTGTTGAGACTTCTGTCCGAAGTATGCAGAATCATCGAGATCGCTCTTTTCGAGCTACTTAATGCGCGAAACACGTTTTCTGGTGTTTTCACCACTCCACGGTACGTTTAATGTGCAGAGCCGGAGAAAACTCGGTTTTCGTCGGGTTTCAAGCTGAGGTATGCATTTTCTACGATAATCTTGGTGAGACTTCTGTCAGAAGTATGCAGAATCTTCGAGATCGCTCTTTTCGAGCTATTTAATGCGAGAAACACGTTATCTGGTGTTTTCACCACTCCACAGTGCGTTTGATATGCAGTACCAGCGACATCTTGGTTTTCGTGGGGTTTCACGCTGAGAGATGCATTTTCTGCGATAATCTTGTTGAGACTTCTGTCCGAAGTATGCAGAAACATCGAGAGCGCTCTTTTCGAGCTATTTCATGCGAGAAACACGTTATCTGGTGTTTTAACCACTCCACAGTGCGTTTGATATGCAGAACAGTAGATATCTTGGTTTTCGTGGGGTTTCAAGCTGAGAGATGCATTTTCTGCGATAATCTTGTTGAGACTTCTGTCCGAAGTATGCAGAATCATCGAGGTCGCTCGTTTCGAACTACTTAATGCTCGAAACACGTTTTCTGGTGTTTTCACCACTCCACAGTATGTTTGACATGCAGAACCGGAGATATATTTGTTTCGGACGGGTATCAAGCTGAGATATGCATTTTCTACGATAATCCTGTTGAGACTTCTGTCAGAAGTATGCAGAATCTTCGAGAACGCTCTTTTCGAGCTACTTAATGCGCGAAACACGTTTTCTGGTGTTTTCACCACTCCACGGTACGTTTGATGTGCAGAGCCGGAGAAAACTCGGTTTTCGTCGGGTTTCAAGCTGAGATATGCATTTTCTACGATAATCTTGGTGAGACTTCTGTCAGAAGTATGCAGAATCTTCGAGATCGCTCTTTTCGAGCTATTTAATGCGATAAACACGTTATCTGGTATGTTCACCACTCCACAGAGCGTTTGATATGCAGTACCAGCGACATCTTGGTTTTCGTGGGGTTTCAAGCTGAGATATGCATTTTCTGCGATAATCTTGGTGAGACTTCTGTCAGAAGTATGCAGAATCTTCGAGATCGCTCTTTTCGAGCTATTTAATGCGAGAAACACGTTATCTGGTGTTTTCACCACTCCACAGTGCGTTTGATATGCAGTACCAGCGACATCTTGGTTTTCGTGGGGTTTCAAGCTGAGATATGCATTTTGTGCGATAATCTTGTAGGGACTTCTGTCCGAAGTATGCAGAATCATCGAGATCGCTCGTTTCGAGCTATTTAATGAGAGAAACACGTTTTCTGGGGTTTTCACCACTCCACAGTGCGTTTGATATGCTGAACAGTAGATATCTTGGTTTTCGTGGGGTTTCAAGCTGAGATATGCATTTTCTGCGATAATCTTGTTGATACTTCCGTCCGAAGTATGCAGAATCATCGAGAGCGCTCTTTTCGAGCCATTTAATGCGAGAAACACGTTTTCTGGGGGTTTCACCACACCACAGTTCTTTGGATATGCAGGACAGGAGATATCTTGGTTTGCGTGGGGTTTCAAGCAGAGATATGCATTTTCTGCGATAATCTTGGTGAGACTTCTGTTAGAAGTATGCAGAATCATCGAGATCGCTCGTTTCGAACTATTTAATGCGAGAAACACGTTTTCTGGGGTTTTCACCACTCCACAGTTGGTTTGATATGCAGAACCGGCGATATTTTGGTTTTCGTCGGGTTTCAGGCTGAGATATGCATTTTCTACGATAATCTTGGTGAAACATCTGTCCGAAGTATGCAGAAACATCGAGAGCGCTCTTTTCGAGCTATTTCATGCGAGAAACACGTTATCTGGTGTTTTAACCACTCCACAGTGCGTTTGATATGCAGAACAGTAGATATCTTGGTTTTCGTGGGGTTTCAAGCTGAGAGATGCATTTTCTGCGATAATCTTGTTGAGACTTCTGTCCGAAGTATGCAGAATCATCGAGGTCGCTCGTTTCGAACTACTTAATGCTCGAAACACGTTTTCTGGTGTTTTCACCACTCCACAGTATGTTTGACATGCAGAACCGGAGATATATTTGTTTCGGACGGGTATCAAGCTGAGATATGCATTTTCTACGATAATCCTGGTGAGACTTCTGTCAGAAGTATGCAGAATCTTCGAGAACGCTCTTTTCGAGCTACTTAATGCGCGAAACACGTTTTCTGGTGTTTTCACCACTCCACGGTACGTTTGATGTGCAGAGCCGGAGAAAACTCGGTTTTCGTCGGGTTTCAAGCTGAGATATGCATTTTCTACGATAATCTTGGTGAGACTTCTGTCAGAAGTATGCAGAATCTTCGAGATCGCTCTTTTCGAGCTATTTAATGCGATAAACACGTTATCTGGTGTGTTCACCACTCCACAGAGCGTTTGATATGCAGTACCAGCGACATCTTGGTTTTCGTGGGGTTTCAAGCTGAGATATGCATTTTCTGCGATAATCTTGGTGAGACTTCTGTCAGAAGTATGCAGAATCTTCGAGATCGCTCTTTTCGAGCTATTTAATGCGAGAAACACGATATCTGGTGTTTTCACCACTCCACAGTGCGTTTGATATGCAGTACCAGCGACATCTTGGTTTTCGTGGGGTTTCAAGCTGAGATATGCATTTTCTGCGATAATCTTGTAGAGACTTCTGTCCGAAGTATGCAGAATCATCGAGATCGCTCGTTTCGAGCTATTTAATGAGAGAAACACGTTTTCTGGGGTTTTCACCACTCCACAGTGCGTTTCATATGCTGAACAGTAGATATCTTGGTTTTCGTGGGGTTTCAAGCTGAGATATGCATTTTCTGCGATAATCTTGTAGAGACTTCTGTCCGAAGTATGCAGAATCATCGAGATCGCTCGTTTCGAGCTATTTAATGAGAGAAACACGTTTTCTGGGGTTTTCACCACTCCACAGTGCGTTTGATATGCTGAACAGTAGATATCTTGGTTTTCGTGGGGTTTCAAGATGAGATATGCATTTTCTGCGTAAATGTTGGTGAGACGTCTGTCAGATGTATGCAGAATCATCTAGATCGCTCTTTTCGAGCTACTTAATACTCGAAACACGTTTTCTGTTGTTTTCACCACTCCACAGTATGTTTGACATGCAGAACCGGAGATATATTTGTTTCGGTCGGGTATCAAGCTGAGATATGCATTTTCTACGATAATCCTGGTGAGACTTCTGTCAGAAGTATGCAGAATCTTCGAGAACGCTCTTTTCGAGCTACTTAATGCGCGTAACACGTTTTCTGGGGTTTTCACCACTCCACAGTGCGTTTGATATGCAGAACCGTCGATATCTTGGTATTCGTGGGGTTTCAAGCTAAGATAGGCATTTTCTGCGATAATCTTGGTGAGACTTCTGTCCGAAGTATGCTGAATCATTGAGATCGCTCTTTTCGAGCTAGTTAGTGCGAGAAACACGTTATCTGGTGTTTTCACCACTCCACAGTGCGTTTGATATGCAGAACAGTAGATATCTTGGTTTTCGTGGGGTTTCAAGCTGAGATATGCGTTTTCTGCGATAATCTTGTTGAGACTTCTGTCCGAAGTATGCAGAATCATCGAGATCGCTCGTTTCGAGCTATTTAATGCGAGAAACACGTTATCTGGTGTTTTTACCACTCCACAGTGCGTTGGATATGCAGAACCGCCAATATCTTGGTTTTCGTGGGGTTTCAAGCTGAGATATGCATTTTCTGCGATAATCTTGTTGAGACTTCTGTCCGAAGTATGCAGAATCATCGAGATCGCTCTTTTCGAGCTACTTAATGCGCGAAACACGTTTTCTGGTGTTTTCACCACTCCACGGTACGTTTAATGTGCAGAGCCGGAGAAAACTCGGTTTTCGTCGGGTTTCAAGCTGAGGTATGCATTTTCTACGATAATCTTGGTGAGACTTCTGTCAGAAGTATGCAGAATCTTCGAGATCGCTCTTTTCGAGCTATTTAATGCGAGAAACACGTTATCTGGTGTTTTCACCACTCCACAGTGCGTTTGATATGCAGTACCAGCGACATCTTGGTTTTCGTGGGGTTTCACGCTGAGATATCCATTTTCTGCGATAATCTTGGTGAGACTTCTGTCCGAAGTATGCTGAATCATCGAGATCGCTCTTTTAGAGCTAGTTAGTGCGAGAAACACGTTATCTGGTGTTTTCACCACTCCACAGTGCGTTTGATATGCAGAACAGTAGATATCTTGGTTTTCGTGGGGTTTCAAGCTGAGATATGCATTTTCTGCGATAATCTTGTTGATACTTCCGTCCGAAGTATGCAGAATCATCGAGAGCGCTCTTTTCGAGCCATTTAATGCGAGAAACACGTTTTCTGGGGGTTTCACCACACCACAGTTCTTTGGATATGCAGGACAGGAGATATCTTGGTTTGCGTGGGGTTTCAAGCAGAGATATGCATTTTCTGCGATAATCTTGGTGAGACTTCTGTCCGAAGTATGCTGAATCATCGACATCGCTCTTTAAGAGCTAGTTAGTGCGAGAAACACGTTATCTGGTGTCTTCACCACTCCACAGTGCGTTTGATATGCAGAACAGTAGATATCTTGGTTTTCGTGGGGTTTCAAGCTGAGATATGCATTTTCTGCGATAATCTTGTAGAGACTTCTGTCCGAAGTATGCAGAATCATCGAGATCGCTCGTTTCGAGCTATTTAATGAGAGAAACACGTTTTCTGGTGTTTTCACCACTCCACAGTGCGTTTGATATGCAGAACAGTAGATATCTTGGTTTTCGTCGGGTTTCAAGCTGAGATATGCATTTTCTACGATAAGCTTGGTGAAACATCTGTCCGAAGTATGCAGAAACGTCGAGAGCGCTCTTTTCGACCTATTTAATGCGATAAACACGTTATCTGGTGTGTTCACCACTCCACAGAGCGTTTGATATGCAGTACCAGCGACATCTTGGTTTTCGTGGGGTTTCAAGCTGAGATATGCATTTTCTGCGATAATCTTGTTGATACTTCCGTCCGAAGTATGCAGAATCATCGAGAGCGCTCTTTTCGAGCCATTTAATGCGAGAAACACGTTTTCTGGGGGTTTCACCACACCACAGTTCTTTGGATATGCAGGACAGGAGATATCTTGGTTTGCGTGGGGTTTCAAGCAGAGATATGCATTTTCTGCGATAATCTTGGTGAGACTTCTGTCCGAAGTATGCTGAATCATCGACATCGCTCTTTAAGAGCTAGTTAGTGCGAGAAACACGTTATCTGGTGTCTTCACCACTCCACAGTGCGTTTGATATGCAGAACAGTAGATATCTTGGTTTTCGTGGGGTTTCAAGCTGAGATATGCATTTTCTGCGATAATCTTGTAGAGACTTCTGTCCGAAGTATGCAGAATCATCGAGATCGCTCGTTTCGAGCTATTTAATGAGAGAAACACGTTTTCTGGTGTTTTCACCACTCCACAGTGCGTTTGATATGCTGAACAGTAGATATCTTGGTTTTCGTGGGGTTTCAAGATGAGATATGCATTTTCTGCGTAAATGTTGGTGAGACGTCAGTCAGATGTATGCAGAATCATCTAGATCGCTCTTTTCGAGCTACTTAATACTCGAAACACGTTTTCTGGTGTTTTCACCACTCCACAGTATGTTTGACATGCAGAACCGGAGATATATTTGTTTCGGTCGGGTATCAAGCTGAGATATGCATTTTCTACGATAATCCTGGTGAGACTTCTGTCAGAAGTATGCAGAATCTTCGAGAACGCTCTTTTCGAGCTACTTAATGCGAGTAACACGTTTTCTGGGGTTTTCA
This sequence comes from Anthophora plumipes, assembly GCA_951804975.1. Lineage (NCBI taxonomy): Eukaryota > Metazoa > Arthropoda > Insecta > Hymenoptera > Apidae > Anthophora > Anthophora plumipes. The sequence goes on along the minus strand of CATORF010000206.1, from coordinate 7,133,356 downwards.
CCACTCCACAGTGCGTTTGATATGCTGAACACAGCGATATCTTGGTTTTCGTGGGGTTTCAAGCTGAGATATGCATTTTTTACGATAACTTTGGTGAGACATCTGTCCGAAGTATGCAGAATCATCGAGATCAATCGTTTCGAGCTATTTAATTGCGAGAAACACGTTATCTGGTGTTTTCACCACTCCACAGTGCGTTTGATATGCAGAACCGGCGATATCTTGGTTTTCGTGGGGTTTCAAGCTAAGATAAGCATTTTCTGCGATAATCTTGGTGAGACTTCTGTCCGAAGTATGCTGAATCATTGAGATCGCTCTTTTCGAGCTAGTTAGTGCGAGAAACACGTTATCTGGTGTTTTCACCACTCCACAGTGCGTTTGATATGCAGTACCAGCGACATCTTGGTTTTCGTGGGGTTTCACGCTGAGATATCCATTTTCTGCGATAATCTTGGTGAGACTTCTGTCCGAAGTATGCTGAATCATCGCGATCGCTCTTTTAGAGCTAGTTAGTGCGAGAAACACGTTATCTGGTGTTTTCACCACTCCACAGTGCGTTTGATATGCAGAACAGTAGATATCTTGGTTTTCGTGGGGTTTCAAGCTGAGATATGCATTTTCTGCGATAATCTTGTTGATACTTCCGTCCGAAGTATGCAGAATCATCGAGAGCGCTCTTTTCGAGCCATTTAATGCGAGAAACACGTTTTCTGGGGGTTTCACCACACCACAGTTCTTTGGATATGCAGGACAGGAGATATCTTGGTTTTCGTGGGGTTTCAAGCTGAGATATGCATTTTCTGCGATAATCTTGGTGAGACTTCTGTCAGAAGTATGCAGAATCTTCGAGATCGCTCTTTTCGAGCTATTTAATGCGAGAAACACGTTATCTGGTGTTTTCACCACTCCACAGTGCGTTTGATATGCAGTACCAGCGACATCTTGGTTTTCGTGGGGTTTCAAGCTGAGATATGCATTTTCTGCGATAATCTTGGTGAGACTTCTGTCAGAAGTATGCAGAATCTTCGAGATCGCTCTTTTCGAGCTATTTAATGCGAGAAACACGTTATCTGGTGTTTTCACCACTCCACAGTTGGTTTGATATGCAGAACCGGCGATATTTTGGTTTTCGTCGGGTTTCAGGCTGAGATATGCATTTTCTACGATAATCTTGGTGAAACATCTGTCCGAAGTATGCAGAAACATCGAGAGCGCTCTTTTCGAGCTATTTCATGCGAGAAACACGTTATCTGGTGTTTTAACCACTCCACAGTGCGTTTGATATGCAGAACAGTAGATATCTTGGTTTTCGTGGGGTTTCAAGCTGAGAGATGCATTTTCTGCGATAATCTTGTTGAGACTTCTGTCCGAAGTATGCAGAATCATCGAGGTCGCTCGTTTCGAACTACTTAATGCTCGAAACACGTTTTCTGGTGTTTTCACCACTCCACAGTATGTTTGACATGCAGAACCGGAGATATATTTGTTTCGGACGGGTATCAAGCTGAGATATGCATTTTCTACGATAATCCTGTTGAGACTTCTGTCAGAAGTATGCAGAATCTTCGAGAACGCTCTTTTCGAGCTACTTAATGCGCGAAACACGTTTTCTGGTGTTTTCACCACTCCACGGTACGTTTGATGTGCAGAGCCGGAGAAAACTCGGTTTTCGTCGGGTTTCAAGCTGAGATATGCATTTTCTACGATAATCTTGGTGAGACTTCTGTCAGAAGTATGCAGAATCTTCGAGATCGCTCTTTTCGAGCTATTTAATGCGATAAACACGTTATCTGGTATGTTCACCACTCCACAGAGCGTTTGATATGCAGTACCAGCGACATCTTGGTTTTCGTGGGGTTTCAAGCTGAGATATGCATTTTCTGCGATAATCTTGGTGAGACTTCTGTCAGAAGTATGCAGAATCTTCGAGATCGCTCTTTTCGAGCTATTTAATGCGAGAAACACGTTATCTGGTGTTTTCACCACTCCACAGTGCGTTTGATATGCAGTACCAGCGACATCTTGGTTTTCGTGGGGTTTCAAGCTGAGATATGCATTTTGTGCGATAATCTTGTAGGGACTTCTGTCCGAAGTATGCAGAATCATCGAGATCGCTCGTTTCGAGCTATTTAATGAGAGAAACACGTTTTCTGGGGTTTTCACCACTCCACAGTGCGTTTGATATGCTGAACAGTAGATATCTTGGTTTTCGTGGGGTTTCAAGCTGAGATATGCATTTTCTGCGATAATCTTGTTGATACTTCCGTCCGAAGTATGCAGAATCATCGAGAGCGCTCTTTTCGAGCCATTTAATGCGAGAAACACGTTTTCTGGGGGTTTCACCACACCACAGTTCTTTGGATATGCAGGACAGGAGATATCTTGGTTTGCGTGGGGTTTCAAGCAGAGATATGCATTTTCTGCGATAATCTTGGTGAGACTTCTGTTAGAAGTATGCAGAATCATCGAGATCGCTCGTTTCGAACTATTTAATGCGAGAAACACGTTTTCTGGGGTTTTCACCACTCCACAGTGCGTTGGATATGCAGAACCGGAGATATTTTGGTTTTCGTCGGGTTTCAAGCTGACATATGCAATTTTCTACGATAAGCTTGGTGAAACATCTGTCCGAAGTATGCAGAAACGTCGGGAGCGCTCTTTTCGAGCTATTTAATGCGAGAAACACGTTATCTGGTGTTTTCACCACTCCACAGTTGGTTTGATATGCAGAACCGGCGATATTTTGGTTTTCGTCGGGTTTCAGGCTGAGATATGCATTTTCTACGATAATCTTGGTGAAACATCTGTCCGAAGTATGCAGAAACATCGAGAGCGCTCTTTTCGAGCTATTTCATGCGAGAAACACGTTATCTGGTGTTTTAACCACTCCACAGTGCGTTTGATATGCAGTACCAGCGACATCTTGGTTTTCGTGGGGTTTCAAGCTGAGATATGCATTTTGTGCGATAATCTTGTAGGGACTTCTGTCCGAAGTATGCAGAATCATCGAGATCGCTCGTTTCGAGCTATTTAATGAGAGAAACACGTTTTCTGGGGTTTTCACCACTCCACAGTGCGTTTGATATGCTGAACAGTAGATATCTTGGTTTTCGTGGGGTTTCAAGATGAGATATGCATTTTCTGCGTAAATGTTGGTGAGACGTCAGTCAGATGTATGCAGAATCATCTAGATCGCTCTTTTCGAGCTACTTAATACTCGAAACACGTTTTCTGGTGTTTTCACCACTCCACAGTATGTTTGACATGCAGAACCGGAGATATATTTGTTTCGGTCGGGTATCAAGCTGAGATATGCATTTTCTACGATAATCCTGGTGAGACTTCTGTCAGAAGTATGCAGAATCTTCGAGAACGCTCTTTTCGAGCTACTTAATGCGCGTAACACGTTTTCTGGGGTTTTCACCACTCCACAGTGCGTTTGATATGCAGAACCGTCGATATCTTGGTTTTCGTGGGGTTTCAAGCTAAGATAGGCATTTTCTGCGATAATCTTGGTGAGACTTCTGTCCGAAGTATGCTGAATCATTGAGATCGCTCTTTTCGAGCTAGTTAGTGCGAGAAACACGTTATCTGGTGTTTTCACCACTCCACAGTGCGTTTGATATGCAGAACAGTAGATATCTTGGTTTTCGTGGGGTTTCAAGCTGAGATATGCGTTTTCTGCGATAATCTTGTTGAGACTTCTGTCCGAAGTATGCAGAATCATCGAGATCGCTCGTTTCGAGCTATTTAATGCGAGAAACACGTTATCTGGTGTTTTTACCACTCCACAGTGCGTTGGATATGCAGAACCGCCAATATCTTGGTTTTCGTGGGGTTTCAAGCTGAGATATGCATTTTCTGCGATAATCTTGTTGAGACTTCTGTCCGAAGTATGCAGAATCATCGAGATCGCTCTTTTCGAGCTACTTAATGCGCGAAACACGTTTTCTGGTGTTTTCACCACTCCACGGTACGTTTAATGTGCAGAGCCGGAGAAAACTCGGTTTTCGTCGGGTTTCAAGCTGAGGTATGCATTTTCTACGATAATCTTGGTGAGACTTCTGTCAGAAGTATGCAGAATCTTCGAGATCGCTCTTTTCGAGCTATTTAATAAGAGAAACACGTTATCTGGTGTTTTCACCACTCCACAGTGCGTTTGATATGCAGTACCAGCGACATCTTGGTTTTCGTGGGGTTTCACGCTGAGATATCCATTTTCTGCGATAATCTTGGTGAGACTTCTGTCCGAAGTATGCTTAATCATCGAGATCGCTCTTTTAGAGCTAGTTAGTGCGAGAAACACGTTATCTGGTGTTTTCACCACTCCACAGTGCGTTTGATATGCAGAACAGTAGATATCTTGGTTTTCGTGGGGTTTCAAGCTGAGATATGCATTTTCTGCGATAATCTTGTTGATACTTCCGTCCGAAGTATGCAGAATCATCGAGAGCGCTCTTTTCGAGCCATTTAATGCGAGAAACACGTTTTCTGGGGGTTTCACCACACCACAGTTCTTTGGATATGCAGGACAGGAGATATCTTGGTTTGCGTGGGGTTTCAAGCAGAGATATGCATTTTCTGCGATAATCTTGGTGAGACTTCTGTTAGAAGTATGCTGAATCATTGAGATCGCTCTTTTCGAGCTAGTTAGTGCGAGAAACACGTTATCTGGTGTTTTCACCACTCCACAGTGCGTTTGATATGCAGAACAGTAGATATCTTGGTTTTCGTCGGGTTTCAAGCTGAGATATGCATTTTCTACGATAAGCTTGGTGAAACATCTGTCCGAAGTATGCAGAAACGTCGAGAGTGCTCTTTTCGACCTATTTAATGCGATAAACACGTTATCTGGTGTGTTCACCACTCCACAGAGCGTTTGATATGCAGTACCAGCGACATCTTGGTTTTCGTGGGGTTTCAAGCTGAGATATGCATTTTCTGCGATAATCTTGTTGATACTTCCGTCCGAAGTATGCAGAATCATCGAGAGCGCTCTTTTCGAGCCATTTAATGCGAGAAACACGTTTTCTGGGGGTTTCACCACACCACAGTTCTTTGGATATGCAGGACAGGAGATATCTTGGTTTGCGTGGGGTTTCAAGCAGAGATATGCATTTTCTGCGATAATCTTGGTGAGACTTCTGTCCGAAGCATGCTGAATCATCGACATCGCTCTTTAAGAGCTAGTTAGTGCGAAAAACACGTTATCTGGTGTCTTCACCACTCCACAGTGCGTTTGATATGCAGAACAGTAGATATCTTGGTTTTCGTGGGGTTTCAAGCTGAGATATGCATTTTCTGCGATAATCTTGTAGAGACTTCTGTCCGAAGTATGCAGAATCATCGAGATCGCTCGTTTCGAGCTATTTAATGAGAGAAACACGTTTTCTGGTGTTTTCACCACTCCACAGTGCGTTTGATATGCTGAACAGTAGATATCTTGGTTTTCGTGGGGTTTCAAGATGAGATATGCATTTTCTGCGTAAATGTTGGTGAGACGTCAGTCAGATGTATGCAGAATCATCTAGATCGCTCTTTTCGAGCTACTTAATACTCGAAACACGTTTTCTGGTGTTTTCACCACTCCACAGTATGTTTGACATGCAGAACCGGAGATATATTTGTTTCGGTCGGGTATCAAGCTGAGATATGCATTTTCTACGATAATCCTGGTGAGACTTCTGTCAGAAGTATGCAGAATCTTCGAGAACGCTCTTTTCGAGCTACTTAATGCGAGTAACACGTTTTCTGGGGTTTTCACCACTCCACAGTGCGTTTGATATGCTGAACACAGCGATATCTTGGTTTTCGTGGGGTTTCAAGCTGAGATATGCATTTTTTACGATAACTTTGGTGAGACATCTGTCCGAAGTATGCAGAATCATCGAGATCAATCGTTTCGAGCTATTTAATTGCGAGAAACACGTTATCTGGTGTTTTCACCACTCCACAGTGCGTTTGATATGCAGAACCGGCGATATCTTGGTTTTCGTGGGGTTTCAAGCTAAGATAAGCATTTTCTGCGATAATCTTGGTGAGACTTCTGTCCGAAGTATGCTGAATCATTGAGATCGCTCTTTTCGAGCTAGTTAGTGCGAGAAACACGTTATCTGGTGTTTTCACCACTCCACAGTGCGTTTGATATGCAGTACCAGCGACATCTTGGTTTTCGTGGGGTTTCACGCTGAGATATCCATTTTCTGCGATAATCTTGGTGAGACTTCTGTCCGAAGTATGCTGAATCATCGAGATCGCTCTTTTAGAGCTAGTTAGTGCGAGAAACCCGTTATCTGGTGTTTTCACCACTCCACAGTGCGTTTGATATGCAGAACAGTAGATATCTTGGTTTTCGTGGGGTTTCAAGCTGAGATATGCATTTTCTGCGATAATCTTGTTGATACTTCCGTCCGAAGTATGCAGAATCATCGAGAGCGCTCTTTTCGAGCCATTTAATGCGAGAAACACGTTTTCTGGGGGTTTCACCACACCACAGTTCTTTGGATATGCAGGACAGGAGATATCTTGGTTTGCGTGGGGTTTCAAGCAGAGATATGCATTTTCTGCGATAATCTTGGTGAGACTTCTGTTAGAAGTATGCAGAATCATCGAGATCGCTCGTTTCGAACTATTTAATGCGAGAAACACGTTTTCTGGGGTTTTCACCACTCCACAGTGCGTTGGATATGCAGAACCGGAGATATTTTGGTTTTCGTCGGGTTTCAAGCTGACATATGCATTTTCTACGATAAGCTTGGTGAAACATCTGTCCGAAGTATGCAGAAACGTCGGGAGCGCTCTTTTCGAGCTATTTAATGCGAGAAACACGTTATCTGGTGTTTTCACCACTCCACAGTTGGTTTGATATGCAGAACCGGCGATATTTTGGTTTTCGTCGGGTTTCAGGCTGAGATATGCATTTTCTACGATAATCTTGGTGAAACATCTGTCCGAAGTATGCAGAAACATCGAGAGCGCTCTTTTCGAGCTATTTCATGCGAGAAACACGTTATCTGGTGTTTTAACCACTCCACAGTGCGTTTGATATGCAGAACAGTAGATATCTTGGTTTTCGTGGGGTTTCAAGCTGAGAGATGCATTTTCTGCGATAATCTTGTTGAGACTTCTGTCCGAAGTATGCAGAATCATCGAGGTCGCTCGTTTCGAACTACTCAATGCTCGAAACACGTTTTCTGGTGTTTTCACCACTCCACAGTATGTTTGACATGCAGAACCGGAGATATATTTGTTTCGGACGGGTATCAAGCTGAGATATGCATTTTCTACGATAATCCTGGTGAGACTTCTGTCAGAAGTATGCAGAATCTTCGAGAACGCTCTTTTCGAGCTACTTAATGCGCGAAACACGTTTTCTGGTGTTTTCACCACTGCACGGTACGTTTGATGTGCAGAGCCGGAGAAAACTCGGTTTTCGTCGGGTTTCAAGCTGAGATATGCATTTTCTACGATAATCTTGGTGAGACTTCTGTCAGAAGTATGCAGAATCTTCGAGATCGCTCTTTTCGAGCTATTTAATGCGATAAACACGTTATCTGGTGTGTTCACCACTCCACAGAGCGTTTGATATGCAGTACCAGCGACATCTTGGTTTTCGTGGGGTTTCAAGCTGAGATATGCATTTTCTGCGATAATCTTGGTGAGACTTCTGTCAGAAGTATGCAGAATCTTCGAGATCGCTCTTTTCGAGCTATTTAATGCGAGAAACACGTTATCTGGTGTTTTCACCACTCCACAGTGCGTTTGATATGCAGTACCAGCGACATCTTGGTTTTCGTGGGGTTTCAAGCTGAGATATGCATTTTCTGCGATAATCTTGTAGAGACTTCTGTCAGAAGTATGCAGAATCTTCGAGAACGCTCTTTTCGAGCTACTTAATGCGCGTAACACGTTTTCTGGGGTTTTCACCACTCCACAGTGCGTTTGATATGCTGAACACAGCGATATCTTGGTTTTCGTGGGGTTTCAAGCTGAGATATGCATTTTTTACGATAACTTTGGTGAGACATCTGTCCGAAGTATGCAGAATCATCGAGATCAATCGTTTCGAGCTATTTAATTGCGAGAAACACGTTATCTGGTGTTTTCACCACTCCACAGTGCGTTTGATATGCAGAACCGGCGATATCTTGGTTTTCGTGGGGTTTCAAGCTAAGATAAGCATTTTCTGCGATAATCTTGGTGAGACTTCTGTCCGAAGTATGCTGAATCATTGAGATCGCTCTTTTCGAGCTAGTTAGTGCGAGAAACACGTTATCTGGTGTTTTCACCACTCCACAGTGCGTTTGATATGCAGTACCAGCGACATCTTGGTTTTCGTGGGGTTTCACGCTGAGATATCCATTTTCTGCGATAATCTTGGTGAGACTTCTGTCCGAAGTATGCTGAATCATCGAGATCGCTCTTTTAGAGCTAGTTAGTGCGAGAAACACGTTATCTGGTGTTTTCACCACTCCACAGTGCGTTTGATATGCAGAACAGTAGATATCTTGGTTTTCGTGGGGTTTCAAGCTGAGATATGCATTTTCTGCGATAATCTTGTTGATACTTCCGTCCGAAGTATGCAGAATCATCGAGAGCGCTCTTTTCGAGCCATTTAATGCGAGAAACACGTTTTCTGGGGGTTTCACCACACCACAGTTCTTTGGATATGCAGGACAGGAGATATCTTGGTTTGCGTGGGGTTTCAAGCAGAGATATGCATTTTCTGCGATAATCTTGGTGAGACTTCTGTTAGAAGTATGCAGAATCATCGAGATCGCTCGTTTCGAACTATTTAATGCGAGAAACACGTTTTCTCGGGTTTTCACCACTCCACAGTGCGTTGGATATGCAGAACCGGAGATATTTTGGTTTTCGTCGGGTTTCAAGCTGACATATGCATTTTCTACGATAAGCTTGGTGAAACATCTGTCCGAAGTATGCAGAAACGTCGGGAGCGCTCTTTTCGAGCTATTTAATGCGAGAAACACGTTATCTGGTGTTTTCACCACTCCACAGTTGGTTTGATATGCAGAACCGGCGATATTTTGGTTTTCGTCGGGTTTCAGGCTGAGATATGCATTTTCTACGATAATCTTGGTGAAACATCTGTCCGAAGTATGCAGAAACATCGAGAGCGCTCTTTTCGAGCTATTTCATGCGAGAAACACGTTATCTGGTGTTTTAACCACTCCACAGTGCGTTTGATATGCAGAACAGTAGATATCTTGGTTTTCGTGGGGTTTCAAGCTGAGAGATGCATTTTCTGCGATAATCTTGTTGAGACTTCTGTCCGAAGTATGCAGAATCATCGAGGTCGCTCGTTTCGAACTACTCAATGCTCGAAACACGTTTTCTGGTGTTTTCACCACTCCACAGTATGTTTGACATGCAGAACCGGAGATATATTTGTTTCGGACGGGTATCAAGCTGAGATATGCATTTTCTACGATAATCCTGGTGAGACTTCTGTCAGAAGTATGCAGAATCTTCGAGATCGCTCTTTTCGAGCTATTTAATGCGAGAAACACGTTATCTGGTGTTTTCACCACTCCACAGTGCGTTTGATATGCAGTACCAGCGACATCTTGGTTTTCGTGGGGTTTCAAGCTGAGATATGCATTTTCTGCGATAATCTTGTAGAGACTTCTGTCAGAAGTATGCAGAATCTTCGAGAACGCTCTTTTCGAGATACTTAATGCGCGTAACACGTTTTCTGGGGTTTTCACCACTCCACAGTGCGTTTGATATGCTGAACACAGCGATATCTTGGTTTTCGTGGGGTTTCAAGCTGAGATATGCATTTTCTGCGATAAGCTTGGTGAAACATCTGTCAGAAGTATGCAGAATCTTCGAGAACGCTCTTTTCGAGCTACTTAATGCGCGAAACACGTTTTCTGGTGTTTTCACCACTCCACGGTACGTTTGATGTGCAGAGCCGGAGAAAACTCGGTTTTCGTCGGGTTTCAAGCTGAGATATGCATTTTCTACGATAATCTTGGTGAGACTTCTGTCAGAAGTATGCAGAATCTTCGAGATCGCTCTTTTCGAGCTATTTAATGCGATAAACACGTTATCTGGTGTGTTCACCACTCCACAGAGCGTTTGATATGCAGTACCAGCGACATCTTGGTTTTCGTGGGGTTTCAAGCTGAGATATGCATTTTCTGCGATAATCTTGGTGACACTTCTGTCAGAAGTATGCAGAATCTTCGAGATCGCTCTTTTCGAGCTATTTAATGCGATAAACACGTTATCTGGTGTGTTCACCACTCCACAGAGCGTTTGATATGCAGTACCAGCGACATCTTGGTTTTCGTGGGGTTTCAAGCTGAGATATGCATTTTCTGCGATAATCTTGGTGAGACTTCTGTCAGAAGTATGCAGAATCTTCGAGATCGCTCTTTTCGAGCTATTTAATGCGAGAAACACGTTATCTGGTGTTTTCACCACTCCACAGTGCGTTTGATATGCAGTACCAGCGACATCTTGGTTTTCGTGGGGTTTCAAGCTGAGATATGCATTTTCTGCGATAATCTTGTAGAGACTTCTGTCAGAAGTATGCAGAATCTTCGAGAACGCTCTTTTCGAGATACTTAATGCGCGTAACACGTTTTCTGGGGTTTTCACCACTCCACAGTGCGTTTGATATGCTGAACACAGCGATATCTTGGTTTTCGTGGGGTTTCAAGCTGAGATATGCATTTTTTACGATAACTTTGGTGAGACATCTGTCCGAAGTATGCAGAATCATCGAGATCAATCGTTTCGAGCTATTTAATTGCGAGAAACACGTTATCTGGTGTTTTCACCACTCCACAGTGCGTTTGATATGCAGAACCGGCGATATCTTGGTTTTCGTGGGGTTTCAAGCTAAGATAAGCATTTTCTGCGATAATCTTGGTGAGACTTCTGTCCGAAGTATGCTGAATCATTGAGATCGCTCTTTTCGAGCTAGTTAGTGCGAGAAACACGTTATCTGGTGTTTTCACCACTCCACAGTGCGTTTGATATGCAGTACCAGCGACATCTTGGTTTTCGTGGGGTTTCACGCTGAGATATCCATTTTCTGCGATAATCTTGGTGAGACTTCTGTCCGAAGTATGCTGAATCATCGAGATCGCTCTTTTAGAGCTAGTTAGTGCGAGAAACACGTTATCTGGTGTTTTCACCACTCCACAGTGCGTTTGATATGCAGAACAGTAGATATCTTGGTTTTCGTGGGGTTTCAAGCTGAGATATGCATTTTCTGCGATAATCTTGTTGATACTTCCGTCCGAAGTATGCAGAATCATCGAGAGCGCTCTTTTCGAGCCATTTAATGCGAGAAACACGTTTTCTGGGGGTTTCACCACACCACAGTTCTTTGGATATGCAGGACAGGAGATATCTTGGTTTGCGTGGGGTTTCAAGCAGAGATATGCATTTTCTGCGATAATCTTGGTGAGACTTCTGTTAGAAGTATGCAGAATCATCGAGATCGCTCGTTTCGAACTATTTAATGCGAGAAACACGTTTTCTGGGGTTTTCACCACTCCACAGTGCGTTGGATATGCAGAACCGGAGATATTTTGGTTTTCGTCGGGTTTCAAGCTGACATATGCATTTTCTACGATAAGCTTGGTGAAACATCTGTCCGAAGTATGCAGAAACGTCGGGAGCGCTCTTTTCGAGCTATTTAATGCGAGAAACACGTTATCTGGTGTTTTCACCACTCCACAGTTGGTTTGATATGCAGAACCGGCGATATTTTGGTTTTCGTCGGGTTTCAGGCTGAGATATGCATTTTGTACGATAATCTTGGTGAAACATCTGTCCGAAGTATGCAGAAACATCGAGAGCGCTCTTTTCGAGCTATTTCATGCGAGAAACACGTTATCTGGTGTTTTAACCACTCCACAGTGCGTTTGATATGCAGAACAGTAGATATCTTGGTTTTCGTGGGGTTTCAAGCTGAGTGATGCATTTTCTGCGATAATCTTGTTGAGACTTCTGTCCGAAGTATGCAGAATCATCGAGGTCGCTCGTTTCGAACTACTCAATGCTCGAAACACGTTTTCTGGTGTTTTCACCACTCCACAGTATGTTTGACATGCAGAACCGGAGATATATTTGTTTCGGACGGGTATCAAGCTGAGATATGCATTTTCTACGATAATCCTGGTGAGACTTCTGTCAGAAGTATGCAGAATCTTCGAGAACGCTCTTTTCGAGCTACTTAATGCGCGAAACACGTTTTCTGGTGTTTTCACCACTCCACGGTACGTTTGATGTGCAGAGCCGGAGAAAACTCGGTTTTCGTCGGGTTTCAAGCTGAGATATGCATTTTCTACGATAATCTTGGTGAAACATCTGTCCGAAGTATGCAGAAACATCGAGAGCGCTCTTTTCGAGCTATTTCATGCGAGAAACACGTTATCTGGTGTTTTAACCACTCCACAGTGCGTTTGATATGCAGAACAGTAGATATCTTGGTTTTCGTGGGGTTTCAAGCTGAGAGATGCATTTTCTGCGATAATCTTGTTGAGACTTCTCTCCGAAGTATGCAGAATCATCGAGGTCGCTCGTTTCGAACTACTCAATGCTCGAAACACGTTTTCTGGTGTTTTCACCACTCCACAGTATGTTTGACATGCAGAACCGGAGATATATTTGTTTCGGACGGGTATCAAGCTGAGATATGCATTTTCTACGATAATCCTGGTGAGACTTCTGTCAGAAGTATGCAGAATCTTCGAGAACGCTCTTTTCGAGCTACTTAATGCGAGAAACACGTTATCTGGTGTTTTCACCACTCCACAGTGCGTTTGATATGCAGTACCAGCGACATCTTGGTTTTCGTGGGGTTTCAAGCTGAGATCTGCATTTTCTGCGATAATCTTGTAGAGACTTCTGTCCGAAGTATGCAGAATCATCGAGATCGCTCGTTTCGAGCTATTTAATGAGAGAAACACGTTTTCTGGGGTTTTCACCACTCCACAGTGCGTTTGATATGCTGAACAGTAGATATCTTGGTTTTCGTGGGGTTTCAAGCTGAGATATGCATTTTCTGCGATAATCTTGTAGAGACTTCTGTCCGGAGTATGCAGAATCATCGAGATCGCTCGTTTCGAGCTATTTAATGAGAGAAACACGTTTTCTGGGGTTTTCACCACTCCACAGTGCGTTTGATATGCTGAACAGTAGATATCTTGGTTTTCGTGGGGTTTCAAGATGAGATATGCATTTTCTGCGTAAATGTTGGTGAGACGTCAGTCAGATGTATGCAGAATCATCTAGATCGCTCTTTTCGAGCTACTTAATACTCGAAACACGTTTTCTGGTGTTTTCACCACTCCACAGTATGTTTGACATGCAGAACCGGAGATATATTTGTTTCGGTCGGGTATCAAGCTGAGATATGCATTTTCTACGATAATCCTGGTGAGACTTCTGTCAGAAGTATGCAGAATCTTCGAGAACGCTTTTTCGAGCTACTTAATGCGCGTAACACGTTTTCTGGGGTTTTCACCACTCCACAGTGCGTTTGATATGCTGAACACAGCGATATCTTGGTTTTCGTGGGGTTTCAAGCTGAGATATGCATTTTTTACGATAACTTTGGTGAGACATCTGTCCGAAGTATGCAGAATCATCGAGATCAATCGTTTCGAGCTATTTAATTGCGAGAAACACGTTATCTGGTGTTTTCACCACTCCACAGTGCGTTTGATATCCAGAACCGGCGATATCTTGGTTTTCGTGGGGTTTCAAGCTAAGATAAGCATTTTCTGCGATAATCTTGGTGAGACTTCTGTCCGAAGTATGCTGAATCATTGAGATCGCTCTTTTCGAGCTAGTTAGTGCGAGAAACACGTTATCTGGTGTTTTCACCACTCCACAGTGCGTTTGATATGCAGAACAGTAGATATCTTGGTTTTCGTGGGGTTTCAAGCTGAGATATGCGTTTTCTGCGATAATCTTGTTGAGACTTCTGTCCGAAGTATGCAGAATCATCGAGATCGCTCGTTTCGAGCTATTTAATGCGAGAAACACGTTATCTGGTGTTTTTACCACTCCACAGTGCGTTGGATATGCAGAACCGCCAATATCTTGGTTTTCGTGGGGTTTCAAGCTGAGATATGCATTTTCTGCGATAATCTTGTTGAGACTTCTGTCCGAAGTATGCAGAATCATCGAGATCGCTCTTTTCGAGCTACTTAATGCGCGAAACACGTTTTCTGGTGTTTTCACCACTCCACGGTACGTTTAATGTGCAGAGCCGGAGAAAACTCGGTTTTCGTCGGGTTTCAAGCTGAGGTATGCATTTTCTACGATAATCTTGGTGAGATTTCTGTCAGAAGTATGCAGAATCTTCGAGATCGCTCTTTTCGAGCTATTTAATGCGAGAAACACGTTATCTGGTGTTTTCACCACTCCACAGTGCGTTTGATATGCAGTACCAGCGACATCTTGGTTTTCGTGGGGTTTCACGCTGAGATATCCATTTTCTACGATAATCTTGGTGAAACATCTGTCCGAAGTATGCAGAAACATCGAGAGCGCTCTTTTCGAGCTATTTCATGCGAGAAACACGTTATCTGGTGTTTTAACCACTCCACAGTGCGTTTGATATGCAGAACAGTAGATATCTTGGTTTTCGTGGGGTTTCAAGCTGAGAGATGCATTTTCTGCGATAATCTTGTTGAGACATCTGTCCGAAGTATGCAGAATCATCGAGGTCGCTCGTTTCGAACTACTTAATGCTCGAAACACGTTTTCTGGTGTTTTCACCACTCCACAGTATGTTTGACATGCAGAACCGGAGATATATTTGTTTCGGACGGGTATCAAGCTGAGATATGCATTTTCTACGATAATCCTGGTGAGACTTCTGTCAGAAGTATGCAGAATCTTCGAGAACGCTCTTTTCGAGCTACTTAATGCGCGAAACACGTTTTCTGGTGTTTTCACCACTCCACGGTACGTTTGATGTGCAGAGCCGGAGAAAACTCGGTTTTCGTCGGGTTTCAAGCTGAGATATGCATTTTCTACGATAATCTTGGTGAGACTTCTGTCAGAAGTATGCAGAATCTTCGAGATCGCTCTTTTCGAGCTATTTAATGCGAGAAACACGTTATCTGGTGTTTTCACCACTCCACAGAGCGTTTGATATGCAGTACCAGCGACATCTTGGTTTTCGTGGGGTTTCAAGCTGAGATATGCATTTTCTGCGATAATCTTGGTGAGACTTCTGTCAGAAGTATGCAGAATCTTCGAGATCGCTCTTTTCGAGCTATTTAATGCGAGAAACACGTTATCTGGTGTTTTCACCACTCCACTGTGCGTTTGATATGCAGTACCAGCGACATCTTGGTTTTCGTGGGGTTTCAAGCTGAGATATGCATTTTCTGCGATAATCTTGTAGAGACTTCTGTCCGAAGTATGCAGAATCATCGAGATCGCTCGTTTCGAGCTATTTAATGAGAGAAACACGTTTTCTGGGGTTTTCACCACTCCACAGTGCGTTTGATATGCTGAACAGTAGATATCTTGGTTTTCGTGGGGTTTCAAGCTGAGATATGCATTTTCTGCGATAATCTTGTAGAGACTTCTGTCCGAAGTATGCAGAATCATCGAGATCGCTCGTTTCGAGCTATTTAATGAGAGAAACACGTTTTCTGGGGTTTTCACCACTCCACAGTGCGTTTGATATGCTGAACAGTAGATATCTTGGTTTTCGTGGGGTTTCAAGATGAGATATGCATTTTCTGCGTAAATGTTGGTGAGACGTCAGTCAGATGTATGCAGAATCATCTAGATCGCTCTTTTCGAGCTACTTAATACTCGAAACACGTTTTCTGGGGTTTTCACCACTCCACAGTATGTTTGACATGCAGAACCGGAGATATATTTGTTTCGGTCGGGTATCAAGCTGAGATATGCATTTTCTACGATAATCCTGGTGAGACTTCTGTCAGAAGTATGCAGAATCTTCGAGAACGCTCTTTTCGAGCTACTTAATGCGCGTAACACGTTTTCTGGGGTTTTCACCACTCCACAGTGCGTTTGATATGCTGAACACAGCGATACCTTGGTTTTCGTGGGGTTTCAAGCTGAGATATGCATTTTTTACGATAACTTTGGTGAGACATCTGTCCGAAGTATGCAGAATCATCGAGATCAATCGTTTCGAGCTATTTAATTGCGAGAAACACGTTATCTGGTGTTTTCACCACTCCACAGTGCGTTTGATATGCAGAACCGGCGATATCTTGGTTTTCGTGGGGTTTCAAGCTAAGATAAGCATTTTCTGCGATAATCTTGGTGAGACTTCTGTCCGAAGTATGCTGAATCATTGAGATCGCTCTTTTCGAGCTAGTTAGTGCGAGAAACACGTTATCTGGTGTTTTCACCACTCCACAATGCGTTTGATATGCAGAACAGTAGATATCTTGGTTTTCGTGGGGTTTCAAGCTGAGATATGCGTTTTCTGCGATAATCTTGTTGAGACTTCTGTCCGAAGTATGCAGAATCATCGAGATCGCTCGTTTCGAGCTATTTAATGCGAGAAACACGTTATCTGGTGTTTTTACCACTCCACAGTGCGTTGGATATGCAGAACCGCCAATATCTTGGTTTTCGTGGGGTTTCAAGCTGAGATATGCATTTTCTGCGATAATCTTGTTGAGACTTCTGTCCGAAGTATGCAGAATCATCGAGATCGCTCTTTTCGAGCTACTTAATGCGCGAAACACGTTTTCTGGTGTTTTCACCACTCCACGGTACGTTTAATGTGCAGAGCCGGAGAAAACTCGGTTTTCGTCGGGTTTCAAGCTGAGGTATGCATTTTCTACGATAATCTTGGTGAGACTTCTGTCAGAAGTATGCAGAATCTTCGAGATCGCTCTTTTCGAGCTATTTAATGCGAGAAACACGTTAGCTGGTGTTTTCACCACTCCACAGTGCGTTTGATATGCAGTACCAGCGACATCTTGGTTTTCGTGGGGTTTCACGCTGAGATATCCATTTTCTGCGATAATCTTGGTGAGACTTCTGTCCGAAGTATGCTGAATCATCGAGATCGCTCTTTTAGAGCTAGTTAGTGCGAGAAACACGTTATCTGGTGTTTTCACCACTCCACAGTGCGTTTGATATGCAGAACAGTAGATATCTTGGTTTTCGTGGGGTTTCAAGCTGAGATATGCATTTTCTGCGATAATCTTGTTGATACTTCCGTCCGAAGTATGCAGAATCATCGAGAGCGCTCTTTTCGAGCCATTTAATGCGAGAAACACGTTTTCTGGGGGTTTCACCACACCACAGTTCTTTGGATATGCAGGACAGGAGATATCTTGGTTTGCGTGGGGTTTCAAGCAGAGATATGCATTTTCTGCGATAATCTTGGTGAGACTTCTGTTAGAAGTATGCAGAATCATCGAGATCGCTCGTTTCGAACTATTTAATGCGAGAAACACGTTTTCTGGGGTTTTCACCACTCCACAGTGCGTTGGATATGCAGAACCGGAGATATTTTGGTTTTCGTCGGGTTTCAAGCTGACATATGCATTTTCTACGATAAGCTTGGTGAAACATCTGTGCGAAGTATGCAGAAACGTCGAGAGCGCTCTTTTCGAGCTATTTAATGCGAGAAACACGTTTTCTGGTGTTTTCACCACTCCACAGTGCGTTGGATATGCAGAACCGGAGATATTTTGGTTTTCGTCGGGTTTCAAGCTGAGATATGCATTTTCTACGATAAGCTTGGTGAAACATCTGTCCGAAGTATGCAGAAACGTCGAGAGCGCTCTTTTCGACCTATTTAATGCGATAAACACGTTATCTGGTGTGTTCACCACTCCACAGAGCGTTTGATATGCAGTACCAGCGACATCTTGGTTTTCGTGGGGTTTCAAGCTGAGATATGCATTTTCTGCGATAATCTTGTTGATACTTCCGTCCGAAGTATGCAGAATCATCGAGAGCGCTCTTTTCGAGCCATTTAATGCGAGAAACACGTTTTCTGGGGGTTTCACCACACCACAGTTCTTTGGATATGCAGGACAGGAGATATCTTGGTTTGCGTGGGGTTTCAAGCAGAGATATGCATTTTCTGCGATAATCTTGGTGAGACTTCTGTCCGAAGTATGCTGAATCATCGACATCGCTCTTTTAGAGCTAGTTAGTGCGAGAAACACGTTATCTGGTGTCTTCACCACTCCACAGTGCGTTTGATATGCAGAACAGTAGATATCTTGGTTTTGGTGGGGTTTCAAGCTGAGATATGCATTTTCTGGGATAATCTTGTAGAGACTTCTGTCCGAAGTATGCAGAATCATCGAGATCGCTCGTTTCGAGCTATTTAATGAGAGAAACACGTTTTCTGGGGTTTTCACCACTCCACAGTGCGTTTGATATGCTGAACAGTAGATATCTTGGTTTTCGTGGGGTTTCAAGATGAGATATGCATTTTCTGCGTAAATGTTGGTGAGACGTCAGTCAGATGTATGCAGAATCATCTAGATCGCTCTTTTCGAGCTACTTAATACTCGAAACACGTTTTCTGGTGTTTTCACCACTCCACAGTATGTTTGACATGCAGAACCGGAGATATATTTGTTTCGGTCGGGTATCAAGCTGAGATATGCATTTTCTACGATAATCCTGGTGAGACTTCTGTCAGAAGTATGCAGAATCTTCGAGAACGCTCTTTTCGAGCTACTTAATGCGCGTAACACGTTTTCTGGGGTTTTCACCACTCCACAGTGCGTTTGATATTCTGAACACAGCGATATCTTGGTTTTCGTGGGGTTTCAAGCTGAGATATGCATTTTCTGCGATAATCTTGGTGAGACTTCTGTCCGAAGTATGCTGAATCATCGAGATCGCTCTTTTAGAGCTAGTTAGTGCGAGAAACACGTTATCTGGTGTTTTCACCACTCCACAGTGCGTTTGATATGCAGAACAGTAGATATCTTGGTTTTCGTGGGGTTTCAAGCTGAGATATGCATTTTCTGCGATAATCTTGTTGATACTTCCGTCCGAAGTATGCAGAATCATCGAGAGCGCTCTTTTCGAGCCATTTAATGCGAGAAACACGTTTTCTGGGGGTTTCACCACACCACAGTTCTTTGGATATGCAGGACAGGAGATATCTTGGTTTGCGTGGGGTTTCAAGCAGAGATATGCATTTTCTGCGATAATCTTGGTGAGACTTCTGTTAGAAGTATGCAGAATCATCGAGATCGCTCGTTTCGAACTATTTAATGCGAGAAACACGTTTTCTGGGGTTTTCACCACTCCACAGTGCGTTGGATATGCAGAACCGGAGATATTTTGGTTTTCGTCGGGTTTCAAGCTGACATATGCATTTTCTACGATAAGCTTGGTGAAACATCTGTGCGAAGTATGCAGAAACGTCGAGAGCGCTCTTTTCGAGCTATTTAATGCGAGAAACACGTTTTCTGGTGTTTTCACCACTCCACAGTGCGTTGGATATGCAGAACCGGAGATATTTTGGTTTTCGTCGGGTTTCAAGCTGAGATATGCATTTTCTACGATAAGCTTGGTGAAACATCTGTCCGAAGTATGCAGAAACGTCGAGAGCGCTCTTTTCGACCTATTTAATGCGAGAAACACGTTTTCTGGGGTTTTCACCACTCCACAGTGCGTTGGATATGCAGAACCGGAGATATTTTGGTTTTCGTCGGGTTTCAAGCTGAGATATGCATTTTCTACGATAAGCTTGGTGAAACATCTGTCCGAAGTATGCAGAAACGTCGGGAGCGCTCTTTTCGAGCTATTTAATGCGAGAAACACGTTATCTGGTGTTTTCACCACTCCACAGTTGGTTTGATATGCAGAACCGGCGATATTTTGGTTTTCGTCGGGTTTCAGGCTGAGATATGCATTTTCTACGATAATCTTGGTGAAACATCTGTCCGAAGTATGCAGAAACATCGAGAGCGCTCTTTTCGAGCTATTTCATGCGAGAAACACGTTATCTGGTGTTTTAACCACTCCACAGTGCGTTTGATATGCAGAAGAGTAGATATCTTGGTTTTCGTGGGGTTTCAAGCTGAGAGATGCATTTTCTGCGATAATCTTGTTGAGACTTCTGTCCGAAGTATGCAGAATCATCGAGGTCGCTCGTTTCGAACTACTTAATGCTCGAAACACGTTTTCTGGTGTTTTCACCACTCCACAGTATGTTTGACATGCAGAACCGGAGATATATTTGTTTCGGACGGGTATCAAGCTGAGATATGCATTTTCTACGATAATCCTGGTGAGACTTCTGTCAGAAGTATGCAGAATCTTCGAGAACGCTCTTTTCGAGCTACTTAATGCGCGAAACAGGTTTTCTGGTGTTTTCACCACTCCACGGTACGTTTGATGTGCAGAGCCGGAGAAAACTCGGTTTTCGTCGGGTTTCAAGCTGAGATATGCATTTTCTACGATAATCTTGGTGAGACTTCTGTCAGAAGTATGCAGAATCTTCGAGATCGCTCTTTTCGAGCTATTTAATGCGAGAAACACGTTATCTGGTGTGTTCACCACTCCACGGTACATTTGATGTGCAGAGCCGGAGAAAACTCGGTTTTCGTCGGGTTTCAAGCTGAGATATGCATTTTCTACGATAATCTTGGTGAGACTTCTGTCAGAAGTATGCAGAATCTTCGAGAACGCTCTTTTCGAGCTACTTAATGCGCGTAACACGTTTTCTGGTGTTTTCACCACTCCACAGTGCGTTGGATATGCAGAACCGGAGATATTTTGGTTTTCGTCGGGTTTCAAGCTGAGATATGCATTTTCTACGATAAGCTTGGTGAAACATCTGTCCGAAGTATGCAGAAACATCGAGAGCGCTCTTTTCGAGCTATTTAATGCGAGAAACACGTTATCTGGTGTTTTAACCACTCCACAGTGCGTTTGATATGCAGAACCGGAGATATTTTGGTTTTCGTCGGGTTTCAAGCTGAGATATGCATTTTCTACGATAAGCTTGGTGAGACATCTGTCCGAAGTATGCAGAAACGTCGGGAGCGCTCTTTTCGAGCTATTTAATGAGAGAAACACGTTTTCTGGGGTTTTCACCACTCCACAGTGCGTTTGATATGCTGAACAGTAGATATCTTGGTTTTCGTGGGGTTTCAAGATGAGATATGCATTTTCTGCGTAAATGTTGGTGAGACGTCAGTCAGATGTATGCAGAATCATCTAGATCGCTCTTTTCGAGCTACTTAATACTCGAAACACGTTTTCTGGTGTTTTCACCACTCCACGGTACGTTTGATGTGCAGAGACGGAGAAAACTCGGTTTTCGTCGGGTTTCAAGCTGAGATATGCATTTTCTACGATAATCTTGGTGAGACTTCTGTCAGAAGTATGCAGAATCTTCGAGATCGCTCTTTTCGAGCTATTTAATGCGAGAAACACGTTATCTGGTGTGTTCACCACTCCACGGTACGTTTGATGTGCAGAGCCGGAGAAAACTCGGTTTTCGTCGGGTTTCAAGCTGAGATATGCATTTTCTACGATAATCTTGGTGTGACTTCTGTCAGAAGTATGCAGAATCTTCGAGAACGCTCTTTTCGAGCTACTTAATGCGCGTAACACGTTTTCTGGTGTTTTCACCACTCCACGGTACGTTTGATGTGCAGAGCCGGAGAAAACTCGGTTTTCGTCGGGTTTCAAGCTGAGATATGCATTTTCTACGATAAGCTTGGTGAGACATCTGTCCGAAGTATGCAGAAACATCGAGAGCGCTCTTTTCGAGCCATTTAATGCGAGAAACACGTTTTCTGGGGGTTTCACCACGCCACAGTTCTTTGGATATGCAGGACAGGAGATATCTTGGTTTGCGTGGGGTTTCAAGAAGAGATATGCATTTTCTGCGATAATCTTGGTGAGACTTCTGTTAGAAGTATGCAGAATCATCGAGATCGCACTTTTCGAGCTATTTAATGCGGGAAACGCGTTATCTGGTGTTTTCACCACTCCACAGTGCGTTTGATATGCAGAACCGCCGATATCTTGGTTTTCGTGGGGTTTCAAGCTGAGATATGCATTTTCTGCGATAATCTTGGTGAGACTTCTGTCCGAAGTATGCTGAATCATCGAGATCGCTCGTTTCGAACTATTTAATGCGAGAAACACGTTTTCTGGGGTTTTCACCACTCCACAGTGCGTTGGATATGCAGAACCGGAGATATTTTGGTTTTCGTCGGGTTTCAAGCTGACATATGCATTTTCTACGATAAGCTTGGTGAAACATCTGTCCGAAGTATGCAGAAACGTCGAGAGCGCTCTTTTCGAGCTATTTGATGCGAGAAACACGTTTTCTGGGGTTATCACCACTCCGCAGTTCGTTGGATATGCAGAACAGCAGATATCTTGGTTTTCGTGGGGTTTCTAGCAGGGATATGCATTTTCTACGATAAGCTTGGTGAAACATCTGTCCGAAGTATGCAGAAACGTCGAGAGCGCTCTTTTCGACCTATTTAATGCGAGAAAAACGTTTTCTGGGGTTTTCACCACTCCACAGTGCGTTGGATATGCAGAACCGGAGATATTTTGGTTTTCGTCGGGTTTCAAGCTGAGATATGCATTTTCTACGATAACCTTGGTGTAACATCTGTCCGAAGTATGCAGAAACGTCGGGAGCGCTCTTTTCGAGCTATTTGATGCGAGAAACACGTTTTCTGGGGTTATCACCACTCCACAGTGCGTTGGATATGCAGAACCGGAGATATTTTGGTTTTCGTCGGGTTTCAAGCTGACATATGCATTTTCTACGATAATCTTGGTGAGACTACTGTCCGAAGTATGCTTAATCATCGAGATCGCTCGTTTCGAGCTATTTAAGGCGAGAAACACGTTATCTGGTGTTTTCACCACTCCACAGTTGGTTTGATATGCAGAACCGGCGATATCTTGGTTTTCGTGGGGATTAAAGCTGAGATATGCATTTTCTGCGATAATCTTGGTGAGACTTCTGTCCGAAGTATGCAGAAACGTCGAGAGCGCTCTTTTCGACCTATTTAATGCGAGAAACACGTTTTCTGGGGTTTTCGCCACCCCACAGTGCGTTGGATATGCAGAACCGGAGATATTTTGGTTTTCGTCGGGTTTCAAGCTGAGATATGCATTTTCTACGATAAGCTTGGTGAAACATCTGTCCGAAGTATGCAGAAACGTCGAGAGCGCTCTTTTCGACCTATTTAATGCGAGAAAAACGTTTTCTGGGGTTTTCACCACTCCACAGTGCGTTGGATATGCAGAACCGGAGATATTTTGGTTTTCGTCGGGTTTCAAGCTGAGATATGCATTTTCTACGATAACCTTGGTGAAACATCTGTCCGAAGTATGCAGAAACGTCGAGAGCGCTCTTTTCGAGCTATTTGATGCGAGAAACACGTTTTCTGGGGTTATCACCACTCCACAGTTCGTTGGATATGCAGAACAGCAGATATCTTGGTTTTCGTGGGGTTTCTAGCAGGGATATGCATTTTCTACGATAAGCTTGGTGAAACATCTGTCCGAAGTATGCAGAAACGTCGAGAGCGCTCTTTTCGACCTATTTAATGCGAGAAAAACGTTTTCTGGGGTTTTCACCACTCCACAGTGCGTTGGATATGCAGAACCGGAGATATTTTGGTTTTCGTCGGGTTTCAAGCTGAGATATGCATTTTCTACGATAACCTTGGTGAAACATCTGTCCGAAGTATGCAGAAACGTCGGGAGCGCTCTTTTCGAGCTATTTGATGCGAGAAACACGTTTTCTGGGGTTATCACCACTCCACAGTGCGTTGGATATGCAGAACCGGAGATATTTTGGTTTTCGTCGGGTTTCAAGCTGACATATGCATTTTCTACGATAATCTTGGTGAGACTACTGTCCGAAGTATGCTTAATCATCGAGATCGCTCGTTTCGAGCTATTTAAGGCGAGAAACACGTTATCTGGTGTTTTCACCACTCCACAGTTGGTTTGATATGCAGAACCGGCGATATCTTGGTTTTCGTGGGGATTAAAGCTGAGATATGCATTTTCTGCGATAATCTTGGTGAGACTTCTGTCCGAAGTATGCAGAAACGTCGAGAGCGCTCTTTTCGACCTATTTAATGCGAGAAACACGTTTTCTGGGGTTTTCGCCACCCCACAGTGCGTTGGATATGCAGAACCGGAGATATTTTGGTTTTCGTCGGGTTTCAAGCTGAGATATGCATTTTCTACGATAAGCTTGGTGAAACATCTGTCCGAAGTATGCAGAAACGTCGAGAGCGCTCTTTTCGACCTATTTAATGCGAGAAAAACGTTTTCTGGGGTTTTCACCACTCCACAGTGCGTTGGATATGCAGAACCGGAGATATTTTGGTTTTCGTCGGGTTTCAAGCTGAGATATGCATTTTCTACGATAACCTTGGTGAAACATCTGTCCGAAGTATGCAGAAACGTCGGGAGCGCTCTTTTCGAGCTATTTAATGCGAGAAACACGTTTTCTGGGGTTTTCACCACTCCACAGTGCGTTGGATATGCAGAACCGGAGATATTTTGGTTTTCGTCGGATTTCAAGCTGCGATATGCATTTTCTACGATAAGCTTGGTGAGACATCTGTCCGAAGTATGCAGAAACGTCGGGAGCGCTCTTTTCGAGCTATTTAATGCGAGAAACACGTTTTATGGGGTTTTCACCACTCCACAGTTCGTTGGATATGCAGAACAGTATATATCTTGGTTTTCGTGAGGTTTCAAGCAGAGATATGCGTTTTCTGCGCTAATCTTGGGGAGACTTCTGTTAGAAGTATGCAGAATCATCGAGATCGCACTTTTCGAGCTATTTAATGCGAGAAACACGCTATCTGGTGTTTTCACCACTCCACAGTTGGTTTGATATGCAGAACCGGCGATATTTTGGTTTTCGTCGGGTTTCAAGCTGGGATATGCATTTTCTACGATAATCTTGGTGAAGCATCTGTCCGAAGTATGCAGAAACATCGAGAGCGCACTTTTCGAGCTATTTAATGCGAGAAACACGTTATCTGGTGTTTTAACCACTCCACAGTGCGTTTGATATGCAGAACCGGAGATATTTTGGTTTTCGTCGGGTTTCAAGCTGAGATATGCATTTTCTACGATAAGCTTGGTGAGACATCTGTCCGAAGTATGCAGAAACGTCGGGAGCGCTCTTTTCGAGCTATTTAATGCGAGAAACACGTTTTCTGGGGTTTTCACCACTCCACAGTGCGTCGGATATGCAGAACCGGAGATATTTTGGTTTTCGTCGGGTTTCAAGCTGAGATATGCATTTTCTACGATAAGCTTGGTGAAACATCTGTCCGAAGTATGCAGAAACATCGAGAGCGCTCTTTTCGAGCTATTTAATGCGAGAAACACGTTATCTGGTGTTTTAACCACTCCACAGTGCGTTTGATATGCAGAACCGGAGATATTTTGGTTTTCGTCGGGTTTCAAGCTGAGATATGCATTTTCTACGATAAGCTTGGTGAGACATCTGTCCGAAGTATGCAGAAACGTCGGGAGCGCTCTTTTCGAGCTATTTAATGAGAGAAACACGTTTTCTGGGGTTTTCACCACTCCACAGTGCGTTTGATATGCTGAACAGTAGATATCTTGGTTTTCGTGGGGTTTCAAGATGAGATATGCATTTTCTGCGTAAATGTTGGTGAGACGTCAGTCAGATGTATGCAGAATCATCTAGATCGCTCTTTTCGAGCTACTTAATACTCGAAACACGTTTTCTGGTGTTTTCACCACTCCACGGTACGTTTGATGTGCAGAGACGGAGAAAACTCGGTTTTCGTCGGGTTTCAAGCTGAGATATGCATTTTCTACGATAATCTTGGTGAGACTTCTGTCAGAAGTATGCAGAATCTTCGAGATCGCTCTTTTCGAGCTATTTAATGCGAGAAACACGTTATCTGGTGTGTTCACCACTCCACGGTACGTTTGATGTGCAGAGCCGGAGAAAACTCGGTTTTCGTCGGGTTTCAAGCTGAGATATGCATTTTCTACGATAAGCTTGGTGAGACATCTGTCCGAAGTATGCAGAATCATCGAGAGCGCTCTTTTCGAGCCATTTAATGCGAGAAACACGTTTTCTGGGGGTTTCACCACGCCACAGTTCTTTGGATATGCAGGACAGGAGATATCTTGGTTTGCGTGGGGTTTCAAGAAGAGATATGCATTTTCTGCGATAATCTTGGTGAGACTTCTGTTAGAAGTATGCAGAATCATCGAGATCGCACTTTTCGAGCTATTTAATGCGGGAAACGCGTTATCTGGTGTTTTCACCACTCCACAGTGCGTTTGATATGCAGAACCGCCGATATTTTGGTTTTCGTCGGGTTTCAAGCTGACATATGCATTTTCTACGATAAGCTTGGTGAAACATCTGTCCGAAGTATGCAGAAACGTCGAGAGCGCTCTTTTCGAGCTATTTGATGCGAGAAACACGTTTTCTGGGGTTATCACCACTCCACAGTTCGTTGGATATGCAGAACAGCAGATATCTTGGTTTTCGTGGGGTTTCTAGCAGAGATATGCATTTTCTACGATAAGCTTGGTGAAACATCTGTCCGAAGTATGCAGAAACGTCGAGAGCGCTCTTTTCGACCTATTTAATGCGAGAAAAACGTTTTCTGGGGTTTTCACCACTCCACAGTGCGTTGGATATGCAGAACCGGAGATATTTTGGTTTTCGTCGGGTTTCAAGCTGAGATATGCATTTTCTACGATAACCTTGGTGAAACATCTGTCCGAAGTATGCAGAAACGTCGGGAGCGCTCTTTTCGAGCTATTTGATGCGAGAAACACGTTTTCTGGGGTTATCACCACTCCACAGTGCGTTGGATATGCAGAACCGGAGATATTTTGGTTTTCGTCGGGTTTCAAGCTGACATATGCATTTTCTACGATAATCTTGGTGAGACTACTGTCCGAAGTATGCTTAATCATCGAGATCGCTCGTTTCGAGCTATTTAAGGCGAGAAACACGTTATCTGGTGTTTTCACCACTCCACAGTTGGTTTGATATGCAGAACCGGCGATATCTTGGTTTTCGTGGGGATTAAAGCTGAGATATGCATTTTCTGCGATAATCTTGGTGAGACTTCTGTCCGAAGTATGCAGAAACGTCGAGAGCGCTCTTTTCGACCTATTTAATGCGAGAAACACGTTTTCTGGGGTTTTCGCCACCCCACAGTGCGTTGGATATGCAGAACCGGAGATATTTTGGTTTTCGTCGGGTTTCAAGCTGAGATATGCATTTTCTACGATAAGCTTGGTGAAACATCTGTCCGAAGTATGCAGAAACGTCGAGAGCGCTCTTTTCGACCTATTTAATGCGAGAAAAACGTTTTCTGGGGTTTTCACCACTCCACAGTGCGTTGGATATGCAGAACCGGAGATATTTTGGTTTTCGTCGGGTTTCAAGCTGAGATATGCATTTTCTACGATAACCTTGGTGAAACATCTGTCCGAAGTATGCAGAAACGTCGGGAGCGCTCTTTTCGAGCTATTTAATGCGAGAAACACGTTTTCTGGGGTTTTCACCACTCCACAGTGCGTTGGATATGCAGAACCGGAGATATTTTGGTTTTCGTCGGATTTCAAGCTGCGATATGCATTTTCTACGATAAGCTTGGTGAAACATCTGTCCGAAGTATGCAGAAACGTCGAGAGCGCTCTTTTCGACCTATTTAATGCGAGAAACACGTTTTCTGGGGTTTTCACCACTCCACTGTTCGTTGGATATGCAGAACAGTAGATATCTTGGTTTTCGTGGGGTTTCAAGCAGAGATATGCATTTTCTGCGATAATCTTGGTGAGACTTCTATTAGAAGTATGCAGAATCATCGAGATCGCACTTTTCGAGCTATTTAATGCGAGAAACACGTTATCTGGTGTTTTCACCACTCCACAGTTGGTTTGATATGCAGAACCGGCGATATTTTGGTTTTCGTCGGGTTTCAGGCTGAGATATGCATTTTCTACGATAATCTTGGTGAAACATCTGTCCGAAGTATGCAGAAACATCGAGGGCGCTCTTTTCGAGCTATTTAATGCGAGAAACACGTTATCTGGTGTTTTAACCACTCCACAGTGCGTTTGATATGCAGAACAGTAGATATCTTGGTTTTCGTGGGGTTTCAAGCTGAGAGATGCATTTTCTGCGATAATCTTGTTGAGACTTCTGTCCGAAGTACGCAGAATCATCGAGGTCGCTCGTTTCGAACTATTTAATGCGAGAAACACGTTATCTGGGGTTTTCACCACTCCACAGTGCGTTTGATATGCAGAACAGTAGATATCTTGGTTTTCGTGGGGTTTCAAGCTGAGAGATGCATTTTCTGCGATAATCTTGTTGAGACTTCTGTCCGAAGTACGCAGAATCATCGAGGTCGCTCGTTTCGAACTATTTAATGCGAGAAACACGTTATCTGGGGTTTTCACCACTCCACAGTGCGTTGGATATGCAGAACCGGAGATATTTTGGTTTTCGTCGGGTTTCAAGATGAGATATGCATTTTCTGCGTAAATGTTGGTGAGACGTCAGTCAGATGTATGCAGAATCATCTAGATCGCTCTTTTCGAGCTACTTAATACTCGAAACACGTTTTCTGGTGTTTTCACCAGTCCACAGTATGTTTGACATGCAGAACCGGAGATATATTTGTTTCGGTCGGGTATCAAGCTGAGATATGCATTTTCTACGATAATCCTGGTGAGACTTCTGTCAGAAGTATGCAGAATCTTCGAGAACGCTCTTTTCGAGCTACTTAATGCGCGTAACACGTTTTCTGGGGTTTTCACCACTCCACAGTGCGTTTGATATGCTGAACACAGCGATATCTTGGTTTTCGTGGGGTTTCAAGCTGAGATATGCATTTTTTACGATAACTTTGGTGAGACATCTGTCCGAAGTATGCAGAATCATCGAGATCAATCGTTTCGAACTATTTAATTGCGAGAAACACGTTATCTGGTGTTTTCACCACTCCACAGTGCGTTTGATATGCAGAACCGGCGATATCTTGGTTTTCGTGGGGTTTCAAGCTAAGATAAGCATTTTCTGCGATAATCTTGGTGAGACTTCTGTCCGAAGTATGCTGAATCATTGAGATCGCTCTTTTCGAGCTAGTTAGTGCGAGAAACACGTTATCTGGTGTTTTCACCACTCCACAGTGCGTTTGATATGCAGAACAGTAGATATCTTGGTTTTCGTGGGGTTTCAAGCTGAGATATGCGTTTTCTGCGATAATCTTGTTGAGACTTCTGTCCGAAGTATGCAGAATCATCGAGATCGCTCGTTTCGAGCTATTTAATGCGAGAAACACGTTATCTGGTGTTTTTACCACTCCACAGTGCGTTGGATATGCAGAACCGCCAATATCTTGGTTTTCGTGGGGTTTTAAGCTGAGATATGCATTTTCTGCGATAATCTTGTTGAGACTTCTGTCCGAAGTATGCAGAATCATCGAGATCGCTCTTTTCGAGCTACTTAATGCGCGAAACACGTTTTCTGGTGTTTTCACCACTCCACGGTACGTTTGATGTGCAGAGCCGGAGATATTTTGGTTTTCGTCGGGTTTCAAGCTGACATATGCATTTTCTACGATAAGCTTGGTGAAACATCTGTGCGAAGTATGCAGAAACGTCGAGAGCGCTCTTTTCGAGCGATTTAATGCGAGAAACACGTTTTCTGGTGTTTTTACCACTCCACAGTGCGTTGGATATGCAGAACCGGAGATATTTTGGTTTTCGTCGGGTTTCAAGCAGAGATATGCATTTTCTACGATAAGCTTGGTGAAACATCTGTCCGAAGTATGCAGAAACGTCGAGAGCGCTCTTTTCGAGCTATTTAATGCGAGAAACACGTTTTCTGGGGTTTTCACCACTCCACAGTGCGTTGGATATGCAGAACCGGAGATATTTTGGTTTTCGTCGGGTTTCAAGCTGAGATATGCATTTTCTACGATAAGCTTGGTGAAACATCTGTCCGATGTATGCAGAAACGTCGAGAGCGCTCTTTTCGAGCTATTTAATGCGAGAAACACGTTTTCTGGTGTTTTCACCACTCCACAGTGCGTTGGATATGCAGAACCGGAGATATTTTGGTTTTCGTCGGGTTTCAAGCTGAGATATGCATTTTCTACGATAAGCTTGGTGAAACATCTGTCCGAAGTATGCAGAAACGTCGAGAGCGCTCTTTTCGAGCTATTTAATGCGAGAAACACGTTATCTGGTGTTTTAACCACTCCACAGTGCGTTTGATATGCAGAACCGGAGATATTTTGGTTTTCGTCGGGTTTCAAGCTGAGATATGCATTTTCTACGATAAGCTTGGTGAGACATCTGTCCGAAGTATGCAGAAACGTCGGGAGCGCTCTTTTCGAGCTATTTAATGAGAGAAACACGTTTTCTGGGGTTTTCACCACTCCACAGTGCGTTTGATATGCTGAACAGTAGATATCTTGGTTTTCGTGGGGTTTCAAGATGAGATATGCATTTTCTGCGTAAATGTTGGTGAGACGTCAGTCAGATGTATGCAGAATCATCTAGATCGCTCTTTTCGAGCTACTTAATACTCGAAACACGTTTTCTGGTGTTTTCACCACTCCACGGTACGTTTGATGTGCAGAGCCGGAGAAAACTCGGTTTTCGTCGGGTTTCAAGCTGAGATATGCATTTTCTACGATAAGCTTGGTGAGACATCTGTCCGAAGTATGCAGAATCATCGAGAGCGCTCTTTTCGAGCTACTTAATGCGCGTAACACGTTTTCTGGTGTTTTCACCACTCCACGGTACGTTTGATGTGCAGAGACGGAGAAAACTCGGTTTTCGTCGGGTTTCAAGCTGAGATATGCATTTTCTACGATAATCTTGGTGAGACTTCTGTCAGAAGTATGCAGAATCTTCGAGATCGCTCTTTTCGAGCTATTTAATGCGAGAAACACGTTATCTGGTGTGTTCACCACTCCACGGTACGTTTGATGTGCAGAGCCGGAGAAAACTCGGTTTTCGTCGGGTTTCAAGCTGAGATATGCATTTTCTACGATAATCTTGGTGTGACTTCTGTCAGAAGTATGCAGAATCTTCGAGAACGCTCTTTTCGAGCTACTTAATGCGCGTAACACGTTTTCTGGTGTTTTCACCACTCCACGGTACGTTTGATGTGCAGAGCCGGAGAAAACTCGGTTTTCGTCGGGTTTCAAGCTGAGATATGCATTTTCTACGATAAGCTTGGTGAGACATCTGTCCGAAGTATGCAGAATCATCGAGAGCGCTCTTTTCGAGCCATTTAATGCGAGAAACACGTTTTCTGGGGGTTTCACCACGCCACAGTTCTTTGGATATGCAGGACAGGAGATATCTTGGTTTGCGTGGGGTTTCAAGAAGAGATATGCATTTTCTGCGATAATCTTGGTGAGACTTCTGTTAGAAGTATGCAGAATCATCGAGATCGCACTTTTCGAGCTATTTAATGCGGGAAACGCGTTATCTGGTGTTTTCACCACTCCACAGTGCGTTTGATATGCAGAACCGCCGATATCTTGGTTTTCGTGGGGTTTCAAGCTGAGATATGCATTTTCTGCGATAATCTTGGTGAGACTTCTGTCCGAAGTATGCTGAATCATCGAGATCGCTCGTTTCGAACTATTTAATGCGAGAAACACGTTTTCTGGGGTTTTCACCACTCCACAGTGCGTTGGATATGCAGAACCGGAGATATTTTGGTTTTCGTCGGGTTTCAAGCTGACATATGCATTTTCTACGATAAGCTTGGTGAAACATCTGTCCGAAGTATGCAGAAACGTCGAGAGCGCTCTTTTCGAGCTATTTGATGCGAGAAACACGTTTTCTGGGGTTATCACCACTCCACAGTTCGTTGGATATGCAGAACAGCAGATATCTTGGTTTTCGTGGGGTTTCTAGCAGAGATATGCATTTTCTACGATAAGCTTGGTGAAACATCTGTCCGAAGTATGCAGAAACGTCGAGAGCGCTCTTTTCGACCTATTTAATGCGAGAAAATCGTTTTCTGGGGTTTTCACCACTCCACAGTGCGTTGGATATGCAGAACCGGAGATATTTTGGTTTTCGTCGGGTTTCAAGCTGAGATATGCATTTTCTACGATAACCTTGGTGAAACATCTGTCCGAAGTATGCAGAAACGTCGGGAGCGCTCTTTTCGAGCTATTTGATGCGAGAAACACGTTTTCTGGGGTTATCACCACTCCACAGTGCGTTGGATATGCAGAACCGGAGATATTTTGGTTTTCGTCGGGTTTCAAGCTGACATATGCATTTTCTACGATAATCTTGGTGAGACTACTGTCCGAAGTATGCTTAATCATCGAGATCGCTCGTTTCGAGCTATTTAAGGCGAGAAACACGTTATCTGGTGTTTTCACCACTCCACAGTTGGTTTGATATGCAGAACCGGCGATATCTTGGTTTTCGTGGGGATTAAAGCTGAGATATGCATTTTCTGCGATAATCTTGGTGAGACTTCTGTCCGAAGTATGCAGAAACGTCGAGAGCGCTCTTTTCGACCTATTTAATGCGAGAAACACGTTTTCTGGGGTTTTCGCCACCCCACAGTGCGTTGGATATGCAGAACCGGAGATATTTTGGTTTTCGTCGGGTTTCAAGCTGAGATATGCATTTTCTACGATAAGCTTGGTGAAACATCTGTCCGAAGTATGCAGAAACGTCGAGAGCGCTCTTTTCGACCTATTTAATGCGAGAAAAACGTTTTCTGGGGTTTTCACCAATCCACAGTGCGTTGGATATGCAGAACCGGAGATATTTTGGTTTTCGTCGGGTTTCAAGCTGAGATATGCATTTTCTACGATAACCTTGGTGAAACATCTGTCCGAAGTATGCAGAAACGTCGGGAGCGCTCTTTTCGAGCTATTTAATGCGAGAAACACGTTTTCTGGGGTTTTCACCACTCCACAGTGCGTTGGATATGCAGAACCGGAGATATTTTGGTTTTCGTCGGATTTCAAGCTGCGATATGCATTTTCTACGATAAGCTTGGTGAAACATCTGTCCGAAGTATGCAGAAACGTCGAGAGCGCTCTTTTCGACCTATTTAATGCGAGAAACACGTTTTCTGGGGTTTTCACCACTCCACTGTTCGTTGGATATGCAGAACAGTAGATATCTTGGTTTTCGTGGGGTTTCAAGCAGAGATATGCATTTTCTGCGATAATCTTGGTGAGACTTCTATTAGAAGTATGCAGAATCATCGAGATCGCACTTTTCGAGCTATTTAATGCGAGAAACACGTTATCTGGTGTTTTCACCACTCCACAGTTGGTTTGATATGCAGAACCGGCGATATTTTGGTTTTCGTCGGGTTTCAGGCTGAGATATGCATTTTCTACGATAATCTTGGTGAAACATCTGTCCGAAGTATGCAGAAACATCGAGGGCGCTCTTTTCGAGCTATTTAATGCGAGAAACACGTTATCTGGTGTTTTAACCACTCCACAGTGCGTTTGATATGCAGAACAGTAGATATCTTGGTTTTCGTGGGGTTTCAAGCTGAGAGATGCATTTTCTGCGATAATCTTGTTGAGACTTCTGTCCGAAGTACGCAGAATCATCGAGGTCGCTCGTTTCGAACTATTTAATGCGAGAAACACGTTATCTGGGGTTTTCACCACTCCACAGTGCGTTTGATATGCAGAACAGTAGATATCTTGGTTTTCGTGGGGTTTCAAGCTGAGAGATGCATTTTCTGCGATAATCTCGTTGAGACTTCTGTCCGAAGTACGCAGAATCATCGAGGTCGCTCGTTTCGAACTATTTAATGCGAGAAACACGTTATCTGGTGTTTTCACCACTCCACAGTGCGTTGGATATGCAGAACCGGAGATATTTTGGTTTTCGTCGGGTTTCAAGATGAGATATGCATTTTCTGCGTAAATGTTGGTGAGACGTCAGTCAGATGTATGCCGAATCATCTAGATCGCTCTTTTCGAGCTACTTAATACTCGAAACACGTTTTCTGGTGTTTTCACCAGTCCACAGTATGTTTGACATGCAGAACCGGAGATATATTTGTTTCGGTCGGGTATCAAGCTGAGATATGCATTTTCTACGATAATCCTGGTGAGACTTCTGTCAGAAGTATGCAGAATCTTCGAGAACGCTCTTTTCGAGCTACTTAATGCGCGTAACACGTTTTCTGGGGTTTTCACCACTCCACAGTGCGTTTGATATGCTGAACACAGCGATATCTTGGTTTTCGTGGGGTTTCAAGCTGAGATATGCATTTTTTACGATAACTTTGGTGAGACATCTGTCCGAAGTATGCAGAATCATCGAGATCAATCGTTTCGAGCTATTTAATTGCGAGAAACACGTTATCTGGTGTTTTCACCACTCCACAGTGCGTTTGATATGCAGAACCGGCGATATCTTGGTTTTCGTGGGGTTTCAAGCTAAGATAAGCATTTTCAGCGATAATCTTGGTGAGACTTCTGTCCGAAGTATGCTGAATCATTGAGATCGCTCTTTTCGAGCTAGTTAGTGCGAGAAACACGTTATCTGGTGTTTTCACCACTCCACAGTGCGTTTGATATGCAGAACAGTAGATATCTTGGTTTTCGTGGGGTTTCAAGCTGAGATATGCGTTTTCTGCGATAATCTTGTTGAGACTTCTGTCCGAAGTATGCAGAATCATCGAGATCGCTCGTTTCGAGCTATTTAATGCGAGAAACACGTTATCTGGTGTTTTTACCACTCCACAGTGCGTTGGATATGCAGAACCGCCAATATCTTGGTTTTCGTGGGGTTTTAAGCTGAGATATGCATTTTCTGCGATAATCTTGTTGAGACTTCTGTCCGAAGTATGCAGAATCATCGAGATCGCTCTTTTCGAGCTACTTAATGCGCGAAACACGTTTTCTGGTGTTTTCACCACTCCACGGTACGTTTGATGTGCAGAGCCGGAGATATTTTGGTTTTCGTCGGGTTTCAAGCTGACATATGCATTTTCTACGATAAGCTTGGTGAAACATCTGTGCGAAGTATGCAGAAACGTCGAGAGCGCTCTTTTCGAGCTATTTAATGCGAGAAACACGTTTTCTGGTGTTTTCACCACTCCACAGTGCGTTGGATATGCAGAACCGGAGATATTTTGGTTTTCGTCGGGTTTCAAGCTGAGATATGCATTTTCTACGATAAGCTTGGTGAAACATCTGTCCGAAGTATGCAGAAACGTCGAGAGCGCTCTTTTCGAGCTATTTAATGCGAGAAACACGTTTTCTGGGGTTTTCACCACTCCACAGTGCGTTGGATATGCAGAACCGGAGATATTTTGGTTTTCGTCGGGTTTCAAGCTGAGATATGCATTTTCTACGATAAGCTTGGTGAAACATCTGTCCGATGTATGCAGAAACGTCGAGAGCGCTCTTTTCGAGCTATTTAATGCGAGAAACACGTTTTCTGGTGTTTTCACCACTCCACAGTGCGTTGGATATGCAGAACCGGAGATATTTTGGTTTTCGTCGGGTTTCAAGCTGAGATATGCATTTTCTACGATAAGCTTGGTGAAACATCTGTCCGAAGTATGCAGAAACGTCGAGAGCGCTCTTTTCGAGCTATTTAATGCGAGAAACACGTTATCTGGTGTTTTCACCACTCCACAGTTGGTTTGATATGCAGAACCGGAGATATATTTGTTTCGGACGGGTATCAAGCTGAGATATGCATTTTCTACGATAATCCTGGTGAAACATCTGTGCGAAGTATGCAGAAACGTCGAGAGCGCTCTTTTCGAGCTATTTAATGCGAGAAACACGTTTTCTGGGGGTTTCACCACGCCACAGTTCTTTGGATATGCAGGACAGGAGATATCTTGGTTTGCGTGGGGTTTCAAGAAGAGATATGCATTTTCTGCGATAATCTTGGTGAGACTTCTGTTAGAAGTATGCAGAATCATCGAGATCGCACTTTTCGAGCTATTTAATGCGGGAAACACGTTATCTGGTGTTTTCACCACTCCACAGTGCGTTTGATATGCAGAACCGCCGATATCTTGGTTTTCGTGGGGTTTCAAGCTGAGATATGCATTTTCTGCGATAATCTTGGTGAGACTTCTGTCCGAAGTATGCTGAATCATCGAGATCGCTCGTGTCGAACTATTTAATGCGAGAAACACGTTTTCTGGGGTTTTCACCACTCCACAGTGCGTTGGATATGCAGAACCGGAGATATTTTGGTTTTCGTCGGGTTTCAAGCTGACATATGCATTTTCTACGATAAGCTTGGTGAAACATCTGTCAGAAGTATGCAGAATCTTCGAGATCGCTCTTTTCGAGCTATTTAATGCGAGAAACACGTTATCTGGTGTTTTCACCACTCCACAGTTGGTTTGATATGCAGAACCGGCGATATTTTGGTTTTCGTCGGGTTTCAGGCTGAGATATGCATTTTCTACGATAATCTTGGTGAAACATCTGTCCGAAGTATGCAGAAACATCGAGGGCGCTCTTTTCGAGCTATTTAATGCGAGAAACACGTTATCTGGTGTTTTAACCACTCCACAGTGCGTTTGATATGCAGAACAGTAGATATCTTGGTTTTCGTGGGGTTTCAAGCTGAGAGATGCATTTTCTGCGATAATCTTGTTGAGACTTCTGTCCGAAGTACGCAGAATCATCGAGGTCGCTCGTTTCGAACTATTTAATGCGAGAAACACGTTATCTGGGGTTTTCACCACTCCACAGTGCGTTGGATATGCAGAACCGGAGATATTTTGGTTTTCGTCGGGTTTCAAGCTGAGATATGCATTTTCTACGATAAGCTTGGTGAAACATCTGTCCGAAGTATGCAGAAACATCGAGAGCGCTCTTTTCGAGCTATTTAATGCGAGAAACACGTTATCTGGTGTTTTAACCACTCCACAGTGGGTTTGATATGCAGAACCGGAGATATTTTGGTTTTCGTGGGGTTTCAAGCTAAGATAAGCATTTTCTGCGATAATCTTGGTGAGACTTCTGTCCGAAGTATGCTGAATCATTGAGATCGCTCTTTTCGAGCTAGTTAGTGCGAGAAACACGTTATCTGGTGTTTTCACCACTCCACAGTGCGTTTGATATGCAGAACAGTAGATATCTTGGTTTTCGTGGGGTTTCAAGCTGAGATATGCGTTTTCTGCGATAATCTTGTTGAGACTTCTGTCCGAAGTATGCAGAATCATCGAGATCGCTCGTTTCGAGCTATTTAATGCGAGAAACACGTTATCTGGTGTTTTTACCACTCCACAGTGCGTTGGATATGCAGAACCGCCAATATCTTGGTTTTCGTGGGGTTTTAAGCTGAGATATGCATTTTCTGCGATAATCTTGTTGAGACTTCTGTCCGAAGTATGCAGAATCATCGAGATCGCTCTTTTCGAGCTACTTAATGCGCGAAACACGTTTTCTGGTGTTTTCACCACTCCACGGTACGTTTGATGTGCAGAGCCGGAGATATTTTGGTTTTCGTCGGGTTTCAAGCTGACATATGCATTTTCTACGATAAGCTTGGTGAAACATCTGTGCGAAGTATGCAGAAACGTCGAGAGTGCTCTTTTCGAGCTATTTAATGCGAGAAACACGTTTTCTGGTGTTTTCACCACTCCACAGTGCGTTGGATATGCAGAACCGGAGATATTTTGGTTTTCGTCGGGTTTCAAGCTGAGATATGCATTTTCTACGATAAGCTTGGTGAAACATCGGTCCGAAGTATGCAGAAACGTCGAGAGCGCTCTTTTCGAGCTATTTAATGCGAGAAACACGTTTTCTGGGGTTTTCACCACTCCACAGTGCGTTGGATATGCAGAACCGGAGATATTTTGGTTTTCGTCGGGTTTCAAGCTGAGATATGCATTTTCTACGATAAGCTTGGTGAAACATCTGTCCGATGTATGCAGAAACGTCGAGAGCGCTCTTTTCGAGCTATTTAATGCGAGAAACACGTTTTCTGGTGTTTTCACCACTCCACAGTGCGTTGGATATGCAGAACCGGAGATATTTTGGTTTTCGTCGGGTTTCAAGCTGAGATATGCATTTTCTACGATAAGCTTGGTGAAACATCTGTCCGAAGTATGCAGAAACGTCGAGAGCGCTCTTTTCGAGCTATTTAATGCGAGAAACACGTTATCTGGTGTTTTCACCACTCCACAGTTGGTTTGATATGCAGAACCGGAGATATATTTGTTTCGGACGGGTATCAAGCTGAGATATGCATTTTCTACGATAATCCTGGTGAAACATCTGTGCGAAGTATGCAGAAACGTCGAGAGCGCTCTTTTCGAGCTATTTAATGCGAGAAACACGTTTTCTGGGGGTTTCACCACGCCACAGTTCTTTGGATATGCAGGACAGGAGATATCTTGGTTTGCGTGGGGTTTCAAGAAGAGATATGCATTTTCTGCGATAATCTTGGTGAGACTTCTGTTAGAAGTATGCAGAATCATCGAGATCGCACTTTTCGAGCTATTTAATGCGGGAAACACGTTATCTGGTGTTTTCACCACTCCACAGTGCGTTTGATATGCAGAACCGCCGATATCTTGGTTTTCGTGGGGTTTCAAGCTGAGATATGCATTTTCTGCGATAATCTTGGTGAGACTTCTGTCCGAAGTATGCTGAATCATCGAGATCGCTCGTGTCGAACTATTTAATGCGAGAAACACGTTTTCTGGGGTTTTCACCACTCCACAGTGCGTTGGATATGCAGAACCGGAGATATTTTGGTTTTCGTCGGGTTTCAAGCTGACATATGCATTTTCTACGATAAGCTTGGTGAAACATCTGTCAGAAGTATGCAGAATCTTCGAGATCGCTCTTTTCGAGCTATTTAATGCGAGAAACACGTTATCTGGTGTTTTCACCACTCCACAGTTGGTTTGATATGCAGAACCGGCGATATTTTGGTTTTCGTCGGGTTTCAGGCTGAGATATGCATTTTCTACGATAATCTTGGTGAAACATCTGTCCGAAGTATGCAGAAACATCGAGGGCGCTCTTTTCGAGCTATTTAATGCGAGAAACACGTTATCTGGTGTTTTAACCACTCCACAGTGCGTTTGATATGCAGAACAGTAGATATCTTGGTTTTCGTGGGGTTTCAAGCTGAGAGATGCATTTTCTGCGATAATCTTGTTGAGACTTCTGTCCGAAGTACGCAGAATCATCGAGGTCGCTCGTTTCGAACTATTTAATGCGAGAAACACGTTATCTGGGGTTTTCACCACTCCACAGTGCGTTGGATATGCAGAACCGGAGATATTTTGGTTTTCGTCGGGTTTCAAGCTGAGATATGCATTTTCTACGATAAGCTTGGTGAAACATCTGTCCGAAGTATGCAGAAACATCGAGAGCGCTCTTTTCGAGCTATTTAATGCGAGAAACACGTTATCTGGTGTTTTAACCACTCCACAGTGCGTTTGATATGCAGAACCGGAGATATTTTGGTTTTCGTGGGGTTTCAAGATGAGATATGCATTTTCTGCGTAAATGTTGGTGAGACGTCAGTCAGATGTATGCAGAATCATCTAGATCGCTCTTTTCGAGCTACTTAATACTCGAAACACGTTTTCTAGTGTTTTCACCAGTCCACAGTATGTTTGACATGCAGAACCGGAGATATATTTGTTTCGGTCGGGTATCAAGCTGAGATATGCATTTTCTACGATAATCCTGGTGAGACATCTGTCAGAAGTATGCAGAATCTTCGAGAACGCTCTTTTCGAGCTACTTAATGCGCGTAACACGTTTTCTGGGGTTTTCACCACTCCACAGTGCGTTTGATATGCTGAACACAGCGATATCTTGGTTTTCGTGGGGTTTCAAGCTGAGATATGCATTTTTTACGATAACTTTGGTGAGACATCTGTCCGAAGTATGCAGAATCATCGAGATCAATCGTTTCGAGCTATTTAATTGCGAGAAACACGTTATCTGGTGTTTTCACCACTCCACAGTGCGTTTGATATGCAGAACCGGCGATATCTTGGTTTTCGTGGGGTTTCAAGCTAAGATAAGCATTTTCTGCGATAATCTTGGTGAGACTTCTGTCCGAAGTATGCTGAATCATTGAGATCGCTCTTTTCGAGCTAGTTAGTGCGAGAAACACGTTATCTGGTGTTTTCACCACTCCACAGTGCGTTTGATATGCAGAACAGTAGATATCTTGGTTTTCGTGGGGTTTCAAGCTGAGATATGCGTTTTCTGCGATAATCTTGTTGAGACTTCTGTCCGAAGTATGCCGAATCATCGAGATCGCTCGTTTCGAGCTATTTAATGCGAGAAACACGTTATCTGGTGTTTTTACCACTCCACAGTGCGTTGGATATGCAGAACCGCCAATATCTTGGTTTTCGTGGGGTTTCAAGCTGAGATATGCATTTTCTGCGATAATCTTGTTAAGACTTCTGTCCGAAGTATGCAGAATCATCGAGATCGCTCTTTTCGAGCTACTTAATGCGCGAAACACGTTTTCTGGTGTTTTCACCACTCCACGGTACGTTTGATGTGCAGAGCCGGAGATATTTTGGTTTTCGTCGGGTTTCAAGCTGACATATGCATTTTCTACGATAAGCTTGGTGAAACATCTGTGCGAAGTATGCAGAAACGTCGAGAGCGCTCTTTTCGAGCTATTTAATGCGAGAAACACGTTTTCTGGTGTTTTCACCACTCCACAGTGCGTTGGATATGCAGAACCGGAGATATTTTGGTTTTCGTCGGGTTTCAAGCTGAGATATGCATTTTCTACGATAAGCTTGGTGAAACATCTGTCCGAAGTATGCAGAAACGTCGAGAGCGCTCTTTTCGACCTATTTAATGCGAGAAACACGTTTTCTGGGGTTTTCACCACTCCACAGTGCGTTGGATATGCAGAACCGGAGATATTTTGGTTTTCGTCGGGTT
Source organism: Anthophora plumipes (assembly GCA_951804975.1). NCBI lineage: Eukaryota > Metazoa > Arthropoda > Insecta > Hymenoptera > Apidae > Anthophora > Anthophora plumipes. Next base: position 7,092,419 of record CATORF010000206.1, on the reverse strand, counting down.
TCAAGCTGAGATATGCATTTTCTACGATAAGCTTGGTGAAACATCTGTCCGATGTATGCAGAAACGTCGAGAGCACTCTTTTCGAGCTATTTAATGCGAGAAACACGTTTTCTGGTGTTTTCACCACTCCACAGTGCGTTGGATATGCAGAACCGGAGATATTTTGGTTTTCGTCGGGTTTCAAGCTGAGATATGCATTTTCTACGATAAGCTTGGTGAAACATCTGTCCGAAGTATGCAGAAACGTCGAGAGCGCTCTTTTCGAGCTATTTAATGCGAGAAACACGTTATCTGGTGTTTTCACCACTCCACAGTTGGTTTGATATGCAGAACCGGAGATATATTTGTTTCGGACGGGTATCAAGCTGAGATATGCATTTTCTACGATAATCCTGGTGAAACATCTGTGCGAAGTATGCAGAAACGTCGAGAGCGCTCTTTTCGAGCTATTTAATGCGAGAAACACGTTTTCTGGGGGTTTCACCACGCCACAGTTCTTTGGATATGCAGGACAGGAGATATCTTGGTTTGCGTGGGGTTTCAAGAAGAGATATGCATTTTCTGCGATAATCTTGGTGAGACTTCTGTTAGAAGTATGCAGAATCATCGAGATCGCACTTTTCGAGCTATTTAATGCGGGAAACACGTTATCTGGTGTTTTCACCACTCCACAGTGCGTTTGATATGCAGAACCGCCGATATCTTGGTTTTCGTGGGGTTTCAAGCTGAGATATGCATTTTCTGCGATAATCTTGGTGAGACTTCTGTCCGAAGTATGCTGAATCATCGAGATCGCTCGTGTCGAACTATTTAATGCGAGAAACACGTTTTCTGGGGTTTTCACCACTCCACAGTGCGTTGGATATGCAGAACCGGAGATATTTTGGTTTTCGTCGGGTTTCAAGCTGACATATGCATTTTCTACGATAAGCTTGGTGAAACATCTGCCAGAAGTATGCAGAATCTTCGAGATCGCTCTTTTCGAGCTATTTAATGCGAGAAACACGTTATCTGGTGTTTTCACCACTCCACAGTGCGTTTGATATGAAGTACCAGCGACATCTTGGTTTTCGTGGGGTTTCACGCTGAGATATCCATTTTCTGCGATAATCTTGGTGAGACTTCTGTCCGAAGTATGGTGAATCATCGAGATCGCTCTTTTAGAGCTAGTTAGTGCGAGAAACACGTTATCTGGTGTTTTCACCACTCCACAGTGCGTTTGATATGCAGAACAGTAGATATCTTGGTTTTCGTGGGGTTTCAAGCTGAGATATGCATTTTCTGCGATAATCTTGTTGATACTTCCGTCCGAAGTATGCAGAATCATCGAGAGCGCTCTTTTCGAGCCATTTAATGCGAGAAACACGTTTTCTGGGGGTTTCACCACACCACAGTTCTATGGATATGCAGGACAGGAGATATCTTGGTTTGCGTGGGGTTTCAAGCAGAGATATGCATTTTCTGCGATAATCTTGGTGAGACTTCTGTTAGAAGTATGCAGAATCATCGAGATCGCTCGTTTCGAACTATTTAATGCGAGAAACACGTTTTCTGGGGTTTTCACCACTCCACAGTGCGTTGGATATGCAGAACCGGAGATATTTTGGTTTTCGTCGGGTTTCAAGCTGACATATGCATTTTCTACGATAAGCTTGGTGAAACATCTGTGCGAAGTATGCAGAAACGTCGAGAGCGCTCTTTTCGAGCTATTTAATGCGAGAAACACGTTTTCTGGTGTTTTCACCACTCCACAGTGCGTTGGATATGCAGAACCGGAGATATTTTGGTTTTCGTCGGGTTTCAAGCTGAGATATGCATTTTCTACGATAAGCTTGGTGAAACATCTGTCCGAAGTATGCAGAAACGTCGAGAGCGCTCTTTTCGACCTATTTAATGCGAGAAACACGTTTTCTGGGGTTTTCACCACTCCACAGTGCGTTGGATATGCAGAACCGGAGATATTTTGGTTTTCGTCGGGTTTCAAGCTGAGATATGCATTTTCTACGATAAGCTTGGTGAAACATCTGTCCGATGTATGCAGAAACGTCGAGAGCGCTCTTTTCGAGCTATTTAATGCGAGAAACACGTTTTCTGGTGTTTTCACCACTCCACAGTGCGTTGGATATGCAGAACCGGAGATATTTTGGTTTTCGTCGGGTTTCAAGCTGAGATATGCATTTTCTACGATAAGCTTGGTGAAACATCTGTCCGAAGTATGCAGAAACGTCGAGAGCGCTCTTTTCGAGCTATTTAATGCGAGAAACACGTTATCTGGTGTTTTCACCACTCCACAGTTGGTTTGATATGCAGAACCGGAGATATATTTGTTTCGGACGGGTATCAAGCTGAGATATGCATTTTCTACGATAATCCTGGTGAAACATCTGTGCGAAGTATGCAGAAACGTCGAGAGCGCTCTTTTCGAGCTATTTAATGCGAGAAACACGTTTTCTGGGGGTTTCACCACGCCACAGTTCTTTGGATATGCAGGACAGGAGATATCTTGGTTTGCGTGGGGTTTCAAGAAGAGATATGCATTTTCTGCGATAATCTTGGTGAGACTTCTGTTAGAAGTATGCAGAATCATCGAGATCGCACTTTTCGAGCTATTTAATGCGGGAAACACGTTATCTGGTGTTTTCACCACTCCACAGTGCGTTTGATATGCAGAACCGCCGATATCTTGGTTTTCGTGGGGTTTCAAGCTGAGATATGCATTTTCTGCGATAATCTTGGTGAGACTTCTGTCCGAAGTATGCTGAATCATCGAGATCGCTCGTGTCGAACTATTTAATGCGAGAAACACGTTTTCTGGGGTTTTCACCACTCCACAGTGCGTTGGATATGCAGAACCGGAGATATTTTGGTTTTCGTCGGGTTTCAAGCTGACATATGCATTTTCTACGATAACCTTGGTGAAACATCTGTCCGAAGTATGCAGAAACGTCGGGAGCGCTCTTTTCGAGCTATTTAATGCGAGAAACACGTTTTCTGGGGTTTTCACCACTCCACAGTGCGTTGGATATGCAGAACCGGAGATATTTTGGTTTTCGTCGGATTTCAAGCTGCGATATGCATTTTCTACGATAAGCTTGGTGAAACATCTGTCCGAAGTATGCAGAAACGTCGAGAGCGCTCTTTTCGACCTATTTAATGCGAGAAACACGTTTTCTGGGGTTTTCACCACTCCACTGTTCGTTGGATATGCAGAACAGTAGATATCTTGGTTTTCGTGGGGTTTCAAGCAGAGATATGCATTTTCTGCGATAATCTTGGTGAGACTTCTATTAGAAGTATGCAGAATCATCGAGATCGCACTTTTCGAGCTATTTAATGCGAGAAACACGTTATCTGGTGTTTTCACCACTCCACAGTTGGTTTGATATGCAGAACCGGCGATATTTTGGTTTTCGTCGGGTTTCAGGCTGAGATATGCATTTTCTACGATAATCTTGGTGAAACATCTGTCCGAAGTATGCAGAAACATCGAGGGCGCTCTTTTCGAGCTATTTAATGCGAGAAACACGTTATCTGGTGTTTTAACCACTCCACAGTGCGTTTGATATGCAGAACAGTAGATATCTTGGTTTTCGTGGGGTTTCAAGCTGAGAGATGCATTTTCTGCGATAATCTTGTTGAGACTTCTGTCCGAAGTATGCAGAATCATCGAGGTCGCTCGTTTCGAACTATTTAATGCGAGAAACACGTTATCTGGTGTTTTCACCACTCCACAGTGCGTTGGATATGCAGAACCGGAGATATTTTCGGTTTTCTTCGGGTTTCAAGCTGAGATATGCATTTTCTACGATAAGCTTGGTGAGAAATCTGTCCGAAGTATGCAGAAACGTCGGGAGCGCTCTTTTCGAGCTATTTAATGCGAGAAACACGTTTTATGGGGTTTTCACCACTCCACAGTTCGTTGGATATGCAGAACAGTATATATCTTGGTTTTCGTGGGGTTTCAAGCAGAGATATGCATTTTCTGCGCTAATCTTGGGGAGACTTCTGCTAGAAGTATGCAGAATCATCGAGATCGCACTTTTCGAGCTATTTAATGCGAGAAACACGCTATCTGGTGTTTTCACCACTCCACAGTTGGTTTGATATGCAGAACCGGCGATATTTTGGTTTTCGTCGGGTTTCAAGCTGAGATATGCATTTTCTACGATAAGCTTGGTGAGACATCTGTCCGAAGTATGCAGAAACGTCGGGAGCGCTCTTTTCGACCTATTTAATGCGAGAAACACGTTTTCTGGTGTTTTCACCACTCCACAGTTCGTTGGATATGTAGAACAGTAGATATTTTGGTTTTCGTCGGGTTTCAGGCTGAGATATGCATTTTCTACGATAATCTTGGTGAAACATCTGTCCGAAGTATGCAGAAACGTCGGGAGCGCTCTTTTCGAGCTATTTAATGCGAGAAACACGTTTTATGGGGTTTTCACCACTCCACAGTTCGTTGGATATGCAGAACAGTATATATCTTGGTTTTCGTGGGGTTTCAAGCAGAGATATGCATTTTCTGCGCTAATCTTGGGGAGACTTCTGTTAGAAGTATGCAGAATCATCGAGATCGCACTTTTCGAGCTATTTAATGCGAGAAACACGCTATCTGGTGTTTTCACCACTCCACAGTTGGTTTGATATGCAGAACCGGCGATATTTTGGTTTTCGTCGGGTTTCAAGCTGAGATATGCATTTTCTACGATAAGCTTGGTGAGACATCTGTCCGAAGTATGCAGAAACGTCGGGAGCGCTCTTTTCGAGCTATTTAATGCGAGAAACTCGTTTTCTGGGGTTTTCACCACTCCACAGTGCGTTGGATATGCAGAACCGGATATATTTTGGTTTTCGTCGGGTTTCAAGCTGAGATATGCATTTTCTACGATAAGCTTGGTGAAACATCTGTCCGAAGTATGCAGAAACGTCGAGAGCGCTCTTTTCGACCTATTTAATGCGAGAAACACGTTTTCTGGTGTTTTCACCACTCCACAGTTCGTTGGATATGCAGAACAGTAGATATCTTGGTTTTCGTGGGGTTTCAAGCAGAGATATGCATTTTCTGCGCTATTCTTGGGGAGACTTCTGTTAGAAGTATGCAGAATAATCGAGATCGCACTTTCCGAGCTATTTAATGCGAGAAACACGTTATCTGGTGTTTTCACCACTCCACAGTTCGTTGGATATGCAGAACCGGAGATATCTTGGTTTTCGTGGGGTTTCAAGCTGAGATATGCATTTCCTGCGATAATCTTGGTGAGGCTTCTGTCAGAAGTATGCAGAATCTTCGAGAACGCTCTTTTCGAGCTACTTAATGCGCGAAACACGTTTTCTGGTGTTTTCAGCACTCCACAGTGCGTTTGATATGCAGAACAGTAGATATCTTGGTTTTCGTGGGGTTTCAAGCTGAGATATGCATTTTCTGCGATAATCTTGGTGAGGCTTCTGTCAGAAGTATGCAGAATCTTCGAGAACGCTCTTTTCGAGCTACTTAATGCGCGAAACACGTTTTCTGGTGTTTTCAGCACTCCACGGTACGTTTGATGTGCAGAACCGGAGATAACTCGGTTTTCGTCGGGTTTCATGCTGAGATATGCATTTTCTACGATAATCTTGGTGAGACTTCTGTTAGAAGTATGCAGAATCATCGAGATCGCACTTTTCGAGCTATTTAATGCGAGAAACACGTTATCTGGTGTTTTCACCACTCCACAGTGCGTTTGATATGCAGAACAGGCGATATCTTGATTTTCGTGGTGTTTCCAGCTGAGATATGTATTTTCTGCGATAATGTTGGTGGGTCTTTTGTCAGAAGTATGCAGAATCAACTAGATCGCTCATTTCGAGCTACTTAATGCACGAAACACGTTTTCTGGTGTTTTCACCACTCCACAGTACGTTTGACATGCAGAACCGGAGATATCTTGGTTTCGGTCGGGTTTCAAGCTGAGATATGCATTTTCTACGATAATCCTGGTGAGACTTCCGTCAGAAGTGTGCAGAATCATCTAGATCGCTCCTTTCGAGCTACTTAATGCACGAAACACGTTTTTTGGTGTTTTCACCACTCCACAGTACGTTTGACATGCAGAACCGGAGATATCTTGGTTTCGGTCGGGTTTCAAGCTGAGATATGCATTTTCTACGATAATCCTGGTGAGACTTCTGTCAGAAGTATGCAGAATCTTCGAAAACGCTCTTTTCGAGCTACTGAATGCGCGAAACACGTTTTCTGGTGTTTTCACCACTCCACGGTACGTTTGATGTGCAGAACCGGCGATAACTCGGTTTTCGTCGGGTTTCAAGCTGAGATATGCATTTTCTACGATAATCTTGGTGAGACTTCTGTCAGAAGTATGCAGGATCTTCGAGAACGCTCTTTCCGAGCTATTTAATGCGAGAAACACGTTATCTGGTGTTTTCACCACTCCACAGTGCGTATGATATGCAGAACCGGCGATATCTTGGTTTTCGTGGGGTTTCAAGCTGAGATATGCATTTTCTGCGATAATCTTGGTGAGACTTCTGTCCGAAGTATGCTGAAACATCGAGATCGCTCTTTTCGTGCTAGTTGATGCGAGAAAAACCTTATCCGGTGTTTTCACCACTCCACAGTGCGTTTGATATGCAGAACAGTAGATATCTTGGTTTTCGTGGGGTTTCAAGCTGAGATATGCATTTTATGCGATAATCTTGTTGAGACTTCTGTCCGAAGAATGCAGAATCATCGAGATCGCTCGTTTCTAGCTACTTAATGCGAGAAACACGTTATCTGGTGTTTTCACCACTCCACAGTGCGTTGGATATGCAGAACCGGAGATATTTTCGGTTTTCTTCGGGTTTCAAGCTGAGATATGCATTTTCTACGATAAGCTTGGTGAGAAATCTGTCCGAAGTATGCTGAAACGTCGGGAGCGCTCTTTTCGAGCTATTTAATGCGAGAAACACGTTTTATGGGGTTTTCACCACTCCACAGTTCGTTGGATATGCAGAACAGTATATATCTTGGTTTTCGTGGGGTTTCAAGCAGAGATATGCATTTTCTGCGCTAATCTTGGGGAGACTTCTGTTAGAAGTATGCAGAATCATCGAGATCGCACTTTTCGAGCTATTTAATGCGAGAAACACGCTATCTGGTGTTTTCACCACTCCACAGTTGGTTTGATATGCAGAACCGGCGATATTTTGGTTTTCGTCGGGTTTCAAGCTGAGATATGCATTTTCTACGATAAGCTTGGTGAGACATCTGTCCGAAGTATGCAGAAACGTCGGGAGCGCTCTTTTCGAGCTATTTAATGCGAGAAACACGTTTTCTGGGGTTTTCACCACTCCACAGTGCGTTGGATATGCAGAACCGGAGATATTTTGGTTTTCGTCGGGTTTCAAGCTGAGATATGCATTTTCTACGATAAGCTTGGTGAAACATCTGTCCGAAGAATGCAGAAACGTCGAGAGCGCTCTTTTCGACCTATTTAATGCGAGAAACACGTTTTCTGGTGTTTTCACCACTCCACAGTTCGTTGGATATGCAGAACAGTAGATATCTTGGTTTTCGTGGGGTTTCAAGCAGAGATATGCATTTTCTGCGCTATTCTTGGGGAGACTTCTGTTAGAAGTATGCAGAATAATCGAGATCGCACTTTTCGAGCTATTTAATGCGAGAAACACGTTATCTGGTGTTTTCACCACTCCACAGTTCGTTGGATATGCAGAACCGGAGATATCTTGGTTTTCGTGGGGTTTCAAGCTGAGATATGCATTTCCTGCGATAATCTTGGTGAGGCTTCTGTCAGAAGTATGCAGAATCTTCGAGAACGCTCTTTTCGAGCTACTTAATGCGCGAAACACGTTTTCTGGTGTTTTCAGCACTCCACAGTGCGTTTGATATGCAGAACAGTAGATATCTTGGTTTTCGTGGGGTTTCAAGCTGAGATATGCATTTTCTGCGATAATCTTGGTGAGGCTTCTGTCAGAAGTATGCAGAATCTTCGAGAACGCTCTTTTCGAGCTACTTAATGCGCGAAACACGTTTTCTGGTGTTTTCAGCACTCCACGGTACGTTTGATGTGCAGAACCGGAGATAACTCGGTTTTCGTCGGGTTTCATGCTGAGATATGCATTTTCTACGATAATCTTGGTGAGACTTCTGTTAGAAGTATGCAGAATCATCGAGATCGCACTTTTCGAGCTATTTAATGCGAGAAACACGTTATCTGGTGTTTTCACCACTCCACAGTGCGTTTGATATGCAGAACAGGCGATATCTTGATTTTCGTGGTGTTTCCAGCTGAGATATGTATTTTCTGCGATAATGTTGGTGGGTCTTTTGTCAGAAGTATGCAGAATCAACTAGATCGCTCTTTTCGAGCTACTTAATGCACGAAACACGTTTTCTGGTGTTTTCACCACTCCACAGTACGTTTGACATGCAGAACCGGAGATATCTTGGTTTCGGTCGGGTTTCAAGCTGACATATGCATTTTCTACGATAATCCTGGTGAGACTTCCGTCAGAAGTGTGCAGAATCATCTAGATCGCTCCTTTCGAGCTACTTAATGCACGAAACACGTTTTTTGGTGTTTTCACCACTCCACAGTACGTTTGACATGCAGAACCGGAGATATCTTGGTTTCGGTCGGGTTTCAAGCTGAGATATGCATTTTCTACGATAATCCTGGTGAGACTTCTGTCAGAAGTATGCAGAATCTTCGAAAACGCTCTTTTCGAGCTACTGAATGCGCGAAACACGTTTTCTGGTGTTTTCACCACTCCACGGTACGTTTGATGTGCAGAACCGGCGATAACTCGGTTTTCGTCGGGTTTCAAGCTGAGATATGCATTTTCTACGATAATCTTGGTGAGACTTCTGTCAGAAGTATGCAGGATCTTCGAGAACGCTCTTTCCGAGCTATTTAATGCGAGAAACACGTTATCTGGTGTTTTCACCACTCCACAGTGCGTATGATATGCAGAACCGGCGATATCTTGGTTTTCGTGGGGTTTCAAGCTGAGATATGCATTTTCTGCGATAATCTTGGTGAGACTTCTGTCCGAAGTATGCTGAAACATCGAGATCGCTCTTTTCGTGCTAGTTGATGCGAGAAAAACCTTATCCGGTGTTTTCACCACTCCACAGTGCGTTTGATATGCAGAACAGTAGATATCTTGGTTTTCGTGGGGTTTCAAGCTGAGATATGCATTTTATGCGATAATCTTGTTGAGACTTCTGTCCGAAGAATGCAGAATCATCGAGATCGCTCGTTTCTAGCTACTTTATGCGAGAAACACGTTATCTGGTGTTTTCACCACTCCACAGTGCGTTGGATATGCAGAACCGGCGATATTTTGGTTTTCGTCGGGTTTCAAGCTGAGATATGCATTTTCTACGATAAGCTTGGTGAAACATCTGTCCGAAGTATGCAGAAACATCGAGAGCGCTCTTTTCGAGCTATTTAATGCGAGAAACACGTTTTCTGGGGTCTTCAACACTCCACAGTTCGTTGGATATGCAGAGCAGTAGATATCTTGGTTTTCGTGGGGTTTCAAGCAGAGATATGCATTTTCTGCGATAATCTTGGTGAGACTTCTGTTAGAAGTATGCAGAATCATCGAGATCGCGCTTTTCGAGCTATTTAATGCGAGAAACACGTTATCTGGTATTTACACCACTCCACAGTTGGTTTGATTTGCAGTACCGGCGATATTTTGGTTTTCGTCGGGTGTCAAGCTCAGATATGCATTTTCTACGATAATCTTGGTGAAACATCTGTCCGAAGTATGGAGAAACATCGAAAGCGTTCTTTTCGAGCTATTTAATGCGAGAAACTCGTTTTCTGGGGTTTTCACCACTCCACAGTGCGTATGATATGCAGAACCGGCGATATTTTGGTTTTCGTCGGGTGTCAAGCTCAGATATGCATTTTCTACGATAATCTTGGTGAAACATCTGTCCGAAGTATGGAGAAACATCGAAAGCGCTCTTTTCGAGCTACTTAATGCGAGAAACTCGTTTTCTGGGGTTTTCACCACTCCACAGTGCGTTTGATATGCAGAACCGGCGATATCTTGGTTTTCGTGGGGTTTCAATCTGAGATATGCATTTTCTGCGATAATCTTGGATATTCTTCTGTGAGAAGTATGCAGAATCATCGAAATCGCTGTTTTCGTGCTATTGAATGCGAAAAACACGTTTTATGGTGTTTTCAGCACTCCACAGTGCGTTTGATATGCAGAACCGGAGATATCTTGGTTTCGCTCGGGTTTCAACCTGAGATATGCATTTTCAACGATAGTCCTGGTGAGACTTCTGTCAGAAGTATGCAGAATCTTCGAGATCTCTCTTTTCGAGCTATTGAATGCGACAAACACGTAATCTGCTGTTTTCACCACTCCACAGTTCGTTGGATATGCAGAACCGGAGATATCTTGGTTTTCGTGGGGTTTCAAGCTGAGATATGCATTTCCTGCGATAATCTTGGTGAGGCTTCTGTCAGAAGTATGCAGAATCTTCGAGAACGCTCTTTTCGAGCTACATAATGCGCGAAACACGTTTTCTGGTGTTTTCAGCACTCCACGGTACGTTTGATGTGCAGAACCGGAGATAACTCGGTTTTCTTCGGGTTTCATGCTGAGATATGCATTTTCTACGATAATCTTGGTGAGACTTTTGTTAGAAGTATGCAGAATCATCGAGATCGCACTTTTCGAGCTATTTAATGCGAGAAACACGTTGTCTGGTGTTTTCACCACTCCACAGTGCGTATGATATTCAGAACCTGCGATATCTTGGTTTTCGTGGGGTTTCAAGCTGAGATATGCATTTTCTGCGATAATCTTGGTGAGACTTCTGTCCGAAGTATGCTGAAACATCGAGATCGCTCTTTTCGAGCTAGTTAATGCGAGAAAAACCTTATGCGGTGTTTTCACCACTCCACAGTGCGTTTGATATGCAGAACCGGCGATATCTTGGTTTTCGTGGGGTTTCAAGCTGAGATATGCATTTTCTGCGATAATCTTGGTGAGACTTCTGTTAGAAGTATGCAGAATCATCGAGATCGCACTTTTCGAGCTATTTAATGCGAGTAAAACGTTATCTGGTGTTTTCACCACTCCACAGTTCGTTGGATATGCAGAACCGGAGATATCTTGGTTTTCGTGGGGTTTCAAGCTGAGATATGCATTTCCTGCGATAATCTTGGTGAGACTTCTGTCCGAAGTATGCTGAATCATCGAGATCGCTCTTTTCGTGCTAGTTAATGCGAGAAACACGTTCTCTGGTTGTTTTCACCACTCCACAGTGCGTTTGATATGCAGAACAGGCGATATCTTGATTTTCGTGGTGTTTCCAGCTGAGATATGCATTTTCTGCGATAATGTTGGTGGGTCTTTTGTCAGAAGTATGCAGAATCAACTAGATCGCTCTTTTCGAGCTACTTAATGCACGAAACACGTTTTCTGGTGTTTTCACCACTCCTCAGTACGTTTGACATGCAGAACCGGAGATATCTTGGTTTCGGTCGGGTTTCAAGCTGAGATATGCATTTTCTACGATAATCTTGGTGAAACATCTGTCCGAAGTATGCAGAAACATCGAGAGCGCTCTTTTCGAGCTATTTAATGCAAGAAACTCGTATTCTGGGGTTTTCACCACTCCACAGTTCGCTGGATATGCAGAACCGGGTGTATCTTGGTTTTCGTGGGGTTTCAAGCTGAGATATGCATTTCCTGCGATAATCTTGGTGAGACTTCTGTCCGAAGTATGCTGAATCATCGAGATCGCTCTTTTCCAGCTGTTTAATGCGAGAAACACGTTTTCTGGTGTTTTCACCACTCCACAGTACGTTTGACATGCAGAACCGGAGATATCTTGGTTTCGGTCGGGTTTCAAGCTGAGATATGCATTTTCTACGATAATCCTGGTGAGACTTCTGGCAGAAGTGTGCAGAATCTTCGAGAACGCTCTTTTCGAGCTGCTTAATGCGCGAAACACTTTTTCTGGTATTTTCACCACTCCACGGTACGATTGATGTGCAGAACCGGAGTTATCTCGGTTTTCGTCGGGTTTCAAGCTGAGATAAGCATTTTCTGCGATAATCTTGGTGAGACTTCTGTCCGAAGTATGCTGAATCATCGAGAACGCTCTTTGCGAGCTATTTAATGGGAGAAACCCGTTATCTGGTGTTTTCACCACTCCACAGTGCGTTTGGTATGCAGTACCAGCGTTATCTTGGTTTTCGTGGGGTTTCAAGCTGAGATATGCATTTTTTACGATAATCTTGGTGAGACTTCTGTCCGAGTTATGCAGAATCATCGAGATCGCTCTTTTCCAGCTGTTTAATGCGAGAAACACGTTTTCTGGTGTTTTCACCACTCCACAGTACGTTTGACATGCAGAACCGGAGATATCTTGGTTTCGGTCGGGTTTCAAGCTGAGATATGCATTTTCTACGATAATCCTGGTGAGACTTCTGGCAGAAGTGTGCAGAATCTTCGAGAACGCTCTTTTCGAGCTGCTTAATGCGCGAAACACGTTTTCTGGTATTTTCACCACTCCACGGTACGTTTGATGTGCAGAACCGGAGTTAACTCGGTTTTCGTCGGGTTTCAAGCTGAGATATGCATTTTCTGCGATAATCTTGGTGAGACTTCTGTCCGAAGTATGCTGAATCATCGAGAACGCTCTTTGCGAGCTATTTAATGGGAGAAACACGTTATCCGGTGTTTTCACCACTCCACAGTGCGTTTGGTATGCAGTACCAGCGATATCTTGGTTTTCGTGGGGTTTCAAGCTGAGATATGCATTTTTTACGACAATCTTGGTGAGACATCTGTCCGAGTTATGCAGAATCATCTAGATCGCTCCTTTCGAGCTACTTAATGCACGAAACACGTTTTTTGGTGTTTTCACCACTCCACAGTGCGTTTGATATGCAGAACAGTAGATATCTTGGTTTTCGTGGGGTTTCAAGCTGAGATATGCATTTTCTGCGATAATCTTGTTGAGACTTCTGTACGAAGAATGCAGAATCATCGAGATCGCTCGTTTCGAGCTACTTAATGCGAGAAACACGTTATCTGGTGTTTTCACCACTCCACAGTGCGTTGGATATGCAGAACCGGCGATATTTTGGTTTTCGTAGGGTTTCAAGCTGAGATATGCATTTTCTACGATAATCTTGGTGAAACATCTGTCCGAAGTATGGAGAAACATCGAGAGCGCTCTTTTCGAGCTATTTAATGCGAGAAACTCGTTTTCTGGGATTTTCACCACTCCACAGTGCGTATTATATGCAGAACCGGCGATATTTTGGTTTTCGTCGGGTATCAAGCTCAGATATGCATTTTCTACGATAATCTTGGTGAAACATCTGTCCGAAGTATGGAGAAACATCGAGAGCGCTCTTTTCGAGCTATTTAATGCGAGAAACTCGTTTTCTGGGGTTTTCACCACTCCACAGTGCGTTTGATATGCAGAACCGGCGATATCTTGATTTTCGTGGTGTTTCCTGCTGAGATATGCATTTTCTGCGATAATCTTGGATATTCTTCTGTGAGAAGTATGCAGAATCACCGAAATCGCTGTTTTCGTGCTATTTAATGCGAAAAACACGTTTTCTGGTGTTTTCAGCACGTCACAGTGCGTTTGATATGCGGAAACTGCGATATCTTCGATTTCGTGGGGTTTCCAGCTGGGACATGCATTTTCTACGATAATCTTGGATATTCTTCTGTGAGAGGTTTGCAGAATCACAGAAATCGCTGCTTTCGTGCTATTTAATGCGAAAAACTCGTTTTCTGGTGTTTTCAGCACCCCACAGTGCGTTTGATATGCGGAACTGGCGATATCTTGATTTTCGTGGTGTTTCCCGCTGAGATATGCATTTTCTGCGATAATCTTGGATATTCTTATGTGAGACGTTTGCAGAATCACAGAAATCGCTCTATTCGAGCTGTTTAATGCGAGAAACACGTTATCTGGTTGTTTTCTCCACTCCACAGTGCGTCTGATGTGCAGAACCGGCGACATCTTGATTTTCGTGGGGTTTCCAGCTGAAATATGCATTTTCTGCGATAATATTGGTGAGACTTCTGTCAGAAGTATGCAGAATCTTCGTGAACGCTCTTTTCGAGCTACTGAATGCGCGAAACACGTTTTCTGGTGTTTTCACCACTCCACGGTACGTTTGATGTGCAGAACCGGAGATAACTCGGTTTACGTCGGGTTTCAAGCTCAGATATGCATTTTCTACGATAATCTTGGTGAAACATCTGTACGAAGTATGGAGAAACATCGAGAGCGCTCTTTTCGAGCTATTTAATGCGAGAAACTCGTTTTCTGGGGTTTTCACCACTCCACAGTGCGTTTGATATGCAGAACCGGCGATATCTTGATTTTCGTAGTGTTTCCTGCTGAGATATGCATTTTCTGCGATAATCTTGGATATTCTTCTGTGAGAAGTATGCAGAATCACCGAAATCGCTGTTTTCGTGCTATTTAATGCGAGAAACACGGTATCTGGTATTTTCACCACTCCACAGTGCGTTGGATATGCAGAACCGCAGATATTTTGGTTTCCGTCGGGTTTGAAGCTGAGATATGCATTTTCTACGATAAGCTTGGTGAAACATCTGTCCGAAGTATGCAGAAACGTCGAGAGCGCTCTTTTCGAGCTATTTAATGCTAGAAACACGTTTTCTGGGGTTTTCACCACTCCACAGTGCGTTTGATATGCAGAACCGGCAACGTCTTGATTTTCGTGAGGTTTCGAGATGAGATATGCATTTTCTGCGATAATCTTGGAGGGTCTTTTGTTAGAGGTATGCAGAATCATCTAGATCGCTCGTTTCGAGCTATTTAATGCGAGAAACACGGTATCTGGTATTTTCACCACTCCACAGTGCGTTGGATATGCAGAACCGCAGATATTTTGGTTTCCGTCGGGTTTGAAGCTGAGATATGCATTTTCTACGATAAGCTTGGTGAAACCTCTGTCCGAAGTATGCAGAAACGTCGAGAGCGCTCTTTTCGAGCTATTTAATGCTAGAAACACGTTTTCTGGGGTTTTCACCACTCCACAGTGCGTTTGATATGCAGAACCGGCAACGTCTTGATTTTCGTGAGTTTTCGAGATGAGATATGCATTTTCTGCGATAATCTTGTTGAGACATCTGTCCGAAGTATGCAGGATCTTCGAGAACGCTCTTTTCGACCTGCTTAATGCGAGAAACACGTTTTCTGGTGTTTTCACCACTCCACAGTGCGTTTGATATGCAGAACCGGCAACATCTTGATTTTCGTGAGGTTTCGAGCTGAGATATGCATTTTCTGCGATAATATTGGTGAGACTTCAGTCAGAAGTATGCAGAATCATCTAGATCGCTCTTTTCGAGCTACTTAATGCACGAAACACGTTTTCTGGTGTTTTCACCACTCCACAGTACGTTTGACATGCAGAACCGTAGATATCTTGGTTTCGGTCGGGTTTCAAGCTGAGATATGCATTTTCTACGATAATCCTGGTGAGACTTCTGTCAGAAGTATGCAGAATCTTCGAGAACGCTCTTTTCGAGCTACTTAATGCGCGAAACACGTTTTCTGGTGTTTTCACCACTCCACGGTACGTTTGATGTGCAGAACCGGAGATAACTCGGTTTTCGTCGGGTTTCAAGCTGAGATTTGCATTTTCTACGATAATCTTGGTGAGACTTCTGTCAGAAGTATGCAGGATCTTCGAGAACGCTCTTTTCGAGCTAGTTAATCCGAGAAAAACCTTATCCGGTGTTTTCACCACTCCACAGTGCGTTTGATATGCAAAACCGGCGATATCTTGGTTATCGTGGGGTTACAAGCTGAGATATGCATTTTCTGCGATAATCTTGGTGAGACTTCTGTTAGAAGTATGCAGAATCATCGAGATCGCACTTTTCGAGCTATTTAATGCGAGAAACACGTTATCTGGTGTTTTCACCACTCCACAGTTGGTTTGATATGCAGAACCGGCGATATTTTGGTTTTCGTCGGGTTTCAAGCTGAGATAAGCATTTTCTACGATAATCTTGGTGAAACATCTGTCCGAAGTATGCAGAAACATCGAGAGCGCTCTTTTCGAGCTATTTAATGCGAGAAACTCGTTTTCTGGTGTTTTCACCACTCCACAGTTCGTTGGATATGCAGAACCGGAGATATCTTGGTTTTCGTGGGGTTTCAAGCTGAGATATACATTTTCTGCGATAATCTTGGTGAGACTCCTGTCCGAAGTATGCTGAATCATCGAGATCGCTCTTTTTGAGCTATTTAATGCGAGAAACACGTTCTGTGGTTGTTTTCACCACTCCGCAGTGCGTTTGATATGCAGAACAGGCGATATCTTGATTTTCGTGGTGTTTCCAGCTGAGATATGCATTTTCTTCGATAATCTTGGTGGGTCTTTTGTCAGAAGTATGCAGAATCAACTAGATCGCTCTTTTCGAGCTACTTAATGCACGAAACACGTTTTCTGGTGTTTTCACCACTCCACAGTACGTTTGACATGCAGCACCGGAGATATCTTGGTTTCGGTCGTGTTTCAAGCTGAGATATGCATTTTCTACGATAATCTTGGTGAAACATCTGTCCGAAGTATGCAGAAACATCGAGAGCGCTCTTTTCGAGCTATTTAATGCGAGAAACTCGTTTTCTGGGGTTTTCACCACTCCACAGTTCGTTGGATATGCAGAACCGGAGATATCTTGGTTTTCGTGGGGTTTCAAGCTGAGATATGCATTTCCTGCGATAATCTTGGTGAGACTGCTGTCCGAAGTATGCTGAATCATCGAGATCGCTCTTTTTGAGCTATTTAATGCGAGAAACACGTTCTCTGGTTGTTTTCACCACTCCACAGTGCGTTTGATATCCAGAACAGGCGATATCTTGGTTTCGGTCGGGTTTCAAGCTGAGATGTGCATTTTCTACGATAATCTAGGTGAAACATCTGTCAGAAGTATGCAGGATCTTCGAGAACGCTCTTTTCGAGCTATTTAATGCGAGAAACACGTAATCTGGTGTTTTCACCACTCCACAGTGCGTTTGAAATGCAGAACAGTAGATATCTTGGTTTTCGTGGGGTTTCAAGCCGAGATATGCATTTTCTGCGATAATCTTGTTGAGACTTCTGTTAGAAGTATGCAGAATCATCGAGATCGCTCGTTTCGAGCTACTTAATGCGAGAAACACGTTATCTGGTGTTTTCACCACTCCACAGTGCGTTGGATATGCAGAACCGGTGATATTTTGGTTTCCGTCGGGTTTCAAGCTGAGATATGCATTTTCTACGATAAGCTTGGTGAAACATCTGTCCAAAGTATGCAGAAACATCGAGAGCGCTCTTTTCCAGATATTTAATGCGAGAAACTCGTTTTCTGAGGTTTTTACCACTCCACAGTTCGTTGGATATGCAGAACCGGAGATATCTTGGTTTTCGTGGGGTTTCAAGCTGAGATATGCATTTCCTGCGATAATCTTTGTGAGACTTCTGTCCGAAGTATGCTGAATCATCTAGATCGCTCTTTTCGAGCTATTTAATGCGAGAAACACGTTATCTGGTGTTTTCACGACTCCACAGTGTGCTTGATATGCAGAACCGGCAACATCTTGATTTTCGTGAGGTTTCGAGCTGACATATGCATTTTCTGCGATAATATTGGTGAGACTTCTGTCCGAAGGATAGCAGAATCATCGAGATCGCACTATTCGAGCTATTTAATGTGAGAAACTCGTTCTCTGGTTGTTTTCACGACTCCACAGTGTGCTTGATATGCAGAACCGGCAACATCTTGATTTTCGTGAGGTTTCGAGCTGACATATGCATTTTCTGCGATAATATTGGTGAGACTTCAGTCAGAAGCATGCAGAATCATCTAGATCGCTCTTTTCGAGCTACTTAATGCACGAAACACGTTTTCTGGTGTTTTCACCACTCCACAGTGCGTTTGATATGCAGAACCGGCGATATCTTGGATTTCGTGGGGTTTCAAGCTGAGATATGCATTTTCTGCGACAATCTTGGTGAGACTTTTGTCCGAAGTATGCTGAATCATCGAGTTCGCTCTTCTCGAGCTATTTAATGCGAGAAGCACGTTCTCTGGTTGTTTTCACCACTCCACAGTGCGTTTGATATGCAGAACAGGCGATATCTTGATTTTCGTGGTGTTTCCAGCTGAGATATGCATTTTCTACGATAATCCTGGTGAGACTTCTGTCAGAAGTATGCAGAATCTTCGAGTACGCTCTTTTCGAGCTACTTAATGCGCGAAACACGTTTTCTGGTGTTTTCACCACTCCACAGTACGTTTGACATGCAGAACCGGAGATATCTTGGTTTCGGTCGGGTTTCAAGCTGAGATATGCATTTTCTACGATAATCCTGGTGAGACTTCTGTCAGAAGTATGCAGAATCTTCGAGAACGCTCTTTTCGAGCTACTTAATGCGCGAAACACGTTTTCTGGTGTTTTCACCAATCCACGGTACGTTTGATGTGCAGAACCGGAGATAACTCGGTTTCCGTCGTGTTTCAAGCTGAGATATGCATTTTCTACGATAATCTTGGTGAGACTTCTGTCAGAAGCATGCAGGATCTTCGAGAACGCTCTTTTCGAGCTATTTAATGCGAGAAACACGTAATCTGGTGTTTTCACCTCTCCACCGTGCGTATAATATGCAGAACCGGCGATATTTTGGTTTTCGTGGGGTTTCAAGGTGAGATATGCATTTTCTGCGATAATCTTGGAGAGACTTTTGTCCGAAGTATGCTGAAACATCGAGATCGCTCTTTTCGTGGTAGTTAATGCGAGAAAACCCTTATCCGGTGTTTTCACCACTCCACAGTGCGTTTGATATGCAGAACCGGCGATATCTTGGTTTTCGTGGGGTTTCAAGCTGAGATATGCATTTTCTGCGATAATCTTGGTGAGACTTCTGTCAGAAGCATGCAGGATCTTCGAGAACGCTATTTTCGAGCTATTTAATGCGAGAAACACGTAATCTGG
The DNA here is from genome assembly GCA_951804975.1 of Anthophora plumipes. Classification (NCBI taxonomy): domain Eukaryota; kingdom Metazoa; phylum Arthropoda; class Insecta; order Hymenoptera; family Apidae; genus Anthophora; species Anthophora plumipes. The sequence goes on along the minus strand of CATORF010000206.1, from coordinate 7,073,395 downwards.
TGTTTTCACCACTCCACCGTGCGTATAATATGCAGAACCGGCAACATCTTGATTTTCGTGAGGTTTCGAGCTGAGATATGCATTTTCTGCGATAATATTGGTGAGACTTCAGTCAGAAGTATGCAGAATCATCGAGAACGCTCTTTTCGAGCTACTTAATGCGCGAAACACGTTTTCTGGTGTTTTCACCAATCCACGGTACGTTTGATGTGCAGAACCGGAGATAACTCGGTTTCCGTCGTGTTTCAAGCTGAGATATGCATTTTCTACGATAATCTTCGTGAGACTTCTGTCCGAAGTATGCAGAATCATCGAGAACGCTCTTTTCGAGCTATTTAATGCGAGAAACACGTTATCTGGTGTTTTTACCACACCACAGTGCGTTTGATATGCAGTACCAGCGATATCTTGGTTTTCGTGGGGTTTCAAGCTGAGATATGCATTTTCTACCATAATCTTGGTGAGACTTCTGTCAGAAGTATGCTGAAACATCGAGAGCGCTCTTTTCGAGCTATTTAATGCGAGAAACTCGTTTTCTGGGGTTTTCACCACTCCACAGTTCGTTGGATATGCAGAACAGGAGAAGTCTTGGTTTTCGTGGGGTTTCAAGCTGAGATATGCATTTCCTGCGATAATCTTGGTGAGACTCCTGTCCGAAATATGCTGAATCATCGAGATCGCTCTTTTCGAGCTATTTAATGCGAGAACCACGTTCTCTGGTTGTTTTCACCACTCCACAGTGCGTTTGATATGCAGAACAGGCGATATCTTGATTTTCGTGGTGTTTCCAGCTGAGATATGCATTTTCTGCGATAATCTTGGTGAGACTTCTGTCAGAAGTATGCAGAATCATCGAGATCGCACTTTTCGAGCTATTTAATTCGAGAAACACGTTTTCTGGGGATTTCACCACTCCACAGTACGTTTGACATGCAGAACCGGAGATATCTTTTTTTCGGTCGGGTTTCAAGCTGTGATATGCATTCTCTGCGATGATCTTGGTGAGATTTCTGTCCGAAGTATGCAGAATCATCGAGATCGCACTATTCGAGCTATTTAATGCGAGAAACACGTTCTCTGGGATTTTCACCACTCCACAGTTCGTTTGACATGCAGAACCGGAGATATCTTGGATTCGGTAGGGATTCAAGCTGAGATATGCATTTTCAACGATAATCCTGGTGAGGCTTCTGTCAGAAGTATGCAGATACTTCGAGAACGCTCTTTTCGAGCTACTTAATGCGCGAAATACGTTTTCTGGTGTTTTCACCACTCCACGGTACGTTTGATATGCAGAACCGCAGATAACTCGGATTTCGTCGGGTTTCAAGCTGAGATATGCATTTTCTACGATAATCTTGGTGAGACTTCTGTCCGAAGTATGCTGAAACATCGAGATCGCTCTTTTCGAGGTAGTTAATGCGAGAAAAACCTTATCCGGTGTTTTCACCACTCCACTGTGCGTTTGATATGCAAAACCGGCGATATCTTGGTTTTCGTGGGGTTTCATGCTGAGATATGCATTTTCTGCGATAATCTTGGTGAGACTTCTGTTAGAAGTATGCAGAATCATCGAGATCGCACTTTTCGAGCTATTTAATGCGAGAAACACGTTATCTGGTGTTTTCACCGCTCCACAGCTGGTTTGATATGCAGAACCGGCGATGCTTTGGTTTTCGTCGGGTTTCAAGCTGAGATATGCATTTTCTACGATAATCTTGGTGAAACATCTGTCCGAAGTATGCAGAAACATCGAGAGCGCTCATTTCGAGCTATTTAATGCGAGAAACTCGTTTTCTGGTGTTTTCACCACTCCACGGTACGTTTGATGTGCAGAACCGGAGATAACTCGGTTTTCGTGGTGTTTCCAGCTGAGATATGCATTTTCTGCGATAATCTTGGTGGGTCTTTTGTCAGAAGTATGCAGAATCATCTAGATCGCTCTTTTCGAGCTACTTAATGCACGAAACACGTTTTCTGGTGTTTTCACCACTCCACAGTACGTTTGACATGCAGAACCGGAGATATCTTGGTTTCGGTCGTGTTTCATGCTGAGATATGCATTTTCTACGATAATCCTGGTGAGACTTCTGTCAGAAGTATGCAGAATCTTCGAGAACGCTCTTTTCGAGCTACTTAATGCGCGAAACACGTTTTCTGGTGTTTTCACCACTCCACGGTACGTTTGATGTGCAGAACCGGAGATAACTCGGTTTTCGACGGGTTTCAAGCTGAGATATGCATTTTCTACGATAATCTTGGTGAGACTTCTGTCAGAAGTATGCAGGATCTTCGAGAACACTCTTTGCGAGCTATTTAATGCGAGAAACACGTTATCTGGTGTTTTCACCACTCCACAGTTGGTTTGATATGCAGAACCGGCGATGCTTTGGTTTTCGTCGGGTTTCAAGCTGAGATATGCATTATCTACGATAATCTTGGTGAAACATCTGTCCGAAGTATGCAGAAACATCGAGAGCGCTCGTTTCGAGCTATTTAATGCGAGAAACTCGTTTTCTGGGGTTTTCACCACTCCACAGTTCGTTGGATATGCAGAACCGGAGATATCTTGGTTTTCGTGGGGTTTCAAGCTGAGATATGCATTTTCTGCGATAATCTTGGTGGGTCTTTTGTCAGAAGTATGCAGAATCATCTAGATCGCTCTTTTCGATCTACTTAATGCACGAAACACGTTTTCTGGTGTTTTCACCACTCCACAGTACGTTTGACATGCAGAACCGGAGATATCTTGGTTTCGGTCGTGTTTCAAGCTGAGATATGCTTTTTCTACGATAATCCTGGTGAGACTTCTGTCAGAAGTATGCAGAATCTTCGAGAACGCTCTTTTCGAGCTACTTAATGCGAGAAACACGTTTTCTGGTGTTTTCACCACTCCACAGTTGGTTTGATATGCAGAACCGGCGATACTTTGGTTTTCGTCGAGTTTCAAGCTGAGATATGCATTATCTACGATAATCTTGGTGAAACATCTTTCCGAAGTATGCAGAAACATCGAGAGCGCTCGTTTCGAGCTATTTAATGCGAGAAACTCGTTTTCTGGGGTTTTCACCACTCCACAGTTCGTTGGATATGCAGAACCGGAGATATCTTGGTTTTCGTGGGGTATCAAGCTGAGATATGCATTTCCTTTGATAATCTTGGTGAGACTCCTGTCCGAAATATGCATAATCATCGAGATCGCTCTTTTCGAGCTATTTAATGCGAGAAACACGTTCTCTGGTTGTTTTAACCACTCCACAGTGCGTTTGATATGCAGAACAGGCGATATCTTGATTTTCGTGGTGTTTCCAGCTGAGATATGCATTTTCTGCGATAATCTTGGTGGGTCGTTTGTCAGAAGTATGCAGAATCAACTAGATCGCTCTTTTCGAGCTACTTAATGCACGAAACACGTTTTCTGGTGTTTTCACCACTCCACAGTACGTTTGACATGCAGAACCGGAGATATCTTCGTTTCGGTCGGGTTTCAAGATGAGATATGCATTTTCTACGATAATGTTGGTGAAACATCTGTCCGAAGTATGCAGAAACATCGAGAGCGCTCTTTTCGAGCTATTTAATGCGAGAAACTCGTTTTCTGGGGTTTTCACCACTCCACAGTTCGTTGGATATGCAGAACCGGAGATATCTTGGTTTTCGTGGAGTTTCAAGATGAGATATGCATTTCCTTCGACAATCTTGGTGAGACTTCTGTCCGAAGTATGCTGAATCATCGAGATCGCTATACTCGAGCTATTTAATGCGAGAAACACATTCTCTGGTTGTTTTCACCACTCCACAGTGCGTTTGATATGCAGAACAGGCGATATCTTGATTTTCGTGGTGTTTCAGCTGAGATATGCATTTTCTACGATAATCCTGGTGAGACTTCTGTCAGAAGTATGCAGAATCTTCGAGTACGCTCTTTTTGAGCTACTTAATGCGCGAAACACGTTTTCTGGGGTTTTCACCACTGCACGGTACGTTTGATGTGCAGAACCGGAGATAACTCGGTTTCCGTCGTGTTTCAAGCTGAGATATGCATTTTCTACGATAATCTTGGTGAGACTTCTGTCAGAAGTATGCAGGATCTTCGAGACCGCTCGTTTCGAGCTATTTAATGCGAGAAACACGTTATCTGGTGTTTTCACCACTCCACAGTGCGTATGATATGCAGAACCGGCGATATCTTGGTTTTCGTGGGGTTTCAAGCTGAGATATGCATTTTCTACGATAATCCTGGTGAGACTTCTGTCAGAAGTATGCAGAATCTTCGAGAACGTTCTTTTCGAGCTACTTAATGCGCGAAACACGTTTTCTGGTGTTTTCACCACTCCACGGTACGTTTGATGTGCAGAACCGGAGATAACTCGGTTTTCGTCGGGTTTCAAGCTGAGATATGCATTTTCTACGATAATCTTGGTGAGACTTCTGTCAGAAGTATGCAGGATCTTCGAGACCGCTCGTTTCGAGCTATTTAATGCGAGAAACACGTTATCTGGTGTTTTCACCACTCCACAGTGCGTATGATATGCAGAACCGGCGATATCTTGGTTTTCGTGGGGTTTCAAGCTGAGATATGCATTTTCTGCGACAATCTTGGAGAGACTTCTGTCCGAAGTATGCTGAAACATCGAGATCGCTCTTTTCGTGCTAGTTAATGCGAGAGAACCCTTATCCGGTGTTTTCACCACTCCACAGTGCGTTTGATATGCAGAACCGGCGATATCTTGGATTTCGTGGGGTTTCAAGCTGAGATATGCATTTTCTGCGACAATCTTGGTGAGACTTTTGTCCGAAGTATGCTGAATCATCGAGTTCGCTCTTCTCGAGCTATTTAATGCGAGAAGCTCGTTCTCTGGTTGGTTTCACCACTCCACAGTGCGTTTGATATGCAGAACAGGCGATATCTTGATTTTCGTGGTGTTTCCAGCTGAGATATGCATTTTCTACGATAATCCTGGTGAGACTTCTGTCAGAAGTATGCAGAATCTTCGAGTACGCTCTTTTCGAGCTACTTAATGCGCGAAACACGTTTTCTGGTGTTTTCACCACTCCACAGTACGTTTGACATGCAGAACCGGAGATATCTTGGTTTCGGTCGGGTTTCAAGCTGAGATATGCATTTTCTACGATAATCCTGGTGAGACTTCTGTCAGAAGTATGCAGAATCTTCGAGAACGCTCTTTTCGAGCTACTTAATGCGCGAAACACGTTTTCTGCTGTTTTCACCAATCCACGGTACGTTTGATGTGCAGAACCGGAGATAACTCGGTTTCCGTCGTGTTTCAAGCTGAGATATGCATTTTCTACGATAATCTTGGTGAGACTTCTGTCAGAAGCATGCAGGATCTTCGAGAACGCTCTTTTCGAGCTATTTAATGCGAGAAACACGTAATCTGGTGTTTTCACCTCTCCACCGTGCGTATAATATGCAGAACCGGCGATATTTTGGTTTTCGTGGGGTTTCAAGGTGAGATATGCATTTTCTGCGATAATCTTGGAGAGACTTTTGTCCGAAGTATGCTGAAACATCGAGATCGCTCTTTTCGTGGTAGTTAATGCGAGAAAACCCTTATCCGGTGTTTTCACCACTCCACAGTGCGTTTGATATGCAGAACCGGCGATATCTTGGTTTTCGTGGGGTTTCAAGCTGAGATATGCATTTTCTGCGATAATCTTGGTGAGACTTCTGTCAGAAGCATGCAGGATCTTCGAGAACGCTATTTTCGAGCTATTTAATGCGAGAAACACGTAATCTGGTGTTTTCACCACTCCACCGTGCGTATAATATGCAGAACCGGCAACATCTTGATTTTCGTGAGGTTTCGAGCTGAGATATGCATTTTCTGCGATAATATTGGTGAGACTTCAGTCAGAAGTATGCAGAATCATCGAGAACGCTCTTTTCGAGCTACTTAATGCGCGAAACACGTTTTCTGGTGTTTTCACCAATCCACGGTACGTTTGATGTGCAGAACCGGAGATAACTCGGTTTCCGTCGTGTTTCAAGCTGAGATATGCATTTTCTACGATAATCTTCGTGAGACTTCTGTCCGAAGTATGCAGAATCATCGAGAACGCTCTTTTCGAGCTATTTAATGCGAGAAACACGTTATCTGGTGTTTTCACCACACCACAGTGCGTTTGATATGCAGTACCAGCGATATCTTGGTTTTCGTGGGGTTTCAAGCTGAGATATGCATTTTCTACCATAATCTTGGTGAGACTTCTGTCAGAAGTATGCTGAAACATCGAGAGCGCTCTTTTCGAGCTATTTAATGCGAGAAACTCGTTTTCTGGGGTTTTCACCACTCCACAGTTCGTTGGATATGCAGAACAGGAGAAGTCTTGGTTTTCGTGGGGTTTCAAGCTGAGATATGCATTTCCTGCGATAATCTTGGTGAGACTCCTGTCCGAAATATGCTGAATCATCCAGATCGCTCTTTTCGAGCTATTTAATGCGAGAAACACGTTCTCTGGTTGTTTTCACCACTCCACAGTGCGTTTGATATGCAGAACAGGCGATATCTTGATTTTCGTGGTGTTTCCAGCTGAGATATGCATTTTCTGCGATAATCTTGGTGGGTCTTTTGTCAGAAGAATGGAGAATCAGCTAGATCGCTCTTTTCGAGCTACTTAATGCACGAAACACGTTTTCTGGTGTTTTCACCACTCCACAGTACGTTTGACATGCAGAACCGGAGATATCTTGGTTTCGGTCGGGTTTCAAGCTGAGATATGCATTTTCTACGATAATCTTGGTGAAACATCTGTCCGAAGTATGCAGAAACATCGAGAGCGCTCTTTTCGAGCTATTTAATGCGAGAAACTCGTTTTCTGGGGTTTTCACCACTCCACAGTTCGTTGGATATGCAGAACAGGAGAAGTCTTGGTTTTCGTGGGGTTTCAAGCTGAGATATGCATTTCCTGCGATAATCTTGGTGAGACTCCTGTCCGAAATATGCTGAATCATCGAGATCGCTCTTTTCGAGCTATTTAATGCGAGAAACACGTTCTCTGGTTGTTTTCACCACTCCACAGTGCGTTTGATATGCAGAACAGGCGATATCTTGATTTTCGTGGTGTTTCCAGCTGAGATATGCATTTTCTGCGATAATCTTGGTGAGACTTCTGTCAGAAGTATGCAGAATCTTCGAGAACGTTCTTTTCGAGCTACTTAATGCGCGAAACACGTTTTCTGGTGTTTTCACCACTCCACGGTACGTTTGATGTGCAGAACCGGAGATAACTCGGTTTTCGTCGGGTTTCAAGCTGAGATATGCATTTTCTACGATAATCTTGGTGAGACTTCTGTCAGAAGTATGCAGGATCTTCGAGACCGCTCGTTTCGAGCTATTTAATGCGAGAAACACGTTATCTGGTGTTTTCACCACTCCACAGTGCGTATGATATGCAGAACCGGCGATATCTTGGTTTTCGTGGGGTTTCAAGCTGAGATATGCATTTTCTGCGACAATCTTGGAGAGACTTCTGTCCGAAGTATGCTGAAACATCGAGATCGCTCTTTTTGTGCTAGTTAATGCGAGAGAACCCTTATCCGGTGTTTTCACCACTCCACAGTGCGTTTGATATGCAGAACAGGCGAAATCTTGATTTTCGTGGTGTTTCCAGCTGAGATATGCATTTTCTACGAAAATCCTGGTGAGACTTCTGTCAGAAGTATGCAGAATCTTCGAGTACGCTCTTTTCGAGCTACTTAATGCGCGAAACACGTTTTCTGGTGTTTTCACCACTCCACAGTACGTTTGACATGCAGAACCGGAGATATCTTGGTTTCGGTCGGGTTTCAAGCTGAGATATGCATTTTCTACGATAATCCTGGTGAGACTTCTGTCAGAAGTATGCAGAATCTTCGAGAACGCTCTTTTCGAGCTACTTAATGCGCGAAACACGTTTTCTGGTGTTTTCACCAATCCACGGTACGTTTGATTTGCAGAACCGGAGATAACTCGGTTTCCGTCGTGTTTCAAGCTGAGATATGCATTTTCTACGATAATCTTGGTGAGACTTCTGTCAGAAGCATGCAGGATCTTCGAGAACGCTCTTTTCGAGCTATTTAATGCGAGAAACACGTAATCTGGTGTTTTCACCTCTCCACCGTGCGTATAATATGCAGAACCGGCGATATTTTGGTTTTCGTGGGGTTTCAAGGTGAGATATGCATTTTCTGCGATAATCTTGGAGAGACTTTTGTCCGAAGTATGCTGAAACATCGAGATCGCTCTTTTCGTGGTAGTTAATGCGAGAAAACCCTTATCCGGTGTTTTCACCACTCCACAGTGCGTTTGATATGCAGAACCGGCGATATCTTGGTTTTCGTGGGGTTTCAAGCTGAGATATGCATTTTCTGCGATAATCTTCGTGAGACTTCTGTCCGAAGTATGCAGAATCATCGAGAACGCTCTTTTCGAGCTATTTAATGCGAGAAACACGTTATCTGGTGTTTTCACCACACCACAGTGCGTTTGATATGCAGTACCAGCGATATCTTGGTTTTCGTGGGGTTTCAAGCTGAGATATGCATTTTCTACCATAATCTTGGTGAGACTTCTGTCAGAAGTATGCTGAAACATCGAGAGCGCTCTTTTCGAGCTATTTAATGCGAGAAACTCGTTTTCTGGGGTTTTCACCACTCCACAGTTCGTTGGATATGCAGAACAGGAGAAGTCTTGGTTTTCGTGGGGTTTCAAGCTGAGATATGCATTTCCTGCGATAATCTTGGTGAGACTCCTGTCCGAAATATGCTGAATCATCGAGATCGCTCTTTTCGAGCTATTTAATGCGAGAACCACGTTCTCTGGTTGTTTTCACCACTCCACAGTGCGTTTGATATGCAGAACAGGCGATATCTTGATTTTCGTGGTGTTTCCAGCTGAGATATGCATTTTCTGCGATAATCTTGGTGGGTCTTTTGTCAGAAGAATGGAGAATCAGCTAGATCGCTCTTTTCGAGCTACTTAATGCACGAAACACGTTTTCTGGTGTTTTCACCACTCCACAGTACGTTTGACATGAAGAACCGGAGATATCTTGGTTTCGGTCGGGTTTCAAGCTGAGATATGCATTTTCTACGATAATCTTGGTGAAACATCTGTCCGAAGTATGCAGAAACATCGAGAGCGCTCTTTTCGAGCTATTTAATGCGAGAAACTCGTTTTCTGGGGTTTTCACCACTCCACAGTTCGTTGGATATGCAGAACAGGAGAAGTCTTGGTTTTCGTGGGGTTTCAAGCTGAGATATGCATTTCCTGCGATAATCTTGGTGAGACTCCTGTCCGAAATATGCTGAATAATCGAGATCGCTCTTTTCGAGCTATTTAATGCGAGAAACACGTTCTCTGGTTGTTTTCACCACTCCACAGTGCGTTTGATATGCAGAACAGGCGATATCTTGATTTTCGTGGTGTTTCCAGCTGAGATATGCATTTTCTGCGATAATCTTGGTGAGACTTCTGTCAGAAGTATGCAGAATCATCGAGATCGCACTTTTCGAGCTATTTAATTCGAGAAACACGTTTTCTGGGGATTTCACCACTCCACAGTACGATTGACATGCACAACAGGAGATATCTTGGTTTCGGTCGGGTTTCAAGCTGAGATATGTATTTTCTACGATAATCCTGGTGAGACTTCTGTCAGAAGTATGCAGAATCTTCGAGGACGCTCTTTTCGAGCTATTTAATGCGAGAAACACGTTTTCTGGGATTTTCACCACTCCACAGTTCGTTGGATATGCAGAACAGTAGATGTCTTGGTTTTCGTGGGGTTTCAAGCTGAGATATGCATTTTCTACGATAATCTTGGTGAGACTTCTGTCAGAAGTATGCAGGATCTGCGAGAACGCTCTTTTCGAGCTATTTAATGGGAGAAACACGTTATCTGGTGTTTTCACCACTCCACAGTGCGTTTGATATGCAGTACCAGCGATATCTTGGTTTTCGTGGGGTTTCTAGCTGAGATATGCATTTTTTACGATAATCTTGGTGAGTCTTCTGTCCGAAGTATGCAGAATCATCGAGATCGGTCTATTCGAGCTATATAATGCGAGAAACACGTTCTCTGGTTGTTTTCACCACTCCACAGTGCGTTTGATATGCAGAACCGGCAACATCTTGATTTTCGTGAGGTTTCGAGCTGAGATATGCATTTTCTGCGATAATATTGGTGACACTTCAGTCAGAAGTATGCAGAATCATCTAGGACGCTCCTTTCGAGCTACTTAATGCACGAAACACGTTTTCTGGTGTTTTCACCACTCCACAGTACGTTTGACATGCAGAACCGGAGATATCTTGGTTTCGGTCGGGTTTCAAGCTGAGATATGCATTTTCTAAGATGATCCTGGTGAGACTTCTGTCCGAAGTATGAAGAATCATCGAGATCGCTCTATTCTAGCTATGTAATGCGAGGAACACGTTTTCTGGGGTTTTCACCACTCCACAGTGCGTTTGATATGCAGAACCGGCGATATCTTGGTTTTCGTTGGATTAAAGCTGAGATATGCATTCTCTGTGATAATCTTGGTGAGAATTCTGTCCGAAGTATGCTGAATCATCGAGATCGCTCTTTTCGAGCTAGTTAGTGCGAGAAACACGTTATCTGGTGTTTTCACCACTCCACAGTGCGTTTGATATGCAGAACCGGCGATATCTTGGTTTTCGTTGGATTAAAGCTGAGATATGCATTCTCTGTGATAATCTTGGTGAGAATTCTGTCCGAAGTATGCTGAATCATCGAGATCGCTCTTTTCGAGCTAGTTAGTGCGAGAAACACGTTATCTGGTGTTTTCACCACTCCACAGTGCGTTGGATATGCAGAACCGGAGATATTTTGGTTTTCGTCGGGTTTCAAGCTGAGGTATGCATTTTCTACAATAAGCTTGGTGAGACATCAGTCCGAAGTATGCAGAATCTTCGAGAACGCTATTTTCGAGCTATTTAATGCGAGAAACACGTAATCTGGTGTTTTCACCACTCCACCGTGCGTATAATATGCAGAACCGGCAACATCTTGATTTTCGTGAGGTTTCGAGCTGAGATATGCATTTTCTGCGATAATATTGGTGAGACTTCAGTCAGAAGTATGCAGAATCATCGAGAACGCTCTTTTCGAGCTACTTAATGCGCGAAACACGTTTTCTGGTGTTTTCACCAATCCACGGTACGTTTGATGTTCAGAACCGGAGATAACTCGGTTTCCGTCGTGTTTCAAGCTGAGATATGCATTTTCTACGATAATCTTCGTGAGACTTCTGTCCGAAGTATGCAGAATCATCGAGAACGCTCTTTTCGAGCTATTTAATGCGAGAAACACGTTATCTGGTGTTTTCACCACACCACAGTGCGTTTGATATGCAGTACCAGCGATATCTTGGTTTTCGTGGGGTTTCAAGCTGAGATATGCATTTTCTACCATAATCTTGGTGAGACTTCTGTCAGAAGTATGCTGAAACATCGAGAGCGCTCTTTTCGAGCTATTTAATGCGAGAAACTCGTTTTCTGGGGTTTTCACCACTCCACAGTTCGTTGGATATGCAGAACAGGAGAAGTCTTGGTTTTCGTGGGGTTTCAAGCTGAGATATGCATTTCCTGCGATAATCTTGGTGAGACTCCTGTCCGAAATATGCTGAATCATCGAGATCGCTCTTTTCGAGCTATTTAATGCGAGAAACACGTTCTCTGGTTGTTTTCACCACTCCACAGTGCGTTTGATATGCAGAACAGGCGATATCTTGATTTTCGTGGTGTTTCCAGCTGAGATATGCATTTTCTGCGATAATCTTGGTGGGTCTTTTGTCAGAAGAATGGAGAATCAGCTAGATCGCTCTTTTCGAGCTACTTAATGCACGAAACACGTTTTCTGGTGTTTTCACCACTCCACAGTACGTTTGACATGCAGAACCGGAGATATCTTGGTTTCGGTCGGGTTTCAAGCTGAGATATGCATTTTCTACGATAATCTTGGTGAAACATCTGTCCGAAGTATGCAGAAACATCGAGAGCGCTCTTTTCGAGCTATTTAATGCGAGAAACTCGTTTTCTGGGGTTTTCACCACTCCACAGTTCGTTGGATATGCAGAACAGGAGAAGTCTTGGTTTTCGTGGGGTTTCAAGCTGAGATATGCATTTCCTGCGATAATCTTGGTGAGACTCCTGTCCGAAATATGCTGAATCATCGAGATCGCTCTTTCGAGCTATTTAATGCGAGAAACACGTTCTCTGGTTGTTTTCACCACTCCACAGTGCGTTTGATATGCAGAACAGGCGATATCTTGATTTTCGTGGTGTTTCCAGCTGAGATATGCATTTTCTGCGATAATCTTGGTGAGACTTCTGTCAGAAGTATGCAGAATCATCGAGATCGCACTTTTCGAGCTATTTAATTCGAGAAACACGTTTTCTGGGGATTTCACCACTCCACAGTACGTTTGACATGCAGAACCGGAGATATCTTTTTTTCGGTCGGGTTTCAAGCTGTGATATGCATTCTCTGCGATGATCTTGGTGAGATTTCTGTCCGAAGTATGCTGAATCATCGAGAACGCTCTTTTCGAGCTATTTAATGCGAGAAACACGTTATCTGGTGTTTTCACCACTCCACAGTGCGTTTGATATGCAGTACCAGCGATATCTTGGTTTTCGTGGGGTTGCAAGGTGAGATATGCATTTTTTACGATAATCTTGGTGAGACTTCTGTCCGAAGTATGCAGAATCATCGAGATCGCACTATTCGAGCTATTTAATGCGAGAAACACGTTCTCTGGTTGTTTTCACCACTCCACAGTGCGTTTGATATGCAGAACCGGCAACATCTTGATTTTCGTGAGGTTTCGAGCTGAGATATGCATTTTTAGCGATAATATTGGTGAGACTTCAGTCAGAAGTATGCAGAATCATCTAGATCGCTCTTTTCGAGCTACTTAATGCACGAAACAGGTTTTCTGGTGTTTTCACCACTCCACAGTACGATTGACATGCACAACAGGAGATATCTTGGTTTCGGTCGGGTTTCAAGCTGAGATATGTATTTTCTACGATAATCCTGGTGAGACTTCTGTCAGAAGTATGCAGAATCTTCGAGGACGCTCTTTTCGAGCTATTTAATGCGAGAAACACGTTTTCTGGGATTTTCACCACTCCACAGTTCGTTGGATATGCAGAACAGTAGATGTCTTGGTTTTCGTGGGGTTTCAAGCTGAGATATGCATTTTCTACGATAATCTTGGTGAGACTTCTGTCAGAAGTATGCAGGATCTTCGAGAACGCTCTTTTCGAGCTATTTAATGGGAGAAACACGTTATCTGGTGTTTTCACCACTCCACAGTGCGTTTGATATGCAGTACCAGCGATATCTTGGTTTTCGTGGGGTTTCAAGCTGAGATATGCATTTTTTACGATAATCTTGGTGAGTCTTCTATCCGAAGTATGCAGAATCATCGAGATCGGTCTATTCGAGCTATATAATGCGAGAAACACGTTCTCTGGTTGTTTTCACCACTCCACAGTGCGTTTGATATGCAGAACCGGCAACATCTTGATTTTCGTGAGGTTTCGAGCTGAGATATGCATTTTCTGCGATAATATTGGTGACACTTCAGTCAGAAGTATGCAGAATCATCTAGGACGCTCCTTTCGAGCTACTTAATGCACGAAACACGTTTTCTGGTGTTTTCACCACTCCACAGTACGTTTGACATGCAGAACCGGAGATATCTTGGTTTCGGTCGGGTTTCAAGCTGAGATATGCATTTTCTAAGATAATCCTGGTGAGACTTCTGTCCGAAGTATGAAGAATCATCGAGATCGCTCTATTCTAGCTATGTAATGCGAGGAACACGTTTTCTGGGGTTTTCACCACTCCACAGTGCGTTTGATATGCAGAACACAGCGATATCTTGGTTTTCGGTGGGGTTTCAAGCTGAGATATGCATTTTTTACGATAATTTTGGTGAGACTTCTGTCCGAAGTATGCAGAATCATCGAGATCGCTCGTTTCGAGCTATTTCATGCGAGAAACACGTTATCTGGTGTTTTCACCACTCCACAGTGCGTTTGATATGCAGAACCGGCGATATCTTGGTTTTCGTTGGATTAAAGCTGAGATATGCATTCTCTGTGATAATCTTGGTGAGAATTCTGTCCGAAGTATGCTGAATCATCGAGATCGCTCTTTTCGAGCTAGTTAGTGCGAGAAACACGTTATCTGGTGTTTTCACCACTCCACAGTGCGTTGGATATGCAGAACCGGAGATATTTTGGTTTTCGTCGGGTTTCAAGCTGAGGTATGCATTTTCTACAATAAGCTTGGTGAGACATCAGTCCGAAGTATGCAGAAACAACGAGAGCGCTCTTTTCGAGCTATTTAATGCGAGAAACACGTTTTCTGGGGTTTTCACCACTCCACAGTTCGTTGGATATGCAGAACAGTAGATATCTTGGTTTTCGTGGGGTTTCAAGCTGAGATATGCATTTTTTACGATAATCTTGGTGAGACTTCTGTCCGAAGTATGAAGAATCATCGAGATCGCTCTATTCTAGCTATGTAATGCGAGGCACACGTTTTCTGGGGTTTTCACCACTCCACAGTGCGTTTGATATGCAGAACACAGCGATATCTTGGTTTTCGGTGGGGTTTCAAGCTGAGATATGCATTTTTTACGATAATTTTGGTGAGACTTCTGTCCGAAGTATGCAGAATCATCGAGATCGCTCGTTTCGATCTATTTCATGCGAGAAACACGTTATCTGGTGTTTTCACCACTCCACAGTGCGTTTGATATGCAGAACAGTAGATATCTTGGTTTTCGTGGGGTTTCAAGCTGAGATATGCATTTTCTGCGATAATCTTGTTGAGACTTCTGTCCGAAGTATGCAGATTCATCGAAATCGCTCGTTTCGAGATATTTAATGCGGAAACACGTTATCTGGTGTTTTCACCACTCCACAGTGCAGTGCATATGCAGAACCGGAGATATTTTGGTTTTCGTCGGGTTTCAAGCTGAGATATGCATTTTCTACGATAAGCTTGGTGAGACATCAGTCCGAAGTATGCAGAAACAACGAGAGCGCACTTTTCGAGCTATTTATTGCGAGAAACACGTTTTCTGGGGTTTTCACCACTCCACAGTTCGTTGGATATGCAGAACAGTAGATATCTTGGTTTTCGTGGGGTTTCAAGCTGAGATATGCATTTTTACGATAATCTTGGTGAGACTTCTGTCCGAAGTATGCAGAATCATCCAGATCGGTCTATTCGAGCTATTTAATGCGGAAACACGTTATCTGGTGTTTTCACCACTCCACAGTGCGTTTGATATGCAGTACCAGCGATATCTTGGTTTTCGTGGGGTTTCAAGCTGAGATATGCATTTTTTACGATAATCTTGGTGAGACTTCGGTCCGAAGTATGCAGAATCATCGAGATCGCTCGTTTCGATCTATTTCATGCGAGAAACACGTTATCTGGTGTTTTCACCACTCCACAGTGCGTTTGATATGCAGAACCGGCGATATCTTGGTTTTCGTGGGGATTAAAGCTGAGATATGCATTCTCTGTGATAATCTTGGTGAGAATTCTGTCCGAAGTATGCTGAATCATCGAGATCGCTCTTTTCGAGCTACTTAGTGCGAGAAACACGTTATCTGGTGTTATCACCACTCCACAGTGCGTTTGATATGCAGAACAGTAGATATCTTGGTTTTCGTGGGGTTTCAAGCAGAGATATGCATTTTCTGCGATGATCTTGGTGAGACTTCTGTCAGAAGTATGCAGGATCTTCGAGAACGCTCTTTTCGAGCTATTTAATGCGATAAACACGTTATCTGGTGTTTTCACCACTCCACAGTTGGTATGATATGCAGAACCGGCGATATTTTGGTTTTCGTCGGGTTTCAAGCTGAGATATGCATTTCCTGCGATAATCTTGGTGAGACTTCTGTCAGAAGTATGCAGAATCTTCGAGAACGCTCTTTTCGAGCTACTTAATGCGCGAAACACGTTTTCTGGTGTTTTCATCACTCCACGGTAGGTTTGATGTGCAGAACCGGAGATAATTCGGTTTTCGTCGGGTTTCAAGTTGAGATATGCATTTTCTACGATAATCTTGGTGAGACTTCTGTCAGAAGTATGCAGGATCTTCGAGAACGCTCTTTTCGAGCTATTTAATGCGAGAAACACGTTATCTGGTGTTTTCACCACTCCACAGTGCGTTTGATATGCAGAACAGTTGATATCTTGGTTTTCGTGTGGTTTCAAGCTGAGATATGCATTTTTACGATAATCTTGGTGAGACTTCTGTCCGAAGTATGCAGAATCATCGAGATCGGTCTATTCGAGCTATTTAATGCGAGAAACACGTTCTCTGGTTGTTTTCACCACTCCACAGTGCGTTTGATATGCAGAACCGGCAACATCTTGATTTTCGTGAGGTTTCGAGCTGAGATATGCATTTTCTGCGATAATATTGGTGAGACTTCAGTCAGAAGTATGCAGAATCATCGAGAACGCTCTTTTCGAGCTACTTAATGCGCGAAACACGTTTTCTGGTGTTTTCACCAATCCACGGTACGTTTGATGTGCAGAACCGGAGATAACTCGCTTTCCGTCGTGTTTCAAGCTGAGATATGCATTTTCTACGATAATCTTCGTGAGACTTCTGTCCGAAGTATGCAGAATCATCGAGAACGCTCTTTTCGAGCTATTTAATGCGAGAAACACGTTATCTGGTGTTTTCACCACACCACAGTGCGTTTGATATGCAGTACCAGCGATATCTTGGTTTTCGTGGGGTTTCAAGCTGAGATATGCATTTTCTACCATAATCTTGGTGAGACTTCTGTCAGAAGTATGCTGAAACATCGAGAGCGCTCTTTTCGAGCTATTTAATGCGAGAAACTCGTTTTCTGGGGTTTTCACCACTCCACAGTTCGTTGGATATGCAGAACAGGAGAAGTCTTGGTTTTCGTGGGGTTTCAAGCTGAGATATGCATTTCCTGCGATAATCTTGGTGAGACTCCTGTCCGAAATATGCTGAATCATCGAGATCGCTCTTTTCGAGCTATTTAATGCGAGAAACACGTTCTCTGGTTGTTTTCACCACTCCACAGTGCGTTTGATATGCAGAACAGGCGATATCTTGATTTTCGTGGTGTTTCCAGCTGAGATATGCATTTTCTGCGATAATCTTGGTGGGTCTTTTGTCAGAAGAATGGAGAATCAGCTAGATCGCTCTTTTCGAGCTACTTAATGCACGAAACACGTTTTCTGGTGTTTTCACCACTCCACAGTACGTTTGACATGCAGAACCGGAGATATCTTGGTTTCGGTCGGGTTTCAAGCTGAGATATGCATTTTCTACGATAATCTTGGTGAAACATCTGTCCGAAGTATGCAGAAACATCGAGAGCGCTCTTTTCGAGCTATTTAATGCGAGAAACTCGTTTTCTGGGGTTTTCAACACTCCACAGTTCGTTGGATATGCAGAACAGGAGAAGTCTTGGTTTTCGTGGGGTTTCAAGCTGAGATATGCATTTCCTGCGATAATCTTGGTGAGACTCCTGTCCGAAATATGCTGAATCATCGAGATCGCTCTTTTCGAGCTATTTAATGCGAGAAACACGTTCTCTGGTTGTTTTCACCACTCCACAGTGCGTTTGATATGCAGAACAGGCGATATCTTGATTTTCGTGGTGTTTCCAGCTGAGATATGCATTTTCTGCGATAATCTTGGTGAGACTTCTGTCAGAAGTATGCAGAATCATCGAGATCGCACTTTTCGAGCTATTTAATTCGAGAAACACGTTTTCTGGGGATTTCACCACTCCACAGTACGTTTGACATGCAGAACCGGAGATATCTTTTTTTCGGTCGGGTTTCAAGCTGTGATATGCATTCTCTGCGATGATCTTGGTGAGATTTCTGTCCGAAGTATGCTGAATCATCGAGAACGCTCTTTTCGAGCTATTTAATGCGAGAAACACGTTATCTGGTGTTTTCACCACTCCACAGTGCGTTTGATATGCAGTACCAGCGATATCTTGGTTTTCGTGGGGTTGCAAGGTGAGATATGCATTTTTTACGATAATCTTGGTGAGACTTCTGTCCGAAGTATGCAGAATCATCGAGATCGCACTATTCGAGCTATTTAATGCGAGAAACACGTTCTCTGGTTGTTTTCACCACTCCACAGTGCGTTTGATATGCAGAACCGGCAACATCTTGATTTTCGTGAGGTTTCGAGCTGAGATATGCATTTTTAGCGATAATATTGGTGAGACTTCAGTCAGAAGTATGCAGAATCATCTAGATCGCTCTTTTCGAGCTACTTAATGCACGAAACAGGTTTTCTGGTGTTTTCACCACTCCACAGTACGATTGACATGCACAACAGGAGATATCTTGGTTTCGGTCGGGTTTCAAGCTGAGATATGTATTTTCTACGATAATCCTGGTGAGACTTCTGTCAGAAGTATGCAGAATCTTCGAGGACGCTCTTTTCGAGCTATTTAATGCGAGAAACACGTTTTCTGGGATTTTCACCACTCCACAGTTCGTTGGATATGCAGAACAGTAGATGTCTTGGTTTTCGTGGGGTTTCAAGCTGAGATATGCATTTTCTACGATAATCTTGGTGAGACTTCTGTCAGAAGTATGCAGGATCTTCGAGAACGCTCTTTTCGAGCTATTTAATGGGAGAAACACGTTATCTGGTGTTTTCACCACTCCACAGTGCGTTTGATATGCAGTACCAGCGATATCTTGGTTTTCGTGGGGTTTCAAGCTGAGATATGCATTTTTTACGATAATCTTGGTGAGTCTTCTATCCGAAGTATGCAGAATCATCGAGATCGGTCTACTCGAGCTATATAATGCGAGAAACACGTTCTCTGGTTGTTTTCACCACTCCACAGTGCGTTTGATATGCAGAACCGGCAACATCTTGATTTTCGTGAGGTTTCGAGCTGAGATATGCATTTTCTGCGATAATATTGGTGACACTTCAGTCAGAAGTATGCAGAATCATCTAGGACGCTCCTTTCGAGCTACTTAATGCACGAAACACGTTTTCTGGTGTTTTCACCACTCCACAGTACGTTTGACATGCAGAACCGGAGATATCTTGGTTTCGGTCGGGTTTCAAGCTGAGATATGCATTTTCTAAGATAATCCTGGTGAGACTTCTGTCCGAAGTATGAAGAATCATCGAGATCGCTCTATTCTAGCTATGTAATGCGAGGAACACGTTTTCTGGGGTTTTCACCACTCCACAGTGCGTTTGATATGCAGAACACAGCGATATCTTGGTTTTCGGTGGGGTTTCAAGCTGAGATATGCATTTTTTACGATAATTTTGGTGAGACTTCTGTCCGAAGTATGCAGAATCATCGAGATCGCTCGTTTCGAGCTATTTCATGCGAGAAACACGTTATCTGGTGTTTTCACCACTCCACAGTGCGTTTGATATGCAGAACCGGCGATATCTTGGTTTTCGTTGGATTAAAGCTGAGATATGCATTCTCTGTGATAATCTTGGTTAGAATTCTGTCCGAAGTATGCTGAATCATCGAGATCGCTCTTTTCGAGCTAGTTAGTGCGAGAAACACGTTATCTGGTGTTTTCACCACTCCACAGTGCGTTGGATATGCAGAACCGGAGATATTTTGGTTTTCGTCGGGTTTCAAGCTGAGATATGCATTTTTTACGATAATCTTGGTGAGACTTCTGTCCGAAGTATGAAGAATCATCGAGATCGCTCTATTCTAGCTATGTAATGCGAGGCACACGTTTTCTGGGGTTTTCACCACTCCACAGTGCGTTTGATATGCAGAACACAGCGATATCTTGGTTTTCGGTGGGGTTTCAAGCTGAGATATGCATTTTTTACGATAATTTTGGTGAGACTTCTGTCCGAAGTATGCAGAATCATCGAGATCGCTCGTTTCGATCTATTTCATGAGAGAAACACGTTATCTGGTGTTTTCACCACTCCACAGTGCGTTTGATATGCAGAACAGTAGATATCTTGGTTTTCGTGGGGTTTCAAGCTGAGATATGCATTTTCTGCGATAATCTTGTTGAGACATCAGTCCGAAGTATGCAGAAACAACGAGAGCGCACTTTTCGAGCTATTTATTGCGAGAAACACGTTTTCTGGGGTTTTCACCACTCCACAGTTCGTTGGATATGCAGAACAGTAGATATCTTGGTTTTCGTGGGGTTTCAAGCTGAGATATGCATTTTTACGATAATCTTGGTGAGACTTCTGTCCGAAGTATGCAGAATCATCCAGATCGGTCTATTCGAGCTATTTAATGCGGAAACACGTTATCTGGTGTTTTCACCACTCCACAGTGCGTTTGATATGCAGTACCAGCGATATCTTGGTTTTCGTGGGGTTTCAAGCTGAGATATGCATTTTTTACGATAATCTTGGTGAGACTTCGGTCCGAAGTATGCAGAATCATCGAGATCGCTCGTTTCGATCTATTTCATGCGAGAAACACGTTATCTGGTGTTTTCACCACTCCACAGTGCGTTTGATATGCAGAACCGGCGATATCTTGGTTTTCGTGGGGATTAAAGCTGAGATATGCATTCTCTGTGATAATCTTGGTGAGAATTCTGTCCGAAGTATGCTGAATCATCGAGATCGCTCTTTTCGAGCTACTTAGTGCGAGAAACACGTTATCTGGTGTTATCACCACTCCACAGTGCGTTTGATATGCAGAACAGTAGATATCTTGGTTTTCGTGGGGTTTCAAGCAGAGATATGCATTTTCTGCGATGATCTTGGTGAGACTTCTGTCAGAAGTATGCAGGATCTTCGAGAACGCTCTTTTCGAGCTATTTAATGCGATAAACACGTTATCTGGTGTTTTCACCACTCCACAGTTGGTATGATATGCAGAACCGGCGATATTTTGGTTTTCGTCGGGTTTCAAGCTGAGATATGCATTTCCTGCGATAATCTTGGTGAGACTTCTGTCAGAAGTATGCAGAATCTTCGAGAACGCTCTTTTCGAGCTACTTAATGCGCGAAACACGTTTTCTGGTGTTTTCATCACTCCACGGTAGGTTTGATGTGCAGAACCGGAGATAATTCGGTTTTCGTCGGGTTTCAAGTTGAGATATGCATTTTCTACGATAATCTTGGTGAGACTTCTGTCAGAAGTATGCAGGATCTTCGAGAACGCTCTTTTCGAGCTATTTAATGCGAGAAACACGTTATCTGGTGTTTTCACCACTCCACAGTGCGTTTGATATGCAGAACAGTTGATATCTTGGTTTTCGTGTGGTTTCAAGCTGAGATATGCATTTTTACGATAATCTTGGTGAGACTTCTGTCCGAAGTATGCAGAATCATCGAGATCGGTCTATTCGAGCTATTTAATGCGAGAAACACGTTCTCTGGTTGTTTTCACCACTCCACAGTGCGTTTGATATGCAGAACCGGCAACATCTTGATTTTCGTGAGGTTTCGAGCTGAGATATGCATTTTCTGCGATAATATTGGTGAGACTTCAGTCAGAAGTATGCAGAATCATCTAGGACGCTCCTTCCGAGCTACTTAATGCACGAAACACGTTTTCTGGTCTTTTCACCACTCCACAGTACGTTTGACATGCAGAACCGGAGATATCTTGGTTTCGGTCGGGTTTCAAGCTGAGATATGCATTTTCTACGATAATCCTGGTGAGACTTCTGTCCGAAGTATGCTGAATCATCGAGATCGCTCTTTTCGAGCTAGTTAGTGCGAGAAACACGTTATCTGGTGTTTTCGCCACTCCACAGTGCGTTGGATATGCAGAATCGGAGATATTTTGGTTTTCGTCGGGTTTCAAGCTGAGATATGCGTTTTCTACGATAATCCTGGAGGGACTTCTGTACGAAGTATGCAGAATCATCGAGATCGCTCGTTTCGAGCTATTTCATGCGAGAAACACGTTATCTGGTGTTTTCACCACTCCACAGTGCGTTTGATATGCAGAACCGGCGATATCTTGGTTTTCGTGGGGATTAAAGCTGAGATATGCATTCTCTGTGATAATCTTGGTGAGAATTCTGTCCGAAATATGCTGAATCATCGAGATCGCTCTTTTCGAGCTAGTTAGTGCGAGAAACACGTTATCTGGTGTTTTCACCACTCCACAGTGCGTTTGGTATGCAGAACAGTAGAAATCTTGATTTTCGTGGGGTTTCAAGCTGAGATATGCATTTTCTGCGATAATCTTGTTGAGACTTCTGTCCGAAGTATGCAGAATCATCGAAATCGCTCGTTTCGAGCTATTTAATGCGGAAACACGTTATCTGGTGTTTTCACCACTCCACAGTGCGTTCGATATGCAGACCCGGAGATATTTTGGTTTTCGTCGGGTTTCAAGCTGAGATATGCATTTTCTACGATAAGCTTGGTGAGACATCAGTCCGAAGTATGCAGAAACAACTAGAGCGCTCTTTTCGAGCTATTTAATGCGAGAAACACGTTTTCTGGGGTTTTCACCACTCCACAGTTCGTTGGATATGCACAACAGTAGATATCTTGGTTTTCGTGGGGTTTCAAGCTGAGATATGCATTTTTTTCGATAATCTTGGTGAGACTTCTGTCCGATGTATGCAGAATAATCGAGATCGGTCTATTCGAGCTATTTAATGCGAGAAACACGTTCTCTGGTTGTTTTCACCACTCCACAGTGCGTTTGATATGCAGAACCGGCAACATCTTGATTTTCGTGAGGTTTCGAGCTGAGATATGCATTTTCTGCGATAATATTGGTGAGACTTCAGTCAGAAGTATGCAGAATCATCTAGGACGCTCCTTTCGAGCTACTTAATGCACGAAACACGTTTTCTGGTGTTTTCACCACTCCACAGTACGTTTGACATGCAGAACCGGAGATATCTTGGTTTCGGTCGGGTTTCAAGCTGAGATATGCATTTTCTACGATAATCCTGGTGAGACTTCTGTCCGAAGTATGCTGAATCATCGAGATCGCTCTTTTCGAGCTAGTTAATGCGAGAAAAACCTTATCCGGTGTTTTCACCACTCCACAGTGCGTTTGATATGCAGAACCAGCGATATCTTGGCGTTCGTGGGGTTTCAAGCTGGGATATGCATTTTCTGCGATAATATTGGTGAGACTTCAGTCAGAAGTATGCAGAATCATCTAGGACGCTCCTTTCGAGCTACTTAATGCACGAAACACGTTTTCTGGTGTTTTCACCACTCCACAGTGCGTTTGATATGCAGTACCAGCGATATCTTGGTTTTCGTGGGGTTTCAAGCTGAGATATGCATTTTTTACGATAATCTTGGTGAGACTTCTGTCCGAAGTATGAAGAATCATCGAGATCGCTCTATTCTAGCTATGTAATGCGAGGAACACGTTTTCTGGGGTTTTCACCACTCCACAGTGCGTTTGATATGCAGAACACAGCGATATCTTGGTTTTCGGTGGGGTTTCAAGCTGAGATATGCATTTTTTACGATAATTTTGGTGAGACTTCTGTCCGAAGTATGCAGAATCATCGAGATCGCTCGTTTCGATCTATTTCATGCGAGAAACACGTTTTCTGGGGTTTTCACCACTCCACAGTGCGTTTGATATGCAGAACAGGCGATATCTTGGTTTTCGTGGGGTTTCAAGCAGAGATATGCATTTTCTGCGATAATCTTGGTGAGACATCTGTTAGAAGTATGAAAAATCATCAAGATCGCACTTTTCGAGCTATTTAATGCGATAAACACGTTATCTGGTGTTTTTACCACTCCACAGTTGGTATGATATGCAGAACCGGCGATATTTTGGTTTTCGTCTGGTTTCAAGCTGAGATATGCATTTCCTGCGATAATCTTGGTGAGACTTCTGTCAGAAGTATGCAGAATCTTCGAGAACGCTCTTTTCGAGCTACTTAATGCGCGAAACACGTTTTCTGGTGTTTTCATCACTCCACGGTAGGTTTGATGTGCAGAACCGGAGATAATTTGGTTTTCGTCGGGTTTCAAGCTGAGATATGCATTTTCTACGATAATCTTGGTGAGACTTCTGTCAGAAGTATGCAGGATCTTCGAGAACGCTCTTTTCGAGCTATTTAATGCGAGAAACACGTTATCTGGTGTTTTCACCACTCCACAGTGCGTTTGATATGCAGTACCAGCGATATCTTGGTTTTCGTGGGGTTTCAAGCTGAGATATGAATTTTTTACGATAATCTTGGTGAGACATCTGTCCGAAGTATGCAGAATCATCGAGATCGCACTATTCGAGCTATTTAATGCGAGAAACACGTTCTCTGGTTGTTTTCACCACTCCACAGTGCGTTTGATATGCCGAACAGGCGATATCTTGATTTTCGTGGTGTTTCCAGCGGAGATATGCATTTTCTGCGATAATCATGGTGGGTCTTTTGTCAGAAGTATGCAGAATCATCTAGATCGCTCTTTTCGAGCTACTTAATGCACGAAACACGTTTTCTGGTGTTTTCACCACTCCACAGTACGTTTGACATGCATAACCGGAGATATCTTGGTTTCGGTCGGGTTTCAAGCTGATATATGCAATTTCTACGATAATCTTGGTGAGACTTCTGTCAGAAGTACGCAGGATCTTCGAGATCGCACTTTTCGAGCTATTTAATGCGAGAAACACGTTATCTGGTGTTTTCACCACTTCACAGTTGGTTTGATATGCAGAACCGGCGATATCTTGATTTTCGTGGTGTTTCCAGCTGAGATATGCATATTCTGCGGTAATCTTGGTGGGTCTTTGGTCAGAAGTATGCAGAATCATCTAGATCGCTCTTTTCGAGCTACATAATGCACGAAACACCTTTTCTGGTGGTTTCACCACTCCACAGTACGTTTGACATGCAGAACCGGAGATATCTTGGTTTCGGTCGGGTTTCAAGCTGAGATATGCATTTTCTACGATTATCCTGGTGAGACTTCTGTCAGAAGTATGCAGAATCTGCGAGAACGCTCTTTTCGAGCTACTTAATGCGCGAAACACGTTTTCCGGTGTTTTCACCACTCCACGGTACCTTTGATGTGCAGAACCGGAGATAACTCGGTTTTCGTCGGGTTTCAAGCTGAGATATGCATTTTCTACGATAATCTTGGTGAGACTTCTGTCAGAAGTATGAAGAATCATCGAGATCGCACTTTTCGAGCTATTTAATGCGAGAAACACGTTATCTGGTGTTTTTACCACTCCACAGTTGGTATGATATGCAGAACCGGCGATATTTTGGTTTTCGTCTGGTTTCAAGCTGAGATATGCATTTCCTGCGATAATCTTGGTGAGACTTCTGTCAGAAGTATGCAGAATCTTCGAGAACGCTCTTTTCGAGCTACTTAATGCGCGAAACACGTTTTCTGGTGTTTTCATCACTCCACGGTAGGTTTGATGTGCAGAACCGGAGATAATTCGGTTTTCGTCGGGTTTCAAGCTGAGATATGCATTTTCTACGATAATCTTGGTGAGACTTCTGTCAGAAGTATGCAGGATCTTCGAGAACGCTCTTTTCAAGCTATTTAATGCGAGAAACACGTTATCTGGTGTTTTCACCACTCCACAGTGCGTTTGATATGCAGTACCAGCGATATCTTGGTTTTCGTGGGGTTTCAAGCTGAGATATGAATTTTCTACGATAATCTTGGTGAGACATCTGTCCGAAGTATGCAGAATCATCGAGATCGCACTATTCTAGCTATTTAATGCGAGAAACACGTTCTCTGGTTGTTTTCACCACTCCACAGTACGTTTGACATGCAGAACCGGAGATATCTTGGTTTCGGTCGGGTTTCAAGCTGAGATATGCATTTTCTACGATAATCCTGGTGAGACTTCTGTCAGAAGTATGCAGAATCATCTAGATCGCTCTTTTCGAGCTACTTAATGCACGAAACACGTTTTCTGGTGTTTTCACCACTCCACAGTACGTTTGACATGCATAACCGGAGATATCTTGGTTTCGGTCGGGTTTCAAGCTGATATATGCAATTTCTACGATAATCTTGGTGAGACTTCTGTCAGAAGTACGCAGGATCTTCGAGATCGCACTTTTCGAGCTATTTAATGCGAGAAACACGTTATCTGGTGTTTTCACCACTTCACAGTTGGTTTGATATGCAGAACCGGCGATATCTTGATTTTCGTGGTGTTTCCAGCTGAGATATGCATATTCTGCGGTAATCTTGGTGGGTCTTTGGTCAGAAGTATGCAGAATCATCTAGATCGCTCTTTTCGAGCTACATAATGCACGAAACACCTTTTCTGGTGGTTTCACCACTCCACAGTACGTTTGACATGCAGAACCGGAGATATCTTGGTTTCGGTCGGGTTTCAAGCTGAGATATGCATTTTCTACGATAATCCTGGTGAGACTTCTGTCAGAAGTATGCAGAATCTGCGAGAACGCTCTTTTCGAGCTACTTAATGCGCGAAACACGTTTTCCGGTGTTTTCACCACTCCACGGTACGTTTGATGTGCAGAACCGGAGATAACTCGGTTTTCGTCGGGTTTCAAGCTGAGATATGCATTTTCTACGATAATCTTGGTGAGACTTCTGTCAGAAGTATGAAGAATCATCGAGATCGCACTTTTCGAGCTATTTAATGCGAGAAACACGTTATCTGGTGTTTTTACCACTCCACAGTTGGTATGATATGCAGAACCGGCGATATTTTGGTTTTCGTCTGGTTTCAAGCTGAGATATGCATTTCCTGCGATAATCTTGGTGAGACTTCTGTCAGAAGTATGCAGAATCTTCGAGAACGCTCTTTTCGAGCTACTTAATGCGCGAAACACGTTTTCTGGTGTTTTCATCACTCCACGGTAGGTTTGATGTGCAGAACCGGAGATAATTCGGTTTTCGTCGGGTTTCAAGCTGAGATATGCATTTTCTACGATAATCTTGGTGAGACTTCTGTCAGAAGTATGCAGGATCTTCGAGAACGCTCTTTTCAAGCTATTTAATGCGAGAAACACGTTATCTGGTGTTTTCACCACTCCACAGTGCGTTTGATATGCAGTACCAGCGATATCTTGGTTTTCGTGGGGTTTCAAGCTGAGATATGAATTTTCTACGATAATCTTGGTGAGACATCTGTCCGAAGTATGCAGAATCATCGAGATCGCACTATTCTAGCTATTTAATGCGAGAAACACGTTCTCTGGTTGTTTTCACCACTCCACAGTGCGTTTGATATGCCGAACAGGCGATATCTTGATTTTCGTGGTGTTTTCAGCGGAGATATGCATTTTCTGCGATAATCATGGTGGGTCTTTTGTCAGAAGTATGCAGAATCATCTAGATCGCTCTTTTCGAGCTACTTAATGCACGAAACACGTTTTCTGGTGTTTTCACCACTCCACAGTACGTTTGACATGCATAACCGGAGATATCTTGGTTTCGGTCGGGTTTCAAGCTGATATATGCAATTTCTACGATAATCTTGGTGAGACTTCTGTCAGAAGCACGCAGGATCTTCGAGATCGCACTTTTCGAGCTATTTAATGCGAGAAACACGTTATCTGGTGTTTTCACCACTTCACAGTTGGTTTGATATGCAGAACCGGCGATATCTTGATTTTCGTGGTGTTTCCAGCTGAGATATGCATATTCTGCGGTAATCTTGGTGGGTCTTTGGTCAGAAGTATGCAGAATCATCTAGATCGCTCTTTTCGAGCTACATAATGCACGAAACACCTTTTCTGGTGGTTTCACCACTCCACAGTACGTTTGACATGCAGAACCGGAGATATCTTGGTTTCGGTCGGGTTTCAAGCTGAGATATGCATTTTCTACGATAATCCTGGTGAGACTTCTGTCAGAAGTATGCAGAATCTGCGAGAACGCTCTTTTCGAGCTACTTAATGCGCGAAACACGTTTTCCGGTGTTTTCACCACTCCACGGTACGTTTGATGTGCAGAACCGGAGATAACTCGGTTTTCGTCGGGTTTCAAGCTGAGATATGCATTTTCTACGATAATCTTGGTGAGACTTCTGTCAGAAGTATGAAGAATCATCGAGATCGCACTTTTCGAGCTATTTAATGCGAGAAACACGTTATCTGGTGTTTTCACCACTTCACAGTTGGTTTGATATGCAGAACCGGCGATATTTTGGTTTTCGTCGGGTTTCAAGCTGAGATATGCATTTTCTACGATAATCTTGGTGAAACATCTGTCCGAAGTATGCAGAAACATCGAGTGCGCTCGTTTCGAGCTAGTTAGTGCGAGAAACTCGTTTTCTGGGGATTTCACCACTCCACATTGCGTTTGATATGCAGAACAGGCGATATCTTGGTTTTCGTGGGGTTTCAAGCAGAGATATGCATTTTCTGCGATAATCTTGGTGAGACTTCAGTCAGAAGTATGCAGAATCATCTAGATCGTTCTTTTCGAGCTACTTAATGCACGAAACACGTTTTCTGGTGTTTTCACCACTCCACAGTACGTTTGACATGCAGAACAGGAGATATCTTGGTTTCGGTCGGGTTTCAAGCTGAGATATGCATTTTCTACGATAATCCTGGTAAGACTTCTGTCAGAAGTATGCAGAATCTTCGAGAACGCACTTTTCGAGCTACTTAGTGCGCGAAACACGTTTTCAGGTGTTTTCACCACTCCACGGTACGTTTGATGTGCAGAACCGGAGATAACTCGGTTTTCGTCGGGTTTCAAGCTGAGATATGCATTTTCTACGATAATCTTGGTGAGACTTCTGTAGAAGTATGCAGGATCTTAGAGATCGCTCTTTTCGAGCTATTTAATGCGAGAAACACGTTATCTGGTGTTTTCACCACTCCACAGTGCGTTTGATATGCAGTACCAGCGATATCTTGGTTTTCGTGGGGTTTCAAGCTGAGATATGCATTTTCTACGATAATCCTGGTGAGACTTCTGTCAGAAGTATGCAGAATCTTCGAGACCGCTCTTTTCGAGCTACTTAATGCGAGAAACACGTTCTCTGGTTGTTTTCACCACTCCACAGTGCGTTTGATATGCAGAACCGGCAACATCTTGATTTTCGTGAGGTTTCGAGCTGAGATAGGCATTTTCTGCGATAATATTGGTGAGAATTCAGTCAGAAGTATGCAGAATCATCTAGATCGCTCTTTTCGAGCTACTTAATGCACGAAACACGTTTTCTGGTGTTTTCACCACTCCACAGTACGTTTTACATGCAGAACAGGAGATATCTTGGTTTCGGTCGGGTTTCAAGCTCAGATATGCATTTTCTACGATAATCTTGGTGAAACATCTGTCCGAAGTATGCAGAATCATCTAGATCGCTCTTTTCGAGCTACTTAATGCACGAACCACGTTTTCTGGTGTTTTCACCACTCCACAGTACGTTTTACATGCAGAACAGGAGATATCTTGGTTTCGGTCGGGTTTCAAG
Organism: Anthophora plumipes; assembly: GCA_951804975.1. Lineage (NCBI taxonomy): Eukaryota > Metazoa > Arthropoda > Insecta > Hymenoptera > Apidae > Anthophora > Anthophora plumipes. Next base: position 7,043,966 of record CATORF010000206.1, on the reverse strand, counting down.
CTCAGATATGCATTTTCTACGATAATCTTGGTGAAACATCTGTCCGAAGTATGCAGAAACATCGAGAGCGCTCTTTTCGAGCTATTTAATGCGAGAAACACGTTTTCTGGGGTTTTCACCACTCCACAGTTCGTTGGATATGCAGAACAGGAGATATCTTGGTTTCGGTCGGGTTTCAAACTCAGATATGCATTTTCTACGATAATCTTGGTGAAACATCTGTCCGAAGTATGCAGAAACATCGAGAGCACTCTTTTCGAGCTATTTAATGCGAGAAACACGTTATCTGGGGTTTTCACCACTCCACAGTTCGTTGGATATGCAGAACAGTAGATGTCTTGGTTTTCGTGGGGTTTCAAGCTGAGATATGCATTTTCTACGATAATCTTGGTGAGACTTCAGTCAGAAGTATGCAGAATCAACTAGATCGCTCTTTTCGAGCTACTTAATGCACGAAACACGTTATCTGGTGTCTTCACCACTCCACAGTGCGTTTGATATGCAGTACCAGCGATATCTTGGTTTTCGTGGGGTTTCAAGCTGAGATATGCATTTTATACGATAATCTTGTTGAGACTTCTGTCCGAAGTATGCAGAATCTTCGAGACCGCTCTTTTCGAGCTACTTAATGCGCGAAACACGTTTTCTGGTGTTTTCACCACTCCACGGTACGTTTGATGTGCAGAACCGGAGATAACTCGGTTTTCGTCGGGTTTCAAGCTGAGATATGCATTTTCTACGATAATCTTGGTGAGACTTCTGTCAGAAGTATGCAGAATCATCTAGATCGCTCTTTTCGAGCTACTTAATGCACGAGACACGTTTTCTGGTGTTGTCACCACTCCACAGTACGTTTGACATGCAGAACCGGAGATATCTTGGTTTCGGTCGGGTTTCAAGCTGAGATATGCATTTTCTACGATAATCTTCGTGAGACTTCTGTCAGAAGTATGCAGAATCATCTAGATCGCTCTTTTCGAGCTACTTAATGCACGAGACACGTTTTCTGGTGTTGTCACCACTCCACAGTACGTTTGACATGCAGAACCGGAGATATCTTGGTTTCGGTCGGGTTGCAAGCTGAGATATGCAGTTTCTACGATAATCTTTGTGAAACATCTGTCCGAAGTATGCAGAAACATCGAGAGCGCTCTTTTCGAGCTATTTAATGCGAGAAACTCGTTTTCTGGGGTTTTCACCACTCCACAGTTCGTTGGATATGCAGAACCGGAGATATCTTGATTTTCGTGGTGTTTCCAGCTGAGATATGCATATTCTGCGATAATCTTGGTGGGTCTTGGGTCAGAAGTATGCAGAATCATCTAGATCGCTCTTTTCGAGCTACTTAATGCACGAAACACCTTTTCTGGTGTTTTCACCACTCCACAGTGCGTTTGATATGCAGAACAGGCGATATCTTGATTTTCGTGGTGTTTCCAGCTGAGATATGCATTTTCTGCGATAATCTTGGTGGGTCTTTTGTCAGAAGTATGCAGAATCATCTAGATCGCTCTTTTCGAGCTACTTAATGCACGAAACACGTTTTCTGGTGTTTTCACCATTCCACAGTACGTTTGACATGCAGAACAGGAGATATCTCGGTTTCGGTCGGGTTTCAAGCTGAGATATGCATTTTCTACGATAAACCTGGTGTGACTTCTGTCAATAGTATGCAGGATCTTAGAGAACGCTCTTCTCGAGCTATATAATGCGAGAAACACGTTATCTGGTGTTTTCACCACTCCACAGTGCGTTTGATATGCAGTACCAGCGATATCTTGGTTTTCGTGGGGTTTCAAGCTGAGATATGCATTTTTTACGATAATCTTGGCGAGACTTCTGTCCGAAGTATGCAGAATCATCGAGATCGCACTATTCGAGCTATTTAATGCGAGAAACTCGTTTTCTGCGGTTTTCACCACCCCACAGGGCGTTTGATATGCAGAACAGGCGATATCTTGGTTTTCGTGGGGTTTCAAGCAGAGATTTGCATTTTCTGCGATAATCTTGGTGAGACTTCAGTCAGAAGTATGCAGAATCATCTAGATCGCTCTTTTCGAGCTAGTTAATGTGAGAAAAACCTTATCCGGTGTTTTCACCACACCACAGTGCATTTGATATGCACAACAGGAGATATCTTGGTTTCGGTCGGGTTTCAAGCTGAGATATGCATTTTCTACGATAATCCTGGTGAGACTTCTGTCAGAAGTATGCAGAATCTTCGAGGACACTCTTTTCGAGCTATTTAATGCGAGAAACACGTTTTCTGGGGTTTTCACCACTCCACAGTTCGTTGGATATGCAGAACAGGAGATATCTTGGTTTCGGTCGGGATACAAGCTCAGATATGCATTTTCTACGATAATCTTGGGGAAACATCTGTCCGAAGTATGCAGAAACATCGAGAGCGCTCTTTTCGAGCTATTTAATGCGAGAAACACGTTATCTGGGGTTTTCACCACTCCACAGTTCGTTGGATATGCAGAACAGTAGATGTCTTGGTTTTCGTGGGGTTTCAAGCTGAGATATGCATTTTCTACGATAATCTTGGTGAGACTTCAGTCAGAAGTATGCAGAATCATCTAGATCGCTCTTTTCGAGCTACTTAATGCACGAAACACGTTATCTGGTGTCTTCACCACTCCACAGTGCGTTTGATATGCAGTACCAGCGATATCTTGGTTTTCGTGGGGTTTCAAGCTGAGATATGCATTTTTTACGATAATCTTGTTGAGACTTCTGTCCGAAGTATGCAGAATCATCTAGGACGCTCCTTTCGAGCTACTTAATGCACGAAACACGTTTTCTGGTGTTTTCACCACTCCACAGTACGTTTGACATGCAGAACAGGAGATATCTTGGTTTCGGTCGGGTTTCAAGCTCAGATATGCATTTTCTACGATAATCCTGGTGAGACTTCTGTCAGAAGTATGCAGGATCTTAGAGAACGCTCTTTTCGAGCTATTTAATGCGAGAAACACGTTATCTGGTGTTTTCACCACTCCACAGTGCGTTTGATATGCAGTACCAGCGATATCTTGGTTTTCGTGGGGTTTCAAGCTGAGATATGCATTTTTTACGATAATCATGGCGAGACTTCTGTCCGAAGTATGCAGAATCATCGAGATCGCTCTTTTCGAGCTACTTAATGCACGAAACACCTTTTCTGGTGTTTTCACCACTCCAAAGTGCGTTTGATATGCAGAACAGGAGATATCTTGGTTTCGGTCGGGTTTCAAGCTCAGATATGCATTTTCTACGATAATCTTGGTGAAACATCTGTCCGAAGTATGCAGAAACATCGAGAGCGCTCTTTTCGAGCTATTTAATGCGAGAAACTCGTTTTCTGGGGTTTTCACCACCCCACAGTGCGTTTGATATGCAGAACAGGCGATATCTTGGTTTTCGTGGGGTTTCAAGCAGAGATTTGCATTTTCTGCGATAATCTTGGTGAGACTTCAGTCAGAAGTATGCAGAATCATCTAGATCGCTCTTTTCGAGCTACTTAATGCGAGAAACACGTTTTCTGGGGTTTTCACCACTCCACAGTTCGTTGGATATGCAGAACAGTAGATATCTTGGTTTTCGTGGGGTTTCAAGCAGAGATATGCATTTTCTGCGATAATCTTGGTGAGACTTCTGTTAGAAGTATGCAAAATCATCGAGATCGCGCTTTTCGAGCAATTTAATGCGAGAAACACGTTATCTGGTGTTTACTCCACTCCACAGTTGGTTTGATATGCAGAACCGGAGATATCTTGGTTTCGGTCGGGTTTCAAGCTCAGATATGCATTTTCTACGATAATCTTGGTGAAACATCTGTCCGAAGTATGCAGAAACATCGAGAGCGCTCTTTTCGAGCTATTTAATGCGAGAAACTCGTTTTCTGGGGTTTTCACCACCCCACAGTGCGTTTGATATGCAGAACAGGCGATATCTTGGTTTTCGTGGGGTTTCAAGCAGAGATTAGCATTTTCTGCGATAATCTTGGTGAGACTTCAGTCAGAAGTATGCAGAATCATCTAGATCGCTCTTTTCGAGCTACTTAATGCGAGAAACACGTTTTCTGGGGTTTTCACCACTCCACAGTTCGTTGGATATGCAGAACAGTAGATATCTTGGTTTTCGTGGGGTTTCAAGCAGAGGTATGCATTTTCTGCGATAATCTTGGTGAGACTTCTGTTAGAAGTATGCAAAATCATCGAGATCGCGCTTTTCGAGCAATTTAATGCACGAGACACGTTTTCTGGTGTTTTCACCACTCCACAGTACGTTTGACATGCAGAACAGGAGATATCTTGGTTTCGGTCGGGTTTCAAGCTCAGATATGCATTTTCTACGATAATCCTGGTGAGACTTCTGTCAGAAGTATGCAGGATCTTAGAGAACGCTCTTTTCGAGCTATTTAATGCGAGAAACACGTTATCTGGTGTTTTCACCACTCCACAGTGCGTTTGATATGCAGAACCGGCAACATCTTGATTTTCGTGAGGTTTCGAGCTGAGATATGCATTTTCTGCGATAATATTGGTGAGAATTCAGTCAGAAGTATGCAGAAACATCGAGAGCGCTCTTTTCGAGCTATTTAATGCGAGAAACACGTTTTCTGGGGTTTTCACCACTCCACAGTTCGTTGGATATGCAGAACAGTAGATATCTTGGTTTTCGTGGGGTTTCAAGCAGAGATATGCATTTTCTGCGATAATCTTGGTGAGACTTCTGTTAGAAGTATGCAAAATCATCGAGATCGCGCTTTTCGAGCAATTTAATGCGAGAAACACGTTATCTGGTGTTTACTCCACTCCACGGTACGTTTGATGTGCAGAACCGGAGATAACTCGGTTTTCGTCGGGTTTCAAGCTGAGATATGCATTTTCTACGATAATCTTGGTGAGACATCTGTCAGAAGTATGCAGAATCATCGAGATCGCTCGTTTCGAGCTACTTAATGCGAGAATCACGTTATCTGGTGTTTTCTCCACTCCACAGTGCGTTGGATATGCAGAACCGGCGATATTTTGGTTATCGTCGGGTTTCAAGCTGAGATATGCATTTTCTACGATAAGCTTGGTGAAACATCTGTCCGAAGTATGCAGAAACATCGAGAGCGCTCTTTTCGAGCTATTTAATGCGAGAAACACGTTTTCTGGGGTTTTCACCACTCCACAGTTCGTTGGATATGCAGAACAGTAGATATCTTGGTTTTCGTGGGGTTTCAAGCAGAGATATGCATTTTCTGCGATAATCTTGGTGAGACTTCTGTTAGAAGTATGCAAAATCATCGAGATCGCGCTTTTCGAGCAATTTAATGCGAGAAACACGTTATCTGGTGTTTACTCCACTCCACAGTTGGTTTGATATGCAGAACCGGCAATATTTTGGTTTTCGTCGGGTGTCAAGCTGAGATATGCATTTTCTACGATAATCTTGGTGAAACATCTGTCCGAAGTATGCAGAAACATCGAGAGCGCTCTTTTCGAGCTATTTAATCCGACAAACTCGTTTTCTCGGGTTTTCACCACTCCACAGTTCGTTGGATATGCAGAACCGGAGATATCTTAGATTTCGTGTGGTTTCAAGCTGAGATATGCATTTCCTGCGTTAATCTTGGTGAGACCTCTGTCCGAAGTATGCATAATCATGTAGATCGATCTTTTCGAGCTATTTAATGCGAGAAACACGTTATCTGGTGTTTTCACCACTCCACAGTGCGTTTGAAATGCAGAACCAGCGATATCTTGGTTTTCGTGGGGTTTCAAGCTGAGATATGCATTTTCTGCGATAATATTGGTGAGACTTCAGTCAGAAGTATGCAGAATCATCTAGATCGCTCTTTTCGAGCTACTTAATGCACGAAACACGTTTTCTGGTGTTTACACCACTCCACAGTTGGTTTGATATGCAGAACCGGAGATATCTTGGTTTCGGTCGGGTTTCAAGCTGAGATATGCATTTTCTACGATAATCCTGGTGAGACATCTGTCAGAAGTATGCAGAATCTTCGAGAACGCTCTTTTCGAGCTACTTAATGCGCGAAACACGTTTTCTGGTGTTTTCACCACTCCACAGTTCGTTGGATATGCAGAACAGTAGATATCTTCGTTTTCGTCGGGTTTCAAGCAGAGATATGCATTTTCTGCGATAATCTTAGTGAGACTTCTGTCCGAAGTATGCAGAATCTTCGAGAACGCTCTTTTCGAGCTACTTATTGCGCGAAACACGTTTTCTGGCGTTTTCACCACTCCACAGTTCGTTGGATATGCAGAACAGTAGATATCTTGGTTTTCGTGGGGTTTCAAGCAGAGATATGCATTTTCTGCGATAATCTTGGTGAAACATCTGTCCGAAGTATGCAGAAACATCGAGAGCGCTCTTTTCGAGCTATTTAATGCGAGAAACTCGTTTTCTGGGGTTTTCACCACGCCACAGTGCGTTTGATATGCAGAACAGGCGATATCATGGTTTTCGTGGGGTTTCAAGCAGAGATTTGCATTTTCTGCGATAATCTTGGTGAGACTTCAGTCAGAAGTATGCAGAATCATCTAGATCGCTCTTTTCGAGCTACTTAATGCACGAGACACGTTTTCTGGTGTTTTCACCACTCCACAGTACGTTTGACATGCAGAACAGGAGATATCTTGGTTTCGGTCGGGTTTCAAGCTCAGATATGCATTTTCTACGATAATCCTGGTGAGACTTCTGTCAGAAGTATGCAGGATCTTAGAGAACGCTCTTTTCGAGCTATTTAATGCGAGAAACACGTTATCTGGTGTTTTCACCACTCCACAGTGCGTTTGATATGCAGAACCGGCAACATCTTGATTTTCGTGAGGTTTCGAGCTGAGATATGCATTTTCTGCGATAATATTGGTGAGAATTCAGTCAGAAGTATGCAGAATCATCTAGATCGCTCTTCTCGAGCTACTTAATGCACGAAACACGTTTTCTGGTGTTTTCACCACTCCACAGTACGTTTTACATGCAGGACAGGAGATATCTTGGTTTCGGTCGGGTTTCAAGCTCAGATATGCATTTTCTACGATAATCTTGGTGAAACATCTGTCCGAAGTATGTACAAACATCGAGAGCGCTCTTTTCGAGCTATTTAATGCGAGAAACTCGTTTTCTGGGGTTTTCACCACCCCACAGTGCGTTTGATATGCGGAACAGGCGATATCTTGGTTTTCGTGGGGTTTCAAGCAGAGATTTGCATTTTCTGCGATAATCTTGGTGAGACTTCAGTCAGAAGTATGCAGAATCATCTAGATCGCTCTTTTCGAGCTACTTAATGCACGAAACACCTTTTCTGGTGTTTTCACCACTCCAAAGTGCGTTTGATATGCAGAACAGGAGATATCTTGGTTTCGGTCGGGTTTCAAGCTGAGATTTGCATTTTCTGCGATAATCTTGGTGAGACTTCAGTCAGAAGTATGCAGAATCATCGAGATCGCTCTTTTCGAGCTATTTAATGCGAGAAACACGTTTTCTGGTGTTTTCACCACTCCACAGTGCGTTTGAAATGCAGAACCAGCGATATCTTGGTTTTCGTGGGGTTTCAAGCTGAGATATGCATTTTCTGCGATAATCTTGGTGAGACATCTGTCAGAAGTATGCAGAATCATCGAGATCGCTCGTTTCGAGCTACTTAATGCGAGAATCACGTTATCTGGTGTTTTCTCCACTCCACAGTGCGTTGGATATGCAGAACCGGCGATATTTTGGTTATCGTCGGGTTTCAAGCTCAGATATGCATTTTCTACGATAATCCTGGTGAGACTTCTGTCAGAAGTATGCAGGATCTTAGAGAACGCTCTTTTCGAGCTATTTAATGCGAGAAACACGTTATCTGGTGTTTTCACCACTCCACAGTGCGTTTGATATGCAGAACCGGCAACATCTTGATTTTCGTGAGGTTTCGAGCTGAGATATGCATTTTCTGCGATAATATTGGTGAGAATTCAGTCAGAAGTATGCAGAAACATCGAGAGCGCTCTTTTCGAGCTATTTAATGCGAGAAACACGTTTTCTGGGGTTTTCACCACTCCACAGTTCGTTGGATATGCAGAACAGTAGATATCTTGGTTTTCGTGGGGTTTCAAGCAGAGATATGCATTTTCTGCGATAATCTTGGTGAGACTTCTGTTAGAAGTATGCAAAATCATCGAGATCGCGCTTTTCGAGCAATTTAATGCGAGAAACACGTTATCTGGTGTTTACTCCACTCCACGGTACGTTTGATGTGCAGAACCGGAGATAACTCGGTTTTCGTCGGGTTTCAAGCTGAGATATGCATTTTCTACGATAATCTTGGTGAGACATCTGTCAGAAGTATGCAGAATCATCGAGATCGCTCGTTTCGAGCTACTTAATGCGAGAATCACGTTATCTGGTGTTTTCTCCACTCCACAGTGCGTTGGATATGCAGAACCGGCGATATTTTGGTTATCGTCGGGTTTCAAGCTGAGATATGCATTTTCTACGATAAGCTTGGTGAAACATCTGTCCGAAGTATGCAGAAACATCGAGAGCGCTCTTTTCGAGCTATTTAATGCGAGAAACACGTTTTCTGGGGTTTTCACCACTCCACAGTTCGTTGGATATGCAGAACAGTAGATATCTTGGTTTTCGTGGGGTTTCAAGCAGAGATATGCATTTTCTGCGATAATCTTGGTGAGACTTCTGTTAGAAGTATGCAAAATCATCGAGATCGCGCTTTTCGAGCAATTTAATGCGAGAAACACGTTATCTGGTGTTTACTCCACTCCACAGTTGGTTTGATATGCAGAACCGGCAATATTTTGGTTTTCGTCGGGTGTCAAGCTGAGATATGCATTTTCTACGATAATCTTGGTGAAACATCTGTCCGAAGTATGCAGAAACATCGAGAGCGCTCTTTTCGAGCTATTTAATCCGACAAACTCGTTTTCTCGGGTTTTCACCTCTCCACAGTTCGTTGGATATGCAGAACCGGAGATATCTTAGATTTCGTGTGGTTTCAAGCTGAGATATGCATTTCCTGCGTTAATCTTGGTGAGACCTCTGTCCGAAGTATGCATAATCATGTAGATCGATCTTTTCGAGCTATTTAATGCGAGAAACACGTTATCTGGTGTTTTCACCACTCCACAGTGCGTTTGAAATGCAGAACCAGCGATATCTTGGTTTTCGTGGGGTTTCAAGCTGAGATATGCATTTTCTGCGATAATATTGGTGAGACTTCAGTCAGAAGTATGCAGAATCATCTAGATCGCTCTTTTCGAGCTACTTAATGCACGAAACACGTTTTCTGGTGTTTACACCACTCCACAGTTGGTTTGATATGCAGAACCGGAGATATCTTGGTTTCGGTCGGGTTTCAAGCTGAGATATGCATTTTCTACGATAATCCTGGTGAGACATCTGTCAGAAGTATGCAGAATCTTCGAGAACGCTCTTTTCGAGCTACTTAATGCGCGAAACACGTTTTCTGGTGTTTTCACCACTCCACAGTTCGTTGGATATGCAGAACAGTAGATATCTTCGTTTTCGTCGGGTTTCAAGCAGAGATATGCATTTTCTGCGATAATCTTAGTGAGACTTCTGTCCGAAGTATGCAGAATCTTCGAGAACGCTCTTTTCGAGCTACTTATTGCGCGAAACACGTTTTCTGGTGTTTTCACCACTCCACAGTTCGTTGGATATGCAGAACAGTAGATATCTTGGTTTTCGTGGGGTTTCAAGCAGAGATATGCATTTTCTGCGATAATCTTGGTGAAACATCTGTCCGAAGTATGCAGAAACATCGAGAGCGCTCTTTTCGAGCTATTTAATGCGAGAAACTCGTTTTCTGGGGTTTTCACCACGCCACAGTGCGTTTGATATGCAGAACAGGCGATATCATGGTTTTCGTGGGGTTTCAAGCAGAGATTTGCATTTTCTGCGATAATCTTGGTGAGACTTCAGTCAGAAGTATGCAGAATCATCTAGATCGCTCTTTTCGAGCTACTTAATGCACGAGACACGTTTTCTGGTGTTTTCACCACTCCACAGTACGTTTGACATGCAGAACAGGAGATATCTTGGTTTCGGTCGGGTTTCAAGCTCAGATATGCATTTTCTACGATAATCCTGGTGAGACTTCTGTCAGAAGTATGCAGGATCTTAGAGAACGCTCTTTTCGAGCTATTTAATGCGAGAAACACGTTATCTGGTGTTTTCACCACTCCACAGTGCGTTTGATATGCAGAACCGGCAACATCTTGATTTTCGTGAGGTTTCGAGCTGAGATATGCATTTTCTGCGATAATATTGGTGAGAATTCAGTCAGAAGTATGCAGAATCATCTAGATCGCTCTTCTCGAGCTACTTAATGCACGAAACACGTTTTCTGGTGTTTTCACCACTCCACAGTACGTTTTACATGCAGGACAGGAGATATCTTGGTTTCGGTCGGGTTTCAAGCTCAGATATGCATTTTCTACGATAATCTTGGTGAAACATCTGTCCGAAGTATGTACAAACATCGAGAGCGCTCTTTTCGAGCTATTTAATGCGAGAAACTCGTTTTCTGGGGTTTTCACCACCCCACAGTGCGTTTGATATGCGGAACAGGCGATATCTTGGTTTTCGTGGGGTTTCAAGCAGAGATTTGCATTTTCTGCGATAATCTTGGTGAGACTTCAGTCAGAAGTATGCAGAATCATCTAGATCGCTCTTTTCGAGCTACTTAATGCACGAAACACCTTTTCTGGTGTTTTCACCACTCCAAAGTGCGTTTGATATGCAGAACAGGAGATATCTTGGTTTCGGTCGGGTTTCAAGCTGAGATTTGCATTTTCTGCGATAATCTTGGTGAGACTTCAGTCAGAAGTATGCAGAATCATCGAGATCGCTCTTTTCGAGCTATTTAATGCGAGAAACACGTTTTCTGGTGTTTTCACCACTCCACAGTGCGTTTGAAATGCAGAACCAGCGATATCTTGGTTTTCGTGGGGTTTCAAGCTGAGATATGCATTTTCTGCGATAATATTGGTGAGACTTCAGTCAGAAGTATGCAGAATCATCTAGATCGCTCTTTTCGAGCTACTTAATGCACGAAACACGTTTTCTGATGTTTACACCACTCCACAGTTGGTTTGATATGCAGAACCGGAGATATCTTGGTTTCGGTCGGGTTTCAAGCTGAGATATGCATTTTCTACGATAATCCTGGTGAGACATCTGTCAGAAGTATGCAGAATCTTCGAGAACGCTCTTTTCGAGCTACTTAATGCGCGAAACACGTTTTCTGGTGTTTTCACCACTCCACGGTACGTTTGATGTGCAGAACCAGCGATATCTTGGTTTTCGTGGTTTTTCAAGCTGAGATATGCATTTTCTGCGATAATATTGGTGAGACTTCAGTCAGAAGTATGCAGAATCATCTAGATCGCTCTTTTCGAGCTACTTAATGCACGAAACACGTTTTCTGATGTTTACACCACTCCACAGTTGGTTTGATATGCAGAACCGGAGATATCTTGGTTTCGGTCGGGTTTCAAGCTGAGATATACATTTTCTACGATAATCCTGGTGAGACATCTGTCAGAAGTATGCAGAATCTTCGAGAACGCTCTTTTCGAGCTACTTAATGCGCGAAACACGTTTTCTGGTGTTTTCACCACTCCACGGTACGTTTGATGTGCAGAACCGGAGATAACTCGGTTTTCGTCGGGTTTCAAGCTGAGATATGCATTTTCTACGATAATCTTGGTGAGACATCTGTCAGAAGTATGCAGAATCATCGAGATCGCTCGTTTCGAGCTACTTAATGCGAGAATCACGTTATCTGGTGTTTTCTCCACTCCACAGTGCGTTGGATATGCAGAACCAGCGATATCTTGGTTTTCGTGGGGTTTCAAGCTGAGATATGCATTTTCTGCGATAATATTGGTGAGACTTCAGTCAGAAGTATGCAGAATCATCTAGATCGCTCTTTTCGAGCTACTTAATGCACGAAACACGTTTTCTGATGTTTACACCACTCCACAGTTGGTTTGATATGCAGAACCGGAGATATCTTGGTTTCGGTCGGGTTTCAAGCTGAGATATGCATTTTCTACGATAATCCTGGTGAGACATCTGTCAGAAGTATGCAGAATCTTCGAGAACGCTCTTTTCGAGCTACTTAATGCGCGAAACACGTTTTCTGGTGTTTTCACCACTCCACGGTACGTTTGATGTGCAGAACCAGCGATATCTTGGTTTTCGTGGTTTTTCAAGCTGAGATATGCATTTTCTGCGATAATATTGGTGAGACTTCAGTCAGAAGTATGCAGAATCATCTAGATCGCTCTTTTCGAGCTACTTAATGCACGAAACACGTTTTCTGATGTTTACACCACTCCACAGTTGGTTTGATATGCAGAACCGGAGATATCTTGGTTTCGGTCGGGTTTCAAGCTGAGATATGCATTTTCTACGATAATCCTGGTGAGACATCTGTCAGAAGTATGCAGAATCTTCGAGAACGCTCTTTTCGAGCTACTTAATGCGCGAAACACGTTTTCTGGTGTTTTCACCACTCCACGGTACGTTTGATGTGCAGAACCGGAGATAACTCGGTTTTCGTCGGGTTTCAAGCTGAGATATGCATTTTCTACGATAATCTTGGTGAGACATCTGTCAGAAGTATGCAGAATCATCGAGATCGCTCGTTTCGAGCTACTTAATGCGAGAATCACGTTATCTGGTGTTTTCTCCACTCCACAGTGCGTTGGATATGCAGAACCGGCGATATTTTGGTTATCGTCGGGTTTCAAGCTGAGATATGCATTTTCTACGATAAGCTTGGTAAAACATCTGTCCGAAGTATGCAGAAACATCGAGAGCGCTCTTTTCGAGCTATTTAATGCGAGAAACACGTTTTCTGGGGTTTTCACCACTCCACAGTTCGTTGGATATGCAGAACAGTAGATATCTTGGTTTTCGTGGGGTTTCAAGCAGAGATATGCATTTTCTGCGATAATCTTGGTGAGACTTCTGTTAGAAGTATGCAAAATCATCGAGATCGCGCTTTTCGAGCAATTTAATGCGAGAAACACGTTATCTGGTGTTTACTCCACTCCACAGTTGGTTTGATATGCAGAACCGGAGATATCTTGGTTTCGGTCGGGTTTCAAGCTCAGATATGCATTTTCTACGATAATCTTGGTGAAACATCTGTCCGAAGTATGCAGAAACATCGAGAGCGCTCTTTTCGAGCTATTTAATGCGAGAAACTCGTTTTCTGGGGTTTTCACCACCCCACAGTGCGTTTGATATGCAGAACAGGCGATATCTTGGTTTTCGTGGGGTTTCAAGCAGAGATTAGCATTTTCTGCGATAATCTTGGTGAGACTTCAGTCAGAAGTATGCAGAATCATCTAGATCGCTCTTTTCGAGCTACTTAATGCGAGAAACACGTTTTCTGGGGTTTTCACCACTCCACAGTTCGTTGGATATGCAGAACAGTAGATATCTTGGTTTTCGTGGGGTTTCAAGCAGAGGTATGCATTTTCTGCGATAATCTTGGTGAGACTTCTGTTAGAAGTATGCAAAATCATCGAGATCGCGCTTTTCGAGCAATTTAATGCACGAGACACGTTTTCTGGTGTTTTCACCACTCCACAGTACGTTTGACATGCAGAACAGGAGATATCTTGGTTTCGGTCGGGTTTCAAGCTCAGATATGCATTTTCTACGATAATCCTGGTGAGACTTCTGTCAGAAGTATGCAGGATCTTAGAGAACGCTCTTTTCGAGCTATTTAATGCGAGAAACACGTTATCTGGTGTTTTCACCACTCCACAGTGCGTTTGATATGCAGAACCGGCAACATCTTGATTTTCGTGAGGTTTCGAGCTGAGATATGCATTTTCTGCGATAATATTGGTGAGAATTCAGTCAGAAGTATGCAGAAACATCGAGAGCGCTCTTTTCGAGCTATTTAATGCGAGAAACACGTTTTCTGGGGTTTTCACCACTCCACAGTTCGTTGGATATGCAGAACAGTAGATATCTTGGTTTTCGTGGGGTTTCAAGCAGAGATATGCATTTTCTGCGATAATCTTGGTGAGACTTCTGTTAGAAGTATGCAAAATCATCGAGATCGCGCTTTTCGAGCAATTTAATGCGAGAAACACGTTATCTGGTGTTTACTCCACTCCACGGTACGTTTGATGTGCAGAACCGGAGATAACTCGGTTTTCGTCGGGTTTCAAGCTGAGATATGCATTTTCTACGATAATCTTGGTGAGACATCTGTCAGAAGTATGCAGAATCATCGAGATCGCTCGTTTCGAGCTACTTAATGCGAGAATCACGTTATCTGGTGTTTTCTCCACTCCACAGTGCGTTGGATATGCAGAACCGGCGATATTTTGGTTATCGTCGGGTTTCAAGCTGAGATATGCATTTTCTACGATAAGCTTGGTGAAACATCTGTCCGAAGTATGCAGAAACATCGAGAGCGCTCTTTTCGAGCTATTTAATGCGAGAAACACGTTTTCTGGGGTTTTCACCACTCCACAGTTCGTTGGATATGCAGAACAGTAGATATCTTGGTTTTCGTGGGGTTTCAAGCAGAGATATGCATTTTCTGCGATAATCTTGGTGAGACTTCTGTTAGAAGTATGCAAAATCATCGAGATCGCGCTTTTCGAGCAATTTAATGCGAGAAACACGTTATCTGGTGTTTACTCCACTCCACAGTTGGTTTGATATGCAGAACCGGCAATATTTTGGTTTTCGTCGGGTGTCAAGCTGAGATATGCATTTTCTACGATAATCTTGGTGAAACATCTGTCCGAAGTATGCAGAAACATCGAGAGCGCTCTTTTCGAGCTATTTAATCCGACAAACTCGTTTTCTCGGGTTTTCACCACTCCACAGTTCGTTGGATATGCAGAACCGGAGATATCTTAGATTTCGTGTGGTTTCAAGCTGAGATATGCATTTCCTGCGTTAATCTTGGTGAGACCTCTGTCCGAAGTATGCATAATCATGTAGATCGATCTTTTCGAGCTATTTAATGCGAGAAACACGTTATCTGGTGTTTTCACCACTCCACAGTGCGTTTGAAATGCAGAACCAGCGATATCTTGGTTTTCGTGGGGTTTCAAGCTGAGATATGCATTTTCTGCGATAATATTGGTGAGACTTCAGTCAGAAGTATGCAGAATCATCTAGATCGCTCTTTTCGAGCTACTTAATGCACGAAACACGTTTTCTGGTGTTTACACCACTCCACAGTTGGTTTGATATGCAGAACCGGAGATATCTTGGTTTCGGTCGGGTTTCAAGCTGAGATATGCATTTTCTACGATAATCCTGGTGAGACATCTGTCAGAAGTATGCAGAATCTTCGAGAACGCTCTTTTCGAGCTACTTAATGCGCGAAACACGTTTTCTGGTGTTTTCACCACTCCACAGTTCGTTGGATATGCAGAACAGTAGATATCTTCGTTTTCGTCGGGTTTCAAGCAGAGATATGCATTTTCTGCGATAATCTTAGTGAGACTTCTGTCCGAAGTATGCAGAATCTTCGAGAACGCTCTTTTCGAGCTACTTATTGCGCGAAACACGTTTTCTGGTGTTTTCACCACTCCACAGTTCGTTGGATATGCAGAACAGTAGATATCTTGGTTTTCGTGGGGTTTCAAGCAGAGATATGCATTTTCTGCGATAATCTTGGTGAAACATCTGTCCGAAGTATGCAGAAACATCGAGAGCGCTCTTTTCGAGCTATTTAATGCGAGAAACTCGTTTTCTGGGGTTTTCACCACGCCACAGTGCGTTTGATATGCAGAACAGGCGATATCATGGTTTTCGTGGGGTTTCAAGCAGAGATTTGCATTTTCTGCGATAATCTTGGTGAGACTTCAGTCAGAAGTATGCAGAATCATCTAGATCGCTCTTTTCGAGCTACTTAATGCACGAGACACATTTTCTGGTGTTTTCACCACTCCACAGTACGTTTGACATGCAGAACAGGAGATATCTTGGTTTCGGTCGGGTTTCAAGCTCAGATATGCATTTTCTACGATAATCCTGGTGAGACTTCTGTCAGAAGTATGCAGGATCTTAGAGAACGCTCTTTTCGAGCTATTTAATGCGAGAAACACGTTATCTGGTGTTTTCACCACTCCACAGTGCGTTTGATATGCAGAACCGGCAACATCTTGATTTTCGTGAGGTTTCGAGCTGAGATATGCATTTTCTGCGATAATATTGGTGAGAATTCAGTCAGAAGTATGCAGAATCATCTAGATCGCTCTTCTCGAGCTACTTAATGCACGAAACACGTTTTCTGGTGTTTTCACCACTCCACAGTACGTTTTACATGCAGGACAGGAGATATCTTGGTTTCGGTCGGGTTTCAAGCTCAGATATGCATTTTCTACGATAATCTTGGTGAAACATCTGTCCGAAGTATGTACAAACATCGAGAGCGCTCTTTTCGAGCTATTTAATGCGAGAAACTCGTTTTCTGGGGTTTTCACCACCCCACAGTGCGTTTGATATGCGGAACAGGCGATATCTTGGTTTTCGTGGGGTTTCAAGCAGAGATTTGCATTTTCTGCGATAATCTTGGTGAGACTTCAGTCAGAAGTATGCAGAATCATCTAGATCGCTCTTTTCGAGCTACTTAATGCACGAAACACCTTTTCTGGTGTTTTCACCACTCCAAAGTGCGTTTGATATGCAGAACAGGAGATATCTTGGTTTCGGTCGGGTTTCAAGCTGAGATTTGCATTTTCTGCGATAATCTTGGTGAGACTTCAGTCAGAAGTATGCAGAATCATCGAGATCGCTCTTTTCGAGCTATTTAATGCGAGAAACACGTTTTCTGGTGTTTTCACCACTCCACAGTGCGTTTGAAATGCAGAACCAGCGATATCTTGGTTTTCGTGGGGTTTCAAGCTGAGATATGCATTTTCTGCGATAATATTGGTGAGACTTCAGTCAGAAGTATGCAGAATCATCTAGATCGCTCTTTTCGAGCTACTTAATGCACGAAACACGTTTTCTGATGTTTACACCACTCCACAGTTGGTTTGATATGCAGAACCGGAGATATCTTGGTTTCGGTCGGGTTTCAAGCTGAGATATGCATTTTCTACGATAATCCTGGTGAGACATCTGTCAGAAGTATGCAGAATCTTCGAGAACGCTCTTTTCGAGCTACTTAATGCGCGAAACACGTTTTCTGGTGTTTTCACCACTCCACGGTACGTTTGATGTGCAGAACCAGCGATATCTTGGTTTTCGTGGTTTTTCAAGCTGAGATATGCATTTTCTGCGATAATATTGGTGAGACTTCAGTCAGAAGTATGCAGAATCATCTAGATCGTTCTTTTCGAGCTACTTAATGCACGAAACACGTTTTCTGATGTTTACACCACTCCACAGTTGGTTTGATATGCAGAACCGGAGATATCTTGGTTTCGGTCGGGTTTCAAGCTGAGATATGCATTTTCTACGATAATCCTGGTGAGACATCTGTCAGAAGTATGCAGAATCTTCGAGAACGCTCTTTTCGAGCTACTTAATGCGCGAAACACGTTTTCTGGTGTTTTCACCACTCCACGGTACGTTTGATGTGCAGAACCGGAGATAACTCGGTTTTCGTCGGGTTTCAAGCTGAGATATGCATTTTCTACGATAATCTTGGTGAGACATCTGTCAGAAGTATGCAGAATCATCGAGATCGCTCGTTTCGAGCTACTTAATGCGAGAATCACGTTATCTGGTGTTTTCTCCACTCCACAGTGCGTTGGATATGCAGAACCGGCGATATTTTGGTTATCGTCGGGTTTCAAGCTGAGATATGCATTTTCTACGATAAGCTTGGTAAAACATCTGTCCGAAGTATGCAGAAACATCGAGAGCGCTCTTTTCGAGCTATTTAATGCGAGAAACACGTTTTCTGGGGTTTTCACCACTCCACAGTTCGTTGGATATGCAGAACAGTAGATATCTTGGTTTTCGTGGGGTTTCAAGCAGAGATATGCATTTTCTGCGATAATCTTGGTGAGACTTCTGTTAGAAGTATGCAAAATCATCGAGATCGCGCTTTTCGAGCAATTTAATGCGAGAAACACGTTATCTGGTGTTTACTCCACTCCACAGTTGGTTTGATATGCAGAACCGGCAATATTTTGGTTTTCGTCGGGTGTCAAGCTGAGATATGCATTTTCTACGATAATCTTGGTGAAACATCTGTCCGAAGTATGCAGAAACATCGAGAGCGCTCTTTTCGAGCTATTTAATCCGAGAAACTCGTTTTCTGGGGTTTTCACCACTCCACAGTTCGTTGGATATGCAGAACCGGAGATATCTTAGATTTCGTGTGGTTTCAAGCTGAGATATGCATTTCCTGCGTTAATCTTGGTGAGACCTCTGTCCGAAGTATGCATAATCATGTAGATCGATCTTTTCAAGCTATTTAATGCGAGAAACACGTTATCTGGTGTTTTCACCACTCCACAGTGCGTTTGAAATGCAGAACCAGCGATATCTTGGTTTTCGTGGGGTTTCAAGCTGAGATATGCATTTTCTGCGATAATATTGGTGAGACTTCAGTCAGAAGTATGCAGAATCATCTAGATCGCTCTTTTCGAGCTACTTAATTCACGAAACACGTTTTCTGGTGTTTACACCACTCCACAGTTGGTTTGATATGCAGAACCGGAGATATCTTGGTTTCGGTCGGGTTTCAAGCTGAGATATGCATTTTCTACGATAATCCTGGTGAGACATCTGTCAGAAGTATGCAGAATCTTCGAGCACGCTCTTTTCGAGCTACATAATGCGCGAAACACGTTTTCTGGTGTTTTCACCACTCCACAGTTCGTTGGATATGCAGAACAGTAGATATCTTCGTTTTCGTCGGGTTTCAAGCAGAGATATGCATTTTCTGCGATAATCTTAGTGAGACTTCTGTCCGAAGTATGCAGAATCTTCGAGAACGCTCTTTTCGAGCTACTTATTGCGCGAAACACGTTTTCTGGTGTTTTCACCACTCCACAGTTCGTTGGATATGCAGAACAGTAGATATCTTGGTTTTCGTGGGGTTTCAAGCAGAGATATGCATTTTCTGCGATAATCTTGGTGAGACTTCTGTACGAAGTATGCTGAATCATCGAGATCGCGCTTTTCGAGGTATTTAATGCGAGAAACACGTTCTCTGGTTGCTTTCACCATTCCACAGTGCGTTTGATAAACAGAACAGGCGATATCTTGATTTTCATGGTGTTTCCATCTGAGATATGCATTTTCTGCGATAATCTTGGTGGGTCTTTTGTCAGAAGTATGCAGAATCATCTAGATCGCTCTTTTCGAGCTACTTAATGCACGAAACACGTTTTCTGGTGTTTTCACCACTCCACAGTACGTTTGACATGCAGAACCGGAGATATCTTGGTTTCGGTCGGGTTTCAAGCTGAGATATGCATTTTCTACGATAATCCTGGTGAGACTTCTGTCCGAAGTATGCTCAATCATCGAGATCGCTCTTTTCGAGCTAGTTAATGCGAGAAACACGTTTTCTGGTGTTTTCACCACTCCACGGTACGTTTGATGTGCAGAACCGGAGATAACTCGGTTTTCGTCGGGTTTCCAGCTGAGATATGCATTTTCTACGATAATCTTGGTGAAAGTTCTGTCAGAAGTATGCAGGATCATCGAGATCGCACTTTTCGAAACATTTAATGCGAGAAACACGTTATCTGGTTGCTTTCACCATTCCACAGTGCGTTTGATAAACAGAACAGGCGATATCTTGATTTTCATGGTGTTTCCATCTGAGATATGCATTTTCTGCGATAATCTTGGTGGGTCTTTTGTCAGAAGTATGCAGAATCATCTAGATCGCTCTTTTCGAGCTACTTAATGCACGAAACACGTTTTCTGGTGTTTTCACCACTCCACAGTACGTTTGACATGCAGAACCGGAGATATCTTGGTTTCGGTCGGGTTTCAAGCTGAGATATGCATTTTCTACGATAATCCTGGTGAGACTTCTGTCCGAAGTATGCTCAATCATCGAGATCGCTCTTTTCGAGCTAGTTAATGCGAGAAACACGTTTTCTGGTGTTTTCACCACTCCACGGTACGTTTGATGTGCAGAACCGGAGATAACTCGGTTTTCGTCGGGTTTCCAGCTGAGATATGCATTTTCTACGATAATCTTGGTGAAAGTTCTGTCAGAAGTATGCAGGATCATCGAGATCGCACTTTTCGAAACATTTAATGCGAGAAACACGTTATCTGGTGTTTTCACCACTCCACAGTTCGTTGGATATGCAGAACCGGAGATATCTTGGTTTTCGAGGGGTGTCAAGCTGAGATATGCATTTCCTGCGATAATCTTGGTGAGACTTCTGTCCGAAGTATGCTGAATCATCGAGATCGCTCTTTTCGAGCTAGTTAATGCGAGAAACACGTTCTCTGGTTGTTTTCACCACTCCACAGTGCGTTTGATATGCAGAACCGGCAACATCTTGATTTTCGTCAGGTTTCGAGCTGAGATATGCATTTTCTGCGATAATATTGGTGAGACTTCAGTCAGAAGTATGCAGAATCATCTAGATCGCTCTTTTAGAGCTACTTAATGCACGAAACACGTTTTCTGGTGTTTTCACCACTCCACAGTTCGCTGGATATGCAGAACCGAAGATATCTTGGTTTTCGTGGGGTTTCCAGCTGAGATATGCATTCCCTGCGATAATCTTGGTGAGACTTCTGTCCGAAGTATGCTGAATCATCGAGATCGCTCTTTTCGAGCTACTTAATGCACGAAACACGTTTTCTGGTGTTTTCACCACTCCACAGTACGTTTGACATGCAGAACCGGAGATATCTAGGTTTCGGTCGGGTTTCAAGCTGAGATATGCATTTTCTACGATTATCTTGGTGAAACATCTGTCCGAAGCATGCAGAAACATCGAGAGCGCTCTTCTCGAGCTATTTAATGCGAGAAACACGTTATCTGGTGTTTTCACCACTCCACAGTGCGTTTGATATGCAGTACCAGCGATATCTTGGTTTCGGTCGGGTTTCAAGCTGAGATATGCATTTTCTACGATAATCCTGGTGAGACTTCTGTCAGAAGTATGCAGCATCTTCGAGAACGCTCGTTTCGAGCTGTTTAATGCGAGAAACTCGTTTTCTGGGGTTTTCACCACTCCACAGTTTGTTGGATATGCAGCACCGGAGATATCTTGGTTTTCGTCGGGTTTCAAGCTGAGATATGCATTTTCTACGATAATCTTGGTGAGACTTCTGTCCGAAGTATGCTGAATCATCGAGATCGCCCTTTTCGAGCTATTTAATGCGAGAAACACGTTCTCTGGTTGTTTTCACCACTCCACAGTGCGTTTGATATGCAGAACAGGCGATATCTTGATTTTCGTGGTGTTTCCAGCTGATATATGCATTTTCTGCGATAATCTTGGTGGGTCTTTTGTCAAAAGTATGCAGAATCATCTAGATCGCTCTTTTCGAGCTACTTAATGCACGAAACACGTTTTCTGGTGTTTTCACCACTCCACAGTACGTTTGACATGCAGAACCGGAGATATCTTGGTTTGGGTCGGGTTTCAAGCTGAGATATGCATTTTCTACGATAATCTTGGTGAAACATCTGTCCGAAGTATGCAGAAACATCGAGAGCGCTCTTTTCGAGCTATTTAATGCAAGAAACTCGTTTCCTGGGGTTTTCACCACTCCACAGTTCGCTGGATATGCAGAACCGGATATATCTTGGTTTTCGTGGGGTTACAAGCTGAGATATGCATTTCCTGCGATAATCTTGGTGAGACTTCTGTCCGAAGTATGCTGAATCATCGAGATCGCTCTTTTCGAGCTATCTAATGCGAGAAACACGTTCTCTGGTTGTTTTCACCACTCCACAGTGCGTTTGATATGCAGAACAGGTGATATCTTGATTTTCGTGGTGTTTCCAGCTGAGATATGCATTTTCTGCGATAATCTTGGTGGGTCTTTTGTCAGAAGTATGCAGAATCATCTAGATCGCTCTTTTCGAGCTACTTAATGCACGAAACACGTTTTCTGGTGTTGTCACCACTCCACAGTACGTTTGACATGCAGAACCGGAGATATCTTGGCTTCGGTCGGGTTTCAAGCTGAGATATGCATTTTCTACGATAATCCTGGTGATACTTCTGTCAGAAGTGTGCAGAATCATCGAGATCGCTCTTTTCGAGCTAGTTAATGCGAGAAACACGTTCTCTGGTTGTTTTCGCCACTCCACAGTGCGTTTGATATGCAGAACAGGCTATATCTTGATTTTCGTGGTGTTTCCAGCTGAGATATGCATTTTCTGCGATAATCTTGGTGGGTCTTTTGTCAGAAGTATGCAGAATCAACTAGATCGCTCTTTTCCAGCTACTTAATGCACGAAACACGTTATCTGGTGTTTTCACCACTCCACAGAACGTTTGACATGCAGAACAGGAGATATCTTGGTTTCGGTCGGGTTTCAAGCTGAGATATGCATTTCCTGCGATAATCTTGGTGGGTCTTTTGTCAGAAGTATGCAGAATCAACCAGATCGCTCTTTTCGAGCTACTTAATGCAGGAAACACGTTTTCTGGGGTTTTCACCACTCCACAGTTCGTTTGATATGCAGAACCAACGATATCTTGGTTTTCGTGGGGTTTCAAGCTGAGATATGCATTTTCTGCGATAATATTGGTGAGACTTCAGTCAGAAGTATGCAGAATCATCTAGATCGCTCTTTTCGAGCTACTTAATGCACGAAACACGTTTTCTGGTGTTTTGACCACTCCACAATACGTTTGACATGCAGAACCGGAGATATCTTGGTTTTCGTGGGGTTTCAAGCTGAGATATGCATTTTTTACGATAATCTTGGTGAGACTTCTGTCCGAAGTATGCTGAATCATCTAGATCGCTCTTTTCGAGCTATTTAATGCGAGAAACACGTTATCTTGTGTTTTCACCACTCCACAGTGCGTTTGATATGCAGAACCAACGATATCTTGGTTTTCGTGGGGTTTCAAGCTGAGATATGCATTTTCTACGATAATCTTGGTGAGACTTCAGTCAGAAGTATGCAGAATCATCTAGATCGCTCTTTTCGAGCTACTTAATGCACGAAACAAGTTTTCTGGTGTTTTCACCACTCCACAGTACGTTTGACATGCAGAACCGGAGATATCTTGGTTTCGGTCGGGTTTCAAGCTGAGATATGCATTTTCTACGAAAATCCTGGTGAGACTTCTGTCAGAAGTATGCAGAATCTTCGAGATCGCACTTTTCGAGCTATTTAATGCGAGAAACACGTTATCTGGTGTTTTCACCACTCCACAGTGCGTTTGATATGTAGTACCAGCGAAATCTTGGTTTTCGTGGCGTTTCATGCTGAGATATGTATTTCCTGCGATAATCTTGGTGAGCCTTCTGTCCGAAGTATGCTGAATCATCGAGATCGCTCTTTTCGAGCTATTTAATGCGAGGAACACGTTCTCTGGTTGTTTTCACCACTCCACAGTGCGTTTGATTTGCAGAACAGGCGATATCTTGATTTTCGTGGGGTTTCAAGCTGAGATATGCATTTTCTGCGATAATATTGGTGAGTCTTCAGTCAGAAGTATGCAGAATCATCTAGATCGCACTTTTCGAGCTACTTAATGCACGAAACACGTTTTCTGGTGTTTTCACCACTCCACAGTACGTTTGATGTGCAGAACCGGAGATAACTCGGTTTTCGTCGGGTTTCAAGCTGAGATATGTATTTCCAGCGATTATCTTGGTAAGACTTCTGTCCGAAGTATGCTGAATCATCGAGATCGCTCTTTTCGAGCTATTTAATGCGAGGAACACGTTCTCTGGTTGTTTTCACCACTCCACAGTGCGTTTGATATGCAGAACAGGCGATATCTTGATTTTCGTTGTGTTTCCAGCTGAGATATGCATTTTCTGCGATAATCTTGGTGGGACTTTTGTCAGAAGTATGCAGAATAACTCGATCGCTCTTTTCGAGCTACTTAATGCACGAAACACGTTATCTGGTGTTTTCACCACTCCACAGTTGGTTTGATATGCAGAACCGGCGATATTTTGGTTTTCGTCGGGTTTCAAGTTGAGATATGCATTTTCTACGATAATCTTGGTGAAACATCTGTCCGAAGTATACAGAAACATCGAGAGCGCTCGTTTCGAGCTATTTAATGCGACAAACACGTTATCTGGTGTTTTGACCACTCCACAGTACGTTTGACATGCAGAACCGGAGATATCTTGGTTTCGGTCGGGTTTCAAGCTGAGATATGCATTTTCTACGATAATCCTGGTGAGACTTCTGTCAGAAGTATGCAGAATCTTCGAGAACGCTCTTTTCGAGCTACTTAATGCGCGAAACACGTTTTCTGGTGTTTTCACCACTCCGCGGTACGTTTGATGTGCAGAACCGGAGATAACTCGGTTTTCGTCGGGTTTCAAGCTGAGATATGCATTTTCTGCGATAATCATGGTGAGACTTCTGTCCGAAGTATGCTGAATAATCGAGATCGCTCTTTTCGAGCTGGTTAGTGCGAGAAACACGTTATCTGGTGTTTTCACCACTCCGCAGTTGGTTTGATATGCAGAACCGGCGATATTTTGGTTTTCGTCGGGTTTCAAGCTGAGATATGCATGTTCTACGATAATCTTGGTGAAACATCTGTCCGAAGTATGCAGAAACATCCAGAGCGCTCTTTTCGAGCTACTTAATGCACGAAACACGTTTTCTGGTGTTTTCACCACTCCACAGTACGTTTGACATGCAGAACCGGCGATATCTTGATTTTCGTGGGGTTTCAAGCTGAGATATGCATTTTCTACGATAATCTTGGTGAGACTTCTGTCCGAAGTATGCTGAAACATCGAGATCGCTCTTTTCGAGCTAGTTAATGCAAGAAGAACATTATCTGGTGTTTTCACCACTCCTCAGTGCGTTTGATATGCAGAACCGGCGATATCTTGGTTTTCGTGGGGATTCAAGCTGAGATATGCATTTTCTGCGATAATCCTGGTGAGACTTCTGTCAGAAGTATGAAGAATCTTCGAGAACGCTCTTTTCGAGCTACTTAATGCGCGAAACACGTTTTCTGGTGTTTTCACCACTCCACGGTACGTTTGATGTGCAGAACCGGAGATAACTCGGTTTTCGTCGGGTTTCAAGCTGAGATATGCATTTTCTGCGATAATCTTGGTGAGACTTCTGTCCGAAGTATGCAGAATCATCGAGATCGCTCTTTTCGAGCTAGTTAATGCAAGAAGAACCTTATCCGGTGTTTTCACCACTCCACAGTGCGTTTGATATGCAGAACCGGCGATATCTTGGTTTTCGTGGGATTTCAAGCTGAGATATGCATTTTCTGCGATAATCTTGGTGAGACTTCTGTCCGAAGTATGCTGAATAATCGAGATCGCTCTTTTCGAGCTGGTTAGTGCGAGAAACACGTTATCTGGTGTTTTCACCACTCCGCAGTTGGTTTGATATGCAGAACCGGCGATATTTTGGTTTTCGTCGGGTTTCAAGCTGAGATATGCATGTTCTACGATAATCTTGGTGAAACATCTGTCCGAAGTATGCAGAAACATCGAGAGCGCTCTTTTCGAGCTACTTAATGCACGAAACAAGTTTTCTGGTGTTTTCACCACTCCACAGTACGTTTGACATGCAGAACCGGCGATATCTTGATTTTCGTGGGGTTTCAAGCTGAGATATGCATTTTCTACGATAATCTTGGTGAGACTTCTGTCCGAAGTATGCTGAAACATCGAGATCGCTCTTTTCGAGCTAGTTAATGCGAGAAAAACGTTATCCGGTGTTTTCACCACTCCACAGTGCGTTTGATATGCAAAACCGGCGATATCTTGGTTTTCGTGGGGTTTCAAGCTGAGATATGCATTTTCTGCGATAATTTTGGTGAGACTTCTGTTAGAAGTATGCAGAATCATCGAGATCGCACTATTCGAGCTATTTAATGCGAGAAACACGTTATCTGGTGTTTTCACCACTCCACAGTGCGTTTGATATGCAGAACCGGAGATATCTTGGTTTTCGTGGGGTTTCAAGCTGAGATATGCATTTCCTTTGATAATCTTGGTGAGACTCCTGTCCGAAATATGCTGAATCATCGAGATCGCTCTTTTCGAGCTATTTAATGCGAGAAACACGTTCTCTGGTTGTTTTCACCACTGCACAGTGCGTTTGAAATGCAGAACAGGCGATATCTTGATTTTCGTGGTGTTTCCAGCTGAGATATGCATTTTCTGCGATAATCTTGGTGAGACTTCTGTCCGAAGTATGCAGAATCATCGAGATCGCTCTTTTCGAGCTATTTAATGCGAGAATCACGTTATCTGGTGTTTTCACCACTCCACAGTGCGTTTGATATGCAGTACCAGCGATATCTTGGTTTTCGTGGGGTTTCATGCTGAGATATGCATTTTTTACGATAATCTTGGTGAGACTTCTGTCCGAAGTATGCAGAATCATCGAGATCGCTCTATTCGAGCTATTTAATGCGACAAACACGTTATCTGGTGTTTTCAGCACCCCACAGTGCGTTTGATATGCAGAACCAGCGATATCTTGGTTTTCGTGGAGTTTCAAGCTGAGATATGCATTTTTTACGATAATCTTGGTGAGACTTCTGTCCGAAGTATGCAGAATCGTCGAGAGCGCTCTTTTCGAGCTACTTAATGCGAGAAACACGTTTTCTGGGGTTTTCACCACTCCACAGTTCGTTGGATATGCTGAACCGGAGATATCTTGGTTTTCGTGGGGTTTCAAGCTGAGATATGCATTTCCTGCGATAATCTTGGTGAGACTTCTGTCCGACGTATGCTGAATCATCTAGATCGCTCTTTTCGAGCTATTTAATGCGAGAAACACGTTATCTGGTGTTTTCACCACTCCTCAGTGCGTTTGATATGCAGAACCGGCGATATCTTGGTTTTCGTGGGGTTTCAAGCTGAGATATGCATTTTCTGCGATAATCTTGGTGAGACTTCTGTCCGAAGTATGCTGAATAATCGAGATCGCTCTTTTCGAGCTGGTTAGTGCGAGAAACACGTTATCTGGTGTTTTCACCACTCCGCAGTTGGTTTGATATGCAGAACCGGCGATATTTTGGTTTTCGTCGGGTTTCAAGCTGAGATATGCATGTTCTACGATAATCTTGGTGAAACATCTGTCCGAAGTATGCAGATACATCGAGAGCGCTCTTTTCGAGCTACTTAATGCACGAAACACGTTTTCTGGTGTTTTCACCACTCCACAGTACGTTTGACATGCAGAACCGGCGATATCTTGATTTTCGTGGGGTTTCAAGCTGAGATATGCATTTTCTACGATAATCTTGGTGAAACATCTGTCCGAAGTATGCAGAAACATCGAGAGCGCTCTTTTCGAGCTACTTAATGCACGAAACACGTTCTCTGGTGTTTTCACCACTCCACGGTACGTTTGATGTGCAGAACCGGAGATAACTCGGTTTTCGTCGGGTTTCAAGCTGAGATATGCATTTTCTACGATAATCTTGGTGAGACTTCTGTCCGAAGTATGCTGAAACATCGAGATCGCACTTTTCGAGCTAGTTAATGCGAGAAAAACCTTATCCGGTGTTTTCACCACTCCACAGTGCGTTTGATATGCAGAACCGGAGATATCTTGGTTTTCGTGGGGTTTCAAGCTGAGATATGCATTTCCTTTGATAATCTTTGTGAGACTCCTGTCCGAAATATGCTGAATCATCGAGATCGCTCTTTTCGAGCTATTTAATGCGAGAAACACGTTTTCTGGTTGTTTTCACCACTCCACAGTGCGTTTGAAATGCAGAACAGGCGATATCTTGATTTTCGTGGTGTTTCCAGCTGAGATATGCATTTTCTGCGATAATCTTGGTGAGACTTCTGTTAGAAGTATGCAGAATCATCGAGAGCGCTCTTTTCGAGCTATTTAATGCGAGAAAAACGTTTTCTGGGGTTTTCACCACTCCACAGTTCGTTGGATATGCTGAACCGGAGATATCTTGGTTTTCGTGGGGTTTCAAGCTGAGATATGCATTTCCTGCGATAATCTTGGTGAGACTTCTGTCCGACGTATGCTGAATCATCTAGATCGCTCTTTTCGAGCTATTTAATGCGAGAAACACGTTATCTGGTGTTTTCACCACTCCTCAGTGCGTTTGATATGCAGAACCGGTCTATATCTTTGTTTTCGTGGGGATTCAAGCTGAGATATGCATTTTCTGCGATAATCCTGGTGAGACTTCTGTCAGAAGTATGAAGAATCTTCGAGAACGCTCTTTTCGAGCTACTTAATGCGCAAAACACGTTTTCTGGTGTTTTCACCACTCCACGGTACGTTTGATGTGCAGAACCGGAGATAACTCGGTTCTCGTCGGGTTTCAAGCTGAGATATGCATTTTCTGCGATAATCTTGGTGAGACTTCTGTCCGAAGTATGCAGAATCATCGAGATCGCTCTTTTCGAGCTATTTAATGCGAGAATCACGTTATCTGGTGTTTTCACCACTCCACAGTGCGTTTGATATGCAGTACCAGCGATATCTTGGTTTTCGTGGGGTTTCATGCTGAGATATGCATTTTTTACGATAATCTTGGTGAGACTTCTGTCCGAAGTATGCAGAATCATCGAGAGCGCTCTTTTCGAGCTACTTAATGCACGAAACACGTTTTCTGGTGTTTTCAGCACCCCACAGTGCGTTTGATATGCAGAACCAGCGATATCTTGGTTTTCGTGGGGTTTCAAGCTGAGATATGCATTTTTTACGATAATCTTGGTGAGACTTCTGTCCGAAGTATGCTTAATCATCGAGATCGCTCGTTTCGAGCTATTTAATGCGAGAAACACGTTATCTGGTGTTTGCACCACTCCACAGTGCGTATGATATGCAGAACCGGCGATATCTTTGTTTTCTTGGGGTTTCAAGCTGAGATATGCATTTTCTGCGATAATCTTGGTGAGAATTCTGTCCGAAGTATGCTGAAACATCGAGATCGCTCTTTTCGAGCTAGTTAATGCGAGAAAAACCTTATCCGGTGTTTTCACCACGCCACAGTGCGTTTGATATGCAAAACCGGCGATATCTTGGTTTTCGTGGGGTTTCAAGCTGAGATATGCATTTTCTGCGATAATCTTGGTGAGACTTCTGTTAGAAGTATGCAGAATCATCGAGATCGCACTATTCGAGCTATTTAATGCGAGAAACACGTTATCTGGTGTTTTCACCACTCCACAGTGCGTTTGATATGCAGAACCGGAGATATCTTGGTTTTCGTGGGGTTTCAAGCTGAGATATGCATTTCCTTTGATAATCTTGGTGAGACTCCTGTCCGAAATATGCTGAATCATCGAGAGCGCTCCTTTCGAGCTACTTAATGCGAGAAACACGTTTTCTGGGGTTTTCACCACTCCACAGTTCGTTGGATGTGCTGAACCGGAGATATCTTGGTTTTCGTGGGGTTTCAAGCTGAGATATGCATTTCCTGCGATAATCTTGGTGAGACTTCTGTCCGACGTATGCTGAATCATCTAGATCGCTCTTTTCGAGCTATTTAATGCGAGAAACACGTTATCTGGTGTTTGCACCACTCCTCAGTGCGTTTGATATGCAGAACCGGCGATATCTTGGTTTTCGTGGGGTTTCAAGCTGAGATATGCATTTTCTGCGATAATCTTGGTGAGACTTCTGTCCGAAGTATGCTGAATAATCGAGATCGCTCTTTTCGAGCTGGTTAGTGCGAGAAACACGTTATCTGGTGTTTTCACCACTCCGCAGTTGGTTTGATATGCAGAACCGGCGATATTTTGGTTTTCGTCGGGTTTCAAGCTGAGATATGCATGTTCTACGATAATCTTGGTGAACATCTGTCCGAAGTATGCAGAAACATCGAGAGCGCTCTTTTCGAGCTACTTAATGCACGAAACACGTTTTCTGGTGTTTTCACCACTCCACAGTACGTTTGACATGCAGAACCGGCGATATCTTGATTTTCGTGGGGTTTCAAGCTGAGATATGCATTTTCTACGATAATCTTGGTGAAACATCTGTCCGAAGTATGCAGAAACATCGAGAGCGCTCTTTTCGAGCTACTTAATGCACGAAACACGTTCTCTGCTGTTTTCACCACTCCACGGTACGTTTGATGTGCAGAACCGGAGATATCTCGGTTTTCGTCGGGTTTCAAGCTGAGATATGCATTTTCTACGATAATCTTGGTGAGACTTCTGTCCGAAGTATGCTGAAACATCGAGATCGCACTTTTCGAGCTAGTTAATGCGAGAAAAACCTTATCCGGTGTTTTCACCACTCCACAGTGCGTTTGATATGCAGAACCGGAGATATCTTGGTTTTCGTGGGGTTTCAAGCTGAGATAGGCATTTCCTTTGATAATCTTGGTGAGACTCCTGTCCGAAATATGCTGAATCATCGAGATCGCTCTTTTCGAGCTATTTAATGCGAGAAACACGTTTTCTGGTTGTTTTCACCACTCCACAGTGCGTTTGAAATGCAGAACAGGCGATATCTTGATTTTCGTGGTGTTTCCAGCTGAGATATGCATTTTCTGCGATAATCTTGGTGAGACTTCTGTTAGAAGTATGCAGAATCATCGAGAGCGCTCTTTTCGAGCTATTTAATGCGAGAAACACGTTATCTGGTGTTTTCACCACTCCACAGTGCGTTTGATATGCAGAACCGGCGATATTTTGGTTTTCGTCGGGTTTCAAGCTGAGATATGCATTTTCTACGATAATCTTGGTGAGACTTCTGTCCGAAGTATGCTGAAACATCGAGATCGCACTTTTCGAGCTAGTTAATGCGAGAAAAACCTTATCCGGTGTTTTCACCACTCCACAGTGCGTTTGATATGCAGAACCGGAGATATCTTGGTTTTCGTGGGGTTTCAAGCTGAGATATGCATTTTCTACGATAATCTTGGTGAGACTTCTGTCCGAAGTATGCTGAAACATCGAGATCGCTCTTTTCGAGCTAGTTAATGCGAGAAAAACCTTATCCGGTGTTTTCACCACTCCACAGTGCGTTTGATATGCAAAACCGGCGATATCTTGGTTTTCGTGGGGTTTCAAGCTGAGATATGCATTTTCTGCGATAATCTTGGTGAGACTTCTGTTAGAAGTATGCAGAATCATCGAGATCGCACTATTCGAGCTATTTAATGCGAGAAACACGTTATCTGGTGTTTTCACCACTCCACAGTGCGTTTGATATGCAGAACCGGAGATATCTTGGTTTTCGTGGGGTTTCAAGCTGAGATATGCATTTCCTTTGATAATTTTGGTGAGACTCCTGTCCGAAATATGCTGAATCATCGAGATCGCTCTTTTCGAGCTGGTTAGTGCGAGAAACACGTTATCTGGTGTTTTCACCACTCCGCAGTTGGTTTGATATGCAGAACCGGCGATATTTTGGTTTTCGTCGGGTTTCAAGCTGAGATATGCATGTTCTACGATAATCTTGGTGAAGCATCTGTCCGAAGTATGCAGAAACATCGAGAGCGCTCTTTTCGAGCTACTTAATGCACGAAACACGTTTTCTGGTGTTTTCACCACTCCACAGTACGTTTGACATGCAGAACCGGCGATATCTTGATTTTCGTGGGGTTTCAAGCTGAGATATGCATTTCCTGCGATAATCTTGGTGAGACTTCTGTCCGACGTATGCTGAATCATCTAGATCGCTCTTTTCGAGCTATTTAATGCGAGAAACACGTTATCTGGTGTTTTCACCACTCCTCAGTGCGTTTGATATGCAGAACCGGTCTATATCTTGGTTTTCGTGGGGATTCAAGCTGAGATATGCATTTTCTGCGATAATCCTGGTGAGACTTCTGTCAGAAGTATGAAGAATCCTCGAGAACGCTCTTTTCGAGCTACTTAATGCGCAAAACACGTTTTCTGGTGTTTTCACCACTCCACGGTACGTTTGATGTGCAGAACCGGAGATAACTCGGTTTTCGTCGGGTTTCAAGCTGAGATATGCATTTTCTGCGATAATCTTGGTGAGACTTCTGTCCGAAGTATGCAGAATCATCGAGATCGCTCTATTCGAGCTATTTAATGCGACAAACACGTTATCTGGTGTTTTCAGCACCCCACAGTGCGTTTGATATGCAGAACCAGCGATATCTTGGTTTTCGTGGGGTTTCAAGCTGAGATATGCATTTTTTACGATAATCTTGGTGAGACTTCTGTCCGAAGTATGCTTAATCATCGAGATCGCTCGTTTCGAGCTATTTAATGCGAGAAACACGTTATCTGGTGTTTTCACCACTCCACAGTGCGTTTGATATGCAGAACCGGAGATATCTTGGTTTTCGTGGGGTTTCAAGCTGAGATATGCATTTCCTTTGATAATTTTGGCGAGACTCCTGTCCGAAATATGCTGAATCATCGAGATCGCTCTTTTCGAGCTATTTAATGCGAGAAACACGTTCTCTGGTTGTTTTCACCACTCCACAGTGCGTTTGAAATGCAGAACAGGCGATATCTTGATTTTCGTGGTGTTTCCAGCTGAGATATGCATTTTCTGCAATAATCTTGGTGAGACTTCTGTTAGAAGTATGCAGAATCGTCGAGAGCGCTCCTTTCGAGCTACTTAATGCGAGAAACACGTTTTCTGGGGTTTTCACCACTCCACAGTTCGTTGGATGTGCTGAACCGGAGATATCTTGGTTTTCGTGGGGTTTCAAGCTGAGATATGCATTTCCTGCGATAATCTTGGTGAGACTTCTGTCCGACGTATGCTGAATCATCTAGATCGCTCATTTCGAGCTATTTAATGCGAGAAACACGTTATCTGGTGTTTGCACCACTCCACAGTTGGTTTGATATGCAGAACCGGCGATATTTTGGTTTTCGTCGGGTTTCAAGCTGAGATATGCATGTTCTACGATAATCTTGGTGAAACATCTGTCCGAAGTATGCAGAAACATCGAGAGCGCTCTTTTCGAGCTACTTAATGCACGAAACACGTTTTCTGGTGTTTTCACCACTCCACAGTACGTTTGACATGCAGAACCGGCGATATCTTGATTTTCGTGGGGTTTCAAGCTGAGATATGCATTTCCTGCGATAATCTTGGTGAGACTTCTGTCCGACGTATGCTGAATCATCTAGATCGCTCTTTTCGAGCTATTTAATGCGAGAAACACGTTATCTGGTGTTTTCACCACTCCTCAGTGCGTTTGATATGCAGAACCGGTCTATATCTTGGTTTTCGTGGGGATTCAAGCTGAGATATGCATTTTCTGCGATAATCCTGGTGAGACTTCTGTCAGAAGTATGAAGAATCCTCGAGAACGCTCTTTTCGAGCTACTTAATGCGCAAAACACGTTTTCTGGTGTTTTCACCACTCCACGGTACGTTTGATGTGCAGAACCGGAGATAACTCGGTTTTCGTCGGGTTTCAAGCTGAGATATGCATTTTCTGCGATAATCTTGGTGAGACTTCTGTCCGAAGTATGCAGAATCATCGAGATCGCTCTATTCGAGCTATTTAATGCGACAAACACGTTATCTGGTGTTTGCACCGCTCCTCAGTGCGTTTGATATGCAGAACCGGCGATATCTTGGTTTTCGTGGGGTTGCAAGCTGAGATATGCATTTTCTGCGATAATCTTGGTGAGACTTCTGTCCGAAGTATGCTGAAACATCGAGATCGCTATTTTCGAGCTAGTTAATGCAAGAAGAACCTTATCCGGTGTTTTCACCACTCCACAGTGCGTTTGATATGCAGAACCGGCGATATCTTGGTTTTCGTGGGGATTCAAGCTGAGATATGCATTTTCTGCGATAATCCTGGTGAGACTTCTGTCAGAAGTATGAAGAATCTTCGAGAACGCTCTTTTCGAGCTACTTAATGCGCAAAACACGTTTTCTGGTGTTTTCACCACTCCACGGTACGTTTGATGTGCAGAACCGGAGATAACTCGGTTTTCGTCGGGTTTCAAGCTGAGATATGCATTTTCTGCGATAATCTTGGTGAGACTTCTGTCCGAAGTATGCAGAATCATCGAGATCGCTCTTTTCGAGCTATTTAATGCGAGAATCACGTTATCTGGTGTTTTCACCACTCCACAGTGCGTTTGATATGCAGTACCAGCGATATCTTGGTTTTCGTGGGGTTTCATGCTGAGATATGCATTTTTTACGATAATCTTGGTGAGACTTCTGTCCGAAGTATGCAGAATCATCGAGATCGCTCTATTCGAGCTATTTAATGCGACAAACACGTTATCTGGTGTTTTCAGCACCCCACAGTGCGTTTGATATGCAGAACCAGCGATATCTTGGTTTTCGTGGGGTTTCAAGCTGAGATATGCATTTTCTGCGATAATCTTGGTGAGACTTCTGTCCGAAGTATGCTGAATAATCGAGATCGCTCTTTTCGAGCTGGTTAGTGCGAGAAACACGTTTTCTGTGGTTTTCACCACTCCACAGTTCGTTGGATATGCAGAACAGTAGATATCTTGGTTTTCGTGGGGTTTCAAGCAGAGATATGCATTTTCTGCGATAATCTTGGTGTGACTTCTGTTAGAAGTATGCAGAATCATCGAGATCGCACTTTTCGAGCAATTTGATGCGAGAAACACGTTATCTGGTGTTTTCACCACTCCACAGTACGTTTGACATGCAGAACCGGAGATATCTTGGTTTCGGTCGGGTTTCAAGCTGAGATATGCATTTTCTGCGATAATCTTGGTGGGTCTTTTGTCAGAAGTATGCAGAATCATCTAGATCGCTCTTTTCGAGCTACTTAATTCACGAAACACGTTTTCTGGTGTTTTCACCACTCCACAGTATGTTTGACATGCAGAACCGGCGATATCTTGATTTTCGTGGGGTTTCAAGCTGAGATATGCATTTTCTGCGATAATCTTGGTGAGACTTCTGTTAGAACTATGCAGAATCATCGAGATCGCACTTTTCGAGCTATTTAATGCGAGAAACACGTTATCTGGTGTTTTCACCACTCCGCAGTTGGTTTGATATGCAGAACCGGCGATATTTTGGTTTTCGTCGGGTTTCAAGCTGAGATATGCATTTTCTACGATAATCTTGGTGAAACATCTGTCCGAAGTATGCAGAAACATCGAGAGCGCTCTTTTCGAGCTACTTAATGCACGAAACACGTTTTCTGGTGTTTTCACCACTCCACGGTACGTTTGATGTGCAGAACCGGAGATAACTCGGTTTTCGTCGGGTTTCAAGCTGAGATATGCATTTCCTTTGATAATCTTGGTGAGACTCCTGTCCGAAATATGCTGAATCATCGAGATCGCTCTTTTCGAGCTATTTAATGCGAGAAACACGTTCTCTGGTTGTTTTCACCACTCCACAGTGCGTTTGAAATGCAGAACAGGCGATATCTTGATTTTCGTGGTGTTTCCAGCTGAGATATGCATTTTCTGCAATAATCTTGGTGAGACTTCTGTTAGAAGTATGCAGAATCGTCGAGAGCGCTCTTTTCGAGCTACTTAATGCGAGAAACACGTTTTCTGGGGTTTTCACCACTCCACAGTTCGTTGGATATGCTGAACCGGAGATATCTTGGTTTTCGTGGGGTTTCAAGCTGAGATATGCATTTCCTGCGATAATCTTGGTGAGACTTCTGTCCGACGTATGCTGAATCATCTAGATCGCTCTTTTCGAGCTATTTAATGCGAGAAACACGTTATCTGGTGTTTGCACCACTCCTCAGTGCGTTTGATATGCAGAACCGGCGATATCTTGGTTTTCGTGGGGTTTCAAGCTGAGATATGCATTTTCTGCGATAATCTTGGTGAGACTTCTGTCCGAAGTATGCTGAATAATCGAGATCGCTCTTTTCGAGCTGGTTAGTGCGAGAAACACGTTATCTGGTGTTTTCACCACTCCGCAGTTGGTTTGATATGCAGAACCGGCGATATTTTGGTTTTCGTCGGGTTTCAAGCTGAGATATGCATGTTCTACGATAATCTTGGTGAAACATCTGTCCGAAGTATGCAGAAACATCGAGAGCGCTCTATTCGAGCTACTTAATGCACGAAACACGTTTTCTGGTGTTTTCACCACTCCACAGTACGTTTGACATGCAGAACCGGCGATATCTTGATTTTCGTGGGGTTTCAAGCTGCGATATGCATTTTCTACGATAATCTTGGTGAAACATCTGTCCGAAGTATGCAGAAACATCGAGAGCGCTCTTTTCGAGCTACTTAATGCACGAAACACGTTCTCTGGTGTTTTCACCACTCCACGGTACGTTTGATGTGCAGAACCGGAGATAACTCGGTTTTCGTCGGGTTTCATGCTGAGATATGCATTTTCTACGATAATCTTGGTGAGACTTCTGTCCGAAGTATGCTGAAACATCGAGATCGCTCTTTTCGAGCTAGTTAATGCGAGAAAAACCTTATCCGGTGTTTTCACCACTCCACAGTGTGTTTGATATGCAAAACCGGCGATATCTTGGTTTTCGTTGGGTTTCAAGCTGAGATATGCATTTTCTGCGATAATCTTGGTGAGACTTCTGTTAGAAGTATGCAGAATCATCGAGATCGCACTATTCGAGCTATTTAATGCGAGAAACACGTTATCTGGTGTTTTCACCACTCCACAGTGCGTTTGATATGCAGAATCGGAGATATCTTGGTTTTCGTGGGGTTTCAAGCTGAGATATGCATTTCCTTTGATAATCTTGGTGAGACTCCTGTCCGAAATATGCTGAATCATCGAGATCGCACTTTTCGAGCTATTTAATGCGAGAAACACGTTCTCTGGTTGTTTTCACCACTCCACAGTGCGTTTGAAATGCAGAACAGGCGATATCATGATTTTCGTGGTGTTTCCAGCTGAGATATGCATTTTCAGCGATAATCTTGGTGAGACTTCTGTTAGAAGTATGCAGAATCATCGAGAGCGCTCTTTTCGGGCTATTTAATGCGAGAAACACGTTTTGTGGGGTTTTCACCACTCCACAGTTCGTTGGATATGCTGAACCGGAGATATCTTGGTTTTCGTGGGGTTTCAAGCTGAGATATGCATTTCCTGCGATAATCCTGGTGAGACTTCTGTCCGACGTATGCTGAATCATCTAGATCGCTCTTTTCGAGCTATTTAATGCGAGAAACACGTTATCTGGTGTTTTCACCACTCCTCAGTGCGTTTGATATGCAGAACCGGTCTATATCTTGGTTTTCGTGGGGATTCAAGCTGAGATATGCATTTTCTGCGATAATCCTGGTGAGACTTCAGTCAGAAGTATGAAGAATCTTCGAGAACGCTCTTTTCGAGCTACTTAATGCGCGAAACACGTTTTCTGGTGTATTCACCACTCCACGGTACGTTTGATGTGCAGAACCGGAGATAACTCGGTTTTCGTCGGGTTTCAAGCTGAGATATGCATTTTCTGCGATAATCTTGGTGAGACTTCTGTCCGAAGTATGCAGAATCATCGAGATCGCTCTTTTCGAGCTATTTAATGCGAGAATCACGTTATCTGGTGTTTTCACCACTCCACAGTGCGTTTGATATGCAGTACCAGCGATATCTTGGTTTTCGTCGGGTTTCATGCTGAGATATGCATTTTTTACGATAATCTTGGTGAGACTTCTGTCCGAAGTATGCAGAACCATCGAGATCGCTCTATTCGAGCTATTTAATGCGACAAACACGTTATCTGGTGTTTTCAGCACCCCACAGTGCGTTTGATATGCAGAACCAGCGATATCTTGGTTTTCGTGGGGTTTCAAGCTGAGATATGCATTTTTTACGATAATCTTGGTGAAACATCTGTCCGAAGTATGCAGAAACATCGAGAGCGCTCTTTTCGAGCTACTTAATGCACGAAACACGTTATCTGGTGTTTTCACCACTCCACAGTGCGTATGATATGCAGAACCGGCGATATCTTTGTTTTCGTGGGGTTTCAAGCTGAGATATGCATTTTCTGCGATAATCTTGGTGAGACTTCTGTCCGAAGTATGCTGAAACATCGAGATCGCTATTTTCGAGCTAGTTAATGCAAGAAGAACCTTATCCGGTGTTTTCACCACTCCACAGTGCGTTTGATATGCAGAACCGGCGATATCTTGGTTTTCGTGGGGTTTCAAGCTGAGATATGCATTTTCTGCGATAATCTTGGTGAGACTTCTGTCCGAAGTATGCTGCATAATCGAGATCGCTCTTTTCGAGCTGGTTAGTGCGAGAAACACGTTTTCTGTGGTTTTCACCTCTCCACAGTTCGTTGGATATGTAGAACAGTAGATATCTTGGTTTTCGTGGGGTTTCAAGCAGAGATATGCATTTTCTGCGATAATCTTGGTGTGACTTCTGTTAGAAGTATGCAGAATCATCGAGATCGCACTTTTCGAGCTATTTAATGCGAGAAACACGTTATCTGGTGTTTTCACCACTCCGCAGTTGGTTTGATATGCAGAACCGGAGATATCTTGGTTTCGGTCGGGTTTCAAGCTGAGATATGCATTTTCTGCGATAATCTTGGTGGGTCTTTTGTCAGAAGTATGCAGAATCATCTAGATCGCTCTTTTCGAGGTACTTAATTCACGAAACACGTTTTCTGGTGTTTTCACCACTCCACAGTATGTTTGACATGCAGAACCGGCGATATTTTGGTTTTCGTCGGGTTTCAAGCTGAGATATGCATTTTCTACGATAATCTTGGTGAGACTTCTGTCCGAAGTATGC
This sequence comes from Anthophora plumipes, assembly GCA_951804975.1. NCBI lineage: Eukaryota > Metazoa > Arthropoda > Insecta > Hymenoptera > Apidae > Anthophora > Anthophora plumipes. Next base: position 7,005,196 of record CATORF010000206.1, on the reverse strand, counting down.
TGAAACATCGAGATCGCTCTTTTCGAGCTAGTTAATGCGAGAAAAACCTTATCCGGTGTTTTCACCACTCCACAGTGCGTTTGATATGCAAAACCGGCGATATCTTGGTTTTCGTGGGGTTTCAAGCTGAGATATGCATTTTCTGCGATAATCTTGGTGAGACTTCTGTTAGAAGTATGCAAAATCATCGAGATCGCACTATTCGAGCTATTTAATGCGAGAAACACGTTATCTGGTGTTTTCACCACTCCACAGTGCGTTTGATATGCAGAACCGGAGATATCTTGGTTTTCGTGGGGTTTCAAGCTGAGATATGCATTTCCTTTGATAATATTGGTGAGACTCCTGTCCGAAATATGCTGAATCATCGAGATCGCTCTTTTCGAGCTATTTAATGCGAGACACACGTTCTCTGGTTGTTTTCACCACTCCACAGTGCGTTTGAAATGCAGAACAGGCGATATCTTGATTTTCGTGGTGTTTCCAGCTGAGATATGCATTTTCTGCAATAATCTTGGTGAGACTTCTGTTAGAAGTATGCAGAATCGTCGAGAGCGCTCTTTTCGAGCTACTTAATGCGAGAAACACGTTTGCTGGGGTTTTCACCACTCCACAGTTCGTTGGATATGCTGAACCGGAGATATCTTGGTTTTCGTGGGGTTTCAAACTGAGATATGCATTTCCTGCGATAATCTTGGTGAGACTTCTGTCCGACGTATGCTGAATCATCTAGATCGCTCTTTTCGAGCTATTTAATGCGAGAAACACGTTATCTGGTGTTTTCACCACTCCTCAGTGCGTTTGATATGCAGAACCGGAGATATCTTGGTTTCGGTCGGGTTTCAAGCTGAGATATGCATTTTCTGCGATAATCTTGGTGGGTCTTTTGTCAGAAGTATGCAGAATCATCTAGATCGCTCTTTTCGAGCTACTTAATTCACGAAACACGTTTTCTGGTGTTTTCACCACTCCACAGTTCGTTGGATATGCAGAACCGGAGATATCTTGGTTTTCGTGGGGTTTCAAGCTGAGATATGCATTTCCTTTGATAATCTTGGTGAGACTCCTGTCCGAAATATGCTGAATCATCGAGATCGCTCTTTTCGAGCTATTTAATGCGAGAAACACGTTCTCTGGTTGTTTTCACCACTCCACAGTGCGTTTGAAATGCAGAACAGGCGATATCTTGATTTTCGTGGTGTTTCCAGCTGAGATATGCATTTTCTGCGATAATCTTGGTGAGACTTCTGTTAGAAGTATGCAGAATCATCGAAATCGCTCTTTTCGAGCTATTTAATGCGAGAATCACGCTATCTGGTGTTTTCACCACTCCACAGTGCGTTTGATATGCAGTACCAGCGATATCTTGGTTTTCGTGGGGTTTCATGCTGAGATATGCATTTTCTGCGATAATCTTGGTGTGACTTCTGTTAGAAGTATGCAGAATCATCGAGATCGCACTTTTCGAGCTATTTAATGCGAGAAACACGTTATCTGGTGTTTTCACCACTCCACGGTACGTTTGATGTGCAGAACCGGAGATAACTCGGTTTTCGTCGGGTTTCAAGCTGAGATATGCATTTTCTACGATAATCTTGGTGAGACTTCTGTCCGAAGTATGCTGAAACATCGAGATCGCTCTTTTCGAGCTAGTTAATGCGAGAAAAACCTTATTCGGTGTTTTCACCACTCCACAGTGCGTTTGATATGCAAAACCGGCGATATCTTGGTTTTCGTGGGGTTTCAAGCTGAGATATGCATTTTCTGCGATAATCTTGGTGAGACTTCTGTTAGAAGTATGCAGAATCATCGAGATCGCACTATGCGAGCTATTTAATGCGAGAAACACGTTATCTGGTGTTTTCACCACTCCACAGTGCGTTTGATATGCAGAACCGGAGATATCTTGGTTTTCGTGGGGTTTCAAGCTGAGATATGCATTTCCTTTGATAATCTTGGTGAGACTCCTGTCCGAAATATGCTGAATCATCGATATCGCTCTTTTCGAGCTATTTAATGCGAGAAACACGTTCTCTGGTTGTTTTCACCACTCCACAGTGCGTTTGAAATGCAGAACAGGCGATATCTTGATTTTCGTGGTGTTTCCAGATGAGATATGCATTTTCTGCGATAATCTTGGTGAGACTTCTGTTAGAAGTATGCAGAATCGTCGAGAGCGCTCTTTTCGAGCTACTTAATGCGAGAAACACGTTTTCTGGGGTTTTCACCACTCCACAGTTCGTTGGATATGTTGAACCGGAGATATCTTGGTTTTCGTGGGGTTTCAAGCTGAGATATGCATTTCCTGCGATAATCTTGATGAGACTTCTGTCCGACGTATGCTGAATCATCTAGATCGCTCTTTTCGAGCTATTTAATGCGAGAAACACGTTATCTGGTGTTTTCACCACTCCTCAGTGCGTTTGATATGCAGAACCGGCGATATCTTGGTTTTCGTGGGGATTCAAGCTGAGATATGCATTTTCTGCGATAATCCTGGTGAGACTTCTGTCAGAAGTATGAAGAATCTTCGAGAACGCTCTTTTCGAGCTACTTAATGCGCGAAACAAGTTTTCTGGTGTTTTCACCACTCCACGGTACGTTTGATGTGCAGAACCGGAGATAACTCGGTTTTCGTCGGGTTTCAAGCTGAGATATGCATTTTCTGCGATAATCTTGGTGAGACTTCTGTCCGAAGTATGCAGAATCATCGAGATCGCTCTTTTCGAGGTATTTAATGCGAGAATCACGTTATCTGGTGTTTTCACCACTCCACAGTGCGTTTGATATGCAGTACCAGCGATATCTTGGTTTTCGTGGGGTTTCATGCTGAGATATGCATTTTCTGCGATAATCTTGGTGTGACTTCTGTCCGAAGTATGCTGAAACATCGAGATCGCTCTTTTCGAGCTAGTTAATGCGAGAAAAACCTTATCCGGTGTTTTCACCACTCCACAGTGTGTTTGATATGCAAAACCGGCGATATCTTGGTTTTCGTTGGGTTTCAAGCTGAGATATGCATTTTCTGCGATAATCTTGGTGAGACTTCTGTTAGAAGTATGCAGAATCATCGAGATCGCACTATTCGAGCTATTTAATGCGAGAAACACGTTATCTGGTGTTTTCACCACTCCACAGTGCGTTTGATATGCAGAATCGGAGATATCTTGGTTTTCGTGGGGTTTCAAGCTGAGATATGCATTTCCTTTGATAATCTTGGTGAGACTCCTGTCCGAAATATGCTGAATCGTCGAGATCGCACTTTTCGAGCTATTTAATGCGAGAAACACGTTCTCTGGTTGTTTTCACCACTCCACAGTGCGTTTGAAATGCAGAACAGGCGATATCTTGATTTTCGTGGTGTTTCCAGCTGAGATATGCATTTTCAGCGATAATCTTGGTGAGACTTCTGTTAGAAGTATGCAGAATCATCGAGAGCGCTCTTTTCGAGCTATTTAATGCGAGAAACACGTTTTCTGGGGTTTTCAGCACCCCACAGTTCGTTGGATATGCTGAACCGGAGATATCATGGTTTTCGTGGGGTTTCAAGCTGAGATATGCATTTCCTGCGATAATCCTGGTGAGACTTCTGTCCGACGTATGCTGAATCATCTAGATCGCTCTTTTCGAGCTATTTAATGCGAGAAACACGTTATCTGGTGTTTTCACCACTCCTCAGTGCGTTTGATATGCAGAACCGGTCTATATCTTGGTTTTCGTGGGGATTCAAGATGAGATATGCATTTTCTGCGATAATCCTGGTGAGACTTCAGTCAGAAGTATGAAGAATCTTCGAGAACGCTCTTTTCGAGCTACTTAATGCGCGAAACACGTTTTCTGGTGTTTTCACCACTCCACGGTACGTTTGATGTGCAGAACCGGAGATAACTCGGTTTTCGTCGGGTTTCAAGCTGAGATATGCATTTTCTGCGATAATCTTGGTGAGACTTCTGTCCGAAGTATGCAGAATCATCGAGATCGCTCTTTTCGAGCTATTTAATGCGAGAATCACGTTATCTGGTGTTTTCACCACTCCACAGTGCGTTTGATATGCAGTACCAGCGATATCTTGGTTTTCGTCGGGTTTCATGCTGAGATATGCATTTATTACGATAATCTTGGTGAGACTTCTGTCCGAAGTATGCAGAATCATCGAGATCGCTCTATTCGAGCTATTTAATGCGACAAACACGTTATCTGGTGTTTTCAGCACCCCACAGTGCGTTTGATATGCAGAACCAGCGATATCTTGGTTTTCGTGGGGTTTCAAGCTGAGATATGCATTTTTTACGATAATCTTGGTGAAACATCTGTCCGAAGTATGCAGAAACATCGAGAGCGCTCTTTTCGAGCTACTTAATGCACGAAACACGTTATCTTGTGTTTTCACCACTCCACAGTGCGTATGATATGCAGAACCGGCGATATCTTTGTTTTCGTGGGGTTTCAAGCTGAGATATGCATTTTCTGCGATAATCTTGGTTAGACTTCTGTCCGAAGTATGCTGAAACATCGAGATCGCTATTTTCGAGCTAGTTAATGCAAGAAGAACCTTATCCGGTGTTTTCACCACTCCACAGTGCGCTTGATATGCAGAACCGGCGATATCTTGGTTTTCGTGGGGTTTCAAGCTGAGATATGCATTTTCTGCGATAATCTTGGTGAGACTTCTGTCCGAAGTATGCTGAATAATCGAGATCGCTCTTTTCGAGCTGGTTAGTGCGAGAAACACGTTTTCTGTGGTTTTCACCACTCCACAGTTCGTTGGATATGCAGAACAGTAGATATCTTGGTTTTCGTGGGGTTTCAAGCAGAGATATGCATTTTCTGCGATAATCTTGGTGGGTCTTTTGTCAGAAGTATGCAGAATCATCTAGATCGCTCTTTTCGAGGTACTTAATTCACGAAACACGTTTTCTGGTGTTTTCACCACTCCACAGTATGTTTGACATGCAGAACCGGCGATATTTTGGTTTTCGTCGGGTTTCAAGCTGAGATATGCATTTTCTACGATAATCTTGGTGAGACTTCTGTCCGAAGTATGCTGAAACATCGAGATCGCTCTTTTCGAGCTAGTTAATGCGAGAAAAACCTTATCCGGTGTTTTCACCACTCCACAGTGCGTTTGATATGCAAAACCGGCGATATCTTGGTTTTCGTGGGGTTTCAAGCTGAGATATGCATTTTCTGCGATAATCTTGGTGAGACTTCTGTTAGAAGTATGCAGAATCATCGAGATCGCACTATTCGAGCTATTTAATGCGAGAAACACGTTATCTGGTGTTTTCACCACTCCACAGTGCGTTTGATATGCAGAACCGGAGATATCTTGGTTTTCGTGGGGTTTCAAGCTGAGATATGCATTTCCTTTGATAATCTTGGTGAGACTCCTGTCCGAAATATGCTGAATCATCGAGATCGCTCTTTTCGAGCTATTTAATGCGAGACACACGTTCTCTGGTTGTTTTCACCACTCCACAGTGCGTTTGAAATGCAGAACAGGCGATATCTTGATTTTCGTGGTGTTTCCAGCTGAGATATGCATTTTCTGCAATAATCTTGGTGAGACTTCTGTTAGAAGTATGCAGAATCGTCGAGAGCGCTCTTTTCGAGCTACTTAATGCGAGAAACACGTTTTCTGGGGTTTTCACCACTCCACAGTTCGTTGGATATGCTGAACCGGAGATATCTTGGTTTTCGTGGGGTTTCAAGCTGAGATATGCATTTCCTGCGATAATCTTGGTGAGACTTCTGTCCGACGTATGCTGAATCATCTAGATCGCTCTTTTCGAGCTATTTAATGCGAGAAACACGTTATCTGGTGTTTTCACCACTCCTCAGTGCGTTTGATATGCAGAACCGGAGATATCTTGGTTTCGGTCGGGTTTCAAGCTGAGATATGCATTTTCTGCGATAATCTTGGTGGGTCTTTTGTCAGAAGTATGCAGAATCATCTAGATCGCTCTTTTCGAGCTACTTAATTCACGAAACACGTTTTCTGGTGTTTTCACCACTCCACAGTTCGTTGGATATGCAGAACCGGAGATATCTTGGTTTTCGTGGGGTTTCAAGCTGAGAAATGCATTTCCTTTGATAATCTTGGTGAGACTCCTGTCCGAAATATGCTGAATCATCGAGATCGCTCTTTTCGAGCTATTTAATGCGAGAAACACGTTCTCTGGTTGTTTTCACCACTCCACAGTGCGTTTGAAATGCAGAACAGGCGATATCTTGATTTTCGTGGTGTTTCCAGGTGAGATATGCATTTTCTGCGATAATCTTGGTGAGACTTCTGTTAGAAGTATGCAGAATCGTCGAGAGCGCTCTTTTCGAGCTACTTAATGCGAGAAACACGTTTTCTGGGGTTTTCACCACTCCACAGTTCGTTGGATATGTTGAACCGGAGATATCTTGGTTTTCGTGGGGTTTCAAGCTGAGATATGCATTTCCTGCGGTAATCTTGGTGAGACTTCTGTCCGACGTATGCTGAATCATCTAGATCGCTCTTTTCGAGCTATTTAATGCGAGAAACACGTTGTCTGGTGTTTTCACCACTCCTCAGTGCGTTTGATATGCAGAACCGGCGATATCTTGGTTTTCGTTGGGTTTCAAGCTGAGATATGCATTTTCTGCGATAATCTTGGTGAGACTTCTGTTAGAAGTATGCAGAATCATCGAGATCGCACTATTGGAGCTATTTAATGCGAGAAACACGTTATCTGGTGTTTTCACCACTCCACAGTGCGTTTGATATGCAGAATCGGAGATATCTTGGTTTTCGTGGGGTTTCAAGCTGAGATATGCATTTCCTTTGATAATCTTGGTGAGACTCCTGTCCGAAATATGCTGAATCATCGAGATCGCACTTTTCGAGCTATTTAATGCGAGAAACACGTTCTCTGGTTGTTTTCACCACTCCACAGTGCGTTTGAAATGCAGTACCAGCGATATCTTGGTTTTCGTGGGGTTTCATGCTGAGATATGCATTTTCTGCGATAATCTTGGTGTGACTTCTGTCCGAAGTATGCTGAAACATCGAGATCGCTCTTTTCGAGCTAGTTAATGCGAGAAAAACCTTATCCGGTGTTTTCACCACTCCACAGTGCGTTTGATATGCAGAACCGGTCTATATCTTGGTTTTCGTGGGGATTCAAGATGAGATATGCATTTTCTGCGATAATCCTGGTGAGACTTCAGTCAGAAGTATGAAGAATCTTCGAGAACGCTCTTTTCGAGCTACTTAATGCGCGAAACACGTTTTCTGGTGTTTTCACCACTCCACGGTACGTTTGATGTGCAGAACCGGAGATAACTCGGTTTTCGTCGGGTTTCAAGCTGAGATATGCATTTTCTGCGATAATCTTGGTGAGACTTCTGTCCGAAGTATGCAGAATCATCGAGATCGCTCTTTTCGAGCTATTTAATGCGAGAATCACGTTATCTGGTGTTTTCACCACTCCACAGTGCGTTTGATATGCAGTACCAGCGATATCTTGGTTTTCGTCGGGTTTCATGCTGAGATATGCATTTATTACGATAATCTTGGTGAGACTTCTGTCCGAAGTATGCAGAATCATCGAGATCGCTCTATTCGAGCTATTTAATGCGACAAACACGTTATCTGGTGTTTTCAGCACCCCACAGTGCGTTTGATATGCAGAACCAGCGATATCTTGGTTTTCGTGGGGTTTCAAGCTGAGATATGCATTTTTTACGATAATCTTGGTGAAACATCTGTCCGAAGTATGCAGAAACATCGAGAGCGCTCTTTTCGAGCTACTTAATGCACGAAACACGTTATCTTGTGTTTTCACCACTCCACAGTGCGTATGATATGCAGAACCGGCGATATCTTTGTTTTCGTGGGGTTTCAAGCTGAGATATGCATTTTCTGCGATAATCTTGGTGAGACTTCTGTCCGAAGTATGCTGAAACATCGAGATCGCTATTTTCGAGCTAGTTAATGCAAGAAGAACCTTATCCGGTGTTTTCACCACTCCACAGTGCGTTTGATATGCAGAACCGGCGATATCTTGGTTTTCGTGGGGTTTCAAGCTGAGATATGCATTTTCTGCGATAATCTTGGTGAGACTTCTGTCCGAAGTATGCTGAATAATCGAGATCGCTCTTTTCGAGCTGGTTAGTGCGAGAAACACGTTTTCTGTGGTTTTCACCACTCCACAGTTCGTTGGATATGCAGAACAGTAGATATCTTGGTTTTCGTGGGGTTTCAAGCAGAGATATGCATTTTCTGCGATAATCTTGGTGTGACTTCTGTTAGAAGTATGCAGAATCATCGAGATCGCACTTTTCGAGCTATTTAATGCGAGAAACACGTTATCTGGTGTTTTCACCACTCCACGGTACGTTTGATGTGCAGAACCGGAGATAACTCGGTTTTCGTCGGGTTTCAAGCTGAGATATGCATTTTCTACGATAATCTTGGTGAGACTTCTGTCCGAAGTATGCTGAAACATCAAGATCGCTCTTTTCGAGCTAGTTAATGCGAGAAAAACCTTATTCGGTGTTTTCACCACTCCACAGTGCGTTTGATATGCAAAACCGGCGATATCTTGGTTTTCGTGGGGTTTCAAGCTGAGATATGCATTTTCTGCGATAATCTTGGTGAGGCTTCTGTTAGAAGTATGCAGAATCATCGAGATCGCACTATTCGAGCTATTTAATGCGAGAAACACGTTATCTGGTGTTTTCACCACTCCACAGTGCGTTTGATATGCAGAACCGGAGATATCTTGGTTTTCGTGGGGTTTCAAGCTGAGATATGCATTTCCTTTGATAATCTTGGTGAGACTCCTGTCCGAAATATGCTGAATCATCGAGATCGCTCTTTTCGAGCTATTTAATGCGAGAAACACGTTCTCTGGTTGTTTTCACCACTCCACAGTGCGTTTGAAATGCAGAACAGGCGATATCTTGATTTTCGTGGTGTTTCCAGATGAGATATGCATTTTCTGCGATAATCTTGGTGAGACTTCTGTTAGAAGTATGCAGAATCGTCAAGAGCGCTCTTTTCGAGCTACTTAATGCGAGAAACACGTTTTCTGGGGTTTTCACCACTCCACAGTTCGTTGGATATGTTGAACCGGAGATATCTTGGTTTTCGTGGGGTTTCAAGCTGAGATATGCATTTCCTGCGATAATCTTGGTGAGACTTCTGTCCGACGTATGCTGAATCATCTAGATCGCTCTTTTCGAGCTATTTAATGCGAGAAACACGTTATCTGGTGTTTTCACCACTCCTCAGTGCGTTTGATATGCAGAACCGGCGATATCTTGGTTTTCGTGGGGATTCAAGCTGAGATATGCATTTTCTGCGATAATCCTGGTGAGACTTCTGTCAGAAGTATGAAGAATCTTCGAGAACGCTCTTTTCGAGCTACTTAATGCGCGAAACAAGTTTTCTGGTGTTTTCACCACTCCACGGTACGTTTGATGTGCAGAACCGGAGATAACTCGGTTTTCGTCGGGTTTCAAGCTGAGATATGCATTTTCTGCGATAATCTTGGTGAGACTTCTGTCCGAAGTATGCAGAATCATCGAGATCGCTCATTTCGAGGTATTTAATGCGAGAATCACGTTATCTGGTGTTTTCACCACTCCACAGTGCGTTTGATATGCAGTACCAGCGATATCTTGGTTTTCGTGGGGTTTCATGCTGAGATATGCATTTTCTGCGATAATCTTGGTGTGACTTCTGTCCGAAGTATGCTGAAACATCGAGATCGCTCTTTTCGAGCTAGTTAATGCGAGAAAAACCTTATCCGGTGTTTTCACCACTCCACAGTGTGTTTGATATGCAAAACCGGCGATATCTTGGTTTTCGTTGGGTTTCAAGCTGAGATATGCATTTTCTGCGATAATCTTGGTGAGATTCTGTTAGAAGTATGCAGAATCATCGAGATCGCACTATTCGAGCTATTTAATGCGAGAAACACGTTATCTGGTGTTTTCACCACTCCACAGTGCGTTTGATATGCAGAATCGGAGATATCTTGGTTTTCGTGGGGTTTCAAGCTGAGATATGCATTTCCTTTGATAATCTTGGTGAGACTCCTGTCCGAAATATGCTGAATCATCGAGATCGCACTTTTCGAGCTATTTAATGCGAGAAACACGTTCTCTGGTTGTTTTCACCACTCCACAGTGCGTTTGAAATGCAGAACAGGCGATATCTTGATTTTCGTGGTGTTTCCAGCTGAGATATGCATTTTCAGCGATAATCTTGGTGAGACTTCTGTTAGAAGTATGCAGAATCATCGAGAGCGCTCTTTTCGAGCTATTTAATGCGAGAAACACGTTTTCTGGGGTTTTCACCACTCCACAGTTCGTTGGATATGCTGAACCGGAGATATCATGGTTTTCGTGGGGTTTCAAGCTGAGATATGCATTTCCTGCGATAATCCTGGTGAGACTTCTGTCCGACGTATGCTGAATCATCTAGATCGCTCTTTTCGAGCTATTTAATGCGAGAAACACGTTATCTGGTGTTTTCACCACTCCTCAGTGCGTTTGATATGCAGAACCGGTCTATATCTTGGTTTTCGTGGGGATTCAAGCTGAGATATGCATTTTCTGCGATAATCCTGGTGAGACTTCAGTCAGAAGTATGAAGAATCTTCGAGAACGCTCTTTTCGAGCTACTTAATGCGCGAAACACGTTTTCTGGTGTTTTCACCACTCCACGGTACGTTTGATGTGCAGAACCGGAGATAACTCGGTTTTCGTCGGGTTTCAAGCTGAGATATGCATTTTCTGCGATAATCTTGGTGAGACTTCTGTCCGAAGTATGCAGAATCATCGAGATCGCTCTTTTCGAGCTATTTAATGCGAGAATCACGTTATCTGGTGTTTTCACCACTCCACAGTGCGTTTGATATGCAGTACCAGCGATATCTTGGTTTTCGTCGGGTTTCATGCTGAGATATGCATTTATTACGATAATCTTGGTGAGACTTCTGTCCGAAGTATGCAGAATCATCGAGATCGCTCTATTCGAGCTATTTAATGCGACAAACACGTTATCTGGTGTTTTCAGCACCCCACAGTGCGTTTGATATGCAGAACCAGCGATATCTTGGTTTTCGTGGGGTTTCAAGCTGAGATATGCATTTTTTACGATAATCTTGGTGAAACATCTGTCCGAAGTATGCAGAAACATCGAGAGCGCTCTTTTCGAGCTACTTAATGCACGAAACACGTTATCTGGTGTTTTCACCACTCCACAGTGCGTATGATATGCAGAACCGGCGATATCTTTGTTTTCGTGGGGTTTCAAGCTGAGATATGCATTTTCTGCGATAATCTTGGTGAGACTTCTGTCCGAAGTATGCTGAAACATCGAGATCGCTATTTTCGAGCTAGTTAATGCAAGAAGAACCTTATCCGGTGTTTTCACCACTCCACAGTGCGTTTGATATGCAGAACCGGCGATATCTTGGTTTTCGTGGGGTTTCAAGCTGAGATATGCATTTTCTGCGATAATCTTGGTGAGACTTCTGTCCAAAGTATGCTGAATAATCGAGATCGCTCTTTTCGAGCTGGTTAGTGCGAGAAACACGTTTTCTGTGGTTTTCACCACTCCACAGTTCGTTGGATATGCAGAACAGTAGATATCTTGGATTTCGTGGGGTTTCAAGCAGAGATATGCATTTTCTGCGATAATCTTGGTGTGACTTCTGTTAGAAGTATGCAGAATCATCGAGATCGCACTTTTCGAGCTATTTAATGCGAGAAACACGTTATCTGGTGTTTTCACCACTCCGCAGTTGGTTTGATATGCAGAACCGGAGATATCTTGGTTTCGGTCGGGTTTCAAGCTGAGATATGCATTTTCTGCGATAATCTTGGTGGGTCTTTTGTCAGAAGTATGCAGAATCATCTAGATCGCTCTTTTCGAGGTACTTAATTCACGAAACACGTTTTCTGGTGTTTTCACCACTCCACAGTATGTTTGACATGCAGAACCGGCGATATTTTGGTTTTCGTCGGGTTTCAAGCTGAGATATGCATTTTCTACGATAATCTTGGTGAGACTTCTGTGCGAAGTATGCTGAAACATCGAGATCGCTCTTTTCGAGCTAGTTAATGCGAGAAAAACCTTATCCGGTGTTTTCACCACTCCACAGTGCGTTTGATATGCAAAACCGGCGATATCTTGGTTTTCGTGGGGTTTCAAGCTGAGATATGCATTTTCTGCGATAATCTTGGTGAGACTTCTGTTAGAAGTATGCATAATCATCGAGATCGCACTATTCGAGCTATTTAATGCGAGAAACACGTTATCTGGTGTTTTCACCACTCCACAGTGCGTTTGATATGCAGAACCGGAGATATCTTGGTTTTCGTGGGGTTTCAAGCTGAGATATGCATTTCCTTTGATAATCTTGGTGAGACTCCTGTCCGAAATATGCTGAATCATTGCGATCGCTCTTTTCGAGCTATTTAATGCGAGACACACGTTCTCTGGTTGTTTTCACCACTCCACAGTGCGTTTGAAATGCAGAACAGGCGATATCTTGATTTTCGTGGTGTTTCCAGCAGAGATATGCATTTTCTGCAATAATCTTGGTGAGACTTCTGTTAGAAGTATGCAGAATCGTCGAGAGCGCTCTTTTCGAGCTACTTAATGCGAGAAACACGTTTTCTGGGGTTTTCACCACTCCACAGTTCGTTGGATATGCTGAACCGGAGATATCTTGGTTTTCGTGGGGTTTCAAGCTGAGATATGCATTTCCTGCGATAATCTTGGTGAGACTTCTGTCCGACGTATGCTGAATCATCTAGATCGCTCTTTTCGAGCTATTTAATGCGAGAAACACGTTATCTGGTGTTTTCACCACTCCTCAGTGCGTTTGATATGCAGAACCGGAGATATCTTGGTTTCGGTCGGGTTTCAAGCTGAGATATGCATTTTCTGCGATAATCTTGGTGGGTCTTTTGTCAGAAGTATGCAGAATCATCTAGATCGCTCTTTTCGAGCTACTTAATTCACGAAACACGTTTTCTGGTGTTTTCACCACTCCACAGTTCGTTGGATATGCAGAACAGTAGATATCTTGGTTTTCGTGGGGTTTCAAGCAGAGATATGCATTTTCTGCGATAATCTTGGTGAGACTTCTGTCCGAAGTATGCAGAATCATCGAGATCGCACTTTTCGAGCTATTTAATGCGAGAAACACGTTATCTGGTGTTTTCACCACTCCGCAGTTGGTTTGATATGCAGAACAGTAGATATCTTGGTTTTCGTGGGGTTTCATGCTGAGATATGCATTTTTTACGATAATCTTGGTGAGACTTCTGTCCGAAGTATGCAGAATCATCGAGATCGCTCTATTCGAGCTATTTAATGCGACAAACACGTTATCTGGTGTTTTCAGCACCCCACAGTGCGTTTGATATGCAGAACCAGCGATATCTTGGTTTTCGTGGGGTTTCAAGCTGAGATATGCATTTTTTACGATAATCTTGGTGAGACTTCTGTCCGAAGTATGCTTAATCATCGAGATCGCTCGTTTCGAGCTATTTAATGCGAGAAACACGTTATCTGGTGTTTTCACCACTCCACAGTGCGTATGATATGCAGAACCGGCGATATCTTTGTTTTCGTGGGGTTTCAAGCTGAGATATGCATTTTCTGCGATAATCTTGGTGAGACTTCTGTCCGAAGTATGCTGAAACATCGAGATCGCTATTTTCGAGCTAGTTAATGCAAGAAGAAACTTATCCGGTGTTTTCACCACTCCACAGTGCGTTTGATATGCAGAACCGGCGATATCTTGGTTTTCGTGGGGTTTCAAGCTGAGATTTGCATTTTCTGCGATAATCTTGGTGAGACTTCTGTCCGAAGTATGCTGAATAATCGAGATCGCTCTTTTCGAGCTGGTTAGTGCGAGAAACACGTTTTCTGTGGTTTTTACCACTCCACAGTTCGTTGGATATGCAGAACAGTAGATATCTTGGTTTTCGTGGGGTTTCAAGCAGAGATATGCATTTTCTGCGATAATCTTGGTGTGACTTCTGTTAGAAGTATGCAGAATCATCGAGATCGCACTTTTCGAGCTATTTAATGCGAGAAACACGTTATCTGGTGTTTTCACCACTCCGCAGTTGGTTTGATATGCAGAACAGTAGATATCTTGGTTTTCGTGGGGTTTCAAGCAGAGATATGCATTTTCTGCGATAATCTTGGTGTGACTTGTGTTAGAAGTATGCAGAATCATCGAGATCGCACTTTTCGAGCTATTTAATGCGAGAAACACGTTATCTGGTGTTTTCACCACTCCACAGTACGTTTGACATGCAGAACCGGAGATATCTTGGTTTCGGTCGGGTTTCAAGCTGAGATATGCATTTTCTGCGATAATCTTGGTGGGTCTTTTGTCAGAAGTATGCAGAATCATCTAGATCGCTCTTTTCGAGCTACTTAATTCACGAAACACGTTTACTGGTGTTTTCACCACTCCACAGTACGTTTGACATGCAGAACCGGCGATATCTTGATTTTCGTAGGGTTTCAAGCTGAGATATGCATTTTCAGCGATAATCTTGGTGAGACTTCTGTTAGAAGTATGCAGAATCATCGAGATCGCACTTTTCGAGCTATTTAATGCGAGAAACACGTTATCTGGTGTTTTCACCACTCCACGGTACGTTTGATGTGCAGAACCGGAGATAACTCGGTTTTCGTCGGGTTTCAAGCTGAGATATGCATTTCCTTTGATAATCTTGGTGAGACTCCTGTCCGAAATATGCTGAATCATCGAGATCGCTCTTTTCGAGCTATTTAATGCGAGAAACACGTTCTCTGGTTGTTTTCACCACTCCACAGTGCGTTTGAAATGCAGAACAGGCGATATCTTGATTTTCGTGGTGTTTCCAGCTGAGATATGCATTTTCTGCGATAATCTTGGTGAGACTTCTGTTAAAAGTATGCAGAATCATCGAAATCGCTCTTTTCGAGCTATTTAATGCGAGAATCACGCTATCTGGTGTTTTCACCACTCCACAGTGCGTTTGATATGCAGTACCAGCGATATCTTGGTTTTCGTGGGGTTTCATGCTGAGATATGCATTTTCTGCGATAATCTTTTTGTGACTTCTGTTAGAAGTATGCAGAATCATCGAGATCGCACTTTTCGAGCTATTTAATGCGAGAAACACGTTATCTGGTGTTTTCACCACTCCACGGTACGTTTGATGTGCAGAACCGGAGATAACTCGGTTTTCGTCGGGTTTCAAGCTGAGATATGCATTTTCTACGATAATCTTGGTGAGACTTCTGTCCGAAGTATGCTGAAACATCGAGATCGCTCTTTTCGAGCTAGTTAATGCGAGAAAAACCTTATTTGGTGTTTTCACCACTCCACAGTGCGTTTGATATGCAAAACCGGCGATATCTTGGTTTTCGTGGGGTTTCAAGCTGAGATATGCATTTTCTGCGATAATCTTGGTGAGACTTCTGTTAGAAGTATGCAGAATCATCGAGATCGCACTATTCGAGCTATTTAATGCGAGAAACACGTTATCTGGTGTTTTCACCACTCCACAGTGCGTTTGATATGCAGAACCGGAGATATCTTGGTTTTCGTGGGGTTTCAAGCTGAGATATGCATTTCCTTTGATAATCTTGGTGAGACTCCTGTCCGAAATATGCTGAATCATCGAGATCGCTCTTTTCGAGCTATTTAATGCGAGAAACACGTTCTCTGGTTGTTTTCACCACTCCACAGTGCGTTTGAAATGCAGAACAGGCGATATCTTGATTTTCGTGGTGTTTCCAGATGAAATATGCATTTACTGCGATAATCTTGGTGAGACTTCTGTTAGAAGTATGCAGAATCGTCGAGAGCGCTCTTTTCGAGCTACTTAATGCGAGAAACACGTTTTCTGGGGTTTTCACCACTCCACAGTTCGTTGGATATGTTGAACCGGAGATATCTTGGTTTTCGTGGGGTTTCAAGCTGAGATATGCATTTCCTGCGATAATCTTGGTGAGACTTCTGTCCGACGTATGCTGAATCATCTAGATCGCTCTTTTCGAGCTATTTAATGCGAGAAACACGTTATCTGGTGTTTTCACCACTCCTCAGTGCGTTTGATATGCAGAACCGGCGATATCTTGGTTTTCGTGGGGATTCAAGCTGAGATATGCATTTTCTGCGATAATCCTGGTGAGACTTCTGTCAGAAGTATGAAGAATCTTCGAGAACGCTCTTTTCGAGCTACTTAATGCGCGAAACAAGTTTTCTGGTGTTTTCACCACTCCACGGTACGTTTGATGTGCAGAACCGGAGATAACTCGGTTTTCGTCGGGTTTCAAGCTGAGATATGCATTTTCTGCGATAATCTTGGTGAGACTTCTGTCCGAAGTATGCAGAATCATCGAGATCGCTCTTTTCGAGGTATTTAATGCGAGAATCACGTTATCTGGTGTTTTCACCACTCCACAGTGCGTTTGATATGCAGTACCAGCGATATCTTGGTTTTCGTGGGGTTTCATGATGAGATATGCATTTTCTGCGATAATCTTGGTGTGACTTCTGTTAGAAGTATGCAGAATCATCGAGATCGCACTTTTCGAGCTATTTAATGCGAGAAACACGTTATCTGGTGTTTTCACCACTCCACAGTACGTTTGACATGCAGAACCGGAGATATCTTGGTTTCGGTCGGGTTTCAAGCTGAGATATGCATTTTCTGCGATAATCTTGGTGGGTCTTTTGTCAGAAGTATGCAGAATCATCTACATCGCTATTTTCGAGCTACTTAATTCACGAAACACGTTTTCTGGTGTTTTCACCACTCCACAGTACGTTTGACATGCAGAACCGGCGATATCTTGATTTTCGTGGGGTTTCAAGCTGAGATATGCATTTTCTGCGATAATCTTGGTGAGACTTCTGTTAGAACTATGCAGAATCATCGAGATCGCACTTTTCGAGCTATTTAATGCGAGAAACACGTTATCTGGTGTTTTCACCACTCCGCAGTTGGTTTGATATGCAGAACCGGCGATATTTTTGTTTTCGTCGGGTTTCAAGCTGAGATATGCATTTTCTACGATAATCTTGGTGAAACATCTGTCCGAAGTATGCAGAAACATCGAGAGCGCTCTTTTCGAGCTACTTAATGCACGAAACACGTTTTCTGGTGTTTTCACCACTCCACGGTACGTTTGATGTGCAGAACCGGAGATAACTCGGTTTTCGTCGGGTTTCAAGCTGAGATATGCATTTTCTACGATCATCTTAGTGAGACTTCTGTCCGAAGTATGCTGAAACATCGAGATCGCTCTTTTCGAGCTAGTTAATGCGAGAAAAACCTTATCCTGTGTTTTCACCACTCCACAGTGCGTTTGATATGCAAAACCGGCGATATCTTGGTTTTCGTGGGGTTTCAAGCTGAGATATGCATTTTCTGCGATAATCTTGGTGAGACTTCTGTTAGAAGTATGCAGAATCGTCGAGATCGCACTATTCGAGCTATTTAATGCGAGAAACACGTTATCTGGTGTTTTCACCACTCCACAGTGCGTTTGATATGCAGAACCGGAGATATCTTGGTTTTCGTGGGGTTTCAAGCTGAGATATGCATTTCCTTTGATAATCTTGGTGAGACTCCTGTCCGAAATATGCTGAATCATCGAGATCGCTCTTTTCGAGCTATTTAATGCGAGAAACACGTTCTCTGGTTGTTTTCACCACTCCACAGTGCGTTTGAAATGCAGAACAGGCGATATCTTGATTTTCGTGGTGTTTCCAGCTGAGATATGCATTTTCTGCGATAATCTTGTTGAGACTTCTGTTAGAAGTATGAAGAATCTTCGAGAACGCTCTTTTCGAGCTACTTAATGCGCGAAACACGTTTTCTGGTGTTTTCACCACTCCACGGTACGTTTGATGTGCAGCACCGGAGATAACTCGGTTTTCGTCGGGTTTCAAGCTGAGATATGCATTTTCTGCGATAATCTTGGTGAGACTTCTGTTAGAAGTATGCAGAATCATCGAGATCGCACTATTCGAGCTATTTAATGCGAGAAACACGTTATCTGGTGTTTTCACCACTCCACAGTGCGTTTGATATGCAGAACCGGAGATATCTTGGTTTTCGTGGGGTTTCAAGCTGAGATATGCATTTCCTTTGATAATCTTGGTGAGACTCCTGTCCGAAATATGCTGAATCATCGAGATCGCTCTTTTCGAGCTATTTAATGCGAGAAACACGTTCTCTGGTTGTTTTCACCACTCCACAGTGAGTTTGAAATGCAGAACAGGCGATATCTTGATTTTCGTGGTGTTTCCAGCTGAGATATGCATTTTCTGCGATAATCTTGGTGAGACTTCTGTTAGAAGTATGCAGAATCGTCGAGAGCGCTCTTTTCGAGCTACTTAATGCGAGAAACACGTTTTCTGGGGTTTTCACCACTCCACAGTTCGTTGGATATGTTGAACCGGAGATATCTTGGTTTTCGTGGGGTTTCAACCTGAGATATGCATTTCCTGCTATAATCTTGGTGAGACTTCTGCCCGACGTATGCTGAATCATCTAGATCGCTCTTTTCGAGCTATTTAATGCGAGAAACACGTTATCTGGTGTTTTCACCACTCCTCAGTGCGTTTGATATGCAGAACCGGCGATATCTTGGTTTTCGTGGGGATTCAAGCTGAGATATGCATTTTCTGCGATAATCCTGGTGAGACTTCTGTCAGAAGTATGAAGAAACTTCGAGAACGCTCTTTTCGAGCTACTTAATGCGCGAAACAAGTTTTCTGGTGTTTTCACCACTCCACGGTACGTTTGATGTGCAGAACCGGAGATAACTCGGTTTTCGTCGGGTTTCAAGCTGAGATATGCATTTTCTGCGATAATCTTGGTGAGACTTCTGTCCGAAGTATGCAGAATCATCGAGATCGCTCTTTTCGAGGTATTTAATGCGAGAATCACGTTATCTGGTGTTTTCACCACTCCACAGTGCGTTTGATATGCAGTACCAGCGATATCTTGGTTTTCGTGGGGTTTCATGCTGAGATATGCATTTTCTGCGATAATCTTGGTGTGACTTCTGTTAGAAGTATGCAGAATCATCGAGATCGCACTTTTCGAGCTATTTAATGCGAGAAACACGTTATCTGGTGTTTTCACCACTCCACAGTACGTTTGACATGCAGAACCGGAGATATCTTGGTTTCGGTCGGGTTTCAAGCTGAGATATGCATTTTCTGCGATAATCTTGGTGGGTCTTTTGTCAGAAGTATGCAGAATTATCTACATCGCTCTTTTCGAGCTACTTAATTCACGAAACACGTTTTCTGGTGTTTTCGCCACTCCACAGTACGTTTGACATGCAGAACCGGCGATATCTTGATTTTCGTGGGGTTTCAAGCTGAGATATGCATTTTCTGCGATAATCTTGGTGAGGCTTCTGTTAGAACTATGCAGAATCATCGAGATCGCACTTTTCGAGCTATTTAATGCGAGAAACACGTTATCTGGTGTTTTCACCACTCCATAGTTGGTTTGATATGCAGAACCGGCGATATTTTGGTTTTCGTCGGGTTTCAAGCTGAGATATGCATTTTCTACGATAATCTTGGTGAAACATCTGTCCGAAGTATGCAGAAACATCGAGAGCGCTCTTTTCGAGCTACTTAATGCACGAAACACGTTTTCTGGTGTTTTCACCACTCCACGGTACGTTTGATGTGCAGAACCGGAGATAACTCGGTTTTCGTCGGGTTTCAAGCTGAGATATGCATTTTCTACGATAATCTTGGTGAGACTTCTGTCCGAAGTATGCTTAATCATCGAGATCGCTCGTTTCGAGCTATTTAATGCGAGAAACACGTTATCCGGTGTTTTCACCACTCCACAGTGCGTTTGATATGCAGAACCGGCGATATCTTGGTTTTCGTGGGGTTTCAAGCTGAGATTTGCATTTTCTGCGATAATCTTGGTGAGACTTCTGTCCGAAGTATGCTGAATAATCGAGATCGCTCTTTTCGAGCTGGTTAGTGCGAGAAACACGTTTTCTGTGGTTTTTACCACTCCACAGTTCGTTGGATCTGCCGAACAGTAGATATCTTGGTTTTCGTGGGGTTTCAAGCAGAGATATGCATTTTCTGCGATAATCTTGGTGTGACTTCTGTTAGAAGTATGCAGAATCATCGAGATCGCACTTTTCGAGCTATTTAATGCGAGAAACACGTTATCTGGTGTTTTCACCACTCCGCAGTTGGTTTGATATGCAGAACAGTAGATATCTTGGTTTTCGTCGGGTTTCAAGCAGAGATATGCATTTTCTGCGATAATCTTGGTGTGACTTCTGTTAGAAGTATGCAGAATCATCGAGATCGCACTTTTCGAGCTATTTAATGCGAGAAACACGTTATCTGGTGTTTTCATCACTCCACAGTACGTTTGACATGCAGAACCGGAGATATCTTGGTTTCGGTCGGGTTTCAAGCTGAGATATGCATTTTCTGCGATAATCTTGGTGGGTCTTTTGTCAGAAGTATGCAGAATCATCTAGATCGCTCTTTTCGAGCTACTTAATTCACGAAACACGTTTTCTGGTGTTTTCACCACTCCACAGTACGTTTGACATGCAGAACCGGCGATATCTTGATTTTCGTGGGGTTTCAAGCTGAGATATGCATTTTCTGCGATAATCTTGGTGAGACTTCTGTTAGAAGTATGCAGAATCATCGGGATCGCACTATTCGAGCTATTTAATGCGAGAAACACGTTATCTGGTGTTTTCACCACTCCACAGTGCGTTTGATATGCAGAACCGGAGATATGTTGGTTTTCGTGGGGTTTCAAGCTGAGATATGCATTTCCTTTGATAATCTTGGTGAGACTCCTGTCCGAAATATGCTGAATTATCGAGATCGCTCTTTTCGAGCTATTTAATGCGAGAAACACGTTCTCTGGTTGTTTTCACCACTCCACAGTGCGTTTGAAATGCAGAACAGGCGATATCTTGATTTTCGTGGTGTTTCCAGCTGAGATATGCATTTTCAGCGATAATCTTGGTGAGACTTCTGTTAGAAGTATGCAGAATCATCGAGAGCGCTCTTTTCGAGCTATTTAATGCGAGAAACACGTTTTCTGGGGTTTTCACCACTCCACAGTTCGTTGGATATGCTGAACCGGAGATATCTTGGTTTTCGTGGGGTTTCAAGCTGAGATATGCATTTCCTGCGATAATCCTGGTGAGACTTCTGTCCGACGTATGCTGAATCATCTAGATCGCTCTTTTCGAGCTATTTAATGCGAGAAACACGTTATCTGGTGTTTTCACCACTCCTCAGTGCGTTTGATATGCAGAACCGGTCTATATCTTGGTTTTAGTGGGGATTCAAGCTGAGATATTCATTTTCTGCGATAATCCTGGTGAGACTTCAGTCAGAAGTATGAAGAATCTTCGAGAACGCTCTTTTCGAGCTACTTAATGCGCGAAACACGTTTTCTGGTGTTTTCACCACTCCACGGTACGTTTGATGTGCAGAACCGGAGATAACTCGGTTTTCGTCGGGTTTCAAGCTGAGATATGCATTTTCTGCGATAATCTTGGTGAGACTTCTGTCCGAAGTATGCAGAATCATCGAGATCGCTCTTTTCGAGCTATTTAATGCGAGAATCACGTTATCTGGTGTTTTCACCACTCCACAGTGCGTTTGATATGCAGTACCAGCGATATCTTGGTTTTCGTCGGGTTTCATGCTGAGATATGCATTTTTTACGATAATCTTGGTGAGACTTCTGTCCGAAGTATGCAGAATCATCGAGATCGCTCTATTCGAGCTATTTAATGCGACAAACACGTTATCTGGTGTTTTCAGCACCCCACAGTGCGTTTGATATGCAGAACCAGCGATATCTTGGTTTTCGTGGGGTTTCAAGCTGAGATATGCATTTTTTACGATAATCTTGGTGAAACATCTGTCCGAAGTATGCAGAAACATCGAGAGCGCTCTTTTCGAGCTACTTAATGCACGAAACACGTTATCTGGTGTTTTCACCACTCCACAGTGCGTATGATATGCAGAACCGGCGATATCTTTGTTTTCGTGGGGTTTCAAGCTGAGATATGCATTTTCTGCGATAATCTTGGTGAGACTTCTGTCCGAAGTATGCTGAAACATCGAGATCGCTATTTTCGAGCTAGTTAATGCAAGAAGAACCTTATCCGGTGTTTTCACCACTCCACAGTGCGTTTGATATGCAGAACCGGCGATATCTTGGTTTTCGTGGGGTTTCAAGCTGAGATATGCATTTTCTGCGATAATCTTGGTGAGACTTCTGTCCGAAGTATGCTGAATAATCGAGATCGCTCTTTTCGAGCTGGTTAGTGCGAGAAACACGTTTTCTGTGGTTTTCACCACTCCACAGTTCGTTGGATATGCAGAACAGTAGATATCTTGGTTTTCGTGAGGTTTCAAGCTGAGATATGCATTTCCTTTGATAATCTTGGTGAGACTCCTGTCCGAAATATGCTGAATCATCGAGATCGCTCTTTTCGAGCTATTTAATGCGAGACACACGTTCTCTGGTTGTTTTCACCACTCCACAGTGCGTTTGAAATGCAGAACAGGCGATATCTTGATTTTCGTGGTGTTTCCAGCTGAGATATGCATTTTCTGCAATAATCTTGGTGAGACTTCTGTTAGAAGTATGCAGAATCGTCGAGAGCGCTCTTTTCGAGCTACTTAATGCGAGAAACACGTTTTCTGGGGTTTTCACCACTCCACAGTTCGTTGGATATGCTGAACCGGAGATATCTTGGTTTTCGTGGGGTTTCAAGCTGAGATATGCATTTCCTGCGATAATCTTGGTGAGACTTCTGTCCGACGTATGCTGAATCATCTAGATCGCTCTTTTCGAGCTATTTAATGCGAGAAACACGTTATCTGGTGTTTTCACCACTCCTCAGTGCGTTTGATATGCAGAACCGGAGATATCTTGGTTTCGGTCGGGTTTCAAGCTGAGATATGCATTTTCTGCGATAATCTTGGTGGGTCTTTTGTCAGAAGTATGCAGAATCATCTAGATCGCTCTTTTCGAGCTATTTAATGCGAGAAACACGTTATCTGGTGTTTTCACCACTCCTCAGTGCGTTTGATATGCAGAACCGGAGATATCTTGGTTTCGGTCGGGTTTCAAGCTGAGATATGCATTTTCTGCGATAATCTTGGTGAGACTTCTGTCCGAAGTATGCTGAAACATCGAGATCGCTATTTTCGAGCTAGTTAATGCAAGAAGAACCTTATCCGGTGTTTTCACCACTCCACAGTGCGTTTGATATGCAGAACCGGCGATATCTTGGTTTTCGTGGGGTTTCAAGCTGAGATATGCATTTTCTGCGATAATCTTGGTGAGACTTCTGTCCGAAGTATGCTGAATAATCGAGATCGCTCTTTTCGAGCTGGTTAGTGCGAGAAACACGTTTTCTGTGGTTTTCACCACTCCACAGTTCGTTGGATATGCAGAACAGTAGATATCTTGGTTTTCGTGAGGTTTCAAGCTGAGATATGCATTTCCTTTGATAATCTTGGTGAGACTCCTGTCCGAAATATGCTGAATCATCGAGATCGCTCTTTTCGAGCTATTTAATGCGAGACACACGTTCTCTGGTTGTTTTCACCACTCCACAGTGCGTTTGAAATGCAGAACAGGCGATATCTTGATTTTCGTGGTGTTTCCAGCTGAGATATGCATTTTCTGCAATAATCTTGGTGAGACTTCTGTTAGAAGTATGCAGAATCGTCGAGAGCGCTCTTTTCGAGCTACTTAATGCGAGAAACACGTTTTCTGGGGTTTTCACCACTCCACAGTTCGTTGGATATGCTGAACCGGAGATATCTTGGTTTTCGTGGGGTTTCAAGCTGAGATATGCATTTCCTGCGATAATCTTGGTGAGACTTCTGTCCGAAGTATGCAGAATCATCGAGATCGCACTTTTCGAGCTATTTAATGCGAGAAACACGTTATCTGGTGTTTTCACCACTCCGCAGTTGGTTTGATATGCAGAACAGTAGATATCTTGGTTTTCGTGGGGTTTCATGCTGAGATATGCATTTTTTGCGATAATCTTGGTGAGACTTCTGTTAGAAGTATGCAGAATCATCGAGATCGCTCTATTCGAGCTATTTAATGCGACAAACACGTTATCTGGTGTTTTCAGCACCCCACAGTGCGTTTGATATGCAGAACCAGCGATATCTTGGTTTTCGTGGGGTTTCAAGCTGAGATATGCATTTTTTACGATAATCTTGGTGAGACTTCTGTCCGAAGTATGCTTAATCATCGAGATCGCTCGTTTCGAGCTATTTAATGCGAGAAACACGTTATCTGGTGTTTTCACCACTCCACAGTGCGTATGATATGCAGAACCGGCGATATCTTTGTTTTCGTGGGGTTTCAAGCTGAGATATGCATTTTCTGCGATAATCTTGGTGAGACTTCAGTCCGAAGTATGCTGAAACATCGAGATCGCTATTTTCGAGCTAGTTAATGCAAGAAGAAACTTATCCGGTGTTTTCACCACTCCACAGTGCGTTTGATATGCAGAACCGGCGATATCTTGGTTTTCGTGGGGTTTCAAGCTGAGATTTGCATTTTCTGCGATAATCTTGGTGAGACTTCTGTCCGAAGTATGCTGAATAATCGAGATCGCTCTTTTCGAGCTGGCTAGTGCGAGAAACACGTTTTCTGTGGTTTTTACCACTCCACAGTTCGTTGGATATGCAGAACAGTAGATATCTTGGTTTTCGTGGGGTTTCAAGCAGAGATATGCATTTTCTGCGATAATCTTGGTGTGACTTCTGTTAGAAGTATGCAGAATCATCGAGATCGCACTTTTCGAGCTATTTAATGCGAGAAACACGTTATCTGGTGTTTTCACCACTCCGCAGTTGGTTTGATATGCAGAACAGTAGATATCTTGGTTTTCGTGGGGTTTCATGCTGAGATATGCATTTTTTGCGATAATCTTGGTGAGACTTCTGTTAGAAGTATGCAGAATCATCGAGATCGCTCTATTCGAGCTATTTAATGCGACAAACACGTTATCTGGTGTTTTCACCACTCCTCAGTGCGTTTGATATGCAGAACCGGCGATATCTTGGTTTTCGTGGGGATTCAAGCTGAGATATGCATTTTCTGCGATAATCCTGGTGAGACTTCTGTCAGAAGTATGAAGAATCTTCGAGAACGCTCTTTTCGAGCTACTTAATGCGCGAAACAAGTTTTCTGGTGTTTTCACCACTCCACGGTACGTTTGATGTGCAGAACCGGAGATAACTCGGTTTTCGTCGGGTTTCAAGCTGAGATATGCATTTTCTGCGATAATCTTGGTGAGACTTCTGTCCGAAGTATGCAGAATCATCGAGATCGCTCTTTTCGAGGTATTTAATGCGAGAATCACGTTATCTGGTGTTTTCACCACTCCACAGTGCGTTTGATATGCAGTACCAGCGATATCTTGGTTTTCGTGGGGTTTCATGCTGAGATATGCATTTTCTGCGATAATCTTGGTGTGACTTCTGTTAGAAGTATGCAGAATCATCGAGATCGCACTTTTCGAGCTATTTAATGCGAGAAACACGTTATCTGGTGTTTTCACCACTCCACAGTACGTTTGACATGCAGAACCGGAGATATCTTGGTTTCGGTCGGGTTTCAAGCTGAGATATGCATTTTCTGCGATAATCTTGGTGGGTCTTTTGTCAGAAGTATGCAGAATCATCTACATCGCTATTTTCGAGCTACTTAATTCACGAAACACGTTTTCTGGTGTTTTCACCACTCCACAGTACGTTTGACATGCAGAACCGGCGATATCTTGATTTTCATGGGGTTTCAAGCTGAGATATGCATTTTCTGCGATAATCTTGGTGAGACTTCTGTTAGAACTATGCAGAATCATCGAGATCGCACTTTTCGAGCTATCTAATGCGAGAAACACGTTATCTGTTGTTTTCACCACTCCGCAGATGGTTTGATATGCAGAACCGGCGATATTTTGGTTTTCGTCGGGTTTCAAGCTGAGATATGCATTTTCTACGATAATCTTGGTGAAACATCTGTCCGAAGTATGCAGAAACATCGAGAGCGCTCTTTTCGAGCTACTTAATGCACGAAACACGTTTTCTGGTGTTTTCACCACTCCACGGTACGTTTGATGTGCAGAACCGGAGATGACTCGGTTTTCGTCGGGTTTCAAGCTGAGATATGCATTTTCTACGATAATCTTGGTGAGACTTCTGTCCGAAGTATGCTGAAACATCGAGATCGCTCTTTTCGAGCTAGTTAATGCGAGAAAAACCTTATCCGGTGTTTTCACCACTCCACAGTGCGTTTGATATGCAAAACCGGCGATATCTTGGTTTTCGTGGGGTTTCAAGCTGAGATATGCATTTTCTGCGATAATCTTGGTGAGACTTCTGTTAGAAGTATGCAGAATCGTCGAGATCGCACTATTCGAGCTATTTAATGCGAGAAACACGTTATCTGGTGTTTTCACCACTCCACAGTGCGTTTGATATGCAGAACCGGAGATATCTTGGTTTTCGTGGGGTTTCAAGCTGAGATATGCATTTCCTTTGATAATCTTGGTGAGACTCCTGTCCGAAATATGCTGAATCATCGAGATCGCTCTTTTCGAGCTATTTAATGCGAGAAACACGTTCTCTGGTTGTTTTCACCACTCCACAGTGCGTTTGAAATGCAGAACAGGCGATATCTTGATTTTCGTGGTGTTTCCAGCTGAGATATGCATTTTCTGCGATAATCTTGGTGAGACTTCTGTTAGAAGTATGCAGAATCATCGAGATCGCACTATTCGAGCTATTTAATGCGAGAAACACGTTATCTGGTGTTTTCACCACTCCACAGTGCGTTTGATATGCAGAACCGGAGATATCTTGGTTTTCGTGGGGTTTCAAGCTGAGATATGCATTTCCTTTGATAATCTTGGTGAGACTCCAGTCCGAAATATGCTGAATCATCGAGATCGCTCTTTTCGAGCTATCTAATGCGAGAAACACGTTCTCTGGTTGTTTTCACCACTCCACAGTGCGTTTGAAATGCAGAACAGGCGATATCTTGATTTTCGTGGTGTTTCCAGCTGAGATATGCATTTTCTGCGATAATCTTGGTGAGACTTCTGTTAGAAGTATGCAGAATCGTCGAGAGCGCTCTTTTCGAGCTACTTAATGCGAGAAACACATTTTCTGGGGTTTTCACCACTCCACAGTTCGTTGGATATGTTGAACCGGAGATATCTTGGTTTTCGTGGGGTTTCAAGCTGAGATATGCATTTCCTGCGATAATCTTGGTGAGACTTCTGTCCGACGTATGCTGAATCATCTAGATCGCTCTTTTCGAGCTATTTAATGCGAGAAACACGTTATCTGGTGTTTTCACCACTCCTCAGTGCGTTTGATATGCAGAACCGGCGATATCTTGGTTTTCGTGGGGATTCAAGCTGAGATATGCATTTTCTGCGATAATCCTGGTGAGACTTCTGTCAGAAGTATGAAGAATCTTCGAGAACGCTCTTTTCGAGCTACTTAATGCGCGAAACAAGTTTTCTGGTGTTTTCACCACTCCACGGTACGTTTGATGTGCAGAACCGGAGATAACTCGGTTTCCGTCGGGTTTCAAGCTGAGATATGCATTTTCTGCGATAATCTTGGTGAGACTTCTGTCCGAAGTATGCAGAATCATCGAGATCGCTCTTTTCGAGGTATTTAATGCGAGAATCACGTTATCTGGTGTTTTCACCACTCCGCAGTTGGTTTGATATGCAGAACCGGCGATATCTTGGTTTTCGTGGGGTTTCATGCTGAGATATGCATTTTCTGCGATAATCTTGGTGTGACTTCTGTTAGAAGTATGCAGAATCATCGAGATCGCACTTTTCGAGCTATTTAATGCGAGAAACACGTTATCTGGTGTTTTCACCACTCCGCAGTTGGTTTGATATGCAGAACCGGCGATATTTTGGTTTTCGTCGGGTTTCAAGCTGAGATATGCATTTTCTACGATAATCTTGGTGAAACATCTGTCCGAAGTATGCAGAAACATCGAGAGCGCTCTTTTCGAGCTACTTAATGCACGAAACACGTTTTCTGGTGTTTTCACCACTCCACGGTACGTTTGATGTGCAGAACCGGAGATAACTCGGTTTTCGTCGGGTTTCAAGCTGAGATATGCATTTTCTACGATAATCTTGGTGAGACTTCTGTCCGAAGTATGCTGAAACATCGAGATCGCTCTTTTCGAGCTAGTTAATGCGAGAAAAACATTATCCGGTGTTTTCACCACTCCACAGTGCGTTTGATATGCAAAACCGGCGATATCTTGGTTTCGTGGGGTTTCAAGCTGAGATATGCATTTTCTGCGATAATCTTGGTGAGACTTCTGTTAGAAGTATGCAGAATCGTCGAGATCGCACTATTCGAGCTATTTAATGCGAGAAACACGTTATCTGGTGTTTTCACCACTCCACAGTGCGTTTGATATGCAGAACCGGAGATATCTTGGTTTTCGTGGGGTTTCAAGCTGAGATATGCATTTCCTTTGATAATCTTGGTGAGACTTCTGTCCGAAGTATGCAGAATCATCGAGATCGCTCTATTCGAGCTATTTATTGCGAGAAACACGTTATCTGGTGTTTTCACCACACCTCAGTGCGTTTGAAATGCAGAACAGGCGATATCTTGATTTTCGTGGTGTTTCCAGCTGAGATATGCATTTTCTGCGATAATCTTGGTGAGACTTCTGTTAGAAGTATGCAGAATCATCGAGAGCGCTCTTTTCGAGCTATTTAATGCGAGAAACACGTTTTCTGGGGTTTTCACCACTCCACAGTTCGTTGGATATGCTGAACCGGAGATATCTTGGTTTTCGTGGTGTTTCAAGCTGAGATATGCATTTCCTGCGATAATCTTGGTGAGACTTCTGTCCGACGTATGCTGAATCATCTAGATCGCTCTTTTCGAGCTATTTAATGCGAGAAACACGTTATCTGGTGTTTTCACCACTCCTCACTGCGTTTGATATGCAGAACCGGCGATATCTTGGTTTTCGTGGGGATTCAAGCTGAGATATGCATTTTCTGCGATAATCCTGGTGAGACTTCTGTCAGAAGTATGAAGAATCTTCGAGAACGCTCTTTTCGAGCTACTTAATGCGCGAAACACGTTTTCTGGTGTTTTCACCACTCCACGGTACGTTTGATGTGCAGAACCGGAGATATCTTGGTTTTCGTGGGGATTCAAGCTGAGATATGCATTTTCTGCGATAATCCTGGTGAGACTTCTGTCAGAAGTATGAAGAACCTTCGAGAACGCTCTTTTCGAGCTATTTAATGCGAGAATCACGTTATCTGGTGTTTTCACCACTCCACAGTGCGTTTGATATGCAGTACCAGCGATATCTTGGTTTTCGTGGGGTTTCAAGCTGAGATATGCATTTCCTTTGATAATCTTGGTGAGACTTCTGTCAGAAGTATGAAGAATCTTCGAGAACGCTCTTTTCGAGCTACTTAATGCGCGAAACACGTTTTCTGGTGTTTTCACCACTCCACGGTACGTTTGATGTGCAGAACCGGAGATAACTCGGTTTTCGTCGGGTTTCAAGCTGAGATATGCATTTTCTGCGATAATCTTGGTGAGACTTCTGTCCGAAGTATGCAGAATCATCGAGATCGCTCTTTTCGAGCTATTTAATGCGAGAATCACGTTATCTGGTGTTTTCACCACTCCACAGTGCGTTTGATATGCAGTACCAGCGATATCTTGGTTTTCGTGGGGTTTCATGCTGAGATATGCATTTTTCACGATAATCTTGGTAAGACTTCTGTCCGAAGTATGCTGAAACATCGAGATCGCTCTTTTCGAGCTAGTTAATGCGAGAAGAACCTTATCCGGTGTTTTCACCACTCCACAGTGCGTTTGATATGCAAAACCGGCGATATCTTGGTTTTCGTGGGGTTTCAAGCTGAGATATGCATTTTCTGCGATAATCTTGGTGAAACATCTGTCCGAAGTATGCAGAAACATCGAGAGCGCTCTTTTCGAGCTATTTAATGCGAGAAACTCGTTTTCTGGGGTTTTCACCACTCCACAGTTCGTTGGATATGCAGAACAGTAGATATCTTGGTTTCGGTCGGGTTTCAAGCTGATATATGCATTTTTTACGATAATCTTGGTGAGACTTCTGTCAGAGGTATGCAGGATCTTCGAGAACGCTCTTTTCGAGCTATTTAATGCGAGAAACACGTTATCTGGTGTTTTCACCACTCCACAGTGCGTTTGATATGCAGTACCAGCGATATCTTGGTTTCGGTCGGGTTTCAAGCTGATATATGCATTTTCTACGATAATCTTGGTGAAACATCTGTCCGAAGTATGCAGAAACATCGCGAGCGCTCTTTTCGAGCTATTTAATGCGAGAAACTCGTTTTCTGGGGTTTTCACCACTTCACAGTTCGTTGGATATGCAGAACCGGAGATATCTTAGTTTTCGTTGGGTTTCAATCTGAGATATGCATTTCCTGCGATAATCTTGGTGAGACTTCTGTCCGAAGTATGCTGAATCATCGAGATCGCCCTTTTCGAGCTATTCAATGCGAAAAACACGTTCTCTGGTTGTTTTCACCACTCCACAGTGCGTTTGATATGCCGAACAGGCGATATCTTGATTTTCGTGGTGTTTCCAGCTGAGATATGCATTTTCAGCGATAATCATGGTGGGTCTTTTGTCAGAAGTATACACAATCAACTAGATCGCTCTTTTCAAGCTACTTAATGCACGAAACACGTTTTCTGGTGTTTTCAGCACCCCACAGTGTGTTTGATATGCAGAACCAGCGATATCTTGGTTTTCGTGGGGTTTCAAGCTGAGATATGCATTTTTTACGATAATCTTGGTGAGACTTCTGTCCGAAGTATGCTTAATCATCGAGATCGCTCGTTTCGAGCTATTTAATGCGAGAAACACGTTATCTGGTGTTTTCACCACTCCACAGTGCGTATGATATGCAGAACCGGCGATATCTTTGTTTTCGTGGGGTTTCAAGCTGAGATATGCATTTTCTGCGATAATCTTGGTGAGACTTCTGTCCGAAGTATGCTGAAACATCGCGATCGCTATTTTCGAGCTAGTTAATGCAAGAAGAACCTTATCCGGTGTTTTCACCACTCCACAGTGCGTTTGATATGCAGAACCGGCGATATCTTGGTTTTCGTGGGGTTTCAAGCTGAGATATGCATTTTCTGCGATAATCTTGGTGAGACTTCTGTCCGAAGTATGCTGAATATTCCAGATCGCTCTTTTCGAGCTGGTTAGTGCGAGAAACACGTTTTCTGTGGTTTTCACCAGTCCACAGTTCGTTGGATATGCAGAACAGTTGATATCTTGGTTTTCGTGGGGTTTCAAGCAGAGATATGCATTTTCTGCGATAATCTTGGTGTGACTTCTGTTAGAAGTATGCAGAATCATCGAGATCGCACTTTTCGAGCTATTTAATGCGAGAAACACGTTATCTGGTGTTTTCACCACTCCGCAGTTGGTTTGATATGCAGAACAGTAGATATCTTGGTTTTCGTGGGGTTTCAAGCAGAGATATGCATTTTCTGCGATAATCTTGGTGTGACTTCTGTTAGAAGTATGCAGAATCATCTAGATTGCTCTTTTCGAGCTACTTAATTCACGAAACACGTTTTCTGGTGTTTTCACCACTCCACAGTACGTTTGACATGCAGAACCGGCGATATCTTGATTTTCGTGGGGTTTCAAGCTGAGATATGCATTTTCTGCGATAATCTTGGTGAGACTTCTGTTAGAACTATGCAGAATCATCGAGATCGCACTTTTCGAACTATTTAATGCGAGAAACACGTTATCTGGTGTTTTCACCACTCCGCAGTTGGTTTGATATGCAGAACCGGCGATATTTTGGTTTTCGTCGGGTTTCAAGCTGAGATATGCATTTTCTACGATAATCTTGGTGAAACATCTGTCCGAAGTATGCAGAAACATCGAGAGCGCTCTTTTCGAGCTACTTAATGCACGAAACACGTTTTCTGGTGTTTTCACCACTCCACGGTACGTTTGATGTGCAGAACCGGAGATAACTCGGTTTTTGTCGGGTTTTAAGCTGAGATATGCATTTTCTACGATAATCTTGGTGAGACTTCTGTCCGAAGTATGCTGAAACATCGAGATCGCTCTTTTCGAGCTAGTTAATGCGAGAAAAACCTTATCCGGTGTTTTCACCACTCCACAGTGCGTTTGATATGCAAAACCGGCGATATCTTGGTTTTCGAAGGGTTTCAAGCTGAGATATGCATTTTCTGCGATAATCTTGGTGAGACTTCTGTTAGAAGAATGCAGAATCATCGAGATCGCACTATTCGAGCTATTTAATGCGAGAAACACGTTATCTGGTGTTTTCACCACTCCACAGTGCGATTGATATGCAGAACCGGCGATATCTTGGTTTTCGTGGGGTTTCAAGCTGAGATATGCATTTTCTGCGATAATCTTGGTGAGACTTCTGTTGGAAGTATGCAGAATCATCGAGAACGCACTATTCGAGCTATTTAATGCGAGAAACACGTTATCTGGTGTTTTCACCACTCCACAGTGCGTTTGATATGCAGAACCGGAGATATCTTGGTTTTCGTGGGGTTTCAAGCTGAGATATGCATTTCCTTTGATAATCTTGGTGAGACTCCTGTCCGAAATATGCTGAATCATCGAGATCGCTCTTTTCGAGCTATCTAATGCGAGAATCACGTTATCTGGTGTTTTCACCACTCCACAGTGCGTTTGATATGCAGTACCAGCGATATCTTGGTTTTCGTGGGGTTTCATGCTGAGATATGCATTTTTTACGATAATCTTGGTGAGACTTCTGTCCGAAGTATGCAGAATCATCGAGATCGCTCTATTCGAGCTATTTATTGCGAGAAACACGTTATCTGGTGTTTTCACCACTCCTCAGTGCGTTTGAAATGCAGAACAGGCGATATCTTGATTTTCGTGGTGTTTCCAGCTGAGATATGCATTTTCTGCGATAATCTTGGTGAGACTTCTGTTAGAAGTATGCAGAATCATCGAGAGCGCTCTTTTCGAGCTATTTAATGCGAGAAACACGTTTTCTGGGGTTTTCACCACTCCACAGTTCGTTGGATATGCTGAACCGGAGATATCTTGGTTTTCGTGGGGTTTCAAGCTGAGATATGCATTTCCTGCGATAATCTTGGTGAGACTTCTGTCCGACGTATGCTGAATCATCTAGATCGCTCTTTTCGAGCTATTTAATGCGAGAAACACGTTATCTGGAGTTTTCACCACTCCTCACTGCGTTTGATATGCAGAACCGGCGATATCTTGGTTTTCGTGGGGATTCAAGCTGAGATATGCATTTTCTGCGATAATCCTGGTTAGACTTCTGTCAGAAGTATGAAGAATCTTCGAGAACGCTCTTTTCGAGCTACTTAATGCGCGAAACACGTTTTCTGGTGTTTTCACCACTCCACGGTACGTTTGATGTGCAGAACCGGAGATATCTTGGTTTTCGTGGGGATTCAAGCTGAGATATGCATTTTCTGCGATAATCCTGGTGAGACTTCTGTCAGAAGTATACACAATCAACTAGATCGCTCTTTTCAAGCTACTTAATGCACGAAACACGTTTTCTGGTGTTTTCACCACTCCACAGTGCGTTTGATATGCAGTACCAGCGATATCTTGGTTTTCGTGGGGTTTCAAGCTGAGATATGCATTTTCTGCGATAATCTGGGTGAGACTTCTGTCCGAAGTATGCTTAATCATCGAGATCGCTCGTTTCGAGCTATTTAATGCGAGAAACACGTTATCTGGTGTTTTCACCACTCCACAGTGCGTTTGATATGCAGAACCGGCGATATCTTGGTTTTCGTTGGGTTTCAAGCTGAGATATGCATTTTCTGCGATAATCTTGGTGAGACTTCTGTCCGAAGTATGCTGAAACATCGCGATCGCTATTTTCGAGCTAGTTAATGCAAGAAGAACCTTATCCGGTGTTTTCACCACTCCACAGTGCGTTTGATATGCAGAACCGGCGATATCTTGGTTTTCGTGGGGTTTCAAGCTGAGATATGCATTTTCTGCGATAATCTTGGTGAGACTTCTGTCCGAAGTATGCTGAATAATCGAGATCGCTCTTTTCGAGCTGGTCAGTGCGAGAAACACGTTTTCTGTGGTTTTCACCACTCCACAGTTCGTTGGATATGCAGAACAGTTGATATCTTGGTTTTCGTGGGGTTTCAAGCAGAGATATGCATTTTCTGCGATAATCTTGGTGTGACTTCTGTTAGAAGTATGCAGAATCATCGAGATCGCACTTTTCGAGCTATTTAATGCGAGAAACACGTTATCTGGTGTTTTCACCACTCCGCAGTTGGTTTGATATGCAGAACAGTAGATATCTTGGTTTTCGTGGGGTTTCAAGCAGAGATATGCATTTTCTGCGATAATCTTGGTGTGACTTCTGTTAGAAGTATGCAGAATCATCGAGATAGCACTTTTCGAGCTATTTAATGCGAGAAACACGTTATCTGGTGTTTTCACCACTCCACAGTACGTTTGACATGCAGAACCGGAGATATCTTGGTTTCGGTCGGGTTTCAAGCTGAGATATGCATTTTCTGCGATAATCTTGGTGGGTCTTTTGTCAGAAGTATGCAGAATCATCTAGATTGCTCTTTTCGAGCTACTTAATTCACGAAACACGTTTTCTGGTGTTTTCACCACTCCACAGTACGTTTGACATGCAGAACCGGCGATATCTTGATTTTCGTGGGGTTTCAAGCTGAGATATGCATTTTCTGCGATAATCTTGGTGAGACTTCTGTTAGAACTATGCAGAATCATCGAGATCGCACTTTTCGAACTATTTAATGCGAGAAACACGTTATCTGGTGTTTTCACCACTCCGCAGTTGGTTTGATATGCAGAACCGGCGATATTTTGGTTTTCGTCGGGTTTCAAGCTGAGATATGCATTTTCTACGATAATCTTGGTGAAACATCTGTCCGAAGTATGCAGAAACATCGAGAGCGCTCTTTTCGAGCTACTTAATGCACGAAACACGTTTTCTGGTGTTTTCACCACTCCACGGTACGTTTGATGTGCAGAACCGGAGATAACTCGGTTTTTGTCGGGTTTTAAGCTGAGATATGCATTTTCTACGATAATCTTGGTGAGCCTTCTGTCCGAAGTATGCTGAAACATCGAGATCGCTCTTTTCGAGCTAGTTAATGCGAGAAAAACCTTATCCGGTGTTTTCACCACTCCACAGTGCGTTTGATATGCAAAACCGGCGATATCTTGGTTTTCGTGGGGTTTCATGCTGAGATATGCATTTTCTGCGATAATCTTGGTGAGACTTCTGTTAGAAGTATGCAGAATCATCGAGATCGCACTATTCGAGCTATTTAATGCGAGAAACACGTTATCTGGTGTTTTCACCACTCCACAGTGCGATTGATATGCAGAACCGGAGATATCTTGGTTTTCGTGGGGTTTCAAGCTGAGATATGCATTTCCTTTGATAATCTTGGTGAGACTTCTGTCAGAAGTATGAAGAATCTTCGAGAACGCTCTTTTCGAGCTACTTAATGCGCGAAACACGTTTTCTGGTGTTTTCACCACTCCACGGTACGTTTGATGTGCAGAACCGGAGATAACTCGGTTTTCGTCGGGTTTCAAGCTGAGATATGCATTTTCTGCGATAATCTTGGTGAGACTTCTGTCCGAAGTATGCAGAATCATCGAGATCGCTCTTTTCGAGCTATTTAATGCGAGAATCACGTTATCTGGTGTTTTCACCACTCCACAGTGCGTTTGATATGCAGTACCAGCGATATCTTGGTTTTCGTGGGGTTTCATGCTGAGATATGCATTTTTTACGATAATCTTGGTGAGACTTCTGTCCGAAGTATGCAGAATCATCGAGATCGCTCTATTCGAGCTATTTAATGCGAGAAACACGTTATCTGGTGTTTTCACCACTCCTCAGTGCGTTTGATATGCAGAACCGGCGATATCTTGGTTTTCGTGGGGATTCAAGCTGAGATATGCATTTTTTACGATAATCTTGGTGAGACTTCTGTCCGAAGTATGCAGAATCATCGAGATCGCTCTTTTCGAGCTATTTAATGCGAGAATCACGTTATCTGGTGTTTTCACCACTCCACAGTGCGTATGATATGCAGAACCGGCGATATCTTGGTTTTCGTGGGGATTCAAGCTGAGATATGCATTTTTTACGATAATCTTGGTGAGACTTCTGTCCGAAGTATGCTGAAACATTGAGATCGCTCTTTTCGAGCTAGTTAATGCGAGAATCACGTTATCTGGTGTTTTCGCCACTCCACAGTGCGTTTGATATGCAAAACCGGCGATATCTTGGTTTTCGTGGGGTTTCAAGCTGAGATATGCATTTTGTGCGATAATCTTGGTGAGACTTCTGTTAGAAGTATGCAGAATCATCGAGATCGCACTATTCGAGCTATTTAATGCGAGAAACACGTTATCTGGTGTTTTCACCACTCCACAGTGCGTTTGATATGCAGAACCGGAGATATCTTGGTTTTCGTGGGGTTTCAAGCTGAGCTATGCATTTCCTTTGATAATCTTGGTGAGACTTCTGTCAGAAGTATGAAGAATCTTCGAGAACCCTCTTTTCGAGCTACTTAATGCGCGATACACGTTTTCTGGTGTTTTCACCACTCCACGGTACGTTTGATGTGCAGAACCGGAGATAACTCGGTTATCGTCGGGTTTCAAGCTGAGATATGCATTTTCTGCGATAATCTTGGTGAGACTTCTGTCCGAAGTATGCAGAATCATCGAGATCGCTCTTTTCGAGCTATTTAATGCGAGAATCGCGTTATCTGGTGTTTTCACCACTCCACAGTTCGTTGGATATGCAGAACCGGAGATATCTTGGTTTTCGTTGGGTTTCAGGCTGAGATATGCATTTCCTGCGATAATCTTGGTGAGACTTCTGTCCGAAGTATGCTGAATCATCGAGATCGCCCTTTTCGAGCTATTCAATGCGAAAAACACGTTCTCTGGTTGTTTTCACCACTCCACAGTGCGTTTGATATGCCGAACAGGCGATATCTTGATTTTCGTGGTGTTTCCAGCTGAGATATGCATTTTCATCGATAATCATGGTGGG
The DNA here is from genome assembly GCA_951804975.1 of Anthophora plumipes. NCBI lineage: Eukaryota > Metazoa > Arthropoda > Insecta > Hymenoptera > Apidae > Anthophora > Anthophora plumipes. The sequence goes on along the minus strand of CATORF010000206.1, from coordinate 6,967,932 downwards.
TCTTTTGTCACAAGTATGCACAATCAACTAGATCGCTCTTTTCAAGCTACTTAATGCACGAAACACGTTTTCTGGTGTTTTCAGCACTCCACAGTGCGTTTGATATGCAGAACCGGCGATATCTTGGTTTTCGTGGGGATTCAAGCTGAGATATGCATTTTCTGCGATAATCCTGGTGAGACTTCTGTCAGAAGTATGAAGAATCTTCGAGAACGCTCTTTTCGAGCTACTTAATGCGCGAAACACGTTTTCTGGTGTTTTCACCACTCCACGGTACGTTTGATGTGCAGAACCGGAGATAACTCGGTTTTCGTCGGGTTTCAAGCTGAGATATGCATTTTCTGCGATAACCTTGGTGAGACTTCTGTCCGAAGTATGCAGAATCATCGAGATCGCTCTATTCGAGCTATTTAATGCGACAAACACGTTATCTGGTGCTTTCAGCACCCCACAGTGCGTTTGATATGCAGAACCAGCGATATCTTGGTTTTCGTGGGGTTTCAAGCTGAGATATGCATTTTTTACGATAATCTTGGTGAGACTTCTGTCCGAAGTATGCTTCATCATCGAGATCGCTCGTTTCGAGCTATTTAATGCGAGAAACAGGTTATCTGGTGTTTTCACCACTCCACAGTGCGTATGATATGCAGAACCGGCGATATCTTTGTTTTCGTGGGGTTTCAAGATGAGATATGCATTTTCTGCGATAATCTTGGTGAGACTTCTGTCCGAAGTATGCTGAATCATCGAGATCGCTCTATTCGAGCTATTTAATGCGACAAACACGTTATCTGGTGCTTTCAGCACCCCACAGTGCGTTTGATATGCAGAACCAGTGATATCTTGGTTTTCGTGGGGTTTCAAGCTGAGATATGCATTGTTTACGATAATCTTGGTGAGACTTCTTTCCGAAGTATGCTTAATCATCGAGATCGCTCGTTTCGAGCTATTTAATGCGAGAAACACGTTATCTGGTGTTTTCACCACTCCACAGTGCGTATGATATGCAGAACCGGCGATATCTTTGTTTTCGTGGGGTTTCAAGATGAGATATGCATTTTCTGCGATAATCTTGGTGAGACTTCTGTCCGGAGTATGCTGAAACATCGAGATCGCTCTTTTCGAGCTAGTTAATGCAAGAAGAACCTTATCCGGTGTTTTCACCACTCCACAGTGCGTTTGATATGCAGAACCGGCGATATCTTGGTTTTCGTGGGGATTCAAGCTGAGATATGCATTTTCTGCGATAATCCTGGTGAGACTTCTGTCAGAAGTATGAAGAATCTTCGAGAACGCTCTTTTCGAGCTACTTAATGCGCGAAACACGTTTTCTGGTGTTTTCACCACTCCACGGTATGTTTGGTGTGCAGAACCGGAGATAACTCGGTTTTCGTCGGGTTTCAAGCTGAGATATGCATTTTCTGCGATAATCTTGGTGAGACTTCTGTCCGAAGTATGCAGAATCATCGAGATCGCTCTTTTCGAGCTATTTAATGCGAGAATCACGTTATCTGGTGTTTTCACCACTCCACAGTGCGTTTGATATGCAGTACCAGCGATATCTTGGTTTTCGTGGGGTTTCATGCTGAGATATGCATTTTTTACGATAATCTTGGTGAGACTTCTGTCCGAAGTATGCAGAATCATCGAGATCGCTCTTTTCGAGCTATTTAATGCGAGAATCACGTTATCTGGTGTTTTCACCACTCCACAGTTCGTTGGATATGCAGAACCGGAGATATCTTGGTTTTCGTTGGGTTTCAGGCTGAGATATGCATTTCCTGCGATAATCTTGGTGAGACTTCTGTCCGAAGTATGCTTAATCATCGAGATCGCTCGTTTCGAGCTATTTAATGCGAGAAACACGTTATCTGGTGTTTTCACCACTCCACAGTGCGTATGATATGCAGAACCGGCGATATCTTTGTTTTCGTGGGGTTTCAAGCTGAGATATGCATTTTCTGCGATAATCTTGGTGAGACTTCTGTCCGAATTATGCTGAAACATCGAGATCGCTCTTTTCGAGCTAGTTAATGCAAGAAGAACCTTATCCGGTGTTTTCACCACTCCACAGTGCGTTTGATATGCAGAACCGGCGATATCTTGGTTTTCGTGGGGTTTCAAGCTGAGATATGCATTTTCTGCGATAATCATGGTGAGACTTCTGTCCGAAGTATGCTGAATAATCGAGATCCCTCTTTTCGCGCAGGTTAATGCGAGAAACACGTTTTCTGTGGTTTTCACCACTCCACAGTTCGTTGGATATGCAGAACAGTAGATATCTTGGTTTTCGTGGGGTTTCAAGCAGAGATATGCATTTTCTGCGACAATCTTGGTGTGACTTCTGTTAGAAGTATGCAGAATCATCGAGATCGCACTTTTCGAGCTTTTTAATGCGAGAAACACGTTATCTGGTGTTTTCACCACTCCACAGTACGTTTGACATGCAGAACCGGAGATATCTTGGTTTCGGTCGGGTTTCAAGCTGAGATATGCATTTTCTACGATAATCCTGGTGAGACTTCTGTCAGAAGTATGCAGAATCTTCGAGAACGCTCTTTTCGAGCTACTTAATGCGCGAAACACGTTTTCTGGTGTTTTCACCACTCCACGGTACGTTTGATGTGCAGAACCGGAGATAACTCGGTTTTCGTCGGGTTTCAAGCTGAGATATGCATTTTCTACGATAATCTTGGTGAGACTTCTGTCAGAAGTATGCAGGATCTTCGAGAACGCTCTTTTCGAGCTATTTAATGCGAGAAACACGTTATCTGGTGTTTTCACCACTCCACAGTGCGTTTGATATGCAGTACCAGCGATATCTTGGTTTTCGTGGGGTTTCAAGCTGAGATATGCATTTTATACGATAATCTTGGTGAGACTTCTGTCCGAAGTATGCAGAATCATCGAGATCGCACTATTCGAGCTATTTAATGCGAGAAACACGTTCTCTGGTTGTTTTCACCACTCCACAGTGCGTTTGATATGCAGAACCGGCAACATCTTGATTTTCGTGAGGTTTCGAGATGAGATATGCATTTTCTGCGATAATCTTGGTGAGACTTCTGTCCGAAGTATGCTGAAACATCGAGATCGCTCTTTTCGAGCTAGTTAATGCAAGAAGAACCTTATCCGGTGTTTTCATCACTCCACAGTGCGTTTGATATGCAGAACCGGCAACATCTTGATATTCGTGAGGTTTCGAGATGAGATATGCATTTTCTACGATAATCTTGGTGAAACATCGGTCCGAAGTATGCAGAAACATCGAGAGCGCTCTTTTCGAGCTATTTAATGCGAGAAACTCGTTTTCTGGGGTTTTCACCACTCCACAGTTCGTTGGATATGCAGAACCGGAGATACCTTGGATTTCGTGGTGTTTCCAGCTGAGATATGCATTTTCTGCGATAATCTTGGTGGGTCTTTTGTCAGAAGTATGCAGAATCTTCGAGAACGCTCTTTTCGAGCTACTTAATCTGCGAAACACGTTTTCTGGTGTTTTCACCACTCCACGGTACGTTTGATGTGCAGAACCGGAGATAACTCGGTTTACGTCGGGTTTCAAGCTGAGATATGCATTTTCTACGATAATCTTGGTGAGACTTCTGTCAGAAGTATGCAGGATCTTCGAGAACGCTCTTTTCGAGCTATTTAATGCGAGAAACTCGTTTTCTGGGATTTTCACCACTCCACAGTTCGTTGGATATGCAGAACCGGAGATATCTTGGTTTTCGTGGGGTTTCAAGATGAGATATGCATTTCCTGCGATAATCTTGGTGAGACTTCTGTCCGAAGTATGCTGAATCATCGAGATCGCTCTTCTCGAGCTATTTAATGCGAGAAACACGTTCTCTGGTTGTTTTCACCACTCCACAGTGCGTTTGATATGCAGAACCGGCAACATCTTGATTTTCGTGAGGTTTCGAGATGAGATTTGCATATTCTGCGATAATATTGGTGAGACTTCTGTCAGAAGTATGCAGAATCATCGAGATCGCTCTTTTCGAGCTATTTAATGCTAGAAACACGTTTTCTGGGATTTTCGCCACTCCACAGTTCGTTGGATATGCAGAACAGTAGATATCTTGGTTTTCGTGGGGTTTCAAGCAGAGATATGCATTTTCTACGATAATCTTGGTGAAACATCTGTCCGAAGTATGCAGAAACATCGAGAGCGCCCTTTTCGAGCTATTTAATGCGAGAAACACGTTCTCTGGTTGTTTTCACCACCCCACAGTGCGTTTGATATGCAGAACCGGCAACATCTTGATTTTCGTGAGGTTTCGAGATGAGATTTGCATTTTCTGCGATAATATTGGTGAGACTTTTGTCAGAAGTATGCAGGATCATCGAGAACGCTCTTTTCGAGCTATTTAATGCGAGAAACACGTTATCTGGTGTTTTCACCACTCCACAGTGCGTTTGATATGCAGAACCGGCGATATCTTGATTTTCGTGGTGTTTCCAGCTGAGATATGCATTTTCTGCGATAATCTTGGTGGGTCTTTTGTCAGAAGTATGCAGAATCATCTAGATCGCTCTTTTCGAGCTACTTAATGCACGAAACACGTTTTCTGGTGTTTTCACCACTCCACAGTACGTTTGAAATGCAGAACCGGAGATATCTTGGTTTCGGCCGGGTTTCAAGCTGAGATATGCATTTTCTGCGATAATCTTGGTGAGACTTCTGTCCGAAGTATGCTGAAACATCGAGATCGCTCTTTTCGAGCTATTTAATGCGAGAAACACGTTATCTGGTGTTTTCACCACTCCACAGTGCGTTTGATATGCAGTACCAGCGATATCTTGGTTTTCGTGGGGTTTCAAGCTGAGATATGCATTTTATACGATAATCTTGGTGAGACTTCTGTCCGAAGTATGCAGAATCATCGAGATCGCACTATTCGAGCTATTTAATGCGAGAAACACGTTCTCTGGTTGTTTTCACCACTCCACAGTGCGTTTGATATGCAGAACCGGCAACATCTTGATTTTCGTGAGGTTTCGAGATGAGATATGCATTTTCTGCGATAATCTTGGTGAGACTTCTGTCCGAAGTATGCTGAAACATCGAGATCGCTCTTTTCGAGCTAGTTAATGCAAGAAGAACCTTATCCGGTGTTTTCATCACTCCACAGTGCGTTTGATATGCAGAACCGGCAACATCTTGATATTCGTGAGGTTTCGAGATGAGATATGCATTTTCTACGATAATCTTGGTGAAACATCGGTCCGAAGTATGCAGAAACATCGAGAGCGCTCTTTTCGAGCTATTTAATGCGAGAAACTCGTTTTCTGGGGTTTTCACCACTCCACAGTTCGTTGGATATGCAGAACCGGAGATACCTTGGATTTCGTGGTGTTTCCAGCTGAGATATGCATTTTCTGCGATAATCTTGGTGGGTCTTTTGTCAGAAGTATGCAGAATCTTCGAGAACGCTCTTTTCGAGCTACTTAATCTGCGAAACACGTTTTCTGGTGTTTTCACCACTCCACGGTACGTTTGATGTGCAGAACCGGAGATAACTCGGTTTACGTCGGGTTTCAAGCTGAGATATGCATTTTCTACGATAATCTTGGTGAGACTTCTGTCAGAAGTATGCAGGATCTTCGAGAACGCTCTTTTCGAGCTATTTAATGCGAGAAACTCGTTTTCTGGGATTTTCACCACTCCACAGTTCGTTGGATATGCAGAACCGGAGATATCTTGGTTTTCGTGGGGTTTCAAGATGAGATATGCATTTCCTGCGATAATCTTGGTGAGACTTCTGTCCGAAGTATGCTGAATCATCGAGATCGCTCTTCTCGAGCTATTTAATGCGAGAAACACGTTCTCTGGTTGTTTTCACCACTCCACAGTGCGTTTGATATGCAGAACCGGCAACATCTTGATTTTCGTGAGGTTTCGAGATGAGATTTGCATATTCTGCGATAATATTGGTGAGACTTCTGTCAGAAGTATGCAGAATCATCGAGATCGCTCTTTTCGAGCTATTTAATGCTAGAAACACGTTTTCTGGGATTTTCGCCACTCCACAGTTCGTTGGATATGCAGAACAGTAGATATCTTGGTTTTCGTGGGGTTTCAAGCAGAGATATGCATTTTCTACGATAATCTTGGTGAAACATCTGTCCGAAGTATGCAGAAACATCGAGAGCGCCCTTTTCGAGCTATTTAATGCGAGAAACACGTTCTCTGGTTGTTTTCGCCACCCCACAGTGCGTTTGATATGCAGAACCGGCAACATCTTGATTTTCGTGAGGTTTCGAGATGAGATTTGCATTTTCTGCGATAATATTGGTGAGACTTCTGTCAGAAGTATGCAGGATCATCGAGAACGCTCTTTTCGAGCTATTTAATGCGAGAAACACGTTATCTGGTGTTTTCACCACTCCACAGTGCGTTTGATATGCAGAACCGGCGATATCTTGATTTTCGTGGTGTTTCCAGCTGAGATATGCATTTTCTGCGATAATCTTGGTGGGTCTTTTGTCAGAAGTATGCAGAATCATCTAGATCGCTCTTTTCGAGCTACTTAATGCACGAAACACGATTTCTGGTGTTTTCACCACTCCACAGTACGTTTGAAATGCAGAACCGGAGATATCTTGGTTTCGGCCGGGTTTCAAGCTGAGATATGCATTTTCTGCGATAATCTTGGTGAGACTTCTGTCAGAAGTATGCAGGATCATCGAGAACGCTCTTTTCGAGCTATTTAATGCGACAAACACGTTATCTGGTGTTTTCAGCACCCCACAGTGCGTTTGATATGCAGAACCGGCGATATCCTGGTTTTCGTGGGGTTTCAAGCTGAGATATGCATTTTCTGCGATAATCTTGGTGAGACTTCTGTCCGAAGTATGCTGAAACATCGAGATCGCTCTTTTCGAGCTAGTTAATGCAAGAAGAACCTTATCCGGTGTTTTCACCACTCCACAGTGCGTTTGATATGCAGAACCGGCGATATCTTGGTTTTCGTGGGGTTTCAAGCTGAGATATGCATTTTCTGCGATAATCTTGGTGAGACTTCTGTCCGAAGTATGCTGAATAATCGAGATCGCTCTTTTCGAGCTATTTAATGCGAGAAACACGTTCTCTGGTTGCTTTCACCAGTCCACAGTGCGTTTGATATGCCGAACAGGCGATATCTTGATTTTCGTGGTGTTTCCAGCTGAGATATGCATTTTCATCGATAATCATGGTGGGTCTTTTGTCACAAGTATGCACAATCAACTAGATCGCTCTTTTCAAGCTACTTAATGCACGAAACACGTTTTCTGGTGTTTTCAGCACTCCACAGTGCGTTTGATATGCAGAACCGGCGATATCTTGGTTTTCGTGGGGATTCAAGCTGAGATATGCATTTTCTGCGATAATCCTGGTGAGACTTCTGTCAGAAGTATGAAGAATCTTCGAGAACGCTCTTTTCGAGCTACTTAATGCGCGAAACACGTTTTCTGGTGTTTTCACCACTCCACGGTACGTTTGATGTGCAGAACCGGAGATAACTCGGTTTTCGTCGGGTTTCAAGCTGAGATATGCATTTTCTGCGATAACCTTGGTGAGACTTCTGTCCGAAGTATGCAGAATCATCGAGATCGCTCTATTCGAGCTATTTAATGCGACAAACACGTTATCTGGTGCTTTCAGCACCCCACAGTGCGTTTGATATGCAGAACCAGCGATATCTTGGTTTTCGTGGGGTTTCAAGCTGAGATATGCATTTTTTACGATAATCTTGGTGAGACTTCTGTCCGAAGTATGCTTCATCATCGAGATCGCTCGTTTCGAGCTATTTAATGCGAGAAACAGGTTATCTGGTGTTTTCACCACTCCACAGTGCGTATGATATGCAGAACCGGCGATATCTTTGTTTTCGTGGGGTTTCAAGATGAGATATGCATTTTCTGCGATAATCTTGGTGAGACTTCTGTCCGAAGTATGCTGAATCATCGAGATCGCTCTATTCGAGCTATTTAATGCGACAAACACGTTATCTGGTGCTTTCAGCACCCCACAGTGCGTTTGATATGCAGAACCAGCGATATCTTGGTTTTCGTGGGGTTTCAAGCTGAGATATGCATTGTTTACGATAATCTTGGTGAGACTTCTGTCCGAAGTATGCTTAATCATCGAGATCGCTCGTTTCGAGCTATTTAATGCGAGAAACACGTTATCTGGTGTTTTCACCACTCCACAGTGCGTATGATATGCAGAACCGGCGATATCTTTGTTTTCGTGGGGTTTCAAGATGAGATATGCATTTTCTGCGATAATCTTGGTGAGACTTCTGTCCGGAGTATGCTGAAACATCGAGATCGCTCTTTTCGAGCTAGTTAATGCAAGAAGAACCTTATCCGGTGTTTTCACCACTCCACAGTGCGTTTGATATGCAGAACCGGCGATATCTTGGTTTTCGTGGGGATTCAAGCTGAGATATGCATTTTCTGCGATAATCCTGGTGAGACTTCTGTCAGAAGTATGAAGAATCTTCGAGAACGCTCTTTTCGAGCTACTTAATGCGCGAAACACGTTTTCTGGTGTTTTCACCACTCCACGGTATGTTTGATGTGCAGAACCGGAGATAACTCGGTTTTCGTCGGGTTTCAAGCTGAGATATGCATTTTCTGCGATAATCTTGGTGAGACTTCTGTCCGAAGTATGCAGAATCATCGAGATCGCTCTTTTCGAGCTATTTAATGCGAGAATCACGTTATCTGGTGTTTTCACCACTCCACAGTGCGTTTGATATGCAGTACCAGCGATATCTTGGTTTTCGTGGGGTTTCATGCTGAGATATGCATTTTTTACGATAATCTTGGTGAGACTTCTGTCCGAAGTATGCAGAATCATCGAGATCGCTCTTTTCGAGCTATTTAATGCGAGAATCACGTTATCTGGTGTTTTCACCACTCCACAGTTCGTTGGATATGCAGAACCGGAGATATCTTGGTTTTCGTTGGGTTTCAGGCTGAGATATGCATTTCCTGCGATAATCTTGGTGAGACTTCTGTCTGAAGTATGCTTAATCATCGAGATCGCTCGTTTCGAGCTATTTAATGCGAGAAACACGTTATCTGGTGTTTTCACCACTCCACAGTGCGTATGATATGCAGAACCGGCGATATCTTTGTTTTCGTGGGGTTTCAAGCTGAGATATGCATTTTCTGCGATAATCTTGGTGAGACTTCTGTCCGAATTATGCTGAAACATCGAGATCGCTCTTTTCGAGCTAGTTAATGCAAGAAGAACCTTATCCGGTGTTTTCACCACTCCACAGTGCGTTTGATATGCAGAACCGGCGATATCTTGGTTTTCGTGGGGTTTCAAGCTGAGATATGCATTTTCTGCGATAATCATGGTGAGACTTCTGTCCGAAGTATGCTGAATAATCGAGATCCCTCTTTTCGCGCAGGTTAATGCGAGAAACACGTTTTCTGTGGTTTTCACCACTCCACAGTTCGTTGGATATGCAGAACAGTAGATATCTTGGTTTTCGTGGGGTTTCAAGCAGAGATATGCATTTTCTGCGACAATCTTGGTGTGACTTCTGTTAGAAGTATGCAGAATCATCGAGATCGCACTTTTCGAGCTTTTTAATGCGAGAAACACGTTATCTGGTGTTTTCACCACTCCACAGTACGTTTGACATGCAGAACCGGAGATATCTTGGTTTCGGTCGGGTTTCAAGCTGAGATATGCATTTTCTACGATAATCCTGGTGAGACTTCTGTCAGAAGTATGCAGAATCTTCGAGAACGCTCTTTTCGAGCTACTTAATGCGCGAAACACGTTTTCTGGTGTTTTCACCACTCCACGGTACGTTTGATGTGCAGAACCGGAGATAACTCGGTTTTCGTCGGGTTTCAAGCTGAGATATGCATTTTCTACGATAATCTTGGTGAGACTTCTGTCCGAAGTATGCAGAATCATCGAGATCGCACTATTCGAGCTATTTAATGCGAGAAACACGTTCTCTGGTTGTTTTCACCACTCCACAGTGCGTTTGATATGCAGAACCGGCAACATCTTGATTTTCGTGAGGTTTCGAGATGAGATATGCATTTTCTGCGATAATCTTGGTGAGACTTCTGTCCGAAGTATGCTGAAACATCGAGATCGCTCTTTTCGAGCTAGTTAATGCAAGAAGAACCTTATCCGGTGTTTTCATCACTCCACAGTGCGTTTGATATGCAGAACCGGCAACATCTTGATATTCGTGAGGTTTCGAGATGAGATATGCATTTTCTACGATAATCTTGGTGAAACATCGGTCCGAAGTATGCAGAAACATCGAGAGCGCTCTTTTCGAGCTATTTAATGCGAGAAACTCGTTTTCTGGGGTTTTCACCACTCCACAGTTCGTTGGATATGCAGAACCGGAGATACCTTGGATTTCGTGGTGTTTCCAGCTGAGATATGCATTTTCTGCGATAATCTTGGTGGGTCTTTTGTCAGAAGTATGCAGAATCTTCGAGAACGCTCTTTTCGAGCTACTTAATGCGCGAAACACGTTTTCTGGTGTTTTCACCACTCCACGGTACGTTTGATGTGCAGAACCGGAGATAACTCGGTTTACGTCGGGTTTCAAGCTGAGATATGCATTTTCTACGATAATCTTGGTGAGACTTCTGTCAGAAGTATGCAGGATCTTCGAGAACGCTCTTTTCGAGCTATTTAATGCGAGAAACTCGTTTTCTGGGATTTTCACCACTCCACAGTTCGTTGGATATGCAGAACCGGAGATATCTTGGTTTTCGTGGGGTTTCAAGATGAGATATGCATTTCCTGCGATAATCTTGGTGAGACTTCTGTCCGAAGTATGCTGAATCATCGAGATCGCTCTTCTCGAGCTATTTAATGCGAGAAACACGTTCTCTGGTTGTTTTCACCACTCCACAGTGCGTTTGATATGCAGAACCGGCAACATCTTGATTTTCGTGAGGTTTCGAGATGAGATTTGCATATTCTGCGATAATATTGGTGAGACTTCTGTCAGAAGTATGCAGAATCATCGAGATCGCTCTTTTCGAGCTATTTAATGCTAGAAACACGTTTTCTGGGATTTTCGCCACTCCACAGTTCGTTGGATATGCAGAACAGTAGATATCTTGGTTTTCGTGGGGTTTCAAGCAGAGATATGCATTTTCTACGATAATCTTGGTGAAACATCTGTCCGAAGTATGCAGAAACATCGAGAGCGCCCTTTTCGAGCTATTTAATGCGAGAAACACGTTCTCTGGTTGTTTTCACCACCCCACAGTGCGTTTGATATGCAGAACCGGCAACATCTTGATTTTCGTGAGGTTTCGAGATGAGATTTGCATTTTCTGCGATAATATTGGTGAGACTTCTGTCAGAAGTATGCAGGATCATCGAGAACGCTCTTTTCGAGCTATTTAATGCGAGAAACACGTTATCTGGTGTTTTCACCACTCCACAGTGCGTTTGATATGCAGAACCGGCGATATCTTGATTTTCGTGGTGTTTCCAGCTGAGATATGCATTTTCTGCGATAATCTTGGTGGGTCTTTTGTCAGAAGTATGCAGAATCATCTAGATCGCTCTTTTCGAGCTACTTAATGCACGAAACACGTTTTCTGGTGTTTTCACCACTCCACAGTACGTTTGAAATGCAGAACCGGAGATATCTTGGTTTCGGCCGGGTTTCAAGCTGAGATATGCATTTTCTACGATAACCCTGGTGAGACTTCTGTCAGAAGTATGCAGAATCTTCGAGAACGCTCTTTTCGAGCTACTTAATGCGCGAAACACGTTTTCTGGTGTTTTCACCAATCCACGGTACGTTTGATGTGCAGAACCGGCGATATCTTGATTTTCGTGGCGTTTCCAGCTGAGATATGCATTTTCTACGATAATGTTGGTGAGACTTCTGTCAGAAGTATGCAGAATCTTCGAGAACGCTCTTTTCGAGCTACTTAATGCGCGAAACACGTTTTCTGGTGTTTTCACCAATCCACGGTACGTTTGATGTGCAGAACCGGCGATATCTTGATTTTCGTGGCGTTTCCAGCTGAGATATGCATTTTCTACGATAATGTTGGTGAGACTTCTGTCAGAAGTATGCAGAAACTTCGAGATCGCACTTTTCGAGCTAGTTAATGCAAGAAGAACCTTATCCGGTGTTTTCACCACTCCACAGTGCGTTTGATATGCAGAACCGGCGATATCTTGGTTTTCGTGGGGTTCAAAGCTGAGATATGCATTTTCTGCGATAATCTTGGTGAGACTTCTGTCAGAAGTATGCAGGATCATCGAGAACGCTCTTTTCGAGCTATTTAATGCGACAAACACGTTATCTGGTGTTTTCAGCACCCCACAGTGCGTTTGATATGCAGAACCGGCGATATCCTGGTTTTCGTGGGGTTTCAAGCTGAGATATGCATTTTCTGCGATAATCTTGGTGAGACTTCTGTCCGAAGTATGCTGAAACATCGAGATCGCTCTTTTCGAGCTAGTTAATGCAAGAAGAACCTTATCCGGTGTTTTCACCACTCCACAGTGCGTTTGATATGCAGAACCGGCGATATCTTGGTTTTCGTGGGGTTTCAAGCTGAGATATGCATTTTCTGCGATAATCTTGGTGAGACTTCTGTCCGAAGTATGCTGAATAATCGAGATCGCTCTTTTCGAGCTGGTTAGTGCGAGAAACACGTTTTCTGTGGTTTTCACCACTCCGCAGTTCGTTGGATATGCAGAACAGTAGATATCTCGGTTTTCGTGGGGTTTCAAGCAGAGATATGTATTTTCTGCGATAATCTTGGTGTGTCTTCTGTTAGAAGTATGCAGAATCATCGAGATCGCACTTTTCGAGCTATTTAATGCGAGAAACACGTTATCTGGTGTTTTCACCACTCCGCAGTTGGTTTGATATGCAGAACCGGCGATATTTTGGTTTTCGTCGGGTTTCAAGCTGAGATATGCATTTCCTTTGATAATCTTGGTGAGACTCCTGTCCGAAATATGCTGAATCATCGAGATCGCTCTTTTCGAGCTATTTAATGCGAGAAACACGTTCTCTGGTTGCTTTCACCAGTCCACAGTGCGTTTGATATGCAGAACAGGCGATATCTTGATTTTCGTGGTGTTTCCAGCTGAGATATGCATTTTCTGCGATAATCTTGGTGAGACTTCTGTTAGAAGTATGCAGAATCATCGAGATCGCACTATTCGAGCTATTTAATGCGAGAAACACGTTATCTGGTGTTTTCACCACTCCACAGTGCGTTTGATATGCAGAACCGGAGATATCTTGGTTTTCGTGGGGTTTCAAGCTGAGATATGCATTTCCTTTGATAATCTTGGTGAGACTTCTGTCAGAAGTATGCAGGATCTTCGAGAACGCTCTTTTCGAGCTATTTAATGCGAGAAACTCGTTTTCTGGGGTTTTCACCACTTCACAGTTCGTTGGATATGCAGAACCGGAGATATCTTAGTTTTGGTTGGGTTTCAAGCTGAGATATGCATTTCCTGCGATAATCTTGGTGAGACTTCTGTCCGAAGTATGCTGAATCATCGAGATCGCCCTTTTCGAGCTATTCAATGCGAAAAACACGTTCTCTGGTTGTTTTCACCACTCCACAGTGCGTTTGATATGCCGAACAGGCGATATCTTGATTTTCGTGGTGTTTCCAGCTGAGATATGCATTTTCAGCGATAATCATGGTGGGTCTTTTGTCAGAAGTATACACAATCAACTAGATCGCTCTTTTCAAGCTACTTAATGCACGAAACACGTTTTCTGGTGTTTTCAGCACCCCACAGTGTGTTTGATATGCAGAACCAGCGATATCTTGGTTTTCGTGGGGTTTCAAGCTGAGATATGCATTTTTTACGATAATCTTGGTGAGACTTCTGTCCGAAGTATGCTTAATCATCGAGATCGCTCGTTTCGAGCTATTTAATGCGAGAAACACGTTATCTGGTGTTTTCACCACTCCACAGTGCGTATGATATGCAGAACCGGCGATATCTTTGTTTTCGTGGGGTTTCAAGCTGAGATATGCATTTTCTGCGATAATCTTGGTGAGACTTCTGTCCGAAGTATGCTGAAACATCGCGATCGCTATTTTCGAGCTAGTTAATGCAAGAAGAACCTTATCCGGTGTTTTCACCACTCCACAGTGCGTTTGATATGCAGAACCGGCGATATCTTGGTTTTCGTGGGGTTTCAAGCTGAGATATGCATTTTCTGCGATAATCTTGGTGAGACTTCTGTCCGAAGTATGCTGAATAATCGAGATCGCTCTTTTCGAGCTGGTTAGTGCGAGAAACACGTTTTCTGTGGTTTTCACCACTCCACAGTTCGTTGGATATGCAGAACAGTTGATATCTTGGTTTTCGTGGAGTTTCAAGCAGAGATATGCATTTTCTGCGATAATCTTGGTGTGACTTCTGTTAGAAGTATGCAGAATCATCGAGATCGCACTTTTCGAGCTATTTAATGCGAGAAACACGTTATCTGGTGTTTTCACCACTCCGCAGTTGGTTTGATATGCAGAACAGTAGATATCTTGGTTTTCGTGGGGTTTCAAGCAGAGATATGCATTTTCTGCGATAATCTTGGTGTGACTTCTGTTAGAAGTATGCAGAATCATCTAGATCGCTCTTTTCGAGCTACTTAATGCACGAAACACGTTTTCTGGTGTTTTCACCACTCCACAGTACGTTTGAAATGCAGAACCGGAGATATCTTGGTTTCGGCCGGGTTTCAAGCTGAGATATGCATTTTCTACGATAACCCTGGTGAGACTTCTGTCAGAAGTATGCAGAATCTTCGAGAACGCTCTTTTCGAGCTACTTAATGCGCGAAACACGTTTTCTGGTGTTTTCACCAATCCACGGTACGTTTGATGTGCAGAACCGGCGATATCTTGATTTTCGTGGCGTTTCCAGCTGAGATATGCATTTTCTACGATAATGTTGGTGAGACTTCTGTCAGAAGTATGCAGAATCTTCGAGAACGCTCTTTTCGAGCTACTTCATGCACGAAACACGTTTTCTGGTGTTTTCACCACTCCGCAGAACGTTTGACATGCAGAACTGAGATATCTTGGTTTCGTCCGGGTTTCAAGCTGAGATATGCATTTTCTACGATAATCCTTGTGAGACTTCTGTCAGAAGTATGCAGAAACTTCGAGATCGCACTTTTCGAGCTAGTTAATGCAAGAAGAACCTTATCCGGTGTTTTCACCACTCCACAGTGCGTTTGATATGCAGAACCGGCGATATCTTGGTTTTCGTGGGGTTCAAAGCTGAGATATGCATTTTCTGCGATAATCTTGGTGAGACTTCTGTCAGAAGTATGCAGGATCATCGAGAACGCTCTTTTCGAGCTATTTAATGCGACAAACACGTTATCTGGTGTTTTCAGCACCCCACAGTGCGTTTGATATGCAGAACCGGCGATATCCTGGTTTTCGTGGGGTTTCAAGCTGAGATATGCATTTTCTGCGATAATCTTGGTGAGACTTCTGTCCGAAGTATGCTGAAACATCGAGATCGCTCTTTTCGAGCTAGTTAATGCAAGAAGAACCTTATCCGGTGTTTTCACCACTCCACAGTGCGTTTGATATGCAGAACCGGCGATATCTTGGTTTTCGTGGGGTTTCAAGCTGAGATATGCATTTTCTGCGATAATCTTGGTGAGACTTCTGTCCGAAGTATGCTGAATAATCGAGATCGCTCTTTTCGAGCTGGTTAGTGCGAGAAACACGTTTTCTGTGGTTTTCACCACTCCGCAGTTCGTTGGATATGCAGAACAGTAGATATCTCGGTTTTCGTGGGGTTTCAAGCAGAGATATGTATTTTCTGCGATAATCTTGGTGTGTCTTCTGTTAGAAGTATGCAGAATCATCGAGATCGCACTTTTCGAGCTATTTAATGCGAGAAACACGTTATCTGGTGTTTTCACCACTCCGCAGTTGGTTTGATATGCAGAACCGGCGATATTTTGGTTTTCGTCGGGTTTCAAGCTGAGATATGCATTTCCTTTGATAATCTTGGTGAGACTCCTGTCCGAAATATGCTGAATCATCGAGATCGCTCTTTTCGAGCTATTTAATGCGAGAAACACGTTCTCTGGTTGCTTTCACCAGTCCACAGTGCGTTTGATATGCAGAACAGGCGATATCTTGATTTTCGTGGTGTTTCCAGCTGAGATATGCATTTTCTGCGATAATCTTGGTGAGACTTCTGTTAGAAGTATGCAGAATCATCGAGATCGCACTATTCGAGCTATTTAATGCGAGAAACACGTTATCTGGTGTTTTCACCACTCCACAGTGCGTTTGATATGCAGAACCGGAGATATCTTGGTTTTCGTGGGGTTTCAAGCTGAGATATGCATTTCCTTTGATAATCTTGGTGAGACTTCTGTCAGAAGTATGCAGGATCTTCGAGAACGCTCTTTTCGAGCTATTTAATGCGAGAAACTCGTTTTCTGGGGTTTTCACCACTTCACAGTTCGTTGGATATGCAGAACCGGAGATATCTTAGTTTTGGTTGGGTTTCAAGCTGAGATATGCATTTCCTGCGATAATCTTGGTGAGACTTCTGTCCGAAGTATGCTGAATCATCGAGATCGCCCTTTTCGAGCTATTCAATGCGAAAAACACGTTCTCTGGTTGTTTTCACCACTCCACAGTGCGTTTGATATGCCGAACAGGCGATATCTTGATTTTCGTGGTGTTTCCAGCTGAGATATGCATTTTCAGCGATAATCATGGTGGGTCTTTTGTCAGAAGTATACACAATCAACTAGATCGCTCTTTTCAAGCTACTTAATGCACGAAACACGTTTTCTGGTGTTTTCAGCACCCCACAGTGTGTTTGATATGCAGAACCAGCGATATCTTGGTTTTCGTGGGGTTTCAAGCTGAGATATGCATTTTTTACGATAATCTTGGTGAGACTTCTGTCCGAAGTATGCTTAATCATCGAGATCGCTCGTTTCGAGCTATTTAATGCGAGAAACACGTTATCTGGTGTTTTCACCACTCCACAGTGCGTATGATATGCAGAACCGGCGATATCTTTGTTTTCGTGGGGTTTCAAACTGAGATATGCATTTTCTGCGATAATCTTGGTGAGACTTCTGTCCGAAGTATGCTGAAACATCGCGATCGCTATTTTCGAGCTAGTTAATGCAAGAAGAACCTTATCCGGTGTTTTCACCACTCCACAGTGCGTTTGATATGCAGAACCGGCGATATCTTGGTTTTCGTGGGGTTTCAAGCTGAGATATGCATTTTCTGCGATAATCTTGGTGAGACTTCTGTCCGAAGTATGCTGAATAATCGAGATCGCTCTTTTCGAGCTGGTTAGTGCGAGAAACACGTTTTCTGTGGTTTTCACCACTCCACAGTTCGTTGGATATGCAGAACAGTTGATATCTTGGTTTTCGTGGGGTTTCAAGCAGAGATATGCATTTTCTGCGATAATCTTGGTGTGACTTCTGTTAGAAGTATGCAGAATCATCGAGATCGCACTTTTCGAGCTATTTAATGCGAGAAACACG
Organism: Anthophora plumipes; assembly: GCA_951804975.1. Lineage (NCBI taxonomy): Eukaryota > Metazoa > Arthropoda > Insecta > Hymenoptera > Apidae > Anthophora > Anthophora plumipes. Next base: position 6,950,392 of record CATORF010000206.1, on the reverse strand, counting down.
TTATCTGGTGTTTTCACCACTCCGCAGTTGGTTTGATATGCAGAACAGTAGATATCTTGGTTTTCGTGGGGTTTCAAGCAGAGATATGCATTTTCTGCGATAATCTTGGTGTGACTTCTGTTAGAAGTATGCAGAATCATCGAGATAGCACTTTTCGAGCTATTTAATGCGAGAAACACGTTATCTGGTGTTTTCACCTCTCCACAGTACGTTTGACATGCAGAACCGGAGATATCTTGGTTTCGGTCGGGTTTCAAGCTGAGATATGCATTTTCTGCGATAATCTTGGTGGGTCTTTTGTCAGAAGTATGCAGAATCATCTAGATTGCTCTTTTCGAGCTACTTAATTCACGAAACACGTTTTCTGGTGTTTTCACCACTCCACAGTACGTTTGACATGCAGAACCGGCGATATCTTGATTTTCGTGGGGTTTCAAGCTGAGATATGCATTTTCTGCGATAATCTTGGTGAGACTTCTGTTAGAACTATGCAGAATCATCGAGATCGTACTTTTCGAACTATTTAATGCGAGAAACACGTTATCTGGTGTTTTCACCACTCCGCAGTTGGTTTGATATGCAGAACCGGCGATATTTTGGTTTTCGTCGGGTTTCAAGCTGAGATATGCATTTTCTACGATAATCTTGGTGAAACATCTGTCCGAAGTATGCAGAAACATCGAGAGCGCTCTTTTCGAGCTACTTAATGCACGAAACACGTTTTCTGGTGTTTTCACCACTCCACGGTACGTTTGATGTGCAGAACCGGAGATAACTCGGTTTTTGTCGGGTTTTAAGCTGAGATATATATTTTCTACGATAATCTTGGTGAGACTTCTGTCCGAAGTATGCTGAAACATCGAGATCGCTCTTTTCGAGCTAGTTAATGCGAGAAAAACCTTATCCGGTGTTTTCACCACTCCACAGTGCGTTTGATATGCAAAACCGGCGATATCTTGGTTTTCGTGGGGTTTCAAGCTGAGATATGCATTTTCTGCGATAATCTTGGTGAGACTTCTGTTAGAAGTATGCAGAATCATCGAGATCGCACTATTCGAGCTATTTAATGCGAGAAACACGTTATCTGGTGTTTTCACCACTCCACAGTGCGTTTGATATGCAGAACCGGAGATATCTTGGTTTTCGTGGGGTTTCAAGCTGTGCTATGCATTTCCTTTGATAATCTTGGTGAGACTTCTGTCAGAAGTATGAAGAATCTTCGAGAACCCTCTTTTCGAGCTACTTAATGCGCGATACACGTTTTCTGGTGTTTTCACCACTCCACGGTACGTTTGATGTGCAGAACCGGAGATAACTCGGTTATCGTCGGGTTTCAAGCTGAGATATGCATTTTCTGCGATAATCTTGGTGAGACTTCTGTCAGAAGTATGCAGGATCATCGAGAACGCTCTTTTCGAGCTATTTAATGCGACAAACACGTTATCTGGTGTTTTCAGCACCCCACAGTGCGTTTGATATGCAGAACCGGCGATATCCTGGTTTTCGTGGGGTTTCAAGCTGAGATATGCATTTTCTGCGATAATCTTGGTGAGACTTCTGTCCGAAGTATGCTGAAACATCGAGATCGCTCTTTTCGAGCTAGTTAATGCAAGAAGAACCTTATCCGGTGTTTTCACCACTCCACAGTGCGTTTGATATGCAGAACCGGCGATATCTTGGTTTTCGTGGGGTTTCAAGCTGAGATATGCATTTTCTGCGATAATCTTGGTGAGACTTCTGTCCGAAGTATGCTGAATAATCGAGATCGCTCTTTTCGAGCTGGTTAGTGCGAGAAACACGTTTTCTGTGGTTTTCACCACTCCGCAGTTCGTTGGATATGCAGAACAGTAGATATCTCGGTTTTCGTGGGGTTTCAAGCAGAGATATGTATTTTCTGCGATAATCTTGGTGTGTCTTCTGTTAGAAGTATGCAGAATCATCGAGATCGCACTTTTCGAGCTATTTAATGCGAGAAACACGTTATCTGGTGTTTTCACCACTCCGCAGTTGGTTTGATATGCAGAACCGGCGATATTTTGGTTTTCGTCGGGTTTCAAGCTGAGATATGCATTTCCTTTGATAATCTTGGTGAGACTCCTGTCCGAAATATGCTGAATCATCGAGATCGCTCTTTTCGAGCTATTTAATGCGAGAAACACGTTCTCTGGTTGCTTTCACCAGTCCACAGTGCGTTTGATATGCAGAACAGGCGATATCTTGATTTTCGTGGTGTTTCCAGCTGAGATATGCATTTTCTGCGATAATCTTGGTGAGACTTCTGTTAGAAGTATGCAGAATCATCGAGATCGCACTATTCGAGCTATTTAATGCGAGAAACACGTTATCTGGTGTTTTCACCACTCCACAGTGCGTTTGATATGCAGAACCGGAGATATCTTGGTTTTCGTGGGGTTTCAAGCTGAGATATGCATTTCCTTTGATAATCTTGGTGAGACTTCTGTCAGAAGTATGCAGGATCTTCGAGAACGCTCTTTTCGAGCTATTTAATGCGAGAAACTCGTTTTCTGGGGTTTTCACCACTTCACAGTTCGTTGGATATGCAGAACCGGAGATATCTTAGTTTTGGTTGGGTTTCAAGCTGAGATATGCATTTCCTGCGATAATCTTGGTGAGACTTCTGTCCGAAGTATGCTGAATCATCGAGATCGCCCTTTTCGAGCTATTCAATGCGAAAAACACGTTCTCTGGTTGTTTTCACCACTCCACAGTGCGTTTGATATGCCGAACAGGCGATATCTTGATTTTCGTGGTGTTTCCAGCTGAGATATGCATTTTCAGCGATAATCATGGTGGGTCTTTTGTCAGAAGTATACACAATCAACTAGATCGCTCTTTTCAAGCTACTTAATGCACGAAACACGTTTTCTGGTGTTTTCAGCACCCCACAGTGTGTTTGATATGCAGAACCAGCGATATCTTGGTTTTCGTGGGGTTTCAAGCTGAGATATGCATTTTTTACGATAATCTTGGTGAGACTTCTGTCCGAAGTATGCTTAATCATCGAGATCGCTCGTTTCGAGCTCTTTAATGCGAGAAACACGTTATCTGGTGTTTTCACCACTCCGCAGTGCGTATGATATGCAGAACCGGCGATATCTTTGTTTTCGTGGGGTTTCAAGCTGAGATATGCATTTTCTGCGATAATCTTGGTGAGACTTCTGTCCGAAGTATGCTGAAACATCGCGATCGCTATTTTCGAGCTAGTTAATGCAAGAAGAACCTTATCCGGTGTTTTCACCACTCCACAGTGCGTTTGATATGCAGAACCGGCGATATCTTGGTTTTCGTGGGGTTTCAAGCTGAGATATGCATTTTCTGCGATAATCTTGGTGAGACTTCTGTCCGAAGTATGCTGAATAATCGAGATCGCTCTTTTCGAGCTGGTTAGTGCGAGAAACACGTTTTCTGTGGTTTTCACCACTCCATCGTTCGTTGGATATGCAGAACAGTTGATATCTTGGTTTTCGTGGGGTTTCAAGCAGAGATATGCATTTTCTGCGATAATCTTGGTGTGACTTCTGTTAGAAGTATGCAGAATCATCGAGATCGCACTTTTCGAGCTATTTAATGCGAGAAACACGTTATCTGGTGTTTTCACCACTCCGCAGTTGGTTTGATATGCAGAACAGTAGATATCTTGGTTTTCGTGGGGTTTCAAGCAGAGATATGCATTTTCTGCGATAATCTTGGTGTGACTTCTGTTAGAAGTATGCAGAATCATCGAGATAGCACTTTTCGAGCTATTTAATGCGAGAAACACGTTATCTGGTGTTTTCACCACTCCACAGTACGTTTGACATGCAGAACCGGAGATATCTTGGTTTCGGTCGGGTTTCAAGCTGAGATATGCATTTTCTGCGATAATCTTGGTGGGTCTTTTGTCAGAAGTATGCAGAATCATCTAGATTGCTCTTTTCGAGCTACTTAATTCACGAAACACGTTTTCTGGTGTTTTCACCACTCCACAGTACGTTTGACATGCAGAACCGGCGATATCTTGATTTTCGTGGGGTTTCAAGCTGAGATATGCATTTTCTGCGATAATCTTGGTGAGACTTCTGTTAGAACTATGCAGAATCATCGAGATCGCACTTTTCGAACTATTTAATGCGAGAAACACGTTATCTGGTGTTTTCACCACTCCGCAGTTGGTTTGATATGCAGAACCGGCGATATTTTGGTTTTCGTCGGGTTTCAAGCTGAGATATGCATTTTCTACGATAATCTTGGTGAAACATCTGTCCGAAGTATGCAGAAACATCGAGAGCGCTCTTTTCGAGCTACTTAATGCACGAAACACGTTTTCTGGTGTTTTCACCACTCCACGGTACGTTTGATGTGCAGAACCGGAGATAACTCGGTTTTTGTCGGGTTTTAAGCTGAGATATATATTTTCTACGATAATCTTGGTGAGACTTCTGTCCGAAGTATGCTGAAACATCGAGATCGCTCTTTTCGAGCTAGTTAATGCGAGAAAAACCTTATCCGGTGTTTTCACCACTCCACAGTGCGTTTGATATGCAAAACCGGCGATATCTTGGTTTTCGTGGGGTTTCAAGCTGAGATATGCATTTTCTGCGATAATCTTGGTGAGACTTCTGTTAGAAGTATGCAGAATCATCGAGATCGCACTATTCGAGCTATTTAATGCGAGAAACACGTTATCTGGTGTTTTCACCACTCCACAGTGCGATTGATATGCAGAACCGGAGATATCTTGGTTTTCGTGGGGTTTCAAGCTGAGATATGCATTTCCTTTGATAATCTTGGTGAGACTTCTGTCAGAAGTATGAAGAATCTTCGAGAACGCTCTTTTCGAGCTACTTAATGCGCGAAACACGTTTTCTGGTGTTTTCACCACTCCACGGTACGTTTGATGTGCAGAACCGGAGATAACTCGGTTTTCGTCGGGTTTCAAGCTGAGATATGCATTTTCTGCGATAATCTTGGTGAGACTTCTGTCCGAAGTATGCAGAATCATCGAGATCGCTCTTTTCGAGCTATTTAATGCGAGAATCACGTTATCTGGTGTTTTCACCACTCAACAGTGCGTTTGATATGCAGTACCAGCGATATCTTGGTTTTCGTGGGGTTTCATGCTGAGATATGCATTTTTTACGATAATCTTGGTGAGACTTCTGTCCGAAGTATGCAGAACCATCGAGATCGCTCTATTCGAGCTATTTAATGCGAGAAACACGTTATCTGGTGTTTTCACCACTCCTCAGTGCGTTTGATATGCAGAACCGGCGATATCTTGGTTTTCGTGGGGATTCAAGCTGAGATATGCATTTTTTACGATAATCTTGGTGAGACTTCTGTCCGAAGTATGCAGAATCATCGAGATCGCTCTTTTCGAGCTATTTAATGCGAGAATCACGTTATCTGGTGTTTTCACCACTCCACAGTGCGTATGATATGCAGAACCGGCGATATCTTTGTTTTCGTGGGGTTTCAAGCTGAGATATGCATTTTCTGCGATAATCTTGGTGAGACTTCTGTCCGAAGTATGCTGAAACATTGAGATCGCTCTTTTCGAGCTAGTTAATGCGAGAATCACGTTATCTGGTGTTTTCGCCACTCCACAGTGCGTTTGATATGCAAAACCGGCGATATCTTGGTTTTCGTGGGGTTTCAAGCTGAGATATGCATTTTGTGCGATAATCTTGGTGAGACTTCTGTTAGAAGTATGCAGAATCATCGAGATCGCACTATTCGAGCTATTTAATGCGAGAAACACGTTATCTGGTGTTTTCACCACTCCACAGTGCGTTTGATATGCAGAACCGGAGATATCTTGGTTTTCGTGGGGTTTCAAGCTGAGCTATGCATTTCCTTTGATAATCTTGGTGAGACTTCTGTCAGAAGTATGAAGAATCTTCGAGAACCCTCTTTTCGAGCTACTTAATGCGCGATACACGTTTTCTGGTGTTTTCACCACTCCACGGTACGTTTGATGTGCAGAACCGGAGATAACTCGGTTATCGTCGGGTTTCAAGCTGAGATATGCATTTTCTGCGATAATCTTGGTGAGACTTCTGTCCGAAGTATGCAGAATCATCGAGATCGCTCTTTTCGAGCTATTTAATGCGAGAATCACGTTATCTGGAGTTTTCACCACTCCACAGTTCGTTGGATATGCAGAACCGGAGATATCTTGGTTTTCGTTGGGTTTCAGGCTGAGATATGCATTTCCTGCGATAATCTGGGTGAGACTTCTGTCCGAAGTATGCTGAATCATCGAGATCGCCCTTTTCGAGCTATTCAATGCGAAAAACACGTTCTCTGGTTGTTTTCACCACTCCACAGTGCGTTTGATATGCCGAACAGGCGATATCTTGATTTTCGTGGTGTTTCCAGCTGAGATATGCATTTTCATCGATAATCATGGTGGGTCTTTTGTCACAAGTATGCACAATCAACTAGATCGCTCTTTTCAAGCTACTTAATGCACGAAACACGTTTTCTGGTGTTTTCAGCACTCCACAGTGCGTTTGATATGCAGAACCGGCGATATCTTGGTTTTCGTGGGGATTCAAGCTGAGATATGCATTTTCTGCGATAATCCTGGTGAGACTTCTGTCAGAAGTATGAAGAATCTTCGAGAACGCTCTTTTCGAGCTACGTAATGCGCGAAACACGTTTTCTGGTGTTTTCACCACTCCACGGTACGTTTGATGTGCAGAACCGGAGATAACTCGGTTTTCGTCGGGTTTCAAGCTGAGATATGCATTTTCTGCGATAATCTTGGTGAGACTTCTGTTCGAAGTATGCAGAATCATCGAGATCGCTCTATTCGAGCTATTTAATGCGACAAACACGTTATCTGGTGCTTTCAGCACCCCACAGTGCGTTTGATATGCAGAACCAGCGATATCTTGGTTTTCGTGGGGTTTCAAGCTGAGATATGCATTTTTTACGATAATCTTGGTGAGACTTCTGTCCGAAGTATGCTTCATCATCGAGATCGCTCGTTTCGAGCTATTTAATGCGAGAAACAGGTTATCTGGTGTTTTCACCACTCCAGAGTGCGTATGATATGCAGAACCGGCGATATCTTTGTTTTCGTGGGGTTTCAAGATGAGATATGCATTTTCTGCGATAATCTTGGTGAGACTTCTGTCCGAAGTATGCTGAATCATCGAGATCGCTCTATTCGAGCTATTTAATGCGACAAACACGTTATCTGGTGCTTTCAGCACCCCACAGTGCGTTTGATATGCAGAACCAGCGATATCTTGGTTTTCGTGGGGTTTCAAGCTGAGATATGCATTTTTTACGATAATCTTGGTGAGACATCTGTCCGAAGTATGCTTAATCATCGAGATCGCTCGTTTCGAGCTATTTAATGCGAGAAACACGTTATCTGGTGTTTTCACCACTCCACAGTGCGTATGATATGCAGAACCGGCGATATCTTTGTTTTCGTGGGGTTTCAAGATGAGATATGCATTTTCTGCGATAATCTTGGTGAGACTTCTGTCCGGAGTATGCTGAAACATCGAGATCGCTCTTTTCGAGCTAGTTAATGCAAGAAGAACCTTATCCGGTGTTTTCACCACTCCACAGTGCGTTTGATATGCAGAACCGGCGATATCTTGGTTTTCGTGGGGATTCAAGCTGAGATATGCATTTTCTGCGATAATCCTGGTGAGACTTCTGTCAGAAGTATGAAGAATCTTCGAGAACGCTCTTTTCGAGCTACTTAATGCGCGATACACGTTTTCTGCTGTTTTCACCACTCCACGGTACGTTTGATGTGCAGAACCGGAGATAACTCGGTTATCGTCGGGTTTCAAGCTGAGATATGCATTTTCTGCGATAATCTTGGTGAGACTTCTGTCCGAAGTATGCAGAATCATCGAGATCGCTCTTTTCGAGCTATTTAATGCGAGAATCACGTTATCTGGAGTTTTCACCACTCCACAGTTCGTTGGATATGCAGAACCGGCGATATCTTTGTTTTCGTGGGGTTTCAAGCTGAGATATGCATTTTCTGCGATAATCTTGGTGAGACTTCTGTCCGAAGTATGCTGAAACATTGAGATCGCTCTTTTCGAGCTAGTTAATGCGAGAATCACGTTATCTGGTGTTTTCGCCACTCCACAGTGCGTTTGATATGCAAAACCGGCGATATCTTGGTTTTCGTGGGGTTTCAAGCTGAGATATGCATTTTGTGCGATAATCTTGGTGAGACTTCTGTTAGAAGTATGCAGAATCATCGAGATCGCACTATTCGAGCTATTTAATGCGAGAAACACGTTATCTGGTGTTTTCACCACTCCACAGTGCGTTTGATATGCAGAACCGGAGATATCTTGGTTTTCGTGGGGTTTCAAGCTGAGCTATGCATTTCCTTTGATAATCTTGGTGAGACTTCTGTCAGAAGTATGAAGAATCTTCGAGAACCCTCTTTTCGAGCTACTTAATGCGCGATACACGTTTTCTGGTGTTTTCACCACTCCACGGTACGTTTGATGTGCAGAACCGGAGATAACTCGGTTATCGTCGGGTTTCAAGCTGAGATATGCATTTTCTGCGATAATCTTGGTGAGACTTCTGTCCGAAGTATGCAGAATCATCGAGATCGCTCTTTTCGAGCTATTTAATGCGAGAATCACGTTATCTGGAGTTTTCACCACTCCACAGTTCGTTGGATATGCAGAACCGGAGATATCTTGGTTTTCGTTGGGTTTCAGGCTGAGATATGCATTTCCTGCGATAATCTTGGTGAGACTTCTGTCCGAAGTATGCTGAATCATCGAGATCGCCCTTTTCGAGCTATTCAATGCGAAAAACACGTTCTCTGGTTGTTTTCACCACTCCACAGTGCGTTTGATATGCCGAACAGGCGATATCTTGATTTTCGTGGTGTTTCCAGCTGAGATATGCATTTTCATCGATAATCATGGTGGGTCTTTTGTCACAAGTATGCACAATCAACTAGATCGCTCTTTTCAAGCTACTTAATGCACGAAACACGTTTTCTGGTGTTTTCAGCACTCCACAGTGCGTTTGATATGCAGAACCGGCGATATCTTGGTTTTCGTGGGGATTCAAGCTGAGATATGCATTTTCTGCGATAATCCTGGTGAGACTTCTGTCAGAAGTATGAAGAATCTTCGAGAACGCTCTTTTCGAGCTACGTAATGCGCGAAACACGTTTTCTGGTGTTTTCACCACTCCACGGTACGTTTGATGTGCAGAACCGGAGATAACTCGGTTTTCGTCGGGTTTCAAGCTGAGATATGCATTTTCTGCGATAATCTTGGTGAGACTTCTGTTCGAAGTATGCAGAATCATCGAGATCGCTCTATTCGAGCTATTTAATGCGACAAACACGTTATCTGGTGCTTTCAGCACCCCACAGTGCGTTTGATATGCAGAACCAGCGATATCTTGGTTTTCGTGGGGTTTCAAGCTGAGATATGCATTTTTTACGATAATCTTGGTGAGACTTCTGTCCGAAGTATGCTTCATCATCGAGATCGCTCGTTTCGAGCTATTTAATGCGAGAAACAGGTTATCTGGTGTTTTCACCACTCCACAGTGCGTATGATATGCAGAACCGGCGATATCTTTGTTTTCGTGGGGTTTCAAGATGAGATATGCATTTTCTGCGATAATCTTGGTGAGACTTCTGTCCGAAGTATGCTGAATCATCGAGATCGCTCTATTCGAGCTATTTAATGCGACAAACACGTTATCTGGTGCTTTCAGCACCCCACAGTGCGTTTGATATGCAGAACCAGCGATATCTTGGTTTTCGTGGGGTTTCAAGCTGAGATATGCATTTTTTACGATAATCTTGGTGAGACATCTGTCCGAAGTATGCTTAATCATCGAGATCGCTCGTTTCGAGCTATTTAATGCGAGAAACACGTTATCTGGTGTTTTCACCACTCCACAGTGCGTATGATATGCAGAACCGGCGATATCTTTGTTTTCGTGGGGTTTCAAGATGAGATATGCATTTTCTGCGATAATCTTGGTGAGACTTCTGTCCGGAGTATGCTGAAACATCGAGATCGCTCTTTTCGAGCTAGTTAATGCAAGAAGAACCTTATCCGGTGTTTTCACCACTCCACAGTGCGTTTGATATGCAGAACCGGCGATATCTTGGTTTTCGTGGGGATTCAAGCTGAGATATGCATTTTCTGCGATAATCCTGGTGAGACTTCTGTCAGAAGTATGAAGAATCTTCGAGAACGCTCTTTTCGAGCTACTTAATGCGCGAAACACGTTTTCTGGTGTTTTCACCACTCCACGGTATGTTTGATGTGCAGAACCGGAGATAACTCGGTTTTCGTCGGGTTTCAAGCTGAGATATGCATTTTCTGCGATAATCTTGGTGAGACTTCTGTCCGAAGTATGCAGAATCATCGAGATCGCTCTTTTCGAGCTATTTAATGCGAGAATCACGTTATCTGGTGTTTTCACCACTCCACAGTGCGTTTGATATGCAGTACCAGCGATATCTTGGTTTTCGTGGGGTTTCATGCTGAGATATGCATTTTTTACGATAATCTTGGTGAGACTTCTGTCCGAAGTATGCAGAATCATCGAGATCGCTCTTTTCGAGCTATTTAATGCGAGAATCACGTTATCTGGTGTTTTCACCACTCCACAGTTCGTTGGATATGCAGAACCGGAGATATCTTGGTTTTCGTTGGGTTTCAGGCTGAGATATGCATTTCCTGCGATAATCTTGGTGAGACTTCTGTCCGAAGTATGCTTAATCATCGAGATCGCTCGTTTCGAGCTATTTAATGCGAGAAACACGTTATCTGGTGTTTTCACCACTCCACAGTGCGTATGATATGCAGAACCGGCGATATCTTTGTTTTCGTGGGGTTTCAAGCTGAGATATGCATTTTCTGCGATAATCTTGGTGAGACTTCTGTCCGAAGTATGCTGAAACATCGAGATCGCTCTTTTCGAGCTAGTTAATGCAAGAAGAACCTTATCCGGTGTTTTCACCACTCCACAGTGCGTTTGATATGCAGAACCGGCGATATCTTGGTTTTCGTGGGGTTTCAAGCTGAGATATGCATTTTCTGCGATAATCATGGTGAGACTTCTGTCCGAAGTATGCTGAATAATCGAGATCGCTCTTTTCGCGCAGGTTAATGCGAGAAACACGTTTTCTGTGGTTTTCACCACTCCACAGTTCGTTGGATATGCAGAACAGTAGATATCTTGGTTTTCGTGGGGTTTCAAGCAGAGATATGCATTTTCTGCGACAATCTTGGTGTGACTTCTGTTAGAAGTATGCAGAATCATCGAGATCGCACTTTTCGAGCTTTTTAATGCGAGAAACACGTTATCTGGTGTTTTCACCACTCCACAGTACGTTTGACATGCAGAACCGGAGATATCTTGGTTTCGGTCGGGTTTCAAGCTGAGATATGCATTTTCTACGATAATCCTGGTGAGACTTCTGTCAGAAGTATGCAGAATCTTCGAGAACGCTCTTTTCGAGCTACTTAATGCGCGAAACACGTTTTCTGGTGTTTTCACCACTCCACGGTACGTTTGATGTGCAGAACCGGAGATAACTCGGTTTTCGTCGGGTTTCAAGCTGAGATATGCATTTTCTACGATAATCTTGGTGAGACTTCTGTCCGAAGTATGCTGAATCATCGAGATCGCCCTTTTCGAGCTATTCAATGCGAAAAACACGTTCTCTGGTTGTTTTCACCACTCCACAGTGCGTTTGATATGCCGAACAGGCGATATCTTGATTTTCGTGGTGTTTCCAGCTGAGATATGCATTTTCATCGATAATCATGGTGGGTCTTTTGTCACAAGTATGCACAATCAACTAGATCGCTCTTTTCAAGCTACTTAATGCACGAAACACGTTTTCTGGTGTTTTCAGCACTCCACAGTGCGTTTGATATGCAGAACCGGCGATATCTTGGTTTTCGTGGGGATTCAAGCTGAGATATGCATTTTCTGCGATAATCCTGGTGAGACTTCTGTCAGAAGTATGAAGAATCTTCGAGAACGCTCTTTTCGAGCTACGTAATGCGCGAAACACGTTTTCTGGTGTTTTCACCACTCCACGGTACGTTTGATGTGCAGAACCGGAGATAACTCGGTTTTCGTCGGGTTTCAAGCTGAGATATGCATTTTCTGCGATAATCTTGGTGAGACTTCTGTTCGAAGTATGCAGAATCATCGAGATCGCTCTATTCGAGCTATTTAATGCGACAAACACGTTATCTGGTGCTTTCAGCACCCCACAGTGCGTTTGATATGCAGAACCAGCGATATCTTGGTTTTCGTGGGGTTTCAAGCTGAGATATGCATTTTTTACGATAATCTTGGTGAGACTTCTGTCCGAAGTATGCTTCATCATCGAGATCGCTCGTTTCGAGCTATTTAATGCGAGAAACAGGTTATCTGGTGTTTTCACCACTCCACAGTGCGTATGATATGCAGAACCGGCGATATCTTTGTTTTCGTGGGGTTTCAAGATGAGATATGCATTTTCTGCGATAATCTTGGTGAGACTTCTGTCCGAAGTATGCTGAATCATCGAGATCGCTCTATTCGAGCTATTTAATGCGACAAACACGTTATCTGGTGCTTTCAGCACCCCACAGTGCGTTTGATATGCAGAACCAGCGATATCTTGGTTTTCGTGGGGTTTCAAGCTGAGATATGCATTTTTTACGATAATCTTGGTGAGACATCTGTCCGAAGTATGCTTAATCATCGAGATCGCTCGTTTCGAGCTATTTAATGCGAGAAACACGTTATCTGGTGTTTTCACCACTCCACAGTGCGTATGATATGCAGAACCGGCGATATCTTTGTTTTCGTGGGGTTTCAAGATGAGATATGCATTTTCTGCGATAATCTTGGTGAGACTTCTGTCCGGAGTATGCTGAAACATCGAGATCGCTCTTTTCGAGCTAGTTAATGCAAGAAGAACCTTATCCGGTGTTTTCACCACTCCACAGTGCGTTTGATATGCAGAACCGGCGATATCTTGGTTTTCGTGGGGATTCAAGCTGAGATATGCATTTTCTGCGATAATCCTGGTGAGACTTCTGTCAGAAGTATGAAGAATCTTCGAGAACGCTCTTTTCGAGCTACTTAATGCGCGAAACACGTTTTCTGGTGTTTTCACCACTCCACGGTATGTTTGATGTGCAGAACCGGAGATAACTCGGTTTTCGTCGGGTTTCAAGCTGAGATATGCATTTTCTGCGATAATCTTGGTGAGACTTCTGTCCGAAGTATGCAGAATCATCGAGATCGCTCTTTTCGAGCTATTTAATGCGAGAATCACGTTATCTGGTGTTTTCACCACTCCACAGTGCGTTTGATATGCAGTACCAGCGATATCTTGGTTTTCGTGGGGTTTCATGCTGAGATATGCATTTTTTACGATAATCTTGGTGAGACTTCTGTCCGAAGTATGCAGAATCATCGAGATCGCTCTTTTCGAGCTATTTAATGCGAGAATCACGTTATCTGGTGTTTTCACCACTCCACAGTTCGTTGGATATGCAGAACCGGAGATATCTTGGTTTTCGTTGGGTTTCAGGCTGAGATATGCATTTCCTGCGATAATCTTGGTGAGACTTCTGTCCGAAGTATGCTTAATCATCGAGATCGCTCGTTTCGAGCTATTTAATGCGAGAAACACGTTATCTGGTGTTTTCACCACTCCACAGTGCGTATGATATGCAGAACCGGCGATATCTTTGTTTTCGTGGGGTTTCAAGCTGAGATATGCATTTTCTGCGATAATCTTGGTGAGACTTCTGTCCGAAGTATGCTGAAACATCGAGATCGCTCTTTTCGAGCTAGTTAATGCAAGAAGAACCTTATCCGGTGTTTTCACCACTCCACAGTGCGTTTGATATGCAGAACCGGCGATATCTTGGTTTTCGTGGGGTTTCAAGCTGAGATATGCATTTTCTGCGATAATCATGGTGAGACTTCTGTCCGAAGTATGCTGAATAATCGAGATCGCTCTTTTCGCGCAGGTTAATGCGAGAAACACGTTTTCTGTGGTTTTCACCACTCCACAGTTCGTTGGATATGCAGAACAGTAGATATCTTGGTTTTCGTGGGGTTTCAAGCAGAGATATGCATTTTCTGCGACAATCTTGGTGTGACTTCTGTTAGAAGTATGCAGAATCATCGAGATCGCACTTTTCGAGCTTTTTAATGCGAGAAACACGTTATCTGGTGTTTTCACCACTCCACAGTACGTTTGACATGCAGAACCGGAGATATCTTGGTTTCGGTCGGGTTTCAAGCTGAGATATGCATTTTCTACGATAATCCTGGTGAGACTTCTGTCAGAAGTATGCAGAATCTTCGAGAACGCTCTTTTCGAGCTACTTAATGCGCGAAACACGTTTTCTGGTGTTTTCACCACTCCACGGTACGTTTGATGTGCAGAACCGGAGATAACTCGGTTTTCGTCGGGTTTCAAGCTGAGATATGCATTTTCTACGATAATCTTGGTGAGACTTCTGTCAGAAGTATGCAGGATCTTCGAGAACGCTCTTTTCGAGCTATTTAATGCGAGAAACACGTTATCTGGTGTTTTCACCACTCCACAGTGCGTTTGATATGCAGTACCAGCGATATCTTGGTTTTCGTGGGGTTTCAAGCTGAGATATGCATTTTATACGATAATCTTGGTGAGACTTCTGTCCGAAGTATGCAGAATCATCGAGATCGCACTATTCGAGCTATTTAATGCGAGAAACACGTTCTCTGGTTGTTTTCACCACTCCACAGTGCGTTTGATATGCAGAACCGGCAACATCTTGATTTTCGTGAGGTTTCGAGATGAGATATGCATTTTCTGCGATAATCTTGGTGAGACTTCTGTCCGAAGTATGCTGAAACATCGAGATCGCTCTTTTCGAGCTAGTTAATGCAAGAAGAACCTTATCCGGTGTTTTCATCACTCCACAGTGCGTTTGATATGCAGAACCGGCAACATCTTGATATTCGTGAGGCTTCGAGATGAGATATGCATTTTCTACGATAATCTTGGTGAAACATCGGTCCGAAGTATGCAGAAACATCGAGAGCGCTCTTTTCGAGCTATTTAATGCGAGAAACTCGTTTTCTGGGGTTTTCACCACTCCACAGTTCGTTGGATATGCAGAACCGGAGATACCTTGGATTTCGTGGTGTTTCCAGCTGAGATATGCATTTTCTGCGATAATCTTGGTGGGTCTTTTGTCAGAAGTATGCAGAATCTTCGAGAACGCTCTTTTCGAGCTACTTAATGCGCGAAACACGTTTTCTGGTGTTTTCACCACTCCACGGTACGTTTGATGTGCAGAACCGGAGATAACTCGGTTTACGTCGGGTTTCAAGCTGAGATATGCATTTTCTACGATAATCTTGGTGAGACTTCTGTCAGAAGTATGCAGGATCTTCGAGAACGCTCTTTTCGAGCTATTTAATGCGAGAAACTCGTTTTCTGGGATTTTCACCACTCCACAGTTCGTTGGATATGCAGAACCGGAGATATCTTGGTTTTCGTGGGGTTTCAAGATGAGATATGCATTTCCTGCGATAATCTTGGTGAGACTTCTGTCCGAAGTATGCTGAATCATCGAGATCGCTCTTCTCGAGCTATTTAATGCGAGAAACACGTTCTCTGGTTGTTTTCACCACTCCACAGTGCGTTTGATATGCAGAACCGGCAACATCTTGATTTTCGTGAGGTTTCGAGATGAGATTTGCATTTTCTGCGATAATATTGGTGAGACTTCTGTCAGAAGTATGCAGAATCATCGAGATCGCTCTTTTCGAGCTATTTAATGCTAGAAACACGTTTTCTGGGATTTTCGCCACTCCACAGTTCGTTGGATATGCAGAACAGTAGATATCTTGGTTTTCGTGGGGTTTCAAGCAGAGATATGCATTTTCTACGATAATCTTGGTGAAACATCTGTCCGAAGTATGCAGAAACATCGAGAGCGCCCTTTTCGAGCTATTTAATGCGAGAAACACGTTCTCTGGTTGTTTTCACCACCCCACAGTGCGTTTGATATGCAGAACCGGCAACATCTTGATTTTCGTGAGGTTTCGAGATGAGATTTGCATTTTCTGCGATAATATTGGTGAGACTTCTGTCAGAAGTATGCAGGATCATCGAGAACGCTCTTTTCGAGCTATTTAATGCGAGAAACACGTTATCTGGTGTTTTCACCACTCCACAGTGCGTTTGATATGCAGAACCGGCGATATCTTGATTTTCGTGGTGTTTCCAGCTGAGATATGCATTTTCTGCGATAATCTTGGTGAGACTTCTGTCAGAAGTATGCAGAATCTTCGAGAACGCTCTTTTCGAGCTACTTCATGCACGAAACACGTTTTCTGGTGTTTTCACCACTCCGCAGAACGTTTGACATGCAGAACTGAGATATCTTGGTTTCGTCCGGGTTTCAAGCTGAGATATGCATTTTCTACGATAATCCTTGTGAGACTTCTGTCAGAAGTATGCAGAAACTTCGAGATCGCTCTTTTCGAGCTAGTTAATGCAAGAAGAACCTTATCCGGTGTTTTCACCACTCCACAGTGCGTTTGATATGCAGAACCGGCGATATCTTGGTTTTCGTGGGGTTCAAAGCTGAGATATGCATTTTCTGCGATAATCTTGGTGAGACTTCTGTCAGAAGTATGCAGGATCATCGAGAACGCTCTTTTCGAGCTATTTAATGCGACAAACACGTTATCTGGTGTTTTCAGCACCCCACAGTGCGTTTGATATGCAGAACCGGCGATATCCTGGTTTTCGTGGGGTTTCAAGCTGAGATATGCATTTTCTGCGATAATCTTGGTGAGACTTCTGTCCGAAGTATGCTGAAACATCGAGATCGCTCTTTTCGAGCTAGTTAATGCAAGAAGAACCTTATCCGGTGTTTTCACCACTCCACAGTGCGTTTGATATGCAGAACCGGCGATATCTTGGTTTTCGTGGGGTTTCAAGCTGACATATGCATTTTCTGCGATAATCTTGGTGAGACTTCTGTCCGAAGTATGCTGAATAATCGAGATCGCTCTTTTCGAGCTGGTTAGTGCGAGAAACACGTTTTCTGTGGTTTTCACCACTCCGCAGTTCGTTGGATATGCAGAACAGTAGATATCTTGGTTTTCGTGGGGTTTCAAGCTGAGATATGCATTTTGTGCGATAATCTTGGTGAGACTTCTGTTAGAAGTATGCAGAATCATCGAGATCGCACTATTCGAGCTACTTAATGCGAGAAACACGTTATCTGGTGTTTTCACCACTCCACAGTGCGTTTGATATGCAGAACCGGAGATATCTTGGTTTTCGTGGGGTTTCAAGCTGAGCTATGCATTTCCTTTGATAATCTTGGTGAGACTTCTGTCAGAAGTATGAAGAATCTTCGAGAACCCTCTTTTCGAGCTACTTAATGCGCGATACACGTTTTCTGGTGTTTTCACCACTCCACGGTACGTTTGATGTGCAGAACCGGAGATAACTCGGTTATCGTCGGGTTTCAAGCTGAGATATGCATTTTCTGCGATAATCTTGGTGAGACTTCTGTCCGAAGTATGCAGAATCATCGAGATCGCTCTTTTCGAGCTATTTAATGCGAGAATCACGTTATCTGGTGTTTTCACCACTCCACAGTTCGTTGGATATGCAGAACCGGAGATATCTTGGTTTTCGTTGGGTTTCAGGCTGAGATATGCATTTTCTGCGATAATCTTGGTGAGACTTCTGTCCGAAGTATGCTGAAACATCGAGATCGCTCTTTTCGAGCTAGTTAATGCAAGAAGAACCTTATCCGGTGTTTTCATCACTCCACAGTGCGTTTGATATGCAGAACCGGCAACATCTTGATATTCGTGAGGCTTCGAGATGAGATATGCATTTTCTACGATAATCTTGGTGAAACATCGGTCCGAAGTATGCAGAAACATCGAGAGCGCTCTTTTCGAGCTATTTAATGCGAGAAACTCGTTTTCTGGGGTTTTCACCACTCCACAGTTCGTTGGATATGCAGAACCGGAGATACCTTGGATTTCGTGGTGTTTCCAGCTGAGATATGCATTTTCTGCGATAATCTTGGTGGGTCTTTTGTCAGAAGTATGCAGAATCTTCGAGAACGCTCTTTTCGAGCTACTTAATGCGCGAAACACGTTTTCTGGTGTTTTCACCACTCCACGGTACGTTTGATGTGCAGAACCGGAGATAACTCGGTTTACGTCGGGTTTCAAGCTGAGATATGCATTTTCTACGATAATCTTGGTGAGACTTCTGTCAGAAGTATGCAGGATCTTCGAGAACGCTCTTTTCGAGCTATTTAATGCGAGAAACTCGTTTTCTGGGATTTTCACCACTCCACAGTTCGTTGGATATGCAGAACCGGAGATATCTTGGTTTTCGTGGGGTTTCAAGATGAGATATGCATTTCCTGCGATAATCTTGGTGAGACTTCTGTCCGAAGTATGCTGAATCATCGAGATCGCTCTTCTCGAGCTATTTAATGCGAGAAACACGTTCTCTGGTTGTTTTCACCACTCCACAGTGCGTTTGATATGCAGAACCGGCAACATCTTGATTTTCGTGAGGTTTCGAGATGAGATTTGCATTTTCTGCGATAATATTGGTGAGACTTCTGTCAGAAGTATGCAGAATCATCGAGATCGCTCTTTTCGAGCTATTTAATGCTAGAAACACGTTTTCTGGGATTTTCGCCACTCCACAGTTCGTTGGATATGCAGAACAGTAGATATCTTGGTTTTCGTGGGGTTTCAAGCAGAGATATGCATTTTCTACGATAATCTTGGTGAAACATCTGTCCGAAGTATGCAGAAACATCGAGAGCGCCCTTTTCGAGCTATTTAATGCGAGAAACACGTTCTCTGGTTGTTTTCACCACCCCACAGTGCGTTTGATATGCAGAACCGGCAACATCTTGATTTTCGTGAGGTTTCGAGATGAGATTTGCATTTTCTGCGATAATATTGGTGAGACTTCTGTCAGAAGTATGCAGGATCATCGAGAACGCTCTTTTCGAGCTATTTAATGCGAGAAACACGTTATCTGGTGTTTTCACCACTCCACAGTGCGTTTGATATGCAGAACCGGCGATATCTTGATTTTCGTGGTGTTTCCAGCTGAGATATGCATTTTCTGCGATAATCTTGGTGAGACTTCTGTCGGAAGTATGCAGAATCTTCGAGAACGCTCTTTTCGAGCTACTTCATGCACGAAACACGTTTTCTGGTGTTTTCACCACTCCGCAGAACGTTTGACATGCAGAACTGAGATATCTTGGTTTCGTCCGGGTTTCAAGCTGAGATATGCATTTTCTACGATAATCCTTGTGAGACTTCTGTCAGAAGTATGCAGAAACTTCGAGATCGCACTTTTCGAGCTAGTTAATGCAAGAAGAACCTTATCCGGTGTTTTCACCACTCCACAGTGCGTTTGATATGCAGAACCGGCGATATCTTGGTTTTCGTGGGGTTCAAAGCTGAGATATGCATTTTCTGCGATAATCTTGGTGAGACTTCTGTCAGAAGTATGCAGGATCATCGAGAACGCTCTTTTCGAGCTATTTAATGCGACAAACACGTTATCTGGTGTTTTCAGCACCCCACAGTGCGTTTGATATGCAGAACCGGCGATATCTTGGTTTTCGTGGGGTTTCAAGCTGAGATATGCATTTTCTGCGATAATCTTGGTGAGACTTCTGTCCGAAGTATGCTGAAACATCGAGATCGCTCTTTTCGAGCTAGTTAATGCAAGAAGAACCTTATCCGGTGTTTTCACCACTCCACAGTGCGTTTGATATGCAGAACCGGCGATATCTTGGTTTTCGTGGGGTTTCAAGCTGACATATGCATTTTCTGCGATAATCTTGGTGAGACTTCTGTCCGAAGTATGCTGAATAATCGAGATCGCTCTTTTCGAGCTGGTTAGTGCGAGAAACACGTTTTCTGTGGTTTTCACCACTCCGCAGTTCGTTGGATATGCAGAACAGTAGATATCTTGGTTTTCGTGGGGTTTCAAGCTGAGATATGCATTTTGTGCGATAATCTTGGTGAGACTTCTGTTAGAAGTATGCAGAATCATCGAGATCGCACTATTCGAGCTATTTAATGCGAGAAACACGTTATCTGGTGTTTTCACCACTCCACAGTGCGTTTGATATGCAGAACCGGAGATATCTTGGTTTTCGTGGGGTTTCAAGCTGAGCTATGCATTTCCTTTGATAATCTTGGTGAGACTTCTGTCAGAAGTATGAAGAATCTTCGAGAACCCTCTTTTCGAGCTACTTAATGCGCGATACACGTTTTCTGGTGTTTTCACCACTCCACGGTACGTTTGATGTGCAGAACCGGAGATAACTCGGTTATCGTCGGGTTTCAAGCTGAGATATGCATTTTCTGCGATAATCTTGGTGAGACTTCTGGCCGAAGTATGCAGAATCATCGAGATCGCTCTTTTCGAGCTATTTAATGCGAGAATCACGTTATCTGGTGTTTTCACCACTCCACAGTTCGTTGGATATGCAGAACCGGAGATATCTTGGTTTTCGTTGGGTTTCAGGCTGAGATATGCATTTACTGCGATAATCTTGGTGAGACTTCTGTCCGAAGTATGCTGAATCATCGAGATCGCCCTTTTCGAGCTATTCAATGCGAAAAACACGTTCTCTGGTTGTTTTCACCACTCCACAGTGCGTTTGATATGCCGAACAGGCGATATCTTGATTTTCGTGGTGTTTCCAGCTGAGATATGCATTTTCATCGATAATCATGGTGGGTCTTTTGTCACAAGTATGCACAATCAACTAGATCGCTCTTTTCAAGCTACTTAATGCACGAAACACGTTTTCTGGTGTTTTCAGCACTCCACAGTGCGTTTGATATGCAGAACCGGCGATATCTTGGTTTTCGTGGGGATTCAAGCTGAGATATGCATTTTCTGCGATAATCCTGGTGAGACTTCTGTCAGAAGTATGAAGAATCTTCGAGAACGCTCTTTTCGAGCTACTTAATGCGCGAAACACGTTTTCTGGTGTTTTCACCACTCCACGGTACGTTTGATGTGCAGAACCGGAGATAACTCGGTTTTCGTCGGGTTTCAAGCTGAGATATGCATTTTCTGCGATAATCTTGGTGAGACTTCTGTCCGAAGTATGCAGAATCATCGAGATCGCTCTATTCGAGCTATTTAATGCGACAAACACGTTATCTGGTGCTTTCAGCACCCCACAGTGCGTTTGATATGCAGAACCAGCGATATCTTGGTTTTCGTGGGGTTTCAAGCTGAGATATGCATTTTTTACGATAATCTTGGTGAGACTTCTGTCCGAAGTATGCTTCATCATCGAGATCGCTCGTTTCGAGCTATTTAATGCGAGAAACAGGTTATCTGGTGTTTTCACCACTCCACAGTGCGTATGATATGCAGAACCGGCGATATCTTTGTTTTCGTGGGGTTTCAAGATGAGATATGCATTTTCTGCGATAATCTTGGTGAGACTTCTGTCCGAAGTATGCTGAATCATCGAGATCGCTCTATTCGAGCTATTTAATGCGACAAACACGTTATCTGGTGCTTTCAGCACCCCACAGTGCGTTTGATATGCAGAACCAGCGATATCTTGGTTTTCGTGGGGTTTCAAGCTGAGATATGCATTTTTTACGATAATCTTGGTGAGACTTCTGTCCGAAGTATGCTTAATCATCGAGATCGCTCGTTTCGAGCTATTTAATGCGAGAAACACGTTATCTGGTGTTTTCACCACTCCACAGTGCGTATGATATGCAGAACCGGCGATATCTTTGTTTTCGTGGGGTTTCAAGATGAGATATGCATTTTCTGCGATAATCTTGGTGAGACTTCTGTCCGGAGTATGCTGAAACATCGAGATCGCTCTTTTCGAGCTAGTTAATGCAAGAAGAACCTTATCCGGTGTTTTCACCACTCCACAGTGCGTTTGATATGCAGAACCGGCGATATCTTGGTTTTCGTTGGGATTCAAGCTGAGATATGCATTTTCTGCGATAATCCTGGTGAGACTTCTGTCAGAAGTATGAAGAATCTTCGAGAACGCTCTTTTCGAGCTACTTAATGCGCGAAACACGTTTTCTGGTGTTTTCACCACTCCACGGTATGTTTGATGTGCAGAACCGGAGATAACTCGGTTTTCGTCGGGTTTCAAGCTGAGATATGCATTTTCTGCGATAATCTTGGTGAGACTTCTGTCCGAAGTATGCAGAATCATCGAGATCGCTCTTTTCGAGCTATTTAATGCGAGAATCACGTTATCTGGTGTTTTCACCACTCCACAGTGCGTTTGATATGCAGTACCAGCGATATCTTGGTTTTCGTGGGGTTTCATGCTGAGATATGCATTTTTTACGATAGTCTTGGTGAGACTTCTGTCCGAAGTATGCAGAATCATCGAGATCGCTCTTTTCGAGCTATTTAATGCGAGAATCACGTTATCTGGTGTTTTCACCACTCCACAGTTCGTTGGATATGCAGAACCGGAGATATCTTGGTTTTCGTTGGGTTTCAGGCTGAGATATGCATTTCCTGCGATAATCTTGGTGAGACTTCTGTCCGAAGTATGCTTAATCATCGAGATCGCTCGTTTCGAGCTATTTAATGCGAGAAACACGTTATCTGGTGTTTTCACCACTCCACAGTACGTATGATATGCAGAACCGGCGATATCTTTGTTTTCGTGGGGTTTCAAGCTGAGATATGCATTTTCTGCGATAATCTTGGTGAGACTTCTGTCCGAAGTTTGCTGAAACATCGAGATCGCTCTTTTCGAGCTAGTTAATGCAAGAAGAACCTTATCCGGTGTTTTCACCACTCCACAGTGCGTTTGATATGCAGAACCGGCGATATCTTGGTTTTCGTGGGGTTTCAAGCTGAGATATGCATTTTCTGCGATAATCATGGTGAGACTTCTGTCCGAAGTATGCTGAATAATCGAGATCGCTCTTTTCGCGCAGGTTAATGCGAGAAACACGTTTTCTGTGGTTTTCACCACTCCACAGTTCGTTGGATATGCAGAACAGTAGATATCTTGGTTTTCGTGGGGTTTCAAGCAGAGATATGCATTTTCTGCGACAATCTTGGTGTGACTTCTGTTAGAAGTATGCAGAATCATCGAGATCGCACTTTTCGAGCTTTTTAATGCGAGAAACACGTTATCTGGTGTTTTCACCACTCCACAGTACGTTTGACATGCAGAACCGGAGATATCTTGGTTTCGGTCGGGTTTCAAGCTGAGATATGCATTTTCTACGATAATCCTGGTGAGACTTCTGTCAGAAGTATGCAGAATCTTCGAGAACGCTCTTTTCGAGCTACTTAATGCGCGAAACACGTTTTCTGGTGTTTTCACCACTCCACGGTACGTTTGATGTGCAGAACCGGAGATAACTCGGTTTTCGTCGGGTTTCAAGCTGAGATATGCATTTTCTACGATAATCTTGGTGAGACTTCTGTCCGAAGTATGCAGAATCATCGAGATCGCACTATTCGAGATATTTAATGCGAGAAACACGTTCTCTGGTTGTTTTCACCACTCCACAGTGCGTTTGATATGCAGAACCGGCAACATCTTGATTTTCGTGAGGTTTCGAGATGAGATATGCATTTTCTGCGATAATCTTGGTGAGACTTCTGTCCGAAGTATGCTGAAACATCGAGATCGCTCTTTTCGAGCTAGTTAATGCAAGAAGAACCTTATCCGGTGTTTTCATCACTCCACAGTGCGTTTGATATGCAGAACCGGCAACATCTTGATATTCGTGAGGCTTCGAGATGAGATATGCATTTTCTACGATAATCTTGGTGAAACATCGGTCCGAAGTATGCAGAAACATCGAGAGCGCTCTTTTCGAGCTATTTAATGCGAGAAACTCGTTTTCTGGGGTTTTCACCACTCCACAGTTCGTTGGATATGCAGAACCGGAGATACCTTGGATTTCGTGGTGTTTCCAGCTGAGATATGCATTTTCTGCGATAATCTTGGTGGGTCTTTTGTCAGAAGTATGCAGAATCTTCGAGAACGCTCTTTTCGAGCTACTTAATGCGCGAAACACGTTTTCTGGTGTTTTCACCACTCCACGGTACGTTTGATGTGCAGAACCGGAGATAACTCGGTTTACGTCGGGTTTCAAGCTGAGATATGCATTTTCTACGATAATCTTGGTGAGACTTCTGTCAGAAGTATGCAGGATCTTCGAGAACGCTCTTTTCGAGCTATTTAATGCGAGAAACTCGTTTTCTGGGATTTTCACCACTCCACAGTTCGTTGGATATGCAGAACCGGAGATATCTTGGTTTTCGTGGGGTTTCAAGATGAGATATGCATTTCCTGCGATAATCTTGGTGAGACTTCTGTCCGAAGTATGCTGAATCATCGAGATCGCTCTTCTCGAGCTATTTAATGCGAGAAACACGTTCTCTGGTTGTTTTCACCACTCCACAGTGCGTTTGATATGCAGAACCGGCAACATCTTGATTTTCGTGAGGTTTCGAGATGAGATTTGCATTTTCTGCGATAATATTGGTGAGACTTCTGTCAGAAGTATGCAGAATCATCGAGATCGCTCTTTTCGAGCTATTTAATGCTAGAAACACGTTTTCTGGGATTTTCGCCACTCCACAGTTCGTTGGATATGCAGAACAGTAGATATCTTGGTTTTCGTGGGGTTTCAAGCAGAGATATGCATTTTCTACGATAATCTTGGTGAAACATCTGTCCGAAGTATGCAGAAACATCGAGAGCGCCCTTTTCGAGCTATTTAATGCGAGAAACACGTTCTCTGGTTGTTTTCACCACCCCACAGTGCGTTTGATATGCAGAAACGGCAACATCTTGATTTTCGTGAGGTTTCGAGATGAGATTTGCATTTTCTGCGATAATATTGGTGAGACTTCTGTCAGAAGTATGCAGGATCATCGAGAACGCTCTTTTCGAGCTATTTAATGCGAGAAACACGTTATCTGGTGTTTTCACCACTCCACAGTGCGTTTGATATGCAGAACCGGCGATATCTTGATTTTCGTGGTGTTTCCAGCTGAGATATGCATTTTCTGCGATAATCTTGGTGGGTCTTTTGTCAGAAGTATGCAGAATCATCTAGATCGCTCTTTTCGAGCTACTTAATGCACGAAACACGTTTTCTGGTGTTTTCACCACTCCACAGTACGTTTGAAATGCGGAACCGGAGATATCTTGGTTTCGGCCGGGTTTCAAGCTGAGATATGCATTTTCTACGATAACCCTGGTGCGACTTCTGTCAGAAGTATGCAGAATCTTCGAGAACGCTCTTTTCGAGCTACTTAATGCGCGAAACACGTTTTCTGGTGTTTTCACCAATCCACGGTACGTTTGATGTGCAGAACCGGCGATATCTTGATTTTCGTGGCGTTTCCAGCTGAGATATGCATTTTCTACGATAATGTTGGTGAGACTTCTGTCAGAAGTATGCAGAATCTTCGAGAACGCTCTTTTCGAGCTACTTCATGCACGAAACACGTTTTCTGGTGTTTTCACCACTCCGCAGAACGTTTGACATGCAGAACTGAGATATCTTGGTTTCGTCCGGGTTTCAAGCTGAGATATGCATTTTCTACGATAATCCTTGTGAGACTTCTGTCAGAAGTATGGAGAAACTTCGAGATCGCACTTTTCGAGCTAGTTAATGCAAGAAGAACCTTATCCGGTGTTTTCACCACTCCACAGTGCGTTTGATATGCAGAACCGGCGATATCTTGGTTTTCGTGGGGTTCAAAGCTGAGATATGCATTTTCTGCGATAATCTTGGAGAGACTTCTGTCAGAAGTATGCAGGATCATCGAGAACGCTCTTTTCGAGCTATTTAATGCGACAAACACGTTATCTGGTGTTTTCAGCACCCCACAGTGCGTTTGATATGCAGAACCGGCGATATCCTGGTTTTCGTGGGGTTTCAAGCTGAGATATGCATTTTCTGCGATAATCTTGGTGAGACTTCTGTCCGAAGTATGCTGAAACATCGAGATCGCTCTTTTCGAGCTAGTTAATGCAAGAAGAACCTTATCCGGTGTTTTCACCACTCCACAGTGCGTTTGATATGCAGAACCGGCGATATCTTGGTTTTCGTGGGGTTTCAAGCTGACATCGGCATTTTCTGCGATAATCTTGGTGAGACTTCTGTCCGAAGTATGCTGAATAATCGAGATCGCTCTTTTCGAGCTGGTTAGTGCGAGAAACACGTTTTCTGTGGTTTTCACCACTCCGCAGTTCGTTGGATATGCAGAACAGTAGATATCTCGGTTTTCGTGGGGTTTCAAGCAGAGATATGTATTTTCTGCGATAATCTTGGTGTGTCTTCTGTTAGAAGTATGCAGAATCATCGAGATCGCACTTTTCGAGCTATTTAATGCGAGAAACACGTTATCTGGTGTTTTCACCACTCCGCAGTTGGTTTGATATGCAGAACCGGCGATATTTTGGTTTTCGTCGGGTTTCAAGCTGAGATATGCATTTCCTTTGATAATCTTGGTGAGACTCCTGTCCGAAATATGCTGAATCATCGAGATCGCTCTTTTCGAGCTATTTAATGCGAGAAACTCGTTTTCTGGGGTTTTCACCACTCCACAGTTCGTTGGATATGCAGAACCGGACATATCTTGATTTTCGTGGGGTTTCAAGCTGAGATATGCATTTTCTTTGATAATCTTGGTGAGACTCCTGTCCGAAATATGCTGAATCATCGAGATCGCTCTTTTCGAGCAATTTAATGCGAGAAACACGTTCTCTGGTTGTTTTCACCACTCCACAGTGCGTTTGATATGCAGAACAGGCGATATCTTGATTTTCGTGGTGTTTCCAGCTGAGATATGCATTTTCTGCGATAATCTTGGTGGGCCTTTTGTCAGAAGAATGCAGAATCAACTAGATCGCTCTTTTCGAGCCACTTAATGCACGAAACACGTTTTCTGGTGTTTTCACCACTCCACAGTACGTTTGACATGCAGAACCGGAGATATCTTGGTTTCGGTCGGGTTTCAAGCTGAGATATGCATTTTCTACGATAATCTTGGTGAGACTTCTGTCAGAAGTATGCAGGATCTTCGAGAACGCTCTGTTCGAGCTATTTAATGCGAGAAACACGTAATCTGGTGTTTTCACCACTCCGCAGTGCGTATGATATGCAGAACCGGAGATATTTTGATTTTCGTGGGGTTTCAAGATGAGATATGAATTTCCTGCGATAATCTTGGTGAGACTTCTGTCCGAAGTATGCTGAATCATCGAGATCGCTCTTCTCGAGCTATTTAATGCGAGAAACACTATCTCTGGTTGTTTTCACCACTCCACAGTGCGTTTGATATGCAGAACAGGCGATATCTTGATTTTCGTGGTGTTTCCAGCTGAGATATGCATTTTCTACGATAATCCTGGTGAGACTTCTGTCAGAAGTATGCAGAATCTTCGAGAACGCTCTTTTCGAGCTACTTAATGCGCGAAACACGTTTTCTGGTGTTTTCACCACTCCACGGTACGTTTGATGTGCAGAACCGGAGATAACTCGGTTTCCGTCGGGTTTCAAGCTGAGATATGCATTTTCTACGATAATCTGGGTGAGACTTCTGTCAGAAGTATGCAGGATCTTCGAGAACGCTCTTTTCGAGCTATTTAATGCGAGAAACACGTAATCTGGTGTTTTCACCACTCCACAGTGCGTATGATATGCAGAACCGGCGATATTTTGGTTTTCGTGGGGTTTCAAGGTGAGATATGCATTTTCTGCGATAATCTTGGTGAGACTTCTGTCCGAAGTATGCTGAAACATCGAGATCGCTCTTTTCGTGCTAGTTAATGCGAGAAAAATCTTATCCGGTGTTTTCACCACTCCACAGTGCGTTCGATATGCAGAACCGGCGATATCTTGGTTTTCGTGGGGTTTCAAGCTGAGATATGCATTTTCTGCGATAATCTTGGTGAAACATCTGTCCGAAGTATGCAGAAACATCGAGAGCGCTCTTTTCGAGCTATTTAATGCGAGAAACTCGTTTTCTGGGGTTTTCACCACTCCACAGTTCGTTGGATATGCAGAACCGGAGATACCTTGGATTTCGTCGGGTTTCAAGCTGAGATATGCATTTCCTGCGATAATCTTGGTGAGACTCCTGTCCGAAATATGCTGAATCATCGAGATCGCTCTTTTCGAGCTACTTAATGCGCGAAATACGTTTTCTGGTGTTTTCACCACTCCACGGTACGTTTGATGTGCAGAACCGGAGATAACTCGGTTTTCGTCGGGTTTCAAGCTGAGATATGCATTTCCTTTGATAATCTTGGTGAGACTCCTGTCCGAAATATGCTGAATCATCGAGATCGCTCTTTTCGAGCTATTTAATGCGAGAAACACGTTCTCTGGTTGCTTTCACCACTCCACAGTGCGTTTGATATGCAGAACAGGCGATATCTTGATTTTCGTGGTGTTTCCAGCTGAGATATGCATTTTCTGCGATAATCTTGGTGGGCCTTTTGTCAGAAGTATGCAGAATCAACTAGATCGCTCTTTTCGAGCCACTTAATGCACGAAACACGTTTTCTGGTGTTTTCACCACTCCACAGTACGTTTGACATGCAGAACCGGAGATATCTTGGTTTCGGTCGGGTTTCAAGCTGAGATATGCATTTTCTACGATAATCTTGGTGAGACTTCTGTCAGAAGTATGCAGGATCTTCGAGAACGCTCTGTTCGAGCTATTTAATGCGAGAAACACGTAATCTGGTGTTTTCACCACTCCACAGTGCGTATGATATGCAGAACCGGAGATATTTTGGTTTTCGTGGGGTTTCAAGATGAGATATGCATTTCCTGCGATAATCTTGGTGAGACTTCTGTCCGAAGTATGCTGAATCATCGAGATCGCTCTTCTCGTGCTAGTTAATGCGAGAAAAATCTTATCCGGTGTTTTCACCACTCCACAGTGCGTTTGATATGCAGAACCGGCGATATCTTGGTTTTCGTGGTGTATCAAGCTGAGATATGCATGTTTTACGATAAGCTTGGTGAAACATCTGTCCGAAGTATGCAGAAACATCGAGAGCGCTCTTTTCGAGCTATTTAATGCGAGAAACTCGTTTTCTGGGGTTTTCACCACTCCACAGTTCGTTGGATATGCAGAATCGGTGATAACTCGGTTTTCGTCGGGTTTCAAGCTGAGATATGCATTTTCTACGATAATCTTGGTGAGACTTCTGTCCGAAGTATGCAGAAACATCGAGAGCGCTCTTTTCGAGCTATTTAATGCGACAAACACGTTATCTGGTGTTTTCAGCACCCCACAGTGCGTTTGATATGCAGAACCGGCGATATCTTGGTTTTCGTGGGGTTTCAAGCTGAGATATGCATTTTCTGCGATAATCCTGGTGAGACTTCTGTCAGAAGTATGAAGAATCTTCGAGAACGCTCTTTTCGAGCTAATTAATGCGCAAAACACGTTTTCTGGTGTTTTCACCACTCCAAGGTACGTTTGATGTGCAGAACCGGAGATAACTCGGTTTTCGTCGGGTTTCAAGCTGAGATATGCATTTTCTGCGATAATCTTGGTGAGACTTCTGTTAGAAGTATGCAGAATCATCGAGATCGCTCTTTTCGAGCTAGTTAATGCAAGAAGAACCTTATCTGGTGTTTTCAGCACCCCACAGTGCGTTTGATATGCAGAACCGGCGATATCTTGGTTTTCGTGGGGTTTCAAGCTGAGATATGCATTTTCTGCGATAATCCTGGCGAGACTTCTGTCCGAGGTATGCAGAATCATCGAGATCGCACTTTTCGAGCAATTTAATGCGAGAATCACGTAATCTGGTGTTTTCACCACTCCACGGTACGTTTGATGTGCAGAACCGGAGGTAACTCGGTTTTCGTGGTGTTTCCAGCTGAGATATGCATTTTCTGCGATAATCTTGGTGGGACTTTTGTCAGACGTATGCAGAATCTTCTAGATCGCTCTTTTCGAGCTACTTAATGCACGAAACACGATTTCTGGTATTTTCACCACTCCACAGTACGTTTGACATGCAGAACCGGAGATATCTTGGTTTCGGTCGGGTTTCAAGCTGAGATATGCATTTTCTACGACAATCCTGGTGAGACTTCTGTCAGAAGTATGCAGAATCTTCGAGAACGCTCTTTTGGAGCTACTTAATGCGCGAATCACGTTTTCTGGTGTTTTCACCATTCCGCGGTACGTTTGATGTGCAGAACCGGAGATAACTCGGATTTCGTCGGGTTTCAAGCTGAGATATGCATTTTCTACGATAATCTTGGTGAGACTTCTGTCAGAAGTATGCAGGATCTTCGAGAACGCTCTTTACGAGCAATTTAACGCGAGAAACACGTTATCTGGTGTTTTCACCACTCCACAGTGCGTTTGATATGCAGTACCAGCGATATCTTGGTTTTCGTGGTGTTTCAAGTTGAGATATGCATTTTTTACGATAATCTTGGTAAGACTTCTGTCCGAAGTATGCAGAATCATCGAGATCGAACTATGCGAGCTATTTAATGCGAGAAACACGTTCTCTGGTTGTTTTCACCACTCCACAGTGCGTTTGATATGCAGAACCGGCAACATCTTGATTTTCCTGAGGTTTCGAGATGAGATATGCATTTTCTGCGATAATATTGGTGAGACTTCAGTCAGAAGTATGCAGAATCATCTAGATCGCACTTTTCGAGCTACTTAATGCACGAAACACGTTTTCTGGTGTTTTCACCACTCCACAGTACGTTTGACATGCAGAACCGGAGATATCTTGGTTTCGGTCGGGTTTCAAGCTGAGATATGCATTTTCTACGATAATCTTGGTGAAACATCTGTCCGAAGTATGCAGAAACATCGAGAGCGCTCTTTTCGAGCTATTTAATGCGAGAAACTCGTTTTCTGGGGTTTTCACCACTCCACAGTTCGTTGGATATGCAGAACCGGAGATATCTTGGTTTTCGTGGTGTTTCAAGCTGCGATATGCATTTCCTGCGATATTCTTGGTGAGACTTCTGTCCGAAGTATGCTGAATCATCGAGATCGCTCTTTTCGAGCTATTTAATGCGAGGAACACGTTCTCTGGTTGTTTTCACCACTCCACAGTGCGTTTGATATGCAGAACCGGCGATATCTTGATTTTCGTGGTGTTTCCAGCTGAGATATGCATTTTCTGCGATAATCTTGGTGGGACTTTTGTCAGAAGTATGCAGAATAACTCGATCGCTCTTTTCGAGCTACGTAATGCACGAAACACGTTATCTGGTGTTTTCACCACTCCACAGTTGGTTTGATATGCAGAACCGGCGATATTTTGGTTTTCGTCGGGTTTCAAGCTGAGATATGCATTTTCTACGATAATCTTGGTGAAACATCTGTCCGAAGTATGCAGAAACATCGAGAGCGCTCGTTTCGAGCTATTTAATGCGACAAACACGTTATCTGGTGTTTTCACCACTCCACAGTACGTTTGACATGCAGAACCGGAGATATCTTGGTGTCGGTCGGGTTTCAAGCTGAGATATGCATTTTCTACGATAATCCTGGTGAGACTTCTGTCAGAAGTATGCAGAATCTTCGAGAACGCTCTTTTCGAGCTACTTAATGCGCGAAACACGTTTTCTGGTGTTTTCACCACTCCACGGTACGTTTGACATGCAGAACCGGAGACATCTTGGTTTCGGTCGGGTTTCAAGCTGAGATATGCATTTTCTACGATAATCCTGGTGAGACTTCTGTCAGAAGTATGCAGAATCTTCGAGAACACTCTTTTCGAGCTACTTAATACGCGAAATACGTTTTCTGGTGTTTTCACCACTCCACGGTACGTTTGATATGCAGAACCGGAGATAACTCGGTTTTCGGCGGGTTTCAAGCTGAGATATGCATTTTCTACGATAATCTTGGTGAGACTTTTGTCCGAAGTATGCTGAGACATCGAGATCGCTCTTTTCGAGCTATTTAATGCGAGAATCACGTAATCTGGTGTTTTCACCACTCCACAGTGCGTTTGATATGCAGAACCGGCGATATCTTGGTTTTCGTGGGGTTTCAAGCTGAGATATGCATTTTCTGCGATAATCTTGGTGAGACTTCTGTCCGAAGTATGCTGAAACATCGAGATCGCTCTTTTCGAGCTAGTTAATGCAAGAAGAACCTTATCCGGTGTTTTCACCACTCCACAGTGCGTTTGATATGCAGAACCGGCGATATCTTGGTTTTCGTGGGGTTTCAAGCTGAGATATGCATTTTCTGCGATAATCCTGGCGAGACTTCTGTCCGAGGTATGCAGAATCATCGAGATCGCTCTTTTCGAGCAATTTAATGCGAGAATCACGTAATCTGGTGTTTTCACCACTCCACAGTGCGTTTGATATGTAGAACCGGCGATATCTTGGTTTTAGTGGGGTTTCAAGCTGAGATATGCATTTTCTGCGATAATCTTGGTGAGACTTCTGTCCGAAGTATGCTGAAACATCGAGATCGCTCTTTTCGAGCTAGTTAATGCAAGAAGAACCTTATCCGGTGTTTTCACCACTCCACAGTGCGTTTGATATGCAGAACCGGCGATATCTTGGTTTTCGTGGGGTTTCAAACTGAGATATGCATTTCTTGCGATAATCTTGGTGAGACTTCTGTCCGAAGTATGCTGAATCATCGAGATCGCTCTATTCGAGCTATTTAATGCGACAAACACGTTATCTGGTGTTTTCTGCACCCCACAGTATGTTTGATATACAGAACCAGCGATATCTTGGTTTTAGTGGGGTTTCAAGCTGAGATATGCATTTTTTACGGTAATCTTGGTGAAACATCTGTCCGAAGTATGCAGAAACATCGAGAGCGCTCTTTTCGAGCTATTTAATGCGAGAAACTCGTTTTCTGGTGTTTTCACCACTCCACGGTACGTTTGATGTGCAGAACCGGAGGTAACTCGGTTTTCGTGGTGTTTCCAGCTGAGATATGCATTTTCTGCGATAATCTTGGTGGGACTTTTGTCAGACGTATGCAGAATCTTCTAGATCGCTCTTTTCGAGCTACTTAATGCACGAAACACGATTTCTGGTATTTTCACCACTCCACAGTACGTTTGACATGCAGAACCGGAGATATCTTGGTTTCGGTCGGGTTTCAAGCTGAGATATGCATTTTCTACGACAATCCTGGTGAGACTTCTGTCAGAAGTATGCAGAATCTTCGACAACGCTCTTTTGGAGCTACTTAATGCGCGAATCACGTTTTCTGGTGTTTTCACCATTCCGCGGTACGTTTGATGTGCAGAACCGGAGATAACTCGGTTTTCGTCGGGTTTCAAGCTGAGATATGCATTTTCTACGATAATCTTGGTGAGACTTCTGTCAGAAGTATGCAGGATCTTCGAGAACGCTCTTTTCGAGCAATTTAACGCGAGAAACACGTTATCTGGTGTTTTCACCACTCCACAGTGCGTTTGATATGCAGTACCAGCGATATCTTGGTTTTCGTGGTGTTTCAAGTTGAGATATGCATTTTTTACGATAATCTTGGTAAGACTTCTGTCCGAAGTATGCAGAATCATCGAGATCGAACTATGCGAGCTATTTAATGCGAGAAACACGTTCTCTGGTTGTTTTCACCACTCCACAGTGCGTTTGATATGCAGAACCGGCAACATCTTGATTTTCGTGAGGTTTCGAGATGAGATATGCATTTTCTGCGATAATATTGGTGAGACTTCAGTCAGAAGTATGCAGAATCATCTAGATCGCACTTTTCGAGCTACTTAATGCACGAAACACGTTTTCTGGTGTTTTCACCACTCCACAGTACGTTTGACATGCAGAACCGGAGATATCTTGGTTTCGGTCGGGTTTCAAGCTGAGATATGCATTTTCTACGATAATCTTGGTGAAACATCTGTCCGAAGTATGCAGAAACATCGAGAGCGCTCTTTTCGAGCTATTTAATGCGAGAAACTCGTTTTCTGGGGTTTTCACCACTCCACAGTTCGTTGGATATGCAGAACCGGAGATATCTTGGTTTTCGTGGTGTTTCAAGCTGCGATATGCATTTCCTGCGATATTCTTGGTGAGACTTCTGTCCGAAGTATGCTGAATCATCGAGATCGCTCTTTTCGAGCTATTTAATGCGAGGAACACGTTCTCTGGTTGTTTTCACCACTCCACAGTGCGTTTGATATGCAGAACCGGCGATATCTTGATTTTCGTGGTGTTTCCAGCTGAGATATGCATTTTCTGCGATAATCTTGGTGGGACTTTTGTCAGAAGTATGCAGAATAACTCGATCGCTCTTTTCGAGCTACTTAATGCACGAAACACGTTATCTGGTGTTTTCACCACTCCACAGTACGTTTGACATGCAGAACCGGAGATATCTTGGTGTCGGTCGGGTTTCAAGCTGAGATATGCATTGTCTTTGATAATCTTGGTGTGACTTCTGTTAGAAGTATGCAGAATCATCGAGATCGCACTTTTCGAGCTATTTAATGCGAGAAACACGTTATCTGGTGTTTTCACCACTCCGCAGTTGGTTTGATATGCAGAACCGGCGATATTTTGATTTTTGTCGGGTTTCAAGCTGAGATATGCATTTTCTACGATAATCTTGGTGAAACATCTGTCCGAAGTATGCAGAAACATCGAGAGCGCTCATTTCGAGCTACTTAATGCACGAAACACGTTTTCTGGTGTTTTCACCACTCCACGGTACGTTTGATGTGCAGAACCGGAGATAACTCGGTTTTCGTGGTGTTTCCGGCTGAGATATGCATTTTCTGCGATAATCTTGGTGGGTCTTTTGTCAGAAGTATGCAGAATCATCTAGATCGCTCTTTTCGAGCTACTTAATTCACGAAACACGTTTTCTGGTGTTTTCACCACTCCACAGTACGTTTGACATGCAGAACCGGCGATATCTTGATTTTCGTGGGGTTTCAAGCTGAGATATGCATTTTCTGCGATAATCTTGGTGTGACTTCTGTTAGAACTATGCAGAATCATCGAGATCGCACTTTTCGAGCTATTTAATGCGAGAAACACGTTATCTGGTGTTTTCACCACTCCGCAGTTGGTTTGATATGCAGAACCGGCGATATTTTGGTTTTCGTCGGGTTTCAAGCTGAGATATGCATTTTCTACGATAATCTTGGTGAAACATCTGTCCGAAGTATGCAGAAACATCGAGAGCGCTCTTTTCGATCTACTTAATGCACGAAACACGTTTTCTGGTGTTTTCACCACTCCACGGTACGTTTGATGTGCAGAACCGGAGATAACTCGGTTTTCGTCGGGTTTCAAGCTGAGATATGCATTTTCTACGATAATCTTGGTGAGACTTCTGTCCGAAGTATGCTGAAACATCGAGATCGCTCTTTTCGAGCTAGTTAATGCGAGAAAAACCTTATCCGATGTTTTCACCACTCCACAGTGCGTTTGATATGCAAAACCGGCGATATCTTGGTTTTCGTGGGGTTTCAAGCTGAGATATGCATTTTCTGCGATAATCTTGGTGAGACTTCTGTTAGAAGTATGCAGAATCATCGAGATCGCACTATTCGAGCTATTTAATGCGAGAAACACGTTATCTGGTGTTTTCACCACTCCACAGTGCGTTTGATATGCAGAACCGGAGATATCTTGGTTTTCGTGGGGTTTCAAGCTGAGATATGCATTTCCTTTGATAATCTTGGTGAGACTCCTGTCCGAAATATGCTGAATCATCGAGATCGCTCTTTTCGAGCTATTTAATGCGAGAAACACGTTCTCTGGTTGTTGTCACCACTCCACAGTGCGTTTGAAATGCAGAACAGGCGATATCTTGATTTTCGTGGTGTTTCCAGCTGAGATATGCATTTTCTGCGATAATCTTGGTGAGACTTCTGTTAGAAGTATGCAGAATCATCGAGAGCGCTCTTTCGAGCTATTTAATGCGAGAAACACGTTTTCTGGGGTTTTCACCACTCCACAGTTCGTTGGATATGCTGAACCGGAGATATCTTGGTTTTCGTGGGGTTTCAAGCTGAGATATGCATTTCCTGCGATAATCTTGGTGAGACTTCTGTCCGACGTATGCTGAATCATCTAGATCGCTCTTTTCGAGCTATTTAATGCGAGAAACACGTTATCTGGTGTTTTCACCACTCCTCAGTGCGTTTGATATGCAGAACCGGCGATATCTTGGTTTTCGTGGGGATTCAAGCTGAGATATGCAATTTCTGCGATAATCCTGGTGAGACTTCTGTCAGAAATATGAAGAATCTTCGAGAACGCTCTTTTCGAGCTACTTAATGCGCGAAACACGTTTTCTGGTGTTTTCACCACTCCACGGTACGTTTGATGTGCAGAACCGGAGATAACTCGGTTTTCGTCGGGTTTCAAGCTGAGATATGCATTTTCTGCGATAATCTTGGTGAGACTTCTGTCCGAAGTATGCTTAATCATCGAGATCGCTCGTTTCGAGCTATTTAATGCGAGAAACACGTTATCTGGTGTTTTCACCACTCCACAGTGCGTATGATATGCAGATCCGGCGATATCTTTGTTTTCGTGGGGTTTCAAGCTGAGATATGCATTTTCTGCGATAATCTTGGTGAGACTTCTGTCCGAAGTATGCTGAAACATCGAGATCGCTATTTTCGAGCTAGTTAATGCAGGAAGAAACTTATCCGGTGTTTTCACCACTCCACAGTGCGTTTGATATGCAGAACCGGCGATACCTTGGTTTTCGTGGGGTTTCAAGCTGAGATATGCATTTTCTGCGATAATCTTGGTGAGACTTCTGTCTGAAGTATGCTGAATAATCGAGATCGCTCGTTTCGAGCTATTTAATGCGAGAAACACGTTATCTGGTGTTTTCACCACTCCATAGTGCGTATGATATGCAGATCCGGCGATATCTTTGTTTTCGTGGGGTTTCAAGCTGAGATATGCATTTTCTGCGATAATCTTGGTGGGACTTCTGTCCGAAGTATGCTGAAACATCGAGATCGCACTTTTCGAGCTATTTAATGCGAGAAACACGTTATCTGGTGTTTTCACCACTCCGCAGTTGGTTTGATATGCAGAACCGGCGATATTTTGGTTTTCGTCGGGTTTCAAGCTGAGATATGCATTTTCTACGATAATCTTGGTGAAACATCTGTACGAAGTATGCAGAAACATCGAGATCGCACTTTTCGAGCTATTTAATGCGAGAAACACGTTATCTGGTGTTTTCACCACTCCGCAGTTGGTTTGATATGCAGAACCGGCGATATTTTGGTTTTCGTCGGGTTTCAAGCTGAGATATGCATTTTCTACGATAATCTTGGTGAGACTTCTGTCCGACGTATGCTGAATCATCTAGATCGCTCTTTTCGAGCTATTTAATGCGAGAAACACGTTATCTGGTGTTTTCACCACTCCGCAGTTGGTTTGATATGCAGAACCGGCGATATTTTGGTTTTCGTCGGGTTTCAAGCTGAGATATGCATTTTCTACGATAATCTTGGTGAGACTTCTGTCCGACGTATGCTGAATCATCTAGATCGCTCTTTTCGAGCTATTTAATGCGAGAAACACGTTATCTGGTGTTTTCACCACTCCTCAGTGCGTTTGATATGCAGAACCGGCGATATCTTGGTTTTCGTGGGGATTCAAGCTGAGATATGCAATTTCTGCGATAATCCTGGTGAGACTTCTGTCAGAAATATGAAGAATCTTCGAGAACGCTCTTTTCGAGCTACTTAATGCGCGAAACACGTTTTCTGGTGTTTTCACCACTCCACGGTACGTTTGATGTGCAGAACCGGAGATAACTCGGTTTTCGTCGGGTTTCAAGCTGAGATATGCATTTTCTGCGATAATCTTGGTGAGACTTCTGTCCGAAGTATGCTTAATCATCGAGATCGCTCGTTTCGAGCTATTTAATGCGAGAAACACGTTATCTGGTGTTTTCACCACTCCACAGTGCGTATGATATGCAGATCCGGCGATATCTTTGTTTTCGTGGGGTTTCAAGCTGAGATATGCATTTTCTGCGATAATCTTGGTGAGACTTCTGTCCGAAGTATGCTGAAACATCGAGATCGCTATTTTCGAGCTAGTTAATGCAGGAAGAAACTTATCCGGTGTTTTCACCACTCCACAGTGCGTTTGATATGCAGAACCGGCGATACCTTGGTTTTCGTGGGGTTTCAAGCTGAGATATGCATTTTCTGCGATAATCTTGGTGAGACTTCTGTCCGAAGTATGCTGAATAATCGAGATCGCTCGTTTCGAGCTATTTAATGCGAGAAACACGTTATCTGGTGTTTTCACCACTCCACAGTGCGTATGATATGCAGATCCGGCGATATCTTTGTTTTCGTGGGGTTTCAAGCTGAGATATGCATTTTCTGCGATAATCTTGGTGGGACTTCTGTCCGAAGTATGCTGAAACATCGAGATCGCTATTTTCGAGCTAGTTAATGCAAGAAGAAACTTATCCGGTGTTTTCACCACTCCACAGTGCGTTTGATATGCAGAACCGGCGATATCTTGGTTTTCGTGGGGTTTCAAGCTGAGATATGCATTTTCTGCGATAATCTCGGTGAGACTTCTGTCCGAAGTATGCTGAATAATCGAGATGGCTCTTTTCGAGCTGGTTAGTGCGAGAAACACGTTTTCTGTGGTTTTCACCACTCCACAGTTCGTTGGATATGCAGAACAGTAGATATCTTGGTTTTCGTGGGGTTTCAAGCAGAGATATGCATTTTCGCCGATAATCTTGGTGTGACATCTGTTAGAAGTATGCAGAATCATCGAGATCGCACTTTTCGAGCTATTTAATGCGAGAAACACGTTATCTGGTGTTTTCACCACTCCGCAGTTGGTTTGATATGCAGAACCGGCGATATTTTGGTTTTCGTCGGGGTTCAAGCTGAGATATGCATTTTCTACGATAATCTTGGTGAAACATCTGTCCGAAGTATGCAGAAACATCGAGAGCGCTCTTTTCGAGCTACTTAATGCACGAAACACGTTTTCTGGTGTTTTCACCACTCCACGGTACGTTTGACATGCAGAACCGGAGATATCTTGGTGTCGGTCGGGTTTCAAGCTGAGATATGCATTTTCTACGATAATCCTGGTGAGACTTCTGTCAGAAGTATGCAGAATCTTCGAGAATACTCTTTTCGAGCTACTTAATACGCGAAATACGTTTTCTGGTGTTTTCACCACTCCACGGTACGTTTGATATGCAGAACCGGAGATAACTCGGTTTTCGGCGGGTTTCAAGCTGAGATATGCATTTTCTACGATAATCTTGGTGAAACATCTGTCCGAAGTATGCAGAAACATCGAGAGCGCTCGTTTCGAGCTATTTAATGCGACAAACACGTTATCTGGTGTTTTCACCACTCCACAGTGCGTTTGATATGCAGAACCGGCGATATCTTGGTTTTCGTGGGGTTTCAAGCTGAGATATGCATTTTCTGCGATAATCTTGGTGAGACTTCAGTCAGAAGTATGCAGAATCATCTAGATCGCACTTTTCGAGCTACTTAATGCACGAAACACGTTTTCTGGTGTTTTCACCACTCCACAGTACGTTTGACATGCAGAACCGGAGATATCTTGGTTTCGGTCGGGTTTCAAGCTGAGATATGCATTTTCTACGATAATCTTGGTGAAACATCTGTCCGAAGTATGCAGAAACATCGAGAGCGCTCTTTTCGAGCTATTTAATGCGAGAAACTCGTTTTCTGGGGTTTTCACCACTCCACAGTTCGTTGGATGTGCAGAACCGGAGATATCTTGGTTTTCGTGGTGTTTCAAGCTGAGATAAGCATTTCCTTCGATAATCTTGGTGAGACTTCTGTCCGAAGTATGCTGAATCATCGAGATCGCTCTTTTCGAGCTATTTAATCCGAGGAACACGTTCTCTGGTTGTTTTCACCACTCCACACTGCGTTTGATATGCAGAACAGGCGATATCTTGATTTTCGTGGTGTTTCCAGCTGAGATATGCATTTTCTGCGATAATCTTGGTGGGACTTTTGTCAGAAGTATGCAGAATAACTCGATCGCTCTTTTCGAGCTACTTAATGCACGAAACACGTTATCTGGTGTTTTCACCACTCCACAGTTGGTTTGATATGCAGAACCGGCGATATTTTGGTTTTCGTGGGGTTTCAAGCTGAGATATGCATTTTTTACGATAATCTTGGTGAGACTTCTGTCCGAAGTATGCTGAATAATCGAGATCGCTCTTTTCGAGCTGGTTAGTGCGAGAAACACGTTTTCTGTGGTTTTCACAACTCCACAGTTCGTTGGATATGCAGAACAGTAGATATCTTGGTTTTCGTGGGGTTTCAAGCAGAGATATGCATTTTCGGCGATAATCTTGGTGTGACATCTGTTAGAAGTATGCAGAATCATCGAGATCGCACTTTTCGAGCTATTTAATGCGAGAAACACGTTATCTGGTGTTTTCACCACTCCGCAGTTGGTTTGATATGCAGAACCGGCGATATTTTGGTTTTCGTCGGGTTTCAAGCTGAGATATGCATTTTCTACGATAATCTTGGTGAAACATCTGTCCGAAGTATGCAGAAACATCGAGAGCGCTCTTTTCGATCTACTTAATGCACGAAACACGTTTTCTGGTGTTTTCACCACTCCACGGTACGTTTTATGTGCAGAACCGGAGATAACTCGGTTTTCGTGGTGTTTCCAGCTGAGATATGCATTTTCTGCGATAATCTTGGTGGGTCTTTTGTCAGAAGTATGCAGAATCATCTAGATCGCTCTTTTCGAGCTACTTAATGCACGAAACACGTTTTCTGGTGTTCTCACCACTCCACGGTACGTTTGACATGCAGAACCGGAGACATCTTGGTTTCGGTCGGGTTTCAAGCTGAGATATGCATTTTCTACGATAATCTTGGTGAGACTTTTGTCCGAAGTATGCTGAGACATCGAGATCGCTCTTTTCGAGCTATTTAATGCGAGAATCACGTAATCTGGTGTTTTCACCACTCCACAGTGCGTTTGATATGCAGAACCGGCGATATCTTGGTTTTCGTGGGGTTTCAAGCTGAGATATGCATTTTCTGCGATAATCTTGGTGAGACTTCTGTCCGAAGTATGCTGAAACATCGAGATCGCTCTTTTCGAGCTAGTTAATGCAAGAAGAACCTTATCCGGTGTTTTCACCACTCCACAGTGCGTTTGATATGCAGAACCGGCGATATCTTGGTTTTCGTGGGGTTTCAAGCTGAGATATGCATTTTCTGCGATAATCTTGGTGAGACTTCAGTCAGAAGTATGCAGAATCATCTAGATCCCACTTTTCGAGCTACTTAATGCACGAAACACGTTTTCTGGTGTTTTCACCACTCCACAGTTGGTTTGATATGCAGAACCGGCGATATTTTGGTTTTTGTCGGGTTTCAAGCTGAGATATGCATTTTCTACGATAATCTTGGTGAAACATCTGTCCGAAGTATGCAGAAACATCGAGAGCGCTCATTTCGAGCTACTTAATGCACGAAACACGTTTTCTGGTGTTTTCACCACTCCACGGTACGTTTGATGTGCAGAACCGGAGATAACTCGGTTTTCGTGGTGTTTCCGGCTGAGATATGCATTTTCTGCGATAATCTTGGTGGGTCTTTTGTCAGAAGTATGCAGAATCATCTAGATCGCTCTTTTCGAGCTACTTAATTCACGAAACACGTTTTCTGGTGTTTTCACCACTCCACAGTACGTTTGACATGCAGAACCGGCGATATCTTGATTTTCGTGGGGTTTCAAGCTGAGATATGCATTTTCTGCGATAATCTTGGTGAGACTTCTGTTAGAACTATGCAGAATCATCGAGATCGCACTTTTCGAGCTATTTAATGCGAGAAACACGTTATCTGGTGTTTTCACCACTCCGCAGTTGGTTTAATATGCAGAACCGGCGATATTTTGGTTTTCGTCGGGTTTCAAGCTGAGATATGCATTTTCTACGATAATCTTGGAGAAACATCTGTCCGAAGTATGCAGAAACATCGAGAGCGCTCTTTTCGAGCTACTTAATGCACGAAACACGTTTTCTGGTGTTTTCACCACTCCACGGTACGTTTGATGTGCAGAACCGGAGATAACTCGGTTTTCGTCGGGTTTCAAGCTGAGATATGCATTTTCTGCGATAATCTTGGTGAGACTTCTGTTAGAAGTATGCATAATCATCGAGATCGCACTATTCGAGCTATTTAATGCGAGAAACACGTTATCTGGTGTTTTCACCACTCCACAGTGCGTTTGATATGCAAAACCGGCGATATCTTGGTTTTCGTGGGGTTTCAAGCTGAGATATGCATTTTCTGCGATAATCTTGGTGAGACTTCTGTTAGAAGTATGCATAATCATCGAGATCGCACTATTCGAGCTATTTAATGCGAGAAACACGTTATCTGGTGTTTTCACCACTCCACAGTGCGTTTGATATGCAGAACCGGAGATATCTTGGTTTTCGTGGGGTTTCAAGCTGAGATATGCATTTCCTTTGATAATCTTGGTGAGACTCCTGTCCGAAATATGCTGAATCATCGAGATCGCTCTTTTCGAGCTATTTAATGCGAGAAACACGTTCTCTGGTTGTTGTCACCACGCCACAGTGCGTTTGAAATGCAGAACAGGCGATATCTTGATTTTCGTGGTGTTTCCAGCTGAGATATGCATTTTTTACGATAATCTTGGTGAGACTTCTATCCGAAGTATGCTTAATCATCGAGATCGCTCGTTTCGAGCTACTTAATGCACGAAACACGTTTTCTGGTGTTTTCACCACTCCACGGTACGTTTTATGTGCAGAACCGGAGATAACTCGGTTTTCGTGGTGTTTCCAGCTGAGATATGCATTTTCTGCGATAATCTTGGTGGGTCTTTTGTCAGAAGTATGCAGAATCATCTAGATCGCTCTTTTCGAGCTACTTAATGCACGAAACACGTTTTCGGGTGTTTTCACCACTCCACAGTACGTTTGACATGCAGAACCGGAGATATCTTGGTTTCGGTCGGGTTTCAAGCTGAGATATGCATTTTCTACGATAATCCTGGTGAGACTTCTGTCAGAAGTATGCAGAATCTTCGAGAACGCTCTTTTCGAGCTACTTAATGCGCGAAACACGTTTTCTGGTGTTTTCACCACTCCACGGTACGTTTGATGTGCAGAACCGGAGTTAACTCGGTTTTCGTCGGGTTTCAAGCTGAGATATTCATTTTCTACGATAATCTTGGTGAGACTTCTGTCAGAAGTATGCAGGATCTTCCAGAACGCTCTTTTCGAGCTATTTAATGCGAGAAACACGTTATCTGGTGTTTTCACCACTCCACAGTGCGTTTGATATGCAGTACCAGCGATATCTTGGTTTTTGTGGGGTTTCAAGCTGAGATATGCATTTTATACGATAAT
Organism: Anthophora plumipes; assembly: GCA_951804975.1. Classification (NCBI taxonomy): domain Eukaryota; kingdom Metazoa; phylum Arthropoda; class Insecta; order Hymenoptera; family Apidae; genus Anthophora; species Anthophora plumipes. Next base: position 6,906,891 of record CATORF010000206.1, on the reverse strand, counting down.
CTTGGTGAGACTTCTGTCCGAAGTATGCAGAATCATCGAGATCGCTCTTTTCGAGCTAGTTAATGCAAGAAGAACCTTATCCGGTGTTTTCACCACTCCACAGTGCGTTTGATATGCAAAACCGGCGATATCTTGGTTTTCGTTGGGTTTCAAGCTGAGATATGCATTTTCTGCGATAATCTTGGTGAGACTTCTGTTAGGTAGTATGCAGAATCATCGAGATCGCACTATTCGAGCTATTTAATGCGAGAAACACGTTATCTGGTGTTTTCACCACTCCACAGTGTGTTTGATATGCAGAACCGGAGATATCTTGGTTTTCGTGGGGTTTCAAGCTGAGATATGCATTTCCTTTGATCATCTTGGTGAGACTTCTGTCAGAAGTATGAAGAATCTTCGAGAACGCTCTTTTCGAGCTACTTAATGCGCGAAACACGTTTTCTGGTGTTTTCACCACTCCACGGTACGTTTGATGTGCAGAACCGGAGATAACTCGGTTTTCGTCAGGTTTCAAGCTGAGATATGCATTTTCTGCGATAATCTTGGTGAGACTTCTGTCCGAAGTATGCAGAATCATCGAGATCGCTCTTTTCGAGCTATTTAATGCGAGAATCACGTTATCTGGTGTTTTCACCACTCCGCAGTTGGTTTGATATGCAGAACCGGCGATATTTTGGTTTTCGTCGGGTTTCAAGCTGAGATATGCATTTTCTACGATAATCTTGGTGAAACATCGGTCCGCAGTATGCACAAACATCGAGAGCGCTCTTTTCGAGCTACTTAATGCACGAAACACGTTTTCTGGTGTTTTCACCACTCCACGGTACGTTTTATGTGCAGAACCGGAGATAACTCGGTTTTCGTGGTGTTTCCAGCTGAGATATGCATTTTCTGCGATAATCTTGGTGGGTCTTTTGTCAGAAGTATGCAGAATCATCTAGATCGCTCTTTTCGAGCTACTTAATGCGCGAAACACGTTTTCTGGTGTTTTCACCACTCCACGGTACGTTTGATGTGCAGAACCGGAGTTAACTCGGTTTTCGTCGGGTTTCAAGCCGAGATATGCATTTTGTACGATAATCTTGGTGAGACTTCTGTCAGAAGTATGCAGGATCTTCGAGAACGCTCTTTTCGAGCTATTTAATGCGAGAAACACGTTATCTGGTGTTTTCACCACTCCACAGTACGTTTGATATGCAGTACCAGCTATATCTCGGTTTTCGTGGGGTTTCAAGCTGAGATATGCATTTTATACGATAATCTTGGTGAGACTTCTGTCCGAAGTATGCAGAATCATCGAGATCGCACTATTCGAGCTATTTAATGCGAGAAACACGTTCTCTGGTTGTTTTCACCACTCCACAGTGCGTTTGATATGCAGAACCGGCAACATCTTGATTTTCGTGAGGTTTCGAGATGAGATATGCGTTTCTGCGATAATCTTGGTGAGACTTCTGTCCGAAGTATGCAGAAACATCGAGAGCGCTCTTTTCGAGCTATTTAATGCGAGAAACTCGTTTTCTGGGGTTTTCACCACTCCACAGTTCGTTGGATATGCAGAACCGGAGATACCTTGGATTTCGTGGGGTTTCAAGCTGAGATATGCATTTCCTGCGATAATCTTGGTGAGACTCCTGTCCGAAATATGCTGAATCATCGAGATCGCTCTTTTCGAGCTACTTAATGCACGAAACACGTTTTCTGGTGTTTTCACCACTCCACAGTACTTTTGACATGCAGAACCGGAGATATCTTGGTTTCTGTCGGGTTTGAAGCTGAGATATGCATTTTCTACGATAATCCTGGTGAGACTTCTGTCAGAAGTATGCAGAATCTTTGAGAACGCTCTTTTCGAGCTACTTAATGCAAGAAACACGTTTTCTGGTGTTTTCACCACTCCACGGTACGTTTGATGTGCAGAACCGGAGATAACTCGGTTTTCGTCGGGTTTCAAGCTGAGATATGCATTTTCTACGATAATCTTGGTGAGACTTCTGTCCGAAGTATGCAGAATCATCGAGATCGCACTATTCGAGCTATTTAATGCGAGAAACACGTTCTCTGGTTGTTTTCACCACTCCACAGTGCGTTTGATATGCAGAACCGGCAACATCTTGATTTTCGTGAGGTTTCGAGATGAGATATGCATTTCTGCGATAATCTTGGTGAGACTTCTGTCCGAAGTATGCAGAAACATCGAGAGCGCTCTTTTCGAGCTATTTAATGCGAGAAACTCGTTTTCTGGGGTTTTCACCACTCCACAGTTCGTTGGATATGCAGAACCGGAGATACCTTGGATTTCGTGGGGTTTCAAGCTGAGATATGCATTTCCTGCGATAATCTTGGTGAGACTCCTGTCCGAAATATGCTGAATCATCGAGATCGCTCTTTTCGAGCTACTTAATGCACGAAACACGTTTTCGGGTGTTTTCACCACTCCACAGTACGTTTGACATGCAGAACCGGAGATATCTTGGTTTCGGTCGAGTTTCAAGCTGAGATATGCATTTTCTACGATAATCCTGGTGAGACTTCTGTCAGAAGTATGCAGAATCTTCAAGAACGCTCTTTTCGAGCTACTTAATGCGCGAAACACGTTTTCTGGTGTTTTCACCACTCCACGGTACGTTTGATGTGCAGAACCGGAGTTAACTCGGTTTTCGTAGGGTTTCAAGCCGAGATATGCATTTTCTACGATAATCTTGGTGAGACTTCTGTCAGAAGTATGCAGGATCTTCGAGAACGCTCTTTTCGAGCTACTTAATGCGAGAAACACGTTATCTGGTGTTTTCACCACTCGGCAGTACGTTTGATATGCAGTACCAGCGATATCTCGGGTTTCGTGGGGTTTCAAGCTGAGATATGCATTTTATACGATAATCTTGGTGAGACTTCTGTCCGAAGTATGCAGAATCATCGAGATCGCACTATTCGAGCTATTTAATGCGAGAAACACGTTCTCTGGTTGTTATCACCACTCCACAGTGCGTTTGATATGCAGAACCGGCAACATCTTGATTTTCGTGGGGTTTCAAGCTGAGATATGCGTTTCTGCGATAATCTTGGTGATACTTCTGTCCGAAGTATGCAGAAACATCGAGAGCGCACTTTTCGAGCTATTTAATGCGAGAAACTCGTTTTCTGGGGTTTTCACCACTCCACAGTTCGTTGGATATGCAGAACCGGAGATACCTTGGATTTCGTGGGGTTTCAAACTGAGATATGCATTTCCTGCGATAATCTTGGTGAGACTCCTGTCCGAAATATGCTGAATCATCGAGATCGCTCTTTTCGAGCTACTTAATGCACGAAACACGTTTTCGGGTGTTTTCACCACTCCACAGTACGTTTGACATGCAGAACCGGAGATATCTTGGTTTCGGTCGGGTTTCAAGCTGAGATATGCATTTTCTACGATAATCCTGGTGAGACTTCTGTCAGAAGTATGCAGAATCTTCGAGAACGCTCTTTTCGAGCTACTTAATGCGCGAAACACGTTTTCTGGTGTTTTCACCACTCCACGGTACGTTTGATGTGCAGAACCGGAGTTAACTCGGTTTTCGTCGGGTTTCAAGCCGAGATATGCATTTTCTACGATAATCTTGGTGAGACTTCTGTCAGAAGTATGCAGGATCTTCGAGAACGCTCTGTTCGAGCTACTTAATGCGAGAAACACGTTATCTGGTGTTTTCACCACTCCACAGTACGTTTGATATGCAGTACCAGCGATATCTCGGTTTTCGTGGGGTTTCAAGCTGAGATATGCATTTCCTGCGATAATCTTGGTGAGACTCCTGTCCGAAATATGCTGAATCATCGAGATCGCTCTTTTCGAGCTACTTAATGCACGAAACACGTTTTCGGGTGTTTTCACCACTCCACAGTACGTTTGACATGCAGAACCGGAGATATCTTGGTTTCGGTCGGGTTTCAAGCTGAGATATGCATTTTCTACGATAATCCTGGTGAGACTTCTGTCAGAAGTATGCAGAATCTTCGAGAACGCTCTTTTCGAGCTACTTAATGCGCGAAACACGTTTTCTGGTGTTTTCACCACTCCACGGTACGTTTGACATGCAGAACCGGAGATATCTTGGTTTCGGTCGGGTTTCAAGCTGAGATATGCATTTTCTACGATAATCCTGGTGAGACTTCTGTCAGAAGTATGCAGAATCTTCGAGAACGCTCTTTTCGAGCTACTTAATGCGCGAAACACGTTTTCTGGTGTTTTCACCACTCCACAGTGCGTTTGATATGCAGAACCGGCAACATCTTGATTTTCGTGAGGTTTCGAGATGAGATATGCGTTTCTGCGATAATCTTGGTGAGACTTCTGTCCGAAGTATGCAGAAACATCGAGAGCGCTCTTTTCGAGCTATTTAATGCGAGAAACTCGTTTTCTGGGGTTTTCACCACTCCACAGTTCGTTGGATATGCAGAACCGGAGATACCTTGGATTTCGTGGGGTTTCAAGCTGAGATATGCATTTCCTGCGATAATCTTGGTGAGACTCCTGTCCGAAATATGCTGAATCATTGAGATCGCTCTTTTCGAGCTACTTAATGCACGAAACACGTTTTCGGGTGTTTTCACCACTCCACAGTACGTTTGACATGCAGAACCGGAGATATCTTGGTTTCGGTCGGGTTTCAAGCTGAGATATGCATTTTCTACGATAATCCTGGTGAGACTTCTGTCAGAAGTATGCAGAATCTTCGAGAACGCTCTTTTCGAGCTACTTAATGCGCGAAACACGTTTTCTGGTGTTTTCACCACTCCACGGTACGTTTGATGTGCAGAACCGGAGTTAACTCGGTTTTCGTCGGGTTTCAAGCCGAGATATGCATTTTCTACGATAATCTTGGTGAGACTTCTGTCAGAAGTATGCAGGATCTTCGAGAACGCTCTTTTCGAGCTACTTAATGCGAGAAACACGTTATCTTGTGTTTTCGCCACTCCACAGTACGTTTGATATGCAGTACCAGCGATATCTCGGTTTTCGTGGGGTTTCAAGCTGAGATATGCATTTTATACGATAATCTTGGTGAGACTTCTGTCCTAAGTATGCAGAATCATCGAGATCGCACTATTCGAGCTATTTAATGCGAGAAACACGTTCTCTGGTTGTTTTCACCACTCCACAGTGCGTTTGATATGCAGAACCGGCAACATCTTGATTTTCGTGAGGTTTCGAGATGAGATATGCGTTTCTGCGATAATCTTGGTGAGACTTCTGTCCGAAGTATGCAGAAACATCGAGAGCGCTCTTTTCGAGCTATTTAATGCGAGAAACTCGTTTTCTGTGGTTTTCACCACTCCACAGTTCGTTGGATATGCAGAACCGGAGATACCTTGGATTTCGTGGGGTTTCAAACTGAGATATGCATTTCCTGCGATAATCTTGGTGAGACTCCTGTCCGAAATATGCTGAATCATCGAGATCGCTCTTTTCGAGCTACTTAATGCACGAAACACGTTTTCGTGTGTTTTCACCACTCCACAGTACGTTTGACATGCAGAACCGGAGATATCTTGGTTTCGGTCGGGTTTCAAGCTGAGATATGCATTTTCTACGATAATCCTGGTGAGACTTCTGTCAGAAGTATGCAGAATCTTCGAGAACGCTCTTTTCGAGCTACTTAATGCGCGAAACACGTTTTCTGGTGTTTTCACCACTCCACGGTACGTTTGATGTGCCGAACCGGAGTTAACTCGGTTTTCGTCGGGTTTCAAGCCGAGATATGCATTTTCTACGATAATCTTGGTGAGACTTCTGTCAGAAGTATGCAGGATCTTCGAGAACGCACTTTTCGAGCTACTTAATGCAAGAAACACGTTATCTGGTGTTTTCACCACTCCACAGTACGTTTGATATGCAGTACCAGCGATATCTCGGTTTTCGTGGGGTTTCAAGCTGAGATATGCATTTTATACGATAATCTTGGTGAGACTTCTGTCCGAAGTATGCAGAATCATCGAGATCGCACTATTCGAGCTATTTAATGCGAGAAACACGTTCTCTGGTTGTTTTCACCACTCCACAGTGCGTTTGATATGCAGAACCGGCAACATCTTGATTTTCGTGAGGTTTCGAGATGAGATATGCGTTTCTGCGATAATCTTGGTGAGACTTCTGTCCGAAGTATGCAGAAACATCGAGAGCGCTCTTTTCGAGCTATTTAATGCGAGAAACTCGTTTTCTGGGGTTTTCACCACTCCACAGTTCGTTGGATATGCAGAACCGGAGATACCTTGGATTTCGTGGGGTTTCAAGCTGAGATATGCATTTCCTGCGATAATCTTGGTGAGACACCTGTCCGAAATATGCTGAATCATCGAGATCGCTCTTTTCGAGCTACTTAATGCACGAAACACGTTTTCTGGTGTTTTCACCACTCCACAGTACGTTTGACATGCAGAACCGAAGATATCTTGGTTTCGGTCGGGTTTCAAGCTGAGATATGCATTTTCTACGATAATCCTGGTGAGACTTCTGTCAGAAGTATGCAGAATCTTAGAGAACGCTCTTTTCGAGCTACTTAATGCAAGAAACACGTTTTCTGGTGTTTTCACCACTCCACGGTACGTTTGATGTGCAGAACCGGAGATAACTCGGTTTTCGTCGGGTTTCAAGCTGAGATATGCATTTTCTACGATAATCTTGGTGAGACTTCTGTCCGAAGTATGCTGAAACATCGAGTTCGCTCTGTTCGAGCTAGTTAATGCGAGAAAAACCTTATCCGGTGTTTTCACCACTCCACAGTGCGTTTGAAATGCAGAACAGGCGATATCTTGATTTTCGTGGTGTTTCCAGCTGAGATATGCATTTTCTGCGATAATCTTGGTGAGACTTCTGTTAGAAGTATGCAGAATCATCGAGAGCGCTCTTTCCGAGCTATTTAATGCGAGAAACACGTTTTCTGGGGTTTTCACCACTCCACAGTTCGTTGGATATGCTGAACCGGAGATATTTTGGTTTTCGTGGGGTTTCAAGCTGAGATATGCATTTCCTACGATAATCTTGGTGAGACTTCTGTCCGACGTATGCTGAATCATCTAGATCGCTCTTTTCGAGCTATTTAATGCGAGAAACACGTTATATGGTGTTTTCACCACTCCTCAGTGCGTTTGATATGCAGAACCGGCGATATCTTGGTTTTCGTGGGGATTCAAGCTGAGATATGCATTTTCTGCGATAGTCCTGGTGAGACTTCTGTCAGAAGTATGAAGAATCTTCGAGAACGCTCTTTTCGAGCTACTTAATGCGCGAAACACGTTTTCTGGTGTTTTCACCACTCCACGGTACGTTTGATGTGCAGAACCGGAGATAACTCGGTTTTCGTCGGGTTTCAAGCTGAGATATGCATTTTCTGCGATAATCTTGGTGAGACTTCTGTTAGAAGTATGCAGAATCATCTAGATCGCTCTTTTCGAGCTACTTAATGCACGAAACACGTTTTCGGGTGTTTTCACCACTCCACAGTACGTTTGACATGCAGAACCGGAGATATCTTGGTTTCGGTCGGGTTTCAAGCTGAGATATGCATTTTCTACGATAATCCTGGTGAGACTTCTGTCAGAAGTATGCAGAATCTTCGAGAACGCTCTTTTCGAGCTACTTAATGCGCGAAACACGTTTTCTGGTGTTTTCACCACTCCACGGTACGTTTGATGTGCAGAACCGGAGTTACCTCGGTTTTCGTCGGGTTTCAAGCAGAGATATGCATTTTCTACGATAATCTTGGTGAGATTTCTGTCCGAAGTATGCAGAATCATCGAGATCGCACTATTCGAGCTATTTAATGCGAGAAACACGTTCTCTGGTTGTTTTCACCACTCCACAGTGCGTTTGATATGCAGAAACGGCAACATCTTGATTTTCGTGAGGTTTCGAGATGAGATATGCGTTTCTGCGATAATCTTGGTGAGACTTCTGTCCGAAGTAGGCAGAAACATCGAGAGCGCCCTTTTCGAGCTATTTAATGCGAGAAACTCGTTTTCTGGGGTTTTCACCACTCCACAGTTCGTTGGATATGCAGAACCGGAGATACCTTGGATTTCGTGGGGTTTCAAGCTGAGATATGCATTTCCTGCGATAATCTTGGTGAGACTCCTGTCCGAAATATGCTGAATCATCGAGATCGCTCTTTTCGAGCTACTTAATGCACGAAACACGTTTTCTGGTGTTTTCACCACTCCACAGTACGTTTGACATGCAGAACCGGAGATATCTTGGTTTCGGTCGGGTTTGAAGCTGAGATATGCATTTTCTACGATAATCCTGGTGAGACTTCTGTCAGAAGTATGCAGGATCTTCGAGAACGCTCTTTTCGAGCTATTTAATGCGAGAAACACGTTATGTGGTGTTTTCACCACTCCACAGTACGTTTGATATGCAGTACCAGCGATATCTCGGTTTTCGTGGGGTTTCAAGCTGAGATATGCATTTTATACGATAATCTTGGTGAGACTTCTGTCCGAAGTATGCAGAATCATCGAGATCGCACTATTCGAGCTATTTAATGCGAGAAACACGTTCTCTGGTTGTTTTCACCACTCCACAGTGCGTTTGATATGCAGAACCGGCAACATCTTGATTTTCGTGAGGTTTCGAGATGAGATATGCGTTTCTGCGATAATCTTGGTGAGACTTCTGTCCGAAGTATGCAGAAACATCGAGAGCGCTCTTTTCGAGCTATTTAATGCGAGAAACTCGTTTTCTGGGGTTTTCACCACTCCACAGTTCGTTGGATATGCAGAACCGGAGATACCTTGGATTTCGTGGGGTTTCAAGCTGAGATATGCATTTCCTGCGATAATCTTGGTGAGACTCCTGTCCGAAATATGCTGAATCATCGAGATCGCTCTTTTCGAGCTACTTAATGCACGAAACACGTTTTCGGGTGTTTTCACCACTCCACAGTACGTTTGACATGCAGAACCGGAGATATCTTGGTTTCGGTCGGGTTTCAAGCTGAGATATGCATTTTCTACGATAATCCTGGTGAGACTTCTGTCAGAAGTATGCAGAATCTTCGAGAACGCTCTTTTCGAGCTACTTAATGCACGAAACACGTTTTCTGGTGTTTTCACCACTCCACAGTACGTTTGACATGCAGAACCGGAGATATCTTGGTTTCGGTCGGGTTTGAAGCTGAGATATGCATTTTCTACGATAATCCTGGTGAGACTTCTGTCAGAAGTATGCAGGATCTTCGAGAACGCTCTTTTCGAGCTATTTAATGCGAGAAACACGTTATCTGGTGTTTTCACCACTCCACAGTACGTTTGATATGCAGTACCAGCGATATCTCGGTTTTCGTGGGGTTTCAAGCTGAGATATGCATTTTATACGATAATCTTGGTGAGACTTCTGTCCGAAGTATGCAGAATCATCGAGATCGCACTATTCGAGCTATTTAATGCGAGAAACACGTTCTCTGGTTGTTTTCAGCACTCCACAGTGCGTTTGATATGCAGAACCGGCAACATCTTGATTTTCGTGAGGTTTCGAGATGAGATATGCGTTTCTGCGATAATCTTGGTGAGACTTCTGTCCGAAGTATGCAGAAACATCGAGAGCGCTCTTTTCGAGCTATTTAATGCGAGAAACTCGTTTTCTGGGGTTTTCACCACTCCACAGTTCGTTGGATATGCAGAACCGGAGATACCTTGGATTTCGTGGGGTTTCAAGCTGAGATATGCATTTCCTGCGATAATCTTGGTGAGACTCCTGTCCGAAATATGCTGAATCATCGAGATCGCTCTTTTCGAGCTACTTAATGCACGAAACACGTTTTCGGGTGTTTTCACCACTCCACAGTACGTTTGACATGCAGAACCGGAGATATCTTGGTTTCGGTCGGGTTTCAAGCTGAGATATGCATTTTCTACGATAATCCTGGTGAGACTTCTGTCAGAAGTATGCAGAATCTTCGAGAACGCTCTTTTCGAGCTACTTAATGCGCGAAACACGTTTTCTGGTGTTTTCACCACTCCACGGTACGTTTGATGTGCAGAACCGGAGTTAACTCGGTTTTCGTCGGGTTTCAAGCCGAGATATGCATTTTCTACGATAATCTTGGTGAGACTTCTGTCAGAAGTATGCAGGATCTTCGAGAACGCTCTTTTCGAGCTACTTAATGCGAGAAACACGTTATCTGGTGTTTTCACCACTCCACAGTACGTTTGATATGCAGTACCAGCGATATCTCGGTTTTCGTGGGGTTTCAAGCTGAGATATGCATTTTATACGATAATCTTGGTGAGACTTCTGTCCGAAGTATGCAGAATCATCGAGATCGCACTATTCGAGCTATTTAATGCGAGAAACACGTTCTCTGGTTGTTTTCACCACTCCACAGTGCGTTTGATATGCAGAACCGGCAACATCTTGATTTTCGTGAGGTTTCGAGATGAGATATGCGTTTCTGCGATAATCTTGGTGAGACTTCTGTCCGAAGTATGCAGAAACATCGAGAGCGCTCTTTTCGAGCTACTTAATGCGAGAAACTCGTTTTCTGGTGTTTTCACCACTCCACAGTTCGTTGGATATGCAGAACCGGAGATACCTTGGATTTCGTGGGGTTTCAAGCTGAGATATGCATTTCCTGCGATAATCTTGGTGAGACACCTGTCCGAAATATGCTGAATCATCGAGATCGCTCTTTTCGAGCTACTTAATGCACGAAACACGTTTTCTGGTGTTTTCACCACTCCACAGTACGTTTGACATACAGAACCGAAGATATCTTGGTTTCGGTCGGGTTTCAAGCTGAGATATGCATTTTCTACGATAATCCTGGTGAGACTTCTGTCAGAAGTATGCAGAATCTTAGAGAACGCTCTTTTCGAGCTACTTAATGCAAGAAACACGTTTTCTGGTGTTTTCACCACTCCACGGTACGTTTGATGTGCAGAACCGGAGATAACTCGGTTTTCGTCGGGTTTCAAGCTGAGATATGCATTTTCTACGATAATCTTGGTGAGACTTCTGTCCGAAGTATGCTGAAACATCGAGATCGCTCTGTTCGAGCTAGTTAATGCGAGAAAAACCTTATCCGGTGTTTTCACCACTCCACAGTGCGTTTGATATGCAAAACCGGCGATATCTTGGTTTTCGTGGGGTTTCAAGCTGAGATATGCATTTTCTGCGATAATCTTGGTGAGACTTCTGTTAGAAGTATGCAGAATCATCGAGATCGCACTATTCGAGCTATTTAATGCGAGAAACACGTTATCTGGTGTTTTCACCACTCCACAGTGCGTTTGATATGCAGAACCGGAGATATCTTGGTTTTCGTAGGGTTTCAAGCTGAGATATGCATTTCCTTTGATAATCTTGGTGAGACTCCTGTCCGAAATATGCTGAATCATCGAGATCGCTCTTTTCGAGCTTTTTAAAGCGAGAAACACGTTCTCTGGTTGTTTTCACCACTCCACAGTGCGTTTGAAATGCAGAACAGGCGATATCTTGATTTTCGTGGGGATTCAAGCTGAGATATGCATTTTCTGCGATAATCCTGGTGAGACTTCTGTCAGAAGTATGAAGAATCTTCGAGAACGCTCTTTTCGAGCTACTTAATGCGCGAAACACGTTTTCTGGTGTTTTCACCACTCCACGGTACGTTTGATGTGCAGAACCGGAGATAACTCGGTTTTCGTCGGGTTTCAAGCTGAGATATGCATTTTCTGCGATAATCTTGGTGAGACTTCTGTCCGAAGTATGCAGAATCATCGAGATCGCTCTTTTCGAGCTACTTAATGCAAGAAACACGTTTTCTGGTGTTTTCACCACTCCACGGTACGTTGGATATGCTGAACCGGAGATATTTTGGTTTTCGTGGGGTTTCAAGCTGAGATATGCATTTCCTACGATAATCTTGGTGAGACTTCTGTCCGACGTATGCTGAATCATCTAGATCGCTCTTTTCGAGCTATTTAATGCGAGAAACACGTTATATGGTGTTTTCACCACTCCTCAGTGCGTTTGATATGCAGAACCGGCGATATCTTGGTTTTCGTGGGGATTCAAGCTGAGATATGCATTTTCTGCGATAATCTTGGTGAGACTTCTGTTAGAAGTATGCAGAATCATCGAGATCGCACTATTCGAGCTATTTAATGCGAGAAACACGTTATCTGGTGTTTTCACCACTCCACAGTGCGTTTGATATGCAGAACCGGAGATATCTTGGTTTTCGTGGGGTTTCAAGCTGAGATATGCATTTCCTTTGATAATCTTGGTGAGACTCCTGTCCGAAATATGCTGAATCATCGAGATCGCTCTTTTCGAGCCTTTTAAAGCGAGAAACACGTTCTCTGGTTGTTTTCACCACTCCACAGTGCGTTTGATATGCAGAACAGGCGATATCTTGATTTTCGTGGTGTTTCCAGCTGAGATATGCATTTTCTGCGATAATCTTGGTGAGACTTCTGTTAGAAGTATGCAGAATCATCGAGAGCGCTCTTTCCGAGCTATTTAATGCGAGAAACACGTTTTCTGGGGTTTTTACCACTCCACAGTTCGTTGGATATGCTGAACCGGAGATATTTTGGTTTTCGTGGGGTTTCAAGCTGAGATATGCATTTCCTACGATAATCTTGGTGAGACTTCTGTCCGACGTATGCTGAATCATCTAGATCGCTCTTTTCGAGCTATTTAATGCGAGAAACACGTTATATGGTGTTTTCACCACTCCTCAGTGCGTTTGATATGCAGAACCGGCGATATCTTGGTTTTCGTGGGGATTCAAGCTGAGATATGCATTTTCTGCGATAATCCTGGTGAGACTTCTGTCAGAAGTATGAAGAATCTTCGAGAACGCTCTTTTCGAGCTACTTAATGCGCGAAACACGTTTTCTGGTGTTTTCACCACTCCACGGTACGTTTGATGTGCAGAACCGGAGATAACTCGGTTTTCGTCGGGTTTCAAGCTGAGATATGCATTTTCTGCGATAATCTTGGTGAGACTTCTGTCCGAAGTATGCAGAATCATCGAGATCGCTCTTTTCGAGCTACTTAATGCAAGAAACACGTTTTCTGGTGTTTTCACCACTCCACGGTACGTTTGATGTGCAGAACCGGAGATAACTCGGTTTTCGTCGGGTTTCAAGCTGAGATATGCATTTTCTACGATAATCTTGGTGAGACTTCTGTCCGAAGTATGCTGAAACATCGAGATCGCTCTGTTCGAGCTAGTTAATGCGAGAAAAACCTTATCCGGTGTTTTCACCACTCCACAGTGCGTTTGATATGCAAAACCGGCGATATCTTGGTTTTCGTGGGGTTTCAAGCTGAGATATGCATTTTCTGCGATAATCTTGGTGAGACTTCTGTTAGAAGTATGCAGAATCATCGAGATCGCACTTTTCGAGCTATTTAATGCGAGAAACACGTTATCTGGTGTTTTCACCACTCCGCAGTTGGTTTGATATGCAGAACCGGCGATATTTTGGTTTTCGTCGGGTTTCAAGCTGAGATATGCATTTTCTACGATAATCCTGGTGAGACTTCTGTCAGAAGTATGCAGAATCTTAGAGAACGCTCTTTTCGAGCTACTTAATGCAAGAAACACGTTTTCTGGTGTTTTCACCACTCCACGGTACGTTTGATGTGCAGAACCGGAGATAACTCGGTTTTCGTCGGGTTTCAAGCTGAGATATGCATTTTCTACGATAATCTTGGTGAGACTTCTGTCCGAAGTATGCTGAAACATCGAGATCGCTCTGTTCGAGCTAGTTAATGCGAGAAAAACCTTATCCGGTGTTTTCACCACTCCACAGTGCGTTTGATATGCAAAACCGGCGATATCTTGGTTTTCGTGGGGTTTCAAGCTGAGATATGCATTTTCTGCGATAATCTTGGTGAGACTTCTGTTAGAAGTATGCAGAATCATCGAGATCGCACTATTCGAGCTATTTAATGCGAGAAACACGTTATCTGGTGTTTTCACCACTCCACAGTGCGTTTGATATGCAGAACCGGAGATATCTTGGTTTTCGTGGGGTTTCAAGCTGAGATATGCATTTTCTGCGATAATCCTGGTGAGACTTCTGTCAGAAGTATGAAGAATCTTCGAGAACGCTCTTTTCGAGCTACTTAATGCGCGAAACACGTTTTCTGGTGTTTTCACCACTCCACGGTACGTTTGATGTGCAGAACCGGAGATAACTCGGTTTTCGTCGGGTTTCAAGCTGAGATATGCATTTTCTGCGATAATCTTGGTGAGACTTCTGTCCGAAGTATGCAGAATCATCGAGATCGCTCTTTTCGAGATATTTAATGCGAGAATCACGTTATCTGGTGTTTTCAGCACCCCACAGTGCGTTTGATATGCAGAACCAGCGATATCTTGGTTTTCGTGGGGTTTCAAGCTGAGATATGCATTTTTTACGATAATCTTGGTGAGACTTCTGTCCGAAGTATGCTTAATAATCGAGATCGCTCGTTTCGAGCTATTTAATGCGAGAAAAACGTTATCTGGTGTTTTCACCACTCCACAGAGCGTATGATATGCAGAACCGGCGATATCTTTGTTTTCGTGGGGTTTCAAGCTGAGATATGCATTTTCTGCGATAATCTTGGTGAGACTTCTGTTAGAAGTATGCAGAATCATCGAGATCGCACTATTCGAGCTATTTAATGCGAGAAACACGTTATCTGGTGTTTTCACCACTCCACAGTGCGTTTGATATGCAGAACCGGAGATATCTTGGTTTTCGTGGGGTTTCAAGCTGAGATATGCATTTCCTTTGATAATCTTGGTGAGACTCCTGTCCGAAATATGCTGAATCATCGAGATCGCTCTTTTCGAGCCTTTTAATGCGAGAAACACGTTCTCTGGTTGTTTTCACCACTCCACAGTGCGTTTGAAATGCAGAACAGGCGATATCTTGATTTTCGTGGTGTTTCCAGCTGAGATATGCATTTTCTGCGATAATCTTGGTGAGACTTCTGTTAGAAGTATGCAGAATCATCGAGAGCGCTCTTTCCGAGCTATTTAATGCGAGAAACACGTTTTCTGGGGTTTTCACCACTCCACAGTTCGTTGGATATGCAGAACCGGAGATACCTTGGATTTCGTGGGGTTTCAAGCTGAGATATGCATTTTCTGCGATAATCTTGGTGTGACTTCTGTTAGAAGTATGCAGAATCATCGAGATCGCACTTTTCGAGCTATTTAATGCGAGAAACACGTTATCTGGTGTTTTCACCACTCCGCAGTTGGTTTGATATGCAGAACCGGCGATATTTTGGTTTTCGTCGGGTTTCAAGCTGAGATATGCATTTTCTACGATAATCTTGGTGAAACATCTGTCCGAAGTATGCAGAAACATCGAGAGCGCTCTTTTCGAGCTACTTAATGCACGAAACACGTTTTCTGGTGTTTTCACCACTCCACAGTACGTTTGACATGCAGAACCGGAGATAACTCGGTTTTCGTCGGGTTTCAAGCTGAGATATGCATTTTATACGATAATCTTGGTGAGACTTCTGTCCGAAGTATGCAGAATCATCGAGATCGCACTATTCGAGCTATTTAATGCGAGAAACACGTTCTCTTGTTGTTTTCACCACTCCACAGTGCGTTTGAAATGCAGAACAGGCGATATCTTGATTTTCGTGGGGTTTCAAGCTGAGATATGCATTTCCTTTGATAATCTTGGTGAGACTCCTGTCCGAAATATGCTGAATCATCGAGATCGCTCTTTTCGAGCCTTTTAAAGCGAGAAACACGTTCTCTGGTTGTTTTCACCACTCCACAGTGCGTTTGAAATGCAGAACAGGCGATATCTTGATTTTCGTGGTGTTTCCAGCTGAGATATGCATTTTCTGCGATAATCTTGGTGAGACTTCTGTTAGAAGTATGCAGAATCATCGAGAGCGCTCTTTCCGAGCTATTTAATGCGAGAAACACGTTTTCTGGGGTTTTCACCACTCCACAGTTCGTTGGATATGCTGAACCGGAGATATTTTGGTTTTCGTGGGGTTTCAAGCTGAGATATGCATTTCCTACGATAATCTTGGTGAGACTTCTGTCCGACGTATGCTGAATCATCTAGATCGCTCTTTTCGAGCTATTTAATGCGAGAAACACGTTATATGGTGTTTTCACCACTCCTCAGTGCGTTTGATATGCAGAACCGGCGATATCTTGGTTTTCGTGGGGATTCAAGCTGAGATATGCATTTTCTGCGATAATGAAGTATGAAGAATCTTCGAGAACGCTCTTTTCGAGCTACTTAATGCGCGAAACACGTTTTCTGGTGTTTTCACCACTCCACGGTACGTTTGATGTGCAGAACCGGAGATAACTCGGTTTTCGTCGGGTATCAAGCTGAGATATGCATTTTCTGCGATAATCTTGGTGAGACTTCTGTCCGAAGTATGCAGAATCATCGAGATCGCTCTTTTCGAGCTATTTAATGCGAGAATCACGTTATCTGGTGTTTTCACCACTCTACAGTGCGTTTGATATGCAGTACCAGCGATATCTTGGTTTTCGTGGGGTTTCATGCTGAGATATGCAATTTTTACGATAATCTTGGTGAGACTTCTGTCCGAAGTATGCAGAATCATCGAGATCGCTCTATTCGAGCTATTTAATGCGAGAAACACGTTCTCTGGTTGTTTTCACCACTCCACAGTGCGTTTGAAATGCAGAACAGGCGATATCTTGATTTTCGTGGTGTTTCCAGCTGAGATATGCATTTTCTGCGATAATCTTGGTGAGACTTCTGTTAGAAGTATGCAGAATCATCGAGAGCGCTCTTTCCGAGCTATTTAATGCGAGAAACACGTTTTCTGGGGTTTTCACCACTCCACAGTTCGTTGGATATGCAGAACCGGAGATACCTTGGATTTCGTGGGGTTTCAAGCTGAGATATGCATTTTCTGCGATAATCTTGGTGTGACTTCTGTTAGAAGTATGCAGAATCATCGAGATCGCACTTTTCGAGCTATTTAATGCGAGAAACACGTTATCTGGTGTTTTCACCACTCCGCAGTTGGTTTGATATGCAGAACCGGCGATATTTTGGTTTTCGTCGGGTTTCAAGCTGAGATATGCATTTTCTACGATAATCTTGGTGAAACATCTGTCCGAAGTATGCAGAAACATCGAGAGCGCTCTTTTCGAGCTACTTAATGCACGAAACACGTTTTCTGGTGTTTTCACCACTCCACAGTACGTTTGACATGCAGAACCGGAGATAACTCGGTTTTCGTCGGGTTTCAAGCTGAGATATGCATTTTATACGATAATCTTGGTGAGACTTCTGTCCGAAGTATGCAGAATCATCGAGATCGCACTATTCGAGCTATTTAATGCGAGAAACACGTTCTCTTGTTGTTTTCACCACTCCACAGTGCGTTTGATATGCAGAACCGGCAACATCTTGATTTTCGTGAGGTTTCGAGATGAAATATGCGTTTCTGCGATAATCTTGGTGAGACTTCTGTCCGAAGTATCCAGAAACATCGAGAACGCTCTTTTCGAGCTATTTAATGCGAGAAACTCGTTTTCTGGGGTTTTCACCACTCCACAGTTCGTTGGATATGCAGAACCGGAGATACCTTGGATTTCGTGGGGTTTCAAGCTGAGATATGCATTTCCTGCGATAATCATGGTGAGACACCTGTCCGAAATATGCTGAATCATCGAGATCGCTCTTTTCGAGCTACTTAATGCACGAAACACGTTTTCTGGTGTTTTCACCACTCCACAGTACGTTTGACATGCAGAACCGAAGATATCTTGGTTTCGGTCGGGTTTCAAGCTGAGATATGCATTTTCTACGATAATCCTGGTGAGACTTCTGTCAGAAGTATGCAGAATCTTAGAGAACGCTCTTTTCGAGCTACTTAATGCAAGAAACACGTTTTCTGGTGTTTTCACCACTCCACGGTACGTTTGATATGCAGAACCGGAGATAACTCGGTTTTCGTCGGGTTTCAAGCTGAGATATGCATTTTCTACGATAATCTTGGTGAGACTTCTGTCCGAAGTATGCTGAAACATCGAGATCGCTCTGTTCGAGCTAGTTAATGCGAGAAAAACCTTATCCGGTGTTTTCACCACTCCACAGTGCGTTTGATATGCAAAACCGGCGATATCTTGGTTTTCGTGGGGTTTCAAGCTGAGATATGCATTTTCTGCGATAATCTTGGTGAGACTTCTGTTAGAAGTATGCAGAATCATCGAGATCGCACTATTCGAGCTATTTAATGCGAGAAACACGTTATCTGGTGTTTTCACCACTCCACAGTGCGTTTGATATGCAGAACCGGAGATATCTTGGTTTTCGTGGGGTTTCAAGCTGAGATATGCATTTCCTTTGATAATCTTGGTGAGACTCCTGTCCGAAATATGCTGAATCATCGAGATCGCTCTTTTCGAGCCTTTTAAAGCGAGAAACACGTTCTCTGGTTGTTTTCACCACTCCACAGTGCGTTTGAAATGCAGAACAGGCGATATCTTGATTTTCGTGGTGTTTCCAGCTGAGATATGCATTTTCTGCGATAATCTTGGTGAGACTTCTGTTAGAAGTATGCAGAATCATCGAGAGCGCTCTTTCCGAGCTATTTAATGCGAGAAACACGTTTTCTGGGGTTTTCACCACTCCACAGTTCGTTGGATATGCTGAACCGGAGATATTTTGGTTTTCGTGGGGTTTCAAGCTGAGATATGCATTTCCTACGATAATCTTGGTGAGACTTCTGTCCGACGTATGCTGAATCATCTAGATCGCTCTTTTCGAGCTATTTAATGCGAGAAACACGTTATATGGTGTTTTCACCACTCCTCAGTGCGTTTGATATGCAGAACCGGCGATATCTTGGTTTTCGTGGGGATTCAAGCTGAGATATGCATTTTCTGCGATAATGAAGTATGAAGAATCTTCGAGAACGCTCTTTTCGAGCTACTTAATGCGCGAAACACGTTTTCTGGTGTTTTCACCACTCCACGGTACGTTTGATGTGCAGAACCGGAGATAACTCGGTTTTCGTCGGGTTTCAAGCTGAGATATGCATTTTCTGCGATAATCTTGGTGAGACTTCTGTCCGAAGTATGCAGAATCATCGAGATCGCTCTTTTCGAGCTATTTAATGCGAGAATCACGTTATCTGGTGTTTTCACCACTCTACAGTGCGTTTGATATGCAGTACCAGCGATATCTTGGTTTTCGTGGGGTTTCATGCTGAGATATGCAATTTTTACGATAATCTTGGTGAGACTTCTGTCCGAAGTATGCAGAATCATCGAGATCGCTCTATTCGAGCTATTTAATGCGACAAACACGTTATCTGGTGTTTTCAGCACCCCACAGTGCGTTTGATATGCAGAACCAGCGATATCTTGGTTTTCGTGGGGTTTCAAGCTGAGATATGCATTTTTTACGATAATCTTGGTGAGACTTCTGTCCGAAGTATGCTTAATAATCGAGATCGCTCGTTTCGAGCTATTTAATGCGAGAAAAACGTTATCTGGTGTTTTCACCACTCCACAGTGCGTATGATATGCAGAACCGGCGATATCTTTGTTTTCGTGGGGTTTCAAGCTGAGATATGCATTTTCTGCGATAATCTTGGTGAGACTTCTGTTAGAAGTATGCAGAATCATCGAGAGCGCTCTTTCCGAGCTATTTAATGCGAGAAACACGTTTTCTGGGGTTTTCACCACTCCACAGTTCGTTGGATATGCTGAACCGGAGATATTTTGGTTTTCGTGGGGTTTCAAGCTGAGATATGCATTTCCTACGATAATCTTGGTGAGACTTCTGTCCGACGTATGCTGAATCATCTAGATCGCTCTTTTCGAGCTATTTAATGCGAGAAACACGTTATATGGTGTTTTCACCACTCCTCAGTGCGTTTGATATGCAGAACCGGCGATATCTTGGTTTTCGTGGGGATTCAAGCTGAGATATGCATTTTCTGCGATAATGAAGTATGAAGAATCTTCGAGAACGCTCTTTTCGAGCTACTTAATGCGCGAAACACGTTTTCTGGTGTTTTCACCACTCCACGGTACGTTTGATGTGCAGAACCGGAGATAACTCGGTTTTCGTCGGATTTCAAGCTGAGATATGCATTTTCTGCGATAATCTTGGTGAGACTTCTGTCCGAAGTATGCAGAATCATCAAGATCGCTCTTTTCGAGCTATTTAATGCGAGAATCACGTTATCTGGTGTTTTCACCACTCTACAGTGCGTTTGATATGCAGTACCAGCGATATCTTGGTTTTCGTGGGGTTTCATGCTGAGATATGCAATTTTTACGATAATCTTGGTGAGACTTCTGTCCGAAGTATGCAGAATCATCGAGATCGCTCTATTCGAGCTATTTAATGCGACAAACACGTTATCTGGTGTTTTCAGCACCCCACAGTGCGTTTGATATGCAGAACCAGCGATATCTTGGTTTTCGTGGGGTTTCAAGCTGAGATATGCATTTTTTACGATAATCTTGGTGAGACTTCTGTCCGAAGTATGCTTAATAATCGATATCGCTCGTTTCGAGCTATTTAATGCGAGAAAAACGTTATCTGGTGTTTTCACCACTCCACAGTGCGTATGATATGCAGAACCGGCGATATCTTTGTTTTCGTGGGGTTTCAAGCTGAGATATGCATTTTCTGCGATAATCTTGGTGAGACTTCTGTTAGAAGTATGCAGAATCATCGAGATCGCACTATTCGAGCTATTTAATGCGAGAAACACGTTATCTGGTGTTTTCACCACTCCACAGTGCGTTTGATATGCAGAACCGGAGATATCTTGGTTTTCGTGGGGTTTCAAGCTGAGATATGCATTTCCTTTGATAATCTTGGTGAGACTCCTGTCCGAAATATGCTGAATCATCGAGATCGCTCTTTTCGAGCCTTTTAATGCGAGAAACACGTTCTCTGGTTGTTTTCACCACTCCACAGTGCGTTTGAAATGCAGAACAGGCGATATCTTGATTTTCGTGGTGTTTCCAGCTGAGATATGCATTTTCTGCGATAATCTTGGTGAGACTTCTGTTAGAAGTATGCAGAATCATCGAGAGCGCTCTTTCCGAGCTATTTAATGCGAGAAACACGTTTTCTGGGGTTTTCACCACTCCACAGTTCGTTGGATATGCAGAACCGGAGATACCTTGGATTTCGTGGGGTTTCAAGCTGGGATATGCATTTTCTGCGATAATCTTGGTGTGACTTCTGTTAGAAGTATGCAGAATCATCGAGATCGCACTTTTCGAGCTATTTAATGCGAGAAACACGTTATCTGGTGTTTTCACCACTCCGCAGTTGGTTTGATATGCAGAACCGGCGATACTTTGGTTTTCGTCGGGTTTCAAGCTGAGATATGCATTTTCTACGATAATCTTGGTGAAACATCTGTCCGAAGTATGCAGAAACATCGAGAGCGCTCTTTTCGAGCTACTTAATGCACGAAACACGTTTTCTGGTGTTTTCACCACTCCACAGTACGTTTGACATGCAGAACCGGAGATAACTCGGTTTTCGTCGGGTTTCAAGCTGAGATATGCATTTTATACGATAATCTTGGTGAGACTTCTGTCCGAAGTATGCAGAATCATCGAGATCGCACTATTCGAGCTATTTAATGCGAGAAACACGTTCTCTTGTTGTTTTCACCACTCCACAGTGCGTTTGATATGCAGAACCGGCAACATCTTGATTTTCGTGAGGTTTCGAGATGAGATATGCGTTTCTGCGATAATCTTGGTGAGACTTCTGTCCGAAGTATCCAGAAACATCGAGAGCGCTCTTTTCGAGCTATTTAATGCGAGAAACTCGTTTTCTGGGGTTTTCACCACTCCACAGTTCGGTGGATATGCAGAACCGGAGATACCTTGGATTTCGTGGGGTTTCAAGCTGAGATATGCATTTCCTGCGATAATCTTGGTGAGACACCTGTCCGAAATATGCTGAATCATCGAGATCGCTCTTTTCGAGCTACTTAATGCACGAAACACGTTTTCTGGTGTTTTCACCACTCCACAGTACGTTTGACATGCAGAACCGAAGATATCTTGGTTTCGCTCGGGTTTCAAGCTGAGATATGCATTTTCTACGATAATCCTGGTGAGACTTCTGTCAGAAGTATGCAGAATCTTAGAGAACGCTCTTTTCGAGCTACTTAATGCAAGAAACACGTTTTCTGGTGTTTTCACCACTCCACGGTACGTTTGATATGCAGAACCGGAGATAACTCGGTTTTCGTCGCGTTTCAAGCTGAGATATGCATTTTCTACGATAATCTTGGTGAGACTTCTGTCCGAAGTATGCTGAAACATCGGGATCGCTCTGTTCGAGCTAGTTAATGCGAGAAAAACCTTATCCGGTGTTTTCACCACTCCACAGTGCGTTTGATATGCAAAACCGGCGATATCTTGGTTTTCGTGGGGTTTCAAGCTGAGATATGCATTTTCTGCGATAATCTTGGTGAGACTTCTGTTAGAAGTATGCAGAATCATCGAGATCGCACTATTCGAGCTATTTAATGCGAGAAACACGTTATCTGGTGTTTTCACCACTCCACAGTGCGTTTGATATGCAGAACCGGAGATATCTTGGTTTTCGTGGGGTTTCAAGCTGAGATATGCATTTCCTTTGATAATCTTGGTGAGACTCCTGTCCGAAATATGCTGAATCATCGAGATCGCTCTTTTCGAGCCTTTTAAAGCGAGAAACACGTTCTCTGGTTGTTTTCACCACTCCACAGTGCGTTTGAAATGCAGAACAGGCGATATCTTGATTTTCGTGGTGTTTCCAGCTGAGATATGCATTTTCTGCGATAATCTTGGGGAGACTTCTGTTAGAAGTATGCAGAATCATCGAGAGCGCTCTTTCCGAGCTATTTAATGCGAGAAACACGTTTTCTGGGGTTTTCACCACTCCACAGTTCGTTGGATATGCTGAACCGGAGATATTTTGGTTTTCGTGGGGTTTCAAGCTGAGATATGCATTTCCTACGATAATCTTGGTGAGACTTCTGACCGACGTATGCTGAATCATCTAGATCGCTCTTTTCGAGCTATTTAATGCGAGAAACACGTTATATGGTGTTTTCACCACTCCTCAGTGCGTTTGATATGCAGAACCGGCGATATCTTGGTTTTCGTGTGGATTCAAGCTGAGATATGCATTTTCTGCGATAATCCTGGTGAGACTTCTGTCAGAAGTATGAAGAATCTTCGAGAACGCTCTTTTCGAGCTACTTAATGCGCGAAACACGTTTTCTGGTGTTTTCACCACTCCACGGTACGTTAGATGTGCAGAACCGGAGATAACTCGGTTTTCGTCGGGTTTCAAGCTGAGATATGCATTTTCTGCGATAATCTTGGTGAGACTTCTGTCCGAAGTATGCAGAATCATCGAGATCGCTCTTTTCGAGCTATTTAATGCGAGAATCACGTTATCTGGTGTTTTCACCACTCCGCAGTTGGTTTGATATGCAGAACCGGCGATACTTTGGTTTTCGTCGGGTTTCAAGCTGAGATATGCATTTTCTACGATAATCTTGTTGAGACTTCTGTCCGAAGTATGCAGAATCATCGAGATCGCTCGTTTCGAGCTATTTAATGCGTGAAACACGTTATCTGGTGTTTTCACCACTCCACGGTACGTTTGATGTGCAGAACCGGAGATAACTCGGTTTTCGTCGGGTTTCAAGCTGAGATATGCATTTTCTACGAGAATCTTGGTGAGACTTCTGTCCGAAGTATGCTGAATCATCGAGATCGCTCTTTTCGAGCTAGTTAGTGCGAGAAACACGTTATCTGGTGTTTTCACCACTCCACAGTGCGTTTGATATGCAGAACAGTACATATCTTGGTTTTCGTGGGGTTTCAAGCTGAGATATGCATTTTCTGCGATAATCTTGTTGAGACTTCTGTCCGAAGTATGCAGAATCATCGAGATCGCTCGTTTCGAGCTATTTAATGCGAGAAACACGTTATCTGGTATTTTCACCACTCCACAGTGCGTTGGATATGCAGAACCGCAGATATTTTGGTTTTCGTCGGGTTTCAAGCTGAGATATGCATTTTCTACGATAAGCTTGGTGAAACATCTGTCCGAAGTATGCAGAAACGTCGAGAGCGCTCTTATCGAGCTATTTAATGCGAGTAACACGTTATCTGGTGTCATCACCACTCCACAGTGCGTTTGATATGCAGAACAGTAGATATCTTGGTTTTCGTAGGATTTCAAGCTGAGATATGCATTTTCTGCGATAATCTTGTTGAGACTTCTGTCCGAAGTATGCAGAATCATCGAGATCGCTCGTTTCGAGCTATTTAATGCGTGAAACACGTTATCTGGTGTTTTCACCACTCCACGGTACGTTTGATGTGCAGAACCGGAGATAACTCGGTTTTCGTCGGGTTTCAAGCTGAGATATGCATTTTCTACGATAATCTTGGTGAGACTTCTCTCCGAAGTATGCTGAATCATCGAGATCGCTCTTTTCGAGCTAGTTAGTGCAAGAAACACGTTATCTGGTGTTTTCACCACTCCACAGTGCGTTTGATATGCAGAACAGTACATATCTTGGTTTTCGTGGGGTTTCAAGCTGAGATATGCATTTTCTGCGATAATCTTGTTGAGACTTCTGTCCGAAGTATGCAGAATCATCGAGATCGCTCGTTTCGAGCTATTTAATGCGAGAAACACGTTATCTGGTATTTTCACCACTCCACAGTGCGTTGGATATGCAGAACCGCAGATATTTTGGTTTTCGTCGGGTTTCAAGCTCAGATATGCATTTTCTACGATAAGCTTGGTGAAACATCTGTCCGAAGTATGCAGAAACATCGAGAGCGCTCTTTTCGAGCTACTTAATGCACGATACACGTTTTCTGGTGTTTTCACCACTCCACAGTACGTTTGACATGCAGAACCGGAGATAACTCGGTTTTCGTCCGGTTTCAAGCTGAGATATGCATTTTCTACGATAATCTTGGTGAGACTTCTGTCCGAAGTATGCTGAAACATCGAGATCGCTCTGTTCGAGCTAGTTAATGCGAGAAACACGTTATCTGGTGTTTTGACCACTCCGCAGTTGGTTTGATATGCAGAACCGGCGATATTTTGGTTTTCGTCGGGTTTCAAGCTGAGATATGCATTTTCTACGATAATCTTGGTGAAACATCTGTCCGAAGTATGCAGAAACATCGAGAGCGCTCTTTTCGAGCTACTTAATGCACGAAACACGTTTTCTGGTGTTTTCACCACTCCACAGTGCGTTTGATATGCAGAACAGTACATATCTTGGTTTTCGTGGGGTTTCAAGCTGAGATATGCATTTTCTGCGATAATCTTGTTGAGACTTCTGTCCGAAGTATGCAGAATCATCGAGATCGCTCGTTTCGAGCTATTTAATGCGAGAAACACGTTATCTGGTATTTTCACCACTCCACAGTGCGTTGGATATGCAGAACCGCAGATATTTTGGTTTTCGTCGGGTTTCAAGCTGAGATATGCATTTTCTACGATAAGCTTGGTGAAACATCTGTCCGAAGTATGCAGAAACGTCGAGAGCGCTCTTATCGAGCTATTTAATGCGAGTAACACGTTATCTGGTGTCATCACCACTCCACAGTGCGTTTGATATGCAGAACAGTAGATATCTTGGTTTTCGTAGGATTTCAAGCTGAGATATGCATTTTCTGCGATAATCTTGTTGAGACTTCTGTCCGAAGTATGCAGAATCATCGAGATCGCTCGTTTCGAGCTATTTAATGCGTGAAACACGTTATCTGGTGTTTTCACCACTCCACGGTACGTTTGATGTGCAGAACCGGAGATAACTCGGTTTTCGTCGGGTTTCAAGCTGAGATATGCATTTTCTACGATAATCTTGGTGAGACTTCTCTCCGAAGTATGCTGAATCATCGAGATCGCTCTTTTCGAGCTAGTTAGTGCAAGAAACACGTTATCTGGTGTTTTCACCACTCCACAGTGCGTTTGATATGCAGAACCGGCGATATTTTGGTTTTCGTCGGGTTTCAAGCTGAGATATGCATTTTCTACGATAATCTTGGTGAAACATCTGTCCGAAGTATGCAGAAACATCGAGAGCGCTCTTTTCGAGCTACTTAATGCACGAAACACGTTTTCTGGTGTTTTCACCACTCCACAGTGCGTTTGATATGCAGAACAGTACATATCTTGGTTTTCGTGGGGTTTCAAGCTGAGATATGCATTTTCTGCGATAATCTTGTTGAGACTTCTGTCCGAAGTATGCTGAAACATCGAG
This sequence comes from Anthophora plumipes, assembly GCA_951804975.1. Taxonomy (NCBI): domain Eukaryota; kingdom Metazoa; phylum Arthropoda; class Insecta; order Hymenoptera; family Apidae; genus Anthophora; species Anthophora plumipes. The sequence continues at coordinate 6,880,619 of CATORF010000206.1, read as the reverse complement.
ATCGCTCTGTTCGAGCTAGTTAATGCGAGAAAAACCTTATCCGGTGTTTTCACCACTCCACAGTGCGTTTGATATGCAAAACCGGCGATATCTTGGTTTACCGTGGGGTTTCAAGCTGAGATATGCATTTTCTGCGATAATCTTGGTGAGACTTCTGTTAGAAGTATGCAGAATCATCGAGATCGCACTATTCGAGCTATTTAATGCGAGAAACACGTTATCTGGTGTTTTCACCACTCCACAGTGCGTTTGATATGCAGAACCGGAGATATCTTGGTTTTTGTGGGGTTTCAAGCTGAGATATGCATTTCCTTTGATAATCTTGGTGAGACTCCTGTCCGAAATATGCTGAATCATCGAGATCGCTCTTTTCGAGCTATTTAATGCGAGAAACACGTTATATGGTGTTTTCACCACTCCTCAGTGCGTTTGATATGCAGAACCGGCGATATCTTGGTTTTCGTGGGGATTCAAGCTGAGATATGCATTTTCTGCGATAATGAAGTATGAAGAATCTTCGAGAACGCTCTTTTCGAGCTACTTAATGCGCGAAACACGTTTTCTGGTGTTTTCACCACTCCACGGTACGTTTGATGTGCAGAACCGGAGATAACTCGGTTTTCGTCGGGTTTCAAGCTGAGATATGCATTTTCTGCGATAATCTTGGTGAGACTTCTGTCCGAAGTATGCAGAATCATCGAGATCGCTCTTTTCGAGCTATTTAATGCGAGAATCACGTTATCTGGTGTTTTCACCACTCTACAGTGCGTTTGATATGCAGTACCAGCGATATCTTGGTTTTCGTGGGGTTTCATGCTGAGATATGCAATTTTTACGATAATCTTGGTGAGACTTCTGTCCGAAGTATGCAGAATCATCGAGATCGCTCTATTCGAGCTATTTAATGCGACAAACACGTTATCTGGTGTTTTCAGCACCCCACAGTGCGTTTGATATGCAGAACCAGCGATATCTTGGTTTTCGTGGGGTTTCAAGCTGAGATATGCATTTTTTACGATAATCTTGGTGAGACTTCTGTCCGAAGTATGCTTAATAATCGAGATCGCTCGTTTCGAGCTATTTAATGCGAGAAAAACGTTATCTGGTGTTTTCACCACTCCACAGTGCGTATGATATGCAGAACCGGCGATATCTTTGTTTTCGTGGGGTTTCAAGCTGAGATATACATTTTCTGCGATAATCTTGGTGAGACTTCTGTTAGAAGTATGCAGAATCATCGAGATCGCACTATTCGAGCTATTTAATGCGAGAAACACGTTATCTGGTGTTTTCACCACTCCACAGTGCGATTGATATGCAGAACCGGAGATATCTTGGTTTTCGTGGGGTTTCAAGCTGAGATATGCATTTCCTTTGATAATCTTGGTGAGACTCCTGTCCGAAATATGCTGAATCATCGAGATCGCTCTTTTCGAGCCTTTTAATGCGAGAAACACGTTCTCTGGTTGTTTTCACCACTCCACAGTGCGTTTGAAATGCAGAACAGGCGATATCTTGATTTTCGTGGTGTTTCCAGCTGAGATATGCATTTTCTGCGATAATCTTGGTGAGACTTCTGTTAGAAGTATGCAGAATCATCGAGAGCGCTCTTTCCGAGCTATTTAATGCGAGAAACACGTTTTCTGGGGTTTTCACCACTCCACAGTTCGTTGGATATGCAGAACCGGAGATACCTTGGATTTCGTGGGGTTTCAAGCTGGGATATGCATTTTCTGCGATAATCTTGGTGTGACTTCTGTTAGAAGTATGCAGAATCATCGAGATCGCACTTTTCGAGCTATTTAATGCGAGAAACACGTTATCTGGTGTTTTCACCACTCCGCAGTTGGTTTGATATGCAGAACCGGCGATACTTTGGTTTTCGTCGGGTTTCAAGCTGAGATATGCATTTTCTACGATAATCTTGGTGAAACATCTGTCCGAAGTATGCAGAAACATCGAGAGCGCTCTTTTCGAGCTACTTAATGCACGAAACACGTTTTCTGGTGTTTTCACCACTCCACAGTACGTTTGACATGCAGAACCGGAGATAACTCGGTTTTCGTCGGGTTTCAAGCTGAGATATGCATTTTATACGATAATCTTGGTGAGACTTCTGTCCGAAGTATGCAGAATCATCGAGATCGCACTATTCGAGCTATTTAATGCGAGAAACACGTTCTCTTGTTGTTTTCACCACTCCACAGTGCGTTTGATATGCAGAACCGGCAACATCTTGATTTTCGTGAGGTTTCGAGATGAGATATGCGTTTCTGCGATAATCTTGGTGAGACTTCTGTCCGAAGTATCCAGAAACATCGAGAGCGCTCTTTTCGAGCTATTTAATGCGAGAAACTCGTTTTCTGGGGTTTTCACCACTCCACAGTTCGGTGGATATGCAGAACCGGAGATATCTTGGATTTCGTGGGGTTTCAAGCTGAGATATGCATTTCCTGCGATAATCTTGGTGAGACACCTGTCCGAAATATGCTGAATCATCGAGATCGCTCTTTTCGAGCTACTTAATGCACGAAACACGTTTTCTGGTGTTTTCACCACTCCACAGTACGTTTGACATGCAGAACCGAAGATATCTTGGTTTCGCTCGGGTTTCAAGCTGAGATATGCATTTTCTACGATAATCCTGGTGAGACTTCTGTCAGAAGTATGCAGAATCTTAGAGAACGCTCTTTTCGAGCTACTTAATGCGAGAAACACGTTTTCTGGTGTATTCACCACTCCACAGTGCGTTTGATATGCAGAAGAGTAGATATCTTGGTTTTCGTGGGGTTTCAAGCTGAGATATGCATTTTCTGCGATAATCTTGTTGAGACTTCTGTCCGAAGTATGCAGAATCATCGAGATCGCTCGTTTCGAGCTGTTCAATGCGAGAAACACGTTATCTGGTGTTTTCACCACTCCACAGTGCGTTGGATATGCAGAACTGGAGATAACTCGGTATTCGTCGGGTTTCAAGCTGAGATATGCATTTTCTACGATAAGCTTGGTGAAACATCTGTCCGAAGTATGCAGAAACGTCGAGAGCGCTCTTTTCGAGCTATTTAATGCGAGAAACACGTTTTCTGGGGTTTTCACCACTCCACAGTGCGTTGGATATGCAGAACCGGAGATATTTTGGTTTTCGTCGGGTTTCAAGCTGAGATATGCATTTTCTGCGATAATCTTGGTGAGATATCTGTCCGAAGTATGCAGAATCATCGAGAACGCACTTTTCGAGCTATTTAATGCGAGAAACACGTTATCTGGTGTTTTCACCACACCACAGTGCGTTTGATATGCAAAACCGGCGATATCTTGGTTTTTGTGGGGTTTCAAGCTGAGATATGCATTTTTTACGATAATCTTGGTGAGACCTCTGTCCGAAGTATGCTGAATCATCGAGATCGCACTTTTCGAGATAGTTAATGCGAGAAAAACCTTATTTGGTGTTTTCACCACTCCACAGTGGGTTTGATATGCAGAACCAGCGATATCTTGGCTTTCGTGGGATTTCAAGCTGAGATATGCATTTTTTACGATAATCTTGGTGAGACTTCTGTCCGAAGTATGCAGAATCATCGAGATCGCTCTTTTCGAGCTATTTAATGCGAGAAACACGTTATCTGATATTTTCACCACTCCACAGCGCGTTTGATATGCAGTACCAGCGATATCTTGGTTTTCGTGGGGTTTCAAGCTGAGATATGCATTTTCTGCGATAATCTTGGTGAGATTTCTGTCCGAAGTATGCAGAATCATCGAGATCGCACTTTTCGAGCTATTTAATGCGAGAAACACGTTATCTGGTGTTTTCACCACACCACAGTGCGTTTGATATGCAGTACCAGCGATATCTTGGTTTTCGTGGGGTTTCAAGCTGAGATATGCATTTTCTGCGATAATCTTGGTGAGATATCTGTCCGAAGTATGCAGAATCATCGAGAACGCACTTTTCGAGCTATTTAATGCGAGAAACACGTTATCTGGTGTTTTCACCACTCCAGAGTGCGTATGATATGCAGAACCGACGATATCTTGGTTGTCGTGGGGTTTCAAGCTCGGATATGCATTTTCTGCGATACTCTTGGTGAGACTTCTGTCCGAAGTATGCAGAATCATCGATATCGCACTTTTCGAGCTATTTAATGCGAGAAACACGTTATCTGGTGTTTTCACCACACCACAGTGCGTTTGATATGCAAAACCGGCGATATCTTGGTTTTTGTGGGGTTTCAAGCTGAGATATGCATTTTTTACGATAATCTTGGTGAGACCTCTGTCCGAAGTATGCTGAATCATCGAGATCGCACTTTTCGAGATAGTTAATGCGAGAAAAACCTTATTTGGTGTTTTCACCACTCCACAGTGGGTTTGATATGCAGAACCAGCGATATCTTGGCTTTCGTGGGATTTCAAGCTGAGATATGCATTTTTTACGATAATCTTGGTGAGACTTCTGTCCGAAGTATGCAGAATCATCGAGATCGCTCTTTTCGAGCTATTTAATGCGAGAAACACGTTATCTGATATTTTCACCACTCCACAGCGCGTTTGATATGCAGTACCAGCGATATCTTGGTTTTCGTGGGGTTTCAAGCTGAGATATGCATTTTCTGCGATAATCTTGGTGAGATATCTGTCCGAAGTATGCAGAATCATCGAGAACGCACTTTTCGAGCTATTTAATGCGAGAAACACGTTATCTGGTGTTTTCACCACACCACAGTGCGTTTGATATGCAAAACCGGCGATATCTTGGTTTTTGTGGGGTTTCAAGCTGAGATATGCATTTTTTACGATAATCTTGGTGAGACCTCTGTCCGAAGTATGCTGAATCATCGAGATCGCACTTTTCGAGATAGTTAATGCGAGAAAAACCTTATTTGGTGTTTTCACCACTCCACAGTGGGTTTGATATGCAGAACCAGCGATATCTTGGCTTTCGTGGGATTTCAAGCTGAGATATGCATTTTTTACGATAATCTTGGTGAGACTTCTGTCCGAAGTATGCAGAATCATCGAGATCGCTCTTTTCGAGCTATTTAATGCGAGAAACACGTTATCTGATATTTTCACCACTCCACAGCGCGTTTGATATGCAGTACCAGCGATATCTTGGTTTTCGTGGGGTTTCAAGCTGAGATATGCATTTTCTGCGATAATCTTGGTGAGATTTCTGTCCGAAGTATGCAGAATCATCGAGATCGCACTTTTCGAGCTATTTAATGCGAGAAACACGTTATCTGGTGTTTTCACCACACCACAGTGCGTTTGATATGCAGTACCAGCGATATCTTGGTTTTCGTGGGGTTTCAAGCTGAGATATGCATTTTCTGCGATAATCTTGGTGAGATATCTGTCCGAAGTATGCAGAATCATCGAGAACGCACTTTTCGAGCTATTTAATGCGAGAAACACGTTATCTGGTGTTTTCACCACTCCAGAGTGCGTATGATATGCAGAACCGACGATATCTTGGTTGTCGTGGGGTTTCAAGCTCGGATATGCATTTTCTGCGATACTCTTGGTGAGACTTCTGTCCGAAGTATGCAGAATCATCGATATCGCACTTTTCGAGCTATTTAATGCGAGAAACACGTTATCTGGTGTTTTCACCACACCACAGTGCGTTTGATATGCAAAACCGGCGATATCTTGGTTTTTGTGGGGTTTCAAGCTGAGATATGCATTTTTTACGATAATCTTGGTGAGACCTCTGTCCGAAGTATGCTGAATCATCGAGATCGCACTTTTCGAGATAGTTAATGCGAGAAAAACCTTATTTGGTGTTTTCACCACTCCACAGTGGGTTTGATATGCAGAACCAGCGATATCTTGGCTTTCGTGGGATTTCAAGCTGAGATATGCATTTTTTACGATAATCTTGGTGAGACTTCTGTCCGAAGTATGCAGAATCATCGAGATCGCTCTTTTCGAGCTATTTAATGCGAGAAACACGTTATCTGATATTTTCACCACTCCACAGCGCGTTTGATATGCAGTACCAGCGATATCTTGGTTTTCGTGGGGTTTCAAGCTGAGATATGCATTTTCTGCGATAATCTTGGTGAGATTTCTGTCCGAAGTATGCAGAATCATCGAGATCGCACTTTTCGAGCTATTTAATGCGAGAAACACGTTATCTGATATTTTCACCACTCCACAGCGCGTTTGATATGCAGTACCAGCGATATCTTGGTTTTCGTGGGGTTTCAAGCTGAGATATGCATTTTCTGCGATAATCTTGGTGAGATTTCTGTCCGAAGTATGCAGAATCATCGAGATCGCACTTTTCGAGCTATTTAATGCGAGAAACACGTTATCTGGTGTTTTCACCACACCACAGTGCGTTTGATATGCAGTACCAGCGATATCTTGGTTTTCGTGGGGTTTCAAGCTGAGATATGCATTTTCTGCGATAATCTTGGTGAGATATCTGTCCGAAGTATGCAGAATCATCGAGAACGCACTTTTCGAGCTATTTAATGCGAGAAACACGTTATCTGGTGTTTTCACCACTCCAGAGTGCGTATGATATGCAGAACCGACGATATCTTGGTTGTCGTGGGGTTTCAAGCTCGGATATGCATTTTCTGCGATACTCTTGGTGAGACTTCTGTCCGAAGTATGCAGAATCATCGATATCGCACTTTTCGAGCTATTTAATGCGAGAAACACGTTATCTGGTGTTTTCACCACACCACAGTGCGTTTGATATGCAAAACCGGCGATATCTTGGTTTTTGTGGGGTTTCAAGCTGAGATATGCATTTTTTACGATAATCTTGGTGAGACCTCTGTCCGAAGTATGCTGAATCATCGAGATCGCACTTTTCGAGATAGTTAATGCGAGAAAAACCTTATTTGGTGTTTTCACCACTCCACAGTGGGTTTGATATGCAGAACCAGCGATATCTTGGCTTTCGTGGGATTTCAAGCTGAGATATGCATTTTTTACGATAATCTTGGTGAGACTTCTGTCCGAAGTATGCAGAATCATCGAGATCGCTCTTTTCGAGCTATTTAATGCGAGAAACACGTTATCTGATATTTTCACCACTCCACAGCGCGTTTGATATGCAGTACCAGCGATATCTTGGTTTTCGTGGGGTTTCAAGCTGAGATATGCATTTTCTGCGATAATCTTGGTGAGATTTCTGTCCGAAGTATGCAGAATCATCGAGATCGCACTTTTCGAGCTATTTAATGCGAGAAACACGTTATCTGGTGTTTTCACCACACCACAGTGCGTTTGATATGCAATACCGGCGATATCTTGGTTTTTGTGGGGTTTCAAGCTGAGATATGCATTTTTTACGATAATCTTGGTGAGACCTCTGTCCGAAGTATGCTGAATCATCGAGATCGCACTTTTCGAGATAGTTAATGCGAGAAAAACCTTATTTGGTGTTTTCACCACTCCACAGTGCGTTTGATATGCAGAACCAGCGATATCTTGGCTTTCGTGGGATTTCAAGCTGAGATATGCATTTTTTACGATAATCTTGGTGAGACTTCTGTCCGAAGTATGCAGAATCATCGAGATCGCTCTTTTCGAGCTATTTAATGCGAGAAACACGGTATCTAATATTTTCACCACTCCACAGCGCGTTTGATATGCAGTACCAGCGATATCTTGGTTTTCGTGGGGTTTCAAGCTGAGATATGCATTTTCTGCGATAATCTTGGTGAGATTTCTGTCCGAAGTATGCAGAATCATCGAGATCGCACTTTTCGAGCTATTTAATGCGAGAAACACGTTATCTGGTGTTTTCACCACACCACAGTGCGTTTGATATGCAAAACCGGCGATATCTTGGTTTTTGTGGGGTTTCAAGCTGAGATATGCATTTTTTACGATAATCTTGGTGAGACTTCTGTCCGAGGTATGCTTAATCATCGAGATCGCTCTATTCGAGCTATTTAATGCGAGAAACACGTTATCTGGTGTTTACAGCACTCCACAGTGCGTTTGTAATGCAGAACCAGCGATATCTTGGTTTTCGTGGGGATTCAAGCTGAGATATGCAATTTCGGCGATAATCTTGGTGAGACTTCTGTCCGAAGTATGCTTAATCATCGAGATCGCTCGTTTCGAGCTATATAATGCGAGAAACACGTTATCTGGTGTTTTCACCACTCCACAGTGCGTATGATATGCAGAAACGACGATATCTTGGTGTTCGTGGGGTTTCAAGCTCAGATATGCATTTTCTGCGATAATCTTGGTGAGACTTCTGTCCGAAGTATGCAGAATCATCGAGATCGCACTTTTCGAGCTATTTAATGCGAGAAACACGTTATCTGGTGTTTTCACCACACCACAGTGCGTTTGATATGCAATACCGGCGATATCTTGGTTTTTGTGGGGTTTCAAGCTGAGATATGCATTTTTTACGATAATCTTGGTGAGACCTCTGTCCGAAGTATGCTGAATCATCGAGATCGCACTTTTCGAGATAGTTAATGCGAGAAAAACCTTATTTGGTGTTTTCACCACTCCACAGTGCGTTTGATATGCAGAACCAGCGATATCTTGGCTTTCGTGGGATTTCAAGCTGAGATATGCATTTTTTACGATAATCTTGGTGAGACTTCTGTCCGAAGTATGCAGAATCATCGAGATCGCTCTTTTCGAGCTATTTAATGCGAGAAACACGGTATCTGATATTTTCACCACTCCACAGCGCGTTTGATATGCAGTACCAGCGATATCTTGGTTTTCGTGGGGTTTCAAGCTGAGATATGCATTTTCTGCGATAATCTTGGTGAGATTTCTGTCCGAAGTATGCAGAATCATCGAGATCGCACTTTTCGAGCTATTTAATGCGAGAAACACGTTATCTGGTGTTTTCACCACACCACAGTGCGTTTGATATGCAAAACCGGCGATATCTTGGTTTTTGTGGGGTTTCAAGCTGAGATATGCATTTTTTACGATAATCTTGGTGAGACTTCTGTCCGAGGTATGCTTAATCATCGAGATCGCTCTATTCGAGCTATTTAATGCGAGAAACACGTTATCTGGTGTTTACAGCACTCCACAGTGCGTTTGTAATGCAGAACCAGCGATATCTTGGTTTTCGTGGGGATTCAAGCTGAGATATGCAATTTCGGCGATAATCTTGGTGAGACTTCTGTCCGAAGTATGCTTAATCATCGAGATCGCTCGTTTCGAGCTATATAATGCGAGAAACACGTTATCTGGTGTTTTCACCACTCCACAGTGCGTATGATATGCAGAAACGACGATATCTTGGTGTTCGTGGGGTTTCAAGCTCAGATATGCATTTTCTGCGATAATCTTGGTGAGACTTCTGTCCGAAGTATGCAGAATCATCGAGATCGCACTTTTCGAGCTATTTAATGCGAGAAACACGTTATCTGGTGTTTTCACCACTCCACAGTGCGTTTGATATGCAGAACAGTAGATATCTTGGCTTTCGTGGGGTATCAAGCTGAGATATGCATTTTCTGCGATACTCTTGGTGAGACTTCTGTCCGAAGTATGCAGAATCATCGAGATCGCACTTTTCGAGCTATTTAATGCGAGAAACACGTTATCTGGTGTTTTCACCACACCACCGTGCGTTTGATATGCATAACCGGCGATATCTTGGTTTTTGTGGGGTTTCAAGCTGAGATATGCATTTTTTACGATAATCTTGGTGAGACTTCTGTCCGAAGTATGCTTAATCATCGAGATCGCTCTATTCGAGCTATTTAATGCGAGAAACACGTTATCTGGTGTTTTCAGCACTCCACAGTGCGTTTGTTATGCAGAACCAGCGATATCTTGGTTTTCGTGGGGATTCAAGCTGAGATACGCAATTTCTGCGATAATCTTGGTGAGACTTCTGTCCGAAGTATGCTTAATCATCGAGATCGCTCGTTTCGAGCTATATAATGCGAGAAACACGTTATCTGGTGTTTTCACCACTCCACAGTGCGTATGATATGCAGAAACGACGATATCTTGGTTTTCGTGGGGTTTCAAGCTCAGATATGCATTTTCTGCGATAATCTTGGTGAGACCTCTGTCCGAAGTATGCAGAATCATCGAGATCGCACTTTTCGAGCTATTTAATGCGAGAAACACGTTATCTGGTGTTTTCACCACTCCACAGTGCGTTTGATATGCAGAACCAGCGATATCTTGGTTTTCGTGGGGATTCAAGCTGAGATATGCAATTTCTGCGATAATCTTGGTGAGACTTCTGTCCGAAGTATGCTTAATCATCGAGATCGCTCGTTTCGAGCTATTTAATGCGAGAAACACGTTATCTGGTGTTTTCACCACTCCACAGTGCGTTTGATATGCAAAACCGGCGATATCTTGGTTTTTGTGGGGTTTCAAGCTGAGATATGCATTTTTTACGATAATCTTGGTGAGACTTCTGTCCGAGGTATGCTTAATCATCGAGATCGCTCTATTCGAGCTATTTAATGCGAGAAACACGTTATCTGGTGTTTACAGCACTCCACAGTGCGTTTGTAATGCAGAACCAGCGATATCTTGGTTTTCGTGGGGATTCAAGCTGAGATATGCAATTTCGGCGATAATCTTGGTGAGACTTCTGTCCGAAGTATGCTTAATCATCGAGATCGCTCGTTTCGAGCTATATAATGCGAGAAACACGTTATCTGGTGTTTTCACCACTCCACAGTGCGTATGATATGCAGAAACGACGATATCTTGGTGTTCGTGGGGTTTCAAGCTCAGATATGCATTTTCTGCGATAATCTTGGTGAGACTTCTGTCCGAAGTATGCAGAATCATCGAGATCGCACTTTTCGAGCTATTTAATGCGAGAAACACGTTATCTGGTGTTTTCACCACTCCACAGTGCGTTTGATATGCAGAACAGTAGATATCTTGGCTTTCGTGGGGTATCAAGCTGAGATATGCATTTTCTGCGATACTCTTGGTGAGACTTCTGTCCGAAGTATGCAGAATCATCGAGATCGCACTTTTCGAGCTATTTAATGCGAGAAACACGTTATCTGGTGTTTTCACCACACCACCGTGCGTTTGATATGCATAACCGGCGATATCTTGGTTTTTGTGGGGTTTCAAGCTGAGATATGCATTTTTTACGATAATCTTGGTGAGACTTCTGTCCGAAGTATGCTTAATCATCGAGATCGCTCTATTCGAGCTATTTAATGCGAGAAACACGTTATCTGGTGTTTTCAGCACTCCACAGTGCGTTTGTTATGCAGAACCAGCGATATCTTGGTTTTCGTGGGGATTCAAGCTGAGATACGCAATTTCTGCGATAATCTTGGTGAGACTTCTGTCCGAAGTATGCTTAATCATCGAGATCGCTCGTTTCGAGCTATATAATGCGAGAAACACGTTATCTGGTGTTTTCACCACTCCACAGTGCGTATGATATGCAGAAACGACGATATCTTGGTTTTCGTGGGGTTTCAAGCTCAGATATGCATTTTCTGCGATAATCTTGGTGAGACCTCTGTCCGAAGTATGCAGAATCATCGAGATCGCACTTTTCGAGCTATTTAATGCGAGAAACACGTTATCTGGTGTTTTCACCACTCCACAGTGCGTTTGATATGCAGAACCAGCGATATCTTGGTTTTCGTGGGGATTCAAGCTGAGATATGCAATTTCTGCGATAATCTTGGTGAGACTTCTGTCCGAAGTATGCTTAATCATCGAGATCGCTCGTTTCGAGCTATTTAATGCGAGAAACACGTTATCTGGTGTTTTCACCACTCCACAGTGCGTATGATATGCAGAACCGACGATATCTTGGTTTTCGTGGGGTTTGAAGCTGAGATATGCATTTTCTGCGATAATCTTGGTGAGATTTCTTTCCGAAGTATGCAGAATCATCGAGATCGCACTTTTCGAGCTATTTAATGCGAGAAGCACGTTACCTGGTGTTTTCACCACTCCAGAGTGCGTATGATATGCAGAACCGACGATATCTTGGTTGTCGTGGGGTTTCAAGCTCGGATATGCATTTTCTGCGATAATCTTGGTGAGACTTCTGTCCGAAGTATGCAGAGTCATCGAGATCGTACTTTTCGAGCTATTTAATGCGAGAAACACGTTTTCTGGGGTTTTCATCACTCCACAGTTCGTTGGATATGCAGAACAGGAGATATCTTGGTTTTCGTAGGGTTTCTAGCAGAGATATGCATTTTCTGCGATAATCATGGTGAGACTTCTGTTAGAAGTATGCAGAATTATCGAGATCGCTCTTTTCGACCTATTTAATGCGAGCAAACACGTTATCTGGTGTTTTCACCACTCCACAGTGCGTTTGATATGCAGAACCGGCAATGTTTGGTTTTCGTCGGGTTTCAAGCTGAGATATGCATTTTCTGCGATAATCATGGTGAGACTTCTGTTAGAAGTATGCAGAATCATCGAGATCGCACTTTTCGAGCTATTTAATGCGAGAAACACGTTATCTGGTGTTTTCAGCACTCCACAGTGCGTTTGATATGTAGAACCAGTGATATCTGGGTTTTCGTGGGATTTCAAGCTGAGATATGCATTTTTTACGATAATCTTGGTGAGACTTCTGTCCGAAATGTGCTTAATCATCGAGATCGCTCGTTTCGACCTATTTAATGCGAGAAACACGTTATCTGGTGTTTTCACCACTCCACAGTTCGTTGGATATGCAGAACAGGAGATATCTTGGTTTTCGTGGGGTTTCTAGCAGAGATATGCATTTTCTGCGATAATTTTGGTGAGACTTCTGTCCGAAGGATGCAGAAACATCAAGAGCGCTCTTTTCGAGCTATTTAATGCAAGAAACACGTTTTCTGGGGTTTCCACCACACCACAGTTCGTTGGATGTGCAGAACCGGAGATAGCTTGGTTTTCGTGGGGTTTCAAGCTGAGATATGCATTTTTTACGATAATCATGGTGAGACTTCTGTCCGAAGTATGCAGAATCATCGAGATCGCACTTTTCGTGCTATTTAATGCGAGAAACAAGTTATCTGGTGTTTTCAACACTCCACAGTGCGTTTGATATGCAGTACCAGCGATATCTTGGTTTTCGTGGGGTTTCAAGCTGAGATATGCATTTTCTGCGATAATCTTGGTGAGATTTCTGTCCGAAGTATGCAGAATCATCGAGAACGCACTTTTCGAGCTATTTAATGCGAGAAACACGTTATCTGGTGTTTTCACCACTCCAGAGTGCGTATGATATGCAGAACCGACGATATCTTGGTTGTCGTGGGGTTTCAAGCTCGGATAAGCATTTTCTGCGATACTCTTGGTGAGACATCTGTCCGAAGTATGCAGAATCATCGAGATCGCACTTTTCGAGCTATTTAATGCGAGAAACACGTTATCTGGTGTTTTCACCACACCACAGTGCGTTTGATATGCAAAACCGGCGATATCTTGGTTTTTGTGGGGTTTCAAGCTGAGATATGCATTTTTTACGATAATCTTGGTGAGACCTCTGTCCGAAGTATGCTGAATCATCGAGATCGCACTTTTCGAGATAGTTAATGCGAGAAAAACCTTATTTGGTGTTTTCACCACTCCACAGTGCGTTTGATATGCAGAACCAGCGATATCTTGGCTTTCGTGGGATTTCAAGCTGAGATATGCATTTTTTACGATAATCTTGGTGAGACTTCTGTCCGAAGTATGCAGAATCATCGAGATCGCCCTTTTCGAGCTATTTAATGCGAGAAACACGTTATCTGATATTTTCACCACTCCACAGCGCGTTTGATATGCAGTACCAGCGATATCTTGGTTTTCGTGGGGTTTCAAGCTGAGATATGCATTTTCTGCGATAATCTTGGTGAGATTTCTGTCCGAAGTATGCAGAATCATCGAGATCGCACTTTTCGAGCTATTTAATGCGTGAAACACGTTATCTGGTGTTTTCACCACACCACAGTGCGTTTGATATGCAAAACCGGCGATATCTTGGTTTTTGTGGGGTTTCAAGCTGAGATATGCATTTTTTACGATAATCTTGGTGAGACCTCTGTCCGAAGTATGCTGAATCATCGAGACCGCACTTTTCGAGATAGTTAATGCGAGAAAAACCTTATTTGGTGTTTTCACCACTCCACAGTGCGTTTGATATGCAGAACCAGCGATATCTTGGCTATCGTGGGATTTCAAGCTGAGATATGCATTTTTTAAGATAATCTTGGTGAGACGTCTGTCCGAAGTATGCAGAATCATCGAGATCGCTCTTTTCGAGCTATTTAATGCGAGAAACACCTTATCTGATATTTTCACCACTCCACAGCGCGTTTGATATGCAGTACCAGCGATATCTTGGTTTTCGTGGGGTTTCAAGCTGAGATATGCATTTTCTGCGATAATCTTGGTGAGATTTCTGTCCGAAGTATGCAGAATCATCGAGAACGCACTTTTCGAGCTATTTAATGCGAGAAACACGTTATCTGGTGTTTTCAGCACTCCACAGTGCGTTTGTTATGCAGAACCAGCGATATCTTTGTTTTCGTGGGGATTCAAGCTGAGATATGCAATTTCTGCGATAATCTTGGTGAGACTTCTGTCCGAAGTATGCTTAATCATCGAGATCGCTCGTTTCGAGCTATATAATGCGAGAAACACGTTATCTGGTGTTTTCACCACTCCACAGTGCGTATGATATGCAGAAACGACGATATCTTGGTTTTCGTGGGGTTTCAAGCTCAGATATGCATTTTCTGCGATAATCTTGGTGAGACTTCTGTCCGAAGTATGCAGAATCATCGAGATCGCACTTTTCGAGCTATTTAATGCGAGAAACACGTTATCTGGTGTTTGCACCACTCCACAGTGCGTTTGATATGCAGAACAGTAGATATCTTGGCTTTCGTGGGGTTTCAAGCTGAGATATGCATTTTCTGCGATACTCTTGGTGAGACTTCTGTCCGAAGTATGCAGAATCATCGAGATCGCACTTTTCGAGCTATTTAATGCGAGAAACACGTTATCTGGTGTTTTCACCACTCCACAGTGCGTTTGATATGCAGAACAGTAGATATCTTGGCTTTCGTGGGGTTTCAAGCTGAGATATGCATTTTCTGCGATACTCTTGGTGAGACTTCTGTCCGAAGTATGCAGAATCATCGAGATCGCACTTTTCGAGCTATTTAATGCGAGAAACACGTTATCTGGTGTTTTCACCACACCACAGTGCGTTTGATATGCAAAACCGGCGATATCTTGGTTTTTGTGGGGTTTCAAGCTGAGATATGCATTTTTTACGATAATCTTGGTGAGACTTCTGTCCGAAGTATGCTTAATCATCGAGATCGCTCTATTCGAGCTATTTAATGCGAGAAACACGTTATCTGGTGTTTTCAGCACTCCACAGTGCGATTGTTATGCAGAACCAGCGATATCTTGGTTTTCGTGGGGATTCAAGCTGAGATATGCAATTTCTGCGATAATCTTGGTGAGACTTCTGTCCGAAGTATGCTTCATCATCGAGATCGCTCGTTTCGAGCTATATAATGCGAGAAACACGTTATCTGGTGTTTTCACCACTCCACAGTGCGTATGATATGCAGAAACGACGATACCTTGGTGTTCGTGGGGTTTCAAGCTCAGATATGCATTTTCTGCGATAATCTTGGTGAGACTTCTGTCCGAAGTATGCAGAATCATCGAGATCGCACTTTTCGAGCTACTTAATGCGCGAAACAAGTTATCTGGTGTTTTCACCACTCCACAGTGCGTATGATATGCAGAAACGACGATATCTTGGTTTTCGTGGGGTTTCAAGCTCAGATATGCATTTTCTGCGATAATCTTGGTGAGACTTCTGTCCGAAGTATGCAGAATCATCGAGATCGCACTTTTCGAGCTATTTAATGCGAGAAACACGTTATCTGGTGTTTTCACCACTCCACAGTGCGTTTGATATGCAGAACAGTAGATATCTTGGCTTTCGTGGGGTTTCAAGCTGAGATATGCATTTTCTGCGATACTCTTGGTGAGACTTCTGTCCGAAGTATGCAGAATCATCGAGATCGCTCTTTTCGAGCTATTTAATGCGAGAAACACGTTATCTGGTGTTTTCAGCACTCCACAGTGCGTTTGTTATGCAGAACCAGCGATATCTTGGTTTTCGTGGGGATTCAAGCTGAGATATGCAATTTCTGCGATAATCTTGGTGAGACTTCTGTCCGAAGTATGCTTCATCATCGAGATCGATCGTTTCGAGCTATATAATGCGAGAAACACGTTATCTGGTGTTTTCACCACTCCACAGTGCGTATGATATGCAGAAACGACGATATCTTGGTGTTCGTGGGGTTTCAAGCTGAGATATGCAATTTCTGCGATAATCTTGGTGAGATTTCTGTCCGAAGTATGCAGAATCATCGAGATCGCACTTTTCGAGCTATTTAATGCGAGAAGCACGTTACCTGGTGCTTTCACCACTCCAGAGTGCGTATGATATGCAGAACCGACGATATCTTGGTTGTCGTGGGGTTTCAAGCTCGGATATGCATTTTCTGCGATAATCTTGGTGAGACTTCTGTCCGAAGTATGCAGAGTCATCGAGATCGTACTTTTCGAGCTATTTAATGCGAGAAACACGTTTTCTGGGGTGTTCATCACTCCACAGTTCGTTGGATATGCAGAACAGGAGATATCTTGGTTTTCGTAGGGTTTCTAGCAGAGATATGCATTTTCTGCGATAATCATGGTGAGACTTCTGTTAGAAGTATGCAGAATTATCGAGATCGCTCTTTTCGACCTATTTAATACGAGCAAACACGTTATCTGGTGTTTTCACCACTCCACAGTGCGTTTGATATGCAGAACCGGCAATGTTTGGTTTTCGTCGGGTTTCAAGCTGAGATATGCATTTTCTGCGATAATCATGGTGAGACTTCTGTTAGAAGTATGCAGAATCATCGAGATCGCACTTTTCGAGCTATTTAATGCGAGAAACACGTTATCTGGTGTTTTCAGCACTCCACAGTGCGTTTGATATGTAGAACCAGTGATATCTGGGTTTTCGTGGGATTTCAAGCTGAGATATGCATTTTTTACGATAATCTTGGTGAGACTTCTGTCCGAAATATGCTTAATCATCGAGATCGCTCGTTTCGACCTATTTAATGCGAGAAACACGTTATCTGGTGTTTTCACCACTCCACAGTTCGTTGGATATGCAGAACAGGAGATATCTTGGTTTTCGTGGGGTTTCTAGCAGAGATATGCATTTTCTGCGATAATTTTGGTGAGACTTCTGTCCGAAGGATGCAGAAACATCAAGAGCGCTCTTTTCGAGCTATTTAATGCAAGAAACACGTTTTCTGGGGTTTCCACCACACCACAGTTCGTTGGATGTGCAGAACCGGAGATAGCTTGGTTTTCGTGGGGTTTCAAGCTGAGATATGCATTTTCTGCGATAATCTTGGTGAGATTTCTGTCCGAAGTATGCAGAATCATCGAGAACGCACTTTTCGAGCTATTTAATGCGAGAATCACGTTTTCTGGTGTTTTCAGCACTCCACAGTGCGTTTGATATGCGGAAACTGCGATATCTTCGGTATCGTTGTTGTTTCCAGCTGAGATATGCACTTTCAGTGATAATCTTCACGATTCTGCTGTTACAAGTGTGCAGAATCACCGAAATCGCTGTTTTCGTGCTTTTGAATGCGAAAAACACGTTTTCTGGTGTTTTCAGCACTCCACAGTGCGTTTGATATGCGGAAACTACGATATCTTCGGGATCGTTGTTGTTTCCAGCTGAGATATGCACTTTCAGTGATAATCTTCACGATTCTGCTGTTACAAGTGTGCAGAATCACCGAAATCGCTGTTTTCGTGCTTTTGAATGCGAAAAACACGTTTTCTGGTGTTTTCAGCACTCCACAGTGCGTTTGATATGCGGAAACTGCGATATCTTCGGTATCGTTGTTGTTTCCAGCTGAGATATGCACTTTCAGTGTTAATCTTCACGATTCTGCTGTTACAAGTGTGCAGAATCACCGAAATCGCTGTGTTCGTGCTTTTGAATGCGAAAAACACGTTTTCTGGTGTTTTCAGCACTCCACAGTGCGTTTGATATGCGGAAACTGCGATATCTTCGGTATCGTTGTTGTTTCCAGCTGAGACATGCATTTTCAGTGATAATCTTCATGATTCTGCTGTTACAAGTGTGCAGAATCACCGAAATCGCTGTTTTCGTGCTATTGAATGCGAAAAACACGTTTTCTGGTGTTTTCAGCACTCCACAGTGCGTTTGATATGCGGAAACTGCGATATCTTCGGTATCGTTGTTGTTTCCAGCTGAGATATGCACTTTCAGTGATAATCTTCACGATTCTGCTGTTACAAGTGTGCAGAATCACCGAAATCGCTGTTTTCGTGCTTTTGAATGCGAAATACACGTTTTCTGGTGTTTTCAGCACTCCACACTGCGTTTGATATGCGGAAACTGCCATACCTTCGGTATCGTTGTTGTTTCCAGCTGAGACATGCATTTTCAGTGATAATCTTCATGATTCTGCTGTTACAAGTGTGCAGAATCACCGAAATCGCTGTTTTCGTGCTTTTGAATGCGAAAAACACGTTTTCTGGTGTTTTCAGCACTCCACAGTGCGTTTGATATGCGGAAACTGCGATATCTTCGGTATCGTTGTTGTTTCCAGCTGAGATATGCACTTTCAGTGCTAATCTTCACGATTCTGCTGTTACAAGTGTGCAGAATCACCGAAATCGCTGTGTTCGTGCTTTTGAATGCGAAAAACACGTTTTCTGGTGTTTTCAGCACTCCACAGTGCGTTTGATATGCGGAAACTGCCATATCTTCGGTATCGTTGTTGTTTCCAGCTGAGATATGCACTTTCAGTGATAATCTTCATGATTCTGCTGTTACAAGAGTGCAGAATCACCGAAATCGCTGTTTTCGCGCTATTCAATGCGAAAAACACGTTTTCTGGTGTTTTCAGCACTCCACAGTGCGTTTGATATGCGGAAACTACGATATCTTCGGTATCGTTGTTGTTTCCAGCTGAGATATGCATTATCAGTGATAATCTTCATGATTCTGCTGTTACAAGTGTGCAGAATCACCGAAATCGCTGTTCTCGCGCTATTCAATGCGAAAAACACGTTTTCTGGTGTTTTCAGCACTCCACAGTGCGTTTGATATGCGGAAACTGCCATATCTTCGGTATCGTTGTTGTATCCAGCTGAGATATGCATTTTCAGTGATAATCTTCATGATTCTGCTGTTACAAGTGTGCAGAATCACCGAAATCGCTGTTTTCGTGCTTTTGAATGCGAAAAACACGTTTTCTGGTGTTTTCAGCACTCCACAGTTCGTTGGATATGCAGAACAGTAGATATCTTGGTTTTCGTGGGGTTTCAAGCAGAGATATGCATTTTCTGCGATAATCTTGGTGAGACTTCTGTTAGAAGTATGCTGAATCATCGAGATCGCTCTTTTCGAGCTAGTTAGTGCGAGAAACACGTTATCTGGTGTTTTCACCACTCCACAGTGCGTTTGATATGCAGAACAGTAGATATCTTGGTTTTCGTGGGGTTTCAAGCAGAGATATGCATTTTCTGCGATAATCTTGGTGAGACTTCTGTTAGAAGTATGCTGAATCATCGAGATCGCTCTTTTCGAGCTAGTTAGTGCGAGAAACACGTTATCTGGTGTTTTCACCACTCCACAGTGCGTTTGATATGCAGAACAGTAGATATTTTGGTTTTCGTGGGGTTTCAAGCTGAAATATGCATTTTCTGCGATAATATTGGTGAGACTTCTGTCCGAAGTATGCTGAATCATCGAGATCGCTCTTTTCGAGCTAGTTACTGCGAGAAAAACCTTATCCGGTGTTTTCACCACTCCACAGTGCGTTTGATATGCAGAACCAGCGATATCTTGGCTTTCGTGGGGTTTCAAGCTGAGATATGCATTTTTTACGATAATCTTGGTGAGACTTCTGTCCGAAGTATGCTGAATCAACGAGATCGCTCTTTTCGAGCTAGTTAATGCGAGAAAAACCTTATCCGGTGTTTTCACCACTCCACAGTGCGTTGGATTTGCAGAACCGGAGATATTTTGGTTTTCGTCGGGTTTCAAGCTGAGATATGCATTTTCTACGATAAGCTTTGTGAGACATCAGTTCGAAGTATGCAGAAACAACGAGAGCGCTCTTTTCGAGCTAGTTAATGCGAGAAAAACCTTATCCGGTGTTTTCACCACTCCACAGTGCGTTGGATATGCAGAACAGTAGATATCTTGGTTTTCGTGGGGTTTCAAGCTGAGATATGCGTTTTCTGCGATAATCTTGTTGAGACTTCTGTCCGAAGTATGCAGAATCATCGAGATCGCTCGTTTCGAGCTATTTAATGCGGAAACACGTTATCTGGTGTTTTCACCTCTCCACAGTGCGTTGGATATGCAGAACCGGAGATATTTTGGTTTTCGTCGGGTTTCAAGCTGAGATATGCATTTTCTACGATAAGCTTTGTGAGACATCAGCTCGAAGTATGCAGAAACAACGAGAGCCCTCTTTAGAGCTGTTTAATGCGAGAAACACGTTTTCTGGGGTTTTCACCACTCCACAGTTCGTTGGATATGCAGAACAGGAGATATCTTGGTTTTCGTCGGGTTTCAAGCTGAGATATGCATTTTTTACGATAATCTTGGTGAGACTTCTGTACGAGGTATGCTGAATCACCGAGATCGCTCTTTTCGAGCTAGCTAGTGCAAGAAACACGTTATCTGGTGTTTTCACCACTCTACAGTGCGTTTGATATGCAGAACAGTAGATATCTTTGTTTTCGTGGGGTTTCAAGCTGAGATATGCGTTTTCTGCGATAATCTTGTTGAGACTTCTGTCCGAAGTATGCAGAATCATCGAGATCGCACTTTTCGAGCTATTTAATGCGAGAAACACGTTTTCTGGGGTTTTCACCACTCCACAGTGCGTTTGATATGCAGAACACAGCGATATCTTGGTTTTCGGGGGGATTTCAAGCTGAGATATGCATTTTTTACGATAATTTTGGTGAGACTTCTGTCCGAAGTATGCTGAAACATCGAGATCGCTCTATTCGAGCTAGTTAATGCGAGAAAAACCTTATCCGGTGTTTCCACCACGCCAAAGTGCGTTTGATATGCAGAACCAGCGATATCTTGGCTTTCGTGGGGTTTTCAAGCTGAGATATGCATTTTTTACGATAATCTTGGTGAGACTTCTGTCCGAGGTATGCTGAATCATCGAGATCGCTCTTTTCGAGCTAGTTAGTGCGAGAAACACGTTATCTGGTGTTTTCACCACTCCACAGTGCGTTTGATATGCAGAACAGTAGATGTCTTGGTTTTCGTGGGGTTTCAAGCTGAAATATGCATTTTCTGCGATAATCTTTTTGAGACTTCTGTCCGAAGTATGCAGCATCATCGAGATCGCACTTTTCGAGCTATTTAATGCGAGAAACACGTTTTCTGGGGTTTTTACCACTCCACAGTGCGTTTGATATGCAGAACACAGCGATATCTTGGTTTTCGGTGGGGTTTCAAGCTGAGATATGCATTTTTTACGATAATTTTGGTGAGACTTCTGTCCGAAGTATGCTGAATCATCGAGATCGCTCTTTTCGAGCTAGTTAGTGCAAGAAACACGTTATCTGGTGTTTTTACCACTCTACAGTGCGTTTGATATGCAGAACAGTAGATATCTTGGTTTTCGTGGGGTTTCAAGCTGAGATATGCGTTTTCTGCGATAATCTTGGTGAGACTTCTGTCCGAAGTATGCTGAACCATCGAGATCGCTCTTTTCGATCTAGTTAATGCGAGAAAAACCTTATCCGGTGTGTTCACCACTCCACAGTGCGTTGGATATGCAGAAACGTAGATATTTTGGTTTTCGTCGGGTTTCAAGCTGAGATATGCATTTTCTACGATAAGCTTTGTGAGACATCAGTTCGAAGTATGCAGAAACTACGAGTGCGCTCTTCTCGAGCTATTTAATGCGAGAAACACGTTTTCTGGGGTTTTCACCACTCCACAGTGCGTCTGATATGCAGAACACAGCGATATCTTGGTTTTCGGTGGGGTTTCAAGCTGAGATATGCATTTTTTACGATAATTTTGGTGAGACTTCTGTCGGAAGTATGCTGAATCATCGAGATCGCTCTTTTCGAGCTAGTTAGTGCAAGAAACACGTTATCGGGTGTTTTTACCACTCTACAGTGCGTTTGATATGCAGAACAGTAGATATCTTGGTTTTCGTGGGGTTTCAAGTTGAGATATGCGTTTTCTGCGATAATCTTGTTGAGACTTCTGTCCGAAGTATGCAGAATCATCGAGATCGCTCGTTTCGAGCTATTTAATGCGGAAACACGTTATCTGGTGTTTTCACCACTCCACAGTGCGTTGGATATGCAGAACCGGAGATATTTTGGTTTTCGTCGGGTTTCAAGCTGAGATATGCATTTTCTACGATAAGCTTTGTGAGACATCAGTTCGAAGTATGCAGAAACAACGAGAGCGCTCTTTTCGAGCTAGTTAATGCGAGAAAAACCTTATCCGGTGTTTTCACCACTCCACAGTGCGTTGGATATGCAGAACAGTAGATATCTTGGTTTTCGTGGGGTTTCAAGCTGAGATATGCGTCTTCTGCGATAATCTTGTTGAGACTTCTGTCCGAAGTATGCAGAATCATCGAGATCGCTCGTTTCGAGCTATTTAATGCGGAAACACGTTATCTGGTGTTTTCACCACTCCACAGTGCGTTGGATATGCAGAACCGGAGATATTTTGGTTTTCGTCGGGTTTCAAGCTGAGATATGCATTTTCTACGATAAGCTTTGTGAGACATCAGTTCGAAGTATGCAGAAACAACGAGAGCCCTCTTTAGAGCTATTTAATGCGAGAAACACGTTTTCTGGGGTTTTCACCACTCCACAGTTCGTTGGATATGCAGAACAGGAGATATCTTGGTTTTCGTCGGGTTTCAAGCTGAGATATGCATTTTTTACGATAATCTTGGTGAGACTTCTGTACGAGGTATGCTGAATCACCGAGATCGCTCTTTTCGAGCTAGCTAGTGCAAGAAACACGTTATCTGGTGTTTTCACCACTCTACAGTGCGTTTGATATGCAGAACAGTAGATATCTTGGTTTTCGTGGGGTTTCAAGCTGAGATATGCGTTTTCTGCGATAATCTTGTTGAGACTTCTGTCCGAAGTATGCAGAATCATCGAGATCGCACTTTTCGAGCTATTTAATGCGAGAAACACGTTTTCTGGGGTTTTCACCACTCCACAGTGCGTTTGATATGCAGAACACAGCGATATCTTGGTTTTCGGGGGGATTTCAAGCTGAGATATGCATTTTTTACGATAATTTTGGTGAGACTTCTGTCCGAAGTATGCTGAAACATTGAGATCGCTCTATTCGAGCTAGTTAATGCCAGAAAAACCTTATCCGGTGTTTCCACCACTCCAAAGTGCGTTTGATATGCAGAACCAGCGATATCTTGGCTTTCGTGGGGTTTTCAAGCTGAGATATGCATTTTTTACGATAATCTTGGTGAGACTTCTGTCCGAGGTATGCTGAATCATCGAGATCGCTCTTTTCTAGCTAGTTAGTGCGAGAAACACGTTATCTGGTGTTTTCACCACTCCACAGTGCGTTTGATATGCAGAACAGTAGATGTCTTGGTTTTCGTGGGGTTTCAAGCTGAAATATGCGTTTTCTGCGATAATCTTGGTGAGACTTCTGTCCGAAGTATGCTGAACCATCGAGATCGCTCTTTTCGATCTAGTTAATGCGAGAAAAACCTTATCCGGTGTGTTCACCACTCCACAGTGCGTTGGATATGCAGAAACGTAGATATTTTGGTTTTCGTCGGGTTTCAAGCTGAGATATGCGTTTTCTGCGATAATCTTGTTGAGACTTCTGTCCGAAGTATGCAGAATCATCGAGATCGCTCGTTTCGAGCTATTTAATGCGGAAACACGTTATCTGGTGTTTTCACCACTCCACAGTGCGTTGGATATGCAGAACCGGAGATATTTTGGTTTTCGTCGGGTTTCAAGCTGAGAGATGCATTTTCTACGATAAGCTTTGTGAGACATCAGTTCGAAGTATGCAGAAACAACGAGAGCGCTCTTTTCGAGCTAGTTAATGCGAGAAAAACCTTATCCGGTGTTTTCACCACTCCAAAGTGCGTTTGATATGCAGAACCAGCGATATCTTGGCTTTCGTGGGGTTTTCAAGCTGAGATATGCATTTTTTACGATAATCTTTGTGAGACTTCTGTCCGAGGTATGCTGAATCATCGAGATCGCTCTTTTCGAGCTAGTTAGTGCGAGAAACACGTTATCTGGTGTTTTCACCACTCCACAGTGCGTTTGATATGCAGAACAGTAGATATCTTGGTTTTCGTAGGGTTTCAAGCAGAGATATGCATTTTCTGCGGTAATCTTGGTGAGACTTCTGTTAGAAGTATGCTGAATCATCGAGATCGCTCTTTTCGAGCTAGTTAGTGCGAGAAACACGTTATCTGGTGTTTTCACCACTCCACAGTTCGTTGGATATGCAGAACAGTAGATATCTTGGTTTTCGTGGGGTTTCAAGCAGAGATATGCATTTTCTGCGATAATCTTGGTGAGACTTCTGTTAGAAGTATGCTGAATCATCGAGATCGCTCTTTTCGAGCTAGTTAGTGCGAGAAACACGTTATCTGGTGTTTTCACCACTCCACAGTGCGTTTGATATGCAGAACAGTAGATATCTTGGTTTTCGTGGGGTTTCAAGCTGAGATATGCGTTTTCTGCGATAATCTTGTTGAGACTTCTGTCCGAAGTATGCAGAATCATCGAGATCGCACTTTTCGAGCTATTTAATGCGAGAAACACGTTTTTTGGGGTTTTCACCACTCCACAGTGCGTTTGATATGCAGAACACAGCGATATCTTGGTTTTCGGGGGGATTTCAAGCTGAGATATGCATTTTTTACGATAATTTTGGTGAGACTTCTGTCCGAAGTATGCTGAAACATCGAGATCGCTCTATTCGAGCTAGTTAATGCGAGAAAAACCTTATCCGGTGTTTCCACCACTCCAAAGTGCGTTTGATATGCAGAACCAGCGATATGTTGGCTTTCGTGGGGTTTTCAAGCTGAGATATGCATTTTTTACGATAATCTTGGTGAGACTTCTGTCCGAGGTATGCTGAATCATCGAGATCGCTCTTTTCGAGCGACTTAGTGCGAGAAACACGTTATCTGGTGTTTTCACCACTCCACAGTGCGTTTGATATGCAGAACAGTAGATGTCTTGGTTTTCGTGGGGTTTCAAGCTGAAATATGCATTTTCTGCGATAATCTTTTTGAGACTTCTGTCCGAAGTATGCAGCATCATCGAGATCGCACTTCTCGAGCTATTTAATGCGAGAAACACGTTTTCTGGGGTTTTCACCACTCCACAGTGCGTTTGATATGCAGAACACAGCGATATCTTGGTTTTCGGTGGGGTTTCAAGCTGAGATATGCATTTTCTACGATAAGCTTTGTGAGACATCAGTTCGAAGTATGCAGAAACAACGAGAGCGCTCTTCTCGAGCTATTTAATGCGAGAAACACGTTTTCTGGGGTTTTCACTACTCCACAGTGCGTCTGATATGCAGAACACAGCGATATCTTGGTTTTCGTCGGGTTTCAAGCTGAGATATGCATTTTCTACGATAAGCTTTGTGAGACATCAGTTCGAAGTATGCAGAAACAACGAGAGCGCTCTTTTCGAGCAACTTAATGCGAGAAACACGTTTTCTGGGGTTTTCACCACTCCACAGTTCGTTGGATATGCAGAACCGGCGATATCTTGGTTTTCGTGGGGTTTAAATCTGAGATATGCATTTTCTGCGATAATATTGGTGAGACTTCTGTCCGAAGTATGCTGAAACATCGAGATCGCTCTTTTCGAGTTAGTTAATGCGAGAAAAACCTTATCCGGTGTTTTCACCACTCCACAGTGCGTATGATATGCAGAACCGGCGATATCTTGGTTTTCGTGGGGTTTCAAGCTGAGATATGCGTTTTCTGCGATAATCTTGGTGAGACTTCTGTCCGAAGTATGCAGAATCATCGAGATCGCTCGTTTCGAGCTACTTAATATGAGAAACACGTTTTCTGGTGTTTTCACCACTCCACAGTGCGTTTGATATGCAGAACCGGCGACATCTTGGTATTCGTGGGGTTTCAAGCTGAGATATGCATTTTCTGCGATAATCTTGGTGAGACTTCTGTCCGAAGTATGCTGAAACATCGAGATCGCTCTTTTCGAGCTAGTTAATGCGAGAAAAACCTTATCCGGTGTTCTCACCACTCCACAGTGCGTTTGGTATGCAGATCCGGCGATATCTTGGTTTTCGTGGGGTTTCAAGCTGAGATATGCATTTTCTGCGATAATCTTGTTGAGACTTCTGTCCGAAGTATGCAGAATCATCGAGATCGCTCGTTTCGAGCTATTTAGTACGGAAACACGTTATCTGGTGTTTTCACCACTCCACAGTGCGTTGGATATGAAGAATCGGAGATATTTTGGTTTTCGTCGGGTTTCAAGCTGAGATATGCATTTTCTACGATAAGCTTTGTGAGACATCAGTTCGAAGTATGCAGAAACAACGAGAGCGCTCTTTTCGAGCTACTTAATGCGAGAAACACGTTATCTGGTGTTTTCACCACTCCACAGTGCGGTGGATATGCAGAACCGGAGATATCTTGGTTTTCGTGGGGTTTCAAGCTGAGATATGCATTTTCTGCGATAATCTTGTTGAGACATCTGTCCGAAGTATGCAAAATCATCGAGATCGCTCGTTTCGAGCTATTTAATGCGGAAACACGTTATCTGGTGTTTTCAGCACTCCACAGTGCGTTGGATATGCAGAACAGTAGATATCTTGGTTTTCGTGGGGTTTCAAGCAGAGATATGCATTTTCTGCGATAATTTTGGTGAGACTTCTGTCCGAAGTATGCTGAAACATCGAGATCGCTCTATTCGAGCTAGTTAATGCGAGAAAAACCTTATCCGGTGTTTCCACCACTCCAAAGTGCGTTTGATATGCAGAACCAGCGATATCTTGGCTTTCGTGGGGTTTTCAAGCTGAGATATGCATTTTTTACGATAATCTTGGTGAGACTTCTGTCCGAGGTATGCTGAATCATCGAGATCGCTCTTTTCGAGCTACTTAGTGCGAGAAACACGTTATCTGGTGTTTTCACCACTCCACAGTGCGTTTGATATGCAGAACAGTAGATGTCTTGGTTTTCGTGGGGTTTCAAGCTGAAATATGCATTTTCTGCGATAATCTTTTTGAGACTTCTGTCCGAAGTATGCAGCATCATCGAGATCGCACTTTTCGAGCTATTTAATGCGAGAAACACGTTTTCTGGGGTTTTCACCCCTCCACAGTGCGTTTGATATGCAGAACCAGCGATATCTTGGCTTTCGTGGGGTTTCAAGCTGAGATATGCATTTTTTACGATAATCTTGGTGAGACTTCTGTCCGAAGTATGCTGAAACATCGAGATCGCTCTTTTCGAGCTAGTTAATGCGAGAAAAACCTTATCCGGTGTTTTCACCACTCCACAGTGCGTATGATATGCAGAACCGGCGATATCTTGGTTTTCGTGGGGTTTCAAGCTGAGATATGCGTTTTCTGCGATAATCTTGGTGAGACTTCTGTCCGAAGTATGCAGAATCATCGAGATCGCTCGTTTCGAGCTACTTAATATGAGAAACACGTTTTCTGGTGTTTTCACCACTCCACAGTGCGTTTGATATGCAGAACCGGCGACATCTTGGTATTCGTGGGGTTTCAAGCTGAGATATGCATTTTCTGCGATAATCTTGGTGAGACTTCTGTCCGAAGTATGCTGAAACATCGAGATCGCTCTTTTCGAGCTAGTTAATGCGAGAAAAACCTTATCCGGTGTTCTCACCACTCCACAGTGCGTTTGGTATGCAGATCCGGCGATATCTTGGTTTTCGTGGGGTTTCAAGCTGAGATATGCATTTTCTGCGATAATCTTGTTGAGACTTCTGTCCGAAGTATGCAGAATCATCGAGATCGCTCGTTTCGAGCTATTTAGTGCGGAAACACGTTATCTGGTGTTTTCACCACTCCACAGTGCGTTGGATATGAAGAATCGGAGATATTTTGGTTTTCGTCGGGTTTCAAGCTGAGATATGCATTTTCTACGATAATCTGTGTGTGACATCAGTTCGAAGTATGCAGAAACAACGAGAGCGCTCTTTTCGAGCTACTTAATGCGAGAAACACGTTTTCTGGGGTTTTCACCACTCCACAGTGCGTTGGATATGCAGAACCGGAGATATTTTGGTTTTCGTCGGGTTTCAAGCTGAGATATGCATTTTCTACGATAAGCTTTGTGAGACATCAGTTCGAAGTATGCAGAAACAACGAGATCGCTCTTTTCGAGCTAGTTAGTGCGAGAAAAGCCTTATCCGGTGTTTTCTCCACTCCACAGAGCGTTTGATATGCAGAACCAGCGATATCTTGGCTTTCGTGGGGTTTCAAGCTGAGATATGCATTTTTTACGATAATCTTGGTGAGACTACTGTCCGAAGTATGCAGAATCATCGAGATCGCTCGTTTCGAGCTATTTAATGCGGAAACACGTTATCTGGTGTTTTCACCACTCCACAGTGCGGTGGATATGCAGAACCGGAGATATTTTGGTTTTCGTCGGGTTTCAAGCTGAGATATGCATTTTCTACGATAAGCTTTGTGAGACATCAGTTCGAAGTATGCAGAAACAACGAGAGCGCTCTTTTCGAGCTACTTAATGCGAGAAACACGTTTTCTGGGGTTTTCACCACTCCACAGTGCGTTTGATATGCAGAACCAGCGATATCTTGGCTTTCGTGGGGTTTCAAGCTGAGATATGCTTTTTTTACGATAATCTTGGTGAGACTTCTGTCCGAAGTATGCTGAAACATCGAGATCGCTCTTTTCGAGCTAGTTAATGCGAGAAAAACCTTGTCCGGTGTTTTCAACACTCCACAGTGCGTTTGATATGCAGAACAGTAGATATCTTGGTTTTCGTAGGGTTTCAAGCTGAAATATGCATTTTCTGCGATAATCTTGTTGAGACTCTTGTCCGAAGTATGCAGAATCATCGAGATCGCACTTTTCGAGCTATTTAATGCGAGAAACACGTTTTCTGGTGTTTTCACCACTCCACAGTGCGTTTGATATGCAGAACAGTAGATATCTTGGTTTTCGTGGGGTTTCAAGCAGAGATATGCATTTTCTGCGATAATCTTGGAGAGACTTCTGTTAGAAGTATGCTGAATCATCGAGATCGCTCTTTTCGAGCTAGTTAGTGCGAGAAACACGTTATCTGGTGTTTTCACCACTCCACAGTGCGTTTGATATGCAGAACAGTAGATATCTTGGTTTTCGTGGGGTTTCAAGCTGAAATATGTATTTTCTGCGATAATCTTGTGGAGACTCTTGTCCGAAGTATGCAGAATCATCGAGATCGCACTTTTCGAGCTATTTAATGCGAGAAACACGTTTTCTGGGGTTTTCACCCCTCCACAGTGCGTTTGATATGCAGAACCAGCGATATCTTGGCTTTCGTGGGGTTTCAAGCTGAGATATGCATTTTTTACGATAATCTTGGTGAGACTTCTGTCCGAAGTATGCTGAAACATCGAGATCGCTCTTTTCGAGCTAGTTAATGCGAGAAAAACCTTGTCCGGAGTTTTCACCACTCCACAGTGCGTTTGATATGCAGATCCGGCGATATCTTGGTTTTCGTGGGGTTTCAAGCTGAGATATGCATTTTCTGCGATAATCTTGGTGAGACTTCTGTCCGAAGTATAATGAAACATCGAGATCGCTCTTTTCGAGCTGGGTAGTGCGAGAAACACGTTATCTGGTGTTTTCACCACTCCACAGTGCGTTTGATATGCAGAACAGTAGATATCTTGGTTTTCGTGGGGTTTCAAGCTGAAATATGCATTTACTGCGATGATCTTGTTGAGACTCTTGTCCGAAGTATGCAGAATCATCGAGATCAGACTTTTCGAGCTATTTAATGCGAGAAACACGTTTTCTGGGGTTTTCACCACTCCACAGTGCGTTTGATATGCAGAACCAGCGATATCTTGGCTTTCGTGTGGTTTCAAGCTGAGATATGCATTTTTTACGATAATCTTGGTGAGACTTCTGTCCGAAGTATGCAGAATCATCTAGATCGCTCTTTTCGAGCTAGTTAATGCGAGAAAAACCTTATCCGGTGTTCTCACCACTCCACAGTGCGTTTGGTATGCAGATCCGGCGATATCTTGGTTTTCGTGGGGTTTCAAGCTGAGATATGCATTTTCTGCGATAAGCTTTGTGAGACATCAGTTCGAAGTATGCAGAAACAACGAGATCGCTCTTTTCGAGCTAGTTAGTGCGAGAAAAGCCTTATCCGGTGTTTTCTCCACTCCACAGTGCGTTTGATATGCAGAACCAGCGATATCTTGGCTTTCGTGGGGTTTCAAGCTGAGATATGCATTTTTTACGATATTCTTGGTGAGACTACTGTCCGAAGTATGCAGAATCATCGAGATCGCTCGTTTCGAGCTATTTAATGCGGAAACACGTTATCTGGTGTTTTCACCACTCCACAGTGCGGTGGATATGCAGAACCGGAGATATCTTGGTTTTCGTGGGGTTTCAAGCTGAGATATGCATTTTCTGCGATAATCTTGTTGAGACATCTGTCCGAAGTATGCAAAATCATCGAGATCGCTCGTTTCGAGCTATTTAATGCGGAAACACGTTATCTGGTGTTTTCAGCACTCCACAGTGCGTTGGATATGCAGAACAGTAGATATCTTGGTTTTCGTGGGGTTTCAAGCAGAGATATGCATTTTCTGCGATAATTTTGGTGAGACTTCTGTCCGAAGTATGCTGAAACATCGAGATCGCTCTATTCGAGCTAGTTAATGCGAGAAAAACCTTATCCGGTGTTTCCACCACTCCAAAGTGCGTTTGATATGCAGAACCAGCGATATCTTGGCTTTCGTGGGGTTTTCAAGCTGAGATATGCATTTTTTACGATAATCTTGGTGAGACTTCTGTCCGAGGTATGCTGAATCATCGAGATCGCTCTTTTCGAGCTACTTAGTGCGAGAAACACGTTATCTGGTGTTTTCACCACTCCACAGTGCGTTTGATATGCAGAACAGTAGATGTCTTGGTTTTCGTGGGGTTTCAAGCTGAAATATGCATTTTCTGCGATAATCTTTTTGAGACTTCTGTCCGAAGTATGCAGCATCATCGAGATCGCACTTTTCGAGCTATTTAATGCGAGAAACACGTTTTCTGGGGTTTTCACCCCTCCACAGTGCGTTTGATATGCAGAACCAGCGATATCTTGGCTTTCGTGGGGTTTCAAGCTGAGATATGCATTTTTTACGATAATCTTGGTGAGACTTCTGTCCGAAGTATGCTGAAACATCGAGATCGCTCTTTTCGAGCTAGTTAATGCGAGAAAAACCTTGTCCGGTGTTTTCACCACTCCACAGTGCGTTTGATATGCAGATCCGGCGATATCTTGGTTTTCGTGGGGTTTCAAGCTGAGATATGCATTTTCTGCGATAATCTTGGTGAGACTTCTGTCCGAAGTATAATGAAACATCGAGATCGCTCTTTTCGAGCTGGGTAGTGCGAGAAACACGTTATCTGGTGTTTTCACCACTCCACAGTGCGTTTGATATGCAGAACAGTAGATATCTTGGTTTTCGTGGGGTTTCAAGCTGAAATATGCATTTACTGCGATAATCTTGTTGAGACTCTTGTCCGAAGTATGCAGAATCATCGAGATCGCACTTTTCGAGCTATTTAATGCGAGAAACACGTTTTCTGGGGTTTTCACCACTCCACAGTGCGTTTGATATGCAGAACCAGGGATATCTTGGCTTTCGTGTGGTTTCAAGCTGAGATATGCATTTTTTACGATAATCTTGGTGAGACTTCTGTCCGAAGTATGCAGAATCATCTAGATCGCTCTTTTCGAGCTAGTTAATGCGAGAAAAACCTTATCCGGTGTTCTCACCACTCCACAGTGCGTTTGGTATGCAGATCCGGCGATATCTTGGTTTTCGTGGGGTTTCAAGCTGAGATATGCATTTTCTGCGATAATCTTGTTGAGACTTCTGTCCGAAGTATGCAGAATCATCGAGATCGCTCGTTTCGAGCTATTTAGTGCGGAAACACGTTATCTGGTGTTTTCACCACTCCACAGTGCGTTGGATATGCAGAATCGGAGATATTTTGGTTTTCGTCGGGTTTCAAGCTGAGATATGCATTTTCTACGATCAGCTTTGTGAGACATCAGTTCGAAGTATGCAGAAACAACGAGAGCGCTCTTTTCGAGCTACTTAATGCGAGAAACACGTTTTCTGGGGTTTTCACCACTCCACAGTGCGTTGGATATGCAGAACCGGAGATATTTTGGTTTTCGTCGGGTTTCAAGCTGAGATATGCATTTTCTACGATAAGCTTTGTGAGACATCAGTTCGAAGTATGCAGAAACAACGAGATCGCTCTTTTCGAGCTAGTTAGTGCGAGAAAAGCCTTATCCGGTGTTTTCTCCACTCCACAGAGCGTTTGATATGCAGAACCAGCGATATCTTGGCTTTCGTGGGGTTTCAAGCTGAGATATGCATTTTTTACGATAATCTTGGTGAGACTACTGTCCGAAGTATGCAGAATCATCGAGATCGCTCGTTTCGAGCTATTTAATGCGGAAACACGTTATCTGGTGTTTTCACCACTCCACAGTGCGGTGGATATGCAGAACCGGAGATATTTTGGTTTTCGTCGGGTTTCAAGCTGAGATATGCATTTTCTACGATAAGCTTTGTGAGACATCAGTTCGAAGTATGCAGAAACAACGAGAGCGCTCTTTTCGAGCTACTTAATGCGAGAAACACGTTTTCTGGGGTTTTCACCACTCCACAGTGCGTTTGATATGCAGAACCAGCGATATCTTGGCTTTCGTGGGGTTTCAAGCTGAGATATGCTTTTTTTACGATAATCTTGGTGAGACTTCTGTCCGAAGTATGCTGAAACATCGAGATCGCTCTTTTCGAGCTAGTTAATGCGAGAAAAACCTTGTCCGGAGTTTTCACCACTCCACAGTGCGTTTGATATGCAGATCCGGCGATATCTTGGTTTTCGTGGGGTTTCAAGCTGAGATATGCATTTTCTGCGATAATCTTGGTGAGACTTCTGTCCGAAGTATAATGAAACATCGAGATCGCTCTTTTCGAGCTGGGTAGTGCGAGAAACACGTTATCTGGTGTTTTCACCACTCCACAGTGCGTTTGATATGCAGAACAGTAGATATCTTGGTTTTCGTGGGGTTTCAAGCTGAAATATGTATTTTCTGCGATAATCTTGTGGAGACTCTTGTCCGAAGTATGCAGAATCATCGAGATCGCACTTTTCGAGCTATTTAATGCGAGAAACACGTTTTCTGGGGTTTTCACCCCTCCACAGTGCGTTTGATATGCAGAACCAGCGATATCTTGGCTTTCGTGGGGTTTCAAGCTGAGATATGCATTTTTTACGATAATCTTGGTGAGACTTCTGTCCGAAGTATGCTGAAACATCGAGATCGCTCTTTTCGAGCTAGTTAATGCGAGAAAAACCTTGTCCGGAGTTTTCACCACTCCACAGTGCGTTTGATATGCAGATCCGGCGATATCTTGGTTTTCGTGGGGTTTCAAGCTGAGATATGCATTTTCTGCGATAATCTTGGTGAGACTTCTGTCCGAAGTATAATGAAACATCGAGATCGCTCTTTTCGAGCTGGGTAGTGCGAGAAACACGTTATCTGGTGTTTTCACCACTCCACAGTGCGTTTGATATGCAGAACAGTAGATATCTTGGTTTTCGTGGGGTTTCAAGCTGAAATATGCATTTACTGCGATGATCTTGTTGAGACTCTTGTCCGAAGTATGCAGAATCATCGAGATCAGACTTTTCGAGCTATTTAATGCGAGAAACACGTTTTCTGGGGTTTTCACCACTCCACAGTGCGTTTGATATGCAGAACCAGCGATATCTTGGCTTTCGTGTGGTTTCAAGCTGAGATATGCATTTTTTACGATAATCTTGGTGAGACTTCTGTCCGAAGTATGCAGAATCATCTAGATCGCTCTTTTCGAGCTAGTTAATGCGAGAAAAACCTTATCCGGTGTTCTCACCACTCCACAGTGCGTTTGGTATGCAGATCCGGCGATATCTTGGTTTTCGTGGGGTTTCAAGCTGAGATATGCATTTTCTGCGATAATCTTGTTGAGACTTCTGTCCGAAGTATGCAGAATCATCGAGATCGCTCGTTTCGAGCTATTCAGTGCGGAAACACGTTATCTGGAGTTTTCACCACTCCACAGTGCGTTGGATATGCAGAATCGGAGATATTTTGGTTTTCGTCGGGTTTCAAGCTGAGATATGCATTTTCTACGATACGCTTTGTGAGACATCAGTTCGAAGTATGCAGAAACAACGAGAGCGCTCTTTTCGAGCTACTTAATGCGAGAAACACGTTTTCTGGGGTTTTCACCACTCCACAGTGCGTTGGATATGCAGAACCGGAGATATTTTGGTTTTCGTCGGGTTTCAAGCTGAGATATGCATTTTCTACGATAAGCTTTGTGAGACATCAGTTCGAAGTATGCAGAAACAACGAGATCGCTCTTTTCGAGCTAGTTAGTGCGAGAAAAGCCTTATCCGGTGTTTTCTCCACTCCACGGTGCGTTTGATATGCAGAACCAGCGATATTTTGGTTTTCGTCGGGTTTCAAGCTGAGATATGCATTTTCTACGATAAGCTTTGTGAGACATCAGTTCGAAGTATGCAGAAACAACGAGAGCGCTCTTTTCGAGCTACTTAATGCGAGAAACACGTTTTCTGGGGTTTTCACCACTCCACAGTGCGTTGGATATGCAGAACCGGAGATATTTTGGTTTTCGTCGGGTTTCAAGCTGAGATATGCATTTTCTACGATAAGCTTTGTGAGACATCAGTTCGAAGTATGCAGAAACAACGAGAGCGCTCTTTTCGAGCTACTTAATGCGAGAAACACGTTTTCTGGGGTTTTCACCACTCCACAGTGCGTTTGATATGCAGAACCAGCGATATCTTGGCTTTCGTGGGGTTTCAAGCTGAGATATGCTTTTTTTACGATAATCTTGGTGAGACTTCTGTCCGAAGTATGCTGAAACATCGAGATCGCTCTTTTCGAGCTAGTTAATGCGAGAAAAACCTTGTCCGGTGTTTTCAACACTCCACAGTGCGTTTGATATGCAGAACAGTAGATATCTTGGTTTTCGTAGGGTTTCAAGCTGAAATATGCATTTTCTGCGATAATCTTGTTGAGACTCTTGTCCGAAGTATGCAGAATCATCGAGATCGCACTTTTCGAGCTATTTAATGCGAGAAACACGTTTTCTGGTGTTTTCACCACTCCACAGTGCGTTTGATATGCAGAACAGTAGATATCTTGGTTTTCGTGGGGTTTCAAGCAGAGATATGCAATTTCTGCGATAATCTTGGAGAGACTTCTGTTAGAAGTATGCTGAATCATCGAGATCGCTCTTTTCGAGCTAGTTAGTGCGAGAAACACGTTATCTGGTGTTTTCACCACTCCACAGTGCGTTTGATATGCAGAACAGTAGATATCTTGGTTTTCGTGGGGTTTCAAGCTGAAATATGTATTTTCTGCGATAATCTTGTGGAGACTCTTGTCCGAAGTATGCAGAATCATCGAGATCGCACTTTTCGAGCTATTTAATGCGAGAAACACGTTTTCTGGGGTTTTCACCCCTCCACAGTGCGTTTGATATGCAGAACCAGCGATATCTTGGCTTTCGTGGGGTTTCAAGCTGAGATATGCATTTTTTACGATAATCTTGGTGAGACTTCTGTCCGAAGTATGCTGAAACATCGAGATCGCTCTTTTCGAGCTAGTTAATGCGAGAAAAACCTTGTCCGGAGTTTTCACCACTCCACAGTGCGTTTGATATGCAGATCCGGCGATATCTTGGTTTTCGTGGGGTTTCAAGCTGAGATATGCATTTTCTGCGATAATCTTGGTGAGACTTCTGTCCGAAGTATAATGAAACATCGAGATCGCTCTTTTCGAGCTGGGTAGTGCGAGAAACACGTTATCTGGTGTTTTCACCACTCCACAGTGCGTTTGATATGCAGAACAGTAGATATCTTGGTTTTCGTGGGGTTTCAAGCTGAAATATGCATTTACTGCGATGATCTTGTTGAGACTCTTGTCCGAAGTATGCAGAATCATCGAGATCAGACTTTTCGAGCTATTTAATGCGAGAAACACGTTTTCTGGGGTTTTCACCACTCCACAGTGCGTTTGATATGCAGAACCAGCGATATCTTGGCTTTCGTGTGGTTTCAAGCTGAGATATGCATTTTTTACGATAATCTTGGTGAGACTTCTGTCCGAAGTATGCAGAATCATCTAGATCGCTCTTTTCGAGCTAGTTAATGCGAGAAAAACCTTATCCGGTGTTCTCACCACTCCACAGTGCGTTTGGTATGCAGATCCGGCGATATCTTGGTTTTCGTGGGGTTTCAAGCTGAGATATGCATTTTCTGCGATAATCTTGTTGAGACATCAGTTCGAAGTATGCAGAAACAACGAGAGCGCTCTTTTCGAGCTACTTAATGCGAGAAACACGTTTTCTGGGGTTTTCACCACTCCACAGTGCGTTGGATATGCAGAACCGGAGATATTTTGGTTTTCGTCGGGTTTCAAGCTGAGATATGCATTTTCTACGATAAGCTTTGTGAGACATCAGTTCGAAGTATGCAGAAACAACGAGATCGCTCTTTTCGAGCTAGTTAGTGCGAGAAAAGCCTTATCCGGTGTTTTCTCCACTCCACAGTGCGTTTGATATGCAGAACCAGCGATATCTTGGCTTTCGTGGGGTTTCAAGCTGAGATATGCTTTTTTTACGATAATCTTGGTGAGACTTCTGTCCGAAGTATGCAGAATCATCGAGATCGCACTTTTCGAGCTATTTAATGCGAGAAACACGTTTTCTGGTGTTTTCACCACTCCACAGTGCGTTTGATATGCAGAACAGTAGATATCTTGGTTTTCGTGGGGTTTCAAGCAGAGATATGCATTTTCTGCGATAATCTTGGAGAGACTTCTGTTAGAAGTATGCTGAATCATCGAGATCGCTCTTTTCGAGCTAGTTAGTGCGAGAAACACGTTATCTGGTGTTTTCACCACTCCACAGTGCGTTTGATATGCAGAACAGTAGATATCTTGGTTTTCGTGGGGTTTCAAGCTGAAATATGTATTTTCTGCGATAATCTTGTGGAGACTCTTGTCCGAAGTATGCAGAATCATCGAGATCGCACTTTTCGAGCTATTTAATGCGAGAAACACGTTTTCTGGGGTTTTCACCCCTCCACAGTGCGTTTGATATGCAGAACCAGCGATATCTTGGCTTTCGTGGGGTTTCAAGCTGAGATATGCATTTTTTACGATAATCTTGGTGAGACTTCTGTCCGAAGTATGCTGAAACATCGAGATCGCTCTTTTCGAGCTAGTTAATGCGAGAAAAACCTTGTCCGGAGTTTTCACCACTCCACAGTGCGTTTGATATGCAGATCCGGCGATATCTTGGTTTTCGTGGGGTTTCAAGCTGAGATATGCATTTTCTGCGATAATCTTGGTGAGACTTCTGTCCGAAGTATAATGAAACATCGAGATCGCTCTTTTCGAGCTGGGTAGTGCGAGAAACACGTTATCTGGTGTTTTCACCACTCCACAGTGCGTTTGATATGCAGAACAGTAGATATCTTGGTTTTCGTGGGGTTTCAAGCTGAAATATGCATTTACTGCGATGATCTTGTTGAGACTCTTGTCCGAAGTATGCAGAATCATCGAGATCAGACTTTTCGAGCTATTTAATGCGAGAAACACGTTTTCTGGGGTTTTCACCACTCCACAGTGCGTTTGATATGCAGAACCAGCGATATCTTGGCTTTCGTGTGGTTTCAAGCTGAGATATGCATTTTTTACGATAATCTTGGTGAGACTTCTGTCCGAAGTATGCAGAATCATCTAGATCGCTCTTTTCGAGCTAGTTAATGCGAGAAAAACCTTATCCGGTGTTCTCACCACTCCACAGTGCGTTTGGTATGCAGATCCGGCGATATCTTGGTTTTCGTGGGGTTTCAAGCTGAGATATGCATTTTCTGCGATAATCTTGTTGAGACTTCTGTCCGAAGTATGCAGAATCATCGAGATCGCTCGTTTCGAGCTATTTAGTGCGGAAACACGTTATCTGGAGTTTTCACCACTCCACAGTGCGTTGGATATGCAGAATCGGAGATATTTTGGTTTTCGTCGGGTTTCAAGCTGAGATATGCATTTTCTACGATAAGCTTTGTGAGACATCAGTTCGAAGTATGCAGAAACAACGAGAGCGCTCTTTTCGAGCTACTTAATGCGAGAAACACGTTTTCTGGGGTTTTCACCACTCCACAGTGCGTTGGATATGCAGAACCGGAGATATTTTGGTTTTCGTCGGGTTTCAAGCTGAGATATGCATTTTCTACGATAAGCTTTGTGAGACATCAGTTCGAAGTATGCAGAAACAACGAGATCGCTCTTTTCGAGCTAGTTAGTGCGAGAAAAGCCTTATCCGGTGTTTTCTCCACTCCACAGTGCGTTTGATATGCAGAACCAGCGATATCTTGGCTTTCGTGGGGTTTCAAGCTGAGATATGCATTTTTTACGATAATCTTGGTGAGACTACTGTCCGAAGTATGCAGAATCATCGAGATCGCTCGTTTCGAGCTATTTAATGCGGAAACACGTTATCTGGTGTTTTCACCACTCCACAGTGCGGTGGATATGCAGAACCGGAGATATTTTGGTTTTCGTCGGGTTTCAAGCTGAGATATGCATTTTCTACGATAAGCTTTGTGAGACATCAGTTCGAAGTATGCAGAAACAACGAGAGCGCTCTTTTCGAGCTACTTAATGCGAGAAAAACCTTGTCCGGTGTTTTCACCACTCCACAGTGCGTTTGATATGCAGAACAGTAGATATCTTGGTTTTCGTTGGGTTTCAAGCTGAAATATGCATTTTCTGCGATAATCTTGTTGAGACTCTTGTCCGAAGTATGCAGAATCATCGAGATCGCACTTTTCGAGCTATTTAATGCGAGAAACACGTTTTCTGGTGTTTTCACCACTCCACAGTGCGTTTGATATGCAGAACAGTAGATATCTTGGTTTTCGTGGGGTTTCAAGCAGAGATATGCATTTTCTGCGATAATCTTGGAGAGACTTCTGTTAGAAGTATGCTGAATCATCGAGATCGCTCTTTTCGAGCTAGTTAGTGCGAGAAACACGTTATCTGGTGTTTTCACCACTCCACAGTGCGTTTGATATGCAGAACAGTAGATATCTTGGTTTTCGTGGGGTTTCAAGCTGAAATATGTATTTTCTGCGATAATCTTGTGGAGACTCTTGTCCGAAGTATGCAGAATCATCGAGATCGCACTTTTCGAGCTATTTAATGCGAGAAACACGTTTTCTGGGGTTTTCACCCCTCCACAGTGCGTTTGATATGCAGAACCAGCGATATCTTGGCTTTCGTGGGGTTTCAAGCTGAGATATGCATTTTTTACGATAATCTTGGTGAGACTTCTGTCCGAAGTATGCTGAAACATCGAGATCGCTCTTTTCGAGCTAGTTAATGCGAGAAAAACCTTGTCCGGAGTTTTCACCACTCCACAGTGCGTTTGATATGCAGATCCGGCGATATCTTGGTTTTCGTGGGGTTTCAAGCTGAGATATGCATTTTCTGCGATAATCTTGGTGAGACTTCTGTCCGAAGTATAATGAAACATCGAGATCGCTCTTTTCGAGCTGGGTAGTGCGAGAAACACGTTATCTGGTGTTTTCACCACTCCACAGTGCGTTTGATATGCAGAACAGTAGATATCTTGGTTTTCGTGGGGTTTCAAGCTGAAATATGCATTTACTGCGATGATCTTGTTGAGACTCTTGTCCGAAGTATGCAGAATCATCGAGATCAGACTTTTCGAGCTATTTAATGCGAGAAACACGTTTTCTGGGGTTTTCACCACTCCACAGTGCGTTTGATATGCAGAACCAGCGATATCTTGGCTTTCGTGTGGTTTCAAGCTGAGATATGCATTTTTTACGATAATCTTGGTGAGACTTCTGTCCGAAGTATGCAGAATCATCTAGATCGCTCTTTTCGAGCTAGTTAATGCGAGAAAAACCTTATCCGGTGTTCTCACCACTCCACAGTGCGTTTGGTATGCAGATCCGGCGATATCTTGGTTTTCGTGGGGTTTCAAGCTGAGATATGCATTTTCTGCGATAATCTTGTTGAGACATCAGTTCGAAGTATGCAGAAACAACGAGAGCGCTCTTTTCGAGCTACTTAATGCGAGAAACACGTTTTCTGGGGTTTTCACCACTCCACAGTGCGTTGGATATGCAGAACCGGAGATATTTTGGTTTTCGTCGGGTTTCAAGCTGAGATATGCATTTTCTACGATAAGCTTTGTGAGACATCAGTTCGAAGTATGCAGAAACAACGAGATCGCTCTTTTCGAGCTAGTTAGTGCGAGAAAAGCCTTATCCGGTGTTTTCTCCACTCCACAGTGCGTTTGATATGCAGAACCAGCGATATCTTGGCTTTCGTGGGGTTTCAAGCTGAGATATGCATTTTTTACGATAATCTTGGTGAGACTACTGTCCGAAGTATGCAGAATCATCGAGATCGCTCGTTTCGAGCTATTTAATGCGGAAACACGTTATCTGGTGTTTTCACCACTCCACAGTGCGGTGGATATGCAGAACCGGAGATATTTTGGTTTTCGTCGGGTTTCAAGCTGAGATATGCATTTTCTACGATAAGCTTTGTGAGACATCAGT
Source organism: Anthophora plumipes (assembly GCA_951804975.1). Classification (NCBI taxonomy): domain Eukaryota; kingdom Metazoa; phylum Arthropoda; class Insecta; order Hymenoptera; family Apidae; genus Anthophora; species Anthophora plumipes. The sequence goes on along the minus strand of CATORF010000206.1, from coordinate 6,839,608 downwards.
TCGAAGTATGCAGAAACAACGAGAGCGCTCTTTTCGAGCTACTTAATGCGAGAAACACGTTTTCTGGGGTTTTCACCACTCCACAGTGCGTTTGATATGCAGAACCAGCGATATCTTGGCTTTCGTGGGGTTTCAAGCTGAGATATGCTTTTTTTACGATAATCTTGGTGAGACTTCTGTCCGAAGTATGCTGAAACATCGAGATCGCTCTTTTCGAGCTAGTTAATGCGAGAAAAACCTTGTCCGGTGTTTTCAACACTCCACAGTGCGTTTGATATGCAGAACAGTAGATATCTTGGTTTTCGTAGGGTTTCAAGCTGAAATATGCATTTTCTGCGATAATCTTGTTGAGACTCTTGTCCGAAGTATGCAGAATCATCGAGATCGCACTTTTCGAGCTATTTAATGCGAGAAACACGTTTTCTGGTGTTTTCACCACTCCACAGTGCGTTTGATATGCAGAACAGTAGATATCTTGGTTTTCGTGGGGTTTCAAGCAGAGATATGCATTTTCTGCGATAATCTTGGAGAGACTTCTGTTAGAAGTATGCTGAATCATCGAGATCGCTCTTTTCGAGCTAGTTAGTGCGAGAAACACGTTATCTGGTGTTTTCACCACTCCACAGTGCGTTTGATATGCAGAACAGTAGATATCTTGGTTTTCGTGGGGTTTCAAGCTGAAATATGTATTTTCTGCGATAATCTTGTGGAGACTCTTGTCCGAAGTATGCAGAATCATCGAGATCGCACTTTTCGAGCTATTTAATGCGAGAAACACGTTTTCTGGGGTTTTCACCCCTCCACAGTGCGTTTGATATGCAGAACCAGCGATATCTTGGCTTTCGTGGGGTTTCAAGCTGAGATATGCATTTTTTACGATAATCTTGGTGAGACTTCTGTCCGAAGTATGCTGAAACATCGAGATCGCTCTTTTCGAGCTAGTTAATGCGAGAAAAACCTTGTCCGGAGTTTTCACCACTCCACAGTGCGTTTGATATGCAGATCCGGCGATATCTTGGTTTTCGTGGGGTTTCAAGCTGAGATATGCATTTTCTGCGATAATCTTGGTGAGACTTCTGTCCGAAGTATAATGAAACATCGAGATCGCTCTTTTCGAGCTGGGTAGTGCGAGAAACACGTTATCTGGTGTTTTCACCACTCCACAGTGCGTTTGATATGCAGAACAGTAGATATCTTGGTTTTCGTGGGGTTTCAAGCTGAAATATGCATTTACTGCGATGATCTTGTTGAGACTCTTGTCCGAAGTATGCAGAATCATCGAGATCAGACTTTTCGAGCTATTTAATGCGAGAAACACGTTTTCTGGGGTTTTCACCACTCCACAGTGCGTTTGATATGCAGAACCAGCGATATCTTGGCTTTCGTGTGGTTTCAAGCTGAGATATGCATTTTTTACGATAATCTTGGTGAGACTTCTGTCCGAAGTATGCAGAATCATCTAGATCGCTCTTTTCGAGCTAGTTAATGCGAGAAAAACCTTATCCGGTGTTCTCACCACTCCACAGTGCGTTTGGTATGCAGATCCGGCGATATCTTGGTTTTCGTGGGGTTTCAAGCTGAGATATGCATTTTCTGCGATAATCTTGTTGAGACTTCTGTCCGAAGTATGCAGAATCATCGAGATCGCTCGTTTCGAGCTATTTAGTGCGGAAACACGTTATCTGGAGTTTTCACCACTCCACAGTGCGTTGGATATGCAGAATCGGAGATATTTTGGTTTTCGTCGGGTTTCAAGCTGAGATATGCATTTTCTACGATAAGCTTTGTGAGACATCAGTTCGAAGTATGCAGAAACAACGAGAGCGCTCTTTTCGAGCTACTTAATGCGAGAAACACGTTTTCTGGGGTTTTCACCACTCCACAGTGCGTTGGATATGCAGAACCGGAGATATTTTGGTTTTCGTCGGGTTTCAAGCTGAGATATGCATTTTCTACGATAAGCTTTGTGAGACATCAGTTCGAAGTATGCAGAAACAACGAGATCGCTCTTTTCGAGCTAGTTAGTGCGAGAAAAGCCTTATCCGGTGTTTTCTCCACTCCACAGTGCGTTTGATATGCAGAACCAGCGATATCTTGGCTTTCGTGGGGTTTCAAGCTGAGATATGCATTTTTTACGATAATCTTGGTGAGACTACTGTCCGAAGTATGCAGAATCATCGAGATCGCTCGTTTCGAGCTATTTAATGCGGAAACACGTTATCTGGTGTTTTCACCACTCCACAGTGCGGTGGATATGCAGAACCGGAGATATTTTGGTTTTCGTCGGGTTTCAAGCTGAGATATGCATTTTCTACGATAAGCTTTGTGAGACATCAGTTCGAAGTATGCAGAAACAACGAGAGCGCTCTTTTCGAGCTACTTAATGCGAGAAAAACCTTGTCCGGTGTTTTCACCACTCCACAGTGCGTTTGATATGCAGAACAGTAGATATCTTGGTTTTCGTTGGGTTTCAAGCTGAAATATGCATTTTCTGCGATAATCTTGTTGAGACTCTTGTCCGAAGTATGCAGAATCATCGAGATCGCACTTTTCGAGCTATTTAATGCGAGAAACACGTTTTCTGGGGTTTTCACCACTCCACAGTGCGTTTGATATGCAGATCAGTAGATATCTTGGTTTTCGTGGGGTTTCAAGCTGAGATATATATTTTCTGCGATAATCTTGTTGAGACATCTGTCCGAAGTATGCAAAATCATCGAGATCGCTCGTTTCGAGCTATTTAATGCGGAAACACGTTATCTGGTGTTTTCAGCACTCCACAGTGCGTTGGATATGCAGAACAGTAGATATCTTGGTTTTCGTGGGGTTTCAAGCAGAGATATGCATTTTCTGCGATAATCTTGGTGAGACTTCTGTCCGAAGTATGCAAAATCATCGAGATCGCTCGTTTCGAGCTATTTAATGCGGAAACACGTTATCTGGTGTTTTCAGCACTCCACAGTGCGTTGGATATGCAGAACAGTAGATATCTTGGTTTTCGTAGGGTTTCAAGCTGAAATATGCATTTTCTGCGATAATCTTGTTGAGACTCTTGTCCGAAGTATGCAGAATCATCGAGATCGCACTTTTCGAGCTATTTAATGCGGAAACACGTTATCTGGTGTTTTCAGCACTCCACAGTGCGTTGGATATGCAGAACAGTAGATATCTTGGTTTTCGTAGGGTTTCAAGCTGAAATATGCATTTTCTGCGATAATCGTGTTGAGACTCTTGTCCGAAGTATGCAGAATCATATAGATCGCTCTTTTCGAGCTACTTAATGCACGAAACACGTTTTCTGGTGTTTTCACCACTCCACAGTACGTTTGACATGCAGAACCGGAGATATCTTGGTTTCGGTCGGGTGTTCAAGCTGAGATATGCATTTTCTACGATAAGCTTTGTGAGACATCAGTTCGAAGTATGCAGAAACAACGAGATCGCTCTTTTCGAGCTAGTTAGTGCGAGAAAAGCCTTATCCGGTGTTTTCTCCACTCCACAGTGCGTTTGATATGCAGAACCAGCGATATCTTGGCTTTCGTGGGGTTTCAAGCAGAGATATGCATTTTTTACGATAATCTTGGTGAGACTACTGTCCGAAGTATGCAGAATCATCGAGATCGCTCGTTTCGAGCTATTTAATGCGGAAACACGTTATCTGGTGTTTTCACCACTCCACAGTGCGTTTGATATGCAGAACAGTAGATATCTTGGTTTTCGTGGGGTTTCAAGCAGAGATATGCATTTTCTGCGATAATCTTGGAGAGACTTCTGTTAGAAGTATGCTGAATCATCGAGATCGCTCTTTTCGAGCTAGTTAGTGCGAGAAACACGTTATCTGGTGTTTTCACCACTCCACAGTGCGTTTGATATGCAGAACAGTAGATATCTTGGTTTTCGTAGGGTTTCAAGCTGAAATATGCATTTTCTGCGATAATCTTGTTGAGACTCTTGTCCGAAGTATGCAGAATCATCGAGATCGCACTTTTCGAGCTATTTAATGCGAGAAACACGTTTTCTGGGGTTTTCACCACTCCACAGTGCGTTTGATATGCAGAACAGTAGATATCTTGGTTTTCGTGGGGTTTCAAGCTGAGATATATATTTTCTGCGATAATCTTGTTGAGACATCTGTCCGAAGTATGCAAAATCATCGAGATCGCTCGTTTCGAGCTATTTAATGCGGAAACACGTTATCTGGTGTTTTCAGCACTCCACAGTGCGTTGGATATGCAGAACAGTAGATATCTTGGTTTTCGTGGGGTTTCAAGCAGAGATATGCATTTTCTGCTATAATCTTGGTGAGACTTCTGTCCGAAGTATGCTGAGTCATCGAGAAGGCTCTTTTCGAGCTACTTAATATGAGAAACACGTTTTCTGGTGTTTTCACCACTCCACAGTGCGTTTGATATGCAGAACCGGCGACATCTTGGTTTTCGTGGGGTTTCAAGCTGAGATATGCATTTTCTGCGATAATCTTGGTGAGACTTCTGTCCGAAGTATGCTGAAACATCGAGATCGCTCTTTTCGAGCTGGGTAGTGCGAGAAACACGTTATCTGGTGTTTTCACCACTCCACAGTGCGTTTGATATGCAGAACAGTAGATATCTTGGCTTTCGTGTGGTTTCAAGCTGAGATATGCATTTTTTACGATAATCTTGGTGAGACTTCTGTCCGAAGTATGCAGAATCATCTAGATCGCTCTTTTCGAGCTAGTTAGTGCGAGAAAAGCCTTATCCGGTGTTTTCTCCACTCCACAGTGCGTTTGATATGCAGAACCAGCGATATCTTGGCTTTCGTGGGGTTTCAAGCTGAGATATGCATTTTTTACGATAATCTTGGTGAGACTACTGTCCGAAGTATGCAGAATCATCGAGATCGCTCGTTTCGAGCTATTTAATGCGGAAACACGTTATCTGGTGTTTTCACCACTCCACAGTGCGGTGGATATGCAGAACCGGAGATATTTTGGTTTTCGTCGGGTTTCAAGCTGAGATATGCATTTTCTACGATAAGCTTTGTGAGACATCAGTTCGAAGTATGCAGAAACAACGAGAGCGCTCTTTTCGAGCTACTTAATGCGAGAAACACGTTTTCTGGGGTTTTCACCACTCCACAGTGCGTTTGATATGCAGAACCAGCGATATCTTGGCTTTCGTGGGGTTTCAAGCTGAGATATGCTTTTTTTACGATAATCTTGGTGAGACTTCTGTCCGAAGTATGCTGAAACATCGAGATCGCTCTTTTCGAGCTAGTTAATGCGAGAAAAACCTTGTCCGGTGTTTTCACCATTCCACAGTGCGTTTGATATGCAGAACAGTAGATATCTTGGTTTTCGTAGGGTTTCAAGCTGAAATATGCATTTTCTGCGATCATCTTGTTGAGACTCTTGTCCGAAGTATGCAGAATCATCGAGATCGCACTTTTCGAGCTATTTAATGCGAGAAACACGTTTTCTGGTGTTTTCACCACTCCACAGTGCGTTTGATATGCAGAACCGGAGATATCTTGGTTTTCGTGGGGTTTCAAGCAGAGATATGCATTTTCTGCGATAATCTTGGAGAGACTTCTGTTAGAAGTATGCTGAATCATCGAGATCGCTCTTTTCGAGCTAGTTAGTGCGAGAAACCCGTTATCTGGTGTTTTCACCACTCCACAGTGCGTTTGATATGCAGAACAGTAGATATCTTGGTTTTCGTAGGGTTTCAAGCTGAAATATGCATTTTCTGCGATAATCTTGTTGAGACTCTTGTCCGAAGTATGCAGAATCATCGAGATCGCACTTTTCGAGCTATTTAATGCGAGAAACACGTTTTCTGGGGTTTTCACCACTCCACAGTGCGTTTGATATGCAGAACAGTAGATATGTTGGTTTTCGTGGGGTTTCAAGCTGAGATATGCATTTTCTGCGATAATCTTGTTGAGACATCTGTCCGAAATATGCAAAATCATCGAGATCGCTCGTTTCGAGCTATTTAATGCGGAAACACGTTATCTGGTGTTTTCAGCACTCCACAGTGCGTTGGATATGCAGAACAGTAGATATCTTGGTTTTCGTGGGGTTTCAAGCAGAGATATGCATTTTCTGCGATAATCTTGGTGAGACTTCTGTCCGAAGTATGCTGAGTCATCGAGAACGCTCTTTTCGAGCTACTTAATATGAGAAACACGTTTTCTGGTGTTTTCACCACTCCACAGTGCGTTTGATATGCAGAACCGGCGACATCTTGGTTTTCGTGGGGTTTCAAGCTGAGATATGCATTTTCTGCGATAATCTTGGTGAGACTTCGAGCTACTTAATGCACGAAACACGTTTTCTGGTGTTTTCACCACTCCACAGTACGTTTGACATGCAAAACAGGAGATATCTTGGTTTCGGTCGGGTTTCAAGCTGAGATATGCATTTTCTGCGATAATCCTGGTGAGACTTCTGTCAGAAGTATGCAGAATCTTCGAGAACGCTCTTTTCGAGCTACTTAATGCGCGAAACACGTTTTTTGGTGTTTTCACCACTCCACGGTACGTTTGATGTGCAGAACCGGAGATAACTCGGTTTTCGTCGGGTTTCAAGCTGAGATGTGCATTTTCTACGATAATCTTAGTGAGACTTCTGTCAGAAGTATGCAGGATCTTCGAGAACGCTCTATTCGAGCTATTTAATGCGAGAAACACGTTATCTCGTGTTTTCACCACTCCACAGTGCGTATGATATGCAGAACCGGCGATATCTTGGTTTTCGTGGGGTTTCAAGCTGAGATATGCATTTTCTGCGATAATCTTGCTGAGACTTCTGTCCGAAGTATGCTGAAACATCGAGATCGCTCTTTTCGAGCTAGTTAATGCGAGAAAAACCTTATCCGGTGTTTTCACCACACCAAAGTACGTTTGATATGCAGAACCAGCGATATCTTGGCTTTCGTGGAGTTTTCAAGCTGAGATATGCATTTTTTACGATAATCTTTGTGAGACTTCTGTCCGAGGTATGCTGAATCATCGAGATCGCTCTTTTCGAGCTAGTTAGTGCGAGAAACACGTTATCTGGTGTTTTCACCACTCCACAGTGCGTTTGATATGCAGAACAGTAGATATCTTGGTTTTCGTAGGGTTTCAAGCACAAATATGCATTTTCTGCGATAATCTTGTTGAGACTCTTGTCCGAAGTATGCAGAATCATCGAGAGCACACTATTCGAGCTATTTAATGCGAGAAACACGTTTTCTGGGGTTTTCACCACTCCACAGTGCGTTTGATATGCAGAACAGCAGATATCTTGGTTTTCGTGGGGTTTCAAGCTGAGATATGCATTTTCTGCGATAATCTTGTTGAGACTTCTGTCCGAAGTATGCAGAATCATCGAGATCGCTCGTTTCGAGCTATTTAATGCGGAAACACGTTATCTGGTGTTTTCACCACTCCACAGTGCGTTGGATATGCAGAACCGGAGATATTTTGGTTTTCGTCGAGTTTCAAGCTGAGATATGCATTTTCTACGATAAGCTATGTGAGACATCAGTTCGAAGTATGCAGAAACAACGAGAGCGCTCTTTTCGAGCTACTTAATGCGAGAAACACGTTTTCTGGGGTTTTCACCACTCCACAGTTCGTTGGATATGCAGAACAGTAGATATCTTGGTTTTCGTGGGCTTTCAAGCTGAGATATGCGTTTTCTGCGATAATCTTGTTGAGACTTCTGTCCGAAGTATGCAGAATCATCGAGATCGCACTTTTCGAGCTATTTAATGCGAGAAACACGTTTTTTGGGGTTTTCACCACTCCACAGTGCGTTTGATATGCAGAACACAGCGATATCTTGGTTTTCGGGGGGATTTCAAGCTGAGATATGCATTTTTTACGATAATTTTGGTGAGACTTCTGTCCGAGGTATGCTGAATCATCGAGATCGCTCTTTTCGAGCTACTTAGTGCGAGAAACACGTTATCTGGTGTTTTCACCACTCCACAGTGCGTTTGATATGCAGAACAGTAGATGTCTTGGTTTTCGTGGGGTTTCAAGCTGAAATATGCATTTTCTGCGATAATCTTTTTGAGACTTCTGTCCGAAGTATGCAGCATCATCGAGATCGCACTTTTCGAGCTATTTAATGCGAGAAACACGTTTTCTGGGGTTTTCACCACTCCACAGTGCGTTTGATATGCAGAACACAGCGATATCTTGGTTTTCGGTGGGGTTTCAAGCTGAGATATGCATTTTCTACGATAAGCTTTGTGAGACATCAGTTCGAAGTATGCAGAAACAACGAGAGCGCTCTTCTCGAGCTATTTAATGCGAGAAACACGTTTTCTGGGGTTTTCACCACTCCACAGTGCGTCTGATATGCAGAACACAGCGATATCTTGGTTTTCGGTGGGGTTTCAAGCTGAGATATGCATTTTTTACGATAATTTTGGTGAGACTTCTGTCGGAAGTATGCTGAATCATCGAGATCGCTCTTTTCGAGCTAGTTAGTGCAAGAAACACGTTATCTGGTGTTTTTACCACTCTACAGTGCGTTTGATATGCAGAACAGTAGATATCTTGGTTTTCGTGGGGTTTCAAGCTGAGATATGCGTTTTCTGCGATAATCTTGTTGAGACTTCTGTCCGAAGTATGCAGAATCATCGAGATCGCTCGTTTCGAGCTATTTAATGCGGAAACACGTTATCTGGTGTTTTCACCACTCCACAGTGCGTTGGATATGCAGAACCGGAGATATTTTGGTTTTCGTCGGGTTTCAAGCTGAGATATGCATTTTCTACGATAAGCTTTGTGAGACATCAGTTCGAAGTATGCAGAAACAACGAGAGCGCTCTTTTCGAGCAACTTAATGCGAGAAACACGTTTTCTGGGGTTTTCACCACTCCACAGTTCGTTGGATATGCAGAACCGGCGATATCTTGGTTTTCGTGGGGTTTAAATCTGAGATATGCATTTTCTGCGATAATATTGGTGAGACATCAGTTCGAAGTATGCAGAAACAACGAGAGCGCTCTTTTCGAGCTACTTAATGCGAGAAACACGTTTTCTGGGGTTTTCACCACTCCACAGTGCGTTGGATATGCAGAACCGGAGATATTTTGGTTTTCGTCGGGTTTCAAGCTGAGATATGCATTTTCTACGATAAGCTTTGTGAGACATCAGTTCGAAGTATGCAGAAACAACGAGATCGCTCTTTTCGAGCTAGTTAGTGCGAGAAAAGCCTTATCCGGTGTTTTCTCCACTCCACAGTGCGTTTGATATGCAGAACCAGCGATATCTTGGCTTTCGTGGGGTTTCAAGCTGAGATATGCATTTTTTACGATATTCTTGGTGAGACTACTGTCCGAAGTATGCAGAATCATCGAGATCGCTCGTTTCGAGCTATTTAATGCGGAAACACGTTATCTGGTGTTTTCACCACTCCACAGTGCGGTGGATATGCAGAACCGGAGATATCTTGGTTTTCGTAGGGTTTCAAGCTGAAATATGCATTTTCTGCGATAATCTTGTTGAGACTCTTGTCCGAAGTATGCAGAATCATCGAGATCGCACTTTTCGAGCTATTTAATGCGAGAAACACGTTTTCTGGGGTTTTCACCACTCCACAGTGCGTTTGATATGCAGAACAGTAGATATCTTGGTTTTCGTGGGGTTTCAAGCTGAGATATGCATTTTCTGCGATAATCTTGTTGAGACATCTGTCCGAAGTATGCAAAATCATCGAGATCGCTCGTTTCGAGCTATTTAATGCGGAAACACGTTATCTGGTGTTTTCAGCACTCCACAGTGCGTTGGATATGCAGAACAGTAGATATCTTGGTTTTCGTGGGGTTTCAAGCAGAGATATGCATTTTCTGCGATAATTTTGGTGAGACTTCTGTCCGAAGTATGCTGAAACATCGAGATCGCTCTATTCGAGCTAGTTAATGCGAGAAAAACCTTATCCGGTGTTTCCACCACTCCAAAGTGCGTTTGATATGCAGAACCAGCGATATCTTGGCTTTCGTGGGGTTTTCAAGCTGAGATATGCATTTTTTACGATAATCTTGGTGAGACTTCTGTCCGAGGTATGCTGAATCATCGAGATCGCTCTTTTCGAGCTACTTAGTGCGAGAAACACGTTATCTGGTGTTTTCACCACTCCACAGTGCGTTTGATATGCAGAACAGTAGATATCTTGGTTTTCGTGGGGTTTCAAGCTGAGATATGCATTTTCTGCGATAATCTTGTTGAGACTTCTGTCCGAAGTATGCAGCATCATCGAGATCGCACTTTTCGAGCTATTTAATGCGAGAAACACGTTTTCTGGGGTTTTCACCCCTCCACAGTGCGTTTGATATGCAGAACCAGCGATATCTTGGCTTTCGTGGGGTTTCAAGCTGAGATATGCATTTTTTACGATAATCTTGGTGAGACTTCTGTCCGAAGTATGCTGAAACATCGAGATCGCTCTTTTCGAGCTAGTTAATGCGAGAAAAACCTTGTCCGGTGTTTTCACCACTCCACAGTGCGTTTGATATGCAGATCCGGCGATATCTTGGTTTTCGTGGGGTTTCAAGCTGAGATATGCATTTTCTGCGATAATCTTGGTGAGACTTCTGTCCGAAGTATAATGAAACATCGAGATCGATCTTTTCGAGCTGGGTAGTGCGAGAAACACGTTATCTGGTGTTTTCACCACTCCACAGTGCGTTTGATATGCAGAACAGTAGATATCTTGGTTTTCGTGGGGTTTCAAGCTGAAATATGCATTTACTGCGATAATCTTGTTGAGACTCTTGTCCGAAGTATGCAGAATCATCGAGATCGCACTTTTCGAGCTATTTAATGCGACAAACACGTTTTCTGGGGTTTTCACCACTCCACAGTGCGTTTGATATGCAGAACCAGCGATATCTTGGCTTTCGTGTGGTTTCAAGCTGAGATATGCATTTTTTACGATAATCTTGGTGAGACTTCTGTCCGAAGTATGCAGAATCATCTAGATCGCTCTTTTCGAGCTAGTTAATGCGAGAAAAACCTTATCCGGTGTTCTCACCACTCCACAGTGCGTTTGGTATGCAGATCCGGCGATCTCTTGGTTTTCGTGGGGTTTCAAGCTGAGATATGCATTTTCTGCGATAATCTTGTTGAGACTTCTGTCCGAAGTATGCAGAATCATCGAGATCGCTCGTTTCGAGCTATTTAGTGCGGAAACACGTTATCTGGTGTTTTCACCACTCCACAGTGCGTTGGATATGCAGAATCGGAGATATTTTGGTTTTCGTCGGGTTTCAAGCTGAGATATGCATTTTCTACGATAAGCTTTGTGAGACATCAGTTCGAAGTATGCAGAAACAACGAGAGCGCTCTTTTCGAGCTACTTAATGCGAGAAACACGTTTTCTGGGGGTTTCACCACTCCACAGTGCGTTGGATATGCAGAACCGGAGATATTTTGGTTTTCGTCGGGTTTCAAGCTGAGATATGCATTTTCTACGATAAGCTTTGTGAGACATCAGTTCGAAGTATGCAGAAACAACGAGATCGCTCTTTTCGAGCTAGTTAGTGCGAGAAAAGCCTTATCCGGTGTTTTCTCCACTCCACAGTGCGTTTGATATGCAGAACCAGCGATATCTTGGCTTTCGTGGGGTTTCAAGCTGAGATATGCATTTTTTACGATAATCTTGGTGAGACTACTGTCCGAAGTATGCAGAATCATCGAGATCGCTCGTTTCGAGCTATTTAATGCGGAAACACGTTATCTGGTGTTTTCACCACTCCACAGTGCGGTGGATATGCAGAACCGGAGATATTTTGGTTTTCGTCGGGTTTCAAGCTGAGATATGCATTTTCTACGATAAGCTTTGTGAGACATCAGTTCGAAGTATGCAGAAACAACGAGAGCGCTCTTTTCGAGCTACTTAATGCGAGAAACACGTTTTCTGGGGTTTTCACCACTCCACAGTGCGTTTGATATGCAGAACCAGCGATATCTTGGCTTTCGTGGGGTTTCAAGCTGAGATATGCTTTTTTTACGATAATCTTGGTGAGACTTCTGTCCGAAGTATGCTGAAACATCGAGATCGCTCTTTTCGAGCTAGTTAATGCGAGAAAAACCTTGTACGGTGTTTTCAACACTCCACAGTGCGTTTGATATGCAGAACAGTAGATATCTTGGTTTTCATGGGGTTTCAAGCAGAGATATGCATTTTCTGCGATAATCTTGGAGAGACTTCTGTTAGAAGTATGCTGAATCATCGAGATCGCTCTTTTCGAGCTAGTTAGTGCGAGAAACACGTTATCTGGTGTTTTCACCACTCCACAGTGCGTTTGATATGCAGAACAGTAGATATCTTGGTTTTCGTGGGGTTTCAAGCTGAAATATGTATTTTCTGCGATAATCTTGTGGAGACTCTTGTCCGAAGTATGCAGAATCATCGAGATCGCACTTTTCGAGCTATTTAATGCGAGAAACACGTTTTCTGGGGTTTTCACCCCTCCACAGTGCGTTTGATATGCAGAACCAGCGATATCTTTGCTTTCGTGGGGTTTCAAGCTGAGATATGCATTTTTTACGATAATCTTGTGGAGACTCTTGTCCGAAGTATGCAGAATCATCGAGATCGCACTTTTCGAGCTATTTAATGCGAGAAACACGTTTTCTGGGGTTTTCACCACTCCACAGTGCGTTTGATATGCAGAACCAGCGATATCTTGGCTTTCGTGTGGTTTCAAGCTGAGATATGCATTTTTTACGATAATCTTGGTGAGACTTCTGTCCGAAGTATGCAGAATCATCTAGATCGCTCTTTTCGAGCTAGTTAATGCGAGAAAAACCTTATCCGGTGTTCTCACCACTCCACAGTGCGTTTGGTATGCAGATCCGGCGATATCTTGGTTTTCGTGGGGTTTCAAGCTGAGATATGCATTTTCTGCGATAATCTTGTTGAGACTTCTGTCCGAAGTATGCAGAATCATCGAGATCGCTCGTTTCGAGCTATTTAGTGCGGAAACACGTTATCTGGAGTTTTCACCACTCCACAGTGCGTTGGATATGCAGAATCGGAGATATTTTGGTTTTCGTCGGGTTTCAAGCTGAGATATGCATTTTCTACGATAAGCTTTGTGAGACATCAGTTCGAAGTATGCAGAAACAACGAGAGCGCTCTTTTCGAGCTACTTAATGCGAGAAACACGTTTTCTGGGGTTTTCACCACTCCACAGTGCGTTGGATATGCAGAACCGGAGATATTTTGGTTTTCGTCGGGTTTCAAGCTGAGATATGCATTTTCTACGATAAGCTTTGTGAGACATCAGTTCGAAGTATGCAGAAACAACGAGATCGCTCTTTTCGAGCTAGTTAGTGCGAGAAAAGCCTTATCCGGTGTTTTCTCCACTCCACAGTGCGTTTGATATGCAGAACCAGCGATATCTTGGCTTTCGTGGGGTTTCAAGCTGAGATATGCATTTTTTACGATAATCTTGGTGAGACTACTGTCCGAAGTATGCACAATCATCGAGATCGCTCGTTTCGAGCTATTTAATGCGGAAACACGTTATCTGGTGTTTTCACCACTCCACAGTGCGGTGGATATGCAGAACCGGAGATATTTTGGTTTTCGTCGGGTTTCAAGCTGAGATATGCATTTTCTACGATAAGCTTTGTGAGACATCAGTTCGAAGTATGCAGAAACAACGAGAGCGCTCTTTTCGAGCTACTTAATGCGAGAAAAACCTTGTCCGGTGTTTTCACCACTCCACAGTGCGTTTGATATGCAGAACAGTAGATATCTTGGTTTTCGTAGGGTTTCAAGCTGAGATATGCATTTTCTGCGATAATCTTGTTGAGACTCTTGTCCGAAGTATGCAGAATCATCGAGATCGCACTTTTCGAGCTATTTAATGCGAGATACACGTTTTCTGGTGTTTTCACCACTCCACAGTGCGTTTGATATGCAGAACAGTAGATATCTTGGTTTTCGTGGGGTTTCAAGCAGAGATATGCATTTTCTGCGATAATCTTGGAGAGACTTCTGTTAGAAGTATGCTGAATCATCGAGATCGCTCTTTTCGAGCTAGTTAGTGCGAGAAAAACGTTATCTGGTGTTTTCACCACTCCACAGTGTGTTTGATATGCAGAACAGTAGATATCTTGGTTTTCGTAGGGTTTCAAGCTGAAATATGCATTTTCTGCGATAATCTTGTTGAGACTCTTGTCCGAAGTATGCAGAATCATCGAGATCGCACTTTTCGAGCTATTTAATGCGAGAAACACGTTTTCTGGGGTTTTCACCACTCCACAGTGCGTTTGATATGCAGAACAGTAGATATCTTGGTTTTCGTGGGGTTTCAAGCTGAGATATATATTTTCTGCGATAATCTTGTTGAGACATCTGTCCGAAGTATGCAAAATCATCGAGATCGCTCGTTTCGAGCTATTTAATGCGGAAACACGTTATCTGGTGTTTTCAGCACTCCACAGTGCGGTGGATATGCAGAACCGGAGATATTTTGGTTTTCGTCGGGTTTCAAGCTGAGATATGCATTTTCTACGATAAGCTTTGTGAGACATCAGTTCGAAGTATGCAGAAACAACGAGAGCGCTCTTTTCGAGCTACTTAATGCGAGAAACACGTTTTCTGGGGTTTTCACCACTCCACAGTTCGTTTGATATGCAGAACCAGCGATATCTTGGCTTTCGTGGGGTTTCAAGCTGAGATATGCTTTTTTTACGATAATCTTGGTGAGACTTCTGTCCGAAGTATGCTGAAACATCGAGATCGCTCTTTTCGAGCTAGTTAATGCGAGAAAAACCTTGTCCGTTGTTTTCACCACTCCACAGTGCGTTTGATATGCAGAACAGTAGATATCTTGGTTTTCGTAGGGTTTCAAGCTGAAATATGCATTTTCTGCGATAATCTTGTTGAGACTCTTGTCCGAAGTATGCAGAATCATCGAGATCGCACTTTTCGAGCTATTTAATGCGAGAAACACGTTTTCTGGTGTTTTCACCACTCCACAGTGCGTTTGATATGCAGAACCGGAGATATCTTGGTTTTCGTGGGGTTTCAAGCAGAGATATGCATTTTCTGCGATAATCTTGGAGAGACTTCTGTTATAAGTATGCTGAATCATCGAGATCGCTCTTTTCGAGCTAGTTAGTGCGAGAAACACGTTATCTGGTGTTTTCACCACTCCACAGTGCGTTTGATATGCAGAACAGTAGATATCTTGGTTTTCGTAGGGTTTCAAGCTGAAATATGCATTTTCTGCGATAATCTTGTTGAGACTCTTGTCCGAAGTATGCAGAATCATCGAGATCGCACTTTTCGAGCTATTTAATGCGAGAAACACGTTTTCTGGGGTTTTCACCACTCCACAGTGCGTTTGATATGCAGAACAGTAGATATGTTGGTTTTCGTGGGGTTTCAAGCTGAGATATGCATTTTCTGCGATAATCTTTTTGAGACATCTGTCCGAAGTATGCAAAATCATCGAGATCGCTCGTTTCGAGCTATTTAATGCGGAAACACGTTATCTGGTGTTTTCAGCACTCCACAGTGCGTTGGATATGCAGAACAGTAGATATCTTGGTTTTCGTGGGGTTTCAAGCAGAGATATGCATTTTCTGCGATAATCTTGGTGAGACTTCTGTCCGAAGTATGCTGAGTCATCGAGAACGCTCTTTTCGAGCTACTTAATATGAGAAACACGTTTTCTGGTGTTTTCACCACTCCACAGTGCGTTTGATATGCAGAACCGGCGACATCTTGGTTTTCGTGGGGTTTCAAGCTGAGATATGCATTTTCTGCGATAATCTTGGTGAGACTTCGAGCTACTTAATGCACGAAACACGTTTTCTGGTGTTTTCACCACTCCACAGTACGTTTGACATGCAAAACAGGAGATATCTTGGTTTCGGTCGGGTTTCAAGCTGAGATATGCATTTTCTGCGATAATCCTGGTGAGACTTCTGTCAGAAGTATGCAGAATCTTCGAGAACGCTCTTTTCGAGCTACTTAATGCGCGAAACACGTTTTCTGGTGTTTTCACCACTCCACGGTACGTTTGATGTGCAGAACCGGAGATAACTCGGTTTTCGTCGGGTTTCAAGCTGAGATGTGCATTTTCTACGATAATCTTAGTGAGACTTCTGTCAGAAGTATGCAGGATCTTCGAGAACGCTCTATTCGAGCTATTTAATGCGAGAAACACGTTATCTCGTGTTTTCACCACTCCACAGTGCGTATGATATGCAGAACCGGCGATATCTTGGTTTTCGTGGGGTTTCAAGCTGAGATATGCATTTTCTGCGATAATCTTGCTGAGACTTCTGTCCGAAGTATGCTGAAACATCGAGATCGCTCTTTTCGAGCTAGTTAATGCGAGAAAAACCTTATCCGGTGTTTTCACCACACCAAAGTACGTTTGATATGCAGAACCAGCGATATCTTGGCTTTCGTGGGGTTTTCAAGCTGAGATATGCATTTTTTACGATAATCTTTGTGAGACTTCTGTCCGAGGTATGCTGAATCATCGAGATCGCTCTTTTCGAGCTAGTTAGTGCGAGAAACACGTTATCTGGTGTTTTCACCACTCCACAGTGCGTTTGATATGCAGAACAGTAGATATCTTGGTTTTCGTAGGGTTTCAAGCACAAATATGCATTTTCTGCGATAATCTTGTTGAGACTCTTGTCCGAAGTATGCAGAATCATCGAGATCGCACTATTCGAGCTATTTAATGCAAGAAACACGTTTTCTGGGGTTTTCACCACTCCACAGTGCGTTTGATATGCAGAACAGCAGATATCTTGGTTTTCGTGGGGTTTCAAGCTGAGATATGCATTTTCTGCGATAATCTTGTTGAGACTTCTGTCCGAAGTATGCAGAATCATCGAGATCGCTCGTTTCGAGCTATTTAATGCGGAAACACGTTATCTGGTGTTTTCACCACTCCACAGTGCGTTGGATATGCAGAACCGGAGATATTTTGGTTTTCGTCGAGTTTCAAGCTGAGATATGCATTTTCTACGATAAGCTATGTGAGACATCAGTTCGAAGTATGCAGAAACAACGAGAGCGCTCTTTTCGAGCTACTTAATGCGAGAAACACGTTTTCTGGGGTTTTCACCACTCCACAGTTCGTTGGATATGCAGAACAGTAGATATCTTGGTTTTCGTGGGGTTTCAAGCAGAGATATGCATTTTCTGCGATAATCTTGGTGAGACTTCTGTTAGAAGTATGCTGAATCATCGAGAGCGCTCTTTTCGAGCTAGTTAGTGCGAGAAACACGTTTTCTGGTGTTTTCACCACTCCACAGTGCGTTTGATATGCAGAACAGTAGATATCTTGGTTTTCGTGGGGTTTCAAGCAGAGATATGCATTTTCTGCGATAATCTTGGAGAGACTTCTGTTAGAAGTATGCTGAATCATCGAGATCGCTCTTTTCGAGCTAGTTAGTGCGAGAAACACGTTATCTGGTGTTTTCACCACTCCACAGTGCGTTTGATATGCAGAACAGTAGATATCTTGGTTTTCGTAGGGTTTCAAGCTGAAATATGCATTTTCTGCGATAATCTTGTTGAGACTCTTGTCCGAAGTATGCAGAATCATCGAGATCGCACTTTTCGAGCTATTTAATGCGAGAAACACGTTTTCTGGGGTTTTCACCACTCCACAGTGCGTTTGATATGCAGAACAGTAGATATCTTGGTTTTCGTGGGGTTTCAAGCTGAGATATATATTTTCTGCGATAATCTTGTTGAGACATCTGTCCGAAGTATGCAAAATCATCGAGATCGCTCGTTTCGAGCTATTTAATGCGGAAACACGTTATCTGGTGTTTTCAGCACTCCACAGTGCGTTGGATATGCAGAACAGTAGATATCTTGGTTTTCGTGGGGTTTCAAGCAGAGATATGCATTTTCTGCGATAATCTTGGTGAGACTTCTGTCCGAAGTATGCTGAGTCATCGAGAAGGCTCTTTTCGAGCTACTTAATATGAGAAACACGTTTTCTGGTGTTTTCACCACTCCACAGTGCGTTTGATATGCAGAACCGGCGACATCTTGGTTTTCGTGGGGTTTCAAGCTGAGATATGCATTTTCTGCGATAATCTTGGTGAGACTTCTGTCCGAAGTATGCTGAAACATTGAGATCGCTCTTTTCGAGCTGGGTAGTGAGAGAAACACGTTATCTGGTGTTTTCACCACTCCACAGTGCGTTTGATATGCAGAACAGTAGATATCTTGGCATTCGTGTGGTTTCAAGCTGAGATATGCATTTTTTACGATAATCTTGGTGAGACTTCTGTCCGAAGTATGCAGAATCATCGAGATCGCTCGTTTCGAGCTATTTAATGCGGAAACACGTTATCTGGTGTTTTCACCACTCCACAGTGCGGTGGATATGCAGAACCGGAGATATTTTGGTTTTCGTCGGGTTTCAAGCTGAGATATGCATTTTCTACGATAAGCTTTGTGAGACATCAGTTCGAAGTATGCAGAAACAACGAGAGCGCTCTTTTCGAGCTACTTAATGCGAGAAACACGTTTTCTGGGGTTTTCACCACTCCACAGTGCGTTTGATATGCAGAACCAGCGATATCTTGGCTTTCGTGGGGTTTCAAGCTGAGATATGCATTTTTTACGATAATCTTGGTGAGACTTCTGTCCGAAGTATGCTGAAACATCGAGATCGCTCTTTTCGAGCTAGTTAATGCGAGAAAAACCTTGTCCGGTGTTTTCACCACTCCACAGTGCGTTTGATATGCAGAACAGTAGATATCTTGGTTTTCGTAGGGTTTCAAGCTGAAATATGCATTTTCTGCGATAATCTTGTTGAGACTCTTGTCCGAAGTATGCAGAATCATCGAGATCGCACTTTTCGAGCTATTTAATGCGAGAAACACGTTTTCTGGTGTTTTCACCACTCCACAGTGCGTTTGATATGCAGAACCGGAGATATCTTGGTTTTCGTGGGGTTTCAAGCAGAGATATGCATTTTCTGCGATAATCTTGGAGAGACTTCTGTTAGAAGTATGCTGAATCATCGAGATCGCTCTTTTCGAGCTAGTTAGTGCGAGAAACACGTTATCTGGTGTTTTCACCACTCCACAGTGCGTTTGATATGCAGAACAGTAGATATCTTGGTTTTCGTAGGGTTTCAAGCTGAAATATGCATTTTCTGCGATAATCTTGTTGAGACTCTTGTCCGAAGTATGCAGAATCATCGAGATCGCACTTTTCGAGCTATTTAATGCGAGAAACACGTTTTCTGGGGTTTTCACCACTCCACAGTGCGTTTGATATGCAGAACAGTAGATATGTTGGTTTTCGTGGGGTTTCAAGCTGAGATATGCATTTTCTGCGATAATCTTGTTGAGACATCTGTCCGAAGTATGCAAAATCATCGAGATCGCTCGTTTCGAGCTATTTAATGCGGAAACACGTTATCTGGTGTTTTCAGCACTCCACAGTGCGTTGGATATGCAGAACAGTAGATATCTTGGTTTTCGTGGGGTTTCAAGCAGAGATATGCATTTTCTGCGATAATCTTGGTGAGACTTCTGTCCGAAGTATGCTGAGTCATCGAGAACGCTCTTTTCGAGCTACTTAATATGAGAAACACGTTTTCTGGTGTTTTCACCACTCCACAGTGCGTTTGATATGCAGAACCGGCGACATCTTGGTTTTCGTGGGGTTTCAAGCTGAGATATGCATTTTCTGCGATAATCTTGGTGAGACTTCGAGCTACTTAATGCACGAAACACGTTTTCTGGTGTTTTCACCACTCCACAGTACGTTTGACATGCAAAACAGGAGATATCTTGGTTTCGGTCGGGTTTCAAGCTGAGATATGCATTTTCTGCGATAATCCTGGTGAGACTTCTGTCAGAAGTATGCAGAATCTTCGAGAACGCTCTTTTCGAGCTACTTAATGCGCGAAACACGTTTTCTGGTGTTTTCACCACTCCACGGTACGTTTGATGTGCAGAACCGGAGATAACTCGGTTTTCGTCGGGTTTCAAGCTGAGATGTGCATTTTCTACGATAATCTTAGTGAGACTTCTGTCAGAAGTATGCAGGATCTTCGAGAACGCTCTATTCGAGCTATTTAATGCGAGAAACACGTTATCTCGTGTTTTCACCACTCCACAGTGCGTATGATATGCAGAACCGGCGATATCTTGGTTTTCGTGGGGTTTCAAGCTGAGATATGCATTTTCTGCGATAATCTTGCTGAGACTTCTGTCCGAAGTATGCTGAAACATCGAGATCGCTCTTTTCGAGCTAGTTAATGCGAGAAAAACCTTATCCGGTGTTTTCACCACACCAAAGTACGTTTGATATGCAGAACCAGCGATATCTTGGCTTTCGTGGGGTTTTCAAGCTGAGATATGCATTTTTTACGATAATCTTTGTGAGACTTCTGTCCGAGGTATGCTGAATCATCGAGATCGCTCTTTTCGAGCTAGTTAGTGCGAGAAACACGTTATCTGGTGTTTTCACCACTCCACAGTGCGTTTGATATGCAGAACAGTAGATATCTTGGTTTTCGTAGGGTTTCAAGCACAAATATGCATTTTCTGCGATAATCTTGTTGAGACTCTTGTCCGAAGTATGCAGAATCATCGAGATCGCACTATTCGAGCTATTTAATGCGAGAAACACGTTTTCTGGGGTTTTCACCACTCCACAGTGCGTTTGATATGCAGAACAGCAGATATCTTGGTTTTCGTGGGGTTTCAAGCTGAGATATGCATTTTCTGCAATAATCTTGTTGAGACTTCTGTCCGAAGTATGCAGAATCATCGAGATCGCTGGTTTCGAGCTATTTAATGCGGAAACACGTTATCTGGTGTTTTCACCACTCCACAGTGCGTTGGATATGCAGAACCGGAGATATTTTGGTTTTCGTCGAGTTTCAAGCTGAGATATGCATTTTCTACGATAAGCTATGTGAGACATCAGTTCGAAGTATGCAGAAACAACGAGAGCGCTCTTTTCG
Source organism: Anthophora plumipes (assembly GCA_951804975.1). Classification (NCBI taxonomy): domain Eukaryota; kingdom Metazoa; phylum Arthropoda; class Insecta; order Hymenoptera; family Apidae; genus Anthophora; species Anthophora plumipes. Next base: position 6,818,639 of record CATORF010000206.1, on the reverse strand, counting down.
AGCTACTTAATGCGAGAAACACGTTTTCTGGGGTTTTCACCACTCCACAGTTCGTTGGATATGCAGAACAGTAGATATCTTGGTTTTCGTGGGGTTTCAAGCAGAGATATGCATTTTCTGCGATAATCATGGTGAGACTTCTGTTAGAAGTATGCTGAATCACCGAGATCGCTCTTTTCGAGCTAGTTAGTGCGAGAAACACGTTATCTGGTGTTTTCACCACTCCACAGTGCGTTTGATATGCAGAACAGTAGATATTTTGGATTTTGTGGGGTTTCAAGCTGAAATTTGCATTTTCTGCGATAATATTGGTGAGACTTCTGTCCGAAGTATGCCGAATCATCGAGATCGCTCTTTTCGAGCTAGTTAATGCGAGAAAAACCTTATCCGGTGTTTTCACCACTCCACAGTGCGTTTGATATGCAGAACCAGCGATATCTTGGCTTTCGTGGGGTTTCAAGCTGAGATATGCATTTTTTCGAATAATCTTGGTGAGACTACTGTCCGAAGTATGCAGAATCATCGAGATCGCTCGTTTCGAGCTATTTAATGCGGAAACACGTTATCTGGTGTTTTCACCACTCCACAGTGCGTTGGATATGCAGAACCGGAGATATTTTGGTTTTCGTCGGGTTTCAAGCTGAGATATGCATTTTCTACGATAAGCTTTGTGAGACATCAGTTCGAAGTATGCAGAAACAACGAGAGCGCTCTTTTCGAGCAACTTAATGCGAGAAACACGTTTTCTGGGGTTTTCACCACTCCACAGTTCGTTGGATATGCAGAACAGTAGATATCTTGGTTTTCGTGGGGTTTCAAGCAGAGATATGCATTTTCTGCGATAATCTTGGTGAGACTTCTGTTAGAAGTATGCTGAATCATCGAGAGCGCTCTTTTCGAGCTAGTTAGTGCGAGAAACACGTTATCTGGTGTTTTCACCACTCCACAGTGCGTTGGATATGCAGAACCGGAGATATTTTGGTTTTCGTCGAGTTTCAAGCTGAGATATGCATTTTCTACGATAAGCTATGTGAGACATCAGTTCGAAGTATGCAGAAACAACGAGAGCGCTCTTTTCGAGCTACTTAATGCGAGAAACACGTTTTCTGGGGTTTTCACCACTCCACAGTTCGTTGGATATGCACAACAGTAGATATCTTGGTTTTCGTGGGGTTTCAAGCAGAGATATGCATTTTCTGCGATAATCATGGTGAGACTTCTGTTAGAAGTATGCTGAATCACCGAGATCGCTCTTTTCGAGCTAGTTAGTGCGAGAAACACGTTATCTGGTGTTTTCACCACTCCACAGTGCGTTTGATATGCAGAACAGTAGATATTTTGGATTTTGTGGGGTTTCAAGCTGAAATTTGCATTTTCTGCGATAATATTGGTGAGACTTCTGTCCGAAGTATGCCGAATCATCGAGATCGCTCTTTTCGAGCTAGTTAATGCGAGAAAAACCTTATCCGGTGTTTTCACCACTCCACAGTGCGTTTGATATGCAGAACCAGCGATATCTTGGCTTTCGTGGGGTTTCAAGCTGAGATATGCATTTTTTACGATAATCTTGGTGAGACTACTGTCCGAAGTATGCAGAATCATCGAGATCGCTCGTTTCGAGCTATTTAATGCGGAAACACCTTATCTGGTGTTTTCACCACTCCACAGTGCGTTGGATATGCAGAACCGGAGATATTTTGGTTTTCGTCGGGTTTCAAGCTGAGATATGCATTTTCTACGATAAGCTTTGTGAGACATCAGTTCGAAGTATGCAGAAACAACGAGAGCGCTCTTTTCGAGCAACTTAATGCGAGAAACACGTTTTCTGGGGTTTTCACCACTCCACAGTTCGTTGGATATGCAGAACAGTAGATATCTTGGTTTTCGTGGGGTTTCAAGCAGAGATATGCATTTTCTGCGATAATCTTGGTGAGACTTCTGTTAGAAGTATGCTGAATCATCGAGAGCGCTCTTTTCGAGCTAGTTAGTGCGAGAAACACGTTATCTGGTGTTTTCACCACTCCACAGTGCGTTTGATATGCAGAACAGTAGATATCTTGGTTTTCGTAGGGTTTCAAGCACAAATATGCATTTTCTGCGATAATCTTGTTGAGACTCTTGTCCGAAGTATGCAGAATCATCGAGATCGCACTATTCGAGCTATTTAATGCAAGAAACACGTTTTCTGGGGTTTTCACCACTCCACAGTGCGTTTGATATGCAGAACAGCAGATATCTTGGTTTTCGTGGGGTTTCAAGCTGAGATATGCATTTTCTGCGATAATCTTGTTGAGACTTCTGTCCGAAGTATGCAGAATCATCGAGATCGCTCGTTTCGAGCTATTTAATGCGGAAACACGTTATCTGGTGTTTTCACCACTCCACAGTGCGTTGGATATGCAGAACCGGAGATATTTTGGTTTTCGTCGAGTTTCAAGCTGAGATATGCATTTTCTACGATAAGCTATGTGAGACATCAGTTCGAAGTATGCAGAAACAACGAGAGCGCTCTTTTCGAGCTACTTAATGCGAGAAACACGTTTTCTGGGGTTTTCACCACTCCACAGTTCGTTGGATATGCAGAACAGTAGATATCTTGGTTTTCGTGGGGTTTCAAGCAGAGATATGCATTTTCTGCGATAATCATGGTGAGACTTCTGTTAGAAGTATGCTGAATCACCGAGATCGCTCTTTTCGAGCTAGTTAGTGCGAGAAACACGTTATCTGGTGTTTTCACCACTCCACAGTGCGTTTGATATGCAGAACAGTAGATATTTTGGATTTTGTGGGGTTTCAAGCTGAAATTTGCATTTTCTGCGATAATATTGGTGAGACTTCTGTCCGAAGTATGCCGAATCATCGAGATCGCTCTTTTCGAGCTAGTTAATGCGAGAAAAACCTTATCCGGTGTTTTCACCACTCCACAGTGCGTTTGATATGCAGAACCAGCGATATCTTGGCTTTCGTGGGGTTTCAAGCTGAGATATGCATTTTTTACGATAATCTTGGTGAGACTACTGTCCGAAGTATGCAGAATCATCGAGATCGCTCGTTTCGAGCTGTTTAATGCGGAAACACGTTATCTGGTGTTTTCACCACTCCACAGTGCGTTGGATATGCAGAACCGGAGATATTTTGGTTTTCGTCGGGTTTCAAGCTGAGATATGCATTTTCTACGATAAGCTTTGTGAGACATCAGTTCGAAGTATGCAGAAACAACGAGAGCGCTCTTTTCGAGCAACTTAATGCGAGAAACACGTTTTCTGGGGTTTTCACCACTCCACAGTTCGTTGGATATGCAGAACAGTAGATATCTTGGTTTTCGTGGGGTTTCAAGCAGAGATATGCATTTTCTGCGATAATCTTGGAGAGACTTCTGTTAGAAGTATGCTGAATCATCGAGATCGCTCTTTTCGAGCTAGTTAGTGCGAGAAACACGTTATCTGGTGTTTTCACCACTCCACAGTGCGTTTGATATGCAGAACAGTAGATATCTTGGTTTTCGTAGGGTTTCAAGCTGAAATATGCATTTTCTGCGATAATCTTGTTGAGACTCTTGTCCGAAGTATGCAGAATCATCGAGATCGCACTTTTCGAGCTATTTAATGCGAGAAACACGTTTTCTGGGGTTTTCACCACTCCACAGTGCGTTTGATATGCAGAACAGTAGATATCTTGGTTTTCGTGGGGTTTCAAGCTGAGATATATATTTTCTGCGATAATCTTGTTGAGACATCTGTCCGAAGTATGCAAAATCATCGAGATCGCTCGTTTCGAGCTATTTAATGCGGAAACACGTTATCTGGTGTTTTCAGCACTCCACAGTGCGTTGGATATGCAGAACAGTAGATATCTTGGTTTTCGTGGGGTTTCAAGCAGAGATATGCATTTTCTGCGATAATCTTGGTGAGACTTCTGTCCGAAGTATGCTGAGTCATCGAGAAGGCTCTTTTCGAGCTACTTAATATGAGAAACACGTTTTCTGGTGTTTTCACCACTCCACAGTGCGTTTGATATGCAGAACCGGCGACATCTTGGTTTTCGTGGGGTTTCAAGCTGAGATATGCATTTTCTGCGATAATCTTGGTGAGACTTCTGTCCGAAGTATGCTGAAACATTGAGATCGCTCTTTTCGAGCTGGGTAGTGAGAGAAACACGTTATCTGGTGTTTTCACCACTCCACAGTGCGTTTGATATGCAGAACAGTAGATATCTTGGCTTTCGTGTGGTTTCAAGCTGAGATATGCATTTTTTACGATAATCTTGGTGAGACTTCTGTCCGAAGTATGCAGAATCATCTAGATCGCTCTTTTCGAGCTAGTTAGTGCGAGAAAAGCCTTATCCGGTGTTTTCTCCACTCCACAGTGCGTTTGATATGCAGAACCAGCGATATCTTGGCTTTCGTGGGGTTTCAAGCTGAGATATGCATTTTTTACGATAATCTTGGTGAGACTACTGTCCGAAGTATGCAGAATCATCGAGATCGCTCGTTTCGAGCTATTTAATGCGGAAACACGTTATCTGGTGTTTTCACCACTCCACAGTGCGGTGGATATGCAGAACCGGAGATATTTTGGTTTTCGTCGGGTTTCAAGCTGAGATATGCATTTTCTACGATAAGCTTTGTGAGACATCAGTTCGAAGTATGCAGAAACAACGAGAGCGCTCTTTTCGAGCTACTTAATGCGAGAAACACGTTTTCTGGGGTTTTCACCACTCCACAGTGCGTTTGATATGCAGAACCAGCGATATCTTGGCTTTCGTGGGGTTTCAAGCTGAGATATGCATTTTTTACGATAATCTTGGTGAGACTTCTGTCCGAAGTATGCTGAAACATCGAGATCGCTCTTTTCGAGCTAGTTAATGCGAGAAAAACCTTGTCCGGTGTTTTCACCACTCCACAGTGCGTTTGATATGCAGAACAGTAGATATCTTGGTTTTCGTAGGGTTTCAAGCTGAAATATGCATTTTCTGCGATAATCTTGTTGAGACTCTTGTCCGAAGTATGCAGAATCATCGAGATCGCACTTTTCGAGCTATTTAATGCGAGAAACACGTTTTCTGGTGTTTTCACCACTCCACAGTGCGTTTGATATGCAGAACCGGAGATATCTTGGTTTTCGTGGGGTTTCAAGCAGAGATATGCATTTTCTGCGATAATCTTGGAGAGACTTCTGTTAGAAGTATGCTGAATCATCGAGATCGCTCTTTTCGAGCTAGTTAGTGCGAGAAACACGTTATCTGGTGTTTTCACCACTCCACAGTGCGTTTGATATGCAGAACAGTAGATATCTTGGTTTTCGTAGGGTTTCAAGCTGAAATATGCATTTTCTGCGATAATCTTGTTGAGACTCTTGTCCGAAGTATGCAGAATCATCGAGATCGCACTTTTCGAGCTATTTAATGCGAGAAACACGTTTTCTGGGGTTTTCACCACTCCACAGTGCGTTTGATATGCAGAACAGTAGATATGTTGGTTTTCGTGGGGTTTCAAGCTGAGATATGCATTTTCTGCGATAATCTTGTTGAGACATCTGTCCGAAGTATGCAAAATCATCGAGATCGCTCGTTTCGAGCTATTTAATGCGGAAACACGTTATCTGGTGTTTTCAGCACTCCACAGTGCGTTGGATATGCAGAACAGTAGATATCTTGGTTTTCGTGGGGTTTCAAGCAGAGATATGCATTTTCTGCGATAATCTTGGTGAGACTTCTGTCCGAAGTATGCTGAGTCATCGAGAACGCTCTTTTCGAGCTACTTAATATGAGAAACACGTTTTCTGGTGTTTTCACCACTCCACAGTGCGTTTGATATGCAGAACCGGCGACATCTTGGTTTTCGTGGGGTTTCAAGCTGAGATATGCATTTTCTGCGATAATCTTGGTGAGACTTCGAGCTACTTAATGCACGAAACACGTTTTCTGGTGTTTTCACCACTCCACAGTACGTTTGACATGCAAAACAGGAGATATCTTGGTTTCGGTCGGGTTTCAAGCTGAGATATGCATTTTCTGCGATAATCCTGGTGAGACTTCTGTCAGAAGTATGCAGAATCTTCGAGAACGCTCTTTTCGAGCTACTTAATGCGCGAAACACGTTTTCTGGTGTTTTCACCACTCCACGGTACGTTTGATGTGCAGAACCGGAGATAACTCGGTTTTCGTCGGGTTTCAAGCTGAGATGTGCATTTTCTACGATAATCTTAGTGAGACTTCTGTCAGAAGTATGCAGGATCTTCGAGAACGCTCTATTCGAGCTATTTAATGCGAGAAACACGTTATCTCGTGTCTTCACCACTCCACAGTGCGTATGATATGCAGAACCGGCGATATCTTGGTTTTCGTGGGGTTTCAAGCTGAGATATGCATTTTCTGCGATAATCTTGCTGAGACTTCTGTCCGAAGTATGCTGAAACATCGAGATCGCTCTTTTCGAGCTAGTTAATGCGAGAAAAACCTTATCCGGTGTTTTCACCACACCAAAGTACGTTTGATATGCAGAACCAGCGATATCTTGGCTTTCGTGGGGTTTTCAAGCTGAGATATGCATTTTTTACGATAATCTTTGTGAGACTTCTGTCCGAGGTATGCTGAATCATCGAGATCGCTCTTTTCGAGCTAGTTAGTGCGAGAAACACGTTATCTGGTGTTTTCACCACTCCACAGTGCGTTTGATATGCAGAACAGTAGATATCTTGGTTTTCGTAGGGTTTCAAGCACAAATATGCATTTTCTGCGATAATCTTGTTGAGACTCTTGTCCGAAGTATGCAGAATCATCGAGATCGCACTATTCGAGCTATTTAATGCGAGAAACACGTTTTCTGGGGTTTTCACCACTCCACAGTGCGTTTGATATGCAGAACAGCAGATATCTTGGTTTTCGTGGGGTTTCAAGCTGAGATATGCATTTTCTGCAATAATCTTGTTGAGACTTCTGTCCGAAGTATGCAGAATCATCGAGATCGCTCGTTTCGAGCTATTTAATGCGGAAACACGTTATCTGGTGTTTTCACCACTCCACAGTGCGTTGGATATGCAGAACCGGAGATATTTTGGTTTTCGTCGAGTTTCAAGCTGAGATATGCATTTTCTACGATAAGCTATGTGAGACATCAGTTCGAAGTATGCAGAAACAACGAGAGCGCTCTTTTCGAGCTACTTAATGCGAGAAACACGTTTTCTGGGGTTTTCACCACTCCACAGTTCGTTGGATATGCAGAACAGTAGATATCTTGGTTTTCGTGGGGTTTCAAGCAGAGATATGCATTTTCTGCGATAATCATGGTGAGACTTCTGTTAGAAGTATGCTGAATCACCGAGATCGCTCTTTTCGAGCTAGTTAGTGCGAGAAACACGTTATCTGGTGTTTTCACCACTCCACAGTGCGTTTGATATGCAGAACAGTAGATATTTTGGATTTTGTGGGGTTTCAAGCTGAAATTTGCATTTTCTGCGATAATATTGGTGAGACTTCTGTCCGAAGTATGCCGAATCATCGAGATCGCTCTTTTCGAGCTAGTTAATGCGAGAAAAACCTTATCCGGTGTTTTCACCACTCCACAGTGCGTTTGATATGCAGAACCAGCGATATCTTGGCTTTCGTGGGGTTTCAAGCTGAGATATGCATTTTTTCGAATAATCTTGGTGAGACTACTGTCCGAAGTATGCAGAATCATCGAGATCGCTCGTTTCGAGCTATTTAATGCGGAAACACGTTATCTGGTGTTTTCACCACTCCACAGTGCGTTGGATATGCAGAACCGGAGATATTTTGGTTTTCGTCGGGTTTCAAGCTGAGATATGCATTTTCTACGATAAGCTTTGTGAGACATCAGTTCGAAGTATGCAGAAACAACGAGAGCGCTCTTTTCGAGCAACTTAATGCGAGAAACACGTTTTCTGGGGTTTTCACCACTCCACAGTTCGTTGGATATGCAGAACAGTAGATATCTTGGTTTTCGAGGGGTTTCAAGCAGAGATATGCATTTTCTGCGATAATCTTGGTGAGACTTCTGTTAGAAGTATGCTGAATCATCGAGAGCGCTCTTTTCGAGCTAGTTAGTGCGAGAAACACGTTATCTGGTGTTTTCACCACTCCACAGTGCGTTGGATATGCAGAACCGGAGATATTTTGGTTTTCGTCGAGTTTCAAGCTGAGATATGCATTTTCTACGATAAGCTATGTGAGACATCAGTTCGAAGTATGCAGAAACAACGAGAGCGCTCTTTTCGAGCTACTTAATGCGAGAAACACGTTTTCTGGGGTTTTCACCACTCCACAGTTCGTTGGATATGCACAACAGTAGATATCTTGGTTTTCGTGGGGTTTCAAGCAGAGATATGCATTTTCTGCGATAATCATGGTGAGACTTCTGTTAGAAGTATGCTGAATCACCGAGATCGCTCTTTTCGAGCTAGTTAGTGCGAGAAACACGTTATCTGGTTTTTTCACCACTCCACAGTGCGTTTGATATGCAGAACAGTAGATATTTTGGATTTTGTGGGGTTTCAAGCTGAAATTTGCATTTTCTGCGATAATATTGGTGAGACTTCTGTCCGAAGTATGCCGAATCATCGAGATCGCTCTTTTCGAGCTAGTTAATGCGAGAAAAACCTTATCCGGTGTTTTCACCACTCCACAGTGCGTTTGATATGCAGAACCAGCGATATCTTGGCTTTCGTGGGGTTTCAAGCTGAGATATGCATTTTTTACGATAATCTTGGTGAGACTACTGTCCGAAGTATGCAGAATCATCGAGATCGCTCGTTTCGAGCTATTTAATGCGGAAACACCTTATCTGGTGTTTTCACCACTCCACAGTGCGTTGGATATGCAGAACCGGAGATATTTTGGTTTTCGTCGGGTTTCAAGCTGAGATATGCATTTTCTACGATAAGCTTTGTGAGACATCAGTTCGAAGTATGCAGAAACAACGAGAGCGTTCTTTTCGAGCAACTTAATGCGAGAAACACGTTTTCTGGGGTTTTCACCACTCCACAGTTCGTTGGATATGCAGAACAGTAGATATCTTGGTTTTCGTGGGGTTTCAAGCAGAGATATGCATTTTCTGCGATAATCTTGGTGAGACTTCTGTTAGAAGTATGCTGAATCATCGAGAGCGCTCTTTTCGAGCTAGTTAGTGCGAGAAACACGTTATCTGGTGTTTTCACCACTCCACAGTGCGTTTGATATGCAGAACAGTAGATATTTTTGTTTTCGTGGGGTTTCAAGCTGAAATATGCATTTTCTGCGATAATATTGGTGAGACTTCTGTCCGAAGTATGCTGATACATCGAGATCGCTCTTTTCGAGCTAGTTAATGCGAGAAAAACCTTATCCGGTGTTTTCACCACTCCACAGTGCGTTTGATATGCAGAACCAGCGATATCTTGGTTTTCGTGGGGTTTAAATCTGAGATATGCATTTTCTGCGATAATCTTGGTGAGACTTCTGTCCGAAGTATGCTGAAACATCGAGAACGCTCTTTTCGAGCTACTTAATATGAGAAACACGTTTTCTGGTGTTTTCACCACTCCACAGTGCGATTGATATGCAGAACCGGCGACATCTTGGTATTCGTGGGGTTTCAAGCTGAGATATGCATTTTCTGCGATAATCTTGGTGAGACTTCTGTCCGAAGTATGCTGAAACATCGAGATCGCTCTTTTCGAGCTAGTTAATGCGAGAAAAACCTTATCCGGTGTTCTCACCACTCCACAGTGCGTTTGGTATGCAGATCCGGCGATATCTTGGTTTTCGTGGGGTTTCAAGCTGAGATATGCATTTTCTGCGATAATCTTGTTGAGACTTCTGTCCGAAGTATGCAGAATCATCGAGATCGCTCGTTTCGAGCTATTTAGTGCGGAAACACGTTATCTGGTGTTTTCACCACTCCACTGTGCGTTGGATATGCAGAATCGGGGATATTTTGGTTTTCGTCGGGTTTCAAGCTGAGATATGCATTTTCTACGATAAGCATTGTGAGACATCAGTTCGAAGTATGCAGAAACAACGAGAGCGCTCTTTTCGAGCTACTTAATGCGAGAAACACGTTTTCTGGGGTTTTCACCACTCCACAGTGCGTTTGATATGCAGAACCAGCGATATCTTGGCTTTCGTGGGGTTTCAAGCTGAGATATGCATTTTTTACGATAATCTTGGTGAGACTTCTGTCCGAAGTATGCTGAAACATCGAGATCGCTCTTTTCGAGCTAGTTAATGCGAGAAAAACCTTGTCCGGTGTTTTCACCACTCCACAGTGCGTTTGATATGCAGAACAGTAGATATCTTGGTTTTCGTAGGGTTTCAAGCTGAGATATGCATTTTCTACGATAATCTTGGTGAAACATCTGTCCGAAGTATGCAGAATCATCGAGATCGCACTTTTCGAGCTATTTAATGCGAGAAACACGTTTTCTGGGGTTTTCACCACTCCACAGTGCGTTTGATATGCAGAACAGTAGATATCTTGGTATTCGTGGGGTTTCAAGCAGAGATATGCATTTTCTGCGATAATCTTGGAGAGACTTCTGTTAGAAGTATGCTGAATCATCGAGATCGCTCTTTTCGAGCTAGTTAGTGCGAGAAACACGTTATCTGGTGTTTTCACCACTCCACAGTGCGTTTGATATGCAGAACTGTAGATATCTTGGTTTTCGTAGGGTTTCAAGCTGAAATATGCATTTTCTGCGATAATCTTGTTGAGACTCTTGTCCGAAGTATGCAAAATCATCGAGATCGCTCGTTTCGAGCTATTTAATGCGGAAACACGTTATCTGGTGTTTTCAGCACTCCACAGTGCGTTGGATATGCAGAACAGTAGATATCTTGGTTTTCGTGGGGTTTCAAGCAGAGATATGCATTTTCTGCGATAATCTTGGTGAGACTTCTGTCCGAAGTATGCTGAGTCATCGAGAACGCTCTTTTCGAGCTGCTTAATATGAGAAACACGTTTTCTGGTGTTTTCACCACTCCACAGTGCGTTTGATATGCAGAACCGGCGACATCTTGGTTTTCGTGGGGTTTCAAGCTGAGATATGCATTTTCTGCGATAATCTTGGTGAGACTTCTGTCCGAAGTATGCTGAAACATCGAGATCGCTCTTTTCGAGCTAGTTAGTGCGAGAAACACGTTATCTGGTGTTTTCACCACTCCACAGTGCGTTTGATATGCAGAACAGTAGATATCTTGGTTTTCGTGGGGTTTCAAGCTGAAATATGCATTTTCTGCGATAATCTTGTGGAGACTCTTGTCCGAAGCATGCAGAATCATCGAGATCGCACTTTTCGAGCTGTTTAATGCGAGAAACACGTTTTCTGGGGTTTTCACCCCTCCACAGTGCGTTTGATATGCAGAACCAGCGATATCTTGGCTTTCGTGGGGTTTCAAGCTGAGATATGCATTTTTTACGATAATCTTGGTGAGACTTCTGTCCGAAGTATGCTGAAACATCGAGATCGCTCTTTTCGAGCTAGTTAATGCGAGAAAAACCTTGTCCGGTGTTTTCACCACTCCACAGTGCGTTTGATATGCAGATCCGGCGATATCTTGGTTTTCGTGGGGTTTCAAGCTGAGATATGCATTTTCTGCGATAATCTTGGTGAGACTTCTGTCCGAAGTATAATGAAACATCGAGATCGCTCTTTTCGAGCTGGGTAGTGCGAGAAACACGTTATCTGGTGTTTTCACCACTCCACAGTGCGTTTGAAATGCAGAACAGTAGATATCTTGGTTTTCGTGGGGTTTCAAGCTGAAATATGCATTTACTGCGATAATCTTGTTGAGACTCTTGTCCGAAGTATGCAGAATCATCGAGATCGCACTTTTCGAGCTATTTAATGCGAGAAACACGTTTTCTGGGGTTTTCACCACTCCACAGTGCGTTTGATATGCAGAACCAGCGATATCTTGGCTTTCGTGTGGTTTCAAGCTGAGATATGCATTTTTTACGATAATCTTGGTGAGACTTCTGTCCGAAGTATGCAGAATCATCTAGATCGCTCTTTTCGAGCTACTTAATGCACGAAACACGTTTTCTTGTGTTTTCACCACTCCACAGTACGTTTGACATGTAGAACCGGAGATATCTTGGTTTCGGTCGGGTTTCAAGCTGAGATATGCATTTTCTACGATAATCTTGGTGAAACATCTGTCCGAAGTATGCAGAAATATCGAGAGCGCTCTTTTCGAGCTATTTAATGCGAGAAACTCGTTTTCTGGTGTTTTCACCACTCCACGGTACGTTTGATGTGCAGAACCGGAGATAACTCGGTTTTCGTCGGGTTTCAAGCTGAGATATGCATTTTCTACGATAATCTTGGTGAGACTTCTGTCAGAAGTATGCAGGTTCTTCGAGAACGCTCTTTTCGAGCTATTTAATGCGAGAAACACGTTATCTGGTGTTTTCACCACTCCACAGTTCGTTGGATATGCAGAACCGGAGATACCTTGGTTTCAGTCGGGTTTCAAGCTGAGATATGCATTTTCTACGATAATCCTGGTGAGACTTCTGTCAGAAGTATGCAGAATCTTCGAGAACGCTCTTTTCGAGCTATTTAATGCGAGAAACTCGTTTTCTGGGGTTTTCACCACTCCACAGTTGGTTTGATATGCAGAACCGGCGATATTTTGGTTTTCGTCGGGTTTCAAGCTGAGATATGCATTTTCTACGATAATCTTGGTGAAACATCTGTCCGAAGTATGCAGAATCATCGAGATCGCTCGTTTCGAGCTATTTCATGCGAGAAACACGTTATCTGGTGTTTTCACCACTCAACAGTGCGTTTGATATGCAGAACCGGCGATATCTTGGTTTTCGTGGGGTTTAAAGCTGAGATATGCATTTTCTGCGATAATCTTGGTGAGACTTCTGTCCGAAGTATGCTGAATCATCGAGATCGCTCTTTTCGAGCTAGTTAGTGCGAGAAACACGTTATCTGGTGTTTTCACCACTCCACAGTGCGTTTGATATGCAGAACAGTAGATATCTTGGTTTTCGTGGGGATTCAACCTGAGATATGCATTTTCTGCGATAATCTTGTTGAGACTTCTGTCCGAAGTATGCAGAATCATCGAGATCGCTCGTTTCGAGCTATTTAATGCGGAAACACGTTATCTGGTGTTTTCACCACTCCACAGTGCGTTGGATATGCAGAACCGGAGATATTTTGGTTTTCGTCGGGTTTCAAGCTGAGATATGCATTTTCTACGATAAGCTTGGTGAGACATCATTCCGAAGTATGCAGAATCTTCGAGAACGCTCTTTTCGAGCTACTTAATGCGCGAAACACGTTTTCTGGTGTTTTCATCACTCCACGGTACGTTTGATGTGCAGATCCGGAGATAACTCGGTTTTCGTCGGGTTTCAAGCTGAGATATGCATTTTCTACGATAATCTTGGTGAAACATCTGTCCGAAGTATGCAGAAACGTCGAGAGCGCACTTTTCGAGCTATTTAGTGCACGAAACACGTTTTCTGGGGTTTTCACCACTCCACAGTTCGTTGGATATGCAGAACAGTAGATATCTTGGTTTTCGTGGGGTTTCAAGCTGAGATATGCATTTCCTGCGATAATCTTGGTGAGACTTCTGTCCGAAGTATGCAGAATCATCTAGATCGCTCTATTCGAGCTACTTAATGCGCGAAACCCGTTTTCTGGTGTTTTCATCACTCCACGGTACGTTTGATGTGCAGAACCGGATATAACTCGGTTTTCGTCGGGTTTCAAGCTGAGATATGCATTTTCTACGATAATCTAGGTGAGACTTCTGTCAGAAGTATGCAGGATCTTCGAGAACGCTCTTTTCGAGCTATTTAATGCGAGAAACACGTTCTCTGGTTGTTTTCACCACTCCACAGTGCGTTTGATATGCAGAACCGGCGATATCTTGGTTTTCGTGGGGTTTCAAGCTGAGATATGCATTTCCTGCGATAATCTTGGTGAGACTTCTGTTAGAAGTATGCAGAATCATCGAGATCGCACTTTTCGAGCAATTTAATGCGTGAAACACGTTATCTGGTGTTTTCACCACTCCACAGTGCGTTTGATATGCAGAACAGTAGATATCTTGGTTTTCGTGGGGTTTCAAGCTGAGATATGCATTTTCTGCGATAATCTTGTTGAGACTTCTGTCCGAAGTATGCAGAATCATCGAGATCGCTCGTTTCGAGCTACTTAATGCGAGAAACACGTTATCTGGTGTTTTCACCACTCCACAGTGCGTTGGATATGCAGAAACGGCGATATTTTGGTTTTCGTCGGGTTTCAAGCTGAGATATGCATTTTCTACGATAAGCTTGGTGAAACATCTGTCCGAAGTATGCAGAAACATCGAGAGCGCTCTTTTCGAGCTATTTAATGCGAGAAACACGTTCGCCGGTTGTTTTCACCACTCCACAGTTCGTTTGATATGCAGAACCGGAGATATCTTGGTTTTCGTGGGGTTTCAAGCTGAGATATGCATTTCCTGCGATAATCTTGGTGAGACTTCTGTCGGAAGTATGCAGAATCTTCGAGAACGCTCTTTTCGAGCTACTTAATGCGCGAAACACGTTTTCTGGTGTTTTCACCACTCCACAGTACGTTTGACATGCAGAACAGGAGATATCTTGGTTTCGGAGGGGTTTCAAGCTGAGATATGCATTTTCTGCGATAATCCTGGTGAGACTTCTGTCCGAAGTATGCTGAAGCATCGAAATCGCTCTTTTCGAGCTAGTTAATGCGAGAAAAACCTTATCCGGTGTTTTCACCACTCCACAGTGCATTTGATATGCAGAACCGGCGATATCTTGGTTTTCGTGGGGTTTCAATCTGAGATATGCATTTTCCGCGATAATCTTGGTGAGACTTCTGTTAGAAGTATGCAGAATCATCGAGATCGCACTTTTCGAGCTATTTAATGCGAGAAACACGTTATCTGGTGTTTTCACCACTCCACAGTTCGTTGGATATGCAGAATCGGAGATATCTTGGTTTTCGTGGGGTTTCAAGCTGAGATATGCATTTCCTGCGATAATCTTGGTGAGACTTCTGTCCGAAGTATGCTGAATCATCGGATCGCTCTTTTCGAGCTATTTAATGCGAGAAACACGTTCTCCGGTTGTTTTCACCACTCCACAGTTCGTTTGATATGCAGAACAGGCGATATCTTGATTTTCGTTGTGTTTCCAGCTGAGATATGCATTTTCTGCGATAATCTTGGTGGGTCTTTTGTCAGAAGTATGCAGAATCATCTAGATCGCTCTTTTCGAGATACTTAATGCACGAAACACGTTATCTGGTGTTTTCACCACTCCACAGTACGTTTGACATGCAGAACCGGAGATATCTTGGTTTCGGTCGGGTTTCAAGCTGAGATATGCATTTTCTACGATAATCCTGTTGAGACTTCTGTCGGAAGTATGCAGAATCTTCGAGAACGCTCGTTTCGAGCTACTTGATGCGAGAAACACGTTATCTGGTGTTTTCACCACTCCACAGTGCGTTGGATATGCAGAACCGGAGATATTTTGGTTTTCGTCGGGTTTCAAGCTGAGATATGCATTT
Organism: Anthophora plumipes; assembly: GCA_951804975.1. NCBI lineage: Eukaryota > Metazoa > Arthropoda > Insecta > Hymenoptera > Apidae > Anthophora > Anthophora plumipes. The sequence continues at coordinate 6,803,091 of CATORF010000206.1, read as the reverse complement.
TCAACGATAATCTTGGTGAGACTTCTGTCCGAAGTATGCAGAATCATCGAGATCGCTCTATCCGAGCTATTTAATGCGAGAAACACGTTCTCTGGTTGTTTTCACCACTCCACAGTGCGTTTGATATGCAGAACGGGCAACATCTTGATTTTCGTGAGATTTCGAGCTGAGATATGCATTTTCTGCGATAATATTGGTGAGACTTCAGTCAGAAGTATGCAGAATCATCTAGATCGCTCTTTTCGAGCTACTTAATGCACGAAACACGTTTTCTGGTATTTTCACCACTCCACAGTACGTTTGACATGCAAAACAGGAGATATCTTGGTTTCGGTCGGGTTTCAAGCTGAGATATGCATTTTCTGCGATAATCCTGGTGAGACTACTGTCAGAAGTATGCAGAATCTTCGAGAACGCTCTTTTCGAGCTACTTAATGCGCGAAACTCGTTTTCTGGTGTTTTCACCACTCCACGGTACGTTTGATGTGCATAACCGGAGATAACTCGGTTTTCGTCGGGTTTCAAGCTGAGATGTGCATTTTCTACGATAATCTTAGTGAGACTTCTGTCAGAAGTATGCAGGATCTTCGAGAACGCTCTTTTCGAGCTATTTAATGCGAGAAACACGTTATCTGGTGTTTTCACCACTCCACAGTGCGTATGATATGCAGAACCGGCGATATCTTGGTTTTCGTGGGGTTTCAAGCTGAGATATGCATTTTCTGCGATAATCTTGGTGAGACTTCTGTTAGAAGTATGCAGAATCATCGAGATCGCACTTTTCGAGCTATTTAATGCGAGAAACACGTTATCTGGTGTTTTCACCACTCCACAGTTCGTTGGATATGCAGATTCGGAGATATCTTGGTTTTCGTGGGGTTTCAAGCTGAGATATGCATTTCCTGCGATAATCTTGGTGAGACTTCTGTCCGAAGTATGCTGAATCATCGGATCGCTCTTTTCGATCTATTTAATGCGAGAAACACTTTCTCCGGTTGTTTTCACCACTCCACAGTTCGTTTGATATGCAGAACAGGCGATATCTTGATTTTCGTGGTGTTTCCAGCTGAGATATGCATTTTCTGCGATAATCTTGGTGGGTCTTTTGTCAGAAGTATGCAGAATCATCTAGATCGCTCTTGTCGAGCTACTTAATGCACGAAACACGTTTTCTGGTGTTTTCACCACCCCACAGTACGTTTGACATGCAGAACCGGAGATATCTTGATTTCGGTCGGGTTTCAAGCTGAGATATGCATTTTCTACAATAATCCTGGTGAGACTTCTGTCGGAAGTATGCAGAATCTTCGAGAACGCTCGTTTCGAGCTACTTGATGCGTGAAACACGTTATCTGGTGTTTTCACCACTCCACAGTGCGTTGGATATGCAGAACCGGAGATATTTTGGTTTTCGTCGGGTTTCAAGCTGAGATATGCATTTTCAACGATAATCTTGGTGAGACTTCTGTCCGAAGTATGCAGAATCATCGAGATCGCTCTATTCGAGCTGTTTAATGCGAGAAACACGTTCTCTGGTTGTTTTCACCACTCCACAGTGCGTTTGATATGCAGAACGGGCAACATCTTGATTTTCGTGAGATTTCGAGCTGAGATATGCATTTTCTGCGATAATATTGGTGAGACTTCAGTCAGAAGTATGCAGAATCATCTAGATCGCTCTTTTCGAGCTACTTAATGCACGAAACACGTTTTCTGGTGTTTTCACCACTCCACAGTACGTTTGACATGCAAAACAGGAGATATCTTGGATTCGGTCGGGTTTCAAGCTGAGATATGCATTTTCTGCGATAATCCTGGTGAGACTTCTGTCAGAAGTATGCAGAATCTTCGAGAACGCTCTTTTCGAGCTACTTAATGCGCGAAACACGTTTTCTGGTGTTTTCACCACTCAACAGTGCGTTTGATATGCAGAACCGGCGATATCTTGGTTTTCGTGGGGTTTAAAGCTGAGATATGCATTTTCTGCGATAATCTTGGTGAGACTTCTGTCCGAAGTATGCTGAATCATCGAGATCGCTCTTTTCGAGCTAGTTAGTGCGAGAAACACGTTCTCTGGTTGTTTTCACCACTCCACAGTGCGTTTGATATGCAGAACAGTAGATATCTTGGCTTTCGTGTGGTTTCAAGCTGAGATATGCATTTTTTACGATAATCTTGGTGAGACTTCTGTCCGAAGTATGCAGAATCATCTAGATCGCTCTTTTCGAGCTAGTTAGTGCGAGAAAAGCCTTATCCGGTGTTTTCTCCACTCCACAGTGCGTTTGATATGCAGAACCAGCGATATCTTGGCTTTCGTGGGGTTTCAACCTGAGATATGCATTTTTTACGATAATCTTGGTGAGACTACTGTCCGAAGTATGCTGAATCATCGAGATCGCTCGTTTCGAACTATTTAATGCGGAAACACGTTATCTGGTGTTTTCACCACTCCACAGTGCGGTGGATATGCAGAACCGGAGATATTTTGGTTTTCGTCGGGTTTCAAGCTGAGATATGCATTTTCTACGATAAGCTTTGTGAGACATCAGTTCGAAGTATGCAGAAAGAACGAGAGCGCTCTTTTCGAGCTACTTAATGCGAGAAACACGTTTTCTGGGGTTTTCACCACTCCACAGTGCGTTTGATATGCAGAACCAGCGATATCTTGGCTTTCGTGGGGTTTCAAGCTGAGATATGCTTTTTTTACGATAATCTTGGTGAGACTTCTGTCCGAAGTATGCTGAAACATCGAGATCGCTCTTTTCGAGCTAGTTAATGCGAGATAAACCTTGTCCGGTGTTTTCACCACTCCACAGTGCGTTTGATATGCAGAACAGTAGATATCTTGGTTTTCGTAGGGTTTCAAGCTGAAATATGCATTTTCTGCGATAATCTTGTTGAGACTCTTGTCCGAAGTATGCAGAATCATCGAGATCGCACTTTTCGAGCTATTTAATGCGAGAAACACGTTTTCTGGTGTTTTCACCACTCCACAGTGCGTTTGATATGCAGAACCGGAGATATCTTGGTTTTCGTGGGGTTTCAAGCAGAGATATGCATTTTCTGCGATAATCTTGGAGAGACTTCTGTTAGAAGTATGCTGAATCATCGAGATTGCTCTTTTCGAGCTAGTTAGTGCGAGAAACACGTTATCTGGTGTTTTCACCACTCCACAGTGCGTTTGATATGCAGAACAGTAGATATCTTGGTTTTCGTAGGGTTTCAAGCTGAAATATGCATTTTCTGCGATAATCTTGTTGAGACTCTTGTCCAAAGTATGCAGAATCATCGAGATCGCACTTTTCGAGCTATTTAATGCGAGAAACACGTTTTCTGGGGTTTTCACCACTCCACAGTGCGTTTGATATGCAGAACAGTAGATATGTTGGTTTTCGTGGGGTTTCAAGCTGAGATATGCATTTTCTGCGATAATCTTGTTGAGACATCTGTCCGAAGTATGCAAAATCATCGAGATCGCTCGTTTCGAGCTATTTAATGCGGAAACACGTTATCTGGTGTTTTCAGCACTCCACAGTGCGTTGGATATGCAGAACAGTAGATATCTTGGTTTTCGTGGGGTTTCAAGCAGAGATATGCATTTTCTGCGATAATCTTGGTGAGACTTCTGTCAGAAGTATGCAGGATCTTCGAGAACGCTCTATTCGAGCTATTTAATGCGAGAAACACGTTATCTCGTGTTTTCACCACTCCACAGTGCGTATGATATGCAGAACCGGCGATATCTTGGTTTTCGTGGGGTTTCAAGCTGAGATATGCATTTTCTGCGATAATCTTGCTGAGACTTCTGTCCGAAGTATGCTGAAACATCGAGATCGCTCTTTTCGAGCTAGTTAATGCGAGAAAAACCTTATCCGGTGTTTTCACCACACCAAAGTACGTTTGATATGCAGAACCAGCGATATCTTGGCTTTCGTGGGGTTTTCAAGCTGAGATATGCATTTTTTACGATAATCTTTGTGAGACTTCTGTCCGAGGTATGCTGAATCATCGAGATCGCTCTTTTCGAGCTAGTTAGTGCGAGAAACACGTTATCTGGTGTTTTCACCACTCCACAGTGCGTTTGATATGCAGAACAGTAGATATTTTGGTTTTCGTGGGGTTTCAAGCTGAGATATGCATTTTCTGCGATAATCTTGTTGAGACTTCTGTCCGAAGTATGCAGAATCATCGAGATCGCTCGTTTCGAGCTATTTAATGCGGAAACACGTTATCTGGTGTTTTCACCACTCCACAGTGCGTTGGATATGCAGAACCGGAGATATTTTGGTTTTCGTCGAGTTTCAAGCAGAGATATGCATTTTCTACGATAAGCTATGTGAGACATCAGTTCGAAGTATGCAGAAACAACGAGAGCGCTCTTTTCGAGCTACTTAATGCGAGAAACACGTTTTCTGGGGTTTTCACCACTCCACAGTTCGTTGGATATGCAGAACAGTAGATATCTTGGTTTTCGTGGGGTTTCAAGCAGAGATATGCATTTTCTGCGATAATCATGGTGAGACTTCTGTTAGAAGTATGCTGAATCACCGAGATCGCTCTTTTCGAGCTAGTTAGTGCGAGAAACACGTTATCTGGTGTTTTCACCACTCCACAGTGCGTTTGATATGCAGAACAGTAGATATTTTGGATTTTGTGGGGTTTCAAGCTGAAATTTGCATTTTCTGCGATAATATTGGTGAGACTTCTGTCCGAAGTATGCCGAATCATCCAGATCGCTCTTTTCGAGCTAGTTAATGCGAGAAAAACCTTATCCGGTGTTTTCACCACTCCACAGTGCGTTTGATATGCAGAACCAGCGATATCTTGGCTTTCGTGGGGTTTCAAGCTGAGATATGCATTTTTTACGATAATCTTGGTGAGACTACTGTCCGAAGTATGCAGAATCATCGAGATCGCTCGTTTCGAGCTATTTAATGCGGAAACACGTTATCTGGTGTTTTCACCACTCCACAGTGCGTTGGATATGCAGAACCGGAGATATTTTGGTTTTCGTCGGGTTTCAAGCTGAGATATGCATTTTCTACGATAAGCTTTGTGAGACATCAGTTCGAAGTATGCAGAAACAACGAGAGCGCTCTTTTCGAGCAACTTAATGCGAGAAACACGTTTTCTGGGGTTTTCACCACTCCACAGTTCGTTGGATATGCAGAACAGTAGATATCTTGGTTTTCGTGGGGTTTCAAGCAGAGATATGCATTTTCTGCGATAATCTTGGTGAGACTTCTGTTAGAAGTATGCTGAATCATCGAGAGCGCTCTTTTCGAGCTAGTTAGTGCGAGAAACACGTTATCTGGTGTTTTCACCACTCCACAGTGCGTTTGATATGCAGAACAGTAGATATTTTTGTTTTCGTGGGGTTTCAAGCTGAAATATGCATTTTCTGCGATAATATTGGTGAGACTTCTGTCCGAAGTATGCTGATACATCGAGATCGCTCTTTTCGAGCTAGTTAATGCGAGAAAAACCTTATCCGGTGTTTTCACCACTCCACAGTGCGTTTGATATGCAGAACCAGCGATATCTTGGTTTTCGTGGGGTTTAAATCTGAGATATGCATTTTCTGCGATAATCTTGGTGAGACTTCTGTCCGAAGTATGCTGAATCATCGAGAACGCTCTTTTCGAGCTACTTAATATGAGAAACACGTATTCTGGTGTTTTCACCACTCCACAGTGCGTTTGATATGCAGAACCGGCGACATCTTGGTATTCGTGGGGTTTCAAGCTGAGATATGCATTTTCTGCGATAATCTTGGTGAGACTTCTGTCCGAAGTATGCTGAAACATCGAGATCGCTCTTTTCGAGCTAGTTAATGCGAGAAAAACCTTATCCGGTGTTCTCACCACTCCACAGTGCGTTTGGTATGCAGATCCGGCGAAATCTTGGTTTTCGTGGGGTTTCAAGCTGAGATATGCATTTTCTGCGATAATCTTGTTGAGACTTCTGTCCGAAGTATGCAGAATCATCGAGATCGCTCGTTTCGAGCTATTTAGTGCGGAAACACGTTATCTGGTGTTTTCACCACTCCACAGTGCGTTGGATATGCAGAATCGGAGATATTTTGGTTTTCGTCGGGTTTCAAGCTGAGATATGCATTTTCTTCGATAAGCTTGGTGAGACATCAGTTCGAAGTATGCAGAAACAACGAGAGCGCTCTTTTCGAGCTACTTAATGCGAGAAACACGTTTTCTGGGGTTTTCACCACTCCACAGTGCGTTGGATATGCAGAACCGGAGATATTTTGGTTTTCGTCGGGTTTCAAGCTGAGATATGCATTTTCTACGATAAGCTTTGTGAGACATCAGTTCGAAGTATGCAGAAACAACGAGATCGCTCTTTTCGAGCTAGTTAGTGCGAGAAAAGCCTTATCCAGTGTTTTCTCCACTCCACAGTGCGTTTGATATGCAGAACCAGCGATATCTTGGCTTTCGTGGGGTTTCAAGCTGAGATATGCATTTTTTACGATAATCTTGGTGAGACTACTGTCCGAAGTATGCAGAATCATCGAGATCGCTCGTTTCGAGCTATTTAATGCGGAAACACGTTATCTGGTGTTTTCACCACTCCACAGTGCGGTGGATATGCAGAACCGGAGATATTTTGTTTTTCGTCGGGTTTCAAGCTGAGATATGCATTTTCTACGATAAGCATTGTGAGACATCAGTTCGAAGTATGCACAAACAACGAGAGCGCTCTTTTCGAGCTACTTAATGCGAGAAACACGTTTTCTGGGGTTTTCACCACTCCACAGTGCGTTTGATATGCAGAAGCAGCGATATCTTGGCTTTCGTGGGGTTTCAAGCTGAGATATGCATTTTTTACGATAATCTTGGTGAGACTTCTGTCCGAAGTATGCTGAAACATCGAGATCGCTCTTTTCGAGCTGGGTAGTGCGAGAAACACGTTATCTGGTGTTTTCACCACTCCACAGTGCGTTTGATATGCAGAACAGTAGATATCTTGGTTTTCGTGGGGTTTCAAGCTGAAATATGCATTTACTGCGATAATCTTGTTGAGACTCTTGTCCGAAGTATGCAGAATCATCGAGATCGCACTTTTCGAGCTATTTAATGCGAGAAACACGTTTTCTGGGGTTTTCACCACTCCACAGTGCGTTTGATATGCAGAACCAGCGATATCTTGGCTTTCGTGTGGTTTCAAGCTGAGATATGCATTTTTTACGATAATCTTGGTGAGACTTCTGTCCGAAGTATGCAGAATCATCTAGATCGCTCTTTTCGAGCTACTTAATGCACGAAACACGTTTTCTTGTGTTTTCACCACTCCACAGTACGTTTGACATGTAGAACCGAAGATATCTTGGTTTCGGTCGGGTTTCAAGCTGAGATATGCATTTTCTACGATAATCTTGGTGAAACATCTGTCCGAAGTATGCAGAAATATCGAGAGCGCTCTTTTCGAGCTATTTAATGCGAGAAACTCGTTTTCTGGTGTTTTCACCACTCCACGGTACGTTTGATGTGCAGAACCGGAGATAACTCGGTTTTCGTCGGGTTTCAAGCTGAGATATGCATTTTCTACGATAATCTTGGTGAGACTTCTGTCAGAAGTATGCAGGTTCTTCGAGAACGCTCTTTTCGAGCTATTTAATGCGAGAAACACGTTATCTGGTGTTTTCACCACTCCACAGTTCGTTGGATATGCAGAACCGGAGATACCTTGGTTTCAGTCGGGTTTCAAGCTGAGATATGCATTTTCTACGATAATCCTGGTGAGACTTCTGTCAGAAGTATGCAGAATCTTCGAGAACGCTCTTTTCGAGCTAGTTAGTGCGAGAAACACGTTATCTGGTGTTTTCACCACTCCACAGTGCGTTTGATATGCAGAACAGTAGATATCTTGGTTTTCGTGGGGTTTCAACCTGAGATATGCATTTTCTGCGATAATCTTGTTGAGACTTCTGTCCGAAGTATGCAGAATCATCGAGATCGCTCGTTTCGAGCTATTTAATGCGGAAACACGTTATCTGGTGTTTTCACCACTCCACAGTGCGTTGGATATGCAGAACCGGAGATATTTTGGTTTTCGTCGGGTTTCAAGCTGAGATATGCATTTTCTACGATAAGCTTGGTGAGACATCATTCCGAAGTATGCAGAATCTTCGAGAACGCTCTTTTCGAGCTACTTAATGCGCGAAACACGTTTTCTGGTGTTTTCATCACTCCACGGTACGTTTGATGTGCATATCCGGAGATAACTCGGTTTTCGTCGGGTTTCAAGCTGAGATATGCATTTTCTACGATAATCTTGGTGATACATCTGTCCGAAGTATGCAGAAACGTCGAGAGCGCACTTTTCGAGCTATTTAGTGCACGAAACACGTTTTCTGGGGTTTTCACCACTCCACAGTTCGTTGGATATGCAGAACAGTAGATATCTTGGTTTTCGTGGGGTTTCAAGCTGAGATATGCATTTCCTGCGATAATCTTGGTGAGACTTCTGTCCGAAGTATGCAGAATCATCTAGATCGCTCTATTCGAGCTACTTAATGCGCGAAACCCGTTTTCTGGTGTTTTCATCACTCCACGGTACGTTTGATGTGCAGAACCGGATATAACTCGGTTTTCGTCGGGTTTCAAGCTGAGATATGCATTTTCTACGATAATCTAGGTGAGACTTCTGTCAGAAGTATGCAGGATCTTCGAGAACGCTCTTTTCGAGCTATTTAATGCGAGAAACACGTTCTCTGGTTGTTTTCACCACTCCACAGTGCGTTTGATATGCAGAACCGGCGATATCTTGGTTTTCGTGGGGTTTCAAGCTGAGATATGCATTTCCTGCGATAATCTTGGTGAGACTTCTGTTAGAAGTATGCAGAATCATCGAGATCGCACTTTTCGAGCTATTTAATGCGTGAAACACGTTATCTGGTGTTTTCACCACTCCACAGTGCGTTTGATATGCAGAACAGTAGATATCTTGGTTTTCGTGGGGTTTCAAGCTGAGATATGCATTTTCTGCGATAATCTTGTTGAGACTTCTGTCCGAAGTATGCAGAATCATCGAGATCGCTCGTTTCGAGCTACTTAATGCGAGAAACACGTTATCTGGTGTTTTCACCACTCCACAGTGCGTTGGATATGCAGAAACGGCGATATTTTGGTTTTCGTCGGGTTTCAAGCTGAGATATGCATTTTCTACGATAAGCTTGGTGAAACATCTGTCCGAAGTATGCAGAAACATCGAGAGCGCTCTTTTCGAGCTATTTAATGCGAGAAACACGTTCTCCGGTTGTTTTCACCACTCCACAGTTCGTTTGATATGCAGAACCGGAGATATCTTGGTTTTCGTGGGGTTTCAAGCTGAGATATGCATTTCCTGCGATAATCTTGGTGAGACTTCTGTCGGAAGTATGCAGAATCTTCGAGAACGCTCTTTTCGAGCTACTTAATGCGCGAAACACGTTTTCTGGTGTTTTCACCACTCCACAGTACGTTTGACATGCAGAACAGGAGATATCTTGGTTTCGGTCGGGTTTCAAGCTGAGATATGCATTTTCTGCGATAATCCTGGTGAGACTTCTGTCCGAAGTATGCTGAAACATCGAGATCGCTCTTTTCGAGCTAGTTAATGCGAGAAAAACCTTATCCGGTGTTTTCACCACTCCACAGTGCATTTGATATGCAGAACCGGCGATATCTTGGTTTTCGTGGGGTTTCAATCTGAGATATGCATTTTCCGCGATAATCTTGGTGAGACTTCTGTTAGAAGTATGCAGAATCATCGAGATCGCACTTTTCGAGCTATTTAATGCGAGAAACACGTTATCTGGTGTTTTCACCACTCCACAGTTCGTTGGATATGCAGAATCGGAGATATCTTGGTTTTCGTGGGGTTTCAAGCTGAGATATGCATTTCCTGCGATAATCTTGGTGAGACTTCTGTCCGAAGTATGCTGAATCATCGGATCGCTCTTTTCGAGCTATTTAATGCGAGAAACACGTTCTCCGGTTGTTTTCACCACTCCACAGTTCGTTTGATATGCAGAACAGGCGATATCTTGATTTTCGTTGTGTTTCCAGCTGAGATATGCATTTTCTGCGATAATCTTGGTGGGTCTTTTGTCAGAAGTATGCAGAATCATCTAGATCGCTCTTTTCGAGATACTTAATGCACGAAACACGTTATCTGGTGTTTTCACCACTCCACAGTACGTTTGACATGCAGAACCGGAGATATCTTGGTTTCGGTCGGGTTTCAAGCTGAGATATGCATTTTCTACGATAATCCTGGTGAGACTTCTGTCGGAAGTATGCAGAATCTTCGAGAACGCTCGTTTCGAGCTACTTGATGCGAGAAACACGTTATCTGGTGTTTTCACCACTCCACAGTGCATTGGATATGCAGAACCGGAGATATTTTGGTTTTCGTCGGGTTTCAAGCTGAGATATGCATTTTCAACGATAATCTTGGTGAGACTTCTGTCCGAAGTATGCAGAATCATCGAGATCGCTCTATCCGAGCTATTTAATGCGAGAAACACGTTCTCTGGTTGTTTTCACCACTCCACAGTGCGTTTGATATGCAGAACGGGCAACATCTTGATTTTCGTGAGATTTCGAGCTGAGATATGCATTTTCTGCGATAATATTGGTGAGACTTCAGTCAGAAGTATGCAGAATCATCTAGATCGCTCTTTTCGAGCTACTTAATGCACGAAACACGTTTTCTGGTGTTTTCACCACTCCACAGTACGTTTGACATGCAAAACAGGAGATATCTTGGTTTCGGTCGGGTTTCAAGCTGAGATATGCATTTTCTGCGATAATCCTGTTGAGACTTCTGTCAGAAGTATGCAGAATCTTCGAGAACGCTCTTTTCGAGCTACTTAATGCGCGAAACACGTTTTCTGGTGTTTTCACCACTCCACGGTACGTTTGATGTGCAGAACCGGAGATAACTCGGTTTTCGTCGGGTTTCAAGCTGAGATGTGCATTTTCTACGATAATCTTAGTGAGACTTCTGTCAGAAGTATGCAGGATCTTCGAGAACGCTCTTTTCGAGCTATTTAATGCGAGAAACACGTTATCTGGTGTTTTCACCACTCCACAGTGCGTATGATATGCAGAACCGGCGATATCTTGGTTTTCGTGGGGTTTCAAGCTGAGATATGCATTTTCTGCGATAATCTTGGTGAGACTTCTGTTAGAAGTATGCAGAATCATCGAGATCGCACTTTTCGAGCTATTTAATGCGAGAAACACGTTATCTGGTGTTTTCACCACTCCACAGTTCGTTGGATATGCAGATTCGGAGATATCTTGGTTTTCGTGGGGTTTCAAGCTGAGATATGCATTTCCTGCGATAATCTTGGTGAGACTTCTGTCCGAAGTATGCTGAATCATCGGATCGCTCTTTTCGATCTATTTAATGCGAGAAACACGTTCTCCGGTTGTTTTCACCACTCCACAGTTCGTTTGATATGCAGAACAGGCGATATCTTGATTTTCGTGGTGTTTCCAGCTGAGATATGCATTTTCTGCGATAATCTTGGTGGGTCTTTTGTCAGAAGAATGCAGAATCATCTAGATCGCTCTTTTCGAGCTACTTAATGCACGAAACACGTTTTCTGGTGTTTTCACCACCCCACAGTACGTTTGACATGCAGAACCGGAGATATCTTGGTTTCGGTCGGGTTTCAAGCTGAGATATGCATTTTCTACAATAATCCTGGTGAGACTTCTGTCGGAAGTATGCAGAATCTTCGAGAACGCTCGTTTCGAGCTACTTGATGCGTGAAACACGTTATCTGGTGTTTTCACCACTCCACAGTGCGTTGGATATGCAGAACCGGAGATATTTTGGTTTTCGTCGGGTTTCAAGCTGAGATATGCATTTTCAACGATAATCTTGGTGAGACTTCTGTCCGAAGTATGCAGAATCATCGAGATCGCTCTATTCGAGCTATTTAATGCGAGAAACACGTTCTCTGGTTGTTTTCACCACTCCACAGTGCGTTTGATATGCAGAACGGGCAACATCTTGATTTTCGTGAGATTTCGAGCTGAGATATGCATTTTCTGCGATAATATTGGTGAGACTTCAGTCAGAAGTATGCAGAATCATCTAGATCGCTCTTTTCGAGCTACTTAATGCACGAAACACGTTTTCTGGTGTTTTCACCACTCCACAGTACGTTTGACATGCAAAACAGGAGATATCTTGGTTTCGGTCGGGTTTCAAGCTGAGATATGCATTTTCTGCGATAATCCTGGTGAGACTTCTGTCAGAAGTATGCAGAATCTTCGAGAACGCTCTTTTCGAGCTACTTAATGCGCGAAACACGTTTTCTGGTGTTTTCACCACTCAACAGTGCGTTTGATATGCAGAACCGGCGATATCTTGGTTTTCGTGGGGTTTAAAGCTGAGATATGCATTTTCTGCGATAATCTTGGTGAGACTTCTGTCCGAAGTATGCTGAATCATCGAGATCGCTCTTTTCGAGCTAGTTAGTGCGAGAAACACGTTCTCTGGTTGTTTTCACCACTCCACAGTGCGTTTGATATGCAGAACCGGCGATATCTTGGTTTTCGTGGGGTTTCAAGCTGAGATATGCATTTCCTGCGATAATCTTGGTGAGACTTCTGTTAGAAGTATGCAGAATCATCGAGATCGCACTTTTCGAGCTATTTAATGCGTGAAACACGTTATCTGGTGTTTTCACCACTCCACAGTGCGTTTGATATGCAGAACAGTAGATATCTTGGTTTTCGTGGGGTTTCAAGCTGAGATATGCATTTTCTGCGATAATCTTGTTGAGACTTCTGTCCGAAGTATGCAGAATCATCGAGATCGCTCGTTTCGAGCTACTTAATGCGAGAAACACGTTATCTGGTGTTTTCACCACTCCACAGTGCGTTGGATATGCAGAAACGGCGATATTTTGGTTTTCGTCGGGTTTCAAGCTGAGATATGCATTTTCTACGATAAGCTTGGTGAAACATCTGTCCGAAGTATGCAGAAACATCGAGAGCGCTCTTTTCGAGCTATTTAATGCGAGAAACACGTTCTGCGGTTGTTTTCACCACTCCACAGTTCGTTTGATATGCAGAACCGGAGATATCTTGGTTTTCGTGGGGTTTCAAGCTGAGATATGCATTTCCTGCGATAATCTTGGTGAGACTTCTGTCGGAAGTATGCAGAATCTTCGAGAACGCTCTTTTCGAGCTACTTAATGCGCGAAACACGTTTTCTGGTGTTTTCACCACTCCACAGTACGTTTGACATGCAGAACAGGAGATATCTTGGTTTCGGTCGGGTTTCAAGCTGAGATATGCATTTTCTGCGATAATCCTGGTGAGACTTCTGTCCGAAGTATGCTGAAACATCGAGATCGCTCTTTTCGAGCTAGTTAATGCGAGAAAAACCTTATCCGGTGTTTTCACCACTCCACAGTGCATTTGATATGCAGAACCGGCGATATCTTGGTTTTCGTGGGGTTTCAATCTGAGATATGCATTTTCCGCGATAATCTTGGTGAGACTTCTGTTAGAAGTATGCAGAATCATCGAGATCGCACTTTTCGAGCTATTTAATGCGAGAAACACGTTATCTGGTGTTTTCACCACTCCACAGTTCGTTGGATATGCAGAATCGGAGATATCTTGGTTTTCGTGGGGTTTCAAGCTGAGATATGCATTTCCTGCGATAATCTTGGTGAGACTTCTGTCCGAAGTATGCTGAATCATCGGATCGCTCTTTTCGAGCTATTTAATGCGAGAAACACGATCTCCGGTTGTTTTCACCACTCCACAGTTCGTTTGATATGCAGAACAGGCGATATCTTGATTTTCGTTGTGTTTCCAGCTGAGATATGCATTTTCTGAGATAATCTTGGTGGGTCTTTTGTCAGAAGTATGCAGAATCATCTAGATCGCTCTTTTCGAGCTACTTAATGCACGAAACACGTTATCTGGTGTTTTCACCACTCCACAGTACGTTTGACATGCAGAACCGGAGATATCTTGGTTTCGGTCGGGTTTCAAGCTGAGATATGCATTTTCTACGATAATCCTGGTGAGACTTCTGTCGGAAGTATGCAGAATCTTCGAGAACGCTCGTTTCGAGCTACTTGATGCGAGAAACACGTTATCTGGTGTTTTCACCACTCCACAGTGCGTTGGATATGCAGAACCGGAGATATTTTGGTTTTCGTCGGGTTTCAAGCTGAGATATGCATTTTCAACGATAATCTTGGTGAGACTTCTGTCCGAAGTATGCAGAATCATCGAGATCGCTCTATCCGAGCTATTTAATGCGAGAAACACGTTCTCTGGTTGTTTTCACCACTCCACAGTGCGTTTGATATGCAGAACGGGCAACATCTTGATTTTCGTGAGATTTCGAGCTGAGATATGCATTTTCTGCGATAATATTGGTGAGACTTCAGTCAGAAGTATGCAGAATCATCTAGATCGCTCTTTTCGAGCTACTTAATGCACGAAACACGTTTTCTGGTGTTTTCACCACTCCACAGTACGTTTGACATGCAAAACAGGAGATATCTTGGTTTCGGTCGGGTTTCAAGCTGAGATATGCATTTTCTGCGATAATCCTGGTGAGACTTCTGTCAGAAGTATGCAGAATCTTCGAGAACGCTCTTTTCGAGCTACTTAATGCGCGAAACACGTTTTCTGGTGTTTTCACCACTCCACGGTACGTTTGATGTGCAGAACCGGAGATAACTCGGTTTTCGTCGGGTTTCAAGCTGAGATGTGCATTTTCTACGATAATCTTGGTGAGACTTCTGTTAGAAGTATGCAGAATCATCGAGATCGCACTTTTCGAGCTATTTAATGCGAGAAACACGTTATCTGGTGTTTTCACCACTCCACAGTTCGTTGGATATGCAGATTCGGAGATATCTTGGTTTTCGTAGGGTTTCAAGCTGAGATATGCATTTCCTGCGATAATCTTGGTGAGACTTCTGTCCGAAGTATGCTGAATCATCGGATCGCTCTTTTCGATCTATTTAATGCGAGAAACACGTTCTCCGGTTGTTTTCACCACTCCACAGTTCGTTTGATATGCAGAACAGGCGATATCTTGATTTTCGTGGTGTTTCCAGCTGAGATATGCATTTTCTGCGATAATCTTGGTGGGTCTTTTGTCAGAAGTATGCAGAATCATCTAGATCGCTCTTTTCGAGCTACTTAATTCACGAAACACGTTTTCTGGTGTTTTCACCACCCCACAGTACGTTTGACATGCAAAACAGGAGATATCTTGGTTTCGGTCGGGTTTCAAGCTGAGATATGCATTTTCTGCGATAATCCTGGTGAGACTTCTGTCAGAAGTATGCAGAATCTTCGAGAACGCTCTTTTCGAGCTACTTAATGCGCGAAACACGTTTTCTGGAGTTTTCACCACTCCACGGTACGTTTGATGTGCAGAACCGGAGATAACTCGGTTTTCGTCGGGTTTCAAGCTGAGATGTGCATTTTCTACGATAATCTTAGTGAGACTTCTGTCAGAAGTATGCAGGATCTTCGAGAACGCTCTTTTCGAGCTATTTAATGCGAGAAACACGTTATCTGGTGTTTTCACCACTCCACAGTGCGTATGATATGCAGAACCGGCGATATCTTGGTTTTCGTGGGGTTTCAAGCTGAGATATGCATTTTCTGCGATAATCTTGGTGAGACTTCTGTTAGAAGTATGCAGAATCATCGAGATCGCACTTTTCGAGCTATTTAATGCGAGAAACACGTTATCTGGTGTTTTCACCACTCCACAGTTCGTTGGATATGCAGATTCGGAGATATCTTGGTTTTCGTGGGGTTTCAAGCTGAGATATGCATTTCCTGCGATAATCTTGGTGAGACTTCTGTCCGAAGTATGCTGAATCATCGGATCGCTCTTTTCGATCTATTTAATGCGAGAAACACGTTCTCCGGTTGTTTTCACCACTCCACAGTTCGTTTGATATGCAGAACAGGCGATATCTTGATTTTCGTGGTGTTTGCAGCTGAGATATGCATTTTCTGCGATAATCTTGGTGGGTCTTTTGTCAGAAGTATGCAGAATCATCTAGATCGCTCTTTTCGAGCTACTTAATGCACGAAACACGTTTTCTGGTGTTTTCACCACCCCACAGTACGTTTGACATGCAGAACCGGAGATATCTTGGTTTCGGTCGGGTTTCAAGCTGAGATATGCATTTTCTACAATAATCCTGGTGAGACTTCTGTCGGAAGTATGCAGAATCTTCGAGAACGCTCGTTTCGAGCTACTTGATGCGTGAAACACGTTATCTGGTGTTTTCACCACTCCACAGTGCGTTGGATATGCAGAACCGGAGATATTTTGGTTTTCGTCGGGTTTCAAGCTGAGATATGCATTTTCAACGATAATCTTGGTGAGACTTCTGTCCGAAGTATGCAGCATCATCGAGATCGCTCTATTCGAGCTATTTAATGCGAGAAACACGTTCTCTGGTTGTTTTCACCACTCCACAGTGCGTTTGATATGCAGAACGGGCAACATCTTGATTTTCGTGAGATTTCGAGCTGAGATATGCATTTTCTGCGATAATATTGGTGAGACTTCAGTCAGAAGTATGCAGAATCATCTAGATCGCTCTTTTCGAGCTACTTAATGCACGAAACACGTTTTCTGGTGTTTTCACCACCCCACAGTACGTTTGACATGCAGAACCGGAGATATCTTGGTTTCGGTCGGGTTTCAAGCTGAGATATGCATTTTCTACAATAATCCTGGTGAGACTTCTGTCGGAAGTATGCAGAATCTTCGAGAACGCTCGTTTCGAGCTACTTGATGCGTGAAACACGTTATCTGGTGTTTTCACCACTCCACAGTGCGTTGGATATGCAGAACCGGAGATATTTTGGTTTTCGTCGGGTTTCAAGCTGAGATATGCATTTTCAACGATAATCTTGGTGAGACTTCTGTCCGAAGTATGCAGCATCATCGAGATCGCTCTATTCGAGCTATTTAATGCGAGAAACACGTTCTCTGGTTGTTTTCACCACTCCACAGTGCGTTTGATATGCAGAACGGGCAACATCTTGATTTTCGTGAGATTTCGAGCTGAGATATGCATTTTCTGCGATAATATTGGTGAGACTTCAGTCAGAAGTATGCAGAATCATCTAGATCGCTCTTTTCGAGCTACTTAATGCACGAAACACGTTTTCTGGTGTTTTCACCACTCCACAGTACGTTTGACATGCAAAACAGGAGATATCTTGGTTTCGGTCGGGTTTCAAGCTGAGATATGCATTTTCTGCGATAATCCTGGTGAGACTTCTGTCAGAAGTATGCAGAATCTTCGAGAACGCTCTTTTCGAGCTACTTAATGCGCGAAACACGTTTTCTGGTGTTTTCACCACTCCACAGTGCGTTAGATATGCAGAACAGGCGATATCTTGATTTTCGTGGTGTTTCCAGCTGAGATATGCATTTTCTGCGATAATCTTGGTGGGTCTTTTGTCAGAAGTATGCAGAATCATCGAGATCGCTCTTTCGAGCTAGTTAGCGCGAGAAACACGTTCTCTGGTGTTTTCACCACTCCACAGTGCGTTTGATATGCAGAACAGTAGATATCTTGGTTTTCGTGGGGTTTCAAGCTGAGATATGCATTTTCTGCGATAATCCTGGTGAGACTTCTGTCCGAAGTATGCTGAATCATCGAGATCGCTCTTTTCGAGCTAGTTAATGCGAGAAACACGTTCTCTGGCTGTTTTCACCACTCCACAGTGCGTTTGATATGCAGAACAGGCGATATCTTGATTTTCGTGGTGTTTCCAGCTGAGATATGCATTTTCTGCGATAATCTTGGTGGGTCATTTGTCAGAAGTATGCAGAATCTACTAGATCGCTCTTTTCGAGCTACTTAATGCACGAAACAAGTTTTCTGGTGTTTTCACCACTCCACAGTACGTTTGACATGCAGAACCGGAGATATCTTGGTTTCGGTCGGGTTTCAAGCTGAGATATGCACTTTCTACGATTATCTTGGTGAAACATCTGTCCGAAGCATGCAGAAACATCGAGAGCGCTCTTTTCGAGCTATTTAATGCTAGAAACACGTTATCTGGTGTTTTCACCACTCCACAGTAATTTTGACATGCAGAACCGGAGATATCTTGGAGTCGGTCGGGTTTCAAGCTGAGATATGCATTTTCTACGATAATCCTGGTGAGACTTCCGTCAGCAGTATGCAGAATCTTCGAGAACGCTCTTTTCGAGCTACTTAATGCGCGAAACACGTTTTCTGGTGTTTTCACCATTCCACGGTACGTTTGATGTGCAGAACCGGAGATAACTCGGTTTTCGTCGGGTTTCAAGCTGAGATATGCATTTTCTACGATAATCTTGGTGAAACATCTGTCCGAAGTATGCAGAAACATCGAGAGCGCTCTTTTCGAGCTATTTAATGCGAGAAACTCGTTTTCTGGGGTTTTCACCACTCCACAGTAATTTTGACATGCAGAACCGGAGATATCTTGGAGTCGGTCGGGTTTCAAGCTGAGATATGCATTTTCTACGATAATCCTGGTGAGACTTCCGTCAGCAGTATGCAGAAAATTCGAGAACGCTCTTTTCGAGCTACTTAATGCGCGAAACACGTTTTCTGGTGTTTTCACCATTCCACGGTACGTTTGATGTGCAGAACCGGAGATAACTCGGTTTTCGTCGGGTTTCAAGCTGAGATATGCATTTTCTGCGATAATCCTGGTGAGACTTCTGTCCGAAGTATGCTGAATCATCGAGATCGCTCTTTTCGAGCTAGTTAATGCGAGACACACGTTATCTGGTGTTTTCACCACTCCACAGTTCGCTGGATATGCAGAACCGGAGATATCTTGGTTTTCGTGGGGTTTCCAGCTGAGATATGCATTTTCTGCGATAATCTTGATGGGTCTCTTGTCAGAAGTATGTAGAATCATCTAGATCGCTCTTTTCGAGCTACTTATTGCACGAAACACGTTTTCTGGTGTTTTCACCACTCCACAGTAATTTTGACATGCAGAACCGGAGATATCTTGGAGTCGGTCGGGTTTCAAGCTGAGATATGCATTTTCTACGATAATCCTGGTGAGACTTCCGTCAGCAGTATGCAGAATCTGCGAGAACGCTCTTTTCGAGCTACTTAATGCGCGAAACACGTTTTCTGGTGTTTTCACCATTCCACGGTACGTTTGATGTGCAGAACCGGAGATAACTCGGTTTTCGTCGGGTTTCAAGCTGAGATATGCATTTTCTACGATAATCTTGGTGAAACATCTGTCCGAAGTATGCAGAAACATCGAGAGCGCTCTTTTCGAGCTATTTAATGCGAGAAACTCGTTTTCTGGGGTTTTTACCACTCCACAGTTCGTTGGATATGCAGAACCGGAGATATCTTGGTTTTCGTGGGGTTTCAAGCTGAGATATGCATTTCCTGCGATAATCTTGGTGAGACTTCCGTCGGAAGTATGCAGAATCTTCGAGAACGCTCTTTTCGAGCTACTTAATGCGCGAAACACGTTTTCTGGTTTTTTCACCACTCCACAGTACGTTTGACATGCAGAACAGGAGATATATTGGTTTCGGTCGGGTTTCAAGCTGAGATATGCATTTTCTGCGATAATCCTGGTGAGACTTCTGTCCGAAGTATGCTGAAACATCGAGATCGCTCTTTTCGAGCTAGTTAATGCGAGAAAAACCTTATCCGGTGTTTTCACCACTCCACAGTTCGTTGGATATGCAGAACCGGAGATATCTTGGTTTTCGTGGGGTTTCAAGCTGAGATATGCATTTCCAGCGATAATCTTGGTGAGACTTCTATCCGAAGTATGCTGAATCATCGAGAGCGCTCTTTTCGAGCTATTTAATGCGAGAAACTCGTTTTCTGGGGTTTTTACCACTCCACAGTTCGTTGGATATGCAGAACCGGAGATATCTTGGTTTTCGTGGGGTTTCAAGCTGAGATATGCATTTCCTGCGATAATCTTGGTGAGACTTCCGTCGGAAGTATGCAGAATCTTCGAGATCGCTCTTTTCGAGCTAGTTAATGCGAGAAACACGTTCTCTGGTTGTTTTCACCACTCCACAGTGCGTTTGATATGCAGAACCGGCAACATCTTGATTTTCGTGAGGTGTCGAGCTGAGATATGCATTTTCTGCGATAATACTGGTGAGACTTCAGTCAGAAGTATGCAGAATCATCTAGATCGCACTTTTCGAGCTACTTAATGCAAGAAACACGTTTTCTGTTGTTTTCACCACTCCGCAGTACGTTTTACATGCAGAACGGGAGATATCTCGGTTTCGGTCGGGTTTCAAGATAAGATATGCATTTCCTGCGATAATCTTGATGAGACTTCTGTCCGAAGTATGCTGAATCACCGAGATCGCTCTTCTCGAGCTATTTAAAACGAGAAACACGTTCTCTGGTTGTTTTCACCACTCCACAGTGCGTTTGATATGCAGAACAGGCGATATCTTGATTTTCGTGGTGTTTCCAGCTGAGATATGCATTTTCTGCGATAATCTTGGTGAGACTTCTGTCCGAAGTATGCTGAAACATCGAGATCGCTCTTCTCGTGCTAGTTAATGCGAGAAAAACCTTATCCGGTGTTTTCCCCACTCCACAGTGCGTTTGATATGCAGAACCGGCGATATCTTGGTTTTCGTGGGGTTTCAAGCTTAGATATGCATTTTCTGCGATAATCTTGGTGAGACTTCTGTCCGAAGTATGCTGAATCATCGAGATCGCTCTTTTCGAGCTAGTTAGTGCGAGAAACACGTTATCTGGTGATTTTACCACTCCACAGTGCGTTTGATATGCAGAACAGTAGATATCTTGGTTTTCGTGGGGTTTCAAGCTGAGATATGCATGTTCTGGGATAATCTTGTTGAGACTTCTGTCCGAAGTATGCAGAATCATCGAGATCGCTCGTTTCGAGCTACTTAATGCGAGAAACACGTTATCTGGTGTTTTCACCGCTCCACAGTGCGTTGGATATGCAGAACCGGCGATATTTTGGTTTTCGTCGGGATTCAAGCTGAGATATGCATTTTCGACGATAAGCTTGGTGAAACATCTGTCCAAAGTATGCAGAAACATCGAGAGCGCTCTTTTCGCGCTATTTAATGCACGAAACACGTTTTCTGGTGTTTTCACCACTCCACAGTGCGTTTGATATGCAGAACAGTAGATATCTTGGTTTTCGTGGGGTTTCAAGCTGAAATATGCATTTTCTGCGATAATCTTGTGGAGACTCTTGTCCGAAGCATGCAGAATCTTCGAGAACGCTCTTTTCGAGCTACTTACTGCGCGAAACATGTTTTCTGGTGTTTTCACCACTCCACGGTACGTTTGATGTGCAGAACCGGAGATAACTCGGTTTTCGTCGGGTTTCAAGCTGAGATATGCATTTTCTACGATAATCTTGGTGAGACTTCTGTCAGAAGTATGCAGGATCTTCGAGATCGCTCTTTTCGAGCTATTTAATGCGAGAAACACGTTCTCTGGTGGTTTTCACCACTCCACAGTGCGTTTGATATGCGGAACCGGCGACATCTTTGATTTCGTCGGGGTTCAAGTTGAGATATGCATTTTCTACGATAATCTTGGTGGGTCTTTTGTCAGAAGTATGCAGAATCACCTAGATCGCTCTTTTCGAGCTATTTAATGCGAGAAACACGTTATCTGGTGTTTTCACCACTCCACAGTGCGTTTGATATGCAGAATCGGCGACATCTTTGATTTCGTCGGGGTTCAAGTTGAGATATGCATTTTCTATTATAATCTTGGTGAGACTTCTGTCAGAAGTATGCAGAATCATCGTGATCGGCTTTTTCGAGCTATTTAACGCGAGAAACACGTTCTCTGGTTGTTTTCACCACTCCACAGTGCGTTTGATATGCAGAACCGGCAACATCTTGATTTTCGTGAGGTTTCGAGCTGAGATATGCATTTTCTGCGATAATACTGGTGAGACTTCAGTCAGAAGTATGCAGAATCATCTAGATCGCACTTTTCGAGCTATTTAATGCGAGAAACACGTTATCTGGTGTTTTCACCACTCCACAGTTGGTTTGATATGCAGAACCGGCGATATTTTAGTTTTCATCGGGTTTCAAGCTGAAATATGCATTTTCTACGATAATCTTGGTGAAACATCTATCCGAAGTATGCAGAAACATCGAGAGCGCTCTTTTCGAGCTATTTAATGCGAGAAACTCGTTATCTGGGGTTTTCACCACTCCACAGTTCGTTGGATATGCAGAACCGGAGATATCTTGGTTTTCGTGGGGTTTCAAGCTGAGATATGCATTTCCTTTGATAATCTTGGTGAGACTCCTGTCCGAAATATGCTGAATCATCGAGATCGCTCTTTTCGAGCTATTTAATGGGAGAAACACGTTCTCTGGTTGTTTTCACCACTCCACAGTGCGTTTGATATGCAGAACAGGCGATATCTTGATTTTCGTGGTGTTTCCAGCTGAGATATGCATTTTCTGCGATAACCTTGGTGGGTCTTTTGTCAGAAGTATGCAGAATCAACTAGATCGCTCTTTTCGAGCTACTTAATGCAAGAAACACGTTTTCTGGTGTTTTCACCACTCCACAGTTCGTTGGATATGCAGAACAGTAGATATCTTGGTTTTCGTGGGGTTTCAAGCTGAGATATGCATGTTCTGGGATAATCTTGTTGAGACTTCTGTCCGAAGTATGCAGAATCATCGAGATCGCTCGTTTCGAGCTACTTAATGCGAGAAACACGTTATCTGGTGTTTTCACCGCTCCACAGTGCGTTGGATATGCAGAACCGGCGATATCTTGATTTTCGTGGTGTTTCCAGCTGAGATATGCATTTTCTGCGATAATCTTGGTGAGACTTCTGTCCGAAGTATGCTGAAACATCGAGATCGCTCTTCTCGTGCTAATTAATGCGAGAAAAACCTTATCCGGTGTTTTCCCCACTCCATAGTGCGTTTGATATGCAGAACCGGCGATATCTTGGTTTTCGTGGGGTTTCAAGCTTAGATATGCATTTTCTACGATAATCTTGGTGAGACTTCTGTCAGAAGTATGCAGCATCTTCGAGAACGCTCTTTTCGAGCTATTTAATGCGAGAAACTCGTTTTCTCGGGTTTTCACCACTCCACAGTTCGATGGATATGCAGAACCGGAGATATCTTGGTTTTCGTAGGGTTTCAAGATGAGATATGCATTTCCTGCGATAATCTTGGTGAGACTTCTGTCCGAAGTATGCTGAATCATCGAGATCGCTCTTCTCGAGCTATTTAATGCGAGAAACACGTTCTCTGGCTGTTTTCACCTCTCCACAGTGCCTTTGATATGCAGAACAGGCGATATCTTGATTTTCGTGGTGTTTCCAGCTGAGATATGCATTTTCTGCGATAATCTCGGTGAGACTTCTGTTAGAAGTATGCCGAATCATCGAGGTCGCACTTTTCGAGCTACTTAATGCGCGAAACACGTTTTCTGGTGTTTTCACCACTCCACAGTACGTTTGACATGCAGAACAGGAGATAACTCGGTTTTCGTCGGGTTTCAAGCTGAGATATGCATTTTCTACGATAATCTTTGTGAAACATCTGTCCGAAGTATGCAGAAACATCGAGAGCGCTCTTTTCGAGCTATTTAATGAGAGAAACTCGTTTTCTGGGGTTTTCACCACTCCACAGTTCGTTGGATATGCAGAACCGGAGATATCTTGGTTTTCGTGGGGTTTCAAGCTGAGATATGCATTTCCTGCGATAATCTTGGTGAGACTTCCGTCGGAAGTATGCAGAATCTTCGAGAACGCTCTTTTCGAGCTACTTAATGCGCGAAACACGTTTTCTGGTTTTTTCACCACTCCACAGTACGTTTGACATGCAGAACAGGAGATATCTTGGTTTCGGTCGGGTTTCAAGCTGAGATATGCATTTTCTGCGATAATCCTGGTGAGACTTCTGTCCGAAGTATGCTGAAACATCGAGATCGCTCTTTTCGAGCTAGTTAATGCGAGAAAAACCTTATCCGGTGTTTTCACCACTCCACAGTTCGTTGGATATGCAGAACCGGAGATATCTTGGTTTTCGTGGGGTTTCAAGCTGAGATATGCATTTCCAGCGATAATCTTGGTGAGACTTCTATCCGAAGTATGCTGAATCATCGAGAGCGCTCTTTTCGAGCTATTTAATGCGAGAAACTCGTTTTCTGGGGTTTTTACCACTCCACAGTTCGTTGGATATGCAGAACCGGAGATATCTTGGTTTTCGTGGGGTTTCAAGCTGAGATATGCATTTCCTGCGATAATCTTGGTGAGACTTCCGTCGGAAGTATGCAGAATCTTCGAGATCGCTCTTTTCGAGCTAGTTAATGCGAGAAACACGTTCTCTGGTTGTTTTCACCACTCCACAGTGCGTTTGATATGCAGAACCGGCAACATCTTGATTTTCGTGAGGTTTCGAGCTGAGATATGCATTTTCTGCGATAATACTGGTGAGACTTCAGTCAGAAGTATGCACAATCATCTAGATCGCACTTTTCGAGCTACTTAATGCAAGAAACACGTTTTCTGTTGTTTTCACCACTCCGCAGTACGTTTTACATGCAGAACGGGAGATATCTCGGTTTCGGTCGGGTTTCAAGATAAGATATGCATTTCCTGCGATAATCTTGATGAGACTTCTGTCCGAAGTATGCTGAATCACCGAGATCGCTCTTCTCGAGCTATTTAAAACGAGAAACACGTTCTCTGGTTGTTTTCACCACTCCACAGTGCGTTTGATATGCAGAACAGGCGATATCTTGATTTTCGTGGTGTTTCCAGCTGAGATATGCATTTTCTGCGATAATCTTGGTGAGACTTCTGTCCGAAGTATGCTGAAACATCGAGATCGCTCTTCTCGTGCTAGTTAATGCGAGAAAAACCTTATCCGGTGTATTCCCCACTCCACAGTGCGTTTGATATGCAGAACCGGCGATATCTTGGTTTTCGTGGGGTTTCAAGCTTAGATATGCATTTTCTGCGATAATCTTGGTGAGACTTCTGTCCGAAGTATGCTGAATCATCGAGATCGCTCTTTTCGAGCTAGTTAGTGCGAGAAACACGTTATCTGGTGATTTTACCACTCCACAGTGCGTTTGATATGCAGAACAGTAGATATCTTGGTTTTCGTGGGGTTTCAAGCTGAGATATGCATGTTCTGGGATAATCTTGTTGAGACTTCTGTCCGAAGTATGCAGAATCATCGAGATCGCTCGTTTCGAGCTACTTAATGCGAGAAACACGTTATCTGGTGTTTTCACCGCTCCACAGTGCGTTGGATATGCAGAACCGGCGATATTTTGGTTTTCGTCGGGATTCAAGCTGAGATATGCATTTTCGACGATAAGCTTGGTGAAACATCTGTCCAAAGTATGCAGAAACATCGAGAGCGCTCTTTTCGCGCTATTTAATGCACGAAACACGTTTTCTGGTGTTTTCACCACTCCACAGTGCGTTTGATATGCAGAACAGTAGATATCTTGGTTTTCGTGGGGTTTCAAGCTGAAATATGCATTTTCTGCGATAATCTTGTGGAGACTCTTGTCCGAAGCATGCAGAATCTTCGAGAACGCTCTTTTCGAGCTACTTACTGCGCGAAACATGTTTTCTGGTGTTTTCACCACTCCACGGTACGTTTGATGTGCAGAACCGGAGATAACTCGGTTTTCGTCGGGTTTCAAGCTGAGATATGCATTTTCTACGATAATCTTGGTTGAGACTTCTGTCAGAAGTATGCAGGATCTTCGAGATCGCTCTTTTCGAGCTATTTAATGCGAGAAACACGTTCTCTGGTGGTTTTCACCACTCCACAGTGCGTTTGATATGCGGAACCGGCGACATCTTTGATTTCGTCGGGGTTCAAGTTGAGATATGCATTTTCTACGATAATCTTGGTGGGTCTTTTGTCAGAAGTATGCAGAATCACCTAGATCGCTCTTTTCGAGCTATTTAATGCGAGAAACACGTTATCTGGTGTTTTCACCACTCCACAGTGCGTTTGATATGCAGAATCGGCGACATCTTTGATTTCGTCGGGGTTCAAGTTGAGATATGCATTTTCTATTATAATCTTGGTGAGACTTCTGTCAGAAGTATGCAGAATCATCGTGATCGGCTTTTTCGAGCTATTTAACGCGAGAAACACGTTCTCTGGTTGTTTTCACCACTCCACAGTGCGTTTGATATGCAGAACCGGCAACATCTTGATTTTCGTGAGGTTTCGAGCTGAGATATGCATTTTCTGCGATAATACTGGTGAGACTTCAGTCAGAAGTATGCAGAATCATCTAGATCGCACTTTTCGAGCTATTTAATGCGAGAAACACGTTATCTGGTGTTTTCACCACTCCACAGTTGGTTTGATATGCAGAACCGGCGATATTTTAGTTTTCATCGGGTTTCAAGCTGAAATATGCATTTTCTACGATAATCTTGGTGAAACATCTATCCGAAGTATGCAGAAACATCGAGAGCGCTCTTTTCGAGCTATTTAATGCGAGAAACTCGTTATCTGGGGTTTTCACCACTCCACAGTTCGTTGGATATGCAGAACCGGAGATATCTTGGTTTTCGTGGGGTTTCAAGCTGAGATATGCATTTCCTTTGATAATCTTGGTGAGACTCCTGTCCGAAATATGCTGAATCATCGAGATCGCTCTTTTCGAGCTATTTAATGGGAGAAACACGTTCTCTGGTTGTTTTCACCACTCCACAGTGCGTTTGATATGCAGAACAGGCGATATCTTGATTTTCGTGGTGTTTCCAGCTGAGATATGCATTTTCTGCGATAACCTTGGTGGGTCTTTTGTCAGAAGTATGCAGAATCAACTAGATCGCTCTTTTCGAGCTACTTAATGCAAGAAACACGTTTTCTGGTGTTTTCACCACTCCACAGTTCGTTGGATATGCAGAACAGTAGATATCTTGGTTTTCGTGGGGTTTCAAGCTGAGATATGCATGTTCTGGGATAATCTTGTTGAGACTTCTGTCCGAAGTATGCAGAATCATCGAGATCGCTCGTTTCGAGCTACTTAATGCGAGAAACACGTTATCTGGTGTTTTCACCGCTCCACAGTGCGTTGGATATGCAGAACCGGCGATATCTTGATTTTCGTGGTGTTTCCAGCTGAGATATGCATTTTCTGCGATAATCTTGGTGAGACTTCTGTCCGAAGTATGCTGAAACATCGAGATCGCTCTTCTCGTGCTAATTAATGCGAGAAAAACCTTATCCGGTGTTTTCCCCACTCCATAGTGCGTTTGATATGCAGAACCGGCGATATCTTGGTTTTCGTGGGGTTTCAAGCTTAGATATGCATTTTCTACGATAATCTTGGTGAGACTTCTGTCAGAAGTATGCAGCATCTTCGAGAACGCTCTTTTCGAGCTATTTAATGCGAGAAACTCGTTTTCTCGGGTTTTCACCACTCCACAGTTCGATGGATATGCAGAACCGGAGATATCTTGGTTTTCGTAGGGTTTCAAGATGAGATATGCATTTCCTGCGATAATCTTGGTGAGACTTCTGTCCGAAGTATGCTGAATCATCGAGATCGCTCTTCTCGAGCTATTTAATGCGAGAAACACGTTCTCTGGCTGTTTTCACCTCTCCACAGTGCCTTTGATATGCAGAACAGGCGATATCTTGATTTTCGTGGTGTTTCCAGCTGAGATATGCATTTTCTGCGATAATCTCGGTGAGACTTCTGTTAGAAGTATGCCGAATCATCGAGGTCGCACTTTTCGAGCTACTTAATGCGCGAAACACGTTTTCTGGTGTTTTCACCACTCCACGGTACGTTTGATGTGCAGAACCGGAGATAACTCGGTTTTCGTCGGGTTTCAAGCTGAGATATGCATTTTCTACGATAATCTTGGTGAAACATCTGTCCGAAGTATGCAGAAACATCGAGAGCGCTCGTTTCGAGCTATTTAATGCGAGAAACACGTTCTCTGGTTGTTTTCACCACTCCACAGTGCTTTTCATATGCAGAACAGGCGATATCTTGATTTTCGTGGTGTTTCCAGCTGAAATATGCATTTTCTGCGATAATCTTGGTGAGACTCCTGTCCGAAATATGCTGAATCATCGAAATCGCTCTTTTCGAGCTACTTAATGCACGAAACTCGTTTTCTGGGGTTTTCACCACTCCACGGTACGTTTGATGTGCAGAACCGGAGATAACTCGGTTTTCGTCGGGTTTCAAGCTGAGATATGCATTTTCTACGATAATCTTGGTGAGACTTCTGTCCGAAGTATGCAGAATCATCTAGATCGCGCTTATCGAGCTATGTAATGTGAGAAACACGTTATCTGGTGTTTTCACCACTCCACAGTGCGTTTGACATGCAGAACAGTAGATGTCTTGGTTTTCGTGGTGTTTCAAGCTGAAATATGAATTTTCTGCAATAATCTTTTTGAGACTTCTGTCCGAAGTATGCAGAATCATCGAGATCGCTCGTTTCGAGCTATTTAATGCGGAAACACGTTATCTGGTGTTTTCACCACTCCACAGTGCGTTGGATATGCAGAACCGGAGATATTTTGGTTTTCGTCGGGATTCAAGCTGAGATATGCATTTTCTACGATAAGCTTTGTGAGACATCAGTTCGAAGTATGCAGAAACAACGAGAGCCCTCTTTTGAGCTATTTAATGCGAGAAACACGTTTTCTGGGGTTTTCACCACTCCACAGTTCGTTGGATATGCAGAACAGGAGATATCTTGGATTTCGTGGGGTTTCAAGCAGAGATATGCATTTTCTGCGATAATCTAGGTGAGACTTCTGTCCGAAGTATGCTGAACCATCGAGATCGCTCTTTTCGAGCTAGTTAATGCGAGAAAAACCTTATCCGGTGTGTTCACCACTCCACAGTGCGTTGGATATGCAGAACCGGAGATATTTTGGTTTTCGTCGGGTTTCAAGCTGAGATATGCATTTTCTACGATAAGCTTTGTGAGACATCAGTTCGAAGTATGCAGAAACAACGAGAGCGCTCTTCTCGAGCTATTTAATGCGAGAAACACGTTTACTGGGGTTTTCACCACTCCACAGTGCGTTTGATATGCAGAACACAGCGATATCTTGGTTTTCGGTGGGGTTTCAAGCTGAGATATGCATTTCCTGCGATAATCTTGGTGAGACTTCCGTCGGAAGTATGCAGAATCTTCGAGAACGCTCTTTTCGAGCTACTTAATGCGCGAAACACGTTTTCTGGTTTTTTCACCACTCCACAGTACGTTTGACATGCAGAACAGGAGATAACTCGGTTTTCGTCGGGTTTCAAGCTGAGATATGCATTTTCTACGATAATCTTTGTGAAACATCTGTCCGAAGTATGCAGAAACATCGAGAGCGCTCTTTTCGAGCTATTTAATGAGAGAAACTCGTTTTCTGGGGTTTTCACCACTCCACAGTTCGTTGGATATGCAGAACCGGAGATATCTTGGTTTTCGTGGGGTTTCAAGCTGAGATATGCATTTCCTGCGATAATCTTGGTGAGACTTCCGTCGGAAGTATACAGAATCTTCGAGAACGCTCTTTTCGAGCTACTTAATGCGCGAAACACGTTTTCTGGTTTTTTCACCACTCCACAGTACGTTTGACATGCAGAACAGGAGATATCTTGGTTTCGGTCGGGTTTCAAGCTGAGATATGCATTTTCTGCGATAATCCTGGTGAGACTTCTGTCCGAAGTATGCTGAAACATCGAGATCGCTCTTTTCGAGCTAGTTAATGCGAGTAAAACCTTATCCGGTGTTTTCACCACTCCACAGTTCGTTGGATATGCAGAACCGGAGATATCTTGGTTTTCGTGGGGTTTCCAGCTGAGATATCCATTTCCAGCGATAATCTTGGTGAGACTTCTGTCCGAAGTATGCTGAATCATCGAGATCGCTCTTTTCGAGCTAGTTAATGCGAGAAACACGTTCTCTGGTTGTTTTCACCACTCCACAGTGCGTTTGATATGCAGAACAGTAGATATCTTGGTTTTCGTGGGGTTTCACGCTGAGATATGCATTTTCTGCGATAATCTTGGTGAGACTTCTGTCCGAAGTATGCTGAATCATCTAGATCGCTCTTTTCGAGCTATTTAATGCGAGAAACACGTTATCTGGTGTTTTCACCACTCCACAGTGCGTATGATATGCAGAACCGGCGATATTTTGGTTTTCGTGGGGTTTCAAGGTGAGATATGCATTTTCTGCGATAATCTTGGTGAGACTTCTGTCCGAAGTATGCTGAAACATCGAGATCGCTCTTTTCGTGCTAGTTAATGCGAGAAAAACCTTATACGGTGTTTTCACCACTCCACAGTTGGTTTGATATGCAGAACCGGCGATATTTTGGTTTTCGTCGGGTTTCAAGCTGAGATATGCATTTTCAACGATAATCTTGGTGAAACATCTGTCCGAAGTATGCTGAATCATCGAGATCGCTCTTTTCGAGCTATTTAACGCGAGAAACACGTTCTCTGGTTGTTTTCACCACTCCACAGTGCGTTTGATATGCAGAACCGGCAACATCTTGATTTTCGTGAGGTTTCGAGCTGAGATATGCATTTTCTGCGATAATACTGGTGAGACGTCAGTCAGAAGTATGCAAAATCATCTAGATCGCACTTTTCGAGCTACTTAATGCAAGAAACACGTTTTCTGTTGTTTTCACCACTCCGCAGTACGTTTTACATGCAGAACGGGAGATATCTCGGTTTCGGACGGGTTTCAAGATAAGATATGCATTTCCTGCGATAATCTTGATGAGACTTCTGTCCGAAGTATGCTGAATCACCGAAATCGCTCTTCTCGAGCTATTTAAAGCGAGAAACACGTTCTCTGGTTGTTTTCACCACTCCACAGTGCGTTTGATATGCAGAACAGGCGATATCTTGATTTTCGTGGTGTTTCCAGCTGAGATATGCATTTTCTACGATAATCCTGGTGAGACTTCTGTCCGAAGTATGCTGAAACATCGAGATCGCTCTTCTCGTGCTAGTTAATGCGAGAAAAACCTTATCCGGTGTTTTCCCCACTCCACAGTGCGTTTGATATGCAGAACCGGCGATATCTTGGTTTTCGTGGGGTTTCAAGCTTAGATATGCATTTTCTGCGATAATCTTGGTGAGACTTCTGTCCGAAGTATGCTGAATCATCGAGATCGCTCTTTTCGAGCTAGTTAGTGCGAGAAACACGTTATCTGGTGATTTCACCACTCCACAGTGCGTTTGATATGCAGAACAGTAGATATCTTGGTTTTCGTGGGGTTTCAAGCTGAGATATGCATGTTCTGCGATAATCTTGTTGAGACTTCTGTCCGAAGTATGCAGAATCATCGAGATCGCTCGTTTCGAGCTACTTAATGCGAGAAACACGTTATCTGGTGTTTTCACCACTCCACAGTGCGTTGGATATGCAGAACCGGCGATATTTTGGTTTTCGTCGGGTTTCAAGCTGAGATATGCATTTTCTACGATAATCCTGGTGAGACTTCTGTCAGAAGTATGCAGAATCTTCGAGAACGCTCTTTTCGAGCTACTTACTGCGCGAAACATGTTTTCTGGTGTTTTCACCACTCCACGGTACGTTTGATGTGCAGAACCGGAGATAACTCGGTTTTCGTCGGGTTTCAAGCTGAGATATGCATGTTCTGCGATAATCTTGTTGAGACTTCTGTCCGAAGTATGCAGAATCATCGAGATCGCTCGTTTCGAGCTACTTAATGCGAGAAACACGTTATCTGGTGTTTTCACCACTCCACAGTGCGTTTGATATGCAGAATCGGCGACATCTTTGATTTCGTCGGGGTTCAAGTTGAGATATGCATTTTCTATTATAATCTCGGTGAGACTTCTGTCAGAAGTATGCAGAATCATCGTGATCGGCTTTTTCGAGCTATTTAACGCGAGAAACACGTTCTCTGGTTGTTTTCACCACTCCACAGTGCGTTTGATATGCAGAACCGGCAACATCTTGATTTTCGTGAGGTTTCGAGCTGAGATATGCATTTTCTGCGATAATACTGGTGAGACTTCAGTCAGAAGTATGCAGAATCATCTAGATCGCACTTTTCGAGCTATTTAATGCGAGAAACACGTTATCTGGTGTTTTCACCACTCCACAGTTGGTTTGATATGCAGAACCGGCGATATTTTAGTTTTCATCGGGTTTCAAGCTGAAATATGCATTTTCTACGATAATCTTGGTGAAACATCTATCCGAAGTATGCAGAAACATCGAGAGCGCTCTTTTCGAGCTATTTAATGCGAGAAACTCGTTTTCTGGGGTTTTCACCACTCCACAGTTCGTTGGATATGCAGAACCGGAGATATCTTGGTTTTCGTGGGGTTTCAAGCTGAGATATGCATTTCCTTTGATAATCTTGGTGAGACTCCTGTCCGAAATATGCTGAATCATCGAGATCGCTCTTTTCGAGCTATTTAATGCGAGAAACACGTTCTCTGGTTGTTTTCACCACTCCACAGTCCGTTTGATATGCAGAACAGGCGATATCTTGATTTTCGTGGTGTTTCCAGCTGAGATATGCATTTTCTGCGATAACCTTGGTGGGTCTTTTGTCAGAAGTATGCAGAATCAACTAGATCGCTCTTTTCGAGCTACTTAATGCAAGAAACACGTTTTCTGGTGTTTTCACCACTCCACAGTTCGTTGGATATGCAGAACAGGCGATATCTTGATTTTCGTGGTGTTTCCAGCTGAGATATGCATTTTCTGCGATAATCTTGGTGAGACTCCTGTCCGAAATATGCTGAATCATCGAGATCGCTCTTCTCGAGCTACTTAATGCACGAAACACGTTTTCTGGTGTTTTCACCACTCCACAGTACGTTTGACATGCAGAACCGGAGATATCTTGGTTTCGGTCGGGTTTCAAGCTGAGATATGCATTTTCTACGTTAATCCTGGTGAGACTTCTGTCAGAAGTATGCAGAATCTTCGAGAACGCTCTATTCGAGCTACTTAATGCGCGAAATACGTTTTCTGGTGTTTTCACCACTCCACGGTACGTCTGATGTGCAGAACCGGAGATAACTCGGTTTTCGTCGGGTTTCAAGCTGAGATATGCATTTTCTACGATAATCTTGGTGAGACTTCTGTCAGAAGTATGCAGGATCTTCGAGAACGCTCTTTTCGAGCTATTTAATGCGAGAAACACGTTCTCTGGTTGTTTTCACCACTCCACAGTGCGTTTCATATGCAGAACAGGCGATATCTTGATTTTCGTGGTGTTTCCAGCTGAGATATGCATTTTATGCGATAATCTTGGTGAGACTCCTGTCCGAAATATGCTGAATCATCGAGATCGCTCTTTTCGAGCTACTTAATGCGAGAAACACGTTTTCTGGGGTTTTCACCACTCCACAGTGCGTTGGATATGCAGAACCGGAGATATTTTGGTTTTCGTCGGGATTCAAGCTGAGATATGCATTTTCTACGATAAGCTTTGTGAGACATCAGTTCGAAGTATGCAGAAACAACGAGAGCCCTCTTTTGAGCTATTTAATGCGAGAAACACGTTTTCTGGGGTTTTCACCACTCCACAGTTCGTTGGATATGCAGAACAGGAGATATCTTGGATTTCGTGGGGTTTCAAGCAGAGATATGCATTTTCTGCGATAATCTAGGTGAGACTTCTGTCCGAAGTATGCTGAACCATCGAGATCGCTCTTTTCGAGCTAGTTAATGCGAGAAAAACCTTATCCGGTGTGTTCACCACTCCACAGTGCGTTGGATATGCAGAACCGGAGATATTTTGGTTTTCGTCGGGTTTCAAGCTGAGATATGCATTTTCTACGATAAGCTTTGTGAGACATCAGTTCGAAGTATGCAGAAACAACGAGAGCGCTCTTCTCGAGCTATTTAATGCGAGAAACGCGTTTTCTGGGGTTTTCACCACTCCACAGTGCGTTTGATATGCAGAACACAGCGATATCTTGGTTTTCGGTGGGGTTTCAAGCTGAGATATGCATTTTTTACGATAATTTTGGTGAGACTTCTGTCCGAAGTATGCTGAATCATCGAGATCGCTCTTTTCGAGCTAGTTAGTGCAAGAAACACGTTATCTGGTGTTTTTACCACTCTACAGTGCGTTTGATATGCAGAACAGTAGATATCTTGGTTTTCGTGGGGTTTCAAGCTGAGATATGCGTTTTCTGCGATAATCTTGTTGAGACTTCTGTCCGAAGTATGCAGAATCATCGAGATCGCTCGTTTCGAGCTATTTAATGCGGAAACACGTTATCTGGTGTTTTCACCACTCCACAGTGCGTTGGATATGCAGAACCGGAGATATTTTGGTTTTCGTCGGGTTTCAAGCTGCGATATGCATTTTCCACGATAAGCTTTGTGAGACATCAGTTCGAAGTATGCAGAAACAACGAGAGCGCTCTTTTCGAGCTAGTTAATGCGAGAAAAACCTTATCCGGTGTTTTCACCAATCCGCAGTGCGGTTGATATGCAGATCCGGCGGTATCTTGGTTTTCGTGGGGTTTCAAGCTGAGATATGCATTTTCTGCGATAATCTTGGTGAGACTTCTGTCCGAAGTATGCTGAAACATCGAGATCGCTCTATTCGAGCTAGTTAATGCGAGAAAAACCTTATCCGGTGTTTTCACCACTCCAAAGTGCGTTTGATATGCAGAACCAGCGATATCTTGGCTTTCGTGGGGTTTTCAAGCTGAGATATGCATTTTTTACGATAATCTTGGTGAGACTTCTGTCCGAGGTATGCTGAATCATCGAGATTGCTCTTTTCGAGCTAGTTAGTGCGAGAAACACGTTATCTGGTGTTTTCACCACTCCACAGTGCGTTTGATATGCAGAACCAGCGATATCTTGGCTTTCGTGGGGTTTTCAAGCTGAGATATGCATTTTTTACGATAATCTTGGTGAGACTTCTGTCCGAGGTATGCTGAATCATCGAGATCGCTCTTTTCGAGCTAGTTAGTGCGAGAAACACGTTATCTGGTGTTTTCACCACTCCACAGTTCGTTGGATATGCAGAACATTAGATATCTTGGTTTTCGTGGGGTTTCAAGCAGAGATATGCATTTTCTGCGATAATCTTGGTGAGACTTCTGTCCGAAGTATGCTGAATCATCGAGAACGCTC
Source organism: Anthophora plumipes (assembly GCA_951804975.1). NCBI lineage: Eukaryota > Metazoa > Arthropoda > Insecta > Hymenoptera > Apidae > Anthophora > Anthophora plumipes. The sequence goes on along the minus strand of CATORF010000206.1, from coordinate 6,767,905 downwards.
TTTTCGAGCTACTTAATATGAGAAACACGTTTTCTGGTGTTTTCACAACTCCACAGTGCGTTTGATATGCAGAACCGGCGACATCTTGGTATTCGTGGGGTTTCAAGCTGAGATATGCATTTTCTGCGATAATCTTGGTGAGACTTCTGTCCGAAGTATGCTGAAACATCGAGATCGCTCTTTTCGAGCTAGTTAATGCGAGAAAAACCTTATCCGGTGTTCTCACCACTCCACAGTGCGTTTGGTATGCAGATCCGGCGATATCTTGGTTTTCGTGGGGTTTCAAGTTGAGATATGCATTTTCTGCGATAATCTTGCTGAGACTTCTGTCCGAAGTATGCTGAAACATCGAGATCGCTCTTTTCGAGCTAGTTAATGCGAGAGAAACCTTATCCGGTGTTTTCACCACACCAAAGTACGTATGATATGCAGAACCAGCGATATCTTGGCTTTCGTGTGGTTTTCAAGCTGAGATATGCATTTTTTACGATAATCTTTGTGAGACTTCTGTCCGAGGTATGCTGAATCATCGAGATCGCTCTTTTCGAGCTAGTTAGTGCGAGAAACACGTTATCTGGTGTTTTCACCACTCCACAGTGCGTTTGATATGCAGAACCGGAGATATTTTGGTTTTCGTCGGGTTTCAAGCTGAGATATGCATTTTCTACGATAAGCTTTGTGAGACATCAGTTCGAAGTATGCAGAAACAACGAGATCGCTCTTTTCGAGCTAGGTAGTGCGAGAAAAGCCTTATCCGGTGTTTTCTCCACTCCACAGTGCGTTTGATATGCAGAACGAGCGATATCTTGGCTTTCGTGGGGTTTCAAGCTGAGATATGCATTTTTTACGATAATCTTTGTGAGACTTCTGTCCGAGGTATGCTGAATCATCGAGATCGCTCTTTTCGAGCTAGTTAGTGCGAGAAACACGTTATCTGGTGTTTTCACCACTCCACAGTGCGTTTGATATGCAGAACAGTAGATATCTTGGTTTTCGTGGGGTTTCAAGCTGAGATATGCATTTTCTGCGATAATCTTGTTGAGACTTCTGTCCGAAATATGCAGAATCATCGAGATCGCTCGTTTCGAGCTATTTAATGCGGAAACACGTTATCTGGTGTTTTCACCACTCCACAGTGCGTTGGATATGCAGAACCGGAGATATTTTGGTTTTCGTCGAGTTTCAAGCTGAGATATGCATTTTCTACGGTAAGCTTTGTGAGACATCAGTTCGAAGTATGCAGAAACAACGAGAGCGCTCTTTTCGAGCTACTTAATGCGAGAAACACGTTTTCTGGGGTTGTCACCACTCCACAGTTCGTTGGATATGCAGAACAGTAGATATCTTGGTTTTCGTGGGGTTTCAAGCAGAGATATGCATTTTCTGCGATAATCTTGGTGAGACTTCTGTTAGAAGTATGCTGAATCATCGAGATCGCTCTTTTCGAGTTAGTTAGTGCGAGAAACACGTTATCTGGTGTTTTCACCACTCCACAGTGCGTTTGATATGCAGAACAGTAGATATTTTGGTTTTCGTGGGGTTTGAAGCTGAAATATGCATTTTCTGCGATAATATTGGTGAGACTTCTGTCCGAAGTATGCTGAATCACCGAGATCGCTCTTTTCGAGCTAGTTAATGCGAGAAAAACCTTATCCGGTGTTTTCACCACTCCACAGTGCGTTTGATATGCAGAACCAGCGATATCTTGGCTTTCGTGGGGTTTCAAGCTGAGATGTGCATTTTCTGCGATAATCTTGTTGAGACTTCTGTCCGAAGTATGCAGAATCATCGAGATCGCTCGTTTCGAGCTATTTAATGCGGAAACACGTTATCTGGTGTTTTCACCACTCCACAGTGCGTTGGATATGCAGAACCGGAGATATTTTGGTTTTCGTCGGGTTTCAAGCTGAGATATGCATTTTCTACGATAAGCTTCGTGAGAAATCAGTTCGAAGTATGCAGAAACAACGAGAGCGCTCTTTTCGAGCTACATAATGCGAGAAACACGTTTTCTGGGGTTTTCACCACTCCACAGTTCGTTGGATATGCAGAACAGTAGATATCTTGGTTTTCGTGGGGTTTCAAGCAGAGATATGCATTTTCTGCGATAATCTTGGTGAGACTTCTGTTAGAAGTATGCTGAATCATCGAGATCGCTCTTTTCGAGTTAGTTAGTGCGAGAAACACGTTATCTGGTGTTTTCACCACTCTCCAGTGCGTTTGATATGCAGAACAGTAGATATCTTGGTTTTCGTGGGGTTTCAAGCAGAGATATGCATTTTTTACGATAATCTTTGTGAGACTTCTGTCCGAGGTATGCTGAATCATCGAGATCGCTCTTTTCGAGCTAGTTAGTGCGAGAAACACGTTATCTGGTGTTTTCACCACTCCACAGTGCGTTTGATATGCAGAACAGTAGATATCTTGGTTTTCGTAGGGTTTCAAGCTGAAATATGCATTTTCTGCGATAATCTTGTTGAGACTCTTGTCCGAAGTATGCAGAATCATCGAGATCGCACTATTCGAGCTATTTAATGCGAGAAACACGTTTTCTGGGGTTTTCACCACTCCACAGTGCGTTTGATATGCAGAACAGTAGATATCTTGGTTTTCGTGGGGTTTCAAGCTGAGATATGCATTTTCTGCGATAATCTTGTTGAGACTTCTGTCCGAAGTATGCAGAATCATCGAGATCGCTCGTTTCGAGCTATTTAATGCGGAAACACGTTATCTGGTGTTTTCACCACTCCACAGTGCGTTGGATATGCAGAACCGGAGATATTTTGGTTTTCGTCGAGTTTCAAGCTGAGATATGCATTTTCTACGGTAAGCTTTGTGAGACATCAGTTCGAAGTATGCAGAAACAACGAGAGCGCTCTTTTCGAGCTACTTAATGCGAGAAACACGTTTTCTGGGGTTGTCACCACTCCACAGTTCGTTGGATATGCAGAACAGTAGATATCTTGGTTTTCGTGGGGTTTCAAGCAGAGATATGCATTTTCTGCGATAATCTTGGTGAGACTTCTGTTAGAAGTTTGCTGAATCATCGAGATCGCTCTTTTCGAGTTAGTTAGTGCGAGAAACACGTTATCTGGTGTTTTCACCACTCCACAGTGCGTTGGATATGCAGAACCGGAGATATTTTGGTTTTCGTCGGGTTTCAAGCTGAGATATGCATTTTCTACGATAAGCTTTGTGAGACATCAGTTCGAAGTATGCAGAAACAACGAGATCGCTCTTTTCGAGCTAGTTAGTGCGAGAAAAGCCTTATCCGGTGTTTTCTCCACTCCACAGTGCGTTTGATATGCAGAACGAGCGATATCTTGGCTTTCGTGGGGTTTCAAGCTGAGATATGCATTTTTTACGATAATCTTGGTGAGACTACTGTCCGAAGTATGCAGAATCATCGAGCTCGCTCGTTTCGAGCTATTTAATGCGGAAACACGTTATCTGGTGTTTTCACCACTCCACAGTGCGGTGGATATGCAGAACCGGAGATATTTTGGTTTTCGTCGGGTTTCAAGCTGAGATATGCATTTTCTACGATAAGCTTTGTGAGACATCAGTTCGAAGTATGCAGAAACAACGAGAGCGCTCTTTTCGAGCTACTTAATGCGAGAAACACGTTTTCTGGGGTTTTCACCACTCCACAGTTCGTTGGATATGCAGAACAGTAGATATCTTGGTTTTCGTGGGGTTTCAAGCAGAGATATGCATTTTCTGCGATAATCTTGGTGAGACTTCTGTTAGAAGTATGCTGAATCATCGAGATCGCTCTTTTCGAGTTAGTTAGTGCGAGAAACACGTTATCTGGTGTTTTCACCACTCCACAGTGCGTTTGATATGCAGAACAGTAGATATTTTGGTTTTCGTGGGGTTTGAAGCTGAAATATGCATTTTCTGCGATAATATTGGTGAGACTTCTGTCCGAAGTATGCTGAATCACCGAGATCGCTCTTTTCGAGCTAGTTAATGCGAGAAAAACCTTATCCGGTGTTTTCACATCTCCACAGTGCGTTTGATATGCAGAACCAGCGATATCTTGGCTTTCGTGGGGTTTCAAGCTGAGATATGCATTTTCTGCGATAATCTTGTTGAGACTTCTGTCCGAAGTATGCAGAATCATCGAGATCGCTCGTTTCGAGCTATTTAATGCGGAAACACGTTATCTGGTGTTTTCACCACTCCACAGTGCGTTTGATATGCAGAACCGGCGACATCTTGGTTTTCGTGGGGTTTCAAGCTGAGATATGCATTTTCTGCGATAATCTTGGTGAGACTTCTGTCCGAAGTATGCAGAATAATCGAGATCGCACTTTTCGAGCTATTTAATGCGAGAAACACGTTTTCTGGGGTTTTCACCTCTCCACAGTGCGTTTGATATGCAGAACCAGCGATATCTTGGCTTTCGTGTGGTTTCAAGCTGAGATATGCATTTTTTACGATAATCTTGGTGAGACTTCTGTCCGAAGTATGCAGAATCATCGAGATCGCTCGTTTCGAGCTATTTAATGCGAGAAACTCGTTATCTGGTGTTTTCACCACTCCACAGTGCGTTTGATATGCAGAACCGGCGATATATTGGTTTTCGTGGGGTTTAAAGCTGAGATATGCATTTTCTGCGTTAATCTTGGTGAGACTTCTGTCCGAAGTATGCTGAATCATCGAGAACGCTCTTTTCGAGCTACTTAATATGAGAAACACGTTTTCTGGTGTTTTCACCACTCCACAGTGCGTTTGATATGCAGAACCGGCGACATCTTGGTTTTCGTGGGGTTTCAAGCTGAGATATGCATTTTCTGCGATAATCTTGGTGAGACTTCTGTCCGAAGTATGCTGAAACATCGAGATCGCTCTTTTCGAGCTAGTTAATGCGAGAAAAACCTTATCCGGTGTTTTCACCACTCCACAGTGCGTTTGATATGCAGATCCGGCGATATCTTGATTTTCGTGGTGTTTCCAGCTGAGATATGCATTTTCTGCGATAATCTTGGTGAGACTCCTGTCCGAAATATGCTGAATCATCGAAATCGCTCTTTTCGAGCTATTTAATGCGAGAAACACGTTATGTGGTGTTTTCACCAATCCACAGTTGGTTTGATATGCAGAACCGGCGATATCTTGGTTTTCGTGGGGTTTCAAGCTGAGATATGCGTTTTCTGCGATAATCTTGGTGAGACTTCTGTCCGAAGTATGCTGAAACATCGAGATCGCACTTTCCGAGTTAGTTAATGCGAGAAAAACCTTATCCGGTGTTTTCACCACTCCACAGTGCGTTTGATATGCAGAACAGTAGATATCTTGGTTTTCGTGGGGTTTCAAGCTGAAATATGCATTTTCTGCGATAATCTTGTTGAGACATCTGTCCGAAGTATGCAGAATCATCGAGATCGCACTTTTCGAGCTATTTAATGCGAGAAACACGTTATCTGGTGTTTTCACCACTCCACAGTTGGTTTGATATGCAGAACCGGCGATATCTTGGCTTTCGTGGGGTCTCAAGCTGAGATATGCATTTTTTACGATAATCTTGGTGAGACTTCTGTCCGAAGTATGCAGAAACATCGAGATCGCTCGTTTCGACCTATTTAATGCGAGAAACACGTTATCTGGTGTTTTCACCACTCCACAGTGCGTTTGATATGCAGAACCGGCGATATCTTGGTTTTCGTGGGGTTTAAATCTGAGATATGCATTTTCTGCGATAATCTGGGTGAGACTTCTGTCCGAAGTATGCTGAATCATCGAGAACGCTCTTTTCGAGCTACTTAATATGAGAAACACGTTTTCTGGTGTTTTCACCACTCCACAGTGCGTTTGATATGAAGAACCGGCGACATCTTGGTATTCGTGGGGTTTCAAGCTGAGATGTGCATTTTCTGCGATAATCTTGGTGAGACTTCTGTCCGAAGTATGCTGAAACATCGAGATCGCTCTTTTCGAGCTAGTTAATGCGAGAACAACCTTATCCGGTGTTCTCACCACTCCACAGTGCGTTTGGTATGCAGATCCGGCGATATCTTGGTTTTCGTGGGGTTTCAAGCTGAGATTTGCATTTTCTGCGATAATCTTGGTGAGACTTCTGTCTGAAGTATGCTGAAACATCGAGATCGCTCTTTTCGAGCTAGTTAATGCGAGAAAAACCTTATCCGGTGTTTTCACCACACCACAGTGCGTTTGATATGCAGAACCAGCGAAATCTTGGCTTTCGTGGGGTTTCAAGCTGAGATATGCATTTTTTACGATAATCTTGGTGAGACTTCTGTCCGAAGTATGAAGAATCATCGAGATCGCTCTATTCTAGCTATGTAATGCGAGGAACACGTTTTCTGGGGTTTTCACCACTCCACAGTGCGCTTGATATGCAGAACACAGCGATATCTTGGTTTTCGGTGGGGTTTCAAGCTGAGATATGCATTTTTTACGATCATTTTGGTGAGACTTCTGTCCGAAGTATGCAGAATCATCGAGATCGCTCGTTTCGAGCTATTTCATGCGAGAAACACGTTATCTGGTGTTTTCACCACTCCACAGTGCGTTTGATATGCAGAACCGGCGATATCTTGGTTCTCGTGGGGTTTAAACCTGAGATATGCATTTTCTGCGATAATCTTGGTGAGACTTCTGTCCGAAGTATGCTGAATCATCGAGATCGCTCTTTTCGAGCTAGTTAGTGCGAGAAACACGTTATCTGGTGTTTTCACCACTCCACAGTTCGTTGGATATGCAGAACCGGAGATATCTTGGTTTTCGGGGGGTTTCAAGCTGAGATATGCATTTCCTTCGATAATCTTGGTGAGACTCCTGTCCGAAATATGCTTAATCATCGAGATCGCTCGTTTAGAGCTATTTAATGCGCGAAACAAGATATCCGGTGTTCTCACCACTCCACAGTGCGTTTGGTATGCAGATCCGGCGATATCTTGGTTTTCGTGGGGTTTCAAGCTGAGATATGCATTTTCTGCGATAATCTTGCTGAGACTGCTGTCCGAAGTATGCTGAAACATCGAGATCGCTCTTTTCGAGCTAGTTAATGCGAGAGAAACCTTATCCGGTGTTTTCACCACACCAAAGTACGTATGATATGCAGAACCAGCGATATCTTGGCTTTCGTGTGGTTTTCAAGCTGAGATATGCATTTTTTACGATAATCTTTGTGAGACTTCTGTCCGAGGTATGCTGAATCATCGAGATCGCTCTTTTCGAGCTAGTTAGTGCGAGAAACACGTTATCTGGTGTTTTCACCACTCCACAGTGCGTTTGATATGCAGAACCGGAGATATTTTGGTTTTCTTCGGGTTTCAAGCTGAGATATGCATTTTCTACGATAAGCTTTGTGAGACATCAGTTCGAAGTATGCAGAAACAACGAGATCGCTCTTTTCGAGCTAGGTAGTGCGAGAAAAGCCTTATCCGGTGTTTTCTCCACTCCACAGTGCGTTTGATATGCAGAACGAGCGATATCTTGGCTTTCGTGGGGTTTCAAGCTGAGATATGCATTTTTTACGATAATCTTTGTGAGACTTCTGTCCGAGGTATGCTGAATCATCGAGATCGCTCTTTTCGAGCTAGTTAGTGCGAGAAACACGTTATCTGGTGTTTTCACCACTCCACAGTGCGTTTGATATGCAGAACAGTAGATATCTTGGTTTTCGTAGGGTTTCAAGCTGAAATATGCATTTTCTGCGATAATCTTGTTGAGACTCTTGTCCGAAGTATGCAGAATCATCGAGATCGCACTATTCGAGCTATTTAATGCGAGAAACACGTTTTCTGGGGTTTTCACCACTCCACAGTGCGTTTGATATGCAGAACAGTAGATATCTTGGTTTTCGTGGGGTTTCAAGCTGAGATATGCATTTTCTGCGATAATCTTGTTGAGACTTCTGCCCGAAGTATGCAGAATCATCGAGATCGCTCGTTTCGAGCTATTTAATGCGGAAACACGTTATCTGGTGTTTTCACCACTCCACAGTGCGTTGGATATGCAGAACCGGAGATATTTTGGTTTTCGTCGAGTTTCAAGCTGAGATATGCATTTTCTACGGTAAGCTTTGTGAGACATCAGTTCGAAGTATGCAGAAACAACGAGAGCGCTCTTTTCGAGCTACTTAATGCGAGAAACACGTTTTCTGGGGTTGTCACCACTCCACAGTTCGTTGGATATGCAGAACAGTAGATATCTTGGTTTTCGTGGGGTTTCAAGCAGAGATATGCATTTTCTGCGATAATCTTGGTGAGACTTCTGTTAGAAGTATGCTGAATCATCGAGATCGCTCTTTTCGAGTTAGTTAGTGCGAGAAACACGTTATCTGGTGTTTTCACCACTCCACAGTGCGTTTGATATGCAGAACAGTAGATATCTTGGTTTTCGTGGGGTTTCAAGCAGAGATATGCATTTTCTGCGATAATCTTGGTGAGACTTCTGTTAGAAGTATGCTGAATCAGCGAGATCGCTCTTTTCGAGCTAGTTAGTGCGAGAAAAGCCTTATCCGGTGTTTTCTCCACTCCACAGTGCGTTTGATATGCAGAACCAGCGATATCTTTGCTTTCGTGGGGTTTCAAGCTGAGATATGCATTTTTTACGATAATCTTGGTGAGACTACTGTCCGAAGTATGCAGAATCATCGAGATCGCTCGTTTCGAGCTATTTATTGCGGAAACACGTTATCTGGTGTTTTCACCACTCCACAGTGCGTTGGATATGCAGAACCGGAGATATTTTGGTTTTCGTCGGGTTTCAAGCTGAGATATGCAATTTCTACGATAAGCTTTGTGAGACATCAGTTCGAAGTATGCAGAAACAACGAGATCGCTCTTTTCGAGCTAGTTAGTGCGAGAAAAGCCTTATCCGGTGTTTTCTCCACTCCACAGTGCGTTTGATATGCAGAACGAGCGATATCTTGGCTTTCGTGGGGTTTCAAGCTGAGATATGCATTTTTTACGATAATCTTGGTGAGACTACTGTCCGAAGTATGCAGAATCATCGAGCTCGCTCGTTTCGAGCTATTTAATGCGGAAACACGTTATCTGGTGTTTTCACCACTCCACAGTTCGGTGGATATGCAGAACCGGAGATATTTTGGTTTTCGTCGGGTTTCAAGCTGAGATATGCATTTTCTACGATAAGCTTTGTGAGACATCAGTTCGAAGTATGCAGAAACAACGAGAGCGCTCTTTTCGAGCTACTTAATGCGAGAAACACGTTTTCTGGGGTTTTCACCACTCCACAGTTCGTTGGATATGCAGAACAGTAGATATCTTGGTTTTCGTGGGGTTTCAAGCAGAGATATGCATTTTCTGCGATAATCTTGTTGAGACTTCTGTCCGAAGTATGCAGAATCATCGAGATCGCTCGTTTCGAGCTATTTAATGCGGAAACACGTTATCTGGTGTTTTCACCACTCCACAGTGCGTTTGATATGCAGAACCGGCGACATCTTGGTTTTCGTGGGGTTTCAAGCTGAGATATGCATTTTCTGCGATAATCTTGGTGAGACTTCTGTCCGAAGTATGCAGAATCATCGAGATCGCACTTTTCGAGCTATTTAATGCGAGAAACACGATTTCTGGGGTTTTCACCTCTCCACAGTGCGTTTGATATGCAGAACCAGCGATATCTTGGCTTTCGTGTGGTTTCAAGCTGAGATATGCATTTTTTACGATAATCTTGGTGAGACTTCTGTCCGAAGTATGCAGAATCATCGAGATCGCTCGTTTCGAGCTATTTAATGCGAGAAACTCGTTATCTGGTGTTTTCACCACTCCACAGTGCGTTTGATATGCAGAACCGGCGATATCTTGGTTTTCGTGGGGTTTAAAGCTGAGATATGCATTTTCTGCGTTAATCTTGGTGAGACTTCTGTCCGAAGTATGCTGAATCATCGAGAACGCTCTTTTCGAGCTACTTAATATGAGAAACACGTTTTCTGGTGTTTTCACCACTCCACAGTGCGTTTGATATGCAGAACCGGCGACATCTTGGTTTTCGTGGGGTTTCAAGCTGAGATATGCATTTTCTGCGATAATCTTGGTGAGACTTCTGTCCGAAGTATGCTGAAACATCGAGATCGCTCTTTTCGAGCTAGTTAATGCGAGAAAAACCTTATCCGGTGTTTTCACCACTCCACAGTGCTTTTGATATGCAGATCCGGCGATATCTTGATTTTCGTGGTGTTTCCAGCTGAGATATGCATTTTCTGCGATAATCTTGGTGAGACTCCTGTCCGAAATATGCTGAATCATCGAAATCGCTCTTTTCGAGCTATTTAATGCGAGAAACACGTTATCTGGTGTTTTCACCAATCCACAGTTGGTTTGATATGCAGAACCGGCGATATCTTGGTTTTCGTGGGGTTTCAAGCTGAGATATGCGTTTTCTGCGATAATCTTGGTGAGACTTCTGTCCGAAGTATGCTGAAACATCGAGATCGCACTTTCCGAGCTAGTTAATGCGAGAAAAACCTTATCCGGTGTTTTCACCACTCCACAGTGCGTTTGATATGCAGAACAGTAGATATCTTGGTTTTCGTGGGGTTTCAAGCTGAAATATGCATTTTCTGCGATAATCTTGTTGAGACATCTGTCCGAAGTATGCAGAATCATCGAGATCGCACTTTTCGAGCTATTTAATGCGAGAAACACGTTATCTGGTGTTTTCACCACTCCACAGTTGGTTTGATATGCAGAACCGGCGATATCTTGGCTTTCGTGGGGTCTCAAGCTGAGATATGCATTTTTTACGATAATCTTGGTGAGACTTCTGTCCGAAGTATGCTGAAACATCGAGATCGCTCGTTTCGACCTATTTAATTCGAGAAACACGTTATCTGGTGTTTTCACCACTCCACAGTGCGTTTGATATGCAGAACCGGCGATATCTTGGTTTTCGTGGGGTTTAAATCTGAGATATGCATTTTCTGCGATAATCTGGGTGAGACTTCTGTCCGAAGTATGCTGAATCATCGAGAACGCTCTTTTCGAGCTACTTAATATGAGAAACACGTTTTCTGGTGTTTTCACCACTCCACAGTGCGTTTGATATGAAGAACCGGCGACATCTTGGTATTCGTGGGGTTTCAAGCTGAGATGTGCATTTTCTGCGATAATCTTGGTGAGACTTCTGTCCGAAGTATGCTGAAACATCGAGATCGCTCTTTTCGAGCTAGTTAATGCGAGAACAACCTTATCCGGTGTTCTCACCACTCCACAGTGCGTTTGGTATGCAGATCCGGCGATATCTTGGTTTTCGTGGGGTTTCAAGCTGAGATTTGCATTTTCTGCGATAATCTTGGTGAGACTTCTGTCTGAAGTATGCTGAAACATCGAGATCGCTCTTTTCGAGCTAGTTAATGCTAGAAAAACCTTATCCGGTGTTTTCACCACACCACAGTGCGTTTGATATGCAGAACCAGCGAAATCTTGGCTTTCGTGGGGTTTCAAGCTGAGATATGCATTTTTTACGATAATCTTGGTGAGACTTCTGTCCGAAGTATGAAGAATCATCGAGATCGCTCTATTCTAGCTATGTATTGCGAGGAACACGTTTTCTGGGGTTTTCACCACTCCACAGTGCGCTTGATATGCAGAACACAGCGATATCTTGGTTTTCGGTGGGGTTTCAAGCTGAGATATGCATTTTTTACGATCATTTTGGTGAGACTTCTGTCCGAAGTATGCAGAATCATCGAGATCGCTCGTTTCGAGCTATTTCATGCGAGAAACACGTTATCTGGTGTTTTCACCACTCCACAGTGCGTTTGATATGCAGAACCGGCGATATCTTGGTTCTCGTGGGGTTTAAACCTGAGATATGCATTTTCTGCGATAATCTTGGTGAGACTTCTGTCCGAAGTATGCTGAATCATCGAGATCGCTCTTTTCGAGCTAGTTAGTGCGAGAAACACGTTATCTGGTGTTTTCACCACTCCACAGTTCGTTGGATATGCAGAACCGGAGATATCTTGGTTTTCGTGGGGTTTCAAGCTGAGATATGCATTTCCTTCGATAATCTTGGTGAGACTCCTGTCCGAAATATGCTTAATCATCGAGATCGCTCGTTTAGAGCTATTTAATGCGCGAAACAAGATATCTGGTGTTTTCACCACTCCACAGTGCGTTTGATATGCAGAACCGGCGATATCTTGGTTTTCGGTGGGGTTTCAAGCTGAGATATGCATTTTTTACGATAATTTTGGTGAGACTTCTGTCCGAAGTATGCAGAATCATCGAGATCGCTCATTTCGAGCTAGTTAATGCGAGAAAAACCATATCCGGTGTTTTCACCAAACCAAAGTACGTTTGATATGCAGAACCAGCGATATCTTGGCTTTCGTGGGGTTTTCAAGCTGAGATATGCATTTTTTACGATAATCTTGGTGAGACTTCTGTCCGAGGTATGCTGAATCATCGAGATCGCCCTTTTCGAGCTAGTTAGTGCGAGAAACACGTTGTCTGGTGTTTTCACCATTCCACAGTGCGTTTGATATACAGAACAGTAGATATCTTGGTTTTCGTGGGGTTTCAAGATGAGATATGCATTTTCTGCGATAATCTTGTTGAGACATCTGTTCGAAGTATGCAGAAACAACGAGAGCGCACTTTTCGAGCTACTTAATGCGAGAAACACGTTTTCTGGGGTTTTCACCACTCCACAGTTCGTTGGATATGCAGAACAGTAGATATCTTGGTTTTCGTGGGGTTTCTAGCAGAGATATGCATTTTCTGCTATAATCTTGGTGAGACTTCTGTCCGAAGTATGCTGAATCATCGAGTACGCTCTTTTCGAGCTACTTAATATGAGAAACACGTTTTCTGGTGTTTTCACCACTCCACAGTGCGTTTGATATGCAGAACCGGCGACATCTTTGTTTTCGTGGGGTTTCAAGCTGAGATATGCATTTTCTGCGATAATCTTGGTGAGACTTCTGTCCGAAGTATGCTGAAACATCGAGATCGCTCTTTTCGAGCTAGTTAATGCGAGAAAAACCTTGTCCGGTGTTTTCACCACTCCACAGTGCGTTTGATATGCAGATCCGGCGATATCTTGGTTTTCGTGGGGTTTCAAGCTGAGATATGCATTTTCTGCGATAATCTTGGTGAGACTTCTGTCCGAAGTATGCTGAAACATCGAGATCGCTCTTTTCGAGCTGGGTAGTGCGAGAAACACGTTATCTGGTGTTTTCACCACTCCACAGTGCGTTTGATATGCAGAACAGTAGATATCTTGGTTTTCGTGGGGTTTCAAGCTGAGATATGCATTTTCTGCGATAATCTTGTTGAGACTTCTGTCCGAAGTATGCAGAATCATCGAGATCGCTCGTTTCGAGCTATTTAATGCGGAAACACGTTATCTGGTGTTTTCACCACTCCACAATGCGTTGGATATGCAGAACCGGAGATGTTTTGGTTTTCGTCGGGTTTCAAGCTGAGATATGCATTTTCTACGATAATCTTGGTGAGACTTCTGTCAGAAGTATGCAGAATCTTCGAGAACGCTCTTTTCGAGCTACTTAATGCGCGAAACCCGTTTTCTGGTGTTTTCATCACTCCACGGTACGTTTGATGTGCAGAACCGGATATAACTCGGTTTTCGTCGGGTTTCAAGCTGAGATATGCATTTCCTGCGATAATCTTGGTGAGACTTCTGTCCGAAGTATGCAGAATCATGTAGATCGCTCTTTTCGAGCTACTTAATGCGCGAAACCCGTTTTCTGGTGTTTTCATCACTCCACGGTACGTTTGATGTGCAGAACCGGATATAACTCGGTTTTCGTCGGGTTTCAAGCTGAGATATGCATTTTCTACGATAATCTAGGCGAGACTTCTGTCAGAAGTATGCAGGATCTTCGAGAACGCTCTTTTCGGGCTATTTAATGCGAGAAACACGTTCTCTGGTTGTTTTCACCACTCCACAGTGCGTTTGATATGCAGAACCGGCGATATCTTGGTTTTCGTGGGGTTTCAAGTTGAGATATGCATTTCCTGCGATAATCTTGGTGAGACTTCTGTTAGAAGTATGCAGAATCATCGAGATCGCACTTTTCGAGCTATTTAATGCGAGAAACACGTTATCTGATGTTCTCACCACTCCACAGTTCGTTGGATATGCAGAACCGGAGATATCTTGGTTTTCGTGGGGTTTCAAGCTGAGATATGCATTTCCTGCGATAATCTTGGTGAGACTTCTGCCCGAAGTATGCTGAATAATCGAGATCGCTCTTTTCGAGCTACTTAATGCGAGAAACACGTTCTCTGGTGTATTCAACACTCCACAGTGCGTTTGATATGCAGTACCAGCGATATCTTGGTTTTCATGGGGTTTCAAGCTGAGATATGCATTTTTTACGATAATCTTGGTGAGACTTCTGTCCGAAGTATGCAGAATCATCGAGATCGCTCGTTTCGAGCTATTTAATGCGAGAAGCACGTTTTCTGGGGTTTTCACCACTCTACAGTGCGTTTGATATGCAGAACAGTAGATATCTTGGTTTTCGTGGGGTTTCAAGCTGAGATATGCATTTTCTGCGATAATCTTGTTGAGACTTCTGTCCGAAGTATGCAGAATCATCGAGATCGCTCGTTTCGAGCTATTTAATGCGAGAAACACGTTATCTGGTGTTTTCACCACTCCACAGTGCGTTGGATATGCAGAACCGGAGATATTTTGGTTTTCGTCGGGTTTCAAGCTGAGATATGCATTTTCTACGATAAGCTTGGTGAAACATCTGTCCGAAGTATGCAGAAACATCGAGAGCGCTCGTTTCGAGCTATTTAATGCGAGAAAGACGTTTTCTGGGGTTTTCACCACTCCACAGTTCGTTGGATATGCAGAACAATAGATATCTTGGTTTTCGTGGGGTTTCAAGCAGAGATATGCATTTTCTGCGATAATCTTGGTGAGACTTCTGTTAGAAGTATGCAGAATCATCGAGATCGCACTTTTCGAGCTATTTAATGCGAGAATCACGTTATCTGGTGTTTTCACCACTCCACAGTGCGTTTGATATGCAGAACCGTTGATATCTTGGCTTTCGTGGGGTTTCAAGCTGAGATATGCATTTATCGCGATAATCTTGGTGTGACTTCTGTCCGAAGTATGCTGAATCATCGAGATCGCTCTTTTCGAGCTAGTTAGTGCGAGAAACACGTTATCTGGTGTTTTCACCACTCCACAGTGCGTTTGATATGCAGAACAGTAGATATCTTGGTTTTCGTGGGGTTTCAAGCTGAGATATGCATTTTCTGCGATAATCTTGTTGAGACTTCTGTCCGAAGTATGCAGAATCATCGAGATCGCTCGTTTCGAGCTATTTAATGCGAGAAACACGTTATCTGGTGTTTTCACCACTCCACAGTGCGTTGGATATGCAGAACCGGAGATATTTTGGTTTTCGTCGGGTTTCAAGCTGAGATATGCATTTTCTGCGTAAATAATGGTGAGACTTCAGTCAGATGTATGTAGAATCATCTAGATCGCTCTTTTCGAGCTTCTTAATGCTCGAAACACGTTTTCTGGTGTTTTCACCACTCCACAGTATGTTTGACATGCAGAACCGGAGATATCTTTGTTTCGGTCGGGTATCAAGCTGAGATATGCATTTTCTACGATAATCCTGGTGAGACTTCTGTCAGAAGTATGCAGAATCTTCGAGAACGCTCTTTTCGAGCTACTTAATGCGCGAAACACGTTTTCTGGTGTTTTCACCACTCCACGGTACGTTTGATGTGCAGAACCGGAGAAAACTCGGTTTTCGTCGGGTTTCAAGCTGAGATATGCATTTTCTACGATAATCTTGGTGAGACTTCTGTCAGAAGTATGCAGAACCTTCGAGATCGCTCTTTTCGAGCTATTTAATGCGAGAAACACGTTATCTGGTGTTTTCACCACTCCACAGTGCGTTTGATATGCAGTACCAGCGACATCTTGGTTTTCGTGGGGTTTCAAGCTGAGATATGCATTTTCTGCGATAATCTTGGTGAGACTTCTGTCCGAAGTATGCTGAATCATCGAGATCGCTCTTTTAGAGCTAGTTAGTGCGAGAAACACGTTATCTGATGCTTTCACCACTCCACAGTGCGTTTGATATGCAGAACAGGAGATATCTTGGTTTTCGTGGGGTTTCAAGCTGAGATATGCATTTTCTGCGATAATCTTGTTGCGACTTCTGTCCGAAGTATGCAGAATCATCGAGATCGCTCGTTTCGAGCTATTTAATGAGAGAAACACGTTATCTGGTGTTTTCACCACTCCACAGTGCGTTTGATATGCAGAACCGGCGATATCTTGGTTTTCGTGGGGTTTCAAGCTGAGATAAGCATTTTCTGCGATAATCTGTGTGAGACTTCTGTCCGAAGTATGCTGAATCATCGAGATCGCTCTTTTCGAGCTAGTTAGTGCGAGAAACACGTTATCTGGTGTTTTCACCACTCCACAGTGCGTTTGATATGCAGAACAGTAGATGTCTTGGTTTTCGTGGGGTTTCAAGCTGAGATATGCATTTTCTGCGATAATCTTGTTGAGACTTCTGTCCGAAGTATGCAGAATCATCGAGATCGCACTATTCGAGCTATTTAATGCGAGAAACACGTTATCTGGTGTTTTCACCACTTCACAGTTGGTTTGATATGCAGAACCGGCGATATTTTGGTTTTCGTCGGGTTTCAAGCTGACATATGCATTTTCTACGATAATCTTGGTGAAACATCAGTCCGAAGTATGCAGAAACATCGAGAGCGCTCTTTTCGAGCTATTTAATGCGAGAAACACGTTATCTGGTGTTTTAACCACACCACAGTGCGTTTGATATGCAGAACAGTAGATATCTTGGTTTTCGTGGGGTTTCAAGATGAGATATGCATTTTCTGCGATAAGCTTGGTGAAAGATCTGTCCGAAGTATGCAGAAACATCGAGAGCGCTCTTTTCGAGCTATTTAATGCGAGAACCACGTTTTCTGGGGTTTTCACCACTCCACAGTTCGTTGGATATGCAGTACAATAGATATCTTGATTTTCGTGGGGTTTCAAGCAGAGATATGCATTTTCTGCGATAATCTTGGTGAGACTTCTGTTAGAAGTATGCAGAATCATCGAGATCGCACTTTTCGAGCTATTTAATGCGAGAAACACGTTATCTGGTGTTTTCACCACTCCACAGTGCGTTTGATATGCAGAATAGTAGATATCTTGGTTTTCGTGGGGTTTCAAGATGAGATATGCATTTTCTGCGATAATCTTGTTGAGACTTCTGTCCGAAGTATGCAGAATCATCGAGATCGCACTTTTCGAGCTATTTAATGCGAGAAACACGTTATCTGGTGTTTTCACCACTTCACGGTTGGTTTGATATGCAGAACCGTCGATATTTTGGTTTTCGTCGGGTTTCAAGTTGACATATGCATTTTCTACGATAATCTTGGTGAAACATCAGTCCGAAGTATGCAGAAACATCGAGAGCGCTCTTTTCGAGCTATTTAATGCGAGAAACACGTTTTCTGGGGTTTTCACCACTGCACAGTGCGTTTGATATGCAGAATAGTAGATATCTTGGTTTTCGTGGGGTTTCAAGCTGAGATATGTATTTTCTGCGATAATCTTGTTGAGACTTCTGTCCGAAGTATGCAGGATCTTCGAGAACGCTCTTTTCGAGCTACTTAATACGAGAAACACGTTTTCTGGTGTTTTCACCACTCCACAGAGCGTTTGATATGCAGAACCAGCGATATCTTGGTTTTCGTGGGGTTTCAAGATGAGATATGCATTTTCTGCGTAAATAATGGTGAGACTTCAGTCAGATGTATGCAGAATCATCTAGATCGCTCTTTTCGAGCTTCTTAATGCTCGAAACACGTTTTCTGGTGTTTTCACCACTCCACAGTATGTTTGACATGCAGAACCGGAGATATCTTTGTTTCGGTCGGGTATCAAGCTGAGATATGCATTTTCTACGATAATCCTGGTGAGACTTCTGTCAGAAGTATGCAGAATCTTCGAGAACGCTCTTTTCGAGCTACTTAATGCGCGAAACACGTTTTCTGGTGTTTTCACCACTCCACGGTACGTTTGATGTGCAGAACCGGAGAAAACTCGGTTTTCGTCGGGTTTCAAGCTGAGATATGCATTTTCTACGATAATCTTGGTGAGACTTCTGTCAGAAGTATGCTGAATCATCGAGATCGCTCTTTTAGAGCTAGTTAGTGCGAGAAACACGTTATCTGATGCTTTCACCACTCCACAGTGCGTTTGATATGCAGAACAGGAGATATCTTGGTTTTCGTGGGGTTTCAAGCTGAGATATGCATTTTCTGCGATAATCTTGTTGCGACTTCTGTCCGAAGTATGCAGAATCATCGAGATCGCTCGTTTCGAGCTATTTAATGAGAGAAACACGTTATCTGGTGTTTTCACCACTTCACAGTGCGTTGGATATGCAGAACCGGAGATATTTTCGTATTCGTCGGGTTTCAAGCTGAGATATGCATTTTCTACGATAAGCTTGGTGAGACATCTGTCCGAAGTATGCAGAAACATCGAGTGCGCTCTTTTCGAGCTATTTAATGCGAGAAACACGTTATCTGGTGTTTTAACCACACCACAGTGCGTCTGATATGCAGAACAGTAGATATCTTGGTTTTCGTGGGGTTTCAAGCTGAGATATGCATTTTCTGCGATAATCTTGTTGAGACTTCTGTCCGAAGTATGCAGAATCATCGAGATCGCACTTTTCGAGCTATTTAATGCGAGAAACACGTTATCTGGTGTTTTCACCACTTCACAGTTGGTTTGATATGCAGAACCGTCGATATTTTGGTTTTCGTCGGGTTTCAAGCTGACATATGCATTTTCTACGATAATCTTGGTGAAACATCTGTCCGAAGTATGCAGAAATATCGAGAGCGCTCTTTTCGAGCTATTTAATGCGAGAAACACGTTATCTGGTGTTTTCACCACTCCACAGTGCGTTTGATATGCAGAATAGTAGATATCTTGGTTTTCGTGGGGTTTCAAGCTGAGATATGCATTTTCTGCGATAATCTTGTTGAGACTTCTGTCCGAAGTATGCAGAATCATCGAGATCGCACTTTTCGAGCTATTTAATGCGAGAAACACGTTATCTGGTGTTTTCACCACTTCACAGTTGGTTTGATATGCAGAACCGTCGATATTTTGGTTTTCGTCGGGTTTCAAGCTGACATATGCATTTTCTACGATAATCTTGGTGAAACATCAGTCCGAAGTATGCAGAAACATCGAGAGCGCTCTTTTCGAGCTATTTAATGCGAGAAACACGTTTTCTGGGGTTTTCACCACTCCACAGTGCGTTTGATATGCAGAATAGTAGATATCTTGGTTTTCGTGGGGTTTCAAGCTGAGATATGTATTTTCTGCGATAATCTTGTTGAGTCTTCTGTCCGAAGTCTGCAGGATCTTCGAGAACGCTCTTTTCGAGCTACTTAATACGAGAAACACGTTTTCTGGTGTTTTCACCACTCCACAGAGTGTTTGATATGCAGAACCAGCGATATCTTGGTTTTCGTGGGGTTTCAAGATGAGATTTGCATTATCTCTGTAAATAATGGTGAGACTTCAGTCCGAAGTATGCAGAAACATCGAGAGCGCTCTTTTCGAGCTATTTAATGCGCGAAACACGTTTTCTGGTGTTTTCACCACTCCACGGTACGTTTGATGTGGAGAACCGGAGAAAACTCGGTTTTCGACGGGTTTCAAGCTGAGATATGCATTTTCTACGATAATCTTGGTGAGACTTCTGTCAGAAGTATGCAGAATCTTCGAGATCGCTCTTTTCGAGCTATTTAATGCGAGAAACACGTTATCTGGTGTTTTCACCACTCCACAGTGCGTTTGATAAGCAGTACCAGCGACATCTTGGTTTTCGTGGGGTTTCAAGCTGAGATATGCATTTTCTGCGATAATCTTGGTGAGACTTCTGTCCGAAGTATGCTGAATCATCGAGATCGCTCTTTTAGAGCTAGTTAGTGCGAGAAACACGTTATCTAGTGTTTTCACCACTCCACAGTGCGTTTGATATGCAGAACAGGAGATATCTTGGTTTTCGTGGGGTTTCAAGCTGAGATATGCATTTTTTACGATAACTTTGATGAGACTTCTATCCGATGTATGCAGAATCATCGAGATCAATCGTTTCGAGCTATTTAATTGCGAGAAACACGTTATCTGGTGTTTTCACCTCTCCACAGTGCGTTTGATATGCAGAACCGGCGATATCTTGGTTTTGGTGGGGTTTCAAGCTGAGTTAAGCATTTTCTGCGATAATCTGGGTGAGACTTCTGTCCGAAGTATGCTGAATCATCGAGATCGCTCTTTTCGAGCTAGTTAGTGCGAGAAACACGTTATCTGGTGTTTTCACCACTCCACAGTTGGTTTGATATGCAGCACCGGCGATATTTTGGTTTTCGTCGGGTTTCAAGCTGAGATATGCATTTTCTAAGATAATCTTGGTGAAACATCTGTCCGAAGTATGCAGAAACATCGGGAGCGCTCTTTTCGAGCTATTTAATGCGAGCAACACGTTATCTGGTGTTTTCACCACTCCACAGTGCGTTTGATATGCAGAATAGTAGATATCTTGGTTTTCGTGGGGTTTCTAGCTGAGATATGTATTTTCTGCGATAATCTTGTTGAGACTTCTGTCCGAAGTATGCAGGATCTTCGAGAACGCTCTTTTCGAGCTACTAAATACGAGAAACACGTTTTCTGGTGTTTTCACCACTCCACAGTGCGTTTGATATGCAGAACCAGCGATATCTTGGTTTTCGTGGGGTTTCAAGATGAGATATGCATTTTCTGCGTAAATATTGGTGAGACTTCAGTCAGATGTATGCAGAATCATCGAGATCGCTCTTTTCGAGCTACTTAATGCTCGAAACACGTTTTCTGGTGTTTTCACCACTCTACAGTATGTTTGACATGCAGAACCGGAGATATCTTTGTTTCGATCGTGTATCAAGCTGAGATATGCATTTTCTACGATAATCCTGGTGAGACTTCTGTCAGAAGTATGCAGAATCTTCGAGAACGCTCTTTTCGAGCTACTTAATGCGCGAAACACGTTTTCTGGTGTTTTCACCACTCCACGGTACGTTTGATGTGCAGAACCAGCGACATCTTGGTTTTCGTGGGGTTTCAAGCTGAGATATGCATTTTCTGCGATAATCTTGGTGAGACTTCTGTCCGAAGTATGCTGAATCATCGAGATCGCTCTTTTAGAGCTAGTTAGTGCGAGAAACACGTTATCTGGTGATTTCACCACTCCACAGTGCGTTGGATATGCAGAACCGGAGATATTTTGGTTTTCGACGGGTTTCAAGCTGAGATATGCATTTTCTACGATAAGCTTGGTGAGACATCTGTCCGAAGTATGCAGAAACGTCGAGAGCGCTCTTTTCGAGCTATTTAATGCGAGAAACACGTTTTCTGGGGTTTTCACCACTCCACAGTGCGTTGGATATGCAGAACCGGAGATATTTTGGTTTTCGTCGGGTTTCAAGCTGACATATGCATTTTCTACGATAAGCTTGGTGAAACATCTGTCCGAAGTATGCAGAAACATCGAGAGCGCTCTTTTCGAGCTATTTAATGCGAGAAACACGTTATCTGGTGTTTTAACCACTCCATAGTGCGGTTGATATGCAGAACAGTAGATATCTTGGTTTTCGTGGGGTTTCAAGCAGAGATATGCATTTTCTGCGCTAATCTTGGGGAGACTTCTGTTAGAAGTATGCAGAATCTTCGAGATCGCACTTTTCGAGCTATTTAATGCGAGAAACACGTTATCTGGTGTTTTCACCACTCCACAGTGCGTTTGATATGCAGAACAGTAGATATCTTGATTTCGTGGGGTTTCAAGCAGAGATATGCATTTTCTGCGCTAATCTTGGGGAGACTTCTGTTAGAAGTATGCAGAATCATCGAGATCGCACTTTTCGAGCTATTTAATGCGAGAAACACGTTATCTGGTGTTTTCACCACTCCACAGTGCGTTTGATATGCAGAACAGTAGATATCTTGTTTTTCGTGGGGTTTCAAGCAGAGATATGCATTTTCTACGATAATCTTTGTGAAACATCTGTCCGAAGTATGCAGAAACATCGAGAGCGCTCTTTTCGAGCTATTTAATGCGAGAAACACGTTTTCTGGGGATTTCACCACTCCACAGTGCGTTGGATATGCAGAACCGGAGATATTTTGGTTTTCGTCGGGTTTCAAGCTGACATATGCATTTTCTACGATAAGCTTGGTGAAACATCTGTCCGAAGTATGCAGAAACGTCGAGAGCGCTCTTTTCGAGCTATTTAATGCGAGAAACACGTTTTCTGGGGTTTTCACCACTCCACAGTGCGTTGGATATGCAGAACCGGAGATATTTTGGTTTTCGTCGGGTTTCAAGCTGACATATGCATTTTCTACGATAAGCTTGGTGAAACATCTGTCCGAAGTATGCAGAAACATCGAGAGCGCTCTTTTTGAGCTATTTAATGCGAGAAACACGTTATCTGGTGTTTTAACCACTCCACAGTGCGTTTGATATGCAGAACAGTAGATATCTTGGTTTTCGTGGGGTTTCACGCAGAGATATGCATTTTCTGCGCTAATCTTGGGGAGACTTCTGTTAGAAGCATGCAGAATCATCGAGATCGCACTTTTCGAGCTATTTAATGCGAGAAACACGTTATCTGGTGTTTTCACCACTCCACAGTGCGTTTGATATGCAGAACAGTAGATATCTTGGTTTTCGTGGGGTTTCAAGCAGAGATATGCATTTTCTGCGCTAATCTTGGGGAGACTTCTGTTAGAAGTATGCAGAATCATCGAGATCGCACTTTTCGAGCTATTTAATGCGAGAAACATGTTATCTGGTGTTTTCACCACTCCACAGTTGGTTTGATATGCAGAACCGACGATATTTTGGTTTTCGTCGGGTTTCAAGCTGAGATATGCATTTTCTACGATAATCTTGGTGAAACATCTGTCCGAAGTATGCAGAAACATCGAGAGCGCTCTTTTCGAGCTATTTAATGCGAGAAACACGTTATCTGGTGTTTTCACCACTCCACAGTGCGTTTGATATGCAGAACCGGCGATATCTTGGTTTTCGTGGGGTTTCAAGCTGATATATGCATTTTCTGCGATAATCTTGTTGAGACTTCTGTCCGAAGTATGCAGAATCATCGAGATCGTTCGTTTCGAGCTATTTAATGCGAGAAACACGTTATCTGGTGTTTTCACCACTACACAGTGCGTTGGATATGCAGAACCGGAGATATTTTGGTTTTCGTCGGGTTTCAAGCTGAGATATGCATTTTCTACGATAAGCTTGGTGAGACATCTGTCCGAAGTATGCAGAAACACCGAGAGCGCTCTTTTCGAGCCATTTAATGCGAGAAACAGGTTTTCTGGGGGTTTCACCACTCCACAGTTCTTTGGATATGCAGGACAGGAAATATCTTGGTTTGCGTGGTGTTTCAAGCAGAGATATGCATTTTCTGCGATAAGCTTGGTGAGACTTCTGTTAGAAGTATGCAGAATCATCGAGATCGCACTTTTCGAGCTATTTAATGCGAGAAACACGTTATCTGGTGTTTTCACCACTCCACAGGTGGTTTGATATGCAGCACCGGCGATATTTTGGTTTTCGTCGGGTTTCAAGCTGAGATATGCATTTTCTGCGATAATCTTGTTGAGACTTCTGTCCGAAGTATGCAGAATCATCGAGATCGCACTTTTCGAGCTACTTAATACGAGAAACACGTTTTCTGGTGTTTTCACCACTCCACAGAGTGTTTGATATGCAGAACCAGCGATATCTTGGTTTTCGTGGGGTTTCAAGATGAGATATGCATTATCTGCGTAAATAATGGTGAGACTTCAGTCAGATGTATGCACAATCATCTAGATCGCTCTTTTCGAGCTACTTAATGCTCGAAACACGTTTTCTGGTGTTTTCACCACTCCACAGTATGTTTGACATGCAGAACCGGAGATATCTTTGTTTCGGTCGGGTATCAAGCTGAGATATGCATTTTCTACGATAATCCTGGTGAGAATTCTGTCAGAAGTATGCAGAATCATCGAGAACGCTCTTTTCGAGCTACTTAATGCGCGAAACACGTTTTCTGGTGTTTTCACCACTCCACGGTACGTTTGATGTGGAGAACCGGAGAAAACTCGGTTTTCGTCGGGTTTCAAGCTGAGATATGCATTTTCTGCGATAATCTTGGTGAGACTTCTGTCCGAAGTATGCTGAATCATCGAGATCGCTCTTTTAGAGCTAGTTAGTGCGAGAAACACGTTATCTGGTGATTTCACCACTCCACAGTGCGTTGGATATGCAGAACCGGAGATATTTTGGTTTTCGACGGGTTTCAAGCTGAGATATGCATTTTCTACGATAAGCTTGGTGAGACATCTGTCCGAAGTATGCAGAAACGTCGAGAGCGCTCTTTTCGAGCTATTTAATGCGAGAAACACGTTTTCTGGGGTTTTCACCACTCCACAGTGCGTTGGATATGCAGAACAGGAGATATCTTGGTTTTCGTGGGGTTTCAAGCTGAGATATGCATTTTTTACGATAACTTTGATGAGACTTCTATCCGATGTATGCAGAATCATCGAGATCAATCGTTTCGAGCTATTTAATTGCGAGAAACACGTTATCTGGTGTTTTCACCTCTCCACAGTGCGTTTGATATGCAGAACCGGCGATATCTTGGTTTTCGTGGGGTTTCAAGCTGAGTTAAGCATTTTCTGCGATAATCTGGGTGAGACTTCTGTCCGAAGTATGCTGAATCATCGAGATCGCTCTTTTCGAGCTAGTTAGTGCGAGAAACACGTTATCTGGTGTTTTCACCACTCCACAGTTGGTTTGATATGCAGCACCGGCGATATTTTGGTTTTCGTCGGGTTTCAAGCTGAGATATGCATTTTCTAAGATAATCTTGGTGAAACATCTGTCCGAAGTATGCAGAAACATCGGGAGCGCTCTTTTCGAGCTATTTAATGCGAGCAACACGTTATCTGGTGTTTTCACCACTCCACAGTGCGTTTGATATGCAGAATAGTAGATATCTTGGTTTTCGTGGGGTTTCTAGCTGAGATATGTATTTTCTGCGATAATCTTGTTGAGACTTCTGTCCGAAGTATGCAGGATCTTCGAGAACGCTCTTTTCGAGCTACTAAATACGAGAAACACGTTTTCTGGTGTTTTCACCACTCCACAGTGCGTTTGATATGCAGAACCAGCGATATCTTGGTTTTCGTGGGGTTTCAAGATGAGATATGCATTTTCTGCGTAAATATTGGTGAGACTTCAGTCAGATGTATGCAGAATCATCGAGATCGCTCTTTTCGAGCTACTTAATGCTCGAAACACGTTTTCTGGTGTTTTCACCACTCTACAGTATGTTTGACATGCAGAACCGGAGATATCTTTGTTTCGATCGTGTATCAAGCTGAGATATGCATTTTCTACGATAATCCTGGTGAGACTTCTGTCAGAAGTATGCAGAATCTTCGAGAACGCTCTTTTCGAGCTACTTAATGCGCGAAACACGTTTTCTGGTGTTTTCACCACTCCACGGTACGTTTGATGTGCAGAACCAGCGACATCTTGGTTTTCGTGGGGTTTCAAGCTGAGATATGCATTTTCTGCGATAATCTTGGTGAGACTTCTGTCCGAAGTATGCTGAATCATCGAGATCGCTCTTTTAGAGCTAGTTAGTGCGAGAAACACGTTATCTGGTGATTTCACCACTCCACAGTGCGTTGGATATGCAGAACCGGAGATATTTTGGTTTTCGACGGGTTTCAAGCTGAGATATGCATTTTCTACGATAAGCTTGGTGAGACATCTGTCCGAAGTATGCAGAAACGTCGAGAGCGCTCTTTTCGAGCTATTTAATGCGAGAAACACGTTTTCTGGGGTTTTCACCACTCCACAGTGCGTTGGATATGCAGAACCGGAGATATTTTGGTTTTCGTCGGGTTTCAAGCTGACATATGCATTTTCTACGATAAGCTTGGTGAAACATCTGTCCGAAGTATGCAGAAACATCGAGAGCGCTCTTTTCGAGCTATTTAATGCGAGAAACACGTTATCTGGTGTTTTAACCACTCCATAGTGCGGTTGATATGCAGAACAGTAGATATCTTGGTTTTCGTGGGGTTTCAAGCAGAGATATGCATTTTCTGCGCTAATCTTGGGGAGACTTCTGTTAGAAGTATGCAGAATCTTCGAGATCGCACTTTTCGAGCTATTTAATGCGAGAAACACGTTATCTGGTGTTTTCACCACTCCACAGTGCGTTTGATATGCAGAACAGTAGATATCTTGATTTCGTGGGGTTTCAAGCAGAGATATGCATTTTCTGCGCTAATCTTGGGGAGACTTCTGTTAGAAGTATGCAGAATCATCGAGATCGCACTTTTCGAGCTATTTAATGCGAGAAACACGTTATCTGGTGTTTTCACCACTCCACAGTGCGTTTGATATGCAGAACAGTAGATATCTTGTTTTTCGTGGGGTTTCAAGCAGAGATATGCATTTTCTACGATAATCTTTGTGAAACATCTGTCCGAAGTATGCAGAAACATCGAGAGCGCTCTTTTCGAGCTATTTAATGCGAGAAACACGTTTTCTGGGGATTTCACCACTCCACAGTGCGTTGGATATGCAGAACCGGAGATATTTTGGTTTTCGTCGGGTTTCAAGCTGACATATGCATTTTCTACGATAAGCTTGGTGAAACATCTGTCCGAAGTATGCAGAAACGTCGAGAGCGCTCTTTTCGAGCTATTTAATGCGAGAAACACGTTTTCTGGGGTTTTCACCACTCCACAGTGCGTTGGATATGCAGAACCGGAGATATTTTGGTTTTCGTCGGGTTTCAAGCTGACATATGCATTTTCTACGATAAGCTTGGTGAAACATCTGTCCGAAGTATGCAGAAACATCGAGAGCGCTCTTTTTGAGCTATTTAATGCGAGAAACACGTTATCTGGTGTTTTAACCACTCCACAGTGCGTTTGATATGCAGAACAGTAGATATCTTGGTTTTCGTGGGGTTTCACGCAGAGATATGCATTTTCTGCGCTAATCTTGGGGAGACTTCTGTTAGAAGCATGCAGAATCATCGAGATCGCACTTTTCGAGCTATTTAATGCGAGAAACACGTTATCTGGTGTTTTCACCACTCCACAGTGCGTTTGATATGCAGAACAGTAGATATCTTGGTTTTCGTGGGGTTTCAAGCAGAGATATGCATTTTCTGCGCTAATCTTGGGGAGACTTCTGTTAGAAGTATGCAGAATCATCGAGATCGCACTTTTCGAGCTATTTAATGCGAGAAACATGTTATCTGGTGTTTTCACCACTCCACAGTTGGTTTGATATGCAGAACCGACGATATTTTGGTTTTCGTCGGGTTTCAAGCTGAGATATGCATTTTCTACGATAATCTTGGTGAAACATCTGTCCGAAGTATGCAGAAACATCGAGAGCGCTCTTTTCGAGCTATTTAATGCGAGAAACACGTTATCTGGTGTTTTCACCACTCCACAGTGCGTTTGATATGCAGAACCGGCGATATCTTGGTTTTCTTGGGGTTTCAAGCTGATATATGCATTTTCTGCGATAATCTTGTTGAGACTTCTGTCCGAAGTATGCAGAATCATCGAGATCGTTCGTTTCGAGCTATTTAATGCGAGAAACACGTTATCTGGTGTTTTCACCACTACACAGTGCGTTGGATATGCAGAACCGGAGATATTTTGGTTTTCGTCGGGTTTCAAGCTGAGATATGCATTTTCTACGATAAGCTTGGTGAGACATCTGTCCGAAGTATGCAGAAACACCGAGAGCGCTCTTTTCGAGCCATTTAATGCGAGAAACAGGTTTTCTGGGGGTTTCACCACTCCACAGTTCTTTGGATATGCAGGACAGGAAATATCTTGGTTTGCGTGGTGTTTCAAGCAGAGATATGCATTTTCTGCGATAAGCTTGGTGAGACTTCTGTTAGAAGTATGCAGAATCATCGAGATCGCACTTTTCGAGCTATTTAATGCGAGAAACACGTTATCTGGTGTTTTCACCACTCCACAGGTGGTTTGATATGCAGCACCGGCGATATTTTGGTTTTCGTCGGGTTTCAAGCTGAGATATGCATTTTCTGCGATAATCTTGTTGAGACTTCTGTCCGAAGTATGCAGAATCATCGAGATCGCACTTTTCGAGCTACTTAATACGAGAAACACGTTTTCTGGTGTTTTCACCACTCCACAGAGTGTTTGATATGCAGAACCAGCGATATCTTGGTTTTCGTGGGGTTTCAAGATGAGATATGCATTATCTGCGTAAATAATGGTGAGACTTCAGTCAGATGTATGCACAATCATCTAGATCGCTCTTTTCGAGCTACTTAATGCTCGAAACACGTTTTCTGGTGTTTTCACCACTCCACAGTATGTTTGACATGCAGAACCGGAGATATCTTTGTTTCGGTCGGGTATCAAGCTGAGATATGCATTTTCTACGATAATCCTGGTGAGAATTCTGTCAGAAGTATGCAGAATCATCGAGAACGCTCTTTTCGAGCTACTTAATGCGCGAAACACGTTTTCTGGTGTTTTCACCACTCCACGGTACGTTTGATGTGGAGAACCGGAGAAAACTCGGTTTTCGTCGGGTTTCAAGCTGAGATATGCATTTTCTACGATAATCTTGGTGAGACTTCTGTCAGAAGTATGCAGAATCTTCGAGATCGCTCTTTTCGAGCTATTTGATGCGAGAAACACGTTATCTGGTGTTTTCACCACTCCACAGTGCGTTTGATATGCAGTACCAGCGACATCTTGGTTTTCGTGGGGTTTCAAGCTGAGATATGCATTTTCTGCGATAATCTTGGTGAGACTTCTGTCCGAAGTATGCTGAATCATCGAGATCGCTCTGTTAGAGCTAGTTAGTGCGAGAAACACGTTATCTAGTGTTTTCACCACTCCACAGTGCGTTTGATATGCAGAACAGGAGATATCTTGGTTTTCGTGGGGTTTCAAGCTGAGATATGCATTTTCTGCGATAATCTTGTTGAGACTTCTGTCCGAAGTATGCAGAATCATCGAGATCGCTCGTTTCGAGCTATTTAATGAGAGAAACACGTTTTCTGGGGTTTTCACCACTCCACAGTGCGTTTGATATGCTGAACACAGCGATATCTTGGTTTTCGTGGGGTTTCAAGCTGAGATATGCATTTTTTACGATAACTTTGGTGAGACTTCTGTCCCAAGTATGCAGAATCATCGAGATCAATCGTTTCGAGCTATTTAATTGCGAGAAACACGTTATCTGGTGTTTGCACCACTCCACAGTGCGTTTGATATGCAGAACCGGCGATATCTTGGTTTTCGTGGGGTTTCAAGCTGAGATAAGCATTTTCTGCGATAATCTGGGTGACACTTCTGTCCGAAGTATGCTGAATCATCGAGATCGCTCTTTTCGAGCTAGTTAGTGCGAGAAACACGTTATCTGGTGTTTTCACCACTCCACAGTGCGTTTGATATGCAGAACAGTAGATATCTTGGTTTTCGTGGGGTTTCAAGCAGAGATATGCATTTTCTGCGCTAATCTTGGGGAGACTTCTGTTAGAAGTATGCAGAATCATCGAGATCGCACTTTTCGAGCTATTTAATGCGAGAAACACGTTATCTGGTGTTTTCACCACTCCACAGTGCGTTTGATATGCAGAACAGTAGATATCTTGGTTTTCGTGGGGTTTCAAGCAGAGATATGCATTTTCTACGATAATCTTGGTGAAACATCTGTCCGAAGTATGCAGAAACATCGACAGCGCTCTTTTCGAGCTATTTAATGCGAGAAACACGTTTTCTGGGGATTTCACCACTCCACAGTGCGTTGGATATGCAGAACCGGAGATATTTTGGTTTTCGTCGGGTTTCAAGCTGACATATGCATTTTCTACGATAAGCTTCGTGAAACATCTGTCCGAAGTATGCAGAAACGTCGAGAGCGCTCTTTTCGAGCTATTTAATGCGAGAAACACGTTTTCTGGGGTTTTCACCACTCCACAGTGCGTTGGATATGCAGAACCGGAGATATTTTGGTTTTCGTCGGGTTTCAAGCTGAGATATGCATTTTCTACGATAAGCTTGGTGAGACATCTGTCCGAAGTATGCAGAAACACCGAGAGCGCTCTTTTCGAGCCATTTAATGCGAGAAACAGGTTTTCTGGGGGTTTCACCACTCCACAGTTCTTTGGATATGCAGGACAGGAAATATCTTGGTTTGCGTGGTGTTTCAAGCAGAGATATGCATTTTCTGCGATAAGCTTGGTGAGACTTCTGTTAGAAGTATGCAGAATCATCGAGATCGCACTTTTCGAGCTATTTAATGCGAGAAACACGTTATCTGGTGTTTTCACCACTCCACAGGTGGTTTGATATGCAGCACCGGCGATATTTTGGTTTTCGTCGGGTTTCAAGCTGAGATATGCATTTTCTACGATAATCTTGGTGAAACATCTGTCCGAAGTATGCAGAAACATCGAGAGCGCTCTTTCGAGCTATTTAATGCGAGAAACACGTTATCTGGTGTTTTCACCACTCCACAGTGCGTTTGATATGCAGAATAGTAGATATCTTGGTTTTCGTGGGGTTTCAAGCTGAGATATGCATTTTCTGCGATAATCTTGTTGAGACTTCTGTCCGAAGTATGCAGAATCATCGAGATCGCACTTTTCGAGCTATTTAATGCGAGAAACACGTTATCTGGTGTTTTCACCACTTCACAGTTGGTTTGATATGCAGAACCGGCGATATTTTGGTTTTCGTCGGGTTTCAAGCTGACATATGCATTTTCTACGATAATCTTGGTGAAACATCAGTCCGAAGTATGCAGAAACATCGAGAGCGCTCTTTTCGAGCTATTTAATGCAAGAAACACGTTTTCTGGGGTTTTCACCACTCCACAGTGCGTTTGATATGCAGAATAGTAGATATCTTGGTTTTCGTGGGGTTTCAAGCTGAGATATGTATTTTCTGCGATAATCTTGTTGAGACTTCTGTCCGA
Organism: Anthophora plumipes; assembly: GCA_951804975.1. NCBI lineage: Eukaryota > Metazoa > Arthropoda > Insecta > Hymenoptera > Apidae > Anthophora > Anthophora plumipes. Next base: position 6,736,791 of record CATORF010000206.1, on the reverse strand, counting down.
AGTATGCAGGATCATCTAGATCGCTCTTTTCGAGCTACTTAATGCTCGAAACACGTTTTCTGGTGTTTTCACCACTCCACAGTATGTTTGACATGCAGAACCGGAGATATCTTTGTTTCGGTCGGGTATCAAGCTGAGATATGCATTTTCTACGATAATCCTGGTGAGAATTCTGTCAGAAGTATGCAGAATCATCGAGAACGCTCTTTTCGAGCTACTTAATGCGCGAAACACGTTTTCTGGTGTTTTCACCACTCCACGGTACGTTTGATGTGGAGAACCGGAGAAAACTCGGTTTTCGTCGGGTTTCAAGCTGAGATATGCATTTTCTACGATAATCTTGGTGAGACTTCTGTCAGAAGTATGCAGAATCTTCGAGATCGCTCTTTTCGAGCTATTTGATGCGAGAAACACGTTATCTGGTGTTTTCACCACTCCACAGTGCGTTTGATATGCAGTACCAGCGACATCTTGGTTTTCGTGGGGTTTCAAGCTGAGATATGCATTTTCTGCGATAATCTTGGTGAGACTTCTGTCCGAAGTATGCTGAATCATCGAGATCGCTCTGTTAGAGCTAGTTAGTGCGAGAAACACGTTATCTAGTGTTTTCACCACTCCACAGTGCGTTTGATATGCAGAACAGGAGATATCTTGGTTTTCGTGGGGTTTCAAGCTGAGATATGCATTTTCTGCGATAATCTTGTTGAGACTTCTGTCCGAAGTATGCAGAATCATCGAGATCGCTCGTTTCGAGCTATTTAATGAGAGAAACACGTTTTCTGGGGTTTTCACCACTCCACAGTGCGTTTGATATGCTGAACACAGCGATATCTTGGTTTTCGTGGGGTTTCAAGCTGAGATATGCATTTTTTACGATAACTTTGGTGAGACTTCTGTCCCAAGTATGCAGAATCATCGAGATCAATCGTTTCGAGCTATTTAATTGCGAGAAACACGTTATCTGGTGTTTTCACCACTCCACAGTGCGTTTGATATGCAGAACCGGCGATATCTTGGTTTTCGTGGGGTTTCAAGCTGAGATAAGCATTTTCTGCGATAATCTGGGTGAGACTTCTGTCCGAAGTATGCAGAATCATCGAGATCGCTCTTTCCGAGCTAGTTAGTGCGAGAAACACGTTATCTGGTGTTTTCACCACTCCACAGTGCGTTTGATATGCAGAACAGTAGTTATCTTGGTTTTCGTGGGGTTTCAAGCTGAGATATGCTTTTTCTGCGATAAGCTTGGTGAAAGATCTGTCCGAAGTATGCAGAAACATCGAGAGCGCTCTTTTCGAGCTATTTAATGCGAGAAACACGTTTTCTGGGGTTTTCACCACTCCACAGTTCGTTGGATATGCAGAACAATAGATATCTTGATTTTCTTGGGGTTTCAAGCAGAGATATGCATTTTCTGCGATAATCTTGGTGAGACTTCTGTTAGAAGTATGCAGAATCATCGAGATCGCACTTTTCGAGCTATTTAATGCGAGAAACACGTTATCTGGTGTTTTCACCACTCCACAGTTGGTATGATATGCAGTACCGGCGATATTTTGGTTTTCGTCGGGTTTCAAGCTGAGATATGCATTTTCTACGATAATCTTGGTGAAACATCTGTCCGAAGTATGCAGAGACATCGAGAGCGCTCTTTTCGAGCTATTTAATGCGAGAAACACGTTATCTGGTGTTTTCACCACTCCACAGTGCGTTTGATATGCAGAATAGTAGATATCTTGGTTTTCGTGGGGTTTCTAGCTGAGATATGTATTTTCTGCGATAATCTTGGTGAAACATCTGTCCGAAGTATGCAGAAACATCGAGAGCGCTCTTTTCGAGCTATTTAATGCGAGAAACACGTTATCTGGTGTTTTAACCACTCCATAGTGCGGTTGAAATGCAGAACAGTAGATATCTTGGTTTTCGTGGGGTTTCAAGCAGAGATATGCATTTTCTGCGCTAATCTTGGGGAGACTTCTGTTAGAAGTATGCAGATTCATCGAGATCGCACTTTTCGAGCTATTTAATGCGAGAAACACGTTATCTGGTGTTTTCACCACTCCACAGTGCGTTTGATATGCAGAACAGTAGATATCTTGGTTTTCGTGGGGTTTCAAGCAGAGATGTGCATTTTCTACGATAAGCTTGGTGAGACATCTGTCCGAAGTATGCAGAAACGTCGAGAGCGCTCTTTTCGAGCTATTTAATTCGAGAAACACATTTTCTGGGGTTTTCACAACTCCACAGTGCGTTTGATATGCAGAACAGTAGATATCTTGGTTTTCGTGGGGTTTCAAGCTGATATATGCATTTTCTGCGATAATCTTGTTGAGACTTCTGTCCGAAGTATGCAGAATCATCGAGATCAATCGTTTCGAGCTATTTAATTGCGAGAAACACGTTATCTGGTGTTTTCACCACTCCACAGTGCGTTTGATATGCAGAACCGGCGATATCTTGGTTTTCGTGGGGTTTCAAGCTGAGATAAGCATTTTCTGCGATAATCTGGGTGAGACTTCTGTCCGAAGTATGCTGAATCATCGAGATCGCTCTTTTCGAGCTGGTTAGTGCGAGAAACACGTTATCTGGTGTTTTCACCACTCCACAGTGCGTTTGATATGCAGAACAGTAGATATCTTGGTTTTCGTGGGGTTTCAAGCTGAGATATGCATTTTCTGCGATAAGCTTGGTGAAAGATCTGTCCGAAGTATGCAGAAACATCGAGAGCGCTCTTTTCGAGCTATTTAATGCGAGAAACACGTTTTCTGGGGTTTTCACCACTCCACAGTTCGTTGGATATGCAGAACAATAGATATCTTGATTTTCTTGGGGTTTCAAGCAGAGATATGCATTTTCTGCGATAATCTTGGTGAGACTTCTGTTAGAAGTATGCAGAATCATCGAGATCGCACTTTTCGAGCTATTTAATGCGGGAAACACGTTATCTGGTGTTTTCACCACTCCACAGTGCGTTTGATATGCAGAACCGGCGATATCTTGGTTTTCGTGGGGTTTCAAGCTGAGATATGCATTTTCTGCGATAATCTTGATGAGACTTCTGTCCGAAGTATGCTGAATCATCGAGATCGCTCTTTTCGAGCTAGTTAGTGCGAGAAACACGTTATCTGGTGTTTTCACCACTCCACAGTGCGTTTGATATGCAGAACCAGCGATATCTTGGCTTTCGTGGGGTTTCAAGCTGAGATATGCATTTTTTACGATAATCTTGGTGAGACTACTGTCCGAAGTATGCTTAATCATCGAGATCGCTCGTTTCGAGCTATTTAAGGCGAGAAACACGTTTTCTGGTGTTTTCACCACTCCACAGTTGGGTTGATATGCAGAAACGGCGATATCTTGGTTTTCGTGGGGTTTCAAACTGAGATATGCGTTTTGTGCGATAATCTTGGTGAGACTTCTGTCCGAAGTATGCTGAAACATCGATATCGCTCTTTTTGAGCTAGTTAATGCGAGAAAAACCTTATCCGGTGTTTTCACCACTCCACAGTGCGTTTGATATGCAGAACCAGCGATATCTTGGTTTTCGTGGGGTTTCAAGCAGAGATATGCATTTTCTGCGCTCTTCTTGGAGAGACTTCTGTTAGAAGTATGCAGAATCATCGAGATCGCACTTTTCGAGCTATTTAATGCGAGAAACACGTTATCTGGTGTTTTCACCACTCCACAGTGCGTTTGATATGCAGAACACAGCGATATCTTGGTTTTCGGTGGGGTTTCAAGCTGAGATATGAATTTTTTACGATAATTTTGGTGAGACTTCTGTCCGAAGTATGCAGAATCATCGAGATCGCTCTTTTCGAGCTGGTTAGTGCGAGAAACACGTTATCTGGTGTTTTCACCACTCCACAGTGCGTTTGATATGCAGAACAGTAGATATCTTGGTTTTCGTGGGGTTTCAAGCTGAGATATGCATTTTCTGCGATATGCTTGGTGAAAGATCTGTCCGAAGTATGCAGAAACATCGAGAGCGCTCTTTTCGAGCTATTTAATGCGAGAAACACGTTTTCTGGGGTTTTCACCACTCCACAGTTCGTTGGATATGCAGAACAATAGATATCTTGATTTTCTTGGGGTTTCAAGCAGAGATATGCATTTTCTGCGATAATCTTGGTGAGACTTCTGTTAGAAGTATGCAGAATCATCGAGATCGCACTTTTCGAGCTATTTAATGCGAGAAACACGTTATCTGGTGTTTTAACCACTCCATAGTGCGGTTGAAATGCAGAACAGTAGATATCTTGGTTTTCGTGGGGTTTCAAGCAGAGATATGCATTTTCTGCGCTAATCTTGGGGAGACTTCTGTTAGAAGTATGCAGATTCATCGAGATCGCACTTTTCGAGCTATTTAATGCGAGAAACACGTTATCTGGTGTTTTCACCACTCCACAGTGCGTTTGATATGCAGAACAGTAGATATCTTGGTTTTCGTGGGGTTTCAAGCAGAGATGTGCATTTTCTACGATAAGCTTGGTGAGACATCTGTCCGAAGTATGCAGAAACGTCGAGAGCGCTCTTTTCGAGCTATTTAATTCGAGAAACACATTTTCTGGGGTTTTCACAACTCCACAGTGCGTTGGATATGCAGAACCGGAGATATTTTGGTTTTCGTCGGGTTTCAAGCTGACATATGCATTTTCTACGATAAGCTTGGTGAAACATCTGTCCGAAGTATGCAGAAACGTCGAGAGCGCTCTTTTCGAGCTATTTAATGCGAGAAACACGTTATCTGGTGTTTTAACCACTCCACACTGCGTTTGATATGCAGAACAGTAGATATCTTGGTTTTCGTGGGGTTTCACGCAGAGATATGCATTTTCTGCGCTAATCTTGGGGAGACTTCTGTTAGAAGTATGCAGAATCATCGAGATCGCACTTTTCGAGCAATTTAATGCGAGAAACACGTTATCTGGTGTTTTCACCACTCCACAGTGCGTTTGATATGCAGAACAGTAGATATCTTGGTTTTCGTGGGGTTTCAAGCAGAGATATGCATTTTCTGCGCTAATCTTGGGGAGACTTCTGTTAGAAGTATGCAGAATCATCGAGATCGCACTTTTCGAGCTATTTAATGCGAGAAACACGTTATCTGGTGTTTTCACCACTCCACAGTTGGTTTGATATGCAGAACCGACGATATTTTGGTTTTCGTCGGGTTTCAAGCTGAGATATGCATTTTCTACGATAATCTTGGTGAAACATCTGTCCGAAGTATGCAGAAACATCGAGAGCGCTCTTTTCGAGCTATTTAATGCAAGAAACACGTTATCTGGTGTTTTCACCACTCCACAGTGCGTTTGATATGCAGAACAGTAGATATCTTGGTTTTCGTGGGGTTTCAAGCTGATATATGCATTTTCTGCGATAATCTTGTTGAGACTTCTGTCCGAAGTATGCAGAATCATCGAGATCAATCGTTTCGAGCTATTTAATTGCGAGAAACACGTTATCTGGTGTTTTCACCACTCCACAGTGCGTTTGATATGCAGAACCGGCGATATCTTGGTTTTCGTGGGGTTTCAAGCTGAGATAAGCATTTTCTGCGATAATCTGGGTGAGACTTCTGTCCGAAGTATGCTGAATCATCGAGATCGATCTTTTCGAGCTGGTTAGTGCGAGAAACACGTTATCTGGTGTTTTCACCACTCCACAGTGCGTTTGATATGCAGAACAGTAGATATCTTGGTTTTCGTGGGGTTTCAAGCTGAGATATGCATTTTCTGCGATAAGCTTGGTGAAAGATCTGTCCGAAGTATGCAGAAACATCGAGAGCGCTCTTTTCGAGCTATTTAATGCGAGAAACACGTTTTCTGGGGTTTTCACCACTCCACAGTTCGTTGGATATGCAGAACAATAGATATCTTGATTTTCTTGGGGTTTCAAGCAGAGATATGCATTTTCTGCGATAATCTTGGTGAGACTTCTGTTAGAAGTATGCAGAATCATCGAGATCGCACTTTTCGAGCTATTTAATGCGGGAAACACGTTATCTGGTGTTTTCACCACTCCACAGTGCGTTTGATATGCAGAACCGGCGATATCTTGGTTTTCGTGGGGTTTCAAGCTGAGATATGCATTTTCTGCGATAATCTTGATGAGACTTCTGTCCGAAGTATGCTGAATCATCGAGATCGCTCTTTTCGAGCTAGTTAGTGCGAGAAACACGGTATCTGGTGTTTTCACCACTCCACAGTGCGTTTGATATGCAGAACCAGCGATATCTTGGCTTTCGGGGGGTTTCAAGCTGAGATATGCATTTTTTACGATAATCTTGGTGAGACTACTGTCCGAAGTATGCTTAATCATCGAGATCGCTCGTTTCGAGCTATTTAAGGCGAGAAACACGTTTTCTGGTGTTTTCACCACTCCACAGTTGGTTTGATATGCAGAACCGGCGATATCTTGGTTTTCGTGGGGTTTCAAACTGAGATATGCGTTTTGTGCGATAATCTTGGTGAGACTTCTGTCCGAAGTATGCTGAAACATCGATATCGCTCTTTTTGAGCTAGTTAATGCGAGAAAAACCTTATCCGGTGTTTTCACCACTCCACAGTGCGTTTGATATGCAGAACCAGCGATATCTTGGTTTTCGTGGGGTTTCAAGCAGAGATATGCATTTTCTGCGCTCTTCTTGGAGAGACTTCTGTTAGAAGTATGCAGAAACATCGAGAGCGCTCTTTTCGAGCTATTTAATGCGAGAAACACGTTTTCTGGGGTTTTCACCACTCCATAGTTCGTTGGATATGCAGAACAATAGATATCTTGATTTTCTTGGGGTTTCAAGCAGAGATATGCATTTTCTGCGATAATCTTGGTGAGACTTCTGTTAGAAGTATGCAGAATCATCGAGATCGCACTTTTCGAGCTATTTAATGCGGGAAACACGTTATCTGGTGTTTTCACCACTCCACAGTGCTTTTGATATGCAGAACCGGCGATATCTTGGTTTTCGTGGGGTTTCAAGCTGAGATATGCATTTTCTGCGATAATCTTGATGAGACTTCTGTCCGAAGTATGCTGAATCATCGAGATCGCTCTTTTCGAGCTAGTTAGTGCGAGAAACACGTTATCTGGTGTTTTCACCACTCCACAGTGCGTTTGATATGCAGAACACAGCGATATCTTGGTTTTCGGTGGGGTTTCAAGCTGAGATATGAATTTTTTACGATAATTTTGGTGAGACTTCTGTCCGAAGTATGCAGAATCATCGAGATCGCTCGTTTCGAGCTATTTAATGCGATAAACACGTTATCTGGTGTTTTCACCACCCCACAGTTGGTTTGATATGCAGAACCGGCGAAATTTTGGTTTTCGTCGGGTTTCAAGCTGAGATATGCATTTCCTGCGATAATCTTGGTGAGACTTCTGTCAGAAGTATGCAGAACCTTCGAGAACGCTCTTTTCGAGCTATTTAATGCGAGAAACACGTTATCTGGTGTTTTCACCGCTCCACAGTGCGTTTGATATGCAGAACAGTAGATATCTTGGTTTTCGTGGGGTTTCAAGCTGAGATATGCATTTTCTGCGATAATCTTGTTGAGACTTCTGTCCGAAGTATGCAGAATCATCGAGATCGCTCGTTTCGAGCTATTTAATGCGAGAAACACGTTATCTGGTGTTTTCACCACTCCACAGTGCGTTGGATATGCAGAACCGGAGATATTTTGGTTTTCGTCGGGTTTCAAGCTGAGATATGCATTTTCTACGATAAGCTTGGTGAGACATCTGTCCGAAGTATGCAGAAACATCGAGAGCGCTCTTTTCGAGCCATTTAATGCGAGAAACACGTTTTCTGGGGGTTTCACCACTCCACAGTTCTTTGGATATGCAGGACAGGAGATATCTTGGTTGGCGTGGGGTTTCAAGCAGAGATATGCATTTTCTGCGATAATCTTGGTGAGACTTCTGTTAGAAGTATGCAGAATCATCGAGATCGCACTTTTCGAGCTATTTAATGCGGGAAACACGTTATCTGGTGTTTTCACCACTCCACAGTGCGTTTGATATGCAGAACCGGCGATATCTTGGTTTTCGTGGTGTTTCAAGCTGAGATATGCATTTTCTGCGATAATCTTGATGAGACTTCTGTCCGAAGTATGCTGAATCATCGAGATCGCTCTTTTCGAGCAAGTTAGTGCGAGAAACACGTTATCTGGTGTTTTCACCACTCCACAGTGCGTTTGATATGCAGAACCAGCGATATCTTGGCTTTCGTGGGGTTTCAAGCTGAGATATGCATTTTTTACGATAATCTTGGTGAGACTACTGTCCGAAGTATGCTTAATCATCGAGATCGCTCGTTTCGAGCTATTTAAGGCGAGAAACACGTTTTCTGGTGTTTTCACCACTCCACAGTTGGTTTGATATGCAGAACCGGCGATATCTTGGTTTTCGTGGGGTTTCAAACTGAGATATGCGTTTTGTGCGATAATCTTGGTGAGACTTCTGTGCGAAGTATGCTGAAACATCGAGATCGCTCTTTTTGAGCTAGTTAATGCGAGAAAAACCTTATCCGGTGTTTTCACCACTCCACAGTGCGTTTGATATGCAGAACCAGCGATATCTTGGCTTTCGTGGGGTTTCAAGCTGAGATATGCATTTTTTACGATAATCTTGGTGAGACTTCTCTCCGAAGTATGAAGAATCATCGAGATCGCTCTATTCTAGCTATGTAATGCGAGGAACACGTTTTCTGAGGTATTCACCACTCCACAGTGCGTTTGATATGCAGAACACAGCGATATCTTGGTTTTCGGTGGGGTTTCAAGCTGAGATATGAATTTTTTACGATAATTTTGGTGAGACTTCTGTCCGAAGTATGCAGAATCATCGAGATCGCTCGTTTCGAGCTATTTAATGCGATCAACACGTTATCTGGTGTTTTCACCACCCCACAGTTGGTTTGATATGCAGAACCGGCGAAATTTTGGTTTTCGTCGGGTTTCAAGCTGAGATATGCATTTCCTGCGATAATCTTGGTGAGACTTCTGTCAGAAGTATGCAGAATCTTCGAGAACTCTCTTTTCGAGCTACTTAATGCACGAAACACGTTATCTGGCGTTTTCACCACTCCACAGTGCGTTTGATATGCAGAACCGGCGAAATCTTGGTTTTCGTGGGGTTTCAAGCTGAGATATGCATTTTCTGCGATAATCTTGTTGAGACTTCTGTCCGAAGTATGCAGAATCATCGAGATCGCTCGTTTCGGGCTACTTAATGCGAGAAACACGTTATCTGGTGTTTTCACCACTCCACAGTGCGTTGGATATGCAGAACCGGAGATATTTTGGTTTTCGTCGGGTTTCAAGCTGAGATATGCATTTTCTACGATAAGCTTGGTGAGACTACTGTCCGAAGTATGCTTAATCATCGAGATCGCTCGTTTCGAGCTATTTAAGGCGAGAAACACGTTTTCTGGTGTTTTCACCACTCCATAGTTGGTTTGATATGCAGAACCGGCGATATCTTGGTTTTCGTGGGGTTTCAAACTGAGATATGCGTTTTGTGCGATAATCTTGGTGAGACTTCTGTCCGAAGTATGCAGAATCTTCGAGAACGCTCTTTTCGAGCTACTTAATGCACGAAACACGTTATCTGGTGTTTTCACCACTCCACAGTGCGTTTGATATGCAGAACCGGCGATATCTTGGCTTTCGTGGGGTTTCAAGCTGAGATATGCATTTTTTACGATAATCTTGGTGAGACTACTGTCCGAAGTATGCTTAATCATCGAGATCGCTCGTTTCGAGCTATTTAAGGCGAGAAACACGTTTTCTGGTGTTTTGACCACTCCACAGTTGGTTTGATATGCAGAACCGGCGATATCTTGGTTTTCGTGGGGTTTCAAACTGAGATATGCGTTTTGTGCGATAATCTTGGTGAGACTTCTGTCCGAAGTATGCTGAAACATCGAGATCGCTCTTTTTGAGCTAGTTAATGCGAGAAAAACCTTATCCGGTGTTTTCACCACTCCACAGTGCGTTTGACATGCAGAACCAGCGATATCTTGGCTTTCGTGGGGTTTCAAGCTGAGATATGCATTTTTTACGATAATCTTGGTGAGACTTCTCTCCGAAGTATGAAGAATCATCGAGATCGCTCTATTCTAGCTATGTAATGCGAGGAACACGTTTTCTGAGGTATTCACCACTCCACAGTGCGTTTGATATGCAGAACACAGCGATATCTTGGTTTTCGGTGGGGTTTCAAGCTGAGATATGAATTTTTTACGATAATTTTGGTGAGACTTCTGTCCGAAGTATGCAGAATCATCGAGATCGCTCGTTTCGAGCTATTTAATGCGATAAACACGTTATCTGGTGTTTTCACCACCCCACAGTTGGTTTGATATGCAGAACCGGCGAAATTTTGGTTTTCGTCGGGTTTCAAGCTGAGATATGCATTTCCTGCGATAATCTTGGTGAGACTTCTGTCAGAAGTATGCAGAATCTTCGAGAACGCTCTTTTCGAGCTACTTAATGCACGAAACACGTTTTCTGGTGTTTTCACCACTCCACAGTACGTTTGACATGCAGAACCGGAGATATCTTGGTTTCGGTCGGGTTTCAAGCTGATATATGCATTTTCTACGATAATCTTGGTGAGACTTCTGTCAGAAGTATGCAGGATCTTCGAGAACGCTCTTTTCGAGCTATTTAATGCGAGAAACACGTTATCTGGTGTTTTCACCACACCACAGTGCGTTTGATATGCAGTACCAGCGATATCTTGGTTTCGGTCGGGTTTCAAGCTGATATATGCATTTTCTACGATAATCTTGGTGAAACATCTGTCCGAAGTATGCAGAAACATCGAGAGCGCTCTTTTCGAGCTATTTAATGCGAGAAATTCGTTTTCTGGGGTTTTCAACACTCCACAGTTCGTTGGATATGCAGAACCGGAGATATCTTGGTTTTCGTGGGGTTTCAAGCTGAGATATGCATTTCCTGCGATAATCGTGGTGAGACTTCTGTCCGAAGTATGCTGAATCATCGAGATCGCCCTTTTCGAGCTATTCAATGCGAGAAACACGTTCTCTGGTTGTTTTCACCACTCCACAGTGCGTTTGATATGCCGAACAGGCGATATCTTGATTTTCGTGGTGTTTCCAGCTGAGATATGCATTTTCTGCGATAATCATGGTGGGTCTTTTGTCAGAAGTATGCACAATCAACTAGATCGCTCTTTTCAAGCTACATAATGCACGAAACACGTTTTCTGGTGTTTTCAGCACTCCACAGTGCGTTTGATATGCAGAACCGGAGATATCTTGGTTTCGGTCGGGTTTCAAGCTGAGATATGCATTTTCTACGATAATCGTGGTGAAACATCTGTCCGAAGTATGCAGATACATCGAGAGTGCTCTTTTCGAGCTATTTAATGCGAGAAACTCGTTTTCTGGGGTTTTCACCACTCCACAGTTCGTTGGATATGCAGAACCGGAGATATCTTGGTTTTCGTGGGGTTTCAAGCTGAGATATGCATTTCCTGCGATAATCTTGGTGAGGCTTCTGTCAGAAGTATGCAGAATCTTCGAGATCGCTCGTTTCGAGCTATTTAAGGCGAGAAACACGTTTTCTGGTGTTTTCACCACTCCACAGTTGGTTTGATATGCAGAACCGGCGATATCTTGGTTTTCGTGGGGTTTCAAACTGAGATATGCGTTTTGTGCGATAATCTTGGTGAGACTTCTGTCCGAAGTATGCAGAATCTTCGAGAACGCTCTTTTCGAGCTACTTAATGCACGAAACACGTTATCTGGTGTTTTCACCACTCCACAGTGCGTTTGATATGCAGAACCGGCGATATCTTGGTTTTCGTGGGGTTTCAAGCTGAGATATGCATTTTCTGCGATAATCTTGATGAGACTTCTGTCCGAAGTATGCTGAATCATCGAGATCGCTCTTTTCGAGCTAGTTAGTGCGAGAAACACGTTATCTGGTGTTTTCACCACTCCACAGTGCGTTTGATATGCAGAACCAGCGATATCTTGGCTTTCGTGGGGTTTCAAGCTGAGATATGCATTTTTTACGATAATCTTGGTGAGACTACTGTCCGAAGTATGCTTAATCATCGAGATCGCTCGTTTCGAGCTATTTAAGGCGAGAAACACGTTCTCTGGTTGTTTTCACCACTCCACAGTGCGTTTGATATGCCGAACAGGCGATATCTTGATTTTCGTGGTGTTTCCAGCTGAGATATGCATTTTCTGCGATAATCATGGTGGGTCTTTTGTCAGAAGTATGCACAATCAACTAGATCGCTCTTTTCAAGCTACATAATGCACGAAACACGTTTTCTGGTGTTTTCAGCACTCCACAGTGCGTTTGATATGCAGAACCGGAGATATCTTGGTTTCGGTCGGGTTTCAAGCTGAGATATGCATTTTCTACGATAATCTTGGTGAAACATCTGTCCGAAGTATGCAGAAACATCGAGAGCGCTCTTTTCGAGCTGTTTAATGCGAGAAACATGTTATCTGGTTGATTTCACCACTCCACAGTGCGTCTGATGTGCAGAACCGGCGACATCTTGATTTTCGTGGTGTTTCCAGCTGAAATATGCATTTTCTGCGATAATCTTGGTGAGACTTCTGTCCGAAGTATGCAGAATCATCGAGATCGCTCGTTTCGAGCTATTTAATGCGAGAAACACGTTATCTGGTATTTTCACCACTCCACAGTGCGTTGGATATGCAGAACCGGAGATATCTTGATTTCGGTCGGGTTTCAAGCTGAGATATGCATTTTCTACGATAACCCTGGTGAGACTTCTGTCAGAAGTATGCAGAATCTTCGAGGACGCTCTTTTCGAGCTACTTAATGCGCGAAACACGTTTTCTGGTGTTTTCACCAATCCACGGTACGTTTGATGTGCAGAACCGGAGATAACTCGGTTTTCGTCGGGTTTCAAGCTGAGATATGCATTTTCTACGATAGTCTTGGTGAGACTTCTGTCAGAAGTATGCAGGATCTTCGAGAACGCTCTTTTCGAGCTAGTTAATGCGAGAAAAACCTTATCCGGTGTTTTCACCACTCCACAGTGCGTTTGATATGCAGAACCAGCGATATCTTGGCTTTCGTGGGGTTTCAAGCTGAGATATGCATTTTTTACGATAATCTTGGTGAGACTTCTGTCAGAAGTATGCAGAATCTTCGAGAACGCTCTTTTCGAGCTACTTAATGCACGAAACACGTTTTCTGGTGTTTTCACCACTCCACAGTACGTTTGACATGCAGAACCGGAGATATCTTGGTTTCGGTCGGGTTTCAAGCTGATATATGCATTTTCTACGATAATCTTGGTGAGACTTCTGTCAGAAGTATGCAGGATCTTCGAGAACGCTCTTTTCGAGCTATTTAATGCGAGAAACACGTTATCTGGCGTTTTCACCACTCCACAGTGCGTTTGATATGCAGTACCAGCGATATCTTTGTTTCGGTCGGGTTTCAAGCTGATATATGCATTTTCTACGATAATCTTGGTGAAACATCTGTCCGAAGTATGCAGAAACATCGAGAGCGCTCTTTTCGAGCTATTTAATGCGAGAAATTCGTTTTCTGGGGTTTTCACCACTCCACAGTTCGTTGCATATGCAGAACCGGAGATATCTTGGTTTTCGTGGAGTTTCAAGCTGAGATATGCATTTCCTGCGATAATCGTGGTGAGACTTCTGTCCGAAGTATGCTGAATCATCGAGATCGCCCTTTTCGAGATATTCAATGCGAGAAACACGTTCTCTGGTTGTTTTCACCACTCCACAGTGCGTTTGATATGCCGAACAGGCGATATCTTGATTTTCGTGGTGTTTCCAGCTGAGATATGCATTTTCTGCGATAATCATGGTGGGTCTTTTGTCAGAAGTATGCACAATCAACTAGATCGCTCTTTTCAAGCTACATAATGCACGAAACACGTTTTCTGGTGTTTTCAGCACTCCACAGTGCGTTTGATATGCAGAACCGGAGATATCTTGGTTTCGGTCGGGTTTCAAGCTGAGATATGCATTTTCTACGATAATCGTGGTGAAACATCTGTCCGAAGTATGCAGATACATCGAGAGTGCTCTTTTCGAGCTATTTAATGCGAGAAACTCGTTTTCTGGGGTTTTCACCACTCCACAGTTCGTTGGATATGCAGAACCGGAGATATCATGGTTTTCGTGGGGTTTCAAGCTGAGATATGCATTTCCTGCGATAATCTTGGTGAGGCTTCTGTCAGAAGTATGCAGAATCTTCGAGGACGCTCTTTTCGAGCTACTTAATGCGCGAAACACGTTTTCTGGTGTTTTCACCAATCCACGGTACGTTTGATGTGCAGAACCGGCGATATCTTGATTTTCGTGGTGTTTCCAGCTGAGATATGCATTTTCTACGATAATGTTCGTGAGACTTCTGTCAGAAGTATGCAGAATCTTCGAGAACGCTGCTTTCGAGCTACTTAATGCACGAAACACGGTTTCTGGTGTTTTCACCACTCCACAGTACGTTTGACATGCAGAACCGGAGATATCTTGGTTTCGGCCGGGTTTCAAGCTGAGATATGCATTTTCTACGATAATCCTGGTGAGACTTCTGTCAGAAGTATGCAGAACCTTCGAGATCGCACTTTTCGAGCTATTGAATGCGAGAAACACGTTATCTGGTGTTTTGACCACTCCACAGTGCGTTTGATATGTAGAGACGCCGATAACTTGGTTTTCGTGGGGTTTCCAGCTGAAATATGCATTTTCTGCGATAATCTTGGTGTTTCATCTATGAGAAGTATGCAGAATCATCGAGAACGCTCTTTTCGAGCTATTTAATGCGAGAAACACGGTTTCTGGGGTTTTCACCACTCCACAGTTCGTTGGATATGCAGAACCGGAGATATCTTGGTTTTCGTGGGGTTTCAAGCTGAGATATGCATTTCCTGCGATAATCTTGGTGAGACTTCTGCCCGAAGTATGCTGAATCATCTAGATCGCTCTTTTCGAGCTACTTAATGCGAGAAACACGTTATCTGGTGTTTTCACCACTCCACAGTGCGTTTGATATGCAGAACCGGCGACATCTTGGTTTTCGTGGGGTTTCCTGCTGAGATATGCATTTTCTGCGATCATCTTGGTGAGACTTCTCTCCGAAGTATGCAGAATAACTCAATCGCTCTTTTCGAGCTACTTAATGCACGAAACACGTTTTCTGGTGTTTTCACCACTCCACAGTACGTTTGACATGCAGAACCGGAGATATCTTGGTTTCGGTCGGGTTTCAAGCTGAGATATGCATTTTCTACGATAATCTTGGTGAAACATCTGTCCGAAGTATGCAGAAACATCGAGAGCGCTCTTTTCGAGCTATTTAATGCGAGAAACTCGTTTTCTGGAGTATTCACCACTCCACAGTACGTTTGATGTGCAGAACCGGAGATAACTCGGTTTTCGTCGGGTTTCAAGCTGAGATATGCATTTTCTACGATAATCTTGGTGGGACTTCTGTCAGAAGTATGCAGGATCTTCGAGAACGCTCTTTTCGAGCTATGTAATGCGAGAAACACGTTATCTGGTGTTTTCACCACTCCACAGTACGTTTGACATGCAGAACCGGAGATATCTTGGTTTCGGTCGGGTTTCAAGCTGAGATATGCATTTCCTGCAATAATCTTGGTGAGACATCTGTCCGAAGTATGCTGAATCATCGAGATCGCTCTTTTCGAGCTATTTAATGCGAGGAACACGTTATCTGGTGTTTTCACCACTCCACAGTGCGTTTGATATGCAGAACCGGCGATATCTTGGTTTTCGTGGGGTTTCAAGCTGAGATATGCATTTTCTGCGATAATCCTGGTGAGACTTCTGTCAGAAGTATGAAGAATCTTCGAGAACGCTCTTTTCGAGCTACTTAATGTGCGAAACACGTTTTCTGGTGTTTTCACCACTCCACGGTACGTTTGATGTGCAGAACCGCAGATAACTCGGTTATCGTCGGGTTTCAAGCTGAGATATGCATTTTCTACGATAATCTTGGTGAGACTTCTGTCCGAAGTATGCTGAAACATCGAGATCGCTCTTTTCGAGCTAGTTAATGCGAGAAAAACCTTATCCGGTGTTTTCACCACTCCACAGTGCGTTTGATATGCAAAACCGGCGATATCTTGGTTTTCGTGGGGTTTCAAGCTGAGATATGCATTTTCTGCGATAATCTTGGTGAGACTTCTGTTAGAAGTATGCAGAATCATCGAGATCGCACTTTTCGAGCTATTTAATGCGAGAAACACGTTATCTGGTGTTTTCACCACTCCACAGTTGGTTTGATATGCACAACCGGCGATATTTTGGTTTTCGTCAGGTTTCAAGCTGAAATATGCATTTTCTACGATAATCTTGGTGAGACATCTGTCCGAAGTATGCAGAAACATCGAGAGCGCTCTTTTCGAGCTATCTAATGCGAGAAACTCGTTTTCTGGTGTTTTCACCACTCCACAGTTCGTTGGATATGCAGAACCGGAGATATCTTGGTTTTCGTGGGGTTTCAAGCTGAGATATGCATTTTCTGCGATAATCTTGGTGAGACTTCTGTCCGAAGTATGCAGAATCATTGAGATCGCTCTTTTCCAGCTATTTAATCCGACAATCACGTTATCTGGTGTTTTCACCACTCCACAGTGCGATTGATATGCAGTACCAGCGATATCTTGGTTTTCGTGGGGTTTCATGCTGAGATATGCATTTTTTACGATAATCTTGGTGAGACTTCTGTCCGAAGTATGCTGAATCATCGAGATCGCTCTTTTCGAGCTAGCTAGTGCGAGAAACACGTTATCTGGTGTTTTCACCACTCCACAGTGCGTTTGATATGCAGTACCAGCGATATCTTGGTTTTCGTGGGGTTTCAAGCTGAGATATGCATTTTCTACGATAATCTTGGTGAAATATCTGTCCGAAGTATGCAGAAACATCGAGATCGCTCTTTTCGGGCTATTTAATGCGACAAACACGTTCTCTGGTTGTTTTCACCACTCCACAGTGCGTTTGATTTGCAGACCAGGCGATATCTTGATTTTCGTGGTGTTTCCAGCTGAGATATGCATTTTCTGCGATAATCTTGGTGGGTCTTTTGTCAGAAGTATGCAGAATCATCTAGATCGCTCTTTTCGAGCTACTTAATGCACGAAACACGTTTTCTGGTGTTTTCACCACTCCACAGTACGTTTGACATGCAGAACCGGAGATATCTTGGTTTCGGTCGGGTTTCAAGCTGAGATATGCATTTTCTACGGTAATCCTGGTGAGACTTCTGTCAGAAGTATGCAGAATCTGCGAGAACGCTCTTTTCGAGCTATTTAATGCGACAAACTCGTTTTCTGGGGTTTTCACCACTCCACAGTTCGTTTGACATGCAGAACCGGAGATATCTTGGATTCGGTCGGGTTTCAAGCTGAGATATGCATTTTCTACGATAATCTTCGTGAAACATCTGTCCGAAGCATGCAGAAACATCGAGAGCGCTCTTTTCGAGCTATTTAATGCGAGAAACTCGTTTTCTGGGGTTTTAACCACTCCACAGTACGTTTGATGTGCAGAACCGGAGATAAATCGGTTTTCGTCGGGTTTCAAGCTGAGATATGCATTTTCTACGATAATCTTGGTGGGACTTCTGTCAGAAGTATGCAGGATCTTCGAGAACGCTCTTTTCGAGCTATGTAATGCGAGAAACACGTTATCTGGTGTTTTCACCACTCCACAGTGCGTTTGATATGCAGTACCAGCGATATCTTGGTTTTCGTGGGGTTTCAAGCTGAGATATGCATTTTCTACGATAATCTTGGTGGGACTTCTGTCAGAAGTATGCAGGATCTTCGAGAACGCTCTGTTCGAGCTATGTAATGCGAGAAACACGTTATCTGGTGTTTTCACCACTCCACAGTGCGTTTGATATGCAGTACCAGCGATATCTTGGTTTTCGTGGGGTTTCAAGCTGAGATATGCATTTTCTACGATAATCTTGGTGAAACATCTGTCCGAAGCATGCAGAAACATCGAGAGCGCTCTTTTCGAGCTATTTAATGCGAGAAACTCGTTTTCTGGGGTTTTCACCACTCCACAGTGCGTTTGATATGCAGTACCAGCGATATCTTGGTTTTCGTGGGGTTTCAAGCTGAGATATGCATTTTCTACGATAATCTTGGTGAAACATCTGTCCGAAGCCTGCAGAAACATCGAGAGCGCTCTTTTCGAGCTATTTAATGCGAGAAACTCGTTTTCTGGGGTTTTAACCACTCCACAGTACGTTTGATGTGCAGAACCGGAGATAAATCGGTTTTCGTCGGGTTTCAAGCTGAGATATGCATTTTCTACGATAATCTTGGTGGGACTTCTGTCAGAAGTATGCAGGATCTTCGAGAACGCTCTTTTCGAGCTATGTAATGCGAGAAACACGTTATCTGGTGTTTTCACCACTCCACAGTGCGTTTGATATGCAGTACCAGCGATATCTTGGTTTTCGTGGGGTTTCAAGCTGAGATATGCATTTTCTACGATAATCTTGGTGGGACTTCTGTCAGAAGTATGCAGGATCTTCGAGAACGCTCTGTTCGAGCTATGTAATGCGAGAAACACGTTATCTGGTGTTTTCACCACTCCACAGTGCGTTTGATATGCAGTACCAGCGATATCTTGGTTTTCGTGGGGTTTCAAGCTGAGATATGCATTTTCTACGATAATCTTGGTGAAACATCTGTCCGAAGCATGCAGAAACATCGAGAGCGCTCTTTTCGAGCTATTTAATGCGAGAAACTCGTTTTCTGGGGTTTTCACCACTCCACAGTGCGTTTGATATGCAGTACCAGCGATATCTTGGTTTTCGTGGGGTTTCAAGCTGAGATATGCATTTTCTACGATAATCTAGGTGAAACATCTGTCCGAAATATGCAGAAACATCGAGAGCGCTCTTTTCGAGCTATTTAATGCGACAAACTCGTTTTCTGGGGTTTTCACCACTCCACAGTTCGTTGGATATGCAGAACCGGGGATATCTTGGTTTTCGTGGGGTTTCAAGATGAGATATGCATTTCCTGCGATAATCTTGGTGAGACTTCTGTCCGAAGTATGCTGAATCATCGAGATCGCTCTTTTCGAGCTATTTAATGCGACAAACACGTTCTCTGGTTGTTTTCACCACTCCACAGTGCGTTTGATATGCAGACCAGGCGATATCTTGATTTTCGTGGTGTTTCCAGCTGAGATATGCATTTTCTGCGATAATCTTGGTGGGTCTTTTGTCAGAAGTATGCAGAATCATCTAGATCGCTCTTTTCGAGCTACTTAATGCACGAAACACGTTTTCTGGTGTTTTCACCACTCCACAGTACGTTTGACATGCAGAACCGGAGATATCTTGGTTTCGGTCGGGTTTCAAGCTGAGATATGCATTTTCTACGGTAATCCTGGTGAGACTTCTGTCAGAAGTATGCAGAATCTGCGAGAACGCTCTTTTCGAGCTACTTAATGCGCGAAACACGTTTTCTGGTGTTTTCAGCACTCCACGGTACGTTTGATGTGCAGAACCGGAGATAACTCGGTTTGCGTCGGGTTTCAAGCTGAGATGTGCATTTTCTACGATAATCTTGGTGAGACTTCTGTCAGAAGTATGCAGAATCATCGAGATCGCACTTTTCGAGCTATTTAATGCGAGAAACACGTTATCTGGTGTTTTCACCACTTCACAGTTGGTTTGTTATTGAGAACCGGCGATATTTTGGTTTTCGTCGGGTTTCAAGCTGAGATATGCATTTTCTACGATAATCTTGGTGAAACATCTGTCCGAAGTATGCAGAAACATCGAGAGCGCTCTTTTCGAGCTACTTAATGCGAGAAACACGTTATCTGGTATTTTCACCACTCCACAGTGCGTTGGATATGCAGAACCGGAGATATCTTGGTTTTCGTGGGGTTTCCTGCTGAGATATGCATTTTCTGCGATCATCTTGGTGAGACTTCTGTCCGAAGTATGCAGAATAACTCAATCGCTCTTTTCGAGCTACTTAATGCACGAAACACGTTTTCTGGTGTTTTCACCACTCCACAGTACGTTTGACATGCAGAACCGGAGATATCTTGGTTTCGGTCGGGTTTCAAGCTGAGATATGCATTTTCTACGATAATCTTGGTGAAACATCTGTCCGAAGTATGCAGAAACATCGAGAGCGCTCTTTTCGAGCTATTTAATGCGAGAAACTCGTTTTCTGGGGTATTCACCACTACACAGTACGTTTGATGTGCAGAACCGGAGATAACTCGGTTTTCGTCGGGTTTCAAGCTGAGATATGCATTTTCTACGATAATCTTGGTGGGACTTCTGTCAGAAGTATGCAGGATCTTCGAGATCGCTCTTTTCGAGCTATTTAATGCGAAAAACACGTTTTCTGGTGTTTTCAGCACTCCACAGTGCCATTGATATGCGGAAACTGCCATATCTTCGGTATCGTTGTTGTTTCCAGCTGAGATATGCATTTTCTACGATAATCTTCGAGTTTCTTCTGTGACAAGTGTGCAGAACCACCGAAATCGTTGTTTTCGTGCTACTGAATGCGAAAAACACGTTTTCTGGTGTTTTCAGCACTCCACGGTGCGTTTGATATGCGGAAACTGCCATATCTTCGGTATCGTTGATGTTTCCAGTTGAGATATGCAGTTTCAGTGATAATCTTCATGATTCTGCTGTTACAAGTGTGCAGAATCACCGAAATCGTTGTTTTCGTGCTACTGAATGCGAAAAACACGTTTTCTGGTGTTTTCAGCACGCCACAGAGCGTTTGACATGCGGAAACTGCGATATCTTCGGTATCGTTGTTGTTTCCAGCTGAGATATGCATTTTCAGTGATAATCTTCATGATTCTGCTGTTACAAGTGTGCAGAATCACCGAAATCGATGTTTTCGTGCTTTTGAATGCGAAAAACACGTTTTCTGGTGTTTTCAGCACTCCACAGTGCGTTTGATATGCGGAAACCACGATATCTTCGGTATCGTTGTTGTTTCCAGCTGAGATATGCATTTTCTACGATAATCTTCGAGTTTCTTCTGTGACAAGTGTGCAGAATCACCGAAATCGTTGTTTTCGTGCTATTGAATGCGAAAAACACGTTTTCTGGTGTTTTCAGCACTCCACGGTGCGTTTGATATGCGGAAACTGCCATATCTTCGGTATCGTTGATGTTTCCAGCTGAGATATGCATTTTCAGTGATAATCTTCATGATTCTGCTGTTACAAATGTGCAGAATCACCGAAATCGCTGTTTTCGTGCTTTTGAATGCGAAAAACGTGTTTTCTGGTGTTTTCAGCACGCCACAGAGCGTTTGTCATGCGGAAACTGCGATATCTTCGGTATCGTTGTTGTTTCCAGCTGAGATATGCATTTTCAGTGATAATCTTCATGATTCTGCTGTTACAAGTGTGCAGAATCACCGAAATCGTTGTTTTCGTGCTACTGAATGCGAAAAACACGTTTTCTGGTGTTTTCAGCACGCCACACAGCGTTTGACATGCGGAAACTGCGATATCTTCGGTATCGTTGTTGTTTCCAGCTGAGATATGCATTTTCAGTGGTAATCTTCATGATTCTGCTGTTACAAGTGTGCAGAATCACCGAAATCGATGTTTTCGTGCTTTTGAATGCGAAAAACACGTTTTCTGGTGTTTTCAGCACTCCACAGTGCGTTTGATATGCGGAAACCACGATATCTTCGGTATCGTTGTTGTTTCCAGCTGAGATATGCATTTTCTACGATAATCTTCGAGTTTCTTCTGTGACAAGTGTGCAGAATCACCGAAATCGTTGTTTTCGTGCTATTGAATGCGAAAAACACGTTTTCTGGTGTTTTCAGCACTCCACGGTGCGTTTGATATGCGGAAACTGCCATATCTTCGGTATCGTTGATGTTTCCAGCTGAGATATGCATTTTCAGTGATAATCTTCATGATTCTGCTGTTACAAATGTGCAGAATCACCGAAATCGCTGTTTTCGTGCTTTTGAATGCGAAAAACGTGTTTTCTGGTGTTTTCAGCACGCCACAGAGCGTTTGTCATGCGGAAACTGCGATATCTTCGGTATCGTTGTTGTTTCCAGCTGAGATATGCATTTTCAGTGATAATCTTCATGATTCTGCTGTTACAAATGTGCAGAATCACCGAAATCGCTGTTTTCGTGCTTTTGAATGCGAAAAACGTGTTTTCTGGTGTTTTCAGCACGCCACAGAGCGTTTGTCATGCGGAAACTGCGATATCTTCGGTATCGTTGTTGTTTCCTGCTGAGATATGCATTTTCAGTGATAATCTTCATGCTTCTGCTGTTACAAGTGTGCAGAATCACCGAAATCGTTGTTTTCGTGCTACTGAATGCGAAAAACACGTTTTCTGGTGTTTTCAGCACGCCACAGAGCGTTTGACATGCGGAAACTGCGATATCTTCGGTATCGTTGTTGTTTCCAGCTGAGATATGCATTTTCAGTGATAATCTTCATGATTCTGCTGTTACAAATGTGCAGAATCACCGAGATCGCTGTTTTCGTGCTTTTGAATGCGAAAAACGTGTTTTCTGGTGTTTTCAGCACGCCACAGAGCGTTTGTAATGCGGAAACTGCGATATCTTCGGTATCGTTGTTGTTTCCAGCTGAGATATGCATTTTCAGTGATAATCTTCATGATTCTGCTGTTGCAAGTGTGCAGAATCACCGAAATCGATGTTTTCCTGCTATTGAATGCGAAAAACACGTTTTCTGGTGTTTTCAGCACTACGCAGTGCGTTTGATATGCGGAAATTGCCATATCTTCGGTATCGTTGTTGTTTCCAGCTGAGATATGCATTTTCAGTGATAATCTTCATGATTCTGCTGTTACAAGTGTGCAGAATCACCGAAATCGCTGTTTTCGAGCTATTGGATGCGAAAAACACGTTTTCTGGTGTTTTCAGCACTCCACAGTCCGTCTGATATGCGGAAACTGCGATAGCTTCGGTATCGTTGTTGTTTCCAGCTGAGATATGCATTTTCTACGATAATCTTCGAGTTTCTTCTGTGACAAGTGTGCAGAATCACCGAAATCGCTGTTTTCGTGCTATTGAATGCGAAAAACACGTTTTCTGGTGTTTTCAGCACACCACAGAGCGTTTGACATGCGGAAACTGCGATATCTTCGGTATCGTTGTTGTTTCCAGCTGAGATATGCATTTTCAGTGATAATCTTCATGATTCTGCTGTTACAAGTGTGCAGAATCACCGAAATCGCTGTTTTCGTGCTATTGAATGCGAAAAACACGTTTTCTGGTGTTTTCAGCACTCCACAGTGCGTTTGATATGCGGAAACTGCCATATCTTCGGTATCGTTGTTGTTTCCAGCTGAGATATGCATTTTCTACGATAATCTTCGAGTTTCTTCTGTGACAAGTGTGCAGAATCACCGAAATCGTTGTTTTCGTGCTACTGAATGCGAAAAACACGTTTTCTGGTGTTTTCAGCACTCCACGGTGCGTTTGATATGCGGAAACTGCCATATCTTCGGTATCGTTGATGTTTCCAGTTGAGATATGCATTTTCAGTTATAATCTTCATGATTCTGCTGTTACAAGTGTGCAGAATCACCGAAATCGAATATTTCGTGCTTTTGAATGCGAAAAACACGTTTTCTGGTGTTTTCAGCACTCCACAGTGCGTTTGATATGCGGAAACCACGATATCTTCGGTATCGTTGTTGTTTCCAGCTGAGATATGCATTTTCAGTGATAATCTTCATGATTCTGCATTACAAGTGTGCAGAATCACCGAAATCGCTGTTTTCGTGCTATTGAATGCGAAAAACACGTTTTCTGGTGTTTTCAGCACTCCACAGTGCGTTTGATATGCGGAAACTGCCATATCTTCGGTATCGTTGTTGTTTCCAGCTGAGATATGCATTTTCTACGATAATCTTCGAGTTTCTTCTGTGACAAGTGTGCAGAATCACCGAAATCGTTGTTTTCGTGCTACTGAATGCGAAAAACACGTTTTCTGGTGTTTTCAGCACTCCACGGTGCGTTTGATATGCGGAAACTGCCATATCTTCGGTATCGTTGATGTTTCCAGTTGAGATATGCATTTTCAGTGATAATCTTCATGATTCTGCTGTTACAAGTGTGCAGAATCACCGAAATCGAATTTTTCGTGCTTTTGAATGCGAAAAACACGTTTTCTGGTGTTTTCAGCACTCCACGGTGCGTTTGATATGCGGAAACTGCCATATCTTCGGTATCGTTGATGTTTACAGCTGAGATATGCATTTTCAGTGATAATCTTCATGATTCTGCTGTTACAAGTATGCAGAATCACCGAAATCGATGTTTTCGTGCTATTGAATGCGAAAAACACGTTTTCTGGTGTTTTCAGTACGCCACAGTGCGTTTGACATGCGGAAACTGCCATATCTTCGGTATCGTTGTTGTTTCCAGCTGATATATGCATTTTCAGTGATAATCTTCATGATTCTGCTATTACAAGTGTGCAGAATCACCGAAATCGCTGTTTTCGTGCTATTGAATGCGAAAAACACGTTTTCTGGTGTTTTCAGCACTCCGCAGTGCGTTTGATATGCGGAAACTGCGATATCTTCGGTATCGTTGTTGTTTCTGTAACGTCGGCCATACCGACGACTCCGTACCTTACCCTCTATTCTGCACGATCACTACATTACCATTTACCTATAATCAATAAGCACGCATATATCCGTAGTCGCTAAGCTAATAACCTTAAGCACCAACCACAGCTATCTCATCCCTCGACTCAATTCCTAGAACGCACCGTCAGCTTGTTCCATCCCAATCCTCCAACTCATATCTTCCTTCAATTACCCAGAGTCAGCTATCCCACGCTAGCTCGCGCTATCTCTCTCGAGGTATGCGGAGTCAGCAGTCCCACGCTAGCTCGCGCTATCTCTCTCGAGGTATGCGGAGTCAGCAGTCCCACGCTAGCTCGCGCTATCTCTCTCGAGGTATGCAGAGTCAGCAGTCCCACGCTCGCTCGCGCTATCTCTCCCGAGGTATGCAGAGTCAGCAGTCCCACGCTAGCTCGCGTTATCTCTCCCGAGGTATGCAGAGTCAGCAGTCCCACGCTCGCTTATCCTTACCATTACCACACCCCTCACCCATATCCGACTACTATAAAGATAGCTCCGCAACGCCCAGTCAGGGAAGTTCCACTCCGGATCTGCCGGGGCGCACATCACATAGGAAGTTCCACTCCGGAACTCCCGGGGTACACATCGCGTAGGCAGTTCCACTCCGGAACTCCCGGGGCACACATCACGTAGGTAGTTCCACTCCGGAACTCCCGGAGTACACATCGCGTTTCTATATCGTTACTATTTCCAAGTATTGCTATTTCCAAGTGTTACTATTTCATTGTATTCCTATATCTTATATTATATTATTATTTCCATGTTCAATTGTATTCTATATCTTATATAACCTACATCGTGAAGTATATTAAAGTGATTATTAATATTACAATTCCATATTTAATTCTTATAACCCATTATCAAAGTGCGCGATTCACATACCAACCGCTACGCTATTATCATCAATCCTGCAGCAACGAGGAGATACAGCGCAGTGCCATCGTGAGATTGAGGTAAGCCATTACGACATTTTTATCAATAACCGAGAGTCCCGGTTAGACGCAGACGCACGAGCTGCGTGAACGTTAAAGAACGGCATTTTAGTGCGCGATCCTCGACATTTGCCAATCCGCGCAGTCTGGGACGTGACATTTCCAGCTGAGATATTCATTTTCTACGATAATCTTCGAGTTTCTTCTGTGACAAGCGTGCAGAATCACCGAAATCGCTGTTTTCGTGATATTGAATGCGAAAAACACGTTTTCTGGTGTTTTCAGCACTCCACAGTGCGTTTGATATGCGGAAACTGCCATATCTTCGGTATCGTTGTTGTTTCCAGCTGAGATATGCATTTACTACGATAATCTTCGAGTTTCTTCTGTGACAAGTGTGCAGAATCACCGAAATCGTTGTTTTCGTGCTACTGAATGCGAAAAACACGTTTTCTGGTGTTTTCAGCACTCCACGGTGCGTTTGATATGCGGAAACTGCCATATCTTCGGTATCGTTGATGTTTCCAGTTGAGATATGCATTTTCAGTGATAATCTTCATGATTCTGCTGTTACAAGTGTGCGGAATCACCGAAATCGATGTTTTCGTGCTTTTGAATGCGAAAAACACGTTTTCTGGTGTTTTCAGCACTCCACAGTGCGTTTGATATGCGGAAACTACGATATCTTCGGTATCGTTGTTGGTTCCAGCTGAGATATGCATTTTCAGTGATAATCTTCATGATTCTGCTGTTACAAGTGTGCAGAATCACCGAAATCGCTGTTTTCGTGCTACTGAATGCGAAAAACACGTTTTCTGGTGTTTTCAGCACTCCACAGTGCGTTTGATATGCGGAAACTGCCATATCTTCGGTATCGTTGTTGTTTCCAGCTGAGATATGCATTTTCTACGATAATCTTCGAGTTTCTTCTGTGACAAGTGTGCAGAATCACCGAAATCGTTGTTTTCGTGCTACTGAATGCGAAAAACACGTTTTCTGGTGTTTTCAGCACTCCACGGTGCGTTTGATATGCGGAAACTGCCATATCTTCGGTATCGTTGATGTTTCCAGTTGAGATATGCAGTTTCAGTGATAATCTTCAT
The DNA here is from genome assembly GCA_951804975.1 of Anthophora plumipes. Taxonomy (NCBI): domain Eukaryota; kingdom Metazoa; phylum Arthropoda; class Insecta; order Hymenoptera; family Apidae; genus Anthophora; species Anthophora plumipes. The sequence continues at coordinate 6,710,061 of CATORF010000206.1, read as the reverse complement.
GATTCTGCTGTTACAAGTGTGCAGAATCACCGAAATCGTTGTTTTCGTGCTACTGAATGCGAAAAGCACGTTTTCTGGTGTTTTCAGCACGCCACAGAGCGTTTGACATGCGGAAACTGCGATATCTTCGGTATCGTTGTTGTTTCCAGCTGAGATATGCATTTTCAGTGATAATCTTCATGATTCTGCTGTTACAAGTGTGCAGAATCACCGAAATCGATGTTTTCGTGCTTTTGAATGCGAAAAACACGTTTTCTGGTGTTTTCAGCACTCCACGGGGCGTTTGATATTCGGAAACGACGATATCTTCGGTATCGTTGTTGTTTCCAGCTGAGATATGCATTTTCTACGATAATCTTCGAGTTTCTTCTGTGACAAGTGTGCAGAATCACCGAAATCGTTGTTTTCGTGCTATTGAATGCGAAAAACACGTTTTCTGGTGTTTTCAGCACTCCACGGTGCGTTTGATATGCGGAAACTGCCATATCTTCGGTATCGTTGATGCTTCCAGCTGAGATATGTATTTTCAGTGATAATCATCCTGATTCTGCTGTTACAAATGTGCAGAATTACCGAAATCGCTGTTTTCGTGCTTTTGAATGCGAAAAACATGTTTTCTGGTGTTTTCAGCACGCCACAGTGCGTTTGATGTGCGGAAACTGCCATATCCTCGGTATCGTTGTTGTTTCCAGCTGAGATATGCATTTTCTACGATAATCTTCGTGTTTCTTCTGTGACAAGTGTGCAGAATCACCGAAATCGTTGTTTTCGTGCTACTGAATGCGAAAAACACGTTTTCTAGTGTTTTCAAGCACGCCACAGAGCGTTTGACATGCGGAAACTGCGATATCTTCGGTATCGTTGTTGTTTCCAGGTGAGATATGCATTTTCAGTGATAATCCTCATGATTCTGCGGTTACAAGTGTGCAGAATCACCGAAATCGCTGTTTTCGTGCTTTTGAATGCGAAAAACACGTTTTCTGGTGTTTTCAGCACACCACAGAGCGTTTGACATGCGGAAACTGCGATATCTTCGGTATCGTTGTTGTTTCCAGCTGAGATATGCATTTTCAGTGATAATCATCGAGTTTCTTCTGTGACAAGTGTGCAGAATCACCGAAATCGCTGTTTTCGTGCTATTGAATGCGAAAAACACGTTTTCTGGTGTTTCCAGCACTCCACGGTGCGTTTGATATGCGGAAACTGCCATATCTTCGGTATCGTTGATGTTTCCAGCTGAGATATGCATTTTCAGTGATAATCTTCATGATTCTGCTGTTACAAGTGTGCAGAATCACCGAAATCGCTGTTTTCGTGCTATTGGATGCGAAAAACACGTTTTGTGGTGTTTTCAGAACTCCACAGTGCGTTTGATATGCGGAAACTACCATATCTTCGGTATCGTTGTTGTTTCCAGCTGAGATATGCATTTTCTACGATAATCTTCGTGTTTCTTCTGTGACAAGTGTGCAGAATCTACGAAATCGCTGTTTTCGTGCTTTTGAATGCGAATAACACGTTTTCTGGTGTTTTCAGCACTCCACGGGGCGTTTGATATTCGGAAACTACGATATCTTCGGTATCGTTGTTGTTTCCAGCTGAGATATGCATTTTCTACGATAATCTTCGAGTTTCTTCTGTGACAAGTGTGCAGAATCACCGAAATCGATGTTTTCGTGCTATTGAATACGAAAAACACGTTTTCTGGTGTTTTCAGCACACCACAGAGCGTTTGACATGCGGAAACTGCGATATCTTCGGTATCGTTGTTGTTTCCAGCTGAGATATGCATTTTCAGTGATAATCCTCATGATTCTGCGGTTACAAGTGTGCAGAATCACCGAAATCGCTGTTTTCGTGCTTTTGAATGCGAAAGACACGTTTTCTGGTGTTTTCAGCACACCACAGAGCGTTTGACATGCGGAAACTGCGATATCTTCGGTATCGTTGTTGTTTCCAGCTGAGATATGCATTTTCAGTGATAATCTTCGAGTTTCTTCTGTGACAAGTGCGCAGAATCACCGAAATCGCTGTTTTCGTGCTATTGAATGCGAAAAACACGTTTTCTGGTGTTTTCAGCACTCCACAGTGCGTTTGATATGCGGAAACTACGATATCTTCGGTATCGTTGTTGTTTCCAGCTGAGATATGCATTTTCAGTGATAATCTTCGAGTTTCTTCTGTGACAAGTGTGCAGAATCACCGAAATCGTTGTTTTCGTGCTACTGAATGCGAAAAACACGTTTTCTGGTGTTTTCAGCACACCACAGAGCGTTTGACATGCGGAAACTGCGATATCTTCGGTATCGTTGTTGTTTCCAGCTGAGATATGCATTTTCAGTGATAATCTTCGAGTTTCTTCCGTGACAAGTGTGCAGAATCACCGAAATCGCTGTTTTCGTGCTATTGAATGCGAAAAACACGTTTTCTGGTGTTTTCAGCACACCACAGAGCGTTTGACATGCGGAAACTGCGATATCTTCGGTATCGTTGTTGTTTCCAGCTGAGATATGCATTTTCAGTGATAATCCTCATGATTCTGCGGTTACAAGTGTGCAGAATCACCGAAATCGCTGTTTTCGTGCTTTTGAATGCGAAAAACACGTTTTCTGGTGTTTTCAGCACACCACAGAGCGTTTGACATGCGGAAACTGCGATATCTTCGGTATCGTTGTTGTTTCCAGCTGAGATATGCATTTTCAGTGATAATCTTCGAGTTTCTTCTGTGACAAGTGCGCAGAATCACCGAAATCGCTGTTTTCGTGCTATTGAATGCGAAAAACACGTTTTCTGGTGTTTTCAGCACTCCACAGTGCGTTTGATATGCGGAAACTGCGATATCTTCGGTATCGTTGTTGTTTCCAGCTGAGATATGCATTTTCAGTGATAATCTTCGAGTTTCTTCTGTGACAAGTGCGCAGAATCACCGAAATCGCTGTTTTCGTGCTATTGAATGCGAAAAACACGTTTTCTAGTGTTTTCAAGCACGCCACAGAGCGTTTGACATGCGGAAACTGCGATATCTTCGGTATCGTTGTTGTTTCCAGGTGAGATATGTGTTTTCAGTGATAATCTTCATGATTCTGCTGTGACAAGTGTGCAGAATCACCGAAATCGCTGTTTTCGTGCTTTTGAATGCGAAAAACACGTTTTCTGGTGTTTTCAGCACACCACAGAGCGTTTGACATGCGGAAACTGCGATATCTTCGGTATCGTTGTTGTTTCCAGCTGAGATATGCATTTTCAGTGATAATCTTCGAGTTTCTTCCGTGACAAGTGTGCAGAATCACCGAAATCGCTGTTTTCGTGCTATTGAATGCGAAAAACACGTTTTCTGGTGTTTTCAGCACACCACAGAGCGTTTGACATGCGGAAACTGCGATATCTTCGGTATCGTTGTTGTTTCCAGCTGAGATATGCATTTTCAGTGATAATCTTCGAGTTTCTTCTGTGACAAGTGTGCAGAATCACCGAAATCGTTGTTTTCGTGCTACTGAATGCGAAAAACACGTTTTCTGGTGTTTTCAGCACTCCACGGTGCGTTTGATATGCGGAAACTGCCATATCTTCGGTATCGTTGATGTTTCCAGTTGAGATATGCATTTACTACGATAATCTTCGAGTTTCTTCTGTGACAAGTGTGCAGAATCACCGAAATCGTTGTTTTCGTGCTACTGAATGCGAAAAACACGTTTTCTGGTGTTTTCAGCACTCCACGGTGCGTTTGATATGCGGAAACTGCCATATCTTCGGTATCGTTGATGTTTCCAGTTGAGATATGCATTTTCAGTGATAATCTTCATGATTCTGCTGTTACAAGTGTGCGGAATCACCGAAATCGATGTTTTCGTGCTTTTGAATGCGAAAAACACGTTTTCTGGTGTTTTCAGCACTCCACAGTGCGTTTGATATGCGGAAACTACGATATCTTCGGTATCGTTGTTGGTTCCAGCTGAGATATGCATTTTCAGTGATAATCTTCATGATTCTGCTGTTACAAGTGTGCAGAATCACCGAAATCGCTGTTTTCGTGCTACTGAATGCGAAAAACACGTTTTCTGGTGTTTTCAGCACTCCACAGTGCGTTTGATATGCGGAAACTGCCATATCTTCGGTATCGTTGTTGTTTCCAGCTGAGATATGCATTTTCTACGATAATCTTCGAGTTTCTTCTGTGACAAGTGTGCAGAATCACCGAAATCGTTGTTTTCGTGCTACTGAATGCGAAAAACACGTTTTCTGGTGTTTTCAGCACTCCACGGTGCGTTTGATATGCGGAAACTGCCATATCTTCGATATCGTTGATGTTTCCAGTTGAGATATGCAGTTTCAGTGATAATCTTCATGATTCTGCTGTTACAAGTGTGCAGAATCACCGAAATCGTTGTTTTCGTGCTACTGAATGCGAAAAGCACGTTTTCTGGTGTTTTCAGCACGCCACAGAGCGTTTGACATGCGGAAACTGCGATATCTTCGGTATCGTTGTTGTTTCCAGCTGAGACATGCATTTTCAGTGATAATCTTCATGATTCTGCTGTTACAAGTGTGCAGAATCACCGAAATCACTGTTTTCGTGCAATTGGATGCGAAAAACACGTTTTGTGGTGTTTTCGGCACTCCACAGTGCGTTTGATATGCGGAAACTACCATATCTTCGGTATCGTTGTTGTTTCCAGCTGAGATATGCATTTTCTATGATAATCTTCGAGTTTCTTCTGTGACAAGTGTGCAGAATCACCGAAATCGCTGTTTTCGTGCTATTGAATGCGAAAAACACGTTTTCTGGTGTTTTCAGCACACCACAGAGCGTTTGACATGCGGAAACTGCGATATCTTCGGTATCGTTGTTGTTTCCAGCTGAGATATGCATTTTCTACGATAATCTTCGAGTTTCTTCTGTGACAAGTGTGCAGAATCACCGAAATCGCTGTTTTCGTGCTATTGAATGCGAAAAACACGTTTTCTGGGGTTTTCAGCACTCCACAGTGCGTTTGATATGCGGAAACTTCCATATCTTCGGTATCGTTGTTGTTTCCAGCTGAGAAATGCATTTTCAGTGATAATCCTCATGATTCTGCGGCTACAAGTGTGCAGAATCACCGAAATCGCTGTTTTCGTGCTTTTGAATGCGAAAAACACGTTTTCTGGTGTTTTCAGCACTCCACGGGGCGTTTGATATTCGGAAACGACGATATCTTCGGTATCGTTGTTGTTTCCAGCTGAGATATGCATTTTCTACGATAATCTTCGAGTTTCTTCTGTGACAAGTGTGCAGAATCACCGAAATCGTTGTTTTCGTGCTATTGAATGCGAAAAACACGTTTTCTGGTGTTTTCAGCACTCCACGGTGCGTTTGATATGCGGAAACTGCCATATCTTCGGTATCGTTGATGCTTCCAGCTGAGATATGTATTTTCAGTGATAATCATCCTGATTCTGCTGTTACAAATGTGCAGAATTACCGAAATCGCTGTTTTCGTGCTTTTGAATGCGAAAAACATGTTTTCTGGTGTTTTCAGCACGCCACAGTGCGTTTGATGTGCGGAAACTGCCATATCCTCGGTATCGTTGTTGTTTCCAGCTGAGATATGCATTTTCTACGATAATCTTCGTGTTTCTTCTGTGACAAGTGTGCAGAATCACCGAAATCGTTGTTTTCGTGCTACTGAATGCGAAAAACACGTTTTCTAGTGTTTTCAAGCACGCCACAGAGCGTTTGACATGCGGAAACTGCGATATCTTCGGTATCGTTGTTGTTTCCAGGTGAGATATGCATTTTCAGTGATAATCCTCATGATTCTGCGGTTACAAGTGTGCAGAATCACCGAAATCGCTGTTTTCGTGCTTTTGAATGCGAAAAACACGTTTTCTGGTGTTTTCAGCACACCACAGAGCGTTTGACATGCGGAAACTGCGATATCTTCGGTATCGTTGTTGTTTCCAGCTGAGATATGCATTTTCAGTGATAATCATCGAGTTTCTTCTGTGACAAGTGTGCAGAATCACCGAAATCGCTGTTTTCGTGCTATTGAATGCGAAAAACACGTTTTCTGGTGTTTCCAGCACTCCACGGTGCGTTTGATATGCGGAAACTGCCATATCTTCGGTATCGTTGATGTTTCCAGCTGAGATATGCATTTTCAGTGATAATCTTCATGATTCTGCTGTTACAAGTGTGCAGAATCACCGAAATCGCTGTTTTCGTGCTATTGGATGCGAAAAACACGTTTTGTGGTGTTTTCAGAACTCCACAGTGCGTTTGATATGCGGAAACTACCATATCTTCGGTATCGTTGTTGTTTCCAGCTGAGATATGCATTTTCTACGATAATCTTCGTGTTTCTTCTGTGACAAGTGTGCAGAATCTACGAAATCGCTGTTTTCGTGCTTTTGAATGCGAAAAACACGTTTTCTGGTGTTTTCAGCACTCCACGGGGCGTTTGATATTCGGAAACTACGATATCTTCGGTATCGTTGTTGTTTCCAGCTGAGATATGCATTTTCTACGATAATCTTCGAGTTTCTTCTGTGACAAGTGTGCAGAATCACCGAAATCGATGTTTTCGTGCTATTGAATACGAAAAACACGTTTTCTGGTGTTTTCAGCACACCACAGAGCGTTTGACATGCGGAAACTGCGATATCTTCGGTATCGTTGTTGTTTCCAGCTGAGATATGCATTTTCAGTGATAATCCTCATGATTCTGCGGTTACAAGTGTGCAGAATCACCGAAATCGCTGTTTTCGTGCTTTTGAATGCGAAAAACACGTTTTCTGGTGTTTTCAGCACACCACAGAGCGTTTGACATGCGGAAACTGCGATATCTTCGGTATCGTTGTTGTTTCCAGCTGAGATATGCATTTTCAGTGATAATCTTCGAGTTTCTTCTGTGACAAGTGTGCAGAATCACCGAAATCGCTGTTTTCGTGCTATTGAATGCGAAAAACACGTTTTCTGGTGTTTTCAGCACTCCACAGTGCGTTTGATATGCGGAAACTACGATATCTTCGGTATCGTTGTTGTTTCCAGCTGAGATATGCATTTTCAGTGATAATCCTCATGATTCTGCGGTTACAAGTGTGCAGAATCACCGAAATCGCTGTTTTCGTGCTTTTGAATGCGAAAAACACGTTTTCTGGTGTTTTCAGCACTCCACGGGGCGTTTGATATGCGGAAACTACCATATCTTCGGTATCGTTGTTGTTTCCAGCTGAGATATGCATTTTCTACGATAATCTTCGTGTTTCTTCTGTGACAAGTGTGCAGAATCACCGAAATCGTTGTTTTCGTGCTACTCCATGCGAAAAACACGTTTTCTAGTGTTTTCAAGCACGCCACAGAGCGTTTGACATGCGGAAACTGCGATATCTTCGGTATCGTTGTTGTTTCCAGGTGAGATATGTGTTTTCAGTGATAATCTTCATGATTCTGCTGTGACAAGTGTGCAGAATCACCGAAATCGCTGTTTTCGTGCTTTTGAATGCGAAAAACACGTTTTCTGGTGTTTTCAGCACACCACAGAGCGTTTGACATGCGGAAACTGCGATATCTTCGGTATCGTTGTTGTTTCCAGCTGAGATATGCATTTTCAGTGATAATCTTCGAGTTTCTTCCGTGACAAGTGTGCAGAATCACCGAAATCGCTGTTTTCGTGCTATTGAATGCGAAAAACACGTTTTCTGGTGTTTTCAGCACACCACAGAGCGTTTGACATGCGGAAACTGCGATATCTTCGGTATCGTTGTTGTTTCCAGCTGAGATATGCATTTTCAGTGATAATCTTCGAGTTTCTTCTGTGACAAGTGTGCAGAATCACCGAAATCGTTGTTTTCGTGCTATTGAATGCGAAAAACACGTTTTCTGGTGTTTTCAGCACTCCACGGTGCGTTTGATATGCGGAAACTGCCATATCTTCGGTATCGTTGATGTTTCCAGCTGAGATATGCATTTTCAGTGATAATCTTCATGATTCTGCTGTTACAAATGTGCAGAATTACCGAAATCGCTGTTTTCGTGCTTTTGAATGCGAAAAACGTGTTTTCTGGTGTTTTCAGCACGCCACAGTGCGTTTGATGTGCGGAAACTGCCATATCCTCGGTAGCGTTGTTGTTTCCAGCTGAGATATGCATTTTCAGTGATAATCTTCATGATTCTGCTGTTAGAAGTGTGCAGAATCACCGAAATCGTTGTTTTCGTGCTATTGAATGCGAAAAACACGTTTTCTGGTGTTTTCAGCACGCCACAGTGTGTTTGACATGCGGAAACTGCGATATCTTCGGTATCGTTGTTGTTTCCAGCCGAGATATGCATTTTCAGTGATAATCTTCGAGTTTCTTCCGTGACAAATGTGCAGAATCACCGAAATCGCTGTTTTCGTGCTATTGAATGCGAAAAACACGTTTTATGGTGTTTTCAGCACACCACAGAGCGTTTGACATGCGGAAACTGCGATATCTTCGGTATCGTTGATGTTTCCAGCTGAGATATGCATTTTCAGTGATAATCTTCATGATTCTGCTATTACAAATGTGCAGAATTACCGAAATCGCTGTTTTCGTGCTTTTGAATGCGAAAAACGTGTTTTCTGGTGTTTTCAGCACGCCACAGTGCGTTTGATGTGCGGAAACTGCCATATCCTCGGTAGCGTTGTTGTTTCCAGCTGAGATATGCATTTTCAGTGATAATCTTCATGATTCTGCTGTTAGAAGTGTGCAGAATCACCGAAATCGTTGTTTTCGTGCTATTGAATGCGAAAAACACGTTTTCTGGTGTTTTCAGCACGCCACAGTGTGTTTGACATGCGGAAACTGCGATATCTTCGGTATCGTTGTTGTTTCCAGCCGAGATATGCATTTTCAGTGATAATCTTCATGATTCTGCTGTTACAAGCGTGCAGAATCACCGAAATCGCTGTTTTCGTGCTATTGAATGCGAAAAACACGTTTTCTGGTGTTTTCAGCACTCCACGGTGCGTTTGATATGCGGAAACTGCCATATCTTCGGTATCGTTGATGTTTCCAGCTGAGATATGCATTTTCAGTGATAATCTTCATGATTCTGCTATTACAAGTGTGCAGAATCACCGAAATCGTTGTTTTCGTGCTATTGAATGCGAAAAACACGTTTTCTGGTGTTTTCAGCACGCCACAGTGTGTTTGACATGCGGAAACTGCGATATCTTCGGTATCGTTGTTGTTTCCAGCTGAGATATGCATTTTTAGTGATAACCTTCATGATTCTGCTGTTACAAGTGTGCAGAATCACCGAAATCGCTGTTTTCGTGCTATTGAATGCGAAAAACACGTTTTCTGGGGTTTTCAGCACTCCACAGTGCGTTTGAAATGCGGAAACTGCACATATCTTCGGTATCGTTGTTGTTTCCAGCTGAGAAATGCATTTTCAGTGATAATCCTCATGATTCTGCGGTTACAAGTGTGCAGAATCACCGAAATCGCTGTTTTCGTACTTTTGAATGCGAAAAACACGTTTTCTGGTGTTTTCAGCACTCCACGGGGCGTTTGATATTCGGAAACTACGATATCTTCGGTATCGTTGTTGTTTCCAGCTGAGATATGCATTTTCTACGATAATCTTCGAGTTTCTTCTGTGACAAGTGTGCAGAATCACCGAAATCGTTGTTTTCGTGCTATTGAATGCGAAAAACACGTTTTCTGGTGTTTTCAGCACTCCACGGTGCGTTTGATATGCGGAAACTGCCATATCTTCGGTATCGTTGATGTTTCCAGCTGAGATATGCATTTTCTACGATAATCTTCGAGTTTCTTCTGTGACAAGTGTGCAGAATCACCGAAATCGTTGTTTTCGTGCTACTGAATGCGAAAAACACGTTTTCTGGTGTTTTCAGCACGCCACAGTGCGTTTGATGTGCGGAAACTGCCATATCCTCGGTATCGTTGTTGTTTCTAGCTGAGATGTGCATTTTCAGTGATAATCTTCTTGATTCTGCTGTTACAAGTGTGCAGAATCACCGAAATCGTTGTTTTCGTGCTATTGAATGCGAAAAACACGTTTTCTGGTGTTTTCAGCACTCCACGGTGCGTTTGATATGCGGAAACTGCAATATCTTCGGTATCGTTGATGTTTCCAGCTGTGATATGCATTTTCAGTGATAATCTTCATGATTCTGCTATTACAAGTGAGCAGAATCACCGAAATCGTTGTTTTCGTGCTATTGAATGCGAAAAACACGTTTTCTGGTGTTTTCAGCACGCCACAGTGCGTTTGATATGCGGAAACTACGATATCTTCGGTATCGTTGTTGTTTCCAGCTGAGATATGCATTTTCAGTGATAATCTTCATGATTCTGCTGTTACAAGTGTGCAGAATCACCGAAATCACTGTTTTCGTGCAATTGGATGCGAAAAACACGTTTTCTGGTGTTTTCAGCACTCCACGGGGCGTTTGATATGCGGAAACTACCATATCTTCGGTATCGTTGTTGTTTCCAGCTGAGAAATGCATTTTCAGTGATAATCCTCATGATTCTGCGGCTACAAGTGTGCAGAATCACCGAAATCGCTGTTTTCGTGCTTTTGAATGCGAGAAACACGTTTTCTGGTGTTTTCAGCACTCCACGGGGCGTTTGATATTCGGAAACGACGATATCTTCGGTATCGTTGTTGTTTCCAGCTGAGATATGCATTTTCTACGATAATCTTCATGATTCTGCTGTTACAAGTGTGCAGAATCACCGAAATCGTTGTTTTCGTGCTATTGAATGCGAAAAACACGTTTTCTGGGGTTTTCAGCACTCCACAGTGCGTTTGAAATGCGGAAACTGCACATATCTTCGGTATCGTTGTTGTTTCCAGCTGAGAAATGCATTTTCAGTGATAATCCTCATGATTCTGCGGTTACAAGTGTGCAGAATCACCGAAATCGCTGTTTTCGTACTTTTGAATGCGAAAAACACGTTTTCTGGTGTTTTCAGCACTCCACGGGGCGTTTGATATTCGGAAACTACGATATCTTCGGTATCGTTGTTGTTTCCAGCTGAGATATGCATTTTCTACGATAATCTTCGAGTTTCTTCTGTGACAAGTGTGCAGAATCACCGAAATCGTTGTTTTCGTGCTATTGAATGCGAAAAACACGTTTTCTGGTGTTTTCAGCACTCCACGGTGCGTTTGATATGCGGAAACTGCCATATCTTCGGTATCGTTGATGTTTCCAGCTGAGATATGCATTTTCTACGATAATCTTCGAGTTTCTTCTGTGACAAGTGTGCAGAATCACCGAAATCGTTGTTTTCGTGCTACTGAATGCGAAAAACACGTTTTCTGGTGTTTTCAGCACGCCACAGAGCGTTTGATGTGCGGAAACTGCCATATCCTCGGTATCGTTGTTGTTTCCAGCTGAGATGTGCATTTTCAGTGATAATCTTCTTGATTCTGCTGTTACAAGTGTGCAGAATCACCGAAATCGTTGTTTTCGTGCTATTGAATGCGAAAAACACGTTTTCTGGTGTTTTCAGCACTCCACGGTGCGTTTGATATGCGGAAACTGCAATATCTTCGGTATCGTTGATGTTTCCAGCTGTGATATGCATTTTCAGTGATAATCTTCATGATTCTGCTATTACAAGTGTGCAGAATCACCGAAATCGTTGTTTTCGTGCTATTGAATGCGAAAAACACGTTTTCTGGTGTTTTCAGCACGCCACAGTGCGTTTGATATGCGGAAACTACGATATCTTCGGTATCGTTGTTGTTTCCAGCTGAGATATGCATTTTCAGTGATAATCTTCATGATTCTGCTGTTACAAGTGTGCAGAATCACCGAAATCACTGTTTTCGTGCAATTGGATGCGAAAAACACGTTTTCTGGTGTTTTCAGCACTCCACGGGGCGTTTGATATGCGGAAACTACCATATCTTCGGTATCGTTGTTGTTTCCAGCTGAGAAATGCATTTTCAGTGATAATCCTCATGATTCTGCGGCTACAAGTGTGCAGAATCACCGAAATCGCTGTTTTCGTGCTTTTGAATGCGAAAAACACGTTTTCTGGTGTTTTCAGCACTCCACGGGGCGTTTGATATTCGGAAACGACGATATCTTCGGTATCGTTGTTGTTTCCAGCTGAGATATGCATTTTCTACGATAATCTTCGAGTTTCTTCTGTGACAAGTGTGCAGAATCACCGAAATCGTTGTTTTCGTGCTATTGAATGCGAAAAACACGTTTTCTGGTGTTTTCAGCACTCCACGGTGCGTTTGATATGCGGAAACTGCCATATCTTCGGTATCGTTGATGCTTCCAGCTGAGATATGTATTTTCAGTGATAATCATCCTGATTCTGCTGTTACAAATGTGCAGAATTACCGAAATCGCTGTTTTCGTGCTTTTGAATGCGAAAAACATGTTTTCTGGTGTTTTCAGCACGCCACAGTGCGTTTGATGTGCGGAAACTGCCATATCCTCGGTATCGTTGTTGTTTCCAGCTGAGATGTGCATTTTCAGTGATAATCTTCTTGATTCTGCTGTTACAAGTGTGCAGAATCACCGAAATCGTTGTTTTCGTGCTATTGAATGCGAAAAACACGTTTTCTGGTGTTTTCAGCACTCCACGGTGCGTTTGATATGCGGAAACTGCCATATCTTCGGTATCGTTGATGTTTCCAGCTGAGATATGCATTTTCTACGATAATCTTCGAGTTTCTTCTGTGACAAGTGTGCAGAATCACCGAAATCGTTGTTTTCGTGCTACTGAATGCGAAAAACACGTTTTCTGGTGTTTTCAGCACGCCACAGAGCGTTTGATGTGCGGAAACTGCCATATCCTCGGTATCGTTGTTGTTTCCAGCTGAGATGTGCATTTTCAGTGATAATCTTCTTGATTCTGCTGTTACAAGTGTGCAGAATCACCGAAATCGTTGTTTTCGTGCTATTGAATGCGAAAAACACGTTTTCTGGTGTTTTCAGCACTCCACGGTGCGTTTGATATGCGGAAACTGCAATATCTTCGGTATCGTTGATGTTTCCAGCTGTGATATGCATTTTCAGTGATAATCTTCATGATTCTGCTATTACAAGTGTGCAGAATCACCGAAATCGTTGTTTTCGTGCTATTGAATGCGAAAAACACGTTTTCTGGTGTTTTCAGCACGCCACAGTGCGTTTGATATGCGGAAACTACGATATCTTCGGTATCGTTGTTGTTTCCAGCTGAGATATGCATTTTCAGTGATAATCTTCATGATTCTGCTGTTACAAGTGTGCAGAATCACCGAAATCACTGTTTTCGTGCAATTGGATGCGAAAAACACGTTTTCTGGTGTTTTCAGCACTCCACGGGGCGTTTGATATGCGGAAACTACCATATCTTCGGTATCGTTGTTGTTTCCAGCTGAGAAATGCATTTTCAGTGATAATCCTCATGATTCTGCGGCTACAAGTGTGCAGAATCACCGAAATCGCTGTTTTCGTGCTTTTGAATGCGAAAAACACGTTTTCTGGTGTTTTCAGCACTCCACGGGGCGTTTGATATTCGGAAACTACGATATCTTCGGTATCGTTGTTGTTTCCAGCTGAGATATGCATTTTCTACGATAATCTTCGAGTTTCTTCTGTGACAAGTGTGCAGAATCACCGAAATCGTTGTTTTCGTGCTATTGAATGCGAAAAACACGTTTTCTGGTGTTTTCAGCACTCCACGGTGCGTTTGATATGCGGAAACTGCCATATCTTCGGTATCGTTGATGTTTCCAGCTGAGATATGCATTTTCTACGATAATCTTCGAGTTTCTTCTGTGACAAGTGTGCAGAATCACCGAAATCGTTGTTTTCGTGCTACTGAATGCGAAAAACACGTTTTCTGGTGTTTTCAGCACGCCACAGTGCGTTTGATGTGCGGAAACTGCCATATCCTCGGTATCGTTGTTGTTTCTAGCTGAGATGTGCATTTTCAGTGATAATCTTCTTGATTCTGCTGTTACAAGTGTGCAGAATCACCGAAATCGTTGTTTTCGTGCTATTGAATGCGAAAAACACGTTTTCTGGTGTTTTCAGCACTCCACGGTGCGTTTGATATGCGGAAACTGCAATATCTTCGGTATCGTTGATGTTTCCAGCTGTGATATGCATTTTCAGTGATAATCTTCATGATTCTGCTATTACAAGTGAGCAGAATCACCGAAATCGTTGTTTTCGTGCTATTGAATGCGAAAAACACGTTTTCTGGTGTTTTCAGCACGCCACAGTGCGTTTGATATGCGGAAACTACGATATCTTCGGTATCGTTGTTGTTTCCAGCTGAGATATGCATTTTCAGTGATAATCTTCATGATTCTGCTGTTACAAGTGTGCAGAATCACCGAAATCACTGTTTTCGTGCAATTGGATGCGAAAAACACGTTTTCTGGTGTTTTCAGCACTCCACGGGGCGTTTGATATGCGGAAACTACCATATCTTCGGTATCGTTGTTGTTTCCAGCTGAGAAATGCATTTTCAGTGATAATCCTCATGATTCTGCGGCTACAAGTGTGCAGAATCACCGAAATCGCTGTTTTCGTGCTTTTGAATGCGAGAAACACGTTTTCTGGTGTTTTCAGCACTCCACGGGGCGTTTGATATTCGGAAACGACGATATCTTCGGTATCGTTGTTGTTTCCAGCTGAGATATGCATTTTCTACGATAATCTTCATGATTCTGCTGTTACAAGTGTGCAGAATCACCGAAATCGTTGTTTTCGTGCTATTGAATGCGAAAAACACGTTTTCTGGGGTTTTCAGCACTCCACAGTGCGTTTGAAATGCGGAAACTGCACATATCTTCGGTATCGTTGTTGTTTCCAGCTGAGAAATGCATTTTCAGTGATAATCCTCATGATTCTGCGGTTACAAGTGTGCAGAATCACCGAAATCGCTGTTTTCGTACTTTTGAATGCGAAAAACACGTTTTCTGGTGTTTTCAGCACTCCACGGGGCGTTTGATATTCGGAAACTACGATATCTTCGGTATCGTTGTTGTTTCCAGCTGAGATATGCATTTTCTACGATAATCTTCGAGTTTCTTCTGTGACAAGTGTGCAGAATCACCGAAATCGTTGTTTTCGTGCTATTGAATGCGAAAAACACGTTTTCTGGTGTTTTCAGCACTCCACGGTGCGTTTGATATGCGGAAACTGCCATATCTTCGGTATCGTTGATGTTTCCAGCTGAGATATGCATTTTCTACGATAATCTTCGAGTTTCTTCTGTGACAAGTGTGCAGAATCACCGAAATCGTTGTTTTCGTGCTACTGAATGCGAAAAACACGTTTTCTGGTGTTTTCAGCACGCCACAGAGCGTTTGATGTGCGGAAACTGCCATATCCTCGGTATCGTTGTTGTTTCCAGCTGAGATGTGCATTTTCAGTGATAATCTTCTTGATTCTGCTGTTACAAGTGTGCAGAATCACCGAAATCGTTGTTTTCGTGCTATTGAATGCGAAAAACACGTTTTCTGGTGTTTTCAGCACTCCACGGTGCGTTTGATATGCGGAAACTGCAATATCTTCGGTATCGTTGATGTTTCCAGCTGTGATATGCATTTTCAGTGATAATCTTCATGATTCTGCTATTACAAGTGTGCAGAATCACCGAAATCGTTGTTTTCGTGCTATTGAATGCGAAAAACACGTTTTCTGGTGTTTTCAGCACGCCACAGTGCGTTTGATATGCGGAAACTACGATATCTTCGGTATCGTTGTTGTTTCCAGCTGAGATATGCATTTTCAGTGATAATCTTCATGATTCTGCTGTTACAAGTGTGCAGAATCACCGAAATCACTGTTTTCGTGCAATTGGATGCGAAAAACACGTTTTCTGGTGTTTTCAGCACTCCACGGGGCGTTTGATATGCGGAAACTACCATATCTTCGGTATCGTTGTTGTTTCCAGCTGAGAAATGCATTTTCAGTGATAATCCTCATGATTCTGCGGCTACAAGTGTGCAGAATCACCGAAATCGCTGTTTTCGTGCTTTTGAATGCGAAAAACACGTTTTCTGGTGTTTTCAGCACTCCACGGGGCGTTTGATATTCGGAAACGACGATATCTTCGGTATCGTTGTTGTTTCCAGCTGAGATATGCATTTTCTACGATAATCTTCGAGTTTCTTCTGTGACAAGTGTGCAGAATCACCGAAATCGTTGTTTTCGTGCTATTGAATGCGAAAAACACGTTTTCTGGTGTTTTCAGCACTCCACGGTGCGTTTGATATGCGGAAACTGCCATATCTTCGGTATCGTTGATGCTTCCAGCTGAGATATGTATTTTCAGTGATAATCATCCTGATTCTGCTGTTACAAATGTGCAGAATTACCGAAATCGCTGTTTTCGTGCTTTTGAATGCGAAAAACATGTTTTCTGGTGTTTTCAGCACGCCACAGTGCGTTTGATGTGCGGAAACTGCCATATCCTCGGTATCGTTGTTGTTTCCAGCTGAGATGTGCATTTTCAGTGATAATCTTCTTGATTCTGCTGTTACAAGTGTGCAGAATCACCGAAATCGTTGTTTTCGTGCTATTGAATGCGAAAAACACGTTTTCTGGTGTTTTCAGCACTCCACGGTGCGTTTGATATGCGGAAACTGCCATATCTTCGGTATCGTTGATGTTTCCAGCTGAGATATGCATTTTCTACGATAATCTTCGAGTTTCTTCTGTGACAAGTGTGCAGAATCACCGAAATCGTTGTTTTCGTGCTACTGAATGCGAAAAACACGTTTTCTGGTGTTTTCAGCACGCCACAGAGCGTTTGATGTGCGGAAACTGCCATATCCTCGGTATCGTTGTTGTTTCCAGCTGAGATGTGCATTTTCAGTGATAATCTTCTTGATTCTGCTGTTACAAGTGTGCAGAATCACCGAAATCGTTGTTTTCGTGCTATTGAATGCGAAAAACACGTTTTCTGGTGTTTTCAGCACTCCACGGTGCGTTTGATATGCGGAAACTGCAATATCTTCGGTATCGTTGATGTTTCCAGCTGTGATATGCATTTTCAGTGATAATCTTCATGATTCTGCTATTACAAGTGTGCAGAATCACCGAAATCGTTGTTTTCGTGCTATTGAATGCGAAAAACACGTTTTCTGGTGTTTTCAGCACGCCACAGTGCGTTTGATATGCGGAAACTACGATATCTTCGGTATCGTTGTTGTTTCCAGCTGAGATATGCATTTTCAGTGATAATCTTCATGATTCTGCTGTTACAAGTGTGCAGAATCACCGAAATCACTGTTTTCGTGCAATTGGATGCGAAAAACACGTTTTCTGGTGTTTTCAGCACTCCACGGGGCGTTTGATATGCGGAAACTACCATATCTTCGGTATCGTTGTTGTTTCCAGCTGAGAAATGCATTTTCAGTGATAATCCTCATGATTCTGCGGCTACAAGTGTGCAGAATCACCGAAATCGCTGTTTTCGTGCTTTTGAATGCGAAAAACACGTTTTCTGGTGTTTTCAGCACTCCACGGGGCGTTTGATATTCGGAAACGACGATATCTTCGGTATCGTTGTTGTTTCCAGCTGAGATATGCATTTTCTACGATAATCTTCGAGTTTCTTCTGTGACAAGTGTGCAGAATCACCGAAATCGTTGTTTTCGTGCTATTGAATGCGAAAAACACGTTTTCTGGTGTTTTCAGCACTCCACGGTGCGTTTGATATGCGGAAACTGCCATATCTTCGGTATCGTTGATGCTTCCAGCTGAGATATGTATTTTCAGTGATAATCATCCTGATTCTGCTGTTACAAATGTGCAGAATTACCGAAATCGCTGTTTTCGTGCTTTTGAATGCGAAAAACATGTTTTCTGGTGTTTTCAGCACGCCACAGTGCGTTTGATGTGCGGAAACTGCCATATCCTCGGTATCGTTGTTGTTTCCAGCTGAGATATGCATTTTCTACGATAATCTTCGTGTTCCTTCTGTGACAAGTGTGCAGAATCACCGAAATCGTTGTTTTCGTGCTACTGAATGCGAAAAACACGTTTTCTAGTGTTTTCAAGCACGCCACAGAGCGTTTGACATGCGGAAACTGCGATATCTTCGGTATCGTTGTTGTTTCCAGGTGAGATATGCATTTTCAGTGATAATCCTCATGATTCTGCGGTTACAAGTGTGCAGTATCACCGAAATCGCTGTTTTCGTGCTTTTGAATGCGAAAAACACGTTTTCTGGTGTTTTCAGCACACCACAGAGCGTTTGACATGCGGAAACTGCGATATCTTCGGTATCGTTGTTGTTTCCAGCTGAGATATGCATTTTCAGTGATAATCTTCGAGTTTCTTCTGTGACAAGTGTGCAGAATCACCGAAATCGCTGTTTTCGTGCTATTGAATGCGAAAAACACGTTTTCTGGTGTTTCCAGCACTCCACGGTGCGTTTGATATGCGGAAACTGCCATATCTTCGGTATCGTTGATGTTTCCAGCTGAGATATGCATTTTCAGTGATAATCTTCATGATTCTGCTGTTACAAGTGTGCAGAATCACCGAAATCGCTGTTTTCGTGCTATTGGATGCGAAAAACACGTTTTGTGGTGTTTTCAGAACTCCACAGTGCGTTTGATATGCGGAAACTACCATATCTTCGGTATCGTTGTTGTTTCCAGCTGAGATATGCATTTTCTACGATAATCTTCGTGTTTCTTCTGTGACAAGTGTGCAGAATCTCCGAAATCGCTGTTTTCGTGCTTTTGAATGCGAAAAACACGTTTTCTGGTGTTTTCAGCACTCCACGGGGCGTTTGATATTCGGAAACTACGATATCTTCGGTATCGTTGTTGTTTCCAGCTGAGATATGCATTTTCTACGATAATCTTCGAGTTTCTTCTGTGACAAGTGTGCAGAATCACAGAAATCACTGTTTTCGTGCTATTGGATGCGAAAAACACGTTTTCTGGTGTTTTCAGCACGCCACAGAGCGTTTGACATGCGGAAAATGCGATATCTTCGGTATCGTTGCTGTTTCCAGCTCAGATATGCATTTTCAGTGATAATCTTCATGATGCTGCTGTTACAAGTGTGCGGAATCACCGAAATTGCTGTTTTCGTGCTATTGGATGCGAAAAACACGTTTTCTGGTGTTTTCAGCACTCCACAGTGAGTCTGATATGCGGAATCTGCGATATCTTCGGTATCGTTGTTGTTTCCAGCCTCGATATGCATTTTCTACGATAATCTTCGAGTTTCATCTGTGACAAGTGTGCAGAATCACCGAAATCGCTGTTTTCGTGCTATTGGATGCGAAAAACACGTTTGCTGGTGTTTTCAGCACTCCACAGTGCGTTTGATATGCGGAAACTACGATATCTTCGGTATCGTTGTTGCTTCCAGCTGAGATATGCATTTTCAGTGATAATCTTCATGATTCTGCTGTTACAAGTGTGCAGAATCACCGAAATCGCTGTTTTCGTGCTATTGAATGCGAAAAACACGTTTTCTGGTGTTTTCAGCACTCCACAGTGCGTTTGATATGCGGAAACTGCGATATCTTCGGTATCGTTGTTGTTTCCAGCTGAGATATGCATTTTCTACGATAATCTTCGAGTTTCTTCGGTGACAAGTGTGCAGAATCCCCGAAATCGCTGTTTTCGTGCTATTGGATGCGAAAAACACGTTTTCTGGTGTTTTCAGCACTCCACAGTGCGTTTGATATGCGGAAACTACGATATCTTCGGTATCGCTGTTGTTTCCAGCTGAGATATGCATTTTCAGTGATAGTCTTCATGATTCTGCTGTTACAAGTGTGCAGAATCACCGAAATCGCTGTTTTCGTGCTAATGAATGCGAAAAACACGTTTTCTGGTGTTTTCAGCACTCCACAGTGCGTTTGATATGCGGAAACTGCCATATCTTCGGTATCGTTGTTGTTTCCAGCTGAGAAATGCATTTTCAGTGATAATCTTCATGATTCTGCTGTTACAAGTGTGCAGAATCACCGAAATCGCTGTTTTCGTGCTTTTGAATGCGAAAAACACGTTTTCTGGTGTTTTCAGCACTCCACAGTGCGTTTGATATGCGGAAACTACGATATCTTCGGTATCGTTGTTGTTTCCAGCTGAGATATGCATTTTCAGTGATAATGTTCATGGTTCTGCTGTTACAAGTGTGCAGAATCACCGAAATCGCTGTTTTCGTGCTATTGAATGCGAAAAACACATTTTCTGGTGTTTTCAGCACTTCACAGTGAGTCTGATATGCGGAAACTGCGATATCTTCGGTATCGGTGTTGTTTCCAGCTGAGATATGCATTTTCTACGATAATCTTCGAGTTTCTTCTGTGACAAGTGTGCAGAATCACCGAAATCGCTGTTTTCGTGCTATTGGATGCGAAAAACACGTTTTCTGGTGTTTTCAGCACGCCACAGTGCGTTTGATGTGCGGAAACTGCCATATATTCGGTATCGTTGTTGTTTCCAGCTGAGATATGCATTTTCAGTGATAGTCTTCATGATTCTGCTGTTACAAGTGTGCAGAATCACCGAAATCGCTGTTTTCGTGCTATTGAATGCGAAAAACACGTTTTCTGGTGTTTTCAGCACTCCACAGTGCGTTTGATATGCGGAAACTGCGATATCTTCGGTATCGTTGTTGTTTCCAGCTGAGATATGCATTTTCTACGATAATCTTTGAGTTTCTTCTGTGACAAGTGTGCAGAATCACCGAAATCGCTGTTTTCGTGCTATTGAATGCGAAAAACACGTTTTCTGGTGTTTTCAGCACTCCACAGTGCGTTTGATATGCGGAAACTACGATATCTTCGGTATCGGTGTTGTTTCCAGCTGAGATATGCATTTTCTACGATAATCTTCGAACTTCTTCTGTGATAAGTGTGCAGAATCACCGAAATCGGTGTTTTCGTGCTATTGGATGCGAAAGACACGTTTTCTGGTGTTTTCAGCACGCCACAGAGCGTTTGACATGCGGAAAATGCGATATCTTCGGTATCGTTGTTGTTTCCAGCTCAGATATGCATTTTCAGTGATAATCTTCATGATTCTGCTGTTACAAGTGTGCAGAATCACCGAAATCGGTGTTTTCGTGCTATTGGATGCGAAAGACACGTTTTCTGGTGTTTTCAGCACGCATCAGAGCGTTTGACATGCGGAAAATGCGATATCTTCGGTATCGTTGTTGTTTCCAGCTCAGATATGCATTTTCAGTGATAATCTTCATGATTCTGCTGTTACAAGTGTGCGGAATCACCGAAATTGCTGTTTTTGTGCTATTGGATGCGAAAAACACGTTTTCTGGTGTTTTCAGCACTCCACAGTGAGTCTGATATGCGGAAACTGCGATATCTTCGGTATCGTTGTTGTTTCCAGCCTCGATATGCATTTTCTACGATAATCTTCGAGTTTCATCTGTGACAAGTGTGCAGAATCACCGAAATCGCTGTTTTCGTGCTATTGGATGCGAAAAACACGTTTCCTGGTGTTTTCAGCACTCCACAGTGCGTTTGATATGCGGAAACTGCGATATCTTCGGTATCCTTGTTGTTTCCAGCTGAGATATGCATTGTCAGCGATAATCTTCATGATTCTGCTGTTACAAATGTGCAGAATCACCGAAATTGCTGTTTTCGTGCTTTTGAATGCGAAAATCACGTTTTCTGAAGTTATCAGCACACCACAGTGCGTTTGATATGCGGAAACTGCCATATCGTCGGTATCGTTGTTGTTTCCAGCTGAGATATGCATTTTCAGCGATAATCTTCATGATTCTGCTGTTACAAGTGTGCAGAATCACCGAAGTCGGTGTTTTCGTGCTATTGGATGCGAAAAACACGTTTTCTGGTGTTTTCAGCACTCCACAGTGAGTCTGATATGCGGAAACTGCGATATCTTCGGTATCGTTGTTGTTTCTAGCTGAGATATGCATTTTCTACGATAATCTTCGAGTTTCATCTGTGACAAGTGTGCAGAATCACAGAAATCGGTGTTTTCGTGCTATTGGATGCGAAAAACACGTTTTCTGGTGTTTTCAGCACGCCACAGAGCGTTTGACATGCGGAAAATGCGATATCTTCGGTATCGTTGTTGTTTCCAGGTCAGATATGCATTTTCAGTGATAATCTTCATGATTCTGCTGATACAAGTGTGTGGAATCACCGAAATTGCTGTTTTCGTGCTATTGAATGCGAAAAACACGTTTTCTGGTGTTTTCAGCACTCCACAGTGCGTTTGATATGCGGAAACTGCCATATCTTCGGTATCGTTGTTGTTTCCATCTGAGATATGCATTTTCAGTGATAATCTTCATGATTGTGCTGTTACAAATGTGCAGAATCACCGAAATTGCTGTTTTCGTGCTATTGAATGCGAAAAACACGTTTTCTGGTGTTTTCAGCACGCCACAGTGCGTTTGATGTGCGGAAACTGCCATATCCTCGGTATCGTTGTTGTTTCCAGCTGAGATATGCATTTTCTACGATAATCTTCGAACTTCATCTGTGACACGTGTGCAGAATCACCGAAATCGCTGTTTTCGTGCTATTGAATGCGAAAAACCCGTTTTCTGGTGTTTTCAGCACTCCACAGTGCGTTTGATATGCGGAAACTACGATATCTTCGGTATCGTTGTTACTTCCAGCTGAGATATGCATTTTCAGTGATAATCTTCATGATTCTGCTGTTACAAGTGTGCAGAATCACCGAAATCGCTGTTTTCGTGCTATTGAATGCGAAAAACACGTTTTCTGGTGTTTTCAGCACTCCACAGTGCGTTTGATATGCGGAAACTGCGATATCTTCGGTATCGTTGTTGTTTCCAGCTGAGATATGCATTTTCTACGATAATCTTCGAGTTTCTTCTGTGACAAGTGTGCAGAATCACCGAAATCGCTGTTTTCGTGCTATTGGATGCGAAAAACACGTTTTCTGGTGTTTTCAGCACTCCACAGTGAGTCTGATATGCGGAAACTGCGATGTCTTCGGTATCGTTGTTGTTTCCAGCCTCGATATGCATTTTCTACGATAATCTTCGAGTTTCATCTGTGACAAGTGTGCAGAATCACCGAAATCGCTGTTTTCGTGCTATTGGATGCGAAAAACACGTTTCCTGGTGTTTTCAGCACTCCACAGTGCGTTTGATATGCGGAAACTGCGATATCTTCGGTATCCTTGTTGTTTCCAGCTGAGATATGCATTGTCAGCGATAATCTTCATGATTCTGCTGTTACAAATGTGCAGAATCACCGAAATTGCTGTTTTCGTGCTTTTGAATGCGAAAATCACGTTTTCTGAAGTTATCAGCACACCACAGTGCGTTTGATATGCGGAAACTGCCATATCGTCGGTATCGTTGTTGTTTCCAGCTGAGATATGCATTTTCAGCGATAATCTTCATGATTCTGCTGTTACAAGTGTGCAGAATCACCGAAGTCGGTGTTTTCGTGCTATTGGATGCGAAAAACACGTTTTCTGGTGTTTTCAGCACTCCACAGTGAGTCTGATATGCGGAAACTGCGATATCTTCGGTATCGTTGTTGTTTCTAGCTGAGATATGCATTTTCTACGATAATCTTCGAGTTTCATCTGTGACAAGTGTGCAGAATCACAGAAATCGGTGTTTTCGTGCTATTGGATGCGAAAAACACGTTTTCTGGTGTTTTCAGCACGCCACAGAGCGTTTGACATGCGGAAAATGCGATATCTTCGGTATCGTTGTTGTTTCCAGGTCAGATATGCATTTTCAGTGATAATCTTCATGATTCTGCTGATACAAGTGTGTGGAATCACCGAAATTGCTGTTTTCGTGCTATTGAATGCGAAAAACACGTTTTCTGGTGTTTTCAGCACTCCACAGTGCGTTTGATATGCGGAAACTGCCATATCTTCGGTATCGTTGTTGTTTCCATCTGAGATATGCATTTTCAGTGATAATCTTCATGATTGTGCTGTTACAAATGTGCAGAATCACCGAAATTGCTGTTTTCGTGCTATTGAATGCGAAAAACACGTTTTCTGGTGTTTTCAGCACGCCACAGTGCGTTTGATGTGCGGAAACTGCCATATCCTCGGTATCGTTGTTGTTTCCAGCTGAGATATGCATTTTCTACGATAATCTTCGAACTTCATCTGTGACAAGTGTGCAGAATCACCGAAATCGCTGTTTTCGTGCTATTGAATGCGAAAAACCCGTTTTCTGGTGTTTTCAGCACTCCACAGTGCGTTTGATATGCGGAAACTACGATATCTTCGGTATCGTTGTTACTTCCAGCTGAGATATGCATTTTCAGTGATAATCTTCATGATTCTGCTGTTACAAGTGTGCAGAATCACCGAAATCGCTGTTTTCGTGCTATTGAATGCGAAAAACACGTTTTCTGGTGTTTTCAGCACTCCACAGTGCGTTTGATATGCGGAAACTGCGATATCTTCGGTATCGTTGTTGTTTCCAGCTGAGATATGCATTTTCTACGATAATCTTCGAGTTTCTTCTGTGACAAGTGTGCAGAATCACCGAAATCGCTGTTTTCGTGCTATTGGATGCGAAAAACACGTTTTCTGGTGTTTTCAGCACTCCACAGTGAGTCTGATATGCGGAAACTGCGATGTCTTCGGTATCGTTGTTGTTTCCAGCCTCGATATGCATTTTCTACGATAATCTTCGAGTTTCATCTGTGACAAGTGTGCAGAATCACCGAAATCGCTGTTTTCGTGCTATTGGATGCGAAAAACACGTTTCCTGGTGTTTTCAGCACTCCACAGTGCGTTTGATATGCGGAAACTGCGATATCTTCGGTATCGTTGTTGTTTCCAGGTCAGATATGCATTTTCAGTGATAATCTTCATGATTCTGCTGATACAAGTGTGTGGAATCACCGAAATTGCTGTTTTCGTGCTATTGAATGCGAAAAACACGTTTTCTGGTGTTTTCAGCACTCCACAGTGCGTTTGATATGCGGAAACTGCCATATCTTCGGTATCGTTGTTGTTTCCATCTGAGATATGCATTTTCAGTGATAATCTTCATGATTGTGCTGTTACAAATGTGCAGAATCACCGAAATTGCTGTTTTCGTGCTATTGAATGCGAAAAACACGTTTTCTGGTGTTTTCAGCACGCCACAGTGCGTTTGATGTGCGGAAACTGCCATATCCTCGGTATCGTTGTTGTTTCCAGCTGAGATATGCATTTTCTACGATAATCTTCGAACTTCATCTGTGACAAGTGTGCAGAATCACCGAAATCGCTGTTTTCGTGCTATTGAATGCGAAAAACCCGTTTTCTGGTGTTTTCAGCACTCCACAGTGCGTTTGATATGCGGAAACTACGATATCTTCGATATCGTTGTTACTTCCAGCTGAGATATGCATTTTCAGTGATAATCTTCATGATTCTGCTGTTACAAGTGTGCAGAATCACCGAAATCGCTGTTTTCGTGCTATTGAATGCGAAAAACACGTTTTCTGGTGTTTTCAGCACTCCACAGTGCGTTTGATATGCGGAAACTGCGATATCTTCGGTATCGTTGTTGTTTCCAGCTGAGATATGCATTTTCTACGATAATCTTCGAGTTTCTTCTGTGACAAGTGTGCAGAATCACCGAAATCGCTGTTTTCGTGCTATTGGATGCGAAAAACACGTTTTCTGGTGTTTTCAGCACTCCACAGTGAGTCTGATATGCGGAAACTGCGATGTCTTCGGTATCGTTGTTGTTTCCAGCCTCGATATGCATTTTCTACGATAATCTTCGAGTTTCATCTGTGACAAGTGTGCAGAATCACCGAAATCGCTGTTTTCGTGCTATTGGATGCGAAAAACACGTTTCCTGGTGTTTTCAGCACTCCACAGTGCGTTTGATATGCGGAAACTGCGATATCTTCGGTATCGTTGTTGTTTCCAGCTGAGATATGCATTGTCAGCGATAATCTTCATGATTCTGCTGTTACAAATGTGCAGAATCACCGAAATTGTTGTTTTCGTGCTTTTGAATGCGAAAAACACGTTTTCTGAAGTTTTCAGCACACCACAGTGCGTTTGATATGCGGAAACTGCCATATCTTCGGTATCGTTGTTGTTTCCAGCTGACATATGCATTTTCAGTGATAATCTGCATGATTCTGCTGTTACAAGTGTGCAGAATCACCGAAATCGGTGTTTTCGTGCTATTGGATTGGAAAAACACGTGTTCTGGTGTTTTCAGCACGCCACAGAGCGTTTGACATGCGGAAAATGCGATATCTTCGGTATCGTTGTTGTTTCCAGCTCAGATATGCATTTTCAGCGATAATCTTCATGATTCTGCTGTTACAAGTGTGCGGAATCACCGAAATTGCTGTTTTCGTGCTATTGGATGCGAAAAACACGTTTTCTGGTGTTTTCAGCACTCCACAGTGAGTCTGATATGCGGAAACTGCGATATCTTCGGTATCGTTGTTGTTTCCAGCCTCGATATGCATTTTCTACGATAATCTTCGAGTTTCATCTGTGACAAGTGTGCAGAATCACCGAAATCGCTGTTTTCGTGCAATTGGATGCGAAAAACACGTTTTCTGGTGTTTTCAGCACACCACAGTGCGTTTGATATGCGGAAACTGCCATATATTCGGTATCGTTGTTGTTTCCAGCTCAGATATGCATTTTCAGTGATAATCTTCATGATTCTGCTGTTACAAGTGTGCAGAATCACCGAAATCGGTGTTTTCGTGCTATTGGATGCGAAAAACACGTTTTCTGGTGTTTTCAGCACGCCACAGAGCGTTTGACATGCGGAAAATGCGATATCTTCGGTATCGTTGTTGTTTCCAGCTCAGATATGCATTTTCAGCGATAATCTTCATGATTCTGCTGTTACAAGTGTGCGGAATCACCGAAATTGCTGTTTTCGTGCTATTGGATGCGAAAAACACGTTTTCTGGTGTTTTCAGCACTCCACTGTTGAGTCTGATATGCGGAAACTGCGATATCTTCGGTATCGTTGTTGTTTCCAGCCTCGATATGCATTTTCTACGATAATCTTCGAGTTTCATCTGTGACAAGTGTGCAGAATCACCGAAATCGCTGTTTTCGTGCTATTGGATGCGAAAAACACGTTTTCTGGTGTTTTCAGCACACCACAGTGCGTTTGATATGCGGAAACTACGATGTCTTCGGTATCGGTGTTGTTTCCAGCTGAGATATGCATTTTCTACGATAATCTTCGAACTTCTTCTGTTACAAGTGTGCAGAATCACCGAAATCGATGTTTTCGTGCTTTTGAATGCGAAAAACATTTTTTCTGGTGTTTTCAGGACGCCAGAGTGCGTTTGATGTGCGGAAACTGCCATATATTCGGTATCGTTGTTGTTTCCAGCTCAGATATGCATTTTCAGTGATAATCTTCATGATTCTGCTGTTACAAGTGTGCAGAATCACCGAAATCGGTGTTTTCGTGCTATTGGATGCGAAAAACACGTTTTCTGGTGTTTTCAGCACTCCACAGTGCGTTTGGTATGCGGAAACTACGATATCTTCGGTATCGTTGTTGTTTCCAGCTGAGATATGCATTTTCAGTGATAGTCTTCATGATTCTGCTGTTACAAGTGTGCAGAATCACCGAAATCGCTGTTTTCGTGCTAATGAATCCGAAAAACACGTTTTCTGGTGTTTTCAGCACTCCACAGTGCGTTTGATATGCGGAAACTGCCATATCTTCGGTATCGTTGTTGTTTCCAGCTGAGAAATGCATTTTCAGTGATAATCTTCATGATTCTGCTGTTACAAGTGTGCAGAATCACCGAAATCGCTGTTTTCGTGCTTTTGAATGCGAAAAACACGTTTTCTGGTGTTTTCAGCACTCCACAGTGCGTTTGATATGCGGAAACTACGATATCTTCGGTATCGTTGTTGTTTCCAGCTGAGATATGCATTTTCAGTGATAATGTTCATGGTTCTGCTGTTACAAGTGTGCAGAATCACCGAAATCGCTGTTTTCGTGCTATTGAATGCGAAAAACACATTTTCTGGTGTTTTCAGCACTTCACAGTGAGTCTGATATGCGGAAACTGCGATATCTTCGGTATCGGTGTTGTTTCCAGCTGAGATATGCATTTTCTACGATAATCTTCGAGTTTCTTCTGTGACAAGTGTGCAGAATCACCGAAATCGCTGTTTTCGTGCTATTGAATGCGAAAAACACGTTTTCTGGTGTTTTCAGCACTCCACAGTGCGTTTGATATGCGGAAACTGCCATATCTTCGGTATCGTTGTTGTTTCCATCTGAGATATGCATTTTCAGTGATAATCTTCATGATTGTGCTGTTACAAATGTGCAGAATCACCGAAATTGCTGTTTTCGTGCTATTGAATGCGAAAAACACGTTTTCTGGTGTTTTCAGCACGCCACAGTGCGTTTGATGTGCGGAAACTGCCATATCCTCGGTATCGTTGTTGTTTCCAGCTGAGATATGCATTTTCTACGATAATCTTCGAACTTCATCTGTGACAAGTGTGCAGAATCACCGAAATCGCTGTTTTCGTGCTATTGAATGCGAAAAACCCGTTTTCTGGTGTTTTCAGCACTCCACAGTGCGTTTGATATGCGGAAACTACGATATCTTCGGTATCGTTGTTACTTCCAGCTGAGATATGCATTTTCAGTGATAATCTTCATGATTCTGCTGTTACAAGTGTGCAGAATCACCGAAATCGCTGTTTTCGTGCTATTGAATGCGAAAAACACGTTTTCTGGTGTTTTCAGCACTCCACAGTGCGTTTGATATGCGGAAACTGCGATATCTTCGGTATCGTTGTTGTTTCCAGCTGAGATATGCATTTTCTACGATAATCTTCGAGTTTCTTCTGTGACAAGTGTGCAGAATCACCGAAATCGCTGTTTTCGTGCTATTGGATGCGAAAAACACGTTTTCTGGTGTTTTCAGCACTCCACAGTGAGTCTGATATGCGGAAACTGCGATGTCTTCGGTATCGTTGTTGTTTCCAGCCTCGATATGCATTTTCTACGATAATCTTCGAGTTTCATCTGTGACAAGTGTGCAGAATCACCGAAATCGCTGTTTTCGTGCTATTGGATGCGAAAAACACGTTTCCTGGTGTTTTCAGCACTCCACAGTGCGTTTGATATGCGGAAACTGCGATATCTTCGGTATCGTTGTTGTTTCCAGCTGAGATATGCATTGTCAGCGATAATCTTCATGATTCTGCTGTTACAAATGTGCAGAATCACCGAAATTGTTGTTTTCGTGCTTTTGAATGCGAAAAACACGTTTTCTGAAGTTTTCAGCACACCACAGTGCGTTTGATATGCGGAAACTGCCATATCTTCGGTATCGTTGTTGTTTCCAGCTGACATATGCATTTTCAGTGATAATCTGCATGATTCTGCTGTTACAAGTGTGCAGAATCACCGAAATCGGTGTTTTCGTGCTATTGGATTGGAAAAACACGTGTTCTGGTGTTTTCAGCACGCCACAGAGCGTTTGACATGCGGAAAATGCGATATCTTCGGTATCGTTGTTGTTTCCAGCTCAGATATGCATTTTCAGCGATAATCTTCATGATTCTGCTGTTACAAGTGTGCGGAATCACCGAAATTGCTGTTTTCGTGCTATTGGATGCGAAAAACACGTTTTCTGGTGTTTTCAGCACTCCACAGTGAGTCTGATATGCGGAAACTGCGATATCTTCGGTATCGTTGTTGTTTCCAGCCTCGATATGCATTTTCTACGATAATCTTCGAGTTTCATCTGTGACAAGTGTGCAGAATCACCGAAATCGCTGTTTTCGTGCAATTGGATGCGAAAAACACGTTTTCTGGTGTTTTCAGCACACCACAGTGCGTTTGATATGCGGAAACTGCCATATATTCGGTATCGTTGTTGTTTCCAGCTCAGATATGCATTTTCAGTGATAATCTTCATGATTCTGCTGTTACAAGTGTGCAGAATCACCGAAATCGGTGTTTTCGTGCTATTGGATGCGAAAAACACGTTTTCTGGTGTTTTCAGCACGCCACAGAGCGTTTGACATGCGGAAAATGCGATATCTTCGGTATCGTTGTTGTTTCCAGCTCAGATATGCATTTTCAGCGATAATCTTCATGATTCTGCTGTTACAAGTGTGCGGAATCACCGAAATTGCTGTTTTCGTGCTATTGGATGCGAAAAACACGTTTTCTGGTGTTTTCAGCACTCCACTGTTGAGTCTGATATGCGGAAACTGCGATATCTTCGGTATCGTTGTTGTTTCCAGCCTCGATATGCATTTTCTACGATAATCTTCGAGTTTCATCTGTGACAAGTGTGCAGAATCACCGAAATCGCTGTTTTCGTGCTATTGGATGCGAAAAACACGTTTTCTGGTGTTTTCAGCACACCACAGTGCGTTTGATATGCGGAAACTACGATGTCTTCGGTATCGGTGTTGTTTCCAGCTGAGATATGCATTTTCTACGATAATCTTCGAACTTCTTCTGTTACAAGTGTGCAGAATCACCGAAATCGATGTTTTCGTGCTTTTGAATGCGAAAAACATTTTTTCTGGTGTTTTCAGGACGCCAGAGTGCGTTTGATGTGCGGAAACTGCCATATATTCGGTATCGTTGTTGTTTCCAGCTCAGATATGCATTTTCAGTGATAATCTTCATGATTCTGCTGTTACAAGTGTGCAGAATCACCGAAATCGGTGTTTTCGTGCTATTGGATGCGAAAAACACGTTTTCTGGTGTTTTCAGCACTCCACAGTGCGTTTGGTATGCGGAAACTACGATATCTTCGGTATCGTTGTTGTTTCCAGCTGAGATATGCATTTTCAGTGATAGTCTTCATGATTCTGCTGTTACAAGTGTGCAGAATCACCGAAATCGCTGTTTTCGTGCTAATGAATGCGAAAAACACGTTTTCTGGTGTTTTCAGCACTCCACAGTGCGTTTGATATGCGGAAACTGCCATATCTTCGGTATCGTTGTTGTTTCCAGCTGAGAAATGCATTTTCAGTGATAATCTTCATGATTCTGCTGTTACAAGTGTGCAGAATCACCGAAATCGCTGTTTTCGTGCTTTTGAATGCGAAAAACACGTTTTCTGGTGTTTTCAGCACTCCACAGTGCGTTTGATATGCGGAAACTACGATATCTTCGGTATCGTTGTTGTTTCCAGCTGAGATATGCATTTTCAGTGATAATGTTCATGGTTCTGCTGTTACAAGTGTGCAGAATCACCGAAATCGCTGTTTTCGTGCTATTGAATGCGAAAAACACATTTTCTGGTGTTTTCAGCACTTCACAGTGAGTCTGATATGCGGAAACTGCGATATCTTCGGTATCGGTGTTGTTTCCAGCTGAGATATGCATTTTCTACGATAATCTTCGAGTTTCTTCTGTGACAAGTGTGCAGAATCACCGAAATCGCTGTTTTCGTGCTATTGGATGCGAAAAACACGTTTTCTGGTGTTTTCAGCACGCCACAGTGCGTTTGATGTGCGGAAACTGCCATATATTCGGTATCGTTGTTGTTTCCAGCTGAGATATGCATTTTCAGTGATAGTCTTCATGATTCTGCTGTTACAAGTGTGCAGAATCACCGAAATCGCTGTTTTCGTGCTATTGAATGCGAAAAACACGTTTTCTGGTGTTTTCAGCACTCCACAGTGCGTTTGATATGCGGAAACTGCGATATCTTCGGTATCGTTGTTGTTTCCAGCTGAGATATGCATTTTCTACGATAATCTTTGAGTTTCTTCTGTGACAAGTGTGCAGAATCACCGAAATCGCTGTTTTCGTGCTATTGAATGCGAAAAACACGTTTTCTGGTGTTTTCAGCACTCCACAGTGCGTTTGATATGCGGAAACTACGATATCTTCGGTATCGGTGTTGTTTCCAGCTGACATATGCATTTTCTACGATAATCTTCGAACTTCTTCTGTGATAAGTGTGCAGAATCACCGAAATCGGTGTTTTCGTGCTATTGGATGCGAAAGACACGTTTTCTGGTGTTTTCAGCACGCCACAGAGCGTTTGACATGCGGAAAATGCGATATCTTCGGTATCGTTGTTGTTTCCAGCTCAGATATGCATTTTCAGTGATAATCTTCATGATTCTGCTGTTACAAGTGTGCAGAATCACCGAAATCGGTGTTTTCGTGCTATTGGATGCGAAAGACACGTTTTCTGGTGTTTTCAGCACGCATCAGAGCGTTTGACATGCGGAAAATGCGATATCTTCGGTATCGTTGTTGTTTCCAGCTCAGATATGCATTTTCAGTGATAATCTTCATGATTCTGCTGTTACAAGTGTGCGGAATCACCGAAATTGCTGTTTTTGTGCTATTGGATGCGAAAAACACGTTTTCTGGTGTTTTCAGCACTCCACAGTGAGTCTGATATGCGGAAACTGCGATATCTTCGGTATCGTTGTTGTTTCCAGCCTCGATATGCATTTTCTACGATAATCTTCGAGTTTCATCTGTGACAAGTGTGCAGAATCACCGAAATCGCTGTTTTCGTGCTATTGGATGCGAAAAACACGTTTCCTGGTGTTTTCAGCACTCCACAGTGCGTTTGATATGCGGAAACTGCGATATCTTCGGTATCCTTGTTGTTTCCAGCTGAGATATGCATTGTCAGCGATAATCTTCATGATTCTGCTGCTACAAATGTGCAGAATCACCGAAATTGCTGTTTTCGTGCTTTTGAATGCGAAAATCACGTTTTCTGAAGTTATCAGCACACCACAGTGCGTTTGATATGCGGAAACTGCCATATCGTCGGTATCGTTGTTGTTTCCAGCTGAGATATGCATTTTCAGCGATAATCTTCATGATTCTGCTGTTACAAGTGTGCAGAATCACCGAAGTCGGTGTTTTCGTGCTATTGGATGCGAAAAACACGTTTTCTGGTGTTTTCAGCACTCCACAGTGAGTCTGATATGCGGAAACTGCGATATCTTCGGTATCGTTGTTGTTTCTAGCTGAGATATGCATTTTCTACGATAATCTTCGAGTTTCATCTGTGACAAGTGTGCAGAATCACAGAAATCACTGTTTTCGTGCTATTGGATGCGAAAAACACGTTTTCTTGTGTTTTCAGCACTCCACAGTGCGTTTGGTATGCGGAAACTACGATATCTTCGGTATCGTTGTTGTTTCCAGCTGAGATATGCATTTTCAGTGATAGTCTTCATGATTCTGCTGTTACAAGTGTGCAGAATCACCGAAATCGGTGTTTTCGTGCTATTGGATGCGAAAAACACGTTTTCTGGTGTCTTCAGCACTCCACAGTGCGTTTGATGTGCGGAAACTGCCATATCTTCGGTATCGTTGTTGTTTCCAGCTGAGATATGCATTTTCAGTGATAATCTTCATGATTCTGCTGTTACAAGTGTGCAGAATCACCGAAATCGCTGTTTTCGTGCTGTTGAATGCGAAAAACACGTTTTCTGGTGTTTTCAGCACTCCACAGTGCGTTTGATATGCGGAAACTGCGATATCTTCGGTATCGTTGTTGTTTCCAGCTGAGATATGCATTTTCTACGATAATCTTCGAGTTTCTTCTGTGACAAGTGTGCAGAATCACCGAAATCGCTGTTTTCGTGCTATTGGATGCGAAAAACACGTTTTCTGGTGTTTTCAGCACTCCACAGTGAGTCTGATATGCGGAAACTGCGATGTCTTCGGTATCGTTGTTGTTTCCAGCCTCGATATGCATTTTCTACGATAATCTTCGAGTTTCATCTGTGACAAGTGTGCAGAATCACCGAAATCGCTGTTTTCGTGCTATTGGATGCGAAAAACACGTTTCCTGGTGTTTTCAGCACTCCACAGTGCGTTTGATATGCGGAAACTGCGATATCTTCGGTATCGTTGTTGTTTCCAGCTGAGATATGCATTGTCAGCGATAATCTTCATGATTCTGCTGTTACAAATGTGCAGAATCACCGAAATTGTTGTTTTCGTGCTTTTGAATGCGAAAAACACGTTTTCTGAAGTTTTCAGCACACCACAGTGCGTTTGATATGCGGAAACTGCCATATCTTCGGTATCGTTGTTGTTTCCAGCTGACATATGCATTTTCAGTGATAATCTGCATGATTCTGCTGTTACAAGTGTGCAGAATCACCGAAATCGGTGTTTTCGTGCTATTGGATTGGAAAAACACGTGTTCTGGTGTTTTCAGCACGCCACAGAGCGTTTGACATGCGGAAAATGCGATATCTTCGGTATCGTTGTTGTTTCCAGCTCAGATATGCATTTTCAGCGATAATCTTCATGATTCTGCTGTTACAAGTGTGCGGAATCACCGAAATTGCTGTTTTCGTGCTATTGGATGCGAAAAACACGTTTTCTGGTGTTTTCAGCACTCCACAGTGAGTCTGATATGCGGAAACTGCGATATCTTCGGTATCGTTGTTGTTTCCAGCCTCGATATGCATTTTCTACGATAATCTTCGAGTTTCATCTGTGACAAGTGTGCAGAATCACCGAAATCGCTGTTTTCGTGCAATTGGATGCGAAAAACACGTTTTCTGGTGTTTTCAGCACACCACAGTGCGTTTGATATGCGGAAACTGCCATATCTTCGGTATCGTTGTTGTTTCCAGCTGAGATATGCATTTTCAGTGATAATCTTCATGATTCTGCTGTTACAAGGGTGCAGAATCACCGAAATCGATGTTTTCGTGCTTTTGAATGCGAAAAACATTTTTTCTGGTGTTTTCAGGACGCCACAGTGCGTTTGATATGCGGAAACTGCCATATCTTCGGTATCGTTGTTGTTTCCAGCTGACATATGCATTTTCAGTGATAATCTGCATGATTCTGCTGTTACAAGTGTGCAGAATCACCGAAATCGGTGTTTTCGTGCTATTGGATTGGAAAAACACGTGTTCTGGTGTTTTCAGCACGCCACAGAGCGTTTGACATGCGGAAAATGCGATATCTTCGGTATCGTTGTTGTTTCCAGCTCAGATATGCATTTTCAGCGATAATCTTCATGATTCTGCTGTTACAAGTGTGCGGAATCACCGAAATTGCTGTTTTCGTGCTATTGGATGCGAAAAACACGTTTTCTGGTGTTTTCAGCACTCCACAGTGAGTCTGATATGCGGAAACTGCGATATCTTCGGTATCGTTGTTGTTTCCAGCCTCGATATGCATTTTCTACGATAATCTTCGAGTTTCATCTGTGACAAGTGTGCAGAATCACCGAAATCGCTGTTTTCGTGCAATTGGATGCGAAAAACACGTTTTCTGGTGTTTTCAGCACACCACAGTGCGTTTGATATGCGGAAACTGCCATATCTTCGGTATCGTTGTTGTTTCCAGCTGAGATATGCATTTTCAGTGATAATCTTCATGATTCTGCTGTTACAAGGGTGCAGAATCACCGAAATCGATGTTTTCGTGCTTTTGAATGCGAAAAACATTTTTTCTGGTGTTTTCAGGACGCCACAGTGCGTTTGATGTGCGGAAACTGCCATATATTCGGTATCGTTGTTGTTTCCAGCTCAGATATGCATTTTCAGTGATAATCTTCATGATTCTGCTGTTACAAGTGTGCAGAATCACCGAAATCGGTGTTTTCGTGCTATTGGATGCGAAAAACACGTTTTCTGGTGTTTTCAGCACTCCACAGTGAGTCTGATATGCGGAAACTGCGATATCTTCGGTATCGTTGATGTTTCCAGCCTCGATATGCATTTTCTACGATAATCTTCGAGTTTCATCTGTGACAAGTGTGCAGAATCACCGAAATCGCTGTTTTCGTGCTATTGGATGCGAAAAACACGTTTTCTGGTGTTTTCAGCACACCACAGTGCGTTTGATATGCGGAAACTGCCATATCTTCGGTATCGTTGTTGTTTCCAGCTGAGATATGCATTTTCAGTGATAATCTTCATGATTCTGCTGTTACAAGTGTGCAGAATCACCGAAATCGATGTTTTCGTGCTTTTGAATGCGAAAAACATTTTTTCTGGTGTTTTCAGGACGCCACAGTGCGTTTGATGTGCGGAAACTGCCATATATTCGGTATCGTTGTTGTTTCCAGCTCAGATATGCATTTTCAGTGATAATCTTCATGATTCTGCTGTTACAAGTGTGCAGAATCACCGAAATCGGTGTTTTCGTGCTATTGGATGCGAAAAACACGTGTTCTGGTGTTTTCAGCACGCCACAGAGCGTTTGACATGCGGAAAATGCGATATCTTCGGTATCGTTGTTGTTTCCAGCTCAGATATGCATTTTCAGCGATAATCTTCATGATTCTGCTGTTACAAGTGTGCGGAATCACCGAAATTGCTGTTTTCGTGCTATTGGATGCGAAAAACACGTTTTCTGGTGTTTTCAGCACTCCACAGTGAGTCTGATATGCGGAAACTGCGATATCTTCGGTATCGTTGTTGTTTCCAGCCTCGATATGCATTTTCTACGATAATCTTCGAGTTTCATCTGTGACAAGTGTGCAGAATCACCGAAATCGCTGTTTTCGTGCTATTGGATGCGAAAAACACGTTTTCTGGTGTTTTCAGCACACCACAGTGCGTTAGATATGCGGAAACTGCCATAACTTCGGTATCGTTGTTGTTTCCAGCTGAGATATGCATTTTCAGTGATAATCTTCATGATTCTGCTGTTACAAGTGTGCAGAATCACCGAAATCGATGTTTTCGTGCTTTTGAATGCGAAAAACATTTTTTCTGGTGTTTTCAGGACGCCACAGTGCGTTTGATGTGCAGAAACTGCCATATATTCGGTATCGTTGTTGTTTCCAGCTCAGATATGCATTTTCAGTGATAATCTTCATGATTCTGCTGTTACAAGTGTGCAGAATCACCGAAATCGGTGATTTCGTGCTATTGGATGCGAAAAACACGTTTTCTGGTGTTTTCAGCACGCCACAGAGCGTTTGACATGCGGAAAATGCGATATCTTCGGTATCGTTGTTGTTTCCAGCTGAGATATGCATTTTCAGTGATAATCTGCATGATTCTGCTGTTACAAGTGTGCAGAATCACCGAAATCGGTGTTTTCGTGCTATTGGATTGGAAAAACACGTGTTCTGGTGTTTTCAGCACGCCACAGAGCGTTTGACATGCGGAAAATGCGATATCTTCGGTATCGTTGTTGTTTCCAGCTCAGATATGCATTTTCAGCGATAATCTTCATGATTCTGCTGTTACAAGTGTGCGGAATCACCGAAATTGCTGTTTTCGTGCTATTGGATGCGAAAAACACGTTTTCTGGTGTTTTCAGCACTCCACAGTGAGTCTGATATGCGGAAACTGCGATATCTTCGGTATCGTTGTTGTTTCCAGCCTCGATATGCATTTTCTACGATAATCTTCGAGTTTCATCTGTGACAAGTGTGCAGAATCACCGAAATCGCTGTTTTCGTGCAATTGGATGCGAAAAACACGTTTTCTGGTGTTTTCAGCACACCACAGTGCGTTTGATATGCGGAAACTGCCATATCTTCGGTATCGTTGTTGTTTCCAGCTGAGATATGCATTTTCAGTGATAATCTTCATGATTCTGCTGTTACAAGGGTGCAGAATCACCGAAATCGATGTTTTCGTGCTTTTGAATGCGAAAAACATTTTTTCTGGTGTTTTCAGGACGCCACAGTGCGTTTGATGTGCGGAAACTGCCATATATTCGGTATCGTTGTTGTTTCCAGCTCAGATATGCATTTTCAGTGATAATCTTCATGATTCTGCTGTTACAAGTGTGCAGAATCACCGAAATCGGTGTTTTCGTGCTATTGGATGCGAAAAACACGTTTTCTGGTGTTTTCAGCACTCCACAGTGAGTCTGATATGCGGAAACTGCGATATCTTCGGTATCGTTGTTGTTTCCAGCCTCGATATGCATTTTCTACGATAATCTTCGAGTTTCATCTGTGACAAGTGTGCAGAATCACCGAAATCGCTGTTTTCGTGCAATTGGATGCGAAAAACACGTTTTCTGGTGTTTTCAGCACACCACAGTGCGTTTGATATGCGGAAACTGCCATATCTTCGGTATCGTTGTTGTTTCCAGCTGAGATATGCATTTTCAGTGATAATCTTCATGATTCTGCTGTTACAAGGGTGCAGAATCACCGAAATCGATGTTTTCGAGCTTTTGAATGCGAAAAACATCTTTTCTGGTGTTTTCAGGACGCCACAGTGCGTTTGATGTGCGGAAACTGCCATATATTCGGTATCGTTGTTGTTTCCAGCTCAGATATGCATTTTCAGTGATAATCTTCATGATTCTGCTGTTACAAGTGTGCAGAATCACCGAAATCGGTGTTTTCGTGCTATTGGATGCGAAAAACACGTGTTCTGGTGTTTTCAGCACGCCACAGAGCGTTTGACATGCGGAAAATGCGATATCTTCGGTATCGTTGTTGTTTCCAGCTCAGATATGCATTTTCAGCGATAATCTTCATGATTCTGCTGTTACAAGTGTGCGGAATCACCGAAATTGCTGTTTTCGTGCTATTGGATGCGAAAAACACGTTTTCTGGTGTTTTCAGCACTCCACAGTGAGTCTGATATGCGGAAACTGCGATATCTTCGGTATCGTTGTTGTTTCCAGCCTCGATATGCATTTTCTACGATAATCTTCGAGTTTCATCTGTGACAAGTGTGCAGAATCACCGAAATCGCTGTTTTCGTGCTATTGGATGCGAAAAACACGTTTTCTGGTGTTTTCAGCACACCACAGTGCGTTAGATATGCGGAAACTGCCATAACTTCGGTATCGTTGTTGTTTCCAGCTGAGATATGCATTTTCAGTGATAATCTTCATGATTCTGCTGTTACAAGTGTGCAGAATCACCGAAATCGATGTTTTCGTGCTTTTGAATGCGAAAAACATTTTTTCTGGTGTTTTCAGGACGCCACAGTGCGTTTGATGTGCAGAAACTGCCATATATTCGGTATCGTTGTTGTTTCCAGCTCAGATATGCATTTTCAGTGATAATCTTCATGATTCTGCTGTTACAAGTGTGCAGAATCACCGAAATCGGTGATTTCGTGCTATTGGATGCGAAAAACACGTTTTCTGGTGTTTTCAGCACGCCACAGAGCGTTTGACATGCGGAAAATGCGATATCTTCGGTATCGTTGTTGTTTCCAGCTGAGATATGCATTTTCAGTGATAATCTGCATGATTCTGCTGTTACAAGTGTGCAGAATCACCGAAATCGGTGTTTTCGTGCTATTGGATTGGAAAAACACGTGTTCTGGTGTTTTCAGCACGCCACAGAGCGTTTGACATGCGGAAAATGCGATATCTTCGGTATCGTTGTTGTTTCCAGCTCAGATATGCATTTTCAGCGATAATCTTCATGATTCTGCTGTTACAAGTGTGCGGAATCACCGAAATTGCTGTTTTCGTGCTATTGGATGCGAAAAACACGTTTTCTGGTGTTTTCAGCACTCCACAGTGAGTCTGATATGCGGAAACTGCGATATCTTCGGTATCGTTGTTGTTTCCAGCCTCGATATGCATTTTCTACGATAATCTTCGAGTTTCATCTGTGACAAGTGTGCAGAATCACCGAAATCGCTGTTTTCGTGCAATTGGATGCGAAAAACACGTTTTCTGGTGTTTTCAGCACACCACAGTGCGTTTGATATGCGGAAACTGCCATATCTTCGGTATCGTTGTTGTTTCCAGCTGAGATATGCATTTTCAGTGATAATCTTCATGATTCTGCTGTTACAAGGGTGCAGAATCACCGAAATCGATGTTTTCGTGCTTTTGAATGCGAAAAACATTTTTTCTGGTGTTTTCAGGACGCCACAGTGCGTTTGATGTGCGGAAACTGCCATATATTCGGTATCGTTGTTGTTTCCAGCTCAGATATGCATTTTCAGTGATAATCTTCATGATTCTGCTGTTACAAGTGTGCAGAATCACCGAAATCGGTGTTTTCGTGCTATTGGATGCGAAAAACACGTTTTCTGGTGTTTTCAGCACTCCACAGTGAGTCTGATATGCGGAAACTGCGATATCTTCGGTATCGTTGTTGTTTCCAGCCTCGATATGCATTTTCTACGATAATCTTCGAGTTTCATCTGTGACAAGTGTGCAGAATCACCGAAATCGCTGTTTTCGTGCAATTGGATGCGAAAAACACGTTTTCTGGTGTTTTCAGCACACCACAGTGCGTTTGATATGCGGAAACTGCCATATCTTCGGTATCGTTGTTGTTTCCAGCTGAGATATGCATTTTCAGTGATAATCTTCATGATTCTGCTGTTACAAGGGTGCAGAATCACCGAAATCGATGTTTTCGAGCTTTTGAATGCGAAAAACATCTTTTCTGGTGTTTTCAGGACGCCACAGTGCGTTTGATGTGCGGAAACTGCCATATATTCGGTATCGTTGTTGTTTCCAGCTCAGATATGCATTTTCAGTGATAATCTTCATGATTCTGCTGTTACAAGTGTGCAGAATCACCGAAATCGGTGTTTTCGTGCTATTGGATGCGAAAAACACGTGTTCTGGTGTTTTCAGCACGCCACAGAGCGTTTGACATGCGGAAAATGCGATATCTTCGGTATCGTTGTTGTTTCCAGCTCAGATATGCATTTTCAGCGATAATCTTCATGATTCTGCTGTTACAAGTGTGCGGAATCACCGAAATTGCTGTTTTCGTGCTATTGGATGCGAAAAACACGTTTTCTGGTGTTTTCAGCACTCCACAGTGAGTCTGATATGCGGAAACTGCGATATCTTCGGTATCGTTGTTGTTTCCAGCCTCGATATGCATTTTCTACGATAATCTTCGAGTTTCATCTGTGACAAGTGTGCAGAATCACCGAAATCGCTGTTTTCGTGCAATTGGATGCGAAAAACACGTTTTCTGGTGTTTTCAGCACACCACAGTGCGTTTGATATGCGGAAACTGCCATATCTTCGGTATCGTTGTTGTTTCCAGCTGAGATATGCATTTTCAGTGATAATCTTCATGATTCTGCTGTTACAAGTGTGCAGAATCACCGAAATCGATGTTTTCGTGCTTTTGAATGCGAAAAACATTTTTTTTGGTGTTTTCAGGACGCCACAGTGCGTTTGATGTTCGGAAACTGCCATATATTCGGTATCGTTGTTGTTTCCAGCTCAGATATGCATTTTCAGTGATAATCTTCATGATTCTGCTGTTACAAGTGTGCAGAATCACCGAAATCGGTGTTTTCGTGCTATTGGATGCGAAAAACACGTTTTCTGGTGTTTTCAGCACTCCACAGTGAGTCTGATATGCGGAAACTGCGATATCTTCGGTATCGTTGATGTTTCCAGCCTCGATATGCATTTTCTACGATAATCTTCGAGTTTCATCTGTGACAAGTGTGCAGAATCACCGAAATCGCTGTTTTCGTGCTATTGAATGCGAAAAACACGTTTTCTGGTGTTTTCAGCACTCCACAGTGAGTCTGATATGCGGAAACTGCGATATCTTCGGTATCGTTGATGTTTCCAGCCTCGATATGCATTTTCTACGATAATCTTCGAGTTTCATCTGTGACAAGTGTGCAGAATCACCGAAATCGCTGTTTTCGTGCTATTGGATGCGAAAAACACGTTTTCTGGTGTTTTCAGCACACCACAGTGCGTTTGATATGCGGAAACTGCCATATCTTCGGTATCGTTGTTGTTTCCAGCTGAGATATGCATTTTCAGTGATAATCTTCATGATTCTGCTGTTACAAGTGTGCAGAATCACCGAAATCGATGTTTTCGTGCTTTTGAATGCGAAAAACATTTTTTCTGGTGTTTTCAGGACTCCACAGTGCGTTTGATGTGCGGAAACTGCCATATATTCGGTATCGTTGTTGTTTCCAGCTCAGATATGCATTTTCAGTGATAATCTTCATGATTCTGCTGTTACAAGTGTGCAGAATCACCGAAATCGGTGTTTTCGTGCTATTGGATGCGAAAAACACGTTTTCTGGTGTTTTCAGCACGCCACAGAGCGTTTGACATGCGGAAAATGCGATATCTTCGGTATCGTTGTTGTTTCCAGCTCAGATATGCATTTTCAGCGATAATCTTCATGATTCTGCTGTTACAAGTGTGCGGAATCACCGAAATTGCTGTTTTCGTGCTATTGGATGCGAAAAACACGTTTTCTGGTGTTTTCAGCACTCCACAGTGAGTCTGATATGCGGAAACTGCGATATCTTCGGTATCGTTGTTGTTTCCAGCCTCGATATGCATTTTCTACGATAATCTTCGAGTTTCATCTGTGACAAGTGTGCAGAATCACCGAAATCGCTGTTTTCGTGCAATTGGATGCGAAAAACACGTTTTCTGGTGTTTTCAGCACACCACAGTGCGTTTGATATGCGGAAACTGCCATATCTTCGGTATCGTTGTTGTTTCCAGCTGAGATATGCATTTTCAGTGATAATCTTCATGATTCTGCTGTTACAAGGGTGCAGAATCACCGAAATCGATGTTTTCGTGCTTTTGAATGCGAAAAACATTTTTTCTGGTGTTTTCAGGACGCCACAGTGCGTTTGATGTGCGGAAACTGCCATATATTCGGTATCGTTGTTGTTTCCAGCTCAGATATGCATTTTCAGTGATAATCTTCATGATTCTGCTGTTACAAGTGTGCAGAATCACCGAAATCGGTGTTTTCGTGCTATTGGATGCGAAAAACACGTTTTCT
Organism: Anthophora plumipes; assembly: GCA_951804975.1. NCBI lineage: Eukaryota > Metazoa > Arthropoda > Insecta > Hymenoptera > Apidae > Anthophora > Anthophora plumipes. The sequence goes on along the minus strand of CATORF010000206.1, from coordinate 6,667,440 downwards.
GGTGTTTTCAGCACTCCACAGTGAGTCTGATATGCGGAAACTGCGATATCTTCGGTATCGTTGTTGTTTCCAGCCTCGATATGCATTTTCTACGATAATCTTCGAGTTTCATCTGTGACAAGTGTGCAGAATCACCGAAATCGCTGTTTTCGTGCAATTGGATGCGAAAAACACGTTTTCTGGTGTTTTCAGCACACCACAGTGCGTTTGATATGCGGAAACTGCCATATCTTCGGTATCGTTGTTGTTTCCAGCTGAGATATGCATTTTCAGTGATAATCTTCATGATTCTGCTGTTACAAGTGTGCAGAATCACCGAAATCGATGTTTTCGTGCTTTTGAATGCGAAAAACATTTTTTTTGGTGTTTTCAGGACGCCACAGTGCGTTTGATGTTCGGAAACTGCCATATATTCGGTATCGTTGTTGTTTCCAGCTCAGATATGCATTTTCAGTGATAATCTTCATGATTCTGCTGTTACAAGTGTGCAGAATCACCGAAATCGGTGTTTTCGTGCTATTGGATGCGAAAAACACGTTTTCTGGTGTTTTCAGCACTCCACAGTGAGTCTGATATGCGGAAACTGCGATATCTTCGGTATCGTTGATGTTTCCAGCCTCGATATGCATTTTCTACGATAATCTTCGAGTTTCATCTGTGACAAGTGTGCAGAATCACCGAAATCGCTGTTTTCGTGCTATTGGATGCGAAAAACACGTTTTCTGGTGTTTTCAGCACTCCACAGTGAGTCTGATATGCGGAAACTGCGATATCTTCGGTATCGTTGATGTTTCCAGCCTCGATATGCATTTTCTACGATAATCTTCGAGTTTCATCTGTGACAAGTGTGCAGAATCACCGAAATCGCTGTTTTCGTGCTATTGGATGCGAAAAACACGTTTTCTGGTGTTTTCAGCACACCACAGTGCGTTTGATATGCGGAAACTGCCATATCTTCGGTATCGTTGTTGTTTCCAGCTGAGATATGCATTTTCAGTGATAATCTTCATGATTCTGCTGTTACAAGTGTGCAGAATCACCGAAATCGATGTTTTCGTGCTTTTGAATGCGAAAAACATTTTTTCTGGTGTTTTCAGGACTCCACAGTGCGTTTGATGTGCGGAAACTGCCATATATTCGGTATCGTTGTTGTTTCCAGCTCAGATATGCATTTTCAGTGATAATCTTCATGATTCTGCTGTTACAAGTGTGCAGAATCACCGAAATCGGTGTTTTCGTGCTATTGGATGCGAAAAACACGTTTTCTGGTGTTTTCAGCACGCCACAGAGCGTTTGACATGCGGAAAATGCGATATCTTCGGTATCGTTGTTGTTTCCAGCTCAGATATGCATTTTCAGCGATAATCTTCATGATTCTGCTGTTACAAGTGTGCGGAATCACCGAAATTGCTGTTTTCGTGCTATTGGATGCGAAAAACACGTTTTCTGGTGTTTTCAGCACTCCACAGTGAGTCTGATATGCGGAAACTGCGATATCTTCGGTATCGTTGTTGTTTCCAGCCTCGATATGCATTTTCTACGATAATCTTCGAGTTTCATCTGTGACAAGTGTGCAGAATCACCGAAATCGCTGTTTTCGTGCAATTGGATGCGAAAAACACGTTTTCTGGTGTTTTCAGCACACCACAGTGCGTTTGATATGCGGAAACTGCCATAACTTCGGTATCGTTGTTGTTTCCAGCTGAGATATGCATTTTCAGTGATAATCTTCATGATTCTGCTGTTACAAGTGTGCAGAATCACCGAAATCGATGTTTTCGTGCTTTTGAATGCGAAAAACATTTTTTCTGGTGTTTTCAGGACGCCACAGTGCGTTTGATGTGCAGAAACTGCCATATATTCGGTATCGTTGTTGTTTCCAGCTCAGATATGCATTTTCAGTGATAATCTTCATGATTCTGCTGTTACAAGTGTGCAGAATCACCGAAATCGGTGTTTTCGTGCTATTGGATGCGAAAAACACGTTTTGTGGTGTTTTCAGCACGCCACAGAGCGTTTGACATGCGGAAAATGCGATATCTTCGGTATCGTTGTTGTTTCCAGCTCAGATATGCATTTTCAGCGATAATCTTCATGATTCTGCTGTTACAAGTGTGCAGAATCACCGAAATCGGTGTTTTCGTGCTATTGGATGCGAAAAACACGTTTTCTGGTGTTTTCAGCACGCCACAGTGCGTTTGATGTGCGGAAACTGCCATATATTCGGTATCGTTGTTGTTTCCAGCTCAGATATGCATTTTCAGCGATAATCTTCATGATTCTGCTGTTACAAATGTGCAGAATCACCGAAATTGCTGTTTTCGTGCTTTTGAATGCGAAAAACACGTTTTCTGGTGTTTTCAGCACACCACAGTGCGTTTGATATGCGGAAACTGCCATATCTTCGGTATCGTTGTTGTTTCCAGCTGAGATATGCATTTTCAGTGATAATCTTCATGATTCTGCTGTTACAAGTGTGCAGAATCACCGAAATCGATGTTTTCGTGCTTTTGAATGCGAAAAACACTTTTTCTGGTGTTTTCAGCACGCCACAGTGCGTTTGATGTGCGGAAACTGCCATATATTCGGTATCGTTGTTGTTTCCAGCTGAGATATGCATTTTCAGTGGTAATCTTCATGATTCTGCTGTTACAAGTGTGCAGAATCACCGAAATCGGTGTTTTCGTGCTATTGGATGCGAAAGACACGTTTTCTGGTGTTTTCAGCACGCCACAGAGCGTTTGACATGCGGAAAATGCGATATCTTCGGTATCGTTGTTGTTTCCAGCTCAGATATGCATTTTCAGTGATAATCTTCATGATTCTGCTGTTACAAGTGTGCGGAATCACCGAAATTGCTGTTTTTGTGCTATTGGATGCGAAAAACACGTTTTCTGGTGTTTTCAGCACTCCACAGTGAGTCTGATATGCGGAAACTGCGATATCTTCGGTATCGTTGTTGTTTCCAGCCTCGATATGCATTTTCTACGATAATCTTCGAGTTTCATCTGTGACAAGTGTGCAGAATCACCGAAATCGCTGTTTTCGTGCTATTGGATGCGAAAAACACGTTTCCTGGTGTTTTCAGCACTCCACAGTGCGTTTGATATGCGGAAACTGCGATATCTTCGGTATCGTTGTTGTTTCCAGCTGAGATATGCATTGTCAGCGATTATCTTCATGATTCTGCTGTTACAAATGTGCAGAATCACCGAAATTGCTGTTTTCGTGCTTTTGAATGCGAAAAACACGTTTTCTGAAGTTTTCAGCACACCACAGTGCGTTTGATATGCGGAAACTGCCATATCTTCGGTATCGTTGTTGTTTCCAGCTGAGATATGCATTTTCAGTGATAGTCTTCATGATTCTGCTGTTACAAGTGTGCAGAATCACCGAAATCGGTGTTTTCGTGCTATTGGATGCGAAAAACACGTTTTCTGTTGTCTTCAGCACTCCACAGTGCGTATGATGTGCGGAAACTGCCATATCTTCGGTATCGTTGTTGTTTCCAGCTGAGATATGCATTTTCAGTGATAATCTTCATGATTCTGCTGTTACAAGTGTGCAGAATCACCGAAATCGCTGTTTTCGTGCTGTTGAATGCGAAAAACACGTTTTCTGGTGTTTTCAGCACTCCACAGTGCGTTTGATATGCGGAAACTGCCATATCTTCGGTATCGGTGTTGTTTCCAGCTGATATATGCATTTTCTACGATAATCTTCGAACTTCATCTGTGACAAGTGTGCAGAATCACCGAAATCGCTGTTTCCGTGCTGTTGAATGCGAAAAACACGTTTTCTGGTGTTTTCAGCACTCTACAGTGCGTTTGATATGCGGAAACTGCGATATCTTCGATATCGTTGTTGTTTCCAGCTGAGATATGCATTTTCTACGACAATCTTCGAGTTTCTTCTGTGACATGTGTGCAGAATCACCGAAATCGCTGTTTTCGTGCTTTTGAATGCGAAACACACGTTTTCTGGTGTTTTCAGCACGCCACAGAGCGTTTGACATGCGGAAACTGCGATATCTTCGGTATCGTTGTTGTTTCCAGCTGAGATATGCATTTTCAGTGATAATCTTCATGATTCTGCTGTTACAAGTGTGCAGAATCACCGAAATCGGTGTTTTCGTGCTATTGGATGCGAAAAACACGTTTTCTGGTGTTTTCAGCACGCCACAGAGCGTTTGACATGCGGAAAATGCGATATCTTCGGTATCGTTGTTGTTTCCAGCTCAGATATGCATTTTCAATGATAATCTTCATGATTCTGCTGTTACAAGTGTGCGGAATCACCGAAATTGCTGTTTTCGTGCTATTGGTTGCGAAAAACACGTTTTCTGGTGTTTTCAGCACTCCACAGTGAGTCTGATATGCGGAAACTGCGATATCTTCGGTATCGGTGTTGTTTCCAGCTGAGATATGCATTTTCTACGATAATCTTCGAACTTCATCTGTGACAAGTGTGCAGAATCACCGAAATCGTTGTTTTCGTGCTATTGAATGCGAAAAACACGTTTTCTGGTGTTTTCAGCACTCCACAGTGCGTTTGATATGCGGAAACTGCGATATCTTCGGTATCGTTGTTGTTTCCAGCTGAGATATGCATTTTCTACGACAATCTTCGAGTTTCTTCTGTGACATGTGTGCAGAATCACCGAAATCGCTGTTTTCGTGCTTTTGAATGCGAAACACACGTTTTCTGGTGTTTTCAGCACGCCACAGAGCGTTTGACATGCGGAAACTGCGATATCTTCGGTATCGTTGTTGTTTCCAGCTGAGATATGCATTTTCAGTGATAATCTTCATGATTCTGCTGTTACAAGTGTGCAGAATCACCGAAATCGGTGTTTTCGTGCTATTGGATGCGAAAAACACGTTTTCTGGTGTTTTCAGCACGCCACAGAGCGTTTGACATGCGGAAAATGCGATATCTTCGGTATCGTTGTTGTTTCCAGCTCAGATATGCATTTTCAGTGATAATCTTCATGATTCTGCTATTACAAGTGTGCGGAATCACCGAAATTGCTGTTTTCGTGCTATTGGTTGCGAAAAACACGTTTTCTGGTGTTTTCAGCACTCCACAGTGAGTCTGATATGCGGAAACTGCGATATCTTCGGTATCAGGTGTTGTTTCCAGCTGAGATATGCATTTTCTACGATAATCTTCGAACTTCATCTGTGACAAGTGTGCAGAATCACCGAAATCGTTGTTTTCGTGCTATTGAATGCGAAAAACACGTTTTCTGGTGTTTTCAGCACTCCACAGTGCGTTTGATATGCGGAAACTGCGATATCTTCGGTATCGTTGTTGTTTCCAGCCTCGATATGCATTTTCTACGATAATCTTCGAGTTTCATCTGTGACAAGTGTGCAGAATCACCGAAATCGCTGTTTTCGTGCTATTGGATGCGAAAAACACGTTTCCTGGTGTTTTCAGCACTCCACAGTGCGTTTGATATGCGGAAACTGCGATATCTTCGGTATCGTTGTTGTTTCCAGCTGAGATATGCATTGTCAGCGATTATCTTCATGATTCTGCTGTTACAAATGTGCAGAATCACCGAAATTGCTGTTTTCGTGCTTTTGAATGCGAAAAACACGTTTTCTGAAGTTTTCAGCACACCACAGTGCGTTTGATATGCGGAAACTGCCATATCTTCGGTATCGTTGTTGTTTCCAGCTGAGATATGCATTTTCAGTGATAGTCTTCATGATTCTGCTGTTACAAGTGTGCAGAATCACCGAAATCGGTGTTTTCGTGCTATTGGATGCGAAAAACACGTTTTCTGGTGTCTTCAGCACTCCACAGTGCGTTTGATGTGCGGAAACTGCCATATCTTCGGTATCGTTGTTGTTTCCAGCTGAGATATGCATTTTCAGTGATAATCTTCATGATTCTGCTGTTACAAGTGTGCAGAATCACCGAAATCGCTGTTTTCGTGCTGTTGAATGCGAAAAACACGTTTTCTGGAGTTTTCAGCACTCCACAGTGCGTTTGATATGCGGAAACTGCCATATCTTCGGTATCGGTGTTGTTTCCAGCTGAGATATGCATTTTCTACGATAATCTTCGAACTTCATCTGTGACAAGTGTGCAGAATCACCGAAATCGCTGTTTCCGTGCTGTTGAATGCGAAAAACACGTTTTCTGGTGTTTTCAGCACTCCACAGTGCGTTTGATATGCGGAAACTGCGATATCTTCGGTATCGTTGTTGTTTCCAGCTGAGATATGCATTTTCTACGACAATCTTCGAGTTTCTTCTGTGACATGTGTGCAGAATCACCGAAATCGCTGTTTTCGTGCTTTTGAATGCGAAACACACGTTTTCTGGTGTTTTCAGCACGCCACAGAGCGTTTGACATGCGGAAACTGCGATATCTTCGGTATCGTTGTTGTTTCCAGCTGAGATATGCATTTTCAGTGATAATCTTCATGATTCTGCTGTTACAAGTGTGCAGAATCACCGAAATCGGTGTTTTCGTGCTATTGGATGCGAAAAACACGTTTTCTGGTGTTTTCAGCACGCCACAGAGCGTTTGACATGCGGAAAATGCGATATCTTCGGTATCGTTGTTGTTTCCAGCTCAGATATGCATTTTCAGTGATAATCTTCATGATTCTGCTGTTACAAGTGTGCGGAATCACCGAAATTGCTGTTTTCGTGCTATTGGTTGCGAAAAACACGTTTTCTGGTGTTTTCAGCACTCCACAGTGAGTCTGATATGCGGAAACTGCGATATCTTCGGTATCGGTGTTGTTTCCAGCTGAGATATGCATTTTCTACGATAATCTTCGAACTTCATCTGTGACAAGTGTGCAGAATCACCGAAATCGTTGTTTTCGTGCTATTGAATGCGAAAAACACGTTTTCTGGTGTTTTCAGCACTCCACAGTGCGTTTGATATGCGGAAACTGCGATATCTTCGGTATCGTTGTTGTTTCCAGCTGAGATATGCATTTTCTACGACAATCTTCGAGTTTCTTCTGTGACATGTGTGCAGAATCACCGAAATCGCTGTTTTCGTGCTTTTGAATGCGAAACACACGTTTTCTGGTGTTTTCAGCACGCCACAGAGCGTTTGACATGCGGAAACTGCGATATCTTCGGTATCGTTGTTGTTTCCAGCTGAGATATGCATTTTCAGTGATAATCTTCATCATTCTGCTGTTACAAGTGTGCAGAATCACCGAAATCGCTGTTTTCGTGCTATTGAATGCGAAAAACACGTTTTCTGGTGTTTTCAGCACTCCACAGTGCGTTTGATATGCAGAACCGGCGACATCTTGGTTTTCGTCGGGTTTCAAGCTGAGATATGCATTTTCTGCGATAATATTGGTGATACTTCAGTCAGAAGTATGCAGAATCATCTAGATCGCTCGTTTCGAGCTATTTAATGCGAGATACACGTTATCCGGTTGTTTTCACCACTTCGCAGTGCGTTTGATATACAGAACCGGCGAGATCTTGTTTTTCGTGAGGTTTCAAGCTGAGATATGCATTTTCTGCGATAATATTGGTGAGACTTCTGTCCGAAGTATGCAGAATCATCGATATCGCTCTTTTCGAGCGATTTTATGGGAGAAACTCGTTTTCTGGGGTTTTCACCACTCCACAGTTCGTTGGATATGCAGAACCGGAGATATCTTGGTTTTCGTTGGGTTTCAAGCTGAGATATGCATTTTCTGCGATAATCTTGGTGAGACTTCTGTCCGAAGTATGCAGAATAATCGAGATCGCTCTTTTCGAGCTATTTAATGCGAGAAACAAGTTATCTGGTGTTTTCACCACTCCACAGTGCGTTTGATATGCAGAACCAGCGATATCTTGGTTTTCGTGGGGTTTCAAGCTCAGATATGCATTTTCTGCGATAATCTTGGTGAGACTTCTGTCCGAAGTATGCAGAATCATCGAGATCGCACTTTTCGAGCTATTTAATGCGAGAAACACGTTATCTGGTGTTTTCACCACTCCACAGTGCGTTTGATATACAGAACCGGCGATATCTTGGTTTTTGTGGGGTTTCAAGCTGAGATAAGCATTTTTTACGATAATCTAGGTGAGACTTCTGTCCGAAGTATGCTTACTCATCGAGATCGCTCTATTCGAGCTATTTAATGCGAGAAACACGTTATCTGGTGTTTTCAGCACTCCACAGTGCGTTTGATATGTAGAGCCGCCGATAACTTGGTTTTCGTGGGGTTTCCAGCTGTGATATGCATTTTCTGCGATAAACTTGGTGAGTCTTCTGTCAGAAGTATGCAGAATCATCGAGATCGCTCTATTCGAGCTATTTAATGCGAGTAACACGTTTTCTGGTGTTTTCACCACTCCAAATTGCGCCTGATATGCAGAACCGGCGATATCTTGGTTTTCGTGGGTTTTCCAGCTGAGATATGCATTTTCTGCGATAATCTTGGTGAGTCTTCTGTCAGCAGTATGCAGAATCATCTAGATCGCTCTTTTCGAGCTATTTAATGCCAGAAACACGTTTTCTGGTGTATTCAACACTCCACAGAACGTTTGACATGCAGAAACGGAGATATCTTGGTTTCGGTCGGGGTTCAAGCTGTGATATGCATTTTCTGCGATAATATTGGTGAGACTTCAGTTAGAAGTATGCAGAATCATCTAGATCGCTCGTTTCGAGCTATTTAATGCGAAAAAACAAGTTTTCTGGTGTTTTGACCACTCCACAGTGCGTTTGATATGTAGAGCCGCCGATAACTTGGTTTTCGTGGGGTTTGCAGCTGTGATATGCATTTTCTGCGATAAACTTGGTGAGTCTTCTGTCAGAAGTATGCAGAATCATCGAGATCGCTCTATTCGAGCTATTTAATGCGAGTAACACGTTTTCTGGTGTTTTCACCACTCCACATTGCGCCTGATATGCAGAACCGGCGATATCTTGGGTTTCGTGGGGTTTCCAGCTGAGATATGCATTTTCTGCGAAAATTTTGGTGAGTCTTCTGTCAGAAGTATGCAGAATCATCTAGATCGCTCTTTTCGAGCTATTTAATGCGAGAAACACGTTTTCTGGTGTTTTCACCACCCCACAGTGCGTTTGATATGCAGAACCGGAGACATCTTGGTTTTCGTCGGGTTTCCAGCTGAGATATGCATTTTCTTGCGATAATCTTTGTGAGTCTTCTGTCAGCAGTATGCAGAATCATACAGATTGCTCTTTTCGAGCTATTTAATGCCAGAAACACGTTTTCTGGTGTATACACCACTCCACAGTACGTTTGACATGCAGAAACGGAGATATCTTGGTTTCGGTCGGGTATCAAGCTGAGATATGCATTTTGTGCGATAATAATGGTGAGACTTCTGTCCGAAGTATGCTGAATCATCGAGATCGCTCTTTTCGAGCTGGTTAATGCGAGAAAAGCCATATCCAGTGTTTTCACCACTCCACAGTGCGTTTGATATGCAGTACCAGCGAAATCTTGGTTTTCGTGGGGTTTCAAGCTGAGATATGCATTTTCTACGATAAGCTTTGTGAGACATCTGTCCGAAGTATGCAGAAACATCGAGAGCGCTCTTTTCGAGCTATTTAATGCGAGAAACACGTTATCTGGTGTTTTCACCACTCCACAGTGCGTTGGATATGCAGAACCGGAGATATTTTGGTTTTCGTCGGGTTTCAAGCTGAGATATGCATTTTCTGCTATAATATTTGTGAGACTTCATTCAGAAGTATGCAGAATTATCGAGATCCCTCTTTTCGAGCTATTTAATGCGAGAAACACGTTATCCGGTGTTTTCACCACTCCACAGTGCGTTTGATATTCAGAACCGGCGACATCTTGGATTTCGTCGGGTTTCAAGCTGAGATATGCATTTTCTACGATAATCTTGGTGAGACTTCTGTCAGAAGTATGCAGAACCATCTACATCGCTCTTTTCGAAATACTCAATGCGAAAAACCCAGTTTTCTTGTGCTTACAACATTCCACAGTGCGTTTGATATGCAGAACCCGCGGTATCTTGATTTTCGTGGTGTTACCAGCAGAGATATGCATTTTCTGCGATAATATTGGTGATACTTCAGTCAGAAGTATGCACAATCATTTAGATCGCTCGTTTCGACCTATTTAATGCCAGAAACACGTTTTCTGGTGTATTCACCACTCCACAGTACGTTTGACATGCAGAAACGGAGATATCTTGGTTTCGGTCGGGTATCAAGCTGAGATATGCATTTTGTGCGATAATAATGGTGAGACTTCTGTCCGAAGTATGCTGAATCATCGAGATCGCTCTTTTCGAGCTGGTTAATGCGAGAAAAACCATATCCAGTGTTTTCACCACTCCACAGTGCGTTTGATATGCAGTACCAGCGATATCTTGGTTTTCGTGGGGTTTCAAGCTGAGATATGCATTTTCTACGATAAGCTTTGTGAGACATCTGTCCGAAGTATGCAGAAACATCGAGAGCGCTCTTTTCGAGCTATTTAATGCGAGAAACTCGTTTTCTGGGGTTTTCACCACTCCACAGAGCGTTTGATATGCAGTACCTGCGATATTTTGGTTTTCGTCGGTTTTCATCCTGAGGTATGCATTTTCTGCGATAATATTGGTGAGACTTCAGTCAGAAGTATGCAGAATCATCTAGATCGCTCTTTTCGAGCTGGTTAATGCGAGAAAAACCATATCCAGTGTTTTCACCACTCCACTGTGCGTTTGATATGCAGAACCGGCGACATCTTGATTTTCGTGATGTTTCTAGCTAGATATGCATTTTCTGCGATAATATTGGTGAGACTTCAGTCAGAAGTATGCAGAACCATCCAGATCGCTCTTTTCGAGCTATTTAATGCGAGAAACACGTTATCTTGTGTTTTGAACACTCCACAGAGCGTTTGATATGCAGAAATGGCGAAATCTTGGTTTTCGTCGGTTTTCATCCTGAGGTATGCATTTTCTGCGATAATATTGGTGAGACTTCAGTCAGAAGTATGCAGAATCATCTAGATCGCTCGTTTCGAGCTATTTAATGCGAGATACACGTTATCCGGTTGTTTTCACCACTTCACAGTGCGTTTGATATACAGAACTGGCGAGATCTTGTTTTTCGTGAGGTTTCAAGCTGAGATATGCATTTTCTGCGATAAAATTGGTGAGACTTCAGTTAGAAGTATGCAGAATCATCTAGATCGCTCGTTTCGAGCTATTTAATGCGAGATACACGTTATCCGGTTGTTTTCACCACTTCACAGTGCGTTTGATATACAGAACCGGCGAGATCTTGTTTTTCGTGAGGTTTCAAGCTGAGATATGCATTTTCTGCGATAAACTTGGTGAGACTTCTGTCCGAAGTATGCAGAATCATCGATATCGCTCTTTTCGAGCGATTTAATGCGAGAAACTCGTTTTCTGGGGTTTTCACCACTCCACAGTTCGTTGGATATGCAGAACCGGCGACATCTTGATTTTCGTGATGTTTCTAGCTGAGATATGCATTTTCTGCGATAATATTGGTGAGACTTCAGTCAGAAGTATGCAGAACCATCCAGATCGCTCTTTTCGAGCTATTTAATGCGAGAAACACGTTATCTTGTGTTTTGAACACTCCACAGTGCGTTTGATGTGCAGAACCAGCGATATCCTGGTTTTCGTGGGGATTCAAGCTGAGATATGCATTTTCTACGATAATATTGGTGAGACTTCTGTCAGAAGTATGCAGAAACATCAAGAGCGCTCTTTTCGAGCTATTTAAAGCGAGAAACACGTTTTCTGGGGTTTTCACCACACCACAGTTCGTTGGCGGTGCAGAACCGGAGATATCTGGTTTTCGTGGGGTTTCAAGCTGAGATATGCATTTTCTGCGATAATCTTAGTGAGACCTCTGTCCGTAGTATGCAGAAGCATCGAGATCGATCTTTTCCAACTATTTGATGCGAGAAACACGTTATCTGGTGTTTTCACCACTCCACAGTGCGTTTGATATGCAGAACCAGCGAAATATTGGTTTTCGTGGGGTTTCAAGCTGAGATATGCATTTTCTGCGATAATCTTGGTGAGACTTCTGTCCGAAGTATGCTTAATCATCGAGATCGCTCGTTTCGAGCTACATAATGCGAGAAACACGTTAATTGGTGTTTTCACCACTCCACAGTGCGTATGATGTGCAGAACCGACGATATCCTGGTTTTCGTGGTGCTTCCAGCTGAGATATGCATTTTCTGCGATATTCTTGGTGAGACTTCAGTCAGAAGTATGCAGAATCATCTAGATCGCTCGTTTCGAGCTATTTAATGCGAGAAACACGTTTTCTGGTGTTTTCAGCACTCCACAGTGCGTTTGGTATGCGGAAACTACGATATCTTCGGTATCGTTGTTGTTTCCAGCTGAGATATGCATTTTCAGTGATAGTCTTCATGATTCTGCTGTTACAAGTGTGCAGAATCACCGAAATCGGTGTTTTCGTGCTATTGGATGCGAAAAACACGTTTTCTGGTGTCTTCAGCACTCCACAGTGCGTTTGATGTGCGGAAACTGCCATATCTTCGGTATCGTTGTTGTTTCCAGCTGAGATATGCATTTTCAGTGATAATCTTCATGATTCTGCTGTTACAAGTGTGCAGAATCACCGAAATCGCTGTTTTCGTGCTGTTGAATGCGAAAAACACGTTTTCTGGTGTTTTCAGCACTCCACAGTGCGTTTGATATGCGGAAACTGCCATATCTTCGGTATCGTTGATGTTTCCAGCTGAGATATGCATTTTCAGTGATAATCTTCATGATTCTGCTGTTACAAGTGTGCAGAATCACCGAAATCGCTGTTATTGTGCTATTGAATGCGAAAAACACGTTTTCTGGTGTTTTCAGCACTCCACAGTGCGTTTGATATGCGGAAACTGCGATATCTTCGGTATCGTTGTTGTTTCCAGCTGAGATATGCATTTTCAGTGATAATCTTCATGATTCTGCTGTTACAAGTGTGCAGAATCACCGAAATCGAATTTTTCGTGCTTTTGAATGCGAAAAACACGTTTTCTGGTGTTTTCAGCACTCCACAGTGCGTTTGATATGCGGAAACCACGATATCTTCGGTATCGTTGTTGTTTCCAGCTGAGATATGCATTTTCAGCGATAATCTTCATGATTCTGCTGTTACAAATGTGCAGAATCACCGAAATTGCTGTTTTCGTGCTTTTGAATGCGAGAAACACGTTTTCTGGTGTTTTCAGCACACCACAGTGCGTTTGATATGCGGAAACTGCCATATCTTCGGTATCGTTGTTGTTTCCAGCTGAGATATGCATTTTCAGTGATAATCTTCATGATTCTGCTGTTACAAGTGTGCAGAATCACCGAAATCGATGTTTTCGTGCTTTTGAATGCGAAAAACACTTTTTCTGGTGTTTTCAGCACGCCACAGTGCGTTTGATGTGCGGAAACTGCCATATATTCGGTATCGTTGTTGTTTCCAGCTGAGATATGCATTTTCTACGATAATCTTCGAGTTTCATCTGCGACAAGTGTGCAGAATCACCGAAATCGCTGTTTTCGTGCTATTGGATGCGAAAAACACGTTTCCTGGTGTTTTCAGCACTCCACAGTGCGTTTGATATGCGGAAACTGCGATATCTTCGGTATCGTTGTTGTTTCCAGCTGAGATATGCATTGTCAGCGATAATCTTCATGAATCTGCTGTTACAAATGTGCAGAATCACCGAAATTGCTGTTTTCGTGCTTTTGAATGCGAAAAACACGTTTTCTGAAGTTTTCAGCACACCACAGTGCGTTTGATATGCGGAAACTGCCATATCTTCGGTATCGTTGTTGTTTCCAGCTGAGATATGCATTTTCAGTGATAGTCTTCATGATTCTGCTGTTACAAGTGTGCAGAATCACCGAAATCGGTGTTTTCGTGCTATTGGATGCGAAAAACACGTTTTCTGGTGTCTTCAGCACTCCACAGTGCGTTTGATGTGCGGAAACTGCCATATCTTCGGTATCGTTGTTGTTTCCAGCTGAGATATGCATTTTCAGTGATAATCTTAGTGAGACCTCTGTCCGTAGTATGCAGAAGCATCGAGATCGATCTTTTCCAACTATTTGATGCGAGAAACACGTTATCTGGTGTTTTCACCACTCCACAGTGCGTTTGATATGCAGAACCAGCGAAATCTTGGTTTTCGTGGGGTTTCAAGCTGAGATATGCATTTTCTGCGATAATCTTGGTGAGACTTCTGTCCGAAGTATGCAGAATAATCGAGATCGCTCTTTTCGAGCTATTTAATGCGAGAAACAAGTTATCTGGTGTTTTCACCACTCCACAGTGGGTTTGATATGCAGAACCAGCGATATCTTGGTTTTCGTGGGGTTTCAAGCTCAGATATGCATTTTCTGCGATAATCTTGGTGAGACTTCTGTCCGAAGTATGCAGAATCATCGAGATCGCACTTTTCGAGCTATTTAATGCGAGAAACACGTTATCTGGTGTTTTCACCACTCCACAGTGCGTTTGATATACAGAACCGGCGATATCTTGGTTTTTGTGGGGTTTCAAGCTGAGATAAGCATTTTTTACGATAATCTAGGTGAGACTTCTGTCCGAAGTATGCTTAATCATCGAGATCGCTCTATTCGAGCTATTTAATGCGAGAAACACGTTATCTGGTGTTTTCAGCACTCCACAGTGCGTTTGATATGCAGAACCAGCGATATCCTGGTTTTCGTCGGGTATCAAGCTGAGACATGCATTTTCTGCGATAATCTTGGTGATTCTTCTGTCAGAAGTATGCAGAATCATCGAGAACGCTCTTGTCGAGCTAGTTAATGCGAGAAACACGTTTTCTGGTGTTTTCACCACTCCAAAATGCGCCTGATATGCAGAACCGGCGATATCTTGGTTTTCGTGGGTTTTCCAGCTGAGATATGCATTTTCTGCGATAATCTTGGTGAGTCTTCTGTCAGCAGTATGCAGAATCATCTAGATCGCTCTTTTCGAGCTATTTAATGCCAGAAACACGTTTTCTGGTGTATTCAACACTCCACAGAACGTTTGACATGCAGAAACGGAGATATCTTGGTTTCGGTCGGGGTTCAAGCTGTGATATGCATTTTCTGCGATAATATTGGTGAGACTTCAGTTAGAAGTATGCAGAATCATCTAGATCGCTCGTTTCGAGCTATTTAATGCGAAAAAACAAGTTTTCTGGTGTTTTGACCACTCCACAGTGCGTTTGATATGTAGAGCCGCCGATAACTTGGTTTTCGTGGGGTTTGCAGCTGTGATATGCATTTTCTGCGATAAACTTGGTGAGTCTTCTGTCAGAAGTATGCAGAATCATCGAGATCGCTCTATTCGAGCTATTTAATGCGAGTAACACGTTTTCTGGTGTTTTCACCACTCCACATTGCGCCTGATATGCAGAACCGGCGATATCTTGGGTTTCGTGGGGTTTCCAGCTGAGATATGCATTTTCTGCGAAAATTTTGGTGAGTCTTCTGTCAGAAGTATGCAGAATCATCTAGATCGCTCTTTTCGAGCTATTTAATGCGAGAAACACGTTTTCTGGTGTTTTCACCACCCCACAGTGCGTTTGATATGCAGAACCGGAGACATCTTGGTTTTCGTCGGGTTTCCAGCTGAGATATGCATTTTCTGCGATAATCTTTGTGAGTCCTCTGTCAGCAGTATGCAGAATCATCTAGATCGCTCTTTTCGAGCTATTTAATGCCAGAAACACGTTTTCTGGTGTATTCACCACTCCACAGTACGTTTGACATGCAGAAGCGGAGATATCTTGGTTTCGGTCGGGTATCAAGCTGAGATATGCCTTTTGTGCGATAATAATGGTGAGACTTCTGTCCGAAGTATGCTGAATCATCGAGATCGCTCTTTTCGAGCTGGTTAATGCGAGAAAAGCCATATCCAGTGTTTTCACCACTCCACAGTGCGTTTGATATGCAGTACCAGCGAAATCTTGGTTTTCGTGGGGTTTCAAGCTGAGATATGCATTTTCTACGATAAGCTTTGTGAGACATCTGTCCGAAGTATGCAGAAACATCGAGAGCGCTCTTTTCGAGCTATTTAATGCGAGAAACTCGTTTTCTGGGGTGTTCACCACTCCACAGAGCGTTTGATATGCAGTACCTGCGATATCTTGGTTTTCGTGGGGATTCAAGCTGAGTTATGCATTTTCTGCGATAATCTTGGTGAGACTTCTGTCCGAAGTATGCTGAATCATCTAGATCGCTCTTTTCGAGCTATTTAATGCGAGAAACACGTTATCTGGTGTTTTCACCACTCCACAGTGCGTTGGATATGCAGAACCGGAGATATTTTGGTTTTCGTCGGGTTTCAAGCTGAGATATGCATTTTCTGCTATAATATTTGTGAGACTTCATTCAGAAGTATGCAGAATTATCGAGATCCCTCTTTTCGAGCTATTTAATGCGAGAAACACGTTATCCGGTGTTTTCACCACTCCACAGTGCGTTTGATATTCAGAACCGGCGACATCTTGGATTTCGTCGGGTTTCAAGCTGAGATATGCATTTTCTACGATAATCTTGGTGAGACTTCTGTCAGAAGTATGCAGAACCATCTACATCGCTCTTTTCGAAATATTCAATGCGAAAAACCCAGTTTTCTTGTGCTTACAACATTCCACAGTGCGTTTGATATGCAGAACCCGCGGTATCTTGATTTTCGTGGTGTTTCCAGCTGAGATATGCATTTTCTGCGATAATATTGGTGATACTTCAGTCAGAAGTATGCAGAATCATTTAGATCGCTCGTTTCGACCTATTTAATGCCAGAAACACGTTTTCTGGTGTATTCACCACTCCACAGTACGTTTGACATGCAGAAACGGAGATATCTTGGTTTCGGTCGGGTATCAAGCTGAGATATGCATTTTGTGCGATAATAATGGTGAGACTTCTGTCCGAAGTATGCTGAATCTTCGAGATCGCTCTTTTCGAGCTGGATAATGCGAGAAAAACCATATCCAGTGTTTTCACCACTCCACAGTGCGTTTGATATGCAGTACCAGCGAAATATTGGTTTTCGTGGGGTTTCAAGCTGAGATATGCATTTTCTGCGATAATCTTGGTGAGACTTCTGTCCGAAGTATGCTGAATCATCTAGATCGCTCTTTTCCAACTATTTGATGCGAGAAACACGTTATCTGGTGTTTTCACCACTCCACAGTGCGTTTGATATGCAGAACCAGCGAAATATTGGTTTTCGTGGGGTTTCAAGCTGAGATATGCATTTTCTGCGATAATCTTGGTGAGACTTCTGTCAGAAGTGTGCAGAATCAACTAGATCGCTCGTTTGGAGCTACTTAATGCGAGAAAACATGTTTTCTGGTGTTTTCACCACTCCACATTGCGTCTGATATGCAGAACCGGCGATATCATGGTTTTCGTGGGGTTTCCAGCTGAGATATACATTTTCTGCGATAATCTTGGTGAGTCTTCTGTCAGAAGTATGCAGAATCTTCGAGATCGCTCTATTCGAGCTATTTAATGCGAGAAACAAGTTATCTGGTTGTTTTCACCACTCCACAGTGCGTTTGATATGCAGAACCGGCGACATCTTGATTTTCGTGATGTTTCTAGCTGAGATATGCATTTTCTGCGATAATATTGGTGAGACTTCAGTCAGAAGTATGCAGAACCATCCAGATCGCTCTTTTCGAGCTATTTAATGCGAGAAACACGTTATCTTGTGTTTTGAACACTCCACAGTGCGTTTGATATGCAGAAATGGCGAAATCTTGGTTTTCGTCGGTTTTCATCCTGAGGTATGCATTTTCTGCGATAATATTGGTGAGACTTCAGTCAGAAGTATGCAGAATCATCTAGATCGCTCGTTTCGAGCTATTTAATGCGAGATACACGTTATCCGGTTGTTTTCACCACTTCACAGTGCGTTTGATATACAGAACCGGCGAGATCTTGTTTTTCGTGAGGTTTCAAGCTGAGATATGCATTTTCTGCGATAAACTTGGTGAGACTTCTGTCCGAAGTATGCAGAATCATCGATATCGCTCTTTTCGAGCGATTTAATGCGAGAAACTCGTTTTCTGGGGTTTTCACCACTCCACAGTACGTTTGACATGCAGAAACAGAGATATCTTGGTTTCGGTCGGGTATCAAGCTGAGATATGCATTTTGTGCGATAATAATGGTGAGACTTCTGTCCGAAGTATGCTGAATCATCGAGATCGCTCTTTTCGAGCTGGTTAATGCGAGAAAAACCATATCCAGTGTTTTCACCACTCCACAGTGCGTTTGGTATGCAGTACCAGCGATATCTTGGTTTTCGTGGGGTTTCAAACTGAGATATGCATTTTCTACGATAAGCTTTGTGAGACATCTGTCCGAAGTATGCAGAAACATCGACAGCGCTCTTTTCGAGCTATTTAATGCGAGAAACTCGTTTTCTGGGGTTTTCACCACTCCACAGAGCGTTTGATATGCAGTACCTGCGATATCTTGGTTTTCGTGGGGATTCAAGCTGAGTTATGCATTTTCTGCGATAATCTTGGTGAGACTTCTGTCCGAAGTATGCTGAATCATCTAGATCGCTCTTTTCGAGCTATTTAATGCGAGAAACACGTTATCTGGTGTTTTCACCACTCCACAGTGCGTTGGATATGCAGAACCGGAGATATTTTGGTTTTCGTCGGGTTTCAAGCTGAGATATGCATTTTCTGCGATAATATTTGGAGGACTTCTGTCCGAAGTATGCTTAATCATCGAGATCGCTCGTTTCGAGCTACATAATGCGAGAAACACGTTATCTGGTGTTTTCACCACTCCACAGTGCGTATGATGTGCAGAACCGACGATATCCTGGTTTTCGTGGTGCTTCCAGCTGAGATATGCATTTTCTGCGATATTCTTGGTGAGACTTCAGTCAGAAGTATGCAGAATCATCTAGATCGCTCGTTTCGAGCTATTTAATGCGAGAAACACGTTATCTGGTTGTTTTCATCACTCCATAGTGCGTTTGATATGCAGAACGGGCGACATCTTGATTTTCGTGAGGTTTCTAGCTGAGATATGCATTTTCTGCGATAATATTGGTGAGACTTCAGTCAGAAGTATGCAGAATCATCTAGATCGCTCGTTTCGAGCTATTTAACGCGAAAAAACAAGTTTTCTCGTGTTTTCAACATTCCACAGTGCGTTTGATATGCCGAACCGGCGATATCTTGATTTTCGTGGTGTTTCCAGCTGAGATATGCATTTTCTGCGATAATCTTGGTGAGTGTACTGTCAGAAGTATGCATAATCATCTAGATCGCTCGTTTCGAGCTATTTAGTGGGAGAAATACGTTATCTGGTGTATTGACAATTCCACAGTGCGTTTGCTATGCAGAACCGGCGACATCTTGGATTTCGTCTGGTTTCAAGTTGAGATATGCATTTTCTGCGATAATATTGGTGAGACTTCTGTCAGAAGTATGCAGAATCATCTAGATCTCTCGTTTCGAACAATTTAATGCGAAAAAACAAGTTTTCTGGTGTATTTACCACTCCACAGTACGTTTGACATGCAGAAACGGTGATATCTTGGTTTCGGTGGTGTTTCAAGCTGAGATATGCATTTTCTGCGATAATCTTGGTCAGGCTTTAGTCAGAAGTATGCAGAATCATCTAGATCGCTCGTTTCGAGCTATTTAATGCGAGAAACACGTTATCTGGTTGTTTTCACCACACCACAGTGCGTTTGATATGCAGAACCGGCGACATCTTGAGTTGCGTGAGGTTTCAAGCTGAGATATGCATTTTCTGCGATTATATTGGTGAGACTTCTGTCCGAAGTATGCAGTATCATCGATATCGCTCTTTACGAGCTATTTTATGCGAGAAACACGTTATCTGGTGTTTTGACGAATCCACAGTGCGTTTGATATGTAGAGCTGCCGATAACTTAGTTTTCGTGGGGTTTCCAGCTGAAATATGTATTTTCTGCGATAATCTTTGTGTTTCATCTATGAGAAGTATGCAGAATCATCCAGAACGCACTTTTCGAGCTAGTTAATGCGAGTAACACGTTACCTGGTGTTTTCGCCACTCCACGGTGCGTCTGATATGCAGAACCGGCGATATCTTGGTTTTCGTGGGGTTTCCAGCTGAGATATGCATTTTCTGCGATAATCTTGGTGTTTCATCTATGAGAAGTATGCAGAATCATCGAGAACGCTCTTTTCGAGCTAGTTAATGCGAGAAACACGTTTTCTGGTGTTTCACTACCCTACAGTGCGTTTGATATACAGAACCGGCGAGGTCTTGATTTTCGTGAGGTTTCAAGCTGAGATATGCATTTTCTGCGATAATATTCGTGAGACTTCAGTCAGAAGTATGCAGAATCCTCTAGATCGCTCGTTTCGAGCTATTTAATGCGAAAAAACAAGTTTTCTGGTTTTTTCAATATTCCACAGTGCGGTTTATATGCAGAACCGTCGATATCTTGATTTTCGTGTTGTTTCCAGCTGAGATATGCATTTTCTGCGATAATCTTGGTGTGTCTTCTGTCAGCAGTATGCAGAATCATCTAGATCGCTCTTTTCGAGCTATTTAATGCTAGAAACACGTTATCTGGTGTATTCACCACTCCACAGTACGTTTGACATGCAGAAACGGAGATATCTTGGTTTCGGTAGGGTTTCAAGCTGAGATATGCATTTTCTGCGATAATATTGGTGATACTTCAGTCAGAAGTATGCAGAATCATCTAGATCGCTCGTTTCGAGCTATTTAGTGCGAGAAACACGTTATCTGGTGTATTGACCACTCCATAGTGAGTTTGACATGTAGAGCCGCCGATAACTTGGTTTTCGTGGTGTTTCCAGCTGAGATATGCATTTTCTGCGATAATCTTGGTGAGATTTCAGTCAGAAGTATGCAGAATAATCGAGATCGCACTTTTCGAGCTATTTAATGCGAAAAAACCAGTTTTCTGGTGTTTTCAACATTCCACAGTGCGTTTGATATGCTGAACCGGAGATATCTTGATTTTCGTGGTGTTTCCAGCTGAGATATGCATTTTCTGCGATAAGCTTGGTGAGTCTTCTGCCAGAAGTATGCAGAATAATCGAGATCGCACTTTTCGAGCAATTTAATGCGAGAAACACGTTATCTGGTGTTTTCACCACCCCACAGTGCGTTTGATATGCAGAACCGGCGATATCTTGGTTTTCGTGGGGTTTCAAGCTGAGATATGCATTTTCTGCGATAATATTGGTGAGACTTCAGTCAGAAGTATGCAGAAACATCTAGATCGCTGGGTTCGAGCTATTTAATGCGAAAAAACAAGTTTTCTGGTTGTTTTCACCACTCCATAGTGCGTTTGATATGCAGACCCGGCGACATCTTGATTTTCGTGAGGTTTCTAGCTGAGATATGAATTTTCTGCGATAATATTGGTGAGACTTCAGTCAGAAGTATGCAGAATCATCTAGATCGCTCGTTTCGAGCTATTTAATGCGAAAAAACAAGTTTTCTGGTGTTTTCAACATTCCACAATGCGTTTGATATGCAGAACCGGCGATATCTGATTTTCGTGGTGCTTCCAGCTGAGATATGCATTTTCTGCGATATTCTTGGTGAGACTTCAGTCAGAAGTATGCAGAATCATCTAGATCGCTCGTTTCGAGCTATTTAATGCGAGAAACACGTTATCTGGTTGTTTTCATCACTCCATAGTGCGTTTGATATGCAGAACGGGCGACATCTTGATTTTCGTGAGGTTTCTAGCTGAGATATGCATTTTTTGCGATTATATTGGTGAGACTTCCTTACGAAGTTTGCAGTATCATCGATATCGCTCTATTCGAGCTATTTAATGCGAGAAACACGTTATCTGGTGTTTTGACCACTCCACAGTGCGTTTGATATGTAGAGCCGCCGATAACTTGGTTTTCGTGGGATTTCCAGCTGAAATATGCATTTTCTGCGATAATCTTGGTGTTTCATCTATGAGAAGTATGCAGAATCATCGAGAACTCTCTTTTCGAGCTAGTTAATGCGAGAAACACGTTATCTGGTGTTTTTATCACTCCACAGGGCGTTTGATATGCAGAACCGACGATATCTTGGTTTTCGTGGTGTTTCCAGCTGACATATGCATTTTCTGCGATAATCTTGGCGAGTCTTCTGTCAGAAGTATACAGAATCATCTAGATCGCTCGTTTCGAGCTATTTAATGCGAGAAACACGTTTTCTGGTGTATTCACCACTCCACAGTGCGTTTGATATGCAGAACCGGCGACATCTTGGTTTTCGTCGGGTTTCAAGCTGAGATATGCATTTTCTGCGATAATATTGGTGATACTTCAGTCAGAAGTATGCAGAATCATTTAGATCGCTCGTTTCGAGCTATTTAATGCGAGATACACGTTATCTGGTTGTTTTCACCACTCCACAGTGCGTTTGATATACAGAACCGGCGAAATCTTGGTTTTCGTGGGGTTTCAAGCTGAGATATGCATTTTCTGCGATAATATTGGTGAGACTTCAGTCAGAAGTATGCAGAATCATCTAGATCGCTGGTTTCGAGCTATTTAATGCGAAAAAACAAGTTTTCTGGTTGTTTTCACCACTCCATAGTGCGTTTGATATGCAGACCCGGCGACATCTTGATTTTCGTGAGGTTTCTAGCTGAGATATGCATTTTCTGCGATAATATTGGTGAGACTTCAGTCAGAAGTATGCAGAATCATCTAGATCGCTCGTTTCGAGCTATTTAATGCTAAAAAAACAAGTTTTCTGGTGTTTTCAACATGCCACAATGCGTTTGATACGCAGAACCGGCGATATCTTGATTTTCGTGGTGCTTCCAGCTGAGATATGCATTTTCTGCGATATTCTTGGTGAGACTTCAGTAAGAAGTATGCAGAATCATCTAGATCGCTCGTTTCGAGCTATTTAATGCTAGAAACACGTTATCTGGTGTATTCACCACTCCACAGTGCGTTTGATATACAGAACCGGCGAAATCTTGGTTTTCGTGGGGTTTCAAGCTGAGATATGCATTTTCTGCGATAATATTGGTGAGACTTCAGTCAGAAGTATGCAGAATCATCTAGATCGCTGGTTTCGAACTATTTAATGCGAAAAAACAAGTTTTCTGGTTGTTTTCACCACTCCATAGTGCGTTTGATATGCAGACCCGGCGACATCTTGATTTTTGTGAGGTTTCTAGCTGAGATATGCATTTTCTGCGATAATATTGGTGAGACTTCAGTCAGAAGTATGCAGAATCATCTAGATCGCTCGTTTCGAGCTATTTAATGCTAAAAAAACAAGTTTTCTGGTGTTTTCAACATGCCACAATGCGTTTGATACGCAGAACCGGCGATATCTTGATTTTCGTGGTGCTTCCAGCTGAGATATGCATTTTCTGCGATAATCTTGGCGAGTCTTCTGTCAGAAGTATACAGAATCATCTAGATCGCTCGTTTCGAGCTATTTAATGCGAGAAACACGTTTTCTGGTGTATTCACCGCTCCACAGTGCGTTTGATATACAGAACCGGCGAAATCTTGGTTTTCGTGGGGTTTCAAGCTGAGATATGCATTTTCTGCGATAATATTGGTGAGACTTCAGTCAGAAGTATGCAGAATCATCTAGATCGCTGGTTTCGAGCTATTTAATGCGAAAAAACAAGTTTTCTGGTTGTTTTCACCACTCCATAGTGCGTTTGATATGCAGAACCGGCGACATCTTGGATTTCGTCTGGTTTCAAGTTGAGATATGCATTTTCTGCGATAATATTGGTGAGACTTCTGTCAGAAGTATGCAGAATCATCTAGGTCGCTCGTTTCGAACAATTTAATGCGAAAAAACAAGTTTTCTGGTGTATTTACCACTCCACAGTACGTTTGACATGCAGAAACGGAGATAGCTCGGTTTCGGTAGGGTTTCAAGCTGAGATATGCATTTTCTGCGATAATATTGGTGAGACTTCAGTCAGAAGTATGCAGAATGATCTAGATCGCTCGTTTCGAGCTATTTAATACGAGAAACACGTTTTCTGGTGTATTCACCACTCCACAGTGCGTTTGATATGCAGAACCGGCGAAATCTTGATTTTCGTGAAGTTTCAAGCTGAGATATGCATTTTCTACGATAATCTTTGTGAGACTTCTGTCAGAAGTATGCAGTACCTTCGAGAACGCTCTTTTCGAGCTACTTAATGAAAGAAACACGTTTTCTGGTGTTTTCACCACTCCACAGTACGTTTGATATGAAGGGCCGCCGATAACTTGGTTTTCGTGGGGTTTCCAGCTGAAATATGCATTTTCTGCGATAATCTTGGTGAGACTTCTGTCCGAAGTATGCAGAATAATCGAGATCGCACTTTTCGAGCTATTTAATGCGAGAAACGCGTTTTCTGGTGTATTCCCGACTCCACAGTACGTTTGACATGCAGAACCGGAGATATCTTGATTTTCGTGGTGTTTCCAGCTGAGATATGCATTTTCTGCGATAATCTTGGTGAGTCTTCTGTCAGCAGTATGCAGAATCATCGAGCTCGCTCTTTTCGAGCTATTGAATGCGAGAAACACGTTACCTGGTGTATTCACCACTCCACAGTACGTTTGACATGCAGAAACGGAGATATCTTGGTTTCGGTAGGGTTTCAAGCTGAGATATGCATTTTCTGCGATAATATTGGTGAGACTTCTGTCCGAAGTATGCAGAATCATCGATATCGCTCTTTACGAGCTATTTAATGCGAGAAACACGTTATCTGGTGTTTTCACCACTCCACAGTGCGTTTGGTATGCAGAACCGGCGACATCTTGGTATTCGTCGGGTTTCAAGCTGAGATATGCATTTTCTGCGTATATATTGGTGATACTTCAGCCAGAAGTCTGCAGAATCATCTAGATCGCTCTTTTCGAACTATTTAATGCGAGAAACACGTTATCTGGTGTTTTGACCACTCCACAGTGCGTTTGATATGCAGAAATGGCGAAATCTTGATTTTCGTGGGGTGTCCAGCTGAGATATGCATTTTCTGCGATAATCTTGGTGAGACTTCAGTCAGAAGTATGCAGAATAATCGAGATCCTTGTTTTCGAGCTATTTAATGCGAGAAACGCGTTTTCTGGTGTATTCCCGACTCCACAGTACGTTTGACATGCAGAACCGGAGATATCTTGATTTTCGTGGTGTTTCCAGCTGAGATATGCATTTTCTGCGATAATCTTGGTGAGTCTTCTGTCAGCAGTATGCTGAATCATCTAGATCGCACTTTTCGAGCTATTTAATGCCAGAAACACGTTATCTGGTGTACTCACCACTCCACAGTACGTTTGACATGCAGAAACGGAGATATCTTGGTTTCGGTAGGGTTTCAAGCTGAGATATGCATTTTCTGCGATAATATTGGTGAGACTTCAGTCAGAAGTATGCAGAATCATCTAGATCTCTCGTTTCGAGATGTTTAATGCGAAAAAACAAGTTTTCTGGTGTTTTGACCACTCCACAGTGCGTTTGATATGCAGAACCGGCGACATCTTGGTTTTCGTCCGGTTTCAAGCTGAGATATGCATTTTCTGCGATAATATTGGTGATACTTCAGTCAGTAGTATGCAGAATCATCTAGATCGCTCGTTTCGAGCTATTTAATGCGAGATGCACGTTATCTGGTTGTTTTCACCAGTTCACAGTGCGTTTGATATACAGAACCGGCGAGATCAAGATTTTCGTGAGGTTTCAAGCTGAGATATGCAATTTCTGCGATAATCTTGGTGAGACTTCTGTCCGAAGTATGCTTAATCATCGAGATCGCTCGTTTCGAGCTATTTAATGCGAGAAGCACGTTATCTGGTGTTTTCACCACTCCACAGTGCGTATGGTATGCAGAACCGACGATATCTTGGTTTTCGTGGGGTTTGAAGCTGAGATATGCAATTTCTGCGATAATCTTGGTGAGACTTCTGTCCGAAGTATGCTTAATCATCGAGATCGCTCGTTTCGAGCTATTTAATGCGAGAAGCACGTTTTCTGGGGTTTGCACCACTCCACAGTTCGTTGGATACGCAGAACAGGAGATATCTTGATTTTCGTGGTGTTTCCAGCTGAGATATGCATTTTCTGCGATAATCTTGGTGAGACTTCTGACCGAAGTATGCTTAATCATCGAGATCGCTCGTTTCGAGCTATTTAATGCGAGAAACACGTTATCTGGTGTTTTCACCACCCCACAGCGCGTTTGATATGCAGAACCGGCGATAACTTGGTTTTCGTGGGGTTTCCAGCTGAAATATGCATTTTCAGCGATAATCTTGGTGTTTCATCTATGAGAAGTATGCAGAATCATCGAGAACGCTCTTTTAGAGCTAGTTAATGCGAGAAACACGTTTTCTGGTGTTTTCACCACTCCACAGTGCGTTAGATATGTAGAGCCGCCGATAACTTGGTTTTCGTGGGGTTTCCAGCTGAGATACTCATTTTCTGCGATAAGCTTGGTGAGTCTTCTGCCAGAAGTATGCAGAATCATCTAGATCGCTCTTTTCGAGCTATTTCATGCGAGAAACACGTTTTCTGGTGTATTCACCACTCAACAGTACGTTAGACAATCAGAACCGGAGATATCTTCATTTCGGTCGGGTTTCAAGCTGAGATATGCATTATCTACGATAATATTGGTAAGACCTCTGTCAGAAGTCTGCAGAATCATCTAGATCGCTCTTTTCGAGCTATTTAATGCGAGAAACACGTTATCTGGTGTTTTGACCACTCCACAGTGCGTTTGATATGCAGAAATGGCGAAATCTTGATTTTCGTGGGGTTTCCAGCTGAGATATGCATTTTCTGCGATAATCTTGGTGAGACTTCAGTCAGAAGTATGCAGAATCATCTAGATCGCACTTTTCGAGCTATTTAACGCCAGAAACACGTTTTCTGGTGTTTTCACCACTCCACAGTACGTTTGATGTGCAGAACCGGAGATACCTTGGATTTCGTGAGGTTTCAAGCTGAGATATGCATTTTCTGCGATAATCTTGGTGAGTGTTCTGTCAGAAGTATGCAGAATCATCGAGATCGCTCTTTTCGATCTATTGAATGCGAGAAACACGTTATCTGGTGTATTCACCACTCCACAGTACGTTTGACATGC
This sequence comes from Anthophora plumipes, assembly GCA_951804975.1. NCBI lineage: Eukaryota > Metazoa > Arthropoda > Insecta > Hymenoptera > Apidae > Anthophora > Anthophora plumipes. The sequence continues at coordinate 6,640,323 of CATORF010000206.1, read as the reverse complement.
AGAAACGGAGATATCTTGGTTTCGGTAGGGTTTCAAGCTGAGATATGCATTTTCTGCGATAATATTGGTGAGACTTCTGTCCGAAGTATGCAGAATCATCGATATCGCTCTTTACGAGCTATTTAACGCGAGAAACACGTTATCTGGTGTTTTCACCACTCCACAGTTCGTTTGATATGCAGAACCAGCGACATCTTGGTTTTCGACGGGTTTCAAGCTGAGATATGCATTTTCTGCGATAATCTTGGTGAGTCTTCTGTCAGCAGTATGCAGAATCATCTAGATCGCACTTTTCGAGCTATTTAATGCCAGAAACACGTTATCTGGTGTATTCGCCACTCCACAGTACGTTTGCCATGCAGAAACGGAGATATCTTGGTTTCGGTAGGGTTTCAAGCTGAGATATGCATTTTCTGCGATAATATTGGTGAGACATCAGTCAGAAGTATGCAGAATCATCTAGGTCTCTCGTTTCGAGATTTTTAATGCGAAAAAACAAGTTTTCTGGTGTTTTGACTACTCCACAGTGCGTTTGATATGCAGAACCGGCGACATCTTGGTTTTCGTCCGGTTTCAAGCTGAGATATGCATTTTCTGCGATAATATTGGTGATACTTCAGTCAGAAGTATGCAGAATCATCTAGATCGCTCGTTTCGAGCTATTTAATGCGAGATGCACGTTATCTGGTTGTTTTCACCAGTTCACAGTGCGTTTGATATACAGAACCGGCGAGATCAAGATTTTCGTGAGGTTTCAAGCTGAGATATGCATTTTCTGCGATAATCTTGGTGAGTGTTCTGTCAGAAGTATGCAGAATCATCGAGATCGCTCTTTTCGAGCTATTGAATGCGAGAAACACGTTATCTGGTGTATTCACCACTCCACAGTACGTTTGACATGCAGAAACGGAGATATCTTGGTTTTCGTGGGGTTTCAAGCTGAGATATGCATTTTTTACGATAATCTTGGTGAGACTTCTGTCCGAAGTATGCTTAATCATCGAGATCGCTCTATTCGAGCTATTTAATGTGAGAAACACGTTATCTGGTGGTTCCAGCACTCCACAGTGCGTTTTATATGCAGAACCAGCGATAGCTTGGTTTTCGTGGGATTTCAAACTGAGATATGCAATTTCTGCGATAATCTTGGTGTGACTTCTGTCCGAAGTATGCTTAATCATCGAGATCCCTCGTTTCGAGCTATTTAATGCGAGAAGCACGTTATCTGGTGTTTTCACCACTCCACAGTGCGTATGATATGCAGAACCGACGATATCTTGGTTTTCGTGGGGTTCCAAGCTCAGATATGCATTTTCTGCGATAATCTTGGTGAGACTTCTGTCCGAAGGGTGCGGAGTCATCGAGATCGTACTTTTCGAGCTATTTAATGCGAGAACCACGTTTTCTGGGGTTTTCACCACTCCACAGTTCGTTGGATATGCAGAACAGGTGATATCTTGGTTTTCGAGGGGTTTCAAGCTGAGATATGCATTTTCTGCGATAAACTTGGTGAGACTTCTGTCCGAAGTATGCTGAATCATCGAGATCGCTCTTTTCGAGCTAGTTAATACGAGAAAAACCTTGTCTGGTGTTTTCACCACTCCACAGTGCGTTTGATATGCAGACCCAGCGATATCTTGGTTTTCGTGGGGTTTCAAGCTGAGATATGCATTTTTTACGATAATCTTGGTGAGACTTCTGTCCGTAGTATGCAGAATCATCGAGATCGCTCTATTCGAGCTATTTAATGCGACAAAACGTTATCTGGTATTATCAGCACTCCACAGTGCGTATGATATGCAGAACCAGCGATATCTTGGTTTTCGTGGGGTTTCAAGCTGAGATATGCATTTTTTACGATAATCTTGGTGAGACTTCTGTCCGAAGTATGCTTAATCATCGAGATCGCTCTATTCAAGCTATTTAATGTGAGGAACACGTTATCAGCTGTTTCCAGCACTCCACAGTGCGTTTTATATGCAGAACCAATGATATCTTGGTTTTCGTGGGGTTTCAAGCTGAGATATGCAATTTCTGCGATAATCTTGGTGAGACTTCTGTCCGAAGTATGCTTAATCATCGAGATCGCTCGTTTCGAGCTATTTAATGCAAGAAGCACGTTATCTGGTGTTTTCACCACTCCACAGTGCGTATGGTATGCAGAACCGACGATATCTTGGTTTTCGTGGGATTTCAAGCTCAGATATGCATTTTCTGCGATAATCTTGGTGAGACTTCTGTCCGAAGGGTGCAGAGTCATCGAGATCGTACTTTTCGAGCTATTTAATGCGAGAATCTCGTTTTCTAGGGTTTTCACCACTCCACAGTTCGTTGGATATGCAGAACAGGTGATATCTTGGTTTTCGAGGGGTTTCAAGCTGAGATATGCATTTTCTGCGATAAACTTGGTGAGACTTCTGTCCGAAGTATGCTGAATCATCGAGATCGCTCTTTTCGAGCTAGTTAATACGAGAAAAACCTTGTCTGGTGTTTTCACCACTCCACAGTGCGTTTGATATGCAGACCCAGCGATATCTTGGTTTTCGTGGGGTTTCAAGCTGAGATATGCATTTTTTACGATAATCTTGGTGAGACTTCTGTCCGAAGTATGCAGAATCATCGAGATCGCACTTTTCTAGCTATTTAATGCGAGAAACATGTTATATGGTGTTTTCAGCACTCCACAGGGCGTTTGATATGCAGAACCAGCGATATCTTGGTTTTCGTGGGGTTTCAAGCTGATATATGCATTTTCTGTGATAATCTTGGTGAGACCTCTGTCCGAAGTATGCGGAAACATCGAGATCGCTCTTTTCGACCTATTTAATGCGAGAAACACGTTATCTGGTGTTTTCACCACTCCACAGTGCGTTTGATATGCAGAACCAGCGATATCTTGGTTTTCGTGGGGTTTCAAGCTGAGATATGCATTTTTTACGATAATCTTGGTGAGACTTCTGTCCGAAGTATGCAGAATCATCGAGATCGCTCTATTCGAGCTATTTAATGCGACAAAACGTTATCTGGTATTATCAGCACTCCACAGTGCGTATGATATGCAGAACCAGCGATATCTTGGTTTTCGTGGGGTTTCAAGCTGAGATATGCATTTTTTACGATAATCTTGGTGAGACTTCTGTCCGAAGTATGCTTAATCATCGAGATCGCTCGTTTCGAGCTGTTTAATGCGAGAAGCACGTTATCTGCTGTTTTCACCACTCCACAGTGCGTATGGTATGCAGAACCGACGATATCTTGGTTTTCGTGGGGTTTCAAGCTCAGATATGCATTTTCTGCGATAATCTTGGTGAGACTTCTGTCCGAAGTATGCAGAGTCATCGAGATCGTACTTTTGGACCTATTTAATGCGAGAAACACGTTATCTGGTGTTTTCACCACTCCACAGTGCGTTTGATATGCAGAACCAGCGATATCTTAGTTTTCGTGGGGTTTCAAGCTGAGATATGCATTTTTTACGATAATCTTGGTGAGACTTCTGTCCGAAGTATGCAGAATCATCGAGATCGCTCTATTCGAGCTATTTAATGCGACAAAACGTTATCTGGTATTATCAGCTCTCCACAGTGCGTATGATATGCAGAACCAGCGATATCTTGGTTTTCGTGGGGTTTCAAGCTCAGATATGCATTTTCTGCGATAATCTTGGTGAGACTTCTGTCCGAAGTATGCAGAGTCATCGAGATCGCTCTTTTCGAGCTATTGAATGCGAGAAACACGTTATCTGGTGTATTCACCACTCCACAGTACGTTTGACATGCAGAAACGGAGATATCTTGGTTTCGGTAGGGTTTCAAGCTGAGATATGCATTTTCTGCGATAATATTGGTGAGACTTCTGTCCGAAGTATGCAGAATCATCGATATCGCTCTTTACGAGCTATTTAATGCGAGAAACACGTTATCTGGTGTTTTCACCACTCCACAGTGCGTTTGATATGCAGAACCGGCGACATCTTGGTTTTCGTCGGGTTTCAAGCTGAGATATGCATTTTCTGCGTATATATTGGTGATACATCAGTCAGAAGTCCGCAGAATCATCTAGATCGCTCTTTTCGAGCTATTTCATGCGAGAAACACGTTATCTGGTGTTTTGACCACTCCACAGTGCGTTTGATATGCAGAAATGGCGAAATCTTGATTTTCGTGGGGTTTCCAGCTGAGATATGCATTTTCTGCGATAAACTTGGTGAGACTTCTGTCCGAAGTATGCTGAATCATCGAGATCGCTCTTTTCGAGCTAGTTAATACGAGAAAAACCTTGTCTGGTGTTTTCACCACTCCACAGTGCGTTTGATATGCAGACCCAGCGATATCTTGGTTTTCGTGGGGTTTCAAGCTGAGATATGCATTTTTTACGATAATCTTGGTGAGACTTCTGTCCGTAGTATGCAGAATCATCGAGATCGCTCTATTCGAGCTATTTAATGCGACAAAACGTTATCTGGTATTATCAGCACTCCACAGTGCGTATGATATGCAGAACCAGCGATATCTTGGTTTTCGTGGGGTTTCAAGCTGAGATATGCATTTTTTACGATAATCTTGGTGAGACTTCTGTCCGAAGTATGCTTAATCATCGAGATCGCTCTATTCAAGCTATTTAATGTGAGGAACACGTTATCAGCTGTTTCCAGCACTCCACAGTGCGTTTTATATGCAGAACCAATGATATCTTGGTTTTCGTGGGGTTTCAAGCTGAGATATGCAATTTCTGCGATAATCTTGGTGAGACTTCTGTCCGAAGTATGCTTAATCATCGAGATCGCTCGTTTCGAGCTATTTAATGCAAGAAGCACGTTATCTGGTGTTTTCACCACTCCACAGTGCGTATGGTATGCAGAACCGACGATATCTTGGTTTTCGTGGGATTTCAAGCTCAGATATGCATTTTCTGCGATAATCTTGGTGAGACTTCTGTCCGAAGGGTGCAGAGTCATCGAGATCGTACTTTTCGAGCTATTTAATGCGAGAATCTCGTTTTCTAGGGTTTTCACCACTCCACAGTTCGTTGGATATGCAGAACAGGTGATATCTTGGTTTTCGAGGGGTTTCAAGCTGAGATATGCATTTTCTGCGATAAACTTGGTGAGACTTCTGCCCGAAGTATGCAGAATCATCGAGATCGCTCTTTTCGAGCTAGTTAATACGAGAAACATGTTATATGGTGTTTTCAGCACTCCACAGTGCGTTTGATATGCAGACCCAGCGATATCTTGGTTTTCGTGGGGTTTCAAGCTGAGATATGCATTTTTTACGATAATCTTGGTGAGACTTCTGTCCGAAGTATGCAGAATCATCGAGATCGCACTTTTCTAGCTATTTAATGCGAGAAACATGTTATATGGTGTTTTCAGCACTCCACAGGGCGTTTGATATGCAGAACCAGCGATATCTTGGTTTTCGTGGGGTTTCAAGCTGATATATGCATTTTCTGTGATAATCTTGGTGAGACCTCTGTCCGAAGTATGCGGAAACATCGAGATCGCTCTTTTCGACCTATTTAATGCGAGAAACACGTTATCTGGTGTTTTCACCACTCCACAGTGCGTTTGATATGCAGAACCAGCGATATCTTGGTTTTCGTGGGGTTTCAAGCTGAGATATGCATTTTTTACGATAATCTTGGTGAGACTTCTGTCCGAAGTATGCAGAATCATCGAGATCGCTCTATTCGAGCTATTTAATGCGACAAAACGTTATCTGGTATTATCAGCACTCCACAGTGCGTATGATATGCAGAACCAGCGATATCTTGGTTTTCGTGGGGTTTCAAGCTGAGATATGCATTTTTTACGATAATCTTGGTGAGACTTCTGTCCGAAGTATGCTTAATCATCGAGATCGCTCGTTTCGAGCTGTTTAATGCGAGAAGCACGTTATCTGGTGTTTTCACCACTCCACAGTGCGTATGGTATGCAGAACCGACGATATCTTGGTTTTCGTGGGGTTTCAAGCTCAGATATGCATTTTCTGCGATAATCTTGGTGAGACTTCTGTCCGAAGTATGCAGAGTCATCGAGATCGTACTTTTGGACCTATTTAATGCGAGAAACACGTTATCTGGTGTTTTCACCACTCCACAGTGCGTTTGATATGCAGAACCAGCGATATCTTAGTTTTCGTGGGGTTTCAAGCTGAGATATGCATTTTTTACGATAATCTTGGTGAGACTTCTGTCCGAAGTATGCAGAATCATCGAGATCACTCTATTCGAGCTATTTAATGCGACAAAACGTTATCTGGTATTATCAGCTCTCCACAGTGCGTATGATATGCAGAACCAGCGATATCTTGGTTTTCGTGGGGTTTCAAGCTCAGATATGCATTTTCTGCGATAATCTTGGTGAGACTTCTGTCCGAAGTATGCAGAGTCATCGAGATCGCTCTTTTCGAGCTATTGAATGCGAGAAACACGTTATCTGGTGTATTCACCACTCCACAGTACGTTTGACATGCAGAAACGGAGATATCTTGGTTTCGGTAGGGTTTCAAGCTGAGATATGCATTTTCTGCGATAATATTGGTGAGACTTCTGTCCGAAGTATGCAGAATCATCGATATCGCTCTTTACGAGCTATTTAATGCGAGAAACACGTTATCTGGTGTTTTCACCACTCCACAGTGCGTTTGATATGCAGAACCGGCGACATCTTGGTTTTCGTCGGGTTTCAAGCTGAGATATGCATTTTCTGCGTATATATTGGTGATACATCAGTCAGAAGTCCGCAGAATCATCTAGATCGCTCTTTTCGAGCTATTTCATGCGAGAAACACGTTATCTGGTGTTTTGACCACTCCACAGTGCGTTTGATATGCAGAAATGGCGAAATCTTGATTTTCGTGGGGTTTCCAGCTGAGATATGCATTTTCTGCGATAACCTTGGTGAGACTTCAGTCAGAAGTATGCAGAATAATCGAGATCCTTCTTTTCGAGCTATTTAATGCGAGAAACGCGTTTTCTGGTGTATTCCCGACTCCACGGTGCGTATGGTATGCAGAACCGACGATATCTTGGTTTTCGTGGGGTTTGAAGCTGAGATATGCAATTTCTGCGATTATCTTGGTGAGACTTCTGTCCGAAGTATGCTTAATCATCGAGATCGCTCGTTTCGAGCTATTTAATGCGAGAAGCACGTTATCTGGGGTTTGCACCACTCCACAGTTCGTTGGATATGCAGAACAGGAGATATCTTGGTTTTCGTGGGGTTTCAAGCTGAGATATGCATTTTCTGCGATAAACTTGGTGAGACTTCTGTCCGAAGTATGCTGAATCATCGAGATCGCTCTTTTCGAGCTAGTTAATACGAGAAAAACCTTGTCTGGTGTTTTCACCACTCCACAGTGTGTTTGATATGCAGACCCAGCGATATCTTGGTTTTCGTGGGGTTTCAAGCTGAGATATGCATTTTTTACGATAATCTTGGTGAGACTTCTGTCCGAAGTATGCAGAATCATCGAGATCGCACTTTTCTAGCTATTTAATGCGAGAAACATGTTATATGGTGTTTTCAGCACTCCACAGGGCGTTTGATATGCAGAACCAGCGATATCTTGGTTTTCGTGGGGTTTCAAGCTGATATATGCATTTTCTGTGATAATCTTGGTGAGACCTCTGTCCGAAGTATGCGGAAACATCGAGATCGCTCTTTTCGACCTATTTAATGCGAGAAACACGTTATCTGGTGTTTTCACCACTCCACAGTGCGTTTGATATGCAGAACCAGCGATATCTTGGTTTTCGTGGGGTTTCAAGCTGAGATATGCATTTTTTACGATAATCTTGGTGAGACTTCTGTCCGAAGTATGCAGAATCATCGAGATCGCTCTATTCGAGCTATTTAATGCGACAAAACGTTATCTGGTATTATCAGCACTCCACAGTGCGTATGATATGCAGAACCAGCGATATCTTGGTTTTCGTGGGGTTTCAAGCTGAGATATGCATTTTTTACGATAATCTTGGTGAGACTTCTGTCCAAAGTATGCTTAATCATCGAGATCGCTCGTTTCGAGCTGTTTAATGCGAGAAGCACGTTATCTGGTGTTTTCACCACTCCACAGTGCGTATGGTATGCAGAACCGACGATATCTTGGTTTTCGTGGGGTTTCAAGCTCAGATATGCATTTTCTGCGATAATCTTGGTGAGACTTCTGTCCGAAGTATGCAGAGTCATCGAGATCGTACTTTTGGACCTATTTAATGCGAGAAACACGTTATCTGGTGTTTTCACCACTCCACAGTGCGTTTGATATGCAGAACCAGCGATATCTTAGTTTTCGTGGGGTTTCAAGCTGAGATATGCATTTTTTACGATAATCTTGGTGAGACTTCTGTCCGAAGTATGCAGAATCATCGAGATCGCTCTATTCGAGCTATTTAATGCGACAAAACGTTATCTGGTATTATCAGCATTCCACAGTGCGTATGATATGCAGAACCAGCGATATCTTGGTTTTCGTGGGGTTTCAAGCTCAGATATGCATTTTCTGCGTATATATTGGTGATACATCAGTCAGAAGTCCGCAGAATCATCTAGATCGCTCTTTTCGACCTATTTAATGCGAGAAACACGTTATCTGGTGTTTTCACCACTCCACAGTGCGTATGATATGCAGAACCAGCGATATCTTGGTTTTCGTGGGGTTTCAAGCTGAGATATGCATTTTTTACGATAATCTTGGTGAGACTTCTGTCCGAAGTATGCAGAATCATCGAGATCGCTCTATTCGAGCTATTTAATGCGACAAAACGTTATCTGGTATTATCAGCACTCCACAGTGCGTATGATGTGCAGAACCAGCGATATCTTGGTTTTCGTGGGGTTTCAAGCTGAGATATGCATTTTTTACGATAATCTTGGTGAGACTTCTGTCCGAAGTATGCTTAATCATCGAGATCGCTCGTTTCGAGCTGTTTAATGCGAGAAGCACGTTATCTGGTGTTTTCACCACTCCACAGTGCGTATGGTATGCAGAACCGACGATATCTTGGTTTTCGTGGGGTTTCAAGCTCAGATATGCATTTTCTGCGATAATCTTGGTGAGACTTCTGTCCGAAGTATGCAGAGTCATCGAGATCGTACTTTTGGACCTATTTAATGCGAGAAACACGATATCTGGTGTTTTCACCACTCCACAGTGCGTTTGATATGCAGAACCAGCGATATCTTAGTTTTCGTGGGGTTTCAAGCTGAGATATGCATTTTTTACGATAATCTTGGTGAGACTTCTGTCCGAAGTATGCAGAATCATCGAGATCGCTCTATTCGAGCTAGTTAATGCGACAAAACGTTATCTGGTATTATCAGCTCTCCACAGTGCGTATGATATGCAGAACCAGCGATATCTTGGTTTTCGTGGGGTTTCAAGCTCAGATATGCATTTTCTGCGATAATCTTGGTGAGACTTCTGTCCGAAGTATGCAGAGTCATCGAGATCGCTCTTTTCGAGCTATTGAATGCGAGAAACACGTTATCTGGTGTATTCACCACTCCACAGTACGTTTGACATGCAGAAACGGAGATATCTTGGTTTCGGTAGGGTTTCAAGCTGAGATATGCATTTTCTGCGATAATATTGGTGAGACTTCTGTCCGAAGTATGCAGAATCATCGATATCGCTCTTTACGAGCTATTTAATGCGAGAAACACGTTATCTGGTGTTTTCACCACTCCACAGTGCGTTTGATATGCAGAACCGGCGACATCTTGGTTTTCGTCGGGTTTCAAGCTGAGATATGCATTTTCTGCGTATATATTGGTGATACATCAGTCAGAAGTCCGCAGAATCATCTAGATCGCTCTTTTCGAGCTATTTCATGCGAGAAACACGTTATCTGGTGTTTTGACCACTCCACAGTGCGTTTGATATGCAGAAATGGCGAAATCTTGATTTTCGTGGGGTTTCCAGCTGAGATATGCATTTTCTGCGATAACCTTGGTGAGACTTCAGTCAGAAGTATGCAGAATAATCGAGATCCTTCTTTTCGAGCTATTTAATGCGAGAAACGCGTTTTCTGGTGTATTCCCGACTCCACAGTGCGTATGGTATGCAGAACCGACGATATCTTGGTTTTCGTGGGGTTTGAAGCTGAGATATGCAATTTCTGCGATTATCTTGGTCAGACTTCTGTCCGAAGTATGCTTAATCATCGAGATCGCTCGTTTCGAGCTATTTAATGCGAGATGCACGTTATCTGGGGTTTGCACCACTCCACAGTTCGTTGGATATGCAGAACAGGAGATATCTTGGTTTTCGTGGGGTTTCAAGCTGAGATATGCATTTTCTGCGATAAACTTGGTGAGACTTCTGTCCGAAGTATGCTGAATCATCGAGATCGCTCTTTTCGAGCTAGTTAATACGAGAAAAACCTTGTCTGGTGTTTTCACCACTCCACAGTGTGTTTGATATGCAGACCCAGCGATATCTTGGTTTTCGTGGGGTTTCAAGCTGAGATATGCATTTTTTACGATAATCTTGGTGAGACTTCTGCCCGAAGTATGCAGAATCATCGAGATCGCACTTTTCTAGCTATTTAATGCGAGAAACATGTTATATGGTGTTTTCAGCACTCCACAGGGCGTTTGATATGCAGAACCAGCGATATCTTGGTTTTCGTGGGGTTTCAAGCTGATATATGCATTTTCTGTGATAATCTTGGTGAGACCTCTGTCCGAAGTATGCGGAAACATCGAGATCGCTCTTTTCGACCTATTTAATGCGAGAAACACGTTATCTGGAGTTTTCACCACTCCACAGTGCGTTTGATATGCAGAACCAGCGATATCTTGGTTTTCGTGGGGTTTCAAGCTGAGATATGCATTTTTTACGATAATCTTGGTGAGACTTCTGTCCGAAGTATGCAGAATCATCGAGATCGCTCTATTCGAGCTATTTAATGCGACAAAACGTTATCTGGTATTATCAGCACTCCACAGTGCGTATGATATGCAGAACCAGCGATATCTTGGTTTTCGTGGGGTTTCAAGCTGAGATATGCATTTTTTACGATAATCTTGGTGAGACTTCTGTCCAAAGTATGCTTAATCATCGAGATCGCTCGTTTCGAGCTGTTTAATGCGAGAAGCACGTTATCTGGTGTTTTCACCACTCCACAGTGCGTATGGTATGCAGAACCGACGATATCTTGGTTTTCGTGGGGTTTCAAGCTCAGATATGCATTTTCTGCGATAATCTTGGTGAGACTTCTGTCCGAAGTATGCACAGTCATCGAGATCGTACTTTTGGACCTATTTAATGCGAGAAACACGTTATCTGGTGTTTTCACCACTCCACAGTGCGTTTGATATGCAGAACCAGCGATATCTTAGTTTTCGTGGGGTTTCAAGCTGAGATATGCATTTTTTACGATAATCTTGGTGAGACTTCTGTCCGAAGTATGCAGAATCATCGAGATCGCTCTATTCGAGCTATTTAATGCGACAAAACGTTATCTGGTATTATCAGCACTCCACAGTGCGTATGATATGCAGAACCAGCGATATCTTGGTTTTCGTGGGGTTTCAAGCTCAGATATGCATTTTCTGCGTATATATTGGTGATACATCAGTGAGAAGTCCGCAGAATCATCTAGATCGCTCTTTTCGAGCTATTTCATGCGAGAAACACGTTATCTGGTGTTTTGACCACTCCACAGTGCGTTTGATATGCAGAACCAGCGATATCTTGGTTTTCGTGGGGTTTCAAGCTGAGATATGCATTTTTTACGATAATCTTGGTGAGACTTCTGTCCGAAGTATGCAGAATCATCGAGATCGCTCTATTCGAGCTATTTAATGCGACAAAACGTTATCTGGTATTATCAGCACTCCACAGTGCGTATGATATGCAGAACCAGCGATATCTTGGTTTTCGTGGGGTTTCAAGCTGAGATATGCATTTTTTACGATAATCTTGGTGAGACTTCTGTCCAAAGTATGCTTAATCATCGAGATCGCTCGTTTCGAGCTGTTTAATGCGAGAAGCACGTTATCTGGTGTTTTCACCACTCCACAGTGCGTATGGTATGCAGAACCGACGATATCTTGGTTTTCGTGGGGTTTCAAGCTCAGATATGCATTTTCTGCGATAATCTTGGTGAGACTTCTGTCCGAAGTATGCAGAGTCATCGAGATCGCTCTTTTCGAGCTATTGAATGCGAGAAACACGTTATCTGGTGTATTCACCACTCCACAGTACGTTTGACGTGCAGAAACGGAGATATCTTGGTTTCGGTAGGGTTTCAAGCTGAGATATGCATTTTCTGCGATAATATTGGTGAGACTTCTGTCCGAAGTATGCAGAATCATCGATATCGCTCTTTACGAGCTATTTAATGCGAGAAACACGTTATCTGGTGTTTTCACCACTCCACAGTGCGTTTGATATGCAGAACCGGCGACATCTTGGTTTTCGTCGGGTTTCAAGCTGAGATATGCATTTTCTGCGTATATATTGGTGATACATCAGTCAGAAGTCCGCAGAATCATCTAGATCGCTCTTTTCGAGCTATTTCATGCGAGAAACACGTTATCTGGTGTTTTGACCACTCCACAGTGCGTTTGATATGCAGAAATGGCGAAATCTTGATTTTCGTGGGGTTTCCAGCTGAGATATGCATTTTCTGCGATAACCTTGGTGAGACTTCAGTCAGAAGTATGCAGAATAATCGAGATCCTTCTTTTCGAGCTATTTAATGCGAGAAACGCGTTTTCTGGTGTATTCCCGACTCCACAGTGCGTATGGTATGCAGAACCGACGATATCTTGGTTTTCGTGGGGTTTGAAGCTGAGATATGCAATTTCTGCGATTATCTTGGTGAGACTTCTGTCCGAAGTATGCTTAATCATCGAGATCGCTCGTTTCGAGCTATTTAATGCGAGAAGCACGTTATCTGGGGTTTGCACCACTCCACAGTTCGTTGGATATGCAGAACAGGAGATATCTTGGTTTTCGTGGGGTTTCAAGCTGAGATATGCATTTTTTACGATAATCTTGGTGAGACTTCTGTCCGTAGTATGCAGAATCATCGAGATCGCTCTATTCGAGCTATTTAATGCGACAAAACGTTATCTGGTATTATCAGCACTCCACAGTGCGTATGATATGCAGAACCAGCGATATCTTGGTTTTCGTGGGGTTTCAAGCTGAGATATGCATTTTTTACGATAATCTTGGTGAGACTTCTGTCCGAAGTATGCAGAATCATCGAGATCGCTCTATTCGAGCTATTTAATGCGACAAAACGTTATCTGGTATTATCAGCACTCCACAGTGCGTATGATATGCAGAACCAGCGATATCTTGGTTTTCGTGGGGTTTCAAGCTGAGATATGCATTTTTTACGATAATCTTGGTGAGACTTCTGTCCGAAGTATGCTTAATCATCGAGATCGCTCGTTTCGAGCTGTTTAATGCGAGAAGCACGTTATCTGGTGTTTTCACCACTCCACAGTGCGTATGGTATGCAGAACCGACGATATCTTGGTTTTCGTGGGGTTTCAAGCTCAGATATGCATTTTCTGCGATAATCTTGGTGAGACTTCTGTCCGAAGTATGCAGAGTCATCGAGATCGCTCTTTTCGAGCTATTGAATGCGAGAAACACGTTATCTGGTGTATTCACCACTCCACAGTACGTTTGACGTGCAGAAACGGAGATATCTTGGTTTCGGTAGGGTTTCAAGCTGAGATATGCATTTTCTGCGATAATATTGGTGAGACTTCTGTCCGAAGTATGCAGAATCATCGATATCGCTCTTTACGAGCTATTTAATGCGAGAAACACGTTATCTGGTGTTTTCACCACTCCACAGTGCGTTTGATATGCAGAACCGGCGACATCTTGGTTTTCGTCGGGTTTCAAGCTGAGATATGCATTTTCTGCGTATATATTGGTGATACATCAGTCAGAAGTCCGCAGAATCATCTAGATCGCTCTTTTCGAGCTATTTCATGCGAGAAACACGTTATCTGGTGTTTTGACCACTCCACAGTGCGTTTGATATGCAGAAATGGCGAAATCTTGATTTTCGTGGGGTTTCCAGCTGAGATATGCATTTTCTGCGATAACCTTGGTGAGACTTCAGTCAGAAGTATGCAGAATAATCGAGATCCTTCTTTTCGAGCTATTTAATGCGAGAAACGCGTTTTCTGGTGTATTCCCGACTCCACAGTGCGTATGGTATGCAGAACCGACGATATCTTGGTTTTCGTGGGGTTTGAAGCTGAGATATGCAATTTCTGCGATTATCTTGGTGAGACTTCTGTCCGAAGTATGCTTAATCATCGAGATCGCTCGTTTCGAGCTATTTAATGCGAGAAGCACGTTATCTGGGGTTTGCACCACTCCACAGTTCGTTGGATATGCAGAACAGGAGATATCTTGGTTTTCGTGGGGTTTCAAGCTGAGATATGCATTTTTTACGATAATCTTGGTGAGACTTCTGTCCGTAGTATGCAGAATCATCGAGATCGCTCTATTCGAGCTATTTAATGCGACAAAACGTTATCTGGTATTATCAGCACTCCACAGTGCGTATGATATGCAGAACCAGCGATATCTTGGTTTTCGTGGGGTTTCAAGCTGAGATATGCATTTTTTACGATAATCTTGGTGAGACTTCTGTCCGAAGTATGCAGAATCATCGAGATCGCTCTATTCGAGCTATTTAATGCGACAAAACGTTATCTGGTATTATCAGCACTCCACAGTGCGTATGATATGCAGAACCAGCGATATCTTGGTTTTCGTGGGGTTTCAAGCTGAGATATGCATTTTTTACGATAATCTTGGTGAGACTTCTGTCCGAAGTATGCTTAATCATCGAGATCGCTCGTTTCGAGCTGTTTAATGCGAGAAGCACGTTATCTGGTGTTTTCACCACTCCACAGTGCGTATGGTATGCAGAACCGACGATATCTTGGTTTTCGTGGGGTTTCAAGCTCAGATATGCATTTTCTGCGATAATCTTGGTGAGACTTCTGTCCGAAGTATGCAGAGTCATCGAGATCGTACTTTTCGACCTATTTAATGCGAGAAACACGTTATCTGGTGTTTTCACCACTCCACAGTGCGTTTGATATGCAGAACCAGCGATATCTTAGTTTTCGTGGGGTTTCAAGCTGAGATATGCATTTTTTACGATAATCTTGGTGAGACTTCTGCCCGAAGTATGCAGAATCATCGAGATCGCTCTATTCGAGCTATTTAATGCGACAAAACGTTATCTGGTATTATCAGCACTCCACAGTGCGTATGATATGCAGAACCAGCGATATCTTGGTTTTCGTGGGGTTTCAAGCTCAGATATGCATTTTCTGCGATAATCTTGGTGAGACTTCTGTCCGAAGTATGCAGAGTCATCGAGATCGCTCTTTTCGAGCTATTGAATGCGAGAAACACGTTATCTGGTGTATTCACCACTCCACAGTACGTTTGACATGCAGAAACGGAGATATCTTGGTTTCGGTAGGGTTTCAAGCTGAGATATGCATTTTCTGCGATAATATTGGTGAGACTTCTGTCCGAAGTATGCAGAATCATCGATATCGCTCTTTACGAGCTATTTAATGCGAGAAACACGTTATCTGGTGTTTTCACCACTCCACAGTGCGTTTGATATGCAGAACCGGCGACATTTTGGTATTCGTCGGGTTTCAAGCTGAGATATGCATTTTCTGCGTATATATTGGTGATACTTCAGTCAGAAGTCTGCAGAATCATCTAGATCGCTCTTTTCGAACTATTTAATGCGAGAAACACGTTTTCTGGTGTTTTGACCACTCCACAGTGCGTTTGATATGCAGAAATGGCGAAATCTTGATTTTCGTGGGGTGTCCAGCTGAGATATGCATTTTCTGCGATAATCTTGGTGAGACTTCAGTCAGAAGTATGCAGAATAATCGAGATCCTTGTTTTCGAGCTATTTAATGCGAGAAACGCGTTTTCTGGTGTATTCCCGACTCCACAGTACGTTTGACATGCAGAACCGGAGATATCTTGATTTTCGTGGTGTTTCCAGCTGAGATATGCATTTTCAGCGATAATCTTGGTGAGTCTTCTGTCAGCAGTGTGCTGAATCATCTAGATCGTACTTTTCGAGCTATTTAATGCCAGAAACACGTTATCTGGTGTATTCACCACTCCACAGTACGTTTGACATGCAGAAACGGAGATATCTTGGATTCGGTAGGGTTTCAAGCTGAGATATGCATTTTCTGCGATAATATTGGTGAGACTTCAGTCAGAAGTATGCAGAATCATCTAGATCTCTCGTTTCGAGATTTTTAATGCGAAAAAACAAGTTTTCTGGTGTTTTGACCACTCCACAGTGCGTTTGATATGCAGAACCGGCGACATCTTGGTTTTCGTCCGGTTTCAAGCTGAGATATGCATTTTCTGCGTATATATTGGTGATACTTCAGTCAGAAGTCTGCAGAATCATCTAGATCGCTCTTTTCGAACTATTTAATGCGAGAAACACGTTTTCTGGTGTTTTGACCACTCCACAGTGCGTTTGATATGCAGAAATGGCGAAATCTTGATTTTCGTGGGGTGTCCAGCTGAGATATGCATTTTCTGCGATAATCTTGGTGAGACTTCAGTCAGAAGTATGCAGAATAATCGAGATCCTTGTTTTCGAGCTATTTAATGCGAGAAACGCGTTTTCTGGTCTATTCCCGACTCCACAGTACGTTTGACATGCAGAACCGGCGACATCTTGGTTTTCGTCCGGTTTCAAGTTGAGATATGCATTTTCTGCGATAATATTGGTGATACTTCAGTCAGAAGTATGCAGAATCATCTAGATCGCTCGTTTCGAGCTATTTAATGCGAGATGCACGTTTTCTGGGGTTTGCACCACTCCACAGTTCGTTGGATATGCAGAACAGGAGATATCTTGGTTTTCGTGGGGTTTCAAGCTGAGATACACATTTTCTGCGATAAGCTTCGTGAGTCTTCTGCCAGAAGTATGCAGAATCATCGAGATCGCTCTTTTCGAGCTATTGAATGCGAGAAACACGTTATCTGGTGTATTCACCACTCCACAGTACGTTTGACATGCAGAAACGGAGATATCTTGGTTTCGGTAGGGTTTCAAGCTGAGATATGCATTTTCTGCGATAATATTGGTGAGACTTCTGTCCGAAGTATGCAGAATCATCGATATCGCTCTTTACGAGCTATTTAATGCGAGAAACACGTTATCTGGTGTTTTGACCACTCCACAGTGCGTTTGATATGCAGAACAGACGATATCTTGGTTTTCGTGTGGTTTGAAGCTGAGATATGCAATTTCTGCGATAATCTTGGTGAGACTTCTGTCCGAAGTATGCTTAATCATCGAGATCGCTCGTTTCGAGCTATTTAATGCGAGAAGCACGTTTTCTGGGGTTTGCACCACTCCACAGTTCGTTGGATATGCAGAACAGGAGATATCTTGGTTTTCGTGGGGTTTCCAGCTGAGATACACATTTTCTGCGATAAGCTTGGTGAGTCTTCTGCCAGAAGTATGCAGAATCATCGAGATCGCTCTTTTCGAGCTATTGAATGCGAGAAACACGTTATCTGGTGTATTCACCACTCCACAGTACGTTTGACATGCAGAAACGGAGATATCTTGGTTTCGGTAGGGTTTCAAGCTGAGATATGCAATTTCTGCGATAATCTTGGTGTGACTTCTGTCCGAAGTATGCTGAATCATCGAGATCCCTCGTTTCGAGCTATTTAATGCGAGAAGCACGTTATCTGGTGTTTTCACCACTCCACAGTGCGTATGATATGCAGAACCGACGATATCTTGGTTTTCGTGGGGTTTCAAGCTCAGATATGCATTTTCTGCGATAATCTTGGTGAGACTTCTGTCCGAAGGGTGCAGAGTCATCGAGATCGTACTTTTCGAGCTATTTAATGCGAGAACCACGTTTTCTGGGGTTTTCACCACTCCACAGTTCGTTGGATATGCAGAACAGGTGATATCTTGGTTTTCGAGGGGTTTCAAGCTGAGATATGCATTTTCTGCGATAAACTTGGTGAGACTTCTGTCCGAAGTATGCTTAATCATCGAGATCGCTCTATTCGAGCTATTTAATGTGAGGAACACGTTATCAGCTGTTTCCAGCACTCCACAGTGCGTTTTATATGCAGAACAAATGATATCTTGGTTTTCGTGGGGTGTCAAGCTGAGATATGCATTTTTTACGATAATCTTGGTGAGACTTCTGTCCGAAGTATGCTTAATCATCGAGATCGCTCTATTCGAGCTATTTAATGTGAGGAACACGTTATCAGCTGTTTCCAGCACTCCACAGTGCGTTTTATACGCAGAACCAATGATATCTTGGTTTTCGTGGGGTTTCAAGCTGAGATATGCAATTTCTGCGATAATCTTGGTGAGACTTCTGTCCGAAGTATGCTTAATCATCGAGATCGCTCGTTTCGAGCTATTTAATGCGAGAAGCACGTTATCTGGTGTTTTCACCACTCCACAGTGCGTATGGTATGCAGAACCGACGATATCTTGGTTTTCGTGGGATTTCAAGCTCAGATATGCATTTTCTGCGATAATCTTGGTGAGACTTCTGTCCGAAGGGTGCAGAGTCATCGAGATCGTACTTTTCGAGCTATTTAATGCGAGAAACACGTTATCTGGTGTTTTCAGCACTCCACAGGGCGTTTGATATGCAGAACAGGAGATATCTTGGATTTCGTGGGGTTTCTAGCAGAGATATGCATTTTCTGCGATAATCATGGTGAGGCTTCTGTTAGAAGTATGCAGAATCATCGAGATCGCACTTTTCTAGCTATTTAATGCGAGAAACACGTTATATGGTGTTTTCAGCACTCCACAGGGCGTTTGATATGCAGAACAGGAGATATCTTGGATTTCGTGGGGTTTCTAGCAGAGATATGCATTTTCTGCGATAATCATGGTGAGACTTCTGTCTGAAGTATGCAGAATCATCGAGATCGCACTTTTCTAGCTATTTAATGCGAGAAACACGTTATATGGTGTTTTCAGCACTCCACAGGGCGTTTGATATGCAGAACAGGAGATATCTGGGTTTTCGTGGGGTTTCAAGCTGATATATGCATTTTCTGTGATAATCTTGGTGAGCCCTCTGTCCGAAGTATGCAGAAACATCGAGATCGCTCTTTTCGACCTATTTAATGCGAGAAACACGTTATCTGGTGTTTTCACCACTCCACAGTGCGTTTGATATGCAGAACCAGCGATATCTTGGTTTTCGTGGGGTTTCAAGCTGAGATATGCATTTTTTACGATAATCTTGGTGAGACTTCTGTCTGAAGTATGCAGAATCATCGAGATCGCACTTTTCTAGCTATTTAATGCGAGAAACACGTTATATGGTGTTTTCAGCACTCCACAGGGCGTTTGATATGCAGAACAGGAGATATCTTGGATTTCGTGGGGTTTCTAGCAGAGATATGCATTTTCTGCGATAATCATGGTGAGACTTCTGTTAGAAGTATGCAGAATCATCGAGATCGCACATTTCGATCTATTTAATGCGAGAAACACGTTGTCTGGTGTTTTCACCACTCCACAGTTGGTTTGATATGCAGAACCGGCGATATCTGGGTTTTCGTGGGGTTTCAAGCTGATATATGCATTTTCTGTGATAATCTTGGTGAGACCTCTGTCCGAAGTATGCAGAAACATCGAGATCGCTCTTTTCGACCTATTTAATGCGAGTAACACGTTATCTGGTGTTTTCACCACTCCACAGTGCGTTTGATATGCAGAACCAGCGATATCTTGGCTTTCGTGGGGTTTCAAGCTGAGATATGCATTTTTTACGATAATCTTGGTGAGACTTCTGTCCGAAGTATGCAGAATCATCGAGATCGCTCTATTCGACCTATTTAATGCGACAAAACGTTATCTGGTATTATCAGCACTCCACAGTGCGTATGATATGCAGAACCAGCGATATCTTGGTTTTCGTGGGGTTTCAAGCTGAGATATGCATTTTTTACGATAATCTTGGTGAGACTTCTGTCCGAAGTATGCTTAATCATCGAGATCGCTCTATTCGAGCTATTTAATTTGAGGAACACGTTATCTGCTGTTTCCAGCACTCCACAGTGCGTTTTATATGCAGAACCAGCGATATCTTGGTTTTCGTGGGGTTTCAAGCTCAGATATGCATTTTCTGCGATAATCTTGGTGAGACTTCTGTCCGAAGTATGCAGAGTCATCGAGATCGTACTTTTCGAGCTATTTAATGCGAGAAACACGTTTACTGGGGTTTTCACCACTCCACAGTTCGTTGGATATGCAGAACAGGAGATATCTTGGATTTCGTGGGGTTTCTAGCAGAGATATGCATTTTCTGCGATAATCATGGTGAGACTTCTGTTAGAAATATGCAGAATCATCGAGATCGCACATTTGGATCAATTTAATGCGAGAAACACGTTGTCTGGTGTTTTCACCACTCCACAGTTGGTTTGATATGCAGAACCGGCAATATCTGGGTTTTCGTGGGGTTTCAAGCTGAGATATGCATTTTCTGCGATAATCTTGGTGAGACCTCTGTCCGAAGTATGCAGAAACATCGAGATCGCTCTTTTCGACCTACCTAACGCGAGAAACACGTTATCTGGTGTTTTCAGCACTCCACAGTGCGTTTGATGTGCAGAACCAGCGATATCTTGGTTTTCGTGGGGTTTCAAGCTGAGATATGCATTTTTTACGATAATCATGGTGAGACTTCTGTCCGAAGTATGCAGAATCATCGAGATCGCTCTTTTCGAGCTAGTTAATGCGAGAAAAACCTTGTCTGGTGTTTTCACCACTCCACAGTACGTTTGATATGCAGAACCAGCGATATCTTGGCTTTCGTGGGGTTTCAAGCTGAGATATGCATTTTTTACGATAATCATGGTGAGACTTCTGTCCGAAGTATGCTTAATCATCGAGATCACTCGTTTCGAGCTATTTAATGCGAGAACCACGTTATCTGGTGTTTTTGCACCACTCCACAGTGCGTATGGTATGCAGAACCGACGATATATTGGTTTTCGTGGGGTTTCCAGCTGAGATACACATTTTCTGCGATAAGCTTGGTGAGTCTTCTGCCAGAAGTATGCAGAATCATCGAGATCGCTCTTTTCGAGCTATTGAATGCGAGAAACACGTTATCTGGTATATTCACCACTCCACAGTACGTTTGACATGCAGAAACGGAGATATCTTGGTTTCGGTAGGGTTTCAAGCTGAGATATGCAATTTCTGCGATAATCTTGGTGTGACTTCTGTCCGAAGTATGCTGAATCATCGAGATCCCTCGTTACGAGCTATGTAATGCGAGAAGCACGTTATCTGGTGTTTTCACCACTCCACAGTGCGTATGATATGCAGAACCGACGATATCTTGGTTTTCGTGGGGTTTCAAGCTCAGATATGCATTTTCTGCGATAATCTTGGTGAGACTTCTGTCCGAAGGGTGCAGAGTCATCGAGATCGTACTTTTCGATCTATTTAATGCGAGAACCACGTTTTCTGGGGTTTTCACCACTCCACAGTTCGTTGGATATGCAGAACAGGTGATATCTTGGTTTTCGAGGGGTTTCAAGCTGAGATATGCATTTTCTGCGATAAACTTGGTGAGACTTCTGTCCGAAGTATGCTTAATCATCGAGATCGCTCTATTCGAGCTATTTAATGTGAGGAACACGTTATCAGCTGTTTCCAGCACTCCACAGTGCGTTTTATATGCAGAACAAATGATATCTTGGTTTTCGTGGGGTTTCAAGCTGAGATATGCATTTTTTACGATAATCTTGGTGAGACTTCTGTCCGAAGTATGCTTAATCAGCGAGATCGCTCTATTCGAGCTATTTAATGTGAGGAACACGTTATCAGCTGTTTCCAGCACTCCACAGTGCGTTTTATATGCAGAACCAATGATATCTTGGTTTTCGTGGGGTTTCAAGCTGAGATATGCAATTTCTGCGATAATCTTGGTGAGACTTCTGTCTGAAGTATGCAGAATCATCGAGATCGCACTTTTCTAGCTATTTAATGCGAGAAACACGTTATATGGTGTTTTCAGCACTCCACAGGGCGTTTGATATGCAGAACAGGAGATATCTGGGTTTTCGTGGGGTTTCAAGCTGATATATGCATTTTCTGTGATAATCTTGGTGAGACCTCTGTCCGAAGTATGCAGAAACATCGAGATCGCTCTTTTCGACCTATTTAATGCGAGAAACACGTTATCTGGTGTTTTCACCACTCCACAGTGCGTTTGATATGCAGAACCAGCGATATCTTGGTTTTCGTGGGGTTTCAAGCTGAGATATGCATTTTTTACGATAATCTTGGTGAGACTTCTGTCTGAAGTATGCAGAATCATCGAGATCGCACTTTTCGAGCTATTTAATGCGAGAAACACGTTATATGGTGTTTTCAGCACTCCACAGGGCGTTTGATATGCAGAACAGGAGATATCTTGGATTTCGTGGGGTTTCTAGCAGAGATATGCATTTTCTGCGATAATCATGGTGAGACTTCTGTTAGAAGTATGCAGAATCATCGAGATCGCACATTTCGATCTATTTAATGCGAGAAACACGTTGTCTGGTGTTTTCACCACTCCACAGTTGGTTTGATATGCAGAACCGGCGATATCTGGGTTTTCGTGGGGTTTCAAGCTGATATATGCATTTTCTGTGATAATCTTGGTGAGACCTCTGTCCGAAGTATGCAGAAACATCGAGATCGCTCTTTTCGACCTATTTAATGCGAGAAACACGTTATCTGGTGTTTTCACCACTCCACAGTGCGTTTGATATGCAGAACCAGCGATATCTTGGCTTTCGTGGGATTTCAAGCTGAGATATGCATTTTTTACGATAATCTTGGTGAGACTTCTGTCCGAAGTATGCAGAATCATCGAGATCGCTCTATTCGACCTATTTAATGCGACAAAACGTTATCTGGTATTATCAGCACTCCACAGTGCGTATGATATGCAGAACCAGCGATATCTTGGTTTTCGTGGGGTTTCAAGCTGAGATATGCATTTTTTACGATAATCTTGGTGAGACTTCTGTCCGAAGTATGCTTAATCATCGAGATCGCTCTATTCGAGCTATTTAATTTGAGGAACACGTTATCTGCTGTTTCCAGCACTCCACAGTGCGTTTTATATGCAGAACCAGCGATATCTTGGTTTTCGTGGGGTTTCAAGCTCAGATATGCATTTTCTGCGATAATCTTGGTGAGACTTCTGTCCGAAGTATGCAGAGTCATCGAGATCGTACTTTTCGAGCTATTTAATGCGAGAAACACGTTTTCTGGGGTTTTCACCACTCCACAGTTCGTTGGATATGCAGAACAGGAGATATCTTGGATTTCGTGGGGTTTCTAGCAGAGATATGCATTTTCTGCGATAATCATGGTGAGACTTCTGTTAGAAATATGCAGAATCATCGAGATCGCACATTTGGATCAATTTAATGCGAGAAACACGTTGTCTGGTGTTTTCACCACTCCACAGTTGGTTTGATATGCAGAACCGGCGATATCTGGGTTTTCGTGGGGTTTCAAGCTGAGATATGCATTTTCTGCGATAATCTTGGTGAGACCTCTGTCCGAAGTATGCAGAAACATCGAGATCGCTCTTTTCGACCTACCTAACGCGAGAAACACGTTATCTGGTGTTTTCAGCACTCCACAGTGCGTTTGATGTGCAGAACCAGCGATATCTTGGTTTTCGTGGGGTTTCAAGCTGAGATATGCATTTTTTACGATAATCATGGTGAGACTTCTGTCCGAAGTATGCAGAATCATCGAGATCGCTCTTTTCGAGCTAGTTAATGCGAGAAAAACCTTGTCTGGTGTTTTCACCACTCCACAGTGCGTATGGTATGCAGAACCGACGATATATTGGTTTTCGTGGGGTTTCCAGCTGAGATACACATTTTCTGCGATAAGCTTGGTGAGTCTTCTGCCAGAAGTATGCAGAATCATCGAGATCGCTCTTTTCGAGCTATTGAATGCGAGAAACACGTTATCTGGTATATTCACCACTCCACAGTACGTTTGACATGCAGAAACGGAGATATCTTGGTTTCGGTAGGGTTTCAAGCTGAGATATGCAATTTCTGCGATAATCTTGGTGAGACTTCTGTCCGAAGGGTGCAGAGTCATCGAGATCGTACTTTTCGATCTATTTAATGCGAGAACCACGTTTTCTGGGGTTTTCACCACTCCACAGTTCGTTGGATATGCAGAACAGGTGATATCTTGGTTTTCGAGGGGTTTCAAGCTGAGATATGCATTTTCTGCGATAAACTTGGTGAGACTTCTGTCCGAAGTATGCTTAATCATCGAGATCGCTCTATTCGAGCTATTTAATGTGAGGAACACGTTATCAGCTGTTTCCAGCACTCCACAGTGCGTTTTATATGCAGAACAAATGATATCTTGGTTTTCGTGGGGTTTCAAGCTGAGATATGCATTTTTTACGATAATCTTGGTGAGACTTCTGTCCGAAGTATGCTTAATCAGCGAGATCGCTCTATTCGAGCTATTTAATGTGAGGAACACGTTATCAGCTGTTTCCAGCACTCCACAGTGCGTTTTATATGCAGAACCAATGATATCTGGGTTTTCGTGGGGTTTCAAGCTGAGATATGCATTTTCTGCGATAATCTTGGTGAGACCTCTGTCCGAAGTATGCAGAAACATCGAGATCGCTCTTTTCGACCTACCTAACGCGAGAAACACGTTATCTGGTGTTTTCAGCACTCCACAGTGCGTTTGATGTGCAGAACCAGCGATATCTTGGTTTTCGTGGGGTTTCAAGCTGAGATATGCATTTTTTACGATAATCATGGTGAGACTTCTGTCCGAAGTATGCAGAATCATCGAGATCGCTCTTTTCGAGCTAGTTAATGCGAGAAAAACCTTGTCTGGTGTTTTCACCACTCCACAGTACGTTTGATATGCAGAACCAGCGATATCTTGGCTTTCGTGGGGTTTCAAGCTGAGATATGCATTTTTTACGATAATCATGGTGAGACTTCTGTCCGAAGTATGCTTAATCATCGAGATCACTCGTTTCGAGCTATTTAATGCGAGAACCACGTTATCTGGTGTTTTTGCACCACTCCACAGTGCGTATGGTATGCAGAACCGACGATATATTGGTTTTCGTGGGGTTTCAAGCTCAGATATGCATTTTCTGCGATAATCTTGGTGAGACTTCTGTCCGAAGTATGCAGAGTCATCAAGATCGTACTTTTCGAGCTATTTACTGCGAGAAACACGTTATCTGGTGTTTTCACCACTCCACAGTGCGTTTGATATGCAGAACCAGCGATATCTTGGTTTTCGTGGGGTTTCAGGCTTAGATTTGCAATTTCTGCCATAATCTTGGTGAGACTTCTGTCCGAAGTATGCTTAATCATCGAGATCGCTCTATTCGAGCTATTTACTGCGAGAAACACGTTATCTGGTGTTTTCAGCACGCCACAGTGCGTTTGATGTGCAGAAACAGTGATTTCTTGGTTTTCGTGGGGTTTCAAGCTGATATATGCATTTTTTACGATAATCATGGTGAGACTTCTGTCCGAAGCATGCTTAATCATCGAGATCGCTCGTTTCGAGCTATTTAATGCGAGAAGCACGTTTTCTGGGGTTTTCACAACTACACAGTTCGTTGGATATGCAGAACAGGAGATATCTTGGTTTTCGTGGGGTTTCAAGCTGAGATATGCATTTTTTACGATAATCATGGTGAGACTTCTGTCCGAAGTATGCTTAATCATCGAGATCACTCGTTTCGAGCTATTTAATGCGAGAAGCACGTTATCTGGTGTTTTTGCACCACTCCACAGTGCGTATGGTATGCAGAACCGACGATATATTGGTGTTCGTGGGGTTTCAAGCTCAGATATGCATTTTCTGCGATAATCTTGGTGAGACTTCTGTCCGAAGTATGCAGAGTCATCGAGATCGTTCTTTTCGAGCTATTTACTGCGAGAAACACGTTATCTGGTGTTTTCACCACCACACAGTGCGTTTGATATGCAGAACCAGCGATATCTTGGTTTTCGTGGGGTTTCAAGCTGAGATAAGCAATCTCTGCGATAATCTTGGTGAGACTTCTGTCCGAAGTATGCTTAATCATCGAGATCGCTCGTTTCGAGCTATTTAATGCGAGAAGCACGTTATCTGGTGTTTTCACCACTCCACAGTGCGTATGATACGCAGAACCAGCGATATCTTGGTTTTCGTGGGGTTTCAAGCTGATATATGCATTTTTTACGATAATCATGGTGAGACTTCTGTCCGAAGTATGCGGTATCATCGAGATCGCTCTTTTCGAGCTAGTTAATACGAGAAAAACCTTGTCTGGTGTTTTCACCACTCCACAGTGCGTTTGATATGCAGAACCAGCGATATCTTGGTTTTCGTGGGGTTTCAAGCTGAGATATGCATTTTTTACGATAATCATGGTGAGACTTCTGTCCGAAGTATGCAGAATCATCGAGATCGCTCTTTTCGAGCTATTTAATGCGAGAAACACGTTTTCTGGGGTTTTCACCACACCACAGTTCGTTGGATATGCAGAACAGGTGATATCTTGGTTTTCGAGGGGTTTCAAGCTGAGATATGCAATTTCTGCCATAATCTTGATGAGACTTCTGTCCGAAGTATGCTTAATCATCGAGATCGCTCGTTTCGAGCTATTTAATGCGAGAAGCACGTTTTCTGGGGTTTTCACCACTCCACAGTTCGTATGATATGCAGAACCAGCGATATCTTGGTTTTCGTGGGGTTTCAAGCTGAGATATGCATTTTTTACGATAATCTTGGTGAGACTTCTGTCCGAAGTATGCTTAATCATCGAGATCGCTCTATTCGAGCTATTTAATGTGAGAAACACGTTATCTGGTGTTTCCAGCACTCCACAGTGCGTTTTATATGCAGAACCAGCGATATCTTGGTTTTCGTGGGGTTTCAAGCTGAGATAAGCAATTTCTGCGATAATCTTGGTGAGACTTCTGTCCGAAGTATGCTTAATCATCGAGATCGCTCGTTTCGAGCTATTTAATGCGAGAAGCACGTTATCTGGTGTTTTCACCACTCCACAGTGCGTATGATACGCAGAACCGACGATATCTTGGTTTTCGTGGGGTTTCAAGCTCAGATATGCATTTTCTGCGATAATCTTGGTGAGACTTCTGTCAGAAGTATGCAGAGTCATCGAGATCGTACTTTTCGAGCTATTTACTGCGAGAAACACGTTATCTGGTGTTTTCAGCACGCCACAGTGCGTTTGATGTGCAGAACCAGCGATATCTTGGTTTTCGTGGGGTTTCAAGCTGATATATGCATTCTTTACGATAATCATGGTGAGACTTCTGTCCGAAGTATGCTTAATCATCGAGATCGCTCGTTTCGAGCTATTTAATGCGAGAAGCACGTTTTCTGGGGTTTTCACAACTACACAGTTCGTTGGATATGCAGAACATGAGATATCTTTGTTTTCGAGGGGTTTCAAGCTGAGATATGCATTTTTTTACGATAATCATTGTGAGACTTCTGTCCGAAGTATGCTTAATCATCGAGATCACTCGTTTCGAGCTATTTAATGCGAGAAGCACGTTATCTGGTGTTTTCACCACTCCACAGTGCGTATGGTATGCAGAACCGACGATATCTTGGTTTTCGTGGGGTTCCAAGCTCAGATATGCAGTTTCTGCGACAATCTTGGTGAGACTTCTGTCCGAAGTATGCAGAGTCATCGAGATCGTACTTTTCGAGCTATTTACTGCGAGAAACACGTTATCTGGTGTTTTCAGCACGCCACAGTGCGTTTGATGTGCAGAACCAGCGATATCTTGGTTTTCGTGGGGTTTCAAGCTGATATATGCATTTTTTACGATAATCATGGTGAGACTTCTGTCCGAAGTATGCTTAATCATCGAGATCGCTCGTTTCGAGCTATTTAATGCGAGAAGCACGTTTTCTGGGGTTTTCACAACTACACAGTTCGTTGGATATGCAGAACAGGAGATATCTTGGTTTTCGTGGGGTTTCAAGCTTAGATATGCATTTTTTACGATAATCATGGTGAGACTTCTGTCCGAAGTATGCTTAATCATCGAGATCACTCGTTTCGAGCTATTTAATGCGAGAACCACGTTATCTGGTGTTTTTGCACCACTCCACAGTGCGTATGATATGCAGAACCAGCGATATCTTGGTTTTCGTGGGGTTTCAAGCTGAGATATGCATTTTTTACGATAATCTTGGTGAGACTTCTGTCCGAAGTATGCAGAATCATCTAGATCGCTCTTTTCGAGCTATTTAATGCGAGAAACACGTTATCTGGTGTTTTCACCACTCCACAGTGCGTTTGATATGCAGAACCAGCGATAACTTGGTTTTCGTGGGGTTGCAAGCTGAGATATGCATTTTTTACGATAATCTTGGTGAGACTTCTGTCCGAAGTATGCAGAATCATCGAGATCGCTCTATTCGAGCTATTTAATGCGACAAAACGTTATCTGGTATTATCAGCACTCCACAGTACGTATGATATGCAGAACCAGCGATATCTTGGTTTTCGTGGGGTTTCAAGCTGAGATATGCATTTTTTACGATAATCTTGGTGAGACTTCTGTCCGAAGTATGCTTAATCATCGAGATCGCTCTATTCGAGCTATTTAATTTGAGGAACACGTTATCTGCTGTTTCCAGCACTCCACAGTGCGTTTTATATGCAGAACCAGCGATATCTTGGTTTTCGTGGGGTTTCAAGCTGAGATATGCAATTTCTGCGATAATCTTGGTGAGACTTCTGTCCGAAGTATGCTTAATCATCGAGATCGTACTTTTCGAGCTATTTAATGCGAGAAACACGTTTTCTGGGGTTTTCACCACTCCACAGTTCGTTGGATATGCAGAACAGGAGATATCTTGGATTTCGTGGGGTTTCTAGCAGAGATATGCATTTTCTGCGATAATCATGGTGAGACTTCTGTTAGAAATATGCAGAATCATCGAGATCGCACATTTGGATCAATTTAATGCGAGAAACACGTTGTCTGGTGTTTTCACCACTCCACAGTTGGTTTGATATGCAGAACCGGCGATATCTGGGTTTTCGTGGGGTTTCAAGCTGAGATATGCATTTTCTGCGATAATCTTGGTGAGACCTCTGTCCGAAGTATGCAGAAACATCGAGATCGCTCTTTTCGACCTACTTAATGCGAGAAACACGTTATCTGGTGTTTTCAGCACTCCACAGTGCGTTTGATGTGCAGAACCAGCGATATCTTGGTTTTCGTGGGGTTTCAAGCTGAGATATGCATTTTTTACGATAATCATGGTGAGACTTCTGTCCGAAGTATGCAGAATCATCGAGATCGCTCTTTTTGAGCTAGTTAATACGAGAAAAACCTTGTCTGGTGTTTTCACCACTCCACAGTGCGTTTGATATGCAGAACCAGCGATATCTTGGTTTTCGTGGGGTTTCAAGCTGAGATATGCATTTTTTACGATAATTATGGTGAGACTTCTGTCCGAAGTATGCAGAATCATCGAGATCGCTCTTTTCGAGCTATTTAATGCGAGAAACACGTTTTCTGGGGTTTTCACCACACCACAGTTCGTTGGATATGCAGAACAGGTGATATCTTGGTTTTCGAGGGGTTTCAAGCTGAGATATGCAATTTCTGCCATAATCTTGATGAGACTTCTGTCCGAAGTATGCTTAATCATCGAGATCGCTCGTTTCGATCTATTTAATGCGAGAAACACGTTGTCTGGTGTTTTCACCACTCCACAGTTGGTTTGATATGCAGAACCGGCGATATCTGGGTTTTCGTGGGGTTTCAAGCTGATATATGCATTTTCTGTGATAATCTTGGTGAGACCTCTGTCCGAAGTATGCAGAAACATCGAGATCGCTCTTTTCGACCTATTTAATGCGAGAAACACGTTATCTGGTGTTTTCACCACTCCACAGTGCGTTTGATATGCAGAACCAGCGATATCTTGGTTTTCGTGGGGTTTCAAGCTGAGATATGCATTTTTTACGATAATCATGGTGAGACTTCTGTCCGAAGTATGCAGAATCATCGAGATTGCTCTTTTCGAGCTATATAATGCGAGAAACACGTTTTCTGGGGTTTTCACCACACCACAGTTCGTTGGATATGCAGAACAGGTGATATCTTGGTTTTCGAGGGGTTTCAAGCTGAGATATGCAATTTCTGCGATAATCTTGGTGAGACTTCTGTCCGAAGTATGCTTAATCATCGAGATCGCTCGTTTCGAGCTATTTAATGCGAGAAGCACGTTATCTGGTGTTTTCACCACTCCACAGTGCGTATGGTATGCAGAACCGACGATATCTTGGTTTTCGTGGGGTTTCAAGCTCAGATATGCAGTTTCTGCGACAATCTTGGTGAGACTTCTGTCCGAAGTATGCAGAGTCATCGAGATCGCTCGTTTCGAGCTATTTAATGCGAGAAGCACGTTATCTGGTGTTTTCACCACTCCACAGTGCGTATGGTATGCAGAACCGGCGATATCTGGGTTTTCGTGGGGTTTCAAGCTGAGATATGCATTTTCTGCGATAATCTTGGTGAGACCTCTGTCCGAAGTATGCAGAAACATCGAGATCGCTCTTTTCGACCTACTTAATGCGAGAAACACGTTATCTGGTGTTTTCAGCACTCCACAGTGCGTTTGATGTGCAGAACCAGCGATATCTTGGTTTTCGTGGGGTTTCAAGCTGAGATATGCATTTTTTACGATAATCATGGTGAGACTTCTGTCCGAAGAATGCAGAATCATCGAGATCGCTCTTTTCGAGCTAGTTAATGCGAGAAAAACCTTGTCTGGTGTTTTCACCACTCCACAGTACGTTTGATATGCAGAACCAGCGATATCTTGGCTTTCGTGGGGTTTCAAGCTTAGATATGCATTTTTTACGATAATCATGGTGAGACTTCTGTCCGAAGTATGCAGAAACATCGAGATCCCTCTTTTCGACCTATTTAGTGCGAGAAACACGTTATCTGGTGTTTTCACCACTCCACAGTGCGTATGGTATGCAGAACCGACGATATCTTGGTTTTCGTGGGGTTTCAAGCTCAGATATGCAGTTTCTGCGACAATCTCGGTGAGACTTCTGTCCGAAGTATGCAGAGTCATCGAGATCGTACTTTTCGAGCTATTTACTGCGAGAAACACGTTATCTGGTGTTTTCAGCACGCCACAGTGCGTTTGATGTGCAGAACCAGCGATATCTTGGTTTTCGTGGGGTTTCAAGCTGAGATAAGCAATCTCTGCGATAATCTTGGTGAGACTTCTGTCCGAAGTATGCTTAATCATCGAGATCGCTCGTTTCGAGCTATTTAATGCGAGAAGCACGTTATCTGGTGTTTTCACCACTCCACAGTGCGTATGATACGCAGAACCGACGATATCTTGGTTTTCGTGGGGTTTCAAGCTGAGATAAGCAATCTCTGCGATAATCTTGGTGAGACTTCTGTCCGAAGTATGCAGAATCATCGAGATCGCTCTTTTCGACCTATTTAATGCGAGAAACACGTTATCTGGTGTTTTCACCACTCCACAGTGCGTTTGATATGCAGAACCAGCGATATCTTGGTTTTCGTGGGGTTTCAAGCTGAGATATGCATTTTTTACGATAATCTTGGTGAGACTTCTGTCCGAAGTATGCAGAATCATCGAGATCGCTCTTTTCGAGCTATTTAATGCGAGAAACACGTTTTCTGGGGTTTTCACCACACCACAGTTCATTGGATATGCAGAACAGGTGATATCTTGGTTTTCGAGGGGTTTCAAGCTGAGATATGCAATTTCTGCCATAATCTTGATGAGACTTCTGTCCGAAGTATGCTTAATCATCGAGATCGCTCGTTTCGATCTATTTAATGCGAGATACACGTTGTCTGGTGTTTTCACCACTCCACAGTTGGTTTGATATGCAGAACCGGCGATATCTGGGTTTTCGTGGGGTTTCAAGCTGATATTTGCATTTTCTGTGATAATCTTGGTGAGACCTCTGTCCGAAGTATGCAGAAACATCGAGATCGCTCTTTTCGACCTATTTAATGCGAGAAACACGTTATCTGGTGTTTTCACCACTCCACAGTGCGTATGATACGCAGAACCGACGATATCTTGGTTTTCGTGGGGTTTCAAGCTCAGATATGCATTTTCTGCGATAATCTTGGTGAGACTTCTGTCAGAAGTATGCTTAATCATCGAGATCGCTCGTTTCGAGCTATTTAATGCGAGAAGCACGTTATCTGGTGTTTTCACCACTCCACAGTGCGTATGATACGCAGAACCGACGATATCTTGGTTTTCGTGGGGTTTCAAGCTCAGATATGCATTTTCTGCGATAATCTTGGTGAGACTTCTGTCAGAAGTATGCAGAGTCATCGAGATCGTACTTTTCGAGCTATTTACTGCGAGAAACACGTTATCTGGTGTTTTCAGCACGCCACAGTGCGTTTGATGTGCAGAACCAGCGATATCTTGGTTTTCGTGGGGTTTCAAGCTGATATATGCATTTTTTACGATAATCATGGTGAGACTTCTGTCCGAAGTATGCTTAATCATCGAGATCGCTCGTTTCGAGCTATTTAATGCGAGAAGCACGTTTTCTGGGGTTTTCACAACTACACAGTTCGTTGGATATGCAGAACATGAGATATCTTTGTTTTCGAGGGGTTTCAAGCTGAGATATGCATTTTTTTACGATAATCATTGTGAGACTTCTGTCCGAAGTATGCTTAATCATCGAGATCACTCGTTTCGAGCTATTTAATGCGAGAAGCACGTTATCTGGTGTTTTCAGCACGCCACAGTGCGTTTGATGTGCAGAACCAGCGATATCTTGGTTTTCGTGGGGTTTCAAGCTGATATATGCATTTTTTACGATAATCATGGTGAGACTTCTGTCCGAAGTATGCTTAATCATCGAGATCGCTCGTTTCGAGCTATTTAATGCGAGAAGCACGTTTTCTGGGGTTTTCACAACTACACAGTTCGTTGGATATGCAGAACAGGAGATATCTTGGTTTTCGTGGGGTTTCAAGCTTAGATATGCATTTTTTACGATAATCATGGTGAGACTTCTGTCCGAAGTATGCTTAATCATCGAGATCACTCGTTTCGAGCTATTTAATGCGAGAACCACGTTATCTGGTGTTTTTGCACCACTCCACAGTGCGTATGATATGCAGAACCAGCGATATCTTGGTTTTCGTGGGGTTTCAAGCTGAGATATGCATTTTTTACGATAATCTTGGTGAGACTTCTGTCCGAAGTATGCAGAATCATCTAGATCGCTCTTTTCGAGCTATTTAATGCGAGAAACACGTTATCTGGTGTTTTCACCACTCCACAGTGCGTTTGATATGCAGAACCAGCGATAACTTGGTTTTCGTGGGGTTGCAAGCTGAGATATGCATTTTTTACGATAATCTTGGTGAGACTTCTGTCCGAAGTATGCAGAATCATCGAGATCGCTCTATTCGAGCTATTTAATGCGACAAAACGTTATCTGGTATTATCAGCACTCCACAGTACGTATGATATGCAGAACCAGCGATATCTTGGTTTTCGTGGGGTTTCAAGCTGAGATATGCATTTTTTACGATAATCTTGGTGAGACTTCTGTCCGAAGTATGCTTAATCATCGAGATCGCTCTATTCGAGCTATTTAATTTGAGGAACACGTTATCTGCTGTTTCCAGCACTCCACAGTGCGTTTTATATGCAGAACCAGCGATATCTTGGTTTTCGTGGGGTTTCAAGCTGAGATATGCAATTTCTGCGATAATCTTGGTGAGACTTCTGTCCGAAGTATGCTTAATCATCGAGATCGTACTTTTCGAGCTATTTAATGCGAGAAACACGTTTTCTGGGGTTTTCACCACTCCACAGTTCGTTGGATATGCAGAACAGGAGATATCTTGGATTTCGTGGGGTTTCTAGCAGAGATATGCATTTTCTGCGATAATCATGGTGAGACTTCTGTTAGAAATATGCAGAATCATCGAGATCGCACATTTGGATCAATTTAATGCGAGAAACACGTTGTCTGGTGTTTTCACCACTCCACAGTTGGTTTGATATGCAGAACCGGCGATATCTGGGTTTTCGTGGGGTTTCAAGCTGAGATATGCATTTTCTGCGATAATCTTGGTGAGACCTCTGTCCGAAGTATGCAGAAACATCGAGATCGCTCTTTTCGACCTACTTAATGCGAGAAACACGTTATCTGGTGTTTTCAGCACTCCACAGTGCGTTTGATGTGCAGAACCAGCGATATCTTGGTTTTCGTGGGGTTTCAAGCTGAGATATGCATTTTTTACGATAATCATGGTGAGACTTCTGTCCGAAGTATGCAGAATCATCGAGATCGCTCTTTTTGAGCTAGTTAATACGAGAAAAACCTTGTCTGGTGTTTTCACCACTCCACAGTGCGTTTGATATGCAGAACCAGCGATATCTTGGTTTTCGTGGGGTTTCAAGCTGAGATATGCATTTTTTACGATAATTATGGTGAGACTTCTGTCCGAAGTATGCAGAATCATCGAGATCGCTCTTTTCGAGCTATTTAATGCGAGAAACACGTTTTCTGGGGTTTTCACCACACCACAGTTCGTTGGATATGCAGAACAGGTGATATCTTGGTTTTCGAGGGGTTTCAAGCTGAGATATGCAATTTCTGCCATAATCTTGATGAGACTTCTGTCCGAAGTATGCTTAATCATCGAGATCGCTCGTTTCGATCTATTTAATGCGAGAAACACGTTGTCTGGTGTTTTCACCACTCCACAGTTGGTTTGATATGCAGAACCGGCGATATCTGGGTTTTCGTGGGGTTTCAAGCTGATATATGCATTTTCTGTGATAATCTTGGTGAGACCTCTGTCCGAAGTATGCAGAAACATCGAGATCGCTCTTTTCGACCTATTTAATGCGAGAAACACGTTATCTGGTGTTTTCACCACTCCACAGTGCGTTTGATATGCAGAACCAGCGATATCTTGGTTTTCGTGGGGTTTCAAGCTGAGATATGCATTTTTTACGATAATCATGGTGAGACTTCTGTCCGAAGTATGCAGAATCATCGAGATTGCTCTTTTCGAGCTATATAATGCGAGAAACACGTTTTCTGGGGTTTTCACCACACCACAGTTCGTTGGATATGCAGAACAGGTGATATCTTGGTTTTCGAGGGGTTTCAAGCTGAGATATGCAATTTCTGCGATAATCTTGGTGAGACTTCTGTCCGAAGTATGCTTAATCATCGAGATCGCTCGTTTCGAGCTATTTAATGCGAGAAGCACGTTATCTGGTGTTTTCACCACTCCACAGTGCGTATGGTATGCAGAACCGACGATATCTTGGTTTTCGTGGGGTTTCAAGCTCAGATATGCAGTTTCTGCGACAATCTTGGTGAGACTTCTGTCCGAAGTATGCAGAGTCATCGAGATCGCTCGTTTCGAGCTATTTAATGCGAGAAGCACGTTATCTGGTGTTTTCACCACTCCACAGTGCGTATGGTATGCAGAACCGGCGATATCTGGGTTTTCGTGGGGTTTCAAGCTGAGATATGCATTTTCTGCGATAATCTTGGTGAGACCTCTGTCCGAAGTATGCAGAAACATCGAGATCGCTCTTTTCGACCTACTTAATGCGAGAAACACGTTATCTGGTGTTTTCAGCACTCCACAGTGCGTTTGATGTGCAGAACCAGCGATATCTTGGTTTTCGTGGGGTTTCAAGCTGAGATATGCATTTTTTACGATAATCATGGTGAGACTTCTGTCCGAAGAATGCAGAATCATCGAGATCGCTCTTTTCGAGCTAGTTAATGCGAGAAAAACCTTGTCTGGTGTTTTCACCACTCCACAGTACGTTTGATATGCAGAACCAGCGATATCTTGGCTTTCGTGGGGTTTCAAGCTTAGATATGCATTTTTTACGATAATCATGGTGAGACTTCTGTCCGAAGTATGCAGAAACATCGAGATCCCTCTTTTCGACCTATTTAGTGCGAGAAACACGTTATCTGGTGTTTTCACCACTCCACAGTGCGTATGGTATGCAGAACCGACGATATCTTGGTTTTCGTGGGGTTTCAAGCTCAGATATGCAGTTTCTGCGACAATCTCGGTGAGACTTCTGTCCGAAGTATGCAGAGTCATCGAGATCGTACTTTTCGAGCTATTTACTGCGAGAAACACGTTATCTGGTGTTTTCAGCACGCCACAGTGCGTTTGATGTGCAGAACCAGCGATATCTTGGTTTTCGTGGGGTTTCAAGCTGAGATAAGCAATCTCTGCGATAATCTTGGTGAGACTTCTGTCCGAAGTATGCTTAATCATCGAGATCGCTCGTTTCGAGCTATTTAATGCGAGAAGCACGTTATCTGGTGTTTTCACCACTCCACAGTGCGTATGATACGCAGAACCGACGATATCTTGGTTTTCGTGGGGTTTCAAGCTGAGATAAGCAATCTCTGCGATAATCTTGGTGAGACTTCTGTCCGAAGTATGCAGAATCATCGAGATCGCTCTTTTCGACCTATTTAATGCGAGAAACACGTTATCTGGTGTTTTCACCACTCCACAGTGCGTTTGATATGCAGAACCAGCGATATCTTGGTTTTCGTGGGGTTTCAAGCTGAGATATGCATTTTTTACGATAATCTTGGTGAGACTTCTGTCCGAAGTATGCAGAATCATCGAGATCGCTCTTTTCGAGCTATTTAATGCGAGAAACACGTTTTCTGGGGTTTTCACCACACCACAGTTCATTGGATATGCAGAACAGGTGATATCTTGGTTTTCGAGGGGTTTCAAGCTGAGATATGCAATTTCTGCCATAATCTTGATGAGACTTCTGTCCGAAGTATGCTTAATCATCGAGATCGCTCGTTTCGATCTATTTAATGCGAGATACACGTTGTCTGGTGTTTTCACCACTCCACAGTTGGTTTGATATGCAGAACCGGCGATATCTGGGTTTTCGTGGGGTTTCAAGCTGATATTTGCATTTTCTGTGATAATCTTGGTGAGACCTCTGTCCGAAGTATGCAGAAACATCGAGATCGCTCTTTTCGACCTATTTAATGCGAGAAACACGTTATCTGGTGTTTTCACCACTCCACAGTGCGTTTGATATGCAGAACCAGCGATATCTTGGTTTTCGTGGGGTTTCAAGCTGAGATATGCATTTTTTACGATAATCATGGTGAGACTTCTGTCCGAAGTATGCAGAATCATCGAGATTGCTCTTTTCGAGCTATATAATGCGAGAAACACGTTTTCTGGGGTTTTCACCACACCACAGTTCGTTGGATATGCAGAACAGGTGATATCTTGGTTTTCGAGGGGTTTCAAGCTGAGATATGCAATTTCTGCGATAATCTTGGTGAGACTTCTGTCCGAAGTATGCTTAATCATCGAGATCGCTCGTTTCGAGCTATTCAATGCGAGAAGCGCGTTATCTGGTGTTTTCACCACTCCACAGTGCGTATGGTATGCAGAACCGACGATATCTTGGTTTTCGTGGGGTTTCAAGCTCAGATATGCAGTTTCTGCGACAATCTTGGTGAGACTTCTGTCCGAAGTATGCAGAGTCATCGAGATCGCTCGTTTCGAGCTATTTAATGCGAGAAGCACGTTATCTGGTGTTTTCACCACTCCACAGTGCGTATGGTATGCAGAACCGGCGATATCTGGGTTTTCGTGGGGTTTCAAGCTGAGATATGCATTTTCTGCGATAATCTTGGTGAGACCTCTGTCCGAAGTATGCAGAAACATCGAGATCGCTCTTTTCGACCTACTTAATGCGAGAAACACGTTATCTGGTGTTTTCAGCACTCCACAGTGCGTTTGATGTGCAGAACCAGCGATATCTTGGTTTTCGTGGGGTTTCAAGCTGAGATATGCATTTTTTACGATAATCATGGTGAGACTTCTGTCCGAAGTATGCAGAACCATCGAGATCGCTCTTTTCGAGCTAGTTAATGCGAGAAAAACCTTGTCTGGTGTTTTCACCACTCCACAGTACGTTTGATATGCAGAACCAGCGATATCTTGGCTTTCGTGGGGTTTCAAGCTTAGATATGCATTTTTTACGATAATCATGGTGAGTCTTCTGTCCGAAGTATGCAGAAACATCG
The DNA here is from genome assembly GCA_951804975.1 of Anthophora plumipes. Classification (NCBI taxonomy): domain Eukaryota; kingdom Metazoa; phylum Arthropoda; class Insecta; order Hymenoptera; family Apidae; genus Anthophora; species Anthophora plumipes. The sequence goes on along the minus strand of CATORF010000206.1, from coordinate 6,602,069 downwards.
AGATCCCTCTTTTCGACCTATTTAGTGCGAGAAACACGTTATCTGGTGTTTTCACCACTCCACAGTGCGTATGGTATGCAGAACCGACGATATCTTGGTTTTCGTGGGGTTTCAAGCTCAGATATGCAGTTTCTGCGACAATCTTGGTGAGACTTCTGTCCGAAGTATGCAGAGTCATCGAGATCGTACTTTTCGAGCTATTTACTGCGAGAAACACGTTATCTGGTGTTTTCAGCACGCCACAGTGCGTTTGATGTGCAGAACCAGCGATATCTTGGTTTTCGTGGGGTTTCAAGCTGAGATAAGCAATCTCTGCGATAATCTTGGTGAGACTTCTGTCCGAAGTATGCTTAATCATCGAGATCGCTCGTTTCGAGCTATTTAATGCGAGAAGCACGTTATCTGGTGTTTTCACCACTCCACAGTGCGTATGATACGCAGAACCGACGATATCTTGGTTTTCGTGGGGTTTCAAGCTGAGATAAGCAATCTCTGCGATAATCTTGGTGAGACTTCTGTCCGAAGTATGCTTAATCATCGAGATCGCTCGTTTCGATCTATTTAATGCGAGATACACGTTGTCTGGTGTTTTCACCACTCCACAGTTGGTTTGATATGCAGAACCGGCGATATCTGGGTTTTCGTGGGGTTTCAAGCTGATATTTGCATTTTCTGTGATAATCTTGGTGAGACCTCTGTCCGAAGTATGCAGAAACATCGAGATCGCTCTTTTCGACCTATTTAATGCGAGAAACACGTTATCTGGTGTTTTCACCACTCCACAGTGCGTTTGATATGCAGAACCAGCGATATCTTGGTTTTCGTGGGGTTTCAAGCTGAGATAAGCAATCTCTGCGATAATCTTGGTGAGACTTCTGTCCGAAGTATGCAGAATCATCGAGATCGCTCTTTTCGAGCTATTTAATGCGAGAAACACGTTTTCTGGGGTTTTCACCACACCACAGTTCATTGGATATGCAGAACAGGTGATATCTTGGTTTTCGAGGGGTTTCAAGCTGAGATATGCAATTTCTGCCATAATCTTGATGAGACTTCTGTCCGAAGTATGCTTAATCATCGAGATCGCTCGTTTCGATCTATTTAATGCGAGATACACGTTGTCTGGTGTTTTCACCACTCCACAGTTGGTTTGATATGCAGAACCGGCGATATCTGGGTTTTCGTGGGGTTTCAAGCTGATATTTGCATTTTCTGTGATAATCTTGGTGAGACCTCTGTCCGAAGTATGCAGAAACATCGAGATCGCTCTTTTCGACCTATTTAATGCGAGAAACACGTTATCTGGTGTTTTCACCACTCCACAGTGCGTTTGATATGCAGAACCAGCGATATCTTGGTTTTCGTGGGGTTTCAAGCTGAGATATGCATTTTTTACGATAATCTTGGTGAGACTTCTGTCCGAAGTATGCAGAATCATCGAGATCGCTCTATTCGAGCTATTTAATGCGACAAAACGTTATCTGGTATTATCAGCACACCACAGTGCGTGTGATATGCAGAACCAGCGATATCTTGGTTTTCGTGGGGTTTCAAAATGAGATATGCATTTTTTTCGATAATCTTGGTGAGACTTCTGTCCGAAGTATGCTTAATCATCGAGATCGCTCTATTCGAGCTATTTAATTTGAGGAACACGTTATCTGCTGTTTCCAGCACTCCACAGTGCGTTTTATATGCAGAACCAGCGATATCTTGGTTTTCGTGGGGTTTCAAGCTGAGATATGCAATTTCTGCGATAATCTTGGTGAGACTTCTGTCCGAAGTATGCTTAATCATCGAGATCGCTCGTTTCGAGCTATTTAATGCGAGAAGCACGTTATCTGGTGTTTTCACCACTCCACAGTGCGTATGGTATGCAGAACCGACGATATCTTGGTTTTCGTGGGGTTTCAAGCTCAGATATGCATTTTCTGCGATAATCTTGGTGAGACTTCTGTCCGAAGTATGCAGAGTCATCGAGATCGTACTTTTCGAGCTATTTAATGCGAGAAACACGTTTTCTGGGGTTTTCACCACTCCACAGTTCGTTGGATATGCAGAACAGGAGATATCTTGGTTTTCGTGGGGTTTCAAGCTGAGATATGCATTTTTTACGATAATCATGGTGAGACTTCTGTCCGAAGTATGCAGAATCATCGAGATCGCTCTTTTCGAGCTATTTAATAGCGAGAAACACGTTTTCTGGGGTTTTCACCACACCACAGTTCGTTGGATATGCAGAACAGGTGATATCTTGGTTTTCGAGGGGTTTCAAGCTGAGATATGCAATTTCTGCCATAATCTTGATGAGACTTCTGTCCGAAGTATGCTTAATCATCGAGATCGCTCGTTTCGATCTATTTAATGCGAGAAACACGTTGTCTGGTGTTTTCACCACTCCACAGTTGGTTTGATATGCAGAACCGGCGATATCTGGGTTTTCGTGGGGTTTCAAGCTGATATATGCATTTTCTGTGATAATCTTGGTGAGACCTCTGTCCGAAGTATGCAGAAACATCGAGATCGCTCTTTTGGACCTACTTAATGCGAGAAACACGTTATCTGGTGTTTTCAGCACTCCACAGTGCGTTTGATGTGCAGAACCAGCGATATCTTGGTTTTCGTGGGGTTTCAAGCTGATATATGCATTTTTTACGATAATCATGGTGAGACTTCTGTCCGAAGTATGCGGTATCAACGAGATCGCTCTTTTCGAGCTAGTTAATGCGAGAAAAACCTTGTCCGGTGTTTTCACCACTCCACAGTGCGTTTGATATGCAGAACCAGCGATATCTTGGTTTTCGTGGGGTTTCAAGCTGAGATATGCATTTTTTACGATAATCATGGTGAGACTTCTGTCCGAAGTATGCAGAATCATCGAGATTGCTCTTTTCGAGCTATATAATGCGAGAAACACGTTTTCTGGGGTTTTCACCACACCACAGTTCGTTGGATATGCAGAACAGTTGATATCTTGGTTTTCGAGGGGTTTCAAGCTGAGATATGCAATTTCTGCGATAATCTTGGAGAGACTTCTGTCCGAAGTATGCTTAATCATCGAGATCGCTCGTTTCGAGCTATTTCATTCGAGAAGCACGTTATCTGGTGTTTTCACCACTCCACAGTGCGTATGGTATGCAGATCCGACGATATCTTGGTTTTCGTGGGGTTTCAAGCTCAGATATGCAGTTTCTGCGACAATCTTGGTGAGACTTCTGTCCGAAGTATGCAGAGTCATCGAGATCGTACTTTTCGAGCTATTTACTGCGAGAAACACGTTATCTGGTGTTTTCAGCACGCCACAGTGCGTTTGATGTGCAGAACCAGCGATATCTTGGTTTTCGTGGGGGTTTCAAGCTGAGATAAGCAAACTCTGCGATAATCTTGGTGAGACTTCTGTCCGAAGTATGCTTAATCATCGAGATCGCTCGTTTCGAGCTATTTAATGCGAGAAGCATGTTATCTGGTGTTTTCACCACTCCACAGTGCGTATGATATGCAGAACCTACGATATCTTGGTTTTCGTGGGGTTTCAAGCTCAGATATGCATTTTCTGCGATAATCTTGGTGAGACTTCTGTCAGAAGTGTGCAGAGTCATCGAGATCGTACTTTTCGAGCTAGTTAATGCGAGAAAAACCTTGTCTGGTGTTTTCACCACTCCACAGTGCGTTTGATATGCAGAACCAGCGATATCTTGGTTTTCGTGGGGTTTCAAGCTGAGATATGCATTTTTTACGATAATCATGGTGAGACCTCTGTCGGAAGTATGCAGAATCATCGAGATCGCTCTTTTCGAGCTATTTAATGCGAGAAGCACGTTTTCTGGGGTTTTCACAACTCCACAGTTCGTTGGATATGCAGAACCGACGATATCTTGGTTTTCGTGGGGTTTCAAGCTCAGATATGCAGTTTCTGCGACAATCTTGGTGAGACTTCTGTCCGAAGTATGCAGAGTCATCGAGATCGTACTTTTCGAGCTATTTACTGCGAGAAACACGTTATCTGGTGTTTTCAGCACTCTACAGTGCGTTTGATGTGGAGAACCAGCGATATCTTGGTTTTCGTGGGGTTTCAAGCTGATATATGCATTTTTTACGATAATCATGGTGAGACTTCTGTCCGAAGTATGCTTAATCATCGAGATCGCTCGTTTCGAGCTATTTAATGCGAGAAGCACGTTATCTGGTGTTTTTGCACCACTCCACAGTGCGTATGGTATGCAGAACCGACGATATATTGGTGTTCGTGGGGTTTCAAGCTCAGATATGCATTTTCTGCGATAATCTTGGTGAGACTTCTGTCCGAAGTATGCAGAGTCATCGAGATCGTTCTTTTCGAGCTATTTACTGCGAGAAACACGTTATCTGGTGTTTTCACCACCACACAGTGCGTTTGATATGCAGAACCAGCGATATCTTGGTTTTCGTGGGGTTTCAAGCTGAGATAAGCAATCTCTGCGATAATCTTGGTGAGACTTCTGTCCGAAGTATGCTTAATCATCGAGATCGCTCGTTTCGAGCTATTTAATGCGAGAAGCACGTTATCTGGTGTTTTCACCTCTCCACAGTGCGTATGATACGCAGAACCAGCGATATCTTGGTTTTCGTGGGGTTTCAAGCTGATATATGCATTTTTTACGATAATCATGGTGAGACTTCTGTCCGAAGTATGCGGTATCATCGAGATCGCTCTTTTCGAGCTAGTTAATGCGAGAAAAACCTTGTCTGGTGTTTTCACCACTCCACAGTGCGTTTGATATGCAGAACCAGCGATATCTTGGTTTTCGTGGGGTTTCAAGCTGAGATATGCATTTTTTACGATAATCATGGTGAGACTTCTGTCCGAAGTATGCAGAATCATCGAGATCGCTCTTTTCGAGCTATTTAATGCGAGAAACACGTTTTCTGGGGTTTTCACCACACCACAGTTCGTTGGATATGCAGAACAGGTGATATCTTGGTTTTCGAGGGGTTTCAAGCTGAGATATGCAATTTCTGCCATAATCTTGATGAGACTTCTGTCCGAAGTATGCTTAATCATCGAGATCGCTCGTTTCGAGCTATTTAATGCGAGAAGCACGTTTACTGGGGTTTTCACCACTCCACAGTTCGTATGATATGCAGAAACAGCGATATCTTGGTTTTCGTGGGGTTTCAAGCTGAGATATGCATTTTTTACGATAATCTTGGTGAGACTTCTGTCCGAAGTATGCTTAATCATCGAGATCGCTCTATTCGAGCTATTTAATGTGAGAAACACGTTATCTGGTGTTTCCAGCACTCCACAGTGCGTTTTATATGCAGAACCAGCGATATCTTGGTTTTCGTGGGGTTTCAAGCTGAGATAAGCAATTTCTGCGATAATCTTGGTGAGACTTCTGTCCGAAGTATGCTTAATCATCGAGATCGCTCGTTTCGAGCTATTTAATGCGAGAAGCACGTTATCTGGTGTTTTCACCACTCCACAGTGCGTATGATACGCAGAACCGACGATATCTTGGTTTTCGTGGGGTTTCAAGCTCAGATATGCATTTTCTGCGATAATCTTGGTGAGACTTCTGTCAGAAGTATGCAGAGTCATCGAGATCGTACTTTTCGAGCTATTTACTGCGAGAAACACGTTATCTGGTGTTTTCAGCACGCCACAGTGCGTTTGATGTGCAGAACCAGCGATATCTTGGTTTTCGTGGGGTTTCAAGCTGATATATGCATTTTTTACGATAATCATGGTGAGACTTCTGTCCGAAGTATGCTTAATCATCGAGATCGCTCGTTTCGAGCTATTTAATGCGAGAAGCACGTTTTCTGGGGTTTTCACAACTACACAGTTCGTTGGATATGCAGAACATGAGATATCTTTGTTTTCGTGGGGTTTCAAGCTGAGATATGCATTTTTTTACGATAATCATTGTGAGACTTCTGTCCGAAGTATGCTTAATCATCGAGATCACTCGTTTCGAGCTATTTAATGCGAGAACCACGTTATCTGGTGTTTTTGCACCACTCCACAGTGCGTATGATATGCAGAACCAGCGATATCTTGGTTTTCGTGGGGTTTCAAGCTGAGATATGCATTTTTTACGATAATCTTGGTGAGACTTCTGTCCGAAGTATGCTTAATCATCGAGATCACTCGTTTCGAGCTATTTAATGCGAGAAGCACGTTATCTGTTGTTTTCACCACTCCACAGTGCGTATGGTATGCAGAACCGACGATATCTTGGTTTTCGTGGGGTTCCAAGCTCAGATATGCAGTTTCTGCGACAATCTTGGTGAGACTTCTGTCCGAAGTATGCAGAGTCATCGAGATCGTACTTTTCGAGCTATTTACTGCGAGAAACACGTTATCTGGTGTTTTCAGCACGCCACAGTGCGTTTGATGTGCAGAACCAGCGATATCTTGGTTTTCGTGCGGTTTCAAGCTGATATATGCATTTTTTACGATAATCATGGTGAGACTTCTGTCCGAAGTATGCTTAATCATCGAGATCGCTCGTTTCGAGCTATTTAATGCGAGAAGCACGTTTTCTGGGGTTTTCACAACTACACAGTTCGTTGGATATGCAGAACAGGAGATATCTTGGTTTTCGTGGGGTTTCAAGCTGAGATATGCATTTTTTACGATAATCATGGTGAGACTTCTGTCCGAAGTATGCTTAATCATCGAGATCACTCGTTTCGAGCTATTTAATGCGAGAACCACGTTATCTGGTGTTTTTGCACCACTCCACAGTGCGTATGATATGCAGAACCAGCGATATCTTGGTTTTCGTGGGGTTTCAAGCTGAGATATGCATTTTTTACGATAATCTTGGTGAGACTTCTGTCCGAAGTATGCAGAATCATCTAGATCGCTCTTTTCGAGCTATTTAAAGCGAGAAACACGTTATCTGGTGTTTTCACCACTCCACAGTGCGTTTGATATGCAGAACCAGCGATAACTTGGTTTTCGTGGGGTTTCAAGCTGAGATATGCATTTTTTACGATAATCTTGGTGAGACTTCTGTCCGAAGTATGCAGAATCATCGAGATCGCTCTATTCGAGCTATTTAATGCGACAAAACGTTATCTGGTATTATCAGCACTCCACAGTACGTATGATATGCAGAACCAGCGATATCTTGGTTTTCGTGGGGTTTCAAGCTGAGATATGCATTTTTTACGATAATTATGGTGAGACTTCTGTCCGAAGTATGCAGAATCATCGAGATCGCTCTTTTCGAGCTATTTAATGCGAGAAACACGTTTTCTGGGGTTTTCACCACACCACAGTTCGTTGGATATGCAGAACAGGTGATATCTTGGTTTTCGAGGGGTTTCAAGCTGAGATATGCAATTTCTGCCATAATCTTGATGAGACTTCTGTCCGAAGTATGCTTAATCATCGAGATCGCTCGTTTCGATCTATTTAATGCGAGAAACACGTTGTCTGGTGTTTTCACCACTCCACAGTTGGTTTGATATGCAGAACCGGCGATATCTGGGTTTTCGTGGGGTTTCAAGCTGATATATGCATTTTCTGTGATAATCTTGGTGAGACCTCTGTCCGAAGTATGCAGAAACATCGAGATCGCTCTTTTCGACCTATTTAATGCGAGAAACACGTTATCTGGTGTTTTCACCACTCCACAGTGCGTTTGACATGCAGAACCAGCGATATCTTGGTTTTCGTGGGGTTTCAAGCTGAGATATGCATTTTTTACGATAATCATGGTGAGACTTCTGTCCGAAGTATGCAGAATCATCGAGATTGCTCTTTTCGAGCTATATAATGCGAGAAACACGTTTTCTGGGGTTTTCACCACACCACAGTTCGCTGGATATGCAGAACAGGTGATATCTTGGTTTTCGAGGGGTTTCAAGCTGAGATATGCAATTTCTGCGATAATCTTGGTGAGACTTCTGTCCGAAGTATGCTTAATCATCGAGATCGCTCGTTTCGAGCTATTTAATGCGAGAAGCAGGTTATCTGGTGTTTTCACCACTCCACAGTGCGTATGGTATGCAGAACCGACGATATCTTGGTTTTCGTGGGGTTTCAAGCTCAGATATGCAGTTTCTGCGACAATCTTGGTGAGACTTCTGTCCGAAGTATGCAGAGTCATCGAGATCGCTCGTTTCGAGCTATTTAATGCGAGAAGCACGTTATCTGGTGTTTTCACCACTCCACAGTGCGTATGGTATGCAGAACCGACGATATCTTGGTTTTCGTGGGGTTTCAAGCTCAGATATGCATTTTCTGCGATAATCTTGGTGAGACTTCTGTCCGAAGTATGCAGAGTCATCGAGATCGTACTTTTCGAGCTATTTAATGCGAGAAACACGTTTTCTGGGGTTTTCACCACTCCACAGTTCGTTGGATATGCAGAACAGGAGATATCTTGGATTTCGTGGGGTTTCTAGCAGAGATATGCATTTTCTGCGATAATCATGGTGAGACTTCTGTTAGAAATATGCAGAATCATCGAGATCGCACATTTGGATCAATTTAATGCGAGAAACACGTTCTCTGGTGTTTTCACCACTCCACAGTTGGTTTGATATGCAGAACCGGCGATATCTGGGTTTTCGTGGGGTTTCAAGCTGATATTTGCATTTTCTGTGATAATCTTGGTGAGACCTCTGTCCGAAGTATGCAGAAACATCGAGATCGCTCTTTTCGACCTATTTAATGCGAGAAACACGTTATCTGGTGTTTTCACCACTCCACAGTGCGTTTGATATGCAGAACCAGCGATATCTTGGTTTTCGTGGGGTTTCAAGCTGAGATATGCATTTTTTACGATAATCTTGGTGAGACTTCTGTCCGAAGTATGCAGAATCATCGAGATCGCTCTATTCGAGCTATTTAATGCGACAAAACGTTATCTGGTATTATCAGCACACCACAGTGCGTATGATATGCAGAACCAGCGATATCTTGGTTTTCGTGGGGTTTCAAGCTGAGATATGCATTTTTTTCGATAATCTTGGTGAGACTTCTGTCCGAAGTATGCTTAATCATCGAGATCGCTGTATTCGAGCTATTTAATTTGAGGAACACGTTATCTGCTGTTTCCAGCACTCCACAGTGCGTTTTATATGCAGAACCAGCGATATCTTGGTTTTCGTGGGGTTTCAAGCTGAGATATGCAATTTCTGCGATAATCTTGGTGAGACCTCTGTCCGAAGTATGCAGAAACATCGAGATCGCTCTTTTCGACCTACTTAATGCGAGAAACACGTTATCTGGTGTTTTCAGCACTCCACAGTGCGTTTGATGTGCAGAACCAGCGATATCTTGGTTTTCGTGGGGTTTCAAGCTGAGATATGCATTTTTTACGATAATCATGGTGAGACTTCTGTCCGAAGTATGCAGAATCATCGAGATCGCTCTTTTCGAGCTAGTTAATGCGAGAAAAACCTTGTCTGGTGTTTTCACCACTCCACAGTACGTTTGATATGCAGAACCAGCGATATCTTGGCTTTCGTGGGGTTTCAAGCTCAGATATGCATTTTCTGCGATAATCTTGGTGAGACTTCTGTCAGAAGTGTGCAGAGTCATCGAGATCGTACTTTTCGAGCTAGTTAATGCGAGAAAAACCTTGTCTGGTGTTTTCACCACTCCACAGTACGTTTGATATGCAGAACCAGCGATATCTTGGCTTTCGTGGGGTTTCAAGCTCAGATATGCATTTTCTGCGATAATCTTGGTGAGACTTCTGTCAGAAGTGTGCAGAAACATCGAGATCCCTCTTTTCGACCTATTTAGTGCGAGAAACACGTTATCTGGTGTTTTCACCACTCCACAGTGCGTTTGATATGCAGAACCAGCGATATCTTGGTTTTCGTGGGGTTTCAAGCTGAGATATGCATTTTTTACGATAATCTTGGTGAGACTTCTGTCCGAAGTATGCAGAATCATCGAGATCGCTCTATTCGAGCTATTTAATGCGACAAAACGTTATCTGGTATTATCAGCACACCACAGTGCGTTTGATATGCAGAACCAGCGATATCTTGGTTTTCGTGGGGTTTCAAGCTGAGATATGCATTTTTTACGATAATCTTGGTGAGACTTCTGTCCGAAGTATGCAGAATCATCGAGATCGCTCTATTCGAGCTATTTAATGCGACAAAACGTTATCTGGTATTATCAGCACACCACAGTGCGTATGATATGCAGAACCAGCGATATCTTGGTTTTCGTGGGGTTTCAAGCTGAGATATGCATTTTTTTCGATAATCTTGGTGAGACTTCTGTCCGAAGTATGCTTAATCATCGAGATCGCTCTATTCGAGCTATTTAATTTGAGGAACACGTTATCTGCTGTTTCCAGCACTCCACAGTGCGTTTTATATGCAGAACCAGCGATATCTTGGTTTTCGTGGGGTTTCAAGCTGAGATATGCAATTTCTGCGATAATCTTGGTGAGACCTCTGTCCGAAGTATGCAGAAACATCGAGATCGCTCTTTTCGACCTACTTAATGCGAGAAACACGTTATCTGGTGTTTTCAGCACTCCACAGTGCGTTTGATGTGCAGAACCAGCGATATCTTGGTTTTCGTGGGGTTTCAAGCTGAGATATGCATTTTTTACGATAATCATGGTGAGACTTCTGTCCGAAGTATGCAGAATCATCGAGATCGCTCTTTTCGAGCTAGTTAATGCGAGAAAAACCTTGTCTGGTGTTTTCACCACTCCACAGTACGTTTGATATGCAGAACCAGCGATATCTTGGCTTTCGTGGGGTTTCAAGCTCAGATATGCATTTTCTGCGATAATCTTGGTGAGACTTCTGTCAGAAGTGTGCAGAAACATCGAGATCCCTCTTTTCGACCTATTTAGTGCGAGAAACACGTTATCTGGTGTTTTCACCACTCCACAGTGCGTATGGTATGCAGAACCGACGATATCTTGGTTTTCGTGGGGTTTCAAGCTCAGATATGCAGTTTCTGCGACAATCTCGGTGAGACTTCTGTCCGAAGTATGCAGAGTCATCGAGATCGTACTTTTCGAGCTATTTACTGCGAGAAACACGTTATCTGGTGTTTTCAGCACGCCACAGTGCGTTTGATGTGCAGAACCAGCGATATCTTGGTTTTCGTGGGGTTTCAAGCTGAGATAAGCAATCTCTGCGATAATCTTGGTGAGACTTCTGTCCGAAGTATGCTTAATCATCGAGATCGCTCGTTTCGAGCTATTTAATGCGAGAAGCACGTTATCTGGTGTTTTCACCACTCCACAGTGCGTATGATACGCAGAACCGACGATATCTTGGTTTTCGTGGGGTTTCAAGCTGAGATAAGCAATCTCTGCGATAATCTTGGTGAGACTTCTGTCCGAAGTATGCAGAATCATCGAGATCGCTCTTTTCGACCTATTTAATGCGAGAAACACGTTATCTGGTGTTTTCACCACTCCACAGTGCGTTTGATATGCAGAACCAGCGATATCTTGGTTTTCGTGGGGTTTCAAGCTGAGATATGCATTTTTTACGATAATCTTGGTGAGACTTCTGTCCGAAGTATGCAGAATCATCGAGATCGCTCTTTTCGAGCTATTTAATGCGAGAAACACGTTTTCTGGGGTTTTCACCACACCACAGTTCATTGGATATGCAGAACAGGTGATATCTTGGTTTTCGAGGGGTTTCAAGCTGAGATATGCAATTTCTGCCATAATCTTGATGAGACTTCTGTCCGAAGTATGCTTAATCATCGAGATCGCTCGTTTCGATCTATTTAATGCGAGATACACGTTGTCTGGTGTTTTCACCACTCCACAGTTGGTTTGATATGCAGAACCGGCGATATCTGGGTTTTCGTGGGGTTTCAAGCTGATATTTGCATTTTCTGTGATAATCTTGGTGAGACCTCTGTCCGAAGTATGCAGAAACATCGAGATCGCTCTTTTCGACCTATTTAATGCGAGAAACACGTTATCTGGTGTTTTCACCACTCCACAGTGCGTTTGATATGCAGAACCAGCGATATCTTGGTTTTCGTGGGGTTTCAAGCTGAGATATGCATTTTTTACGATAATCATGGTGAGACTTCTGTCCGAAGTATGCAGAATCATCGAGATTGCTCTTTTCGAGCTATATAATGCGAGAAACACGTTTTCTGGGGTTTTCACCACACCACAGTTCGTTGGATATGCAGAACAGGTGATATCTTGGTTTTCGAGGGGTTTCAAGCTGAGATATGCAATTTCTGCGATAATCTTGATGAGACTTCTGTCCGAAGTATGCTTAATCATCGAGATCGCTCGTTTCGATCTATTTAATGCGAGATACACGTTGTCTGGTGTTTTCACCACTCCACAGTTGGTTTGATATGCAGAACCGGCGATATCTGGGTTTTCGTGGGGTTTCAAGCTGATATTTGCATTTTCTGTGATAATCTTGGTGAGACCTCTGTCCGAAGTATGCAGAAACATCGAGATCGCTCTTTTCGACCTATTTAATGCGAGAAACACGTTATCTGGTGTTTTCACCACTCCACAGTGCGTTTGATATGCAGAACCAGCGATATCTTGGTTTTCGTGGGGTTTCAAGCTGAGATATGCATTTTTTACGATAATCTTGGTGAGACTTCTGTCCGAAGTATGCAGAATCATCGAGATCGCTCTATTCGAGCTATTTAATGCGACAAAACGTTATCTGGTATTATCAGCACACCACAGTGCGTGTGATATGCAGAACCAGCGATATCTTGGTTTTCGTGGGGTTTCAAAATGAGATATGCATTTTTTTCGATAATCTTGGTGAGACTTCTGTCCGAAGTATGCTTAATCATCGAGATCGCTCTATTCGAGCTATTTAATTTGAGGAACACGTTATCTGCTGTTTCCAGCACTCCACAGTGCGTTTTATATGCAGAACCAGCGATATCTTGGTTTTCGTGGGGTTTCAAGCTGAGATATGCAATTTCTGCGATAATCTTGGTGAGACTTCTGTCCGAAGTATGCTTAATCATCGAGATCGCTCGTTTCGAGCTATTTAATGCGAGAAGCACGTTATCTGGTGTTTTCACCACTCCACAGTGCGTATGGTATGCAGAACCGACGATATCTTGGTTTTCGTGGGGTTTCAAGCTCAGATATGCATTTTCTGCGATAATCTTGGTGAGACTTCTGTCCGAAGTATGCAGAGTCATCGAGATCGTACTTTTCGAGCTATTTAATGCGAGAAACACGTTTTCTGGGGTTTTCACCACTCCACAGTTCGTTGGATATGCAGAACAGGAGATATCTTGGTTTTCGTGGGGTTTCAAGCTGAGATATGCATTTTTTACGATAATCATGGTGAGACTTCTGTCCGAAGTATGCAGAATCATCGAGATCGCTCTTTTCGAGCTATTTAATAGCGAGAAACACGTTTTCTGGGGTTTTCACCACACCACAGTTCGTTGGATATGCAGAACAGGTGATATCTTGGTTTTCGAGGGGTTTCAAGCTGAGATATGCAATTTCTGCCATAATCTTGATGAGACTTCTGTCCGAAGTATGCTTAATCATCGAGATCGCTCGTTTCGATCTATTTAATGCGAGAAACACGTTGTCTGGTGTTTTCACCACTCCACAGTTGGTTTGATATGCAGAACCGGCGATATCTGGGTTTTCGTGGGGTTTCAAGCTGATATATGCATTTTCTGTGATAATCTTGGTGAGACCTCTGTCCGAAGTATGCAGAAACATCGAGATCGCTCTTTTGGACCTACTTAATGCGAGAAACACGTTATCTGGTGTTTTCAGCACTCCACAGTGCGTTTGATGTGCAGAACCAGCGATATCTTGGTTTTCGTGGGGTTTCAAGCTGATATATGCATTTTTTACGATAATCATGGTGAGACTTCTGTCCGAAGTATGCGGTATCAACGAGATCGCTCTTTTCGAGCTAGTTAATGCAAGAAAAACCTTGTCCGGTGTTTTCACCACTCCACAGTGCGTTTGATATGCAGAACCAGCGATATCTTGGTTTTCGTGGGGTTTCAAGCTGAGATATGCATTTTTTACGATAATCATGGTGAGACTTCTGTCCGAAGTATGCAGAATCATCGAGATTGCTCTTTTCGAGCTATATAATGCGAGAAACACGTTTTCTGGGGTTTTCACCACACCACAGTTCGTTGGATATGCAGAACAGTTGATATCTTGGTTTTCGAGGGGTTTCAAGCTGAGATATGCAATTTCTGCGATAATCTTGGAGAGACTTCTGTCCGAAGTATGCTTAATCATCGAGATCGCTCGTTTCGAGCTATTTAATTCGAGAAGCACGTTATCTGGTGTTTTCACCACTCCACAGTGCGTATGGTATGCAGATCCGACGATATCTTGGTTTTCGTGGGGTTTCAAGCTCAGATATGCAGTTTCTGCGACAATCTTGGTGAGACTTCTGTCCGAAGTATGCAGAGTCATCGAGATCGTACTTTTCGAGCTATTTACTGCGAGAAACACGTTATCTGGTGTTTTCAGCACGCCACAGTGCGTTTGATGTGCAGAACCAGCGATATCTTGGTTTTCGTGGGGGTTTCAAGCTGAGATAAGCAAACTCTGCGATAATCTTGGTGAGACTTCTGTCCGAAGTATGCTTAATCATCGAGATCGCTCGTTTCGAGCTATTTAATGCGAGAAGCATGTTATCTGGTGTTTTCACCACTCCACAGTGCGTATGATATGCAGAACCGACGATATCTTGGTTTTCGTGGGGTTTCAAGCTCAGATATGCATTTTCTGCGATAATCTTGGTGAGACTTCTGTCAGAAGTGTGCAGAGTCATCGAGATCGTACTTTTCGAGCTAGTTAATGCGAGAAAAACCTTGTCTGGTGTTTTCACCACTCCACAGTGCGTTTGATATGCAGAACCAGCGATATCTTGGTTTTCGTGGGGTTTCAAGCTGAGATATGCATTTTTTACGATAATCATGGTGAGACCTCTGTCGGAAGTATGCAGAATCATCGAGATCGCTCTTTTCGAGCTATTTAATGCGAGAAGCACGTTTTCTGGGGTTTTCACAACTCCACAGTTCGTTGGATATGCAGAACCGACGATATCTTGGTTTTCGTGGGGTTTCAAGCTCAGATATGCAGTTTCTGCGACAATCTTGGTGAGACTTCTGTCCGAAGTATGCAGAGTCATCGAGATCGTACTTTTCGAGCTATTTACTGCGAGAAACACGTTATCTGGTGTTTTCAGCACTCTACAGTGCGTTTGATGTGGAGAACCAGCGATATCTTGGTTTTCGTGGGGTTTCAAGCTGATATATGCATTTTTTACGATAATCATGGTGAGACTTCTGTCCGAAGTATGCTTAATCATCGAGATCGCTCGTTTCGAGCTATTTAATGCGAGAAGCACGTTATCTGGTGTTTTTGCACCACTCCACAGTGCGTATGGTATGCAGAACCGACGATATATTGGTGTTCGTGGGGTTTCAAGCTCAGATATGCATTTTCTGCGATAATCTTGGTGAGACTTCTGTCCGAAGTATGCAGAGTCATCGAGATCGTTCTTTTCGAGCTATTTACTGCGAGAAACACGTTATCTGGTGTTTTCACCACCACACAGTGCGTTTGATATGCAGAACCAGCGATATCTTGGTTTTCGTGGGGTTTCAAGCTGAGATAAGCAATCTCTGCGATAATCTTGGTGAGACTTCTGTCCGAAGTATGCTTAATCATCGAGATCGCTCGTTTCGAGCTATTTAATGCGAGAAGCACGTTATCTGGTGTTTTCACCTCTCCACAGTGCGTATGATACGCAGAACCAGCGATATCTTGGTTTTCGTGGGGTTTCAAGCTGATATATGCATTTTTTACGATAATCATGGTGAGACTTCTGTCCGAAGTATGCGGTATCATCGAGATCGCTCTTTTCGAGCTAGTTAATGCGAGAAAAACCTTGTCTGGTGTTTTCACCACTCCACAGTGCGTTTGATATGCAGAACCAGCGATATCTTGGTTTTCGTGGGGTTTCAAGCTGAGATATGCATTTTTTACGATAATCATGGTGAGACTTCTGTCCGAAGTATGCAGAATCATCGAGATCGCTCTTTTCGAGCTATTTAATGCGAGAAACACGTTTTCTGGGGTTTTCACCACACCACAGTTCGTTGGATATGCAGAACAGGTGATATCTTGGTTTTCGAGGGGTTTCAAGCTGAGATATGCAATTTCTGCCATAATCTTGATGAGACTTCTGTCCGAAGTATGCTTAATCATCGAGATCGCTCGTTTCGAGCTATTTAATGCGAGAAGCACGTTTACTGGGGTTTTCACCACTCCACAGTTCGTATGATATGCAGAAACAGCGATATCTTGGTTTTCGTGGGGTTTCAAGCTGAGATATGCATTTTTTACGATAATCTTGGTGAGACTTCTGTCCGAAGTATGCTTAATCATCGAGATCGCTCTATTCGAGCTATTTAATGTGAGAAACACGTTATCTGGTGTTTCCAGCACTCCACAGTGCGTTTTATATGCAGAACCAGCGATATCTTGGTTTTCGTGGGGTTTCAAGCTGAGATAAGCAATTTCTGCGATAATCTTGGTGAGACTTCTGTCCGAAGTATGCTTAATCATCGAGATCGCTCGTTTCGAGCTATTTAATGCGAGAAGCACGTTATCTGGTGTTTTCACCACTCCACAGTGCGTATGATACGCAGAACCGACGATATCTTGGTTTTCGTGGGGTTTCAAGCTCAGATATGCATTTTCTGCGATAATCTTGGTGAGACTTCTGTCAGAAGTATGCAGAGTCATCGAGATCGTACTTTTCGAGCTATTTACTGCGAGAAACACGTTATCTGGTGTTTTCAGCACGCCACAGTGCGTTTGATGTGCAGAACCAGCGATATCTTGGTTTTCGTGGGGTTTCAAGCTGATATATGCATTTTTTACGATAATCATGGTGAGACTTCTGTCCGAAGTATGCTTAATCATCGAGATCGCTCGTTTCGAGCTATTTAATGCGAGAAGCACGTTTTCTGGGGTTTTCACAACTACACAGTTCGTTGGATATGCAGAACATGAGATATCTTTGTTTTCGTGGGGTTTCAAGCTGAGATATGCATTTTTTTACGATAATCATTGTGAGACTTCTGTCCGAAGTATGCTTAATCATCGAGATCACTCGTTTCGAGCTATTTAATGCGAGAACCACGTTATCTGGTGTTTTTGCACCACTCCACAGTGCGTATGATATGCAGAACCAGCGATATCTTGGTTTTCGTGGGGTTTCAAGCTGAGATATGCATTTTTTACGATAATCTTGGTGAGACTTCTGTCCGAAGTATGCTTAATCATCGAGATCACTCGTTTCGAGCTATTTAATGCGAGAAGCACGTTATCTGTTGTTTTCACCACTCCACAGTGCGTATGGTATGCAGAACCGACGATATCTTGGTTTTCGTGGGGTTCCAAGCTCAGATATGCAGTTTCTGCGACAATCTTGGTGAGACTTCTGTCCGAAGTATGCAGAGTCATCGAGATCGTACTTTTCGAGCTATTTACTGCGAGAAACACGTTATCTGGTGTTTTCAGCACGCCACAGTGCGTTTGATGTGCAGAACCAGCGATATCTTGGTTTTCGTGCGGTTTCAAGCTGATATATGCATTTTTTACGATAATCATGGTGAGACTTCTGTCCGAAGTATGCTTAATCATCGAGATCGCTCGTTTCGAGCTATTTAATGCGAGAAGCACGTTTTCTGGGGTTTTCACAACTACACAGTTCGTTGGATATGCAGAACAGGAGATATCTTGGTTTTCGTGGGGTTTCAAGCTGAGATATGCATTTTTTACGATAATCATGGTGAGACTTCTGTCCGAAGTATGCTTAATCATCGAGATCACTCGTTTCGAGCTATTTAATGCGAGAACCACGTTATCTGGTGTTTTTGCACCACTCCACAGTGCGTATGATATGCAGAACCAGCGATATCTTGGTTTTCGTGGGGTTTCAAGCTGAGATATGCATTTTTTACGATAATCTTGGTGAGACTTCTGTCCGAAGTATGCAGAATCATCTAGATCGCTCTTTTCGAGCTATTTAAAGCGAGAAACACGTTATCTGGTGTTTTCACCACTCCACAGTGCGTTTGATATGCAGAACCAGCGATAACTTGGTTTTCGTGGGGTTTCAAGCTGAGATATGCATTTTTTACGATAATCTTGGTGAGACTTCTGTCCGAAGTATGCAGAATCATCGAGATCGCTCTATTCGAGCTATTTAATGCGACAAAACGTTATCTGGTATTATCAGCACTCCACAGTACGTATGATATGCAGAACCAGCGATATCTTGGTTTTCGTGGGGTTTCAAGCTGAGATATGCATTTTTTACGATAATCTTGGTGAGACTTCTGTCCGAAGTATGCTTAATCATCGAGATCGCTCTATTCGAGCTATTTAATTTGAGGAACACGTTATCTGCTGTTTCCAGCACTCCACAGTGCGTTTTATATGCAGAACCAGCGATATCTTGGTTTTCGTGGGGTTTCAAGCTGAGATATGCAATTTCTGCGATAATCTTGGTGAGACTTCTGTCCGAAGTATGCTTAACCATCGAGATCGCTCGTTTCGAGCTATTTAATGCGAGCAGCACGTTATCTGGTGTTTTCACCACTCCACAGTGCGTATGGTATGCAGAACCGACGATATCTTGGTTTTCGTGGGGTTTCAAGCTCAGATATGCATTTTCTGCGATAATCTTGGTGAGACATCTGTCCGAAGTATGCAGAGTCATCGAGATCGTACTTTTCGAGCTATTTAATGCGAGAAACACGTTTTCTGGGGTTTTCACCACTCCACAGTTCGTTGGATATGCAGAACAGGAGATATCTTGGATTTCGTGGGGTTTCTAGCAGAGATATGCATTTTCTGCGATAATCTTGGTGAGACCTCTGTCCGAAGTATGCAGAAACATCGAGATCGCTCTTTTCGACCTACTTAATGCGAGAAACACGTTATCTGGTGTTTTCAGCACTCCACAGTGCGTTTGATGTGCAGAACCAGCGATATCTTGGTTTTCGTGGGGTTTCAAGCTGAGATATGCATTTTTTACGATAATCATGGTGAGACTTCTGTCCGAAGTATGCAGAATCATCGAGATCGCTCTTTTCGAGCTAGTTAATGCGAGAAAAACCTTGTCTGGTGTTTTCACCACTCCACAGTGCGTTTGATATGCAGAACCAGCGATATCTTGGTTTTCGTGGGGTTTCAAGCTGAGATATGCATTTTTTACGATAATTATGGTGAGACTTCTGTCCGAAGTATGCAGAATCATCGAGATCGCTCTTTTCGAGCTATTTAATGCGAGAAACACGTTTTCTGGGGTTTTCACCACACCACAGTTCGTTGGATATGCAGAACAGGTGATATCTTGGTTTTCGAGGGGTTTCAAGCTGAGATATGCAATTTCTGCCATAATCTTGATGAGACTTCTGTCCGAAGTATGCTTAATCATCGAGATCGCTCGTTTCGATCTATTTAATGCGAGAAACACGTTGTCTGGTGTTTTCACCACTCCACAGTTGGTTTGATATGCAGAACCGGCGATATCTGGGTTTTCGTGGGGTTTCAAGCTGATATATGCATTTTCTGTGATAATCTTGGTGAGACCTCTGTCCGAAGTATGCAGAAACATCGAGATCGCTCTTTTCGACCTATTTAATGCGAGAAACACGTTATCTGGTGTTTTCACCACTCCACAGTGCGTTTGATATGCAGAACCAGCGATATCTTGGTTTTCGTGGGGTTTCAAGCTGAGATATGCATTTTTTACGATAATCATGGTGAGACTTCTGTCCGAAGTATGCAGAATCATCGAGATTGCTCTTTTCGAGCTATATAATGCGAGAAACACGTTTTCTGGGGTTTTCACCACACCACAGTTCGCTGGATATGCAGAACAGGTGATATCTTGGTTTTCGAGGGGTTTCAAGCTGAGATATGCAATTTCTGCGATAATCTTGGTGAGACTTCTGTCCGAAGTATGCTTAATCATCGAGATCGCTCGTTTCGAGCTATTTAATGCGAGAAGCAGGTTATCTGGTGTTTTCACCACTCCACAGTGCGTATGGTATGCAGAACCGACGATATCTTGGTTTTCGTGGGGTTTCAAGCTCAGATATGCAGTTTCTGCGACAATCTTGGTGAGACTTCTGTCCGAAGTATGCAGAGTCATCGAGATCGCTCGTTTCGAGCTATTTAATGCGAGAAGCACGTTATCTGGTGTTTTCACCACTCCACAGTGCGTATGGTATGCAGAACCGACGATATCTTGGTTTTCGTGGGGTTTCAAGCTCAGATATGCATTTTCTGCGATAATCTTGGTGAGACTTCTGTCCGAAGTATGCAGAGTCATCGAGATCGTACTTTTCGAGCTATTTAATGCGAGAAACACGTTTTCTGGGGTTTTCACCACTCCACAGTTCGTTGGATATGCAGAACAGGAGATATCTTGGATTTCGTGGGGTTTCTAGCAGAGATATGCATTTTCTGCGATAATCATGGTGAGACTTCTGTTAGAAATATGCAGAATCATCGAGATCGCACATTTGGATCAATTTAATGCGAGAAACACGTTCTCTGGTGTTTTCACCACTCCACAGTTGGTTTGATATGCAGAACCGGCGATATCTGGGTTTTCGTGGGGTTTCAAGCTGATATTTGCATTTTCTGTGATAATCTTGGTGAGACCTCTGTCCGAAGTATGCAGAAACATCGAGATCGCTCTTTTCGACCTATTTAATGCGAGAAACACGTTATCTGGTGTTTTCACCACTCCACAGTGCGTTTGATATGCAGAACCAGCGATATCTTGGTTTTCGTGGGGTTTCAAGCTGAGATATGCATTTTTTACGATAATCTTGGTGAGACTTCTGTCCGAAGTATGCAGAATCATCGAGATCGCTCTATTCGAGCTATTTAATGCGACAAAACGTTATCTGGTATTATCAGCACACCACAGTGCGTATGATATGCAGAACCAGCGATATCTTGGTTTTCGTGGGGTTTCAAGCTGAGATATGCATTTTTTTCGATAATCTTGGTGAGACTTCTGTCCGAAGTATGCTTAATCATCGAGATCGCTGTATTCGAGCTATTTAATTTGAGGAACACGTTATCTGCTGTTTCCAGCACTCCACAGTGCGTTTTATATGCAGAACCAGCGATATCTTGGTTTTCGTGGGGTTTCAAGCTGAGATATGCAATTTCTGCGATAATCTTGGTGAGACCTCTGTCCGAAGTATGCAGAAACATCGAGATCGCTCTTTTCGACCTACTTAATGCGAGAAACACGTTATCTGGTGTTTTCAGCACTCCACAGTGCGTTTGATGTGCAGAACCAGCGATATCTTGGTTTTCGTGGGGTTTCAAGCTGAGATATGCATTTTTTACGATAATCATGGTGAGACTTCTGTCCGAAGTATGCAGAATCATCGAGATCGCTCTTTTCGAGCTAGTTAATGCGAGAAAAACCTTGTCTGGTGTTTTCACCACTCCACAGTACGTTTGATATGCAGAACCAGCGATATCTTGGCTTTCGTGGGGTTTCAAGCTCAGATATGCATTTTCTGCGATAATCTTGGTGAGACTTCTGTCAGAAGTGTGCAGAGTCATCGAGATCGTACTTTTCGAGCTAGTTAATGCGAGAAAAACCTTGTCTGGTGTTTTCACCACTCCACAGTGCGTTTGATATGCAGAACCAGCGATATCTTGGTTTTCGTGGGGTTTCAAGCTGAGATATGCATTTTTTACGATAATCATGGTGAGACTTCTGTCCGAAGTATGCAGAATCATCGAGATCGCTCTTTTCGAGCTATTTAATGCGAGAAACACGTTTTCTGGGGTTTTCACCACTCCACAGTGCATATGATACGCAGAACCAGCGATATCTTGGTTTTCGTGGGGTTTCAAGCTGATATATGCATTTTTTACGATAATCATGGTGAGACTTCTGTTAGAAATATGCAGAATCATCGAGATCGCACATTTGGATCAATTTAATGCGAGCAACACGTTGTCTGGTGTTTTCACCACTCCACAGTTGGTTTGATATGCAGAACCGGCGATATCTGGGTTTTCGTGGGGTTTCAAGCTGATATTTGCATTTTCTGTGATAATCTTGGTGAGACCTCTGTCCGAAGTATGCAGAAACATCGAGATCGCTCTTTTCGACCTATTTAATGCGAGAAACACGTTATCTGGTGTTTTCACCACTCCACAGTGCGTTTGATATGCAGAACCAGCGATATCTTGGTTTTCGTGGGGTTTCAAGCTGAGATATGCATTTTTTACGATAATCTTGGTGAGACTTCTGTCCGAAGTATGCAGAATCATCGAGATCGCTCTATTCGAGCTATTTAATGCGACAAAACGTTATCTGGTATTATCAGCACACCACAGTGCGTATGATATGCAGAACCAGCGATATCTTGGTTTTCGTGGGGTTTCAAGCTGAGATATGCATTTTTTTCGATAATCTTGGTGAGACTTCTGTCCGAAGTATGCTTAATCATCGAGATCGCTCTATTCGAGCTATTTAATTTGAGGAACACGTTATCTGCTGTTTCCAGCACTCCACAGTGCGTTTTATATGCAGAACCAGCGATATCTTGGTTTTCGTGGGGTTTCAAGCTGAGATATGCAATTTCTGCGATAATCTTGGTGAGACCTCTGTCCGAAGTATGCAGAAACATCGAGATCGCTCTTTTCGACCTACTTAATGCGAGAAACACGTTATCTGGTGTTTTCAGCACTCCACAGTGCGTTTGATGTGCAGAACCAGCGATATCTTGGTTTTCGTGGGGTTTCAAGCTGAGATATGCATTTTTTACGATAATCATGGTGAGACTTCTGTCCGAAGTATGCAGAATCATCGAGATCGCTCTTTTCGAGCTAGTTAATGCGAGAAAAACCTTGTCTGGTGTTTTCACCACTCCACAGTACGTTTGATATGCAGAACCAGCGATATCTTGGCTTTCGTGGGGTTTCAAGCTCAGATATGCATTTTCTGCGATAATCTTGGTGAGACTTCTGTCAGAAGTGTGCAGAGTCATCGAGATCGTACTTTTCGAGCTAGTTAATGCGAGAAAAACCTTGTCTGGTGTTTTCACCACTCCACAGTGCGTTTGATATGCAGAACCAGCGATATCTTGGTTTTCGTGGGGTTTCAAGCTGAGATATGCATTTTTTACGATAATCATGGTGAGACTTCTGTCCGAAGTATGCAGAATCATCGAGATCGCTCTTTTCGAGCTATTTAATGCGAGAAACACGTTTTCTGGGGTTTTCACCACTCCACAGTGCATATGATACGCAGAACCAGCGATATCTTGGTTTTCGTGGGGTTTCAAGCTGATATATGCATTTTTTACGATAATCATGGTGAGACTTCTGTTAGAAATATGCAGAATCATCGAGATCGCACATTTGGATCAATTTAATGCGAGCAACACGTTGTCTGGTGTTTTCACCACTCCACAGTTGGTTTGATATGCAGAACCGGCGATATCTGGGTTTTCGTGGGGTTTCAAGCTGAGATATGCATTTTCTGCGATAATCTTGTTGAGACCTCTGTCCGAAGTATGCAGAAACATCGAGATCGCTCTTTTCGACCTACTTAATGCGAGAAACACGTTATCTGGTGTTTTCAGCTCTCCACAGTGCGTTTGATGTGCAGAACCAGCGATATCTTGGTTTTCGTGGGGTTTCAAGCTGAGATATGCATTTTTTACTATAATCATGGTGAGACTTCTGTCCGAAGTATGCAGAATCATCGATATCGCTCTTTTCGAGCTAGTTAATGCGAGAAAAACCTTGTCTGGTGTTTTCACCACTCCACAGTGCGTTTGATATGCAGAACCAGCGATATCTTGGTTTTCGTGGGGTTTCAAGCTGAGATATGCATTTTTTACGATAATCATGGTGAGACTTCTGTCCGAAGTATGCAGAATCATCGAGATCGCTCTTTTCGAGCTATTTAATAGCGAGAAACACGTTTTCTGGGGTTTTCACCACACCACAGTTCGTTGGATATGCAGAACAGGTGATATCTTGGTTTTCGAGGGGTTTCAAGCTGAGATATGCAATTTCTGCCATAATCTTGACGAGACTTCTGTCCGAAGTATGCTTAATCATCGAGATCGCTCGTTTCGATCTATTTAATGCGAGAAACACGTTGTCTGGTGTTTTCACCACTCCACAGTTGGTTTGATATGCAGAACCGGCGATATCTGGGTTTTCGTGGGGTTTCAAGCTGATATATGCATTTTCTGTGATAATCTTGGTGAGACCTCTGTCCGAAGTATGCAGAAACATCGAGATCGCTCTTTTGGACCTACTTAATGCGAGAAACACGTTATCTGGTGTTTTCAGCACTCCACAGTGCGTTTGGTGTGCAGAACCAGCGATATCTTGGTTTTCGTGGGGTTTCAAGCTGATATATGCATTTTTTACGATAATCATGGTGAGACTTCTGTCCGAAGTATGCGGTATCAACGAGATCGCTCTTTTCGAGCTAGTTAATGCGAGAAAAACCTTGTCCGGTGTTTTCACCACTCCACAGTGCGTTTGATATGCAGAACCAGCGATATCTTGGTTTTCGTGGGGTTTCAAGCTGAGATATGCATTTTTTACGATAATCATGGTGAGACTTCTGTCCGAAGTATGCAGAATCATCGAGATCGCTCGTTTCGAGCTATTTAATGCGAGAAGCACGTTTTCTGGGGTTTTCACCACTCCACAGTTCGTATGATATGCAGAACCAGCGATATTTTGGTTTTCGTGGGGTTTCAAGCTTAGATATGCATTTTTTACGATAATCATGGTGAGACTTCTGTCCGAAGTATGCAGAAACATCGAGATCCCTCTTTTCGACCTATTTAGTGCGAGAAACACGTTATCTGGTGTTTTCACCACTCCACAGTGCGTATGGTATGCAGAACCGACGATATCTTGGTTTTCGTGGGGTTTCAAGCTCAGATATGCAGTTTCTGCGACAATGTTGGTGATACTTCTGTCCGAAGTATGCAGAGTCATCGAGATCGTACTTTTCGAGCTATTTACTGCGAGAAACACGTTATCTGGTGTTTTCAGCACGCCACAGTGCGTTTGATGTGCAGAACCAGCGATATCTTGGTTTTCGTGGGGTTTCAAGCTGAGATAAGCAATCTCTGCGATAATCTTGGTGAGACTTCTGTCCGAAGTATGCTTAATCATCGAGATCGCTCGTTTCGAGCTATTTAATGCGAGAAGCACGTTATCTGGTGTTTTCACCACTCCACAGTGCGTATGATACGCAGAACCGACGATATCTTGGTTTTCGTGGGGTTTCAAGCTCAGATATGCATTTTCTGCGATAATCTTGGTGAGACTTCTGTCAGAAGTGTGCAGAGTCATCGAGATCGTACTTTTCGAGCTAGTTAATGCGAGAAAAACCTTGTCTGGTGTTTTCACCACTCCACAGTGCGTTTGATATGCAGAACCAGCGATATCTTGGTTTTCGTGGGGTTTCAAGCTGAGATATGCATTTTTTACGATAATCATGGTGAGACTTCTGTCCGAAGTATGCTTAATCATCGAGATCGCTCGTTTCGAGCTATTTAATGCGAGAAGCACGTTATCTGGTGTTTTCACCACTCCACAGTGCGTATGATACGCAGAACCGACGATATCTTGGTTTTCGTGGGGTTTCAAGCTCAGATATGCATTTTCTGCGATAATCTTGGTGAGACTTCTGTCAGAAGTGTGCAGAGTCATCGAGATCGTACTTTTCGAGCTAGTTAATGCGAGAAAAACCTTGTCTGGTGTTTTCACCACTCCACAGTGCGTTTGATATGCAGAACCAGCGATATCTTGGTTTTCGTGGGGTTTCAAGCTGAGATATGCATTTTTTACGATAATCATGGTGAGACTTCTGTCCGAAGTATGCAGAATCATCGAGATCGCTCTTTTCGAGCTAGTTAATGCGAGAAAAACCTTGTCTGGTGTTTTCACCACTCCACAGTACGTTTGATATGCAGAACCAGCGATATCTTGGCTTTCGTGGGGTTTCAAGCTCAGATATGCATTTTCTGCGATAATCTTGGTGAGACTTCTGTCAGAAGTGTGCAGAGTCATCGAGATCGTACTTTTCGAGCTAGTTAATGCGAGAAAAACCTTGTCTGGTGTTTTCACCACTCCACAGTGCGTTTGATATGCAGAACCAGCGATATCT
This sequence comes from Anthophora plumipes, assembly GCA_951804975.1. Classification (NCBI taxonomy): domain Eukaryota; kingdom Metazoa; phylum Arthropoda; class Insecta; order Hymenoptera; family Apidae; genus Anthophora; species Anthophora plumipes. The sequence continues at coordinate 6,575,864 of CATORF010000206.1, read as the reverse complement.
TGGTTTTCGTGGGGTTTCAAGCTGAGATATGCATTTTTTACGATAATCATGGTGAGACTTCTGTCCGAAGTATGCAGAATCATCGAGATCGCTCTTTTCGAGCTATTTAATGCGAGAAACACGTTTTCTGGGGTTTTCACCACTCCACAGTGCATATGATACGCAGAACCAGCGATATCTTGGTTTTCGTGGGGTTTCAAGCTGATATATGCATTTTTTACGATAATCATGGTGAGACTTCTGTTAGAAATATGCAGAATCATCGAGATCGCACATTTGGATCAATTTAATGCGAGCAACACGTTGTCTGGTGTTTTCACCACTCCACAGTTGGTTTGATATGCAGAACCGGCGATATCTGGGTTTTCGTGGGGTTTCAAGCTGAGATATGCATTTTCTGCGATAATCTTGTTGAGACCTCTGTCCGAAGTATGCAGAAACATCGAGATCGCTCTTTTCGACCTACTTAATGCGAGAAACACGTTATCTGGTGTTTTCAGCACTCCACAGTGCGTTTGATGTGCAGAACCAGCGATATCTTGGTTTTCGTGGGGTTTCAAGCTGAGATATGCATTTTTTACGATAATCATGGTGAGACTTCTGTCCGAAGTATGCAGAATCATCGATATCGCTCTTTTCGAGCTAGTTAATGCGAGAAAAACCTTGTCTGGTGTTTTCACCACTCCACAGTGCGTTTGATATGCAGAACCAGCGATATCTTGGTTTTCGTGGGGTTTCAAGCTGAGATATGCATTTTTTACGATAATCATGGTGAGACTTCTGTCCGAAGTATGCAGAATCATCGAGATCGCTCTTTTCGAGCTATTTAATAGCGAGAAACACGTTTTCTGGGGTTTTCACCACACCACAGTTCGTTGGATATGCAGAACAGGTGATATCTTGGTTTTCGAGGGGTTTCAAGCTGAGATATGCAATTTCTGCCATAATCTTGATGAGACTTCTGTCCGAAGTATGCTTAATCATCGAGATCGCTCGTTTCGATCTATTTAATGCGAGAAACACGTTGTCTGGTGTTTTCACCACTCCACAGTTGGTTTGATATGCAGAACCGGCGATATCTGGGTTTTCGTGGGGTTTCAAGCTGATATATGCATTTTCTGTGATAATCTTGGTGAGACCTCTGTCCGAAGTATGCAGAAACATCGAGATCGCTCTTTTGGACCTACTTAATGCGAGAAACACGTTATCTGGTGTTTTCAGCACTCCACAGTGCGTTTGATGTGCAGAACCAGCGATATCTTGGTTTTCGTGGGGTTTCAAGCTGATATATGCATTTTTTACGATAATCATGGTGAGACTTCTGTCCGAAGTATGCGGTATCAACGAGATCGCTCTTTTCGAGCTAGTTAATGCGAGAAAAACCTTGTCCGGTGTTTTCACCACTCCACAGTGCGTTTGATATGCAGAACCAGCGATATCTTGGTTTTCGTGGGGTTTCAAGCTGAGATATGCATTTTTTACGATAATCATGGTGAGACTTCTGTCCGAAGTATGCAGAATCATCGAGATCGCTCGTTTCGAGCTATTTAATGCGAGAAGCACGTTTTCTGGGGTTTTCACCACTCCACAGTTCGTATGATATGCAGAACCAGCGATATTTTGGTTTTCGTGGGGTTTCAAGCTTAGATATGCATTTTTTACGATAATCATGGTGAGACTTCTGTCCGAAGTATGCAGAAACATCGAGATCCCTCTTTTCGACCTATTTAGTGCGAGAAACACGTTATCTGGTGTTTTCACCACTCCACAGTGCGTATGGTATGCAGAACCGACGATATCTTGGTTTTCGTGGGGTTTCAAGCTCAGATATGCAGTTTCTGCGACAATCTTGGTGAGACTTCTGTCCGAAGTATGCAGAGTCATCGAGATCGTACTTTTCGAGCTATTTACTGCGAGAAACACGTTATCTGGTGTTTTCAGCACGCCACAGTGCGTTTGATGTGCAGAACCAGCGATATCTTGGTTTTCGTGGGGTTTCAAGCTGAGATAAGCAATCTCTGCGATAATCTTGGTGAGACTTCTGTCCGAAGTATGCTTAATCATCGAGATCGCTCGTTTCGAGCTATTTAATGCGAGAAGCACGTTATCTGGTGTTTTCACCACTCCACAGTGCGTATGATACGCAGAACCGACGATATCTTGGTTTTCGTGGGGTTTCAAGCTCAGATATGCATTTTCTGCGATAATCTTGGTGAGACTTCTGTCAGAAGTGTGCAGAGTCATCGAGATCGTACTTTTCGAGCTAGTTAATGCGAGAAAAACCTTGTCTGGTGTTTTCACCACTCCACAGTGCGTTTGATATGCAGAACCAGCGATATCTTGGTTTTCGTGGGGTTTCAAGCTGAGATATGCATTTTTTACGATAATCATGGTGAGACTTCTGTCCGAAGTATGCAGAATCATCGAGATCGCTCTTTTCGAGCTATTTAATGCGAGAAACACGTTTTCTGGGGTTTTCACCACTCCACAGTGCATATGATACGCAGAACCAGCGATATCTTGGTTTTCGTGGGGTTTCAAGCTGATATATGCATTTTTTACGATAATCATGGTGAGACATCTGTTAGAAATATGCAGAATCATCGAGATCGCACATTTGGATCAATTTAATGCGAGCAACACGTTGTCTGGTGTTTTCACCACTCCACAGTTGGTTTGATATGCAGAACCGGCGATATCTGGGTTTTCGTGGGGTTTCAAGCTGAGATATGCATTTTCTGCGATAATCTTGGTGAGACCTCTGTCCGAAGTATGCAGAAACATCGAGATCGCTCTTTTCGACCTACTTAATGCGAGAAACACGTTATCTGGTGTTTTCAGCACTCCACAGTGCGTTTGATGTGCAGAACCAGCGATATCTTGGTTTTCGTGGGGTTTCAAGCTGAGATATGCATTTTTTACGATAATCATGGTGAGACTTCTGTCCGAAGTATGCAGAATCATCGAGATCGCTCTTTTCGAGCTAGTTAATGCGAGAAAAACCTTGTCTGGTGTTTTCACCACTCCACAGTGCGTTTGATATGCAGAACCAGCGATATCTTGGTTTTCGTGGGGTTTCAAGCTGAGATATGCATTTTTTACGATAATCATGGTGAGACTTCTGTCCGAAGTATGCAGAATCATCGAGATCGCTCTTTTCGAGCTATTTAATAGCGAGAAACACGTTTTCTGGGGTTTTCACCACACCACAGTTCGTTGGATATGCAGAACAGGTGATATCTTGGTTTTCGAGGGGTTTCAAGCTGAGATATGCAATTTCTGCCATAATCTTGATGAGACTTCTGTCCGAAGTATGCTTAATCATCGAGATCGCTCGTTTCGATCTATTTAATGCGAGAAACACGTTGTCTGGTGTTTTCACCACTCCACAGTTGGTTTGATATGCAGAACCGGCGATATCTGGGTTTTCGTGGGGTTTCAAGCTGATATATGCATTTTCTGTGATAATCTTGGTGAGACCTCTGTCCGAAGTATGCAGAAACATCAAGATCGCTCTTTTGGACCTACTTAATGCGAGAAACACGTTATCTGGTGTTTTCAGCACTCCACAGTGCGTTTGATGTGCAGAACCAGCGATATCTTGGTTTTCGTGGGGTTTCAAGCTGATATATGCATTTTTTACGATAATCATGGTGAGACTTCTGTCCGAAGTATGCGGTATCAACGAGATCGCTCTTTTCGAGCTAGTTAATGCGAGAAAAACCTTGTCCGGTGTTTTCACCACTCCACAGTGCGTTTGATATGCAGAACCAGCGATATCTTGGTTTTCGTGGGGTTTCAAGCTGAGATATGCATTTTTTACGATAATCATGGTGAGACTTCTGTCCGAAGTATGCAGAATCATCGAGATCGCTCTTTTCGAGCTATTTAATGCGAGAAACACGTTTTCTGGGGTTTTCACCACACCACAGTTCGTTGGATATGCAGAACAGGTGATATCTTGGTTTTCGAGGGGTTTCAAGCTGAGATATGCAATTTCTGCCATAATCTTGATGAGACTTCTGTCCGAAGTATGCTTAATCATCGAGATCGCTCGTTTCGATCTATTTAATGCGAGAAACACGTTGTCTGGTGTTTTCACCACTCCACAGTTGGTTTGATATGCAGAACCGGCGATATCTGGGTTTTCGTGGGGTTTCAAGCTGATATTTGCATTTTCTGTGATAATCTTGGTGAGACCTCTGTCCGAAGTATGCAGAAACATCGAGATCGCTCTTTTCGACCTATTTAATGCGAGAAACACGTTATCTGGTGTTTTCACCACTCCACAGTGCGTTTGATATGCAGAACCAGCGATATCTTGGTTTTCGTGGGGTTTCAAGCTGAGATATGCATTTTTTACGATAATCTTGGTGAGACTTCTGTCCGAAGTATGCAGAATCATCGAGATCGCTCTATTCGAGCTATTTAATGCGACAAAACGTTATCTGGTATTATCAGCACACCACAGTGCGTATGATATGCAGAACCAGCGATATCTTGGTTTTCGTGGGGTTTCAAGCTGAGATATGCATTTTTTTCGATAATCTTGGTGAGACTTCTGTCCGAAGTATGCTTAATCATCGAGATCGCTCTATTCGAGCTATTTAATTTGAGGAACACGTTATCTGCTGTTTCCAGCACTCCACAGTGCGTTTTATATGCAGAACCAGCGATATCTTGGTTTTCGTGGGGTTTCAAGCTGAGATATGCAATTTCTGCGATAATCTTGGTGAGACTTCTGTCCGAAGTATGCTTAATCATCGAGATCGCTCGTTTCGATCTATTTAATGCGAGAAACACGTTGTCTGGTGTTTTCACCACTCCACAGTTGGTTTGATATGCAGAACCGGCGATATCTGGGTTTTCGTGGGGTTTCAAGCTGATATATGCATTTTCTGTTATAATCTTGGTGAGACCTCTGTCCGAAGTATGCAGAAACATCGAGATCGCTCTTTTGGACCTACTTAATGCGAGAAACACGTTATCTGGTGTTTTCAGCACTCCACAGTGCGTTTGATGTGCAGAACCAGCGATATCTTGGTTTTCGTGGGGTTTCAAGCTGATATATGCATTTTTTACGATAATCATGGTGAGACTTCTGTCCGAAGTATGCGGTATCAACGAGATCGCTCTTTTCGAGCTAGTTAATGCGAGAAAAACCTTGTCCGGTGTTTTCACCACTCCACAGTGCGTTTGATATGCAGAACCAGCGATATCTTGGTTTTCGTGGGGTTTCAAGCTTAAATATGCATTTTTTACGATAATCATGGTGAGACTTCTGTCCGAAGTATGCAGAATCATCGAGATCGCTCTTTTCGAGCTATTTAATGCGAGAAACACGTTTTCTGGGGTTTTCACCACTCCACAGTTCGTTGGATATGCAGAACAGGAGATATCTTGGATTTCGTGGGGTTTCTAGCAGAGATATGCATTTTCTGCGATAATCATGGTGAGACTTCTGTTAGAAATATGCAGAATCATCGAGATCGCACATTTGGATCAATTTAATACGAGAAACACGTTCTCTGGTGTTTTCACCACTCCACAGTTGGTTTGATATGCAGAACCGGCGATATCTGGGTTTTCGTGGGGTTTCAAGCTGAGATATGCATTTTCTGCGATAATCTTGGTGAGACCTCTGTCCGAAGTATGCAGAAACATCGAGATCGCTCTTTTCGACCTACTTAATGCGAGAAACACGTTATCTGGTGTTTTCAGCACTCCACAGTGCGTTTGATGTGCAGAACCAGCGATATATTGGTTTTCGTGGGGTTTCAAGCTGAGATATGCATTTTTTACGATAATCATGGTGAGACTTCTGTCCGAAGTATGCAGAATCATCGAGATCGCTCTTTTCGAGCTAGTTAATGCGAGAAAAACCTTGTCTGGTGTTTTCACCACTCCACAGTACGTTTGATATGCAGAACCAGCGATATCTTGGCTTTCGTGGGGTTTCAAGCTTAGATATGCATTTTTTACGATAATCATGGTGAGACTTCTGTCCGAAGTATGCAGAAACATCGAGATCCCTCTTTTCGACCTATTTAGTGCGAGAAACACGTTATCTGGTGTTTTCACCACTCCACAGTGCGTATGGTATGCAGAACCGACGATATCTTGGTTTTCGTGGGGTTTCAAGCTCAGATATGCAGTTTCTGCGACAATCTTGGTGAGACTTCTGTCCGAAGTATGCAGAGTCATCGAGATCGTACTTTTCGAGCTATTTACTGCGAGAAACACGTTATCTGGTGTTTTCAGCACGCCACAGTGCGTTTGATGTGCAGAACCAGCGATATCTTGGTTTTCGTGGGGTTTCAAGCTGAGATAAGCAATCTCTGCGATAATCTTGGTGAGACTTCTGTCCGAAGTATGCTTAATCATCGAGATCGCTCGTTTCGAGCTATTTAATGCGAGAAGCACGTTATCTGGTGTTTTCACCACTCCACACTGCGTATGATACGCAGAACCGACGATATCTTGGTTTTCGTGGGGTTTCAAGCTCAGATATGCATTTTCTGCGATAATCTTGGTGAGACTTCTGTCAGAAGTGTGCAGAGTCATCGAGATCGTACTTTTCGAGCTAGTTAATGCGAGAAAAACCTTGTCTGGTGTTTTCACCACTCCACAGTGCGTTTGATATGCAGAACCAGCGATGTCTTGGTTTTCGTGGGGTTTCAAGCTGAGATAAGCAATCTCTGCGATAATCTTGGTGAGACTTCTGTCCGAAGTATGCTTAATCATCGAGATCGCTCGTTTCGAGCTATTTAATGCGAGAAGCACGTTATCTGGTGTTTTCACCACTCCACAGTGCGTATGATACGCAGAACCGACGATATCTTGGTTTTCGTGGGGTTTCAAGCTCAGATATGCATTTTCTGCGATAATCTTGGTGAGACTTCTGTCAGAAGTGTGCAGAGTCATCGAGATCGTACTTTTCGAGCTAGTTAATGCGAGAAAAACCTTGTCTGGTGTTTTCACCACTCCACAGTGCGTTTGATATGCAGAAACAGCGATATCTTGGTTTTCGTGGGGTTTCAAGCTGAGATATGCATTTTTTGCGATAATCATGGTGAGACTTCTGTCCGAAGTATGCAGAATCATCGAGATCGCTCTTTTCGAGCTATTTAATGCGAGAAACACGTTTTCTGGGGTTTTCACCACTCCACAGTGCATATGATACGCAGAACCAGCGATATCTTGGTTTTCGTGGGGTTTCAAGCTGATATATGCATTTTTTACGATAATCATGGTGAGACTTCTGTTAGAAATATGCAGAATCATCGAGATCGCACATTTGGATCAATTTAATGCGAGCAACACGTTGTCTGGTGTTTTCACGACTCCACAGTTGGTTTGATATGCAGAACCGGCGATATCTGGGTTTTCGTGGGGTTTCAAGCTGAGATATGCATTTTCTGCGATAATCTTGGTGAGACCTCTGTCCGAAGTATGCAGAAACATCGAGATCGCTCTTTTCGACCTACTTAATGCGAGAAACACGTTATCTGGTGTTTTCAGCACTCCACAGTGCGTTTGATGTGCAGAACCAGCGATATCTTGGTTTTCGTGGGGTTTCAAGCTGAGATATGCATTTTTTACGATAATCTTGGTGAGACCTCTGTCCGAAGTATGCAGAAACATCGAGATCGCTCTTTTCGACCTACTTAATGCGAGAAACACGTTATCTGGTGTTTTCAGCACTCCACAGTGCGTTTGATGTGCAGAACCAGCGATATCTTGGTTTTCGTGGGGTTTCAAGCTGAGATATGCATTTTTTTCGATAATCTTGGTGAGACTTCTGTCCGAAGTATGCTTAATCATCGAGATCGCTCTATTCGAGCTATTTAATTTGAGGAACACGTTATCTGCTGTTTCCAGCACTCCACAGTGCGTTTTATATGCAGAACCAGCGATATCTTGGTTTTCGTGGGGTTTCAAGCTGAGATATGCAATTTCTGCGATAATCTTGGTGAGACTTCTGTCCGAAGTATGCTTAATCATCGAGATCGCTCGTTTCGAGCTATTTAATGCGAGAAGCACGTTATCTGGTGTTTTCACCACTCCACAGTGCGTATGGTATGCAGAACCGACGATATCTTGGTTTTCGTGGGGTTTCAAGCTCAGATATGCATTTTCTGCGATAATCTTGGTGAGACTTCTGTCCGAAGTATGCAGAGTCATCGAGATCGTACTTTTCGAGCTATTTAATGCGAGAAACACGTTTTCTGTGGTTTTCACCACTCCACAGTTCGTTGGATATGCAGAACAGGAGATATCTTGGATTTCGTGGGGTTTGTAGCAGAGATATGCATTTTCTGCGATAATCATGGTGAGACTTCTGTTAGAAATATGCAGAATCATCGAGATCGCACATTTGGATCAATTTAATGCGAGAAACACGTTCTCTGGTGTTTTCACCACTCCACAGTTGGTTTGATATGCAGAACCGGCGATATCTGGGTTTTCGTGGGGTTTCAAGCTGAGATATGCATTTTCTGCGATAATCTTGGTGAGACCTCTGTCCGAAGTATGCAGAAACATCGAGATCGCTCTTTTCGACCTACTTAATGCGAGAAACACGTTATCTGGTGTTTTCAGCACTCCACAGTGCGTTTGATGTGCAGAACCAGCGATATATTGGTTTTCGTGGGGTTTCAAGCTGAGATATGCATTTTTTACGATAATCATGGTGAGACTTCTGTCCGAAGTATGCAGAATCATCGAGATCGCTCTTTTCGAGCTAGTTAATGCGAGAAAAACCTTGTCTGGTGTTTTCACCACTCCACAGTACGTTTGATATGCAGAACCAGCGATATCTTGGCTTTCGTGGGGTTTCAAGCTGAGATAAGCAATCTCTGCGATAATCTTGGTGAGACTTCTGTCCGAAGTATGCTTAATCATCGAGATCGCTCGTTTCGAGCTATTTAATGCGAGAAGCACGTTATCTGGTGTTTTCACCACTCCACAGTGCGTATGATACGCAGAACCGACGATATCTTGGTTTTCGTGGGGTTTCAAGCTCAGATATGCATTTTCTGCGATAATCTTGGTGAGACTTCTGTCAGAAGTGTGCAGAGTCATCGAGATCGTACTTTTCGAGCTAGTTAATGCGAGAAAAACCTTGTCTGGTGTTTTCACCACTCCACAGTGCGTTTGATATGCAGAACCAGCGATATCTTGGTTTTCGTGGGGTTTCAAGCTGAGATATGCATTTTTTGCGATAATCATGGTGAGACTTCTGTCCGAAGTATGCAGAATCATCGAGATCGCTCTTTTCGAGCTATTTAATGCGAGAAACACGTTTTCTGGGGTTTTCACCACTCCACAGTGCATATGATACGCAGAACCAGCGATATCTTGGTTTTCGTGGGGTTTCAAGCTGATATATGCATTTTTTACGATAATCATGGTGAGACTTCTGTTAGAAATATGCAGAATCATCGAGATCGCACATTTGGATCAATTTAATGCGAGCAACACGTTGTCTGGTGTTTTCACGACTCCACAGTTGGTTTGATATGCAGAACCGGCGATATCTGGGTTTTCGTGGGGTTTCAAGCTGAGATATGCATTTTCTGCGATAATCTTGGTGAGACCTCTGTCCGAAGTATGCAGAAACATCGAGATCGCTCTTTTCGACCTACTTAATGCGAGAAACACGTTATCTGGTGTTTTCAGCACTCCACAGTGCGTTTGATGTGCAGAACCAGCGATATCTTGGTTTTCGTGGGGTTTCAAGCTGAGATATGCATTTTTTACGATAATCATGGTGAGACTTCTGTCCGAAGTATGCAGAATCATCGAGATCGCTCTTTTCGAGCTAGTTAATGCGAGAAAAACCTTGTCTGGTGTTTTCACCACTCCACAGTGCGTTTGATATGCAGAACCAGCGATATCTTGGTTTTCGTGGGGTTTCAAGCTGAGATATGCATTTTTTACGATAATCATGGTGAGACTTCTGTCCGAAGTATGCAGAATCATCGAGATCGCTCTTTTCGAGCTATTTAATAGCGAGAAACACGTTTTCTGGGGTTTTCACCACACCACAGTTCGTTGGATATGCAGAACAGGTGATATCTTGGTTTTCGAGGGGTTTCAAGCTGAGATATGCAATTTCTGCCATAATCTTGATGAGACTTCTGTCCGAAGTATGCTTAATCATCGAGATCGCTCGTTTCGATCTATTTAATGCGAGAAACACGTTGTCTGGTGTTTTCACCACTCCACAGTTGGTTTGATATGCAGAACCGGCGATATCTGGGTTTTCGTGGGGTTTCAAGCTGATATATGCATTTTCTGTGATAATCTTGGTGAGACCTCTGTCCGAAGTATGCAGAAACATCGAGATCGCTCTTTTGGACCTACTTAATGCGAGAAACACGTTATCTGGTGTTTTCAGCACTCCACAGTGCGTTTGATGTGCAGAACCAGCGATATCTTGGTTTTCGTGGGGTTTCAAGCTGATATATGCATTTTTTACGATAATCATGGTGAGACTTCTGTCCGAAGTATGCGGTATCAACGAGATCGCTCTTTTCGAGCTAGTTAATGCGAGAAAAACCTTGTCCGGTGTTTTCACCACTCCACAGTGCGTTTGATATGCAGAACCAGCGATATCTTGGTTTTCGTGGGGTTTCAAGCTGAGATATGCATTGTTTACGATAATCATGGTGAGACTTCTGTCCGAAGTATGCAGAATCATCGAGATCGCTCTTTTCGAGCTATTTAATGCGAGAAACACGTTTTCTGGGGTTTTCACCACACCACAGTTCGTTGGATATGCAGAACAGGTGATATCTTGGTTTTCGAGGGGTTTCAAGCTGAGATATGCAATTTCTGCCATAATCTTGATGAGACTTCTGTGCGAAGTATGCTTAATCATCGAGATCGCTCGTTTCGATCTATTTAATGCGAGAAACACGTTGTCTGGTGTTTTCACCACTCCACAGTTGGTTTGATATGCAGAACCGGCGATATCTGGGTTTTCGTGGGGTTTCAAGCTGATATATGCATTTTCTGTGATAATCTTGGTGAGACCTCTGTCCGAAGTATGCAGAAACATCGAGATCGCTCTTTTCGACCTATTTAATGCGAGAAACACGTTATCTGGTGTTTTCACCACTCCACAGTGCGTTTGATATGCAGAACCAGCGATATCTTGGTTTTCGTGGGGTTTCAAGCTGAGATATGCATTTTTTACGATAATCATGGTGAGACTTCTGTCCGAAGTATGCAGAATCATCGAGATTGCTCTTTTCGAGCTATATAATGCGAGAAACACGTTTTCTGGGGTTTTCACCACACCACAGTTCGTTGGATATGCAGAACAGGTGATATCTTGGTTTTCGAGGGGTTTCAAGCTGAGATATGCAATTTCTGCGATAATCTTGGTGAGACTTCTGTCCGAAGTATGCTTAATCATCGAGATCGCTCGTTTCGAGCTATTTAATGCGAGAAGCACGTTATCTGGTGTTTTCACCACTCCACAGTGCGTATGGTATGCAGAACCGACGATATCTTGGTTTTCGTGGGGTTTCAAGCTCAGATATGCAGTTTCTGCGACAATCTTGGTGAGACTTCTGTCCGAAGTATGCAGAGTCATCGAGATCGTACTTTTCGAGCTATTTACTGCGAGAAACACGTTATCTGGTGTTTTCACCACTCCACAGTACGTTTGATATGCAGAACCAGCGATATCTTGGCTTTCGTGGGGTTTCAAGCTTAGATATGCATTTTTTACGATAATCATGGTGAGACTTCTGTCCGAAGTATGCAGAAACATCGAGATCCCTCTTTTCGACCTATTTAGTGCGAGAAACACGTTATCTGGTGTTTTCACCACTCCACAGTGCGTATGGTATGCAGAACCGACGATATCTTGGTTTTCGTGGGGTTTCAAGCTCAGATATGCAGTTTCTGCGACAATCTTGGTGAGACTTCTGTCCGAAGTATGCAGAGTCATCGAGATCGTACTTTTCGAGCTATTTACTGCGAGAAACACGTTATCTGGTGTTTTCAGCACGCCACAGCGCGTTTGATGTGCAGAACCAGCGATATCTTGGTTTTCGTGGGGTTTCAAGCTGAGATAAGCAATCTCTGCGATAATCTTGGTGAGACTTCTGTCCGAAGTATGCTTAATCATCGAGATCGCTCGTTTCGAGCTATTTAATGCGAGAAGCACGTTATCTGGTGTTTTCACCACTCCACAGTGCGTATGATACGCAGAACCGACGATATCTTGGTTTTCGTGGGGTTTCAAGCTCAGATATGCATTTTCTGCGATAATCTTGGTGAGACTTCTGTCAGAAGTGTGCAGAGTCATCGAGATCGTACTTTTCGAGCTATTTAATGCGAGAAACACGTTTTCTGGGGTTTTCACCACTCCACAGTGCATATGATACGCAGACCCAGCGATATCTTGGTTTTCGTGGGGTTTCAAGCTGATATATGCATTTTTTACGATAATCATGGTGAGACTTCTGTTAGAAATATGCAGAATCATCGAGATCGCACATTTGGATCAATTTAATGCGAGCAACACGTTGTCTGGTGTTTTCACGACTCCACAGTTGGTTTGATATGCAGAACCGGCGATATCTGGGTTTTCGTGGGGTTTCAAGCTGAGATATGCATTTTCTGCGATAATCTTGGTGAGACCTCTGTCCGAAGTATGCAGAAACATCGAGATCGCTCTTTTCGACCTACTTAATGCGAGAAACACGTTATCTGGTGTTTTCAGCACTCCACAGTGCGTTTGATGTGCAGAACCAGCGATATCTTGGTTTTCGTGGGGTTTCAAGCTGAGATATGCATTTTTTACGATAATCTTGGTGAGACCTCTGTCCGAAGTATGCAGAAACATCGAGATCGCTCTTTTCGACCTACTTAATGCGAGAAACACGTTATCTGGTGTTTTCAGCACTCCACAGTGCGTTTGATGTGCAGAACCAGCGATATCTTGGTTTTCGTGGGGTTTCAAGCTGAGATATGCATTTTTTTCGATAATCTTGGTGAGACTTCTGTCCGAAGTATGCTTAATCATCGAGATCGCTCTATTCGAGCTATTTAATTTGAGGAACACGTTATCTGCTGTTTCCAGCACTCCACAGTGCGTTTTATATGCAGAACCAGCGATATCTTGGTTTTCGTGGGGTTTCAAGCTGAGATATGCAATTTCTGCGATAATCTTGGTGAGACTTCTGTCCGAAGTATGCTTAATCATCGAGATCGCTCGTTTCGAGCTATTTAATGCGAGAAGCACGTTATCTGGTGTTTTCACCACTCCACAGTGCGTATGGTATGCAGAACCGACGATATCTTGGTTTTCGTGGGGTTTCAAGCTCAGATATGCATTTTCTGCGATAATCTTGGTGAGACTTCTGTCCGAAGTATGCAGAGTCATCGAGATCGTACTTTTCGAGCTATTTAATGCGAGAAACACGTTTTCTGGGGTTTTCACCACTCCACAGTTCGTTGGATATGCAGAACAGGAGATATCTTGGATTTCGTGGGGTTTGTAGCAGAGATATGCATTTTCTGCGATAATCATGGTGAGACTTCTGTTAGAAATATGCAGAATCATCGAGATCGCACATTTGGATCAATTTAATGCGAGAAACACGTTCTCTGGTGTTTTCACCACTCCACAGTTGGTTTGATATGCAGAACCGGCGATATCTGGGTTTTCGTGGGGTTTCAAGCTGAGATATGCATTTTCTGCGATAATCTTGGTGAGACCTCTGTCCGAAGTATGCAGAAACATCGAGATCGCTCTTTTCGACCTACTTAATGCGAGAAACACGTTATCTGGTGTTTTCAGCACTCCACAGTGCGTTTGATGTGCAGAACCAGCGATATATTGGTTTTCGTGGGGTTTCAAGCTGAGATATGCATTTTTTACGATAATCATGGTGAGACTTCTGTCCGAAGTATGCAGAATCATCGAGATCGCTCTTTTCGAGCTAGTTAATGCGAGAAAAACCTTGTCTGGTGTTTTCACCACTCCACAGTACGTTTGATATGCAGAACCAGCGATATCTTGGCTTTCGTGGGGTTTCAAGCTGAGATAAGCAATCTCTGCGATAATCTTGGTGAGACTTCTGTCCGAAGTATGCTTAATCATCGAGATCGCTCGTTTCGAGCTATTTAATGCGAGAAGCACGTTATCTGGTGTTTTCACCACTCCACAGTGCGTATGATACGCAGAACCGACGATATCTTGGTTTTCGTGGGGTTTCAAGCTCAGATATGCATTTTCTGCGATAATCTTGGTGAGACTTCTGTCAGAAGTGTGCAGAGTCATCGAGATCGTACTTTTCGAGCTAGTTAATGCGAGAAAAACCTTGTCTGGTGTTTTCACCACACCACAGTGCGTTTGATATGCAGAACCAGCGATATCTTGGTTTTCGTGGGGTTTCAAGCTGAGATATGCATTTTTTACGATAATCATGGTGAGACTTCTGTCCGAAGTATGCAGAATCATCGAGATCGCTCTTTTCGAGCTATTTAATAGCGAGAAACACGTTTTCTGGGGTTTTCACCACACCACAGTTCGTTGGATATGCAGAACAGGTGATATCTTGGTTTTCGAGGGGTTTCAAGCTGATATATGCATTTTCTGTGATAATCTTGGTGAGACCTCTGTCCGAAGTATGCAGAAACATCGAGATCGCTCTTTTCGACCTATTTAATGCGAGAAACACGTTATCTGGTGTTTTCACCACTCCACAGTGCGTTTGATATGCAGAACCAGCGATATCTTGGTTTTCGTGGGGTTTCAAGCTGAGATATGCATTTTTTACGATAATCATGGTGAGACTTCTGTCCGAAGTATGCAGAATCATCGAGATTGCTCTTTTCGAGCTATATAATGCGAGAAACACGTTTTCTGGGGTTTTCACCACACCACAGTTCGTTGGATATGCAGAACAGGTGATATCTTGGTTTTCGAGGGGTTTCAAGCTGAGATATGCAATTACTGCGATAATCTTGGTGAGACTTCTGTCCGAAGTATGCTTAATCATCGAGATCGCTCGTTTCGAGCTATTTAATGCGAGAAGCATGTTATCTGGTGTTTTCACCACTCCACAGTGCGTATGATATGCAGAACCGACGATATCTTGGTTTTCGTGGGGTTTCAAGCTCAGATATGCATTTTCTGCGATAATCTTGGTGAGACTTCTGTCAGAAGTGTGCAGAGTCATCGAGATCGTACTTTTCGAGCTAGTTAATGCGAGAAAAACCTTGTCTGGTGTTTTCAGCACGCTACAGTGCGTTTGATGTGGAGAACCAGCGATATCTTGGTTTTCGTGGGGTTTCAAGCTGATATATGCATTTTTTACGATAATCATGGTGAGACTTCTGTCCGAAGTATGCTTAATCATCGAGATCGCTCGTTTCGAGCTATTTAATGCGAGAAGCACGTTTTCTGGGGTTTTCACAACTCCACAGTTCGTTGGATATGCAGAACCGACGATATCTTGGTTTTCGTGGGGTTTCAAGCTCAGATATGCAGTTTCTGCGACAATCTTGGTGAGACTTCTGTCCGAAGTATGCAGAGTCATCGAGATCGTACTTTTCGAGCTATTTACTGCGAGAAACACGTTATCTGGTGTTTTCAGCACGCTACAGTGCGTTTGATGTGGAGAACCAGCGATATCTTGGTTTTCGTGGGGTTTCAAGCTGATATATGCATTTTTTACGATAATCATGGTGAGACTTCTGTCCGAAGTATGCGGTATCATCGAGATCGCTCTTTTCGAGCTAGTTAATGCGAGAAACACGTTATCTGGTGTTTTCACCACTCCACAGTGCGTTTGATATGCAGAACCAGCGATATCTTGGCTTTCGAGGGGTTTCAAGCTGAGATATGCATTTTCTGCGATAATCTTGGTGAGACCTCTGTCCGAAGTATGCAGAAACATCGAGATCGCTCTTTTCGACCTATTTAGTGCGAGAAACACGTTATCTGGTGTTTTCACCACTCCACAGTGCGTTTGATATGCAGAACCAGTGATATCTTGGTTTTCGTGGGGTTTCAAGCTGAGATATGCATTTTTTACGATAATCATGGTGAGACTTCTGTCCGAAGTATGCAGAATCATCGAGATTGCTCTTTTCGAGCTATATAATGCGAGAAACACGTTTTCTGGGGTTTTCAACACTCCACAGTTCGTTGGATATGCAGAACAGGTGATATCTTGGTTTTCGTGGGGTTTCAAGCTCAGATATGCATTTTCTGCGATAATCTTGGTGAGACTTCTGTCAGAAGTGTGCAGAGTCATCGAGATCGTACTTTTCGAAATAGTTAATGCGAGAAAAACCTTGTCTGGTGTTTTCACCACTCCACAGTGCGTTTGATATGCAGAACCAGCGATGTCTTGGTTTTCGTGGGGTTTCAAGCTGAGATATGCATTTTTTGCGATAATCATGGTGAGACTTCTGTCCGAAGTATGCAGAATCATCGAGATCGCTCTTTTCGAGCTATTTAATGCGAGAAACACGTTTTCTGGGGTTTTCACCACTCCACAGTGCATATGATACGCAGAACCAGCGATATCTTGGTTTTCGTGGGGTTTCAAGCTGATATATGCATTTTTTACGATAATCATGGTGAGACTTCTGTTAGAAATATGCAGAATCATCGAGATCGCACATTTGGATCAATTTAATGCGAGCAACACGTTGTCTGGTGTTTTCACGACTCCACAGTTGGTTTGATATGCAGAACCGGCGATATCTGGGTTTTCGTGGGGTTTCAAGCTGAGATATGCATTTTCTGCGATAATCTTGGTGAGACCTCTGTCCGAAGTATGCAGAAACATCGAGATCGCTCTTTTCGACCTACTTAATGCGAGAAACACGTTATCTGGTGTTTTCAGCACTCCACAGTGCGTTTGATGTGCAGAACCAGCGATATCTTGGTTTTCGTGGGGTTTCAAGCTGAGATATGCATTTTTTACGATAATCTTGGTGAGACCTCTGTCCGAAGTATGCAGAAACATCGAGATCGCTCTTTTCGACCTACTTAATGCGAGAAACACGTTATCTGGTGTTTTCAGCACTCCACAGTGCGTTTGATGTGCAGAACCAGCGATATCTTGGTTTTCGTGGGGTTTCAAGCTGAGATATGCATTTTTTTCGATAATCTTGGTGAGACTTCTGTCCGAAGTATGCTTAATCATCGAGATCGCTCTATTCGAGCTATTTAATTTGAGGAACACGTTATCTGCTGTTTCCAGCACTCCACAGTGCGTTTTATATGCAGAACCAGCGATATCTTGGTTTTCGTGGGGTTTCAAGCTGAGATATGCAATTTCTGCGATAATCTTGGTGAGACTTCTGTCCGAAGTATGCTTAATCATCGAGATCGCTCGTTTCGAGCTATTTAATGCGAGAAGCACGTTATCTGGTGTTTTCACCACTCCACAGTGCGTATGGTATGCAGAACCGACGATATCTTGGTTTTCGTGGGGTTTCAAGCTCAGATATGCATTTTCTGCGATAATCTTGGTGAGACTTCTGTCCGAAGTATGCAGAGTCATCGAGATCGTACTTTTCGAGCTATTTAATGCGAGAAACACGTTTTCTGGGGTTTTCACCACTCCACAGTTCGTTGGATATGCAGAACAGGAGATATCTTGGATTTCGTGGGGTTTGTAGCAGAGATATGCATTTTCTGCGATAATCATGGTGAGACTTCTGTTAGAAATATGCAGAATCATCGAGATCGCACATTTGGATCAATTTAATGCGAGAAACACGTTCTCTGGTGTTTTCACCACTCCACAGTTGGTTTGATATGCAGAACCGGCGATATCTGGGTTTTCGTGGGGTTTCAAGCTGAGATATGCATTTTCTGCGATAATCTTGGTGAGACCTCTGTCCGAAGTATGCAGAAACATCGAGATCGCTCTTTTCGACCTACTTAATGCGAGAAACACGTTATCTGGTGTTTTCAGCACTCCACAGTGCGTTTGATGTGCAGAACCAGCGATATATTGGTTTTCGTGGGGTTTCAAGCTGAGATATGCATTTTTTACGATAATCATGGTGAGACTTCTGTCCGAAGTATGCAGAATCATCGAGATCGCTCTTTTCGAGCTAGTTAATGCGAGAAAAACCTTGTCTGGTGTTTTCACCACTCCACAGTACGTTTGATATGCAGAACCAGCGATATCTTGGCTTTCGTGGGGTTTCAAGCTGAGATAAGCAATCTCTGCGATAATCTTGGTGAGACTTCTGTCCGAAGTATGCTTAATCATCGAGATCGCTCGTTTCGAGCTATTTAATGCGAGAAGCACGTTATCTGGTGTTTTCACCACTCCACAGTGCGTATGATACGCAGAACCGACGATATCTTGGTTTTCGTGGGGTTTCAAGCTCAGATATGCATTTTCTGCGATAATCTTGGTGAGACTTCTGTCAGAAGTGTGCAGAGTCATCGAGATCGTACTTTTCGAGCTAGTTAATGCGAGAAAAACCTTGTCTGGTGTTTTCACCACTCCACAGTGCGTTTGATATGCAGAACCAGCGATATCTTGGTTTTCGTGGGGTTTCAAGCTGAGATATGCATTTTTTGCGATAATCATGGTGAGACTTCTGTCCGAAGTATGCAGAATCATCGAGATCGCTCTTTTCGAGCTATTTAATGCGAGAAACACGTTTTCTGGGGTTTTCACCACTCCACAGTGCATATGATACGCAGAACCAGCGATATCTTGGTTTTCGTGGGGTTTCAAGCTGATATATGCATTTTTTACGATAATCATGGTGAGACTTCTGTTAGAAATATGCAG
Organism: Anthophora plumipes; assembly: GCA_951804975.1. Classification (NCBI taxonomy): domain Eukaryota; kingdom Metazoa; phylum Arthropoda; class Insecta; order Hymenoptera; family Apidae; genus Anthophora; species Anthophora plumipes. The sequence goes on along the minus strand of CATORF010000206.1, from coordinate 6,557,064 downwards.
AATCATCGAGATCGCACATTTGGATCAATTTAATGCGAGCAACACGTTGTCTGGTGTTTTCACGACTCCACAGTTGGTTTGATATGCAGAACCGGCGATATCTGGGTTTTCGTGGGGTTTCAAGCTGAGATATGCATTTTCTGCGATAATCTTGGTGAGACCTCTGTCCGAAGTATGCAGAAACATCGAGATCGCTCTTTTCGACCTACTTAATGCGAGAAACACGTTATCTGGTGTTTTCAGCACTCCACAGTGCGTTTGATGTGCAGAACCAGCGATATCTTGGTTTTCGTGGGGTTTCAAGCTGAGATATGCATTTTTTACGATAATCATGGTGAGACTTCTGTCCGAAGTATGCAGAATCATCGAGATCGCTCTTTTCGAGCTAGTTAATGCGAGAAAAACCTTGTCCGGTGTTTTCACCACTCCACAGTGCGTTTGATATGCAGAACCAGCGATATCTTGGTTTTCGTGGGGTTTCAAGCTGAGATATGCATTGTTTACGATAATCATGGTGAGACTTCTGTCCGAAGTATGCAGAATCATCGAGATCGCTCTTTTCGAGCTATTTAATGCGAGAAACACGTTTTCTGGGGTTTTCACCACACCACAGTTCGTTGGATATGCAGAACAGGTGATATCTTGGTTTTCGAGGGGTTTCAAGCTGAGATATGCAATTTCTGCCATAATCTTGATGAGACTTCTGTCCGAAGTATGCTTAATCATCGAGATCGCTCGTTTCGATCTATTTAATGCGAGAAACACGTTGTCTGGTGTTTTCACCACTCCACAGTTGGTTTGATATGCAGAACCGGCGATATCTGGGTTTTCGTGGGGTTTCAAGCTGATATATGCATTTTCTGTGATAATCTTGGTGAGACCTCTGTCCGAAGTATGCAGAAACATCGAGATCGCTCTTTTCGACCTATTTAATGCGAGAAACACGTTATCTGGTGTTTTCACCACTCCACAGTGCGTTTGATATGCAGAACCAGCGATATCTTGGTTTTCGTGGGGTTTCAAGCTGAGATATGCATTTTTTACGATAATCATGGTGAGACTTCTGTCCGAAGTATGCAGAATCATCGAGATTGCTCTTTTCGAGCTATATAATGCGAGAAACACGTTTTCTGGGGTTTTCACCACACCACAGTTCGTTGGATATGCAGAACAGGTGATATCTTGGTTTTCGAGGGGTTTCAAGCTGAGATATGCAATTTCTGCGATAATCTTGGTGAGACTTCTGTCCGAAGTATGCTTAATCATCGAGATCGCTCGTTTCGAGCTATTTAATGCGAGAAGCACGTTATCTGGTGTTTTCACCACTCCACAGTGCGTATGGTATGCAGAACCGACGATATCTTGGTTTTCGTGGGGTTTCAAGCTCAGATATGCAGTTTCTGCGACAATCTTGGTGAGACTTCTGTCCGAAGTATGCAGAGTCATCGAGATCGTACTTTTCGAGCTATTTACTGCGAGAAACACGTTATCTGGTGTTTTCACCACTCCACAGTACGTTTGATATGCAGAACCAGCGATATCTTGGCTTTCGTGGGGTTTCAAGCTTAGATATGCATTTTTTACGATAATCATGGTGAGACTTCTGTCCGAAGTATGCAGAAACATCGAGATCCCTCTTTTCGACCTATTTAGTGCGAGAAACACGTTATCTGGTGTTTTCACCACTCCACAGTGCGTATGGTATGCAGAACCGACGATATCTTGGTTTTCGTGGGGTTTCAAGCTCAGATATGCAGTTTCTGCGACAATCTTGGTGAGACTTCTGTCCGAAGTATGCAGAGTCATCGAGATCGTACTTTTCGAGCTATTTACTGCGAGAAACACGTTATCTGGTGTTTTCAGCACGCCACAGCGCGTTTGATGTGCAGAACCAGCGATATCTTGGTTTTCGTGGGGTTTCAAGCTGAGATAAGCAATCTCTGCGATAATCTTGGTGAGACTTCTGTCCGAAGTATGCTTAATCATCGAGATCGCTCGTTTCGAGCTATTTAATGCGAGAAGCACGTTATCTGGTGTTTTCACCACTCCACAGTGCGTATGATACGCAGAACCAGCGATATCTTGGTTTTCGTGGGGTTTCAAGCTGATATATGCATTTTTTACGATAATCATGGTGAGACTTCTGTTAGAAATATGCAGAATCATCGAGATCGCACATTTGGATCAATTTAATGCGAGCAACACGTTGTCTGGTGTTTTCACGACTCCACAGTTGGTTTGATATGCAGAACCGGCGATATCTGGGTTTTCGTGGGGTTTCAAGCTGAGATATGCATTTTCTGCGATAATCTTGGTGAGACCTCTGTCCGAAGTATGCAGAAACATCGAGATCGCTCTTTTCGACCTACTTAATGCGAGAAACACGTTATCTGGTGTTTTCAGCACTCCACAGTGCGTTTGATGTGCAGAACCAGCGATATCTTGGTTTTCGTGGGGTTTCAAGCTGAGATATGCATTTTTTACGATAATCTTGGTGAGACCTCTGTCCGAAGTATGCAGAAACATCGAGATCGCTCTTTTCGACCTACTTAATGCGAGAAACACGTTATCTGGTGTTTTCAGCACTCCACAGTGCGTTTGATGTGCAGAACCAGCGATATCTTGGTTTTCGTGGGGTTTCAAGCTGAGATATGCATTTTTTTCGATAATCTTGGTGAGACTTCTGTCCGAAGTATGCTTAATCATCGAGATCGCTCTATTCGAGCTATTTAATTTGAGGAACACGTTATCTGCTGTTTCCAGCACTCCACAGTGCGTTTTATATGCAGAACCAGCGATATCTTGGTTTTCGTGGGGTTTCAAGCTGAGATATGCAATTTCTGCGATAATCTTGGTGAGACTTCTGTCCGAAGTATGCTTAATCATCGAGATCGCTCGTTTCGAGCTATTTAATGCGAGAAACACGTTATCTGGTGTTTTCACCACTCCACAGTGCGTATGATACGCAGAACCGACGATATCTTGGTTTTCGTGGGGTTTCAAGCTCAGATATGCATTTTCTGCGATAATCTTGGTGAGACTTCTGTCAGAAGTGTGCAGAGTCATCGAGATCGTACTTTTCGAGCTAGTTAATGCGAGAAAAACCTTGTCTGGTGTTTTCACCACACCACAGTGCGTTTGATATGCAGAACCAGCGATATCTTGGTTTTCGTGGGGTTTCAAGCTGAGATATGCATTTTTTACGATAATCATGGTGAGACTTCTGTCCGAAGTATGCAGAATCATCGAGATCGCTCTTTTCGAGCTATTTAATAGCGAGAAACACGTTTTCTGGGGTTTTCACCACACCACAGTTCGTTGGATATGCAGAACAGGTGATATCTTGGTTTTCGAGGGGTTTCAAGCTGATATATGCATTTTCTGTGATAATCTTGGTGAGACCTCTGTCCGAAGTATGCAGAAACATCGAGATCGCTCTTTTCGACCTATTTAATGCGAGAAACACGTTATCTGGTGTTTTCACCACTCCACAGTGCGTTTGATATGCAGAACCAGCGATATCTTGGTTTTCGTGGGGTTTCAAGCTGAGATATGCATTTTTTACGATAATCATGGTGAGACTTCTGTCCGAAGTATGCAGAATCATCGAGATTGCTCTTTTCGAGCTATATAATGCGAGAAACACGTTTTCTGGGGTTTTCACCACACCACAGTTCGTTGGATATGCAGAACAGGTGATATCTTGGTTTTCGAGGGGTTTCAAGCTGAGATATGCAATTACTGCGATAATCTTGGTGAGACTTCTGTCCGAAGTATGCAGAGTCATCGAGATCGTACTTTTCGAGCTATTTACTGCGAGAAACACGTTATCTGGTGTTTTCAGCACGCTACAGTGCGTTTGATGTGGAGAACCAGCGATATCTTGGTTTTCGTGGGGTTTCAAGCTGATATATGCATTTTTTACGATAATCATGGTGGGACTTCTGTCCGAAGTATGCAGAATCATCGAGATTGCTCTTTTCGAGCTATATAATGCGAGAAACACGTTTTCTGGGGTTTTCACCACACCACAGTTCGTTGGATATGCAGAACCGACGATATCTTGGTTTTCGTGGGGTTTCAAGCTCAGATATGCAGTTTCTGCGACAATCTTGGTGAGACTTCTGTCCGAAGTATGCAGAGTCATCGAGATCGTACTTTTCGAGCTATTTACTGCGAGAAACACGTTATCTGGTGTTTTCAGCACGCTACAGTGCGTTTGATGTGGAGAACCAGCGATATCTTGGTTTTCGTGGGGTTTCAAGCTGATATATGCATTTTTTACGATAATCATGGTGAGACTTCTGTCCGAAGTATGCGGTATCATCGAGATCGCTCTTTTCGAGCTAGTTAATGCGAGAAACACGTTATCTGGTGTTTTCACCACTCCACAGTGCGTTTGATATGCAGAACCAGCGATATCTTGGCTTTCGAGGGGTTTCAAGCTGAGATATGCATTTTCTGCGATAATCTTGGTGAGACCTCTGTCCGAAGTATGCAGAAACATCGAGATCGCTCTTTTCGACCTATTTAGTGCGAGAAACACGTTATCTGGTGTTTTCACCACTCCACAGTGCGTTTGATATGCAGAACCAGTGATATCTTGGTTTTCGTGGGGTTTCAAGCTGAGATATGCATTTTTTACGATAATCATGGTGAGACTTCTGTCCGAAGTATGCAGAATCATCGAGATTGCTCTTTTCGAGCTATATAATGCGAGAAACACGTTTTCTGGGGTTTTCAACACTCCACAGTTCGTTGGATATGCAGAACAGGTGATATCTTGGTTTTCGTGGGGTTTCAAGCTCAGATATGCATTTTCTGCGATAATCTTGGTGAGACTTCTGTCAGAAGTGTGCAGAGTCATCGAGATCGTACTTTTCGAAATAGTTAATGCGAGAAAAACCTTGTCTGGTGTTTTCACCACTCCACAGTGCGTTTGATATGCAGAACCAGCGATGTCTTGGTTTTCGTGGGGTTTCAAGCTGAGATATGCATTTTTTGCGATAATCATGGTGAGACTTCTGTCCGAAGTATGCAGAATCATCGAGATCGCTCTTTTCGAGCTATTTAATGCGAGAAACACGTTTTCTGGGGTTTTCACCACTCCACAGTGCATATGATACGCAGAACCAGCGATATCTTGGTTTTCGTGGGGTTTCAAGCTGATATATGCATTTTTTACGATAATCATGGTGAGACTTCTGTTAGAAATATGCAGAATCATCGAGATCGCACATTTGGATCAATTTAATGCGAGCAACACGTTGTCTGGTGTTTTCACGACTCCACAGTTGGTTTGATATGCAGAACCGGCGATATCTGGGTTTTTGTGGGGTTTCAAGCTGAGATATGCATTTTCTGCGATAATCTTGGTGAGACCTCTGTCCGAAGTATGCAGAAACATCGAGATCGCTCTTTTCGACCTACTTAATGCGAGAAACACGTTATCTGGTGTTTTCAGCACTCCACAGTGCGTTTGATGTGCAGAACCAGCGATATCTTGGTTTTCGTGGGGTTTCAAGCTGAGATATGCATTTTTTACGATAATCTTGGTGAGACCTCTGTCCGAAGTATGCAGAAACATCGAGATCGCTCTTTTCGACCTACTTAATGCGAGAAACACGTTATCTGGTGTTTTCAGCACTCCACAGTGCGTTTGATGTGCAGAACCAGCGATATCTTGGTTTTCGTGGGGTTTCAAGCTGAGATATGCATTTTTTTCGATAATCTTGGTGAGACTTCTGTCCGAAGTATGCTTAATCATCGAGATCGCTCTATTCGAGCTATTTAATTTGAGGAACACGTTATCTGCTGTTTCCAGCACTCCACAGTGCGTTTTATATGCAGAACCAGCGATATCTTGGTTTTCGTGGGGTTTCAAGCTGAGATATGCAATTTCTGCGATAATCTTGGTGAGACTTCTGTCCGAAGTATGCTTAATCATCGAGATCGCTCGTTTCGAGCTATTTAATGCGAGAAGCACGTTATCTGGTGTTTTCACCACTCCACAGTGCGTATGGTATGCAGAACCGACGATATCTTGGTTTTCGTGGGGTTTCAAGCTCAGATATGCATTTTCTGCGATAATCTTGGTGAGACTTCTGTCCGAAGTATGCAGAGTCATCGAGATCGTACTTTTCGAGCTATTTAATGCGAGAAACACGTTTTCTGGGGTTTTCACCACTCCACAGTTCGTTGGATATGCAGAACAGGAGATATCTTGGATTTCGTGGGGTTTGTAGCAGAGATATGCATTTTCTGCGATAATCATGGTGAGACTTCTGTTAGAAATATGCAGAATCATCGAGATCGCACATTTGGATCAATTTAATGCGAGAAACACGTTCTCTGGTGTTTTCACCACTCCACAGTTGGTTTGATATGCAGAACCGGCGATATCTGGGTTTTCGTGGGGTTTCAAGCTGAGATATGCATTTTCTGCGATAATCTTGGTGAGACCTCTGTCCGAAGTATGCAGAAACATCGAGATCGCTCTTTTCGACCTACTTAATGCGAGAAACACGTTATCTGGTGTTTTCAGCACTCCACAGTGCGTTTGATGTGCAGAACCAGCGATATATTGGTTTTCGTGGGGTTTCAAGCTGAGATATGCATTTTTTACGATAATCATGGTGAGACTTCTGTCCGAAGTATGCAGAATCATCGAGATCGCTCTTTTCGAGCTAGTTAATGCGAGAAAAACCTTGTCTGGTGTTTTCACCACTCCACAGTACGTTTGATATGCAGAACCAGCGATATCTTGGCTTTCGTGGGGTTTCAAGCTGAGATAAGCAATCTCTGCGATAATCTTGGTGAGACTTCTGTCCGAAGTATGCTTAATCATCGAGATCGCTCGTTTCGAGCTATTTAATGCGAGAAGCACGTTATCTGGTGTTTTCACCACTCCACAGTGCGTATGATACGCAGAACCGACGATATCTTGGTTTTCGTGGGGTTTCAAGCTCAGATATGCATTTTCTGCGATAATCTTGGTGAGACTTCTGTCAGAAGTGTGCAGAGTCATCGAGATCGTACTTTTCGAGCTAGTTAATGCGAGAAAAACCTTGTCTGGTGTTTTCACCACTCCACAGTGCGTTTGATATGCAGAACCAGCGATATCTTGGTTTTCGTGGGGTTTCAAGCTGAGATATGCATTTTTTGCGATAATCATGGTGAGACTTCTGTCCGAAGTATGCAGAATCATCGAGATCGCTCTTTTCGAGCTATTTAATGCGAGAAACACGTTTTCTGGGGTTTTCACCACTCCACAGTGCATATGATACGCAGAACCAGCGATATCTTGGTTTTCGTGGGGTTTCAAGCTGATATATGCATTTTTTACGATAATCATGGTGAGACTTCTGTTAGAAATATGCAGAATCATCGAGATCGCACATTTGGATCAATTTAATGCGAGCAACACGTTGTCTGGTGTTTTCACGACTCCACAGTTGGTTTGATATGCAGAACCGGCGATATCTGGGTTTTCGTGGGGTTTCAAGCTGAGATATGCATTTTCTGCGATAATCTTGGTGAGACCTCTGTCCGAAGTATGCAGAAACATCGAGATCGCTCTTTTCGACCTACTTAATGCGAGAAACACGTTATCTGGTGTTTTCAGCACTCCACAGTGCGTTTGATGTGCAGAACCAGCGATATCTTGGTTTTCGTGGGGTTTCAAGCTGAGATATGCATTTTTTACGATAATCATGGTGAGACTTCTGTCCGAAGTATGCAGAATCATCGAGATCGCTCTTTTCGAGCTAGTTAATGCGAGAAAAACCTTGTCTGGTGTTTTCACCACTCCACAGTGCGTTTGATATGCAGAACCAGCGATATCTTGGTTTTCGTGGGGTTTCAAGCTGAGATATGCATTTTTTACGATAATCATGGTGAGACTTCTGTCCGAAGTATGCAGAATCATCGAGATCGCTCTTTTCGAGCTATTTAATAGCGAGAAACACGTTTTCTGGGGTTTTCACCACACCACAGTTCGTTGGATATGCAGAACAGGTGATATCTTGGTTTTCGAGGGGTTTCAAGCTGAGATATGCAATTTCTGCCATAATCTTGATGAGACTTCTGTCCGAAGTATGCTTAATCATCGAGATCGCTCGTTTCGATCTATTTAATGCGAGAAACACGTTGTCTGGTGTTTTCACCACTCCACAGTTGGTTTGATATGCAGAACCGGCGATATCTGGGTTTTCGTGGGGTTTCAAGCTGATATATGCATTTTCTGTGATAATCTTGGTGAGACCTCTGTCCGAAGTATGCAGAAACATCGAGATCGCTCTTTTCGACCTATTTAATGCGAGAAACACGTTATCTGGTGTTTTCACCACTCCACAGTGCGTTTGATATGCAGAACCAGCGATATCTTGGTTTTCGTGGGGTTTCAAGCTGAGATATGCATTTTTTACGATAATCATGGTGAGACTTCTGTCCGAAGTATGCAGAATCATCGAGATTGCTCTTTTCGAGCTATATAATGCGAGAAACACGTTTTCTGGGGTTTTCACCACACCACAGTTCGTTGGATATGCAGAACAGGTGATATCTTGGTTTTCGAGGGGTTTCAAGCTGAGATATGCAATTTCTGCGATAATCTTGGTGAGACTTCTGTCCGAAGTATGCTTAATCATCGAGATCGCTCGTTTCGAGCTATTTAATGCGAGAAGCACGTTATCTGGTGTTTTCACCACTCCACAGTGCGTATGGTATGCAGAACCGACGATATCTTGGTTTTCGTGGGGTTTCAAGCTCAGATATGCAGTTTCTGCGACAATCTTGGTGAGACTTCTGTCCGAAGTATGCAGAGTCATCGAGATCGTACTTTTCGAGCTATTTACTGCGAGAAACACGTTATCTGGTGTTTTCACCACTCCACAGTACGTTTGATATGCAGAACCAGCGATATCTTGGCTTTCGTGGGGTTTCAAGCTTAGATATGCATTTTTTACGATAATCATGGTGAGACTTCTGTCCGAAGTATGCAGAAACATCGAGATCCCTCTTTTCGACCTATTTAGTGCGAGAAACACGATATCTGGTGTTTTCACCACTCCACAGTGCGTATGGTATGCAGAACCGACGATATCTTGGTTTTCGTGGGGTTTCAAGCTGATATATGCATTTTCTGTGATAATCTTGGTGAGACCTCTGTCCGAAGTATGCAGAAACATCGAGATCCCTCTTTTCGACCTATTTAGTGCGAGAAACACGTTATCTGGTGTTTTCAGCACGCCACAGTGCGTTTGATGTGCAGAACCAGCGATATCTTGGTTTTCGTGGGGTTTCAAGCTGAGATAAGCAATCTCTGCGATAATCTTGGTGAGACTTCTGTCCGAAGTATGCTTAATCATCGAGATCGCTCGATTCGAGCTATTTAATGCGAGAAGCACGTTATCTGGTGTTTTCACCACTCCACAGTGCGTATGATACGCAGAACCGACGATATCTTGGTTTTCGTGGGGTTTCAAGCTCAGATATGCATTTTCTGCGATAATCTTGGTGAGACTTCTGTCAGAAGTGTGCAGAGTCATCGAGATCGTACTTTTCGAGCTATTTAATGCGAGAAACAAGTTTTCTGGGGTTTTCACCACTCCACAGTGCATATGATACGCAGAACCAGCGATATCTTGGTTTTCGTGGGGTTTCAAGCTGATATATGCATTTTTTACGATAATCATGGTGAGACTTCTGTTAGAAATATGCAGAATCATCGAGATCGCACATTTGGATCAATTTAATGCGAGCAACACGTTGTCTGGTGTTTTCACGACTCCACAGTTGGTTTGATATGCAGAACCGGCGATATCTGGGTTTTCGTGGGGTTTCAAGCTGAGATATGCATTTTCTGCGATAATCTTGGTGAGACCTCTGTCCGAAGTATGCAGAAACATCGAGATCGCTCTTTTCGACCTACTTAATGCGAGAAACACGTTATCTGGTGTTTTCAGCACTCCACAGTGCGTTTGATGTGCAGAACCAGCGATATCTTGGTTTTCGTGGGGTTTCAAGCTGAGATATGCATTTTTTACGATAATCTTGGTGAGACCTCTGTCCGAAGTATGCAGAAACATCGAGATCGCTCTTTTCGACCTACTTAATGCGAGAAACACGTTATCTGGTGTTTTCAGCACTCCACAGTGCGTTTGATGTGCAGAACCAGCGATATCTTGGTTTTCGTGGGGTTTCAAGCTGAGATATGCATTTTTTTCGATAATCTTGGTGAGACTTCTGTCCGAAGTATGCTTAATCATCGAGATCGCTCTATTCGAGCTATTTAATTTGAGGAACACGTTATCTGCTGTTTCCAGCACTCCACAGTGCGTTTTATATGCAGAACCAGCGATATCTTGGTTTTCGTGGGGTTTCAAGCTGAGATATGCAATTTCTGCGATAATCTTGGTGAGACTTCTGTCCGAAGTATGCTTAATCATCGAGATCGCTCGTTTCGAGCTATTTAATGCGAGAAGCACGTTATCTGGTGTTTTCACCACTCCACAGTGCGTATGGTATGCAGAACCGACGATATCTTGGTTTTCGTGGGGTTTCAAGCTCAGATATGCATTTTCTGCGATAATCTTGGTGAGACTTCTGTCCGAAGTATGCAGAGTCATCGATTCGTACTTTTCGAGCTATTTAATGCGAGAAACACGTTTTCTGGGGTTTTCACCACTCCACAGTTCGTTGGATATGCAGAACAGGAGATATCTTGGATTTCGTGGGGTTTGTAGCAGAGATATGCATTTTCTGCGATAATCATGGTGAGACTTCTGTTAGAAATATGCAGAATCATCGAGATCGCACATTTGGATCAATTTAATGCGAGAAACACGTTCTCTGGTGTTTTCACCACTCCACAGTTGGTTTGATATGCAGAACCGGCGATATCTGGGTTTTCGTGGGGTTTCAAGCTGAGATATGCATTTTCTGCGATAATCTTGGTGAGACCTCTGTCCGAAGTATGCAGAAACATCGAGATCGCTCTTTTCGACCTACTTAATGCGAGAAACACGTTATCTGGTGTTTTCAGCACTCCACAGTGCGTTTGATGTGCAGAACCAGCGATATATTGGTTTTCGTGGGGTTTCAAGCTGAGATATGCATTTTTTACGATAATCATGGTGAGACTTCTGTCCGAAGTATGCAGAATCATCGAGATCGCTCTTTTCGAGCTAGTTAATGCGAGAAAAACCTTGTCTGGTGTTTTCACCACTCCACAGTACGTTTGATATGCAGAACCAGCGATATCTTGGCTTTCGTGGGGTTTCAAGCTGAGATAAGCAATCTCTGCGATAATCTTGGTGAGACTTCTGTCCGAAGTATGCTTAATCATCGAGATCGCTCGTTTCGAGCTATTTAATGCGAGAAGCACGTTATCTGGTGTTTTCACCACTCCACAGTGCGTATGATACGCAGAACCGACGATATCTTGGTTTTCGTGGGGTTTCAAGCTCAGATATGCATTTTCTGCGATAATCTTGGTGAGACTTCTGTCAGAAGTGTGCAGAGTCATCGAGATCGTACTTTTCGAGCTAGTTAATGCGAGAAAAACCTTGTCTGGTGTTTTCACCACACCACAGTGCGTTTGATATGCAGAACCAGCGATATCTTGGTTTTCGTGGGGTTTCAAGCTGAGATATGCATTTTTTACGATAATCATGGTGAGACTTCTGTCCGAAGTATGCAGAATCATCGAGATCGCTCTTTTCGAGCTATTTAATAGCGAGAAACACGTTTTCTGGGGTTTTCACCACACCACAGTTCGTTGGATATGCAGAACAGGTGATATCTTGGTTTTCGAGGGGTTTCAAGCTGATATATGCATTTTCTGTGATAATCTTGGTGAGACCTCTGTCCGAAGTATGCAGAAACATCGAGATCGCTCTTTTCGACCTATTTAATGCGAGAAACACGTTATCTGGTGTTTTCACCACTCCACAGTGCGTTTGATATGCAGAACCAGCGATATCTTGGTTTTCGTGGGGTTTCAAGCTGAGATATGCATTTTTTACGATAATCATGGCGAGACTTCTGTCCGAAGTATGCAGAATCATCGAGATTGCTCTTTTCGAGCTATATAATGCGAGAAACACGTTTTCTGGGGTTTTCACCACACCACAGTTCGTTGGATATGCAGAACAGGTGATATCTTGGTTTTCGAGGGGTTTCAAGCTGAGATATGCAATTTCTGCGATAATCTTGGTGAGACTTCTGTCCGAAGTATGCTTAATCATCGAGATCGCTCGTTTCGAGCTATTTAATGCGAGAAGCACGTTATCTGGTGTTTTCACCACTCCACAGTGCGTATGGTATGCAGAACCGACGATATCTTGGTTTTCGTGGGGTTTCAAGCTCAGATATGCAGTTTCTGCGACAATCTTGGTGAGACTTCTGTCCGAAGTATGCAGAGTCATCGAGATCGTACTTTTCGAGCTATTTACTGCGAGAAACACGTTATCTGGTGTTTTCAGCACGCCACAGTGCGTTTGATGTGCAGAACCAGCGATATCTTGGTTTTCGTGGGGGTTTCAAGCTGAGATAAGCAAACTCTGCGATAATCTTGGTGAGACTTCTGTCCGAAGTATGCTTAATCATCGAGATCGCTCGTTTCGAGCTATTTAATGCGAGAAGCATGTTATCTGGTGTTTTCACCACTCCACAGTGCGTATGATATGCAGAACCGACGATATCTTGGTTTTCGTGGGGTTTCAAGCTCAGATATGCATTTTCTGCGATAATCTTGGTGAGACTTCTGTCAGAAGTGTGCAGAGTCATCGAGATCGTACTTTTCGAGCTAGTTAATGCGAGAAAAACCTTGTCTGGTGTTTTCAGCACGCTACAGTGCGTTTGATGTGGAGAACCAGCGATATCTTGGTTTTCGTGGGGTTTCAAGCTGATATATGCATTTTTTACGATAATCATGGTGAGACTACTGTCCGAAGTATGCTTAATCATCGAGATCGCTCGTTTCGAGCTATTTAATGCGAGAAGCACGTTTTCTGGGGTTTTCACAACTCCACAGTTCGTTGGATATGCAGAACCGACGATATCTTGGTTTTCGTGGGGTTTCAAGCTCAGATATGCAGTTTCTGCGACAATCTTGGTGAGACTTCTGTCCGAAGTATGCAGAGTCATCGAGATCGTACTTTTCGAGCTATTTACTGCGAGAAACACGTTATCTGGTGTTTTCAGCACGCTACAGTGCGTTTGATGTGGAGAACCAGCGATATCTTGGTTTTCGTGGGGTTTCAAGCTGATATATGCATTTTTTACGATAATCATGGTGAGACTTCTGTCCGAAGTATGCGGTATCATCGAGATCGCTCTTTTCGAGCTAGTTAATGCGAGAAACACGTTATCTGGTGTTTTCACCACTCCACAGTGCGTTTGATATGCAGAACCAGCGATATCTTGGCTTTCGAGGGGTTTCAAGCTGAGATATGCAGTTTCTGCGACAATCTTGGTGAGACTTCTGTCCGAAGTATGCAGAGTCATCGAGATCGTACTTTTCGAGCTATTTACTGCGAGAAACACGTTATCTGGTGTTTTCAGCACGCCACAGTGCGTTTGATGTGCAGAACCAGCGATATCTTGGTTTTCGTGGGGTTTCAAGCTGAGATAAGCAATTTCTGCGATAATCTTGGTGGGACTTCTGTCCGAAGTATGCTTAATCATCGAGATCGCTCGTTTCGAGCTATTTAATGCGAGAAGCACGTTTTCTGGGGTTTTCACAACTCCACAGTTCGTTGGATATGCAGAACCGACGATATCTTGGTTTTCGTGGGGTTTCAAGCTCAGATATGCAGTTTCTGCGACAATCTTGGTGAGACTTCTGTCCGAAGTATGCAGAGTCATCGAGATCGCTCGTTTCGAGCTATTTAATGCGAGAAGCACGTTTTCTGGGGTTTTCACCACTCCACAGTTCGTATGATATGCAGAACCAGCGATATCTTGGTTTTCGTGGGGTTTCAAGCTGAGATATGCATTTTCTGCGATAATCTTGGTGAGACCTCTGTCCGAAGTATGCAGAAACATCGAGATCGCTCTTTTCGACCTATTTAGTGCGAGAAACACGTTATCTGGTGTTTTCACCACTCCACAGTGCGTTTGATATGCAGAACCAGCGATATCTTGGTTTTCGTGGGGTTTCAAGCTGAGATATGCATTTTTTACGATAATCATGGTGAGACTTCTGTCCGAAGTATGCAGAATCATCGAGATTGCTCTTTTCGAGCTATATAATGCGAGAAACACGTTTTCTGGGGTTTTCACCACACCACAGTTCGTTGGATATGCAGAACAGGTGATATCTTGGTTTTCGAGGGGTTTCAAGCTGAGATATGCAATTTCTGCCATAATCTTGATGAGACTTCTGTCCGAAGTATGCTTAATCATCGAGATCGCTCGTTTCGAGCTATTTAATGCGAGAAGCACGTTTTCTGGGGTTTTCACCACTCCACAGTTCGTATGATATGCAGAACCAGCGATATTTTGGTTTTCGTGGGGTTTCAAGCTGAGATATGCATTTTTTACGATAATCATGGTGAGACTTCTGTCCGAAGTATGCTTAATCATCGAGATCGCTCTATTCGAGCTATTTAATGTGAGAAACACGTTATCTGGTGTTTCCAGCTCTCCACAGTGCGTTTTATATGCAGAACCAGCGATATCTTGGTTTTCGTGGGGTTTCAAGCTGAGATAAGCAATTTCTGCGATAATCTTGGTGAGACTTCTGTCCGAAGTATGCTTAATCATCGAGATCGCTCGTTTCGAGCTATTTAATGCGAGAAGCACGTTATCTGGTGTTTTCACCACTCCACAGTGCGTATGATACGCAGAACCGACGATATCTTGGTTTTCGTGGGGTTTCAAGCTCAGATATGCATTTTCTGCGATAATCTTGGTGAGACTTCTGTCAGAAGTGTGCAGAGTCATCGAGATCGTACTTTTCGTGCTATTTAATGCGAGAAACACGTTTTCTGGGGTTTTCACCACTCCACAGTTCGTTGGATATGCAGAACAGGTGATATCTTGGTTTTCGTGGGGTTTCAAGCTCAGATATGCAGTTTCTGCGACAATCTTGGTGAGACTTCTGTCCGAAGTATGCAGAGTCATCGAGATCGCTCTTTTCGACCTATTTAGTGCGATAAACACGTTATCTGGTGTTTTCACCACTCCACAGTGCGTTTGATATGCAGAACCAGCGATATCTTGGTTTTCGTGGGGTTTCAAGCTGAGATTTGCAATTTCTGCGATAATCTTGGTGAGACTTCTGTCCGAAGTATGCTTAATCATCGAGATCGCTCGTTTCGAGCTATTTAATGCGAGAAGCACGTTATCTGGTGTTTTCACCACTCCACAGTGCGTATGGTATGCAGAACCGACGATATCTTGGTTTTCGTGGGGTTTCAAGCTCAGATATGCAGTTTCTGCGACAATCTTGGTGACACTTCTTTCCGAAGTATGCAGAGTCATCGAGATCGTACTTTTCGAGCTATTTACTGCGAGAAACACGTTATCTGGTGTTTTCAGCACGACACAGTGCGTTTGATGTGCAGAACCAGCGATATCTTGGTTTTCGTGGGGTTTCAAGCTGATATATGCATTTTTTACGATAATCATGGTGAGATTTCTGTCCGAAGTATGCGGTATCATCGAGATCGCTCTTTTCGAGCTAGTTAATGCGAGAAAAACCTTGTCTGGTGTTATCACCACTCCACAGTGCGTATGGTATGCAGAACCGACGATATCTTGTTTTTCGTGGGGTTTCAAGCTCAGATATGCAATTTCTGCGATAATCTTGGTGAGACTTCTGTCCGAAGTATGCGGAATCATCGAGATCGCTCTTTTCGAGCTAGTTAATGCGAGAAAAACCTTTCGCTGGTGTTTTCACCACTCCACTGTGCGTTTGATATGCAGAACCAGCGATACCTTGGCTTTCGTGGGGTTTCAAGCTGAGATATGCATTTTTTACGATAATCATGGTGAGACTTCTGTCCGAAGTATGCAGAATCATCGAGATCGCACTTTTCGAGCTATTTAATGCGAGAAACACGTTATCTGGTGTTTTCAGCACTCCACAGTGTGTTTGATATGCAGAACCAGCGATATCTTGATTTTCGTGGGGTTTCAAGCTGAGATATGCATTTTTTACGATAATCATGGTGAGACTTCTGTCCGAAGTATGCGGAATCATCGAGATCGCTCTTTTCGAGCTAGTTAATGCGAGAAAAACCTTGTCTGGTGTTTTCACCACTCCACAGTGCGTTTGATATGCAGAACCAGCGATATCTTGGCTTTCGTGGGGTTTCAAGCTGAGATATGCATTTTTTACGATAATCATGGTGAGACCTCAGTCCGAAGTAGGCAGAAACATCGAGATCGCTCTTTTCGACCTATTTAGTGCGATAAACATGTTATCTGGTGTTTTCACCACTCCACAGTGCGTTTGATATGCAGAACCAGCGATATCTGGGTTTTCGTGGGGTTTCAAGCTGAGATATGCATTTTCTGCGATAATCTGGGTGAGACCTCTGTCCGAAGTATGCAGAATCATCGAGATCGCTCTTTTCAACCTATGTAATGCTAGAAACTCGTTATCTGTTGTTTTCACCACACCACAGTGCGTTTGATATGCAGAACCAGCGATATCTTGGTTTTCGTGGGGTTTCAAGCTGAGATATGCATTTTTTACGATAATCATGGTGAGACTTGTGTCCGAAGTATGCAGAATCATCGATATCGCACTTTTCGAGCTATTTACTGCGAGAAACACGTTATCTGGTGTTTTCAGCACGCCACAGTGCGTTTGATGTGCAGAACCAGCGATATCTTGGTTTTCGTGGGGTTTCAAGCTGATATATGCATTTTTTACGATAATCATGGTGAGACTTCTGTCCGAAGTATGCGGTATCATCGAGTTCGCTCTTTTCGAGCTAGTTAATGCGAGAAAAACCTTGTCTGGTGTTTTCACCACTCCACAGTGCGTTTGATATGCAGAACCAGCGATATCTTG
The DNA here is from genome assembly GCA_951804975.1 of Anthophora plumipes. Classification (NCBI taxonomy): domain Eukaryota; kingdom Metazoa; phylum Arthropoda; class Insecta; order Hymenoptera; family Apidae; genus Anthophora; species Anthophora plumipes. Next base: position 6,540,035 of record CATORF010000206.1, on the reverse strand, counting down.
GCTTTAGAGGGGTTTCAAGCTGAGATATGCATTTTCTGCGATAATCTTGGTGAGACCTCTGTCCGAAGTATGCAGAAACATCGAGATCGCTCTTTTCGACCTATTTAGTGCGAGAAACACGTTATCTGGTGTTTTCACCACTCCACAGTGCGTTTGATATGCAGCACACGAGATATCTTGGTTTTCGTGGGGTTTCTAGCAGAGATATGCATTTTCTGCGATAATCATAGTGAGACTTCTGTTAGAAGTATGCAGAATCATCGAGATCGCACATTTCGATCTATTTAATGCGAGAAACACGTTGTCTGGTGTTTTCACCACTCCACAGTTGGTTTGATATGCAGAACCGGCGATATCTGGGTTTTCGTGGGGTTTCAAGCTGAGATATGCATTTTCTGCGATAATCTGGGTGAGACCTCTGTCCGAAGTATGCAGAATCATCGAGATCGCTCTTTTCAACCTATGTAATGCGAGAAACACGTTATCTGTTGTTTTCACCACACCACAGTGCGTTTGATATGCAGAACCAGCGATATCTTGGTTTTCGTGGGGTTTCAAGCTGAGATATGCATTTTTTACAATAATCATGGTGAGACTTGTGTCCGAAGTATGCAGAATCATCGAGATCGCACTTTTCGAGCTATTTAATGCGAGAAACATGTTATCTGGTGTTTTCAGCACTCCACAGTGCGTTTGATATGCAGAAACAGCGATATCTTGGTTTTCGTGGGGTTTCAAGCTGAGATATGCATTTTTTACGATAATCATGGTGAGACTTCTGTCCGAAGTATGCAGAATCATCGAGATCGCTCTTTTCGAGCTATTTAATGCGAGAAACACGTTTTCTGGGGTTTTCACCACACCACAGTTCGTTGGATATGCAGAACAGGTGATATCTTGGTTTTCGGGGGTTTCAAGCTGAGATATGCATTTTCTGCGATAAACTTGGTGAGAGTTCTCTCCGAAGTATGCTTAATCATCGAGATCGCTCGTTTCGAGCTATTTAATGCGAGAAAAACCTTGTCTGGTGTTTTCACCACTCCACAGTGCGTTTGATATGCAGACCCAGCGATATCTTGGTTTTCGTGGGGTTTCAAGCTGAGAAATGCATTTTTTACGATAATCTTGGTGACACTTCCGTCCGAAGTATGCAGAATCATCGAGATCGCACTTTTCTAGCTATTTAATGCGAGAAACACGTTATCTGGTGTTTTCAGCACTCCACAGGGCGTTTGATATGCAGAACCGGCGATATCTGGGTTTTCGTGGGGTTTCAAGCTGAGATATGCATTTTCTGCGATAATCTGGGTGAGACCTCTGTCCGAAGTATGCAGAATCATCGAGATCGCTCTTTTCAACCTATGTAATGCGAGAAACACGTTATCTGTTGTTTTCACCACACCACAGTGCGTTTGATATGCAGAACCAGCGATATCTTGGTTTTCGTGGGGTTTCAAGCTTAGATATGCATTTTTTACGATAATCATGGTGAGACTTGTGTCCGAAGTATGCAGAATCATCGAGATCGCACTTTTCGAGCTATTTAATGCAAGAAACATGTTATCTGGTGTTTTCAGCACTCCACAGTGCGTTTGATATGCAGAAACAGCGATATCTTGGTTTTCGTGGGGTTTCAAGCTGAGATATGCATTTTTTACGATAATCATGGTGAGACTTCTGTCCGAAGTATGCAGAATCATCGAGATCGCTCTTTTCGAGCTATTTAATGCGAGAAACACGTTTTCTGGGGTTTTCACCACACCACAGTTCGTTGTATATGCAGAACAGGTGATATCTTGGTTTTCGGGGGTTTCAAGCTGAGATATGCATTTTCTGCGATAAACTTGGTGAGAGTTCTCTCCGAAGTATGCTTAATCATCGAGATCGCTCGTTTCGAGCTATTTAATGCGAGAAAAACCTTGTCTGGTGTTTTCACCACTCCACAGTGCGTTTGATATGCAGACCCAGCGATATATTGGTTTTCGTGGGGATTCAAGCTGAGATATGCATTTTTTACGATAATCATGGTGAGACTTGTGTCCGAAGTATGCAGAATCATCGAGATCGCACTTTTCGAGCTATTTACTGCGAGAAACACGATATCTGGTGTTTTCAGCACGCCACAGTGCGTTTGATGTGCAGAACCAGCGATATCTTGGTTTTCGTGGGGTCTCAAGCTGATATATGCATTCTTTACGATAATCATGGTGAGACTTCTGTCCGAAGTATGCGGTATCATCGAGATCGCTCTTTTCGAGCTAGTTAATGCGAGAAAAACCTTGTCTGGGTTTTTCACCACTCCACAGTGCGTTTGATATGCAGAACCAGCGATATCTTGGCTTTAGAGGGGTTTCAAGCTGAGATATGCATTTTCTGCGATAATCTTGGTGAGACCTCTGTCCGAAGTATGCAGAAACATCGAGATCGCTCTTTTCGACCTATTTAGTGCGAGAAACACGTTATCTGGTGTTTTCACCACTCCACAGTGCGTTTGATATGCAGCACACGAGATATCTTGGTTTTCGTGGGGTTTCTAGCAGAGATATGCATTTTCTGCGATAATCATAGTGAGACTTCTGTTAGAAGTATGCAGAATCATCGAGATCGCACATTTCGATCTATTTAATGCGAGAAACACGTTGTCTGGTGTTTTCACCACTCCACAGTTGGTTTGATATGCAGAACCGGCGATATCTGGGTTTTCGTGGGGTTTCAAGCTGAGATATGCATTTTCTGCGATAATCTGGGTGAGACCTCTGTCCGAAGTATGCAGAATCATCGAGATCGCTCTTTTCAACCTATGTAATGCGAGAAACACGTTATCTGTTGTTTTCACCACATCACAGTGCGTTTGATATGCAGAACCAGCGATATCTTGGTTTTCGTGGGGTTTCAAGCTGAGATATGCATTTTTTACAATAATCATGGTGAGACTTGTGTCCGAAGTATGCAGAATCATCGAGATCGCACTTTTCGAGCTATTTAATGCGAGAAACATGTTATCTGGTGTTTTCAGCACTCCACAGTGCGTTTGATATGCAGAAACAGCGATATCTTGGTTTTCGTGGGGTTTCAAGCTGAGATATGCATTTTTTACGATAATCATGGTGAGACTTCTGTCCGAAGTATGCAGAATCATCGAGATCGCTCTTTTCGAGCTATTTAATGCGAGAAACACGTTTTCTGGGGTTTTCACCACACCACAGTTCGTTGGATATGCAGAACAGGTGATATCTTGGTTTTCGGGGGTTTCAAGCTGAGATATGCATTTTCTGCGATAAACTTGGTGAGAGTTCTCTCCGAAGTATGCTTAATCATCGAGATCGCTCGTTTCGAGCTATTTAATGCGAGAAAAACCTTGTCTGGTGTTTTCACCACTCCACAGTGCGTTTGATATGCAGACCCAGCGATATCTTGGTTTTCGTGGGGTTTCAAGCTGAGAAATGCATTTTTTACGATAATCTTGGTGACACTTCCGTCCGAAGTATGCAGAATCATCGAGATCGCACTTTTCTAGCTATTTAATGCGAGAAACACGTTATCTGGTGTTTTCAGCACTCCACAGGGCGTTTGATATGCAGAACCGGCGATATCTGGGTTTTCGTGGGGTTTCAAGCTGAGATATGCATTTTCTGCGATAATCTGGGTGAGACCTCTGTCCGAAGTATGCAGAATCATCGAGATCGCTCTTTTCAACCTATGTAATGCGAGAAACACGTTATCTGTTGTTTTCACCACACCACAGTGCGTTTGATATGCAGAACCAGCGATATCTTGGTTTTCGTGGGGTTTCAAGCTTAGATATGCATTTTTTACGATAATCATGGTGAGACTTGTGTCCGAAGTATGCAGAATCATCGAGATCGCACTTTTCGAGCTATTTAATGCAAGAAACATGTTATCTGGTGTTTTCAGCACTCCACAGTGCGTTTGATATGCAGAAACAGCGATATCTTGGTTTTCGTGGGGTTTCAAGCTGAGATATGCATTTTTTACCATAATCATGGTGAGACTTCTGTCCGAAGTATGCAGAATCATCGAGATCGCTCTTTTCGAGCTATTTAATGCGAGAAACACGTTTTCTGGTGTTTTCAGCACTCCACAGGGCGTTTGATATGCAGAACAGGAGATATCTTGGTTTTCGTGGGGTTTCAAGCTGAGATATGCATTTTTTACGATAATCTTGGTGACACTTCCGTCCGAAGTATGCAGAATCATCGAGATCGCACTTTTCTAGCTATTTAATGCGAGAAACACGTTATCTGGTGTTTTCAGCACTCCACAGGGCGTTTGATATGCAGAACAGGAGATATCTTGGTTTTCGTGGGGTTTCAAGCTGAGATATGCATTTTTTACGATAATCTTGGTGACACTTCCGTCCGAAGTATGCAGAATCATCGAGATCGCACTTTTCGAGCTATTTAATGCGAGAAACACGTTATCTGGTGTTTTCAGCACTCCACAGTGTGTTTGATATGCAGAACCAGCGATATCTTGATTTTCGTGGGGTTTCAAGCTGAGATATGATTTTTTACGATAATCATGGTGAGACTTCTGTCCGAAGTATGCGAAATCATCGAGATCGCTCCTTTCGAGCTATTTAATGCGAGAAACATGTTTTCTGGGGTTTTAACCACTCCACAGTGCGTTTGATATGCAGAACCAGCGATATCTTGGTTTTCGTGGGGTTTCAAGCTGAGATATGCATTTTTTACGATAATCTTGGTGAGACTTCTGTCCGAAGTATGCTTAATCATCGAGATCACTCGTTTCGAGCTATTTAATGCGAGAAGCACGTTATCTGGTGTTTTCAACACTCCACAGTGCGTATGATATGCAGAACCGACGATATCTTGGTTTTCGTGGGGTTTCAAGCTCAGATATGCAATTTCTGCGATAATCTTGGTGAGACTTCTGTCCGAAGTATGCGGAATCATCGAGATCGCTCTTTTCGAGCTAGTTAATGCGAGAAAATCCTTGTCTGGTGTTTTCACCACTCAACAGTGCGTTTGATATGCAGAACCAGCGATATCTTGGCTTTCGAGGGGTTTCAAGCTGAGATATGCATTTTCTGCGATAATCTTGGTGAGACATCTGTCCGAAGTATGCAGAAACATCGAGATCGCTCTTTTCGACCTATTTAGTGCGAGAAACACGTTATCTGGTGTTTTCACCACTCCACTGTGCGTTTGATATGTAGAGCCGCCGATAACTTGGTTTTCGTTGGGTTTCCAGCTGAAATATGCATTATAATCTTGGCGAGACTTCAGTCAGAAGTATGCAGAATCATCTTGACCCCTCTTTTCGATCTATTTGATGCGAGAAACACGTTATCTGGTGTTTTCACCACTCCACAGTGCGTTTGATATGCTGAACCAGCGACATCTTGGCTTTCGTCGGGTATCAATCTGAGATATGCATCTTCTGCGATAATCTTGGTGAGACTTCAGTGAGAAGTATGCAGAATCATCGGGATCGCTCTTTTCAAGCTATTTAATGCGAGAAACACGTTATCTGGTTGTTTTCACCACTCCACAGTGCGTTTGATATGCAGAACAGGCGTCATCTTGATTTTCGTGAGGTTTCAAGGTGAGATATGCATTTTTTGCGATAAGATTGTTGAGACTACAGTCAGAAGTATGCAGTATCATCTAGATCGCTCGTTTCGAGCTACCTAATGCGAGAAACACGTTTTCTGGTGTTTTCACCACTCCACAGAACGTTTTATGTGCAGAACCGGCGACATCTTGGATTACGTCGGGTTTCAAGCTGACATATGCATTTTCTGCGATTATCTTGGTGAGACTTCAGTCAGAAGTATGCAGAATCATCTAGACCCCTCTTTTCGAGCTATTTGATGGGAGAAACACGTTATCTGGTGTTTTCACCACTCCACAGTGCGTTTGATATGCTGAACCGGCGACATCTTGGCTTTCGTCGGGTATCAAGCTGAGATATGCATTTTCTGCGATAATCTTAGTGAGACTTCAGTCAGAAGTATGCAGAATCATCGAGATCCCTCTATTCGAGCTATTTAATGCGAGAAACACGTTATCTGGTGTTTTCACCACTCCACAGTGCGTTTGATATGCAGAACCGGCGACATCTTGGGTTTCGTCGGGTATCAAGCTGAGATATGCATTTTCTGCGATAATCTTGGTGACTCTTCTGTCAGAAGTATGCAGAATCATCGAGATCCCTCTTTTCGGTCTATTTAATGCGAGAAACACGTTATCTGGTGTTTTCACCACTCCACAGTGCGTTTGATATGCAGATCCGGCGACATCTTGGCTTTCGTCGGGTATCAAGCTGAGATATGCATTTTCTGCGATAATCTTAGTGAGACTTCAGTCAGAAGTATGCAGAATCATCGAGATCCCGCTTTTCGAGCTATTTAATGCGAGAAACACGTTATCTGGTGTTTTCACCACTCCACAGAGCGTTTGATATGCAGAACCGGCGACATCTTGGCTTTCGCCGGGGTTCAAGCTGAGATATGCATTTTCTACGATAATCTTGGTGAGACTTCTGTCAGAAGTATTCAGAATCATCTAGACCCCTCTTTTCGAGCTATTTAATGCGAGAAACACCTTATCTGGTGTTTTCACCACTCCACAGTGCGTTTGATATGCTGAACCGGCGACATCTTGGCATTCGTCGGGTATCAAGCTGAGATATGCATCTTCTACGATAATCTTGGTGAGACTTCTGTCAGAAGTATGCAGAATCATCTAGACCCCTCTTTCCGAGCTATTTAATGCGAGAAACACGTTATCTGGTGTTTTCACCACTCCACAGTGCGTTTGATATGTAGAGCCGCCGATAACTTGGTTTTCGTGGGGTTTCTAGCTGAGATATGCATTATCTGCGATAATCATGGTGAGACTTCTGTCCGAAGTGTGCAGAATCATCGAGATCGCTCTTTTCGAGCTATTTAATTCGAGAAACACGTTTTCTGGGGTATTCACCACACCACAGTTCGTTGGATGTGCAGAAATGGCGAAATCTTGGTTTTCGTCGGTTTTCATCCTGAGGTATGCATTTTCTGCGATAATCTTGGTGAGACATCAGTCAGAAGTATGCAGAATCATCTAGATCGCTCTTTTCGAACTATTTAATGCGAGAAACACGTTATCTGGTGTTTTCACCACTCCACAGTGCGTTTGATATGTAGAGCCGCCGATAACTTTGTTTTCGTGGGGTTTCCAGCTGAGATATGCATTTTCTGCGATAAACTTGGTGAGTCTTCTGTCAGAAGTATGCAGAATCATCTAGATCGCTCGTTTCGAGCTATTTAATGCGAGAGGCACGTTATCTGGTGTTTTCACCACTCCACAGTGCGTTTGATATGCAGAACCGGCGACATCTTGGTTTTCGTCGGGTTTCAAGCTGAGATATGCATTTTTTACGATAATCATGGTGAGACTTCTGTCCGAAGTATGCGAAATCATCGAGATCGCTCTTTTCGAGCTATTTAATGCGAGAAACACGTTATCTGGTGTTTTCAGCACTCCACAGTGTGTTTGATATGCAGAACCAGCGATATCTTGATTTTCGTGGGGTTTCAAGCTGAGATATGCATTTTTTACGATAATCATGGTGAGACTTCTGTCCGAAGTATGCGGAATCATCGAGATCGCTCTTTTCGAGCTAGTTAATGCGAGAAAAACCTTGTCTGGTGCTTTCACCACTCCACAGTGCGTTTGATATGCAGAACCAGCGATATCTTGGCTTTCGTGGGGTTTCAAGCTGAGATATGCATTTTTTACGATAATCATGGTGAGACCTCAGTCCGAAGTAGGCAGAAACATCGAGATCGCTCTTTTCGACGTATTTAGTGCGATAAACATGTTATCTGGTGTTTTCACCACTCCACAGTGCGTTTGATATGCAGAACCAGCGATATCTGGGTTTTCGTGGGGTTTCAAGCTGAGATATGCATTTTCTGCGATAATCTGGGTGAGACCTCTGTCCGAAGTATGCAGAATCATCGAGATCGCTCGTTTCGAGCTATTTAATGCGAGAAGCACGTTTTCAGGGGTTTTCACAACTACACAGTTCGTTGGATATGCAGAACAGGAGATATCTTGGTTTTCGTGAGGTTTCAAGCTGAGATATGCATTTTTTACGATAATCTTGGTGAGACTTCTGTCCGAAGTATGCTTAATCATCGAGATCACTCGTTTCGAGCTATTTAATGCGAGAAGCACGTTATCTGGTGTTTTCACCACTCCACAGTGCGTATGATATGCAGAACCGACGATATCTTGGTTTTCGTGGGGTTTCAAGCTCAGATATGCAATTTCTGCGATAATCTTGGTGAGACTTCTGTCCGAAGTATGCGGAATCATCGAGATCGCTCTTTTCGAGCTAGTTAATGCGAGAAAATCCTTGTCTGGTGTTTTCACCACTCAACAGTGCGTTTGATATGCAGAACCAGCGATATCTTGGCTTTCGAGGGGTTTCAAGCTGAGATATGCATTTTCTGCGATAATCTTGGTGAGACATCTGTCCGAAGTATGCAGAAACATCGAGATCGCTCTTTTCGACCTATTTAGTGCGAGAAACACGTTATCTGGTGTTTTCACCACTCCACTGTGCGTTTGATATGTAGAGCCGCCGATAACTTGGTTTTCGTTGGGTTTCCAGCTGAAATATGCATTATAATCTTGGCGAGACTTCAGTCAGAAGTATGCAGAATCATCTAGACCCCTCTTTTCGAGCTATTTGATGCGAGAAACACGTTATCTGGTGTTTTCACCACTCCACAGTGCGTTTGATATGCTGAACCAGCGACATCTTGGCTTTCGTCGGGTATCAATCTGAGATATGCATCTTCTGCGATAATCTTGGTGAGACTTCAGTGAGAAGTATGCAGAATCATCGGGATCGCTCTTTTCAAGCTATTTAATGCGAGAAACACGTTATCTGGTTGTTTTCACCACTCCACAGTGCGTTTGATATGCAGAACAGGCGTCATCTTGATTTTCGTGAGGTTTCAAGGTGAGATATGCATTTTTTGCGATAAGATTGTTGAGACTACAGTCAGAAGTATGCAGTATCATCTAGATCGCTCGTTTCGAGCTACCTAATGCGAGAAACACGTTTTCTGGTGTTTTCACCACTCCACAGAACGTTTTATGTGCAGAACCGGCGACATCTTGGATTACGTCGGGTTTCAAGCTGACATATGCATTTTCTGCGATAATCTTAGTGAGACTTCAGTCAGAAGTATGCAGAATCATCGAGATCCCTCTATTCGAGCTATTTAATGCGAGAAACACGTTATCTGGTGTTTTCACCACTCCACAGTGCGTTTGATATGCAGAACCGGCGACATCTTGGTTTTCGTCGGGTTTCAAGCTGAGATATGCATTTTCTGCGATAATCTTGGTGAGACTTTAGTCAGAAGTATGCAGAATCATCAAGATCGCTCGATTTGAGCTATTGAATGCGAAAAAACAAGTTTTCTGGTGTTTTCACCACTCCACAGTGCGTTTGATATGCAGAACCAGCGATATCTTGGTTTTCGTCGGGTTTCAAGCTGAGATATGCATTTTCTGCGTATATATTGGTGATACTTCTGTCAGAAGTATGCAGAATCTGCTAGATCGCTCGTTTCGAGCTATGTAATGCGAGATACACGTTATCTGGTTTTTTCACCACTCCACAGTGCGTTTGATATACAGAACTGGCGACATCTTGATTTTCGTGAGGTTTCAAGCTGAGATATGCATTTTCTGCGATAATATTGGTGAGACTTCAGTCAGAAGTATGCAGAATCATCTAGATCGCTCGTTTGGAGCTATTTATTGCGAGATACACGTTATCTGGTGTTTTGACCACTCCACAGTGCGATTGATATGCAGAACCAGCGATATCTTGGTTTTCGTGGGGATTCAAGCTGAGATATGCAATTTCTGCGATAATCTTGGTGAGACTTCTGTCCGAAGTATGCTTAACCATCGAGATCGCTCGTTTCGAACTATTTAATGCGAGAAAAACGTTATCTGGTGTTTTCACCACTCCACAGTGCGTATGATATGCAGAAACGACGATATCTTGGTTTTCGTGGGGTTTCTAGAAGAGATATGCATTTTCTGCGATAATCATGGTGAGACTTCTGTTAGAAAAATGCAGAATCATCGAGATCGCACTTTTCGATCTATTTAATGCGAGAAACACGTTGTCTGGTGTTTTCACCACTCCACAGTGCGTTTGATATGCAGAAATGGCGAAATCTTGGTTTTCGTCGGTTTTCATCCTGAGGTATGCATTTTCTGCGATAATCTTGGTGCGACTTCTGTCAGAAGTATGCAGAATCATCGAGAACGCTATTTTCGAGCTACTTAAAGTGAGAAACACGTTTTCTGGTGTTTTCACCACTCCACAGTACGTTTAATGTGCAGAACCGGAGATATCTTTGTTTTCGTGAGGTTTCAAGCTGAGATATGCATTTTCTGCTATAATCTTGGTGAGACTTCAGTCAGAAGTATGCAGAATCATCTAGATCGCTCGTTTCGAGCTATTTAATACGAAAAAACCAGTTTTCTGGTGTTTTGACCACTCCACAGTGCGTTTGATATGTAGTGCCGCCGATAACTTGGTTTTCGTGGGGTTTCCAGCTGCAACATGCATTTTCTGCGATAATCTTGGTGAGTCTTCTGTCAGAAGTATGCAGAATCATCCAGATCGCTCTTTTCGAGCTATTTAATGCGAGAAACACGTTATCTGTTGTACTGAACACTCCACAGTGCGTTTGATATGCAGAGATGGCGAAATCTTGGTTTTCGTCGGTTTTATCCTGAGGTATGCATTTTCTGCGATAATCTTGGTGCGTCTTCTGTCAGAAGTATGCAGAATCATCGAGATCGCTCTATTCGAGCTTCTTAATGCGAGAAACACGTTATCTGGTTGTTTTCACCACTCCACAGTGCGTTTGATATGCAGAACCGGCGACATCTTGGTTTTCGTCGGGTATCAAGCTGAGATATGCATTTTCTGCGATACTCTTGGTGAGACTTCTGTCCGAAGTATGCATGATCATCGAGATCCCTCTTTTCGGGATATTTAATGCGAGAAACACGTTTTCTGGGGTTTTCACCACTCCACAGTTCGTTGGATATGCAGAACAGGAGATATCTTGGTTTTCGTGGGGTTTCAAGCTGAGATATGCCTTTTTTACGATAATCTTGGTGAGACTTCTGTCCGAAGTATGCTTAATCATCGAGATCGCTCTATTCGAGCTATTTAATGTGAGAAACACGTTTTCTGGGGTTTTCACCACTCCACAGTTCGTTTGATATGCTGAACCGGCGACATCTTGGCTTTCGTCGGGTATCAAGCTGAGATATGCATTTTCTACGATAATCTTGGTGAGACATCTGTCAGAAGTATGCAGAATCATCTAGACCCCTCTTTTCGAGCTATTTAATGCGAGAAACACGTTATCTGGTGTTTTGACCACTCCACAGTGCGTTTGATATGCAGAAATGGCGAAATCTTGGTTTTCGTCGGTTTTCATCCTGAGGTATGCATTTTCTGCGATAATCTTGGTGCGACTTCTGTCAGAAGTATGCAGAATCATCGAGATCGCTCTTTTCGAGCTATTTAATGCGAGAAACACGTTCACTGGTGTATTCACCACTCCACAGTACGTTAGACATGCAGAACCGGAAATATCTTTGTTTCGGTCGGATTTCAAGCTGAGATATGCATTTTCTGCGATAATATTGGTGAGACTTCTGTCCGAAGTATGCAGAATCATCGATATTGCTCTTTTCGAGCTATTTAATGCGAGAAACACGTTATCTGGTGTTTTCACCACTCCACAGTGCGTTTGATATGCAGAACTGGCGACATCTTGGATTTCGTCGGGTTTCAAGCTGAGATATGCATTTTCTGCGATGATCTTGGTGAGACTTCAGTCAGAAGTATACAGAATCATCGAGATCGCTCTTTTCGAGCTATTTAATGCGAGAAACACGTTTTCTGGTGTATTCACCACTCCACAGTACGTTAGACATGCAGAACCGGAAATATCTTCGTTTCGGTCGGGTTTCAAGATGAGATATGCATCTTCTACGATAATATTGGTGAGACCTCTGTCAGAAGTATGCAGAATCTTCGAGAACGCTCTTTTCGAGCTACTTAAAGCGAGAAACACGTTTTCTGGTGTTTTCACCACTCCACAGTACGTTTAATGTGCAGAACCGGAGATATCTTTGTTTTCGTGAGGTTTCAAGCTGAGATATGCATTTTCTGCTATAATCTTGGTGAGACTTCAGTCAGAAGTATGCAGAATCATCGAGATCGCTACTTTTCGGACTATTTAATGCGAGATACACGTTATCTTGTGTATTGACGACTCCACAGTGCGTTTGATATGCAGAACCGGCGATATCTTGGTTTTCGTCGGGTTTCAAGCTGAGACATTCATTTTCGGCGATAATCTTGGTGAGTCTTCTGTCAGAAGTATGCAGAATCATCGAGATCGCTCTATTCGAGCTATTTAATGCGAGAAACACGTTATCTGGTTGTTTTCACCACTCCACAGTGCGTTTGATATGCAGAACCGGCGACATCTTGATTTTCGTGATGTTTGTAGCTGAGATATGCATTTTCTGCGATAATATTGGTGAGACTTCTGTCAGAAGCATGCAGAATCATCTAGATCGCTCGTTCCGAGCTATTTAATACGAAAAAACCTGTTTTCTGGTGTTTTGACCACTCCACCGTGCGTTTGATATGTAGAGCCGCCGATAACTTGGTTTTCGTGGGGTTTCCAGCTGAAACATGCATTTTCTGCGATAATCTTGGTGAGTCTTCTGTCAGAAGTATGCAGAATCATCCAGATCGCTCTTTTCGAGCTATTTAATGCGAGAAACACGTTATCTGGTGTACTGAACACTCCACAGTGCGTTTGATATGCAGAAATGGCGAAATCTTAGTTTTCGTCGGTTTTCATCCTGAGGTATGCATTTTCTGCGATAATCTTGGTGCGTCTTCTGTCAGAAGTATGCAGAATCATCGAGATCGCTACTTTTCGGACTATTTAATGCGAGAAACACGTTATCTTGTGTATTGACGACTCCACAGTGCGTTTGATATGCAGAACCGGCGATATCTTGGTTTTCGTCGGGTTTCAAGCTGAGACATTCATTTTCGGCGATAATCTTGGTGTTTCATCTATGACAAGTATGCAGAATCATTGAGAACGTTCTTTTCGAGCAACTTAATACAAGAAACACGTTTTCTGGTGTTTTCGCCACTCCACAGTGCGTTTGATGTGCAGAACCGGAGATATCTTGGTTTTCTAGAGGTTTCAAGCTGAGATATGCATTTTCTGCGGCATTCTTGGTGAGACTTCTGTCGGAAGTATGCAGAATCATCTAGATCGCTCGTTTCAAGATATTTAATGCGAGAATCTCGTTATCTGGTTGTTTTCACCACTCCACAGTGCGTTTGATATGCAGAACCGGCGACATCTTGGATTACGTCGGGTTTCAAGCTGACATATGCATTTTCTGCGATAATCTTGGTGAGACTTCAGTCAGCAGTGTGCAGAGTCATCGAGATCGTACTTTTCGAGCTATTTAATGCGAGAAACACGTATTCTGGGGTTTTCAACTCTCCACAGTTCGTTGGATATGCAGAACAGGAGATATCTTGGTTTTCGTGGGGTTTCTAGCAGAGATATGCATTTTCTGCGATAATCATGGTGAGACTTCTGTTAGAAGTATGCAGAATCATCGAGATCGCACATTTCGATCTACTCAATGCGAGAAACACGTTTTCTGGGGTTTTCACCACTCCACAGTTCGTTGGATATGCAGAACAGGAGATATCTTGGTTTTCGTGGGGTTTCTAGCAGAGATATGCAATTTCTGCGATAATCTTGGTGAGACTTCTGTCAGAAGTATGCAGAATCATCGGGATCGCTCTTTTCGAGATATTTAATGCGAGAAACACGTTATCTGGTTGTTTTGACCACCCCACTGTGCGTTTGATATGTAGAGCCGCCGACAACTTGGTTTTCGTTGGGTTTCCAGCTGAAATATGCATTATAATCTTGGCGAGACTTCAGTCAGAAGTATGCAGAATCATCTAGATCGCTCGTTTCGAGCTACTTAATGCGAGAAACACGTTTTCTGGTGTTTTCAACACACCACAGTGCGTTTGATATGCAGAACCGGCGACATCTTGGTTTCGTCGGGTATCAAGCTGAGATATGCATTTTCTACGATAATCTTGGTGAGACTTCTGTCAGAAGTATTCAGAATCATCGGGATCGCTCTTTTCAAGCTATTTAATGCGAGAAACACGTTATCTGGTTGTTTTCACCACTCCACAGTGCGTTTGATATGCAGAACCGGCGTCATCTTGATTTTCGTGAGGTTTCAAGGTGAGATATGCATTTTTTGCGATAAGATTGTTGAGACTACAGTCAGAAGTATGCAGTATCATCTAGATCGCTCGTTTCGAGCTACTTAATGCGAGAAACACGTTTTCTGGTGTTTTCACCACTCCACAGAACGTTTTATGTGCAGAACCGGCGACATCTTGGATTACGTCGGGTTTCAAGCTGACATATGCATTTTCTGCGATTATCTTGGTGAGACTTCAGTCAGAAGTATGCAGAATCATCTAGACCCCTCTTTTCGAGCTATTTGATGCGAGAAACACGTTATCTGGTGTTTTCACCACTCCACAGTGCGTTTGATATGCTGAACCGGCGACATCTTGGCTTTCGTCGGGTATCAAGCTGAGATATGCATTTTCTGCGATAATCTTAGTGAGACTTCAGTCAGAAGTATGCAGAATCATCGAGATCCCTCTATTCGAGCTATTTAATGCGAGAAACACGTTATCTGGTGTTTTCACCACTCCACAGTGCGTTTGATATGCAGAACCGGCGACATCTTGGGTTTCGACGGGTATCAAGCTGAGATATGCATTTTCTGCGATAATCTTGGTGACTCTTCTGTCAGAAGTATGCAGAATCATCGAGATCCCTCTTTTCGGTCTATTTAATGCGAGAAACACGTTATCTGGTGTTTTCACCACTCCACAGTGCGTTTGATATGCAGATCCGGCGACATCTTGGCTTTCGTCGGGTATCAAGCTGAGATATGCATTTTCTGCGATAATCTTAGTGAGACTTCAGTCAGAAGTATGCAGAATCATCGAGATCCCTCTTTTCGAGCTATTTAATGCGAGAAACACGTTATCTGGTGTTTTCACCACTCCACAGAGCGTTTGATATGCAGAACCGGCGACATCTTGGCTTTCGCCGGGGTTCAAGCTGAGATATGCATTTTCTACGATAATCTTGGTGAGACTTCTGTCAGAAGTATTCAGAATCATCTAGACCCCTCTTTTCGAGCTATTTAATGCGAGAAACACCTTATCTGGTGTTTTCACCACTCCACAGTGCGTTTGATATGCTGAACCGGCGACATCTTGGCATTCGTCGGGTATCAAGCTGAGATATGCATCTTCTACGATAATCTTGGTGAGACTTCTGTCAGAAGTATGCAGAATCATCTAGACCCCTCTTTCCGAGCTATTTAATGCGAGAAACACGTTATCTGGTGTTTTCACCACTCCACAGTGCGTTTGATATGTAGAGCCGCCGATAACTTGGTTTTCGTGGGGTTTCTAGCTGAGATATGCATTATCTGCGATAATCATGGTGAGACTTCTGTCCGAAGTGTGCAGAATCATCGAGATCGCTCTTTTCGAGCTATTTAATTCGAGAAACACGTTTTCTGGGGTATTCACCACACCACAGTTCGTTGGATGTGCAGAAATGGCGAAATCTTGGTTTTCGTCGGTTTTCATCCTGAGGTATGCATTTTCTGCGATAATCTTGGTGAGACATCAGTCAGAAGTATGCAGAATCATCTAGATCGCTCTTTTCGAACTATTTAATGCGAGAAACACGTTATCTGGTGTTTTCACCACTCCACAGTGCGTTTGATATGTAGAGCCGCCGATAACTTTGTTTTCGTGGGGTTTCCAGCTGAGATATGCATTTTCTGCGATAAACTTGGTGAGTCTTCTGTCAGAAGTATGCAGAATCATCTAGATCGCTCGTTTCGAGCTATTTAATGCGAGAGGCACGTTATCTGGTGTTTTCACCACTCCACAGTGCGTTTGATATGCAGAACCGGCGACATCTTGGTTTTCGTCGGGTTTCAAGCTGAGATATGCATTTTCTGCGTATATATTGGTGATACTTCAGTCAGAAGTATGCAGAATCATCTAGATCGCTCGTTTGGAGCTATTTAATGAGAGATACACGTTATCTGGTGTTTTGACCACTCCACAGTGCGTTTGATATGCAGAAATGGCGAAATCTTGGTTTTCGTCGGTTTTTATCCTGAGGTATGCATTTTCTGCGATAATCTTGGTGCGACTTCTGTCAGAAGTATGCAGAATCATCGAGATCGCTCTTTTCGAGCTTATTTAATGCGAGAAACACGTTTTCTGGTGTATTCACCACTCCACAGTACGTTAGACATGCAGAACCGGAAATATCTTCGTTTCGGTCGGATTTCAAGCTGAGATATGCATTTTCTGCGATAATATTGGTGAGACTTCTGTCCGAAGTATGCAGAATCATCGAGATCGCTCTGTGCGAGCTATTTAATGCGAGAAACACGTAATCTGGTGTTTTCACCACTCCACAGTGCGTTAGACATGCAGAACCGGAAATATCTTCGTTTCGGTCGGATTTTAAGCTGAGATATGCATTTTCTGCGATAAGATTGGTGAGACTTCTGTCCGAAGTATGCAGAATCATCGATATCGCTCTTTTCGAGCTATTTAATGCGAGAAACACGTTATCTGGTGTTTTCACCACTCCACAGTGCGTTTGATATGCAGAACCAGCGATATCTTGGTTTTCGTCGGGTTTCAAGCTGAGATATGCATTTTCTGCGTATATATTGGTGATACTTCTGTCAGAAGTATGCAGAATCTGCTAGATCGCTCGTTTCGAGCTATGTAATGCGAGATACACGTTATCTGGTTTTTTCACCACTCCACAGTGCGTTTGATATACAGAACTGGCGACATCTTGATTTTCGTGAGGTTTCAAGCTGAGATATGCATTTTCTGCGATAATATTGGTGAGACTTCAGTCAGAAGTATGCAGAATCATCTAGATCGCTCGATTGGAGCTATTTATTGCGAGATACACGTTATCTGGTGTTTTGACCACTCCACAGTGCGATTGATATGCAGAACCAGCGATATCTTGGTTTTCGTGGGGATTCAAGCTGAGATATGCAATTTCTGCGATAATCTTGGTGAGACTTCTGTCCGAAGTATGCTTAACCATCGAGATCGCTCGTTTCGAACTATTTAATGCGAGAAACACGTTATCTGGTGTTTTCACCACTCCACAGTGCGTATGATATGCAGAAACGACGATATCTTGGTTTTCGTGGGGTTTCTAGAAGAGATATGCATTTTCTGCGATAATCATGGTGAGAGTTCTGTTAGAAAAATGCAGAATCATCGAGATCGCACTTTTCGATCTATTTAATGCGAGAAACACGTTGTCTGGTGTTTTCACCACTCCACAGTGCGTTTGATATGTAGAGCCGCCGATAACTTGGTTTTCGTGGGGTTTCCAGCTGAAACATGCATTTTCTGCGATAATCTTGGTGAGTCTTCTGTCAGAAGTATGCAGAATCATCCAGATCGCTCTTTTCGAGCTATTTAATGCGAGAAACACGTTATCTGGTGTACTGAACACTCCACAGTGCGTTTGATATGCAGAAATGGCGAAATCTTAGTTTTCGTCGGTTTTCATCCTGAGGTATGCATTTTCTGCGATAATCTTGGTGCGTCTTCTGTCAGAAGTATGCAGAATCATCGAGATCGCTACTTTTCGGACTATTTAATGCGAGAAACACGTTATCTTGTGTATTGACGACTCCACAGTGCGTTTGATATGCAGAACCGGCGATATCTTGGTTTTCGTCGGGTTTCAAGCTGAGACATTCATTTTCGGCGATAATCTTGGTGTTTCATCTATGACAAGTATGCAGAATCATTGAGAACGTTCTTTTCGAGCAACTTAATACAAGAAACACGTTTTCTGGTGTTTTCGCCACTCCACAGTGCGTTTGATGTGCAGAACCGGAGATATTTTGGTTTTCTAGAGGTTTCAAGCTGAGATATGCATTTTCTGCGGCATTCTTGGTGAGACTTCTGTCGGAAGTATGCAGAATCATCTAGATCGCTCGTTTCAAGATATTTAATGCGAGAATCTCGTTATCTGGTTGTTTTCACCACTCCACAGTGCGTTTGATATGCAGAACCGGCGGCATCTTGATTTTCGTGAGGTTTCTAGGTGAGATATGCATTTTCTGCGATAATATTGGTGAGACTTCAGTCAGAAGTATGCAGAATCATCTAGATCGCTCTTTTCGACCTATTTAATGCGAGATGCACGTTATCTGGTTGTTTTCACCACTTCACAGTGCGTTTGATATACAGAACCGGCGAGATCTAGATTTTCGTGAGGTTTCAAGCTGAGATATGCGTTTTCTGCGACAATATTGGTGAGACTTCTGTCCGAAGTATGCAGAATCATCGATATCGCTCTTTTCGAGCTATTTAATGCGAGAAACACGTTATCTGGTGTTTTCACCACTCCACAGTGCGTTTGATATGCAGAACCGGCGACATCTTGGATTTCGTCGGGTTTCAAGTTGAGATATGCATTTTCTGCGATAATATTGGTGAGACTTCTGTCCGAAGTATGCAGAATCATCTAGATCGCTCGTTTCGAGCTATTTAATGCGAGATGCACGTTATCTGGTTGTTTTGACCACTTCACAGTGCGTTTGATATACAGAACCGGCGAGATCTAGATTTTCGTGAGGTTTCAAGCTGAGATATGCGTTTTCTGCGATAATATTGGTGAGACTTCTGTCCGAAGTATGCAGAATCATCGATATCGCTCTTTTCGAGCTATTTAATGCGAGAAACACGTTTTTGGTGTTTTCACCACCCCACAGTGCGTTTGATATGCAGAACCGGCGACATCTTGGTTTTCGTCGGGTTTCAAGTTGAGATATGCATTTTCTGCGATAATATTGGTGAGACTTCTGTCCGAAGTATGCAGAATCATCTAGATCGCTCGTTTCGAGCTATTTAATGCGAGATGCACGTTATCTGGTTGTTTTGACCACTTCACAGTGCGTTTGATATACAGAACCGGCGAGATCTAGATTTTCGTGAGGTTTCAAGCTGAGATATGCGTTTTCTGCGATAATATTGGTGAGACTTCTGTCCGAAGTATGCAGAATCATCGATATCGCTCTTTTCGAGCTATTTAATGCGAGAAACACGTTTTTGGTGTTTTCACCACCCCACAGTGCGTTTGATATGCAGAACCGGCGACATCTTGGTTTTCGTCGGGTTTCAAGCTGAGATATGCATTTTCTGCGATAAGCTTGGTGAGTCTTCTGTCAGCAGTATGCAGAATCATCGAGATCGCTCTATTCGAGCAATTTAATGCGAGAAACACGTTTTCTGGTGTTTTCACCACCCCACAGTGCGTTATAATATGCAGAACCGGCGACATCTTGGTTTTCGTCGGGTTTCAAGCTGAGATATGCATTTTCTGCGATAATATTGGTGATACTTCAGTCAGAAGTATACAGAATCATCTAGATCGCTCGTTTCGAGCTATTTAATGCGGGAAACACGTTATCTGGTGTATTGACCACTCCACAGTGCGTTTGCTATGCAGAACCGGCGACATCTTGGATTTCGTAGGGTTTCCAGCTGAGATATGCATTTTCTGCGATAACCTTGGTGACTCTTCTGTCAGAAGTATGCAGAATCATCGAGATCGCTCTATTCGAGCTATTTAATTCGAGAAACACGTTTTCTGGTGTTTTCACCACCCCACAGTGCGTTTGATATGCAGAACCGGAGATATCTTGGTTTCGGTCGGGTTTCAAGCTGAGATATGCATTTTCTGCGATAATATTGGTGATACTTCAGTCAGAAGTATGCAGAATCATCTAGATCGCTCGTTTCGAGCTATTTAATGCGAGATACAAGTTATCTGGTTGTTTTCACCACTCCACAGTGCGTTTGATATACAGAACCGGCGAGATCTTGATTTTCGTGAGGTTTCAAGCTGAGATATGCATTTTCTGCGATAATATTGGTGAGACTTCTGTCCGAAGTATGCAGAATCATCGATATCTCTCTTTTCGAGCTATTTAATGCGAGAAACACGTAATCTAGTGTTTTCACCACCCCACAGTGCGTTTGATATGCAGAACCGGAGAAATCTTGGTTTCGGTCGGGTTTCAAGCTGAGATATGCATTTTCTGCTATAATCTTGGTAAGACTTCAGTCAGAAGTATGCAGATTCATCTAGATCGCTCGTTCCGAGGTATTTAATGCGAAAAAACCTAATTTTCTGGTGTTTTGACCACTCCACAGTGCGTTTGATATGTAGAGCCGCCGATAAGTTGGTTTTCGTGGGGTTTCCAGCTGAAATATGCATTTTCTGCGATAATCTTGGTGAGTCTTCTGTCAGAAGTGTGCAGACCCTTCGAGAACGCTCTTTTCGAGCTACTTAATGCGAGAAACACGTTTTCTGGTGTTTTCACCACTCCACAGTACGTTTGATGTGCAGAACCGGAGATGTCTTGGTTTTCGTGAGGTTTCAAGCTGAGATATGCATTTTCTGCGATAATCCTGGTGGGTCTACTGTCAGAAGTATGCAGAATCATCGATATCGCTCTTTTCGAGCTATTTAATGCGAGAAACACGTTATCTGGTGTTTTCACCACCCCACAGTGCGTTTGATATGCAGAACCGGAGATATCTTGGTTTCGGTCGGGATTCAAGCTGAGATATGCATTTTCTACGATAATCTTGGTGAGACTTCTGTCAGAAGTGTGCAGAACCTTCGAGAACGCTCTTTTCGAGCTACTTAATGCGAGAAACACGTTTTCTGGTGTTTTCACCACTCCACAGTACGTTTGATGTGCAGAACCGGAGATGTCTTGGTTTTCGTGAGGTTTCAAGCTGAGATATGCATTTTCTGCGATAATCCTGGTGGGTCTACTGTCAGAAGTATGCAGAATCATCGATATCGCTCTTTTCGAGCTATTTAATGCGAGAAACACGTTATCTGGTGTTTTCACCACTCCACAGTGCGTTTGATATGCAGAACCGGAGATATCTTGGTTTCGGTCGGGATTCAAGCTGAGATATGCATTTTCTACGATAATCTTGGTGAGACTTCTGTCAGAAGTGTGCAGAACCTTCGAGAACGCTCTTTTCGAGCTACTTAATGCGAGAAACACGTTTTCTGGTGTTTTCACCACTTCACAGTGCGTTTGATATACAGAACCGGCGAGATCTAGATTTTCGTGAGGTTTCAAGCTGAGATATGCGTTTTCTGCGATAATATTGGTGAGACTTCTGTCCGAAGTATGCAGAATCATCGATATCGCTCTTTTCGAGCTATTTAATGCGAGAAACACGTTATCTGGTGTTTTCACCACTCCACAGTGCGTTTGATATGCAGAACCGGCGACATCTTGGATTTCGTCGGGTTTCAAGTTGAGATATGCATTTTCTGCGATAATATTGGTGAGACTTCTGTCCGAAGTATGCAGAATCATCTAGATCGCTCGTTTCGAGCTATTTAATGCGAGATGCACGTTATCTGGTTGTTTTGACCACTCCACAGTGCGTTTGATATACAGAACCGGCGAGATCTAGATTTTCGTGAGGTTTCAAGCTCAGATATGCGTTTTCTGCGATAATATTGGTGAGACTTCTGTCAGAAGTATGCAGAATCATCGAGATCGCTCTATTCGAGCTATTTAATTCGAGAAACACGTTTTCTGGTGTTTTCACAACCCCACAGTGCGTTTGATATGCAGAACCGGAGATATCTTGGTTTCGGTCGGGTTTCAAGCTGAGATATGCATTTTCTGCGATAATATTGGTGAGACTTCTGTCCGAAGGATGCAGAATCATCGAGATCGCTCTTTTCGAGCTATTTAATGCGAGAAACACGTTTTCTGGAGTTTTCACCACCCCACAGTGCGTTTGATATGCAGAACCGGAGATATCTTGGTTTCGGTCGGGATTCAAGCTGAGATATGCATTTTCTACGATAATCTTGGTGAGACTTCTGTCAGAAGTGTGCAGAACCTTCGAGAACGCTCTTTTCGAGCTACTTAATGCGAGAAACACGTTTTCTGGTGTTTTCACCACTCCACAGTACGTTTGATGTGCAGAACCGGAGATGTCTTGGTTTTCGTGAGGTTTCAAGCTGAGATATGCATTTTCTGCGATAATCCTGGTGGGTCTACTGTCAGAAGTATGCAGAATCATCGAGATCGCTCTTTTCGAGCTATGTAATGCGAGAAACACGTTTTCTGGTGTTTTCACCACTCCATAGTGCGTTTGATATGCAGAACCGGCGACATCTTGGTTTTCGTCGGGTTTCAAGCTGAGATCTGCATTTTCTGCGATAATCTTGGTGAGACTTCAGTCAGAAGTATGCAGAATCATCTAGATCGCTCGTTTCGAGCTATTTAATGCGAAAAAACAAGTTTTCTCGTGTTTACAACATTCCACAGTGCGTTTGAAATGCAGAACCGGCGATATCTTGAATTTCGTGGTGTTTCCAGCTGAGATATGCATTTTCTGCGATAAGCTTGGCTGAGTCTTCTGCCAGAAGTATGCAGAATCATCTAGATCGCTCTTTTCGAGCGATTTAATGCGAGAAACACGTTTTCTGGTATATTCACCACTCCACAGTACCTTAGACATCTAGAACCGGAGATATCTTCGTTTCGGTCGGGTTTCAAGCTGAGATATGCATTTTCTACGATAATATTGGTGAGACTTCTGTCAGAAGTTTGCTGAATCACCTAGATCGCTCGTTTCGAGCTATTTAATGCGAAAAAACAAGTTTTCTGGTGTTTTGACCATTCCACAGTGCGTTTGATATGTAGAGCCGCCGATAACTTGGTTTTCGTGGGGTTTCCAGCTGAAATATGCATTTTCTGCGATAATCTTGGTGTTTCATCTATGAGAAGTATGCAGAATCATCGAGAACTCTCTTTTCGAGCTATTTAATGCGAAAAAACAAGTTTTCTGGTGTTTTGACCACTCCACAGTGCGTTTGATATGTAGAGCCGCCGATAACTTGGTTTTCGTGGTGTTTCCAGCTGAGATATGCATTTTCTGCGATAATCTTGGTGAGACTTCAGTCAGAAGTATGCAGAATAATGGAGATCGCACTTTTCGAGCTATTTAATGCGAAAAAACCAGTTTTCTGGTGTTTTCAACATTCCACAGTGCGTTTGATATGCAGAACCGGCGATATCTTGATTTTCGTGGTGTTTCCAGCTGAGATATGCATTTTCTGCGATAAGCTTGGTGAGTCTACTGCCAGAAGTATGCAGAAACTTCGAGAACGCTCTTTTCGGGCTACCTAATGCGAGAAACACGTTTTCTGGTGTTTTCACCACTCCACAGTACGTTTGATGTGCATAACCGGAGATATCTTGGTATTCGTGAGGTTTCAAGCTGAGATATGCATTTTCTGCGATAATCTTGGTGAGACTTCAGTCAGAAGTATGCAAAATCATCTAGATCGCTCTTTTCGAGCTATTTAATGCGAAAAAACCAGTTTTCTGGTGGTTTCAACATTCCACAGTGCGTTTAATATGCAGAACCGGCGATATCTTGATTTTCGTGGTGTTTCCAGCTGAGATATACATTTTCTGCGACAATCTTGGTCAGTGTTCTATCAGAAGTATGCAGAATCATCGAGATCGCTCTTTTCGAGCTACTTAATGCGAGAAACACGTTTTCTGGTGTTTTCACCACTCCACAGTACGTTTGATGTGCAGAACCGGAGATGTCTTGGTTTTCGTGAGGTTTCAAGCTGAGATATGCATTTTCTGCGATAATCCTGGTGGGTCTACTGTCAGAAGTAT
Organism: Anthophora plumipes; assembly: GCA_951804975.1. Classification (NCBI taxonomy): domain Eukaryota; kingdom Metazoa; phylum Arthropoda; class Insecta; order Hymenoptera; family Apidae; genus Anthophora; species Anthophora plumipes. Next base: position 6,516,024 of record CATORF010000206.1, on the reverse strand, counting down.
GCAGAATCATCGATATCGCTCTTTTCGAGCTATTTAATGCGAGAAACACGTTATCTGGTGTTTTCACCACCCCACAGTGCGTTTGATATGCAGAACCGGAGATATCTTGGTTTCGGTCGGGATTCAAGCTGAGATATGCATTTTCTACGATAATCTTGGTGAGACTTCTGTCAGAAGTGTGCAGAACCTTCGAGAACGCTCTTTTCGAGCTACTTAATGCGAGAAACACGTTTTCTGGTGTTTTCACCACTCCACAGTACGTTTGATGTGCAGAACCGGAGATGTCTTGGTTTTCGTGAGGTTTCAAGCTGAGATATGCATTTTCTGCGATAATCCTGGTGGGTCTACTGTCAGAAGTATGCAGAATCATCGATATCGCTCTTTTCGAGCTATTTAATGCGAGAAACACGTTATCTGGTGTTTTCACCACTCCACAGTGCGTTTGATATGCAGAACCGGAGATATCTTGGTTTCGGTCGGGATTCAAGCTGAGATATGCATTTTCTACGATAATCTTGGTGAGACTTCTGTCAGAAGTGTGCAGAACCTTCGAGAACGCTCTTTTCGAGCTACTTAATGCGAGAAACACGTTTTCTGGTGTTTTCACCACTTCACAGTGCGTTTGATATACAGAACCGGCGAGATCTAGATTTTCGTGAGGTTTCAAGCTGAGATATGCGTTTTCTGCGATAATATTGGTGAGACTTCTGTCCGAAGTATGCAGAATCATCGATATCGCTCTTTTCGAGCTATTTAATGCGAGAAACACGTTATCTGGTGTTTTCACCACTCCACAGTGCGTTTGATATGCAGAACCGGCGACATCTTGGATTTCGTCGGGTTTCAAGTTGAGATATGCATTTTCTGCGATAATATTGGTGAGACTTCTGTCCGAAGTATGCAGAATCATCTAGATCGCTCGTTTCGAGCTATTTAATGCGAGATGCACGTTATCTGGTTGTTTTGACCACTCCACAGTGCGTTTGATATACAGAACCGGCGAGATCTAGATTTTCGTGAGGTTTCAAGCTCAGATATGCGTTTTCTGCGATAATATTGGTGAGACTTCTGTCAGAAGTATGCAGAATCATCGAGATCGCTCTATTCGAGCTATTTAATTCGAGAAACACGTTTTCTGGTGTTTTCACAACCCCACAGTGCGTTTGATATGCAGAACCGGAGATATCTTGGTTTCGGTCGGGTTTCAAGCTGAGATATGCATTTTCTGCGATAATATTGGTGAGACTTCTGTCCGAAGGATGCAGAATCATCGAGATCGCTCTTTTCGAGCTATTTAATGCGAGAAACACGTTTTCTGGAGTTTTCACCACCCCACAGTGCGTTTGATATGCAGAACCGGAGATATCTTGGTTTCGGTCGGGATTCAAGCTGAGATATGCATTTTCTACGATAATCTTGGTGAGACTTCTGTCAGAAGTGTGCAGAACCTTCGAGAACGCTCTTTTCGAGCTACTTAATGCGAGAAACACGTTTTCTGGTGTTTTCACCACTCCACAGTACGTTTGATGTGCAGAACCGGAGATGTCTTGGTTTTCGTGAGGTTTCAAGCTGAGATATGCATTTTCTGCGATAATCCTGGTGGGTCTACTGTCAGAAGTATGCAGAATCATCGAGATCGCTCTTTTCGAGCTATGTAATGCGAGAAACACGTTTTCTGGTGTTTTCACCACTCCATAGTGCGTTTGATATGCAGAACCGGCGACATCTTGGTTTTCGTCGGGTTTCAAGCTGAGATCTGCATTTTCTGCGATAATCTTGGTGAGACTTCAGTCAGAAGTATGCAGAATCATCTAGATCGCTCGTTTCGAGCTATTTAATGCGAAAAAACAAGTTTTCTCGTGTTTACAACATTCCACAGTGCGTTTGAAATGCAGAACCGGCGATATCTTGAATTTCGTGGTGTTTCCAGCTGAGATATGCATTTTCAGCGATAAGCTTGGCTGAGTCTTCTGCCAGAAGTATGCAGAATCATCTAGATCGCTCTTTTCGAGCGATTTAATGCGAGAAACACGTTTTCTGGTATATTCACCACTCCACAGTACCTTAGACATCTAGAACCGGAGATATCTTCGTTTCGGTCGGGTTTCAAGCTGAGATATGCATTTTCTACGATAATATTGGTGAGACTTCTGTCAGAAGTTTGCTGAATCACCTAGATCGCTCGTTTCGAGCTATTTAATGCGAAAAAACAAGTTTTCTGGTGTTTTGACCATTCCACAGTGCGTTTGATATGTAGAGCCGCCGATAACTTGGTTTTCGTGGGGTTTCCAGCTGAAATATGCATTTTCTGCGATAATCTTGGTGTTTCATCTATGAGAAGTATGCAGAATCATCGAGAACTCTCTTTTCGAGCTATTTAATGCGAAAAAACAAGTTTTCTGGTGTTTTGACCACTCCACAGTGCGTTTGATATGTAGAGCCGCCGATAACTTGGTTTTCGTGGTGTTTCCAGCTGAGATATGCATTTTCTGCGATAATCTTGGTGAGACTTCAGTCAGAAGTATGCAGAATAATGGAGATCGCACTTTTCGAGCTATTTAATGCGAAAAAACCAGTTTTCTGGTGTTTTCAACATTCCACAGTGCGTTTGATATGCAGAACCGGCGATATCTTGATTTTCGTGGTGTTTCCAGCTGAGATATGCATTTTCTGCGATAAGCTTGGTGAGTCTACTGCCAGAAGTATGCAGAAACTTCGAGAACGCTCTTTTCGGGCTACCTAATGCGAGAAACACGTTTTCTGGTGTTTTCACCACTCCACAGTACGTTTGATGTGCATAACCGGAGATATCTTGGTATTCGTGAGGTTTCAAGCTGAGATATGCATTTTCTGCGATAATCTTGGTGAGACTTCAGTCAGAAGTATGCAAAATCATCTAGATCGCTCTTTTCGAGCTATTTAATGCGAAAAAACCAGTTTTCTGGTGGTTTCAACATTCCACAGTGCGTTTAATATGCAGAACCGGCGATATCTTGATTTTCGTGGTGTTTCCAGCTGAGATATACATTTTCTGCGACAATCTTGGTCAGTGTTCTATCAGAAGTATGCAGAATCATCGAGATCGCTCTTTTCGAGCTATTTAATGCGAGAAACACGTTATCTGGTGTTTTCACCATTCCACAGTGCGTTTGATATGCAAAACCGGCGACATCTTGGATTTCGTCGGGTTTCAAGCTGAGATATGCATTTTCTACGATAATATTGGTGAGACCTCTGTCAGAAGTATGCAGAATCATCGAGAACGCTCTTTTCGAGTTAGTTAATTCCGCGAAACACGTCTTCTGGTGCTTTCATCATTCCACAGTGCGTTTGATATGCAGAACCTGCGACATCGTGGTTTTCGTCGGGTTTCAAGCTGAGATATGCATTTTCTGCGATAATATTGGTGAGACTTAAGTCAGAAGTATGCAGAATCATCTAGATCGCTCGTTTCGAGCTATTTAATGCGAGAAACACGTTATCTGGTTGTTTTCACCACTCCACAGTACGTTTGATGTGCATAACCGGAGATATCTTGGTATTCGTGAGGTTTCAAGCTGAGATATGCATTTTCTGCGATAATCTTGGTGAGACTTCAGTCAGAAGTATGCAAAATCATCTAGATCGCTCTTTTCGAGCTATTTAATGCGAAAAAACCAGTTTTCTGGTGGTTTCAACATTCCACAGTGCGTTTAATATGCAGAACCGGCGATATCTTGATTTTCGTGGTGTTTCCAGCTGAGATATACATTTTCTGCGACAATCTTGGTCAGTGTTCTATCAGAAGTATGCAGAATCATCGAGATCGCTCTTTTCGAGCTATTTAATGCGAGAAACACGTTATCTGGTGTTTTCACCATTCCACAGTGCGTTTGATATGCAAAACCGGCGACATCTTGGATTTCGTCGGGTTTCAAGCTGAGATATGCATTTTCTACGATAATATTGGTGAGACCTCTGTCAGAAGTATGCAGAATCATCGAGAACGCTCTTTTCGAGTTAGTTAATTCCGCGAAACACGTCTTCTGGTGCTTTCATCATTCCACAGTGCGTTTGATATGCAGAACCTGCGACATCGTGGTTTTCGTCGGGTTTCAAGCTGAGATATGCATTTTCTGCGATAATATTGGTGAGACTTAAGTCAGAAGTATGCAGAATCATCTAGATCGCTCGTTTCGAGCTATTTAATGCGAGAAACACGTTATCTGGTTGTTTTCACCACTCCACAGTGCGTTTGATATGCAGAACCGGCGACATCTTGATTTTCGTGAGGTTTCAAGCTGAGATATGCATTTTCTGCGATAATCTTGGAGAGACTTTAGTCAGAAGTATGCAGAATCATCTAGATCGCTCGTTTCGAGATATTTAATGCGAGAAACACGTTATCTGGTGTATTGACCACTCCACAGTGCGTTTGATATGCAGAACCCGCGACATCGTGGTTTTCGTCGGGTTTCAAGCTGAGATATGCATTTTCTGCGATAATATTGGTGAGACTTTAGTCAGAAGTATGCAGAATCATCTAGATCGCTCGTTTCGAGCTATTTAATGCGAGAAACACGTTATCTGGTTGTTTTCACCACTCCACAGTGCGTTTGATATGCAGAACCGGCGACATCTTGATTTTCGTGAGGTTTCAAGCTGAGATATGCATTTTCTACGATAATCTTGGTGAGACTTCTGTCAGAAGTATTCAGAATCATCGGGATCGCTCTTTTCAAGCTATTTAATGCGAGAAACACGTTATCTGGTTGTTTTCACCACTCCACAGTGCGTTTGATATGCAGAACCGGCGTCATCTTGATTTTCGTGAGGTTTCAAGGTGAGATATGCATTTTTTGCGATAAGATTGTTGAGACTACAGTCAGAAGTATGCAGTATCATCTAGATCGCTCGTTTCGAGCTACTTAATGCGAGAAACACGTTTTCTGGTGTTTTCACCACTCCACAGAACGTTTTATGTGCAGAACCGGCGACATCTTGGATTACGTCGGGTTTCAAGCTGACATATGCATTTTCTGCGATTATCTTGGTGAGACTTCAGTCAGAAGTATGCAGAATCATCTAGACCCCTCTTTTCGAGCTATTTGATGCGAGAAACACGTTATCTGGTGTTTTCACCACTCCACAGTGCGTTTGATATGCTGAACCAGCGACATCTTGGCTTTCGTCGGGTATCAAGCTGAGATATGCATCTTCTGCGATAATCTTGGTGAGACTTCAGTGAGAAGTATGCAGAATCATCGGGATCGCTCTTTTCAAGCTATTTAATGCGAGAAACACGTTATCTGGTTGTTTTCACCACTCCACAGTGCGTTTGATATGCAGAACAGGCGTCATCTTGATTTTCGTGAGGTTTCAAGGTGAGATATGCATTTTTTGCGATAAGATTGGTGAGACTACAGTCAGAAGTATGCAGTATCATCTAGATCGCTCGTTTCGAGCTACCTAATGCGAGAAACACGTTTTCTGGTGTTTTCACCACTCCACAGAACGTTTTATGTGCAGAACCGGCGACATCTTGGATTACGTCGGGTTTCAAGCTGACATATGCATTTTCTGCGATTATCTTGGTGAGACTTCAGTCAGAAGTATGCAGAATCATCTAGACCCCTCTTTTCGAGCTATTTGATGCGAGAAACACGTTATCTGGTGTTTTCACCACTCCACAGTTCGTTTGATATGCTGAACCGGCGACATCTTGGCTTTCGTCGGGTATCAAGCTGAGATATGCATTTTCTGCGATAATCTTAGTGAGACTTCAGTCAGAAGTATGCAGAATCATCGAGATCCCTCTTTTCGAGCTATTTAATGCGAGAAACACGTTATCTGGTGTTTTCACCACTCCACAGTGCGTTTGATATGCAGAACCGGCGACATCTTGGGTTTCGTCGGGTATCAAGCTGAGATATGCATTTTCTGCGATAATCTTGGTGACTCTTCTGTCAGAAGTATGCAGAATCATCGAGATCCCTCTTTTCGGGCTATTTAATGCGAGAAACACGTTATCTGGTGTTTTCACCACTCCACAGTGCGTTTGATATGCAGATCCGGCGACATCTTGGCTTTCGTCGGGTATCAAGCTGAGATATGCATTTTCTGCGATAATCTTAGTGAGACTTCAGTCAGAAGTATGCAGAATCATCGAGATCCCTCTTTTCGAGCTATTTAATGCGAGAAACACGTTATCTGGTGTTTTCACCACTCCACAGAGCGTTTGATATGCAGAACCGGCGACATCTTGGCTTTCGCCGGGGTTCAAGCTGAGATATGCATTTTCTACGATAATCTTGGTGAGACTTCTGTCAGAAGTATTCAGAATCATCTAGACCCCTCTTTTCGAGCTATTTAATGCGAGAAACACCTTATCTGGTGTTTTCACCACTCCACAGTGCGTTTGATATGCTGAACCGGCGACATCTTGGCTTTCGTCGGGTATCAAGCTGAGATATGCATCTTCTACGATAATCTTGGTGAGACTTCTGTCAGAAGTATGCAGAATCATCTAGACCCCTCTTTCCGAGCTATTTAATGCGAGAAACACGTTATCTGGTGTTTTCACCACTCCACAGTGCGTTTGATATGTAGAGCCGCCGATAACTTGGTTTTCGTGGGGTTTCTAGCTGAGATATGCATTATCTGCGATAATCATGGTGAGACTTCTGTCCGAAGTGTGCAGAATCATCGAGATCGCTCTTTTCGAGCTATTTAATTCGAGAAACACGTTTTCTGGGGTATTCACCACACCACAGTTCGTTGGATGTGCAGAAATGGCGAAATCTTGGTTTTCGTCGGTTTTCATCCTGAGGTATGCATTTTCTGCGATAATCTTGGTGAGACATCAGTCAGAAGTATGCAGAATCATCTAGATCGCTCTTTTCGAACTATTTAATGCGAGAAACACGTTATCTGGTGTTTTCACCACTCCACAGTGCGTTTGATATGTAGAGCCGCCGATAACTTGGTTTTCGTGGGGTTTCCAGCTGAGATATGCATTTTCTGCGATAAACTTGGTGAGTCTTCTGTCAGAAGTATGCAGAATCATCTAGATCGCTCGTTTCGAGCTATTTAATGCGAGAGGCACGTTATCTGGTGTTTTCACCACTCCACAGTGCGTTTGATATGCAGAACCGGCGACATCTTGGTTTTCGTCGGGTTTCAAGCTGAGATATGCATTTTCTGCGTATATATTGGTGATACTTCAGTCAGAAGTATGCAGAATCATCTAGATCGCTCGTTTGGCGCTATTTAATGAGAGATACACGTTATCTGGTGTTTTGACCACTCCACAGTGCGTTTGATATGCAGAAATGGCGAAATCTTGGTTTTCGTCGGTTTTTATCCTGAGGTATGCATTTTCTGCGATAATCTTGGTGCGACTTCTGTCAGAAGTATGCAGAATCATCGAGATCGCTCTTTTCGAGCTTATTTAATGCGAGAAACACGTTTTCTGGTGTATTCACCACTCCACAGTACGTTAGACATGCAGAACCGGAAATATCTTCGTTTCGGTCGGATTTCAAGCTGAGATATGCATTTTCTGCGATAATATTGGTGAGACTTCTGTCCGAAGTATGCAGAATCATCGATATCGCTCTTTTCGAGCTATTTAATGCGAGAAACACGTTTTGTGTTGATTTCACCACTCCACAGTGCGTTTGGTATACAGAACCGGCGACATCTTGATTTTCGTGAGGTTTCAATCTGAGATATGCATTTTGTGCGATAATATTGGTGAGACATCAGTCAGAAGTATGCAGAATCATCGAGGTCGCTCTGTGCGAGCTATTTAATGCGAGAAACACGTAATCTGGTGTTTTCACCACTCCACAGTGCGTTAGACATGCAGAACCGGAAATATCTTCGTTTCGGTCGGATTTTAAGCTGAGATATGCATTTTCTGCGATAAGATTGGTGAGACTTCTGTCCGAAGTATGCAGAATCATCGATATCGCTCTTTTCGAGCTATTTAATGCGAGAAACACGTTATCTGGTGTTTTCACCACTCCACAGTGCGTTTGATATGCAGAACCAGCGATATCTTGGTTTTCGTCGGGTTTCAAGCTGAGATATGCATTTTCTGCGTATATATTGGTGATACTTGTGTCAGAAGTATGCAGAATCTGCTAGATCGCTCGTTTCGAGCTATGTAATGCGAGATACACGTTATCTGGTTTTTTCACCACTCCACAGTGCGTTTGATATACAGAACTGGCGACATCTTGATTTTCGTGAGGTTTCAAGCTGAGATATGCATTTTCTGCGATAATATTGGTGAGACTTCAGTCAGAAGTATGCAGAATCATCTAGATCGCTCGTTTGGAGCTATTTATTGCGAGATACACGTTATCTGGTGTTTTGACCACTCCACAGTGCGATTGATATGCAGAACCAGCGATATCTTGGTTTTCGTGGGGATTCATGCTGAGATATGCAATTTCTGCGATAATCTTGGTGAGACTTCTGTCCGAAGTATGCTTAACCATCGAGATCGCTCGATTCGAACTATTTAATGCGAGAAACACGTTGTCTGGTGTTTTCACCACTCCACAGTTGGTTTGATATGCAGAACCGGCGATGTTTGGTTTTCATCGGGTTCCAAGATGAGATATGCATTTCCTACGATAATCTTGGTGAAACATCTGTCCGAAGTATGCAGAAACATCAAGAGCGCTCTTTTCGAGCTATTTAATGCGAGAAACACGTTTTCTGGGGTATTCACCACACCACAGTTCGTTGGATGTGCAGAACCGGAGATATCTTGGTTTTCGTGGGGTTTCAATCTGAGATATGCATTTTCTGCGATAATATTGGTGAGACATCAGTCAGAAGTATGCAGAATCATCTAGATCGCTCTTTGCGAGCTATTTAATGCGAGAAACACGTTATCTGGTGTTTTCACCACTCCACAGTGCGTTAGACATGCAGAACCGGAAATATCTTCGTTTCGGTCGGATTTCAAGCTGAGATATGCATTTTCTGCGATGATCTTGGTGAGACTTCAGTCAGAAGTATGCAGAATCATCGAGATCGCACTTTTCGATCTATTTAATGCGAGAAACACGTTGTCTGGTGTTTTCAGCACTCCACAGTTGGTTTGATATGCAGAACCGGCGATGTTTGGGTTTCATCGGGTTCCAAGCTGAGATATGCATTTCCTACGATAATCTTGGTGAAACATCTGTCCGAAGTATGCAGAAACATCAAGAGCGCTCTTTTCGAGCTATTTAATGCGAGAAACACGTTTTCTGGGGTATTCACCACACCACAGTTCGTTGGATGTGCAGAACCGGAGATATCTTGGTTTTCGTGGGGTTTCAATCTGAGATATGCATTTTCTGCGATAATATTGGTGAGACATCAGTCAGAAGTATGCAGAATCATCTAGATCGCTCGTTTGGAGCTATTTAATGCGAGATACACGTTATCTGGTGTTTTGACCACTCCACAGTGCGTTTGATATGCAGAAATGGCGAAATCTTGGTTTTCGTCGGTTTTCATCCTGAGGTATGCATTTTCTGCGATAATCTTGGTGCGACTTCTGTCAGAAGTATGCAGAATCATCGAGATCGCTCGTTTCGAGCTATTTAATACGAAAAAACCAGTTTTCTGGTGTTTTGACCACTCCACAGTGCGTTTGATATGTAGTGCCGCCGATAACTTGGTTTTCGTGGGGTTTCCAGCTGAAACATGCATTTTCTGCGATAATCTTGGTGAGTCTTCTGTCAGAAGTATGCAGAATCATCCAGATCGCTCTTTTCGAGCTATTTAATGCGAGAAACACGTTATCTGTTGTACTGAACACTCCACAGTGCGTTTGATATGCAGAGATGGCGAAATCTTGGTTTTCGTCGGTTTTATCCTGAGGTATGCATTTTCTGCGATAATCTTGGTGCGTCTTCTGTCAGAAGTATGCAGAATCATCGAGATCGCTCTTTTCGGGCTATTTAATGCGAGAAACACGTTATCTTGTGTATTGACGACTCCACAGTGCGTTTGATATGCAGAACCGGCGATATCTTGGTTTTCGTCGGGTTTCAAGCTGAGACATTCATTTTCGGCGATAATCTTGGTGAGTCTTCTGTCAGAAGTATGCAGAATCATCGAGATCGCTCTATTCGAGCTACTTAATGCGAGAAACACGTTATCTGGTTGTTTTCACCACTCCACAGTGCGTTTGATATGCAGAACCGGCGACATCTTGATTTTCGTGATGTTTGTAGCTGAGATATGCATTTTTTGCGATAATATTGGTGAGACTTCAGTCAGAAGCATGCAGAATCATCTAGATCGCTCGTTCCGAGCTATTTAATACGAAAAAACCTGTTTTCTGGTGTTTTGACCACTCCTCCGTGCGTTTGATATGTAGAGCCGCCGATAACTTGGTTTTCGTGGGGTTTCCAGCTGAAACATGCATTTTCTGCGATAATCTTGGTGAGTCTTCTGTCAGAAGTATGCAGAATCATCCATATCGCCCTTTGCGAGCTATTTAATGCGAGAAACACGTTATCTGGTGTTTTCACCACCCCACAGTGCGTTTGATATGCAGAACCGGCGACATCTTGGTTTTCGTCGGGTATCAAGCTGAGATATGCATTTTCTGCGATACTCTTGGTGAGACTTCTGTCCGAAGTATGCATGATCATCGAGATCCCTCTTTTCGGGATATTTAATGCGAGAAACACGTTTTCTGGGGTTTTCACCACTCCACAGTTCGTTGGATATGCAGAACAGGAGATATCTTGGTTTTCGTGGGGTTTCAAGCTGAGATATGCCTTTTTTACGATAATCTTGTTGAGACTTCTGTCCGAAGTATGCTTAATCATCGAGATCGCTCTATTCGAGCTATTTAATGTGAGAAACACGTTTTCTGGGGTTTTCACCACTCCACAGTTCGTTGGATATGCAGAACAGGAGATATCTTGGTTTTCGTGGGGTTTCTAGCAGAGATATGCAATTTCTGCGATAATCTTGGTGAGACTTCTGTCCGAAGTATGCATGATCATCGAGATCCCTCTTTTCGGGATATTTAATGCGAGAAACACGTTATCTGGTGTTTTCACCACTCCACAGTGCGTTTGATATGCAGAACCGGCGACATCTTGGCTTTGGTCGGGTATCAAGCTGAGATATGCATTTTCTGCGATAATCTTGGTGAGACTTCAGTCAGAAGTATGCAGAATCATCGAGATCGCACTTTTCGATCTATTTAATGCGAGAAACACGTTGTCTGGTGTTTTCACCACTCCACAGTTGGTTTGATATGCAGAACCGGCGATGTTTGGGTTTCATCGGGTTCCAAGCTGAGATATGCATTTCCTACGATAATCTTGGTGAAACATCTGTCCGAAGTATGCAGAAACATCAAGAGCGCTCTTTTCGAGCTATTTAATGCGAGAAACACGTTTTCTGGGGTATTCACCACACCACAGTTCGTTGGATGTGCAGAACCGGAGATATCTTTGTTTTCGTGGGGTTTCAATCTGAGATATGCATTTTCTGCGATAATATTGGTGAGACATCAGTCAGAAGTATGCAGAATCATCTAGATCGCTCTTTGCGAGCTATTTAATGCAAGAAACACGTTATCTGGTGTTTTCACCACTCCACAGTGCGTTAGACATGCAGAACCGGAAATATCTTCGTTTCGGTCGGATTTCAAGCTGAGATATGCATTTTCTGCGATGATCTTGGTGAGACTTCAGTCAGAAGTATGCAGAATCATCGAGATCGCACTTTTCGATCTATTTAATGCGAGAAACACGTTGTCTGGTGTTTTCACCACTCCACAGTTGGTTTGATATGCAGAACCGGCGATGTTTGGGTTTCATCGGGTTCCAAGCTGAGATATGCATTTCCTACGATAATCTTGGTGAAACATCTGTCCGAAGTATGCAGAAACATCAAGAGCGCTCTTTTCGAGCTATTTAATGCGAGAAACACGTTTTCTGGGGTATTCACCACACCACAGTTCGTTGGATGTGCAGAACCGGAGATATCTTGGTTTTCGTGGGGTTTCAATCTGAGATATGCATTTTCAGCGATAATATTGGTGAGACATCAGTCAGAAGTATGCAGAATCATCTAGATCGCTCGTTTGGAGCTATTTAATGCGAGATACACGTTATCTGGTGTTTTGACCACTCCACAGTGCGTTTGATATGCAGAAATAGCGAAATCTTGGTTTTCGTCGGTTTTTATCCTGAGGTATGCATTTTCTGCGATAATCTTGGTGCGACTTCTGTCAGAAGTATGCAGAATCATCGAGATCGCTCTTTTCGAGCTTATTTAATGCGAGAAACACGTTTTCTGGTGTATTCACCACTCCACAGTACGTTAGACATGCAGAACCGGAAATATCTTCGTTTCGGTCGGATTTCAAGCTGAGATATGCATTTTCTGCGATAATATTGGTGAGACTTCTGTCCGAAGTATGCAGAATCATCGATATCGCTCTTTTCGAGCTATTTAATGCGAGAAACACGTTTTGTGTTGATTTCACCACTCCACAGTGCGTTTGGTATACAGAACCGGCGACATCTTGATTTTCGTGAGGTTTCAATCTGAGATATGCATTTTGTGCGATAATATTGGTGAGACTTCAGTCAGAAGTATGCAGATTCATCGAGATCGCTCTGTGCGAGCTATTTAATGCGAGAAACACGTAATCTGGTGTTTTCACCACTCCACAGTGCGTTAGACATGCAGAACCGGAAATATCTTCGTTTCGGTCGGATTTTAAGCTGAGATATGCATTTTCTGCGATAAGATTGGTGAGACTTCTGTCCGAAGTATGCAGAATCATCGATATCGCTCTTTTCGAGCTATTTAATGCGAGAAACACGTTATCTGGTGTTTTCACCACTCCACAGTGCGTTTGATATGCAGAACCAGCGATATCTTGGTTTTCGTCGGGTTTCAAGCTGAGATATGCATTTTCTGCGTATATATTGGTGATACTTCTGTCAGAAGTATGCAGAATCTCCTAGATCGCTCGTTTCGAGCTATGTAATGCGAGATACACGTTATCTGGTTTTTTCACCACTCCACAGTGCGTTTGATATACAGAACTGGCGACATCTTGATTTTCGTGAGGTTTCAAGCTGAGATATGCATTTTCTGCGATAATATTGGTGAGACTTCAGTCAGAAGTATGCAGAATCATCTAGATCGCTCGTTTGGAGCTATTTATTGCGAGATACACGTTATCTGGTGTTTTGACCACTCCACAGTGCGATTGATATGCAGAACCAGCGATATCTTGGTTTTCGTGGGGATTCAAGCTGAGATATGCAATTTCTGCGATAATCTTGGTGAGACTTCTGTCCGAAGTATGCTTAACCATCGAGATCGCTCGTTTCGAAATATTTAATGCGAGAAACACGTTATCTGGTGTTTTCACCACTCCACAGTGCGTATGATATGCAGAAACGACGATATCTTGGTTTTCGTGGGGTTTCTAGAAGAGATATGCATTTTCTGCGATAATCATGGTGAGAGTTCTGTTAGAAAAATGCAGAATCATCGAGATCACACTTTTCGATCTATTTAATGCGAGAAACACGTTGTCTGGTGTTTTCACCACTCCACAGTTGGTTTGATATGCAGAACCGGCGATGTTTGGTTTTCATCGGGTTCCAAGCTGAGATATGCATTTCCTACGATAATCTTGGTGAAACATCTGTCCGAAGTATGCAGAAACATCAAGAGCGCTCTTTTCGAGCTATTTAATATGAGAAACACGTTTTCTGGGGTATTCACCACACCACAGTTCGTTGGATGTGCAGAACCGGAGATATCTTGGTTTTCGTTGGGTTTCAATCTGAGATATGCATTTTCTGCGATAATATTGGTGAATCATCAGTCAGAAGTATGCAGAATCATCTAGATCGCTCTTTGCGAGCTATTTAATGCGAGAAACACGTTATCTGGTGTTTTCACCACTCCACAGTGCGTTAGACATGCAGAACCGGAAATATCTTCGTTTCGGTCGGATTTCAAGCTGAGATATGCATTTTCTGCGATGATCTTGGTGAGACTTCAGTCAGAAGTATGCAGAATCATCGAGATCGCACTTTTCGATCTATTTAATGCGAGAAACACGTTGTCTGGTGTTTTCACCACTCCACAGTTGGTTTGATATGCAGAACCGGCGATGTTTGGGTTTCATCGGGTTCCAAGCTGAGATATGCATTTCCTACGATAATCTTGGTGAGACCTCTGTCAGAAGTATACAGAATCTTCGAGAACGCTATTTTCGAGCTACTTAAAGTGAGAAACACGTTTTCTGGTGTTTTCACCACTCCACAGTACGTTTAATGTGCAGAACCGGAGATATCTTTGTTTTCGTGAGGTTTCAAGCTGAGATATGCATTTTCTGCTATAATCTTGGTGAGACTTCTGTCAGAAGTATGCAGAATCATCGAGATCGCTCTTTTCGAGCTATTTAATGCGAGATACACGTTTTCTGGTGTATTCACCACTCCACAGTACGTTAGACATGCAGAACCGGAAATATCTTCGTTTCGGTCGGATTTCAAGCTGAGATATGCATTTTCTGCGATAATATTGGTGAGACTTCTGTCCGAAGTATGCAGAATCATCGAGATCGCTCTATTCGAGCTATTTAATGCGAGAAACACGTTTTCTGGTGTATTCACCACTCCACAGTACGTTAGACATGCAGAACCGGAAATATCTTCGTTTCGGTCGGGTTTCAAGCTGAGATATGCATTTTCTACGATAATATTGGTGAGACCTCTGTCAGAAGTATACAGAATCTTCGAGAACGCTATTTTCGAGCTACTTAAAGTGAGAAACACGTTTTCTGGTGTTTTCACCACTCCACAGTACGTTTAATGTGCAGAACTGGCGACATCTTGGATTTCGTCGGGTTTCAAGCTGAGATATGCATTTTCTGCGATGATCTTGGTGAGACTTCAGTCAGAAGTGTGGAGAATCATCGGGATCTCTCTTTTCGAGCTACTTAATGCGAGAAACACGTTTTCTGGTGTTTTCACCACTCCACAGTACGTTTGATGTGCCGAACCGGAGATAACTTGGTTTTCGTGGTGCTTCCAGCTGAGATATGCATTTTCGGCGATAATCTTGGTGAGACTTCCGTCAGAAGTATGCAGAATCATCGAGATCCCTCTTTGCGAGCTATTTAATGCGAGAAACACGTTATCTGGAGTTTTCACCACTCCACAGTGCGTTTGATATGCAGAACCGGCGACATCTTGGCTTTCGTCGGGGTTCAAGCTGAGATATGCATTTTCTGCGATAATCTTGGTGAGACTTCAGTCAGAAGTATGCAGAATCATCGAGATCCCTCTTTTCGAGCTATTTAATGCGAGAAACACGTTATCTGGTGTTTTCACCACTCCACAGTGCGTTTGATATGCTGAACCGGCGACATCTTGGCTTTCGTCGGGTATCAAGCTGAGATATGCATTTTCTACGATAATCTTGGTGAGACATCTGTCAGAAGTATGCAGAATCATCTAGACCCCTCTTTTCGAGCTATTTAATGCGAGAAACACGTTATCTGGTGTTTTGACCACTCCACAGTGCGTTTGATATGCAGAAATGGCGAAATCTTGGTTTTCGTCGGTTTTCATCCTGAGGTATGCATTTTCTGCGATAATCTTGGTGCGACTTCTGTCAGAAGTATGCAGAATCATCGAGATCGCTCTTTTCGAGCTATTTAATGCGAGAAACACGTTCACTGGTGTATTCACCACTCCACACTACGTTAGACATGCAGAACCGGAAATATCTTTGTTTCGGTCGGATTTCAAGCTGAGATATGCATTTTCTGCGATAATATTGGTGAGACTTCTGTCCGAAGTATGCAGAATCATCGATATTGCTCTTTTCGAGCTATTTAATGCGAGAAACACGTTATCTGGTGTTTTCACCACTCCACAGTGCGTTTGATATGCAGAACTGGCGACATCTTGGATTTCGTCGGGTTTCAAGCTGAGATATGCATTTTCTGCGATGATCTTGGTGAGACTTCAGTCAGAAGTATGCAGAATCATCTAGATCGCTCGTTTCGAGCTATTTAATACGAAAAAACCAGTTTTCTGGTGTTTTGACCACTCCACAGTGCGTTTGATATGTAGTGCCGCCGATAACTTGGTTTTCGTGGGGTTTCCAGCTGAAACATGCATTTTCAGCGATAATCTTGGTGAGTCTTCTGTCAGAAGTATGCAGAATCATCCAGATCGCTCTTTTCGATCTATTTAATGCGAGAAACACGTTATCTGGTGTACTGAACACTCCACAGTGCGTTTGATATGCAGAAATGGCGAAATCTTGGTTTTCGTCGGTTTTCATTCTGAGGTATGCATTTTCTGCGATAATCTTGGTGCGTCTTCTGTCAGAAGTATGCAGAATCATCGAGATCGCTCTTTTCGGGCTATTTAATGCGAGAAACACGTTATCTTGTGTATTGACGACTCCACAGTGCGTTTGATATGCAGAACCGGCGATATCTTGGTTTTCGTCGGGTTTCAAGCTGAGACATTCATTTTCGGCGATAATCTTGGTGTTTCATCTATGACAAGTATGCAGAATCATTGAGAACGTTCTTTTCGAGCAACTTAATACAAGAAACACGTTTTCTGGTGTTTTCGCCACTCCACAGTGCGTTTGATGTGCAGAACCGGAGATATCCTGGTTTTCTAGAGGTTTCAAGCTGAGATATGCATTTTCTGCGGCATTCTTGGTGAGACTTCTGTCGGAAGTATGCAGAATCATCTAGATCGCTCGTTTCAAGATATTTAATGCGAGAATCTCGTTATCTGGTTGTTTTCACCACTCCACAGTGCGTTTGATATGCAGAACCGGCGACATCTTGATTTTCGTGAGGTTTCTAGGTGAGATATGCAATTTCTGCGATAATCTTGGTGAGACTTCTGTCCGAAGTATGCTTAACCATCGAGATCGCTCGTTTCGAAATATTTAATGCGAGAAACACGTTATCTGGTGTTTTCACCACTCCACAGTGCGTATGATATGCAGAAACGACGATATCTTGGTTTTCGTGGGGTTTCTAGAAGAGATATGCATTTTCTGCGATAATCATGGTGAGAGTTCTGTTAGAAAAATGCAGAATCATCGAGATCACACTTTTCGATCTATTTAATGCGAGAAACACGTTGTCTGGTGTTTTCACCACTCCACAGTTGGTTTGATATGCAGAACCGGCGATGTTTGGTTTTCATCGGGTTCCAAGCTGAGATATGCATTTCCTACGATAATCTTGGTGAAACATCTGTCCGAAGTATGCAGAAACATCAAGAGCGCTCTTTTCGAGCTATTTAATATGAGAAACACGTTTTCTGGGGTATTCACCACACCACAGTTCGTTGGATGTGCAGAACCGGAGATATCTTGGTTTTCGTTGGGTTTCAATCTGAGATATGCATTTTCTGCGATAATATTGGTGAATCATCAGTCAGAAGTATGCAGAATCATCTAGATCGCTCTTTGCGAGCTATTTAATGCGAGAAACACGTTATCTGGTGTTTTCACCACTCCACAGTGCGTTAGACATGCAGAACCGGAAATATCTTCGTTTCGGTCGGATTTCAAGCTGAGATATGCATTTTCTGCGATGATCTTGGTGAGACTTCAGTCAGAAGTATGCAGAATCATCGAGATCGCACTTTTCGATCTATTTAATGCGAGAAACACGTTGTCTGGTGTTTTCACCACTCCACAGTTGGTTTGATATGCAGAACCGGCGATGTTTGGGTTTCATCGGGTTCCAAGCTGAGATATGCATTTCCTACGATAATCTTGGTGAGACCTCTGTCAGAAGTATACAGAATCTTCGAGAACGCTATTTTCGAGCTACTTAAAGTGAGAAACACGTTTTCTGGTGTTTTCACCACTCCACAGTACGTTTAATGTGCAGAACCGGAGATATCTTTGTTTTCGTGAGGTTTCAAGCTGAGATATGCATTTTCTGCTATAATCTTGGTGAGACTTCTGTCAGAAGTATGCAGAATCATCGAGATCGCTCTTTTCGAGCTATTTAATGCGAGATACACGTTTTCTGGTGTATTCACCACTCCACAGTACGTTAGACATGCAGAACCGGAAATATCTTCGTTTCGGTCGGATTTCAAGCTGAGATATGCATTTTCTGCGATAATATTGGTGAGACTTCTGTCCGAAGTATGCAGAATCATCGAGATCGCTCTATTCGAGCTATTTAATGCGAGAAACACGTTTTCTGGTGTATTCACCACTCCACAGTACGTTAGACATGCAGAACCGGAAATATCTTCGTTTCGGTCGGGTTTCAAGCTGAGATATGCATTTTCTACGATAATATTGGTGAGACCTCTGTCAGAAGTATACAGAATCTTCGAGAACGCTATTTTCGAGCTACTTAAAGTGAGAAACACGTTTTCTGGTGTTTTCACCACTCCACAGTACGTTTAATGTGCAGAACTGGCGACATCTTGGATTTCGTCGGGTTTCAAGCTGAGATATGCATTTTCTGCGATGATCTTGGTGAGACTTCAGTCAGAAGTGTGGAGAATCATCGGGATCTCTCTTTTCGAGCTACTTAATGCGAGAAACACGTTTTCTGGTGTTTTCACCACTCCACAGTACGTTTGATGTGCCGAACCGGAGATAACTTGGTTTTCGTGGTGCTTCCAGCTGAGATATGCATTTTCGGCGATAATCTTGGTGAGACTTCCGTCAGAAGTATGCAGAATCATCGAGATCCCTCTTTGCGAGCTATTTAATGCGAGAAACACGTTATCTGGAGTTTTCACCACTCCACAGTGCGTTTGATATGCAGAACCGGCGACATCTTGGCTTTCGTCGGGGTTCAAGCTGAGATATGCATTTTCTGCGATAATCTTGGTGAGACTTCAGTCAGAAGTATGCAGAATCATCGAGATCCCTCTTTTCGAGCTATTTAATGCGAGAAACACGTTATCTGGTGTTTTCACCACTCCACAGTGCGTTTGATATGCTGAACCGGCGACATCTTGGCTTTCGTCGGGTATCAAGCTGAGATATGCATTTTCTACGATAATCTTGGTGAGACATCTGTCAGAAGTATGCAGAATCATCTAGACCCCTCTTTTCGAGCTATTTAATGCGAGAAACACGTTATCTGGTGTTTTGACCACTCCACAGTGCGTTTGATATGCAGAAATGGCGAAATCTTGGTTTTCGTCGGTTTTCATCCTGAGGTATGCATTTTCTGCGATAATCTTGGTGCGACTTCTGTCAGAAGTATGCAGAATCATCGAGATCGCTCTTTTCGAGCTATTTAATGCGAGAAACACGTTCACTGGTGTATTCACCACTCCACACTACGTTAGACATGCAGAACCGGAAATATCTTTGTTTCGGTCGGATTTCAAGCTGAGATATGCATTTTCTGCGATAATATTGGTGAGACTTCTGTCCGAAGTATGCAGAATCATCGATATTGCTCTTTTCGAGCTATTTAATGCGAGAAACACGTTATCTGGTGTTTTCACCACTCCACAGTGCGTTTGATATGCAGAACTGGCGACATCTTGGATTTCGTCGGGTTTCAAGCTGAGATATGCATTTTCTGCGATGATCTTGGTGAGACTTCAGTCAGAAGTATGCAGAATCATCTAGATCGCTCGTTTCGAGCTATTTAATACGAAAAAACCAGTTTTCTGGTGTTTTGACCACTCCACAGTGCGTTTGATATGTAGTGCCGCCGATAACTTGGTTTTCGTGGGGTTTCCAGCTGAAACATGCATTTTCAGCGATAATCTTGGTGAGTCTTCTGTCAGAAGTATGCAGAATCATCCAGATCGCTCTTTTCGATCTATTTAATGCGAGAAACACGTTATCTGGTGTACTGAACACTCCACAGTGCGTTTGATATGCAGAAATGGCGAAATCTTGGTTTTCGTCGGTTTTCATTCTGAGGTATGCATTTTCTGCGATAATCTTGGTGCGTCTTCTGTCAGACGTATGCAGAATCATCGAGATCGCTCTTTTCGGGCTATTTAATGCGAGAAACACGTTATCTTGTGTATTGACGACTCCACAGTGCGTTTGATATGCAGAACCGGCGATATCTTGGTTTTCGTCGGGTTTCAAGCTGAGACATTCATTTTCGGCGATAATCTTGGTGTTTCATCTATGACAAGTATGCAGAATCATTGAGAACGTTCTTTTCGAGCAACTTAATACAAGAAACACGTTTTCTGGTGTTTTCGCCACTCCACAGTGCGTTTGATGTGCAGAACCGGAGATATCCTGGTTTTCTAGAGGTTTCAAGCTGAGATATGCATTTTCTGCGGCATTCTTGGTGAGACTTCTGTCGGAAGTATGCAGAATCATCTAGATCGCTCGTTTCAAGATATTTAATGCGAGAATCTCGTTATCTGGTTGTTTTCACCACTCCACAGTGCGTTTGATATGCAGAACCGGCGACATCTTGATTTTCGTGAGGTTTCTAGGTGAGATATGCATTTTCTGCGATAATATTGGTGAGACTTCAGTCAGAAGTATGCAGAATCATCTAGATCGCTCTTTTCGACCTATTTAATGCGAGATGCACGTTATCTGGTTGTTTTCATCACTTCACAGTGCGTTTGATATACAGAACCGGCGAGATCTAGATTTTCGTGAGGTTTCAAGCTGAGATATGCGTTTTCTGCGATAATATTGGTGAGACTTCTGTCCGAAGTATGCAGAATCATCGATATCGCTCTTTTCGAGCTATTTAATGCGAGAAACACGTTATCTGGTGTTTTCACCACTCCACAGTGCGTTTGATATGCAGAACCGGCGACATCTTGGATTTCGTCGGGTTTCAAGTTGAGATATGCATTTTCTGCGATAATATTGGTGAGACTTCTGTCCGAAGTATGCAGAATCATCTAGATCGCTCGTTTCGAGCTATTTAATGCGAGATGCACGTTATCTGGTTGTTTTGACCACTTCACAGTGCGTTTGATATACAGAACCGGCGAGATCTAGATTTTCGTGAGGTTTCAAGCTGAGATATGCGTTTTCTGCGATAATATTGGTGAGACTTCTGTCCGAAGTATGCAGAATCATCGATATCGCTCTTTTCGAGCTATTTAATGCGAGAAACACGTTTTTGGTGTTTTCACCACCCCACAGTGCGTTTGATATGCAGAACCGGCGACATCTTGGTTTTCGTCGGGTTTCAAGCTGAGATATGCATTTTCTGCGATAAGCTTGGTGAGTCTTCTGTCAGCAGTATGCAGAATCATCGAGATCGCTCTATTCGAGCAATTTAATGCGAGAAACACGTTTTCTGGTGTTTTCACCACCCCACAGTGCGTTTGATATGCAGAACCGGCGACATCTTGGTTTTCGTTGGGTTTCAAGCTGAGATATGCATTTTCTGCGATAATATTGGTGATACTTCAGTCAGAAGTATACAGAATCATCTAGATCGCTCGTTTCGAGCTATTTAATGCGAGAAACGCGTTATCTGGTGTATTGACCACTCCACAGTGCGTTTGCTATGCAGAACCGGCGACATCTTGGATTTCGTAGGGTTTCCAGCTGAGATATGCATTTTCTGCGATAACCTTGGTGACTCTTCTGTCAGAAGTATGCAGAATCATCGAGATCGCTCTATTCGAGCTATTTAATTCGAGAAACACGTTTTCTGGTGTTTTCACCACCCCACAGTGCGTTTGATATGCAGAACCGGAGATATCTTGGTTTCGGTCGGGTTTCAAGCTGAGATATGCATTTTCTGCGATAATATTGGTGATACTTCAGTCAGAAGTATGCAGAATCATCTAGATCGCTCGTTTCGAGCTATTTAATGCGAGAAACACGTTTTCTGGTGTTTTCACCACTCCACAGTACGTTTGATGTGCAGAACCGGCGACATCTTGGATTTCGTCTGGTTTCAAGTTGAGATATGCATTTTCTGCGATAATATTGGTGAGACTTCTGTCCGAAGTATGCAGAATCATCTAGATCGCTCGTTTCGAGCTATTTAATGCGAGATGCACGTTATCTGGTTGTTTTGACCACTTCACAGTGCGTTTGATATACAGAACCGGCGAGATCTTGATTTTCGTGAGGTTTCAAGCTGAGATATGCATTTTCTGCGATAATATTGGTGAGACTTCTGTCCGAAGTATGCAGAATCATCGATATCTCTCTTTTCGAGCTATTTAATGCGAGAAACACGTAATCTAGTGTTTTCACCACCCCACAGTGCGTTTGATATGCAGAACCGGAGAAATCTTGGTTTCGGTCGGGTTTCAAGCTGAGATATGCATTTTCTGCTATAATCTTGGTAAGACTTCAGTCAGAAGTATGCAGATTCATCTAGATCGCTCGTTCCGAGGTATTTAATGCGAAAAAACCTAATTTTCTGGTGTTTTGACCACTCCACAGTGCGTTTGATATGTAGAGCCGCCGATAAGTTGGTTTTCGTGGGGTTTCCAGCTGAAATATGCATTTTCTGCGATAATCTTGGTGAGTCTTCTGTCAGAAGTGTGCAGAACCTTCGAGAACGCTCTTTTCGAGCTACTTAATGCGAGAAACACGTTTTCTGGTGTTTTCACCACTCCACAGTACGTTTGATGTGCAGAACCGGAGATATCTTGGTTTTCGTGAGGTTTCAAGCTGAGATATGCATTTTCTGCGATAATCCTGGTGGGTCTACTGTCAGAAGTATGCAGAATCATCGAGATCGCTCTTTTCGAGCTATGTAATGCGAGAAACACGTTTTCTGGTGTTTTCACCACTCCATAGTGCGTTTGATATGCAGAACCGGCGACATCTTGGTTTTCGTCGGGTTTCAAGCTGAGATATGCATTTTCTACGATAATATTGGTGAGACCTCTGTCAGAAGTATGCAGAATCATCGAGAACGCTCTTTTCGAGTTAGTTAATTCCGCGAAACACGTCTTCTGGTGCTTTCATCATTCCACAGTGCGTTTGATATGCAGAACCTGCGACATCGTGGTTTTCGTCGGGTTTCAAGCTGAGATATGCATTTTCTGCGATAATATTGGTGAGACTTAAGTCAGAAGTATGCAGAATCATCTAGATCGCTCGTTTCGAGCTATTTAATGCGAGAAACACGTTATCTGGTTGTTTTCACCACTCCACAGTGCGTTTGATATGCAGAACCGGCGACATCTTGATTTTCGTGAGGTTTCAAGCTGAGATATGCATTTTCTGCGATAATCTTGGTGAGACTTTAGTCAGAAGTATGCAGAATCATCTAGATCGCTCGTTTCGAGATATTTAATGCGAGAAACACGTTATCTGGTGTATTGACCACTCCACAGTGCGTTTGATATGCAGAACCCGCGACATCGTGGTTTTCGTCGGGTTTCAAGCTGAGATATGCATTTTCTGCGATAATATTGGTGAGACTTTAGTCAGAAGTATGCAGAATCATCTAGATCGCTCGTTTCGAGCTATTTAATGCGAGAAACACGTTATCTGGTTGTTTTCACCACTCCACAGTGCGTTTGATATGCAGAACCGGCAATATCTTGATTTTCGTGAGGTTTCAAGCTGAGATATGCATTTTCTGCGATAATCTTGGTGAGACTTTAGTCAGAAGTATGCAGAATCATCAAGATCGCTCGATTTGAGCTATTGAATGCGAAAAAACAAGTTTTCTGGTGTTTTGACCACTCCATAGTGCGTTTGATATGTAGAGCCGCCGATAACTTGGTTTTTGGGGGGTTTCTAGCTGAAATATGCATTTTCTGCGATAATCTTTGTGTTTCATCTATGAGAAGTATGCAGAATCATCGAGAACGCTCTTTTCGAGCTAGTTAATGCGAGAAACATGTTTTCTAGTGTTTTCACCACTCCATAGTGCGTTTGATATGTAGAGCCTCCGATAACTTGGTTTTCGTGGGGTTTCCAGCTGAAATATGCATTTTCTGCGATAATCTTGGTGAGTCTTCTGTCAGAAGTATGCAGAATCATCTAGATCGTTCGTTTCGAGCTATTTAATGCGAAAAAACAAGTTTTCTGGTGTTTTGACCACTCCGCAGTGCGTTTGATATGTAGAGCCACCGATAACTTGGTTTTCGTGGGGTTTCCAACTGAAATATGCATTTTCTGCGATAATCTTGTTGAGTGTTCTGTCAGAAGTATGCAGAATCATCGAGATCTCTCTTTTCGAGCAATTTAATGCGAGAAACACGTTATCTGGTGTTTTCGCCATTCCACAGTGCGGTTGATATGCAGAACCGGCGACATCTTGGATTTCGTCGGGTTTCAAGCTGAGATATGCATTTTCGGCGATAATCTTGGTGAGTGTTTTGTCAGAAGTATGCAGAATCATCGAGATCGCTCTTTTCGAGCTATTTAATGCGAGAAACTCATTGTCTGGTGTTTTCACCACTCCACAGTGCGTTTGATATGCAGAACCGGCGACATCTTGGATTTCTTCGGGTTTCAAGCTGAGATATGCATTTTCTACGATAATCTTGGTGAGACTTCTGTCAGAAGTTTGCAGCATGATCTAGATCGCTCGTTACGAGCTATTTAAT
The DNA here is from genome assembly GCA_951804975.1 of Anthophora plumipes. Lineage (NCBI taxonomy): Eukaryota > Metazoa > Arthropoda > Insecta > Hymenoptera > Apidae > Anthophora > Anthophora plumipes. Next base: position 6,491,482 of record CATORF010000206.1, on the reverse strand, counting down.
GCGAAAAAACAAGTTTTCTGTTGTTTTGACCACTCCACAGTGCGTTTGATATGTAGAGTCGCCGATAACTTGGTTTTCGTGGGGTTTCCAGCTAAAATATGCATTTTCTGCGATAATCTTGGTGTTTCCTCTATGAGAAGTATGCAGAATCATCGAGAACTCTCTTTTCGAGCAATTTAATGCGAAAAAACAAGTTTCCTGGTGTTTTGACCACTCCACAGTGCGTTTGATATGTAGAGCCGCCTGATAACTTGGTTTTCGTTTGGTTTCCAGCTGAGATATGCATTTTCTGCCATAATCTTGGTGAGACTTCAGTCAGAAGTATGCAGAATCATCTAGATCGCTCTTTACTAGCTATTTAATGCGAAAAAACAAGTTTTCTGGTGTTTTCAACATTCCACAGTGCGTTTGATATGCAGAACCGGAGATATCTTGGTTTCGGTCGGGTTTCAAGCTGAGATATGCATTTTCGGCGATAATATTGGTGAGACTTCAGTCAGAGGTATGCAGAATCATCTAGATCGCTCGTTTCGAGCTATTTAATGCGAAAAAACAAGTTTTCTGGTGTTTTAACCACTCCACAGTGCGTTTGATATGTAGAGCCGCCGATAACTTGGTTTTCGTGGGGTTTCCAGCTGAAATATGCATTTTCTGCGATAATCTTGGTGTTTCATCTATGAGAAGTATGCAGAATCATCGAGAACTCTCTTTTCGAGCTATTTAATGCGAAAAAACAAGTTTTCTGGTGTTTTGACCACTCCACAGTGCGTGTGATATGTAGAGCCGCCGATAACTTGGTTTTCGTGGTGTTTCCAGCTGAGATATGCATTTTCTGCGATAATCTTGGTGAGACTTCAGTCAGAAGTATGCAGAATAATGGAGATCGCACTTTTCGAGCTATTTAATGCGAAAAAACCAGTTTTCTGGTGTTTTCAACATTCCACAGTGCGTTTGATAAGCAGAACCGGCGATATCTTGATTTTCGTGGTGTTTCCAGCTGAGATATGCATTTTCTGCGATAAGCTTGGTGAGTCTACTGCCAGAAGTATGCAGAATCTTCGAGAACGCTCTTTTCGGGCTACCTAATGCGAGAAACACGTTTTCTGGTGTTTTCACCACTCCACAGTACGTTTGATGTGCAGAACCGGAGATATCTTGGTATTCGTGAGGTTTCAAGCTGAGATATGCATTTTCTGCGATAATCTTGGTGAGACTTCAGTCAGAAGTATGCAAAATCATCTAGATCGCTCTTTTCGAGCTATTTAATGCGAAAAAACCAGTTTTCTGGTGGTTTCAACATTCCACAGTGCGTTTAATATGCAGAACCGGCGATATCTTGATTTTCGTGGTGTTTCCAGCTGAGATATACATTTTCTGCGACAATCTTGGTCAGTGTTCTATCAGAAGTATGCAGAATCATCGAGATCGCTCTTTTCGAGCTATTTAATGCGAGAAACACGTTATCTGGTGTTTTCACCATTCCACAGTGCGTTTGATATGCAAAACCGGCGACATCTTGGATTTCGTCGGGTTTCAAGCTGAGATATGCATTTTCTACGATAATATTGGTGAGACCTCTGTCAGAACTATGCAGAATCATCGAGAACGCTCTTTTCGAGTTAGTTAATTCCGCGAAACACGTCTTCTGGTGCTTTCATCATTCCACAGTGCGTTTGATATGCAGAACCTGCGACATCGTGGTTTTCGTCGGGTTTCAAGCTGAGATATGCATTTTCTGCGATAATATTGGTGAGACTTAAGTCAGAAGTATGCAGAATCATCTAGATCGCTCGTTTCGAGCTATTTAATGCGAGAAACACGTTATCTGGTTGTTTTCACCACTCCACAGTGCGTTTGATATGCAGAACCGGCGACATCTTGATTTTCGTGAGGTTTCAAGCTGAGATATGCATTTTCTGCGATAATCTTGGTGAGACTTTAGTCAGAAGTATGCAGAATCATCTAGATCGCTCGTTTCGAGATATTTAATGCGAGAAACACGTTATCTGGTGTATTGACCACTCCACAGTGCGTTTGATATGCAGAACCCGCGACATCGTGGTTTTCGTCGGGTTTCAAGCTGAGATATGCATTTTCTGCGATAATATTGGTGAGACTTTAGTCAGAAGTATGCAGAATCATCTAGATCGCTCGTTTCGAGCTATTTAATGCGAGAAACACGTTATCTGGTTGTTTTCACCACTCCACAGTGCGTTTGATATGCAGAACCGGCAATATCTTGATTTTCGTGAGGTTTCAAGCTGAGATATGCATTTTCTGCGATAATCTTGGTGAGACTTTAGTCAGAAGTATGCAGAATCATCAAGATCGCTCGATTTGAGCTATTGAATGCGAAAAAACAAGTTTTCTGGTGTTTTGACCACTCCATAGTGCGTTTGATATGTAGAGCCGCCGATAACTTGGTTTTTGGGGGGTTTCTAGCTGAAATATGCATTTTCTGCGATAATCTTTGTGTTTCATCTATGAGAAGTATGCAGAATCATCGAGAACGCTCTTTTCGAGCTAGTTAATGCGAGAAACACGTTTTCTAGTGTTTTCACCACTCCATAGTGCGTTTGATATGTAGAGCCTCCGATAACTTGGTATTCGTGGGGTTTCCAGCTGAAATATGCATTTTCTGCGATAATCTTGGTGAGTCTTCTGTCAGAAGTATGCAGAATCATCTAGATCGTTCGTTTCGAGCTATTTAATGCGAAAAAACAAGTTTTCTGGTGTTTTGACCACTCCGCAGTGCGTTTGATATGTAGAGCCACCGATAACTTGGTTTTCGTGGGGTTTCCAACTGAAATATGCATTTTCTGCGATAATCTTGTTGAGTGTTCTGTCAGAAGTATGCAGAATCATCGAGATCGCTCTTTTCGAGCTATTTAATGCGAGAAACACGTTATCTGGTGTTTTCGCCATGCCACAGTGCGGTTGATATGCAGAACCGGCGACATCTTGGATTTCGTCGGGTTTCAAGCTGAGATATGCATTTTCGGCGATAATCTTGGTGAGTGTTTTGTCAGAAGTATGCAGAATCATCGAGATCGCTCTTTTCGAGCTATTTAATGCGAGAAACTCATTGTCTGGTGTTTTCACCACTCCACAGTGCGTTTGATATGCAGAACCGGCGACATCTTGGATTTCTTCGGGTTTCAAGCTGAGATATGCATTTTCTACGATAATCTTGGTGAGACTTCTGTCAGAAGTTTGCAGCATGATCTATATCGCTCGTTACGAGCTATTTAATGCGAAAAAACAAGTTTTCTGTTGTTTTGACCACTCCACAGTGCGTTTGATATGTAGAGCCGCCGATAACTTGGTTTTCGTGGGGTTTCCAGCTAAAATATGCATTTTCTGCGATAATCTTGGTGTTTCCTCTATGAGAAGTATGCAGAATCATCGAGAACTCTCTTTTCGAGGAATTTAATGCGAAAAAACAAGTTTTCTGGTGTTTTGACCACTCCACAGTGCGTTTGATATGTAGAGCCGCCGATAACTTGGTTTTCGTGGGGTTTCCTGCTGAAATATGCATTTTCTGCGATAATCTTGGTGAGTCTTCTGTCAGAAGCATGCAGAATCATTTAGATCGTTCGTTTCGAGCTATTTGATGCGAAAAAACAAGTCTTCTGGTGTTTTGACCACTCCACAGTGCGTTTGATATGTAGAGCCGCCGATAACTCGGTTTTCGTGGGGTTTCCAGCTGAAATATGTATTTTCTGCGTTAATCTTGGTGAGACTTCTGTCACAAGTATGCAGAATCTTCGAGAACGCTCTTTTCGAGCTACTTAATGCGAGAAACACGTTTTCTGGTGTTTTCACCACTCCACTGTACGTTTGATGTGCAGAACCGGAGATAACTTAGTTTTCGTGAGGTTTCAAGCTGAGATATGCATTTTCTGCGATAATCTTGGTGAGACTTTAGTCAGAAGTATGCAGAATCATCTAGATCGCTCGTTTCGAGATATTTAATGCGAGAAACACGTTATCTGGTGTATTGACCACTCCACAGTGCGTTTGATATGCAGAACCCGCGACATCGTGGTTTTCGTCGGGTTTCAAGCTGAGATATGCATTTTCTGCGATAATATTGGTGAGACTTTAGTCAGAAGTATGCAGAATCATCTAGATCGCTCGTTTCGAGCTATTTGATGCGAGAAACACGTTATCTGGTTGTTTTCACCACTCCACAGTGCGTTTGATATGCAGAACCGGCGATATCTTGATTTTCGTGAGGTTTCAAGCTGAGATATGAATTTTCTGCGATAATCTTGGTGAGACTTTAGTCAGAAGTATGCAGAATCATCAAGATCGCTCGATTTGAGCTATTGAATGCGAAAAAACAAGTTTTCTGGTGTTTTGACCACTCCATAGTGCGTTTGATATGTAGAGCCGCCGATAACTTGGTTTTTGGGGGGTTTCTAGCTGAAATATGCATTTTCTGCGATAATCTTTGTGTTTCATCTATGAGAAGTATGCAGAATCATCGAGAACGCTCTTTTCGAGCTAGTTAATGCGAGAAACACGTTTTCTAGTGTTTTCACCACTCCATAGTGCGTTTGATATGTAGAGCCTCCGATAACTTGGTTTTCGTGGGGTTTCCAGCCGAAATATGCATTTTCTGCGATAATCTTGGTGAGTCTTCTGTCAGAAGTATGCAGAATCATCTAGACCGTTCGTTTCGAGCTATTTAATGCGAGAAACACGATATCTGGTTGTTTTCACCACTCCACAGTGCGTTTGATATGCAGAACGGGCGACATCTTGATTTTCGTGAGGGTTCAAGCTGAGATGTGCATTTTCTGCGATAATATTGGTGAGACTTCAGTCAGAGGTATGCAGAATCATCTAGATCGCTCGTTTCGAGCTATTTAATGCGAAAAAACAAGTTTTCTGGTGTTTTAACCACTCCACAGTGTGTTTGATATGTAGAGCCGCCGATAACTTGGTTTTCGTGGGGTTTCCAGCTGAAATATGCATTTTCTGCGATAATCTTGGTGTTTCATCTATGAGAAGTATGCAGAATCATCGAGAACGCACTTTTCGAGCTAGTAAATGCGAGAAACACGTTTTCTAGTGTTTTCACCACTCCACAGTGCGTTTGGTATGTAGAGCCGCCGATAACTTGGTTTTCGTGGGGTTTCCTGCTGAAATATGCATTTTCTGCGATAATCTTGGTGAGACTTCTGTCAGAAGTATTCAAAATCATCGAGATCGCTCGTTTCGAGCTATTTAATGCGAGAAACAAGTTTTCTGTTGTTTTGACCACTCCACAGTGCGTTTGATATGTAGAGCCGCCGATAACTTGGTTTTCGTGGGGTTTCCAGCTGAAATATGTATTTTCTGCGTTAATCTTGGTGAGACTTCTGTCACAAGTATGCAGAATCTTCGAGAACGCTCTTTTCGAGCTACTTAATGCGAGAAACACGTTTTCTGGTGTTTTCACCACTCCACTGTACGTTTGATGTGCAGAACCGGAGATAACTTAGTTTTCGTGAGGGTTCAAGCTGAGATATGCATTTTCTGCGACAATCTTGGTGAGACTTCTGTCAGAAGTATGCAGAATCATCGAGGTACCTCTTTTCGAGCAACTTAATGCGAGAAACACGATATCTGGTTGTTTTCACCACTCCACAGTGCGTTTGATAAGCAGAAGGGGCGACATCTTGATTTTCGTGAGGGTTCAAGCTGAGATATGCTTTTTCTGCGATAATCTTGGTGAGACTTCAGTCACAAGTATGCAGAATCATCTAGATCGCTCTTTTCGAGCTATTTAATGCGAAAAAACAAGTTTTCTGGTGTTTTCAACATTCCACAGTGCGTTTGGTATGCAGAACCGGCGATATCTTGATTTTCGAGGTGTTTCCAGCTGAGATATGTATTTTCTGCGTTAATCTTGGTGAGACTTCTGTCACAAGTATGCAGAATCTTCGAGAACGCTCTTTTCGAGCTACTTAATGCGAGAAACACGTTTTCTGGTGTTTTCACCACTCCACTGTACGTTTGATGAGCAGAACCGGAGATAACTTGGTTTTCGTGAGGTTTCAAGCTGAGATATGCATTTTCTGCGATAATCTTGGTGAGACTTCTGTCAGAAGTATTCAAAATCATCGAGATCGCTCGTTTCGAGCTATTTAATGCGAGAAACACGTTATCTGGTGTTTTTACCACTCCACAGTGCGTTCGATATGCAGAACCGGAGATATCTTGATTTTCGTGGTGTTTCCAGCTGAGATATGCATTTTCGGCGATAATCTTGGTGAGTGTTTTGTCAGAAGTATGCAGAATCATCGAGATCGCTCTTTTCGAGCTATTTAATGCGAGAAACTCATTGTCTGGTGTTTTCACCACTCCACAGTGCGTTTGATATGCAGAACCGGCGACATCTTGGATTTCTTCGGGTTTCAAGCTGAGATATGCATTTTCTACGATAATCTTGGTGAGACTTCTGTCAGAAGTTTGCAGCATGATCTGGATCGCTCGCTACGAGCTATTTAATGCGAAAAAACAAGTTTTCTGTTGTTTTGACCACTCCACAGTGCGTTTGATATGTAGAGCCGCCGATAACTTGGTTTTCGTGGGGATTCCAGCTAAAATATGCATTTTCTGCGATAATCTTGGTGTTTCCTCTATGAGAAGTATGCAGAATCATCGAGAACTCTCTTTTCAAGCAATTTAATGCGAAAAAACAAGTTTTCTGGTGTTTTGACCACTCCACAGTGCGTTTGATATGTAGAGCCGCCGATAACTTGGTTTTCGTTTGGTTTCCAGCTGAAATATGCATTTTCTGCGATAATCTTGGTGAGTCTTCTGTCAGAAGTATGCAGAATCATCTAGATCGCTCGTTTCGAGCTATTTAATGCGAGAAACACGATATCTGGTTGTTTTCACCACTCCACAGTGCGTTTGATATGCAGAACGGGCGACATCTTGATTTTCGTGAGGGTTCAAGCTGAGATATGCATTTTCTGCGATAATATTGGTGAGACTTCAGTCAGAGGTATGCAGAATCATCTAGATCGCTCGTTTCGAGCTATTTAATGCGAAAAAACAAGTTTTCTGGTGTTTTAACCACTCCACAGTGTGTTTGATATGTAGAGCCGCCGATAACTTGGTTTTCGTGGGGTTTCCAGCTGAAATATGCATTTTCTGCGATAATCTTGGTGTTTCATCTATGAGAAGTATGCAGAATCATCGAGAACGCACTTTTCGAGCTAGTAAATGCGAGAAACACGTTTTCTAGTGTTTTCACCACTCCACAGTGCGTTTGATATGTAGAGCCGCCGATAACTTGGTTTTCGTGGGGTTTCCTGCTGAAATATGCATTTTCTGCGATAATCTTGGTGAGTCTTCTGTCAGAAGTATGCAGAATCATTTAGATCGTTCGTTTCGAGCTATTTGATGCGAAAAAACAAGTCTTCTGGTGTTTTGACCACTCCACAGTGCGTTTGATATGTAGAGCCGCCGATAACTTGGTTTTCGTGGGGTTTCCAGCTGAAATATGTATTTTCTGCGTTAATCTTGGTGAGACTTCTGTCACAAGTATGCAGAATCTTCGAGAACGCTCTTTTCGAGCTACTTAATGCGAGAAACACGTTTTCTGGTGATTTCACCACTCCACTGTACGTTTGATGTGCAGAACCGGAGATAACTTAGTTTTCGTGAGGGTTCAAGCTGAGATATGCATTTTCTGCGATAATCTTGGTGAGACTTCTGTCAGAAGTATGCAGAATCATCGAGATACCTCTTTTCGAGCAACTTAATGCGAGAAACACGATATCTGGTTGTTTTCACCACTCCACAGTGCGTTTGATAAGCAGAAGGGGCGACATCTTGATTTTCGTGAGGGTTCAAGCTGAGATATGCTTTTTCTGCGATAATCTTGGTGAGACTTCAGTCACAAGTATGCAGAATCATCTAGATCGCTCTTTTCGAGCTATTTAATGCGAAAAAACAAGTTTTCTGGTGTTTTCAACATTCCACAGTGCGTTTGGTATGCAGAACCGGCGATATCTTGATTTTCGAGGTGTTTCCAGCTGAGATATGTATTTTCTGCGTTAATCTTGGTGAGACTTCTGTCACAAGTATGCAGAATCTTCGAGAACGCTCTTTTCGAGCTACTTAATGCGAGAAACACGTTTTCTGGTGTTTTCACCACTCCACTGTACGTTTGATGAGCAGAACCGGAGATAACTTGGTTTTCGTGAGGTTTCAAGCTGAGATATGCATTTTCTGCGATAATCTTGGTGAGACTTCTGTCAGAAGTATTCAAAATCATCGAGATCGCTCGTTTCGAGCTATTTAATGCGAGAAACACGTTATCTGGTGTTTTTACCACTCCACAGTGCGTATGATATGCAAAACCGACGATATCTTGGTTTTCGTGGGGTTTCAAGCTCAGATATGTATTTTCTGCGATAATCTTGGTGAGTCTTCTGTCAGAAGTATGCAGAATCTTCGAGATCGCTCTTTTCGAGCAACTTAATGCGAGAAACACGATATCTGGTTGTTTTCACCACTCCACAGTGCGTTTGATAAGCAGAAGGGGCGACATCTTGATTTTCGTGAGGGTTCAAGCTGAGATATGCTTTTTCTGCGATAATCTTGGTGAGACTTCAGTCACAAGTATGCAGAATCATCTAGATCGCTCTTTTCGAGCTATTTAATGCGAAAAAACAAGGTTTCTGGTGTTTTCAACATTCCACAGTGCGTTTGGTATGCAGAACCGGCGATATCTTGATTTTCGAGGTGTTTCCAGCTGAGATATGCATTTTCAGCGATAATCTTGGTGAGTCTTCTTTCAGAAGTATGCAGAATCTTCGAGATCGCTCTTTTCGAGCTAGTTAATGCGAGAAACACTTTATCTGGTGTTTTCACCACTCCACAGTGCGTTTGATATTCCGAACCGACGATATCTTGATTTTCGTGGTGTTTCCAGCTGAGATATGCATTTTCAGCGATGATCTTGGTGAGTCTTCTGTCAGAAGTATGCAGAATCTTCGAGATCGCTCTTTTCGAGCTATTTAATACGAGAAACACGTTATCCGGTGTTTTCACCACTCCACAGTGCGTTTGATATGCAGAACCGGCGACATCTTGGATTTCATCGGGTTTCAAGCTGAGATATGCATTTTCTGCGGCAATCTTGGTGACACTTCTGTCCGAAGTATGCAGAATCATCGAGATCGCTCTTTTCGAGCTATTTAATGCGGGAAACACGTTATCTGGTATTTTGACCACTCCACAGTGCGTTTGATATGTAGAGCCGCCGATAACTTGGTTTTCGTGGGGTTTCCAGCTGATATATGCATTTACTGCGATAATCTTGGTGTTTCATCTATGAGAAGTATGCAGAACCATCGAGAACGCTCTTTTCGAGCTACTTAATGCGAGAAACACGTTTTCTGGTTTTTACACCACTCCACAGTGCGTCTGAAATGCAGAACCGGCGATATCTTGGTTTTCGTGGGGTTTGTAGCTGAGATATGCATTTTCTGCGATAATCTTGGTGAGTCTTCTGTCAGAAGTATGCAGAATCATCTAGATCGCTCTTTTCGAGCTATTTAATGCGAGAAACACGTTTTCTTGTGTTTTCACCACCCCACAGTGCGTTTGATATGCAGAACCGGAGATATCTTTGTTTCGGTTGGGTTTCAAGCTGAGATATGCATTTTCTGCGATAATCTTGGTGAGACATCAGTCAGAAGTATGCAGAATAATCGAAATCGCTCGTTTCGAGCTATTTAATGCGAGAAACACGTTTTGTGGTGTATTCACCAATCCACAGTACGTTTGACATACAGAAACGGAGATATCTTTGTTTGTCGTGGGGTTTCCAGCTGAAATATGCATTTTCTGCGATAATCTTGGTGTTTCATCTATGAGAAGTATGCAGAATCATCGAGATCGCTCGTTTCGTGCTATTTGATGCGAGAAACACGTTATCTGGTGTTTTCACCACTCCACAGTGCGTATGATATGCAGAACCGACGAATTCTTGGTTTTCGTGGGGTTTCAAGCTCAGATATGCATTTTCTGCGATAATCTTGGTGAGACTTCTGTCCGAAGTATGCAGAATCATCGAGATCGCACTTTTCGAGCTATTTAATGCGAGCAACACGTTATCTGGTGTTTCACCACTCCACAGTGCGTTTGATATGCAGAACCGGCGATATCTTGGTTTTCGTGGGGTTTCAAGCTGAGATATGCATCTTTTACGATAATCTTGGTGAGACTTCTGTCCGAAGTATGCTTAATAATCGAGATCGCTCTATTCGAGCTATTCAATGCGAAAAACACGTTATCTGGTGTCTTCAGCACTCCACAGTGCGTTTTATATGCAGAACCAGCGATATCTTGGTTTTCGTGGGGTTTCAAGCTGAGATATGCATTTTCTGCGATAATCTTGGTGAGACTTCTGTCCAAAGTATGCTTAATCATCGAGATCGCTCGTATCGAGCTATTTAATGCGAGAAACACGTTATCTGGTGTTTTCACCACTCCGCAGGGCGCATGATATTCAGAACCGACGATATCTTGGTTTTCGTGTGGTTTCAAGCTCAGATATGCATTTTCTGCGATAATCTTGGTGAGACTTCTGTCCGAAGTATGCAGAATCATCGAGATCGCACATATCGAGCTATTTAATGCGAGAAACACGTTATCTGGTGTTTTCACGACTCCACAGTTGGTTTGATATGCAGAACCGGAGATATCTTGGTTTTCGTGGGGTTTCAAGCTAGAATATGCATTTTTTACGATAATCTTGGTGAGTCTTCAGTCAGAAGTATGCAGAATCATCTAGGTCGCTCGTTTCGGGCTATTTAATGCGAGAAACACGTTATCTGGTTGTTTTCACCACTCCACAGTGCGTTTGATATGCAGAACCTGCGACATCTTGATTTTCGAGGTGTTTCCAGCTGAGAGATGCATTTTCAGCGATAATCTTAGTGAGTCTTCTTTCAGAAGTATGCAGAATCTTCGAGATCGCTCTTTTCGAGCTATTTAATGCGAGAAACACGTTATCTGGTTGTTTTCACCACCCCACAGTGCGTTTGATATGCAGAAACGGCGATACCTTGATTTTCGTGTTGATTCCAGCTGAGATATGCATTTTCTGCGATAATCTTCGTGAGACTTCTGTCAGAAGGATGCAGAATCATCTAGATCGCTTGTTTCGAGCTATTTAATGCGAGAAACACGTTTTCTTGTGTTTTCAGCACCCCACAGTGCGTTTTATATGCAGAACCGGCGACATCTTGATTTTCGTGAGGTTTCAAGCTGGGATATGCATTTTCTGCGATAATATTGGTGAGACTTCTGTCCGAAGTATGCAGAACCATCGATATCGCTATTTTCGAGCTATTTAATGCGAGAAACACGTTTTCTGGGGTTTTCACCACACCGCAGTTCGTTGGATATGCAGAACCGAAGATATCTCGGTTTTCGTGGGGTTTCAAGCTGAGATATGCATTTTCTGCGATAATCTTGGTGAGACTTCTGTCCGAAGTATGCAGAATCATCGAGATCGCACATATCGAGCTATTTAATGCGAGAAACACGTTATCTGGTGTTTTCACGACTCCACAGTTAGTTTGATATGCAGAACCGGAGATATCTTGGTTTTCGTGGGGTTTCAAGCTGAGATATGCATTTTCTGCGATCATCTTGGTGAGACTTCGGTCCGAAGTATGCAGAACCATCGAGATCGCTCTTTTCGAGCTATTTAATGCGAGAAACACGTTTTCTGGTGTTTTCACAACTTCACGGTGCGTCTGATATGCAGAACCGGCGATATCATGGTTTTCGTGGGGTTTCCAGCTGAGATATGCATTTTCTGCGATAATCTTGGTGAGACTTCTGTCCGAAGTATGCAGAATCATCGAGATCGCACTTTTCGAGCTATTTAATGCGAGAAACACGTTATCTGGTGTTTTCACCACTCCACAGTGCTGTGATATGCAGAACCGGCGATATCTTGGTTTTTGTGGGGTTTCAAGCTAGAATATGCATTTTTTACGTTAATCTTGGTGAGTCTTCAGTCAGAAGTATGCAGAATCATCTAGGTCGCTCGTTTCGGGCTATTTAATGCGAGAAATACGTTATCTGGTTGTTTTCACCACTCCACAGTGCGTTTGATATGCAGATCCGGCGATATCTTGATTTTCGTGGTGTTTCCAGCTGAGATATGCATTTTCTGCGATAATCTTGGTGAGACTCCTGTCCGAAATATGCTGAATCATCGAAATCGCTCTTTTCGAGCTATTTAATGCGAGAAACACGTTATCTGGTGTTTTCACCAATCCACAGTTGGTTTGATATGCAGAACCGGCGATATCTTGGTTTTCGTGGGGTTTCAAGCTGAGATATGCGTTTTCTGCGATAATCTTGGTGAGACTTCTGTCCGAAGTATGCTGAAACATCGAGATCGCACTTTCCGAGTTAGTTAATGCGAGAAACACGTTATCTGGTGTTTTCACCACTCCACAGTGCGTTTGATATGCAGAACCGGCGATATCTTGGTTTTTGTGGGGTTTCAAGCTAGAATATGCATTTTTTACGATAATCTTGGTGAGTCTTCAGTCAGAAGTATGCAGAATCATCTAGGTCGCTCGTTTCGGGCTATTTAATGCGAGAAACACGTTATCTGGTTGTTTTCACCACCCCACAGTGCGTTTGATATGCAGAAACGGCGATACCTTGATTTTCGTGTTGATTCCAGCTGAGATATGCATTTTCTGCGATAATCTTCGTGAGACTTCTGTCAGAAGGATGCAGAATCATCTAGATCGCTTGTTTCGAGCTATTTAATGCGAGAAACACGTTTTCTTGTGTTTTCAGCACCCCACAGTGCGTTTTATATGCAGAACCGGCGACATCTTGATTTTCGTGAGGTTTCAAGCTGGGATATGCATTTTCTGCGATAATATTGGTGAGACTTCTGTCCGAAGTATGCAGAACCATCGATATCGCTATTTTCGAGCTATTTAATGCGAGAAACACGTTTTCTGGGGTTTTCACCACACCGCAGTTCGTTGGATATGCAGAACCGAAGATATCTTGGTTTTCGTGGGGTTTCAAGCTGAGATATGCATTTTCTGCGATAATCTTGGTGAGACTTCTGTCCGAAGTATGCAGAATCATCGAGATCGCACATATCGAGCTATTTAATGCGAGAAACACGTTATCTGGTGTTTTCACGACTCCACAGTTAGTTTGATATGCAGAACCGGAGATATCTTGGTTTTCGTGGGGTTTCAAGCTGAGATATGCATTTTCTGCGATCATCTTGGTGAGACTTCGGTCCGAAGTATGCAGAACCATCGAGATCGCTCTTTTCGAGCTATTTAATGCGAGAAACACGTTTTCTGGTGTTTTCACAACTTCACGGTGCGTCTGATATGCAGAACCGGCGATATCATGGTTTTCGTGGGGTTTCCAGCTGAGATATGCATTTTCTGCGATAATCTTGGTGAGACTTCTGTCCGAATTATGCAGAATCATCGAGATCGCACTTTTCGAGCTATTTAATGCGAGAAACACGTTATCTGGTGTTTTCACCACTCCACAGTGCTGTGATATGCAGAACCGGCGATATCTTGGTTTTTGTGGGGTTTCAAGCTAGAATATGCATTTTTTACGTTAATCTTGGTGAGTCTTCAGTCAGAAGTATGCAGAATCATCTAGGTCGCTCGTTTCGGGCTATTTAATGCGAGAAATACGTTATCTGGTTGTTTTCACCACTCCACAGTGCGTTTGATATGCAGAACCGGCGACATCTTGGTTTTCGTGGTGTTTCAAGCTGAGATATGCATTTTCTGCGATAATCTTCGTCAGACTTCTGTCAGAAGGATGCAGAATCATCTAGATCTCCTGTTTCGAGCTATTTAATGCGAGAAACACGTTTTCTTGTGTTTTCAGCACCCCACAGTGCGTTTTATATGCAGAACCGGCGACATCTTGATTTTCGTGAGGTTTCAAGCTGGGATATGCATTTTCTGCGATAATATTGGTGAGACTTCTGTCCGAAGTATGCAGAACCATCGATATCGCTATTTTCGAGCTATTTAATGCGAGAAACACGTTATCTGGTGTTTTGACCACTCCACAGTGCGTTTGATATGTAGAGCCGCCGATAACTTGGTTTTCGTGGGGTTTCCAGCTGAAATATGCATTTTCTGCGATAATCTTTGTGTTTCATCTATGAGAAGTATGCAGAATCATCCAGAACACTCTTTTCGAGCTAGTTAATGCGAGTAACACGTTTTCTGGTGTTTTCACAACTTCACGGTGCGTCTGATATGCAGAACCGGCGATATCATGGTTTTCGTGGGGTTTCCAGCTGAGATATGCATTTTCTGCGATAATCTTTGTGAGACTTCTGTCCGAAGTATGCAGAATCATCGAGATTGCTCTTTTCGAGCTATTAAATGCGAGAAACACGTTATCTGGTGTTTTCCCCACTCCACAGTGCGTATGGTATGCAGAACCGACGATATCTTGGTTTTCGTGGGGTTTCAAGCTCAGATATGCATTTTCTGCGATAATCTTGGTGAGACTTCTGTCCGAAGTATGCAGAAACATCGAGAGCGCTCTTTTCGAGCTATTTAATTCGAGAAACACGTTTTCTGGGGTTTTCACCACACCGCAGTTCGTTGGATATGCAGAACCGAAGATATCTCGGTTTTCGTGGGGTTTCAAGCTGAGATATGCATTTTCTGCGATAATCTTGGTGAGACTTCTGTCCGAAGTATGCAGAATCATCGAGATCGCACATATCGAGCTATTTAATGCGAGAAACACGTTATCTGGTGTTTTCACGACTCCACAGTTGGTTTGATATGCAGAACCGGAGATATCTTGGTTTTCGTGGGGTTTCAAGCTGAGATATGCATTTTCTGCGATCATCTTGGTGAGACTTCTGTCCGAAGTATGCAGAATCATCGAGATCGCACATATCGAGCTATTTAATGCGAGAAACACGTTATCTGGTGTTTTCACGACTCCACAGTGCGTTTGATATGCAGAACCGGCGATATCTTGGTTTTTGTGGGGTTTCAAGCTAGAATATGCATTTTTTACGATAATCTTGGTGAGTCTTCAGTCAGAAGTATGCAGAATCATCTAGGTCGCTCGTTTCGGGCTATTTAATGCGAGAAACACGTTATCTGGTTGTTTTCACCACTCCACAGTGCGTTTGATATGCAGAACCGGCGACATCTTGGTTTTCGTGGTGTTTCAAGCTGAGATATGCATTTTCTGCGATAATCTTGGTGAGACTTCTGTCCGAAGTATGCAGAATCATCGAGATCGCACATATCGAGCTATTTAATGCGAGAAACACGTTATCTGGTGTTTTCACGACTCCACAGTTGGTTTGATATGCAGAACCGGAGATATCTTGGTTTTCGTGGGGTTTCAAGCAGAGATATGCATTTTCTGCGATCATCTTGGTGAGACTTCTGTCCGAAGTATGCAGAATCATCTAGATCGCTTGTTTCGAGCTATTTAATGCGAGAAACACGTTTTCTTGTGTTTTCAGCACCCCACAGTGCGTTTTATATGCAGAACCGGCGACATCTTGATTTTCGTGAGGTTTCAAGCTGGGATATGCATTTTCTGCGATAATATTGGTGAGACTTCTGTCCGAAGTATGCAGAACCATCGATATCGCTATTTTCGAGCTATTTAATGCTAGAAACACGTTTTCTGGGGTTTTCACCACACCGCAGTTCGTTGGATATGCAGAACCGAAGATATCTCGGTTTTCGTGGGGTTTCAAGCTGAGATATGCATTTTCTGCGATAATCTTGGTGAGACTTCTGTCCGAAGTATGCAGAATCATCGAGATCGCACATATCGAGCTATTTAATGCGAGAAACACGTTATCTGGTGTTTTCACGACTCCACAGTTGGTTTGATATGCAGAACCGGAGATATCTTGGTTTTCGTGGGGTTTCAAGCTGAGATATGCATTTTCTGCGATCATCTTGGTGAGACTTCTGTCCGAAGTATGCAGAACCATCGAGATCGCTCTTTTCGAGCTATTTAATGCGAGAAACACGTTATCTGGTGTTTTCACCACTCCACAGTGCGTTTGATATGCAGAACCGGCGATATCTTGGTTTTTGTGGGGTTTCAAGCTAGAATATGCATTTTTTACGATAATCTTGGTGAGTCTTCAGTCAGAAGTATGCAGAATCATCTAGGTCGCTCGTTTCGGGCTATTTAATGCGAGAAACACGTCATCTGGTTGTTTTCACCACTCCACAGTGCGTTTGATATGCAGAACCGGCGACATCTTGGTTTTCGTAGTGTTTCAAGCTGAGATATGCATTTTCTGCGATAATCTTCGTGAGACTTCTGTCAGAAGGATGCAGAATCATCTAGATCGCTTGTTTCGAGCTATTTAATGCGAGAAACACGTTTTCCTGTGTTTTCAGCACCCCACAGTGCGTTTTATATGCAGAACCGGCGACATCTTGATTTTCGTGAGGTTTCAAGCTGGGATATGCATTTTCTGCGATAATATTGGTGAGACTTCTGTCCGAAGTATGCAGAACCATCGATATCGCTATTTTCGAGCTATTTAATGCGAGAAACACGTTTTCTGGGGTTTTCACCACACCGCAGTTCGTTGGATATGCAGAACCGAAGATATCTCGGTTTTCGTGGGGTTTCAAGCTGAGATATGCATTTTCTGCGATAATCTTGGTGAGACTTCGGTCCGAAGTATGCAGAACCATCGAGATCGCTCTTTTCGAGCTATTTAATGCGAGAAACTCGTTTTCTTGTGTTTTCAGCACCCCACAGTGCGTTTTATATGCAGAACCGGCGACATCTTGATTTTCGTGAGGTTTCAAGCTGGGATATGCATTTTCTGCGATAATATTGGTGAGACTTCTGTCCGAAGTATGCAGAATCATCGAGATCGCACATATCGAGCTATTTAATGCGAGAAACACGTTATCTGGTGTTTTCACGACTCCACAGTTAGTTTGATATGCAGAACCGGAGATATCTTGGTTTTCGTGGGGTTTCAAGCTGAGATATGCATTTTCTGCGATCATCTTGGTGAGACTTCGGTCCGAAGTATGCAGAACCATCGAGATCGCTCTTTTCGAGCTATTTAATGCGAGAAACACGTTTTCTGGTGTTTTCACAACTTCACGGTGCGTCTGATATGCAGAACCGGCGATATCATGGTTTTCGTGGGGTTTCCAGCTGAGATATGCATTTTCTGCGATAATCTTGGTGAGACTTCTGTCCGAAGTATGCAGAATCATCGAGATCGCACTTTTCGAGCTATTTAATGCGAGAAACACGTTATCTGGTGTTTTCACCACTCCACAGTGCTGTGATATGCAGAACCGGCGATATCTTGGTTTTTGTGGGGTTTCAAGCTAGAATATGCATTTTTTACGTTAATCTTGGTGAGTCTTCAGTCAGAAGTATGCAGAATCATCTAGGTCGCTCGTTTCGGGCTATTTAATGCGAGAAATACGTTATCTGGTTGTTTTCACCACTCCACAGTGCGTTTGATATGCAGAACCGGCGACATCTTGGTTTTCGTGGTGTTTCAAGCTGAGATATGCATTTTCTGCGATAATCTTCGTCAGACTTCTGTCAGAAGGATGCAGAATCATCTAGATCTCCTGTTTCGAGCTATTTAATGCGAGAAACACGTTTTCTTGTGTTTTCAGCACCCCACAGTGCGTTTTATATGCAGAACCGGCGACATCTTGATTTTCGTGAGGTTTCAAGCTGGGATATGCATTTTCTGCGATAATATTGGTGAGACTTCTGTCCGAAGTATGCAGAACCATCGATATCGCTATTTTCGAGCTATTTAATGCGAGAAACACGTTATCTGGTGTTTTGACCACTCCACAGTGCGTTTGATATGTAGAGCCGCCGATAACTTGGTTTTCGTGGGGTTTCCAGCTGAAATATGCATTTTCTGCGATAATCTTTGTGTTTCATCTATGAGAAGTATGCAGAATCATCCAGAACACTCTTTTCGAGCTAGTTAATGCGAGTAACACGTTTTCTGGTGTTTTCACAACTTCACGGTGCGTCTGATATGCAGAACCGGCGATATCATGGTTTTCGTGGGGTTTCCAGCTGAGATATGCATTTTCTGCGATAATCTTTGTGAGACTTCTGTCCGAAGTATGCAGAATCATCGAGTTCGCACTTTTCGAACGATTTAATGCGAGAAACACGTTATCTGGTGTTTTCACCACTCCACAGTGCGTTTGATATACAGAACCGGCGATATCTTGGTTTTTGTGGGGTTTCAAGCTAGGATATGCATTTTTTACGATAATCTTGGTGAGACTTCTGTCCGAAGTATGCTTCATCATCGAGATCGCTCTATTCGAGCTATTTAATGCGAGAAACACGTTATCTGGTGTTTTCAGCACTCCACAGTGCGTTTGATTTGCAGAACCAGCGATATCTTGGTATTCGTGGGGTTTCAAGCTGAGATATGCATTTTCTACGATAATCTTGGTGAGACTCCTGTCAGAAGTATGCAGAATCTTCGAGATCGCTCTTTTCGAGCAACTTAATGCGAGAAACACGATATCTGATTGTTTTCACCACTCCACAGTGCGTTTGATATGCAGAACCGGCGACATCTTGGCTGTCGTTGGGTATCAAGCTGAGATATGCAATTTCTACGATAATCTTGGTGAGACTTCTGTCAGATGTATGCAGAATCTTCGAGATCGCTCTTTTCGAGCTAGTTAATACGAGAAACACGTTATCTGGTGTTTTCACCACTCCACAGTGCGTTTGATATTCCGAACCGGCGATATCTTGATTTTCGTGGTGTTTCCAGCTGAGATATGCATTTTCAGCGATAATCCTGGAGAGTCTTCTGTCAGAAGTATGCAGAATCTTCGAGATCGCTCATTTCGAGCTATTTAATGCGAGAAACACGTTATCTGGTGTTTTCACCACTCCACAGTGCGTATGATATGCAGAACTGACGATATCTTGGATTTCGTCGGGTTTCAAGCTGAGATATGCATTTTCTACGATAATCTTGGTGAGACTCCTGTCAGAACTATGCAGAATCTTCGAGCTCGCTCTTTTCGAGCAACTTAATGCGAGAAACATGTTATCTGGTGTTTTCACCACTCCACAGAGCGTTTGATATGCAGAACCGGCGATATCTTAATTTTCGTGGTGTTTCCAGCTGATATATGCATTTTCAGCGATAATCTTGGTGAGTCTTCTTTCAGAAGTATGCAGCATTTTCGAGATAGCTCTTTTCGAGCTATTTAATGCGAGAAACACGTTATCTGGTGTTTTGACCACTCCACAGTGCGTTTGATATGTAGAGCCGCCGATAACTTGGTTTTCGTGGGGTTTCCAGCTGATATATGCATTTACTGCGATAATCTTGGTGTTTCATCTATGAGAAGTATGCAGAATCATCGAGAACGCTCTTTTCGTGCTACTTAATGCGAGAAACACGTTTTCTGGTTTTTACACCACTCCACAGTGCGTTTGATATGCAGCACCAGCGACATCTTGGATTTCGTCGGGTTTCAAGCTGAGACATGCATTTTCTACGATAATCTTGGTGAGACTTCTGTCAGAAGTATGCAGATTCTTCGAGCTCGCTCTTTTCGAGCGACTTAATGCGAGAAACATGTTATCTGGTGTTTTCACCACTCCACAGAGCGTTTGATATGCAGAACCGGCGACATCTTAATTTTCGTGGTGTTTCCAGCTGATATATGCATTTCCAGCGATAATCTTGGTGAGTCTTCTGTCAGAAGTATGCAGAATCTTCGAGATCGCTCTTTTCGAGCAACTTAATGCGAGAAACACGATATCTGGTTGTTTTCACCACTCCACAGTGCGTTTGATAAGCAGAAGGGGCGACATCTTGATTTTCGTGAGGGTTCAAGCTGAGATATGCTTTTTCTGCGATAATCTTGGTGAGACTTCAGTCACAAGTATGCAGAATCATCTAGATCGCTCTTTTCGAGCTATTTAATGCGAAAAAACAAGTTTTCTGGTGTTTTCAACATTCCACAGTGCGTTTGGTATGCAGAACCGGCGATATCTTGATTTTCGAGGTGTTTCCAGCTGAGATATGCATTTTCAGCGATAATCTTGGTGAGTCTTCTTTCAGAAGTATGCAGAATCTTCGAGATCGCTCTTTTCGAGATAGTTAATGCGAGAAACACGTTATCTGGTGTTTTCACCACTCCACAGTGCGTTTGATATTCCGAACCGACGATATATTGATTTTCGTGGTGTTTCCAGCTGAGATATGCATTTTCAGCGATAATCTTGGTGAGTCTTCTGTCAGAAGTATGCAGAATCTTCGAGATCGCTCTTTTCGAGCTATTTAATACGAGAAACACGTTATCCGGTGTTTTCACCACTCCACAGTGCGTTTGATATGCAGAACCGGCGACATCTTGGATTTCGTCGGGTTTCAAGCTGAGATATGCATTTTCTGCGGCATTCTTGGTGAGACTTCTGTCCGAAGTATGCAGAATCATCGAGATCGCTCTTTTCGAGCTATTTAATGCGGGAAACACGATATCTGGTGTTTTGACCACTCCACAGTGCGTTTGATATTCCGAACCGACGATATATTGATTTTCGTGGTGTTTCCAGCTGAGATATGCATTTTCAGCGATAATCTTGGTGAGTCTTCTGTCAGAAGTATGCAGAATCTTCGAGATCGCTCTTTTCGAGCTATTTAATACGAGAAACACGTTATCCGGTGTTTTCACCACTCCACAGTGCGTTTGATATGCAGAACCGGCGACATCTTGGATTTCGTCGGGTTTCAAGCTGAGATATGCATTTTCTGCGGCATTCTTGGTGAGACTTCTGTCCGAAGTATGCAGAATCATCGAGATCGCTCTTTTCGAGCTATTTAATGCGGGAAACACGATATCTGGTGTTTTGACCACTCCACAGTGCGTTTGATATGTAGAGCCGCCGATAACTTGGTTTTCGTGGGGTTTCCAGCTGATATATGCATTTACTGCGATAATCTTGGTGTTTCATCTATGAGAAGTATGCAGAACCATCGAGAACGCTCTTTTCGAGCTACTTAATGCGAGAAACACGTTTTCTGGTTTTTACACCACTCCACAGTGCGTCTGAAATGCAGAACCGGCGATATCTAGGTTTTCGTGGGGTTTGTAGCTGAGATATGCATTTTCTGCGATAATCTTGGTGAGTCTTCTGTCAGAAGTATGCAGAATCATCTAGATCGCTCTTTTCGAGCTATTTAATGCGAGAAACACGTTTTCTTGTGTTTTCACCACCCCACAGTGCGTTTGATATGCAGAACCGGAGATATCTTGGTTTCGGTTGGGTTTCAAGCTGAGATATGCATTTTCTGCGATAATCTTGGTGAGACATCAGTCAGAAGTATGCAGAATAATCGAAATCGCTCGTTTCGAGCTATTTAATGCGAGAAACACGTTTTCTGGTGTATTCACCAATCCACAGTACGTTTGACATACAGAAACGGAGATATCTTGGTTTGTCGTGGGGTTTCCAGCTGAAATATGCATTTTCTGCGATAATCTTGGTGTTTCATCTATGAGAAGTATGCAGAATCATCGAGATCGCTCGTTTCGTGCTATTTGATGCGAGAAACACGTTATCTGGTGTTTTCACCACTCCACAGTGCGTTTTATATGCAGAACCAGCGATATCTTGGTTTTCGTGGGGTTTCAAGCTGAGATATGCATTTTCTGCGATAATCTTGGTGAGACTTCTGTCCAAAGTATGCTTAATCATCGAGATCGCTCGTATCGGGATATTTAATGCGAGAAACACGTTATCTGGTGTTTTCACCACTCCGCAGGGCGTATGATATTCAGAACCGACGATATCTTGGTTTTCGTGGGGTTTCAAGCTCAGATATGCATTTTCTGCGATGATCTTGGTGAGACTTCTGTCCGAAGTATGCAGAAACATCGAGAGCGCTCTTTTCAAGCTATTTAATGCGAGAAACACGTTTTCTGGTGTTATCACCACTCCACAGTTGGTTTGATATGCAGAACCGGAGATATCTTGGTTTTCGTGGGGTTTCAAGCTGAGATATGCATTTTCTGCGGTAATCTTGGTGAGACTTCTGTCCGAAGTATGCAGAATCATCGAGATCGCTCTTTTCGAGCTATTAAATGCGAGAAACACGTTATCTGGTGTTTTCCCCACTCCACAGTGCGTATGGTATGCAGAACCGACGATATCTTGGTTTTCGTGGGGTTTCAAGCTCAGATATGCATTTTCTGCGATAATCTTGGTGAGACTTCTGTCCGAAGTATGCAGAAACATCGAGAGCGCTCTTTTCGAGCTATTTAATGCGAGAAACACGTTTTCTGGGGTTTTCACCACACCGCAGTTCGTTGGATATGCAGAACCGAAGATATCTCGGTTTTCGTGGGATTTCAAGCTGAGATATGCATTTTCTGCGATAATCTTGGTGAGACTTCTGTCCGAAGTATGCAGAATCATCGAGATCGCACATATCGAGCTATTTAATGCGAGAAACACGTTATCTGGTGTTTTCACGACTCCACAGTTGGTTTGATATGCAGAACCGGAGATATCTTGGTTTTCGTGGGGTTTCAAGCTGAGATATGCATTTTCTGCGAACATCTTGGTGAGACTTCTGTCCGAAGTATGCAGAACCATCGAGATCGCTCTTTTCGAGCTATTTAATGCGAGAAACACGTTTTCTGGTGTTTTCACAACTTCACGGTGCGTCTGATATGCAGAACCGGCGATATCATGGTTTTCGTGGGGTTTCCAGCTGAGATATGCATTTTCTGCGATAATCTTGGTGAGACTTCTGTCCGATGGATGCAGAATCATCGAAATCGCACTTTTCGAGCTATTTAATGCGAGAAACACGTTATCTGGTGTTTTCACCACTGCACAGTGCGTTTGATATGCAGAACCGGCGATATCTTGGTTTTTGTGGGGTTTCAAGCTATAATATGCATTTTTTACGATAATCTTGGTGAGTCTTCAGTCAGAAGTATGCAGAATCATCTAGGTCGCTCGTTTCGTTCTATTTAATGCGAGAAACACGTTATCTGGTTGTTTTCACCACTCCACAGTGCGTTTGATATGCAGAACCGGCGACATCTTGGTTTTCGTGGTGTTTCAAGCTGAGATATGCATTTTCTGCGATAATCTTCGTGAGACTTCTGTCAGAAGGATGCAGAATCATCTAGATCGCTTGTTTCGAGCTATTTAATGCGAGAAACACGTTTTCTTGTGTTTTCAGCACCCCACAGTGCGTTTTATATGCAGAACCGGCGACATCTTGATTTTCGTGAGGTTTCAAGCTGGGATATGCATTTTCTGCGATAATATTGGTGAGACTTCTGTCCGAAGTATGCAGAACCATCGAGAGCGCTCTTTTCGAGCTATTTAATGCGAGAAACACGTTTTCTGGGGTTTTCACCACACCGCAGTACGTTGGATATGCAGAACCGGCGACATCTTGGCTGTCGTGAGGTTTCAAGCTGAGATATGCATTTTCTGCGATAATCCTGCTGAGACTTCAGTCAGAAGTATGCCGAATCATCTAGATTGCTCTTTTCGAGCGATTTAATGCGAGAAATCTAGTTTTCTGGCGTTTTCACCACTCCACAGTGCGTTTGATATGCAGAACCGGCGATATCTTGATTTTCGTGGTGTTTCCAGCTGAGATATGCATTTTCAGCGATAATCTTGGTGAGTCTTTTTTCAGAAGTATGCAGCATTTTCGAGATCGCTCTTTTCGAGCTATTTAATGCGAGAAACACGTTATCTGGTGTTTTGACCACTCCACAGTGCGTTTGATATGTTGAGCCGCCGATAACTTGGTTTTCGTGCGGTTTCCAGCTGATATATGCATTTACTGCGATAATCTTGGTGTTTCATCTATGAGATGTATGCAGAATCATCGAGAACGCTCTTTTCGAGCTACTTAATGCGAGAAACACGTTTTCTGGTTTTTACACCACTCCACAGTGCGTCTGATATGCAGAACCGGCGATATCATGGTTTTCGTGGGGTATCAAGCTGAGATATGCATTTTCAGCGATAATCCTGGAGAGTCTTCTGTCAGAAGTATGCAGAATCTTCGAGATCGCTCTTTTCGAGCTATTTAATGCGAGAAACACGTTATCCGGTGTTTTCACCACTCCACAGTGCGTTTGATATGCAGCACCAGCGACATCTTGGATTTCGTCGGGTTTCAAGCTGAGACATGCATTTTCTACGATAATCTTGGTGAGACTTCCGTCAGATGTATGCAGAATCTTCGAGCTCGCTCTTTTCGAGCAACTTAATGCGAGAAACATGTTATCTGGTGTTATCACCACTCCACAGAGCGTTTGATATGCAGAACCGGCGATATCTTAATTTTCGTGGTGTTTCCAGCTGATATATGCACTTTCAGCGATAATCTTGGTGAGTCTTCTTTCAGAAGTATGCAGAATCTTCGAGATCGCTCTTTTCGAGCTACTTAATGCGAGAAACACGTTTTCTGGGGTTTTCACCACACCGCAGTTCGTTGGATATGTAGAACCGAAGATATCTCGGTTTTCGTGGGGTTTCAAGCTGAGATATGCATTTTCTGCGATAATCTTGGTGAGACTTCTGTCCGAAGTATGCAGAATCATCGAGATCGCACATATCGAGCTATTTAATGCGAGAAACACGTTATCCGGTGTTTTCACCACTCCACAGTGCGTTTGATATGCAGCACCAGCGACATCTTGGATTTCGTCGGGTTTCAAGCTGAGACATGCATTTTCTACGATAATCTTGGTGAGACTTCCGTCAGAAGTATGCAGAATCTTCGAGCTCGCTCTTTTCGAGCAACTTAATGCGAGAAACATGTTATCTGGTGTTTTCACCACTCCACAGTTGGTTTGATATGCAGAACCGGCGATATTTTGGTTTTCGTCGGGTTTCAGGCTGAGATATGCATTTTCTACGATAATCTTGGTGAAACATCTGTCCGAAGTATGCAGAAACATCGAGAGCGCTCTTTTCGAGCTATTTCATGCGAGAAACACGTTATCTGGTGTTTTAACCACTCCACAGTGCGTTTGATATGCAGAACAGTAGATATCTTGGTTTTCGTGGGGTTTCAAGCTGAGAGATGCATTTTCTGCGATAATCTTGTTGAGACTTCTGTCCGAAGTATGCAGAATCATCGAGATCGCTCGTTTCGAGCTATTTAATGTGAGAAACACGTTTTCTGGGGTTTTCACCACTCCACAGTGCGTTTGATATGCTGAACAGTAGATATCTTGGTTTTCGTGGGGTTTCAAGCTGAGATATGCATTTTCTGCGATAATCTTGTTGATACTTCCGTCCGAAGTATGCAGAATCATCAAGAGCGCTCTTTTCGAGCCATTTAATGCGAGAAACACGTTTTCTGGGGGTTTCACCACACCACAGTTCTTTGGATATGCAGGACAGGAGATATCTTGGTTTGCGTGGGGTTTCAAGCAGAGATATGCATTTTCTGCGATAATCTTGGTGAGAGTTCTGTTAGAAGTATGCAGAATCATCGAGATCGTTCGTTTCGAACTATTTAATGCGAGAAACACGTTTTCTGGGGTTTTCACCACTCCACAGTGCGTTGGATATGCAGAACCGGAGATATTTTGGTTTTCGTCGGGTTTCAAGCTGACATATGCATTTTCTACGATAAGCTTGGTGAAACATCTGTCCGAAGTATGCAGAAACGTCGGGAGCGCTCTTTTCGAGCTATTTAATGCGAGAAACACGTTATCTGGTGTTTTCACCACTCCACAGTTGGTTTGATATGCAGAACCGGCGATATTTTGGTTTTCGTCGGGTTTCAGGCTGAGATATGCATTTTCTACGATAATCTTGGTGAAACATCTGTCCGAAGTATGCAGAAACATCGAGAGCGCTCTTTTCGAGCTATTTCATGCGAGAAACACGTTATCTGGTGTTTTAACCACTCCACAGTGCGTTTGATATGCAGAACAGTAGATATCTTGGTTTTCGTGGGGTTTCAAGCTGAGAGATGCATTTTCTGCGATAATCTTGTTGAGACTTCTGTCCGAAGTATGCAGAATCATCGAGGTCGCTCGTTTCGAACTACTTAATGCTCGAAACACGTTTTCTGGTGTTTTCACCACTCCACAGTATGTTTGACATGCAGAACCGGAGATATATTTGTTTCGGACGGGTATCAAGCTGAGATATGCATTTTCTACGATAATCCTGGTGAGACTTCTGTCAGAAGTATGCAGAATCTTCGAGAACGCTCTTTTCGAGCTACTTAATGCGCGAAACACGTTTTCTGGTGTTTTCACCACTCCACGGTACGTTTGATGTGCAGAGCCGGAGAAAACTCGGTTTTCGTCGGGTTTCAAGCTGAGATATGCATTTTCTACGATAATCTTGGTGAGACTTCTGTCAGAAGTATGCAGAATCTTCGAGATCGCTCTTTTCGAGCTATTTAATGCGATAAACACGTTATCTGGTGTGTTCACCACTCCACAGAGCGTTTGATATGCAGTACCAGCGACATCTTGGTTTTCGTGGGGTTTCAAGCTGAGATATGCATTTTCTGCGATAATCTTGGTGAGACTTCTGTCAGAAGTATGCAGAATCTTCGAGATCGCTCTTTTCGAGCTATTTAATGCGAGAAACACGTTATCTGGTGTTTTCACCACTCCACAGTGCGTTTGATATGCAGTACCAGCGACATCTTGGTTTTCGTGGGGTTTCAAGCTGAGATATGCATTTTCTGCGATAATCTTGTAGAGACTTCTGTCCGAAGTATGCAGAATCATCGAGATCGCTCGTTTCGAGCTATTTAATGAGAGAAACACGTTTTCTGGGGTTTTCACCACTCCACAGTGCGTTTGATATGCTGAACAGTAGATATCTTGGTTTTCGTGGGGTTTCAAGCTGAGATATGCATTTTCTGCGATAATCTTGTAGAGACTTCTGTCCGAAGTATGCAGAATCATCGAGATCGCTCGTTTCGAGCTATTTAATGAGAGAAACACGTTTTCTGGGGTTTTCACCACTCCACAGTGCGTTTGATATGCTGAACAGTAGATATCTTGGTTTTCGTGGGGTTTCAAGATGAGATATGCATTTTCTGCGTAAATGTTGGTGAGACGTCAGTCAGATGTATGCAGAATCATCTAGATCGCTCTTTTCGAGCTACTTAATACTCGAAACACGTTTTCTGGTGTTTTCACCACTCCACAGTATGTTTGACATGCAGAACCGGAGATATATTTGTTTCGGTCGGGTATCAAGCTGAGATATGCATTTTCTACGATAATCCTGGTGAGACTTCTGTCAGAAGTATGCAGAATCTTCGAGAACGCTCTTTTCGAGCTACTTAATGCGCGTAACACGTTTTCTGGGGTTTTCACCACTCCACAGTGCGTTTGATATGCAGAACCGTCGATATCTTGGTTTTCGTGGGGTTTCAAGCTAAGATAGGCATTTTCTGCGATAATCTTGGTGAGACTTCTGTCCGAAGTATGCTGAATCATTGAGATCGCTCTTTTCGAGCTAGTTAGTGCGAGAAACACGTTATCTGGTGTTTTCACCACTCCACAGTGCGTTTGATATGCAGAACAGTAGATATCTTGGTTTTCGTGGGGTTTCAAGCTGAGATATGCGTTTTCTGCGATAATCTTGTTGAGACTTCTGTCCGAAGTATGCAGAATCATCGAGATCGCTCGTTTCGAGCTATTTAATGCGAGAAACACGTTATCTGGTGTTTTTACCACTCCACAGTGCGTTGGATATGCAGAACCGCCAATATCTTGGTTTTCGTGGGGTTTCAAGCTGAGATATGCATTTTCTGCGATAATCTTGTTGAGACTTCTGTCCGAAGTATGCAGAATCATCGAGATCGCTCTTTTCGAGCTACTTAATGCGCGAAACACGTTTTCTGGTGTTTTCACCACTCCACGGTACGTTTAATGTGCAGAGCCGGAGAAAACTCGGTTTTCGTCGGGTTTCAAGCTGAGGTATGCATTTTCTACGATAATCTTGGTGAGACTTCTGTCAGAAGTATGCAGAATCTTCGAGATCGCTCTTTTCGAGCTATTTAATGCGAGAAACACGTTATCTGGTGTTTTCACCACTCCACAGTGCGTTTGATATGCAGTACCAGCGACATCTTGGTTTTCGTGGGGTTTCACGCTGAGATATCCATTTTCTGCGATAATCTTGGTGAGACTTCTGTCCGAAGTATGCTGAATCATCGAGATCGCTCTTTTAGAGCTAGTTATGTGCGAGAAACACGTTATCTGGTGTTTTCACCACTCCACAGTGCGTTTGATATGCAGAACAGTAGATATCTTGGTTTTCGTGGGGTTTCAAGCTGAGATATGCATTTTCTGCGATAATCTTGTTGATACTTCCGTCCGAAGTATGCAGAATCATCGAGAGCGCTCTTTTCGAGCCATTTAATGCGAGAAACACGTTTTCTGGGGGTTTCACCACACCACAGTTCTTTGGATATGCAGGACAGGAGATATCTTGGTTTGCGTGGGGTTTCAAGCAGAGATATGCATTTTCTGCGATAATCTTGGTGAGACTTCTGTTAGAAATATGCTGAATCATTGAGATCGCTCTTTTCGAGCTAGTTAGTGCGAGAAACACGTTATCTGGTGTTTTCACCACTCCACAGTGCGTTTGATATGCAGAACAGTAGATATCTTGGTTTTCGTCGGGTTTCAAGCTGAGATATGCATTTTCTACGATAAGCTTGGTGAAACATCTGTCCGAAGTATGCAGAAACGTCGAGAGCGCTCTTTTCGACCTATTTAATGCGATAAACACGTTATCTGGTGTGTTCACCACTCCACAGAGCGTTTGATATGCAGTACCAGCGACATCTTGGTTTTCGTGGGGTTTCAAGCTGAGATATGCATTTTCTGCGATAATCTTGTTGATACTTCCGTCCGAAGTATGCAGAATCATCGAGAGCGCTCTTTTCGAGCCATTTAATGCGAGAAACACGTTTTCTGGGGGTTTCACCACACCACAGTTCTTTGGATATGCAGGACAGGAGATATCTTGGTTTGCGTGGGGTTTCAAGCAGAGATATGCATTTTCTGCGATAATCTTGGTGAGACTTCTGTCCGAAGTATGCTGAATCATCGACATCGCTCTTTTAGAGCTAGTTAGTGCGAGAAACACGTTATCTGGTGTCTTCACCACTCCACAGTGCGTTTGATATGCTGAACACAGCGATATCTTGGTTTTCGTGGGGTTTCAAGCTGAGATATGCATTTTTTACGATAACTTTGGTGAGACATCTGTCCGAAGTATGCAGAATCATCGAGATCAATCGTTTCGAGCTATTTAATTGCGAGAAACACGTTATCTGGTGTTTTCACCACTCCACAGTGCGTTTGATATGCAGAACCGGCGATATCTTGGTTTTCGTGGGGTTTCAAGCTAAGATAAGCATTTTCTGCGATAATCTTGGTGAGACTTCTGTCCGAAGTATGCTGAATCATTGAGATCGCTCTTTTCGAGCTAGTTAGTGCGAGAAACACGTTATCTGGTGTTTTCACCACTCCACAGTGCGTTTGATATGCAGTACCAGCGACATCTTGGTTTTCGTGGGGTTTCACGCTGAGATATCCATTTTCTGCGATAATCTTGGTGAGACTTCTGTCCGAAGTATGCTGAATCATCGAGATCGCTCTTTTAGAGCTAGTTAGTGCGAGAAACACGTTATCTGGTGTTTTCACCACTCCACAGTGCGTTTGATATGCAGAACAGTAGATATCTTGGTTTTCGTGGGGTTTCAAGCTGAGATATGCATTTTCTGCGATAATCTTGTTGATACTTCCGTCCGAAGTATGCAGAATCATCGAGAGCGCTCTTTTCGAGCCATTTAATGCGAGAAACACGTTTTCTGGGGGTTTCACCACACCACAGTTCTTTGGATATGCAGGACAGGAGATATCTTGGTTTGCGTGGGGTTTCAAGCAGAGATATGCATTTTCTGCGATAATCTTGGTGAGACTTCTGTTAGAAGTATGCAGAATCATCGAGATCGCTCGTTTCGAACTATTTAATGCGAGAAACACGTTTTCTGGGGTTTTCACCACTCCACAGTGCGTTGGATATGCAGAACCGGAGATATTTTGGTTTTCGTCGGGTTTCAAGCTGACATATGCATTTTCTACGATAAGCTTGGTGAAACATCTGTCCGAAGTATGCAGAAACGTCGGGAGCGCTCTTTTCGAGCTATTTAATGCGAGAAACACGTTATCTGGTGTTTTCACCACTCCACAGTTGGTTTGATATGCAGAACCGGCGATATTTTGGTTTTCGTCGGGTTTCAGGCTGAGATATGCATTTTCTACGATAATCTTGGTGAAACATCTGTCCGAAGTATGCAGAAACATCGAGAGCGCTCTTTTCGAGCTATTTCATGCGAGAAACACGTTATCTGGTGTTTTAACCACTCCACAGTGCGTTTGATATGCAGAACAGTAGATATCTTGGTTTTCGTGGGGTTTCAAGCTGAGAGATGCATTTTCTGCGATAATCTTGTTGAGACTTCTGTCCGAAGTATGCAGAATCATCGAGGTCGCTCGTTTCGAACTACTTAATGCTCGAAACACGTTTTCTGGTGTTTTCACCACTCCACAGTATGTTTGACATGCAGAACCGGAGATATATTTGTTTCGGACGGGTATCAAGCTGAGATATGCATTTTCTACGATAATCCTGGTGAGACTTCTGTCAGAAGTATGCAGAATCTTCGAGAACGCTCTTTTCGAGCTACTTAATGCGCGAAACACGTTTTCTGGTGTTTTCACCACTCCACGGTACGTTTGATGTGCAGAGCCGGAGAAAACTCGGTTTTCGTCGGGTTTCAAGCTGAGATATGCATTTTCTACGATAATCTTGGTGAGACTTCTGTCAGAAGTATGCAGAATCTTCGAGATCGCTCTTTTCGAGCTATTTAATGCGATAAACACGTTATCTGGTGTGTTCACCACTCCACAGAGCGTTTGATATGCAGTACCAGCGACATCTTGGTTTTCGTGGGGTTTCAAGCTGAGATATGCATTTTCTGCGATAATCTTGGTGAGACTTCTGTCAGAAGTATGCAGAATCTTCGAGATCGCTCTTTTCGAGCTATTTAATGCGAGAAACACGTTATCTGGTGTTTTCACCACTCCACAGTGCGTTTGATATGCAGTACCAGCGACATCTTGGTTTTCGTGGGGTTTCAAGCTGAGATATGCATTTTCTGCGATAATCTTGTAGAGACTTCTGTCCGAAGTATGCAGAATCATCGAGATCGCTCGTTTCGAGCTATTTAATGAGAGAAACACGTTTTCTGGGGTTTTCACCACTCCACAGTGCGTTTGATATGCTGAACAGTAGATATCTTGGTTTTCGTGGGGTTTCAAGCTGAGATATGCATTTTCTGCGATAATCTTGTAGAGACTTCTGTCCGAAGTATGCAGAATCATCGAGATCGCTCGTTTCGAGCTATTTAATGAGAGAAACACGTTTTCTGGGGTTTTCACCACTCCACAGTGCGTTTGATATGCTGAACAGTAGATATCTTGGTTTTCGTGGGGTTTCAAGATGAGATATGCATTTTCTGCGTAAATGTTGGTGAGACGTCAGTCAGATGTATGCAGAATCATCTAGATCGCTCTTTTCGAGCTACTTAATACTCGAAACACGTTTTCTGGTGTTTTCACCACTCCACAGAATGTTTGACATGCAGAACCGGAGATATATTTGTTTCGGTCGGGTATCAAGCTGAGATATGCATTTTCTACGATAATCCTGGTGAGACTTCTGTCAGAAGTATGCAGAATCTTCGAGAACGCTTTTTCGAGCTACTTAATGCGCGTAACACGTTTTCTGGGGTTTTCACCACTCCACAGTGCGTTTGATATGCTGAACACAGCGATATCTTGGTTTTCGTGGGGTTTCAAGCTGAGATATGCATTTTTTACGATAACTTTGGTGAGACATCTTTCCGAAGTATGCAGAATCATCGAGATCAATCGTTTCGAGCTATTTAATTGCGAGAAACACGTTATCTGGTGTTTTCACCACTCCACAGTGCGTTTGATATCCAGAACCGGCGATATCTTGGTTTTCGTGGGGTTTCAAGCTAAGATAAGCATTTTCTGCGATAATCTTGGTGAGCCTTCTGTCCGAAGTATGCTGAATCATTGAGATCGCTCTTTTCGAGCTAGTTAGTGCGAGAAACACGTTATCTGGTGTTTTCACCACTCCACAGTGCGTTTGATATGCAGAACAGTAGATATCTTGGTTTTCGTGGGGTTTCAAGCTGAGATATGCGTTTTCTGCGATAATCTTGTTGAGACTTCTGTCCGAAGTATGCAGAATCATCGAGATCGCTCGTTTCGAGCTATTTAATGCGAGAAACACGTTATCTGGTGTTTTTACCACTCCACAGTGCGTTGGATATGCAGAACCGCCAATATCTTGGTTTTCGTGGGGTTTCAAGCTGAGATATGCATTTTCTGCGATAATCTTGTTGAGACTTCTGTCCGAAGTATGCAGAATCATCGAGATCGCTCTTTTCGAGCTATTTAATGCGCGAAACACGTTTTCTGGTGTTTTCACCACTCCACGGTACGTTTAATGTGCAGAGCCGGAGAAAACTCGGTTTTCGTCGGGTTTCAAGCTGAGGTATGCATTTTCTACGATAATCTTGGTGAGACTTCTGTCAGAAGTATGCAGAATCTTCGAGATCGCTCTTTTCGAGCTATTTAATGCGAGAAACACGTTATCTGGTGTTTTCACCACTCCACAGTGCGTTTGATATGCAGTACCAGCGACATCTTGGTTTTCGTGGGGTTTCACGCTGAGATATCCATTTTCTACGATAATCTTGGTGAAACATCTGTCCGAAGTATGCAGAAACATCGAGAGCGCTCTTTTCGAGCTATTTCTTGCGAGAAACACGTTATCTGGTGTTTTAACCACTCCACAGTGCGTTTGATATGCAGAACAGTAGATATCTTGGTTTTCGTGGGGTTTCAAGCTGAGAGATGCATTTTCTGCGATAATCTTGTTGAGACTTCTGTCCGAAGTATGCAGAATCATCGAGGTCGCTCGTTTCGAACTACTTAATGCTCGAAACACGTTTTCTGGTGTTTTCACCACTCCACAGTATGTTTGACATGCAGAACCGGAGATATATTTGTTTCGGACGGGTATCATGCTGAGATATGCATTTTCTACGATAATCCTGGTGAGACTTCTGTCAGAAGTATGCAGAATCTTCGAGAACGCTCTTTTCGAGCTACTTAATGCGCGAAACACGTTTTCTGGTGTTTTCACCACTCCACGGTACGTTTGATGTGCAGAGCCGGAGAAAACTCGGTTTTCGTCGGGTTTCAAGCTGAGATATGCATTTTCTACGATAATCTTGGTGAGACTTCTGTCAGAAGTATGCAGAATCTTCGAGATCGCTCTTTTCGAGCTATTTAATGCGAGAAACACGTTATCTGGTGTTTTCACCACTCCACAGAGCGTTTGATATGCAGTACCAGCGACATCTTGGTTTTCGTGGGGTTTCAAGCTGAGATATGCATTTTCTGCGATAATCTTGGTGAGACTTCTGTCAGAAGTATGCAGAATCTTCGAGATCGCTCTTTTCGAGCTATTTAATGCGAGAAACACGTTATCTGGTGTTTTCACCACTCCACTGTGCGTTTGATATGCAGTACCAGCGACATCTTGGTTTTCGTGGGGTTTCAAGCTGAGATATGCATTTTCTGCGATAATCTTGTAGAGACTTCTGTCCGAAGTATGCAGAATCATCGAGATCGCTCGTTTCGAGCTATTTAATGAGAGAAACACGTTTTCTGGGGTTTTCACCACTCCACAGTGCGTTTGATATGCTGAACAGTAGATATCTTGGTTTTCCTGGGGTTTCAAGATGAGATATGCATTTTCTGCGTAAATGTTGGTGAGACGTCAGTCAGATGTATGCAGAATCATCTAGATCGCTCTTTTCGAGCTACTTAATACTCGAAACACGTTTTCTGGGGTTTTCACCACTCCACAGTATGTTTGACATGCAGAACCGGAGATATATTTGTTTCGGTCGGGTATCAAGCTGAGATATGCATTTTCTACGATAATCCTGGTGAGACTTCTGTCAGAAGTATGCAGAATCTTCGAGAACGCTCTTTTCGAGCTACTTAATGCGCGTAACACGTTTTCTGGGGTTTTCACCACTCCACAGTGCGTTTGATATGCTGAACACAGCGATACCTTGGTTTTCGTGGGGTTTCAAGCTGAGATATGCATTTTTTACGATAACTTTGGTGAGACATCTGTCCGAAGTATGCAGAATCATCGAGATCAATCGTTTCGAGCTATTTAATTGCGAGAAACACGTTATCTGGTGTTTTCACCACTCCACAGTGCGTTTGATATGCAGAACCGGCGATATCTTGGTTTTCGTGGGGTTTCAAGCTAAGATAAGCATTTTCTGCGATAATCTTGGTGAGACTTCTGTCCGAAGTATGCTGAATCATTGAGATCGCTCTTTTCGAGCTAGTTAGTGCGAGAAACACGTTATCTAGTGTTTTCACCACTCCACAATGCGTTTGATATGCAGAACAGTAGATATCTTGGTTTTCGTGGGGTTTCAAGCTGAGATATGCGTTTTCTGCGATAATCTTGTTGAGACTTCTGTCCGAAGTATGCAGAATCATCGAGATCGCTCGTTTCGAGCTATTTAATGCGAGAAACACGTTATCTGGTGTTTTTACCACTCCACAGTGCGTTGGATATGCAGAACCGCCAATATCTTGGTTTTCGTGGGGTTTCAAGCTGAGATATGCATTTTCTGCGATAATCTTGTTGAGACTTCTGTCCGAAGTATGCAGAATCATCGAGATCGCTCTTTTCGAGCTACTTAATGCGCGAAACACGTTTTCTGGTGTTTTCACCACTCCACGGTACGTTTAATGTGCAGAGCCGGAGAAAACTCGGTTTTCGTCGGGTTTCAAGCTGAGGTATGCATTTTCTACGATAATCTTGGTGAGACTTCTGTCAGAAGTATGCAGAATCTTCGAGATCGCTCTTTTCGAGCTATTTAATGCGAGAAACACGTTATCTGGTGTTTTCACCACTCCACAGTGCGTTTGATATGCAGTACCAGCGACATCTTGGTTTTCGTGGGGTTTCACGCTGAGATATCCATTTTCTGCGATAATCTTGGTGAGACTTCTGTCCGAAGTATGCTGAATCATCGAGATCGCTCTTTTAGAGCTAGTTAGTGCGAGAAACACGTTATGTGGTGTTTTCACCACTCCACAGTGCGTTTGATATGCAGAACAGTAGATATCTTGGTTTTCGTGGGGTTTCAAGCTGAGATATGCATTTTCTGCGATAATCTTGTTGATACTTCCGTCCGAAGTATGCAGAATCATCGAGAGCGCTCTTTTCGAGCCATTTAATGCGAGAAACACGTTTTCTGGGGGTTTCACCACACCACAGTTCTTTGGATATGCAGGACAGGAGATATCTTGGTTTGCGTGGGGTTTCAAGCAGAGATATGCATTTTCTGCGATAATCTTGGTGAGACTTCTGTTAGAAGTATGCAGAATCATCGAGATCGCTCGTTTCGAACTATTTAATGCGAGAAACACGTTTTCTGGGGTTTTCACCACTCCACAGTGCGTTGGATATGCAGAACCGGAGATATTTTGGTTTTCGTCGGGTTTCAAGGTGACATATGCATTTTCTACGATAAGCTTGGTGAAACATCTGTGCGAAGTATGCAGAAACGTCGAGAGCGCTCTTTTCGAGCTATTTAATGCGAGAAACACGATTTCTGGTGTTTTCACCACTCCACAGTGCGTTGGATATGCAGAACCGGAGATATTTTGGTTTTCGTCGGGTTTCAAGCTGAGATATGCATTTTCTACGATAAGCTTGGTGAAACATCTGTCCGAAGTATGCAGAAACGTCGAGAGCGCTCTTTTCGACCTATTTAATGCGATAAACACGTTATCTGGTGTGTTCACCACTCCACAGAGCGTTTGATATGCAGTACCAGCGACATCTTGGTTTTCGTGGGGTTTCAAGCTGAGATATGCATTTTCTGCGATAATCTTGTTGATACTTCCGTCCGAAGTATGCAGAATCATCGAGAGCGCTCTTTTCGAGCCATTTAATGCGAGAAACACGTTTTCTGGGGGTTTCACCACACCACAGTTCTTTGGATATGCAGGACAGGAGATATCTTGGTTTGCGTGGGGTTTCAAGCAGAGATATGCATTTTCTGCGATAATCTTGGTGAGACTTCTGTCCGAAGTATGCTGAATCATCGACATCGCTCTTTTAGAGCTAGTTAGTGCGAGAAACACGTTATCTGGTGTCTTCACCACTCCACAGTGCGTTTGATATGCAGAACAGTAGATATCTTGGTTTTCGTGGGGTTTCAAGCTGAGATATGCATTTTCTGGGATAATCTTGTAGAGACTTCTGTCCGAAGTATGCAGAATCATCGAGATCGCTCGTTTCGAGCTATTTAATGAGAGAAACACGTTTTCTGGGGTTTTCACCACTCCACAGTGCGTTTGATATGCTGAACAGTAGATATCTTGGTTTTCGTGGGGTTTCAAGATGAGATATGCATTTTCTGCGTAAATGTTGGTGAGACATCAGTCAGATGTATAGAGAATCATCTAGATCGCTCTTTTCGAGCTACTTAATACTCGAAACACGTTTTCTGGTGTTTTCACCACTCCACAGTATGTTTGACATGCAGAATCGGAGATATATTTGTTTCGGTCGGGTATCAAGCTGAGATATGCATTTTCTACGATAATCCTGGTGAGACTTCTGTCAGAAGTATGCAGAATCTTCGAGAACGCTCTTTTCGAGCTACTTAATGCGCGTAACACGTTTTCTGGGGTTTTCACCACTCCACAGTGCGTTTGATATGCTGAACACAGCGATATCTTGGTTTTCGTGGGGTTTCAAGCTGAGATATGCATTTTCTGCGATAATCTTGGTGAGACTTCTGTCCGAAGTATGCTGAATCATCGAGATCGCTCTTTTAGAGCTAGTTAGTGCGAGAAACACGTTATCTGGTGTTTTCACCACTCCACAGTGCGTTTGATATGCAGAACAGTAGATATCTTGGTTTTCGTGGGGTTTCAAGCTGAGATATGCATTTTCTGCGATAATCTTGTTGATACTTCCGTCCGAAGTATGCAGAATCATCGAGAGCGCTCTTTTCGAGCCATTTAATGCGAGAAACACGTTTTCTGGGGGTTTCACCACACCACAGTTCTTTGGATATGCAGGACAGGAGATATCTTGGTTTGCGTGGGGTTTCAAGCAGAGATATGCATTTTCTGCGATAATCTTGGTGAGACTTCTGTTAGAAGTATGCAGAATCATCGAGATCGCTCGTTTCGAACTATTTAATGCGAGAAACACGTTTTCTGGGGTTTTCACCACTCCACAGTGCGTTGGATATGCAGAACCGGAGATATTTTGGTTTTCGTCGGGTTTCAAGCTGACATATGCATTTTCTACGATAAGCTTGGTGAAACATCTGTGCGAAGTATGCAGAAACGTCGAGAGCGCTCTTTTCGAGCTATTTAATGCGAGAAACACGTTTTCTGGTGTTTTCACCACTCCACAGTGCGTTGGATATGCAGAACCGGAGATATTTTGGTTTTCGTCGGGTTTCAAGCTGAGATATGCATTTTCTACGATAAGCTTGGTGAAACATCTGTCCGAAGTATGCAGAAACGTCGAGAGCGCTCTTTTCGACCTATTTAATGCGAGAAACACGTTTTCTGGGGTTTTCACCACTCCACAGTGCGTTGGATATGCAGAACCGGAGATATTTTGGTTTTCGTCGGGTTTCAAGCTGAGATATGCATTTTCTACGATAAGCTTGGTGAAACATCTGTCCGAAGTATGCAGAAACGTCGGGAGCGCTCTTTTCGAGCTATTTAATGCGAGAAACACGTTATCTGGTGTTTTCACCACTCCACAGTTGGTTTGATATGCAGAACCGGCGATATTTTGGTTTTCGTCGGGTTTCAGGCTGAGATATGCATTTTCTACGATAATCTTGGTGAAACATCTGTCCGAAGTATGCAGAAACATCGAGAGCGCTCTTTTCGAGCTATTTCATGCGAGAAACACGTTATCTGGTGTTTTAACCACGCCACAGTTCTTTGGATATGCAGGACAGGAGATATCTTGGTTTGCGTGGGGTTTCAAGAAGAGATATGCATTTTCTGCGATAATCTTGGTGAGACTTCTGTTAGAAGTATGCAGAATCATCGAGATCGCACTTTTCGAGCTATTTAATGCGGGAAACACGTTATCTGGTGTTTTCACCACTCCACAGTGCGTTTGATATGCAGAACCGCCGATATCTTGGTTTTCGTGGGGTTTCAAGCTGAGATATGCATTTTCTGCGATAATCTTGGTGAGACTTCTGTCCGAAGTATGCTGAATCATCGAGATCGCTCGTTTCGAACTATTTAATGCGAGAAACACGTTTTCTGGGGTTTTCACCACTCCACAGTGCGTTGGATATGCAGAACCGGAGATATTTTGGTTTTCGTCGGGTTTCAAGCTGACATATGCATTTTCTACGATAAGCTTGGTGAAACATCTGTCCGAAGTATGCAGAAACGTCGAGAGCGCTCTTTTCGAGCTATTTGATGCGAGAAACACGTTTTCTGGGGTTATCACCACTCCACAGTTCGTTGGATATGCAGAACAGCAGATATCTTGGTTTTCGTGGGGTTTCTAGCAGAGATATGCATTTTCTACGATAAGCTTGGTGAAACATCTGTCCGAAGTATGCAGAAACGTCGAGAGCGCTCTTTTCGACCTATTTAATGCGAGAAAAACGTTTTCTGGGGTTTTCACCACTCCACAGTGCGTTGGATATGCAGAACCGGAGATATTTTGGTTTTCGTCGGGTTTCAAGCTGAGATATGCATTTTCTACGATAACCTTGGTGAAACATCTGTCCGAAGTATGCAGAAACGTCGGGAGCGCTCTTTTCGAGCTATTTGATGCGAGAAACACGTTTTCTGGGGTTATCACCACTCCACAGTGCGTTGGATATGCAGAACCGGAGATATTTTGGTTTTCGTCGGGTTTCAAGCTGACATATGCATTTTCTACGATAATCTTGGTGAGACTACTGTCCGAAGTATGCTTAATCATCGAGATCGCTCGTTTCGAGCTATTTAAGGCGAGAAACACGTTATCTGGTGTTTTCACCACTCCACAGTTGGTTTGATATGCAGAACCGGCGATATCTTGGTTTTCGTGGGGATTAAAGCTGAGATATGCATTTTCTGCGATAATCTTGGTGAGACTTCTGTCCGAAGTATGCAGAAACGTCGAGAGCGCTCTTTTCGACCTATTTAATGCGAGAAACACGTTTTCTGGGGTTTTCGCCACCCCACAGTGCGTTGGATATGCAGAACCGGAGATATTTTGGTTTTCGTCGGGTTTCAAGCTGAGATATGCATTTTCTACGATAAGCTTGGTGAAACATCTGTCCGAAGTATGCAGAAACGTCGAGAGCGCTCTTTTCGACCTATTTAATGCGAGAAAAACGTTTTCTGGGGTTTTCACCACTCCACAGTGCGTTGGATATGCAGAACCGGAGATATTTTGGTTTTCGTCGGGTTTCAAGCTGAGATATGCATTTTCTACGATAACCTTGGTGAAACATCTGTCCGAAGTATGCAGAAACGTCGGGAGCGCTCTTTTCGAGCTATTTAATGCGAGAAACACGTTTTCTGGGGTTTTCACCACTCCACAGTGCGTTGGATATGCAGAACCGGAGATATTTTGGTTTTCGTCGGATTTCAAGCTGCGATATGCATTTTCTACGATAAGCTTGGTGAAACATCTGTCCGAAGTATGCAGAAACGTCGAGAGCGCTCTTTTCGACCTATTTAATGCGAGAAACACGTTTTCTGGGGTTTTCACCACTCCACTGTTCGTTGGATATGCAGAACAGTAGATATCTTGGTTTTCGTGGGGTTTCAAGCAGAGATATGCATTTTCTGCGATAATCTTGGTGAGACTTCTATTAGAAGTATGCAGAATCATCGAGATCGCACTTTTCGAGCTATTTAATGCGAGAAACACGTTATCTGGTGTTTTCACCACTCCACAGTTGGTTTGATATGCAGAACCGGCGATATTTTGGTTTTCGTCGGGTTTCAGGCTGAGATATGCATTTTCTACGATAATCTTGGTGAAACATCTGTCCGAAGTATGCAGAAACATCGAGGGCGCTCTTTTCGAGCTATTTAATGCGAGAAACACGTTATCTGGTGTTTTAACCACTCCACAGTGCGTTTGATATGCAGAACAGTAGATATCTTGGTTTTCGTGGGGTTTCAAGCTGAGAGATGCATTTTCTGCGATAATCTTGTTGAGACTTCTGTCCGAAGTACGCAGAATCATCGAGGTCGCTCGTTTCGAACTATTTAATGCGAGAAACACGTTATCTGGTGTTTTCACCACTCCACAGTGCGTTGGATATGCAGAACCGGAGATATTTTCGGTTTTCTTCGGGTTTCAAGCTGAGATATGCATTTTCTACGATAAGCTTGGTGAGACATCTGTCCGAAGTATGCAGAAACGTCGGGAGCGCTCTTTTCGAGCTATTTAATGCGAGAAACACGTTTTATGGGGTTTTCACCACTCCACAGTTCGTTTGATATGCAGAACCGCCGATATCTTGGTTTTCGTGGGGTTTCAAGCTGACATATGCATTTTCTACGATAAGCTTGGTGAAACATCTGTCCGAAGTATGCAGAAACGTCGAGAGCGCTCTTTTCGAGCTATTTGATGCGAGAAACACGTTTTCTGGGGTTATCACCACTCCACAGTTCGTTGGATATGCAGAACAGCAGATATCTTGGTTTTCGTGGGGTTTCTAGCAGAGATATGCATTTTCTACGATAAGCTTGGTGAAACATCTGTCCGAAGTATGCAGAAACGTCGAGAGCGCTCTTTTCGACCTATTTAATGCGAGAAAAACGTTTTCTGGGGTTTTCACCACTCCACAGTGCGTTGGATATGCAGAACCGGAGATATTTTGGTTTTCGTCGGGTTTCAAGCTGAGATATGCATTTTCTACGATAACCTTGGTGAAACATCTGTCCGAAGTATGCAGAAACGTCGGGAGCGCTCTTTTCGAGCTATTTGATGCGAGAAACACGTTTTCTGGGGTTATCACCACTCCACAGTGCGTTGGATATGCAGAACCGGAGATATTTTGGTTTTCGTCGGGTTTCAAGCTGACATATGCATTTTCTACGATAATCTTGGTGAGACTACTGTCCGAAGTATGCTTAATCATCGAGATCGCTCGTTTCGAGCTATTTAATGCGAGAAACACGTTATCTGGTGTTTTCACCACTCCACAGTTGGTTTGATATGCAGAACCGGCGATATCTTGGTTTTCGTGGGGATTAAAGCTGAGATATGCATTTTCTGCGATAATCTTGGTGAGACTTCTGTCCGAAGTATGCAGAAACGTCGAGAGCGCTCTTTTCGACCTATTTAATGCGAGAAACACGTTTTCTGGGGTTTTCGCCACCCCACAGTGCGTTGGATATGCAGAACCGGAGATATTTTGGTTTTCGTCGGGTTTCAAGCTGAGATATGCATTTTCTACGATAAGCTTGGTGAAACATCTGTCCGAAGTATGCAGAAACGTCGAGAGCGCTCTTTTCGACCTATTTAATGCGAGAAAAACGTTTTCTGGGGTTTTCACCACTCCACAGTGCGTTGGATATGCAGAACCGGAGATATTTTGGTTTTCGTCGGGTTTCAAGCTGAGATATGCATTTTCTACGATAACCTTGGTGAAACATCTGTCCGAAGTATGCAGAAACGTCGGGAGCGCTCTTTTCGAGCTATTTAATGCGAGAAACACGTTTTCTGGGGTTTTCACCACTCCACAGTGCGTTGGATATGCAGAACCGGAGATATTTTGGTTTTCGTCGGATTTCAAGCTGCGATATGCATTTTCTACGATAAGCTTGGTGAAACATCTGTCCGAAGTATGCAGAAACGTCGAGAGCGCTCTTTTCGACCTATTTAATGCGAGAAACACGTTTTCTGGGGTTTTCACCACTCCACTGTTCGTTGGATATGCAGAACAGTAGATATCTTGGTTTTCGTGGGGTTTCAAGCAGAGATATGCATTTTCTGCGATAATCTTGGTGAGACTTCTATTAGAAGTATGCAGAATCATCGAGATCGCACTTTTCGAGCTATTTAATGCGAGAAACACGTTATCTGGTGTTTTCACCACTCCACAGTTGGTTTGATATGCAGAACCGGCGATATTTTGGTTTTCGTCGGGTTTCAGGCTGAGATATGCATTTTCTACGATAATCTTGGTGAAACATCTGTCCGAAGTATGCAGAAACATCGAGGGCGCTCTTTTCGAGCTATTTAATGCGAGAAACACGTTATCTGGTGTTTTAACCACTCCACAGTGCGTTTGATATGCAGAACAGTAGATATCTTGGTTTTCGTGGGATTTCAAGCTGAGAGATGCATTTTCTGCGATAATCTTGTTGAGACTTCTGTCCGAAGTACGCAGAATCATCGAGGTCGCTCGTTTCGAACTATTTAATGCGAGCAACACGTTATCTGGGGTTTTCACCACTCCACAGTGCGTTGGATATGCAGAACCGGAGATATTTTGGTTTTCGTCGGGTTTCAAGCTGAGATATGCATTTTCTACGATAAGCTTGGTGAGACATCTGTCCGAAGTATGCAGAAACGTCGGGAGCGCTCTTTTCGAGCTATTTAATGAGAGAAACACGTTTTCTGGGGTTTTCACCACTCCACAGTGCGTTTGATATGCTGAACAGTAGATATCTTGGTTTTCGTGGGGTTTCAAGATGAGATATGCATTTTCTGCGTAAATGTTGGTGAGACGTCAGTCAGATGTATGCAGAATCATCTAGATCGCTCTTTTCGAGCTACTTAATACTCGAAACACGTTTTCTGGTGTTTTCACCAGTCCACAGTATGTTTGACATGCAGAACCGGAGATATATTTGTTTCGGTCGGGTATCAAGCTGAGATATGCATTTTCTACGATAATCCTGGTGAGACTTCTGTCAGAAGTATGCAGAATCTTCGAGAACGCTCTTTTCGAGCTACTTAATGCGCGTAACACGTTTTCTGGGGTTTTCACCACTCCACAGTGCGTTTGATATGCTGAACACAGCGATATCTTGGTTTTCGTGGGGTTTCAAGCTGAGATATGCATTTTTTACGATAACTTTGGTGAGACATCTGTCCGAAGTATGCAGAATCATCGAGATCAATCGTTTCGAGCTATTTAATTGCGAGAAACACGTTTTCTGGTGTTTTCACCACTCCACAGTGCGTTGGATATGCAGAACCGGAGATATTTTGGTTTTCGTCGGG
Organism: Anthophora plumipes; assembly: GCA_951804975.1. Taxonomy (NCBI): domain Eukaryota; kingdom Metazoa; phylum Arthropoda; class Insecta; order Hymenoptera; family Apidae; genus Anthophora; species Anthophora plumipes. Next base: position 6,447,967 of record CATORF010000206.1, on the reverse strand, counting down.
TTTCAAGCTGAGATATGCATTTTCTACGATAAGCTTGGTGAAACATCTGTCCGAAGTATGCAGAAACGTCGAGAGCGCTCTTTTCGACCTATTTAATGCGAGAAACACGTTTTCTGGGGTTTTCACCACTCCACAGTGCGTTGGATATGCAGAACCGGAGATATTTTGGTTTTCGTCGGGTTTCAAGCTGAGATATGCATTTTCTACGATAAGCTTGGTGAAACATCTGTCCGATGTATGCAGAAACGTCGAGAGCGCTCTTTTCGAGCTATTTAATGCGAGAAACACGTTTTCTGGTGTTTTCACCACTCCACAGTGCGTTGGATATGCAGAACCGGAGATATTTTGGTTTTCGTCGGGTTTCAAGCTGAGATATGTATTTTCTACGATAAGCTTGGTGAAACATCTGTCCGAGGTATGCAGAAACGTCGAGAGCGCTCTTTTCGAGCTATTTAATGCGAGAAACACGTTATCTGGTGTTTTCACCACTCCACAGTTGGTTTGATATGCAGAACCGGAGATATATTTGTTTCGGACGGGTATCAAGCTGAGATATGCATTTTCTACGATAATCCTGGTGAAACATCTGTGCGAAGTATGCAGAAACGTCGAGAGCGCTCTTTTCGAGCTATTTAATGCGAGAAACACGTTTTCTGGGGGTTTCACCACGCCACAGTTCTTTGGATATGCAGGACAGGAGATATCTTGGTTTGCGTGGGGTTTCAAGAAGAGATATGCATTTTCTGCGATAATCTTGGTGAGACTTCTGTTAGAAGTATGCAGAATCATCGAGATCGCACTTTTCGAGCTATTTAATGCGGGAAACACGTTATCTGGTGTTTTCACCACTCCACAGTGCGTTTGATATGCAGAACCGCCGATATCTTGGTTTTCGTGGGGTTTCAAGCTGAGATATGCATTTTCTGCGATAATCTTGGTGAGACTTCTGTCCGAAGTATGCTGAATCATCGAGATCGCTCTTTTCGAGCTATTTAATGCGAGAAACACGTTTTCTGGGGGTTTCACCACGCCACAGTTCTTTGGATATGCAGGACAGGAGATATCTTGGTTTGCGTGGGGTTTCAAGAAGAGATATGCATTTTCTGCGATAATCTTGTTGAGACTTCTGTCCGAAGTACGCAGAATCATCGAGGTCGCTCGTTTCGAACTATTTAATGCGAGCAACACGTTATCTGGGGTTTTCACCACTCCACAGTGCGTTGGATATGCAGAACCGGAGATATTTTGGTTTTCGTCGGGTTTCAAGCTGAGATATGCATTTTCTACGATAAGCTTGGTGAAACATCTGTCCGATGTATGCAGAAACGTCGAGAGCGCTCTTTTCGAGCTATTTAATGCGAGAAACACGTTTTCTGGTGTTTTCACCACTCCACAGTGCGTTGGATATGCAGAACCGGAGATATTTTGGTTTTCGTCGGGTTTCAAGCTGAGATATGCATTTTCTACGATAAGCTTGGTGAAACATCTGTCCGAGGTATGCAGAAACGTCGAGAGCGCTCTTTTCGAGCTATTTAATGCGAGAAACACGTTATCTGGTGTTTTCACCACTCCACAGTTGGTTTGATATGCAGAACCGGAGATATATTTGTTTCGGACGGGTATCAAGCTGAGATATGCATTTTCTACGATAATCCTGGTGAAACATCTGTGCGAAGTATGCAGAAACGTCGAGAGCGCTCTTTTCGAGCTATTTAATGCGAGAAACACGTTTTCTGGGGGTTTCACCACGCCACAGTTCTTTGGATATGCAGGACAGGAGATATCTTGGTTTGCGTGGGGTTTCAAGAAGAGATATGCATTTTCTGCGATAATCTTGGTGAGACTTCTGTTAGAAGTATGCAGAATCATCGAGATCGCACTTTTCGAGCTATTTAATGCGGGAAACACGTTATCTGGTGTTTTCACCACTCCACAGTGCGTTTGATATGCAGAACCGCCGATATCTTGGTTTTCGTGGGGTTTCAAGCTGAGATATGCATTTTCTGCGATAATCTTGGTGAGACTTCTGTCCGAAGTATGCTGAATCATCGAGATCGCTCGTGTCGAACTATTTAATGCGAGAAACACGTTTTCTGGGGTTTTCACCACTCCACAGTGCGTTGGATATGCAGAACCGGAGATATTTTGGTTTTCGTCGGGTTTCAAGCTGACATATGCATTTTCTACGATAAGCTTGGTGAAACATCTGTCAGAAGTATGCAGAATCTTCGAGATCGCTCTTTTCGAGCTATTTAATGCGAGAAACACGTTATCTGTTGTTTTCACCACTCCACAGTTGGTTTGATATGCAGAACCGGCGATATTTTGGTTTTCGTCGGGTTTCAGGCTGAGATATGCATTTTCTACGATAATCTTGGTGAAACATCTGTCCGAAGTATGCAGAAACATCGAGGGCGCTCTTTTCGAGCTATTTAATGCGAGAAACACGTTATCTGGTGTTTTAACCACTCCACAGTGCGTTTGATATGCAGAACAGTAGATATCTTGGTTTTCGTGGGGTTTCAAGCTGAGAGATGCATTTTCTGCGATAATCTTGTTGAGACTTCTGTCCGAAGTACGCAGAATCATCGAGGTCGCTCGTTTCGAACTATTTAATGCGAGAAACACGTTATCTGGGGTTTTCACCACTCCACAGTGCGTTGGATATGCAGAACCGGAGATATTTTGGTTTTCGTCGGGTTTCAAGCTGAGATATGCATTTTCTACGATAAGCTTGGTGAAACATCTGTCCGAAGTATGCAGAAACATCGAGAGCGCTCTTTTCGAGCTATTTATTGCGAGAAACACGTTATCTGGTGTTTTAACCACTCCACAGTGCGTTTGATATGCAGAACCGGAGATATTTTGGTTTTCGTCGGGTTTCAAGCTGAGATATGCATTTTCTACGATAAGCTTGGTGAGACATCTGTCCGAAGTATGCAGAAACGTCGGGAGCGCTCTTTTCGAGCTATTTAATGAGAGAAACACGTTTTCTGGGGTTTTCACCACTCCACAGTGCGTTTGATATGCTGAACAGTAGATATCTCGGTTTTCGTGGGGTTTCAACATGAGATATGCATTTTCTGCGTAAATGTTGGTGAGACGTCAGTCAGATGTATGCAGAATCATCTAGATCGCTCTTTTCGAGCTACTTAATACTCGAAACACGTTTTCTGGTGTTTTCACCAGTCCACAGTATGTTTGACATGCAGAACCGGAGATATATTTGTTTCGGTCGGGTATCAAGCTGAGATATGCATTTTCTACGATAATCCTGGTGAGACTTCTGTCAGAAGTATGCAGAATCTTCGAGAACGCTCTTTTCGAGCTACTTAATGCGCGTAACACGTTTTCTGGGGTTTTCACCACTCCACAGTGCGTTTGATATGCTGAACACAGCGATATCTTGGTTTTCGTGGGGTTTCAAGCTGAGATATGCATTTTTTACGATAACTTTGGTGAGACATCTGTCCGAAGTATGCAGAATCATCGAGATCAATCGTTTCGAGCTATTTAATTGCGAGAAACACGTTATCTGGTGTTTTCACCACTCCACAGTGCGTTTGATATGCAGAACCGGCGATATCTTGGTTTTCGTGGGGTTTCAAGCTAAGATAAGCATTTTCTGCGATAATCTTGGTGAGACTTCTGTCCGAAGTATGCTGAATCATTGAGATCGCTCTTTTCGAGCTAGTTAGTGCGAGAAACACGTTATCTGGTGTTTTCACCACTCCACAGTGCGTTTGATATGCAGAACAGTAGATATCTTGGTTTTCGTCGGGTTTCAAGCTGAGATATGCATTTTCTACGATAAGCTTGGTGAAACATCTGTCCGAAGTATGCAGAAACGTCGAGAGCGCTCTTTTCGACCTATTTAATGCGAGAAACACGTTTTCTGGGGTTTTCACCACTCCACAGTGCGTTGGATATGCAGAACCGTAGATATTTTGGTTTTCGTCGGGTTTCAAGCTGAGATATGCATTTTCTACGATAAGCTTGGTGAAACATCTGTCCGATGTATGCAGAAACGTCGAGAGCGCTCTTTTCGAGCTATTTAATGCGAAAAACACGTTTTCTGGTGTTTTCACCACTCCACAGTGCGTTGGATATGCAGAACCGGAGATATTTTGGTTTTCGTCGGGTTTCAAGCTGAGATATGCATTTTCTACGATAAGCTTGGTGAAACATCTGTCCGAAGTATGCAGAAACGTCGAGAGCGCTCTTTTCGAGCTATTTAATGCGAGAAACACGTTATCTGGTGTTTTCACCACTCCACAGTTGGTTTGATATGCAGAACCGGAGATATATTTGTTTCGGACGGGTATCAAGCTGAGATATGCATTTTCTACGATAATCCTGGTGAAACATCTGTGCGAAGTATGCAGAAACGTCGAGAGCGCTCTTTTCGAGCTATTTAATGCGAGAAACACGTTTTCTGGGGGTTTCACCACGCCACAGTTCTTTGGATATGCAGGACAGGAGATATCTTGGTTTGCGTGGGGTTTCAAGAAGAGATATGCATTTTCTGCGATAATCTTGGTGAGACTTCTGTTAGAAGTATGCAGAATCATCGAGATCGCACTTTTCGAGCTATTTAATGCGGGAAACACGTTATCTGGTGTTTTCACCACTCCACAGTGCGTTTGATATGCAGAACCGCCGATATCTTGGTTTTCGTGGGGTTTCAAGCTGAGATATGCATTTTCTGCGATAATCTTGGTGAGACTTCTGTCCGAAGTATGCTGAATCATCGAGATCGCTCGTGTCGAACTATTTAATGCGAGAAACACGTTTTCTGGGGTTTTCACCACTCCACAGTGCGTTGGATATGCAGAACCGGAGATATTTTGGTTTTCGTCGGGTTTCAAGCTGACATATGCATTTTCTACGATAAGCTTGGTGAAACATCTGTCCGAAGTATGCAGAAACGTCGAGAGCGCTCTTTTCGAGCTATTTGATGCGAGAAACACGTTTTCTGGGGTTATCACCACTCCACAGTTCGTTGGATATGCAGAACAGTAGATATCTTGGTTTTCGTGGGGTTTCAAGCAGAGATATGCATTTTCTGCGCTATTCTTGGGGAGACTTCTGTTAGAAGTATGCAGAATAATCGAGATCGCACTTTTCGAGCTATTTAATGCGAGAAACACGTTATCTGGTGTTTTCACCACTCCACAGTTGGTTTGATATGCAGAACCGGCGATATTTTGGTTTTCGTCGGGTTTCAGGCTGAGATATGCATTTTCTACGATAATCTTGGTGAAACATCTGTCCGAAGTATGCAGAAACATCGAGGGCGCTCTTTTCGAGCTATTTAATGCGAGAAACACGTTATCTGGTGTTTTAACCACTCCACAGTGCGTTTGATATGCAGAACAGTAGATATCTTGGTTTTCGTGGGGTTTCAAGCTGAGAGATGCATTTTCTGCGATAATCTTGTTGAGACTTCTGTCCGAAGTATGCAGAATCATCGAGGTCGCTCGTTTCGAACTATTTAATGCGAGAAACACGTTATCTGGTGTTTTCACCACTCCACAGTGCGTTGGATATGCAGAACCGGAGATATTTTCGGTTTTCTTCGGGTTTCAAGCTGAGATATGCATTTTCTACGATAAGCTTGGTGAGAAATCTGTCCGAAGTATGCAGAAACGTCGGGAGCGCTCTTTTCGAGCTATTTAATGCGAGAAACACGTTTTATGGGGTTTTCACCACTCCACAGTTCGTTGGATATGCAGAACAGTATATATCTTGGTTTTCGTGGGGTTTCAAGCAGAGATATGCATTTTCTGCGCTAATCTTGGGGAGACTTCTGTTAGAAGTATGCAGAATCATCGAGATCGCACTTTTCGAGCTATTTAATGCGAGAAACACGCTATCTGGTGTTTTCACCACTCCACAGTTGGTTTGATATGCAGAACCGGCGATATTTTGGTTTTCCTCGGGTTTCAAGCTGAGATCTGCATTTTCTACGATAAGCTTGGTGAGACATCTGTCCGAAGTATGCAGAAACGTCGGGAGCGCTCTTTTCGAGCTATTTAATGCGAGAAACACGTTTTCTGGGGTTTTCACCACTCCACAGTGCGTTGGATATGCAGAACCGGAGATATTTTGGTTTTCGTCGGGTTTCAAGCTGAGATATGCATTTTCTACGATAAGCTTGGTGAAACATCTGTCCGAAGTATGCAGAAACGTCGAGAGCGCTCTTTTCGACCTATTTAATGCGAGAAACACGTTTTCTGGTGTTTTCACCACTCCACAGTTCGTTGGATATGCAGAACAGTAGATATCTTGGTTTTCGTGGGGTTTCAAGCAGAGATATGCATTTTCTGCGCTATTCTTGGGGAGACTTCTGTTAGAAGTATGCAGAATAATCGAGATCGCACTTTTCGAGCTATTTAATGCGAGAAACACGTTATCTGGTGTTTTCACCACTCCACAGTTCGTTGGATATGCAGAACAGGAGATATCTTGGTTTTCGTGGGGTTTCAAGCTGAGATATGCATTTCCTGCGATAATCTTGGTGAGGCTTCTGTCAGAAGTATGCAGAATCTTCGAGAACGCTCTTTTCGAGCTACTTAATGCGCGAAACACGTTTTCTGGTGTTTTCAGCACTCCACAGTGCGTTTGATATGCAGAACAGTAGATATCTTGGTTTTCGTGGGGTTTCAAGCTGAGATATGCATTTTCTGCGATAATCTTGGTGAGGCTTCTGTCAGAAGTATGCAGAATCTTCGAGAACGCTCTTTTCGAGCTACTTAATGCGCGAAACACGTTTTCTGGTGTTTTCAGCACTCCACGGTACGTTTGATGTGCAGAACCGGAGATAACTCGGTTTTCGTCGGGTTTCATGCTGAGATATGCATTTTCTACGATAATCTTGGTGAGACTTCTGTTAGAAGTATGCAGAATCATCGAGATCGCACTTTTCGAGCTATTTAATGCGAGAAACACGTTATCTGGTGTTTTCACCACTCCACAGTGCGTTTGATATGCAGAACAGGCGATATCTTGATTTTCGTGGTGTTTCCAGCTGAGATATGTATTTTCTGCGATAATGTTGGTGGGTCTTTTGTCAGAAGTATGCAGAATCAACTAGATCGCTCTTTTCGAGCTACTTAATGCACGAAACACGTTTTCTGGTGTTTTCACCACTCCACAGTACGTTTGACATGCAGAACCGGAGATATCTTGGTTTCGGTCGGGTTTCAAGCTGAGATATGCATTTTCTACGATAATCCTGGTGAGACTTCCGTCAGAAGTGTGCAGAATCATCTAGATCGCTCCTTTCGAGCTACTTAATGCACGAAACACGTTTTTTGGTGTTTTCACCACTCCACAGTACGTTTGACATGCAGAACCGGAGATATCTTGGTTTCGGTCGGGTTTCAAGCTGAGATATGCATTTTCTACGATAATCCTGGTGACACTTCTGTCAGAAGTATGCAGAATCTTCGAAAACGCTCTTTTCGAGCTACTGAATGCGCGAAACACGTTTTCTGGTGTTTTCACCACTCCACGGTACGTTTGATGTGCAGAACCGGCGATAACTCGGTTTTCGTGGGGTTTCAAGCTGAGATATGCATTTTCTGCGATAATCTTGGTGAGACTTCTGTCCGAAGTATGCTGAAACATCGAGATCGCTCTTTTCGTGCTAGTTGATGCGAGAAAAACCTTATCCGGTGTTTTCACCACTCCACAGTGCGTTTGATATGCAGAACAGTAGATATCTTGGTTTTCGTGGGGTTTCAAGCTGAGATATGCATTTTATGCGATAATCTTTTTGAGACTTCTGTCCGAAGAATGCAGAATCATCGAGATCGCTCGTTTCTAGCTACTTAATGCGAGAAACACGTTATCTGGTGTTTTCACCACTCCACAGTGCGTTGGATATGCAGAACCGGCGATATTTTGGTTTTCGTCGGGTTTCAAGCTGAGATATGCATTTTCTACGATAAGCTTGGTGAAACATCTGTCCGAAGTATGCAGAAACATCCAGAGCGCTCTTTTCGAGCTATTTAATGCGAGAAACACGTTTTCTGGGGTCTTCAACACTCCACAGTTCGTTGGATATGCAGAGCAGTAGATATCTTGGTTTTCGTGGGGTTTCAAGCAGAGATATGCATTTTCTGCGATAATCTTGGTGAGACTTCTGTTAGAAGTATGCAGAATCATCGAGATCGCGCTTTTCGAGCTATTTAATGCGAGAAACACGTTATCTGGTATTTACACCACTCCACAGTTGGTTTGATTTGCAGTACCGGCGATATTTTGGGTTTCGTCGGGTGTCAAGCTCAGATATGCATTTTCTACGATAATCTTGGTGAAACATCTGTCCGAAGTATGGAGAAACATCGAAAGCGTTCTTTTCGAGCTATTTAATGCGAGAAACTCGTTTTCTGGGGTTTTCACCACTCCACAGTGCGTATGATATGCAGAACCGGCGATATTTTGGTTTTCGTCGGGTGTCAAGCTCAGATATGCATTTTCTTCGATAATCTTGGTGAGACTTCTGTCAGAAGTATGCAGAATCTTCGAGATCTCTCTTTTCGAGCTATTGAATGCGAGAAACACGTAATCTGGTGTTTTCACCACTCCACAGTTCGTTGGATATGCAGAACCGGAGATATCTTGGTTTTCGTGGGGTTTCAAGCTGAGATATGCATTTCCTGCGATAATCTTGGTGAGGCTTCTGTCAGAAGTATGCAGAATCTTCGAGAACGCTCTTTTCGAGCTACATAATGCGCGAAACACATTTTCTGGTGTTTTCACCACTCCACAGTGCGTTTGATATGCAGAACAGGCGATATCTTGATTTTCGTGGTGTTTCCAGCTGAGATATGTATTTTCTGCAATAATGTTGGTGGGTCTTTTTTCAGAAGTATGCAGAATCAACTAGATCGCTCTTTTCGAGCTACTTAATGCACGAAACACGTTTTCTGGTGTTTTCACCACTCCACAGTACGTTTGACATGCAGAACCGTAGATATCTTTGTTTCGGTCGGGTTTCAAGCTGAGATCTGCATTTTCTACGATAGTCCTGGTGAGACTTCTGTCAGAAGTATGCAGAATCTTCGAGATCTCTCTTTTCGTGCTATTGAATGCGAAAAACACGTTTTATGGTGTTTTCACCACTCCACAGTGCGTATGATATGCAGAACCGGCGATATTTTGGTTTTCGTCGGGTGTCAAGCTCAGATATGCATTTTCTACGATAATCTTGGTGAGACTTTTGTTAGAAGTATGCAGAATCATCGAGATCGCACTTTTCGAGCTATTTAATGCGAGAAACACGTTATCTGGTGTTTTCACCACTCCACAGTGCGTTTGATATGCAGAACAGGCGATATCTTGATTTTCGTGGTGTTTCCAGCTGAGATATGTATTTTCTGCGATAATGTTGGTGGGTCTTTTTTCAGAAGTATGCAGAATCAACTAGATCGCTCTTTTCGACCTACTTAATGCACGAAACACGTTTTCTGGTGTTTTCACCACTCCACAGTACGTTTGACATGCAGAACCGTAGATATCTTTGTTTCGGTCGGGTTTCAAGCTGAGATCTGCATTTTCTACGATAATCCTGGTGAGACTTCCGTCAGAAGTGTGCAGATTCATCTAGATCGCTCCTTTCGAGCTACTTAATGCACGAAACACGTTTTTTGGTGTTTTCACCACTCCACAGTACGTTTGACATGCAGAACCGGAGATATCTTGGTTTCGGTCGGGTTTCAAGCTGAGATATGCATTTTCTACGATAATCCTGGTGAGACTTCTGTCAGAAGTAGGCAGAATCTTCGAAAACGCTCTTTTCGAGCTACTGAATGCGCGAAACACATTTTCTGGTGTTTTCACCACTGCACGGTACGTTTGATGTGCAGAACCGGCGATAACTCGGTTTTCGTCGGGTTTCATGCTGAGATATGCATTTTCTACGATAATCTTGGTGAGACTTTTGTTAGAAGTATGCAGAATCATCGAGATCGCACTTTTCGAGCTATTTAATGCGAGAAACACGTTATCTGGTGTTTTCACCACTCCACAGTGCGTTTGATATGCAGAACAGGCGATATCTTGATTTTCGTGGTGTTTCCAGCTGAGATATGTATTTTCTGCGATAATGTTGGTGGGTCTTTTTTCAGAAGTATGCAGAATCAACTAGATCGCTGTTTTCGAGCTACTTAATGCACGAATCACGTTTTCTGGTGTTTTCACCACTCCACAGTACGTTTGACATGCAGAACCGTAGATATCTTTGTTTCGGTCGGGTTTCAAGCTGAGATCTGCATTTTCTACGATAATCCTGGTGAGACTTCCGTCAGAAGTGTGCAGAATCATCTAGACCGCTCCTTTCGAGCTACTTAATGCACGAAACACGTTTTTTGGTGTTTTCACCACTCCACAGTACGTTTGACATGCAGAACCGGAGATATCTTGGTTTCGGTCGGGTTTCAAGCTGAGATATGCATTTTCTACGATAATCCTGGTGAGACTTCTGTCAGAAGTAGGCAGAATCTTCGAAAACGCTCTTTTCGAGCTACTGAATGCGCGAAACACATTTTCTGGTGTTTTCACCACTCCACGGTACGTTTGATGTGCAGAACCGGCGATAACTCGGTTTTCGTCGGGTTTCAAGCTGAGATATGCATTTTCTACGATAATCTTGGTGAGACTTCTGTCAGAAGTATGCAGGATCTTCGAGAACGCTCTTTCCGAGCTATTTAATGCGAGAAACACGTTATCTGGTGTTTTCACCACTCCACAGTGCGTATGATATGCAGAACCGGCGATATCTTGGTTTTCGTGGGGTTTCAAGCTGAGATATGCATTTTCTGCGATAATCTTGTTGAGACTTCTGTCCGAAGAATGCAGAATCATCGAGAGCGCTCTTTTCGAGCTATTTAATGCGAGAAACACGTTTTCTGGGGTCTTCAACACTCCACAGTTCGTTGGATATGCAGAGCAGTAGATATCTTGGTTTTCGTGGGGTTTCAAGCAGAGATATGCATTTTCTGCGATAATCTTGGTGAGACTTCTGTTAGAAGTATGCAGAATCATCGAGATCGCGCTTTTCGAGCTATTTAATGCGAGAAACACGTTATCGGGTATTTACACCACTCCACAGTTGGTTTGATATGCAGAACCGGCGATATTTTGGTTTTCGTCGGGTGTCAAGCTCAGATATGCATTTTCTACGATAATCTTGGTGAAACATCTGTCCGAAGTATGGAGAAACATCGAAAGCGCTCTTTTCGAGCTATTTAATGCGAGAAACTCGTTTTCTGGGGTTTTCACCACTCCACAGTGCGTATGATATGCAGAACCGGCGATATTTTGGTTTTCGTCGGGTGTCAAGCTCAGATATGCATTTTCTACGATAATCTTGGTGAAACATCTGTCCGAAGTATGGAGAAACATCGAAAGCGCTCTTTTCGAGCTATTTAATGCGAGAAACTCGTTTTCTGGGGTTTTCACCACTCCACAGTGCGTTTGATATGCAGAACCGGCGATATCTTGATTTTCGTGGTGTTTCCCGCTGAGATATGCATTTTCTGCGATAATCTTGGTGGGTCTTTTGTCAGAAGTATGCAGAATCATCTAGATCGCTCTTTTCGAGCTACTTAATGCAAGAAACACGTTTTCTGGTGTTTTCACCACTCCACAGTACGTTTGACATGCAGAACCGGAGATATCTTGGTTTCGGTCGGGTTTCAAGCTGAGATATGCATTTTCTACGGTAATCCTGGTGAGACTTTTGTCAGAAGTATGCAGAATCTGCGAGAACGCTCTTTTCGAGCTACTTAATGCGCGAAACACGTTTTCTGGTGTTTTCAGCACTCCACGGTACGTTTGATGTGCAGAACAGGCGATATCTTGATTTTCGTGGTGTTTCCAGCTGAGATATGCATTTTCTGCGATAATCTTGGTGGGTCTTTTGTCAGAAGTATGCAGAATCATCTAGATCGCTCTTTTCGAGCTACTTAATGCACGAAACACGTTTTCTGGTGTTTTCACCACTCCACAGTACGTTTGACATGCAGAACCGGAGATATCTTTATTTCGGTCGGGTTTCAAGCTGAGATATGCATTTTCTACGGTAATCCTGTTGAGACTTCTGTCAGAAGTATGCAGAATCTGCGAGAACGCTATTTTCGAGCTAGTTAATGCGCGAAACACGTTTTCTGGTGTTTTCAGCACTCCACGGTACGTTTGATGTGCAGAACCGGAGATAACTCGGTTTTCGTCGGGTTTCAAGCTGAGATATGCATTTTCTACGATAATCTTGGTGAGACTTCTGTCAGAAGTATGCAGAACCTTCGAGATCGCTCTTTTCGAGCTATTTAATGCGAGAAACACGTTGTCTGGTGTTTTCACCACTCCACAGTGCGTATGATATTCAGAACCTGCGATATCTTGGTTTTCGTGGGGTTTCAAGCTGAGATATGCATTTTCTGCGATAATCTTGGTGAGACTTCTGTCCGAAGTATGCTGAAACATCGAGATCGCTCTTTTCGAGCTAGTTAATGCGAGAAAAACCTTATGCGGTGTTTTCACCACTCCACAGTGCGTTTGATATGCAGAACCGGCGATATCTTGGTTTTCGTGGGGTTTCAAGCTGAGATATGCATTTTCTGCGATAATCTTGGTGAGACTTCTGTTAGAAGTATGCAGAATCATCGAGATCGCACTTTTCGAGCTATTTAATGCGAGTAAAACGTTATCTGGTGTTTTCACCACTCCACAGTTCGTTGGATATGCAGAACCGGAGATATCTTGGTTTTCGTGGGGTTTCAAGCTGAGATATGCATTTCCTGCGATAATCTTGGTGAGACTTCTGTCCGAAGTATGCTGAATCATCGAGATCGCTCTTTTCGTGCTAGTTAATGCGAGAAACACGTTCTCTGGTTGTTTTCACCACTCCACAGTGCGTTTGATATGCAGAACAGGCGATATCTTGATTTTCGTGGTGTTTCCAGCTGAGATATGCATTTTCTGCGATAATGTTGGTGGGTCTTTCGTCAGAAGTATGCAGAATCAACTAGATCGCTCTTTTCGAGCTACTTAATGCACGAAACACGTTTTCTGGTGTTTTCACCACTCCTCAGTACGTTTGACATGCAGAACCGGAGATATCTTGGTTTCGGTCGGGTTTCAAGCTGAGATATGCATTTTCTACGATAATCTTGGTGAAACATCTGTCCGAAGTATGCAGAAACATCGAGAGCGCTCTTTTCGAGCTATTTAATGCAAGAAACTCGTATTCTGGGGTTTTCACCACTCCACAGTTCGCTGGATATGCAGAACCGGGTGTATCTTGGTTTTCGTGGGGTTTCAAGCTGAGATATGCATTTCCTGCGATAATCTTGGTGAGACTTCTGTCCGAAGTATGCTGAATCATCGAGATCGCTCTTTTCCAGCTGTTTAATGCGAGAAACACGTTTTCTGGTGTTTTCACCACTCCACAGTACGTTTGACATGCAGAACCGGAGATATCTTGGTTTCGGTCGGGTTTCAAGCTGAGATATGCATTTTCTACGATAATCCTGGTGAGACTTCTGGCAGAAGTGTGCAGAATCTTCGAGAACGCTCTTTTCGAGCTGCTTAATGCGCGAAACACGTTTTCTGGTATTTTCACCACTCCACGGTACGATTGATGTGCAGAACCGGAGTTAACTCGGTTTTCGTCGGGTTTCAAGCTGAGATAAGCATTTTCTGCGATAATCTTGGTGAGACTTCTGTCCGAAGTATGCTGAATCATCGAGAACGCTCTTTGCGAGCTATTTAATGGGAGAAACACGTTATCTGGTGTTTTCACCACTCCACAGTGCGTTTGGTATGCAGTACCAGCGATATCTTGGTTTTCGTGGGGTTTCAAGCTGAGATATGCATTTTTTACGATAATCTTGGTGAGACTTCTGTCCGAGTTATGCAGAATCACCGAGATCGCTCTTTTCCAGCTGTTTAATGCGAGAAACACGTTTTCTGGTGTTTTCACCACTCCACAGTACGTTTGACATGCAGAACCGGAGATATCTTGGTTTCGGTCGGGTTTCAAGCTGAGATATGCATTTTCTACGATAATCCTGGTGAGACTTCTGGCAGAAGTGTGCAGAATCTTCGAGAACGCTCTTTTCGAGCTGCTTAATGCGCGAAACACGTTTTCTGGTATTTTCACCACTCCACGGTACGTTTGATGTGCAGAACCGGAGTTAACTCGGTTTTCGTCGGGTTTCAAGCTGAGATATGCATTTTCTGCGATAATCTTGGTGAGACTTCTGTCCGAAGTATGCTGAATCATCGAGAACGCTCTTTGCGAGCTATTTAATGGGAGAAACACGTTATCCGGTGTTTTCACCACTCCACAGTGCGTTTGGTATGCAGTACCAGCGATATCTTGGTTTTCGTGGGGTTTCAAGCTGAGATATGCATTTTTTACGATAATCTTGGTGAGACATCTGTCCGAGTTATGCAGAATCATCTAGATCGCTCCTTTCGAGCTACTTAATGCACGAAACACGTTTTTTGGTGTTTTCACCTCTCCACAGTGCGTTTGATATGCAGAACAGTAGATATCTTGGTTTTCGTGGGGTTTCAAGCTGAGATATGCATTTTCTGCGATAATCTTGTTGAGACTTCTGTCCGAAGAATGCAGAATCATCGAGATCGCTCGTTTCGAGCTACTTAATGCGAGAAACACGTTATCTGGTGTTTTCACCACTCCACAGTGCGTTGGATATGCAGAACCGGCGATATTTTGGTTTTCGTCGGGTTTCAAGCTGAGATATGCATTTTCTACGATAATCTTGGTGAAACATCTGTCCGAAGTATGGAGAAACATCGAGAGCGCTCTTTTCGAGCTATTTAATGCGAGAAACTCGTTTTCTGGGATTTTCACCACTCCACAGTGCGTATGATATGCAGAACCGGCGATATTTTGGTTTTCGTCGGGTATCAAGCTCAGATATGCATTTTCTACGATAATCTTGGTGAAACATCTGTCCGAAGTATGGAGAAACATCGAGAGCGCTCTTTTCGAGCTATTTAATGCGAGAAACTCGTTTTCTGGGGTTTTCACCACTCCACAGTTCGCTGGATATGCAGAACCGGGTGTATCATGGTTTTCGTGGGGTTTCAAGCTGAGATATGCATTTCCTGCGATAATCTTGGTGAGACTTCCGTCCGAAGTATGCTGAATCATCGAGATCGCTCTTTTCCAGCTGTTTAATGCGAGAAACACGTTTTCTGGTGTTTTCACCACTCCACAGTACGTTTGACATGCAGAACCGGAGATATCTTGGTTTCGGTCGGGTTTCAAGCTGAGATATGCATTTTCTACGATAATCCTGGTGAGACTTCTGGCAGAAGTGTGCAGAATCTTCGAGAACGCTCTTTTCGAGCTGCTTAATGCGCGAAACACGTTTTCTGGTATTTTCACCACTCCACGGTACGATTGATGTGCAGAACCGGAGTTAACTCGGTTTTCGTCGGGTTTCAAGCTGAGATAAGCATTTTCTGCGATAATCTTGGTGAGACTTCTGTCCGAAGTATGCTGAATCATCGAGAACGCTCTTTGCGAGCTATTTAATGGGAGAAACACGTTATCTGGTGTTTTCACCACTCCACAGTGCGTTTGGTATGCAGTACCAGCGATATCTTGGTTTTCGTGGGGTTTCAAGCTGAGATATGCATTTTTTACGATAATCTTGGTGAGACTTCTGTCCGAGTTATGCAGAATCATCGAGATCGCTCTTTTCCAGCTGTTTAATGCGAGAAACACGTTTTCTGGTGTTTTCACCACTCCACAGTACGTTTGACATGCAGAACCGGAGATATCTTGGTTTCGGTCGTGTTTCAAGCTGAGATATGCATTTTCTACGATAATCTTGGTGAAACATCTGTCCGAAGTATGCAGAAACATCGAGAGCGCTCTTTTCGAGCTATTTAATGCGAGAAACTCGTTTTCTGGGGTTTTCACCACTCCACAGTTCGTTGGATATGCAGAACCGGAGATATCTTGGTTTTCGTGGGGTTTCAAGCTGAGATATGCATTTCCTGCGATAATCTTGGTGAGACTGCTGTCCGAAGTATGCTGAATCATCGAGATCGCTCTTTTTGAGCTATTTAATGCGAGAAACACGTTCTCTGGTTGTTTTCACCACTCCACAGTGCGTTTGATATCCAGAACAGGCGATATCTTGGTTTCGGTCGGGTTTCAAGCTGAGATGTGCATTTTCTACGATAATCTAGGTGAAACCTCTGTCAGAAGTATGCAGGATCTTCGAGAACGCTCTTTTCGAGCTATTTAATGCGAGAAACACGTAATCTGGTGTTTTTACCACTCCACAGTGCGTTTGAAATGCAGAACAGTAGATATCTTGGTTTTCGTGGGGTTTCAACCCGAGATATGCATTTTCTGCGATAATCTTGTTGAGACTTCTGTTAGAAGTATGCAGAATCATCGAGATCGCTCGTTTCGAGCTACTTAATGCGAGAAACACGTTATCTGGTGTTTTCACCACTCCACAGTGCGTTGGATATGCAGAACCGGTGATATTTTGGTTTCCGTCGGGTTTCAAGCTGAGATATGCATTTTCTACGATAAGCTTGGTGAAACATCTGTCCAAAGTATGCAGAAACATCGAGAGCGCTCTTTTCCAGATATTTAATGCGAGAAACTCGTTTTCTGAGGTTTTTACCACTCCACAGTTCGTTGGATATGCAGAACCGGAGATATCTTGGTTTTCGTGGGGTTTCAAGCTGAGATATGCATTTCCTGCGATAATCTTTGTGAGACTTCTGTCCGAAGTATGCTGAATCATCTAGATCGCTCTTTTCGAGCTATTTAATGCGAGAAACACGTTATCTGGTGTTTTCAACACTCCACAGTTCGTGGGATATGCAGAACCGGAAATATCTTGGTTTTCGTGGGGTTTCAAGCTGAGATATGCATTTCCTGCGATAATCTTTGTGAGACTTCTGTCCGAAGTATGCTGAATCATCTAGGTCGCTCTTTTCGAGCTATTTAATGCGAGAAACACGTTTTCTGGGGTTTTCAACACTCCACAGTGCGTTGGATATGCAGAACCGGAGATATATTGGTTTTCGTCGGGTTTCAAGCTGAGATATGCATTTTCTACGACAATCTTGGTGAGACTTCTGTCAGAAGTATGCGGGATCTTCGAGAACGCTCTTTTCGAGCTACTTAATGCGAGAAACACGTTTTCTGGTGTTTTCACCACTCCACAGTGCGTTTGATATGCAGAACCGGCGACATCTTGGTTTTCGTCGGGTTTCAAGCTGAGATATGCACTTTCTACGATAAGCTTGGTAAAACATCTGTCCGAAGTATGCAGAAACATCGAGAGCGCTCTTTTCGAGATATTTAATGCGAGAAACACGTTTTCTGGGGGTTTCACCACTCCACAGTTCGTTGGATATGCAGAACAGTAGATGTCTTGGTTTTCGTGGAGTTTCAAGCAGAGATATGCATTTTCTGCGATAATCATGGTGAGACTTCTGTCAGAATTATGCAGAATGTTCGAGAACGCTCTTTTCGAGCTACTTAATGCGCGAAACACGTTTTCTGGTGTTTTCACCACTCCACGGTGCGTTTGATGTGCAGAACCGGAGATACATCGGTTTTCGTCGGGTTTCAAGCTGAGATATGCATTTTCTACGATAATCTTGGTGAGACTTCTGTCAGAATTATGCAGAATCTTCGAGAACGCTCTTTTCGAGCTACTTAATGCGAGAAACACGTTTTCTGGTGTTTTCACAACTCCACAGTGCGTTTGATATGCAGAACCAGCGATATCTTGGTTTTCGTGGGGTTTCAAGATGAGATATGCATTTTCTGCGATAATATTGGTGAGACTTCAGTCAGAAGTATGAAGAATCATCTATATCGCTCTTTTCGAGCTACTTAATGCACGAAACACGTTTTCTGGTGTTTTCACCACTCCACAGTACGTTTGACATGCAGAACCGGAGATATCCTGGTTTCGGTCGGGTTTCAAGCTGAGATATGCATTTTCTACGATAATCCTGGTGGACTTCTGTCAGAAGTATGCAGAATCTTCGAGAACGCTCTTTTCGAGCTACTTAATGCGCGAAACACGTTTTCTGGTGTTTTGGCCACTCCACGGTACGTTTGATGTGCAGAACCGGAGATAACTCGGTTTTCGTCGGGTTTCAAGCTGAGATATGCATTTTCTGCGATAATATTGGTGAGACTTCAGTCAGAAGTATGCAGAATCATCGAGATCGCACTTTTCGAGCTGCTTAATGCGAGAAACACGTTATCTGGTGTTTTCACCACTCCTCAGTTGGTTTGATATGCAGAACCGGCGATATTTTGGTTTTCGTCGGGTTTCAAGCTGAGATATGCATTTTTTACGATAATCTTGGTGAGACTTCTGTCAGAAGTATGCAGAAACATCGAGAGCGCTCTTTTCGAGTTATTTAATGCGAGAAACACGTTTTCTGGGGTTTTCACCACTCCACAGTTCTTTGGATATGCAGAACAGGAGATATCTTGGTTTGCGTGGGGTTTCAAGCAGAGATATGCATTTTCTGCGATAATCTTGGTGAGACTTCTGTTAGAAGTATGCAGAATCATCGAGATCGCACTTTTCGAGCTATTTAATGCGAGAAACACGTTATCTGGAGTTTTCACCACTTCACAGTGCGTTTGATATGCAGAACCGGCGATATCTTGGTTTTCGTGGGGTTTCAAGCTGAGATATGCATTTTCTACGATAATCTTGGTGAGACTTCTGTCAGAAGTATGCAGGATCTTCGAGAACGCTCTTTTCGAGCTACTTAATATGAGAAACACGTTTTCTGTGGTTTTCACCACTCCACAGTGCATTTGATATGCTGAACACAGCTATATCTTGGTTTTCGTGGGGTTTCAAGCTGAGATATGCATTTTCTGCGATAATCTTGGTGAGACTTCTGTCCGAAGTATGCTGTATCATCGTGATCGCTCTTTTCGAGCTAGTTAGTGCGAGAAACACGTTATCTGGTGTTTTCACCACTCCACAGTGCGTTTGATATGCAGAACAGTAGATATCTTGGTTTTCGTGGGGTTTCAAGCTGAGATATGCATTTTTTACGATAATCTTGGTGAAACCTCTGTCCGAAGTATGCAGAAACATCGAGAGCGCTCTTTTCGAGCTACTTAATGCACGAAACAAGTTTTCTGGTGTTTTCACCACTCCACAGTACGTTTGACATGCAGAACCGGAGATATCTTGGTTTCGGTCGGGTTTCAAGCTGAGTTATGCATTTTCTACGATAATCCTGCTGAGACTTCTGTCAGAAGTATGCAGAATCTTCGAGAACGCTCTTTTCGAGCTACTTAATGCGCGAAACACGTTTTCTGGTGTTTTCACCACTCCACGGAACGTTTGATGTGCAGAACCGTAGATAACTCGGTTTTCGTCGGGTTTCAAGCTGAGATATGCATTTTCTACGATAATCTTGGTGAAACTTCTGTCAGAAGTATGCAGGATCTTCGAGAACGCTCTTTTCGAGCTATTTAATGCGAGAAACACGTTATCTGGTGTTTTCACCACACCACAGTGCGTTTGATATGCAGTACCAGCGATATCTTGGTTTCCGTGGGGTTTCAAGCTGAGATATGCATTTTATACGATAATCTTGGTGAGACTTCTGTCCGAAGGATAGCAGAATCATCGAGATCGCACTGTTCGAGCTATGTAATGTGAGAAACTGGTTCTCTGGTTGTTTTCACCACTCCACAGTGTGCTTGATATGCAGAACCGGCAACATCTTGATTTTCGTGAGGTTTCGAGCTGACATATGCATTTTCTGCGATAATATTGGTGAGACTTCAGTCAGAAGCATGCAGAATCATCTAGATCGCTCTTTTCGAGCTACTTAATGCACGAAACACGTTTTCTGGTGTTTTCACCACTCCACAGTACGTTTGACATGCAGAACCGGAGATATCTTGGATTCGGTAGGGATTCAAGCTGAGATATGCATTTTCAACGATAATCCTGGTGAGGCTTCTGTCAGAAGTATGCAGATACTTCGAGAACGCTCTTTTCGAGCTACTTAATGAGCGAAATACGTTTTCTGGTGTTTTCACCACTCCACGGTACGTTTGATATGCAGAACCGGAGATAACTCGGATTTCGTCGGGTTTCAAGCTGAGATATGCATTTTCTACGATAATCTTGGTGAGACTTCTGTCCGAAGTATGCTGAAACATCGAGATCGCTCTTTTCGAGGTAGTTAATGCGAGAAAAACCTTATCCGGTGTTTTCACCACTCCACGGTGCGTTTGATATGCAAAACCGGCGATATCTTGGTTTTCGTGGGGTTTCAAGCTGAGATATGCATTTTCTGCGATAATCTTGGTGAGACTTCTGTTAGAAGTATGCAGAATCATCGAGATCGCACTTTTCGAGCTATTTAATGCGAGAAACACGTTATCTGGTGTTTTCACCGCTCCACAGCTGGTTTGATATGCAGAACCGGCGATGCTTTGGTTTTCGTCGGGTTTCAAGCTGAGATATGCATTTTCTACGATAATCTTGGTGAAACATCTGTCCGAAGTATGCAGAAACATCGAGAGCGCTCATTTCGAGCTATTTAATGCGAGAAACTCGTTTTCTGGTGTTTTCACCACTCCACGGTACGTTTGATGTGCAGAACCGGAGATAACTCGGTTTTCGTGGTGTTTCCAGCTGAGATATGCATTTTCTGCGATAATCTTGGTGGGTCTTTTGTCAGAAGTATGCAGAATCATCTAGATCGCTCTTTTCGAGCTACTTAATGCACGAAACACGTTTTCTGGTGTTTTCACCACTCCACAGTACGTTTGACATGCAGAACCGGAGATATCTTGGTTTCGGTCGTGTTTCATGCTGAGATATGCATTTTCTACGATAATCCTGGTGAGACTTCTGTCAGAAGTATGCAGAATCTTCGAGAACGCTCTTTTCGAGCTACTTAATGCGCGAAACACGTTTTCTGGTGTTTTCACCACTCCACGGTACGTTTGATGTGCAGAACCGGAGATAACTCGGTTTTCGACGGGTTTCAAGCTGAGATATGCATTTTCTACGATAATCTTGGTGAGACTTCTGTCAGAAGTATGCAGGATCTTCGAGAACACTCTTTTCGAGCTACTTAATGCGAGAAACACGTTATCTGGTGTTTTCACCACTCCACAGTTGGTTTGATATGCAGAACCGGCGATGCTTTGGTTTTCGTCGGGTTTCAAGCTGAGATATGCATTATCTACGATAATCTTGGTGAAACATCTGTCCGAAGTATGCAGAAACATCGAGAGCGCTCGTTTCGAGCTATTTAATGCGAGAAACTCGTTTTCTGGGGTTTTCACCACTCCACAGTTCGTTGGATATGCAGAACCGGAGATATCTTGGTTTTCGTGGGGTTTCAAGCTGAGATATGCATTTTCTGCGATAATCTTGGTGGGTCTTTTGTCAGAAGTATGCAGAATCATCTAGATCGCTCTTTTCGATCTACTTAATGCACGAAACACGTTTTCTGGTGTTTTCACCACTCCACAGTACGTTTGACATGCAGAACCGGAGATATCTTGGTTTCGGTCGTGTTTCAAGCTGAGATATGCATTTTCTACGTTAATCCTGGTGAGACTTCTGTCAGAAGTATGCAGAATCTTCGAGAACGCTCTTTTCGAGCTACTTAATGCGCGAAACACGTTTTCTGGTGTTTTCACCACTCCACAGTTGGTTTGATATGCAGAACCGGCGATACTTTGGTTTTCGTCGAGTTTCAAGCTGAGATATGCATTATCTACGATAATCTTGGTGAAACATCTTTCCGAAGTATGCAGAAACATCGAGAGCGCTCGTTTCGAGCTATTTAATGCGAGAAACTTGTTTTCTGGGGTTTTCACCACTCCACAGTTCGTTGGATATGCAGAACCGGAGATATCTTGGTTTTCGTGGGGTTTCAAGCTGAGATATGCATTTCCTTTGATAATCTTGGTGAGACTTCTGTCCGAAATATGCTGAATCATCGAGATCGCTCTTTTCGAGCTATTTGATGCGAGAAACACGTTCTCTGGTTGTTTTCACCACTCCACAGTGCGTTTGATATGCAGAACAGGCGATATCTTGATTTTCGTGGTGTTTCCAGCTGAGATACGCATTTTCTGCGATAATCTTGGTGAGACTTCTGTCCGAAGTATGCTGAAACATAGAGATCGCTCTTTTCGAGCTAGTTAATGCGAGAAAAACCTTATCTGGTGTTTTTACCACTCCACAGTGCGTTTGATATGCAAAACCGGCGATATCTTGGTTTTCGTGGGGTTTCAAGCTGAGATATGCATTTTCTGCGATAATCTTGGTGAGACTTCTGTTAGAAGTATGCAGAATCATCGAGATCGCACTTTTCGAGCTATTTAATGCGAGAAATACGTTATCTGGTGATTTCACCACTCCACAGTTGGTTTGATATGCAGAACCGGCGATATTTTGGTTTTCGTCGGGTTTCAAGCTGAAATATGCATTTTTTACGATAATCTTGGTGAAACATCTGTCCGAAGTATGCAGAAACATCGAGAGCGCTCTTTTCGAGCTATTTAATGCGAGAAACTCGTTTTCTGGGGTTTTTACCACTCCACAGTTCGTTGGATATGCAGAACCGGAGATATCTTGGTTTTCGTGGGGTTTCAAGCTGAGATATGCATTTCCTTTGATAATCTTGGTGAGACTCCTGTCCGAAATATGCTGAATCATCGAGATCGCTCTTTTCGAGCTACTTAATGCGAGAAACACGTTCTCTGGTTGTTTTCACCACTCCACAGTGCGTTTGATATGCAGAACAGTAGATATCTTGGTTTTCGTGGGGTTTCAAGCTGAGATATGCATTTTCTGCGATAATCTTGTTGAGACTTCTGTCCGAAGTATGCAGATTCATCGAAATCGCTCGTTTCGAGCTATTTAATGCGGAAACACGTTATCTGGTGTTTTCACCACTCCACAGTGCAGTGCATATGCAGAACCGGAGATATTTTGGTTTTCGTCGGGTTTCAAGCTGAGATATGCATTTTCTACGATAAGCTTGGTGAGACATCAGTCCGAAGTATGCAGAAACAACGAGAGCGCACTTTTCGAGCTATTTATTGCGAGAAACACGTTTTCTGGGGTTTTCACCACTCCACAGTTCGTTGGATATGCAGAACAGTAGATATCTTGGTTTTCGTGGGGTTTCAAGCTGAGATATGCATTTTTACGATAATCTTGGTGAGACTTCTGTCCGAAGTATGCAGAATCATCCAGATCGGTCTATTCGAGCTATTTAATGCGGAAACACGTTATCTGGTGTTTTCACCACTCCACAGTGCGTTTGATATGCAGTACCAGCGATATCTTGGTTTTCGTGGGGTTTCAAGCTGAGATATGCATTTTTTACGATAATCTTGGTGAGACTTCGGTCCGAAGTATGCAGAATCATCGAGATCGCTCGTTTCGATCTATTTCATGCGAGAAACACGTTATCTGGTGTTTTCACCACTCCACAGTGCGTTTGATATGCAGAACCGGCGATATCTTGGTTTTCGTGGGGATTAAAGCTGAGATATGCATTCTCAGTGATAATCTTGGTGAGAATTCTGTCCGAAGTATGCTGAATCATCGAGATCGCTCTTTTCGAGCTACTTAGTGCGAGAAACACGTTATCTGGTGTTATCACCACTCCACAGTGCGTTTGATATGCAGAACAGTAGATATCTTGGTTTTCGTGGGGTTTCAAGCAGAGATATGCATTTTCTGCGATAATCTTGGTGAGACTTCTGTCAGAAGTATGCAGGATCTTCGAGAACGCTCTTTTCGAGCTATTTAATGCGATAAACACGTTATCTGGTGTTTTCACCACTCCACAGTTGGTATGATATACAGAACCGGCGATATTTTGGTTTTCGTCGGGTTTCAAGCTGAGATATGCATTTCCTGCGATAATCTTGGTGAGACTTCTGTCAGAAGTATGCAGAATCTTCGAGAACGCTCTTTTCGAGCTACTTAATGCGCGAAACACGTTTTCTGGTGTTTTCATCACTCCACGGTAGGTTTGATGTGCAGAACCGGAGATAATTCGGTTTTCGTCGGGTTTCAAGTTGAGATATGCATTTTCTACGATAATCTTGGTGATACTTCTGTCAGAAGTATGCAGGATCTTCGAGAACGCCCTTTTCGAGCTATTTAATGCGAGAAACACGTTATCTGGTGTTTTCACCACTCCACAGTGCGTTTGATATGCAGAACAGTTGATATCTTGGTTTTCGTGTGGTTTCAAGCTGAGATATGCATTTTTACGATAATCTTGGTGAGACTTCTGTCCGAAGTATGCAGAATCATCGAGATCGGTCTTTTCGAGCTATTTAATGCGAGAAACACGTTCTCTGGTTGTTTTCACCACTCCACAGTGCGTTTGATATGCAGAACCGGCAACATCTTGATTTTCGTGAGGTTTCGAGCTGAGATATGCATTTTCTGCGATAATATTGGTGAGACTTCAGTCAGAAGTATGCAGAATCATCTAGGACGCTCCTTCCGAGCTACTTAATGCACGAAACACGTTTTCTGGTCTTTTCACCACTCCACAGTACGTTTGACATGCAGAACCGGAGATATCTTGGTTTCGGTCGGGTTTCAAGCTGAGATATGCATTTTCTACGATAATCCTGGTGAGACTTCTGTCCGAAGTATGCTGAATCATCGAGATCGCTCTTTTCGAGCTAGTTAGTGCGAGAAACACGTTATCTGGTGTTTTCACCACTCCACAGTGCGTTTGATATGCAGAACTGTAGATATCTTGGTTTTCGTGGGGTTTCAAGCTGAGATATGCATTTTCTGCGATAATCTTGTTGAGACTTCTGTCCGAAGTATGCAGAATCATCGAAATCGCTCGTTTCGAGCTATTTAATGCGGAAACACGTTATCTGGTGTTTTCACCACACCACAGTGCGTTGGATATGCAGAATCGGAGATATTTTGGTTTTCGTCGGGTTTCAAGCTGAGATATGCGTTTTCTACGATAATCCTGGAGGGACTTCTGTACGAAGTATGCAGAATCATCGAGATCGCTCGTTTCGAGCTATTTCATGCGAGAAACACGTTATCTGGTGTTTTCACCACTCCACAGTGCGTTTGATATGCAGAACCGGCGATATCTTGGTTTTCGTGGGGATTAAAGCTGAGATATGCATTCTCTGTGATAATCTTGGTGAGAATTCTGTCCGAAATATGCTGAATCATCGAGATCGCTCTTTTCGAGCTAGTTAGTGCGAGAAACACGTTATCTGGTGTTTTCACCACTCCACAGTGCGTTGGATATGCACAACAGTAGATATCTTGGTTTTCGTGGGGTTTCAAGCTGAGATATGCATTTTTTTCGATAATCTTGGTGAGACTTCTGTCCGATGTATGCAGAATAATCGAGATCGGTCTATTCGAGCTATTTAATGCGAGAAACACGTTCTCTGGTTGTTTTCACCACTCCACAGTGCGTTTGATATGCAGAACCGGCAACATCTTGATTTTCGTGAGGTTTCGAGCTGAGATATGCATTTTCTGCGATAATATTGGTGAGACTTCAGTCAGAAGTATGCAGAATCATCTAGGACGCTCCTTTCGAGCTACTTAATGCACGAAACACGTTTTCTGGTGTTTTCACCACTCCACAGTACGTTTGACATGCAGAACCGGAGATATCTTGGTTTCGGTCGGGTTTCAAGCTGAGATATGCATTTTCTACGATAATCCTGGTGAGACTTCTGTCCGAAGTATGCTGAATCATCGAGATCGCTCTTTTCGAGCTAGTTAATGCGAGAAACACGTTTTCTGGGGTTTTCACCACTCCACAGTTCGTTGGATATGCACAACAGTAGATATCTTGGTTTTCGTGGGGTTTCAAGCTGAGATATGCATTTTTTTCGATAATCTTGGTGAGACTTCTGTCCGATGTATGCAGAATAATCGAGATCGGTCTATTCGAGCTATTTAATGCGAGAAACACGTTCTCTGGTTGTTTTCACCACTCCACAGTGCGTTTGATATGCAGAACCGGCAACATCTTGATTTTCGTGAGGTTTCGAGCTGAGATATGCATTTTCTGCGATAATATTGGTGAGACTTCAGTCAGAAGTATGCAGAATCATCTAGGACGCTCCTTTCGAGCTACTTAATGCACGAAACACGTTTTCTGGTGTTTTCACCACTCCACAGTACGTTTGACATGCAGAACCGGAGATATCTTGGTTTCGGTCGGGTTTCAAGCTGAGATATGCATTTTCTACGATAATCCTGGTGAGACTTCTGTCCGAAGTATGCTGAATCATCGAGATCGCTCTTTTCGAGCTAGTTAATGCGAGAAAAACCTTATCCGGTGTTTTCACCACTCCACAGTGCGTTTGATATGCAGAACCAGCGATATCTTGGCGTTCGTGGGGTTTCAAGCTGAGATATGCATTTTTTACGATAATCTTGGTGAGACTACTGTCCGAAGTATGCAGGATCTTAGAGAACGCTCTTTTCGAGCTACTTAATGCGCGAAACACGTTATCTGGTGTTTTCACCACTCCACAGTGCGTTTGATATGCAGTACCAGCGATATCTTGGTTTTCGTGGGGTTTCAAGCTGAGATATGCATTTTTTACGATAATCTTGGTGAGACTTCTGTCCGAAGTATGAAGAATCATCGAGATCGCTCTATTCTAGCTATGTAATGCGAGAAACTCGTTTTCTGGGGTTTTCACCACTCCACAGTGCGTTTGATATGCAGAACAGGCGATATCTTGGTTTTCGTGGGGTTTCAAGCAGAGATATGCATTTTCTGCGATAATCTTGGTGAGACATCTGTTAGAAGTATGAAAAATCATCAAGATCGCACTTTTCGAGCTATTTAATGCGATAAACACGTTATCTGGTGTTTTTACCACTCCACAGTTGGTATGATATGCAGAACCGGCGATATTTTGGTTTTCGTCTGGTTTCAAGCTGAGATATGCATTTCCTGCGATAATCTTGGTGAGACTTCTGTCAGAAGTATGCAGAATCTTCGAGAACGCTCTTTTCGAGCTACTTAATGCGCGAAACACGTTATCTGGTGTTTTCACCACTCCACAGTGCGTTTGATATGCAGTACCAGCGATATCTTGGTTTTCCTGGGGTTTCAAGCTGAGATATGCATTTTTTACGATAATCTTGGTGAGACTTCTGTCCGAAGTATGAAGAATCATCGAGATCGCTCTATTCTAGCTATGTAATGCGAGGAACACGTTTTCTCGGGGGTTTTCACCACTCCACAGTGCGTTTGATATGCAGAACACAGCGATATCTTGGTTTTCGGTGGGGATTAAACCTGAGATATGCATTCTCTGTGATAATCTTGGTGAGAATTCTGTCCGAAGTATGCTGAATCATCGAGATCGCTCTTTTCGAGCTAGTTAGTGCGAGAAACACGTTATCTGGTGTTTTCACCACTCCAAAGTGCGTTTGATATGCAGAACAGTAGATATCTTGGTTTTCGTGGGGTTTCAAGCAGAGATATGCATTTTCTGCGATAATCTTGGTGAGACATCTGTTAGAAGTATGAAAAATCATCAAGATCGCACTTTTCGAGCTATTTAAGGCGAGAAACACGTTTTCTGGGGTTTTCACCACTCCACAGTTCGTTGGATATGCAGAACAGTAGATGTCTTGGTTTTCGTGGGGTTTCAAGCTGAGATATGCATTTTCTACGATAATCTTGGTGAGACTTCTGTCAGAAGTATGAAAAATCATCAAGATCGCACTTTTCGAGCTATTTAATGCGATAAACACGTTTTCTGGGGTTTTCACCACTCCACAGTACGTTTGACATGCAGAACCGGAGATATCTTTTTTTCGGTCGGGTTTCAAGCTGTGATATGCATTTTCTACGATAATCTTGGTGAAACATCTGTCCGAAGTATGCAGAAACATCGAGAGCGCCCTTTTCGAGCTATTTAATGCGAGAAACTCGTTTTCTGGGGTTTTCACCACTCCACAGTGCGTTTGATATGCAGAACAGGCGATATCTTGGTTTTCGTGGGGTTTCAAGCAGAGATATGCATTTTCTGCGATAATCTTGGTGAGACATCTGTTAGAAGTATGAAAAATCATCAAGATCGCACTTTTCGAGCTATTTAATGCGATAAACACGTTATCAGGGGTTTTTACCACTCCACAGTTGGTATGATATGCAGAACCGGCGATATTTTGGTTTTCGTCTGGTTTCAAGATGAGATATGCATTTCCTGCGATAATCTTGGTGAGACTTCTGTCAGAAGTATGCAGAATCTTCGAGAACGCTCTTTTCGAGCTACTTAATGCGCGAAACACGTTTTCTGGTGTTTTCATCACTCCACGGTAGGTTTGATGTGCAGAACCGGAGATAATTTGGTTTTCGTCGGGTTTCAAGCTGAGATATGCATTTTCTACGATAATCTTGGTGAGACTTCTGTCAGAAGTATGCAGGATCTTCGAGAACGCTCTTTTCGAGCTATTTAATGCGAGAAACACGTTATCTGGTGTTTTCACCACTCCACAGTGCGTTTGATATGCAGTACCAGCGATATCTTGGTTTTGGTGGGGTTTCAAGCTGAGATATGAATTTTTTACGATAATCTTGGTGAGACATCTGTCCGAAGTATGCAGAATCATCGAGATCGCACTATTCGAGCTATTTAATGCGAGAAACACGTTCTCTGGTTGTTTTCACCACTCCACAGTGCGTTTGATATGCCGAACAGGCGATATCTTGATTTTCGTGGTGTTTCCAGCGGAGATATGCATTTTCTGCGATAATCATGGTGGGTCTTTTGTCAGAAGTATGCAGAATCATCTAGATCGCTCTTTTCGAGCTACTTAATGCACGAAACACGTTTTCTGGTGTTTTCACCACTCCACAGTACGTTTGACATGCATAACCGGAGATATCTTGGTTTCGGTCGGGTTTCAAGCTGATATATGCAATTTCTACGATAATCTTGGTGAGACTTCTGTCAGAAGTATGCAGAATCTTCGAGAACGCTCTTTTCGAGCTACTTAATGCGCGAAACACGTTTTCTGGTGTTTTCATCACTCCACGGTAGGTTTGATGTGCAGAACCGGAGATAATTTGGTTTTCGTCGGGTTTCAAGCTGAGATATGCATTTTCTACGATAATCTTGGTGAGACTTCTGTCAGAAGTATGCAGAATCTTCGAGAACGCTCTTTTCGAGCTACTTAATGCGCGAAACACGTTTTCTGGTGTTTTCATCACTCCACGGTAGGTTTGATGTGCAGAACCGGAGATAATTTGGTTTTCGTCGGGTTTCAAGCTGAGATATGCATTTTCTACGATAATCTTGGTGAGACATCTGTCCGAAGTATGCAGAATCATCGAGATCGCACTATTCGAGCTATTTAATGCGAGAAACACGTTCTCTGGTTGTTTTCACCACTCCACAGTGCGTTTGATATGCCGAACAGGCGATATCTTGATTTTCGTGGTGTTTCCAGCGGAGATATGCATTTTCTGCGATAATCATGGTGGGTCTTTTGTCAGAAGTATGCAGAATCATCTAGATCGCTCTTTTCGAGCTACTTAATGCACGAAACACGTTTTCTGGTGTTTTCACCACTCCACAGTACGTTTGACATGCATAACCGGAGATATCTTGGTTTCGGTCGGGTTTCAAGCTGATATATGCAATTTCTACGATAATCTTGGTGAGACTTCTGTCAGAAGTATGCAGAATCTTCGAGAACGCTCTTTTCGAGCTACTTAATGCGCGAAACACGTTTTCTGGTGTTTTCATCACTCCACGGTAGGTTTGATGTGCAGAACCGGAGATAATTTGGTTTTCGTCGGGTTTCAAGCTGAGATATGCATTTTCTACGATAATCTTGGTGAGACTTCTGTCAGAAGTATGCAGAATCTTCGAGAACGCTCTTTTCGAGCTACTTAATGCGCGAAACACGTTTTCTGGTGTTTTCATCACTCCACGGTAGGTTTGATGTGCAGAACCGGAGATAATTTGGTTTTCGTCGGGTTTCAAGCTGAGATATGCATTTTCTACGATAATCTTGGTGAGACATCTGTCCGAAGTATGCAGAATCATCGAGATCGCACTATTCGAGCTATTTAATGCGAGAAACACGTTCTCTGGTTGTTTTCACCACTCCACAGTGCGTTTGATATGCCGAACAGGCGATATCTTGATTTTCGTGGTGTTTCCAGCGGAGATATGCATTTTCTGCGATAATCATGGTGGGTCTTTTGTCAGAAGTATGCAGAATCATCTAGATCGCTCTTTTCGAGCTACTTAATGCACGAAACACGTTTTCTGGTGTTTTCACCACTCCACAGTACGTTTGACATGCATAACCGGAGATATCTTGGTTTCGGTCGGGTTTCAAGCTGATATATGCAATTTCTACGATAATCTTGGTGAGACTTCTGTCAGAAGTACGCAGGATATTCGAGATCGCACTTTTCGAGCTATTTAATGCGAGAAACACGTTATCTGGTGTTTTCACCACTTCACAGTTGGTTTGATATGCAGAACCGGCGATATCTTGATTTTCGTGGTGTTTCCAGCTGAGATATGCATATTCTGCGGTAATCTTGGTGGGTCTTTGGTCAGAAGTATGCAGAATCATCTAGATCGCTCTTTTCGAGCTACATAATGCACGAAACACCTTTTCTGGTGGTTTCACCACTCCACAGTACGTTTGACATGCAGAACCGGAGATATCTTGGTTTCGGTCGGGTTTCAAGCTGAGATATGCATTTTCTACGATAATCCTGGTGAGACTTCTGTCAGAAGTATGCAGAATCATCGAAATCGCTCGTTTCGAGCTATTTAATGCGGAAACACGTTATCTGGTGTTTTCACCACTCCACAGTGCGTTGGATATGCAGACCCGGAGATATTTTGGTTTTCGTCGGGTTTCAAGCTGAGATATGCATTTTCTACGATAAGCTTGGTGAGACATCAGTCCGAAGTATGCAGAAACAACTAGAGCGCTCTTTTCGAGCTATTTAATGCGAGAAACACGTTTTCTGGGGTTTTCACCACTCCACAGTTCGTTGGATATGCACAACAGTAGATATCTTGGTTTTCGTGGGGTTTCAAGCTGAGATATGCATTTTTTTCGATAATCTTGGTGAGACTTCTGTCCGATGTATGCAGAATTATCGAGATCGGTCTATTCGAGCTATTTAATGCGAGAAACACGTTCTCTGGTTGTTTTCACCACTCCACAGTGCGTTTGATATGCAGAACCGGCAACATCTTGATTTTCGTGAGGTTTCGAGCTGAGATATGCATTTTCTGCGATAATATTGGTGAGACTTCAGTCAGAAGTATGCAGAATCATCTAGGACGCTCCTTTCGAGCTACTTAATGCACGAAACACGTTTTCTGGTGTTTTCACCACTCCACAGTACGTTTGACATGCAGAACCGGAGATATCTTGGTTTCGGTCGGGTTTCAAGCTGAGATATGCATTTTCTACGATAATCCTGGTGAGACTTCTGTCCGAAGTATGCTGAATCATCGAGATCGCTCTTTTCGAGCTAGTTAATGCGAGAAAAACCTTATCCGGTGTTTTCACCACTCCACAGTGCGTTTGATATGCAGAACCAGCGATATCTTGGCGTTCGTGGGGTTTCAAGCTGAGATATGCATTTTTTACGATAATCTTGGTGAGACTACTGTCCGAAGTATGCAGGATCTTAGAGAACGCTCTTTTCGAGCTATTTAATGCGAGAAACACGTTATCTGGTGTTTTCACCACTCCACAGTGCGTTTGATATGCAGTACCAGCGATATCTTGGTTTTCGTGGGGTTTCAAGCTGAGATATGCATTTTTTACGATAATCTTGGTGAGACTTCTGTCCGAAGTATGCTGAATCATCGAGATCGCTCTTTTCGAGCTAGTTAGTGCGAGAAACACGTTATCTGGTGTTTTCACCACTCCACAGTGCGTTTGATATGCAGAACAGTAGATATCTTGGTTTTCGTGGGGTTTCAAGCAGAGATATGCATTTTCTGCGATAATCTTGGTGAGACATCTGTTAGAAGTATGAAAAATCATCAAGATCGCACTTTTCGAGCTATTTAATGCGAGAAACACGTTTTCTGGGGTTTTCACCACTCCACAGTTCGTTGGATATGCAGAACAGTAGATGTCTTGGTTTTCGTGGGGTTTCAAGCTGAGATATGCATTTTCTACGATAATCTTGGTGAGACTTCTGTCAGAAGTATGAAAAATCATCAAGATCGCACTTTTCGAGCTATTTAATGCGATAAACACGTTTTCTGGGGTTTTCACCACTCCACAGTACGTTTGACATGCAGAACCGGAGATATCTTTTTTTCGGTCGGGTTTCAAGCTGTGATATGCATTTTCTACGATAATCTTGGTGAAACATCTGTCCGAAGTATGCAGAAACATCGAGAGCGCCCTTTTCGAGCTATTTAATGCGAGAAACTCGTTTTCTGGGGTTTTCACCACTCCACAGTGCGTTTGATATGCAGAACAGGCGATATCTTGGTTTTCGTGTGGTTTCAAGCAGAGATATGCATTTTCTGCGATAATCTTGGTGAGACATCTGTTAGAAGTATGAAAAATCATCAAGATCGCACTTTTCGAGCTATTTAATGCGATAAACACGTTATCTGGTGTTTTTACCACTCCACAGTTGGTATGATATGCAGAACCGGCGATATTTTGGTTTTCGTCTGGTTTCAAGCTGAGATATGCATTTCCTGCGATAATCTTGGTGAGACTTCTGTCAGAAGTATGCAGAATCTTCGAGAACGCTCTTTTCGAGCTACTTAATGCGCGAAACACGTTATCTGGTGTTTTCACCACTCCACAGTGCGTTTGATATGCAGTACCAGCGATATCTTGGTTTTCGTGGGGTTTCAAGCTGAGATATGCATTTTTTACGATAATCTTGGTGAGACTTCTGTCCGAAGTATGAAGAATCATCGAGATCGCTCTATTCTAGCTATGTAATGCGAGGAACACGTTTTCTGGGGTTTTCACCACTCCACAGTGCGTTTGATATGCAGAACACAGCGATATCTTGGTTTTCGGTGGGGTTTCAAGCTGAGATATGCATTTTTTACGATAATTTTGGTGA
Source organism: Anthophora plumipes (assembly GCA_951804975.1). Classification (NCBI taxonomy): domain Eukaryota; kingdom Metazoa; phylum Arthropoda; class Insecta; order Hymenoptera; family Apidae; genus Anthophora; species Anthophora plumipes. The sequence goes on along the minus strand of CATORF010000206.1, from coordinate 6,414,790 downwards.
GACTTCTGTCCGAAGTATGCAGAATCATCGAGATCGCTCGTTTCGATCTATTTCATGCGAGAAACACGTTATCTGGTGTTTTCACCACTCCACAGTGCGTTTGATATGCAGAACCGGCGATACCTTGGTTTTCGTGGGGATTAAAGCTGAGATATGCATTCTCTGTGTTAATCTTGGTGAGAATTCTGTCCGAAGTATGCTGAATCATCGAGATCGCTCTTTTCGAGCTAGTTAGTGCGAGAAACACGTTATCTGGTGTTTTCACCACTCCACAGTGCGTTTGATATGCAGAACAGTAGATATCTTGGTTTTCGTGGGGTTTCAAGCAGAGATATGCATTTTCTGCGATAATCTTGGTGAAACATCTGTTAGAAGTATGAAAAATCATCAAGATCGCACTTTTCGAGCTATTTAATGCGAGAAACACGTTTTCTGGGGTTTTCACCACTCCACAGTTCGTTGGATATGCAGAACAGTAGATGTCTTGGTTTTCGTGGGGTTTCAAGCTGAGATATGCATTTTCTACAATAATCTTGGTGAGACTTCTGTCAGAAGTATGAAAAATCATCAAGATCGCACTTTTCGAGCTATTTAATGCGATAAACACGTTTTCTGGGGTTTTCACCACTCCACAGTACGTTTGACATGCAGAACCGGAGATATCTTTTTTTCGGTCGGGTTTCAAGCTGTGATATGCATTTTCTACGATAATCTTGGTGAAACATCTGTCCGAAGTATGCAGAAACATCGAGAGCGCCCTTTTCGAGCTATTTAATGCGAGAAACTCGTTTTCTGGGGTTATCACCACTCCACAGTGCGTTTGATATGCAGAACAGGCGATATCTTGGTTTTCGTGGGGTTTCAAGCAGAGATATGCATTTTCTGCGATAATCTTGGTGAGACATCTGTTAGAAGTATGAAAAATCATCAAGATCGCACTTTTCGAGCTATTTAATGCGATTAACACGTTATCTGGTGTTTTTACCACTCCACAGTTGGTATGATATGCAGAACCGGCGATATTTTGGTTTTCGTCTGGTTTCAAGCTGAGATATGCATTTCCTGCGATAATCTTGGTGAGACTTCTGTCAGAAGTATGCAGAATCTTCGAGAACGCTCTTTTCGAGCTACTTAATGCGCGAAACACGTTTTCTGGTGTTTTCATCACTCCACGGTAGGTTTGATGTGCAGAACCGGAGATAATTTGGTTTTCGTCGGGTTTCAAGCTGAGATATGCATTTTCTACGATAATCTTGGTGAGACTTCTGTCAGAAGTATGCAGGACCTTCGAGAACGCTCTTTTCGAGCTATTTAATGCGAGAAACACGTTATCTGGTGTTTTCACCACTCCACAGTGCGTTTGATATGCAGTACCAGCGATATCTTGGTTTTCGTGGGGTTTCAAGCTGAGATATGAATTTTTTACGATAATCTTGGTGAGACATCTGTCCGAAGTATGCAGAATCATCGAGATCGCACTATTCGAGCTATTTAATGCGAGAAACACGTTCTCTGGTTGTTTTCACCACTCCACAGTGCGTTTGATATGCCGAACAGGCGATATCTTGATTTTCGTGGTGTTTCCAGCGGAGATATGCATTTTCTGCGATAATCATGGTGGGTCTTTTGTCAGAAGTATGCAGAATCATCTAGATCGCTCTTTTCGAGCTACTTAATGCACGAAACACGTTTTCTGGTGTTTTCACCACTCCACAGTACGTTTGACATGCATAACCGGAGATATCTTGGTTTCGGTCGGGTTTCAAGCTGATATATGCAATTTCTACGATAATCTTGGTGAGACTTCTGTCAGAAGTACGCAGGATCTTCGAGATCGCACTTTTCGAGCTATTTAATGCGAGAAACACGTTATCTGGTGTTTTCACCACTTCACAGTTGGTTTGATATGCAGAACCGGCGATATCTTGATATTCGTGGTGTTTCCAGCTGAGATATGCATATTCTGCGGTAATCTTGGTGGGTCTTTGGTCAGAAGTATGCAGAATCATCTAGATCGCTCTTTTCGAGCTACATAATGCACGAAACACCTTTTCTGGTGGTTTCACCACTCCACAGTACGTTTGACATGCAGAACCGGAGATATCTTGGTTTCGGTCGGGTTTCAAGCTGAGATATGCATTTTCTACGATAATCCTGGTGAGACTTCTGTCAGAAGTATGCAGAATCTGCGAGAACGCTCTTTTCGAGCTACTTAATGCGCGAAACACGTTTTCCGGTGTTTTCACCACTCCACGGTACGTTTGATGTGCAGAACCGGAGATAACTCGGTTTTCGTCGGGTTTCAAGCTGAGATATGCATTTTCTACGATAATCTTGGTGAGACTTCTGTCAGATGTATGAAGAATCATCGAGATCGCACTTTTCGAGCTATTTAATGCGAGAAACACGTTATCTGGTGTTTTCACCACTTCACAGTTGGTTTGATATGCAGAACCGGCGATATTTTGGTTTTACGTCGGGTTTCAAGCTGAGATATGCATTTTCTACGATAATCTTGGTGAAACATCTGTCCGAAGTATGCAGAAACATCGAGAGCGCTCTTTTCGAGCTAGTTAGTGCGAGAAACTCGTTTTCTGGGGTTTTCACCACTCCACATAGCGTTTGATATGCAGAACAGGCGATATCTTGGTTTTCGTGGGGTTTCAAGCAGAGATATGCATTTTCTGCGATAATCTTGGTGAGACTTCAGTCAGAAGTATGCAGAATCATCTAGATCGTTCTTTTCGAGCTACTTAATGCACGAAACACGTTTTCTGGTGTTTTCACCACTCCACAGTACGTTTGACATGCAGAACAGGAGATATCTTGGTTTCGGTCGGGTTTCAAGCTGAGATATGCATTTTCTACGATAATCCTGGTGAGACTTCTGTCAGAAGTATGCAGAATCTTCGAGAACGCACTTTTCGAGCTACTTAGTGCGCGAAACACGTTTTCAGGTGTTTTCACCACTCCACGGTACGTTTGATGTGCAGAACCGGAGATAACTCGGTTTTCGTCGGGTTTCAAGCTGAGATATGCATTTTCTACGATAATCTTGGTGAGACTTCTGTCAGAAGTATGCAGGATCTTAGAGAACGCTCTTTTCGAGCTATTTAATGCGAGAAACACGTTATCTGGTGTTTTCACCACTCCACAGTGCGTTTGGTATGCAGAACAGTAGAAATCTTGATTTTCGTGGGGTTTCAAGCTGAGATATGCATTTTCTGCGATAATCTTGTTGAGACTTCTGTCCGAAGTATGCAGAATCATCGAAATCGCTCGTTTCGAGCTATTTAATGCGGAAACACGTTATCTGGTGTTTTCACCACTCCACAGTGCGTTGGATATGCAGACGCGGAGATATTTTGGTTTTCGTCGGGTTTCAAGCTGAGATATGCATTTTCTACGATAAGCTTGGTGAGACATCAGTCCGAAGTATGCAGAAACAACTAGAGCGCTCTTTTCGAGCTATTTAATGCGAGAAACACGTTTTCTGGGGTTTTCACCACTCCACAGTTCGTTGGATATGCACAACAGTAGATATCTTGGTTTTCGTGGGGTTTCAAGCTGAGATATGCATTTTTTTCGATAATCTTGGTGAGACTTCTGTCCGATGTATGCAGAATAATCGAGATCGGTCTATTCGAGCTAGTTAATGCGAGAAACACGTTCTCTGGTTGTTTTCACCACTCCACAGTGCGTTTGATATGCAGAACCGGCAACATCTTGATTTTCGTGAGGTTTCGAGCTGAGATATGCATTTTCTGCGATAATATTGGTGAGACTTCAGTCAGAAGTATGCAGAATCATCTAGGACGCTCCTTTCGAGCTACTTAATGCACGAAACACGTTTTCTGGTGTTTTCACCACTCCACAGTACGTTTGACATGCAGAACCGGAGATATCTTGGTTTCGGTCGGGTTTCAAGCTGAGATATGCATTTTCTACGATAATCCTGGTGAGACTTCTGTCCGAAGTATGCTGAATCATCGAGATCGCTCTTTTCGAGCTAGTTAATGCGAGAAAAACCTTATCCGGTGTTTTCACCACTCCACAGTGCGTTTGATATGCAGAACCAGCGATATCTTGGCGTTCGTGGGGTTTCAAGCTGAGATATGCATTTTTTACGATAATCTTGGTGAGACTACTGTCCGAAGTATGCAGGATCTTAGAGAACGCTCTTTTCGAGCTATTTAATGCGAGAAACACGTTATCTGGTGTTTTCACCACTCCACAGTGCGTTTGATATGCAGTACCAGCGATATCTTGGTTTTCATGGGGTTTCAAGCTGAGATATGCATTTTTTACGATAATCTTGGTGAGACTTCTGTCCGAAGTATGAAGAATCATCGAGATCGCTCTATTCTAGCTATGTAATGCGAGGAACACGTTTTCTGGGGTTTTCACCACTCCGCAGTGCGTTTGATATGCAGAACACAGCGATATCTTGGTTTTCGGTGGGGTTTCAAGCTGAGATATGCATTTTTTACGATAATTTTGGTGAGACTTCTGTCCGAAGTATGCAGAATCATCGAGATCGCTCGTTTCGATCTATTTCATGCGAGAAACACGTTATCTGGTGTTTTCACCACTCCACAGTGCGTTTGATATGCAGAACCGGCGATACCTTGGTTTTCGTGGGGATTAAAGCTGAGATATGCATTCTCTGTGATAATCTTGGTGAGAATTCTGTCCGAAGTATGCTGAATCATCGAGATCGCTCTTTTCGAGCTAGTTAGTGCGAGAAACACGTTATCTGGTGTTTTCACCACTCCACAGTGCGTTTGATATGCAGAACAGTAGATATCTTGGTTTTCGTGGGGTTTCAAGCAGAGATATGCATTTTCTGCGATAATCTTGGTGAGATATCTGTTAGAAGTATGAAAAATCATCAAGATCGCACTTTTCGAGCTATTTAATGCGAGAAACACGTTTTCTGGGGTTTTCACCACTCCACAGTTCGTTGGATATGCAAAACAGTAGATGTCTTGGTTTTCGTGGGGTTTCAAGCTGAGATATGCATTTTCTACGATAATCTTGGCGAGACTTCTGTCAGAAGTATGAAAAATCATCAAGATCGCACTTTTCGAGCTATTTAATGCGATAAACACGTTTTCTGGGGTTTTCACCACTCCACAGTACGTTTGACATGCAGAACCGGAGATATCTTTTTTTCGGTCGGGTTTCAAGCTGTGATATGCATTTTCTACGATAATCTTGGTGAAACATCTGTCCGAAGTATGCAGAAACATCGAGAGCGCCCTTTTCGAGCTATTTAATGCGAGAAACTCGTTTTCTGGGGTTATCACCACTCCACAGTGCGTTTGATATGCAGAACAGGCGATATCTTGATTTTCGTGGTGTTTCCAGCGGAGATATGCATTTTCTGCGATAATCATGGTGGGTCTTTTGTCAGAAGTATGCAGAATCATCTAGATCGCTCTTTTCGAGCTACTTAATGCACGAAACACGTTTTCTGGTGTTTTCACCACTCCACAGTACGTTTGACATGCATAACCGGAGATATCTTGGTTTCGGTCGGGTTTCAAGCTGATACATGCAATTTCTACGATAATCTTGGTGAGACTTCTGTCAGAAGTACGCAGGATCTTCGAGATCGCACTTTTCGAGCTATTTAATGCGAGAAACACGTTATCTGGTGTTTTCACCACTTCACAGTTGGTTTGATATGCAGAACCGGCGATATCTTGATTTTCGTGGTGTTTCCAGCTGAGATATGCATATTCTGCGGTAATCTTGGTGGGTCTTTGGTCAGAAGTATGCAGAATCATCTAGATCGCTCTTTTCGAGCTACATAATGCACGAAACACCTTTTCTGGTGGTTTCACCACTCCACAGTACGTTTGACATGCAGAACCGGAGATATCTTGGTTTCGGTCGGGTTTCAAGCTGAGATATGCATTTTCTACGATAATCCTGGTGAGACTTCTGTCAGAAGTATGCAGAATCTGCGAGAACGCTCTTTTCGAGCTACTTAATGCGCGAAACACGTTTTCCGGTGTTTTCACCACTCCACGGTACGTTTGATGTGCAGAACCGGAGATAACTCGGTTTTCGTCGGGTTTCAAGCTGAGATATGCATTTTCTACGATAATCTTGGTGAGACTTCTGTCAGAAGTATGAAGAATCATCGAGATCGCACTTTTCGAGCTATTTAATGCGAGAAACACGTTATCTGGTGTTTTCACCACTTCACAGTTGGTTTGATATGCAGAACCGGCGATATTTTGGTTTTCGTCGGGTTTCAAGCTGAGATATGCATTTTCTACGATAATCTTGGTGAAACATCTGTCCGAAGTATGCAGAAACGTCGAGAGCGCTCTTTTCGAGCTAGTTAGTGCGAGAAACTCGTTTTCTGGGGTTTTCACCACTCCACATAGCGTTTGATATGCAGAACAGGCGATATCTTGGTTTTCGTGGGGTTTCAAGCAGAGATATGCATTTTCTGCGATAATCTTGGTGAGACTTCAGTCAGAAGTATGCAGAATCATCTAGATCGTTCTTTTCGAGCTACTTAATGCACGAAACACGTTTTCTGGTGTTTTCACCACTCCACAGTACGTTTGACATGCAGAACAGGAGATATCTTGGTTTCGGTCGGGTTTCAAGCTGAGATATGCATTTTCTACGATAATCCTGGTGAGACTTCTGTCAGAAGTATGCAGAATCTTCGAGAACGCACTTTTCGAGCTACTTAGTGCGCGAAACACGTTTTCAGGTGTTTTCACCACTCCACGGTACGTTTGATGTGCAGAACCGGAGATAACTCGGTTTTCGTCGGGTTTCAAGCTGAGATATGCATTTTCTACGATAATCTTGGTGAGACTTCTGTCAGAAGTATGCAGGATCTTAGAGAACGCTCTTTTCGAGCTATTTAATGCGAGAAACACGTTATCTGGTGTTTTCACCACTCCACAGTGCGTTTGGTATGCAGAACAGTAGAAATCTTGATTTTCGTGGGGTTTCAAGCTGAGATATGCATTTTCTGCGATAATCTTGTTGAGACTTCTGTCCGAAGTATGCAGAATCATCGAAATCGCTCGTTTCGAGCTATTTAATGCGGAAACACGTTATCTGGTGTTTTCACCACTCCACAGTGCGTTGGATATGCAGACCCGGAGATATTTTGGTTTTCGTCGGGTTTCAAGCTGAGATATGCATTTTCTACGATAAGCGTGGTGAGACATCAGTCCGAAGTATGCAGAAACAACTAGAGCGCTCTTTTCGAGCTATTTAATGCGAGAAACACGTTTTCTGGGGTTTTCACCACTCCACAGTGCGTTTGATATGCAGAACCGGCAACATCTTGATTTTCGTGAGGTTTCGAGCTGAGATATGCATTTTCTGCGATAATATTGGTGAGACTTCAGTCAGAAGTATGCAGAATCATCTAGGACGCTCCTTTCGAGCTACTTAATGCACGAAACACGTTTTCTGGTGTTTTCACCACTCCACAGTACGTTTGACATGCAGAACCGGAGATATCTTGGTTTCGGTCGGATTTCAAGCTGAGATATGCATTTTCTACGATAATCCTGGTGAGACTTCTGTCCGAAGTATGCTGAATCATCGAGATCGCTCTTTTCGAGCTAGTTAATGCGAGAAAAACCTTATCCGGTGTTTTCACCACTCCACAGTGCGTTTGATATGCAGAACCAGCGATATCTTGGCGTTCGTGGGGTTTCAAGCTGAGATATGCATTTTTTACGATAATCTTGGTGAGACTACTGTCCGAAGTATGCAGGATCTTAGAGAACGCTCTTTTCGAGCTATTTAATGCGAGAAACACGTTATCTGGTGTTTTCACCACTCCACAGTGCGTTTGATATGCAGTACCAGCGATATCTTGGTTTTCATGGGGTTTCAAGCTGAGATATGCATTTTTTACGATAATCTTGGTGAGACTTCTGTCCGAAGTATGAAGAATCATCGAGATCGCTCTATTCTAGCTATGTAATGCGAGGAACACGTTTTCTGGGGTTTTCACCACTCCACAGTGCGTTTGATATGCAGAACACAGCGATATCTTGGTTTTCGGTGGGGTTTCAAGCTGAGATATGCATTTTTTACGATAATTTTGGTGAGACTTCTGTCCGAAGTATGCAGAATCATCGAGATCGCTCGTTTCGATCTATTTCATGCGAGAAACACGTTATCTGGTGTTTTCACCACGCCACAGTGCGTTTGATATGCAGAACCGGCGATACCTTGGTTTTCGTGGGGATTAAAGCTGAGATATGCATTCTCTGTGATAATCTTGGTGAGAATTCTGTCCGAAGTATGCTGAATCATCGAGATCGCTCTTTTCGAGCTAGTTAGTGCGAGAAACACGTTATCTGGTGTTTTCACCACTCCACAGTGCGTTTGATATGCAGAACAGTAGATATCTTGGTTTTCGTGGGGTTTCAAGCAGAGATATGCATTTTCTGCGATAATCTTGGTGAGATATCTGTTAGAAGTATGAAAAATCATCAAGATCGCACTTTTCGAGCTATTTAATGCGAGAAACACGTTTTCTGGGGTTTTCACCACTCCACAGTTCGTTGGATATGCAGAACAGTAGATGTCTTGGTTTTCGTGGGGTTTCAAGCTGAGATATGCATTTTCTACGATAATCTTGGTGAGACTTCTGTCAGAAGTATGAAAAATCATCAAGATCGCACTTTTCGAGCTATTTAATGCGATAAACACGTTATCTGGTGTTTTCACCACTTCACAGTTGGTTTGATATGCAGAACCGGCGATATCTTGATATTCGTGGTGTTTCCAGCTGAGATATGCATATTCTGCGGTAATCTTGGTGGGTCTTTGGTCAGAAGTATGCAGAATCATCTAGATCGCTCTTTTCGAGCTACATAATGCACGAAACACCTTTTCTGGTGGTTTCACCACTCCACAGTACGTTTGACATGCAGAACCGGAGATATCTTGGTTTCGGTCGGGTTTCAAGTTGAGATATGCATTTTCTACGATAATCCTGGTGAGACTTCTGTCAGAAGTATGCAGAATCTGCGAGAACGCTCTTTTCGAGCTACTTAATGCGCGAAACACGTTTTCCGGTGTTTTCACCACTCCACGGTACGTTTGATGTGCAGAACCGGAGATAACTCGGTTTTCGTCGGGTTTCAAGCTGAGATATGCATTTTCTACGATAATCTTGGTGAGACTTCTGTCAGATGTATGAAGAATCATCGAGATCGCACTTTTCGAGCTATTTAATGCGAGAAACACGTTATCTGGTGTTTTCACCACTTCACAGTTGGTTTGATATGCAGAACCGGCGATATTTTGGTTTTACGTCGGGTTTCAAGCTGAGATATGCATTTTCTACGATAATCTTGGTGAAACATCTGTCCGAAGTATGCAGAAACATCGAGTGCGCTCTTTTCGAGCTAGTTAGTGCGAGAAACTCGTTTTCTGGGGATTTCACCACTCCACATTGCGTTTGATATGCAGAACAGGCGATATCTTGGTTTTCGTGGGGTTTCAAGCAGAGATATGCATTTTCTGCGATAATCTTGGAGAGACTTCAGTCAGAAGTATGCAGAATCATCTAGATCGTTCTTTTCGAGCTACTTAATGCACGAAACACGTTTTCTGGTGTTTTCACCACTCCACAGTACGTTTGACATGCAGAACAGTAGATATCTTGGTTTCGGTCGGGTTTCAAGCTGAGATATGCATTTTCTACGATAATCCTGGTAAGACTTCTGTCAGAAGTATGCAGAATCTTCGAGAACGCACTTTTCGAGCTACTTAGTGCGCGAAACACGTTTTCAGGTGTTTTCACCACTCCACGGTACGTTTGATGTGCAGAACCGGAGATAACTCGGTTTTCGTCGGGTTTCAAGCTGAGATATGCATTTTCTACGATAATCTTGGTGAGACTTCTGTCAGAAGTATGCAGGATCTTCGAGAACGCTCTTTTCAAGCTATTTAATGCGAGAAACACGTTATCTGGTGTTTTCACCACTTCACAGTTGGTTTGATATGCAGAACCGGCGATATTTTGGTTTTCGTCGGGTTTCAAGCTGAGATATGCATTTTCTACGATAATCTTGGTGAAACATCTGTCCGAAGTATGCAGAAACATCGAGAGCGCCCTTTTCGAGCTATTTAATGCGAGAAACTCGTTTTCTGGGGTTTTCACCACTCCACAGTGCGTTTGATATGCAGAACAGGCGATATCTTGGTTTTCGTGGGGTTTCAAGCAGAGATATGCATTTTCTGCGATAATCTTGGTGAGACATCTGTTAGAAGTATGAAAAATCATCAAGATCGCACTTTTCGAGCTATTTAATGCGATAAACACGTTATCTGGTGTTTTTACCACTCCACAGTTGGTATGATATGCAGAACCGGCGATATTTTGGTTTTCGTCTGGTTTCAAGCTGAGATATGCATTTCCTGCGATAATCTTGGTGAGACTTCTGTCAGAAGTATGCAGAATCTTCGAGAACGCTCTTTTCGAGCTACTTAATGCGCGAAACACGTTTTCTGGTGTTTTCATCACTCCACGGTAGGTTTGATGTGCAGAACCGGAGATAATTCGGTTTTCGTCGGGTTTCAAGCTGAGATATGCATTTTCTACGATAATCTTGGTGAGACTTCTGTCAGAAGTATGCAGGATCTTCGAGAACGCTCTTTTCAAGCTATTTAATGCGAGAAACACGTTATCTGGTGTTTTCACCACTCCACAGTGCGTTTGATATGCAGTACCAGCGATATCTTGGTTTTCGTGGGGTTTCAAGCTGAGATATGAATTTTTTACGATAATCTTGGTGAGACATCTGTCCGAAGTATGCAGAATCATCGAGATCGCACTATTCTAGCTATTTAATGCGAGAAACACGTTCTCTGGTTGTTTTCACCACTCCACAGTGCGTTTGATATGCCGAACAGGCGATATCTTGATTTTCGTGGTGTTTCCAGCGGAGATATGCATTTTCTGCGATAATCATGGTGGGTCTTTTGTCAGAAGTATGCAGAATCATCTAGATCGCTCTTTTCGAGCTACTTAATGCACGAAACACGTTTTCTGGTGTTTTCACCACTCCACAGTACGTTTGACATGCATAACCGGAGATATCTTGGTTTCGGTCGGGTTTCAAGCTGATATATGCAATTTCTACGATAATCTTGGTGAGACTTCTGTCAGAAGTACGCAGGATCTTCGAGATCGCACTTTTCGAGCTATTTAATGCGAGAAACACGTTATCTGGTGTTTTCACCACTTCACAGTTGGTTTGATATGCAGAACCGGCGATATCTTGATTTTCGTGGTGTTTCCAGCTGAGATATGCATATTCTGCGGTAATCTTGGTGGGTCTTTGGTCAGAAGTATGCAGAATCATCTAGATCGCTCTTTTCGAGCTACATAATGCACGAAACACCTTTTCTGGTGGTTTCACCACTCCACAGTACGTTTGACATGCAGAACCGGAGATATCTTGGTTTCGGTCGGGTTTCAAGCTGAGATATGCATTTTCTACGATAATCCTGGTGAGACTTCTGTCAGAAGTATGCAGAATCTGCGAGAACGCTCTTTTCGAGCTACTTAATGCGCGAAACACGTTTTCCGGTGTTTTCACCACTCCACGGTACGTTTGATGTGCAGAACCGGAGATAACTCGGTTTTCGTCGGGTTTCAAGCTGAGATATGCATTTTCTACGATAATCTTGGTGAGACTTCTGTCAGAAGTATGAAGAATCATCGAGATCGCACTTTTCGAGCTATTTAATGCGAGAAACACGTTATCTGGTGTTTTCACCACTTCACAGTTGGTTTGATATGCAGAACCGGCGATATTTTGGTTTTCGTCGGGTTTCAAGCTGAGATATGCATTTTCTACGATAATCTTGGTGAAACATCTGTCCGAAGTATGCAGAAACATCGAGTGCGCTCTTTTCGAGCTAGTTAGTGCGAGAAACTCGTTTTCTGGGGATTTCACCACTCCACATTGCGTTTGATATGCAGAACAGGCGATATCTTGGTTTTCGTGGGGTTTCAAGCAGAGATATGCATTTTCTGCGATAATCTTGGAGAGACTTCAGTCAGAAGTATGCAGAATCATCTAGATCGTTCTTTTCGAGCTACTTAATGCACGAAACACGTTTTCTGGTGTTTTCACCACTCCACAGTACGTTTGACATGCAGAACAGTAGATATCTTGGTTTCGGTCGGGTTTCAAGCTGAGATATGCATTTTCTACGATAATCCTGGTAAGACTTCTGTCAGAAGTATGCAGAATCTTCGAGAACGCACTTTTCGAGCTACTTAGTGCGCGAAACACGTTTTCAGGTGTTTTCACCACTCCACGGTACGTTTGATGTGCAGAACCGGAGATAACTCGGTTTTCGTCGGGTTTCAAGCTGAGATATGCATTTTCTACGATAATCTTGGTGAGACTTCTGTCAGAAGTATGCAGGATCTTAGAGAACGCTCTTTTCGAGCTATTTAATGCGAGAAACACGTTATCTGGTGTTTTCACGACTCCACAGTGCGTTTGATATGCAGTACCAGCGATATCTTGGTTTTCGTGGGGTTTCAAGCTGAGATATGCATTTTCTACGATAATCCTGGTGAGACTTCTGTCAGAAGTATGCAGAATCTTCGAGACCGCTCTTTTCGAGCTACTTAATGCGAGAAACACGTTCTCTGGTTGTTTTCACCACTCCACAGTGCGTTTGATATGCAGAACCGGCAACATCTTGATTTTCGTGAGGTTTCGAGCTGAGATAGGCATTTTCTGCGATAATATTGGTGAGAATTCAGTCAGAAGTATGCAGAATCATCTAGATCGCTCTTTTCGAGCTACTTAATGCACGAAACACGTTTTCTGGTGTTTTCACCACTCCACAGTACGTTTTACATGCAGAACAGGAGATATCTTGGTTTCGGTCGGGTTTCAAGCTCAGATATGCATTTTCTACGATAATCTTGGTGAAACATCTGTCCGAAGTATGCAGAATCATCTAGATCGCTCTTTTCGAGCTACTTAATGCACGAACCACGTTTTCTGGTGTTTTCACCACTCCACAGTACGTTTTACATGCAGAACAGGAGATATCTTGGTTTCGGTCGGGTTTCAAGCTCAGATATGCATTTTCTACGATAATCTTGGTGAAACATCTGTCCGAAGTATGCAGAAACATCGAGAGCGCTCTTTTCGAGCTATTTAATGCGAGAAACACGTTTTCTGGGGTTTTCACCACTCCACAGTTCGTTGGATATGCAGAACAGGAGATATCTTGGTTTCGGTCGGGTTTCAAACTCAGATATGCATTTTCTACGATAATCTTGGTGAAATATCTGTCCGAAGTATGCAGAAACATCGAGAACACTCTTTTCGAGCTATTTAATGCGAGAAACACGTTATCTGGGGTTTTCACCACTCCACAGTTCGTTGGATATGCAGAACAGTAGATGTCTTGGTTTTCGTGGGGTTTCAAGCTGAGATATGCATTTTCTACGATAATCTTGGTGAGACTTCAGTCAGAAGTATGCAGAATCAACTAGATCGCTCTTTTCGAGCTACTTAATGCACGAAACACGTTATCTGGTGTCTTCACCACTCCACAGTGCGTTTGATATGCAGTACCAGCGATATCTTGGTTTTCGTGGGGTTTCAAGCTGAGATATGCATTTTATACGATAATCTTGTTGAGACTTCTGTCCGAAGTATGCAGAATCTTCGAGACCGCTCTTTTCGAGCTACTTAATGCGCGAAACACGTTTTCTGGTGTTTTCACCACTCCACGGTACGTTTGATGTGCAGAACCGGAGATAACTCGGTTTTCGTCGGGTTTCAAGCTGAGATATGCATTTTCTACGATAATCTTGGTGAGACTTCTGTCAGAAGTATGCAGAATCATCTAGATCGCTCTTTTCGAGCTACTTAATGCACGAGACACGTTTTCTGGTGTTGTCACCACTCCACAGTACGTTTGACATGCAGAACCGGAGATATCTTGGTTTCGGTCGGGTTTCAAGCTGAGATATGCATTTTCTACGATAATCTTCGTGAGACTTCTGTCAGAAGTATGCAGAATCATCTAGATCGCTCTTTTCGAGCTACTTAATGCACGAGACACGTTTTCTGGTGTTGTCACCACTCCACAGTACGTTTGACATGCAGAACCGGAGATATCTTGGTTTCGGTCGGGTTGCAAGCTGAGATATGCAGTTTCTACGATAATCTTTGTGAAACATCTGTCCGAAGTATGCAGAAACATCGAGAGCGCTCTTTTCGAGCTATTTAATGCGAGAAACTCGTTTTCTGGGGTTTTCACCACTCCACAGTTCGTTGGATATGCAGAACCGGAGATATCTTGATTTTCGTGGTGTTTCCAGCTGAGATATGCATATTCTGCGATAATCTTGGTGGGTCTTGGGTCAGAAGTATGCAGAATCATCTAGATCGCTCTTTTCGAGCTACTTAATGCACGAAACACCTTTTCTGGTGTTTTCACCACTCCACAGTGCGTTTGATATGCAGAACAGGCGATATCTTGATTTTCGTGGTGTTTCCAGCTGAGATATGCATTTTCTGCGATAATCTTGGTGGGTCTTTTGTCAGAAGTATGCAGAATCATCTAGATCGCTCTTTTCGAGCTACTTAATGCACGAAACACGTTTTCTGGTGTTTTCACCATTCCACAGTACGTTTGACATGCAGAACAGGAGATATCTCGGTTTCGGTCGGGTTTCAAGCTGAGATATGCATTTTCTACGATAATCCTGGTGAGACTTCTGTCAGAAGTATGCAGAATCATCTAGATCGCTCTTTTCGAGCTACTTAATGCACGAGACACGTTTTCTGGTGTTGTCACCACTCCACAGTACGTTTGACATGCAGAACAGGAGATATCTCGGTTTCGGTCGGGTTTCAAGCTGAGATATGCATTTTCTACGATAATCCTGGTGAGACTTCTGTCAGAAGTATGCAGGATCTTAGAGAACGCTCTTCTCGAGCTATATAATGCGAGAAACACGTTATCTGGTGTTTTCACCACTCCACAGTGCGTTTGATATGCAGTACCAGCGATATCTTGGTTTTCGTGGGGTTTCAAGCTGAGATATGCATTTTTTACGATAATCTTGGCGAGACTTCTGTCCGAAGTATGCAGAATCATCGAGATCGCACTATTCGAGCTATTTAATGCGAGAAACACGTTCTCTGGTTGTTTTCACCACTCCACAGTGCGTTTGATATGCAGAACCGGCAACATCTTGATTTTCGTGAGGTTTCGAGCTGAGATATGCATTTTCTGCGATAATATTGGTGAGAATTCAGTCAGAAGTATGCAGAATCATCTAGATCGCTCTTTTCGAGCTACTTAATGCACGAAACACGTTTTCTGGTGTTTTCACCACTCCACAGTACGTTTTACATGCAGAACAGGAGATATCTCGGTTTCGGTCGGGTTTCAAGCTCAGATATGCATTTTCTACGATAATCTTGGTGAAACATCTGTCCGAAGTATGCAGAAACATCGAGAGCGCTCTTTTCGAGCTATTTAATGCGAGAAACTCGTTTTCTGGGGTTTTCACCACCCCACAGTGCGTTTGATATGCAGAACAGGCGATATCTTGGTTTTCGTGGGGTTTCATGCAGAGATTTGCATTTTCTGCGATAATCTTGGTGAGACTTCAGTCAGAAGTATGCAGAATCATCTAGATCGCTCTTTTCGAGCTAGTTAATGTGAGAAAAACCTTATCCGGTGTTTTCACCACACCACAGTGCATTTGATATGCACAACAGGAGATATCTTGGTTTCGGTCGGGTTTCAAGCTGAGATATGCATTTTCTACGATAATCCTGGTGAGACTTCTGTCAGAAGTATGCAGAATCTTCGAGGACACTCTTTTCGAGCTATTTAATGCGAGAAACACGTTTTCTGGGGTTTTCACCACTCCACAGTTCGTTGGATATGCAGAACAGGAGATATCTTGGTTTCGGTCGGGATTCAAGCTCAGATATGCATTTTCTACGATAATCTTGGGGAAACATCTGTCCGAAGTATGCAGAAACATCGAGAGCGCTCTTTTCGAGCTATTTAATGCGAGAAACACGTTATCTGGGGTTTTCACCACTCCACAGTTCGTTGGATATGCAGAACAGTAGATGTCTTGGTTTTCGTGGGGTTTCAAGCTGAGATATGCATTTTCTACGATAATCTTGGTGAGACTTCAGTCAGAAGTATGCAGAATCATCTAGATCGCTCTTTTCGAGCTACTTAATGCACGAAACACGTTATCTGGTGTCTTCACCACTCCACAGTGCGTTTGATATGCAGTACCAGCGATATCTTGGTTTTCGTGGGGTTTCAAGCTGAGATATGCATTTTTTACGATAATCTTGTTGAGACTTCTGTCCGAAGTATGCAGAATCATCTAGGACGCTCCTTTCGAGCTACTTAATGCACGAAACACGTTTTCTGGTGTTTTCACCACTCCACAGTACGTTTGACATGCAGAACAGGAGATATCTTGGTTTCGGTCGGGTTTCAAGCTCAGATATGCATTTTCTACGATAATCCTGGTGAGACTTCTGTCAGAAGTATGCAGGATCTTAGAGAACGCTCTTTTCGAGCTATTTAATGCGAGAAACACGTTATCTGGTGTTTTCACCACTCCACAGTGCGTTTGATATGCAGTACCAGCGATATCTTGGTTTTCGTGGGGTTTCAAGCTGAGATATGCATTTTTTACGATAATCATGGCGAGACTTCTGTCCGAAGTATGCAAAATCATCGAGATCGCTCTTTTCGAGCTACTTAATGCACGAAACACCTTTTCTGGTGTTTTCACCACTCCAAAGTGCGTTTGATATGCAGAACAGGAGATATCTTGGTTTCGGTCGGGTTTCAAGCTCAGATATGCATTTTCTACGATAATCTTGGTGAAACATCTGTCCGAAGTATGCAGAAACATCGAGAGCGCTCTTTTCGAGCTATTTAATGCGAGAAACTCGTTTTCTGGGGTTTTCACCACCCCACAGTGCGTTTGATATGCAGAACAGGCGATATCTTGGTTTTCGTGGGGTTTCAAGCAGAGATTTGCATTTTCTGCGATAATCTTGGTGAGACTTCAGTCAGAAGTATGCAGAATCATCTAGATCGCTCTTTTCGAGCTACTTAATGCGAGAAACACGTTTTCTGGGGTTTTCACCACTCCACAGTTCGTTGGATATGCAGAACAGTAGATATCTTGGTTTTCGTGGGGTTTCAAGCAGAGATATGCATTTTCTGCGATAATCTTGGTGAGACTTCTGTTAGAAGTATGCAAAATCATCGAGATCGCGCTTTTCGAGCAATTTAATGCGAGAAACACGTTATCTGGTGTTTACTCCACTCCACAGTTGGTTTGATATGCAGAACAGGAGATATCTTGGTTTCGGTCGGGTTTCAAGCTCAGATATGCATTTTCTACGATAATCTTGGTGAAACATCTGTCCGAAGTATGCAGAAACATCGAGAGCGCTCTTTTCGAGCTATTTAATGCGAGAAACTCGTTTTCTGGGGTTTTCACCACCCCACAGTGCGTTTGATATGCAGAACAGGCGATATCTTGGTTTTCGTGGGGTTTCAAGCAGAGATTAGCATTTTCTGCGATAATCTTGGTGAGACTTCAGTCAGAAGTATGCAGAATCATCTAGATCGCTCTTTTCGAGCTACTTAATGCGAGAAACACGTTTTCTGGGGTTTTCACCACTCCACAGTTCGTTGGATATGCAGAACAGTAGATATCTTGGTTTTCGTGGGGTTTCAAGCAGAGATATGCATTTTCTGCGATAATCTTGGTGAGACTTCTGTTAGAAGTATGCAAAATCATCGAGATCGCGCTTTTCGAGCAATTTAATGCACGAGACACGTTTTCTGGTGTTTTCACCACTCCACAGTACGTTTGACATGCAGAACAGGAGATATCTTGGTTTCGGTCGGGTTTCAAGCTCAGATATGCATTTTCTACGATAATCCTGGTGAGACTTCTGTCAGAAGTATGCAGGATCTTAGAGAACGCTCTTTTCGAGCTATTTAATGCGAGAAACACGTTATCTGGTGTTTTCACCACTCCACAGTGCGTTTGATATGCAGAACCGGCAACATCTTGATTTTCGTGAGGTTTCGAGCTGAGATATGCATTTTCTGCGATAATATTGGTGAGAATTCAGTCAGAAGTATGCAGAAACATCGAGAGTGCTCTTTTCGAGCTATTTAATGCGAGAAACACGTTTTCTGGGGTTTTCACCACTCCACAGTTCGTTGGATATGCAGAACAGTAGATATCTTGGTTTTCGTGGGGTTTCAAGCAGAGATATGCATTTTCTGCGATAATCTTGGTGAGACTTCTGTTAGAAGTATGCAAAATCATCGAGATCGCTCTTTTCGAGCAATTTAATGCGAGAAACACGTTATCTGGTGTTTACTCCACTCCACGGTACGTTTGATGTGCAGAACCGGAGATAACTCGGTTTTCGTCGGGTTTCAAGCTGAGATATGCATTTTCTACGATAATCTTGGTGAGACATCTGTCAGAAGTATGCAGAATCATCGAGATCGCTCGTTTCGAGCTACTTAATGCGAGAATCACGTTATCTGGTGTTTTCTCCACTCCACAGTGCGTTGGATATGCAGAACCGGCGATATTTTGGTTATCGTCGGGTTTCAAGCTGAGATATGCATTTTCTACGATAAGCTTGGTGAAACATCTGTCCGAAGTATGCAGAAACATCGAGAGCGCTCTTTTCGAGCTATTTAATGCGAGAAACACGTTTTCTGGGGTTTTCACCACTCCACAGTTCGTTGGATATGCATCACAGTAGATATCTTGGTTTTCGTGGGGTTTCAAGCAGAGATATGCATTTTCTGCGATAATCTTGGTGAGACCTCTGTCCGAAGTATGCATAATCATGTAGATCGATCTTTTCGAGCTATTTAATGCGAGAAACACGTTATCTGGTGTTTTCACCACTCCACAGTGCGTTTGAAATGCAGAACCAGCGATATCTTGGTTTTCGTGGGGTTTCAAGCTGAGATATGCATTTTCTGCGATAATATTGGTGAGACTTCAGTCAGAAGTATGCAGAATCATCTAGATCGCTCTTTTCGAGCTACTTAATGCACGAAACACGTTTTCTGGTGTTTACACCACTCCACAGTTGGTTTGATATGCAGAACCGGAGATATCTTGGTTTCGGTCGGGTTTCAAGCTCAGATATGCATTTTCTACGATAATCTTGGTGAAACATCTGTCCGAAGTATGCAGAAACATCGAGAGCGCTCTTTTCGAGCTATTTAATGCGAGAAACTCGTTTTCTGGGGTTTTCACCACCCCACAGTGCGTTTGATATGCAGAACAGGCGATATCTTGGTTTTCGTGGGGTTTCAAGCAGAGATTTGCATTTTCTGCGATAATCTTGGTGAGACTTCAGTCAGAAGTATGCAGAATCATCTAGATCGCTCTTTTCGAGCTACTTAATGCGAGAAACACGTTTTCTGGGGTTTTCACCACTCCACAGTTCGTTGGATATGCAGAACAGTAGATATCTTGGTTTTCGTGGGGTTTCAAGCAGAGATATGCATTTTCTGCGATAATCTTGGTGAGACTTCTGTTAGAAGTATGCAAAATCATCGAGATCGCGCTTTTCGAGCAATTTAATGCGAGAAACACGTTATCTGGTGTTTACTCCACTCCACAGTTGGTTTGATATGCAGAACAGGAGATATCTTGGTTTCGGTCGGGTTTCAAGCTCAGATATGCATTTTCTACGATAATCTTGGTGAAACATCTGTCCGAAGTATGCAGAAACATCGAGAGCGCTCTTTTCGAGCTATTTAATGCGAGAAACTCGTTTTCTGGGGTTTTCACCACCCCACAGTGCGTTTGATATGCAGAACAGGCGATATCTTGGTTTTCGTGGGGTTTCAAGCAGAGATTAGCATTTTCTGCGATAATCTTGGTGAGACTTCAGTCAGAAGTATGCAGAATCATCTAGATCGCTCTTTTCGAGCTACTTAATGCGAGAAACACGTTTTCTGGGGTTTTCACCACTCCACAGTTCGTTGGATATGCAGAACAGTAGATATCTTGGTTTTCGTGGGGTTTCAAGCAGAGATATGCATTTTCTGCGATAATCTTGGTGAGACTTCTGTTAGAAGTATGCAAAATCATCGAGATCGCGCTTTTCGAGCAATTTAATGCACGAGACACGTTTTCTGGTGTTTTCACCACTCCACAGTACGTTTGACATGCAGAACAGGAGATATCTTGGTTTCGGTCGGGTTTCAAGCTCAGATATGCATTTTCTACGATAATCCTGGTGAGACTTCTGTCAGAAGTATGCAGGATCTTAGAGAACGCTCTTTTCGAGCTATTTAATGCGAGAAACACGTTATCTGGTGTTTTCACCACTCCACAGTGCGTTTGATATGCAGAACCGGCAACATCTTGATTTTCGTGAGGTTTCGAGCTGAGATATGCATTTTCTGCGATAATATTGGTGAGAATTCAGTCAGAAGTATGCAGAAACATCGAGAGTGCTCTTTTCGAGCTATTTAATGCGAGAAACACGTTTTCTGGGGTTTTCACCACTCCACAGTTCGTTGGATATGCAGAACAGTAGATATCTTGGTTTTCGTGGGGTTTCAAGCAGAGATATGCATTTTCTGCGATAATCTTGGTGAGACTTCTGTTAGAAGTATGCAAAATCATCGAGATCGCGCTTTTCGAGCAATTTAATGCGAGAAACACGTTATCTGGTGTTTACTCCACTCCACGGTACGTTTGATGTGCAGAACCGGAGATAACTCGGTTTTCGTCGGGTTTCAAGCTGAGATATGCATTTTCTACGATAATCTTGGTGAGACATCTGTCAGAAGTATGCAGAATCATCGAGATCGCTCGTTTCGAGCTACTTAATGCGAGAATCACGTTATCTGGTGTTTTCTCCACTCCACAGTGCGTTGGATATGCAGAACCGGCGATATTTTGGTTATCGTCGGGTTTCAAGCTGAGATATGCATTTTCTACGATAAGCTTGGTGAAACATCTGTCCGAAGTATGCAGAAACATCGAGAGCGCTCTTTTCGAGCTATTTAATGCGAGAAACACGTTTTCTGGGGTTTTCACCACTCCACAGTTCGTTGGATATGCATCACAGTAGATATCTTGGTTTTCGTGGGGTTTCAAGCAGAGATATGCATTTTCTGCGATAATCTTGGTGAGACTTCTGTTAGAAGTATGCAAAATCATCGAGATCGCGCTTTTCGAGCAATTTAATGCGAGAAACACGTTATCTGCTGTTTACTCCACTCCACAGTTGGTTTGATATGCAGAACCGGCAATATTTTGGTTTTCGTCGGGTGTCAAGCTGAGATATGCATTTTCTACGATAATCTTGGTGAAACATCTGTCCGAAGTATGCAGAAACATCGAGAGCGCTCTTTTCGAGCTATTTAATCCGACAAACTCGTTTTGTCGGGTTTTCACCACTCCACAGTTCGTTGGATATGCAGAACCGGAGATATCTTAGATTTCGTGTGGTTTCAAGCTGAGACATGCATTTCCTGCGTTAATCTTGGTGAGACCTCTGTCCGAAGTATGCATAATCATGTAGATCGATCTTTTCGAGCTATTTAATGCGAGAAACACGTTATCTGGTGTTTTCACCACTCCACAGTGCGTTTGAAATGCAGAACCAGCGATATCTTGGTTTTCGTGGGGTTTCAAGCTGAGATATGCATTTTCTGCGATAATATTGGTGAGACTTCAGTCAGAAGTATGCAGAATCATCTAGATCGCTCTTTTCGAGCTACTTAATGCACGAAACACGTTTTCTGGTGTTTACACCACTCCACAGTTGGTTTGATATGCAGAACCGGAGATATCTTGGTTTCGGTCGGGTTTCAAGCTGAGATATGCATTTTCTACGATAATCCTGGTGAGACATCTGTCAGAAGTATGCAGAATCTTCGAGAACGCTCTTTTCGAGCTACTTAATGCGCGAAACACGTTTTCTGGTGTTTTCACCACTCCACAGTTCGTTGGATATGCAGAACAGTAGATATCTTCGTTTTCGTCGGGTTTCAAGCAGAGATATGCATTTTCTGCGATAATCTTAGTGAGACTTCTGTCCGAAGTATGCAGAATCTTCGAGAACGCTCTTTTCGAGCTACTTATTGCGCGAAACACGTTTTCTGGTGTTTTCACCACTCCACAGTTCGTTGGGTATGCAGAACAGTAGATATCTTGGTTTTCGTGGGGTTTCAAGCAGAGATATGCATTTTCTGCGATAATCTTGGTGAAACATCTGTCCGAAGTATGCAGAAACATCGAGAGCGCTCTTTTCGAGCTATTTAATGCGAGAAACTCGTTTTCTGGGGTTTTCACCACGCCACAGTGCGTTTGATATGCAGAACAGGCGATATCTTGGTTTTCGTGGGGTTTCAAGCAGAGATTTGCATTTTCTGCGATAATCTTGGTGAGACTTCAGTCAGAAGTATGCAGAATCATCTAGATCGCTCTTTTCGAGCTACTTAATGCACGAGACACGTTTTCTGGTGTTTTCACCACTCCACGGTACGTTTGATGTGCAGAACCGGAGATAACTCGGTTTTCGTCGGGTTTCAAGCTGAGATATGCATTTTCTACGATAATCTTGGTGAGACATCTGTCAGAAGTATGCAGAATCATCGAGATCGCTCGTTTCGAGCTACTTAATGCGAGAATCACGTTATCTGGTGTTTTCTCCACTCCACAGTGCGTTGGATATGCAGAACCGGCGATATTTTGGTTATCGTCGGGTTTCAAGCTGAGATATGCATTTTCTACGATAAGCTTGGTAAAACATCTGTCCGAAGTATGCAGAAACATCGAGAGCGCTCTTTTCGAGCTATTTAATGCGAGAAACACGTTTTCTGGGGTTTTCACCACTCCACAGTTCGTTGGATATGCAGAACAGTAGATATCTTGGTTTTCGTGGGGTTTCAAGCAGAGATATGCATTTTCTGCGATAATCTTGGTGAGACTTCTGTTAGAAGTATGCAAAATCATCGAGATCGCGCTTTTCGAGCAATTTAATGCGAGAAACACGTTATCTGGTGTTTACTCCACTCCACAGTAGGTTTGATATGCAGAACCGGCAATATTTTGGTTTTCGTCGGGTGTCAAGCTGAGATATGCATTTTCTACGATAATCTTGGTGAAACATCTGTCCGAAGTATGCAGAAACATCGAGAGCGCTCTTTTCGAGCTATTTAATCCGAGAAACTCGTTTTCTGGGGTTTTCACCACTCCACAGTTCGTTGGATATGCAGAACCGGAGATATCTTAGATTTCGTGTGGTTTCAAGCTGAGATATGCATTTCCTGCGTTAATCTTGGTGAGACCTCTGTCCGAAGTATGCATAATCATGTAGATCGATCTTTTCAAGCTATTTAATGCGAGAAACACGTTATCTGGTGTTTTCACCACTCCACAGTGCGTTTGAAATGCAGAACCAGCGATATCTTGGTTTTCGTGGGGTTTCAAGCTGAGATATGCATTTTCTGCGATAATATTGGTGAGACTTCAGTCAGAAGTATGCAGAATCATCTAGATCGCTCTTTTCGAGCTACTTAATGCACGAAACACGTTTTCTGGTGTTTACACCACTCCACAGTTGGTTTGATATGCAGAACCGGAGATATCTTGGTTTCGGTCGGGTTTCAAGCTGAGATATGCAATTTCTACGATAATCCTGGTGAGACATCTGTCAGAAGTATGCAGAATCTTCGAGCACGCTCTTTTCGAGCTACTTAATGCGCGAAACACGTTTTCTGGTGTTTTCACCACTCCACAGTTCGTTGGATATGCAGAACAGTAGATATCTTCGTTTTCGTCGGGTTTCAAGCAGAGATATGCATTTTCTGCGATAATCTTAGTGAGACTTCTGTCCGAAGTATGCAGAATCTTCGAGAACGCTCTTTTCGAGCTACTTATTGCGCGAAACACGTTTTCTGGTGTTTTCACCACTCCACAGTTCGTTGGATATGCAGAACAGTAGATATCTTGGTTTTCGTGGGGTTTCAAGCAGAGATATGCATTTTCTGCGATAATCTTGGTGAGACTTCTGTACGAAGTATGTTGAATCATCGAGATCGCGCTTTTCGAGGTATTTAATGCGAGAAACACGTTCTCTGGTTGCTTTCACCATTCCACAGTGCGTTTGATAAACAGAACAGGCGATATCTTGATTTTCATGGTGTTTCCATCTGAGATATGCATTTTCTGCGATAATCTTGGTGGGTCTTTTGTCAGAAGTATGCAGAATCATCTAGATCGCTCTTTTCGAGCTACTTAATGCACGAAACACGTTTTCTGGTGTTTTCACCACTCCACAGTACGTTTGACATGCAGAACCGGAGATATCTTGGTTTCGGTCGGGTTTCAAGCTGAGATATGCATTTTCTACGATAATCCTGGTGAGACTTCTGTCCGAAGTATGCTCAATCATCGAGATCGCTCTTTTCGAGCTAGTTAATGCGAGAAACACGTTTTCTGGTGTTTTCACCACTCCACGGTACGTTTGATGTGCAGAACCGGAGATAACTCGGTTTTCGTCGGGTTTCCAGCTGAGATATGCATTTTCTACGATAATCTTGGTGAAAGTTCTGTCAGAAGTATGCAGGATCATCGAGATCGCACTTTTCGAAACATTTAATGCGAGAAACACGTTATCTGGTGTTTTCACCACTCCACAGTTCGTTGGATATGCAGAACCGGAGATATCTTGGTTTTCGAGGGATGTCAAGCTGAGATATGCATTTCCTGCGATAATCTTGGTGAGACTTCTGTCCGAAGTATGCTGAATCATCGAGATCGCTCTTTTCGAGCTAGTTAATGCGAGAAACACGTTCTCTGGTTGTTTTCACCACTCCACAGTGCGTTTGATATGCAGAACCGGCAACATCTTGATTTTCGTCAGGTTTCGAGCTGAGATATGCATTTTCTGCGATAATATTGGTGAGACTTCAGTCAGAAGTATGCAGAATCATCTAGATCGCTCTTTTAGAGCTACTTAATGCACGAAACACGTTTTCTGGTGTTTTCACCACTCCACAGTTCGCTGGATATGCAGAACCGAAGACATCTTGGTTTTCGTGGGGTTTCCAGCTGAGATATGCATTCCCTGCGATAATCTTGGTGAGACTTCTGTCCGAAGTATGCTGAATCATCGAGATCGCTCTTTTCGAGCTACTTAATGCACGAAACACGTTTTCTGGTGTTTTCACCACTCCACAGTACGTTTGACATGCAGAACCGGAGATATCTAGGTTTCGGTCGGGTTTCAAGCTGAGATATGCATTTTCTACGATTATCTTGGTGAAACATCTGTCCGAAGCATGCAGAAACATCGAGAGCGCTCTTCTCGAGCTATTTAATGCGAGAAACACGTTATCTGGTGTTTTCACCACTCCACAGTGCGTTTGATATGCAGTACCAGCGATATCTTGGTTTCGGTCGGGTTTCAAGCTGAGATATGCATTTTCTACGATAATCCTGGTGAGACTTCTGTCAGAAGTATGCAGCATCTTCGAGAACGCTCGTTTCGAGCTGTTTAATGCGAGAAACTCGTTTTCTGGGGTTTTCACCACTCCACAGTTTGTTGGATATGCAGCACCGGAGATATCTTGGTTTTCGTCGGGTTTCAAGCTGAGATATGCATTTTCTACGATAATCTTGGTGAGACTTCTGTCCGAAGTATGCTGAATCATCGAGATCGCCCTTTTCGAGCTATTTAATGCGAGAAACACGTTCTCTGGTTGTTTTCACCACTCCACAGTGCGTTTGATATGCAGAACAGGCGATATCTTGATTTTCGTGGTGTTTCCAGCTGATATATGCATTTTCTGCGATAATCTTGGTGGGTCTTTTGTCAAAAGTATGCAGAATCATCTAGATCGCTCTTTTCGAGCTGCTTAATGCACGGAACACGTGTTCTGGTGTTTTCACCACTCCACAGTACGTTTGACATGCAGAACCGGAGATATCTTGGTTTGGGTCGGGTTTCAAGCTGAGATATGCATTTTCTACGATAATCTTGGTGAAACATCTGTCCGAAGTATGCAGAAACATCGAGAGCGCTCTTTTCGAGCTATTTAATGCAAGAAACTCGTTTCCTGGGGTTTTCACCACTCCACAGTTCGCTGGATATGCAGAACCGGATATATCTTGGTTTTCGTGGGGTTACAAGCTGAGATATGCATTTCCTGCGATAATCTTGGTGAGACTTCTGTCCGAAGTATGCTGAATCATCGAGATCGCACTTTTCGAGCTATCTAATGCGAGAAACACGTTCTCTGGTTGTTTTCACCACTCCACAGTGCGTTTGATATGCAGAACAGGTGATATCTTGATTTTCGTGGTGTTTCCAGCTGAGATATGCATTTTCTGCGATAATCTTGGTGGGTCTTTTGTCAGAAGTATGCAGAATCATCTAGATCGCTCTTTTCGAGCTACTTAATGCACGAAACACGTTTTCTGGTGTTGTCACCACTCCACAGTACGTTTGACATGCAGAACCGGAGATATCTTGGCTTCGGTCGGGTTTCAAGCTGAGATATGCATTTTCTACGATCATCCTGGTGATACTTCTGTCAGAAGTGTGCAGAATCTTGGAGAACGCTCTTTTCGAGCTACTTAATGCGCGAAACACGTTTTCTGGTGTTTTCACCACTCCATGGTACGTTTGATGTGCAGAACCGGAGATAACTCGGTTTTCGTCGGGTTTCAAGCTGAGATATGCATTTTCTACGATAATCTTGGTGAGACTTCTGTCAGAAGTATGCAGGATCATCTAGATCGCTCTTTTCGAGCTACTTAATGCACGAAACACGTTTTCTGGTGTTTTCACCACTCCACAGTACGTTTGACATGCAGAACCGGAGATATCTTGGTTTCGGTCGGGTTTCAAGCTGAGATATGCATTTCCTGCGATAATCTTGGTGAGACTTCTGTCCGAAGTATGCTGAATCATCGAGATCGCTCTTTTCGAGCTAGTTAATGCGAGAAACACGTTCTCTGGTTGTTTTCGCCACTCCACAGTGCGTTTGATATGCAGAACAGGCTATATCTTGATTTTCGTGGTGTTTCCAGCTGAGATATGCATTTTCTGCGATAATCTTGGTGGGTCTTTTGTCAGAAGTATGCAGAATCAACTAGATCGCTCTTTTCCAGCTACTTAATGCACGAAACACGTTATCTGGTGTTTTCACCACTCCACAGAACGTTTGACATGCAGAACAGGAGATATCTTGGTTTCGGTCGGGTTTCAAGCTGAGATATGCATTTCCTGCGATAATCTTGGTGGGTCTTTTGTCAGAAGTATGCAGAATCAACCAGATCGCTCTTTTCGAGCTACTTAATGCAGGAAACACGTTTTCTGGGGTTTTCACCACTCCACAGTTCGTTTGATATGCAGAACAGTAGATATCTTGGTTTTCGTGGGGTTTCAAGCTGAGATGTGCATTTCCTGCGATAATCTTGGTGAGACTTCTGTCCGAAGTATGCTGAATCATCTAGATCGCTCTTTTCGAGCTATCTAATGCGAGAAACACGTTATCTGGTGTTTTCACCACTCCACAGTGCGTTTGATATGCAGATCCAACGATATCTTGGTTTCGGTCGGGTTTCAAGCTGAGATATGCATTTTCTACGGTAATCCTGGTGAGACTTCTGTCAGAAGTATGCAGAATCTTCGAGATCGCACTTTTCGAGCTATTTAATGCCACAAACACGTTATATGGTGTTTTCACCACTCCACAGTGCGTTTGATATGCAGAACCGGCAATATCTTGGTTTTCGTGGGGTATCAAGCTGAGATATGCATGTTTTACTATAATCTTGGTGAGACTTCTGTCCGAAGTATGCAGAATCATAGAGATCGCGCTTTTCGAGCTATTTAATGCGAGAAATACGTTATCTGGTGTTTTCACCACTCCACAGTGCGATTGATATGCAGATCCGGCAATATCTTGGTTTTCGTGGGGTTTCAAGCTGAGATATGCATTTTCTGCGATAAGCTTGGTGAAACATCTGTCCGAAGTATGCAGAACCATCGAGAGAGCTCTTTTCGAGCTATTTAATGCGAGAAACACGTTTTTTGGGGTTTTCACCACTCCACAGTTCGTTGGATATGCAGAACCGGAGATATCTTGGTTTTCGTGGGGTTTCAAGCTGAGATATGCATTTCCTGCGATAATCTTGGTGAGACTTCTGTCCGAAGTATGCTGAATCATCTAGATCGCTCTTTTCGAGCTATTTAATGCGAGAAACACGTTATCTGGTGTTTTCACCACTCCACAGTGCGTTTGATATGCAGAACCAACGATATCTTGGTTTTCGTGGGGTTTCAAGCTGAGATATGCATTTTCTGCGATAATATTGGTGAGACTTCAGTCAGAAGTATGCAGAATCATCTAGATCGCTCTTTTCGAGCTACTTAATGCACGAAACACGTTTTCTGGTGTTTTGACCACTCCACAGTACGTTTGACATGCAGAACCGGAGATATCTTGGTTTTCGTGGGGTTTCAAGCTGAGATATGCATTTTTTACGATAATCTTGGTGAGACTTCTGTCCGAAGTATGCTGAATCATCTAGATCGCTCTTTTCGAGCTATTTAATGCGAGAAACACGTTATCTTGTGTTTTCACCACTCCACAGTGCGTTTGATATGCAGAACCAACGATATCTTGGTTTTCGTGGGGTTTCAAGCTGAGATATGCATTTTCTACGATAATCTTGGTGAGACTTCAGTCAGAAGTATGCAGAATCATCTAGATCGCTCTTTTCGAGCTACTTAATGCACGAAACAAGTTTTCTGGTGTTTTCACCACTCCACAGTACGTTTGACATGCAGAACCGGAGATATCTTGGTTTCGGTCGGGTTTCAAGCTGAGATATGCATTTTCTACGAAAATCCTGGTGAGACTTCTGTCAGAAGTATGCAGAATCTTCGAGATCGCACTTTTCGAGCTATTTAATGCGAGAAACACGTTATCTGGTGTTTTCACCACTCCACAGTGCGTTTGATATGTAGTACCAGCGAAATCTTGGTTTTCGTGGCGTTTCATGCTGAGATATGTATTTCCTGCGATAATCTTGGTGAGCCTTCTGTCCGAAGTATGCTGAATCATCGAGATCGCTCTTTTCGAGCTATTTAATGCGAGGAACACGTTCTCTGGTTGTTTTCACCACTCCACAGTGCGTTTGATTTGCAGAACAGGCGATATCTTGATTTTCGTGGGGTTTCAAGCTGAGATATGCATTTTCTACGATAATCTTGGTGAGACTTCAGTCAGAAGTATGCAGAATCATCTAGATCGCTCTTTTCGAGCTACATAATGCACGAAACACGTTTTCTGGTGTTTTCACCACTCCACAGTACGTTTGACATGCAGAACCGGAGATATCTTGGTTTCGGTCGGGTTTCAAGCTGAGATATGCATTTTCTACGAAAATCCTGGTGAGACTTCTGTCAGAAGTATGCAGAATCTTCGAGATCGCACTTTTCGAGCTATTTAATGCGAGAAACACGTTATCTGGTGTTTTCACCACTCCACAGTGCGTTTGATATGCAGTACCAGCGAAATCTTGGTTTTCGTGGCGTTTCATGCTGAGATATGCATTTTTCACGATAATCTTGGTAAGACTTCTGTCCGAAGTATGCAGAATCATCGAGATCGCTCTATTCGAGCTAGTTAATGCGACAAACACGTTATCTGGTGTTTTCAGCACCCCACAGTATGTTTGATATACAGAACCAGCGATATCTTGATTTTCGTGAGGTTTCGAGATGAGATATGCATTTTCTGCGATAATATTGGTGAGTCTTCAGTCAGAAGTATGCAGAATCATCTAGATCGCACTTTTCGAGCTACTTAATGCACGAAACACGTTTTCTGGTGTTTTCACCACTCCACAGTACGTTTGACATGCAGAACCGGAGATATCTTGGTTTCGGTCGGGTTTCAAGCTGAGATATGCATTTTCTACGATAATCTTGGTGAAACATCTGTCCGAAGTATGCAGAGACATCGAGAGCGCTCTTTTCGAGCTACTTAATGCGCGAAACACGTTTTCTGGTGTTTTCACCACTCCGCGGTACGTTTGATGTGCAGAACCGGAGATAACTCGGTTTTCGTCGGGTTTCAAGCTGAGATATGTATTTCCAGCGATTATCTTGGTAAGACTTCTGTCCGAAGTATGCTGAATCATCGAGATCGCTCTTTTCGAGCTATTTAATGCGAGGAACACGTTCTCTGGTTGTTTTCACCACTCCACAGTGCGTTTGATATGCAGAACAGGCGATATCTTGGTTTTCGTGGGGTTTCAAGCTGAGATATGCATTTTCTGCGATAAGCTTGGTGAAACATCTGTCCGAAGTATGCAGAACCATCGAGAGAACTCTTTTCGAGCTATTTAATGCGAGAAACACGTTTTCTGGGGTTTTCACCACTCCACAGTTCGTTGGATATGCAGAACCGGAGATATCTTGGTTTTCGTGGGGTTTCAAGCTGAGATGTGCATTTCCTGCGATAATCTTGGTGAGACTTCTGTCCGAAGTATGCTGAATCATCTAGATCGCTCTTTTCGAGCTATCTAATGCGAGAAACACGTTATCTGGTGTTTTCACCACTCCACAGTGCGTTTGATATGCAGATCCAACGATATCTTGGTTTCGGTCGGGTTTCAAGCTGAGATATGCATTTTCTACGGTAATCCTGGTGAGACTTCTGTCAGAAGTATGCAGAATCTTCGAGATCGCACTTTTCGAGCTATTTAATGCGACAAACACGTTATATGGTGTTTTCACCACTCCACAGTGCGTTTGATATGCAGAACCGGCAATATCTTGGTTTTCGTGGGGTATCAAGCTGAGATATGCATGTTTTACTATAATCTTGGTGAGACTTCTGTCCGAAGTATGCAGAATCATAGAGATCGCGCTTTTCGAGCTATTTAATGCGAGAAATACGTTATCTGGTGTTTTCACCACTCCACAGTGCGATTGATATGCAGATCCGGCAATATCTTGGTTTTCGTGGGGTTTCAAGCTGAGATATGCATTTTCTGCGATAAGCTTGGTGAAACATCTGTCCGAAGTATGCAGAACCATCGAGAGAGCTCTTTTCGAGCTATTTAATGCGAGAAACACGTTTTTTGGGGTTTTCACCACTCCACAGTTCGTTGGATATGCAGAACCGGAGATATCTTGGTTTTCGTGGGGTTTCAAGCTGAGATATGCATTTCCTGCGATAATCTTGGTGAGACTTCTGTCCGAAGTATGCTGAATCATCTAGATCGCTCTTTTCGAGCTATTTAATGCGAGAAACACGTTATCTGGTGTTTTCACCACTCCACAGTGCGTTTGATATGCAGAACCAACGATATCTTGGTTTTCGTGGGGTTTCAAGCTGAGATATGCATTTTCTGCGATAATATTGGTGAGACTTCAGTCAGAAGTATGCAGAATCATCTAGATCGCTCTTTTCGAGCTACTTAATGCACGAAACACGTTTTCTGGTGTTTTGACCACTCCACAGTACGTTTGACATGCAGAACCGGAGATATCTTGGTTTTCGTGGGGTTTCAAGCTGAGATATGCATTTTTTACGATAATCTTGGTGAGACTTCTGTCCGAAGTATGCTGAATCATCTAGATCGCTCTTTTCGAGCTATTTAATGCGAGAAACACGTTATCTTGTGTTTTCACCACTCCACAGTGCGTTTGATATGCAGAACCAACGATATCTTGGTTTTCGTGGGGTTTCAAGCTGAGATATGCATTTTCTACGATAATCTTGGTGAGACTTCAGTCAGAAGTATGCAGAATCATCTAGATCGCTCTTTTCGAGCTACTTAATGCACGAAACAAGTTTTCTGGTGTTTTCACCACTCCACAGTACGTTTGACATGCAGAACCGGAGATATCTTGGTTTCGGTCGGGTTTCAAGCTGAGATATGCATTTTCTACGAAAATCCTGGTGAGACTTCTGTCAGAAGTATGCAGAATCTTCGAGATCGCACTTTTCGAGCTATTTAATGCGAGAAACACGTTATCTGGTGTTTTCACCACTCCACAGTGCGTTTGATATGTAGTACCAGCGAAATCTTGGTTTTCGTGGCGTTTCATGCTGAGATATGTATTTCCTGCGATAATCTTGGTGAGCCTTCTGTCCGAAGTATGCTGAATCATCGAGATCGCTCTTTTCGAGCTATTTAATGCGAGGAACACGTTCTCTGGTTGTTTTCACCACTCCACAGTGCGTTTGATTTGCAGAACAGGCGATATCTTGATTTTCGTGGGGTTTCAAGCTGAGATATGCATTTTCTACGATAATCTTGGTGAGACTTCAGTCAGAAGTATGCAGAATCATCTAGATCGCTCTTTTCGAGCTACATAATGCACGAAACACGTTTTCTGGTGTTTTCACCACTCCACAGTACGTTTGACATGCAGAACCGGAGATATCTTGGTTTCGGTCGGGTTTCAAGCTGAGATATGCATTTTCTACGAAAATCCTGGTGAGACTTCTGTCAGAAGTATGCAGAATCTTCGAGATCGCACTTTTCGAGCTATTTAATGCGAGAAACACGTTATCTGGTGTTTTCACCACTCCACAGTGCGTTTGATATGCAGTACCAGCGAAATCTTGGTTTTCGTGGCGTTTCATGCTGAGATATGCATTTTTCACGATAATCTTGGTAAGACTTCTGTCCGAAGTATGCAGAATCATCGAGATCGCTCTATTCGAGCTATTTAATGCGACAAACACGTTATCTGGTGTTTTCAGCACCCCACAGTATGTTTGATATACAGAACCAGCGATATCTTGATTTTCGTGAGGTTTCGAGATGAGATATGCATTTTCTGCGATAATATTGGTGAGTCTTCAGTCAGAAGTATGCAGAATCATCTAGATCGCACTTTTCGAGCTACTTAATGCACGAAACACGTTTTCTGGTGTTTTCACCACTCCACAGTACGTTTGACATGCAGAACCGGAGATATCTTGGTTTCGGTCGGGTTTCAAGCTGAGATATGCATTTTCTACGATAATCTTGGTGAAACATCTGTCCGAAGTATGCAGAGACATCGAGAGCGCTCTTTTCGAGCTACTTAATGCGCGAAACACGTTTTCTGGTGTTTTCACCACTCCGCGGTACGTTTGATGTGCAGAACCGGAGATAACTCGGTTTTCGTCGGGTTTCAAGCTGAGATATGTATTTCCAGCGATTATCTTGGTAAGACTTCTGTCCGAAGTATGCTGAATCATCGAGATCGCTCTTTTCGAGCTATTTAATGCGAGGAACACGTTCTCTGGTTGTTTTCACCACTCCACAGTGCGTTTGATATGCAGAACAGGCGATATCTTGATTTTCGTGGTGTTTCCAGCTGAGATATGCATTTTCTGCGATAATCTTGGTGGGACTTTTGTCAGAAGTATGCAGAATAACTCGATCGCTCTTTTCGAGCTACTTAATGCACGAAACACGTTATCTGGTGTTTTCACCACTCCACAGTTGGTTTGATATGCAGAACCGGCGATATTTTGGTTTTCGTCGGGTTTCAAGTTGAGATATGCATTTTCTACGATAATCTTGGTGAAACCTCTGTCCGAAGTATACAGAAACATCGAGAGCGCTCGTTTCGAGCTATTTAATGCGACAAACACGTTATCTGGTGTTTTGACCACTCCACAGTACGTTTGACATGCAGAACCGGAGATATCTTGGTTTCGGTCGGGTTTCAAGCTGAGATATGCATTTTCTACGATAATCCTGGTGAGACTTCTGTCAGAAGTATGCAGAATCTTCGAGAACGCTCTTTTCGAGCTACTTAATGCGCGAAACACGTTTTCTGGTGTTTTCACCACTCCGCGGTACGTTTGATGTGCAGAACCGGAGATAACTAGGTTTTCGTCGGGTTTCAAGCTGAGATATGCATTTTCTGCGATAATCATGGTGAGAGTTCTGTCCGAAGTATGCTGAATAATCGAGATCGCTCTTTTCGAGCTGGTTAGTGCGAGAAACACGTTATCTGGTGTTTTCACCACTCCGCAGTTGGTTTGATATGCAGAACCGGCGATATTTTGGTTTTCGTCGGGTTTCAAGCTGAGATATGCATGTTCTACGATAATCTTGGTGAAACATCTGTCCGAAGTATGCAGAAACATCCAGAGCGCTCTTTTCGAGCTACTTAATGCACGAAACACGTTTTCTGGTGTTTTCACCACTCCACAGTACGTTTGACATGCAGAACCGGCGATATCTTGATTTTCGTGGGGTTTCAAGCTGAGATATGCATTTTCTACGATAATCTTGGTGAGACTTCTGTCCGAAGTATGCTGAAACATCGAGATCGCTCTTTTCGAGCTAGTTAATGCAAGAAGAACATTATCTGGTGTTTTCACCACTCCTCAGTGCGTTTGATATGCAGAACCGGCGATATCTTGGTTTTCGTGGGGATTCAAGCTGAGATATTTTTTTTTGCGATAATCCTGGTGAGACTTCTGTCAGAAGTATGAAGAATCTTCGAGAACGCTCTTTTCGAGCTACTTAATGCGCGAAACACGTTTTCTGGTGTTTTCACCACTCCACGGTACGTTTGATGTGCAGAACCGGAGATAACTCGGTTTTCGTCGGGTTTCAAGCTGAGATATGCATTTTCTGCGATAATCTTGGTGAGACTTCTGTCCGAAGTATGCAGAATCATCGAGATCGCTCTTTTCGAGCTAGTTAATGCAAGAAGAACCTTATCCGGTGTTTTCACCACTCCACAGTGCGTTTGATATGCAGAACCGGCGATATCTTGGTTTTCGTGGGGTTTCAAGCTGAGATATGCATTTTCTGCGATAATCTTGGTGAGACTTCTGTCCGAAGTATGCTGAATAATCGAGATCGCTCTTTTCGAGCTGGTTAGTGCGAGAAACACGTTATCTGGTGTTTTCACCACTCCGCAGTTGGTTTGATATGCAGAACCGGCGATATTTTGGTTTTCGTCGGGTTTCAAGCTGAGATATGCATGTTCTACGATAATCTTGGTGAAACATCTGTCCGAAGTATGCAGAAACATCGAGAGCGCTCTTTTTGAGCTACTTAATGCACGAAACAAGTTTTCTGGTGTTTTCACCACTCCACTGTACGTTTGACATGCAGAACCGGCGATATCTTGATTTTCGTGGGGTTTCAAGCTGAGATATGCATTTTCTACGATAATCTTGGTGAAACATCTGTCCGAAGTATGCAGAAACATCGAGAGCGCTCTTTTCGAGCTACTTAATGCACGAAACACGTTCTCTGGTGTTTTCACCACTCCACGGTACGTTTGATGTGCAGAACCGGAGATAACTCGGTTTTCGTCGGGTTTCAAGCTGAGATATGCATTTTCTACGATAATCTTGGTGAGACTTCTGTCCGAAGTATGCAGAATCATCGAGATCGCACTATTCGAGCTATTTAATGCGAGAATCACGTTATCCGGTGTTTTCACCACTCCACAGTGCGTTTGATATGCAGAACCGGAGATATCTTGGTTTTCGTGGGGTTTCAAGCTGAGATATGCATTTCCTTTGATAATCTTGGTGAGACTCCTGTCCGAAGTATGCAGAATCATCGAGATCGCTCTTTTCGAGCTATTTAATGCGAGAATCACGTTATCTGGTGTTTTCACCACTCCACAGTGCGTTTGATATGCAGTACCAGCGATATCTTGGTTTTCGTGGGGTTTCATGCTGAGATATGCATTTTTTACGATAATCTTGGTGAGACTTCTGTCCGAAGTATGCAGAATCATCGAGATCGCTCTATTCGAGCTATTTAATGCGACAAACACGTTATCTGGTGTTTTCAGCACTCCACAGTGCGTATGATATGCAGAACCGGCGATATCTTTGTTTTCTTGGGGTTTCAAGCTGAGATATGCATTTTCTGCGATAATCTTGGTGAGACTTCTGTCCGAAGTATGCTGAAACATCGAGATCGCTATTTTCGAGCTAGTTAATGCAAGAAGAACCTTATCCGGTGTTTTCACCACTCCACAGTGCGTTTGATATGCAGAACCGGCGATATCTTGGTTTTCGTGGGGTTTCAAGCTGAGATATGCATTTTCTGCGATAATCTTGGTGAGACTTCTGTCCGAAGTATGCTGAATAATCGAGATCGCTCTTTTCCAGCTGGTTAGTGCGAGAAACACGTTTTCTGTGGTTTTCACCACTCCACAGTTCGTTGGATATGCAGAACAGTAGATATCTTGGTTTTCGTGGGGTTTCAAGCAGAGATATGCATTTTCTGCGATAATCTTGGTGTGACTTCTGTTAGAAGTATGCAGAATCATCGAGATCGCACTTTTCGAGCTATTTGATGCGAGAAACACGTTATCTGGTGTTTTCACCACTCCACAGTACGTTTGACATGCAGAACCGGAGATATCTTGGTTTCGGTCGGGTTTCAAGCTGAGATATGCATTTTCTGCGATAATCTTGGTGGGTCTTTTGTCAGAAGTATGCAGAATCATCTAGATTGCTCTTTTCGAGCGATTTAATGCGAGAAATCTAGTTTTCTGGCGTTTTCAACATTCCACAGTGCGTTTGGTAAGCAGAACCGGCGATATCTTGATTTTCGAGGGGTTTCCAGCTGAGATATGCATTTTCAGCGATAATCTTGGTGAGTCTTCTGTCAGACGAATGCAGAATCTTCGAGATCGCTCTTTTCGAGCTATTTAATGCGAGAAACACGTTATCCGGGGTTTTCACCACTCCACAGTGCGTTTGATATGCAGAACCGGCGATATCTTGATTTTCGTGGTGTTTCCAGCTGAGATATGCATTTTCAGCGATAATCTTGGTGAGTCTTTTTTCAGAAGTATGCAGCATTTTCGAGATCGCTCTTTTCGAGCTATTTAATGCGAGAAACACGTTATCTGGTGTTTTGACCACTCCACAGTGCGTTTGATATGTAGAGCCGCCGATAACTTGGTTTTCGTGCGGTTTCCAGCTGATATATGCATTTACTGCGATAATCTTGGTGTTTCATCTATGAGAAGTATGCAGAATCATCGAGAACGCTCTTTTCGAGCTACTTAATGCGAGAAACACGTTTTCTGGTTTTTACACCACTCCACAGTGCGTCTGATATGCAGAACCGGCGATATCATGGTTTTCGTGGGGTATCAAGCTGAGATATGCATTTTCAGCGATAATCCTGGAGAGTCTTCTGTCAGAAGTATGCAGAATCTTCGAGATCGCTCTTTTCGAGCTATTTAATGCGAGAAACACGTTATCCGGTGTTTTCACCACTCCACAGTGCGTTTGATATGCAGCACCAGCGACATCTTGGATTTCGTCGGGTTTCAAGCTGAGACATGCATTTTCTACGATAATCTTGGTGAGACTTCCGTCAGATGTATGCAGAATCTTCGAGCTCGCTCTTTTCGAGCAACTTAATGCGAGAAACATGTTATCTGGTGTTATCACCACTCCACAGAGCGTTTGATATGCAGAACCGGCGATATCTTAATTTTCGTGGTGTTTCCAGCTGATATATGCACTTTCAGCGATAATCTTGGTGAGTCTTCTTTCAGAAGTATGCAGAATCTTCGAGATCGCTCTTTTCGAGCTACTTAATGCGAGAAACACGTTTTCTGGGGTTTTCACCACACCGCAGTTCGTTGGATATGTAGAACCGAAGATATCTCGGTTTTCGTGGGGTTTCAAGCTGAGATATGCATTTTCTGCGATAATCTTGGTGAGACTTCTGTCCGAAGTATGCAGAATCATCGAGATCGCACATATCGAGCTATTTAATGCGAGAAACACGTTATCCGGTGTTTTCACCACTCCACAGTGCGTTTGATATGCAGCACCAGCGACATCTTGGATTTCGTCGGGTTTCAAGCTGAGACATGCATTTTCTACGATAATCTTGGTGAGACTTCCGTCAGAAGTATGCAGAATCTTCGAGCTCGCTCTTTTCGAGCAACTTAATGCGAGAAACATGTTATCTGGTGTTTTCACCACTCCACAGTTGGTTTGATATGCAGAACCGGCGATATTTTGGTTTTCGTCGGGTTTCAGGCTGAGATATGCATTTTCTACGATAATCTTGGTGAAACATCTGTCCGAAGTATGCAGAAACATCGAGAGCGCTCTTTTCGAGCTATTTCATGCGAGAAACACGTTATCTGGTGTTTTAACCACTCCACAGTGCGTTTGATATGCAGAACAGTAGATATCTTGGTTTTCGTGGGGTTTCAAGCTGAGAGATGCATTTTCTGCGATAATCTTGTTGAGACTTCTGTCCGAAGTATGCAGAATCATCGAGATCGCTCGTTTCGAGCTATTTAATGTGAGAAACACGTTTTCTGTGGTTTTCACCACTCCACAGTGCGTTTGATATGCTGAACAGTAGATATCTTGGTTTTCGTGGGGTTTCAAGCTGAGATATGCATTTTCTGCGATAATCTTGTTGATACTTCCGTCCGAAGTATGCAGAATCATCGAGAGCGCTCTTTTCGAGCCATTTAATGCGAGAAACACGTTTTCTGGGGGTTTCACCACACCACAGTTCTTTGGATATGCAGGACAGGAGATATCTTGGTTTGCGTGGGGTTTCAAGCAGAGATATGCATTTTCTGCGATAATCTTGGTGAGAGTTCTGTTAGAAGTATGCAGAATCATCGAGATCGTTCGTTTCGAACTATTTAATGCGAGAAACACGTTTTCTGGGGTTTTCACCACTCCACAGTGCGTTGGATATGCAGAACCGGAGATATTTTGGTTTTCGTCGGGTTTCAAGCTGACATATGCATTTTCTACGATAAGCTTGGTGAAACATCTGTCCGAAGTATGCAGAAACGTCGGGAGCGCTCTTTTCGAGCTATTTAATGCGAGAAACACGTTATCTGGTGTTTTCACCACTCCACAGTTGGTTTGATATGCAGAACCGGCGATATTTTGGTTTTCGTCGGGTTTCAGGCTGAGATATGCATTTTCTACGATAATCTTGGTGAAACATCTGTCCGAAGTATGCAGAAACATCGAGAGCGCTCTTTTCGAGCTATTTCATGCGAGAAACACGTTATCTGGTGTTTTAACCACTCCACAGTGCGTTTGATATGCAGAACAGTAGATATCTTGGTTTTCGTGGGGTTTCAAGCTGAGAGATGCATTTTCTGCGATAATCTTGTTGAGACTTCTGTCCGAAGTATGCAGAATCATCGAGGTCGCTCGTTTCGAACTACTTAATGCTCGAAACACGTTTTCTGGTGTTTTCACCACTCCACAGTATGTTTGACATGCAGAACCGGAGATATATTTGTTTCGGACGGGTATCAAGCTGAGATATGCATTTTCTACGATAATCCTGGTGAGACTTCTGTCAGAAGTATGCAGAATCTTCGAGAACGCTCTTTTCGAGCTACTTAATGCGCGAAACACGTTTTCTGGTGTTTTCACCACTCCACGGTACGTTTGATGTGCAGAGCCGGAGAAAACTCGGTTTTCGTCGGGTTTCAAGCTGAGATATGCATTTTCTAGGATAATCTTGGTGAGACTTCTGTCAGAAGTATGCAGAATCTTCGAGATCGCTCTTTTCGAGCTATTTAATGCGATAAACACGTTATCTGGTGTGTTCACCACTCCACAGAGCGTTTGATATGCAGTACCAGCGACATCTTGGTTTTCGTGGGGTTTCAAGCTGAGATATGCATTTTCTGCGATAATCTTGGTGAGACTTCTGTCAGAAGTATGCAGAATCTTCGAGATCGCTCTTTTCGAGCTATTTAATGCGAGAAACACGTTATCTGGTGTTTTCACCACTCCACAGTGCGTTTGATATGCAGTACCAGCGACATCTTGGTTTTCGTGGGGTTTCAAGCTCAGATATGCATTTTCTGCGATAATCTTGTAGAGACTTCTGTCCGAAGTATGCAGAATCATCGAGATCGCTCGTTTCGAGCTATTTAATGAGAGAAACACGTTTTCTGGGGTTTTCACCACTCCACAGTGCGTTTGATATGCTGAACAGTAGATATCTTGGTTTTCGTGGGGTTTCAAGCTGAGATATGCATTTTCTGCGATAATCTTGTAGAGACTTCTGTCCGAAGTATGCAGAATCATCGAGATCGCTCGTTTCGAGCTATTTAATGAGAGAAACACGTTTTCTGGGGTTTTCACCACTCCACAGTGCGTTTGATATGCTGAACAGTAGATATCTTGGTTTTCGTGGGGTTTCAAGATGAGATATGCATTTTCTGCGTAAATGTTGGTGAGACGTCAGTCAGATGTATGCAGAATCATCTAGATCGCTCTTTTCGAGCTACTTAATACTCGAAACACGTTTTCTGGTGTTTTCACCACTCCACAGTATGTTTGACATGCAGAACCGGAGATATATTTGTTTCGGTCGGGTATCAAGCTGAGATATGCATTTTCTACGATAATCCTGGTGAGACTTCTGTCAGAAGTATGCAGAATCTTCGAGAACGCTCTTTTCGAGCTACTTAATGCGCGTAACACGTTTTCTGGGGTTTTCACCACTCCACAGTGCGTTTGATATGCAGAACCGTCGATATCTTGGTTTTCGTGGGGTTTCAAGCTAAGATAGGCATTTTCTGCGATAATCTTGGTGAGACTTCGGTCCGAAGTATGCTGAATCATTGAGATCGCTCTTTTCGAGCTAGTTAGTGCGAGAAACACGTTATCTGGTGTTTTCACCACTCCACAGTGCGTTTGATATGCAGAACAGTAGATATCTTGGTTTTCGTGGGGTTTCAAGCTGAGATATGCGTTTTCTGCGATAATCTTGTTGAGACTTCTGTCCGAAGTATGCAGAATCATCGAGATCGCTCGTTTCGAGCTATTTAATGCGAGAAACACGTTATCTGGTGTTTTTACCACTCCACAGTGCGTTGGATATGCAGAACCGCCAATATCTTGGTTTTCGTGGGGTTTCAAGCTGAGATATGCATTTTCTGCGATAATCTTGTTGAGACTTCTGTCCGAAGTATGCAGAATCATCGAGATCGCTCTTTTCGAGCTACGTAATGCGCGAAACACGTTTCTGGTGTTTTCACCACTCCACGGTACGTTTAATGTGCAGAGCCGGAGAAAACTCGGTTTTCGTCGGGTTTCAAGCTGAGGTATGCATTTTCTACGATAATCTTGGTGAGACTTCTGTCAGAAGTATGCAGAATCT
Organism: Anthophora plumipes; assembly: GCA_951804975.1. Lineage (NCBI taxonomy): Eukaryota > Metazoa > Arthropoda > Insecta > Hymenoptera > Apidae > Anthophora > Anthophora plumipes. The sequence continues at coordinate 6,373,527 of CATORF010000206.1, read as the reverse complement.
TCGAGATCGCTCTTTTCGAGCTATTTAATGCGAGAAACACGTTATCTGGTGTTTTCACCACTCCACAGTGCGTTTGATATGCAGTACCAGCGACATCTTGGTTTTCGTGGGGTTTCACGCTGAGATATCCATTTTCTGCGATAATCTTGGTGAGACTTCTGTCCGAAGTATGCTGAATCATCGAGATCGCTCTTTTAGAGCTAGTTATGTGCGAGAAACACGTTATCTGGTGTTTTCACCACTCCACAGTGCGTTTGATATGCAGAACAGTAGATATCTTGGTTTTCGTGGGGTTTCAAGCTGAGATATGCATTTTCTGCGATAATCTTGTTGATACTTCCGTCCGAAGTATGCAGAATCATCGAGAGCGCTCTTTTCGAGCCATTTAATGCGAGAAACACGTTTTCTGGGGGTTTCACCACACCACAGTTCTTTGGATATGCAGGACAGGAGATATCTTGGTTTGCGTGGGGTTTCAAGCAGAGATATGCATTTTCTGCGATAATCTTGGTGAGACTTCTGTTAGAAATATGCTGAATCATTGAGATCGCTCTTTTCGAGCTAGTTAGTGCGAGAAACACGTTATCTGGTGTTTTCACCACTCCACAGTGCGTTTGATATGCAGAACAGTAGATATCTTGGTTTTCGTCGGGTTTCAAGCTGAGATATGCATTTTCTACGATAAGCTTGGTGAAACATCTGTCCGAAGTATGCAGAAACGTCGAGAGCGCTCTTTTCGACCTATTTAATGCGATAAACACGTTATCTGGTGTGTTCACCACTCCACAGAGCGTTTGATATGCAGTACCAGCGACATCTTGGTTTTCGTGGGGTTTCAAGCTGAGATATGCATTTTCTGCGATAATCTTGTTGATACTTCCGTCCGAAGTATGCAGAATCATCGAGAGCGCTCTTTTCGAGCCATTTAATGCGAGAAACACGTTTTCTGGGGGTTTCACCACACCACAGTTCTTTGGATATGCAGGACAGGAGATATCTTGGTTTGCGTGGGGTTTCAAGCAGAGATATGCATTTTCTGCGATAATCTTGGTGAGACTTCTGTCCGAAGTATGCTGAATCATCGACATCGCTCTTTTAGAGCTAGTTAGTGCGAGAAACACGTTATCTGGTGTCTTCACCACTCCACAGTGCGTTTGATATGCTGAACACAGCGATATCTTGGTTTTCGTGGGGTTTCAAGCTGAGATATGCATTTTTTACGATAACTTTGGTGAGACATCTGTCCGAAGTATGCAGAATCATCGAGATCAATCGTTTCGAGCTATTTAATTGCGAGAAACACGTTATCTGGTGTTTTCACCACTCCACAGTGCGTTTGATATGCAGAACCGGCGATATCTTGGTTTTCGTGGGGTTTCAAGCTAAGATAAGCATTTTCTGCGATAATCTTGGTGAGACTTCTGTCCGAAGTATGCTGAATCATTGAGATCGCTCTTTTCGAGCTAGTTAGTGCGAGAAACACGTTATCTGGTGTTTTCACCACTCCACAGTGCGTTTGATATGCAGTACCAGCGACATCTTGGTTTTCGTGGGGTTTCACGCTGAGATATCCATTTTCTGCGATAATCTTGGTGAGACTTCTGTCCGAAGTATGCTGAATCATCGAGATCGCTCTTTTAGAGCTAGTTAGTGCGAGAAACACGTTATCTGGTGTTTTCACCACTCCACAGTGCGTTTGATATGCAGAACAGTAGATATCTTGGTTTTCGTGGGGTTTCAAGCTGAGATATGCATTTTCTGCGATAATCTTGTTGATACTTCCGTCCGAAGTATGCAGAATCATCGAGAGCGCTCTTTTCGAGCCATTTAATGCGAGAAACACGTTTTCTGGGGGTTTCACCACACCACAGTTCTTTGGATATGCAGGACAGGAGATATCTTGGTTTGCGTGGGGTTTCAAGCAGAGATATGCATTTTCTGCGATAATCTTGGTGAGACTTCTGTTAGAAGTATGCAGAATCATCGAGATCGCTCGTTTCGAACTATTTAATGCGAGAAACACGTTTTCTGGGGTTTTCACCACTCCACAGTGCGTTGGATATGCAGAACCGGAGATATTTTGGTTTTCGTCGGGTTTCAAGCTGACATATGCATTTTCTACGATAAGCTTGGTGAAACATCTGTCCGAAGTATGCAGAAACGTCGGGAGCGCTCTTTTCGAACTATTTAATGCGAGAAACACGTTATCTGGTGTTTTCACCACTCCACAGTTGGTTTGATATGCAGAACCGGCGATATTTTGGTTTTCGTCGGGTTTCAGGCTGAGATATGCATTTTCTACGATAATCTTGGTGAAACATCTGTCCGAAGTATGCAGAAACATCGAGAGCGCTCTTTTCGAGCTATTTCATGCGAGAAACACGTTATCTGGTGTTTTAACCACTCCACAGTGCGTTTGATATGCAGAACAGTAGATATCTTGGTTTTCGTGGGGTTTCAAGCTGAGAGATGCATTTTCTGCGATAATCTTGTTGAGACTTCTGTCCGAAGTATGCAGAATCATCGAGGTCGCTCGTTTCGAACTACTTAATGCTCGAAACACGTTTTCTGGTGTTTTCACCACTCCACAGTATGTTTGACATGCAGAACCGGAGATATATTTGTTTCGGACGGGTATCAAGCTGAGATATGCATTTTCTACGATAATCCTGGTGAGACTTCTGTCAGAAGTATGCAGAATCTTCGAGAACGCTCTTTTCGAGCTACTTAATGCGCGAAACACGTTTTCTGGTGTTTTCACCACTCCACGGTACGTTTGATGTGCAGAGCCGGAGAAAACTCGGTTTTCGTCGGGTTTCAAGCTGAGATATGCATTTTCTACGATAATCTTGGTGAGACTTCTGTCAGAAGTATGCAGAATCTTCGAGATCGCTCTTTTCGAGCTATTTAATGCGATAAACACGTTATCTGGTGTGTTCACCACTCCACAGAGCGTTTGATATGCAGTACCAGCGACATCTTGGTTTTCGTGGGGTTTCAAGCTGAGATATGCATTTTCTGCGATAATCTTGGTGAGACTTCTGTCAGAAGTATGCAGAATCTTCGAGAACGCTTTTTCGAGCTACTTAATGCGCGTAACACGTTTTCTGGGGTTTTCACCACTCCACAGTGCGTTTGATATGCAGAACCGCCAATATCTTGGTTTTCGTGGGGTTTCAAGCTGAGATATGCATTTTCTGCGATAATCTTGTTGAGACTTCTGTCCGAAGTATGCTGAATCATTGAGATCGCTCTTTTCGAGCTAGTTAGTGCGAGAAACACGTTATCTGGTGTTTTCACCACTCCACAGTGCGTTTGATATGCAGAACAGTAGATATCTTGGTTTTCGTGGGGTTTCAAGCTGAGATATGCGTTTTCTGCGATAATCTTGTTGAGACTTCTGTCCGAAGTATGCTGAATCATTGAGATCGCTCTTTTCGAGCTAGTTAGTGCGAGAAACACGTTATCTGGTGTTTTCACCACTCCACAGTGCGTTTGATATGCAGAACAGTAGATATCTTGGTTTTCGTGGGGTTTCAAGCTGAGATATGCGTTTTCTGCGATAATCTTGTTGAGACTTCTGTCCGAAGTATGCAGAATCATCGAGATCGCTCGTTTCGAGCTATTTAATGCGAGAAACACGTTATCTGGTGTTTTTACCACTCCACAGTGCGTTGGATATGCAGAACCGCCAATATCTTGGTTTTCGTGGGGTTTCAAGCTGAGATATGCATTTTCTGCGATAATCTTGTTGAGACTTCTGTCCGAAGTATGCAGAATCATCGAGATCGCTCTTTTCGAGCTATTTAATGCGCGAAACACGTTTTCTGGTGTTTTCACCACTCCACGGTACGTTTAATGTGCAGAGCCGGAGAAAACTCGGTTTTCGTCGGGTTTCAAGCTGAGGTATGCATTTTCTACGATAATCTTGGTGAGACTTCTGTCAGAAGTATGCAGAATCTTCGAGATCGCTCTTTTCGAGCTATTTAATGCGAGAAACACGTTATCTGGTGTTTTCACCACTCCACAGTGCGTTTGATATGCAGTACCAGCGACATCTTGGTTTTCGTGGGGTTTCACGCTGAGATATCCATTTTCTACGATAATCTTGGTGAAACATCTGTCCGAAGTATGCAGAAACATCGAGAGCGCTCTTTTCGAGCTATTTCTTGCGAGAAACACGTTATCTGGTGTTTTAACCACTCCACAGTGCGTTTGATATGCAGAACAGTAGATATCTTGGTTTTCGTGGGGTTTCAAGCTGAGAGATGCATTTTCTGCGATAATCTTGTTGAGACTTCTGTCCGAAGTATGCAGAATCATCGAGGTCGCTCGTTTCGAACTACTTAATGCTCGAAACACGTTTTCTGGTGTTTTCACCACTCCACAGTATGTTTGACATGCAGAACCGGAGATATATTTGTTTCGGACGGGTATCATGCTGAGATATGCATTTTCTACGATAATCCTGGTGAGACTTCTGTCAGAAGTATGCAGAATCTTCGAGAACGCTCTTTTCGAGCTACTTAATGCGCGAAACACGTTTTCTGGTGTTTTCACCACTCCACGGTACGTTTGATGTGCAGAGCCGGAGAAAACTCGGTTTTCGTCGGGTTTCAAGCTGAGATATGCATTTTCTACGATAATCTTGGTGAGACTTCTGTCAGAAGTATGCAGAATCTTCGAGATCGCTCTTTTCGAGCTATTTAATGCGAGAAACACGTTATCTGGTGTTTTCACCACTCCACAGAGCGTTTGATATGCAGTACCAGCGACATCTTGGTTTTCGTGGGGTTTCAAGCTGAGATATGCATTTTCTGCGATAATCTTGGTGAGACTTCTGTCAGAAGTATGCAGAATCTTCGAGATCGCTCTTTTCGAGCTATTTAATGCGAGAAACACGTTATCTGGTGTTTTCACCACTCCACTGTGCGTTTGATATGCAGTACCAGCGACATCTTGGTTTTCGTGGGGTTTCAAGCTGAGATATGCATTTTCTGCGATAATCTTGTAGAGACTTCTGTCCGAAGTATGCAGAATCATCGAGATCGCTCGTTTCGAGCTATTTAATGAGAGAAACACGTTTTCTGGGGTTTTCACCACTCCACAGTGCGTTTGATATGCTGAACAGTAGATATCTTGGTTTTCCTGGGGTTTCAAGATGAGATATGCATTTTCTGCGTAAATGTTGGTGAGACGTCAGTCAGATGTATGCAGAATCATCTAGATCGCTCTTTTCGAGCTACTTAATACTCGAAACACGTTTTCTGGGGTTTTCACCACTCCACAGTATGTTTGACATGCAGAACCGGAGATATATTTGTTTCGGTCGGGTATCAAGCTGAGATATGCATTTTCTACGATAATCCTGGTGAGACTTCTGTCAGAAGTATGCAGAATCTTCGAGAACGCTCTTTTCGAGCTACTTAATGCGCGTAACACGTTTTCTGGGGTTTTCACCACTCCACAGTGCGTTTGATATGCTGAACACAGCGATACCTTGGTTTTCGTGGGGTTTCAAGCTGAGATATGCATTTTTTACGATAACTTTGGTGAGACATCTGTCCGAAGTATGCAGAATCATCGAGATCAATCGTTTCGAGCTATTTAATTGCGAGAAACACGTTATCTGGTGTTTTCACCACTCCACAGTGCGTTTGATATGCAGAACCGGCGATATCTTGGTTTTCGTGGGGTTTCAAGCTAAGATAAGCATTTTCTGCGATAATCTTGGTGAGACTTCTGTCCGAAGTATGCTGAATCATTGAGATCGCTCTTTTCGAGCTAGTTAGTGCGAGAAACACGTTATCTAGTGTTTTCACCACTCCACAATGCGTTTGATATGCAGAACAGTAGATATCTTGGTTTTCGTGGGGTTTCAAGCTGAGATATGCGTTTTCTGCGATAATCTTGTTGAGACTTCTGTCCGAAGTATGCAGAATCATCGAGATCGCTCGTTTCGAGCTATTTAATGCGAGAAACACGTTATCTGGTGTTTTTACCACTCCACAGTGCGTTGGATATGCAGAACCGCCAATATCTTGGTTTTCGTGGGGTTTCAAGCTGAGATATGCATTTTCTGCGATAATCTTGTTGAGACTTCTGTCCGAAGTATGCAGAATCATCGAGATCGCTCTTTTCGAGCTACTTAATGCGCGAAACACGTTTTCTGGTGTTTTCACCACTCCACGGTACGTTTAATGTGCAGAGCCGGAGAAAACTCGGTTTTCGTCGGGTTTCAAGCTGAGGTATGCATTTTCTACGATAATCTCGGTGAGACTTCTGTCAGAAGTATGCAGAATCTTCGAGATCGCTCTTTTCGAGCTATTTAATGCGAGAAACACGTTATCTGGTGTTTTCACCACTCCACAGTGCGTTTGATATGCAGTACCAGCGACATCTTGGTTTTCGTGGGGTTTCACGCTGAGATATCCATTTTCTGCGATAATCTTGGTGAGACTTCTGTCCGAAGTATGCTGAATCATCGAGATCGCTCTTTTAGAGCTAGTTAGTGCGAGAAACACGTTATCTGGTGTTTTCACCACTCCACAGTGCGTTTGATATGCAGAACAGTAGATATCTTGGTTTTCGTGGGGTTTCAAGCTGAGATATGCATTTTCTGCGATAATCTTGTTGATACTTCCGTCCGAAGTATGCAGAATCATCGAGAGCGCTCTTTTCGAGCCATTTAATGCGAGAAACACGTTTTCTGGGGGTTTCACCACACCACAGTTCTTTGGATATGCAGGACAGGAGATATCTTGGTTTGCGTGGGGTTTCAAGCAGAGATATGCATTTTCTGCGATAATCTTGGTGAGACTTCTGTTAGAAGTATGCAGAATCATCGAGATCGCTCGTTTCGAACTATTTAATGCGAGAAACACGTTTTCTGGGGTTTTCACCACTCCACAGTGCGTTGGATATGCAGAACCGGAGATATTTTGGTTTTCGTCGGGTTTCAAGGTGACATATGCATTTTCTACGATAAGCTTGGTGAAACATCTGTGCGAAGTATGCAGAAACGTCGAGAGCGCTCTTTTCGAGCTATTTAATGCGAGAAACACGATTTCTGGTGTTTTCACCACTCCACAGTGCGTTGGATATGCAGAACCGGAGATATTTTGGTTTTCGTCGGGTTTCAAGCTGAGATATGCATTTTCTACGATAAGCTTGGTGAAACATCTGTCCGAAGTATGCAGAAACGTCGAGAGCGCTCTTTTCGACCTATTTAATGCGATAAACACGTTATCTGGTGTGTTCACCACTCCACAGAGCGTTTGATATGCAGTACCAGCGACATCTTGGTTTTCGTGGGGTTTCAAGCTGAGATATGCATTTTCTGCGATAATCTTGTTGATACTTCCGTCCGAAGTATGCAGAATCATCGAGAGCGATCTTTTCGAGCCATTTAATGCGAGAAACACGTTTTCTGGGGGTTTCACCACACCACAGTTCTTTGGATATGCAGGACAGGAGATATCTTGGTTTGCGTGGGGTTTCAAGCAGAGATATGCATTTTCTGCGATAATCTTGGTGAGACTTCTGTCCGAAGTATGCTGAATCATCGACATCGCTCTTTTAGAGCTAGTTAGTGCGAGAAACACGTTATCTGGTGTCTTCACCACTCCACAGTGCGTTTGATATGCAGAACAGTAGATATCTTGGTTTTCGTGGGGTTTCAAGCTGAGATATGCATTTTCTGGGATAATCTTGTAGAGACTTCTGTCCGAAGTATGCAGAATCATCGAGATCGCTCGTTTCGAGCTATTTAATGAGAGAAACACGTTTTCTGGGGTTTTCACCACTCCACAGTGCGTTTGATATGCTGAACAGTAGATATCTTGGTTTTCGTGGGGTTTCAAGATGAGATATGCATTTTCTGCGTAAATGTTGGTGAGACATCAGTCAGATGTATGCAGAATCATCTAGATCGCTCTTTTCGAGCTACTTAATACTCGAAACACGTTTTCTGGTGTTTTCACCACTCCACAGTGCGTTGGATATGCAGAACCGGAGATATTTTGGTTTTCGTCGGGTTTCAAGCTGAGATATGCATTTTCTACGATAAGCTTGGTGAAACATCTGTCCGAAGTATGCAGAAACGTCGAGAGCGCTCTTTTCGACCTATTTAATGCGAGAAACACGTTTTCTGGGGTTTTCACCACTCCACAGTGCGTTGGATATGCAGAACCGGAGATATTTTGGTTTTCGTCGGGTTTCAAGCTGAGATATGCATTTTCTACGATAAGCTTGGTGAAACATCTGTCCGAAGTATGCAGAAACGTCGGGAGCGCTCTTTTCGAGCTATTTAATGCGAGAAACACGTTATCTGGTGTTTTCACCACTCCACAGTTGGTTTGATATGCAGAACCGGCGATATTTTGGTTTTCGTCGGGTTTCAGGCTGAGATATGCATTTTCTACGATAATCTTGGTGAAACATCTGTCCGAAGTATGCAGAAACATCGAGAGCGCTCTTTTCGAGCTATTTCATGCGAGAAACACGTTATCTGGTGTTTTAACCACGCCACAGTTCTTTGGATATGCAGGACAGGAGATATCTTGGTTTGCGTGGGGTTTCAAGAAGAGATATGCATTTTCTGCGATAATCTTGGTGAGACTTCTGTTAGAAGTATGCAGAATCATCGAGATCGCACTTTTCGAGCTATTTAATGCGGGAAACACGTTATCTGGTGTTTTCACCACTCCACAGTGCGTTTGATATGCAGAACCGCCGATATCTTGGTTTTCGTGGGGTTTCAAGCTGAGATATGCATTTTCTGCGATAATCTTGGTGAGACTTCTGTCCGAAGTATGCTGAATCATCGAGATCGCTCGTTTCGAACTATTTAATGCGAGAAACACGTTTTCTGGGGTTTTCACCACTCCACAGTGCGTTGGATATGCAGAACCGGAGATATTTTGGTTTTCGTCGGGTTTCAAGCTGACATATGCATTTTCTACGATAAGCTTGGTGAAACATCTGTCCGAAGTATGAAGAAACTTCGAGAGCGCTCTTTTCGAGCTATTTGATGCGAGAAACACGTTTTCTGGGGTTATCACCACTCCACAGTTCGTTGGATATGCAGAACAGCAGATATCTTGGTTTTCGTGGGGTTTCTAGCAGAGATATGCATTTTCTACGATAAGCTTGGTGAAACATCTGTCCGAAGTATGCAGAAACGTCGAGAGCGCTCTTTTCGACCTATTTAATGCGAGAAAAACGTTTTCTGGGGTTTTCACCACTCCACAGTGCGTTGGATATGCAGAACCGGAGATATTTTGGTTTTCGTCGGGTTTCAAGCTGAGATATGCATTTTCTACGATAACCTTGGTGAAACATCTGTCCGAAGTATGCAGAAACGTCGGGAGCGCTCTTTTCGAGCTATTTGATGCGAGAAACACGTTTTCTGGGGTTATCACCACTCCACAGTGCGTTGGATATGCAGAACCGGAGATATTTTGGTTTTCGTCGGGTTTCAAGCTGACATATGCATTTTCTACGATAATCTTGGTGAGACTACTGTCCGAAGTATGCTTAATCATCGAGATCGCTCGTTTCGAGCTATTTAAGGCGAGAAACACGTTATCTGGTGTTTTCACCACTCCACAGTTGGTTTGATATGCAGAACCGGCGATATCTTGGTTTTCGTGGGGATTAAAGCTGAGATATGCATTTTCTGCGATAATCTTGGTGAGACTTCTGTCCGAAGTATGCAGAAACGTCGAGAGCGCTCTTTTCGACCTATTTAATGCGAGAAACACGTTTTCTGGGGTTTTCGCCACCCCACAGTGCGTTGGATATGCAGAACCGGAGATATTTTGGTTTTCGTCGGGTTTCAAGCTGAGATATGCATTTTCTACGATAAGCTTGGTGAAACATCTGTCCGAAGTATGCAGAAACGTCGAGAGCGCTCTTTTCGACCTATTTAATGCGAGAAAAACGTTTTCTGGGGTTTTCACCACTCCACAGTGCGTTGGATATGCAGAACCGGAGATATTTTGGTTTTCGTCGGGTTTCAAGCTGAGATATGCATTTTCTACGATAACCTTGGTGAAACATCTGTCCGAAGTATGCAGAAACGTCGGGAGCGCTCTTTTCGAGCTATTTAATGCGAGAAACACGTTTTCTGGGGTTTTCACCACTCCACAGTGCGTTGGATATGCAGAACCGGAGATATTTTGGTTTTCGTCGGATTTCAAGCTGCGATATGCATTTTCTACGATAAGCTTGGTGAAACATCTGTCCGAAGTATGCAGAAACGTCGAGAGCGCTCTTTTCGACCTATTTAATGCGAGAAACACGTTTTCTGGGGTTTTCACCACTCCACTGTTCGTTGGATATGCAGAACAGTAGATATCTTGGTTTTCGTGGGGTTTCAAGCAGAGATATGCATTTTCTGCGATAATCTTGGTGAGACTTCTATTAGAAGTATGCAGAATCATCGAGATCGCACTTTTCGAGCTATTTAATGCGAGAAACACGTTAGCTGGTGTTTTCACCACTCCACAGTTGGTTTGATATGCAGAACCGGCGATATTTTGGTTTTCGTCGGGTTTCAGGCTGAGATATGCATTTTCTACGATAATCTTGGTGAAACATCTGTCCGAAGTATGCAGAAACATCGAGGGCGCTCTTTTCGAGCTATTTAATGCGAGAAACACGTTATCTGGTGTTTTAACCACTCCACAGTGCGTTTGATATGCAGAACAGTAGATATCTTGGTTTTCGTGGGGTTTCAAGCTGAGAGATGCATTTTCTGCGATAATCTTGTTGAGACTTCTGTCCGAAGTACGCAGAATCATCGAGGTCGCTCGTTTCGAACTATTTAATGCGAGAAACACGTTATCTGGTGTTTTCACCACTCCACAGTGCGTTGGATATGCAGAACCGGAGATATTTTCGGTTTTCTTCGGGTTTCAAGCTGAGATATGCATTTTCTACGATAAGCTTGGTGAGACATCTGCCCGAAGTATGCAGAAACGTCGGGAGCGCTCTTTTCGGGCTATTTAATGCGAGAAACACGTTTTATGGGGTTTTCACCACTCCACAGTTCGTTTGATATGCAGAACCGCCGATATCTTGGTTTTCGTGGGGTTTCAAGCTGACATATGCATTTTCTACGATAAGCTTGGTGAAACATCTGTCCGAAGTATGCAGAAACGTCGAGAGCGCTCTTTTCGAGCTATTTGATGCGAGAAACACGTTTTCTGGGGTTATCACCACTCCACAGTTCGTTGGATATGCAGAACAGCAGATATCTTGGTTTTCGTGGGGTTTCTAGCAGAGATATGCATTTTCTACGATAAGCTTGGTGAAACATCTGTCCGAAGTATGCAGAAACGTCGAGAGCGCTCTTTTCGACCTATTTAATGCGAGAAAAACGTTTTCTGGGGTTTTCACCACTCCACAGTGCGTTGGATATGCAGAACCGGAGATATTTTGGTTTTCGTCGGGTTTCAAGCTGAGATATGCATTTTCTACGATAACCTTGGTGAAACATCTGTCCGAAGTATGCAGAAACGTCGGGAGCGCTCTTTTCGAGCTATTTGATGCGAGAAACACGTTTTCTGGGGTTATCACCACTCCACAGTGCGTTGGATATGCAGAACCGGAGATATTTTGGTTTTCGTCGGGTTTCAAGCTGACATATGCATTTTCTACGATAATCTTGGTGAGACTACTGTCCGAAGTATGCTTAATCATCGAGATCGCTCGTTTCGAGCTATTTAATGCGAGAAACACGTTATCTGGTGTTTTCACCACTCCACAGTTGGTTTGATATGCAGAACCGGCGATATCTTGGTTTTCGTGGGGATTAAAGCTGAGATATGCATTTTCTGCGATAATCTTGGTGAGACTTCTGTCCGAAGTATGCAGAAACGTCGAGAGCGCTCTTTTCGACCTATTTAATGCGAGAAACACGTTTTCTGGGGTTTTCGCCACCCCACAGTGCGTTGGATATGCAGAACCGGAGATATTTTGGTTTTCGTCGGGTTTCAAGCTGAGATATGCATTTTCTACGATAAGCTTGGTGAAACATCTGTCCGAAGTATGCAGAAACGTCGAGAGCGCTCTTTTCGACCTATTTAATGCGAGAAAAACGTTTTCTGGGGTTTTCACCACTCCACAGTGCGTTGGATATGCAGAACCGGAGATATTTTGGTTTTCGTCGGGTTTCAAGCTGAGATATGCATTTTCTACGATAACCTTGGTGAAACATCTGTCCGAAGTATGCAGAAACGTCGGGAGCGCTCTTTTCGAGCTATTTAATGCGAGAAACACGTTTTCTGGGGTTTTCACCACTCCACAGTGCGTTGGATATGCAGAACCGGAGATATTTTGGTTTTCGTCGGATTTCAAGCTGCGATATGCATTTTCTACGATAAGCTTGGTGAAACATCTGTCCGAAGTATGCAGAAACGTCGAGAGCGCTCTTTTCGACCTATTTAATGCGAGAAACACGTTTTCTGGGGTTTTCACCACTCCACTGTTCGTTGGATATGCAGAACAGTAGATATCTTGGTTTTCGTGGGGTTTCAAGCAGAGATATGCATTTTCTGCGATAATCTTGGTGAGACTTCTATTAGAAGTATGCAGAATCATCGAGATCGCACTTTTCGAGCTATTTAATGCGAGAAACACGTTATCTGGTGTTTTCACCACTCCACAGTTGGTTTGATATGCAGAACCGGCGATATTTTGGTTTTCGTCGGGTTTCAGGCTGAGATATGCATTTTCTACGATAATCTTGGTGAAACATCTGTCCGAAGTATGCAGAAACATCGAGGGCGCTCTTTTCGAGCTATTTGATGCGAGAAACACGTTTTCTGGGGTTATCACCACTCCACAGTGCGTTGGATATGCAGAACCGGAGATATTTTGGTTTTCGTCGGGTTTCAAGCTGACATATGCATTTTCTACGATAATCTTGGTGAGACTACTGTCCGAAGTATGCTTAATCATCCAGATCGCTCGTTTCGAGCTATTTAATGCGAGAAACACGTTATCTGGTGTTTTCACCACTCCACAGTTGGTTTGATATGCAGAACCGGCGATATCTTGGTTTTCGTGGGGATTAAAGCTGAGATATGCATTTTCTGCGATAATCTTGGTGAGACTTCTGTCCGAAGTATGCAGAAACGTCGAGAGCGCTCTTTTCGACCTATTTAATGCGAGAAACACGTTTTCTGGGGTTTTCGCCACCCCACAGTGCGTTGGATATGCAGAACCGGAGATATTTTGGTTTTCGTCGGGTTTCAAGCTGAGATATGCATTTTCTACGATAAGCTTGGTGAAACATCTGTCCGAAGTATGCAGAAACGTCGAGAGCGCTCTTTTCGACCTATTTAATGCGAGAAAAACGTTTTCTGGGGTTTTCACCACTCCACAGTGCGTTGGATATGCAGAACCGGAGATATTTTGGTTTTCGTCGGGTTTCAAGCTGAGATATGCATTTTCTACGATAACCTTGGTGAAACATCTGTCCGAAGTATGCAGAAACGTCGGGAGCGCTCTTTTCGAGCTATTTAATGCGAGAAACACGTTTTCTGGGGTTTTCACCACTCCACAGTGCGTTGGATATGCAGAACCGGAGATATTTTGGTTTTCGTCGGATTTCAAGCTGCGATATGCATTTTCTACGATAAGCTTGGTGAAACATCTGTCCGAAGTATGCAGAAACGTCGAGAGCGCTCTTTTCGACCTATTTAATGCGAGAAACACGTTTTCTGGGGTTTTCACCACTCCACTGTTCGTTGGATATGCAGAACAGTAGATATCTTGGTTTTCGTGGGGTTTCAAGCAGAGATATGCATTTTCTGCGATAATCTTGGTGAGACTTCTATTAGAAGTATGCAGAATCATCGAGATCGCACTTTTCGAGCTATTTAATGCGAGAAACACGTTATCTGGTGTTTTCACCACTCCACAGTTGGTTTGATATGCAGAACCGGCGATATTTTGGTTTTCGTCGGGTTTCAGGCTGAGATATGCATTTTCTACGATAATCTTGGTGAAACATCTGTCCGAAGTATGCAGAAACATCGAGGGCGCTCTTTTCGAGCTATTTAATGCGAGAAACACGTTATCTGGTGTTTTAACCACTCCACAGTGCGTTTGATATGCAGAACAGTAGATATCTTGGTTTTCGTGGGGTTTCAAGCTGAGAGATGCATTTTCTGCGATAATCTTGTTGAGACTTCTGTCCGAAGTACGCAGAATCATCGAGGTCGCTCGTTTCGAACTATTTAATGCGAGAAACACGTTATCTGGTGTTTTCACCACTCCACAGTTGGTTTGATATGCAGAACCGGCGATATCTTGGTTTTCGTGGGGATTAAAGCTGAGATATGCATTTTCTGCGATAATCTTGGTGAGACTTCTGTCCGAAGTATGCAGAAACGTCGAGAGCGCTCTTTTCGACCTATTTAATGCGAGAAACACGTTTTCTGGGGTTTTCGCCACCCCACAGTGCGTTGGATATGCAGAACCGGAGATATTTTGGTTTTCGTCGGGTTTCAAGCTGAGGTATGCATTTTCTACGATAATCTCGGTGAGACTTCTGTCAGAAGTATGCAGAATCTTCGAGATCGCTCTTTTTGAGCTATTTAATGCGAGAAACACGTTATCTGGTGTTTTCACCACTCCACAGTGCGTTTGATATGCAGTACCAGCGACATCTTGGTTTTCGTGGGGTTTCACGCTGAGATATCCATTTTCTGCGATAATCTTGGTGAGACTTCTGTCCGAAGTATGCTGAATCATCGAGATCGCTCTTTTAGAGCTAGTTAGTGCGAGAAACACGTTATCTGGTGTTTTCACCACTCCACAGTGCGTTTGATATGCAGAACAGTAGATATCTTGGTTTTCGTGGGGTTTCAAGCTGAGATATGCATTTTCTGCGATAATCTTGTTGATACTTCCGTCCGAAGTATGCAGAATCATCGAGAGCGCTCTTTTCGAGCCATTTAATGCGAGAAACACGTTTTCTGGGGGTTTCACCACACCACAGTTCTTTGGATATGCAGGACAGGAGATATCTTGGTTTGCGTGGGGTTTCAAGCAGAGATATGCATTTTCTGCGATAATCTTGGTGAGACTTCTGTTAGAAGTATGCAGAATCATCGAGATCGCTCGTTTCGAACTATTTAATGCGAGAAACACGTTTTCTGGGGTTTTCACCACTCCACAGTGCGTTGGATATGCAGAACCGGAGATATTTTGGTTTTCGTCGGGTTTCAAGGTGACATATGCATTTTCTACGATAAGCTTGGTGAAACATCTGTGCGAAGTATGCAGAAACGTCGAGAGCGCTCTTTTCGAGCTATTTAATGCGAGAAACACGATTTCTGGTGTTTTCACCACTCCACAGTGCGTTGGATATGCAGAACCGGAGATATTTTGGTTTTCGTCGGGTTTCAAGCTGAGATATGCATTTTCTACGATAAGCTTGGTGAAACATCTGTCCGAAGTATGCAGAAACGTCGAGAGCGCTCTTTTCGACCTATTTAATGCGATAAACACGTTATCTGGTGTGTTCACCACTCCACAGAGCGTTTGATATGCAGTACCAGCGACATCTTGGTTTTCGTGGGGTTTCAAGCTGAGATATGCATTTTCTGCGATAATCTTGTTGATACTTCCGTCCGAAGTATGCAGAATCATCGAGAGCGATCTTTTCGAGCCATTTAATGCGAGAAACACGTTTTCTGGGGGTTTCACCACACCACAGTTCTTTGGATATGCAGGACAGGAGATATCTTGGTTTGCGTGGGGTTTCAAGCAGAGATATGCATTTTCTGCGATAATCTTGGTGAGACTTCTGTCCGAAGTATGCTGAATCATCGACATCGCTCTTTTAGAGCTAGTTAGTGCGAGAAACACGTTATCTGGTGTCTTCACCACTCCACAGTGCGTTTGATATGCAGAACAGTAGATATCTTGGTTTTCGTGGGGTTTCAAGCTGAGATATGCATTTTCTGGGATAATCTTGTAGAGACTTCTGTCCGAAGTATGCAGAATCATCGAGATCGCTCGTTTCGAGCTATTTAATGAGAGAAACACGTTTTCTGGGGTTTTCACCACTCCACAGTGCGTTTGATATGCTGAACAGTAGATATCTTGGTTTTCGTGGGGTTTCAAGATGAGATATGCATTTTCTGCGTAAATGTTGGTGAGACATCAGTCAGATGTATGCAGAATCATCTAGATCGCTCTTTTCGAGCTACTTAATACTCGAAACACGTTTTCTGGTGTTTTCACCACTCCACAGTATGTTTGACATGCAGAACCGGAGATATATTTGTTTCGGTCGGGTATCAAGCTGAGATATGCATTTTCTACGATAATCCTGGTGAGACTTCTGTCAGAAGTATGCAGAATCTTCGAGAACGCTCTTTTCGAGCTACTTAATGCGCGTAACACGTTTTCTGGGGTTTTCACCACTCCACAGTGCGTTTGATATGCTGAACACAGCGATATCTTGGTTTTCGTGGGGTTTCAAGCTGAGATATGCATTTTCTGCGATAATCTTGGTGAGACTTCTGTCCGAAGTATGCTGAATCATCGAGATCGCTCTTTTAGAGCTAGTTAGTGCGAGAAACACGTTATCTGGTGTTTTCACCACTCCACAGTGCGTTTGATATGCAGAACAGTAGATATCTTGGTTTTCGTGGGGTTTCAAGCTGAGATATGCATTTTCTGCGATAATCTTGTTGATACTTCCGTCCGAAGTATGCAGAATCATCGAGAGCGCTCTTTTCGAGCCATTTAATGCGAGAAACACGTTTTCTGGGGGTTTCACCACACCACAGTTCTTTGGATATGCAGGACAGGAGATATCTTGGTTTGCGTGGGGTTTCAAGCAGAGATATGCATTTTCTGCGATAATCTTGGTGAGACTTCTGTTAGAAGTATGCAGAATCATCGAGATCGCTCGTTTCGAACTATTTAATGCGAGAAACACGTTTTCTGGGGTTTTCACCACTCCACAGTGCGTTGGATATGCAGAACCGGAGATATTTTGGTTTTCGTCGGGTTTCAAGCTGACATATGCATTTTCTACGATAAGCTTGGTGAAACATCTGTGCGAAGTATGCAGAAACGTCGAGAGCGCTCTTTTCGAGCTATTTAATGCGAGAAACACGTTTTCTGGTGTTTTCACCACTCCACAGTGCGTTGGATATGCAGAACCGGAGATATTTTGGTTTTCGTCGGGTTTCAAGCTGAGATATGCATTTTCTACGATAAGCTTGGTGAAACATCTGTCCGAAGTATGCAGAAACGTCGAGAGCGCTCTTTTCGACCTATTTAATGCGAGAAACACGTTTTCTGGGGTTTTCACCACTCCACAGTGCGTTGGATATGCAGAACCGGAGATATTTTGGTTTTCGTCGGGTTTCAAGCTGAGATATGCATTTTCTACGATAAGCTTGGTGAAACATCTGTCCGAAGTATGCAGAAACGTCGGGAGCGCTCTTTTCGAGCTATTTAATGCGAGAAACACGTTATCTGGTGTTTTCACCACTCCACAGTTGGTTTGATATGCAGAACCGGCGATATTTTGGTTTTCGTCGGGTTTCAGGCTGAGATATGCATTTTCTACGATAATCTTGGTGAAACATCTGTCCGAAGTATGCAGAAACATCGAGAGCGCTCTTTTCGAGCTATTTCATGCGAGAAACACGTTATCTGGTGTTTTAACCACGCCACAGTTCTTTGGATATGCAGGACAGGAGATATCTTGGTTTGCGTGGGGTTTCAAGAAGAGATATGCATTTTCTGCGATAATCTTGGTGAGACTTCTGTTAGAAGTATGCAGAATCATCGAGATCGCACTTTTCGAGCTATTTAATGCGGGAAACACGTTATCTGGTGTTTTCACCACTCCACAGTGCGTTTGATATGCAGAACCGCCGATATCTTGGTTTTCGTGGGGTTTCAAGCTGAGATATGCATTTTCTGCGATAATCTTGGTGAGACTTCTGTCCGAAGTATGCTGAATCATCGAGATCGCTCGTTTCGAACTATTTAATGCGAGAAACACGTTTTCTGGGGTTTTCACCACTCCACAGTGCGTTGGATATGCAGAACCGGAGATATTTTGGTTTTCGTCGGGTTTCAAGCTGACATATGCATTTTCTACGATAAGCTTGGTGAAACATCTGTCCGAAGTATGAAGAAACTTCGAGAGCGCTCTTTTCGAGCTATTTGATGCGAGAAACACGTTTTCTGGGGTTATCACCACTCCACAGTTCGTTGGATATGCAGAACAGCAGATATCTTGGTTTTCGTGGGGTTTCTAGCAGAGATATGCATTTTCTACGATAAGCTTGGTGAAACATCTGTCCGAAGTATGCAGAAACGTCGAGAGCGCTCTTTTCGACCTATTTAATGCGAGAAAAACGTTTTCTGGGGTTTTCACCACTCCACAGTGCGTTGGATATGCAGAACCGGAGATATTTTGGTTTTCGTCGGGTTTCAAGCTGAGATATGCATTTTCTACGATAACCTTGGTGAAACATCTGTCCGAAGTATGCAGAAACGTCGGGAGCGCTCTTTTCGAGCTATTTGATGCGAGAAACACGTTTTCTGGGGTTATCACCACTCCACAGTGCGTTGGATATGCAGAACCGGAGATATTTTGGTTTTCGTCGGGTTTCAAGCTGACATATGCATTTTCTACGATAATCTTGGTGAGACTACTGTCCGAAGTATGCTTAATCATCGAGATCGCTCGTTTCGAGCTATTTAAGGCGAGAAACACGTTATCTGGTGTTTTCACCACTCCACAGTTGGTTTGATATGCAGAACCGGCGATATCTTGGTTTTCGTGGGGATTAAAGCTGAGATATGCATTTTCTGCGATAATCTTGGTGAGACTTCTGTCCGAAGTATGCAGAAACGTCGAGAGCGCTCTTTTCGACCTATTTAATGCGAGAAACACGTTTTCTGGGGTTTTCGCCACCCCACAGTGCGTTGGATATGCAGAACCGGAGATATTTTGGTTTTCGTCGGGTTTCAAGCTGAGATATGCATTTTCTACGATAAGCTTGGTGAAACATCTGTCCGAAGTATGCAGAAACGTCGAGAGCGCTCTTTTCGACCTATTTAATGCGAGAAAAACGTTTTCTGGGGTTTTCACCACTCCACAGTGCGTTGGATATGCAGAACCGGAGATATTTTGGTTTTCGTCGGGTTTCAAGCTGAGATATGCATTTTCTACGATAACCTTGGTGAAACATCTGTCCGAAGTATGCAGAAACGTCGGGAGCGCTCTTTTCGAGCTATTTAATGCGAGAAACACGTTTTCTGGGGTTTTCACCACTCCACAGTGCGTTGGATATGCAGAACCGGAGATATTTTGGTTTTCGTCGGATTTCAAGCTGCGATATGCATTTTCTACGATAAGCTTGGTGAAACATCTGTCCGAAGTATGCAGAAACGTCGAGAGCGCTCTTTTCGACCTATTTAATGCGAGAAACACGTTTTCTGGGGTTTTCACCACTCCACTGTTCGTTGGATATGCAGAACAGTAGATATCTTGGTTTTCGTGGGGTTTCAAGCAGAGATATGCATTTTCTGCGATAATCTTGGTGAGACTTCTATTAGAAATCGCACTTTTCGAGCTATTTAATGCGAGAAACACGTTATCTGGTGTTTTCACCACTCCACAGTTGGTTTGATATGCAGAACCGGCGATATTTTGGTTTTCGTCGGGTTTCAGGCTGAGATATGCATTTTCTACGATAATCTTGGTGAAACATCTGTCCGAAGTATGCAGAAACATCGAGGGCGCTCTTTTCGAGCTATTTAATGCGAGAAACACGTTATCTGGTGTTTTAACCACTCCACAGTGCGTTTGATATGCAGAACAGTAGATATCTTGGTTTTCGTGGGGTTTCAAGCTGAGAGATGCATTTTCTGCGATAATCTTGTTGAGACTTCTGTCCGAAGTACGCAGAATCATCGAGGTCGCTCGTTTCGAACTATTTAATGCGAGAAACACGTTATCTGGTGTTTTCACCACTCCACAGTGCGTTGGATATGCAGAACCGGAGATATTTTCGGTTTTCTTCGGGTTTCAAGCTGAGATATGCATTTTCTACGATAAGCTTGGTGAGACATCTGCCCGAAGTATGCAGAAACGTCGGGAGCGCTCTTTTCGGGCTATTTAATGCGAGAAACACGTTTTATGGGGTTTTCACCACTCCACAGTTCGTTTGATATGCAGAACCGCCGATATCTTGGTTTTCGTGGGGTTTCAAGCTGACATATGCATTTTCTACGATAAGCTTGGTGAAACATCTGTCCGAAGTATGCAGAAACGTCGAGAGCGCTCTTTTCGAGCTATTTGATGCGAGAAACACGTTTTCTGGGGTTATCACCACTCCACAGTTCGTTGGATATGCAGAACAGCAGATATCTTGGTTTTCGTGGGGTTTCTAGCAGAGATATGCATTTTCTACGATAAGCTTGGTGAAACATCTGTCCGAAGTATGCAGAAACGTCGAGAGCGCTCTTTTCGACCTATTTAATGCGAGAAAAACGTTTTCTGGGGTTTTCACCACTCCACAGTGCGTTGGATATGCAGAACCGGAGATATTTTGGTTTTCGTCGGGTTTCAAGCTGAGATATGCATTTTCTACGATAACCTTGGTGAAACATCTGTCCGAAGTATGCAGAAACGTCGGGAGCGCTCTTTTCGAGCTATTTGATGCGAGAAACACGTTTTCTGGGGTTATCACCACTCCACAGTGCGTTGGATATGCAGAACCGGAGATATTTTGGTTTTCGTCGGGTTTCAAGCTGACATATGCATTTTCTACGATAATCTTGGTGAGACTACTGTCCGAAGTATGCTTAATCATCGAGATCGCTCGTTTCGAGCTATTTAATGCGAGAAACACGTTATCTGGTGTTTTCACCACTCCACAGTTGGTTTGATATGCAGAACCGGCGATATCTTGGTTTTCGTGGGGATTAAAGCTGAGATATGCATTTTCTGCGATAATCTTGGTGAGACTTCTGTCCGAAGTATGCAGAAACGTCGAGAGCGCTCTTTTCGACCTATTTAATGCGAGAAACACGTTTTCTGGGGTTTTCGCCACCCCACAGTGCGTTGGATATGCAGAACCGGAGATATTTTGGTTTTCGTCGGGTTTCAAGCTGAGATATGCATTTTCTACGATAAGCTTGGTGAAACATCTGTCCGAAGTATGCAGAAACGTCGAGAGCGCTCTTTTCGACCTATTTAATGCGAGAAAAACGTTTTCTGGGGTTTTCACCACTCCACAGTGCGTTGGATATGCAGAACCGGAGATATTTTGGTTTTCGTCGGGTTTCAAGCTGAGATATGCATTTTCTACGATAACCTTGGTGAAACATCTGTCCGAAGTATGCAGAAACGTCGGGAGCGCTCTTTTCGAGCTATTTAATGCGAGAAACACGTTTTCTGGGGTTTTCACCACTCCACAGTGCGTTGGATATGCAGAACCGGAGATATTTTGGTTTTCGTCGGATTTCAAGCTGCGATATGCATTTTCTACGATAAGCTTGGTGAAACATCTGTCCGAAGTATGCAGAAACGTCGAGAGCGCTCTTTTCGACCTATTTAATGCGAGAAACACGTTTTCTGGGGTTTTCACCACTCCACTGTTCGTTGGATATGCAGAACAGTAGATATCTTGGTTTTCGTGGGGTTTCAAGCAGAGATATGCATTTTCTGCGATAATCTTGGTGAGACTTCTATTAGAAGTATGCAGAATCATCGAGATCGCACTTTTCGAGCTATTTAATGCGAGAAACACGTTATCTGGTGTTTTCACCACTCCACAGTTGGTTTGATATGCAGAACCGGCGATATTTTGGTTTTCGTCGGGTTTCAGGCTGAGATATGCATTTTCTACGATAATCTTGGTGAAACATCTGTCCGAAGTATGCAGAAACATCGAGGGCGCTCTTTTCGAGCTATTTGATGCGAGAAACACGTTTTCTGGGGTTATCACCACTCCACAGTGCGTTGGATATGCAGAACCGGAGATATTTTGGTTTTCGTCGGGTTTCAAGCTGACATATGCATTTTCTACGATAATCTTGGTGAGACTACTGTCCGAAGTATGCTTAATCATCCAGATCGCTCGTTTCGAGCTATTTAATGCGAGAAACACGTTATCTGGTGTTTTCACCACTCCACAGTTGGTTTGATATGCAGAACCGGCGATATCTTGGTTTTCGTGGGGATTAAAGCTGAGATATGCATTTTCTGCGATAATCTTGGTGAGACTTCTGTCCGAAGTATGCAGAAACGTCGAGAGCGCTCTTTTCGACCTATTTAATGCGAGAAACACGTTTTCTGGGGTTTTCGCCACCCCACAGTGCGTTGGATATGCAGAACCGGAGATATTTTGGTTTTCGTCGGGTTTCAAGCTGAGATATGCATTTTCTACGATAAGCTTGGTGAAACATCTGTCCGAAGTATGCAGAAACGTCGAGAGCGCTCTTTTCGACCTATTTAATGCGAGAAAAACGTTTTCTGGGGTTTTCACCACTCCACAGTGCGTTGGATATGCAGAACCGGAGATATTTTGGTTTTCGTCGGGTTTCAAGCTGAGATATGCATTTTCTACGATAACCTTGGTGAAACATCTGTCCGAAGTATGCAGAAACGTCGGGAGCGCTCTTTTCGAGCTATTTAATGCGAGAAACACGTTTTCTGGGGTTTTCACCACTCCACAGTGCGTTGGATATGCAGAACCGGAGATATTTTGGTTTTCGTCGGATTTCAAGCTGCGATATGCATTTTCTACGATAAGCTTGGTGAAACATCTGTCCGAAGTATGCAGAAACGTCGAGAGCGCTCTTTTCGACCTATTTAATGCGAGAAACACGTTTTCTGGGGTTTTCACCACTCCACTGTTCGTTGGATATGCAGAACAGTAGATATCTTGGTTTTCGTGGGGTTTCAAGCAGAGATATGCATTTTCTGCGATAATCTTGGTGAGACTTCTATTAGAAGTATGCAGAATCATCGAGATCGCACTTTTCGAGCTATTTAATGCGAGAAACACGTTATCTGGTGTTTTCACCACTCCACAGTTGGTTTGATATGCAGAACCGGCGATATTTTGGTTTTCGTCGGGTTTCAGGCTGAGATATGCATTTTCTACGATAATCTTGGTGAAACATCTGTCCGAAGTATGCAGAAACATCGAGGGCGCTCTTTTCGAGCTATTTAATGCGAGAAACACGTTATCTGGTGTTTTAACCACTCCACAGTGCGTTTGATATGCAGAACAGTAGATATCTTGGTTTTCGTGGGGTTTCAAGCTGAGAGATGCATTTTCTGCGATAATCTTGTTGAGACTTCTGTCCGAAGTACGCAGAATCATCGAGGTCGCTCGTTTCGAACTATTTAATGCGAGAAACACGTTATCTGGGGTTTTCACCACTCCACAGTGCGTTGGATATGCAGAACCGGAGATATTTTGGTTTTCGTCGGGTTTCAAGCTGAGATATGCATTTTCTACGATAAGCTTGGTGAAACATCTGTCCGAAGTATGCAGAAACATCGAGAGCGCTCTTTTCGAGCTATTTAATGCGAGAAACACGTTATCTGGTGTTTTAACCACTCCACAGTGCGTTTGATATGCAGAACCGGAGATATTTTGGTTTTCGTCGGGTTTCAAGCTGAGATATGCATTTTCTACGATAAGCTTGGTGAGACATCTGTCCGAAGTATGCAGAAACGTCGGGAGCGCTCTTTTCGAGCTATTTAATGAGAGAAACACGTTTTCTGGGGTTTTCACCACTCCACAGTGCGTTTGATATGCTGAACAGTAGATATCTCGGTTTTCGTGGGGTTTCAACATGAGATATGCATTTTCTGCGTAAATGTTGGTGAGACGTCAGTCAGATGTATGCAGAATCATCTAGATCGCTCTTTTCGAGCTACTTAATACTCGAAACACGTTTTCTGGTGTTTTCACCAGTCCACAGTATGTTTGACATGCAGAACCGGAGATATATTTGTTTCGGTCGGGTATCAAGCTGAGATATGCATTTTCTACGATAATCCTGGTGAGACTTCTGTCAGAAGTATGCAGAATCTTCGAGAACGCTCTTTTCGAGCTACTTAATGCGCGTAACACGTTTTCTGGGGTTTTCACCACTCCACAGTGCGTTTGATATGCTGAACACAGCGATATCTTGGTTTTCGTGGGGTTTCAAGCTGAGATATGCATTTTTTACGATAACTTTGGTGAGACATCTGTCCGAAGTATGCAGAATCATCGAGATCAATCGTTTCGAGCTATTTAATTGCGAGAAACACGTTATCTGGTGTTTTCACCACTCCACAGTGCGTTTGATATGCAGAACCGGCGATATCTTGGTTTTCGTGGGGTTTCAAGCTAAGATAAGCATTTTCTGCGATAATCTTGGTGAGACTTCTGTCCGAAGTATGCTGAATCATTGAGATCGCTCTTTTTGAGCTAGTTAGTGCGAGAAACACGTTATCTGGTGTTTTCACCACTCCACAGTGCGTTTGATATGCAGAACAGTAGATATCTTGGTTTTCGTCGGGTTTCAAGCTGAGATATGCATTTTCTACGATAAGCTTGGTGAAACATCTGTCCGAAGTATGCAGAAACGTCGAGAGCGCTCTTTTCGACCTATTTAATGCGAGAAACACGTTTTCTGGGGTTTTCACCACTCCACAGTGCGTTGGATATGCAGAACCGGAGATATTTTGGTTTTCGTCGGGTTTCAAGCTGAGATATGCATTTTCTACGATAAGCTTGGTGAAACATCTGTCCGATGTATGCAGAAACGTCGAGAGCGCTCTTTTCGAGCTATTTAATGCGAAAAACACGTTTTCTGGTGTTTTCACCACTCCACAGTGCGTTGGATATGCAGAACCGGAGATATTTTGGTTTTCGTCGGGTTTCAAGCTGAGATATGCATTTTCTACGATAAGCTTGGTGAAACATCTGTCCGAAGTATGCAGAAACGTCGAGAGCGCTCTTTTCGAGCTATTTAATGCGAGAAACACGTTATCTGGTGTTTTCACCACTCCACAGTTGGTTTGATATGCAGAACCGGAGATATATTTGTTTCGGACGGGTATCAAGCTGAGATATGCATTTTCTACGATAATCCTGGTGAAACATCTGTGCGAAGTATGCAGAAACGTCGAGAGCGCTCTTTTCGAGCTATTTAATGCGAGAAACACGTTTTCTGGGGGTTTCACCACGCCACAGTTCTTTGGATATGCAGGACAGGAGATATCTTGGTTTGCGTGGGGTTTCAAGAAGAGATATGCATTTTCTGCGATAATCTTGGTGAGACTTCTGTTAGAAGTATGCAGAATCATCGAGATCGCACTTTTCGAGCTATTTAATGCGGGAAACACGTTATCTGGTGTTTTCACCACTCCACAGTGCGTTTGATATGCAGAACCGCCGATATCTTGGTTTTCGTGGGGTTTCAAGCTGAGATATGCATTTTCTGCGATAATCTTGGTGAGACTTCTGTCCGAAGTATGCTGAATCATCGAGATCGCTCGTGTCGAACTATTTAATGCGAGAAACACGTTTTCTGGGGTTTTCACCACTCCACAGTGCGTTGGATATGCAGAACCGGAGATATTTTGGTTTTCGTCGGGTTTCAAGCTGACATATGCATTTTCTACGATAAGCTTGGTGAAACATCTGTCCGAAGTATGCAGAAACGTCGAGAGCGCTCTTTTCGAGCTATTTGATGCGAGAAACACGTTTTCTGGGGTTATCACCACTCCACAGTTCGTTGGATATGCAGAACAGTAGATATCTTGGTTTTCGTGGGGTTTCAAGCAGAGATATGCATTTTCTGCGCTATTCTTGGGGAGACTTCTGTTAGAAGTATGCAGAATAATCGAGATCGCACTTTTCGAGCTATTTAATGCGAGAAACACGTTATCTGGTGTTTTCACCACTCCACAGTTGGTTTGATATGCAGAACCGGCGATATTTTGGTTTTCGTCGGGTTTCAGGCTGAGATATGCATTTCCTGCGATAATCTTGGTGAGGCTTCTGTCAGAAGTATGCAGAATCTTCGAGAACGCTCTTTTCGAGCTACTTAATGCGCGAAACACGTTTTCTGGTGTTTTCAGCACTCCACAGTGCGTTTGATATGCAGAACAGTAGATATCTTGGTTTTCGTGGGGTTTCAAGCTGAGATATGCATTTTCTGCGATAATCTTGGTGAGGCTTCTGTCAGAAGTATGCAGAATCTTCGAGAACGCTCTTTTCGAGCTACTTAATGCGCGAAACACGTTTTCTGGTGTTTTCAGCACTCCACGGTACGTTTGATGTGCAGAACCGGAGATAACTCGGTTTTCGTCGGGTTTCATGCTGAGATATGCATTTTCTACGATAATCTTGGTGAGACTTCTGTTAGAAGTATGCAGAATCATCGAGATCGCACTTTTCGAGCTATTTAATGCGAGAAACACGTTATCTGGTGTTTTCACCACTCCACAGTGCGTTTGATATGCAGAACAGGCGATATCTTGATTTTCGTGGTGTTTCCAGCTGAGATATGTATTTTCTGCGATAATGTTGGTGGGTCTTTTGTCAGAAGTATGCAGAATCAACTAGATCGCTCTTTTCGAGCTACTTAATGCACGAAACACGTTTTCTGGTGTTTTCACCACTCCACAGTACGTTTGACATGCAGAACCGGAGATATCTTGGTTTCGGTCGGGTTTCAAGCTGAGATATGCATTTTCTACGATAATCCTGGTGAGACTTCCGTCAGAAGTGTGCAGAATCATCTAGATCGCTCCTTTCGAGCTACTTAATGCACGAAACACGTTTTTTGGTGTTTTCACCACTCCACAGTACGTTTGACATGCAGAACCGGAGATATCTTGGTTTCGGTCGGGTTTCAAGCTGAGATATGCATTTTCTACGATAATCCTGGTGACACTTCTGTCAGAAGTATGCAGAATCTTCGAAAACGCTCTTTTCGAGCTACTGAATGCGCGAAACACGTTTTCTGGTGTTTTCACCACTCCACGGTACGTTTGATGTGCAGAACCGGCGATAACTCGGTTTTCGTGGGGTTTCAAGCTGAGATATGCATTTTCTGCGATAATCTTGGTGAGACTTCTGTCCGAAGTATGCTGAAACATCGAGATCGCTCTTTTCGTGCTAGTTGATGCGAGAAAAACCTTATCCGGTGTTTTCACCACTCCACAGTGCGTTTGATATGCAGAACAGTAGATATCTTGGTTTTCGTGGGGTTTCAAGCTGAGATATGCATTTTATGCGATAATCTTGTTGAGACTTCTGTCCGAAGAATGCAGAATCATCGAGATCGCTCGTTTCTAGCTACTTAATGCGAGAAACACGTTATCTGGTGTTTTCACCACTCCACAGTGCGTTGGATATGCAGAACCGGCGATATTTTGGTTTTCGTCGGGTTTCAAGCTGAGATATGCATTTTCTACGATAAGCTTGGTGAAACATCTGTCCGAAGTATGCAGAAACATCGAGAGCGCTCTTTTCGAGCTATTTAATGCGAGAAACACGTTTTCTGGGGTCTTCAACACTCCACAGTTCGTTGGATATGCAGAGCAGTAGATATCTTGGTTTTCGTGGGGTTTCAAGCAGAGATATGCATTTTCTGCGATAATCTTGGTGAGACTTCTGTTAGAAGTATGCAGAATCATCGAGATCGCGCTTTTCGAGCTATTTAATGCGAGAAACACGTTATCTGGTATTTACACCACTCCACAGTTGGTTTGATTTGCAGTACCGGCGATATTTTGGGTTTCGTCGGGTGTCAAGCTCAGATATGCATTTTCTACGATAATCTTGGTGAAACATCTGTCCGAAGTATGGAGAAACATCGAAAGCGTTCTTTTCGAGCTATTTAATGCGAGAAACTCGTTTTCTGGGGTTTTCACCACTCCACAGTGCGTATGATATGCAGAACCGGCGATATTTTGGTTTTCGTCGGGTGTCAAGCTCAGATATGCATTTTCTTCGATAATCTTGGTGAAACATCTGTCCGAAGTATGGAGAAACATCGAAAGCGCTCTTTTCGAGCTATTTAATGCGAGAAACTCGTTTTCTGGGGTTTTCACCACTCCACAGTGCGTTTGATATGCAGAACCGGCGATATCTTGGTTTTCGTGGGGTTTCAATCTGAGATATGCATTTTCTGCGATAATCTTGGATATTCTTCTGTGAGAAGTATGCAGAATCACCGAAATCGCTGTTTTCGTGCTATTGAATGCGAAAAACACGTTTTATGGTGTTTTCAGCACTCCACAGTGCGTTTGATATGCAGAACCGGAGATATCTTGGTTTCGCTCGGGTTTCAACCTGAGATATGCATTTTCTACGATAGTCCTGGTGAGACTTCTGTCAGAAGTATGCAGAATCTTCGAGATCTCTCTTTTCGAGCTATTGAATGCGAGAAACACGTAATCTGGTGTTTTCACCACTCCACAGTTCGTTGGATATGCAGAACCGGAGATATCTTGGTTTTCGTGGGGTTTCAAGCTGAGATATGCATTTCCTGCGATAATCTTGGTGAGGCTTCTGTCAGAAGTATGCAGAATCTTCGAGAACGCTCTTTTCGAGCTACATAATGCGCGAAACACATTTTCTGGTGTTTTCACCACTCCACAGTGCGTTTGATATGCAGAACAGGCGATATCTTGATTTTCGTGGTGTTTCCAGCTGAGATATGTATTTTCTGCGATAATGTTGGTGGGTCTTTTTTCAGAAGTATGCAGAATCAACTAGATCGCTCTTTTCGAGCTACTTAATGCACGAAACACGTTTTCTGGTGTTTTCACCACTCCACAGTACGTTTGACATGCAGAACCGTAGATATCTTTGTTTCGGTCGGGTTTCAAGCTGAGATCTGCATTTTCTACGATAGTCCTGGTGAGACTTCTGTCAGAAGTATGCAGAATCTTCGAGATCTCTCTTTTCGTGCTATTGAATGCGAAAAACACGTTTTATGGTGTTTTCACCACTCCACAGTGCGTATGATATGCAGAACCGGCGATATTTTGGTTTTCGTCGGGTGTCAAGCTCAGATATGCATTTTCTACGATAATCTTGGTGAGACTTTTGTTAGAAGTATGCAGAATCATCGAGATCGCACTTTTCGAGCTATTTAATGCGAGAAACACGTTATCTGGTGTTTTCACCACTCCACAGTGCGTTTGATATGCAGAACAGGCGATATCTTGATTTTCGTGGTGTTTCCAGCTGAGATATGTATTTTCTGCGATAATGTTGGTGGGTCTTTTTTCAGAAGTATGCAGAATCAACTAGATCGCTCTTTTCGAGCTACTTAATGCACGAAACACGTTTTCTGGTGTTTTCACCACTCCACAGTACGTTTGACATGCAGAACCGTAGATATCTTTGTTTCGGTCGGGTTTCAAGCTGAGATCTGCATTTTCTACGATAATCCTGGTGAGACTTCCGTCAGAAGTGTGCAGATTCATCTAGATCGCTCCTTTCGAGCTACTTAATGCACGAAACACGTTTTTTGGTGTTTTCACCACTCCACAGTACGTTTGACATGCAGAACCGGAGATATCTTGGTTTCGGTCGGGTTTCAAGCTGAGATATGCATTTTCTACGATAATCCTGGTGAGACTTCTGTCAGAAGTAGGCAGAATCTTCGAAAACGCTCTTTTCGAGCTACTGAATGCGCGAAACACATTTTCTGGTGTTTTCACCACTCCACGGTACGTTTGATGTGCAGAACCGGCGATAACTCGGTTTTCGTCGGGTTTCATGCTGAGATATGCATTTTCTACGATAATCTTGGTGAGACTTTTGTTAGAAGTATGCAGAATCATCGAGATCGCACTTTTCGAGCTATTTAATGCGAGAAACACGTTATCTGGTGTTTTCACCACTCCACAGTGCGTTTGATATGCAGAACAGGCGATATCTTGATTTTCGTGGTGTTTCCAGCTGAGATATGTATTTTCTGCGATAATGTTGGTGGGTCTTTTTTCAGAAGTATGCAGAATCAACTAGATCGCTGTTTTCGAGCTACTTAATGCACGAAACACGTTTTCTGGTGTTTTCACCACTCCACAGTACGTTTGACATGCAGAACCGTAGATATCTTTGTTTCGGTCGGGTTTCAAGCTGAGATCTGCATTTTCTACGATAATCCTGGTGAGACTTCCGTCAGAAGTGTGCAGAATCATCTAGACCGCTCCTTTCGAGCTACTTAATGCACGAAACACGTTTTTTGGTGTTTTCACCACTCCACAGTACGTTTGACATGCAGAACCGGAGATATCTTGGTTTCGGTCGGGTTTCAAGCTGAGATATGCATTTTCTACGATAATCCTGGTGAGACTTCTGTCAGAAGTAGGCAGAATCTTCGAAAACGCTCTTTTCGAGCTACTGAATGCGCGAAACACATTTTCTGGTGTTTTCACCACTCCACGGTACGTTTGATGTGCAGAACCGGCGATAACTCGGTTTTCGTCGGGTTTCAAGCTGAGATATGCATTTTCTACGATAATCTTGGTGAGACTTCTGTCAGAAGTATGCAGGATCTTCGAGAACGCTCTTTCCGAGCTATTTAATGCGAGAAACACGTTATCTGGTGTTTTCACCACTCCACAGTGCGTATGATATGCAGAACCGGCGATATCTTGGTTTTCGTGGGGTTTCAAGCTGAGATATGCATTTTCTGCGATAATCTTGTTGAGACTTCTGTCCGAAGAATGCAGAATCATCGAGAGCGCTCTTTTCGAGCTATTTAATGCGAGAAACACGTTTTCTGGGGTCTTCAACACTCCACAGTTCGTTGGATATGCAGAGCAGTAGATATCTTGGTTTTCGTGGGGTTTCAAGCAGAGATATGCATTTTCTGCGATAATCTTGGTGAGACTTCTGTTAGAAGTATGCAGAATCATCGAGATCGCGCTTTTCGAGCTATTTAATGCGAGAAACACGTTATCGGGTATTTACACCACTCCACAGTTGGTTTGATATGCAGAACCGGCGATATTTTGGTTTTCGTCGGGTGTCAAGCTCAGATATGCATTTTCTACGATAATCTTGGTGAAACATCTGTCCGAAGTATGGAGAAACATCGAAAGCGCTCTTTTCGAGCTATTTAATGCGAGAAACTCGTTTTCTGGGGATTTCACCACTCCACAGTGCGTATGATATGCAGAACCGGCGATATTTTGGTTTTCGTCGGGTGTCAAGCTCAGATATGCATTTTCTACGATAATCTTGGTGAAACATCTGTCCGAAGTATGGAGAAACATCGAAAGCGCTCTTTTCGAGCTATTTAATGCGAGAAACTCGTTTTCTGGGGTTTTCACCACTCCACAGTGCGTTTGATATGCAGAACCGGCGATATCTTGATTTTCGTGGTGTTTCCCGCTGAGATATGCATTTTCTGCGATAATCTTGGTGGGTCTTTTGTCAGAAGTATGCAGAATCATCTAGATCGCTCTTTTCGAGCTACTTAATGCAAGAAACACGTTTTCTGGTGTTTTCACCACTCCACAGTACGTTTGACATGCAGAACCGGAGATATCTTGGTTTCGGTCGGGTTTCAAGCTGAGATATGCATTTTCTACGGTAATCCTGGTGAGACTTCTGTCAGAAGTATGCAGAATCTGCGAGAACGCTCTTTTCGAGCTACTTAATGCGCGAAACACGTTTTCTGGTGTTTTCAGCACTCCACGGTACGTTTGATGTGCAGAACAGGCGATATCTTGATTTTCGTGGTGTTTCCAGCTGAGATATGCATTTTCTGCGATAATCTTGGTGGGTCTTTTGTCAGAAGTATGCAGAATCATCTAGATCGCTCTTTTCGAGCTACTTAATGCACGAAACACGTTTTCTGGTGTTTTCACCACTCCACAGTACGTTTGACATGCAGAACCGGAGATATCTTTATTTCGGTCGGGTTTCAAGCTGAGATATGCATTTTCTACGGTAATCCTGTTGAGACTTCTGTCAGAAGTATGCAGAATCTGCGAGAACGCTATTTTCGAGCTAGTTAATGCGCGAAACACGTTTTCTGGTGTTTTCAGCACTCCACGGTACGTTTGATGTGCAGAACCGGAGATAACTCGGTTTTCGTCGGGTTTCAAGCTGAGATATGCATTTTCTACGATAATCTTGGTGAGACTTCTGTCAGAAGTATGCAGAACCTTCGAGATCGCTCTTTTCGAGCTATTTAATGCGAGAAACACGTTGTCTGGTGTTTTCACCACTCCACAGTGCGTATGATATTCAGAACCTGCGATATCTTGGTTTTCGTGGGGTTTCAAGCTGAGATATGCATTTTCTGCGATAATCTTGGTGAGACTTCTGTCCGAAGTATGCTGAAACATCGAGATCGCTCTTTTCGAGCTAGTTAATGCGAGAAAAACCTTATGCGGTGTTTTCACCACTCCACAGTGCGTTTGATATGCAGAACCGGCGATATCTTGGTTTTCGTGGGGTTTCAAGCTGAGATATGCATTTTCTGCGATAATCTTGGTGAGACTTCTGTTAGAAGTATGCAGAATCATCGAGATCGCACTTTTCGAGCTATTTAATGCGAGTAAAACGTTATCTGGTGTTTTCACCACTCCACAGTTCGTTGGATATGCAGAACCGGAGATATCTTGGTTTTCGTGGGGTTTCAAGCTGAGATATGCATTTCCTGCGATAATCTTGGTGAGACTTCTGTCCGAAGTATGCTGAATCATCGAGATCGCTCTTTTCGTGCTAGTTAATGCGAGAAACACGTTCTCTGGTTGTTTTCACCACTCCACAGTGCGTTTGATATGCAGAACAGGCGATATCTTGATTTTCGTGGTGTTTCCAGCTGAGATATGCATTTTCTGCGATAATGTTGGTGGGTCTTTCGTCAGAAGTATGCAGAATCAACTAGATCGCTCTTTTCGAGCTACTTAATGCACGAAACACGTTTTCTGGTGTTTTCACCACTCCTCAGTACGTTTGACATGCAGAACCGGAGATATCTTGGTTTCGGTCGGGTTTCAAGCTGAGATATGCATTTTCTACGATAATCTTGGTGAAACATCTGTCCGAAGTATGCAGAAACATC
Source organism: Anthophora plumipes (assembly GCA_951804975.1). Lineage (NCBI taxonomy): Eukaryota > Metazoa > Arthropoda > Insecta > Hymenoptera > Apidae > Anthophora > Anthophora plumipes. The sequence continues at coordinate 6,340,413 of CATORF010000206.1, read as the reverse complement.
GAGAGCGCTCTTTTCGAGCTATTTAATGCAAGAAACTCGTATTCTGGGGTTTTCACCACTCCACAGTTCGCTGGATATGCAGAACCGGGTGTATCTTGGTTTTCGTGGGGTTTCAAGCTGAGATAAGCATTTCCTGCGATAATCTTGGTGAGACTTCTGTCCGAAGTATGCTGAATCATCGAGATCGCTCTTTTCCAGCTGTTTAATGCGAGAAACACGTTTTCTGGTGTTTTCACCACTCCACAGTACGTTTGACATGCAGAACCGGAGATATCTTGGTTTCGGTCGGGTTTCAAGCTGAGATATGCATTTTCTACGATAATCCTGGTGAGACTTCTGGCAGAAGTGTGCAGAATCTTCGAGAACGCTCTTTTCGAGCTGCTTAATGCGCGAAACACGTTTTCTGGTATTTTCACCACTCCACGGTACGATTGATGTGCAGAACCGGAGTTAACTCGGTTTTCGTCGGGTTTCAAGCTGAGATAAGCATTTTCTGCGATAATCTTGGTGAGACTTCTGTCCGAAGTATGCTGAATCATCGAGAACGCTCTTTGCGAGCTATTTAATGGGAGAAACACGTTATCTGGTGTTTTCACCACTCCACAGTGCGTTTGGTATGCAGTACCAGCGATATCTTGGTTTTCGTGGGGTTTCAAGCTGAGATATGCATTTTTTACGATAATCTTGGTGAGACTTCTGTCCGAGTTATGCAGAATCACCGAGATCGCTCTTTTCCAGCTGTTTAATGCGAGAAACACGTTTTCTGGTGTTTTCACCACTCCACAGTACGTTTGACATGCAGAACCGGAGATATCTTGGTTTCGGTCGGGTTTCAAGCTGAGATATGCATTTTCTACGATAATCCTGGTGAGACTTCTGGCAGAAGTGTGCAGAATCTTCGAGAACGCTCTTTTCGAGCTGCTTAATGCGCGAAACACGTTTTCTGGTATTTTCACCACTCCACGGTACGTTTGATGTGCAGAACCGGAGTTAACTCGGTTTTCGTCGGGTTTCAAGCTGAGATATGCATTTTCTGCGATAATCTTGGTGAGACTTCTGTCCGAAGTATGCTGAATCATCGAGAACGCTCTTTGCGAGCTATTTAATGGGAGAAACACGTTATCCGGTGTTTTCACCACTCCACAGTGCGTTTGGTATGCAGTACCAGCGATATCTTGGTTTTCGTGGGGTTTCAAGCTGAGATATGCATTTTTTACGATAATCTTGGTGAGACATCTGTCCGAGTTATGCAGAATCATCTAGATCGCTCCTTTCGAGCTACTTAATGCACGAAACACGTTTTTTGGTGTTTTCACCTCTCCACAGTGCGTTTGATATGCAGAACAGTAGATATCTTGGTTTTCGTGGGGTTTCAAGCTGAGATATGCATTTTCTGCGATAATCTTGTTGAGACTTCTGTCCGAAGAATGCAGAATCATCGAGATCGCTCGTTTCGAGCTACTTAATGCGAGAAACACGTTATCTGGTGTTTTCACCACTCCACAGTGCGTTGGATATGCAGAACCGGCGATATTTTGGTTTTCGTCGGGTTTCAAGCTGAGATATGCATTTTCTACGATAATCTTGGTGAAACATCTGTCCGAAGTATGGAGAAACATCGAGAGCGCTCTTTTCGAGCTATTTAATGCGAGAAACTCGTTTTCTGGGATTTTCACCACTCCACAGTGCGTATGATATGCAGAACCGGCGATATTTTGGTTTTCGTCGGGTATCAAGCTCAGATATGCATTTTCTACGATAATCTTGGTGAAACATCTGTCCGAAGTATGGAGAAACATCGAGAGCGCTCTTTTCGAGCTATTTAATGCGAGAAACTCGTTTTCTGGGGTTTTCACCACTCCACAGTTCGCTGGATATGCAGAACCGGGTGTATCTTGGTTTTCGTGGGGTTTCAAGCTGAGATATGCATTTCCTGCGATAATCTTGGTGAGACTTCCGTCCGAAGTATGCTGAATCATCGAGATCGCTCTTTTCCAGCTGTTTAATGCGAGAAACACGTTTTCTGGTGTTTTCACCACTCCACAGTACGTTTGACATGCAGAACCGGAGATATCTTGGTTTCGGTCGGGTTTCAAGCTGAGATATGCATTTTCTACGATAATCCTGGTGAGACTTCTGGCAGAAGTGTGCAGAATCTTCGAGAACGCTCTTTTCGAGCTGCTTAATGCGCGAAACACGTTTTCTGGTATTTTCACCACTCCACGGTACGATTGATGTGCAGAACCGGAGTTAACTCGGTTTTCGTCGGGTTTCAAGCTGAGATAAGCATTTTCTGCGATAATCTTGGTGAGACTTCTGTCCGAAGTATGCTGAATCATCGAGAACGCTCTTTGCGAGCTATTTAATGGGAGAAACACGTTATCTGGTGTTTTCACCACTCCACAGTGCGTTTGGTATGCAGTACCAGCGATATCTTGGTTTTCGTGGGGTTTCAAGCTGAGATATGCATTTTTTACGATAATCTTGGTGAGACTTCTGTCCGAGTTATGCAGAATCATCGAGATCGCTCTTTTCCAGCTGTTTAATGCGAGAAACACGTTTTCTGGTGTTTTCACCACTCCACAGTACGTTTGACATGCAGAACCGGAGATATCTTGGTTTCGGTCGTGTTTCAAGCTGAGATATGCATTTTCTACGATAATCTTGGTGAAACATCTGTCCGAAGTATGCAGAAACATCGAGAGCGCTCTTTTCGAGCTATTTAATGCGAGAAACTCGTTTTCTGGGGTTTTCACCACTCCACAGTTCGTTGGATATGCAGAACCGGAGATATCTTGGTTTTCGTGGGGTTTCAAGCTGAGATATGCATTTCCTGCGATAATCTTGGTGAGACTGCTGTCCGAAGTATGCTGAATCATCGAGATCGCTCTTTTTGAGCTATTTAATGCGAGAAACACGTTCGCTGGTTGTTTTCACCACTCCACAGTGCGTTTGATATCCAGAACAGGCGATATCTTGGTTTCGGTCGGGTTTCAAGCTGAGATGTGCATTTTCTACGATAATCTAGGTGAAACATCTGTCAGAAGTATGCAGGATCTTCGAGAACGCTCTTTTCGAGCTATTTAATGCGAGAAACACGTAATCTGGTGTTTTCACCACTCCACAGTGCGTTTGAAATGCAGAACAGTAGATATCTTGGTTTTCGTGGGGTTTCAACCCGAGATATGCATTTTCTGCGATAATCTTGTTGAGACTTCTGTTAGAAGTATGCAGAATCATCGAGATCGCTCGTTTCGAGCTACTTAATGCGAGAAACACGTTATCTGGTGTTTTCACCACTCCACAGTGCCTTGGATATGCAGAAACGGTGATATTTTGGTTTCCGTCGGGTTTCAAGCTGAGATATGCATTTTCTACGATAAGCTTGGTGAAACATCTGTCCAAAGTATGCAGAAACATCGAGAGCGCTCTTTTCCAGATATTTAATGCGAGAAACTCGTTTTCTGAGGTTTTTACCACTCCACAGTTCGTTGGATATGCAGAACCGGAGATATCTTGGTTTTCGTGGGGTTTCAAGCTGAGATATGCATTTCCTGCGATAATCTTTGTGAGACTTCTGTCCGAAGTATGCTGAATCATCTAGATCGCTCTTTTCGAGCTATTTAATGCGAGAAACACGTTATCTGGTGTTTTCAACACTCCACAGTTCGTGGGATATGCAGAACCGGAAATATCTTGGTTTTCGTGGGGTTTCAAGCTGAGATATGCATTTCCTGCGATAATCTTTGTGAGACTTCTGTCCGAAGTATGCTGAATCATCTAGGTCGCTCTTTTCGAGCTATTTAATGCGAGAAACACGTTTTCTGGGGTTTTCAACACTCCACAGTGCGTTGGATATGCAGAACCGGAGATATATTGGTTTTCGTCGGGTTTCAAGCTGAGATATGCATTTTCTACGACAATCTTGGTGAGACTTCTGTCAGAAGTATGCGGGATCTTCGAGAACGCTCTTTTCGAGCTACTTAATGCGAGAAACACGTTTTCTGGTGTTTTCACCACTCCACAGTGCGTTTGATATGCAGAACCGGCGACATCTTGGTTTTCGTCGGGTTTCAAGCTGAGATATGCACTTTCTACGATAAGCTTGGTAAAACATCTGTCCGAAGTATGCAGAAACATCGAGAGCGCTCTTTTCGAGATATTTAATGCGAGAAACACGTTTTCTGGGGGTTTCACCACTCCACAGTTCGTTGGATATGCAGAACAGTAGATGTCTTGGTTTTCGTGGAGTTTCAAGCAGAGATATGCATTTTCTGCGATAATCATGGTGAGACTTCTGTCAGAATTATGCAGAATGTTCGAGAACGCTCTTTTCGAGCTACTTAATGCGCGAAACACGTTTTCTGGTGTTTTCACCACTCCACGGTGCGTTTGATGTGCAGAACCGGAGATACATCGGTTTTCGTCGGGTTTCAAGCTGAGATATGCATTTTCTACGATAATCTTGGTGAGACTTCTGTCAGAATTATGCAGAATCTTCGAGAACGCTCTTTTCGAGCTACTTAATGCGAGAAACACGTTTTCTGGTGTTTTCACAACTCCACAGTGCGTTTGATATGCAGAACCAGCGATATCTTGGTTTTCGTGGGGTTTCAAGATGAGATATGCATTTTCTGCGATAATATTGGTGAGACTTCAGTCAGAAGTATGAAGAATCATCTATATCGCTCTTTTCGAGCTACTTAATGCACGAAACACGTTTTCTGGTGTTTTCACCACTCCACAGTACGTTTGACATGCAGAACCGGAGATATCCTGGTTTCGGTCGGGTTTCAAGCTGAGATATGCATTTTCTACGATAATCCTGGTGGACTTCTGTCAGAAGTATGCAGAATCTTCGAGAACGCTCTTTTCGAGCTACTTAATGCGCGAAACACGTTTTCTGGTGTTTTGGCCACTCCACGGTACGTTTGATGTGCAGAACCGGAGATAACTCGGTTTTCGTCGGGTTTCAAGCTGAGATATGCATTTTCTGCGATAATATTGGTGAGACTTCAGTCAGAAGTATGCAGAATCATCGAGATCGCACTTTTCGAGCTGCTTAATGCGAGAAACACGTTATCTGGTGTTTTCACCACTCCTCAGTTGGTTTGATATGCAGAACCGGCGATATTTTGGTTTTCGTCGGGTTTCAAGCTGAGATATGCATTTTTTACGATAATCTTGGTGAGACTTCTGTCAGAAGAATGCAGAATCATCGAGAGCGCTCTTTTCGAGCTATTTAATGCGAGAAACACGTTTTCTGGGGTCTTCAACACTCCACAGTTCGTTGGATATGCAGAGCAGTAGATATCTTGGTTTTCGTGGGGTTTCAAGCAGAGATATGCATTTTCTGCGATAATCTTGGTGAGACTTCTGTTAGAAGTATGCAGAATCATCGAGATCGCGCTTTTCGAGCTATTTAATGCGAGAAACACGTTATCGGGTATTTACACCACTCCACAGTTGGTTTGATATGCAGAACCGGCGATATTTTGGTTTTCGTCGGGTGTCAAGCTCAGATATGCATTTTCTACGATAATCTTGGTGAAACATCTGTCCGAAGTATGGAGAAACATCGAAAGCGCTCTTTTCGAGCTATTTAATGCGAGAAACTCGTTTTCTGGGGATTTCACCACTCCACAGTGCGTATGATATGCAGAACCGGCGATATTTTGGTTTTCGTCGGGTGTCAAGCTCAGATATGCATTTTCTACGATAATCTTGGTGAAACATCTGTCCGAAGTATGGAGAAACATCGAAAGCGCTCTTTTCGAGCTATTTAATGCGAGAAACTCGTTTTCTGGGGTTTTCACCACTCCACAGTGCGTTTGATATGCAGAACCGGCGATATCTTGATTTTCGTGGTGTTTCCCGCTGAGATATGCATTTTCTGCGATAATCTTGGTGGGTCTTTTGTCAGAAGTATGCAGAATCATCTAGATCGCTCTTTTCGAGCTACTTAATGCAAGAAACACGTTTTCTGGTGTTCTCACCACTCCACAGTACGTTTGACATGCAGAACCGGAGATATCTTGGTTTCGGTCGGGTTTCAAGCTGAGATATGCATTTTCTACGGTAATCCTGGTGAGACTTCTGTCAGAAGTATGCAGAATCTGCGAGAACGCTCTTTTCGAGCTACTTAATGCGCGAAACACGTTTTCTGGTGTTTTCAGCACTCCACGGTACGTTTGATGTGCAGAACAGGCGATATCTTGATTTTCGTGGTGTTTCCAGCTGAGATATGCATTTTCTGCGATAATCTTGGTGGGTCTTTTGTCAGAAGTATGCAGAATCATCTAGATCGCTCTTTTCGAGCTACTTAATGCACGAAACACGTTTTCTGGTGTTTTCACCACTCCACAGTACGTTTGACATGCAGAACCGGAGATATCTTTATTTCGGTCGGGTTTCAAGCTGAGATATGCATTTTCTACGGTAATCCTGTTGAGACTTCTGTCAGAAGTATGCAGAATCTGCGAGAACGCTATTTTCGAGCTAGTTAATGCGCGAAACACGTTTTCTGGTGTTTTCAGCACTCCACGGTACGTTTGATGTGCAGAACCGGAGATAACTCGGTTTTCGTCGGGTTTCAAGCTGAGATATGCATTTTCTACGATAATCTTGGTGAGACTTCTGTCAGAAGTATGCAGAACCTTCGAGATCGCTCTTTTCGAGCTATTTAATGCGAGAAACACGTTGTCTGGTGTTTTCACCACTCCACAGTGCGTATGATATTCAGAACCTGCGATATCTTGGTTTTCGTGGGGTTTCAAGCTGAGATATGCATTTTCTGCGATAATCTTGGTGAGACTTCTGTCCGAAGTATGCTGAAACATCGAGATCGCTCTTTTCGAGCTAGTTAATGCGAGAAAAACCTTATGCGGTGTTTTCACCACTCCACAGTGCGTTTGATATGCAGAACCGGCGATATCTTGGTTTTCGTGGGGTTTCAAGCTGAGATATGCATTTTCTGCGATAATCTTGGTGAGACTTCTGTTAGAAGTATGCAGAATCATCGAGATCGCACTTTTCGAGCTATTTAATGCGAGTAAAACGTTATCTGGTGTTTTCACCACTCCACAGTTCGTTGGATATGCAGAACCGGAGATATCTTGGTTTTCGTGGGGTTTCAAGCTGAGATATGCATTTCCTGCGATAATCTTGGTGAGACTTCTGTCCGAAGTATGCTGAATCATCGAGATCGCTCTTTTCGTGCTAGTTAATGCGAGAAACACGTTCTCTGGTTGTTTTCACCACTCCACAGTGCGTTTGATATGCAGAACAGGCGATATCTTGATTTTCGTGGTGTTTCCAGCTGAGATATGCATTTTCTGCGATAATGTTGGTGGGTCTTTCGTCAGAAGTATGCAGAATCAACTAGATCGCTCTTTTCGAGCTACTTAATGCACGAAACACGTTTTCTGGTGTTTTCACCACTCCTCAGTACGTTTGACATGCAGAACCGGAGATATCTTGGTTTCGGTCGGGTTTCAAGCTGAGATATGCATTTTCTACGATAATCTTGGTGAAACATCTGTCCGAAGTATGCAGAAACATCGAGAGCGCTCTTTTCGAGCTATTTAATGCAAGAAACTCGTATTCTGGGGTTTTCACCACTCCACAGTTCGCTGGATATGCAGAACCGGGTGTATCTTGGTTTTCGTGGGGTTTCAAGCTGAGATAAGCATTTCCTGCGATAATCTTGGTGAGACTTCTGTCCGAAGTATGCTGAATCATCGAGATCGCTCTTTTCCAGCTGTTTAATGCGAGAAACACGTTTTCTGGTGTTTTCACCACTCCACAGTACGTTTGACATGCAGAACCGGAGATATCTTGGTTTCGGTCGGGTTTCAAGCTGAGATATGCATTTTCTACGATAATCCTGGTGAGACTTCTGGCAGAAGTGTGCAGAATCTTCGAGAACGCTCTTTTCGAGCTGCTTAATGCGCGAAACACGTTTTCTGGTATTTTCACCACTCCACGGTACGATTGATGTGCAGAACCGGAGTTAACTCGGTTTTCGTCGGGTTTCAAGCTGAGATAAGCATTTTCTGCGATAATCTTGGTGAGACTTCTGTCCGAAGTATGCTGAATCATCGAGAACGCTCTTTGCGAGCTATTTAATGGGAGAAACACGTTATCTGGTGTTTTCACCACTCCACAGTGCGTTTGGTATGCAGTACCAGCGATATCTTGGTTTTCGTGGGGTTTCAAGCTGAGATATGCATTTTTTACGATAATCTTGGTGAGACTTCTGTCCGAGTTATGCAGAATCACCGAGATCGCTCTTTTCCAGCTGTTTAATGCGAGAAACACGTTTTCTGGTGTTTTCACCACTCCACAGTACGTTTGACATGCAGAACCGGAGATATCTTGGTTTCGGTCGGGTTTCAAGCTGAGATATGCATTTTCTACGATAATCCTGGTGAGACTTCTGGCAGAAGTGTGCAGAATCTTCGAGAACGCTCTTTTCGAGCTGCTTAATGCGCGAAACACGTTTTCTGGTATTTTCACCACTCCACGGTACGTTTGATGTGCAGAACCGGAGTTAACTCGGTTTTCGTCGGGTTTCAAGCTGAGATATGCATTTTCTGCGATAATCTTGGTGAGACTTCTGTCCGAAGTATGCTGAATCATCGAGAACGCTCTTTGCGAGCTATTTAATGGGAGAAACACGTTATCCGGTGTTTTCACCACTCCACAGTGCGTTTGGTATGCAGTACCAGCGATATCTTGGTTTTCGTGGGGTTTCAAGCTGAGATATGCATTTTTTACGATAATCTTGGTGAGACATCTGTCCGAGTTATGCAGAATCATCTAGATCGCTCCTTTCGAGCTACTTAATGCACGAAACACGTTTTTTGGTGTTTTCACCTCTCCACAGTGCGTTTGATATGCAGAACAGTAGATATCTTGGTTTTCGTGGGGTTTCAAGCTGAGATATGCATTTTCTGCGATAATCTTGTTGAGACTTCTGTCCGAAGAATGCAGAATCATCGAGATCGCTCGTTTCGAGCTACTTAATGCGAGAAACACGTTATCTGGTGTTTTCACCACTCCACAGTGCGTTGGATATGCAGAACCGGCGATATTTTGGTTTTCGTCGGGTTTCAAGCTGAGATATGCATTTTCTACGATAATCTTGGTGAAACATCTGTCCGAAGTATGGAGAAACATCGAGAGCGCTCTTTTCGAGCTATTTAATGCGAGAAACTCGTTTTCTGGGATTTTCACCACTCCACAGTGCGTATGATATGCAGAACCGGCGATATTTTGGTTTTCGTCGGGTATCAAGCTCAGATATGCATTTTCTACGATAATCTTGGTGAAACATCTGTCCGAAGTATGGAGAAACATCGAGAGCGCTCTTTTCGAGCTATTTAATGCGAGAAACTCGTTTTCTGGGGTTTTCACCACTCCACAGTTCGCTGGATATGCAGAACCGGGTGTATCTTGGTTTTCGTGGGGTTTCAAGCTGAGATATGCATTTCCTGCGATAATCTTGGTGAGACTTCCGTCCGAAGTATGCTGAATCATCGAGATCGCTCTTTTCCAGCTGTTTAATGCGAGAAACACGTTTTCTGGTGTTTTCACCACTCCACAGTACGTTTGACATGCAGAACCGGAGATATCTTGGTTTCGGTCGGGTTTCAAGCTGAGATATGCATTTTCTACGATAATCCTGGTGAGACTTCTGGCAGAAGTGTGCAGAATCTTCGAGAACGCTCTTTTCGAGCTGCTTAATGCGCGAAACACGTTTTCTGGTATTTTCACCACTCCACGGTACGATTGATGTGCAGAACCGGAGTTAACTCGGTTTTCGTCGGGTTTCAAGCTGAGATAAGCATTTTCTGCGATAATCTTGGTGAGACTTCTGTCCGAAGTATGCTGAATCATCGAGAACGCTCTTTGCGAGCTATTTAATGGGAGAAACACGTTATCTGGTGTTTTCACCACTCCACAGTGCGTTTGGTATGCAGTACCAGCGATATCTTGGTTTTCGTGGGGTTTCAAGCTGAGATATGCATTTTTTACGATAATCTTGGTGAGACTTCTGTCCGAGTTATGCAGAATCATCGAGATCGCTCTTTTCCAGCTGTTTAATGCGAGAAACACGTTTTCTGGTGTTTTCACCACTCCACAGTACGTTTGACATGCAGAACCGGAGATATCTTGGTTTCGGTCGTGTTTCAAGCTGAGATATGCATTTTCTACGATAATCTTGGTGAAACATCTGTCCGAAGTATGCAGAAACATCGAGAGCGCTCTTTTCGAGCTATTTAATGCGAGAAACTCGTTTTCTGGGGTTTTCACCACTCCACAGTTCGTTGGATATGCAGAACCGGAGATATCTTGGTTTTCGTGGGGTTTCAAGCTGAGATATGCATTTCCTGCGATAATCTTGGTGAGACTGCTGTCCGAAGTATGCTGAATCATCGAGATCGCTCTTTTTGAGCTATTTAATGCGAGAAACACGTTCGCTGGTTGTTTTCACCACTCCACAGTGCGTTTGATATCCAGAACAGGCGATATCTTGGTTTCGGTCGGGTTTCAAGCTGAGATGTGCATTTTCTACGATAATCTAGGTGAAACATCTGTCAGAAGTATGCAGGATCTTCGAGAACGCTCTTTTCGAGCTATTTAATGCGAGAAACACGTAATCTGGTGTTTTCACCACTCCACAGTGCGTTTGAAATGCAGAACAGTAGATATCTTGGTTTTCGTGGGGTTTCAACCCGAGATATGCATTTTCTGCGATAATCTTGTTGAGACTTCTGTTAGAAGTATGCAGAATCATCGAGATCGCTCGTTTCGAGCTACTTAATGCGAGAAACACGTTATCTGGTGTTTTCACCACTCCACAGTGCCTTGGATATGCAGAAACGGTGATATTTTGGTTTCCGTCGGGTTTCAAGCTGAGATATGCATTTTCTACGATAAGCTTGGTGAAACATCTGTCCAAAGTATGCAGAAACATCGAGAGCGCTCTTTTCCAGATATTTAATGCGAGAAACTCGTTTTCTGAGGTTTTTACCACTCCACAGTTCGTTGGATATGCAGAACCGGAGATATCTTGGTTTTCGTGGGGTTTCAAGCTGAGATATGCATTTCCTGCGATAATCTTTGTGAGACTTCTGTCCGAAGTATGCTGAATCATCTAGATCGCTCTTTTCGAGCTATTTAATGCGAGAAACACGTTATCTGGTGTTTTCAACACTCCACAGTTCGTGGGATATGCAGAACCGGAAATATCTTGGTTTTCGTGGGGTTTCAAGCTGAGATATGCATTTCCTGCGATAATCTTTGTGAGACTTCTGTCCGAAGTATGCTGAATCATCTAGGTCGCTCTTTTCGAGCTATTTAATGCGAGAAACACGTTTTCTGGGGTTTTCAACACTCCACAGTGCGTTGGATATGCAGAACCGGAGATATATTGGTTTTCGTCGGGTTTCAAGCTGAGATATGCATTTTCTACGACAATCTTGGTGAGACTTCTGTCAGAAGTATGCGGGATCTTCGAGAACGCTCTTTTCGAGCTACTTAATGCGAGAAACACGTTTTCTGGTGTTTTCACCACTCCACAGTGCGTTTGATATGCAGAACCGGCGACATCTTGGTTTTCGTCGGGTTTCAAGCTGAGATATGCACTTTCTACGATAAGCTTGGTAAAACATCTGTCCGAAGTATGCAGAAACATCGAGAGCGCTCTTTTCGAGATATTTAATGCGAGAAACACGTTTTCTGGGGGTTTCACCACTCCACAGTTCGTTGGATATGCAGAACAGTAGATGTCTTGGTTTTCGTGGAGTTTCAAGCAGAGATATGCATTTTCTGCGATAATCATGGTGAGACTTCTGTCAGAATTATGCAGAATGTTCGAGAACGCTCTTTTCGAGCTACTTAATGCGCGAAACACGTTTTCTGGTGTTTTCACCACTCCACGGTGCGTTTGATGTGCAGAACCGGAGATACATCGGTTTTCGTCGGGTTTCAAGCTGAGATATGCATTTTCTACGATAATCTTGGTGAGACTTCTGTCAGAATTATGCAGAATCTTCGAGAACGCTCTTTTCGAGCTACTTAATGCGAGAAACACGTTTTCTGGTGTTTTCACAACTCCACAGTGCGTTTGATATGCAGAACCAGCGATATCTTGGTTTTCGTGGGGTTTCAAGATGAGATATGCATTTTCTGCGATAATATTGGTGAGACTTCAGTCAGAAGTATGAAGAATCATCTATATCGCTCTTTTCGAGCTACTTAATGCACGAAACACGTTTTCTGGTGTTTTCACCACTCCACAGTACGTTTGACATGCAGAACCGGAGATATCCTGGTTTCGGTCGGGTTTCAAGCTGAGATATGCATTTTCTACGATAATCCTGGTGGACTTCTGTCAGAAGTATGCAGAATCTTCGAGAACGCTCTTTTCGAGCTACTTAATGCGCGAAACACGTTTTCTGGTGTTTTGGCCACTCCACGGTACGTTTGATGTGCAGAACCGGAGATAACTCGGTTTTCGTCGGGTTTCAAGCTGAGATATGCATTTTCTGCGATAATATTGGTGAGACTTCAGTCAGAAGTATGCAGAATCATCGAGATCGCACTTTTCGAGCTGCTTAATGCGAGAAACACGTTATCTGGTGTTTTCACCACTCCTCAGTTGGTTTGATATGCAGAACCGGCGATATTTTGGTTTTCGTCGGGTTTCAAGCTGAGATATGCATTTTTTACGATAATCTTGGTGAGACTTCTGTCAGAAGTATGCAGAAACATCGAGAGCGCTCTTTTCGAGTTATTTAATGCGAGAAACACGTTTTCTGGGGTTTTCACCACTCCACAGTTCTTTGGATATGCAGAACAGGAGATATCTTGGTTTGCGTGGGGTTTCAAGCAGAGATATGCATTTTCTGCGATAATCTTGGTGAGACTTCTGTTAGAAGTATGCAGAATCATCGAGATCGCACTTTTCGAGCTATTTAATGCGAGAAACACGTTATCTGGAGTTTTCACCACTTCACAGTGCGTTTGATATGCAGAACCGGCGATATCTTGGTTTTCGTGGGGTTTCAAGCTGAGATATGCATTTTCTACGATAATCTTGGTGAGACTTCTGTCAGAAGTATGCAGGATCTTCGAGAACGCTCTTTTCGAGCTACTTAATATGAGAAACACGTTTTCTGTGGTTTTCACCACTCCACAGTGCATTTGATATGCTGAACACAGCTATATCTTGGTTTTCGTGGGGTTTCAAGCTGAGATATGCATTTTCTGCGATAATCTTGGTGAGACTTCTGTCCGAAGTATGCTGTATCATCGTGATCGCTCTTTTCGAGCTAGTTAGTGCGAGAAACACGTTATCTGGTGTTTTCACCACTCCACAGTACGTTTGACATGCAGAACCGGAGATATCTTGGATTCGGTAGGGATTCAAGCTGAGATATGCATTTTCAACGATAATCCTGGTGAGGCTTCTGTCAGAAGTATGCAGATACTTCGAGAACGCTCTTTTCGAGCTACTTAATGCGCGAAATACGTTTTCTGGTGTTTTCACCACTCCACGGTACGTTTGATATGCAGAACCGGAGATAACTCGGATTTCGTCGGGTTTCAAGCTGAGATATGCATTTTCTACGATAATCTTGGTGAGACTTCTGTCCGAAGTATGCTGAAACATCGAGATCGCTCTTTTCGAGGTAGTTAATGCGAGAAAAACCTTATCCGGTGTTTTCACCACTCCACGGTGCGTTTGATATGCAAAACCGGCGATATCTTGGTTTTCGTGGGGTTTCAAGCTGAGATATGCATTTTTTACGATAATCTTGGTGAAACCTCTGTCCGAAGTATGCAGAAACATCGAGAGCGCTCTTTTCGAGCTACTTAATGCACGAAACAAGTTTTCTGGTGTTTTCACCACTCCACAGTACGTTTGACATGCAGAACCGCAGATATCTTGGTTTCGGTCGGGTTTCAAGCTGAGTTATGCATTTTCTACGATAATCCTGCTGAGACTTCTGTCAGAAGTATGCAGAATCTTCGAGAACGCTCTTTTCGAGCTACTTAATGCGCGAAACACGTTTTCTGGTGTTTTCACCACTCCACGGAACGTTTGATGTGCAGAACCGTAGATAACTCGGTTTTCGTCGGGTTTCAAGCTGAGATATGCATTTTCTACGATAATCTTGGTGAAACTTCTGTCAGAAGTATGCAGGATCTTCGAGAACGCTCTTTTCGAGCTATTTAATGCGAGAAACACGTTATCTGGTGTTTTCACCACACCACAGTGCGTTTGATATGCAGTACCAGCGATATCTTGGTTTCCGTGGGGTTTCAAGCTGAGATATGCATTTTATACGATAATCTTGGTGAGACTTCTGTCCGAAGGATAGCAGAATCATCGAGATCGCACTGTTCGAGCTATGTAATGTGAGAAACTCGTTCTCTGGTTGTTTTCACCACTCCACAGTGTGCTTGATATGCAGAACCGGCAACATCTTGATTTTCGTGAGGTTTCGAGCTGACATATGCATTTTCTGCGATAATATTGGTGAGACTTCAGTCAGAAGCATGCAGAATCATCTAGATCGCTCTTTTCGAGCTACTTAATGCACGAAACACGTTTTCTGGTGTTTTCACCACTCCACAGTACGTTTGACATGCAGAACCGGAGATATCTTGGATTCGGTAGGGATTCAAGCTGAGATATGCATTTTCAACGATAATCCTGGTGAGGCTTCTGTCAGAAGTATGCAGATACTTCGAGAACGCTCTTTTCGAGCTACTTAATGCGCGAAATACGTTTTCTGGTGTTTTCACCACTCCACGGTACGTTTGATATGCAGAACCGGAGATAACTCGGATTTCGTCGGGTTTCAAGCTGAGATATGCATTTTCTACGATAATCTTGGTGAGACTTCTGTCCGAAGTATGCTGAAACATCGAGATCGCTCTTTTCGAGGTAGTTAATGCGAGAAAAACCTTATCCGGTGTTTTCACCACTCCACGGTGCGTTTGATATGCAAAACCGGCGATATCTTGGTTTTCGTGGGGTTTCAAGCTGAGATATGCATTTTCTGCGATAATCTTGGTGAGACTTCTGTTAGAAGTATGCAGAATCATCGAGATCGCACTTTTCGAGCTATTTAATGCGAGAAACACGTTATCTGGTGTTTTCACCGCTCCACAGCTGGTTTGATATGCAGAACCGGCGATGCTTTGGTTTTCGTCGGGTTTCAAGCTGAGATATGCATTTTCTACGATAATCTTGGTGAAACATCTGTCCGAAGTATGCAGAAACATCGAGAGCGCTCATTTCGAGCTATTTAATGCGAGAAACTCGTTTTCTGGTGTTTTCACCACTCCACGGTACGTTTGATGTGCAGAACCGGAGATAACTCGGTTTTCGTGGTGTTTCCAGCTGAGATATGCATTTTCTGCGATAATCTTGGTGGGTCTTTTGTCAGAAGTATGCAGAATCATCTAGATCGCTCTTTTCGAGCTACTTAATGCACGAAACACGTTTTCTGGTGTTTTCACCACTCCACAGTACGTTTGACATGCAGAACCGGAGATATCTTGGTTTCGGTCGTGTTTCATGCTGAGATATGCATTTTCTACGATAATCCTGGTGAGACTTCTGTCAGAAGTATGCAGAATCTTCGAGAACGCTCTTTTCGAGCTACTTAATGCGCGAAACACGTTTTCTGGTGTTTTCACCACTCCACGGTACGTTTGATGTGCAGAACCGGAGATAACTCGGTTTTCGACGGGTTTCAAGCTGAGATATGCATTTTCTACGATAATCTTGGTGAGACTTCTGTCAGAAGTATGCAGGATCTTCGAGAACACTCTTTTCGAGCTATTTAATGCGAGAAACACGTTATCTGGTGTTTTCACCACTCCACAGTTGGTTTGATATGCAGAACCGGCGATGCTTTGGTTTTCGTCGGGTTTCAAGCTGAGATATGCATTATCTACGATAATCTTGGTGAAACATCTGTCCGAAGTATGCAGAAACATCGAGAGCGCTCGTTTCGAGCTATTTAATGCGAGAAACTCGTTTTCTGGGGTTTTCACCACTCCACAGTTCGTTGGATATGCAGAACCGGAGATATCTTGGTTTTCGTGGGGTTTCAAGCTGAGATATGCATTTTCTGCGATAATCTTGGTGGGTCTTTTGTCAGAAGTATGCAGAATCATCTAGATCGCTCTTTTCGATCTACTTAATGCACGAAACACGTTTTCTGGTGTTTTCACCACTCCACAGTACGTTTGACATGCAGAACCGGAGATATCTTGGTTTCGGTCGTGTTTCAAGCTGAGATATGCATTTTCTACGTTAATCCTGGTGAGACTTCTGTCAGAAGTATGCAGAATCTTCGAGAACGCTCTTTTCGAGCTACTTAATGCGCGAAACACGTTTTCTGGTGTTTTCACCACTCCACAGTTGGTTTGATATGCAGAACCGGCGATACTTTGGTTTTCGTCGAGTTTCAAGCTGAGATATGCATTATCTACGATAATCTTGGTGAAACATCTTTCCGAAGTATGCAGAAACATCGAGAGCGCTCGTTTCGAGCTATTTAATGCGAGAAACTTGTTTTCTGGGGTTTTCACCACTCCACAGTTCGTTGGATATGCAGAACCGGAGATATCTTGGTTTTCGTGGGGTTTCAAGCTGAGATATGCATTTCCTTTGATAATCTTGGTGAGACTTCTGTCCGAAATATGCTGAATCATCGAGATCGCTCTTTTCGAGCTATTTGATGCGAGAAACACGTTCTCTGGTTGTTTTCACCACTCCACAGTGCGTTTGATATGCAGAACAGGCGATATCTTGATTTTCGTGGTGTTTCCAGCTGAGATACGCATTTTCTGCGATAATCTTGGTGAGACTTCTGTCCGAAGTATGCTGAAACATAGAGATCGCTCTTTTCGAGCTAGTTAATGCGAGAAAAACCTTATCTGGTGTTTTTACCACTCCACAGTGCGTTTGATATGCAAAACCGGCGATATCTTGGTTTTCGTGGGGTTTCAAGCTGAGATATGCATTTTCTGCGATAATCTTGGTGAGACTTCTGTTAGAAGTATGCAGAATCATCGAGATCGCACTTTTCGAGCTATTTAATGCGAGAAATACGTTATCTGGTGATTTCACCACTCCACAGTTGGTTTGATATGCAGAACCGGCGATATTTTGGTTTTCGTCGGGTTTCAAGCTGAAATATGCATTTTTTACGATAATCTTGGTGAAACATCTGTCCGAAGTATGCAGAAACATCGAGAGCGCTCTTTTCGAGCTATTTAATGCGAGAAACTCGTTTTCTGGGGTTTTTACCACTCCACAGTTCGTTGGATATGCAGAACCGGAGATATCTTGGTTTTCGTGGGGTTTCAAGCTGAGATATGCATTTCCTTTGATAATCTTGGTGAGACTCCTGTCCGAAATATGCTGAATCATCGAGATCGCTCTTTTCGAGCTACTTAATGCGAGAAACACGTTCTCTGGTTTTTTTCACCACTCCACAGTGCGTTTGATATGCAGAACAGTAGATATCTTGGTTTTCGTGGGGTTTCAAGCTGAGATATGCATTTTCTGCGATAATCTTGTTGAGACTTCTGTCCGAAGTATGCAGATTCATCGAAATCGCTCGTTTCGAGCTATTTAATGCGGAAACACGTTATCTGGTGTTTTCACCACTCCACAGTGCAGTGCATATGCAGAACCGGAGATATTTTGGTTTTCGTCGGGTTTCAAGCTGAGATATGCATTTTCTACGATAAGCTTGGTGAGACATCAGTCCGAAGTATGCAGAAACAACGAGAGCGCACTTTTCGAGCTATTTATTGCGAGAAACACGTTTTCTGGGGTTTTCACCACTCCACAGTTCGTTGGATATGCAGAACAGTAGATATCTTGGTTTTCGTGGGGTTTCAAGCTGAGATATGCATTTTTACGATAATCTTGGTGAGACTTCTGTCCGAAGTATGCAGAATCATCCAGATCGGTCTATTCGAGCTATTTAATGCGGAAACACGTTATCTGGTGTTTTCACCACTCCACAGTGCGTTTGATATGCAGTACCAGCGATATCTTGGTTTTCGTGGGGTTTCAAGCTGAGATATGCATTTTTTACGATAATCTTGGTGAGACTTCGGTCCGAAGTATGCAGAATCATCGAGATCGCTCGTTTCGATCTATTTCATGCGAGAAACACGTTATCTGGTGTTTTCACCACTCCACAGTGCGTTTGATATGCAGAACCGGCGATATCTTGGTTTTCGTGGGGATTAAAGCTGAGATATGCATTCTCAGTGATAATCTTGGTGAGAATTCTGTCCGAAGTATGCTGAATCATCGAGATCGCTCTTTTCGAGCTACTTAGTGCGAGAAACACGTTATCTGGTGTTATCACCACTCCACAGTGCGTTTGATATGCAGAACAGTAGATATCTTGGTTTTCGTGGGGTTTCAAGCAGAGATATGCATTTTCTGCGATAATCTTGGTGAGACTTCTGTCAGAAGTATGCAGGATCTTCGAGAACGCTCTTTTCGAGCTATTTAATGCGATAAACACGTTATCTGGTGTTTTCACCACTCCACAGTTGGTATGATATGCAGAACCGGCGATATTTTGGTTTTCGTCGGGTTTCAAGCTGAGATATGCATTTCCTGCGATAATCTTGGTGAGACTTCTGTCAGAAGTATGCAGAATCTTCGAGAACGCTCTTTTCGAGCTACTTAATGCGCGAAACACGTTTTCTGGTGTTTTCATCACTCCACGGTAGGTTTGATGTGCAGAACCGGAGATAATTCGGTTTTCGTCGGGTTTCAAGTTGAGATATGCATTTTCTACGATAATCTTGGTGATACTTCTGTCAGAAGTATGCAGGATCTTCGAGAACGCCCTTTTCGAGCTATTTAATGCGAGAAACACGTTATCTGGTGTTTTCACCACTCCACAGTGCGTTTGATATGCAGAACAGTAGATATCTTGGTTTTCGTGGGGTTTCAAGCTGAGATATGCATTTTCTGCGATAATCTTGTTGAGACTTCTGTCCGAAGTATGCAGATTCATCGAAATCGCTCGTTTCGAGCTATTTAATGCGGAAACACGTTATCTGGTGTTTTCACCACTCCACAGTGCAGTGCATATGCAGAACCGGAGATATTTTGGTTTTCGTCGGGTTTCAAGCTGAGATATGCATTTTCTACGATAAGCTTGGTGAGACATCAGTCCGAAGTATGCAGAAACAACGAGAGCGCACTTTTCGAGCTATTTATTGCGAGAAACACGTTTTCTGGGGTTTTCACCACTCCACAGTTCGTTGGATATGCAGAACAGTAGATATCTTGGTTTTCGTGGGGTTTCAAGCTGAGATATGCATTTTTACGATAATCTTGGTGAGACTTCTGTCCGAAGTATGCAGAATCATCCAGATCGGTCTATTCGAGCTATTTAATGCGGAAACACGTTATCTGGTGTTTTCACCACTCCACAGTGCGTTTGATATGCAGTACCAGCGATATCTTGGTTTTCGTGGGGTTTCAAGCTGAGATATGCATTTTTTACGATAATCTTGGTGAGACTTCGGTCCGAAGTATGCAGAATCATCGAGATCGCTCGTTTCGATCTATTTCATGCGAGAAACACGTTATCTGGTGTTTTCACCACTCCACAGTGCGTTTGATATGCAGAACCGGCGATATCTTGGTTTTCGTGGGGATTAAAGCTGAGATATGCATTCTCAGTGATAATCTTGGTGAGAATTCTGTCCGAAGTATGCTGAATCATCGAGATCGCTCTTTTCGAGCTACTTAGTGCGAGAAACACGTTATCTGGTGTTATCACCACTCCACAGTGCGTTTGATATGCAGAACAGTAGATATCTTGGTTTTCGTGGGGTTTCAAGCAGAGATATGCATTTTCTGCGATAATCTTGGTGAGACTTCTGTCAGAAGTATGCAGGATCTTCGAGAACGCTCTTTTCGAGCTATTTAATGCGATAAACACGTTATCTGGTGTTTTCACCACTCCACAGTTGGTATGATATGCAGAACCGGCGATATTTTGGTTTTCGTCGGGTTTCAAGCTGAGATATGCATTTCCTGCGATAATCTTGGTGAGACTTCTGTCAGAAGTATGCAGAATCTTCGAGAACGCTCTTTTCGAGCTACTTAATGCGCGAAACACGTTTTCTGGTGTTTTCATCACTCCACGGTAGGTTTGATGTGCAGAACCGGAGATAATTCGGTTTTCGTCGGGTTTCAAGTTGAGATATGCATTTTCTACGATAATCTTGGTGATACTTCTGTCAGAAGTATGCAGGATCTTCGAGAACGCCCTTTTCGAGCTATTTAATGCGAGAAACACGTTATCTGGTGTTTTCACCACTCCACAGTGCGTTTGATATGCAGAACAGTTGATATCTTGGTTTTCGTGTGGTTTCAAGCTGAGATATGCATTTTTACGATAATCTTGGTGAGACTTCTGTTCGAAGTATGCAGAATCATCGAGATCGGTCTATTCGAGCTATTTAATGCGAGAAACACGTTCTCTGGTTGTTTTCACCATTCCACAGTGCGTTTGATATGCAGAACCGGCAACATCTTGATTTTCGTGAGGTTTCGAGCTGAGATATGCATTTTCTGCGATAATATTGGTGAGACTTCAGTCAGAAGTATGCAGAATCATCTAGGACGCTCCTTCCGAGCTACTTAATGCACGAAACACGTTTTCTGGTGTTTTCACCACTCCACAGTACGTTTGACATGCAGAACCGGAGATATCTTGGTTTCGGTCGGGTTTCAAGCTGAGATATGCATTTTCTACGATAATCCTGGTGAGACTTCTGTCCGAAGTATGCTGAATCATCGAGATCGCTCTTTTCGAGCTAGTTAGTGCGAGAAACACGTTATCTGGTGTTTTCGCCACTCCACAGTGCGTTTGATATGCAGAACTGTAGATATCTTGGTTTTCGTGGGGTTTCAAGCTGAGATATGCATTTTCTGCGATAATCTTGTTGAGACTTCTGTCCGAAGTATGCAGAATCATCGAAATCGCTCGTTTCGAGCTATTTAATGCGGAAACACGTTATCTGGTGTTTTCACCACACCACAGTGCGTTGGATATGCAGAATCGGAGATATTTTGGTTTTCGTCGGGTTTCAAGCTGAGATATGCGTTTTCTACGATAATCCTGGAGGGACTTCTGTACGAAGTATGCAGAATCATCGAGATCGCTCGTTTCGAGCTATTTCATGCGAGAAACACGTTATCTGGTGTTTTCACCACTCCACAGTGCGTTTGGTATGCAGAACCGGCGATATCTTGGTTTTCGTGGGGATTAAAGCTGAGATATGCATTCTCTGTGATAATCTTGGTGAGAATTCTGTCCGAAATATGCTGAATCATCGAGATCGCTCTTTTCGAGCTAGTTAGTGCGAGAAACACGTTATCTGGTGTTTTCACCACTCCACAGTGCGTTTGGTATGCAGAACAGTAGAAATCTTGATTTTCGTGGGGTTTCAAGCTGAGATATGCATTTTCTGCGATAATCTTGTTGAGACTTCTGTCCGAAGTATGCAGAATCATCGAAATCGCTCGTTTCGAGCTATTTAATGCGGAAACACGTTATCTGGTGTTTTCACCACTCCACAGTGCGTTGGATATGCAGACCCGGAGATATTTTGGTTTTCGTCGGGTTTCAAGCTGAGATATGCATTTTCTACGATAAGCTTGGTGAGACATCAGTCCGAAGTATGCAGAAACAACTAGAGCGCTCTTTTCGAGCTATTTAATGCGAGAAACACGTTTTCTGGGGTTTTCACCACTCCACAGTTCGTTGGATATGCACAACAGTAGATATCTTGGTTTTCGTGGGGTTTCAAGCTGAGATATGCATTTTTTTCGATAATCTTGGTGAGACTTCTGTCCGATGTATGCAGAATAATCGAGATCGGTCTATTCGAGCTATTTAATGCGAGAAACACGTTCTCTGGTTGTTTTCACCACTCCACAGTGCGTTTGATATGCAGAACCGGCAACATCTTGATTTTCGTGAGGTTTCGAGCTGAGATATGCATTTTCTGCGATAATATTGGTGAGACTTCAGTCAGAAGTATGCAGAATCATCTAGGACGCTCCTTTCGAGCTACTTAATGCACGAAACACGTTTTCTGGTGTTTTCACCACTCCACAGTACGTTTGACATGCAGAACCGGAGATATCTTGGTTTCGGTCGGGTTTCAAGCTGAGATATGCATTTTCTACGATAATCCTGGTGAGACATAACCTAACCTAACCTAACCTAACCTAACCTAACCTAACCTAACCTAACCTAACCTTTTTTTTTTTTTTTTTTTTACGTGGGGGAAATCCTCATGGACACCCCGCCCCCCCTGGGGGGAGGAGGCGGGGTAGTGTGGGACTATACCCACTAAAACCCCCACGGCTACCCTCATCGCGCGCCCCCTTGACTAGGGAGGGGGGTTCCGGGTATCGCCAGAGGCATGCCTCCGGAACCCCCCGCGCGGCGTCTCGCGACCCTTTCCTCGGGAGGGGGGACTATGGCGCCCCCCTCCCCTTCTTCTCCTCTCTCGGCGGAACCAGGGGGTAGCGCCCGGTTCCGCCCCACCTCGGGGCCGCGTGCTCGGCGGCTGGGCCCCCACCCAGCCGCCCGCGACCCCGTGGTCCTCACCTCCCCGCCCTGTTGGCCGGCGGGGGGTGGGAGGCCACCACGCCTCTTTGGGGGCGGCGACGCTGGGTTTGACTTCCAGCGCCGCCGCCACCCGCGTTGTCCGGGGCGCGGCGTGAGGGGTCGGCTAATGTGCCGCCCCTTCTGCGGCCGCGCCCCAACGCCCTTCTCGCCGGGTCCGTCCGTTCCCGGACCCGCTCCGCGGCCTCCTTCTGCGACATGACGTCCTCGCAGAAGGAGGCCACGGCATCCCACTGGGCCCTCCCCTCCAGCATCCTCTGTACGAGGACCGGAGGGGAGAGGTCCGCGCCCACAACGACGCGCAAGGTCCGCCTCTGGGCGGACCAAGCCGGACACTCCTCCAGCGTGTGCTGGGGAGTGTCCTCTACCTCGCCACAGTGGTGACACTGTGCCGTCGCTTCCTTGCCGATGCGGCACAGGTACTCCCCGAAGCAACCATGCCCCGTGAGCACCTGCGCCGCTCGGTAGGTGAGCCCACCGCAAGTCCTGCCCATCCACCTGTCGAAATTGGGCAGGACTGCCCCAACGGCGCGCTTGCTGGCGCTCTCAGTGAGCTGAGAGCGCCACCTGACTAGCGCGCGCCGCTGGGCCCGACGCTTCGAGAGCGTTGCCCATCTGGCAACCTCTGGCGGGGAGATCCCGCTCTGGCGGAGGGACTTGACGCGGTCATAGACAACCGCGTCTACCTCCGCCTGTAGCTCCAGCGGGATCAACCCCGCCAGAGCCATCGCCGCCGCATAGGAGGTGGTGCGGTAACCCCTCACGCACCTGATGGCCAGCCGCCTTTCAACTCGTCGAAGCAAAGTTCTGCTTCGACGGCTGGCCATCAGGTCTCCCGCCCATATCGGTGACCCATAAAGGGTCATCGACCGCACCACCCCCGTGTAGAGGCGGCGAACCCTCAGCCCTGGTCCCCCGAGGTTGGGCAGCAGGCGGCCCAAGGCCGCGGCCGTCCTCTCAACCCGGGGAACCAGGCGCTCGAAATGCTCCTCGAAGCGCCAGTGGCTGTCAAGGGTGAGGCCCAGGTACCTCATCTGGGTCCCCACCCTGACACACGACTCACCTACCCGCATCCAGGACCTTGGAGGCTCCTCCTGCCGAGGCCCAAGGAACCAAAGGGCCTCGGACTTATGGGGAGCTATCTCCAACCCTAGGTCCCGGATGCGCGCGACGACACAGGCCACCCCTGTCTCCGCCAGGCGGATGGTCCTCCTCCAATCCTCATCCCCCGAGGCCAGTATTAACGTGTCATCTGCATAACAGATGACACTGACCCCGGGGGGGAGGGCCGCCCTCAGGACCACGTCATATGCGAGGTCCCACAGGATAGGGCCCAAGACTGAGCCCTGTGGGACCCCGCAGTGGACCTGCCTCTCCCTCCTTACGCCGTACCGGCCCGTGAACTCGATCCACCTGTCGGACAGGTAGGACCCGAGCACCCTCCGCAGGTAGGGAGGCACTCCGTGGTGGTGGAGTGCCTCCCTGACCGCCCCCCAGGGCAGGGTATTAAAAGCATTTACTATATCTAACGATATAGCTATTGCTACCCCACCCTCGGAGACGGCCGCCTCCGCAAGGGTACGGACGCGACGTATCGCGTCCAAGGTGGACCGTCCCCTGCGGAAGCCATACTGCTCCCCGCAGAGGTCGGGCCCCACCGCCGACAGGTGGTGGACGAGGCGGGATGCCAAAACTCTTTCGAAGAGTTTTCCCGCCTCGTCCAACAAACATATTGGCCGGTACGCGGAGGGAGACTCCGCGGGCCGGCCCTCCTTCTTGAGGAGGACCATCCTACCTCGCCGCCATTGCGGGGGGAATTGCCCCAGCTCCAGGCAGCGGTCGAACAACCGCCGCAGCTGGGGCCCGAGGACGCCCAGGGCCAAGGCCCATATCCTACCGGGGATGCCATCGGGGCCAGGGGCTGTGTCCCTGGCCGCCATCTTTCTGATGGCATCCCCTAGCTCCGCCTCTGTTACCCCCAGTTCGACGGACCAGGCTTGGTCCGTCGTCTCCTCGGGTAGGTGTGGTGAAGCCGTACTCCTCCCAAAGGAGGGGAATAAGGCATCCACCACACCCCCGAGTACCCGGGGGTCAAGGCTCTCCGTGACCGGGGGTACGTAGGGGCGTAGCCGGCCCAACACGAGCCGGTACGGCCGCCCCCACGGGTCCCGGTCAAGAGAGCCAAGGAGCTCCAACCATGCTTGGGCCTTGGCCTCTTTGATGGCCAGCCGAAGGGCCGCCCTCTTGGCCTTGTAGGCTCCCTCCAGCTGTGCTATCCACGCCTCGTCGCGCAGCCGTCTCCTGCGGGCACGCTGACACCGGCGTCTCGCGACGGTGCATTCGTTGCGTAGCACCGCAATGTCGCGAGACCACCAGTGGGCGGCCCTCCTAGGGAGGGGTTGGGACCGGGGCATCGACACGTCACAGACGTTGGTCATGATGCCCCGGAACCATTCTGCCCCCTCCCTTGCGTCGACGGGACTGGTTCCGGTGTCGAACCAGTCCACGGCGTGGACAACCGCCATCAGGGCGTCCTCGTCTAGGCGCCGAAGCGCCCAGCGCGGTGGCAGGACACCATCCGGGCAGCGGGGGCGGGGTGCCCCTGACTGCTGGGCGGCTCCGGAGGCGGAGAACACTATATAGCGATGGTCGCTTAGCGTCTCCGCCTCCTCGGCCACCCTCCACCCCGCCACACGTCGTACGGCCGAGGGTGACGCCCATGTAAGGTCCACAATGGACGACCCCTGCGGCCGCACGCACGTAGCTATGGAGCCCCTATTGACTAGGCGGAGCTCCAGCTCCGCTGCCCAATCGAGTACTGCCCCCCCTCTCGCATCGGTCCTGGGGGACGCCCACTCAGTAGCGTGGGCGTTGAAGTCCCCCAGGACCAGTACCGGGCGAGGCTGGCATTGGCGAATCATATCGCCAACCTCGCCCAGGTACTCCTCCAGCTCGGAGATAGTGCGAGAGGGGGGTGCATAGCACCCTACCACCGCATATTCCCCCCATTCCACGGCGAGGAAACCCCGCCCTCTCCCCAGGAGTGTAACGGGCGGGGCGCCTGGCATCTCTCCTCTCACGATGGCGACCGAGTCACCCTCATCCCCGAACCATGAAGGGTGTTCGGGGATGGAGTGGGGCTCGGCCGCCACCGCCAACACAACCCCCCACTCCCGCAGGGTGTGGGCGAACATGTCCTGTGCCCCGCGGGAGTGGTTGAGGTTGGCCTGGAGGAGGCGCATGGCGAATTTACTCTATCGCCATGGCCTCCCCCTGGCCTCCGACCTTTTCTGGCCCAGTGGGATTGGGCGGGGCCTTAGATGGCCCCCTGTCCGGCTCTGCTGCGGCAGCGGGGGCCCCCTTCTTGGCCCCCTTCTTCTTCCGGGTGGGTGGGGAGCAGGCTTTGCTCCCCAGCCTGTGCCCCGCGGGTCGCCCTAAGTCCGCACAAAGCGGACAATTTGGCGCCTCCGCGGGGCACTTGCCCGCCGTGTGGCCGGAGGTGCCGCAGTTGTAGCAGCGGCCACTCCGGTCCACATCCCCCGTGCACCGCTGCCTCACGTGCCCCACTTGGAGGCAGCGGTAGCACTGCAGGGGGCGGGCGGCCAGCACCTCAACGCGGGCGCTGGACCATCCCACCCGGATTCTGCCAACCTTGGCCACCGTGTTGGCGGCCAGAAGGGGGCATGAAACCCATAGGGTGCCCAGACCGGAGGAGGAGGAGCGTACCTGGCCCGTCCGTACCTCCTCCGGTCGGCACGCCCCCGCTGCCGCGATGGCGTCTGCCACCTCCACTGGGGTGACCGAGTCATCCAGACCGGTCACCCTTAGTTCGGCCCTTTTGCAGGGGCGGGTTATCTTTACACCCGTCCCCTCAAGGGCCTCCCTCAGTTTACCGGCCAGGGTGTCAGCCTTGGCCGCGCCCTCCGGACCGGGGATCTGCATAAGCAGTGCCCCGGTCACCGCACGCTTGTAGCGCACCGCCTCTATGCCCACCTCCGCCAAGTTGACCTTCTCCTTGGCGGAGCGGATCGCCTCGGCGTAGGTAACGCCGCCCCCGGGGGGGACGGTCAAAGAGACCGCCGCCGTCCGGGGGACGCGTCCCAAGCGTGGCGGCGCGGGCGCGGCCTTACGCGGCCCGGCCTTTCCGCTAGCCCCGCCTGATTTCTTGGCCCCCTTGTCGGGGGGCTTTTGAGTAGGCGGGGCTACGGCCTTCTTCTTCGCCGCCTTTCTCCCCACCACCGTGGCCCAGGACTCCTGCGGCCCAGCCCCTGACGCGGGGACCGGAGCTAGCGGGGGTGGGGCCCTGGGCTTTAGCCTCGGTGGTGGGGGCGGCTCGTCCTCTGTCTCGGTCGCAGTGACGCCCCCTCGGGAAGTTGTCTTCTTCTTTTTCTTCTTCTTCCTTTGGGGGGCGTCACTGCGATCCCCTTCCGTCGCCGACTGCGCGGCAGCACGCGCAGCAGCTATCCGCGCGCTGGGCGGACGCAAAACCGGCCCCCGGCCAAGAACCTCCCGCCGGAATGCGGCCAACTTCCCCTCGACCAGGGAACCAATCCTGTCTATCAGGACTTGGTCCCTATCTGGTCGAGGGGGTGCACGCTTTTCGCGCACCTCTGGGGCTTTCGTGGCCCTTGGTAGGGAGACACGTGCCCTTGGCGGGGTGGAGACCCCTCCAACCACCATAGGCTCCACCCCCGCCGTAGGCGTGGTCTCCCTGGAGCTGTCCCTTATTTCTCGGGCAGCCCCCCTGCCCGCTCTTGCGGATTCCGCCTCCGCCCGCATCTTCGCGACCTGTGCCTCCAGGTCTTCCACCTTGCACCGGAGGCGGATATTGTCCGCCTCCAACAAAGGGGCGGGACCCGACGTCTCGGTCCTCTTAACGACCTCAGTCGTTGCGACGGCTACCGTCCGGGCGGCGATGCGGAGCCGCCGCACGAAAACCCCCTGCAGGTTCCTGGAGGAGCCTGCTATCCTCTCCACCTCTTTGAGGTGCTCCAGGATCTGGGCGGCAATGTCGCCCGTCGGGAGCTGCCGAATTTCTTCGGCGAGCTCCGCCTCCTCTGGAAGGGGCTTGCTGCCGCGGGACGGTTTAGGCGCGTCCACGGCCGCATGCTCCGCCTCCTGGGCCTTCTCTAATTTTTCGACGGCAGCCGACAGTTCTAGGTACTGCCTTTTGGCTGCCGCCAGGCCCGAATACTCCCCAGTCGTGGGAGGTCTCCCTCGTTTTCGCCGATGTAGCGGGTCGAAGGGTGCCTCCGACCCGTCCGTGTCGGCGTCGCCGTCCTCCGTCCGGCAACATGACGGGTCGCGCTGTCCTTGAACTGAGGACGACCGCGATCTCGACGACGATCGTCCCCTCCGCGCAGTTGCCCTTCCGCGCGAGCCCTCTGCCAATATGTCGACCAGCCGCACCCTTGGCTGGCCGCATACTGAGGCGGACGAATCGGACGCCCTTTCGGCCGCCGCTTCGACACGCCCAGCACTCCCCGCCTCAGAGCTCGGCCCTGGGTTTGCCAGAGCCTCCCCCTGTTCCTCTCCTCTTCTTTCCTCTCCCTCCTCCTCACTCCTCTTCTCCACCTCCATTTCACCCCCCTGCCCCGGTTTTTTAAATTGTGAAAGTTCCATGATTGGTCCCACGAGTATGGTCGGAAAGAACTTCACCCCGGGCAGAGCCGCCTTACCCGGGGAGGGCTATGTACAACCGGGGGCGCCAGGTACCGGAGGTTGGCCGCTTGGGACAGATGATGTCACCTGCCACGCCCGACGCATCCGTCAAAGCGTACCCCATCGCCGCGCACCTCTGCTTAGGGTTAACGACTTTTTTAGTGAGGTTTCTCCTCCTCGCGGGCCGGCCGTTTAAGGCGAGCCCCCCGCAGGCCCAACCCGGCGCTTGCGTACCTCAGCAGGCGATTCCCCGAATCCCCTGCCAAGGGTCCTGGCAACTT
The DNA here is from genome assembly GCA_951804975.1 of Anthophora plumipes. Lineage (NCBI taxonomy): Eukaryota > Metazoa > Arthropoda > Insecta > Hymenoptera > Apidae > Anthophora > Anthophora plumipes. The sequence goes on along the minus strand of CATORF010000206.1, from coordinate 6,311,750 downwards.
ACGCCGGCGGCCCACGGTGTGGGGCACCCCTATCCGCCTTTGGTAGGGGTGCACTAGGGTTACCCCTCGCCCCGTTCGCCCTCCGCGACCGGGCCACGGCCGCGGAGACCCAGGAAGCCCCACGTGGAGGTGGGACGAGAGGATTTACCCCTCCGGATCCCCCCAACTTAGCCGAAGAAGCGGCCGGTTTTCACCGGGCACTTCATCAGCACCATCGGGGGCCCTCAGGGATTCTCTTTAAAAAGACTAGAGAAATCCCGAGACGACCCGGAGAGGCTTGTGCTGCTCCCCAACCTTTTTTTTTTTTTTTTTTTTTTACGTGGGGGAAATCCTCATGGACACCCCGCCCCCCCTGGGGGGAGGAGGCAGGGTAGTGTGGGACTATACCCACTAAAACCCCCACGGCTACCCTCATCGCGCGCCCCCTTGACTAGGGAGGGGGGTTCCGGGTATCGCCAGAGGCATGCCTCCGGAACCCCCCACGCGGCGTCTCGCGACCCTTTCCTCGGGAGGGGGGACTATGGCGCCCCCCTCCCCTTCTTCTCCTCTCTCGGCGGAACCAGGGGGTAGCGCCCGGTTCCGCCCCACCTCGGGGCCGCGTGCTCGGCGGCTGGGCCCCCACCCAGCCGCCCGCGACCCCGTGGTCCTCACCCCCCCGCCCTGTTGGCTGGCGGGTGGGTGGGAGGCCACCATGCCTCTTTGGGGGCGGCGGCGCGGAGTAGACCCTCCGCCACCGCCGCCACCCGCGTTGTCCGGGGCGCGGCCTGAGGGGTCGGGCAATGCCCCTGCCCTCCTGCGGCCGCGCCGCAACGCCCTTCTCGCCGGGTCCGTCCTTTCCCGGACCCGCTCCGCGGCCTCCTTCTGCGACATGACGTCCTCGCAGAAGGAGGCCACAGCATCCCACTGGGCCCTCCCCTCCAGCATCCTCTGTACGAGGACCGGAGGGGAGAGGTCCGCTCCGACCGTGTTACGCAAGGTCCGCCTCTGGGCGGACCAAGCCGGACACTCCTCCAGCGTGTGCTGGGGAGTGTCCTCTACCTCGCCACAGTGGTGACACTGTGCCGTCGCTTCCTTGCCGATGCGGCACAGGTACTCCCCGAAGCAACCATGCCCCGTGAGCACCTGCGCCGCTCGGTAGGTGAGCCCACCGCAAGTCCTGCCCATCCACCTGTCGAAATTGGGCAGGACTGCCCCAACGGCGCGCTTGCTGGCGCTCTCAGTGAGCTGAGAGCGCCACTTGACTAGCGCGCGCCGCTGGGCCCGACGCTTCGAGAGCGTTGCCCATCTGGCAACCTCTGGCGGGGAGATCCCGCTCCGGCGGAGGGACTTGACGCGGTCATAGACGACCGCGTCTACCTCCGCCTGTAGCTCCAGCGGGATCAACCCCGCCAGAGCCATCGCCGCCGCATAGGAGGTGGTGCGGTAACCCCTCACGCACCTGATGGCCAGCCGCCTTTCAACTCGTCGAAGCAAAGTTCTGCTTCGACGGCTGGCCATCAGGTCTCCCGCCCATATCGGTGACCCATAAAGGGTCATCGACCGCACCACCCCCGTGTAGAGGCGGCGAACCCTCAGCCCTGGTCCCCCGAGGTTGGGCAGCAGGCGGCCCAATGCCGCGGCCGTCCTCTCAACCCGGGGAACCAGGCGCTCGAAATGCTCCTCGAAGCGCCAGTGGCTGTCAAGGGTGAGGCCCAGGTACCTCATCTGGGTCCCCACCCTGACACACGACTCACCTACCCGCATCCAGGACCTTGGAGGCTCCTCCTGCCGAGGCCCAAGGAACCAAAGGGCCTCGGACTTATGGGGAGCTATCTCCAACCCTAGGTCCCGGATGCGCGCGACGACACAGGCCACCCCTGTCTCCGCCAGGCGGATGGTCCTCCTCCTATCCTCATCCCCCGAGGCCAGTATTAACGTGTCATCTGCATAACAGATGACACTGACCCCGGGGGGGAGGGCCGCCCTCAGGACCACGTCATATGCGAGGTCCCACAGGATAGGGCCCAAGACTGAGCCCTGTGGGACCCCGCAGTGGACCTGCCTCTCCCTCCTTACGCCGTACCGGCCCGCGAACTCGATCCACCTGTCGGACAGGTAGGACCCGAGCACCCTCCGCAGGTAGGGAGGCACTCCGTGGTGGTGGAGTGCCTCCCTGACCGCCCCCCAGGGCAGGGTATTAAAAGCGTTAACTATATCTAACGATATAGCTATTGCTACCCCACCCTCGGAGACGGCCGCCTCCGCAAGGGTACGGACGCGACGTATCGCGTCCAAGGTCGACCGTCCCCTGCGGAAGCCATACTGCTCCCTGCAGAGGTCGGGCCCCACCGCCGACAGGTGGTGGACGAGGCGGGATGCCAAAACTCTTTCGAAGAGTTTTCCCGCCTCGTCCAACAAACATATTGGCCGGTACGCGGAGGGAGACTCCGCGGGCCGGCCCTCCTTCTTGAGGAGGACCATCCTACCTCGCCGCCATTGCGGGGGGAATTGCCCCAGCTCCAGGCAGCGGTCGAACAACCGCCGCAGCTGGGGCCCGAGGACGCCCAGGGCCAAGGCCCATATCCTACCGGGGATGCCATCGGGGCCAGGGGCTGTGTCCCTGGCCGCCATCTTTCTGATGGCATCCCCTAGCTCCGCCTCTGTTACCCCCAGTTCGACGGACCAGGCTTGGTCCGTCGTCTCCTCGGGTAGGTGTGGTGAAGCCGTACCCCTCCCAAAGGAGGGGAATAAGGCATCCACCACACCCCCGAGTACCCGGGGGTCAAGGCTCTCCGTGACCGGGGGTACGTAGGGGCGTAGCCGGCCCAACACGAGCCGGTACGGCCGCCCCCACGGGTCCCGGTCAAGAGAGCCAAGGAGCTCCAACCATGCTTGGGCCTTGGCCTCTTTGATGGCCAGCCGAAGGGCCGCCCTCTTGGCCTTGTAGGCTCCCTCCAGCTGTGCTATCCACGTCTCGTCGCGCAGCCGTCTCCTGCGGGCACGCTGACACTGGCGTCTCGCGACGGTGCATTCGTTGCGTAGCACCGCAATGTCGCGAGACCACCAGTGGGCGGCCCGCCTAGGGAGGGGTTGGGACCGGGGCATCGACACGTCACAGACGTTGGTCATGATGCCCCGGAACCATTCTGCCCCCTCCCTTGCGTCGACGGGACTGGTTCCGGTGTCGAACCAGTCCACGGCGTGGACAACCGCCATCAGGGCGTCCTCGTCTAGGCGCCGAAGCGCCCAGCGCGGTGGCAGGACACCATCCGGGCAGCGGGGGCGGGGTGCCCCTGACTGCTGGGCGGCTCCGGAGGCGGAGAACACTATATAGCGATGGTCGCTTAGCGTCTCCGCCTCCTCGGCCACCCTCCACCCCGCCACACGTCGTACGGCCGAGGGTGACGCCCATGTAATGTCCACAATGGACGACCCCTGCGGCCGCACGCACGTAGCTATGGAGCCCCTATTGACTAGGCGGAGCTCCAGCTCCGCTGCCCAATCGAGTACTGCCCCCCCCCTCGCATCGGTCCTGGGGGACGCCCACTCAGTAGCGTGGGCGTTGAAGTCCCCCAGGACCAGTACCGGGCGAGGCTGGCATTGGCGTATCATATCGCCAACCTCGCCCAGGTACTCCTCCAACTCGGAGATAGTGCGAGAGGGGGGTGCATAGCACCCTACCACCGCATATTCCCCCCATTCCACGGCGAGGAAGCCCCGCCCTCTCCCCAGGAGTGTAACGGGCGGGGCGCCTGGCATCTCTCCTCTCACGATGGCGACCGAGTCACCCTCATCCCCGAACCATGAAGGGTGTTCGGGGATGGAGTGGGGCTCGGCCGCCACCGCCAACACAACCCCCCACTCCCGCAGGGTGTGGACGAACAGGTCCTGTGCCCCGCGGGAGTGGTTGAGGTTGGCCTGGAGGAGGCGCATGGCGAATTTACTCTATCGCCATGGCCTCCCCCTGGCCTCCGACCTTTTCTGGCCCAGTGGGATTGGGCGGGGCCTTAGATGGCCCCCTGTCCGGCTCTGCTGCGGCAGCGGGGGCCCCCTTCTTGGCCCCCTTCTTCTTCCGGGTGGGTGGGGAGCAGGCTTTGCTCCCCAGCCTGTGCCCCGCGGGTCGCCCTAAGTCCGCACAAAGCGGACAATTTGGCGCCACCGCGGGGCACTTGCCCGCCGTGTGACCGGAGTCGCCGCAGTTGTAGCAGCGGCCACTCCGGTCCACATCCCCCGTGCACCGCTGCCTCACGTGCCCCACTTGGAGGCAGCGGTAGCACTGCAGGGGGCGGGCGGCCAGCACCTCAACGCGGGCGCTGGTCCAGCCCACCCGGATCCTCCCAACCTTGGCCACCATATTGGCGGCCACAAGGGGGCAGGACACCCAAAGGGTGCCCAGACCGGAGGAGGAGGATCGCACCTGGCCCGTCCGTACCTCCTCCGGCCGGCACGCCCCCGCTGCCGCGATGGCGTCTGCCACCTCCACTGGGGTGACGGAGTCGTCTAACCCCGTCACCCTCAGCTCCGCCCTCTTGCAGGGACGGGTAACTTTCACACCCGTCCCCTCTAGGGCCTCCCTCAACCTGAGGGCCAAGGTGTCCGCCTTGGCCGCGCCCTCCGGACCGGGGATCTGCATAAGCAGTGCCCCGGTCACCGCCCGCTTGTAGCGCACGGCCTCTATACCCACGTCCGCCAAGTCAATTTTTTGCTTGGCGGAGCGGATCGCTTCCGCGTACGTCACACTTCCCCCCACGGGGACGGTAAGTGAGACCGCCGCCGTCCGGGGGACGCGCCCCAAGCGTGGCGGCACGGGCGCGGCCTTACGCGGCCCGGCCTTTCCGCTCGCCCCGCCTGATTTCTTGGTCCCCTTGTCGGGGGGCTTTTGGTTCGGCGGGGCGACGGCCATCTTCTTCGCCGCCTTTCTCCCCACCACCGTGGCCCAGGACTCCTGCGGTCCGGCCCCTGACGCTGGGGCCGGAGCACGCGGGTGTGCTGCCTTGGGCTTTTGCCTCGGTGGTGGGGGCGGCTCCTCCTCTGTCTCGGTCGCAGTGACGCCCCCTCGGGAAGTTGTCTTCTTCTTCTTCTTCTTCTTCCTTTGGGGGGCGTCACTGCGATCCCCTTCCGTCGCCGACTGCGCAGAAGCACGTGCAGCAGCTATCCGCGCACTGGGCGGACGCAAAACCGGCCCCCGGCCAAGAACCTCCCGCCGGAAGGCGGCCAACTTCCCCTCGACCAGGGAGCCTATCCTCTCTATGAGGATCTGGTCCCTATCTGGTCGAGGGGGGGCGCGCTTTTTCTCGCGCTCCTCTGGGGCTTTGGTGGCCCTTGGTAGGGAGACGCGCGCCCTTGGCGGGGTGGAGACCCCTCCAACCACCATAGGCTCCACCCCCGCCGTGGGCGTCGTCTCCCTTGAGCTCTCTCTCGCACTCCGCGGTAACCCCTTCTTGGCTACCGCGTGATCCGCCTCTACTCGCAGTTTTGCTACCTGCGCTTCGAGGTCCTCCACCCTGCAGCGGAGGCGAATGTTGTCCGCCTCCAACAGCGGGGCGGGGCCTGAGGACTCCGTCCTCTTAACGACTTCCGTCGTTGCGACGGCTACCGTCCGAGCGGCGATGCGGAGTCGCCGCACGAACACCCCCTGGAGGTTTCGCGATGACCCTGCGATACGCTCTACCTCCTTGAGGTGTTCTAAAATCTGGGCCGCAATGTCGCCCGTTGGGAGTTGCCGTATCTCTTCGGCGAGCTCCGCCTCCTCTGGAAGGGGCTTGCTGCCACGGGACGGTTTCGGTGATTCCGCCGCAAGCTCCGCCTCCTGGGCCTTTTCCATCTTTTCGACGGCAGCCGACAGTTCCAAGTACTGCCTTTTGGCTGCCGCCAGGCCCGAATACTCCCCCGTCGTGGGGGGTCTGCCCCTTTTCCTCTTATGGAGAGGGTCGAATGGCGCCTCTGAGCCATCGGTGTCGGCGTCGCCGTCCTCCGTGCGACAGGTCGAGGGGTCGCGTTGACCTTGGACAGAGGACGACCGCGATCTCGACGACGATCGCCCTCTCCGCGCTATGCTGCGTCCGCGGCTGCCATCCGCCAGTATATCAACCAGCCGCACCCTCGGCTGGCCGCAGACTGAGGCGGACGAGTCGGACGCCCTTTCGGCCGCCGTCTCGCCACGCCCACCATCCCCTCTCACCTCAGAGCTCGGCCCTGGTACTTCCAGAGCCTCCCCCTGTTCCGCTCCTCTCCTTTCCACTCCCTCCTCCTCACTCATCTTCTCCCTCTCCAATTCACCCCCCTTCCCCGGTTTTTTAAATTGTTGTGACTCCATATTGTTCCCACGAGTGTGGTCGGAAAGGAAGTCACCCCGGGCAGAGCCGCCTTACCCGGGGAGGGCTATATACAACCGGGGGCGCCAGGTACCGGAGGTTGGCCGCTTGGGACAGATGATGTCACCTGCCACGCCCGACGCATCCGTCAAAGCGTACCCCATCGCCGCGCACCTCTGCTTAGGGTTAACGACTTTTTTAGTGAGGTTTCTCCTCCTCGCGGGCCGGCCGTTTAAGGCAAGCCCCCCGCAGGCCCAACCCGGCGCTTGCGTACCTCAGCAGGCGATTCCCCGAATCCCCTGCCAAGGGTCCTGGCAACTTACGCCGGCGGCCCACGGTGTGGGGCACCCCTATCCGCCTTTGGTAGGGGTGCACTAGGGTTACCCCTCGCCCCGTTCGCCCTCCGCGACCGGGCCACGGCCGCGGAGACCCAGGGAGCCCCACGTGGAGGTGGGACGAGAGGATTTACCCCTCCGGATCCCCCCAACTTAGCCGAAGAAGCGGCCGGTTTCCACCGGGCACTTCATCAGCGCCATCGGGGGCCCTCAGGGATTCTCTTTAAAAAGACTAGAGAAATCCCGAGACGACCCGGAGAGGCTTGTGCTGCTCCCCACCTAACCTAACCTTTTTTTTTTTTTTTTTTTTTTTTTTTTTTTTTACGTGGGGGAAATCCTCATGGACACCCCGCCCCCCCTGGGGGGAGGAGGCGGGGTAGTGTGGGACTATACCCACTAAAACCCCCACGGCTACCCTCATCGCGCGCCCCCCTGACTAGGGAGGGGGGTTCCGGGTATCGCCAGAGGCATGCCTCCGGAACCCCCCGCGCGGCGTCTCGCGACCCGATCCTCGGGAGGGGGGACTATGGCGCCCCCCTCCCAACCTAACCTTTTTTTTTTTTTTTTTTTTTTTACGTGGGGGAAATCCTCATGGACACCCCGCCCCCCCTGGGGGGAGGAGGCGGGGTAGTGTGGGACTATACCCACTAAAACCCCCACGGCTACCCTCATCGCGCGCCCCCCTGACTAGGGAGGGGGGTTCCGGGTATCGCCAGAGGCATGCCTCCGGAACCCCCCGCGCGGCGTCTCGCGACCCGATCCTCGGGAGGGGGGACTATGGCGCCCCCCTCCCATTCTTCTCCTCTCTCGGCGGAACCAGGGGGTAGCGCCCGGTTCCGCCCCACCCCGGGGCCGCGTGCTCGGCGGCTGGGCCCCCACCCAGCCGCCCGCGACCCCGTGGTCCTCACCTCCCCGCCCTGTTGGCCGGCGGGGGGTGGGAGGCCACCATGCCTCTTTGGGGGCGGCGGCGCGGAGTAGACCCTCCGCCACCGCCGCCACCCGCGTTGTCCGTGGCGCGGCCTGAGGGGTCGGGCAATGCCCCTGCCCTCCTGCGGCCGCGCCGCAACGCCCTTCTCGCCGGGTCCGTCCTTTCCCGGACCCGCTCCGCGGCCTCCTTCTGGGACATCACGTCCTCACAGAAGGAGGCCACGGCACTCCATTTGACTCTCCCCTCCAGCATCCTCTGGACAAGGACCGGAGGGGAGAGGTCATGGCCAACACTGGCCCTCAGGGTCCGCCTTTGGGCGGACCATGCGGGACACGCCTCCAGAGTGTGCTGGGGCGTGTCCTCCGCTTCTCCACAATGGTGGCACTGTGCCGTCGCCTCCTTGCCTATTCGGCGCAGGTATTCACCGAAGCAGCCATGCCCGGTGAACACCTGCGCCATGCGGTAGGTGAGCCCGCCGCAAGTCCTGCCCATCCACCTTTCCAAATGGGGCAGGACTGCCCCAACGGCGCGCTTACTGGCGCTCTCAGAGAGCTGAGAGCGCCATTTTGCTAGCGCGCGCCGCTGGGCCTGACGCCTCGAGATGGCCGCCCATCTTGCGACCTCCGGCGGGGAGATCCCGCTGTCTCGGAGGGCCTTGACGCGGTCGTAAACTACCGCGTCGCCCTCCGCCTGCAACTCCAGCGGGATCAGCCCCGCCAGGGTCATCGCCGCCGCGTGGGAGGTGGTGCGGTAACCTCTAACACACCTGATGGCCAGCCGCCTTTCGACTCGTCGAAGCAAGGCTTTGCTTCGACGGCTGGCCATCAGGTCACCCGACCAGATGGGTGACCCATAAAGGGTCATTGACCGCACCACCCCCACGTATAGGCGGCGCACCCTCAACCCTGGTCCCCCGAGGTTGGGCAATAGACGGCCCAACGCCGCGGCCGTTCTCTCGACCCGGGGAACCAGGAGCCGGAAATGCTCCTCGAAGCGCCAGTGGCTGTCCAGGGTGAGGCCCAGGTACTTCATCTGGGACCCCACCCTGACACTGGACTCACCTACCCGCATCCAGGACCTGGGAGGCCCCTCCCGCCGGGGCCCATGAAACCATAGGGCCTCGGTCTTACGGGGGGCTATATCTAGCCCAAGGTCCCGGATGCGGGCGACGACACAGGCCACCCCTGCCTCCGCCAGGCGGATGGTCCTCCTCCACTCGTCATCCCCCGAGGCCAGCACTAAAGTGTCATCTGCGTAGCAGATGACGCTGACCCCGGGGGGGAGCGCCGCCCTCAGGACCACGTCGTATGCGAGGTCCCACAGGATAGGGCCCAAGACTGAGCCCTGTGGGACCCCGCAGTGGACCTGCCTCTCCCTCCGTATGCCGTACCGGCCCGGATACTCGATCCACCTGTCGGACAGGTAGGACCCGATTACCCTCCGCAAGTAGGGAGGCACCCCGTAGGCGTGGAGTGCCCCCCTGACCGCCTCCCAGGGCAGGGTGTTGAAGGCGTTGACTATGTCTAACGACACCGCAATCGCCACCCCACCCTCGGAGACGGCCGCCTCCGCAAGGGTACGGACGCGACGAATCGCGTCCAAGGTCGACCGTCCCCTGCGGAAGCCAAACTGCTCCTCGCAGAGGTCCCAACCTAACCTAACCTTTTTTTTTTTTTTTTTTTTTTTACGTGGGGGAAATCCTCATGGACACCCCGCCCCCCCTGGGGGGAGGAGGCGGGGTAGTGTGGGACTATACCCACTAAAACCCCCACGGCTACCCTCATCGCGCGCCCCCTTGACTAGGGAGGGGGGTTCCGGGTATCGCCAGAGGCATGCCTCCGGAACCCCCCGCGCGGCGTCTCGCGACCCTTTCCTCGGGAGGGGGGACTATGGCGCCCCCCTCCCCTTCTTCTCCTCTCTCGGCGGAACCAGGGGGTAGCGCCCGGTTCCGCCCCACCTCGGGGCCGCGTGCTCGGCGGCTGGGCCCCCACCCAGCCGCCCGCGACCCCGTGGTCCTCACCTCCCCGCCCTGTTGGCCGGCGGGGGGTGGGAGGCCACCACGCCTCTTTGGGGGCGGCGACGCTGGGTTTGACTTCCAGCGCCGCCGCCACCCGCGTTGTCCGGGGCGCGGCGTGAGGGGTCGGCTAATGTGCCGCCCCTTCTGCGGCCGCGCCCCAACGCCCTTCTCGCCGGGTCCGTCCGTTCCCGGACCCGCTCCGCGGCCTCCTTCTGCGACATGACGTCCTCGCAGAAGGAGGCCACGGCATCCCACTGGGCCCTCCCCTCCAGCATCCTCTGTACGAGGACCGGAGGGGAGAGGTCCGCGCCCACAACGACGCGCAAGGTCCGCCTCTGGGCGGACCAAGCCGGACACTCCTCCAGCGTGTGCTGGGGAGTGTCCTCTACCTCGCCACAGTGGTGACACTGTGCCGTCGCTTCCTTGCCGATGCGGCACAGGTACTCCCCGAAGCAACCATGCCCCGTGAGCACCTGCGCCGCTCGGTAGGTGAGCCCACCGCAAGTCCTGCCCATCCACCTGTCGAAATTGGGCAGGACTGCCCCAACGGCGCGCTTGCTGGCGCTCTCAGTGAGCTGAGAGCGCCACCTGACTAGCGCGCGCCGCTGGGCCCGACGCTTCGAGAGCGTTGCCCATCTGGCAACCTCTGGCGGGGAGATCCCGCTCTGGCGGAGGGACTTGACGCGGTCATAGACAACCGCGTCTACCTCCGCCTGTAGCTCCAGCGGGATCAACCCCGCCAGAGCCATCGCCGCCGCATAGGAGGTGGTGCGGTAACCCCTCACGCACCTGATGGCCAGCCGCCTTTCAACTCGTCGAAGCAAAGTTCTGCTTCGACGGCTGGCCATCAGGTCTCCCGCCCATATCGGTGACCCATAAAGGGTCATCGACCGCACCACCCCCGTGTAGAGGCGGCGAACCCTCAGCCCTGGTCCCCCGAGGTTGGGCAGCAGGCGGCCCAAGGCCGCGGCCGTCCTCTCAACCCGGGGAACCAGGCGCTCGAAATGCTCCTCGAAGCGCCAGTGGCTGTCAAGGGTGAGGCCCAGGTACCTCATCTGGGTCCCCACCCTGACACACGACTCACCTACCCGCATCCAGGACCTTGGAGGCTCCTCCTGCCGAGGCCCAAGGAACCAAAGGGCCTCGGACTTATGGGGAGCTATCTCCAACCCTAGGTCCCGGATGCGCGCGACGACACAGGCCACCCCTGTCTCCGCCAGGCGGATGGTCCTCCTCCAATCCTCATCCCCCGAGGCCAGTATTAACGTGTCATCTGCATAACAGATGACACTGACCCCGGGGGGGAGGGCCGCCCTCAGGACCACGTCATATGCGAGGTCCCACAGGATAGGGCCCAAGACTGAGCCCTGTGGGACCCCGCAGTGGACCTGCCTCTCCCTCCTTACGCCGTACCGGCCCGTGAACTCGATCCACCTGTCGGACAGGTAGGACCCGAGCACCCTCCGCAGGTAGGGAGGCACTCCGTGGTGGTGGAGTGCCTCCCTGACCGCCCCCCAGGGCAGGGTATTAAAAGCATTTACTATATCTAACGATATAGCTATTGCTACCCCACCCTCGGAGACGGCCGCCTCCGCAAGGGTACGGACGCGACGTATCGCGTCCAAGGTGGACCGTCCCCTGCGGAAGCCATACTGCTCCCCGCAGAGGTCGGGCCCCACCGCCGACAGGTGGTGGACGAGGCGGGATGCCAAAACTCTTTCGAAGAGTTTTCCCGCCTCGTCCAACAAACATATTGGCCGGTACGCGGAGGGAGACTCCGCGGGCCGGCCCTCCTTCTTGAGGAGGACCATCCTACCTCGCCGCCATTGCGGGGGGAATTGCCCCAGCTCCAGGCAGCGGTCGAACAACCGCCGCAGCTGGGGCCCGAGGACGCCCAGGGCCAAGGCCCATATCCTACCGGGGATGCCATCGGGGCCAGGGGCTGTGTCCCTGGCCGCCATCTTTCTGATGGCATCCCCTAGCTCCGCCTCTGTTACCCCCAGTTCGACGGACCAGGCTTGGTCCGTCGTCTCCTCGGGTAGGTGTGGTGAAGCCGTACCCCTCCCAAAGGAGGGGAATAAGGCATCCACCACACCCCCGAGTACCCGGGGGTCAAGGCTCTCCGTGACCGGGGGTACGTAGGGGCGTAGCCGGCCCAACACGAGCCGGTACGGCCGCCCCCACGGGTCCCGGTCAAGAGAGCCAAGGAGCTCCAACCATGCTTGGGCCTTGGCCTCTTTGATGGCCAGCCGAAGGGCCGCCCTCTTGGCCTTGTAGGCTCCCTCCAGCTGTGCTATCCACGCCTCGTCGCGCAGCCGTCTCCTGCGGGCACGCTGACACCGGCGTCTCGCGACGGTGCATTCGTTGCGTAGCACCGCAATGTCGCGAGACCACCAGTGGGCGGCCCTCCTAGGGAGGGGTTGGGACCGGGGCATCGACACGTCACAGACGTTGGTCATGATGCCCCGGAACCATTCTGCCCCCTCCCTTGCGTCGACGGGACTGGTTCCGGTGTCGAACCAGTCCACGGCGTGGACAACCGCCATCAGGGCGTCCTCGTCTAGGCGCCGAAGCGCCCAGCGCGGTGGCAGGACACCATCCGGGCAGCGGGGGCGGGGTGCCCCTGACTGCTGGGCGGCTCCGGAGGCGGAGAACACTATATAGCGATGGTCGCTTAGCGTCTCCGCCTCCTCGGCCACCCTCCACCCCGCCACACGTCGTACGGCCGAGGGTGACGCCCATGTAAGGTCCACAATGGACGACCCCTGCGGCCGCACGCACGTAGCTATGGAGCCCCTATTGACTAGGCGGAGCTCCAGCTCCGCTGCCCAATCGAGTACTGCCCCCCCTCTCGCATCGGTCCTGGGGGACGCCCACTCAGTAGCGTGGGCGTTGAAGTCCCCCAGGACCAGTACCGGGCGAGGCTGGCATTGGCGAATCATATCGCCAACCTCGCCCAGGTACTCCTCCAGCTCGGAGATAGTGCGAGAGGGGGGTGCATAGCACCCTACCACCGCATATTCCCCCCATTCCACGGCGAGGAAGCCCCGCCCTCTCCCCAGGAGTGTAACGGGCGGGGCGCCTGGCATCTCTCCTCTCACGATGGCGACCGAGTCACCCTCATCCCCGAACCATGAAGGGTGTTCGGGGATGGAGTGGGGCTCGGCCGCCACCGCCAACACAACCCCCCACTCCCGCAGGGTGTGGGCGAACATGTCCTGTGCCCCGCGGGAGTGGTTGAGGTTGGCCTGGAGGAGGCGCATGGCGAATTTACTCTATCGCCATGGCCTCCCCCTGGCCTCCGACCTTTTCTGGCCCAGTGGGATTGGGCGGGGCCTTAGATGGCCCCCTGTCCGGCTCTGCTGCGGCAGCGGGGGCCCCCTTCTTGGCCCCCTTCTTCTTCCGGGTGGGTGGGGAGCAGGCTTTGCTCCCCAGCCTGTGCCCCGCGGGTCGCCCTAAGTCCGCACAAAGCGGACAATTTGGCGCCTCCGCGGGGCACTTGCCCGCCGTGTGGCCGGAGGTGCCGCAGTTGTAGCAGCGGCCACTCCGGTCCACATCCCCCGTGCACCGCTGCCTCACGTGCCCCACTTGGAGGCAGCGGTAGCACTGCAGGGGGCGGGCGGCCAGCACCTCAACGCGGGCGCTGGACCATCCCACCCGGATTCTGCCAACCTTGGCCACCGTGTTGGCGGCCAGAAGGGGGCATGAAACCCATAGGGTGCCCAGACCGGAGGAGGAGGAGCGTACCTGGCCCGTCCGTACCTCCTCCGGTCGGCACGCCCCCGCTGCCGCGATGGCGTCTGCCACCTCCACTGGGGTGACCGAGTCATCCAGACCGGTCACCCTTAGTTCGGCCCTTTTGCAGGGGCGGGTTATCTTTACACCCGTCCCCTCAAGGGCCTCCCTCAGTTTACCGGCCAGGGTGTCAGCCTTGGCCGCGCCCTCCGGACCGGGGATCTGCATAAGCAGTGCCCCGGTCACCGCACGCTTGTAGCGCACCGCCTCTATGCCCACCTCCGCCAAGTTGACCTTCTCCTTGGCGGAGCGGATCGCCTCGGCGTAGGTAACGCCGCCCCCGGGGGGGACGGTCAAAGAGACCGCCGCCGTCCGGGGGACGCGTTCCAAGCGTGGCGGCGCGGGCGCGGCCTTACGCGGCCCGGCCTTTCCGCTAGCCCCGCCTGATTTCTTGGCCCCCTTGTCGGGGGGCTTTTGAGTAGGCGGGGCTACGGCCTTCTTCTTCGCCGCCACCTTTTTTTTTTTTTTTTTTTTTTTTTTTTTTTTTTTTACGTGGGGGAAATCCTCATGGACACCCCGCCCCCCCTGGGGGGAGGAGGCGGGGTAGTGTGGGACTGTACCCACTAAAACCCCCACGGCTACCCTCATCGCGCGCCCCCCTGACTAAGGAGGGGGGTTCCGGGTATCGCCAGAGGCATGCCTCCGGAACCCCCCGCGCGGCGTCTCGCGACCCGATCCTCGGGAGGGGGGACTATGGCGCCCCCCTCCCCTTCTTCTCCTCTCTCGGCGGAACCAGGGGGTAGCGCCCGGTTCCGCCCCACCCCGGGGCCGCGTGCTCGGCGGCTGGGCCCCCACCCAGCCGCCCGCGACCCCGTGGTCCTCACCTCCCCGCCCTGTTGGCCGGCGGGGGGTGGGAGGCCACCGTGCCTCTATGGTGGCGGCGGCGCGGAGAAGACCCTCCGCCACCGCCGCCACAGGCGTTGTCCGGGGCGCGGCATGAGGGGTCGGGATGTGCCCCGCCCCTTCTTCGGCCGCGCCCCAACGCCCTCCTCGCGGGATCGGACCTCTCCCGATCCCGCTCCGCGGCCTCCTTCTGGGACATCACGTCCTCACAGAAGGAGGCCACGGCACTCCATTTGTCTCTCCCCTCCAGCATCCTCTGGATGAGGACCGGAGGGGAGAGGTCATGGCCAACACTGGCCCTCAGGGTCCGCCTTTGGGCGGACCATGCGGGACACGCCTCCAGCGTGTGCTGGGGCGTGTCCTCCGCTTCTCCACAATGGTGGCACTGTGCCGTCGCCTCCTTGCCTATTCGGCGCAGGTATTCACCGAAGCAGCCATGCCCGGTGAACACCTGCGCCATGCGGTAGGTGAGCCCGCCGCAAGTCCTGCCCATCCACCTTTCCAAATGGGGCAGGACTGCCCCAACGGCGCGCTTACTGGCGCTCTCAGAGAGCTGAGAGCGCCATTTTGCTAGCGCGCGCCGCTGGGCCTGACGCCTCGAGATGGCCGCCCATCTTGCGACCTCCGGCGGGGAGATCCCGCTGTCTCGGAGGGCCTTGACGCGGTCGTAAACTACCGCGTCGCCCTCCGCCTGCAACTCCAGCGGGATCAGCCCCGCCAGGGTCATCGCCGCCGCGTGGGAGGTGGTGCGGTACCCCCTAACACACCTGATGGCCAGCCGCCTTTCGACGCGTCGAAGCAAAGCTTTGCTTCGACGGCTGGCCATCAGGTCGCCCGACCAAATGGGCGACCCATAAAGGGTCATTGACCGCACCACCCCCATGTATAGGCGGCGCACCCTCAGCCCCGGTCCCCCGAGGTTGGGCAGCAGGCGGCCCAAGGCCGCCGCTGTTCGTTCCACTCGGGGAACCAGGAGCTTGAAATGCTCCTCGAAGCGCCAGTGGCTGTCCAGGGTGAGGCCCAGGTACTTCATCTGGGACCCCACCCTGACACTGGACTCACCTACCCGCATCCAGGACCTGGGAGGCCCCTCCCGCCGGGGCCCATGAAACCATAGGGCCTCGGTCTTACGGGGGGCTATATCTAGCCCAAGGTCCCGGATGCGGGCGACGACACAGGCCACCCCTGCCTCCGCCAGGCGGATGGTCCTCCTCCACTCGTCATCCCCCGAGGCCAGCACTAATGTGTCATCTGCGTAGCAGATGACGCTGACCCCGGGGGGGAGGGCCGCCCTCAGGACCACGTCGTATGCGAGGTCCCACAGGATAGGGCCCAAGACTGAGCCCTGTGGGACCCCGCAGTGGACCTGCCTCTCCCTCCGTATGCCGTACCGGTCCGGATACTCGATCCACCTGTCGGACAGGTAGGACCCGATTACCCTCCGCAAGTAGGGAGGCACCCCGTAGGCGTGGAGTGCCCCCCTGACCGCCTCCCAGGGCAGGGTGTTGAAGGCGTTGACTATGTCTAACGACACCGCAATCGCCACCCCACCCTCGGAGACGGCCGCCTCCGCAAGGGTACGGACGCGACGAATCGCGTCCAAGGTCGACCGTCCCTTGCGGAAGCCAAACTGCTCCTCGCAGAGGTCGGGCCCCACCGCCGACAGGTGGTGGACGAGGCGGGATGCCAAAACTCTTTCGAAGAGTTTTCCCGCCTCGTCCAACAAACATATTGGCCGGTACGCGGAGGGAGAGTCCGCGGGCCGGCCCTCCTTCTTGAGGAGGACCATCCTACCTCGCCGCCATTGCGGGGGGAATTGCCCCAGCTCTAGGCAGCGGTCGAACAACCGCCGCAGCTGGGGCCCGAGGACGCCTAGGGCCAAGGCCCATACTTTGCCGGGGATGCCATCGGGGCCAGGAGCAGTGTTCCTGGCCGCCATCTTCTTGATGGCATCCCCTAGCTCCGCCTCTGTTACCCCCAGTTCGGCGGACCAGGCTTCATCCGCCGTCTCCTCGGGTACGTGTGGTGGGGCCGTACCCCTCTCAAAGGAGGGGAATAGGGCGTCCACCACACGCCCGAGTACCTGGGGGTCCAGGCTCTCTGTGACCGGGGGAAGATAGGGGCGCAGCCGGCCCAAAACGAGCCGGTAGGGCCGCCCCCAAGGGTCCCGGTCAAGAGAGCCAAGGAGCTCCGCCCATGATTGGGCCTTGGCCTGCTTGATGGCAAGCCGGAGGGCCGCCTTCTTGGCTTTGTAGGCCCCCTCCAGCTGTGTTATCCACGCCTCGTCGCGCAGCCGTCTCCTGCGGGCACGCTGACACTGGCGTCTCGCGACGGTGCATTCGGTGCGAAGCACCGCAATGTCGCGAGACCACCAGTGGGCGGCCCGCCTAGGGAGGGGTTGGGACCGGGGCATCGACACGTCACAGACGTTGGTCATGATGCCCCGGAACCACTCTGCCCCCTCCCTTGCGTCGACGGGACTGGTTCCGCCATCGAACCAGTCCACGGCGTGGACAACCGCCATCAAGACGTCCTCGTCTAGGCGCCGAAGCGCCCAGCGCGGTGGGAGGACTCCCTCCGGGCAGCGGGGGCGGGGTACCCCTGACTGCTGGGCGGCTCCGGAGACGGAGAACACTATGTAGCGATGATCGCTTAGCGTCTCCGCCTCCTCGGCCACCCTCCACCCCGCCACACGTCGTACGGCCGAGGGTGACGCCCACGTGAGGTCCACGATGGACGACCCCTGCGGCCGCACGCACGTAGCTGTGGAGCCCCTATTAACTAGGCGGAGCTCCAGCTCCGCTGCCCAATCGAGTACCGCCCCCCCTCTCGCATCGGTCCTGGGAGACGCCCACTCGGTGGCGTGGGCGTTAAAGTCCCCCAGGACCAATACCGGGCGAGGCTGGCATTGGCGTATCAAATCGCCAACCTCGCCCAGGTACCCCTCAAAATCGGAGATACTGCGAGAGGGGGGTGCATAGCACCCTACCACCGCGTACTCCCCCCATTCGACGGCGAGGAAGCCCCGCCCTCTCCCCAGGAGTGTAACGGGCGGGGCGCCTGGCACATCGCCTCTTACGATGGCGACCGAGCCACCCACGTCCCCGAACCAAGAAGGGTGGTCCGGGGAGGAATGGGGCTCGGCCGCCATCCCCAAAGCGACCCCCCACTCCCGCAGGGCGTGGACGAACAGGTCCTGTGCCCCGCGGGAGTGGTTGAGGTTCGCCTGGAGGAGGCGCATGGTGGCGAATTTACTCCGTCACCATGGCCTCCCCCGGGCCCTCTTCTCGGGCAGGCGCAGCCTGCCCTGGTAGGCCCAATGCTGCCTCCTCTTCCGCTGCTGCCGCGGGACGGGCACTCTTCTCGGGCGGACACCGCTCCTGCGTTGCCCGCCCTTGCGTGCCCTCCCGCGGCCTCTTCGCCGGTTGGCCGGTGGGGGGCGCCTTCTCCGCCCCCTTCTTCTTCTTCCGGGTGGGTGGCTTGCAGGCCTTGCTGCCCAACCGGTGCCCCGCAGGGCGCCCTAAGTCCGCACACAGCGGACAGTTAGGCGCCTCCGCAGGGCACTTGCCCGCCGTGTGACCGGAGTTCCCGCAGTTATAACAGCGGTCACTCCGGTCAACTCCCTCCGTGCACCGCTGCCTCACGTGCCCCACTTGGAGGCAGCGATAGCACTGGAGGGGGCGGGCTGCCAGCACCTCCACTCTTGCGCTGGACCACCCCACCCGGATCCTCCCCACTTTTGCCACCGAATTGGCGGCTGTGATGGGGCAGGACAGCCAGAGCGTGCCCAGCCCGGAGGAGGCGGAGCGGATTTGCCCCGTCCTTACCTCCTCCGGCGGACACGCCCCGGCTGCCGCGATGGCCGCAGCCACCTCCTTGGGGGTGACGGAGTCATCAAGCCCCGTCACCCTGAGTTCCGCCCTCTTGCAGGGGCGGGCTATTTTAACGCCCGTCCCCTGCAGGGCCTCCCTCAACTTGTTGGCCAGGGCATCGGCCTTGGCCGCGCCCTCTGGACCGGGGATTTGCATGAGCAAAGCCCCGGTTACCGCGCGCTTATAGCGCACTCCCTCTATCCCCACCTCCGCCAGGTCAATCTTCTCCCTGGCGGAGACGAGCGCCTGCGCGTAGGTGACACTGCCCCCCGGGGGGACGGTCAACGAGACCGCCGCCGTCCGGGGGACGCGCCCCACGCGCTTTTTTGAGGGCGCGGCTTTCGCCTGCCCTGCCTTTCCTGTTGCCCCGCCCACTTTTTGAGCCCCCTTATCTGGGGCTTTCTTAGTGGGCGGGGCGACGGACTTCCGTACCGCCTTACGCCCCACCACGGTTGCCCAAGTTTCCTGCGGCCCTCCCTCTGAGGCAGACGCGCCTCGCGAAGGCGGGGCCCGACGGGTCGCTACTTTGGGCTGCTGCCTCCGTGGTGGGGGCTGCTCCTCCTCCGTTTCTGTGGTGGCGACGCCCCCAGGAGTTTTCTTCTTTTTCTTCTTCTTCTTGGTCTGCTCCGTGGGGGCGTCGCTACGCTCCCCCTCCGTGGCGGATTGCGTGGTAACACGCAAGGGGGGCCTCTTCTGTGCGGCCAGGGGGCGCAGCACTGGCCCGTGGCCCAGAATTTCACGGCGGAATGCCGCCAACTTCCCCTCGATCAGGGTGCCAATCCTTTTTATTAAAGATTGGTCCCTGTCGGGTTGGGGCGGGGCTTGTCTTGCCCTCTCCTGTCTAGCGTGCTCCATCCGCTGGGCGGAGCCGCGTGTCCTTGGCGGTGTGGAGACAATGGGCGTCTCCATTGTCTCCCCCCCTCCCTTGGGTGAGGCGCCCCTAGGGCTTGTGGCTGCCCCACTCCGGGGCTTCGATGTCTCCGCCTCCGCCCTCAGTTTGTTGATTTGGGCTTCCAAATCTTCCACCTTGCACCTGAGGCGAATGTTATCTGCCTCTAGCAGGGGGGCGGGACCCGAAGTCTCCGTCCTCTTCACGACTTCCGCGGTTGCAGCGGCAACCGTTCGTGCGGCCAGGCGTAACTTCCGCACGAATCCTCCTTGAAGGTTGCGGGAGGTACCCGCAATCCTTTCCACCTCCTTGAGGTGCTCCATCATCTGGGCTGCAATGTCGCCCGTGGGGAGTTGCCGTAGCTGTTCAGCAAGCTCCGCCTCCTCCGGTAGCGGTTTGCTCCCGCGTGACGGGCTTGGTGGCTTGCCCGTGGAGCGTTCCGCCTCTTGCGCCGCCTCCAATTTCTCCACTGCGGCCGACAGCTCGAGGTATTGGCGCTTAGCCGCAGCCAATCCCGAGTATTCCCCTGTCGTGGGGGGTCTTCCACGTTTCCGCTTGTGTAGCGGGTCAAACGGCGACTCTGATTCCTCGGAGTCGCCGTAATTGTCCTCCGTACGGCACCTGGAGGCATCGCGTTGCCCTTGAGCAGAGGACGATCGCGAACGCGACGACGATCGCCCCCTGCGCGCGATGTTCCGACCTCTGCCATCTTTAAAGATGTCGACCAACCTGACATGTGGTTGGCCGCGGGTGGAGGTCGACGAATCGGATGCTACCGGTTCGCCACGCTCACCACCTTTCCCCACCTTCTTCGCCGCCACCTTTTTTTTTTTTTTTTTTTTTTTTACGTGGGGGAAATCCTCATGGACACCCCGCCCCCCCTGGGGGGAGGGGGCGGGGTAGTGTGGGACTGGACCCACTAAAACCCCCACGGCTGCCCTCACTGCGCGCTTCCCCTATTTGGGAGGGGGGTCCCGGGAATCGCCTGCGGCATGCTTCCGGAACCCCCCACGCGTTGTCTCACGACTCTTCCCGGGGGAGGGGGGGGATCTTCGCCGCCACCTAACCTAACCTTTTTTTTTTTTTTTTTTTTTTTTTTTACGTGGGGGAAATCCTCATGGACACCCCGCCCCCCCTGGGGGGAGGGGGCGGGGTAGTGTGGGACTGGACCCACTAAAACCCCCACGGCTGCCCTCACTGCGCGCTTCCCCTATTTGGGAGGGGGGTCCCGGGAATCGCCTGTGGCATGCTTCCGGAACCCCCCACGCGTTGTCGTTCGACTCTTCCCGGGGGAGGGGGATCTATGGCGCCCCCCTCCCCATCATCTTGCGTTTCGGCGGAACCAGGGGGCAGCGCCCGGTTCCGCCCCACCCCGGGGCCGCGTGCTCGGCGGCTGGGCCCCCACCCAGCCGCCCGCGACCCCGTGGTCCTCACCTCCCCGCCCTGTTGGCCGGCGGGGGGTGGGAGGCCACCATGCCTCTTTGGGGGCGGCGGCGCGGAGTAGACCCTCCGCCACCGCCGCCACCCGCGTTGTCCGTGGCGCGGCCTGAGGGGTCGGGCAATGCCCCTGCCCTCCTGCGGCCGCGCCGCAACGCCCTTCTCGCCGGGTCCGTCCTTTCCCGGACCCGCTCCGCGGCCTCCTTCTGCGACATTACGTCCTCGCAGAAGGAGGCCACGGCATCCCACTTGGCCCTCCCCTCCAGTATCCTCTGTACGAGGACCGGAGGGGAGAGGTCATGGCCAACCACGGCCCTTAGGGTCCGCCTTTGGGCGGACCATGCAGGACACGCCTCCAGCGTATGCTGGGGCGTGTCCTCGGCTTCGCCACAATGGTGGCACTGTGCCGTCGCCTCCTTGCCTATTCGGCGCAGGTATTCACCGAAGCAGCCATGCCCGGTGAACACCTGCGCCATGCGGTAGGTGAGCCCGCCGCAAGTCCTGCCCATCCACCTTTCCAAGTGGGGCAGGACTGCCCCAACGGCGCGCTTGCTGGCGCTCTCATTAAGTTGAGAGCGCCATTTTGCTAGCGCGCGCCGCTGGGCCTGACGCCTCGAGATGGCCGCCCATCTAGCGACCTCCGGCGGGGAGATCCCGCTCTCTCGGAGGGCCTTGACGCGGTCGTATACTACCGCGTCGCCCTCCGCCTGCAACTCCAACGGGATCAACCCCGCCAGGGCCATCGCCGCCGCGTGGGAGGTGGTGCGGTAACCTCTAACACACCTGATGGCCAGCCGCCTTTCGACTCGTCGAAGCAAGGCTTTGCTTCGACGGCTGGCCATCAGGTCACCCGACCAGATGGGTGACCCATAAAGGGTCATTGACCGCACCACCCCCATGTATAGGCGGCGCACCCTCAACCCTGGTCCCCCGAGGTTGGGCAATAGACGGCCCAACGCCGCGGCCGTTCTCTCGACCCGGGGAACCAGGAGCCGGAAATGCTCCTCGAAGCGCCAGTGGCTGTCCAGGGTGAGGCCCAGGTACTTCATCTGGGACCCCACCCTGACACTGGACTCACCTACCCGCATCCAGGACCTGGGAGGCCCCTCCCGCCGGGGCCCATGAAACCATAGGGCCTCGGTCTTACGGGGGGCTATATCTAGCCCAAGGTCCCGGATGCGGGCGACGACACAGGCCACCCCTGCCTCCGCCAGGCGGATGGTCCTCCTCCAATCCTCATCCCCCGAGGCCAGCACTAGAGTGTCATCTGCGTAGCAGATGACGCTGACCCCGGGGGGGAGGGCCGCCCTCAGGACCACGTCATATGCGAGGTCCCACAGGATAGGGCCCAGGACTGAGCCCTGTGGGACCCCGCAGTGGACCTGCCTCTCCCTCCGTACGCCGTACCGGCCCGGATACTCGATCCACCTGTCGGACAGGTAGGACCCGATTACCCTCCGCAAGTAGGGAGGCACCCCATAGGCGCGGAGTGCCCCCCTGACCGCCTCCCAGGGCAGGGTGTTGAAAGCGTTTACTATATCTAGCGATACAGCTATCGCCACCCCACCCTCGACCTTTTTTTTTTTTTTTTTTTTTTTTTTTTTTTTTTACGTGGGGGAAATCCTCATGGACACCCCGCCCCCCCTGGGGGGAGGAGGCGGGGTAGTGTGGGACTATACCCACTAAAACCCCCACGGCTACCCTCATCGCGCGCCCCCCTGACTAGGGAGGGGGGTTCCGGGTATCGCCAGAGGCATGCCTCCGGAACCCCCCGCGCGGCGTCTCGCGACCCGATCCTCGGGAGGGGGGACTATGGCGCCCCCCTCCCATTCTTCTCCTCTCTCGGCGGAACCAGGGGGTAGCGCCCGGTTCCGCCCCACCCCGGGGCCGCGTGCTCGGCGGCTGGGCCCCCACCCAGCCGCCCGCGACCCCGTGGTCCTCACCTCCCCGCCCTGTTGGCCGGCGGGGGGTGGGAGGCCACCGTGCCTCTATGGTGGCGGCGGCGCGGAGAAGACCCTCCGCCACCGCCGCCACCCGCGTTGTCCGGGGCGCGGCGTGAGGGGTCGGGATGTGCCCCGCCCCTTCTTCGGCCGCGCCCCAACGCCCGCCTCGCGGGATCGGACCTCTCCCGATCCCGCTCCGCGGCCTCCTTCTGGGACATCACGTCCTCACAGAAGGAGGCCACGGCACTCCATTTGTCTCTCCCCTCCAGCATCCTCTGGATGAGGACCGGAGGGGAGAGGTCATGGCCAACACTGGCCCTCAGGGTCCGCCTTTGGGCGGACCATGCGGGACACGCCTCCAGCGTGTGCTGGGGCGTGTCCTCCGCTTCTCCACAATGGTGGCACTGTGCCGTCGCCTCCTTGCCTATTCGGCGCAGGTATTCACCGAAGCAGCCATGCCCGGTGAACACCTGCGCCATGCGGTAGGTGAGCCCGCCGCAAGTCCTGCCCATCCACCTTTCCAAATGGGGCAGGACTGCCCCAACGGCGCGCTTACTGGCGCTCTCAGAGAGCTGAGAGCGCCATTTTGCTAGCGCGCGCCGCTGGGCCTGACGCCTCGAGATGGCCGCCCATCTTGCGACCTCCGGCGGGGAGATCCCGCTGTCTCGGAGGGCCTTGACGCGGTCGTAAACTACCGCGTCGCCCTCCGCCTGCAACTCCAGCGGGATCAGCCCCGCCAGGGTCATCGCCGCCGCGTGGGAGGTGGTGCGGTACCCCCTAACACACCTGATGGCCAGCCGCCTTTCGACGCGTCGAAGCAAAGCTTTGCTTCGACGGCTGGCCATCAGGTCGCCCGACCAAATGGGCGACCCATAAAGGGTCATTGACCGCACCACCCCCATGTATAGGCGGCGCACCCTCAGCCCCGGTCCCCCGAGGTTGGGCAGCAGGCGGCCCAAGGCCGCCGCTGTTCGTTCCACTCGGGGAACCAGGAGCTTGAAATGCTCCTCGAAGCGCCAGTGGCTGTCCAGGGTGAGGCCCAGGTACTTCATCTGGGACCCCACCCTGACACTGGACTCACCTACCCGCATCCAGGACCTGGGAGGCCCCTCCCGCCGGGGCCCATGAAACCATAGGGCCTCGGTCTTACGGGGGGCTATATCTAGCCCAAGGTCCCGGATGCGGGCGACGACACAGGCCACCCCTGCCTCCGCCAGGCGGATGGTCCTCCTCCACTCGTCATCCCCCGAGGCCAGCACTAAAGTGTCATCTGCGTAGCAGATGACGCTGACCCCGGGGGGGAGGGCCGCCCTCAGGACCACGTCGTATGCGAGGTCCCACAGGATAGGGCCCAAGACTGAGCCCTGTGGGACCCCGCAGTGGACCTGCCTCTCCCTCCGTACGCCGTACCGGCCCGGATACTCGATCCACCTGTCGGACAGGTAGGACCCGATTACCCTCCGCAAGTAGGGAGGCACCCCATAGGCGCGGAGTGCCCCCCTGACCGCCTCCCAGGGCAGGGTGTTGAAGGCGTTTACTATATCTAGCGATACAGCTATCGCCACCCCACCCTCGGAGGCGGCCGCCTCCGCAAGGGTACGGACGCGACGAATCGCGTCCAAGGTCGACCGCCCCCTGCGGAAGCCAAACTGCTCCTCGCAGAGGTCGGGCCCCACCGCCGACAGGTGGTGGACGAGGCGGGATGCCAAAACTCTTTCGAAGAGTTTTCCCGCCTCGTCCAACAAACATATTGGCCGGTACGCGGAGGGAGAGTCCGCGGGCCGGCCCTCCTTCTTGAGGAGGACCATCCTACCTCGCCGCCATTGCGGGGGGAATTGCCCCAGCTCTAGGCAGCGGTCGAACAACCGCCGCAGCTGGGGCCCGAGGACGCCTAGGGCCAAGGCCCATACCTTACCGGGGATGCCATCGGGGCCAGGAGCAGTGTTCCTGGCCGCCATCTTCTTGATGGCGTCCCCTAGCTCCGCCTCTGTTACCCCCAGTTCGGCGGACCAGGCTTGATCCGCCGTCTCCTCGGGTACGTGTGGTGGGGCCGTACCCCTCTCAGAGGAGGGGAATAGGGCGTCCACCACACGCCCGAGTACCCGGGGGTCCAGGCTCTCCGTGACCGGGGGAACATAGGGGCGCAGCCGACCCAAAACGAGTCGGTAGGGCCGCCCCCAAGGGTCCCGGTCCAGAGAGCCAAGGAGCTCCTCCCATGATTGGGCCTTGGCCTGCTTGATGGCAAGCCGGAGAGCCGCCTTCTTGGCTTTGTAGGCCCCCTCCAGCTCGGCGATCCACGCCTCGTCGCGCTGCCTCCTTCTGCGGGCGCGCTGACACTGGCGTCTCGCGACGGTGCACTCTTTGCGGAGCACCGCAATGTCGCGAGACCACCAGTGGGCGGCCCGCCTAGGGAGGGGTTGGGACCGGGGCATCGACACGTCACAGACGTTGGTCATGATGCCCCGGAACCACTCTGCCCCCTCCCTTGCGTCGACGGGACTGGTTCCGCCCTCAAACCAGTCCACGGCGTGGACAACCGCCATCAAGACGTCCTCGTCCAGGCGCCGAAGCGCCCAGCGCGGTGGGAGGACACCATCCGGGCAGCGGGGGCGGGGTGCCCCTGACTGCTGGGCGGCTCCGGAGGCGGAGAACACGATGTAACGATGATCGCTCAACGTCTCCGCCTCCTCGGCCACCCTCCACCCCGCCACACGCCGTACGGCCGAGGGCACCCCACCCTCGACCTTTTTTTTTTTTTTTTTTTTTTTTTTTACGTGGGGGAAATCCTCATGGACACCCCGCCCCCCCTGGGGGGAGGAGGCGGGGTAGTGTGGGACTATACCCACTAAAACCCCCACGGCTACCCTCATCGCGCGCCCCCCTGACTAGGGAGGGGGGTTCCGGGTATCGCCAGAGGCATGCCTCCGGAACCCCCCGCGCGGCGTCTCGCGACCCGATCCTCGGGAGGGGGGACTATGGCGCCCCCCTCCCATTCTTCTCCTCTCTCGGCGGAACCAGGGGGTAGCGCCCGGTTCCGCCCCACCCCGGGGCCGCGTGCTCGGCGGCTGGGCCCCCACCCAGCCGCCCGCGACCCCGTGGTCCTCACCTCCCCGCCCTGTTGGCCGGCGGGGGGTGGGAGGCCACCGTGCCTCTATGGTGGCGGCGGCGCGGAGAAGACCCTCCGCCACCGCCGCCACCCGCGTTGTCCGGGGCGCGGCGTGAGGGGTCGGGATGTGCCCCGCCCCTTCTTCGGCCGCGCCCCAACGCCCTCCTCGCGGGATCGGACCTCTCCCGATCCCGCTCCGCGGCCTCCTTCTGGGACATCACGTCCTCACAGAAGGAGGCCACGGCACTCCATTTGTCTCTCCCCTCCAGCATCCTCTGGATGAGGACCGGAGGGGAGAGGTCATGGCCAACACTGGCCCTCAGGGTCCGCCTTTGGGCGGACCATGCGGGACACGCCTCCAGCGTGTGCTGGGGCGTGTCCTCCGCTTCTCCACAATGGTGGCACTGTGCCGCCGCCTCCTTGCCTATTCGGCGCAGGTATTCACCGAAGCAGCCATGCCCGGTGAACACCTGCGCCATGCGGTAGGTGAGCCCGCCGCAAGTCCTGCCCATCCACCTTTCCAAATGGGGCAGGACTGCCCCAACGGCGCGCTTACTGGCGCTCTCAGAGAGCTGAGAGCGCCATTTTGCTAGCGCGCGCCGCTGGACCTGACGCCTCGAGATGGCCGCCCATCTAGCGACCTCCGGCGGGGAGATCCCGCTCTCCCGGAGGGCCTTGACGCGGTCGTAAACTACCGCGTCGCCCTCCGCCTGCAACTCTAGCGGGATCAGCCCCGCCAGGGTCATCGCCGCCGCGTGGGAGGTGGTGCGGTACCCCCTAACACACCTGATGGCCAGCCGCCTTTCGACTCGTCGAAGCAAAGCTTTGCTTCGACGGCTGGCCATCAGGTCACCCGACCAAATGGGTGACCCATACAGGGTCATTGACCGCACCACCCCCATGTATAGGCGGCGCACCCTCAGCCCCGGTCCCCCGAGGTTGGGTAGCAGGCGGCCCAATGCCGCCGCTGTTCGTTCCACTCGGGGAACCAGGAGCTTGAAATGCTCCTCGAAGCGCCAGTGGCTGTCCAGGGTGAGGCCCAGGTACTTCATCTGGGACCCCACCCTGACACTGGACTCACCTACCCGCATCCAGGACCTGGGAGGCCCCTCCCGCCGGGGCCCATGAAACCATAGGGCCTCGGTCTTACGGGGGGCTATATCTAGCCCAAGGTCCCGGATGCGGGCGACGACACAGGCCACCCCTGCCTCCGCCAGGCGGATGGTCCTCCTCCACTCGTCATCCCCCGAGGCCAGCACTAAGGTGTCATCTGCATAGCAGATGACGCTGACCCCGGGGGGGAGGGCCGCCCTCAGGACCACGTCGTATGCGAGGTCCCACAGGATAGGGCCCAAGACTGAGCCCTGTGGGACCCCGCAGTGGACCTGCCTCTCCCACCGTACGCCGTACCGGCCCGGATACTCGATCCACCTGTCGGACAGGTAGGACCCGATTACCCTCCGCAAGTAGGGAGGCACCCCGTAGGCGTGGAGTGCCCCCCTGACCGCCTCCCAGGGCAGGGTGTTGAAGGCGTTTACGATATCTAACGATACCGCGATCGCCACCCCACCCTCGGAGACGGCCGCCTCCGCAAGGGTACGGACGCGACGAATCGCGTCCAAGGTCGACCGTCCCCTGCGGAAGCCATATTGCTCCTCGCAGAGGTCGGGCCCCACCGCCGACAGGTGGTGGACGAGGCGGGATGCCAAAACTCTTTCGAAGAGTTTTCCCGCCTCGTCCAACAAACATATTGGCCGGTACGCGGAGGGAGAGTCCGCGGGCCGGCCCTCCTTCTTGAGGAGGACCATCCTACCTCGCCGCCATTGCGGGGGGAATTGCCCCAGCTCTAGGCAGCGGTCGAACAACCGCCGCAGCTGGGGCCCGAGGACGCCTAGGGCCAAGGCCCATACTTTGCCGGGGATGCCATCGGGGCCAGGAGCAGTGTTCCTGGCCGCCATCTTCTTGATGGCATCCCCTAGCTCCGCCTCTGTTACCCCCAGTTCGGCGGACCAGGCTTGATCCGCCGACTCCTCGGGTACGTGCGGTGGGGCCGTACCCCTCTCAAAGGAGGGGAATAGGGCGTCCACCACACGCCCGAGTACCTGGGGGTCCAGGCTCTCTGTGACCGGGGGAAGATAGGGGCGCAGCCGGCCCAAAACAAGCCGGTAGGGCCGCCCCCAAGGGTCCCGGTCCAGAGAGCCAAGGAGCTCCGCCCATGATACCCCACCCTCGACCTAACCTAACCTAACCTAACCTAACCTAACCTAACCTAACCTAACCTAACCTAACCTAACCTAACCTAACCTAACCTAACCTAACCTAACCTTTTTTTTTTTTTTTTTTTTTTTTTTTTTTTTTTTTTTTTTTTTTTTTTTTTTTTTTTTTTTTTTTTTTTTTTTTTTTTTTTTTTTTTTACGTGGGGGAAATCCTCATGGACACCCCGCCCCCCCTGGGGGGGGAGGCGGGGTAGTGTTGGACTGTACCAACTAAAACCCCCACGGCTGCCCTCACTGCGCGCTTCCCCTATTTGGGAGGGGGGTCCCGGGAATCGCCTGCGGCATGCTTCCGGAACCCCCCACGCGTTGTCTCACGACTCTTCTCGGGGGAGGGGGGTCTATGGCGCCCCCCTCCCCATCATCTTGCGTCTCGGCGGAACCAGGGGGCAGCGCCCGGTTCCGCCCCACCCCGGGGCCGCGTGCTCGGCGGCTGGGCCCCCACCCAGCCGCCCGCGACCCCGTGGTCCTCACCTCCCCGCCCTGTTGGCCGGCGGGGAGTGGGAGGCCACCGTGCCTCTTTGGTGGCGGCGGCGCGGAGTAGACCCTCCGCCACCGCCGCCACCCGCGTTGTCCGGGGCGCGGCGTGAGGGGTCGGGATGTACCCCGCCCCTTCTTCGGCCGCGCCCCAACGCCCTCCTCGCGGGATCGGATCGCTCCCGATCCCGCTCCGCGGCCTCCTTCTGCGACATGACGTCCTCGCAGAAGGAGGCCACGGCATCCCACTGGGCCCTCCCCTCCAGCATCCTCTGGATGAGGACCGGAGGGGAGAGGTCATGGCCCACCTTGGCCCTCAGGGTCCGCCTTTGGGCGGACCATGCGGGACACGCCTCCAGCGTATGCTGGGGCGTGTCCTCCACTTCTCCACAATGGTGGCACTGTGCCGTCGCCTCCTTGCCTATTCGGCGCAGGTATTCACCGAAGCAGCCATGCCCGGTGAACACCTGCGCCATGCGGTAGGTGAGCCCGCCGCAAGTCCTGCCCATCCACCTTTCCAAATGGGGCAGGACTGCCCCAACGGCGCGCTTACTGGCGCTCTCAGCGAGCTGAGAGCGCCATTTTGCTAGCGCGCGCCGCTGGGCCTGACGCCTCGAGATGGCCGCCCATCTAGCGACCTCCGGCGGGGAGATCCCGCTCTCCCGGAGGGCCTTGACGCGGTCGTACACAACCGCGTCGCCCTCCGCCTGCAACTCCAGCGGGATCAGCCCCGCCAGGGTCATCGCCGCCGCGTGGGAGGTGGTGCGGTAACCTCTTACACACCTGATGGCCAGCCGCCTTTCGACGCGTCGAAGCAAGGCTTCGCTTCGACGGCTGGCCATCAGGTCGCCCGACCAAATGGGCGACCCATAAAGGGTCATTGACCGCACCACCCCCATGTATAGGCGGCGCACCCTCAGCCCCGGTCCCCCGAGGTTGGGCAGCAGGCGGCCCAACCTAACCTAACCTAACCTTTTTTTTTTTTTTTTTTTTTTTTTTTTTACGTGGGGGAAATCCTCATGGACACCCCGCCCCCCCTGGGGGGAGGAGGCGGGGTAGTGTGGGACTATACCCACTAAAACCCCCACGGCTACCCTCATCGCGCGCCCCCTTGACTAGGGAGGGGGGTTCCGGGTATCGCCAGAGGCATGCCTCCGGAACCCCCCGCGCGGCGTCTCGCGACCCGATCCTCGGGAGGGGGGACTATGTCGCCCCCCTCCCCTTCTTCTCCCCTCTCGGCGGAACCAGGGGGTAGCGCCCGGTTCCGCCCCACCTCGGGGCCGCGTGCTCGGCGGCTGGGCCCCCACCCAGCCGCCCGCGACCCCGTGGTCCTCACCCCCCCGCCATGTATACCGGCGGGGGGGTGGGAGGCCACCATGCCTCTTTGGGGGCGGCGGCGCGGAGTAGACCCTCCGCCGCCGCCACCACCCGCGTTGTCCGTGGCGCGGCCTGAGGGGTCGGGCAATGCCCCTCCCCTCCTGCGGCCGCGCCGCAACGCCCTCCTCGCGGGATCGGATCGCTCCCGATCCCGCTCCGCGGCCTCCTTCTGCGACATGACGTCCTCGCAGAAGGAGGCCACGGCATCCCACTGGGCCCTCCCCTCCAGCATCCTCTGGATGAGGACCGGAGGGGAGAGGTCATGGCCCACCTTGGCCCTCAGGGTCCGCCTTTGGGCGGACCATGCCGGACACGCCTCCAGCGTATGCTGGGGCGTGTCCTCCACTTCTCCACAATGGTGGCACTGTGCCGTCGCCTCCTTGCCTATTCGGCGCAGGTATTCACCGAAGCAGCCATGCCCGGTGAACACCTGCGCCATGCGGTAGGTGAGCCCGCCGCAAGTCCTGCCCATCCACCTTTCCAAATGGGGCAGGACTGCCCCAACGGCGCGCTTACCGGCGCTCTCAGCGAGCTGAGAGCGCCATTTTGCTAGCGCGCGCCGCTGGGCCTGACGCCTCGAGATGGCCGCCCATCTTGCGACCTCCGGCGGGGAGATCCCGCTATCTCGGAGGGCCTTGACGCGGTCGTAAACTACCGCGTCGCCCTCCGCCTGCAACTCCAGCGGGATCAGCCCCGCCAGGGTCATCGCCGCCGCGTGGGAGGTGGTGCGGTACCCCCTAACACACCTGATGGCCAGCCGCCTTTCGACTCGTCGAAGCAAAGCTTTGCTTCGACGGCTGGCCATCAGGTCACCCGACCAAATGGGTGACCCATACAGGGTCATTGACCGCACCACCCCCATATATAGGCGGCGCACCCTCAGCCCCGGTCCCCCGAGGTTGGGCAGCAGGCGGCCCAATGCCGCCGCTGTTCGTTCCACTCGGGGAACCAGGAGCTTGAAATGCTCCTCGAAGCGCCAGTGGCTGTCCAGGGTGAGGCCCAGGTACTTCATCTGGGACCCCACCCTGACACTGGACTCACCTACCCGCATCCAGGACCTGGGAGGCCCCTCCCGCCGGGGCCCATGAAACCATAGGGCCTCGGTCTTACGGGGGGCTATATCTAGCCCAAGGTCCCGGATGCGGGCGACGACACAGGCCACCCCTGCCTCCGCCAAGCGGATGGTCCTCCTCCACTCGTCATCCCCCGAGGCCAGCACTAAGGTGTCATCTGCATAGCAGATGACGCTGACCCCGGGGGGGAGGGCCGCCCTCAGGACCACGTCGTATGCGAGGTCCCACAGGATAGGGCCCAAGACTGAGCCCTGTGGGACCCCGCAGTGGACCTGCCTCTCCCACCGTACGCCGTACCGGCCCGGATACTCGATCCACCTGTCGGACAGGTAGGACCCGATTACCCTCCGCAAGTAGGGAGGCACCCCGTAGGCGTGGAGTGCCCCCCTGACCGCCTCCCAGGGCAGGGTGTTGAAGGCGTTTACGATATCTAACGATACCGCGATCGCCACCCCACCCTCGGAGACGGCCGCCTCCGCAAGGGTACGGACGCGACGAATCGCGTCCAAGGTCGACCGTCCCCTGCGGAAGCCATGTTGCTCCTCGCAGAGGTCGGGCCCCACCGCCGACAGGTGGTGGACGAGGCGGGATGCCAAAACTCTTTCGAAGAGTTTTCCCGCCTCGTCCAACAAACATATTGGCCGGTACGCGGAGGGAGAGTCCGCGGGCCGGCCCTCCTTCTTGAGGAGGACCATCCTACCTCGCCGCCATTGCGGGGGGAATTGCCCCAGCTCTAGGCAGCGGTCGAACAACCGCCGCAGCTGGGGCCCGAGGACGCCTAGGGCCAAGGCCCATACTTTGCCGGGGATGCCATCGGGGCCAGGAGCAGTGTTCCTGGCCGCCATCTTCTTGATGGCATCCCCTAGCTCCGCCTCTGTTACCCCCAGTTCGGCGGACCAGGCTTGATCCGCCGACTCCTCGGGTACGTGCGGTGGGGCCGTACCCCTCTCAAAGGAGGGGAATAGGGCGTCCACCACACGCCCGAGTACCTGGGGGTCCAGGCTCTCTGTGACCGGGGGAAGATAGGGGCGCAGCCGGCCCAAAACGAGCCGGTAGGGCCGCCCCCAAGGGTCCCGGTCAAGAGAGCCAAGGAGCTCCGCCCATGATTGGGCCTTGGCCTGCTTGATGGCAAGCCGGAGGGCCGCCTTCTTGGCTTTGTAGGCCCCCTCCAGCTGTGTTATCCACGCCTCGTCGCGCAGCCGTCTCCTGCGGGCACGCTGACACTGGCGTCTCGCGACGGTGCATTCGGTGCGAAGCACCGCAATGTCGCGAGACCACCAGTGGGCGGCCCGCCTAGGGAGGGGTTGGGACCGGGGCATCGACACGTCACAGACGTTGGTCATGATGCCCCGGAACCACTCTGCCCCCTCCCTTGCGTCGACGGGACTGGTTCCGCCATCGAACCAGTCCACGGCGTGGACAACCGCCATCAAGACGTCCTCGTCTAGGCGCCGAAGCGCCCAGCGCGGTGGGAGGACTCCCTCCGGGCAGCGGGGGCGGGGTACCCCTGACTGCTGGGCGGCTCCGGAGACGGAGAACACTATGTAGCGATGATCGCTTAGCGTCTCCGCCTCCTCGGCCACCCTCCACCCCGCCACACGTCGTACGGCCGAGGGTGACGCCCACGTGAGGTCCACGATGGACGACCCCTGCGGCCGCACGCACGTAGCTGTGGAGCCCCTATTAACTAGGCGGAGCTCCAGCTCCGCTGCCCAATCGAGTACCGCCCCCCCTCTCGCATCGGTCCTGGGAGACGCCCACTCGGTGGCGTGGGCGTTAAAGTCCCCCAGGACCAATACCGGGCGAGGCTGGCATTGGCGTATCAAATCGCCAACCTCGCCCAGGTACCCCTCAAAATCGGAGATACTGCGAGAGGGGGGTGCATAGCACCCTACCACCGCGTACTCCCCCCATTCGACGGCGAGGAAGCCCCGCCCTCTCCCCAGGAGTGTAACGGGCGGGGCGCCTGGCACATCGCCTCTTACGATGGCGACCGAGCCACCCACGTCCCCGAACCAAGAAGGGTGGTCCGGGGAGGAATGGGGCTCGGCCGCCATCCCCAAAGCGACCCCCCACTCCCGCAGGGCGTGGACGAACAGGTCCTGGGCCCCGCGGGAGTGGTTGAGGTTCGCCTGGAGGAGGCGCATGGTGGCGAATTTACTCCGTCACCATGGCCTCCCCCGGGCCGTCTTCTCGGGCAGGCGCAGCCTGCCCTGGTAGGCCCAATGCTGCCTCCTCTTCCGCTGCTGCCGCGGGACGGGCACTCTTCTCGGGCGGACACCGCTCCTGCGT
Source organism: Anthophora plumipes (assembly GCA_951804975.1). Lineage (NCBI taxonomy): Eukaryota > Metazoa > Arthropoda > Insecta > Hymenoptera > Apidae > Anthophora > Anthophora plumipes. The sequence goes on along the minus strand of CATORF010000206.1, from coordinate 6,278,800 downwards.
TGCCCGCCCTTGCGTGCCCTCCCGCGGCCTCTTCGCCGGTTGGCCGGTGGGGGGCGCCTTCTCCGCCCCCTTCTTCTTCTTCCGGGTGGGTGGCTTGCAGGCCTTGCTGCCCAACCGGTGCCCCGCAGGGCGCCCTAAGTCCGCACACAGCGGACAGTTAGGCGCCTCCGCAGGGCACTTGCCCGCCGTGTGACCGGAGTTCCCGCAGTTATAACAGCGGTCACTCCGGTCAACTCCCTCCGTGCACCGCTGCCTCACGTGCCCCACTTGGAGGCAGCGATAGCACTGGAGGGGGAACCTAACCTAACCTTTTTTTTTTTTTTTTTTTTTACGTGGGGGAAATCCTCATGGACACCCCGCCCCCCCTGGGGGGAGGAGGCGGGGTAGTGTGGGACTATACCCACTAAAACCCCCACGGCTACCCTCATCGCGCGCCCCCCTGACTAGGGAGGGGGGTTCCGGGTATCGCCAGAGGCATGCCTCCGGAACCCCCCGCGCGGCGTCTCGCGACCCGATCCTCGGGAGGGGGGACTATGGCGCCCCCCTCCCATTCTTCTCCTCTCTCGGCGGAACCAGGGGGTAGCGCCCGGTTCCGCCCCACCCCGGGGCCGCGTGCTCGGCGGCTGGGCCCCCACCCAGCCGCCCGCGACCCCGTGGTCCTCACCTCCCCGCCCTGTTGGCCGGCGGGGGGTGGGAGGCCACCGTGCCTCTATGGTGGCGGCGGCGCGGAGAAGACCCTCCGCCACCGCCGCCACCCGCGTTGTCCGGGGCGCGGCGTGAGGGGTCGGGATGTGCCCCGCCCCTTCTTCGGCCGCGCCCCAACGCCCTCCTCGCGGGATCGGACCTCTCCCGATCCCGCTCCGCGGCCTCCTTCTGGGACATCACGTCCTCACAGAAGGAGGCCACGGCACTCCATTTGTCTCTCCCCTCCAGCATCCTCTGGATGAGGACCGGAGGGGAGAGGTCATGGCCAACACTGGCCCTCAGGGTCCGCCTTTGGGCGGACCATGCGGGACACGCCTCCAGCGTGTGCTGGGGCGTGTCCTCCGCTTCTCCACAATGCTGGCACTGTGCCGCCGCCTCCTTGCCTATTCGGCGCAGGTATTCACCGAAGCAGCCATGCCCGGTGAACACCTGCGCCATGCGGTAGGTGAGCCCGCCGCAAGTCCTGCCCATCCACCTTTCCAAATGGGGCAGGACTGCCCCAACGGCGCGCTTACTGGCGCTCTCAGAGAGCTGAGAGCGCCATTTTGCTAGCGCGCGCCGCTGGACCTGACGCCTCGAGATGGCCGCCCATCTAGCGACCTCCGGCGGGGAGATCCCGCTCTCCCGGAGGGCCTTGACGCGGTCGTAAACTACCGCGTCGCCCTCCGCCTGCAACTCTAGCGGGATCAGCCCCGCCAGGGTCATCGCCGCCGCGTGGGAGGTGGTGCGGTACCCCCTAACACACCTGATGGCCAGCCGCCTTTCGACTCGTCGAAGCAAAGCTTTGCTTCGACGGCTGGCCATCAGGTCACCCGACCAAATGGGTGACCCATACAGGGTCATTGACCGCACCACCCCCATGTATAGGCGGCGCACCCTCAGCCCCGGTCCCCCGAGGTTGGGTAGCAGGCGGCCCAATGCCGCCGCTGTTCGTTCCACTCGGGGAACCAGGAGCTTGAAATGCTCCTCGAAGCGCCAGTGGCTGTCCAGGGTGAGGCCCAGGTACCTCATCTGGGACCCCACCCTGACACTGGACTCACCTACCCGCATCCAGGACCTGGGAGGCCCCTCCCGCCGGGGCCCATGAAACCATAGGGCCTCGGTCTTACGGGGGGCTATATCTAGCCCAAGGTCCCGGATGCGGGCGACGACACAGGCCACCCCTGCCTCCGCCAGGCGGATGGTCCTCCTCCACTCGTCATCCCCCGAGGCCAGCACTAAGGTGTCATCTGCATAGCAGATGACGCTGACCCCGGGGGGGAGGGCCGCCCTCAGGACCACGTCGTATGCGAGGTCCCACAGGATAGGGCCCAAGACTGAGCCCTGTGGGACCCCGCAGTGGACCTGCCTCTCCCACCGTACGCCGTACCGGCCCGGATACTCGATCCACCTGTCGGACAGGTAGGACCCGATTACCCTCCGCAAGTAGGGAGGCACCCCGTAGGCGTGGAGTGCCCCCCTGACCGCCTCCCAGGGCAGGGTGTTGAAGGCGTTTACGATATCTAACGATACCGCGATCGCCACCCCACCCTCGGAGACGGCCGCCTCCGCAAGGGTACGGACGCGACGAATCGCGTCCAAGGTCGACCGTCCCCTGCGGAAGCCATATTGCTCCTCGCAGAGGTCGGGCCCCACCGCCGACAGGTGGTGGACGAGGCGGGATGCCAAAACTCTTTCGAAGAGTTTTCCCGCCTCGTCCAACAAACATATTGGCCGGTACGCGGAGGGAGAGTCCGCGGGCCGGCCCTCCTTCTTGAGGAGGACCATCCTACCTCGCCGCCATTGCGGGGGGAATTGCCCCAGCTCTAGGCAGCGGTCGAACAACCGCCGCAGCTGGGGCCCGAGGACGCCTAGGGCCAAGGCCCATACTTTGCCGGGGATGCCATCGGGGCCAGGAGCAGTGTTCCTGGCCGCCATCTTCTTGATGGCATCCCCTAGCTCCGCCTCTGTTACCCCCAGTTCGGCGGACCAGGCTTGATCCGCCGACTCCTCGGGTACGTGCGGTGGGGCCGTACCCCTCTCAAAGGAGGGGAATAGGGCGTCCACCACACGCCCGAGTACCTGGGGGTCCAGGCTCTCTGTGACCGGGGGAAGATAGGGGCGCAGCCGGCCCAAAACAAGCCGGTAGGGCCGCCCCCAAGGGTCCCGGTCCAGAGAGCCAAGGAGCTCCGCCCATGATTGGGCCTTGGCCTGCTTGATGGCAAGCCGGAGGGCCGCCTTCTTGGCTTTATAGGCCCCCTCCAGCTCGGCGATCCACGCCTCGTCGCGCTGCCTCCTTCTGCGGGCACGCTGACACTGGCGTCTCGCGACGGTGCATTCGGTGCGGAGCACCGCAATGTCGCGAGACCACCAGTGGGCGGCCCGCCTAGGGAGGGGTTGGGACCGGGGCATCGACACGTCACAGACGTTGGTCATGATGCCCCGGAACCACTCTGCCCCCTCCCTTGCGTCGACGGGACTGGTTCCGCCATCGAACCAGTCCACGCCGTGGACAACCGCCATCAAGACGTCCTCGTCCAGGCGCCGAAGCGCCCAGCGCGGTGGGTGGACACCATCCGGGCAGCGGGGGCGGGGTTCCCCTGACTGCTGGGCGGCTCCGGAGGCGGAGAACACTATGTAGCGATGATCGCTTAGCGTCTCCGCCTCCTCGGCCACCCTCCACCCCGCCACACGTCGTACGGCCGAGGGTGACGCCCACGTGAGGTCCACGATGGACGACCCCTGCGGCCGCACGCACGTAGCTGTGGAGCCCCTATTAACTAGGCGGAGCTCCAGCTCCGCTGCCCAATCGAGTACCGCCCCCCCTCTCGCATCGGTCCTGGGAGACGCCCACTCGGTTGCGTGGGCGTTAAAGTCCCCCAGGACCAATACCGGGCGAGGCTGGCATTGGCGTATCAAATCGCCAACCTCGCCCAGGTACCCCTCAAAATCGGAGATACTGCGAGAGGGGGGTGCATAGCACCCTACCACCGCGTATTCCCCCCATTCGACGGCGAGGAAGCCCCGCCCTCTCCCCAGGAGTGTAACGGGCGGGGCGCCTGGCACATCGCCTCTTACGATGGCGACCGAGCCACCCACGTCCCCGAACCAAGAAGGGTGGTCCGGGGAGGAATGGGGCTCGGCCGCCATCCCCAAAGCGACCCCCCACTCCCGCAGGGCGTGGACGAACAAGTCCTGGGCCCCGCGGGAGTGGTTGAGGTTCGCCTGGAGGAGGCGCATGGTGGCGAATTTACTCCGTCACCATGGCCTCCCCCGGGCCTTCTTCTCGAGCAGGCGCAGCCTGCCCTGGTAGGCCCCTTGCTGCCTCCTCTTCCGCTGCTGCCGCGGGAGGGGCACTCTTCTCGGGCGGACACCGCTCCTGCGTTGCCCGCCCTTGCGTGCCCTCCCGCGGCCTCTTCGCCGGTTGGCCGGTGGGGGGCGCCTTCTCCGCCCCCTTCTTCTTCTTCCGGGTGGGGGGCTTGCACGCCTTGCTGCCCAACCGGTGCCCCGCAGGGCGCCCTAAGTCCGCGCACAGCGGACAGTTAGGCGCCTCCGCAGGGCACTTGCCCGCCGTGTGACCGGAGTTCCCGCAGTTATAGCAGCGGTCACTCCGGTCAACTCCCTCCGTGCACCGCTGCCTCACGTGCCCCACTTGGAGGCAGCGGTAGCACTGGAGGGGGCGGGCTGCCAACACCTCCACTCTGGCGCTGGACCACCCCACCCGGATCCTCCCCACTTTGGCCACCGTATTGGCGGCCGTGATGGGGCAGGACAGCCAGAGCGTGCCCAGCCCGGAGGAGGCGGAGCGGATTTGCCCCGTCCTTACCTCCTCCGGCGGACACGCCCCGGCTGCCGCGATGGCCGCAGCCACCTCCTTGGGGGTGACGGAGTCATCTAGCCCCGTTACCCTGAGTTCCGCCCTCTTGCAGGGGCGGGCTATTTTAACGCCCGTCCCCTGCAGGGCCTCCCTCAACTTGTTGGCCAGGGCATCGGCCTTGGCCGCGCCCTCTGGACCGGGGATTTGCATTAGCAACGCCCCGGTCACAGCACGCTTGTAGCGCACTCCCTCTATCCCCACCTCCGCCAGGTCGATCTTCTCCCTGGCGGAGACGAGCGCTTGCGCGTAGGAGACGCTGCCCCCCGGGGGGACGGTCAACGAGACCGCCGCCGTCCGGGGGACGCGCCCCACGCGCTTTTTAGAGGGCGCGGCTTTCGCCTGCCCTGCCTTTCCTGTCGCCCCGCCCACTTTTTGAGCCCCCTTATCTGGGGCTTTCTTAGTGGGCGGGGCGACGGACTTCCGTACCGCCTTACGCCCCACCACGGTTGCCCAAGTTTCCTGCGGCCCTCCCTCTGAGGCAGACGCGCCTCGCGAAGGCGGGGCCCGACGGGTCGCTACTTTGGGCTGCTGCCTCCGTGGTGGGGGCTGCTCCTCCTCCGTTTCTGTGGTGGCGACGCCCCCAGGAGTTTTCTTCTTTTTCTTCTTCCTCTTGGTCTGCTCCGTGGGGGCGTCGCTACGCTCCCCCTCCGTGGCGGATTGCGTGGTAACACGCAAGGGGGGCCTCTTCTGTGCGGCCAGGGGGCGCAGCACTGGCCCGTGGCCCAGAATTTCACGGCGGAATGCCGCCAACTTCCCCTCGATCAGGGTGCCAATCCTTTTTATTAAAGATTGGTCCCTGTCGGGTTGGGGCGGGGCTTGTCTTGCACTCTCCTGTCTAGCGTGCTCCATCCGCTGGGCGGAGCCGCGTGTCCTTGGCGGTGTGGAGACAATGGGCGTCTCCATTGTCTCCCCCCCTCCCTTGGGTGAGGCGCCCCTAGGGCTTGTGGCTGCCCCACTCCGGGGCTTCGATGTCTCCGCCTCCGCCCTCAGTTTGTTGATTTGGGCTTCCAAATCTTCCACCTTGCACCTGAGGCGAATGTTATCTGCCTCTAGCAAGGGGGCGGGACCCGAAGTCTCCGTCCTCTTCACGACTTCCGCGGTTGCAGCGGCAACCGTTCGTGCGGCCAGGCGTAACTTCCGCACGAATCCTCCTTGAAGGTTGCGGGAGGTACCCGCAATCCTTTCCACCTCCTTGAGGTGCTCCATCATCTGGGCTGCAATGTCGCCCGTGGGGAGTTGCCGTAGCTGTTCAGCAAGCTCCGCCTCCTCCGGTAGCGGTTTGCTCCCGCGTGACGGGCTTGGTGGCTTGCCCGTGGAGCGTTCCGCCTCTTGCGCCGCCTCCAATTTCTCCACTGCGGCCGACAGCTCGAGGTATTGGCGCTTAGCCGCAGCCAATCCCGAGTATTCCCCTGTCGTGGGGGGTCTTCCACGTTTCCGCTTGTGTAGCGGGTCAAACGGCGACTCTGATTCCTCGGAGTCGCCGTAATTGTCCTCCGTACGGCACCTGGAGGCATCGCGTTGCCCTTGAGCAGAGGACGATCGCGAACGCGACGACGATCGCCCCCTGCGCGCGATGTTCCGACCTCTGCCATCTTTAAAGATGTCGACCAACCTGACATGTGGTTGGCCGCGGGTGGAGGTCGACGAATCGGATGCTACCGGTTCGCCACGCTCACCACCTTTCCCCACCTCCGAGCTCGGTCCAGACAGGGCCTGAACCTCCCTCGTTTCCTCTCCACTCCTTTCCTTTCCCTCCTCCTCTCCACTCTTCTTCCTCCTCTCTACATTTCCCCCCATCCCCGGTTTTTTAAATGTTTCAGAATCCATATTGACCCACGAGTAGGTCGGAAAAGATTTCACCCCAGGCAGAGCCGCCTTACCTGGGGAGGGCTACATACAACCGGGGTCGCCTGGTACCGGAGGTTGGCCGCTTGGGACAGATGATGTCACCTGCCACGCCCGACGCATCCGTCAAAGCGTACCCCATCGCCGCGCACCTCTGCTTAGGGTTAACGACTTTTTTAGTGAGGTTTCTCCTCCTCGCGGGCCGGCCGTTTAAGGCAAGCCCCCCGCAGGCCCAACCCGGCGCTTGCGTACCTCAGCAGGCGATTCCCCGAATCCCCTGCCAAGGGTCCTGGCAACTTACGCCGGCGGCCCACGGTGTGGGGCACCCCTATCCGCCTTTGGTAGGGGTGCACTAGGGTTACCCCTCGCCCCGTTCGCCCTCCGCGACCGGGCCACGGCCGCGGAGACCCAGGGAGCCCCACGTGGAGGTGGGACGAGAGGATTTACCCCTCCGGATCCCCCCAACTTAGCCGAAGAAGCGGCCGGTTTTCACCGGGCACTTCATCAGCACCATCGGGGGCCCTCAGGGATTCTCCTTAAAAAGACTAGAGAAATCCCGAGACGACCCGGAGAGGCTTGTGCTGCTCCCCACCTTTTTTTTTTTTTTTTTTTTTTACGTGGGGGAAATCCTCATGGACACCCCGCCCCCCCTGGGGGGAGGAGGCGGGGTAGTGTGGGACTATACCCACTAAAACCCCCACGGCTACCCTCATCGCGCGCCCCCTTGACTAGGGAGGGGGGTTCCGGGTATCGCCAGAGGCATGCCTCCGGAACCCCCCACGCGGCGTCTCGCGACCCTTTCCTCGGGAGGGGGGACTATGGCGCCCCCCTCCCCTTCTTCTCCTCTCTCGGCGGAACCAGGGGGTAGCGCCCGGTTCCGCCCCACCTCGGGGCCGCGTGCTCGGCGGCTGGGCCCCCACCCAGCCGCCCGCGACCCCGTGGTCCTCACCCCCCCGCCCTGTTGGCTGGCGGGGGGGTGGGAGGCCACCATGCCTCTTTGGGGGCGGCGGCGCGGAGTAGACCCTCCGCCACCGCCGCCACCCGCGTTGTCCGGGGCGCGGCCTGAGGGGTCGGGCAATGCCCCTGCCCTCCTGCGGCCGCGCCGCAACGCCCTTCTCGCCGGGTCCGTCATTTCCCGGACCCGCTCCGCGGCCTCCTTCTGCGACATTACGTCCTCGCAGAAGGAGGCCACGGCATCCCACTTGGCCCTCCCCTCCAGTATCCTCTGTACGAGGACCGGAGGGGAGAGGTCATGGCCAACCACGGCCCTTAGGGTCCGCCTTTGGGCGGACCATGCAGGACACGCCTCCAGCGTATGCTGGGGCGTGTCCTCGGCTTCGCCACAATGGTGGCACTGTGCCGTCGCCTCCTTGCCTATTCGGCGCAGGTATTCACCGAAGCAGCCATGCCCGGTGAACACCTGCGCCATGCGGTAGGTGAGCCCGCCGCAAGTCCTGCCCATCCACCTTTCCAAGTGGGGCAGGACTGCCCCAACGGCGCGCTTGCTGGCGCTCTCATTAAGTTGAGAGCGCCATTTTGCTAGCGCGCGCCGCTGGGCCTGACGCCTCGAGATGGCCGCCCATCTAGCGACCTCCGGCGGGGAGATCCCGCTCTCTCGGAGGGCCTTGACGCGGTCGTATACTACCGCGTCGCCCTCCGCCTGCAACTCCAACGGGATCAACCCCGCCAGGGCCATCGCCGCCGCGTGGGAGGTGGTGCGGTAACCTCTAACACACCTGATGGCCAGCCGCCTTTCGACTCGTCGAAGCAAGGCTTTGCTTCGACGGCTGGCCATCAGGTCACCCGACCAGATGGGTGACCCATAAAGGGTCATTGACCGCACCACCCCCATGTATAGGCGGCGCACCCTCAACCCTGGTCCCCCGAGGTTGGGCAATAGACGGCCCAACGCCGCGGCCGTTCTCTCGACCCGGGGAACCAGGAGCCGGAAATGCTCCTCGAAGCGCCAGTGGCTGTCCAGGGTGAGGCCCAGGTACTTCATCTGGGACCCCACCCTGACACTGGACTCACCTACCCGCATCCAGGACCTGGGAGGCCCCTCCCGCCGGGGCCCATGAAACCATAGGGCCTCGGTCTTACGGGGGGCTATATCTAGCCCAAGGTCCCGGATGCGGGCGACGACACAGGCCACCCCTGCCTCCGCCAGGCGGATGGTCCTCCTCCAATCCTCATCCCCCGAGGCCAGCACTAGAGTGTCATCTGCGTAGCAGATGACGCTGACCCCGGGGGGGAGGGCCGCCCTCAGGACCACGTCATATGCGAGGTCCCACAGGATAGGGCCCAGGACTGAGCCCTGTGGGACCCCGCAGTGGACCTGCCTCTCCCTCCGTACGCCGTACCGGCCCGGATACTCGATCCACCTGTCGGACAGGTAGGACCCGATTACCCTCCGCAAGTAGGGAGGCACCCCATAGGCGCGGAGTGCCCCCCTGACCGCCTCCCAGGGCAGGGTGTTGAAAGCGTTTACTATATCTAGCGATACAGCTATCGCCACCCCACCCTCGGAGACGGCCGCCTCCGCAAGGGTACGGACGCGACGAATCGCGTCCAAGGTCGACCGTCCCCTGCGGAAGCCAAACTGCTCCTCGCAGAGGTCGGGCCCCACCGCCGACAGGTGGTGGACGAGGCGGGATGCCAAAACTCGTTCGAAGAGTTTTCCCGCCTCGTCCAACAAACATATTGGCCGGTACGCGGAGGGAGACTCCGCGGGCCGGCCCTCCTTCTTGAGGAGGACCATCCTACCTCGCCGCCATTGCGGGGGGAATTGCCCCAGCTCTAGGCAGCGGTCGAACAACCGCCGCAGCTGGGGCCCGAGGACGCCTAAGGCCAAGGCCCATACCTTGCCGGGGATGCCATCGGGGCCAGGAGCTGTGTTCCTGGCCGCCATCTTCTTGATGGCATCCCCTAGCTCCGCCTCTGTTACCCCCAGTTCGACGGACCAGGCTTGGTCCGTCGTCTCCTCGGGTAGGTGTGGCGAAGCCGTACCCCTCCCAAAGGAGGGGAATAAGGCATCCACCACACCCCCGAGTACCTGGGGGTCAAGGCTCTCCGTGACCGGGGGTACGTAGGGGCGTAGCCGGCCCAACACGAGCCGGTACGGCCGCCCCCACGGGTAACCTAACCTAACCTTTTTTTTTTTTTTTTTTTTTTTTTTTTCGTGGGGGGAATCCTCATAGGACGCCCCGTCGCCCCGGGGGAGGAGACGGGGGAGTGTCGGACTTGTACCGACTAAACCCCCCACGGCTGCCTCCTCATGCGCCCCGGGGGCCCCAGGAAGCCTGGAAGTACTCCTTCTGGGCACCCCCGTGCGCCACGCCTTGCGGCCCACCCTCGGCAAGGGGAGGTGGTCTTCCTCCCCTTCCGTCTCTCTTCCGGCGGAAGAAGCGGCAGCGCCTTCTTCCGCCTCACCTGGGGAGCGCGTTACCGGTGGTAGGCCCCCGCCCAGCCACCTGCGCTCCCCATGGTCGCCGTCCCAGGTCTTGTGGGAGCGGCGAGGCCTCATTCCTCGTTTCGGCGACGGCGCTGTGGGAGGAAGAAGAAAGAAGAAGAGCTAATCTAGATAGGAAAGAGAGAGAGAAAGATTAAAGGATAGAGAGAATTTAGCGCCGTCGCCACCTCCGCTAGACGGGCCGCGGTCTGCCAGGCTGGGGGAGCGACAAGCCACCCCGCCTGCGACCACGGCCCGCCCGCCTTCTCGCGGGGTCGCTGTTCTCGCGAACCCGCTCCGCCGCCTCCTTCTGCAGCATCACTTGCTCGCAGAAGGAGGCGACGGCATCCCATTTGTCTCTCCCGTCCAGCATCCGCTCAACTATAGCCGGACAGGAGAGATCCCCTCCCACGACGGACACCAGCACACGCCTTTCAGCGGCCCAACAGGGGCACGCCTCCAGCGTGTGCTGTGCCGAATCCTCCCCGTAGCCGCAGTGGTGGCACAGCGGCGTCGCCTCCCTGCCTATTCGACACAGGAACTCACCGAAGCAACCATGCCCAGTGAGCACCTGTGTCACCCGGTACGTTAGGCCCCTCCTGCTCCCCTCGACCCACTGGTCGAGAACAGGAAGGACCGCCCGCACGCCGCGTTTGGCAGCGATCGCTGGCTCGCTGAGCTGCGACCGCCACCTCTCCTCCGCGCGCCGCTGCGCCTGCCGCCTGACGGCTACCACCCGCTCTCTCACCTCAGGTGAGGGGATACCGCCCGCACACAGCTCCTTCCCGCGGTCGTACACGAAGGCTGCACAGACCGCCTGCAGCTCCAGCGGGATCAGTCCCGCCAGGGCCATCGCCGCCGCGTATGAAACGGTGCGGTATCCCCTCACGCATCTGATGGCCAGCCGTCTCTCGACTCGACGAAGCAGGTCTCTGCTTCGACGGCTGACCATCAGATCCCCGGACCAGACCGGTGACCCGTACAAGGCCATCGACCTGGCCACCCCCGCATATAGGCGCCGGACCGCCACGTTGGGCCCACCCAAATTTGGGAGCAGCCGCCCCAGCGCCGCCGTCGCCCGCTCAACCCGCGGAACCAGCGCCTCAAAATGCGCCTCGAACCTCCAGTGGCTGTCCAGGATGAGGCCAAGATATTTCATCCTGTGCCCCACCCGGACGTGTGCGTCGCCCACCCGCACCCAGGCCCTGGGTATCTTCCTCCTCCTCGGCCCCAGAAAGCCGAGCGCCTCCGACTTCTGCGGGGCCACGTCCAAACCCAGGCCCCGGATGCGAGAGACGACGCACGCCACCCCCAAGTTCGCGAGGCGAACCGTCCTCTCCCAGCCACGCCCGGTGGCCAGCACCAACGTGTCATCCGCGTAGCACGTGATGCTGACCCCGGGGGGGAGAGCCGCCCGAAGGACGACGTCGTAGGCGAGGTCCCACAAAATTGGGCCCAAAACTGAGCCCTGTGGAACCCCGCAGCCGACCCTCCTCTCCATCCGCACACCGCCCCGGCCGGTGTACTCGATCCACCTGCCGGCCAGGTAGGCGCCGAGCACCTTTCGCAGGTACGCAGGCACTGCGTGGTACTCGAGCGCCCCCCGAACCGCCGCCCACGGAAGGGAGTTAAACGCGTTCACGATGTCAAGCGACACCGCTAGCGCCACCCCCCCCCGCGAGACAGCCTCCCCTGCAAGGGCCCGAACCCTCCGAATCGCGTCGACGGTCGAGCGACCCCGGCGAAATCCAAATTGCTCCTCGGAGATGTTCGGGCCCTCCGCCGACAGGTGAGAGGCGAGGCGGGACGCCAAAACACGTTCGAACAGCTTTCCCGCCTCGCCCAGCAAGCACAACGGCCGGTACGCGGATGGAGAATCCACCGGCCGTCCCTCCTTCCTGAGCAGGACCATACGCCCTCTCCGCCACTGCTCCGGAAACTCTCCCAGCTCCAGACACCGGTCGAAGAGGCGCCGCAGCCGCGGGCCGAGCACGCAGAGCGCCGCCGCCCATATCTTCCCGGGGATGCCGTCCGGGCCCGGCGCGGTGTTCTTGGCCGCCATCCTCCGAACAGCATCCCCCAGTTCCGCTTCCGTTACCGCCAGGTCCTCAGTCCAGGGCGGACTCGCCGTTTCCTCCGTCAGGGGTGGCGTCCCCTCGGGTGAGGGGAACAGCGTGCTTACCACCCGATGCAGAACCGCGGGATCCAGGCTCTCCGTAACCGGGGGTGCGCAGGGGCGCAGCTTTCCCAGCACGAGCCGGTACGGCCTCCCCCACGGGTCCCGGTCCAAAGAGCCGATCAGCTCCTTCCACGAGTTCGCCTTTGCCTCCTTTATGGCCTGGCGGAGGGCTGCTCGCCTCTCCCTGTACGCTCCTTCCACACGAGCGACCCCGTCTTCGTCTCGCGGCCATCTTCGGCGGGCTCGCGTGCACCGGCGCCTCGCCGCTATGCACTCCTCCCGCTTCTCCGCGATCTCGGCGGTCCACCAATGGGCGCTTCTCCTTTGGGGCGGGCGGGATCGGGGCATGGCGACGTCGCAGATGGACGTCATCACCCCCCGAAACCACTTCGCCCCTTCCTCCGCGCTCACAGGTGCCGCCCCACGGCTCCCCCAGTCCGCAGCGTGGACAGCGGCCATCAGCATGTCCTCGTCGAGCCGGGTGAGCGCCCATCGCGGTGGCAGAGCACCCCCGCCGCGACGGGGGCGGACGGAGCCCGGCCTTGCGGCGGCGGAGGAGGCGGAGAACACTATGTACCTGTGGTCACTCAGCGTCTCCGCCTCCTCCGCCACCCTCCACCCCGTCACCCGCCGCACTGCCGAGGGCGACGCCCACGTCAGATCAACGATGGACGAGCCCTGCGGCCGTACGCACGTAGCGACGGAGCCCACGTTCAACAGCCGGAGCTCCAGTTCCGCCGCCCAGTCCAGCAGGGTTCCCCCCCTCGCGTCCGTCCTCGGGGATGCCCACGCAGTGGCGTGGGCGTTGAAATCCCCCAGGACCAGCACCGGGCGAGGCAGCAGCCGTCGTATGCAGCCACCAACCCCGCCCAGGTATTCCTCGAACTCACAGAGGGTGCGCGAGGGGGGGATGTAGCATCCCACCACCACGTACTCACCCCACTCGACGGCCAGGTAGCCCCGTCCGCTCTCCAGGAGCGTGACGGCCGGGGCCCCCGGAATCCCACCCGCGACGATGACCACCGACCCCGCCGCGTCTCCGAACCAAGAAGGATGGTCCGGGACGGAGTAGGGCTCGGCCGCCACCGCCAACGCAACCCGCCACTCCCGGAGGGCCTGACAGAACAAGTCCTGCGCCCCCCGGGAATGGTTCAGGTTGGCCTGAAGGAGTTGCATGGTGAATTTAAGCAATCACCATGGCCTCCCCCAGGCCTTCGTCCCGCTGATCGCTGTCCCGTGCGGCCGGTGTCCCAGCCGCTTCCCCATCCTGGGCGCTGGTGGACGCCTGGGGCCCCTTCTTGGCCCCTTTCTTCGCCTGGGTTGGTGGACAACAGGCCTTACCCCCCAATCTGTGCTCCGCTGGGAGTCCCAGGTCGGAGCACAGTGGACATCTCGGAGCCTTGGAGGTGCAGCCCCCCGCCATGTGTCCGTCCTCGCCGCAGTTGTAGCAGCGGCCGCTTCGGTCGATCTCCGCCGTGCACTTGGCTCTAGCGTGCCCCACCTGCAGGCAGCGGTAACACTGCAGCGGGCGGGCCGTGAGTGCCTCCACTCTGGCACTGGCCCACCCCACTCGCACACGTCCCTTCTTCGCCACGACGCTGGCAGCCTTGAGGGGACAGGATACCCATACGGTGCCCAGCCCGTTGGGGGAACCTCGGATTGGCCCCGTCTTCACCTCCTCAGGGGCGCACGCCCCTGCCGCTGCGACCGCCTCGGCCACCTCTTTCGCGGTGACGGAGTCGTCCAGCCCTGATATCCGGAGCTCCGCTCTCTTGCAGGGGCGCGCCACCTTGGCCCCCGTTCCCCCGAGTACGTCCCTCAACTTTGCGGCCAGCTGGTCCGCCTTGGACGCACTGTCCGGGCCAGGCACCTGCAACAGCAGCCCCCCGGTGACCGCCCTCTTGATCACCATCGCAGGTATGCCCATCCCCTCGATGTCGATCTTCGTTTTCGCGGTTATCACCGCCTCCGCGTATGTGACGCCAGCGCCGGGCGGGACCGTCACGGACACCGCCGCCGTCCGGGGCACGCGTCCCAGGCTTGCTCTTGGAGCGGCCGCTGCGGTGGTTCCCATCTTCCTTTGGGCTGGCAGCTGGGCGGGAGGTGGAGCGGTCGCCTGTTTCCTCGTGGCCTTCCGCCCCACGACCTTCGCCCAGCTGCTCTCTTGCTTCGATCCGTCTGCCTCTTCGGTTGTTACCCCCTTTGGGGGGGGTGCGATCGCCTCCCTTGCAGCTGTGGTGGCTGTTGCCGTCTTCTTCGCGTTTTCGGGGCGAGGCTCGCCCGCCGGCCTGGTGGAGAGGCCCAGCTGAAATCTATTCAGCTTGGCGTCCACCAGGTCGCCGATTCTTCTAAATAGGGATTCCTCCCAGGCTTCCCTCCGCTGCCCTTCGGAGGAGGACTGGGCGGTTCCCCTCTTCTGGGCAGCCACGGCCGGAAGTCGCTGCTCCGGCGTCCTCGCCGGTTCCTTAGTCACTCTGCTACTCGCAGCAGGAGCCGCAGCCTTCGGCGGCTGAGCGCGGGTAGTCGCGGTCGACCGCCCCGCGGTCAGCGCCTCCAGCTGCGCCTCTAGATCGCAGATCCTCGAGCGCATGGCGAGATTTTCCTGCTCTAAGGTCTGCGCAGGCCCCGTGGCGGTGGTCCTCTTCGCCAGTTCGGTCACCGCAGCCCTGACCGAGACCGCGGCCAGTCGTAGTCGCCGCACATAGGGTCCCTTTAGATTTGCGGACTTGGCCGCGACTACCTCCACTTCCCTGAGGTGCTCCAATACCTCGCTTCCAATCTCCGCGGTTGGTCGAGCCCTCATGTGCCGCAGGATTTCCTCCTCCCTTGGCAGTGGCATGGAGCCACGCGACGGCCGAGGAGGGTCCCCGCCGAAATGGAGCTCCTCTACCTGTTCCTCCAGGTCGCGCAGCTCCATCCTTTCTCGTGCTGTTTCTGCACCTTCGGATCCCACGGGATTGCCGGTGGTCTTCGCCTTGTTTCTCTTGCGCTTTTTGGCCGCGTGGTGCGAGACATCGGACGCACTGTCCGAGTCTGATTCGCTAATCACCACGCAGCAAGGCGCGCCCTCTCTAGTTCCTCCTTGCGTCGCAGGGACGGAAGTACCTGCCTCCACCACAGTAACCTCCGTGGCGTGACCCTGAGGGTCGTCGCGCTCCTCCACCTCCATCCTTCCATTGTTGTTTTGTGTTTTGGTTGTCATTGTGGCAGTTGATTGTTTCTTCGGGTTCGCCCATCATGGGAGCCCTACCGCGGTAGGGCTACTTCCCCCGGTGAATTTTATCCCTAGTTATGCGTGCCGAAACCCGAGAAGCGAGTTTGTCAGGAGGCCACCCCTATCGACACGTGGAGATTCTACGAAAAGGGTTACGGGATAGGCCCGCGCCATATTGATGCAAGAGGTTTTACGTCACCCCTGTCGAGTGGGCGACGCCGGATCCGATCCGACGCCAAACCCAAACCTCGGGCTAGACGTCGCCGCAGTATTCTATCCCCTGCGGCGCGAGATACGAGGAAACACTGGCCAGGTAATCCTCCACACCTGCGCCCGGTATCCCAGCTTCAACCCTGGCATAGGCTCCGGACAACGCCGGGGGAGCGGTTTTCCCACGTTAACGTAGCCGTTCATGGGACCTCGGCCATATTTTCAGGACTTACGCTTACCCTTTTTACTAGGCCAGAGGTCAGGTACAGACATCACCCAGACGCCCCGGTCGGGGGGTTTACTACTCCCCCCTTGGTCAGTCTACCAGGAATATCCACCGGGCACCGGCCGCAGCCCATTCTCACACCACGTTCACTCACGCCGGTTCCGGTTCGCCCGATACTAAACAAAATAGGAAATAAACAAAAATAAAATAAAGGGAAGAAAGAAAGTCGGCGCGAGTCACCCTCCTTGGTTTTCCCACTCGATCTTTGAGGGTTACCATCACCATCCTCCGATCAGCGGCTTTCGGCGTCTTCGGAGGGGGCCTGCCAGAGGGTCTGGACGGGGGGAGGGTGCGGGAAACTTGTCGGGAACCCCGACGATCGTAACATTGGATCCCTTCACACACCCAAAAACCACATGCATCCCAGTGCCATGCGTTCCGTTCCTCAAACTCGATCCATCTTTTCTCGCACCTCTCCAGCCCTCTCTCCATTCCCTCCCACCGCACCTCCTCTTGCCTACTCCCTCGCTGATCTCCTTCACCAGTTTCCCGCCCGGCCGCATTCACTCACACGTATACAAACACGTACATACACATACATATATACACACATACATACATACATTCACACGGCACCTCTCATCTCGTTCGCCTTCTGTCCCGGCCGGAGCCGATCCAGAAGCCCAGGAGCACCACGTGGAGGTGAGACGAGAGGATTTGGTCCGTCCGAGCCCGCCAACTTCGACGAAATCATGCCGTCGCGCACTTACCTTACAGCAAGTACGCAATCAAGCACAATATCGTCTCCATCGTAGTGTCGTCAAGGCAGCAATCAGAAATAACGTCAAACAACCGAGAAGTCCCGGACAAACCTCGTACTCCTTTTTTTTTTTTTTTTTTTTTTTTTTTTACGTGGGGGAAATCCTCATGGACACCCCGCCTCCCCTGGGGGGAGGAGGCGGGGTAGTGTGGGACTGGACCCACTAAAACCCCCACGGCTGCCCTCACTGCGCGCTTCCCCTATTTGGGAGGGGGGTTCCGGGTATCGCCAGAGGCATACCTCCGGAACCCCCCGCGCGGCGTCTCGCGACCCGATCCTCGGGAGGGGTGACTATGGCGCCCCCCTCCCCTTCTTCTCCTCTCTCGGCGGAACCAGGGGGTAGCGCCCGGTTCCGCCCCACCCCGGGGCCGCGTGCTCGGCGGCTGGGCCCCCACCCAGCCGCCCGCGACCCCGTGGTCCTCACCTCCCCGCCCTGTTGGCCGGCGGGGGGTGGGAGGCCACCGTGCCTCTTTGGTGGCGGCGGCGCGGAGAAGACCCTCCGCCACCGCCGCCACCCGCGTTGTCCGGGGCGCGGCGTGAGGGGTCGGGCAGAGCCCCGCCCCTTCTGCGGCCGCGCCCCAACGCCCTTCTCGCCGGGTCCGTCCGTTCCCGGACCCGCTCCGCGGCCTCCTTCTGCGACATTACGTCCTCGCAGAAGGAGGCCACGGCATCCCACTGGGCCCTCCCCTCCAGCATCCTCTGGATGAGGACCGGAGGGGAGAGGTCCGCGCCCACAACGACGCGCAAGGTCCGCCTCTGGGCGGACCAAGCCGGACACTCCTCCAGCGTGTGCTGGGGAGTGTCCTCTACCTCGCCACAGTGGTGACACTGTGCCGTCGCTTCCTTGCCGATGCGGCACAGGTACTCTCCGAAGCATCCATGCCCCGTGAGCACCTGCGCCGCTCGGTAGGTGAGCCCACCGCAAGTCCTGCCCATCCACCTGTCGAAATTGGGCAGGACTGCCCCAACGGCGCGCTTGCTGGCGCTCTCAGTGAGCTGAGAGCGCCACTTGACTAGCGCGCGCCGCTGGGCCCGACGCTTCGAGAGCGTTGCCCATCTGGCAACCTCTGGCGGGGAGATCCCGCTCCGGCGGAGGGACTGGACGCGGTCATAGACGACCGCGTCAACCTCCGCCTGTAGCTCCAGCGGGATCAACCCCGCCAGAGCCATCGCCGCCGCATAGGAGGTGGTGCGGTAACCCCTCACGCACCTGATGGCCAGCCGCCTTTCAACTCGTCGAAGCAAAGTTCTGCTTCGACGGCTGGCCATCAGGTCTCCCGCCCATATCGGTGACCCATAAAGGGTCATCGACCGCACCACCCCCGTGTAGAGGCGGCGAACCCTCAGCCCTGGTCCCCCGAGGTTGGGCAGCAGGCGGCCCAAGGCCGCGGCCGTCCTCTCAACCCGGGGAACCAGGCGCTCGAAATGCTCCTCGAAGCGCCAGTGGCTGTCAAGGGTGAGGCCCAGGTACCTCATCTGGGTCCCCACCCTGACACACGACTCACCTACCCGCATCCAGGACCTTGGAGGCTCCTCCTGCCGAGGCCCAAGGAACCAAAGGGCCTCGGACTTATGGGGAGCTATCTCCAACCCTAGGTCCCGGATGCGCGCGACGACACAGGCCACCCCTGTCTCCGCCAGGCGGATGGTCCTCCTCCAATCCTCATCCCCCGAGGCCAGTATTAACGTGTCATCTGCGTAACAGATGACACTGACCCCGGGGGGGAGGGCCGCCCTCAGGACCACGTCATATGCGAGGTCCCACAGGATAGGGCCCAAGACTGAGCCCTGTGGGACCCCGCAGTGGACCTGCCTCTCCCTCCTTACGCCGTACCGGCCCGTGAACTCGATCCACCTGTCGGACAGGTAGGACCCGAGCACCCTCCGCAGGTAGGGAGGCACTCCGTGATGGTGGAGTGCCTCCCTGACCGCCCCCCAGGGCAGGGTATTAAAAGCATTTACTATATCTAATGATATAGCTATTGCTACCCCACCCTCGGAGACGGCCGCCTCCGCAAGGGTACGGACGCGAAGTATCGCGTCCAAGGTCGACCGTCCCCTGCGGAAGCCATACTGCTCCCTGCAGAGGTCGGGCCCCACCGCCGACAGGTGGTGGACGAGGCGGGATGCCAAAACTCTTTCGAAGAGTTTACCCGCCTCGTCCAACAAACATATTGGCCGGTACGCGGAGGGAGACTCCGCGGGCCGGCCCTCCTTCTTGAGGAGGACCATCCTACCTCGCCGCCATTGCGGGGGGAATTGCCCCAGCTCCAGGCAGCGGTCGAACAACCGCCGCAGCTGGGGCCCGAGGACGCCCAGGGCCAAGGCCCATATTCTACCGGGGATGCCATCGGGGCCAGGGGCTGTGTCCCTGGCCGCCATCTTTCTGATGGCATCCCCTAGCTCCGCCTCTGTTACCCCCAGTTCGACGGACCAGGCTTGGTCCGTCGTCTCCTCGGGTAGGTGTGGCGAAGCCGTACCCCTCCCAAAGGAGGGGAATAAGGCATCCACCACACCCCCGAGTACCTGGGGGTCAAGGCTCTCCGTGACCGGGGGTACGTAGGGGCGTAGCCGGCCCAACACGAGCCGGTACGGCCGCCCCCACGGGTCCCGGTCAAGAGAGCCAAGGAGCTCCAACCATGCTTGGGCCTTGGCCTCTTTTATGGCCAGCCGAAGGGCCGCCCTCTTGGCCTTGTAGGCTCCCTCCAGCTGTGCTATCCACGCCTCGTCGCGCAGCCGTCTCCTGCGGGCACGCTGACACTGGCGTCTCGCGACGGTGCATTGATTGCGTAGCATCGCAATGTCGCGAGACCACCAGTGGGCGGCCCGCCTAGGGAGGGGTTGGGACCGGGGCATCGACACGTCACAGACGTTGGTCATGATGCCCCGGAACCACTCAGCCCCCTCCCTTGCGTCGACGGGACTGGTTCCGGTGTCGAACCAGTCCACGGCGTGGACAACCGCCATCAGGGCGTCCTCGTCTAGGCGCCGAAGCGCCCAGCGCGGTGGCAGGACACCATCCGGGCAGCGGGGGCGGGGTGCCCCTGACTGCTGGGCGGCTCCGGAGGCGGAGAACACTATATAGCGATGGTCGCTTAGCGTCTCCGCCTCCTCGGCCACCCTCCACCCCGCCACACGTCGTACGGCCGAGGGTGACGCCCATGTAAGATCCACAATGGACGACCCCTGCGGCCGCACGCACGTAGCTATGGAGCCCCTATTGACTA
Source organism: Anthophora plumipes (assembly GCA_951804975.1). NCBI lineage: Eukaryota > Metazoa > Arthropoda > Insecta > Hymenoptera > Apidae > Anthophora > Anthophora plumipes. Next base: position 6,259,070 of record CATORF010000206.1, on the reverse strand, counting down.
GGCGGAGCTCCAGCTCCGCTGCCCAATCGAGTACTGCCCCCCCCCTCGCATCGGTCCTGGGGGACGCCCACTCAGTAGCGTGGGCGTTGAAGTCCCCCAGGACCAGTACCGGGCGAGGCTGGCATTGGCGAATCATATCGGCAACCTCGCCCAGGTACTCCTCCAACTCGGAGATAGTGCGAGAGGGGGGTGCATAGCACCCTACCACCGCATATTCCCCCCATTCCACGGCGAGGAAGCCCCGCCCTCTCCCCAGGAGTGTAACGGGCGGGGCGCCTGGCATCTCACCTCTCACGATGGCGACCGAGTCACCCTCATCCCCGAACCATGAAGGGTGTTCGGGGATGGAGTGGGGCTCGGCCGCCACCGCCAACACAACCCCCCACTCCCGCAGGGTGTGGACGAACAGGTCCTGTGCCCCGCGGGAGTGGTTGAGGTTGGCCTGGAGGAGGCGCATGGCGAATTTACTCTATCGCCATGGCCTCCCCCTGGCCTCCGACCTTTTCTGGCCCAGTAGGATTGGGCGGGGCCTTAGATGGCCCCCTGTCCGGCTCTGCTGCGGCAGCGGGGGCCCCCTTCTTGGCCCCCTTCTTCTTCCGGGTGGGTGGGGAGCAGGCTTTGCTCCCCAGCCTGTGCCCCGCGGGTCGCCCTAAGTCCGCACAAAGCGGACAATTTGGCGCCACCGCGGGGCACTTGCCCGCCGTGTGACCGGAGTCGCCGCAGTTGTAGCAGCGGCCACTCCGGTCCACATCCCCCGTGCACCGCTGCCTCACGTGCCCCACTTGGAGGCAGCGGTAGCACTGCAGGGGGCGGGCGGCCAGCACCTCAACGCGGGCGCTGGACCATCCCACCCGGATTCTGCCAGCCTTGGCCACCGTATTGGCGGCCAGAAGGGGGCAAGAAACCCATAGGGTGCCCAGACCGGAGGAGGAGGAGCGTATCTGGCCCGTCCTCACCTCCTCCGGCGGGCACGCCCCCGCTGCCGCGATGGCATCTGCCACCTCCTTCGGGGTGACCGAGTCGTCTAGACCGGTCACCCTCAGTTCCGCCCTTTTACAGGGGCGGGATATTGTCACCCCCGTCCCCTCAAGGGCCTCCTTCAGCTTTCCGGCCAGGGCGTCCGCCAACCTTTTTTTTTTTTTTTTTTTTTTTACGTGGGGGAAATCCTCATGGACACCCCGCCCCCCCTGGGGGGAGGAGGCGGGGTAGTGTGGGACTATACCCACTAAAACCCCCACGGCTACCCTCATCGCGCGCCCCCTTGACTAGGGAGGGGGGTTCCGGGTATCGCCAGAGGCATGCCTCCGGAACCCCCCACGCGGCGTCTCGCGACCCTTTCCTCGGGAGGGGGGACTATGGCGCCCCCCTCCCCTTCTTCTCCTCTCTCGGCGGAACCAGGGGGTAGCGCCCGGTTCCGCCCCACCTCGGGGCCGCGTGCTCGGCGGCTGGGCCCCCACCCAGCCGCCCGCGACCCCGTGGTCCTCACCCCCCCGCCCTGTTGGCTGGCGGGGGGGTGGGAGGCCACCATGCCTCTTTGGGGGCGGCGGCGCGGAGTAGACCCTCCGCCACCGCCGCCACCCGCGTTGTCCGGGGCGCGGCCTGAGGGGTCGGGCAATGCCCCTGCCCTCCTGCGGCCGCGCCGCAACGCCCTTCTCGCCGGGTCCGTCCTTTCCCGGACCCGCTCCGCGGCCTCCTTCTGCGACATGACGTCCTCGCAGAAGGAGGCCACGGCATCCCACTGGGCCCTCCCCTCCAGCATCCTCTGTACGAGGACCGGAGGGGAGAGGTCCGCTCCGACCGTGTTACGCAAGGTCCGCCTCTGGGCGGACCAAGCCGGACACTCCTCCAGCGTGTGCTGGGGAGTGTCCTCTACCTCGCCACAGTGGTGACACTGTGCCGTCGCTTCCTTGCCAATGCGGCACAGGTACTCCCCGAAGCAACCATGCCCCGTGAGCACCTGCGCCGCTCGGTAGGTGAGCCCACCGCAAGTCCTGCCCATCCACCTGTCGAAATTGGGCAGGACTGCCCCAACGGCGCGCTTGCTGGCGCTCTCAGTGAGCTGAGAGCGCCACTTGACAAGCGCGCGCCGCTGGGCCCGACGCTTCGAGAGCGTTGCCCATCTGGCAACCTCTGGCGGGGAGATCCCGCTCTGGCGGAGGGACTTGACGCGGTCATAGACGACCGCGTCAACCTCCGCCTGTAGCTCCAGCGGGACCAACCCCGACAGAGCCATCGCCGCCGCATAGGAGGTGGTGCGGTAACCCCTCACGCACCTGATGGCCAGCCGCCTTTCAACTCGTCGAAGCAAAGTTCTGCTTCGACGGCTGGCCATCAGGTCTCCCGCCCATATCGGTGACCCATAAAGGGTCATCGACCGCACCACCCCCGTGTAGAGGCGGCGAACCCTCAGCCCTGGTCCCCCGAGGTTGGGCAGCAGGCGGCCCAAGGCCGCGGCCGTCCTCTCAACCCGGGGAACCAGGCGCTCGAAATGCTCCTCGAAGCGCCAGTGGCTGTCAAGGGTGAGGCCCAGGTACCTCATCTGGGTCCCCACCCTGACACACGACTCACCTACCCGCATCCAGGACCTTGGAGGCTCCTCCTGCCGAGGCCCAAGGAACCAAAGGGCCTCGGACTTATGGGGAGCTATCTCCAACCCTAGGTCCCGGATGCGCGCGACGACACAGGCCACCCCTGTCTCCGCCAGGCGGATGGTCCTCCTCCAATCCTCATCCCCCGAGGCCAGTATTAACGTGTCATCTGCATAACAGATGACACTGACCCCGGGGGGGAGGGCCGCCCTCAGGACCACGTCATATGCGAGGTCCCACAGGATAGGGCCCAAGACTGAGCCCTGTGGGACCCCGCAGTGGACCTGCCTCTCCCTCCTTACGCCGTACCGGCCCGTGAACTCGATCCACCTGTCGGACAGGTAGGACCCGAGCACCCTCCGCAGGTAGGGAGGCACCCCGTGGTGGTGGAGTGCCTCCCTGACCGCCCCCCAGGGCAGGGTATTAAAAGCGTTAACTATATCTAACGATACAGCTATTGCTACCCCACCCTCGGAGACGGCCGCCTCCGCAAGGGTACGGACGCGACGTATCGCGTCCAAGGTCGACCGTCCCCTGCGGAAGCCATACTGCTCCCTGCAGAGGTCGGGCCCCACCGCCGACAGGTGGTGGACGAGGCGGGATGCCAAAACTCTTTCGAAGAGTTTACCCGCCTCGTCCAACAAACATATTGGCCGGTACGCGGAGGGAGACTCCGCGGGCCGGCCCTCCTTCTTGAGGAGGACCATCCTACCTCGCCGCCATTGCGGGGGGAATTGCCCCAGCTCCAGGCAGCGGTCGAACAACCGCCGCAGCTGGGGCCCGAGGACGCCCAGGGCCAAGGCCCATATTCTACCGGGGATGCCATCGGGGCCAGGGGCTGTGTCCCTGGCCGCCATCTTTCTGATGGCATCCCCTAGCTCCGCCTCTGTTACCCCCAGTTCGACGGACCAGGCTTGATCCGCCGACTCCTCGGGTACGTGCGGTGGGGCCGTACCCCTCTCAAAGGAGGGGAATAGGGCGTCCACCACACGCCCGAGTACCTGGGGGTCCAGGCTCTCTGTGACCGGGGGAAGATAGGGGCGCAGCCGGCCCAAAACGAGCCGGTAGGGCCGCCCCCAAGGGTCCCGGTCAAGAGAGCCAAGGAGCTCCGCCCATGATTGGGCCTTGGCCTCTTTTATGGCCAGCCGAAGGGCCGCCTTCTTGGCTTTGTAGGCCCCCTCCAGCTGTGTTATCCACGCCTCGTCGCGCAGCCGTCTCCTGCGGGCACGCTGACACTGGCGTCTCGCGACGGTGCATTCGGTGCGAAGCACCGCAATGTCGCGAGACCACCAGTGGGCGGCCCGCCTAGGGAGGGGTTGGGACCGGGGCATCGACACGTCACAGACGTTGGTCATGATGCCCCGGAACCACTCTGCCCCCTCCCTTGCGTCGACGGGACTGGTTCCGCCATCGAACCAGTCCACGGCGTGGACAACCGCCATCAAGACGTCCTCGTCTAGGCGCCGAAGCGCCCAGCGCGGTGGGAGGACTCCCTCCGGGCAGCGGGGGCGGGGTACCCCTGACTGCTGGGCGGCTCCGGAGACGGAGAACACTATGTAGCGATGATCGCTTAGCGTCTCCGCCTCCTCGGCCACCCTCCACCCCGCCACACGTCGTACGGCCGAGGGTGACGCCCACGTGAGGTCCACGATGGACGACCCCTGCGGCCGCACGCACGTAGCTGTGGAGCCCCTATTAACTAGGCGGAGCTCCAGCTCCGCTGCCCAATCGAGTACCGCCCCCCCTCTCGCATCGGTCCTGGGAGACGCCCACTCGGTGGCGTGGGCGTTAAAGTCCCCCAGGACCAATACCGGGCGAGGCTGGCATTGGCGTATCAAATCGCCAACCTCGCCCAGGTACCCCTCAAAATCGGAGATACTGCGAGAGGGGGGTGCATAGCACCCTACCACCGCGTACTCCCCCCATTCGACGGCGAGGAAGCCCCGCCCTCTCCCCAGGAGTGTAACGGGCGGGGCGCCTGGCACATCGCCTCTTACGATGGCGACCGAGCCACCCACGTCCCCGAACCAAGAAGGGTGGTCCGGGGAGGAATGGGGCTCGGCCGCCATCCCCAAAGCGACCCCCCACTCCCGCAGGGCGTGGACGAACAGGTCCTGGGCCCCGCGGGAGTGGTTGAGGTTCGCCTGGAGGAGGCGCATGGTGGCGAATTTACTCCGTCACCATGGCCTCCCCCGGGCCTTCTTCTCGGGCAGGCGTAGCCTGCCCTGGTAGGCCCCTTGCTGCCTCCTCTTCCGCTGCTGCCGCGGGACGGGCACTCTTCTCGGGCGGACACCGCTCCTGCGTTGCCCGCCCTTGCGTGCCCTCCCGCGGCCTCTTCGCCGGTTGGCCGGAGGGGGGCGCCTTCTCCGCCCCCTTCTTCTTCTTCCGGGTGGGGGGCTTGCACGCCTTACTGCCCAACCGGTGCCCCGCAGGGCGCCCTAAGTCCGCGCACAGAGGACAGTTAGGCGCCTCCGCAGGGCACTTGCCCGCCGTGTGACCGGAGTTCCCGCAGTTATAACAGCGGTCACTCCGGTCAACTCCCTCCGTGCACCGCTGCCTCACGTGCCCCACTTGGAGGCAGCGGTAGCACTGGAGGGGGCGGGCTGCCAGCACCTCCACTCTGGCGCTGGACCACCCCACCCGGATCCTCCCCACTTTTGCCACCGTATTGGCGGCTGTGATGGGGCAGGACAGCCAGAGCGTGCCCAGCCCGGAGGAGGCGGAGCGGATTTGCCCCGTCCTTACCTCCTCCGGTGGACACGCCCCGGCTGCCGCGATGGCCGCAGCCACCTCCTTGGGGGTGACGGAGTCGTCGAGCCCCGTCACCCTGAGTTCCGCCCTCTTGCAGGGGCGGGCTATTTTAACGCCCGTCCCCTGCAGGGCCTCCCTCAACTTGTTGGCCAGGGCATCGGCCTTGGCCGCGCCCTCTGGACCGGGGATTTGCATGAGCAAAGCCCCGGTCACAGCACGCTTATAGCGTACGCCCTCAATTCCTACCTCCGCCAGGTCAATTTTTTGCCTGGCGGAGACGAGCGCCTGCGCGTAGGAGACGCTGCCCCCCGGGGGGACGGTCAACGAGACCGCCGCCGTCCGGGGGACGCGCCCCACGCGCTTTTTAGAGGGCGCGGCTTTCGCCTGCCCTGCCTTTTCGGTTGCCCCGCCCGCTTTTTGAGCCCCCTTATCTGGGGCTTTCTTTGCGGGCGGGGCGGCGGCCTTCTTTGCCGCCTTCCGCCCCACCACGGTAGCCCAAGTTTCCCGCGGCCGTCCCTCTGAGGCAGGTGCGCCTCCAGAGGGCGGGGCCCGCGGGGTTGCGGCTTTAGGTGGCTGCCTCCGTGGTGGGGGAGGCTCCTCCTCCGTTTCCGTCGCAGTGACGCCCCCGGATGTTTTCTTTGTCTTCTTCTTCTTCTTCGTGACCTTCCGGGGTGCGTCACTGCGCTCGCCCTCCGTTGCGGAAGCCGTTGTGGCTCTCGTTGGCCTTATGGGCGTGGCCAAGGGGCGTAGCTCCGGCCGCCGTCCCAAAATTTCGCGCCGGAAGGCGGCCAACTTCCGCTCGACCAGAGAGCCAATACTGTCTATCAACAGCTGGTCCCTCTCTGGTCGAGGTGGGGCGCGTTTTGCCCTTTCCTCCGTGACCTTAGCGGATCCCTGCAAGGAGCCGCGTGTCTTTGGCGGTGAGGAGGCCACGCCCACGTCTGTTGTTATAGCTCTGGTGGGCGTGGTCTCCTTACGTGTGTCCTCTCTGTGGGTTGGTGCCCCTCTCCCGGATCTTGTGGCCTCCACCTCCGCCCGTAGCTTTACTACTTGGGCCTCAAGGTCCTCGACCTTGCACCTTAGGCGAATGTTATCCGCCTCAAGAAGAGGGGCGGGGCCCGTGGACTCTGTCCTCTTTACCACTTCCGCTGTTGCGGCGGCGACTGTTTTGGCTGCGATACGAAGGCGCCGTACAAACCCGCCCTGAAGGTTTCTGGAGGCGCCCGCTATGCGCTCCACCTCCTTCATATGCTCCAGCATCTGCGCTGCAATATCTCCTGTGGGGAGTTGTCTCAGCTCCTCCGCCAACTCCGCCTCTTCCGGTAGAGGCTTGCTAGTGCGGGACGGACCTGGTGGTATTCCCGTCGCTTTTTCCGCATCTGCAGCCTTCTCCATCTTCTCGACTGACGCTGCCAGCTCGAGATATTGCCGTTTCGCTGCAGCCAGGCCTGCATATTCCCCTGTTGTCGTGGGTCTTCCTCTTTTTCTTTTGTGCAGAGGGTCAAACAGGATATCTGACCCGTCTGTATCAGCGTCTCCATCTTCGGTGCGACACGCTGATGGGTCGCGTTGTCCCTGTACAGAGGACGATCTTGATCGCGAAGACGATCGCCCTCTCCGCGCGAGATTTCGTCCGCGGGTACCCTCTGCAAAAATGTCCACGAGCCGGACAACAGCCCGGTCGCAGACTGAGGTCGACGAATCCGAGGCCCTTTCAGCCGCCGTATCCGAACGCCTCCGTTCCGTCCTCCTCCCAGAGCTCGGAACTGGCATAGCCAGATCCTCCCTCTTTCGCTCCTCGCTCCTCTCCTGCCTTCCCTCCTCTCCACTCCTCTTCTCCTCCTCGGATTTACCCCCCTGCCCCGGTTTTTTAAATTGTTGAGATTCCATGATGTTCCCACGAGTGTGGTCGGAAAGGACATCACCCCGGGCAGAGCCGCCTTACCCGGGGAGGGCTATATACAACCGGGGGCGCCAGGTACCGGAGGTTGGCCGCTTGGGACAGATGATGTCACCTGCCACGCCCGACGCATCCGTCAAAGCGTACCCCATCGCCGCGCACCTCTGCTTAGGGTTAACGACTTTTTTAGTGAGGTTTCTCCTCCTCGCGGGCCGGCCGTTTAAGGCAAGCCCCCCGCAGGCCCAACCCGGCGCTTGCGTACCTCAGCAGGCGATTCCCCGAATCCCCTGCCAAGGGTCCTGGCAACTTACGCCGGCGGCCCACGGTGTGGGGCACCCCTATCCGCCTTTGGTAGGGGTGCACTAGGGTTACCCCTCGCCCCGTTCGCCCTCCGCGACCGGGCCACGGCCGCGGAGACCCAGGGAGCCCCACGTGGAGGTGGGACGAGAGGATTTACCCCTCCGGATCCCCCCAACTTAGCCGAAGAAGCGGCCGGTTTTCACCGGGCACTTCATCAGCACCATCGGGGGCCCTCAGGGATTCTCTTTAAAAAGACTAGAGAAATCCCGAGACGACCCGGAGAGGCTTGTGCTGCTCCCCAACCTAACCTAACCTTTTTTTTTTTTTTTTTTTTTTTTTTTTACGTGGGGGAAATCCTCATGGACACCCCGCCCCCCCTGGGGGGAGGAGGCGGGGTAGTGTGGGACTATACCCACTAAAACCCCCACGGCTACCCTCATCGCGCGCCCCCCTGACTAGGGAGGGGGGTTCCGGGTATCGCCAGAGGCATGCCTCCGGAACCCCCCGCGCGGCGTCTCGCGACCCGATCCTCGGGAGGGGGGACTATGGCGCCCCCCTCCCATTCTTCTCCTCTCTCGGCGGAACCAGGGGGTAGCGCCCGGTTCCGCCCCACCCCGGGGCCGCGTGCTCGGCGGCTGGGCCCCCACCCAGCCGCCCGCGACCCCGTGGTCCTCACCTCCCCGCCCTGTTGGCCGGCGGGGGGTGGGAGGCCACCGTGCCTCTATGGTGGCGGCGGCGCGGAGAAGACCCTCCGCCACCGCCGCCACCCGCGTTGTCCGGGGCGCGGCGTGAGGGGTCGGGATGTGCCCCGCCCCTTCTTCGGCCGCGCCCCAACGCCCTCCTCGCGGGATCGGACCTCTCCCGATCCCGCTCCGCGGCCTCCTTCTGGGACATCACGTCCTCACAGAAGGAGGCCACGGCACTCCATTTGTCTCTCCCCTCCAGCATCCTCTGGATGAGGACCGGAGGGGAGAGGTCATGGCCAACACTGGCCCTCAGGGTCCGCCTTTGGGCGGACCATGCGGGACACGCCTCCAGCGTGTGCTGGGGCGTGTCCTCCGCTTCTCCACAATGGTGGCACTGTGCCGCCGCCTCCTTGCCTATTCGGCGCAGGTATTCACCGAAGCAGCCATGCCCGGTGAACACCTGCGCCATGCGGTAGGTGAGCCCGCCGCAAGTCCTGCCCATCCACCTTTCCAAATGGGGCAGGACTGCCCCAACGGCGCGCTTACTGGCGCTCTCAGAGAGCTGAGAGCGCCATTTTGCTAGCGCGCGCCGCTGGACCTGACGCCTCGAGATGGCCGCCCATCTAGCGACCTCCGGCGGGGAGATCCCGCTCTCCCGGAGGGCCTTGACGCGGTCGTAAACTACCGCGTCGCCCTCCGCCTGCAACTCTAGCGGGATCAGCCCCGCCAGGGTCATCGCCGCCGCGTGGGAGGTGGTGCGGTACCCCCTAACACACCTGATGGCCAGCCGCCTTTCGGCTCGTCGAAGCAAAGCTTTGCTTCGACGGCTGGCCATCAGGTCACCCGACCAAATGGGTGACCCATACAGGGTCATTGACCGCACCACCCCCATGTATAGGCGGCGCACCCTCAGCCCCGGTCCCCCGAGGTTGGGTAGCAGGCGGCCCAATGCCGCCGCTGTTCGTTCCACTCGGGGAACCAGGAGCTTGAAATGCTCCTCGAAGCGCCAGTGGCTGTCCAGGGTGAGGCCCAGGTACTTCATCTGGGACCCCACCCTGACACTGGACTCACCTACCCGCATCCAGGACCTGGGAGGCCCCTCCCGCCGGGGCCCATGAAACCATAGGGCCTCGGTCTTACGGGGGGCTATATCTAGCCCAAGGTCCCGGATGCGGGCGACGACACAGGCCACCCCTGCCTCCGCCAGGCGGATGGTCCTCCTCCACTCGTCATCCCCCGAGGCCAGCACTAAGGTGTCATCTGCATAGCAGATGACGCTGACCCCGGGGGGGAGGGCCGCCCTCAGGACCACGTCGTATGCGAGGTCCCACAGGATAGGGCCCAAGACTGAGCCCTGTGGGACCCCGCAGTGGACCTGCCTCTCCCACCGTACGCCGTACCGGCCCGGATACTCGATCCACCTGTCGGACAGGTAGGACCCGATTACCCTCCGCAAGTAGGGAGGCACCCCGTAGGCGTGGAGTGCCCCCCTGACCGCCTCCCAGGGCAGGGTGTTGAAGGCGTTTACGATATCTAACGATACCGCGATCGCCACCCCACCCTCGGAGACGGCCGCCTCCGCAAGGGTACGGACGCGACGAATCGCGTCCAAGGTCGACCGTCCCCTGCGGAAGCCATATTGCTCCTCGCAGAGGTCGGGCCCCACCGCCGACAGGTGGTGGACGAGGCGGGATGCCAAAACTCTTTCGAAGAGTTTTCCCGCCTCGTCCAACAAACATATTGGCCGGTACGCGGAGGGAGAGTCCGCGGGCCGGCCCTCCTTCTTGAGGAGGACCATCCTACGTCGCCGCCATTGCGGGGGGAATTGCCCCAGCTCTAGGCAGCGGTCGAACAACCGCCGCAGCTGGGGCCCGAGGACGCCTAGGGCCAAGGCCCATACTTTGCCGGGGATGCCATCGGGGCCAGGAGCAGTGTTCCTGGCCGCCATCTTCTTGATGGCATCCCCTAGCTCCGCCTCTGTTACCCCCAGTTCGGCGGACCAGGCTTGATCCGCCGACTCCTCGGGTACGTGCGGTGGGGCCGTACCCCTCTCAAAGGAGGGGAATAGGGCGTCCACCACACGCCCGAGTACCTGGGGGTCCAGGCTCTCTGTGACCGGGGGAAGATAGGGGCGCAGCCGGCCCAAAACAAGCCGGTAGGGCCGCCCCCAAGGGTCCCGGTCCAGAGAGCCAAGGAGCTCCGCCCATGATTGGGCCTTGGCCTGCTTGATGGCAAGCCGGAGGGCCGCCTTCTTGGCTTTGTAGGCCCCCTCCAGCTCGGCGATCCACGCCTCGTCGCGCTGCCTCCTTCTGCGGGCACGCTGACACTGGCGTCTCGCGACGGTGCATTCGGTGCGGAGCACCGCAATGTCGCGAGACCACCAGTGGGCGGCCCGCCTAGGGAGGGGTTGGGACCGGGGCATCGACACGTCACAGACGTTGGTCATGATGCCCCGGAACCACTCTGCCCCCTCCCTTGCGTCGACGGGACTGGTTCCGCCATCGAACCAGTCCACGGCGTGGACAACCGCCATCAAGACGTCCTCGTCCAGGCGCCGAAGCGCCCAGCGCGGTGGGTGGACACCATCCGGGCAGCGGGGGCGGGGTTCCCCTGACTGCTGGGCGGCTCCGGAGGCGGAGAACACTATGTAGCGATGATCGCTTAGCGTCTCCGCCTCCTCGGCCACCCTCCACCCCGCCACACGTCGTACGGCCGAGGGTGACGCCCACGTGAGGTCCACGATGGACGACCCCTGCGGCCGCACGCACGTAGCTGTGGAGCCCCTATTAACTAGGCGGAGCTCCAGCTCCGCTGCCCAATCGAGTACCGCCCCCCCTCTCGCATCGGTCCTGGGAGACGCCCACTCGGTTGCGTGGGCGTTAAAGTCCCCCAGGACCAATACCGGGCGAGGCTGGCATTGGCGTATCAAATCGCCAACCTCGCCCAGGTACCCCTCAAAATCGGAGATACTGCGAGAGGGGGGTGCATAGCACCCTACCACCGCGTATTCCCCCCATTCGACGGCGAGGAAGCCCCGCCCTCTCCCCAGGAGTGTAACGGGCGGGGCGCCTGGCACATCGCCTCTTACGATGGCGACCGAGCCACCCACGTCCCCGAACCAAGAAGGGTGGTCCGGGGAGGAATGGGGCTCGGCCGCCATCCCCAAAGCGACCCCCCACTCCCGCAGGGCGTGGACGAACAAGTCCTGGGCCCCGCGGGAGTGGTTGAGGTTCGCCTGGAGGAGGCGCATGGTGGCGAATTTACTCCGTCACCATGGCCTCCCCCGGGCCTTCTTCTCGAGCAGGCGCAGCCTGCCCTGGTAGGCCCCTTGCTGCCTCCTCTTCCGCTGCTGCCGCGGGAGGGGCACTCTTCTCGGGCGGACACCGCTCCTGCGTTGCCCGCCCTTGCGTGCCCTCCCGCGGCCTCTTCGCCGGTTGGCCGGTGGGGGGCGCCTTCTCCGCCCCCTTCTTCTTCTTCCGGGTGGGGGGCTTGCACGCCTTGCTGCCCAACCGGTGCCCCGCAGGGCGCCCTAAGTCCGCGCACAGCGGACAGTTAGGCGCCTCCGCAGGGCACTTGCCCGCCGTGTGACCGGAGTTCCCGCAGTTATAGCAGCGGTCACTCCGGTCAACTCCCTCCGTGCACCGCTGCCTCACGTGCCCCACTTGGAGGCAGCGGTAGCACTGGAGGGGGCGGGCTGCCAACACCTCCACTCTGGCGCTGGACCACCCCACCCGGATCCTCCCCACTTTGGCCACCGTATTGGCGGCCGTGATGGGGCAGGACAGCCAGAGCGTGCCCAGCCCGGAGGAGGCGGAGCGGATTTGCCCCGTCCTTACCTCCTCCGGCGGACACGCCCCGGCTGCCGCGATGGCCGCAGCCACCTCCTTGGGGGTGACGGAGTCATCTAGCCCCGTTACCCTGAGTTCCGCCCTCTTGCAGGGGCGGGCTATTTTAACGCCCGTCCCCTGCAGGGCCTCCCTCAACTTGTTGGCCAGGGCATCGGCCTTGGCCGCGCCCTCTGGACCGGGGATTTGCATTAGCAACGCCCCGGTCACAGCACGCTTGTAGCGCACTCCCTCTATCCCCACCTCCGCCAGGTCGATCTTCTCCCTGGCGGAGACGAGCGCTTGCGCGTAGGAGACGCTGCCCCCCGGGGGGACGGTCAACGAGACCGCCGCCGTCCGGGGGACGCGCCCCACGCGCTTTTTAGAGGGCGCGGCTTTCGCCTGCCCTGCCTTTCCTGTCGCCCCGCCCACTTTTTGAGCCCCCTTATCTGGGGCTTTCTTAGTGGGCGGGGCGACGGACTTCCGTACCGCCTTACGCCCCACCACGGTTGCCCAAGTTTCCTGCGGCCCTCCCTCTGAGGCAGACGCGCCTCGCGAAGGCGGGGCCCGACGGGTCGCTACTTTGGGCTGCTGCCTCCGTGGTGGGGGCTGCTCCTCCTCCGTTTCTGTGGTGGCGACGCCCCCAGGAGTTTTCTTCTTTTTCTTCTTCTTCTTGGTCTGCTCCGTGGGGGCGTCGCTACGCTCCCCCTCCGTGGCGGATTGCGTGGTAACACGCAAGGGGGGCCTCTTCTGTGCGGCCAGGGGGCGCAGCACTGGCCCGTGGCCCAGAATTTCACGGCGGAATGCCGCCAACTTCCCCTCGATCAGGGTGCCAATCCTTTTTATTAAAGATTGGTCCCTGTCGGGTTGGGGCGGGGCTTGTCTTGCACTCTCCTGTCTAGCGTGCTCCATCCGCTGGGCGGAGCCGCGTGTCCTTGGCGGTGTGGAGACAATGGGCGTCTCCATTGTCTCCCCCCCTCCCTTGGGTGAGGCGCCCCTAGGGCTTGTGGCTGCCCCACTCCGGGGCTTCGATGTCTCCGCCTCCGCCCTCAGTTTGTTGATTTGGGCTTCCAAATCTTCCACCTTGCACCTGAGGCGAATGTTATCTGCCTCTAGCAAGGGGGCGGGACCCGAAGTCTCCGTCCTCTTCACGACTTCCGCGGTTGCAGCGGCAACCGTTCGTGCGGCCAGGCGTAACTTCCGCACGAATCCTCCTTGAAGGTTGCGGGAGGTACCCGCAATCCTTTCCACCTCCTTGAGGTGCTCCATCATCTGGGCTGCAATGTCGCCCGTGGGGAGTTGCCGTAGCTGTTCAGCAAGCTCCGCCTCCTCCGGTAGCGGTTTGCTCCCGCGTGACGGGCTTGGTGGCTTGCCCGTGGAGCGTTCCGCCTCTTGCGCCGCCTCCAATTTCTCCACTGCGGCCGACAGCTCGAGGTATTGGCGCTTAGCCGCAGCCAATCCCGAGTATTCCCCTGTCGTGGGGGGTCTTCCACGTTTCCGCTTGTGTAGCGGGTCAAACGGCGACTCTGATTCCTCGGAGTCGCCGTAATTGTCCTCCGTACGGCACCTGGAGGCATCGCGTTGCCCTTGAGCAGAGGACGATCGCGAACGCGACGACGATCGCCCCCTGCGCGCGATGTTCCGACCTCTGCCATCTTTAAAGATGTCGACCAACCTGACATGTGGTTGGCCGCGGGTGGAGGTCGACGAATCGGATGCTACCGGTTCGCCACGCTCACCACCTTTCCCCACCTCCGAGCTCGGTCCAGACAGGGCCTGAACCTCCCTCGTTTCCTCTCCACTCCTTTCCTTTCCCTCCTCCTCTCCACTCTTCTTCCTCCTCTCTACATTTCCCCCCATCCCCGGTTTTTTAAATGTTTCAGAATCCATATTGGTCCCACGAGTAGGTCGGAAAAGATTTCACCCCAGGCAGAGCCGCCTTACCTGGGGTGGGCTACATACAACCGGGGTCGCCTGGTACCGGAGGTTGGCCGCTTGGGACAGATGATGTCACCTGCCACGCCCGACGCATCCGTCAAAGCGTACCCCATCGCCGCGCACCTCTGCTTAGGGTTAACGACTTTTTTAGTGAGGTTTCTCCTCCTCGCGGGCCGGCCGTTTAAGGCAAGCCCCCCGCAGGCCCAACCCGGCGCTTGCGTACCTCAGCAGGCGATTCCCCGAATCCCCTGCCAAGGGTCCTGGCAACTTACGCCGGCGGCCCACGGTGTGGGGCACCCCTATCCGCCTTTGGTAGGGGTGCACTAGGGTTACCCCTCGCCCCGTTCGCCCTCCGCGACCGGGCCACGGCCGCGGAGACCCAGGGAGCCCCACGTGGAGGTGGGACGAGAGGATTTACCCCTCCGGATCCCCCCAACTTAGCCGAAGAAGCGGCCGGTTTTCACCGGGCACTTCATCAGCACCATCGGGGGCCCTCAGGGATTCTCCTTAAAAAGACTAGAGAAATCCCGAGACGACCCGGAGAGGCTTGTGCTGCTCCCCAACCTTTTTTTTTTTTTTTTTTTTTACGTGGGGGAAATCCTCATGGACACCCCGCCCCCCCTGGGGGGAGGAGGCGGGGTAGTGTGGGACTATACCCACTAAAACCCCCACGGCTACCCTCATCGCGCGCCCCCCTGACTAGGGAGGGGGGTTCCGGGTATCGCCAGAGGCATGCCTCCGGAACCCCCCGCGCGGCGTCTCGCGACCCGATCCTCGGGAGAGGGGACTATGGCGCCCCCCTCCCATTCTTCTCCTCTCTCGGCGGAACCAGGGGGTAGCGCCCGGTTCCGCCCCACCCCGGGGCCGCGTGCTCGGCGGCTGGGCCCCCACCCAGCCGCCCGCGACCCCGTGGTCCTCACCTCCCCGCCCTGTTGGCCGGCGGGGGGTGGTAGGCCACCGTGCCTCTATGGTGGCGGCGGCGCGGAGAAGACCCTCCGCCGCCGCCGCCACCCGCGTTGTCCGGGGCGCGGCGTGAGGGGTCGGGATGTGCCCCGCCCCTTCTTCGGCCGCGCCCCAACGCCCTCCTCGCGGGATCGGACCTCTCCCGATCCCGCTCCGCGGCCTCCTTCTGGGACATCACGTCCTCACAGAAGGAGGCCACGGCACTCCATTTGTCTCTCCCCTCCAGCATCCTCTGGATGAGGACCGGAGGGGAGAGGTCATGGCCAACACTGGCCCTCAGGGTCCGCCTTTGGGCGGACCATGCGGGACACGCCTCCAGCGTGTGCTGGGGCGTGTCCTCCGCTTCTCCACAATGGTGGCACTGTGCCGCCGCCTCCTTGCCTATTCGGCGCAGGTATTCACCGAAGCAGCCATGCCCGGTGAACACCTGCGCCATGCGGTAGGTGAGCCCGCCGCAAGTCCTGCCCATCCACCTTTCCAAATGGGGCAGGACTGCCCCAACGGCGCGCTTACTGGCGCTCTCAGAGAGCTGAGAGCGCCATTTTGCTAGCGCGCGCCGCTGGGCCTGACGCCTCGAGATGGCCGCCCATCTTGCGACCTCCGGCGGGGAGATCCCGCTGTCTCGGAGGGCCTTGACGCGGCCGTAAACTACCGCGTCGCCCTCCGCCTGCAACTCCAGCGGGATCAGCCCCGCCAGGGTCATCGCCGCCGCGTGGGAGGTGGTGCGGTACCCCCTAACACACCTGATGGCCAGCCGCCTTTCGACGCGTCGAAGCAAAGCTTTGCTTCGACGGCTGGCCATCAGGTCGCCCGACCAAATGGGCGACCCATAAAGGGTCATTGACCGCACCACCCCCATGTATAGGCGGCGCACCCTCAGCCCCGGTCCCCCGAGGTTGGGCAGCAGGCGGCCCAAGGCCGCCGCTGTTCGTTCCACTCGGGGAACCAGGAGCTTGAAATGCTCCTCGAAGCGCCAGTGGCTGTCCAGGGTGAGGCCCAGGTACTTCATCTGGGACCCCACCCTGACACTGGACTCACCTACCCGCATCCAGGACCTGGGAGGCCCCTCCCGCCGGGGCCCATGAAACCATAGGGCCTCGGTCTTACGGGGGGCTATATCTAGCCCAAGGTCCCGGATGCGGGCGACGACACAGGCCACCCCTGCCTCCGCCAGGCGGATGGTCCTCCTCCAATCCTCATCCCCCGAGGCCAGCACTAGAGTGTCATCCGCGTAACAGATGACGCTGACCCCGGGGGGGAGGGCCGCCCTCAGGACCACGTCGTATGCGAGGTCCCACAGGATAGGGCCCAAGACTGAGCCCTGTGGGACCCCGCAGTGGACCTGCCTCTCCCTCCGTACGCCGTACCGGCCCGGATACTCGATCCACCTGTCGGACAGGTAGGACCCGATTACCCTCCGCAAGTAGGGAGGCACCCCGTAGGCGTGGAGTGCCCCCCTGACCGCCTCCCAGGGCAGGGTGTTGAAAGCGTTCACGATATCTAACGATACCGCTATCGCCACCCCACCCTCGGAGACGGCCGCCTCCGCAAGGGTACGGACGCGACGAATCGCGTCCAAGGTCGACCGTCCCCTGCGGAAGCCATATTGCTCCTCGCAGAGGTCGGGCCCCACCGCCGACAGGTGGTGGACGAGGCGGGATGCCAAAACTCTTTCGAAGAGTTTTCCCGCCTCGTCCAACAAACATATTGGCCGGTACGCGGAGGGAGACTCCGCGGGCCGGCCCTCCTTCTTGAGGAGGACCATCCTACCTCGCCGCCATTGCGGGGGGAATTGCCCCAGCTCTAGGCAGCGGTCGAACAACCGCCGCAGCTGGGGCCCGAGGACGCCTAAGGCCAAGGCCCATACCTTGCCGGGGATGCCATCGGGGCCAGGAGCTGTGTTCCTGGCCGCCATCTTCTTGATGGCATCCCCTAGCTCCGCCTCTGTTACCCCCAGTTCGACGGACCAGGCTTGGTCCGTCGTCTCCTCGGGTAGGTGTGGCGAAGCCGTACCCCTCCCAAAGGAGGGGAATAAGGCATCCACCACACCCCCGAGTACCTGGGGGTCAAGGCTCTCCGTGACCGGGGGTACGTAGGGGCGTAGCCGGCCCAACACGAGCCGGTACGGCCGCCCCCACGGGTCCCGGTCAAGAGAGCCAAGGAGCTCCAACCATGCTTGGGCCTTGGCCTCTTTGATGGCCAGCCGAAGGGCCGCCCTCTTGGCCTTGTAGGCTCCCTCCAGCTGTGCTATCCACGCCTCGTCGCGCAGCCGTCTCCTGCGGGCACGCTGACACTGGCGTCTCGCGACGGTGCATTGATTGCGTAGCATCGCAATGTCGCGAGACCACCAGTGGGCGGCCCGCCTAGGGAGGGGTTGGGACCGGGGCATCGACACGTCACAGACGTTGGTCATGATGCCCCGGAACCACTCAGCCCCCTCCCTTGCGTCGACGGGACTGGTTCCGGTGTCGAACCAGTCCACGGCGTGGACAACCGCCATCAGGGCGTCCTCGTCTAGGCGCCGAAGCGCCCAGCGCGGTGGCAGGACACCATCCGGGCAGCGGGGGCGGGGTGCCCCTGGCTGCTGGGCGGCTCCGGAGGCGGAGAACACTATATAGCGATGGTCGCTTAGCGTCTCCGCCTCCTCGGCCACCCTCCACCCCGCCACACGTCGTACGGCCGAGGGTGACGCCCATGTAAGGTCCACAATGGACGACCCCTGCGGCCGCACGCACGTAGCTATGGAGCCCCTATTGACTAGGCGGAGCTCCAGCTCCGCTGCCCAATCGAGTACTGCCCCCCCCCTCGCATCGGTCCTGGGGGACGCCCACTCAGTAGCGTGGGCGTTGAAGTCCCCCAGGACCAGTACCGGGCGAGGCTGGCATTGGCGAATCATATCGCCAACCTCGCCCAGGTACTCCTCCAACTCGGAGATAGTGCGAGAGGGGGGTGCATAGCACCCTACCACCGCATATTCCCCCCATTCCACGGCGAGGAAGCCCCGCCCTCTCCCCAGGAGTGTAACGGGCGGGGCGCCTGGCATCTCACCTCTCACGATGGCGACCGAGTCACCCTCATCCCCGAACCATGAAGGGTGTTCGGGGATGGAGTGGGGCTCGGCCGCCACCGCCAACACAACCCCCCACTCCCGCAGGGTGTGGACGAACAGGTCCTGTGCCCCGCGGGAGTGGTTGAGGTTGGCCTGGAGGAGGCGCATGGCGAGTTAGTCGGTCGCCATGGCCTCCCCCCGGCCTTCATCCTTGTCTGGCCCAGTGGGATTGGGCGGGGCCATAGGCGGCCCCCTGTCTTTTTCTGCCGCGGCAGCGGGGGCCCCCTTCTTGGCCCCCTTCTTCTTCCGGGTGGGTGGGGAGCAGGCTTTGCTCCCCAGCCTGTGCCCCGCGGGTCGCCCCAAGTCCGCACAAAGCGGGCAATTTGGCGCCACCGCGGGGCACTTGCCCGCCGTGTGGCCGGAGTCGCCGCAGTTATAACAGCGGCCACTCCGGTCCACATCCCCCGTGCACCGCTGCCTCACGTGCCCCACTTGGAGGCAGCGGTAGCACTGAAGGGGGCGGGCGGCCAGCACCTCAACGCGGGCGCTGGTCCATCCAACCCGGATGCGCCCTGCCTTGGCCACCGCATTGGCGGCCAGAAGGGGGCAGGACACCCACAGGGTGCCCAGACCGGAGGAGGAGGAGCGTACCTGGCCCGTCCGTACCTCCTCCGGTCGGCACGCCCCCGCTGCCGCAATGGCGTCTGCCACCTCCACTGGGGTGACGGAGTCATCCAACCCCGTCACCCTCAGTTCCGCCCTTTTACAGGGACGGGTTACCTTGACACCCGTCCCTTCAAGGGCCTCCCTCAGTTTGCCGGCCAAGGTGTCAGCCTTGGCCGCGCCCTCCGGACCGGGGATCTGCATAAGCAGTGCCCCGGTCACCGCACGCTTGTAGCGCACCGCCTCTATGCCTACCTCCGCCAAGTTGACTTTCTCCTTGGCGGAGCGGATCGCCTCGGCGTAGGTAACGCCGCCCCCGGGGGGGACGGTCAAAGAGACCGCCGCCGTCCGGGGGACGCGCCCCAAGCGTGGCGGCGCGGGCGCGGCCTTACGCGGCCCGGCCTTTCCGCTCGCCCCGCCTGATTTCTTGGCCCCCTTGTCGGGGGGCTTTTGAGTGGGCGGGGCGACGGAACCTTTTTTTTTTTTTTTTTTTTTTTTTACGTGGGGGAAATCCTCATGGACACCCCGCCCCCCCTGGGGGGAGGAGGCGGGGTAGTGTGGGACTATACCCACTAAAACCCCCACGGCTACCCTCATCGCGCGCCCCCTTGACTAGGGAGGGGGGTTCCGGGTATCGCCAGAGGCATGCCTCCGGAACCCCCCGCGCGGCGTCTCGCGACCCTTTCCTCGGGAGGGGGGACTATGGCGCCCCCCTCCCCTTCTTCTCCTCTCTCGGCGGAACCAGGGGGTAGCGCCCGGTTCCGCCCCACCTCGGGGCCGCGTGCTCGGCGGCTGGGCCCCCACCCAGCCGCCCGCGACCCCGTGGTCCTCACCTCCCCGCCCTGTTGGCCGGCGGGGGGTGGGAGGCCACCACGCCTCTTTGGGGGCGGCGACGCTGGGTTTGACTTCCAGCGCCGCCGCCACCCGCGTTGTCCGGGGCGCGGCGTGAGGGGTCGGCTAATGTGCCGCCCCTTCTGCGGCCGCGCCCCAACGCCCTTCTCGCCGGGTCCGTCCGTTCCCGGACCCGCTCCGCGGCCTCCTTCTGCGACATGACGTCCTCGCAGAAGGAGGCCACGGCATCCCACTGGGCCCTCCCCTCCAGCATCCTCTGTACGAGGACCGGAGGGGAGAGGTCCGCGCCCACAACGACGCGCAAGGTCCGCCTCTGGGCGGACCAAGCCGGACACTCCTCCAGCGTGTGCTGGGGAGTGTCCTCTACCTCGCCACAGTGGTGACACTGTGCCGTCGCTTCCTTGCCGATGCGGCACAGGTACTCCCCGAAGCAACCATGCCCCGTGAGCACCTGCGCCGCTCGGTAGGTGAGCCCACCGCAAGTCCTGCCCATCCACCTGTCGAAATTGGGCAGGACTGCCCCAACGGCGCGCTTGCTGGCGCTCTCAGTGAGCTGAGAGCGCCACCTGACTAGCGCGCGCCGCTGGGCCCGACGCTTCGAGAGCGTTGCCCATCTGGCAACCTCTGGCGGGGAGATCCCGCTCTGGCGGAGGGACTTGACGCGGTCATAGACAACCGCGTCTACCTCCGCCTGTAGCTCCAGCGGGATCAACCCCGCCAGAGCCATCGCCGCCGCATAGGAGGTGGTGCGGTAACCCCTCACGCACCTGATGGCCAGCCGCCTTTCAACTCGTCGAAGCAAAGTTCTGCTTCGACGGCTGGCCATCAGGTCTCCCGCCCATATCGGTGACCCATAAAGGGTCATCGACCGCACCACCCCCGTGTAGAGGCGGCGAACCCTCAGCCCTGGTCCCCCGAGGTTGGGCAGCAGGCGGCCCAAGGCCGCGGCCGTCCTCTCAACCCGGGGAACCAGGCGCTCGAAATGCTCCTCGAAGCGCCAGTGGCTGTCAAGGGTGAGGCCCAGGTACCTCATCTGGGTCCCCACCCTGACACACGACTCACCTACCCGCATCCAGGACCTTGGAGGCTCCTCCTGCCGAGGCCCAAGGAACCAAAGGGCCTCGGACTTATGGGGAGCTATCTCCAACCCTAGGTCCCGGATGCGCGCGACGACACAGGCCACCCCTGTCTCCGCCAGGCGGATGGTCCTCCTCCAATCCTCATCCCCCGAGGCCAGTATTAACGTGTCATCTGCATAACAGATGACACTGACCCCGGGGGGGAGGGCCGCCCTCAGGACCACGTCATATGCGAGGTCCCACAGGATAGGGCCCAAGACTGAGCCCTGTGGGACCCCGCAGTGGACCTGCCTCTCCCTCCTTACGCCGTACCGGCCCGTGAACTCGATCCACCTGTCGGACAGGTAGGACCCGAGCACCCTCCGCAGGTAGGGAGGCACTCCGTGGTGGTGGAGTGCCTCCCTGACCGCCCCCCAGGGCAGGGTATTAAAAGCATTTACTATATCTAACGATATAGCTATTGCTACCCCACCCTCGGAGACGGCCGCCTCCGCAAGGGTACGGACGCGACGTATCGCGTCCAAGGTGGACCGTCCCCTGCGGAAGCCATACTGCTCCCCGCAGAGGTCGGGCCCCACCGCCGACAGGTGGTGGACGAGGCGGGATGCCAAAACTCTTTCGAAGAGTTTTCCCGCCTCGTCCAACAAACATATTGGCCGGTACGCGGAGGGAGACTCCGCGGGCCGGCCCTCCTTCTTGAGGAGGACCATCCTACCTCGCCGCCATTGCGGGGGGAATTGCCCCAGCTCCAGGCAGCGGTCGAACAACCGCCGCAGCTGGGGCCCGAGGACGCCCAGGGCCAAGGCCCATATCCTACCGGGGATGCCATCGGGGCCAGGGGCTGTGTCCCTGGCCGCCATCTTTCTGATGGCATCCCCTAGCTCCGCCTCTGTTACCCCCAGTTCGACGGACCAGGCTTGGTCCGTCGTCTCCTCGGGTAGGTGTGGTGAAGCCGTACCCCTCCCAAAGGAGGGGAATAAGGCATCCACCACACCCCCGAGTACCCGGGGGTCAAGGCTCTCCGTGACCGGGGGTACGTAGGGGCGTAGCCGGCCCAACACGAGCCGGTACGGCCGCCCCCACGGGTCCCGGTCAAGAGAGCCAAGGAGCTCCAACCATGCTTGGGCCTTGGCCTCTTTGATGGCCAGCCGAAGGGCCGCCCTCTTGGCCTTGTAGGCTCCCTCCAGCTGTGCTATCCACGCCTCGTCGCGCAGCCGTCTCCTGCGGGCACGCTGACACCGGCGTCTCGCGACGGTGCATTCGTTGCGTAGCACCGCAATGTCGCGAGACCACCAGTGGGCGGCCCTCCTAGGGAGGGGTTGGGACCGGGGCATCGACACGTCACAGACGTTGGTCATGATGCCCCGGAACCATTCTGCCCCCTCCCTTGCGTCGACGGGACTGGTTCCGGTGTCGAACCAGTCCACGGCGTGGACAACCGCCATCAGGGCGTCCTCGTCTAGGCGCCGAAGCGCCCAGCGCGGTGGCAGGACACCATCCGGGCAGCGGGGGCGGGGTGCCCCTGACTGCTGGGCGGCTCCGGAGGCGGAGAACACTATATAGCGATGGTCGCTTAGCGTCTCCGCCTCCTCGGCCACCCTCCACCCCGCCACACGTCGTACGGCCGAGGGTGACGCCCATGTAAGGTCCACAATGGACGACCCCTGCGGCCGCACGCACGTAGCTATGGAGCCCCTATTGACTAGGCGGAGCTCCAGCTCCGCTGCCCAATCGAGTACTGCCCCCCCTCTCGCATCGGTCCTGGGGGACGCCCACTCAGTAGCGTGGGCGTTGAAGTCCCCCAGGACCAGTACCGGGCGAGGCTGGCATTGGCGAATCATATCGCCAACCTCGCCCAGGTACTCCTCCAGCTCGGAGATAGTGCGAGAGGGGGGTGCATAGCACCCTACCACCGCATATTCCCCCCATTCCACGGCGAGGAAGCCCCGCCCTCTCCCCAGGAGTGTAACGGGCGGGGCGCCTGGCATCTCTCCTCTCACGATGGCGACCGAGTCACCCTCATCCCCGAACCATGAAGGGTGTTCGGGGATGGAGTGGGGCTCGGCCGCCACCGCCAACACAACCCCCCACTCCTGCAGGGTGTGGGCGAACATGTCCTGTGCCCCGCGGGAGTGGTTGAGGTTGGCCTGGAGGAGGCGCATGGCGAATTTACTCTATCGCCATGGCCTCCCCCTGGCCTCCGACCTTTTCTGGCCCAGTGGGATTGGGCGGGGCCTTAGATGGCCCCCTGTCCGGCTCTGCTGCGGCAGCGGGGGCCCCCTTCTTGGCCCCCTTCTTCTTCCGGGTGGGTGGGGAGCAGGCTTTGCTCCCCAGCCTGTGCCCCGCGGGTCGCCCTAAGTCCGCACAAAGCGGACAATTTGGCGCCTCCGCGGGGCACTTGCCCGCCGTGTGGCCGGAGGTGCCGCAGTTGTAGCAGCGGCCACTCCGGTCCACATCCCCCGTGCACCGCTGCCTCACGTGCCCCACTTGGAGGCAGCGGTAGCACTGCAGGGGGCGGGCGGCCAGCACCTCAACGCGGGCGCTGGACCATCCCACCCGGATTCTGCCAACCTTGGCCACCGTGTTGGCGGCCAGAAGGGGGCATGAAACCCATAGGGTGCCCAGACCGGAGGAGGAGGAGCGTACCTGGCCCGTCCGTACCTCCTCCGGTCGGCACGCCCCCGCTGCCGCGATGGCGTCTGCCACCTCCACTGGGGTGACCGAGTCATCCAGACCGGTCACCCTTAGTTCGGCCCTTTTGCAGGGGCGGGTTATCTTTACACCCGTCCCCTCAAGGGCCTCCCTCAGTTTACCGGCCAGGGTGTCAGCCTTGGCCGCGCCCTCCGGACCGGGGATCTGCATAAGCAGTGCCCCGGTCACCGCACGCTTGTAGCGCACCGCCTCTATGCCCACCTCCGCCAAGTTGACCTTCTCCTTGGCGGAGCGGATCGCCTCGGCGTAGGTAACGCCGCCCCCGGGGGGGACGGTCAAAGAGACCGCCGCCGTCCGGGGGACGCGTCCCAAGCGTGGCGGCGCGGGCGCGGCCTTACGCGGCCCGGCCTTTCCGCTAGCCCCGCCTGATTTCTTGGCCCCCTTGTCGGGGGGCTTTTGAGTAGGCGGGGCTACGGCCTTCTTCTTCGCCGCCTTTCTCCCCACCACCGTGGCCCAGGACTCCTGCGGCCCAGCCCCTGACGCGGGGACCGGAGCTAGCGGGGGTGGGGCCCTGGGCTTTAGCCTCGGTGGTGGGGGCGGCTCGTCCTCTGTCTCGGTCGCAGTGACGCCCCCTCGGGAAGTTGTCTTCTTCTTTTTCTTCTTCTTCCTTTGGGGGGCGTCACTGCGATCCCCTTCCGTCGCCGACTGCGCGGCAGCACGCGCAGCAGCTATCCGCGCGCTGGGCGGACGCAAAACCGGCCCCCGGCCAAGAACCTCCCGCCGGAATGCGGCCAACTTCCCCTCGACCAGGGAACCAATCCTGTCTATCAGGACTTGGTCCCTATCTGGTCGAGGGGGTGCACGCTTTTCGCGCACCTCTGGGGCTTTCGTGGCCCTTGGTAGGGAGACACGTGCCCTTGGCGGGGTGGAGACCCCTCCAACCACCATAGGCTCCACCCCCGCCGTAGGCGTGGTCTCCCTGGAGCTGTCCCTTATTTCTCGGGCAGCCCCCCTGCCCGCTCTTGCGGATTCCGCCTCCGCCCGCATCTTCGCGACCTGTGCCTCCAGGTCTTCCACCTTGCACCGGAGGCGGATATTGTCCGCCTCCAACAAAGGGGCGGGACCCGACGTCTCGGTCCTCTTAACGACCTCAGTCGTTGCGACGGCTACCGTCCGGGCGGCGATGCGGAGCCGCCGCACGAAAACCCCCTGCAGGTTCCTGGAGGAGCCTGCTATCCTCTCCACCTCTTTGAGGTGCTCCAGGATCTGGGCGGCAATGTCGCCCGTCGGGAGCTGCCGAATTTCTTCGGCGAGCTCCGCCTCCTCTGGAAGGGGCTTGCTGCCGCGGGACGGTTTAGGCGCGTCCACGGCCGCATGCTCCGCCTCCTGGGCCTTCTCTAATTTTTCGACGGCAGCCGACAGTTCTAGGTACTGCCTTTTGGCTGCCGCCAGGCCCGAATACTCCCCAGTCGTGGGAGGTCTCCCTCGTTTTCGCCGATGTAGCGGGTCGAAGGGTGCCTCCGACCCGTCCGTGTCGGCGTCGCCGTCCTCCGTCCGGCAACATGACGGGTCGCGCTGTCCTTGAACTGAGGACGACCGCGATCTCGACGACGATCGTCCCCTCCGCGCAGTTGCCCTTCCGCGCGAGCCCTCTGCCAATATGTCGACCAGCCGCACCCTTGGCTGGCCGCATACTGAGGCGGACGAATCGGACGCCCTTTCGGCCGCCGCTTCGACACGCCCAGCACTCCCCGCCTCAGAGCTCGGCCCTGGGTTTGCCAGAGCCTCCCCCTGTTCCTCTCCTCTTCTTTCCTCTCCCTCCTCCTCACTCCTCTTCTCCACCTCCATTTCACCCCCCTGCCCCGGTTTTTTAAATTGTGAAAGTTCCATGATTGGTCCCACGAGTATGGTCGGAAAGAACTTCACCCCGGGCAGAGCCGCCTTACCCGGGGAGGGCTATGTACAACCGGGGGCGCCAGGTACCGGAGGTTGGCCGCTTGGGACAGATGATGTCACCTGCCACGCCCGACGCATCCGTCAAAGCGTACCCCATCGCCGCGCACCTCTGCTTAGGGTTAACGACTTTTTTAGTGAGGTTTCTCCTCCTCGCGGGCCGGCCGTTTAAGGCGAGCCCCCCGCAGGCCCAACCCGGCGCTTGCGTACCTCAGCAGGCGATTCCCCGAATCCCCTGCCAAGGGTCCTGGCAACTTACGCCGGCGGCCCACGGTGTGGGGCACCCCTATCCGCCTTTGGTAGGGGTGCACTAGGGTTACCCCTCGCCCCGTTCGCCCTCCGCGACCGGGCCACGGCCGCGGAGACCCAGGGAGCCCCACGTGGAGGTGGGACGAGAGGATTTACCCCTCCGGATCCCCCCAACTTAGCCGAAGAAGCGGCCGGTTTTCACCGGGCACTTCATCAGCGCCATCGGGGGCCCTCAGGGATTCTCTTTAAAAAGACTAGAGAAATCCCGAGACGACCCGGAGAGGCTTGTGCTGCTCCCCGGGGCGACGGAACCTTTTTTTTTTTTTTTTTTTTTTTTTTACGTGGGGGAAATCCTCATGGACACCCCGCCCCCCCTGGGGGGAGGAGGCAGGGTAGTGTGGGACTATACCCACTAAAACCCCCACGGCTACCCTCATCGCGCGCCCCCTTGACTAGGGAGGGGGGTTCCGGGTATCGCCAGAGGCATGCCTCCGGAACCCCCCACGCGGCGTCTCGCGACCCTTTCCTCGGGAGGGGGGACTATGGCGCCCCCCTCCCCTTCTTCTCCTCTCTCGGCGGAACCAGGGGGTAGCGCCCGGTTCCGCCCCACCTCGGGGCCGCGTGCTCGGCGGCTGGGCCCCCACCCAGCCGCCCGCGACCCCGTGGTCCTCACCCCCCCGCCCTGTTGGCTGGCGGGTGGGTGGGAGGCCACCATGCCTCTTTGGGGGCGGCGGCGCGGAGTAGACCCTCCGCCACCGCCGCCACCCGCGTTGTCCGGGGCGCGGCCTGAGGGGTCGGGCAATGCCCCTGCCCTCCTGCGGCCGCGCCGCAACGCCCTTCTCGCCGGGTCCGTCCTTTCCCGGACCCGCTCCGCGGCCTCCTTCTGCGACATGACGTCCTCGCAGAAGGAGGCCACAGCATCCCACTGGGCCCTCCCCTCCAGCATCCTCTGTACGAGGACCGGAGGGGAGAGGTCCGCTCCGACCGTGTTACGCAAGGTCCGCCTCTGGGCGGACCAAGCCGGACACTCCTCCAGCGTGTGCTGGGGAGTGTCCTCTACCTCGCCACAGTGGTGACACTGTGCCGTCGCTTCCTTGCCGATGCGGCACAGGTACTCCCCGAAGCAACCATGCCCCGTGAGCACCTGCGCCGCTCGGTAGGTGAGCCCACCGCAAGTCCTGCCCATCCACCTGTCGAAATTGGGCAGGACTGCCCCAACGGCGCGCTTGCTGGCGCTCTCAGTGAGCTGAGAGCGCCACTTGACTAGCGCGCGCCGCTGGGCCCGACGCTTCGAGAGCGTTGCCCATCTGGCAACCTCTGGCGGGGAGATCCCGCTCCGGCGGAGGGACTTGACGCGGTCATAGACGACCGCGTCTACCTCCGCCTGTAGCTCCAGCGGGATCAACCCCGCCAGAGCCATCGCCGCCGCATAGGAGGTGGTGCGGTAACCCCTCACGCACCTGATGGCCAGCCGCCTTTCAACTCGTCGAAGCAAAGTTCTGCTTCGACGGCTGGCCATCAGGTCTCCCGCCCATATCGGTGACCCATAAAGGGTCATCGACCGCACCACCCCCGTGTAGAGGCGGCGAACCCTCAGCCCTGGTCCCCCGAGGTTGGGCAGCAGGCGGCCCAATGCCGCGGCCGTCCTCTCAACCCGGGGAACCAGGCGCTCGAAATGCTCCTCGAAGCGCCAGTGGCTGTCAAGGGTGAGGCCCAGGTACCTCATCTGGGTCCCCACCCTGACACACGACTCACCTACCCGCATCCAGGACCTTGGAGGCTCCTCCTGCCGAGGCCCAAGGAACCAAAGGGCCTCGGACTTATGGGGAGCTATCTCCAACCCTAGGTCCCGGATGCGCGCGACGACACAGGCCACCCCTGTCTCCGCCAGGCGGATGGTCCTCCTCCTATCCTCATCCCCCGAGGCCAGTATTAACGTGTCATCTGCATAACAGATGACACTGACCCCGGGGGGGAGGGCCGCCCTCAGGACCACGTCATATGCGAGGTCCCACAGGATAGGGCCCAAGACTGAGCCCTGTGGGACCCCGCAGTGGACCTGCCTCTCCCTCCTTACGCCGTACCGGCCCGCGAACTCGATCCACCTGTCGGACAGGTAGGACCCGAGCACCCTCCGCAGGTAGGGAGGCACTCCGTGGTGGTGGAGTGCCTCCCTGACCGCCCCCCAGGGCAGGGTATTAAAAGCGTTAACTATATCTAACGATATAGCTATTGCTACCCCACCCTCGGAGACGGCCGCCTCCGCAAGGGTACGGACGCGACGTATCGCGTCCAAGGTCGACCGTCCCCTGCGGAAGCCATACTGCTCCCTGCAGAGGTCGGGCCCCACCGCCGACAGGTGGTGGACGAGGCGGGATGCCAAAACTCTTTCGAAGAGTTTTCCCGCCTCGTCCAACAAACATATTGGCCGGTACGCGGAGGGAGACTCCGCGGGCCGGCCCTCCTTCTTGAGGAGGACCATCCTACCTCGCCGCCATTGCGGGGGGAATTGCCCCAGCTCCAGGCAGCGGTCGAACAACCGCCGCAGCTGGGGCCCGAGGACGCCCAGGGCCAAGGCCCATATCCTACCGGGGATGCCATCGGGGCCAGGGGCTGTGTCCCTGGCCGCCATCTTTCTGATGGCATCCCCTAGCTCCGCCTCTGTTACCCCCAGTTCGACGGACCAGGCTTGGTCCGTCGTCTCCTCGGGTAGGTGTGGTGAAGCCGTACCCCTCCCAAAGGAGGGGAATAAGGCATCCACCACACCCCCGAGTACCCGGGGGTCAAGGCTCTCCGTGACCGGGGGTACGTAGGGGCGTAGCCGGCCCAACACGAGCCGGTACGGCCGCCCCCACGGGTCCCGGTCAAGAGAGCCAAGGAGCTCCAACCATGCTTGGGCCTTGGCCTCTTTGATGGCCAGCCGAAGGGCCGCCCTCTTGGCCTTGTAGGCTCCCTCCAGCTGTGCTATCCACGTCTCGTCGCGCAGCCGTCTCCTGCGGGCACGCTGACACTGGCGTCTCGCGACGGTGCATTCGTTGCGTAGCACCGCAATGTCGCGAGACCACCAGTGGGCGGCCCGCCTAGGGAGGGGTTGGGACCGGGGCATCGACACGTCACAGACGTTGGTCATGATGCCCCGGAACCATTCTGCCCCCTCCCTTGCGTCGACGGGACTGGTTCCGGTGTCGAACCAGTCCACGGCGTGGACAACCGCCATCAGGGCGTCCTCGTCTAGGCGCCGAAGCGCCCAGCGCGGTGGCAGGACACCATCCGGGCAGCGGGGGCGGGGTGCCCCTGACTGCTGGGCGGCTCCGGAGGCGGAGAACACTATATAGCGATGGTCGCTTAGCGTCTCCGCCTCCTCGGCCACCCTCCACCCCGCCACACGTCGTACGGCCGAGGGTGACGCCCATGTAATGTCCACAATGGACGACCCCTGCGGCCGCACGCACGTAGCTATGGAGCCCCTATTGACTAGGCGGAGCTCCAGCTCCGCTGCCCAATCGAGTACTGCCCCCCCCCTCGCATCGGTCCTGGGGGACGCCCACTCAGTAGCGTGGGCGTTGAAGTCCCCCAGGACCAGTACCGGGCGAGGCTGGCATTGGCGTATCATATCGCCAACCTCGCCCAGGTACTCCTCCAACTCGGAGATAGTGCGAGAGGGGGGTGCATAGCACCCTACCACCGCATATTCCCCCCATTCCACGGCGAGGAAGCCCCGCCCTCTCCCCAGGAGTGTAACGGGCGGGGCGCCTGGCATCTCTCCTCTCACGATGGCGACCGAGTCACCCTCATCCCCGAACCATGAAGGGTGTTCGGGGATGGAGTGGGGCTCGGCCGCCACCGCCAACACAACCCCCCACTCCCGCAGGGTGTGGACGAACAGGTCCTGTGCCCCGCGGGAGTGGTTGAGGTTGGCCTGGAGGAGGCGCATGGCGAATTTACTCTATCGCCATGGCCTCCCCCTGGCCTCCGACCTTTTCTGGCCCAGTGGGATTGGGCGGGGCCTTAGATGGCCCCCTGTCCGGCTCTGCTGCGGCAGCGGGGGCCCCCTTCTTGGCCCCCTTCTTCTTCCGGGTGGGTGGGGAGCAGGCTTTGCTCCCCAGCCTGTGCCCCGCGGGTCGCCCTAAGTCCGCACAAAGCGGACAATTTGGCGCCACCGCGGGGCACTTGCCCGCCGTGTGACCGGAGTCGCCGCAGTTGTAGCAGCGGCCACTCCGGTCCACATCCCCCGTGCACCGCTGCCTCACGTGCCCCACTTGGAGGCAGCGGTAGCACTGCAGGGGGCGGGCGGCCAGCACCTCAACGCGGGCGCTGGTCCAGCCCACCCGGATCCTCCCAACCTTGGCCACCATATTGGCGGCCACAAGGGGGCAGGACACCCAAAGGGTGCCCAGACCGGAGGAGGAGGATCGCACCTGGCCCGTCCGTACCTCCTCCGGCCGGCACGCCCCCGCTGCCGCGATGGCGTCTGCCACCTCCACTGGGGTGACGGAGTCGTCTAACCCCGTCACCCTCAGCTCCGCCCTCTTGCAGGGACGGGTAACTTTCACACCCGTCCCCTCTAGGGCCTCCCTCAACCTGAGGGCCAAGGTGTCCGCCTTGGCCGCGCCCTCCGGACCGGGGATCTGCATAAGCAGTGCCCCGGTCACCGCCCGCTTGTAGCGCACGGCCTCTATACCCACGTCCGCCAAGTCAATTTTTTGCTTGGCGGAGCGGATCGCTTCCGCGTACGTCACACTTCCCCCCACGGGGACGGTAAGTGAGACCGCCGCCGTCCGGGGGACGCGCCCCAAGCGTGGCGGCACGGGCGCGGCCTTACGCGGCCCGGCCTTTCCGCTCGCCCCGCCTGATTTCTTGGTCCCCTTGTCGGGGGGCTTTTGGTTCGGCGGGGCGACGGCCATCTTCTTCGCCGCCTTTCTCCCCACCACCGTGGCCCAGGACTCCTGCGGTCCGGCCCCTGACGCTGGGGCCGGAGCACGCGGGTGTGCTGCCTTGGGCTTTTGCCTCGGTGGTGGGGGCGGCTCCTCCTCTGTCTCGGTCGCAGTGACGCCCCCTCGGGAAGTTGTCTTCTTCTTCTTCTTCTTCTTCCTTTGGGGGGCGTCACTGCGATCCCCTTCCGTCGCCGACTGCGCAGAAGCACGTGCAGCAGCTATCCGCGCACTGGGCGGACGCAAAACCGGCCCCCGGCCAAGAACCTCCCGCCGGAAGGCGGCCAACTTCCCCTCGACCAGGGAGCCTATCCTCTCTATGAGGATCTGGTCCCTATCTGGTCGAGGGGGGGCGCGCTTTTTCTCGCGCTCCTCTGGGGCTTTGGTGGCCCTTGGTAGGGAGACGCGCGCCCTTGGCGGGGTGGAGACCCCTCCAACCACCATAGGCTCCACCCCCGCCGTGGGCGTCGTCTCCCTTGAGCTCTCTCTCGCACTCCGCGGTAACCCCTTCTTGGCTACCGCGTGATCCGCCTCTACTCGCAGTTTTGCTACCTGCGCTTCGAGGTCCTCCACCCTGCAGCGGAGGCGAATGTTGTCCGCCTCCAACAGCGGGGCGGGGCCTGAGGACTCCGTCCTCTTAACGACTTCCGTCGTTGCGACGGCTACCGTCCGAGCGGCGATGCGGAGTCGCCGCACGAACACCCCCTGGAGGTTTCGCGATGACCCTGCGATACGCTCTACCTCCTTGAGGTGTTCTAAAATCTGGGCCGCAATGTCGCCCGTTGGGAGTTGCCGTATCTCTTCGGCGAGCTCCGCCTCCTCTGGAAGGGGCTTGCTGCCACGGGACGGTTTCGGTGATTCCGCCGCAAGCTCCGCCTCCTGGGCCTTTTCCATCTTTTCGACGGCAGCCGACAGTTCCAAGTACTGCCTTTTGGCTGCCGCCAGGCCCGAATACTCCCCCGTCGTGGGGGGTCTGCCCCTTTTCCTCTTATGGAGAGGGTCGAATGGCGCCTCTGAGCCATCGGTGTCGGCGTCGCCGTCCTCCGTGCGACAGGTCGAGGGGTCGCGTTGACCTTGGACAGAGGACGACCGCGATCTCGACGACGATCGCCCTCTCCGCGCTATGCTGCGTCCGCGGCTGCCATCCGCCAGTATATCAACCAGCCGCACCCTCGGCTGGCCGCAGACTGAGGCGGACGAGTCGGACGCCCTTTCGGCCGCCGTCTCGCCACGCCCACCATCCCCTCTCACCTCAGAGCTCGGCCCTGGTACTTCCAGAGCCTCCCCCTGTTCCGCTCCTCTCCTTTCCACTCCCTCCTCCTCACTCATCTTCTCCCTCTCCAATTCACCCCCCTTCCCCGGTTTTTTAAATTGTTGTGACTCCATATTGTTCCCACGAGTGTGGTCGGAAAGGAAGTCACCCCGGGCAGAGCCGCCTTACCCGGGGAGGGCTATATACAACCGGGGGCGCCAGGTACCGGAGGTTGGCCGCTTGGGACAGATGATGTCACCTGCCACGCCCGACGCATCCGTCAAAGCGTACCCCATCGCCGCGCACCTCTGCTTAGGGTTAACGACTTTTTTAGTGAGGTTTCTCCTCCTCGCGGGCCGGCCGTTTAAGGCAAGCCCCCCGCAGGCCCAACCCGGCGCTTGCGTACCTCAGCAGGCGATTCCCCGAATCCCCTGCCAAGGGTCCTGGCAACTTACGCCGGCGGCCCACGGTGTGGGGCACCCCTATCCGCCTTTGGTAGGGGTGCACTAGGGTTACCCCTCGCCCCGTTCGCCCTCCGCGACCGGGCCACGGCCGCGGAGACCCAGGGAGCCCCACGTGGAGGTGGGACGAGAGGATTTACCCCTCCGGATCCCCCCAACTTAGCCGAAGAAGCGGCCGGTTTCCACCGGGCACTTCATCAGCGCCATCGGGGGCCCTCAGGGATTCTCTTTAAAAAGACTAGAGAAATCCCGAGACGACCCGGAGAGGCTTGTGCTGCTCCCCGGGGCGACGGAACCTTTTTTTTTTTTTTTTTTTTTTTTTTTTACGTGGGGGAAATCCTCATGGACACCCCGCCCCCCCTGGGGGGAGGAGGCGGGGTAGTGTGGGACTATACCCACTAAAACCCCCACGGCTACCCTCATCGCGCGCCCCCCTGACTAGGGAGGGGGGTTCCGGGTATCGCCAGAGGCATGCCTCCGGAACCCCCCGCGCGGCGTCTCACGACCCGATCCTCGGGAGGGGGGACTATGGCGCCCCCCTCCCATTCTTCTCCTCTCTCGGCGGAACCAGGGGGTAGCGCCCGGTTCCGCCCCACCCCGGGGCCACGTGCTCGGCGGCTGGGCCCCCACCCAGCCGCCCGCGACCCCGTGGTCCTCACCTCCCCGCCCTGTTGGCCGGCGGGGGGTGGGAGGCCACCGTGCCTCTTTGGGGGCGGCGGCGCGGAGTAGGCCCTCCGCCGCCGCCACCACCCGCGTTGTCCGTGGCGCGGCCTGAGGGGTCGGGCAATGCACCTCCCCTCCTGCGGCCGCGCCGCAACGCCCTCCTCGCGGGATCGGACCTCTCCCGATCCCGCTCCGCGGCCTCCTTCTGGGACATCACGTCCTCACAGAAGGAGGCCACGGCACTCCATTTGTCTCTCCCCTCCAGCATCCTCTGGACAAGGACCGGAGGGGAGAGGTCATGGCCAACACTGGCCCTCAAGGTCCGCCTTTGGGCGGACCATGCGGGGCACGCCTCCAGCGTATGCTGGGGCGTGTCCTCCGCATCTCCACAATGGTGGCACTGTGCCGTCGCCTCCTTGCCTATTCGGCGCAGGTATTCACCGAAGCAGCCATGCCCGGTGAACACCTGCGCCATGCGGTAGGTGAGCCCGCCGCAAGTCCTGCCCATCCACCTTTCCAAATGGGGCAGGACTGCCCCAACGGCGCGCTTACTGGCGCTCTCAGAGAGCTGAGAGCGCCATTTTGCTAGCGCGCGCCGCTGGGCCTGACGCCTCGAGATGGCCGCCCATCTAGCGACCTCCGGCGGGGAGATCCCGCTCTCCCGGAGGGCCTTGACGCGGTCGTAAACCACCGCGTCGCCCTCCGCCTGCAACTCTAGCGGGATCAGCCCCGCCAGGGTCATCGCCGCCGCGTGGGAGGTGGTGCGGTACCCCCTAACACACCTGATGGCCAGCCGCCTTTCGACTCGTCGAAGCAAAGCTTTGCTTCGACGGCTGGCCATCAGGTCACCCGACCAAATGGGTGACCCATACAGGGTCATTGACCGCACCACCCCCATGTACAGGCGGCGCACCCTCAGCCCCGGTCCCCCGAGGTTGGGCAGCAGGCGGCCCAATGCCGCCGCTGTTCGTTCCACTCGGGGAACCAGGAGCTTGAAATGCTCCTCGAAGCGCCAGTGGCTGTCCAGGGTGAGGCCCAGGTACTTCATCTGGGACCCCACCCTGACACTGGACTCACCTACCCGCATCCAGGACCTGGGAGGCCCCTCCCGCCGGGGCCCATGAAACCATAGGGCCTCGGTCTTACGGGGGGCTATATCTAGCCCAAGGTCCCGGATGCGGGCGACGACACAGGCCACCCCTGCCTCCGCCAGGCGGATGGTCCTCCTCCACTCGTCATCCCCCGAGGCCAGCACTAAGGTGTCATCTGCATAGCAGATGACGCTGACCCCGGGGGGGAGGGCCGCCCTCAGGACCACGTCGTATGCGAGGTCCCACAGGATAGGGCCCAAGACTGAGCCCTGTGGGACCCCGCAGTGGACCTGCCTCTCCCACCGTACGCCGTACCGGCCCGGATACTCGATCCACCTGTCGGACAGGTAGGACCCGATTACCCTCCGCAAGTAGGGAGGCACCCCGTAGGCGTGGAGTGCCCCCCTGACCGCCTCCCAGGGCAGGGTGTTGAAGGCGTTTACTATATCTAGCGATACAGCTATCGCCACCCCACCCTCGGAGGCGGCCGCCTCCGCAAGGGTACGGACGCGACGAATCGCGTCCAAGGTCGACCGCCCCCTGCGGAAGCCAAACTGCTCCTCGCAGAGGTCGGGCCCCACCGCCGACAGGTGGTGGACGAGGCGGGATGCCAAAACTCTTTCGAAGAGTTTTCCCGCCTCGTCCAACAAACATATTGGCCGGTACGCGGAGGGAGAGTCCGCGGGCCGGCCCTCCTTCTTGAGGAGGACCATCCTACCTCGCCGCCATTGCGGGGGGAATTGCCCCAGCTCTAGGCAGCAGTCGAACAACCGCCGCAGCTGGGGCCCGAGGACGCCTAGGGCCAAGGCCCATACCTTACCGGGGATGCCATCGGGGCCAGGAGCAGTGTTCCTGGCCGCCATCTTCTTGATGGCATCCCCTAGCTCCGCCTCTGTTACCCCCAGTTCGGCGGACCAGGCTTGATCCGCCGTCTCCTCGGGTACGTGTGGTGGGGCCGTACCCCTCTCAGAGGAGGGGAATAGGGCGTCCACCACACGCCCGAGTACCCGGGGGTCCAGGCTCTCCGTGACCGGGGGAACATAGGGGCGCAGCCGACCCAAAACGAGTCGGTAGGGCCGCCCCCAAGGGTCCCGGTCCAGAGAGCCAAGGAGCTCCTCCCATGATTGGGCCTTGGCCTGCTTGATGGCAAGCCGGAGGGCCGCCTTCTTGGCTTTGTAGGCCCCCTCCAGCTCGGCGATCCACGCCTCGTCGCGCTGCCTCCTTCTGCGGGCGCGCTGACACTGGCGTCTCGCGACGGTGCACTCTTTGCGGAGCACCGCAATGTCGCGAGACCACCAGTGGGCGGCCCGCCTAGGGAGGGGTTGGGACCGGGGCATCGACACGTCACAGACGTTGGTCATGATGCCCCGGAACCACTCTGCCCCCTCCCTTGCGTCGACGGGACTGGTTCCGCCCTCAAACCAGTCCACGGCGTGGACAACCGCCATCAAGACGTCCTCGTCCAGGCGCCGAAGCGCCCAGCGCGGTGGGAGGACACCATTCGAGCAGCGGGGGCGGGGTGCCCCTGACTGCTGGGCGGCTCCGGAGGCGGAGAACACGATGTAACGATGATCGCTCAACGTCTCCGCCTCCTCGGCCACCCTCCACCCCGCCACACGCCGTACGGCCGAGGGCGACGCCCACGTGAGGTCAACTATGGACGACCCCTGCGGCCGCACGCACGTAGCTGTGGAGCCCCTGTTGACTAGGCGGAGCTCCAGCTCCGCTGCCCAATCGAGTACCGCCCCCCCTCTCGCATCAGTCCTGGGGGACGCCCATGTAGTGGCGTGGGCGTTGAAGTCCCCCAGGACCAATACTGGGCGAGGCTGACATTGGCGTATCAAGTCGCCAACCTCGCCCAGGTACCCCTCAAAATCGGAGATACTGCGAGAGGGAGGGGCATAGCACCCTACCACCGCGTATTCCCCCCATTCGACGGCGAGGAAGCCCCGCCCTCTCCCCAGGAGTATAACGGGCGGGGCGCCTGGCAAATCACCTCTCACGATGGCGACCGAGTCACCCTCATCCCCGAACCATGAAGGGTGTTCGGGGACGGAGTGGGGCTCGGCCGCCACCGCCAACCCAACCCCCCACTCCCGCAGGGTGTGGACGAACAGGTCCTGGGCCCCGCGGGAGTGGTTGAGGTTGGCCTGGAGGAGGCGCATGGCGAACTTACTCGATCACCATGGCCTCCCCCGGGCCTTCTTCTCGGGCAGGCTCCGCCTGCCCTGGTAGGCCCCTTCGTGCCTCCTCTTCTGCTGTGACCGCGGGTCTGGCACTTTTCTCGGACGGGCACCGCTCCTGCGTTGCCCGCCCTTGGGTGCCCTCCCGCGGCTTCTTCTTCTCCGCCCTCTTCGCCGGTTGGCCGGTGGGCGGCGCCTTCTCCGCCGCCTTCGTCTTCTTCCGGGTGGGGGGTCTGCAGGCTTTGCTGCCCAACCTGTGTCCCGCGGGTCGCCCTAAGTCCGCACACAGCGGACAATTTGGCGCCTCCGCGGGGCACTTGCCCGCCGTGTGACCGGAGTTGCCGCAATTGTAACACCGGTCACTCCGGTCAACTCCCTCCGTGCACCGCTGCCTCACGTGCCCCACTTGGAGGCAGCGGTAGCATTGGAGGGGGCGGGCTGCTAGCACCTCCACTCTGGCGCTAGACCACCCCACCCGGATCCTGCCCGCTTTGGCCGCCGTGTTGGCGGCCGTAATGGGGCAGGACAGCCAGAGGGTGCCCAATCCGGAGGGGGAGGAGCGAATCTGCCCCGTTCTTACGTCCTCCGGCGGACACGCCCCGGCTGCCGCAATGGCCGCAGCCACCTCCTTAGGGGTGACGGAATCATCCAATCCCGTCACCCTAAGTTCCGCCCTCTTGCAGGGGCGGGCTATTTTGACGCCCGTCCCCTCCAGGGCCTCCCTCAACTTGCTGGCCAGGACATCGGCCTTGGCCGCGCCCTCTGGACCGGGGATTTGCATGAGCAAAGCCCCGGTCACCGCGCGTTTATATCGCACTCCTTCTATTCCTACCTCCGCCAGGTCTATCTTCTGCCTGGCGGAGACAAGCGCCTGCGCGTAAGAGACGCCGCCCCCCGGAGGGACGGTCAACGAGACCGCCGCCGTTCGGGGGACGCGCCCCACACTCCTCTTGGTGGGCGCGGCCTTGGCCTGCCCAGCCTTTCCACCTGCCCCGCCCACTTTTTGAGCCCCCTTGACTGGGGCTTTCTTTGTGGGCGGGGCGACGGCCTTCTTTGCCGCCTTCCGTCCCACCACGGTGGACCAGGATTCCCGCGGCCCGCCCTCCGAGGCCGATGCGCCTCCCGAGGGCGGGGCACGCGGTATTGCTGATGCGCGCTGCTGCCTCCTTGGTGGGGGAGGCTCCTCCTCCGTCTCGGTAGCAGTGACGCCCCCAGAAATTTTCTTCTTCTTCTTCTTCTTCTTCTTTTTCTGGGGGGCGTCACTACGCTCCCCTTCTGTCGCGGACGTGGTTGCCCGTGTGGCCCTCTTGGGCGTGGCCAAAGGGCGCAGCGCCGACTTCCGGCCTAAAATTTCGCGCCGGAACGCCTCCAACTTCCCCTCGACCAGTGAGCCGATCTTTTCGATCAACGACCGGTCCCAATCTGGTCGAGGGGAGGGGCGTTTCACCCTTTCCTCTATCACTTGCGCGGCTCTTTGAGTGGAGCCGCGCGTTCTTGGCGGTGATGAGACCACGCCCACCTCCATCGGCTCTATGCCCGTGGGCGTGGTTTCGGAGGCCGAGCCATCCCTGGGGGTAGGTTGTACCCCCTTTCGGACTTTTGCAGTGTCCGCTTCCGCCCGTAATTTCCGGATCTGGGCCTCCAGATCTTCGACCTTGCAGCGGAGGCGGATATTGTCCGCCTCCAAAAGCGGGGCGGGGCCCGAAGTCTCCGTCCTCTTGACGACCTCAGTGGTTGCGGCGGCAACCGTTCTAGCGGCGATCCTGAGTCGCCGCACGAAGCCCCCTTGCAGGTTTCGGGAGGAGCCTGCGATGCGCTCCACCTCCTTCAGGTGTTCCATTACCTGAGCGGCAATGTCGCCAGTGGGGAGCTGTCTCAACTCCTCTGCCAGCTCCGCCTCCTCTGGTAGAGGCTTGCTCGCGCGGGACGGGACCGGTGGTTCGCCCGTCTTTTTCTCCGCCTCCGCCGCCTTCTCCATCCTCTCCACTGACGCCGCCAGTTCGAGGTACTGCCTCTTGGCCGCAGCCAGGCCTGCGTAGTCCCCCGTCGTCGGGGGTCTTCCTCTTTTGCGCCGATGCAGAGGGTCAAACAGCGTGTCTGACCCGTCTGTGTCCGCGTCGCCGTCTTCTGTGCGACACACTGAGGGGTCGCGTCGTTCTTGAAGGGAGGACGATCGAGATCGGGATGACGACCGTCCTCTCCGCGCCACGCATCGACCGCGTGTCCCCTCCGCGAGGATGTCTATGAGCCTAACCCTGGCTCTTCGCTGTACGGAGGCGGACGAGTCCGATGCTTCGGCCCGCCCAGCTTCTCCGCTTGCCTCCACAGAGCTCGGACCTGGCATAGCCAAGTCCTCCCTCTTTTTTTCTTCCTCGCTCCTCTCCTTTCTCCCCTCCTCTCCACTCCTGTTCTCCTCCTCCGCTTTACCCCCCTGCCCCGGTTTTTTTGTTTTTTGTAAAGATGCCATAATTGGTCCCAAGAGTAGGTCGGAAAGGGTGTCACCCCGGGCAGAGCCGCCTTACCCGGGGAGGGCTATATACAACCGGGGGCGCCAGGTACCGGAGGTTGGCCGCTTGGGACAGATGATGTCACCTGCCACGCCCGACGCATCCGTCAAAGCGTACCCCATCGCCGCGCACCTCTGCTTAGGGTTAACGACTTTTTTAGTGAGGTTTCTCCTCCTCGCGGGCCGGCCGTTTAAGGCAAGCCCCCCGCAGGCCCAACCCGGCGCTTGCGTACCTCAGCAGGCGATTCCCCGAATCCCCTGCCAAGGGTCCTGGCAACTTACGCCAACCTTTTTTTTTTTTTTTTTTTTTTTTACGTGGGGGAAATCCTCATGGACACCCCGCCCCCCCTGGGGGGAGGAGGCAGGGTAGTGTGGGACTATACCCACTAAAACCCCCACGGCTACCCTCATCGCGCGCCCCCTTGACTAGGGAGGGGGGTTCCGGGTATCGCCAGAGGCATGCCTCCGGAACCCCCCACGCGGCGTCTCGCGACCCTTTCCTCGGGAGGGGGGACTATGGCGCCCCCCTCCCCTTCTTCTCCTCTCTCGGCGGAACCAGGGGGTAGCGCCCGGTTCCGCCCCACCTCGGGGCCGCGTGCTCGGCGGCTGGGCCCCCACCCAGCCGCCCGCGACCCCGTGGTCCTCACCCCCCCGCCCTGTTGGCTGGCGGGTGGGTGGGAGGCCACCATGCCTCTTTGGGGGCGGCGGCGCGGAGTAGACCCTCCGCCACCGCCGCCACCCGCGTTGTCCGGGGCGCGGCCTGAGGGGTCGGGCAATGCCCCTGCCCTCCTGCGGCCGCGCCGCAACGCCCTTCTCGCCGGGTCCGTCCTTTCCCGGACCCGCTCCGCGGCCTCCTTCTGCGACATGACGTCCTCGCAGAAGGAGGCCACAGCATCCCACTGGGCCCTCCCCTCCAGCATCCTCTGTACGAGGACCGGAGGGGAGAGGTCCGCTCCGACCGTGTTACGCAAGGTCCGCCTCTGGGCGGACCAAGCCGGACACTCCTCCAGCGTGTGCTGGGGAGTGTCCTCTACCTCGCCACAGTGGTGACACTGTGCCGTCGCTTCCTTGCCGATGCGGCACAGGTACTCCCCGAAGCAACCATGCCCCGTGAGCACCTGCGCCGCTCGGTAGGTGAGCCCACCGCAAGTCCTGCCCATCCACCTGTCGAAATTGGGCAGGACTGCCCCAACGGCGCGCTTGCTGGCGCTCTCAGTGAGCTGAGAGCGCCACTTGACTAGCGCGCGCCGCTGGGCCCGACGCTTCGAGAGCGTTGCCCATCTGGCAACCTCTGGCGGGGAGATCCCGCTCCGGCGGAGGGACTTGACGCGGTCATAGACGACCGCGTCTACCTCCGCCTGTAGCTCCAGCGGGATCAACCCCGCCAGAGCCATCGCCGCCGCATAGGAGGTGGTGCGGTAACCCCTCACGCACCTGATGGCCAGCCGCCTTTCAACTCGTCGAAGCAAAGTTCTGCTTCGACGGCTGGCCATCAGGTCTCCCGCCCATATCGGTGACCCATAAAGGGTCATCGACCGCACCACCCCCGTGTAGAGGCGGCGAACCCTCAGCCCTGGTCCCCCGAGGTTGGGCAGCAGGCGGCCCAATGCCGCGGCCGTCCTCTCAACCCGGGGAACCAGGCGCTCGAAATGCTCCTCGAAGCGCCAGTGGCTGTCAAGGGTGAGGCCCAGGTACCTCATCTGGGTCCCCACCCTGACACACGACTCACCTACCCGCATCCAGGACCTTGGAGGCTCCTCCTGCCGAGGCCCAAGGAACCAAAGGGCCTCGGACTTATGGGGAGCTATCTCCAACCCTAGGTCCCGGATGCGCGCGACGACACAGGCCACCCCTGTCTCCGCCAGGCGGATGGTCCTCCTCCTATCCTCATCCCCCGAGGCCAGTATTAACGTGTCATCTGCATAACAGATGACACTGACCCCGGGGGGGAGGGCCGCCCTCAGGACCACGTCATATGCGAGGTCCCACAGGATAGGGCCCAAGACTGAGCCCTGTGGGACCCCGCAGTGGACCTGCCTCTCCCTCCTTACGCCGTACCGGCCCGCGAACTCGATCCACCTGTCGGACAGGTAGGACCCGAGCACCCTCCGCAGGTAGGGAGGCACTCCGTGGTGGTGGAGTGCCTCCCTGACCGCCCCCCAGGGCAGGGTATTAAAAGCGTTAACTATATCTAACGATATAGCTATTGCTACCCCACCCTCGGAGACGGCCGCCTCCGCAAGGGTACGGACGCGACGTATCGCGTCCAAGGTCGACCGTCCCCTGCGGAAGCCATACTGCTCCCTGCAGAGGTCGGGCCCCACCGCCGACAGGTGGTGGACGAGGCGGGATGCCAAAACTCTTTCGAAGAGTTTTCCCGCCTCGTCCAACAAACATATTGGCCGGTACGCGGAGGGAGACTCCGCGGGCCGGCCCTCCTTCTTGAGGAGGACCATCCTACCTCGCCGCCATTGCGGGGGGAATTGCCCCAGCTCCAGGCAGCGGTCGAACAACCGCCGCAGCTGGGGCCCGAGGACGCCCAGGGCCAAGGCCCATATCCTACCGGGGATGCCATCGGGGCCAGGGGCTGTGTCCCTGGCCGCCATCTTTCTGATGGCATCCCCTAGCTCCGCCTCTGTTACCCCCAGTTCGACGGACCAGGCTTGGTCCGTCGTCTCCTCGGGTAGGTGTGGTGAAGCCGTACCCCTCCCAAAGGAGGGGAATAAGGCATCCACCACACCCCCGAGTACCCGGGGGTCAAGGCTCTCCGTGACCGGGGGTACGTAGGGGCGTAGCCGGCCCAACACGAGCCGGTACGGCCGCCCCCACGGGTCCCGGTCAAGAGAGCCAAGGAGCTCCAACCATGCTTGGGCCTTGGCCTCTTTGATGGCCAGCCGAAGGGCCGCCCTCTTGGCCTTGTAGGCTCCCTCCAGCTGTGCTATCCACGTCTCGTCGCGCAGCCGTCTCCTGCGGGCACGCTGACACTGGCGTCTCGCGACGGTGCATTCGTTGCGTAGCACCGCAATGTCGCGAGACCACCAGTGGGCGGCCCGCCTAGGGAGGGGTTGGGACCGGGGCATCGA
The DNA here is from genome assembly GCA_951804975.1 of Anthophora plumipes. Lineage (NCBI taxonomy): Eukaryota > Metazoa > Arthropoda > Insecta > Hymenoptera > Apidae > Anthophora > Anthophora plumipes. Next base: position 6,217,453 of record CATORF010000206.1, on the reverse strand, counting down.
CACGTCACAGACGTTGGTCATGATGCCCCGGAACCATTCTGCCCCCTCCCTTGCGTCGACGGGACTGGTTCCGGTGTCGAACCAGTCCACGGCGTGGACAACCGCCATCAGGGCGTCCTCGTCTAGGCGCCGAAGCGCCCAGCGCGGTGGCAGGACACCATCCGGGCAGCGGGGGCGGGGTGCCCCTGACTGCTGGGCGGCTCCGGAGGCGGAGAACACTATATAGCGATGGTCGCTTAGCGTCTCCGCCTCCTCGGCCACCCTCCACCCCGCCACACGTCGTACGGCCGAGGGTGACGCCCATGTAATGTCCACAATGGACGACCCCTGCGGCCGCACGCACGTAGCTATGGAGCCCCTATTGACTAGGCGGAGCTCCAGCTCCGCTGCCCAATCGAGTACTGCCCCCCCCCTCGCATCGGTCCTGGGGGACAACTTACGCCAACCTAACCTTTTTTTTTTTTTTTTTTTTTTTTTTACGTGGGGGAAATCCTCATGGACACCCCGCCCCCCCTGGGGGGAGGGGGCGGGGTAGTGTGGGACTGGACCCACTAAAACCCCCACGGCTGCCCTCACTGCGCGCTTCCCCTATTTGGGAGGGGGGTCCCGGGAATCGCCTGCGGCATGCTTCCGGAACCCCCCACGCGTTGTCTCACGACTCTTCCCGGGGGAGGGGGGTCTATGGCGCCCCCCTCCCCATCATCTTGCGTCTCGGCGGAACCAGGGGGCAGCGCCCGGTTCCGCCCCACCCCGGGGCCACGTATCGGACGGCTGGGCCCCCACCCAGCCGTCTGCGACCCCGCGGTCCTCACCCCCCCGCGTTGTGGCATTGCGGGGGGGTGGAAGGCCACCCTGCCTCTGTTGCGGCGGCGGCGCTGGGGACTAAGGGAAGGGTAAGAGAGAGGAAAATAAAGCCCACCAGCGCCGCCGCGGCCTGCACGACCAGGGGTGCGTAGTGAGGGGCGGGTTTGAACTCCCGCCCCCCTAGCTGCCGCGCCCCTGCGCCCTCCCGGGGGAGCGGCGCGCTCCCGCTCCCGCTCCGCGGCCTCCTTCTGGCGCATAACTGCCTCGCAGAAGGAGACCGCGGCATTCCACTTGACCTCCCCCTCCAGCATGGCCTTGACGAGGCCTGGAGGGGAGAGGTCACCTCCCACAATGTCGGAGAGGACGCGCCGCTCCCCCTCGAACGCCGGACACCCCTCTAACGTATGTTGAGGGGTGTCCACCTCCGCGCAACAATGGTGGCACTGCGCCGTCGCTTCCTTCCCGATTCGGCACAGGTACTCCCCGAAACAACCATGTCCGGTGAGCACCTGTGCCATCCTGTAGGTGACTCCTCCCGCGGTCCTGCCGTACCACTTCTTCAAATTTGGCAGGACCGCCCCGACGGCGCGCTGGCCGGCGTTCGACGGTTCGTGTAAAGTCGAACACCAGCTGGCCAGCGCTAACCGTCGGGCTCGACGCCTCGAGGTGCTAAGCCTCCTATCTGCCTCCGGCGAGGCGACCCCCTCGACGCGAAGACGGCGGGCTGTGTCGTAGACTCGTGCCGCCGCCTCCGCGTGAAGCTCGAAGGGGACCAACCCCGCCAGAGACATCGCCGCCGCGTAGGAGGTGGTGCGATACCCCCTAATACACCTGATGGCCAGCCGCCTCTCAACGCGTCGAAGCAAGGCTCTGCTTCGGCGGCTGGCCATCAGGTCACCTGCCCAGATCGGGGCCCCATACAGGGCCATAGATCGCACCACCCCCACGAACAGGCGGCGAACCCTCCCTCCTGGCCCCGCAAGGTTCGGCAGCAGCCTAGCAAGGGCTGCTGCCACCTTCTCCAAACGCGGGGCCAGGCTGTCGAAATGCACCTCGAAGCGCCAAGCACTGTCCAGGGTGAGGCCCAGATAACGCATCTGGGACCCCACCCCGACGAAGGAGTCACCTACACGCATCCGGGTCTGGGCCGAACATCCCCCCCGAGGCCCCGTAAACAAGAGTGCCTCGGTCTTGAGGGGGGAGATCTGAAGGCCCAGCCCCCGGATGCCCGCGACGACGCAGGCCACCCCAAACTCGGCGAGTCGAATGACTCGCGATCCGTCACGACCCCCACCCCCGGTCGCCAGCACCAGTGTGTCATCAGCGTAGCACGTGATGCTGACGCCGGGGGGGAGGGCCACACGCAAGACTGCGTCATAAGCTAGGTCCCACAGGAGCGGGCCCAGCACCGACCCCTGCGGGACCCCGCACGTCACCTCCCTCTCCATCCACGTACCGCCACGTCCGGGATAGACGATCCACCTGTCCGACAGGTAGGCCCCGATCACCTCCCGTAGGTAGGGAGGCACCCCGTGATGGTCGAGGGCCTCCCTCACCGCCCCCCAGGGCAGGGTGTTGAACGCATTGGTGATGTCCAAGGACACACCAAGCGCCACCCCACCCCGAGAAACGGCCGCCTCCGCAAGGGTGCGAACTCGACGAATGGCGTCGAGCGTAGAGCGACCCTTGCGGAAGCCAAATTGCTCCTCGCTAATATCGGGACCTACCCCGGACAGGTGCTCGACGAGGCGGGCCGCCAAAATCCTCTCGAAAAGTTTGCCCACCTCGTCGAGAAGGCAAATCGGCCGGTACGCGGATGGAGAGTTCTCCGGCTTGCCCTCCTTCTTTATGAGGACAAGCCTCCCTCTCTTCCACAGTGGGGGGAATTGCCCCGATCGCAGGCAGCTGTCAAACAGCTCCCGCAACCGGGGCCCCAGGACGCCCAACGCCAAGACCAGGGCACGCCCGGGGATGCCGTCAGGGCCGGGGGCGGTGTTGCGTGCCCCCATCTTCTTTATGGCATCCCCGAGCTCCTCCTCCGATACCCCCAGTTCGGCGGACCAGGCTGGGTTCGCCGGCTCCTCGGGACAAGGCCGTGGAAGCCCGCCCCTCTCCGTAGAACGGGAGGGGAATAGGTCATCCACGACCCGCCCGAGTACCTGGGGGTCGAGCGACTCCGTCACTGGAGGGACCCAGGGGCGTAGCCTGCCCATGACAAGCCTGTAAGGGCGGCCCCATGGGTCCCTATCCAACGAGTCCAGCAACTCGCTCCAAGCCCTGGCCTTGGCGTCCTTGATGGCCAGCTTGAGGTCTAACTTTTTGGCCTTGTAGACCTCGTACAGCTGTGCCGTCACCGTCTCGTCTTGCCTCCGTCTACGACGGGCTCTGGCGTACTGGCGTCGCGCGGCAGTGCATGCCGCCCTCAAATCTGCTATCTCTTGCGACCACCAGTACGCCGCCCGTGATGGGAGGGGTCTGGCCCGGGGCATGGCGATGTCGCAGGCGTCGGACATCGCCTCCCGGAACCACTCGGACCCCTCCCTGGCGTCGACGGGCCCGGTCCGTGCGTCGGCGGACCAGGCCGCGACGGTGACGGCTGCCATCAGGGCGTCCTGATCGAGGCGCCGAAGCGCCCATCGCGGTGATGGGCCAACATGGCGACGGGCACCGGGTGCCTGCCTACTCCGGGGGGTGGAGACCTCCATAGCGATGTATAGATGGTCTGAGAGGGTCTCCACCCCCTCCAAAACTCTCCACCCGGTGACACGGCGAGCGGCAGCAGGGGTGGCCCAAGACAGGTCTACGACCGATGCACCCTGCCACCGCACGCACGTGTGGGCGGAGCCTTGGTTTAACAATGTAAGCTCCGCCCCCGCCGCCCAATCTAGCGTCACCCCGCCCCTGGCGTCGGTCCTGGGGGAACCCCAAACGAGCGAATGCGCGTTAAAATCCCCCAGGACCAGGACCGGGCGAGGCAGGTACTTGTTTATGAGCACGCCCACCTCGCCCAGGAACCTATCGTACGCCTCCAGACGCCATCGGGGCGGGGCATAACAGCCCATCACCACGAATTCCCCCCACTGTGCAACCACAAATCCCTCCCCCCTCTCCAGGGGGGAGCACGCTGGGGAGTTTTTAGCTCCTCCCCAGACAATGGCCACCGAGCCGCACTCGTCCCCCAACCAATTAGGGTGGGTCGGGACGGAGTACGGCTCGGCGGCAACAGCCAATCCGACCTCCCACTCCCGCAGGGCATGCACAAAGAGGTCCTGCGCCCCGCGGGAGTGGTTGAGGTTGGTCTGGAGGAGCCTAAGGTTGAATTTCGTCGATAATCATGGTCTCCTCCAGACCGCCCCCCTCTTGACCATCTGTTGGTATCCTCACGACGGCAGCAGTGGAATCTTCTTTACCTGCCGCCGGTAACTTACGGGAGCCAGCTGGACCTGATGCTGGTATCGCCGATTTCTCCTTTCCTTTAGGTGGCGCTGCCGGAATTTTCCTGCCTTTTCGGCCGGATTTCGGTGCGCATCCTGGTGCACCAAGACGGTGATCCGCCGGTCTCCCCAAATCCACGCAAACTGGGCACTTTGGGACTGCCGTACATGCTCCAGCTGTGTGTGTCGTTTCGCCACACCTGTAACACCTTCCCGTTCGGTCGACAGCGCTTGTGCAGCGGCTTCGAGTATGGCCGAACTCCAAGCACCTATAACATTGGAGCTGGCGCGGAGCCAATGCCTCAACGCGCACGCTACACCAGCCTACCGTAATTCGTCCCGCCGACACCAACTTTCGTGCCGCCGCCAATGGGCACCGCACCCACAGGGTGCCCATGCTGATGGAACTGAACCGGATGCTACCCACTCTGACATCCGCCTCCGGACAACCAGCAAACGCCGCAACCGCTGACACCACCTCTTGCGGTTGCACTGACTCATCCAACCCTCTAAGTCGAACTTCCGCACTCTTAGTGGGGTTGGCCACCTTCACGCCCGTGTCAGCCAAAACTTCCGACATCTTGGACGCCAATGTAGCCGCCTTCATGCTACTGTCGGGCCCCGGGACTTCCAACACCCATCCTCCTGTTATGGCGCGCCTTGCACGAACTGCATCGAGGCCAATATCCTTCAGGGATAGTTTTTGCCTTGCCAAGGTCATGGCTTCGCCGTACGTAAGCTTGGCCTCGGGTGTAATTGTCACCGTTACAGCCGAGGTCCGTGGTGGCCGACTCAAGCGTACTTTGGCAGGTGTAGGTGCCTGTGCTTGGCCGGTCTTCTTCTGTTTAGGCAGCGAATCTGCCTTACCACCAGAGCGTGGAGGCACAGGTGCAGGTGTAGCAACGTCACCTGGGACCTTCTTCTTGCTCTTGCGGCCCACCACCTGGCTCCATGCAACTTGTTGCACAGGATTAGCAGAGTCGGTAACAACAGAGTGTGTGGTACCATCCTCTGCTCTCTTACCACCTGTCGCCTTACCGGAAACTACCTTATCGGCAACTCGCTTACCGGCGGGTCGTTTATCAGCAGCGGTCTTACCGACTGCGCTATCCTCACGTTTATCGACACCGCATGCGACGTTATCGGCTGGCTTCCTCCTCTTCTTCGGTGTTTCCACCATTGCCGACTCTGTAGGTAGGTTATCGGTTTCCCGTCTTCGCTTGTCTGCAGTCGGTATGTTACCAGCAGTCGGTAACGTGGAGGTAAGACCCGACAGGAACCTGGACAATTTGGCGTCCACCATTTCTCCGATTTTTCGGAAGAGCATATCTTCCGTATCTTCTATATGGTGTCGCTGCCGTCTCTCTTCTGGTGGTCCCTTTTGCTTCCGGGGCGCCGCCTCGATTTCCGGAGGTACGACGCTTAGCTCAGGTGAGGCTGCCCGATGTACGATAACATCCACCACCTGTTCTTTGGATTTGGGTGCCGCTGAGGTTGATGTAGCTGGTATTGCTGCTGCCATCGGTTGCCTAGCGTTCAACCGCTCGATTTGCGCTTCAAGATCATTAACGCGCGTCCTCAAATCTGCATTATCACGCTCCAATATTTGAATGGAGTCCGTGATCTGTGTCCTCTTGGACAGCTCAGTCACTGCGGCCCTGACAGACATGGCCGCCATCCTTAATTTTCGGACAAATACCCCTTTTAGGTTTGTCGACTTGGCAGCAACGATCTCAACCTCTTTAAGGTGTTGCAGCACCTCACTGCCTAAGTCGGCAGTTGGGCGTTCCCTCATCTGCCTATTGAGCACCTCCTCCTCGGGCAATGGTACGCTGCCTCTGGAGGGCGCAGGAGGTTCACCTGCGTAATTTAGTGCTTCAACCTGGCGCTCAAGAGCCTCCTTTTCTTTAATTTTGTTTATGGCCTCTTGAGCCGCTTCCTTAAGGCCCACATATTCACCTGTTGTGGGCGGTCTACCTCTTTTCCGCAGGCGTTTAACCGCTGGGCGGGATTCCGTGGAATCTTCCGAAAATCCGTCGGATACTTCAGCGTCACTGACTACGACAAATCGCGACGCCTCGCCCTCTGATCGTGTCCTCAGGTGCGCTTTTCCTCTTCTTGCAACTGAGCGACAAACGCCGCTGGTACTCGATCGGCTCTGTCGGCCCGCTACACTCCCGACATTACCGACAACCGATAAACTGTTGTCGGCCGCCCCGATCGTCGCAACGGTCGGTAACGCAAACGCGCTCTCTCCAATACCGACTCCAGGTACATGCTCTTGATGTGGCTGCATGACCTCTCGCTCCACCTCCGCCTCCTCCCTCACGTTGCTTTTTGTTGTAATGGTAGACATATTTGGCAGGTAATGAAATCGTCGGGTTCGCCCATCATGGGAGCCCTACCGCGGTAGGGCTACTTCCCCCGGAGAGATTTTCCCCTATTCAAGCGTGCCGAAACCCGAGAAGCGGGTTTGTCAGGTGGCCAACCCTATCGACACGTGGTGATTCTAAGAAAAAATGTTACGGGATAGGCCCGCGCCATATTGATGCTAAAGGTTTTACGTCACCCCTATCGAGTGGGCGACGCCGGATCCGATCCGACGCCAAACCCAAACCTCGGGCTAGACGTCGCCGCAGAATTCTATCCCCTGCGACACGGGATATGAGGAAATACTGGCCAGGTAATCCTCCACACCTGCGCCCGGTAACCTGGGTTCAACCCCGGCAGAGGCTCCAGACAACGCCTGGGGAGCGGTTTTTCCACGTTAAACATAGCCGTTCATGGGACCTCTGCCATAATTTCAGGACTTACCCTTACCCTTTTTACTAGGCCAGAGGTCAGGTACAGACTTCACCCAGACGCCCCGGTCGGGGGGTTTACTACTCCCCCCTTGGTTAGTCTACCGGGAATATCCACCAGGCACCGGCCGCAGCACATTCACACACACATTCACACACACACAAAACAAAATAAAATAAACAAAAAGAATACCCCCCTTTTCCCCTCCGTGGACCCATCCGACGCTTGCGTACCCGGGCGGGGAAGCCCCGCTCGAGGTCCTGGCAACTGACGCCGGCAGTCCACGGTCACCCCTCGCCCCGTTCGCCCTCCGTGACCGGGCCACGGCCACGGAGACCCAGGGAGCCCCACGTGGAGGTGGAGCGAGAGGATTTAGCCCTCCAGGTCCCCCCAACTTAGCCGAAGAAACGGCCGGTTTTCACCGGGCATTTCATCAGCACCATCGGGGGCCCTCAGGGAATCCGAAGATTCCCGAGACGACCCGGAGAAGCCTGTGCTGCTCCCCTTGCACGCCAACCTAACCTAACCTAACCTAACCTAACCTAACCTAACCTAACCTAACCTAACCTAACCTAACCTAACCTAACCTAACCTAACCTAACCTAACCTTTTTTTTTTTTTTTTTTTTTTTTTTTGCGTGGGGGGAATCCTCATCGGACGCCCCGTCGCCCCGGGGGGGGGGACGGGGGAGTGTCGGACTTGTACCGACTAAACCCCCCACGGCTGCCTCCTCATGCGCCCCGGGGGCCCCAGGAAGCCTGGAAGTACTCCTTCTGGGCACCCCCGTGCGCCACGCCTTGCGGCCCACCCTCGGCAAGGGGAGGTGGTCTTCCTCCCCCTCCGTCTCTCTTCCGGCGGAAGAAGCGGCAGCGCCTTCTTCCGCCTCACCTGGGGAGCGCGTTACCGGTGGTAGGCCCCCGCCCAGCCACCTGCGCTCCCCATGGTCGCCGTCCCAGGTCTTGTGGGAGCGGCGAGGCCTCATTCCTCGTTTCGGCGACGGCGCTGTGGGAAGAAGAAGAAAGAAGAAGAGCTAGTCTAGATAGGAAAGAGAGAGAGAAAGATTAAAGGATAGAGAGAGAACTCAGCGCCGTCGCCACCTCCGCTAGTCGGGCCGCGGCCTGCCAGGCTGGGGGAGCGGCAAGCCACCCCGCCTGCGACCACGGCCCGACCGCCTTCTCGCGGGGTCGCTGTTCTCGCGAACCCGCTCCGCCGCCTCCTTCTGCAGCATCACTTGCTCGCAGAAGGAGGCGACGGCATCCCATTTGTCTCTCCCGTCCAGCATCCGCTCAACTATAGCTGGACAGGAGAGATCCCCTCCCACGACGGACACCAGCACACGCCTTTCAGCGGCCCAACAGGGGCACGCCTCCAGCGTGTGCTGTGCCGAATCCTCCCCGTAGCCGCAGTGGTGGCACAGCGGCGTCGCCTCCCTGCCTATTCGACACAGGAACTCACCGAAGCAACCATGCCCGGTGAGCACCTGTGTCACCCGGTACGTTAGGCCCCTCCTGCTCCCCTCGACCCACTGGTCGAGAACAGGAAGGACCGCCCGCACGCCGCGTTTGGCAGCGATCGCTGGCTCGCTGAGCTGCGACCGCCACCTCTCCTCCGCGCGCCGCTGCGCCTGCCGCCTGACGGCCACCACCCGCTCTCTCACCTCAGGTGAGGGGATACCGCCCGCACACAGCTCCTTCCCGCGGTCGTACACGAAGGCCGCGCAGACCGCCTGCAGCTCCAGCGGGATCAGTCCCGCCAGGGCCATCGCCGCCGCGTATGAAACGGTGCGGTATCCCCTCACGCATCTGATGGCCAGCCGTCTCTCGACTCGACGAAGCAGGTCTCTGCTTCGACGGCTGACCATCAGATCCCCGGACCAGACCGGTGACCCATACAAGGCCATCGACCTGGCCACCCCCGCATATAGGCGCCGCACCGCCACGTTGGGCCCACCCAAATTTGGGAGCAGCCGCCCCAGCGCCGCCGTCGCCCGCTCAACCCGCGGAACCAGCGCCTCAAAATGCGCCTCGAACCTCCAGTGGCTGTCCAGGATGAGGCCAAGATATTTCATCCTGTGCCCCACCCGGACGTGTGCGTCGCCCACCCGCACCCAGGCCCTGGGTATCTTCCTCCTCCTCGGCCCCAGAAAGCCGAGCGCCTCCGACTTCTGCGGGGCCACGTCCAAACCCAGGCCCCGGATGCGAGAGACGACGCACGCCACCCCCAAGTTCGCGAGGCGAACCGTCCTCTCCCAGCCACGCCCGGTGGCCAGCACCAACGTGTCATCCGCGTAGCACGTGATGCTGACCCCGGGGGGGAGAGCCGCCCGAAGGACGACGTCGTAGGCGAGGTCCCACAAAATTGGGCCCAAAACTGAGCCCTGTGGAACCCCGCAGCCGACCCTCCTCTCCATCCGCACACCGCCCCGGCCGGTGTACTCGATCCACCTGCCGGCCAGGTAGGCGCCGAGCACCTTTCGCAGGTACGCAGGCACTGCGTGGTACTCGAGCGCCCCCCGAACCGCCGCCCACGGAAGGGAGTTAAACGCGTTCACGATGTCAAGCGACACCGCTAGCGCCACTCCCCCCCGCGAGACAGCCTCCCCTGCAAGGGCCCGAACCCTCCGAATCGCGTCGACGGTCGAGCGACCCCGGCGAAATCCAAATTGCTCCTCGGAGATGTTCGGGCCCTCCGCCGACAGGTGAGAGGCGAGGCGGGACGCCAAAACACGCTCGAACAGCTTTCCCGCCTCGTCCAGCAAGCACAGCGGCCGGTACGCGGATGGAGAATCCACCGGTCGTCCCTCCTTCCTGAGCAGGACCATACGCCCTCTCCGCCACTGCTCCGGAAACTCTCCCAGCTCCAGACACCGGTCGAAGAGGCGCCGCAGCCGCGGGCCGAGCACGCAGAGCGCCGCCGCCCATATCTTCCCGGGGATGCCGTCCGGGCCCGGCGCGGTGTTCTTGGCCGCCATCCTCCGAACTGCATCCCCCAGCTCCGCCTCCGTTACCGCCAGGTCCTCAGTCCAGGGCGGACTCGCCGTTTCCTCCGTCAGGGGTGGCGTCCCCTCGGGTGAGGGGAACAGCGTGCTTACCACCCGATGCAGAACCGCGGGATCCAGGCTCTCCGTAACCGGGGGGGCGCAGGGGCGCAGCTTTCCCAGCACGAGCCGGTACGGCCTCCCCCACGGGTCCCGGTCCAGAGAGCCGATCAGCTCCTTCCACGAGTTCGCCTTTGCCTCCTTTATGGCCTGGCGGAGGGCTGCTCGCTTCTCCCTGTACGCTCCTTCCACACGAGCGACCCCGTCTTCGTCTCGCGGCCATCTTCGGCGGGCTCGCGTGCACCGGCGCCTCGCCGCTATGCACTCCTCCCGCTTCTCCGCGATCTCGGCGGTCCACCAATGGGCGCTTCTCCTTTGGGGCGGGCGGGATCGGGGCATGGCGACGTCGCAGATGGACGTCATCACCCCCCGAAACCACTTCGCCCCTTCCTCCGCGCTCACAGGTGCCGCCCCACGGCTCCCCCAGTCCGCAGCGTGGACAGCGGCCATCAGCATGTCCTCGTCGAGCCGGGTGAGCGCCCATCGCGGTGGCAGAGCACCCCCGCCGCGACGGGGGCGGACGGAGCCCGGCCTTGCGGCGGCGGAGGAGGCGGAGAACACTATGTACCTGTGGTCACTCAGCGTCTCCGCCTCCTCCGCCACCCTCCACCCCGTCACCCGCCGCACTGCCGAGGGCGACGCCCACGTCAGATCGACGATGGACGAGCCCTGCGGCCGTACGCACGTAGCGACGGAGCCCACGTTCAACAGCCGGAGCTCCAGTTCCGCCGCCCAGTCCAGCAGGGTTCCCCCCCTCGCGTCCGTCCTCGGGGATGCCCACGCAGTGGCGTGGGCGTTGAAATCCCCCAGGACCAGCACCGGGCGAGGCAGCAGCCGTCGTATGCAGCCACTAACCCCGCCCAGGTATTCCTCGAACTCACAGAGGGTGCGCGAGGGGGGGATGTAGCATCCCACCACCACGTACTCACCCCACTCGACGGCCAGGTAGCCCCGTCCGCTCTCCAGAAGCGTGACGGCCGGGGCCCCCGGAATCCCACCCGCGACGATGACCACCGACCCCGCCGCGTCTCCGAACCAAGAAGGATGGTCCGGGACGGAGTAGGGCTCGGCCGCCACCGCCAACGCAACCCGCCACTCCCGGAGGGCCTGACAGAACAAGTCCTGCGCCCCCCGGGAATGGTTCAGGTTGGCCTGAAGGAGTTGCATGGTGAATTTAAGCAATCACCATGGCCTCCCCCAGGCCTTCGTCCCGCTGATCGCTGTCCCGTGCGGCCGGTGTCCCAGCCGCTTCCCCATCCTGGGCGCTGGTGGACGCCTGGGGCCCCTTCTTGGCCCCTTTCTTCGCCTGGGTTGGTGGACAACAGGCCTTACCCCCCAATCTGTGCTCCGCTGGGAGTCCCAGGTCGGAGCACAGTGGACATCTCGGAGCCTTGGAGGTGCAGCCCCCCGCCATGTGTCCGTCCTCGCCGCAGTTGTAGCAGCGGCCGCTTCGGTCGATCTCCGCCGTGCACTTGGCTCTAGCGTGCCCCACCTGCAGGCAGCGGTAACACTGCAGCGGGCGGGCCGTGAGTGCCTCCACTCTGGCACTGGCCCACCCCACTCGCACACGTCCCTTCTTCGCCACGACGCTGGCAGCCTTGAGGGGACAGGATACCCATACGGTGCCCAGCCCGTTGGGGGAACTCCGAATTGGCCCCGTCTTCACCTCCTCAGGGGCGCACGCCCCTGCCGCTGCGACCGCCTCGGCCACCTCTTTCGCGGTGACGGAGTCGTCCAGCCCTGATATCCGGAGCTCCGCTCTCTTGCAGGGGCGCGCCACCTTGGCCCCCGTTCCCCCGAGTACGTCCCTCAACTTTGCGGCCAGCTGGTCCGCCTTGGACGCACTGTCCGGGCCAGGCACCTGCAACAGCAGCCCCCCGGTGACCGCCCTCTTGATAACCATCGCAGGTATGCCCATCCCCTCGATGTCGATCTTCGTTTTCGCGGTTACCACCGCCTCCGCGTATGTGACGCCAGCGCCGGGCGGGACCGTCACGGACACCGCCGCCGTCCGGGGCACGCGTCCCAGGCTTGCTCTTGGAGCGGCCGCTGCGGTGGTTCCCATCTTCCTTTGGGCTGGCAGCTGGGCGGGAGGTGGAGCGGTCGCCTGTTTCCTCGTGGCCTTCCGCCCCACGACCTTCGCCCAGCTGCTCTCTTGCTTCGATCCGTCTGCCTCTTCGGTTGTTACCCCCTTTGGGGGGGGTGCGATCGCCTCCCTTGCAGCTGTGGTGGCTGTTGCCGTCTTCTTCGCCTTTTCGGGGCGAGGATCGCCCGCCGGCCTGGTGGAGAGGCCCAGCTGAAATCTATTCAGCTTGGCGTCCACCAGGTCGCCGATTCTTCTAAATAGGGATTCCTCCCAGGCTTCCCTCCGCTGCCCTTCGGAGGAGGACTGGGCGGTCCCCCTCTTCTGGGCAGCCACGGCCGGAAATCGCTGCTCCGGCGTCCTCGCCGGTTCCTTTGTCACACTGCTACTCGCAGCAGGAGCCGCAGCCTTCGGCGGCTGAGCGCGGGCAGTCGCGTTCGACCGCCCCGCGGTCAGCGCCTCCAGCTGCGCCTCTAGATCGCAGATCCTCGAGCGCATGGCGAGGTTTTCCTGCTCTAAGGTCTGCGCAGGCCCCGTGGCGGTGGTCCTCTTCGCCAGTTCGGTCACCGCAGCCCTGACCGAGACCGCGGCCAGTCGTAGTCGCCGCACATAGGGTCCCTTTAGATTTGCGGACTTGGCCGCGACTACCTCCACTTCCCTGAGGTGCTCCAATACCTCGCTTCCAATCTCCGCGGTTGGTCGAGCCCTCATGTGCCGCAGGATTTCCTCCTCCCTTGGCAGTGGCATGGAGCCACGCGACGGCCGAGGAGGGTCCCCGCCGAAATGGAGCTCCTCTACCTGTTCCTCCAGGTCGCGCAGCTCCATCCTTTCTCGTGCTGTTTCTGCACCTTCGGATCCCACGGGATTGCCGGTGGTCTTCGCCTTGTTTCTCTTGCGCTTTTTGGCCGCGTGGTGCGAGACATCGGACGCACTGTCCGAGTCTGATTCGCTAATCACCACGCAGCAAGGCGCGCCCTCTCTAGTTCCTCCTTGCGTCGCAGGGACGGAAGTACCTGCCTCCACCACAGTAACCTCCGTGGCGTGACCCTGAGGGTCGTCGCGCTCCTCCACCTCCATCCTTCCATTGTTGTTTTTTGTTTTTGTTGTCATTGTGGCAGTTGATTGTTTCTTCGGGTTCGCCCATCATGGGAGCCCTACCGCGGTAGGGCTACTTCCCCCGGTGAATTTTATCCCTAGTTATGCGTGCCGAAACCCGAGAAGCGAGTTTGTCAGGAGGCCACCCCTATCGACACGTGGAGATTCTACGAAAAGGGTTACGGGATAGGCCCGCGCCATATTGATGCAAGAGGTTTTACGTCACCCCTGTCGAGTGGGCGACGCCGGATCCGATCCGACGCCAAACCCAAACCTCGGGCTAGACGTCGCCGCAGTATTCTATCCCCTGCGGCGCGAGATACGAGGAAACACTGGCCAGGTAATCCTCCACACCTGCGCCCGGTATCCCAGCTTCAACCCTGGCATAGGCTCCGGACAACGCCGGGGGAGCGGTTTTCCCACGTTAACGTAGCCGTTCATGGGACCTCGGCCATATTTTCAGGACTTACGCTTACCCTTTTTACTAGGCCAGAGGTCAGGTACAGACATCACCCAGACGCCCCGGTCGGGGGGTTTACTACTCCCCCCTTGGTCAGTCTACCAGGAATATCCACCGGGCACCGGCCGCAGCCCATTCTCACACCACGTTCGCTCACGCCGGTTCCGGTTCGCCCGATACTAAACAAAATAGGAAATAAACAAAAATAAAATAAAGGGAAGAAAGAAAGTCGGCGCGAGTCACCCTCCTTGGTTTTCCCACTCGATCTTTGAGGGTTACCATCACCATCCTCCGATCAGCGGCTTTCGGCGTCTTCGGAGGGGGCCTGCCAGAGGGTCTGGACGGGGGGAGGGTGCGGGAAACTTGTCGGGAACCCCGACGATCGTAACATTGGATCCCTTCACACACCCAAAAACCACATGCATCCCAGTGCCATGCGTTCCGTTCCTCAAACTCGATCCATCCTTTCTCGCACCTCTCCAGCCCTCTCTCCATTCCCTCCCACCGCACCTCCTCTTGCCTACTCCCTCGCTGATCTCCTTCACCAGTTTCCCGCCCGGCCGCATTCACTCACACGTATACAAACACGTACATACACATACATATATACACACATACATTCACACGGCACCTCTCATCTCGTTCGCCTTCTGTCCCGGCCGGAGCCGATCCAGAAGCCCAGGAGCACCACGTGGAGGTGAGACGAGAGGATTTGGTCCGTCCGAGCCCGCCAACTTCGACGAAATCATGCCGTCGCGCACTTACCTTACAGCAAGTACGCAATCAAGCACAATATCGTCTCCATCGTAGTGTCGTCAAGGCAGCAATCAGAAATAACGTCAAACAACCGAGAAGTCCCGGACAAACCTCGTACTCCCAACCTAACCTAACCTAACCTAACCTAACCTAACCTTTTTTTTTTTTTTTTTTTTTTTTTTTTTTTTTTTTTTACGTGGGGGAAATCCTCATGGACACCCCGCCCCCCCTGGGGGGAGGGGGCGGGGTAGTGTGGGACTGGACCCACTAAAACCCCCACGGCTGCCCTCATCGGTCGCGTCCCCTATTTGGGAGGGGGGTCCCGGGAATCGCCTGTGGCATGCTTCCGGAACCCCCCACGCGTTGTCTGTCGACTCTTCCCGGGGGAGGGGGGTCTATGGCGCCCCCCTCCCCATCATCTTGCGTCTCGGCAGAACCAGGGGGCAGCGCCCGGTTCCGCCCCACCCCGGGGCCGCGTATCGGACGGCTGGGCCCCCACCCTGCCGTCTGCGACCCCGCGGTCCTCACCCCCCCGCGTTGTAACCTTGCGGGGGGGTGGAAGGCCACCCTGCCTCTATTGCGGCGGCGGCGCTGGGGGCTAAGGGAAGGGTAAGAAAGAGGAAAATAAAGCCCACCAGCGCCGCCGCGGCCTGCACGACCAGGGGCGCGGCGTGAGGCGCGGGTTTGGACTCCCGCCCCCCCAGCTGCCGCGCCCCTGCGCCCTCCCGGGGGAGCGGCGCGCTCCCGCTCCCTCTCCGCGGCCTCCTTCTGGCGCATAACTGCCTCGCAGAAGGAGACCGCGGCATTCCACTTGACCTCCCCCTCCAGCATGGCCTTGACGAGGCCTGGAGGGGAGAGGTCACCTCCCACAATGTCGGAGAGGACGCGCCGCTCCCCCTCGAACGCCGGACACCCCTCTAGAGTGTGTTGAGGGGTGTCCACCTCCGCACAACAATGGTGGCACTGCGCCGTCGCTTCCTTCCCGATTCGGCACAGGTACTCCCCGAAACAACCATGTCCGGTGAGCACCTGTGCCAATCTGTAGGTGACTCCTCCCGCGGTCCTGCCGTACCACTTCTTCAAATTTGGCAGGACCGCCCCGACGGCGCGCTGGCCGGCGTTCGGCGGTTCGTGTAGCGTCGAACACCAGCTGGCCAGCGCTAACCGTCGGGCTCGACGCCTCGAGGTGCTAAGCCTCCTATCTGCCTCCGGCGGGGCGATCCCCTCGACGCGAAGACGGCGGGCTGTGTCGTAGGCTCGTGCCGCCGCCTCCGCGTGAAGTTCGAAGGGGACCAACCCCGCCAGAGACATCGCCGCCGCGTAGGAGGTGGTGCGATACCCCCTAATGCACCTGATGGCCAGCCGCCTCTCAACGCGTCGAAGCAAGGCTCTGCTTCGACGGCTGGCCATCAGGTCCCCTGCCCAGATCGGGGCCCCATACAGGGCCATAGATCGCACCACCCCCACGAACAGGCGGCGAACCCTCCCTCCTGGCCCCCCAAGGTTCGGCAGCAGCCTAGCAAGGGCTGCTGCCACCTTCTCCAATCGCGGGGCCAGGCTGTCGAAATGCACCTCGAAGCGCCAAGCACCGTCCAGGGTGAGGCCCAGATAACGCATCCGGGACCCCACCCCGGCGAAGGAGTCACCTACACGCATCCGGGTCTGGGCCGAATGTCCCCCCCGAGGCCCCGTAAATAAAAGGACCTCGGTCTTGAGGGGGGAGATCTGGAGGCCCAGCCCCCGGATGCCCGCGACGACGCAGGCCACCCCCAACTCGGCGAGTCGGACGACCCGCGATCCGTCCCCACCCCCACCCCCGGTCGCCAGCACCAACGTATCGTCAGCGTAGCACGTGATGCTGACGCCGGGGGGGAGGGGTACACGCAGGACTGCGTCATACGCGAGGTCCCACAGGAGCGGCCCCAGCACCGACCCCTGCGGGACCCCGCACGTCACCTCCCTCTCCATCCACGCACCGCCACGTCCGGGATAGACGATCCACCTGTCCGACAGGTAGGCCCCGATCACCTCCCGTAGGTAGGGAGGCACCTCGTGACGTACGAGGGCCTCCCTCACCGCCCCCCAGGGCAGGGTGTTAAACGCATTGGCGATGTCCAAGGACACGCCAAGCGCCACCCCACCCCGAGAGACGGCCGCCCCCGCAAGGGTCCGAACTCGACGAATGGCGTCGAGCGTAGAACGGCCCTTGCGGAAGCCAAATTGTACCTCGCTAATATTGGGACCTACCGCGGACAGGTGCTCGACGAGGCGGGCCGCCAAAATCCTCTCGAAAAGTTTGCCCACCTCGTCGAGAAGGCAAATCGGCCGGTACGTGGATGGAGAGTTCTCCGGCTTGCCCTCCTTCTTTATGAGGACAAGCCTCCCTCTCTTCCACAGTGGGGGGAATTGCCCCGATCGCAGGCAGCTGTCAAACAGCTCCCGCAACCGGGGCCCCAGGACGCCCAACGCCAAGACCAGGGTACGCCCGGGAATGCCGTCAGGGCCGGGGGCGGTGTTGCGTGCCCCCATCTTCTTTATGGCATCCCCGAGCTCCTCCTCCGATACCCCCAGTTCGGCGGACCAGGCTGGGTTCGCCGGCTCCTCGGGACAAGGCCGCGGAAGCCCGCCCCTCTCCGCAGAACGGGAGGGGAATAGGTCATCCACGACCCGCCCGAGTACCTGGGGGTCAAGCGACTCCGTCACTGGAGGGACCCAGGGGCGTAGCCTGCCCATGACTAGACGATATGGGCGGCCCCATGGGTCCCTATCCAGGGAGTCCAATAACTCCTTCCAGGCCCTGGCCTTGGCGCTCTTGATGGCCAGCTTGAGGTCCAACTTTTTGGCCTTGTAGACCTCGTACAGCTGTGCCGTCACCGTCTCGTCTTGCCTCCTTCTACGACGGGCTCTGGCGTACTGGCGTCGCGCGGCAGTGCATGCCGCCCTCAAATCTGCAATCTCCTGCGACCACCAGTACGCCGCCCGCGATGGGAGGGGTCTGGCCCGGGGCATGGCGATGTCGCAGGCGTCGGACATCGCCTCCCGGAACCACTCGGACCCCTCCCTGGCGTCGACGGGCCCGGTCCGTGCATCGGCGGACCAGGCCGCGACGGTGACGGCAGCCATCAGGGCGTCCTGATCGAGGCGCCGAAGCGCCCATCGTGGTGATGGGCCAACATGGCGTCGAGCACCGGGTGCCTCCCTACTCCGGGGGGTGGAGACCTCCATAACGATGTATAGATGGTCTGAGAGGGTCTCCACCCCCTCCAAAACTTTCCACCCGGTGACACGGCGAGCGGCAGCAGGGGTGGCCCAAGACAGGTCTACGACCGATGCACCCTGCCACCGCACGCACGTGTGGGCGGGGCCATGATTGAGCAATGTTAGCCCCGCCCCCGCCGCCCAATCCAGCGTCGCCCCGCCCCTAGCGTCGGTCCTGGGGGATCCCCAAACGAGAGAATGCGCGTTAAAATCCCCCAGGACCAGGACCGGGCGAGGCAGGTACTTGTTTATGAGCACGCCCACCTCGCCCAGGAACCTATCATACGCCTCCAGACGCCATCGGGGCGGGGCATAACAGCCCATCACCACGAACTCCCCCCACTGTGCGACAACGTATCCCTCCCCCTTTTCCAAGGGGGAGCACGCTGGGGAGTTCTTTGCTCCTCCCCAGACAATGGCCACCGAGCCGCACTCGTCCCCCAACCAATTAGGGTGGGTCGGGATGGAGTACGGCTCGGCGGCAATAGCCAATCCCACCTCCCACTCCCGCAGGGCATGCACAAAGAGGTCCTGCGCCCCGCGGGAGTGGTTGAGGTTGGTCTGGAGGAGCTTAAGATTGAATGTGGTCGATAACCATGGCCTCCTCCAGACCGCCCTCTACTTGACCATCTGTCGGTAACCCAGCACTTGCTGTCGGTAACTTCCCGGCCGTTGTGGTGCTCTTCCCTGCACTCACCACGGTCAGCTTCTTTGCACCAGCAGGACCTGATGCTGGGGCCGATGAAGTGTCCTTCGCGCTAGATGACGCAGCGCTCTTCGGTCGCTGGCGTGTCCTTTTCGGGTTACATCCTGGTCCACCAATCCGATGTGCCGCTGGTCGCCCCAAGCTTGAGCATAGCGGGCAGTTAGGCGCCGCCGTACATGTATATGCGGCGTGCGTTTTCTCTCCGCATCGGTAGCACATCCCTGTCCTGTCGGTTTCGTTTGTGCAACGGCTACGCGTGTGCCCAAACTCCAAACATCGGTAGCACTGTAGTTGCCTCTGCGCCAGTGCCTCTACTCTGGCGCTACACCATCCAATTGTAATGCGTCCGGCTGCGACCAATTTGCGTGCCGCCGCCAGTGGACATTGCACCCATAGGGTGCCCATATTCGCCGTTGAAAATCGGATGTTGCCGACTCTGATATCGGATTCCGGGCAGCCTCCTGCTTTACCGACCGCCGATATTACCTCACACTGCTGAACCGACTCGTCCAGTCCGCGTAGCCTTAGCTCTGCTCGCTTGGTAGGGTTGGCTACCTTGACGCCGGTGTCAATGAAGACATTTGTCAACTTTTCTGCCAACTTGGCTGCCTTCTCGCTGCTTTCAGGCCCAGGGACCTCGAGAACGAGGCCTCCGGTGATTGCGCGCCTGTATCGGACTGCTTGCACTCCAATATCCTCAAGCGAGATCTTCTGCCTTGCCATAGTTATGGCTTCGGCATAGGACATCTTTGCCTCCGAGGTGGTGGTCACCGTAACCGCTGCTGTTCTTGGAGTACGTCCTAAGCGTACCTTCGGCGTAGTCTGCGGTTGCGGTTTTTTCATCTGCGTATTTGTTGGAGCTCTTGCCTGACGTGTGGTTGAGGTTGCGGCAGGCTCCGCCGTCTTCTTTTTGTTCTTCCGGCCAACTACCTCGCTCCACAGTGGTTGTGCGGCGGGTGCAGCCGTTGTTATAGCGCTGCTATCCGTGCTCTTCTTATCTGCCGAGCGTTTATCGGCAGCCTGCTTCTCGATGTCGCGATCATCTGTGGTAAGTTTACCGACCTTGCGTTTATCGGTTGCTTTATTACCGACATCGCGTTTACCGACACCACTCGTTTTATCCCCAACAGATAACTTTCTCCTTTTACCGGCCGAGAATTCCGTGGATGCAAACTCTTCAGTATTCGCGACAACCTTCTCGGTTTCCTTACGCCGTGTACCTCGGGCCGGTAACTTATCGGCTGTCGGTAAAAGCGGGTGCAGATTTGCGAGGAAGCTGTTCAATTTGGCGTCAACCATGTCGCCTATCTTGCGGAACAGGATTCCTTCAATATCATCCACCGACCGATGCTCTCTTGATATCGGCAACGATGTTTCCTGCCTTATCGGCGACGCTGCTTCCTGCCTTATCGGCTGTCGTTCTTCGGCCTTAGGTGCTGCGGCACCTAATGCATGTGGGTTTGCCTTGTGCACAACCACTTTCACGTCCTCTTCCTGTACTGGGACTGTGGCCATTAGTTTGGCGGTTCCTGTTACGTGCCTGGTGCTAAGCTCCAGCAGCTGCTTCTCTAGGTCACAGATGCGTGTCCTCAATTCGACATTGTCGCGTTCCAACTTTTCTATGGAATCCGTGACAGTTGTCCTCTTGGATAATTCCGTGACTGCGGCCCTGACAGACATGGCAGCCACTCTCAACTTCCGTATAAACGGTCCTTTCAAATTAGCCGACTTTGCCGCGACAATTTCGACTTCCCGCATCTGGTCCAGGACTTCGCATCCTAGATCTGCTGTTGGCCGTTCTCTCATCTGCCGCTGAAGCTCCTCTTCATCAGGCAGAGGAATGCTGCTTCTCGAGGGTGCAGGTGAGTCCCCAGTATAGGTGAGAGCTTCCACCTGTCGCTCAAGGCTCAGCTTCTCCTTCATCTTTGCAATCGCCTCTTGAGCCGCTTCTCTCATCCCTACGTACTCTCCGGTAGTAGGTGGCCTTCCTCTCTTACGTTTAACAGCAGGCTTGGATGATTCACCGCCTTCTGCCGAGTCTTCAGAGGTCTCTGCGTCACTTATATATACAAAACGCAGCGTCTCACTTTCGGAGCGTGACCTTACATGCGTTTTTGCTCCTCTCCTAGCGACGGATCGGCACACGCCGCTAGTGCTCGACCGACTGGGTCGGCTTGTTCCGGAAACGGATGTTCCGCGTTCCTCTACGTTTCGCGAAACGGGAGCTGGTGCTGTAAACTCAGCTACCGTGTCACGTACCTCCGGTGCACGAGATTGTTCTTCACTCGCGACCTCTCGCTCTTCAACTTCCACCACCTCGTTAGATTTTGTTTTTAAGGAAGACATATCGGCAGTTGTAAATTTCTCCGGTTCGCCCATCATGGGAGCCCTACCGCAGTAGGGCATCTATCCCCGGGTTGAATTTTACCCTATTCAAGCGTGCCGAAACCCGAGAAGCGGGTTTGTCAGGTGGCCAACCCTATCGACACGTAGTGACTCTAGAAAAAGATGTTACGGGATAGGCCCGCGCCATATTGATGCTAAAGGTTTTACGTCACCCCTATCGAGTGGGCGACGCCGGATCCGATCCGACGCCAAACCCAAACCTCGGGCTAGACGCCGCCGCAGAATTCTATCCCCTGCGACACGGGATATGAGGAAATACTGGCCAGGTAATCCTCCACACCTGCGCCCGGTAACCTGGGTTCAACCCCGGCAGAGGCTCCAGACAACGCCTGGGGAGCGGTTTTTCCACGTTAAACATAGCCGTTCATGGGACCTCTGCCATAATTTCAGGACTTACCCTTACCCTTTTTACTAGGCCAGAGGTCAGGTACAGACTTCACCCAGACGCCCCGGTCGGGGGGTTTACTACTCCCCCCTTGGTTAGTCTACCGGGAATATCCACCAGGCACCGGCCGCAGCCCATTCACACACACATTCACACACACACAAAATAAAATAAACAAAAAGATTACCCCCCTTTTCCCCTCCGTGGACCCATCCGACGCTTGCGTACCCGGGCGGGGAAGCCCCGCTCGAGGTCCTGGCAACTGACGCCGGCAGTCCACGGTCACCCCTCGCCCCGTTCGCCCTCCGCGACCGGGCCACGGCCGCGGAGACCCAGGGAGCCCCACGTGGAGGTGGAGCGAGAGGATTTAGCCCTCCAGGTCCCCCCAACTTAGCCGAAGAAGCGGCCGGTTTTCACCGGGCACTTCATCAGCACCATCGGGGGCCCTCAGGGAATCCGAAGATTCCCGAGACGACCCGGAGAAGCCTGTGCTGCTCCCCAACCTAACCTAACCTAACCTAACCTAACCTAACCTAACCTAACCTAACCTTTTTTTTTTTTTTTTTTTTTTTTTTTTTTTTTTTTTTTTTTTTTTTTTTTTTTTTACGTGGGGGAAATCCTCATGGACACCCCGCCCCCCCTGGGGGGAGGAGGCGGGGTAGTGTTGGACTGTACCAACTAAAACCCCCACGGCTGCCCTCATCGTTCGCGTCCCCTATTTGGGAGGGGGGTCCCGGGAATCGCCTGCGGCATGCTTCCGGAACCCCCCACGCGTTGTCTCACGACTCTTCCCGGGGGAGGGCGGTCTATAGCGCCCCCCTCCCCCTCATCTTGCGTCTCGGCGGAACCAGGGGGCAGCGCCCGGTTCCGCCCCAACCCGGGGCCGCGTATCGGACGGCTGGGCCCCCACCCAGCCGTCTGCGACCCCGCGGTCCTCACCCCCCCGCGTTGTGACCTTGCGGGGGGGTGGAAGGCCACCCTGCCTCTATTACGGCGGCGGCGCTGGGGGCTAAGGGAAGGGTAAGAAAGAGGAAAATAAAGCCCACCAGCGCCGCCGCGGCCTGCACGACCAGGGGCGCGGCGTGAGGGGCGGGTTTGGACTCCCGCCCCCCCAGCTGCCGCGCCCCTGCGCCCTCCCGGGGGAGCGGCGCGCTCCCGCTCCCTCTCCGCGGCCTCCTTCTGGCGCATAACTGCCTCGCAGAAGGAGACCGCGGCATTCCACTTGACCTCCCCCTCCAGCATGGCCTTGACGAGGCCTGGAGGGGAGAGGTCTCCTCCCACAATGTCGGAGAGGACGCGCCGCTCCCCCTCGAACGCCGGACACCCCTCTAAAGTATGCTGAGGGGTGTCCACCTCCGCACAACAATGGTGGCACTGCGCCGTCGCTTCCTTCCCGATTCGGCACAGGTACTCCCCGAAACAACCATGTCCGGTGAGCACCTGCGCCAATCTGTAGGTGACCCCTCCCGCGGTCCTGCCGTACCACCTCTTCAAATTTGGCAGGACCGCTCCGACGGCGCGCTGGCCGGCGTTCGACGGTTCGTGTAACGTCGAACACCAGCCGGCCAGCGCTAACCGTCGGGCTCGACGCCTCGAGGTGCTAATCCTCCTGTCTGCCTCCGGCGGGGCGACCCCCTCGACGCGAAGACGGCGGGCTGTGTCGTAGACTTTTGCCGCCGCCTCCGCGTGAAGCTCGAAGGGGACCAACCCCGCCAGAGACATCGCCGCCGCGTAGGAGGTGGTGCGATACCCCCTAATGCACCTGATGGCCAGCCGCCTCTCAACGCGTCGAAGCACTGCTCTGCTTCGACGACTGGCCATCAGGTCTCCTGCCCAGATCGGGGCCCCATACAGGGCCATAGATCGCACCACCCCCACGAACAGGCGGCGAACCCTCCCTCCTGGCCCCGCAAGGTTCGGCAGCAGCCTAGCAAGGGCTGCCGCCACCTTCTCCAAACGCGGGGCCAGGCTGTCAAAATGCACCTCGAAGCGCCAAGCACTGTCCAGGGTGAGGCCCAGATAACGCATCCGGGTCCCCACCCCGACGAAGGAGTCACCTACACGCATCCGGGTCTGGGCCGAATGTCCCCCCCGAGGCCCCGTAAATAAAAGGACCTCGGTCTTGAGGGGGGAGATCTGGAGGCCCAGCCCCCGGATGCCCGCGACGACGCAGGCCACCCCCAACTCGGCGAGTCGGACGACCCGCGATCCGTCCGCACCCCCACCCCCGGTCGCCAGCACCAACGTATCGTCAGCGTAGCACGTGATGCTGACGCCGGGGGGGAGGGGTACACGCAGGACTGCGTCATACGCGAGGTCCCACAGGAGCGGCCCCAGCACCGACCCCTGCGGGACCCCGCACGTCACCTCCCTCTCCATCCACGCACCGCCACGTCCGGGATAGACGATCCACCTGTCCGACAGGTAGGCCCCGATCACCTCCCGTAGGTAGGGAGGCACCTCGTGACGTACGAGGGCCTCCCTCACCGCCCCCCAGGGCAGGGCGTTGAACGCATTGGCAATGTCCAAGGACACGCCAAGCGCCACCCCACCCCGAGAGACGGCCGCCCCCGCAAGGGTCCGAACTCGACGTATGGCGTCGAGCGTAGAACGGCCCTTGCGGAAGCCAAATTGTTCCTCGCTAATATCGGGACCTACCGCGGACAGGTGCTCGACGAGGCGGGCCGCCAAAATCCTCTCGAAAAGTTTGCCCACCTCGTCGAGAAGGCAAATCGGCCGGTACGTGGATGGAGAGTTCTCCGGCTTGCCCTCCTTTTTGATCAGGACAAGCCTCCCTCTCTTCCACAGTGGGGGGAATTGCCCCGATCGCAGGCAGCTGTCAAACAGCTCCCGCAACCGGGGCCCCAGGACGCCCAGCGCCAAGACCAGGGCACGCCCGGGGATGCCGTCAGGGCCGGGGGCGGTATTGCGTGCCCCCATCTTCTTTATGGCATCCCCGAGCTCCTCCTCCGATACCCCCAGTTCGGCGGACCAGGCTGGGTTCGCCGGCTCCTCGGGACGGGGCCGTGGAAGCCCGCCCCTCTCCGTAGAACGGGAGGGGAATAGGTCATCCACGACCCGCCCGAGTACCTGGGGGTCAAGTGCCTCCGTCACTGGAGGGACCCAGGGGCGTAGCCTGCCCAAGACTAGTCGATAAGGGCGGCCCCATGGGTCCCTGTCCAGGGAGTCCAACAACTCCTTCCAAGCCCTGGCCTTGGCGTCCTTGATGGCCAGCTTGAGGTCTAACTTTTTGGTTTTGTAGACCTCGTACAGCTGTGCCGTCACCGTCTCGTCTTGCCTCCGTCTACGACGGGCTCTGGCGTACTGGCGTCGCGCGGCAGTGCAGGCCGCCCTCAATTCTGCGATGTCTCGCGACCACCAGTACGCCGCCCGTGATGGGAGGGGTCTGGCCCGGGGCATGGCGATGTCGCAGGCGTCGGACATCGCCTCCCGGAACCACTCGGACCCCTCCCTGGCGTCGACGGGCCCGGTCCGTGCGTCGGCGGACCAGGCCGCGACGGTGACGGCTGCCATCAGGGCGTCCTGATCGAGGCGCCGAAGCGCCCATCGCGGTGATGGGCCAACATGGCGACGGGCACCGGGTGCCTGCCTACTCCGGGGGGTGGAGACATCCATGACGATGTATCGATGATCCGATAGAGTCTCCACCCCCTCCAAAACTTTCCACCCGGTGACACGGCGAGCGGCAGCGGGGGTGGCCCACGACAAGTCGACGACCGATGCACCCCGCCACCGCACGCACGTGTGGGCGGAGCCTTGGTTAAGCAACGTAAGCTCCGCCCCCGCCGCCCAATCCAGCGTCACCCCGCCCCTAGCGTCGGTCCTGGGGGAACCCCAAACGAGCGAATGCGCGTTAAAATCCCCCAGGACCAGGACCGGGCGAGGCAGGTACTTGTTTATCACCACGCCCACCTCGCCCAGGAACCTATCATACGCCTCAAGACGCCATCGGGGCGGGGCATAACAGCCCATCACCACGAATTCCCCCCACTGTGCAACCACAAAGCCCTCCCCCCTCTCAAGGGGGGAGCACGCTGGGGAGTTCTTGGCTCCTCCCCAGACTATGGCCACCGAGCCGCACTCGTCCCCCAACCAATTAGGGTGGGTCGGGATGGAGTACGGCTCGGCGGCAACTGCCAATCCCACCTCCCACTCCCGCAGGGCATGCACAAAGAGGTCCTGCGCCCCGCGGGAGTGGTTGAGGTTGGTCTGGAGGAGCCTAAGGTTGAATTTCGTCGATAACCATGGCCTCCTCCAGACCGGCCCCCACTTGACCTTCTGTCGGTAACGTCGCTGATGCGGCAGCGGGATCTACTGTACCCGCTGCCGGTAGATTGCTCGCACCAGCAGGACCTTTTGCTGGCACTCTCACTTTCTCCCCACCGTTGGATGGCGCTGCTCGCTTCTTCTTATTCTTCGGCGCACATCCTGGTCCCCCAAGGCGGTGGTCTGCCGGTCTTCCCAAGTCCGCGCACACGGGGCATTTCGGCTTTGCCGTACATGCTCCCGCGGTGTGCGACATATCTCCACACCTATAGCAACTTCCGGTTCTGTCGACGGTGCTAGTACAGCGGCTGCGGGTATGGCCAAACTCCAGGCATCGGTAACACTGTAGCTTGCGCGGAGCCAGTGGCTCAACCCGCGCGCTGCACCAGCCAATTGTAATCCGCCCTAATGCCACTAGTTTCCGTGCCGCCGCCAATGGACACTGCACCCACAGGGTGCCCATGCTAATCGATGTGAATCGAACCTGCCCTACTCTAACTTCTGTTTCCGGACAACCGGCAACTGCGGCCACCGCCGAAACAACTTCTTGGGGTTGCACGGATTCGTCCAAACCCCTCAATCGGAATTCAGCGCGCTTGGTTGGGTTGGCCACCTTCACGCCTGTCTCCGCCAGCACTTCCGACATTTTGCAGGCCAGTGTCGCCGCCTTCGTACTACTTTCTGGCCCCGCAACTTCCAGGACCCAACCTCCAGTTATTGCACGTCTTGCCCGCACAGCTTCCACACCGATATCTTTTAAGGATATTTTTTCCTTGGCCATGGCCATCGCTTCACCGTATGTTATTTTGGCTTCTGGCGTCACTGTCACCGTGACAGCCGATGTTCTCGGTACTCGAGTCAAGCGAATCTTTGCAGGTGCCTGCTTTTGACCTGCCTTCTTCGTCATATTTGACGAAACTGTAGTACCTCCAGAGCGGGAAGGCACAGGTGCAGGCATAACTGGTGCGCCTGAGACCTTCTTCGTGCTTTTACGGCCTACCACCTTGCTCCACGAAACTTGTTGCGCAGGGGCAGCCGTATTATCGACAGCAGAGGGCATGGTTTTAGCATCAGCCCGCTTATCTACACACGCTTTACCGATTTCTGAATTACCGACCGCTGGTATTTCAACAGCTCGCTTAACAGCTGCGCGCTTAGCGACTGCGCTGTCCTCCGTTTGTTGTCGGTAAGCTTCACGGTTATCGACGCCACTCTTCTTCTCTTCCGATTTCTTCTTCTTTTTAGGTGTTTCCACCGTTACCGACATTGCTCCCGTCGTAGGTACATTGTCGGTATCTCTTCGTCGCTTGTCTCCTGTCGATAAGTTACCCGCTGTTGGTAATGCGGATGTAAGCCCCGACAGGAATCTGGACATCCTTGCGTCCACCATTTCTCCAATTCTTCTGAAGAGGGTTTCTTCCGTATCTTCGGAAAGGTGTCGCTGCCGTCTACTTCCAGGTGTTACCCTTTCCTTTTGTGGCGTAGCTTCGATGACAGGTGGTGCTACGCCAGGACCAGGTGAGGCTGCACGATGCACAATAACGTCCCCCACCTGTCCTATACATTGAGGTGCTACAGCTGACGATGTAATAGCTGCTGCAGGAGCATCCGGTTGCCTAGCGTTTAGCCGTCCAATTTGTGCTTCTAGGTCATTCACTCTGGCTCGCAAATCCGCATTATCACGCTCCAGAGTCTGGATAGAATCCGTGATCTGAGTACGCTTCGACAGCTCCGTCACTGCAGCCCTGACCGACATAGCCGCCAGCCTTAGTTTCCTGACAAACGGTCCCTTAAGGTTTGTCGATTTTGCAGCAACAATCTCCACTTCTTTTAGATGTTGTAGCACCTCACTGCCCAGATCGGCAGTTGGGCGTTCCCGCATCTGCCTGTGAAGCTCCTCCTCCTCTGGCATAGGTAAACTGCCTCTAGAGGGTGCAGGAGGTTCACCTGCATAATTCAGAGCTTCTACCTGACGCTCGAGGTCCTGCTTCTCTTTCATTTTATTTATGGCCTCTTGCGCCGCTTCTTTAAGGCCCACATACTCGCCAGTTGTGGGCGGTCTGCCTCGCTTTCTCAGGCGCTTGACTGCCGGTCGACACTCCGTGGAGTCTTCGGATGGTGCTTCCGAATCCTCCGCTTCACTGACGACGACGAAACGTGACGCCTCCCCCTCTGATCTCGTCCTCAGATGCGCCTTACCCCTTCTGGCAACTGACCGACAAACGCCGCTGGTGCTCGATCGGATAAATCGACCACCTACGTTACCGACAACAGACGTTGTGTTGTCTGCATCCCCGAGCGTGGCAACCGTCGGTAGCGCAAACGCGCTCTCCTCAATACCGACTGCCGGTACATGCTTCTGTTGTTCGTGCATGACCTCACGCTCCGACACCGCCTCCTCCCCCTCAATGCTTTTTTGTTTTAGGACAGACATAATGGCAGATATTAATTTCATCGGGTTCGCACCTAACCTAACCTAACCTTTTTTTTTTTTTTTTTTTTTTTTTTTTTTTTTTTTTTTTTTTTTTTTTTTTTTACGTGGGGGAAATCCTCATGGACACCCCGCCCCCCCTGGGGGGAGGAGGCGGGGTAGTGTGGGACTGTACCCACTAAAACCCCCACGGCTGCCCTCACTGCGCGCTTCCCCTATTTGGGAGGGGGGTCCCGGGAATCGCCTGCGGCATGCTTCCGGAACCCCCCACGCGTTGTCGTTAGACTCTTCCCGGGGGAGGGGGATCTATGGCGCCCCCCTCCCCATCATCTTGCGTTTCGGCGGAACCAGGGGGCAGCGCCCGGTTCCGCCCCACCCCGGGGCCGCGTATCGGACGGCTGGGCCCCCACCCAGCCGTCTGCGACCCCGCGGTCCTCACCCCCCCGCGTTGTGACCTTGCGGGGGGGTGGAAGGCCACCCTGCCTCTGTTGCCGCGGCGGCGCTGGGGGCTAAGGGAAAGGTAAGAAAGAGGATATAAAAGCCCACCAGCGCCGCCGCGACCTGCACGACCAGGGTCGCGGAGTGAGGGACGGGTTTGAACTCCCGCCCCCCTAGCTGCCGCGCCTCTGCGCCCTCCCGGGGGAGCGGCGCGCTCCCGCTCCCTCTCCGCGGCCTCCTTCTGGCGCATAACTGCCTCGCAGAAGGAGACCGCGGCATTCCACTTGACCTCCCCCTCCAGCATGGCCTTGACGAGGCCTGGAGGGGAGAGGTCTCCTCCCACAATGTCGGAGAGGACGCGCCGCTCCCCCTCGAACGCCGGACACCCCTCTAAAGTATGCTGAGGGGTGTCCACCTCCGCACAACAATGGTGGCACTGCGCCGTCGCTTCCTTCCCGATTCGGCACAGGTACTCCCCGAAACAGCCATGTCCGGTGAGCACCTGTGCCATCCTGTAGGTGACTCCTCCCGCGGTCCTGCCGTACCACTTCTTCAAATTTGGCAGGACCGCCCCGACGGCGCGCTGGCCGGCGTTCGACGGTTCGTGTAAAGTCGAACACCAGCTGGCCAGCGCTAACCGTCGGGCTCGACGCCTCGAGGTGCTAAGCCTCCTATCTGCCTCCGGCGAGGCGACCCCCTCGACGCGAAGACGGCGGGCTGTGTCGTAGACTCGTGCCGCCGCCTCCGCGTGAAGCTCGAAGGGGACCAACCCCGCCAGAGACATCGCCGCCGCGTAGGAGGTGGTGCGATACCCCCTAATACACCTGATGGCCAGCCGCCTCTCAACGCGTCGAAGCAAGGCTCTGCTTCGGCGGCTGGCCATCAGGTCACCTGCCCAGATCGGGGCCCCATACAGGGCCATAGATCGCACCACCCCCACGAACAGGCGGCGAACCCTCCCTCCTGGCCCCGCAAGGTTCGGCAGCAGCCTAGCAAGGGCTGCTGCCACCTTCTCCAAACGCGGGGCCAGGCTGTCGAAATGCACCTCGAAGCGCCAAGCACTGTCCAGGGTGAGGCCCAGATAACGCATCTGGGACCCCACCCCGACGAAGGAGTCACCTACACGCATCCGGGTCTGGGCCGAACATCCCCCCCGAGGCCCCGTAAACAAGAGTGCCTCGGTCTTGAGGGGGGAGATCTGAAGGCCCAGCCCCCGGATGCCCGCGACGACGCAGGCCACCCCAAACTCGGCGAGTCGAATGACTCGCGATCCGTCACGACCCCCACCCCCGGTCGCCAGCACCAGTGTGTCATCAGCGTAGCACGTGATGCTGACGCCGGGGGGGAGGGCCACACGCAAGACTGCGTCATAAGCTAGGTCCCACAGGAGCGGGCCCAGCACCGACCCCTGCGGGACCCCGCACGTCACCTCCCTCTCCATCCACGTACCGCCACGTCCGGGATAGACGATCCACCTGTCCGACAGGTAGGCCCCGATCACCTCCCGTAGGTAGGGAGGCACCCCGTGATGGTCGAGGGCCTCCCTCACCGCCCCCCAGGGCAGGGTGTTGAACGCATTGGTGATGTCCAAGGACACACCAAGCGCCACCCCACCCCGAGAAACGGCCGCCTCCGCAAGGGTGCGAACTCGACGAATGGCGTCGAGCGTAGAGCGACCCTTGCGGAAGCCAAATTGCTCCTCGCTAATATCGGGACCTACCCCGGACAGGTGCTCGACGAGGCGGGCCGCCAAAATCCTCTCGAAAAGTTTGCCCACCTCGTCGAGAAGGCAAATCGGCCGGTACGTGGATGGAGAGTTCTCCGGCTTGCCCTCCTTTTTTATGAGGACAAGCCTCCCTCTCTTCCACAGTGGGGGGAATTGCCCCGATCGCAGGCAGCTGTCAAACAGCTCCCGCAACCGGGGCCCCAGGACGCCCAACGCCAAGGCCAGGGCACGCCCGGGGATGCCGTCAGGGCCGGGGGCGGTGTTGCGTGCCCCCATCCTCTTTATGGCATCCCCGAGCTCCTCCTCCGATACCCCCAGTTCGGCGGACCAGGCTGGGTTCGCCGGCTCCTCGGGACAAGGCCGCGGAAGCCCGCCCCTCTCCGTAGAATGGGAGGGGAATAGGTCATCCACGACCCGCCCGAGTACCTGGGGGTCGAGCGACTCCGTCACTGGAGGGACCCAGGGGCGTAGCCTGCCCATGACAAGCCTGTAAGGGCGGCCCCATGGGTCCCTATCCAACGAGTCCAGCAACTCGCTCCAAGCCCTGGCCTTGGCGTCCTTGATGGCCAGCTTGAGGTCTAACTTTTTGGCCTTGTAGACCTCGTACAGCTGTGCCGTCACCGTCTCGTCTTGCCTCCGTCTACGACGGGCTCTGGCGTACTGGCGTCGCGCGGCAGTGCAGGCCGCCCTCAAATCTGCTATCTCTTGCGACCACCAGTACGCCGCCCGTGATGGGAGGGGTCTGGCCCGGGGCATGGCGATGTCGCAGGCGTCGGACATCGCCTCCCGGAACCACTCGGACCCCTCCCTGGCGTCGACGGGCCCGGTCCGTGCGTCGGCGGACCAGGCCGCGACGGTGACGGCTGCCATCAGGGCGTCCCGATCGAGGCGCCGAAGCGCCCATCGCGGTGATGGGCCAACATGGCGACGGGCACCGGGTGCCTTCCTACTCCGGGGGGTGGAGATCTCCATGATTATATATCGGTGATCCGATAGAGTCTCCACCCCCTCCAAAACTTTCCACCCGGTGACACGGCGTGCGGCAGCAGGGGTGGCCCACGACAAGTCGACGACCGATGCACCCTGCCACCGCACGCACGTGTGGGCGGAGCCTTGGTTTAGCAACGTAAGCTCCGCCCCCGCCGCCCAATCCAGCGTCACCCCGCCCCTAGCGTCGGTCCTGGGGGAACACCAAACGAGCGAATGCGCGTTAAAATCCCCCAGGACCAGGACCGGGCGGGGCAGGTACTTGTTTATCAACACGCCCACCTCGCCCAGGAACCTATCGTACGCCTCCAGACGCCAACGGGGCGGGGCATAACAGCCCATCACCACGAATTCCCCCCACCGTGCAACCACAAATCCCTCCCCCCTCTCGAGGGGGGAGCACGCTGGGGAGTTCTTGGCTCCTCCCCAGACTATGGCCACCGAGCCGCACTCGTCCCCCAACCAATTAGGATGAGTCGGGATGGAGTACGGCTCGGCGGCAACTGCCAATCCCACCTCCCACTCCCGCAGGGCATGCACAAAGAGGTCCTGCGCCCCGCGGGAGTGGTTGAGGTTGGTCTGGAGGAGCCTAAGGTTGAACGTGGTCGATAACCATGGCCTCCTCCAGACCGGCCCCCACTTGACCAACTGTCGGTAACCTCACGGCGGCAGCAGGGGGATCTCCTTTAGCTGCAGCCGGTAAATGACGGGAACCAGCAGGACCTAATGCTGGTGCCGTAGAGTTCTTCTTTCCGCTAGGTTTCGCTGCCGGACTTTTCCTGCCTTTCCGGCCGGATTTCGGTGCGCAGCCTTGTGCACCAAGACGGTGATCCGCCGGTCTTCCCAAATCCGAGCAAACAGGGCATTTTGGGACTGCCGTGCATGCTACTGCGGTGTGCGCCATGTCGCCGCACCTGTAGCACCTGCCCGTTCTGTCGACAGCGCTTGTACAGCGGCTCCGAGTATGGCCGAACTCCAAACACCTATAACATTGGAGCTGGCGCGGCGCCAATGCCTCAACGCGCACGCTACACCAGCCTATCGTGATACGTCCCGCCGACACCAACTTCCGTGCCGCCGTCAGTGGGCACCGCACCCACAGGGTGCCCATGCTTATTGAAGTGAAACGGATGCTACCCACTCTGACATCCGCTTCTGGGCACCCTGTGAATGCTGCAACTGCTGAAACCACCTCTTAACCTTTTTTTTTTTTTTTTTTTTTTTTTTTACGTGGGGGAAATCCTCATGGACACCCCGCCCCCCCTGGGGGGAGGAGGCGGGGTAGTGTGGGACTATACCCACTAAAACCCCCACGGCTACCCTCATCGCGCGCCCCCTTGACTAGGGAGGGGGGTTCCGGGTATCGCCAGAGGCATGCCTCCGGAACCCCCCGCGCGGCGTCTCGCGACCCGATCCTCGGGAGGGGGGACTATGGCGCCCCCCTCCCCTTCTTCTCCTCTCACGGCGGAACCAGGGGGTAGCGCCCGGTTCCGCCCCACCCCGGGGCCGCGTGCTCGGCGGCTGGGCCCCCACCCAGCCGCCCGCGACCCCGTGGTCCTCACCTCCCCGCCCTGTTGGCCGGCGGGGGGTGGGAGGCCACCGTGCCTCTATGGTGGCGGCGGCGCGGAGAAGACCCTCCGCCACCGCCGCCACCCGCGTAGTCCGGGGCGCGGCGTGAGGGGTCGGGCAGAGCCCCGCCCCTTCTGCGGCCGCGCCCCAACGCCCTTCTCGCCGGGTCCGTCCGTTCCCGGACCCGCTCCGCGGCCTCCTTCTGCGACATTACGTCCTCGCAGAAGGAGGCCACGGCATCCCACTGGGCCCTCCCCTCCAGCATCCTCTGGATGAGGACCGGAGGGGAGAGGTCCGCGCCCACAACGACGCGCAAGGTCCGCCTCTGGGCGGACCAAGCCGGACACTCCTCCAGCGTGTGCTGGGGAGTGTCCTCTACCTCGCCACAGTGGTGACACTGTGCCGTCGCTTCCTTGCCGATGCGGCACAGGTACTCTCCGAAGCATCCATGCCCCGTGAGCACCTGCGCCGCTCGGTAGGTGAGCCCACCGCAAGTCCTGCCCATCCACCTGTCGAAATTGGGCAGGACTGCCCCAACGGCGCGCTTGCTGGCGCTCTCAGTGAGCTGAGAGCGCCACTTGACTAGCGCGCGCCGCTGGGCCCGACGCTTCGAGAGCGTTGCCCATCTGGCAACCTCTGGCGGGGAGATCCCGCTCCGGCGGAGGGACTGGACGCGGTCATAGACGACCGCGTCAACCTCCGCCTGTAGCTCCAGCGGGATCAACCCCGCCAGAGCCATCGCCGCCGCATAGGAGGTGGTGCGGTAACCCCTCACGCACCTGACGGCCAGCCGCCTTTCAACTCGTCGAAGCAAAGTTCTGCTTCGACGGCTGGCCATCAGGTCTCCCGCCCATATCGGTGACCCATAAAGGGTCATCGACCGCACCACCCCCGTGTAGAGGCGGCGAACCCTCAGCCCTGGTCCCCCGAGGTTGGGCAGCAGGCGGCCCAAGGCCGCGGCCGTCCTCTCAACCCGGGGAACCAGGCGCTCGAAATGCTCCTCGAAGCGCCAGTGGCTGTCAAGGGTGAGGCCCAGGTACCTCATCTGGGTCCCCACCCTGACACACGACTCACCTACCCGCATCCAGGACCTTGGAGGCTCCTCCTGCCGAGGCCCAAGGAACCAAAGGGCCTCGGACTTATGGGGAGCTATCTCCAACCCTAGGTCCCGGATGCGCGCGACGACACAGGCCACCCCTGTCTCCGCCAGGCGGATGGTCCTCCTCCAATCCTCATCCCCCGAGGCCAGTATTAACGTGTCATCTGCATAACAGATGACACTGACCCCGGGGGGGAGGGCCGCCCTCAGGACCACGTCATATGCGAGGTCCCACAGGATAGGGCCTAAGACTGAGCCCTGTGGGACCCCGCAGTGGACCTGCCTCTCCCTCCTTACGCCGTACCGGCCCGTGAACTCGATCCACCTGTCGGACAGGTAGGACCCGAGCACCCTCCGCAGGTAGGGAGGCACTCCGTGGTGGTGGAGTGCCCCCCTGACCGCCCCCCAGGGCAGGGTATTAAAAGCGTTAACTATATCTAACGATACAGCTATTGCTACCCCACCCTCGGAGACGGCCGCCTCCGCAAGGGTACGGACGCGACATATCGCGTCCAAGGTCGACCGTCCCCTGCGGAAGCCATACTGCTCCCTGCAGAGGTCGGGCCCCACCGCCGACAGGTGGTGGACGAGGCGGGATGCCAAAACTCTTTCGAAGAGTTTACCCGCCTCGTCCAACAAACATATTGGCCGGTACGCGGAGGGAGACTCCGCGGGCCGGCCCTCCTTCTTGAGGAGGACCATCCTACCTCGCCGCCATTGCGGGGGGAATTGCCCCAGCTCCAGGCAGCGGTCGAACAACCGCCGCAGCTGGGGCCCGAGGACGCCCAGGGCCAAGGCCCATATTCTACCGGGGATGCCATCGGGGCCAGGGGCTGTGTCCCTGGCCGCCATCTTTCTGATGGCATCCCCTAGCTCCGCCTCTGTTACCCCCAGTTCGACGGACCAGGCTTGGTCCGTCGTCTCCTCGGGTAGGTGTGGCGAAGCCGTACCCCTCCCAAAGGAGGGGAATAAGGCATCCACCACACCCCCGAGTACCTGGGGGTCAAGGCTCTCCGTGACCGGGGGTACGTAGGGGCGTAGCCGGCCCAACACGAGCCGGTACGGCCGCCCCCACGGGTCCCGGTCAAGAGAGCCAAGGAGCTCCAACCATGCTTGGGCCTTGGCCTCTTTGATGGCCAGCCGAAGGGCCGCCCTCTTGGCTTTGTAGGCTCCCTCCAGCTGTGCTATCCACGCCTCGTCGCGCAGCCGTCTCCTGCGGGCACGCTGACACTGGCGTCTCGCGACGGTGCATTGATTGCGTAGCATCGCAATGTCGCGAGACCACCAGTGGGCGGCCCGCCTAGGGAGGGGTTGGGACCGGGGCATCGACACGTCACAGACGTTGGTCATGATGCCCCGGAACCACTCAGCCCCCTCCCTTGCGTCGACGGGACTGGTTCCGGTGTCGAACCAGTCCACGGCGTGGACAACCGCCATCAGGGCGTCCTCGTCTAGGCGCCGAAGCGCCCAGCGCGGTGGCAGGACACCATCCGGGCAGCGGGGGCGGGGTGCCCCTGGCTGCTGGGCGGCTCCGGAGGCGGAGAACACTATATAGCGATGGTCGCTTAGCGTCTCCGCCTCCTCGGCCACCCTCCACCCCGCCACACGTCGTACGGCCGAGGGTGACGCCCATGTAAGGTCCACAATGGACGACCCCTGCGGCCGCACGCACGTAGCTATGGAGCCCCTATTGACTAGGCGGAGCTCCAGCTCCGCTGCCCAATCGAGTACTGCCCCCCCCCTCGCATCGGTCCTGGGGGACGCCCACTCAGTAGCGTGGGCGTTGAAGTC
Source organism: Anthophora plumipes (assembly GCA_951804975.1). Classification (NCBI taxonomy): domain Eukaryota; kingdom Metazoa; phylum Arthropoda; class Insecta; order Hymenoptera; family Apidae; genus Anthophora; species Anthophora plumipes. The sequence continues at coordinate 6,181,839 of CATORF010000206.1, read as the reverse complement.
CCCCAGGACCAGTACCGGGCGAGGCTGGCATTGGCGAATCATATCGCCAACCTCGCCCAGGTACTCCTCCAACTCGGAGATAGTGCGAGAGGGGGGTGCATAGCACCCTACCACCGCATATTCCCCCCATTCTACGGCGAGGAAGCCCCGCCCTCTCCCCAGGAGTGTAACGGGCGGGGCGCCTGGCATCTCTCCTCTCACGATGGCGACCGAGTCACCCTCATCCCCGAACCATGAAGGGTGTTCGGGGATGGAGTGGGGCTCGGCCGCCACCGCCAACACAACCCCCCACTCCCGCAGGGTGTGGACGAACAGGTCCTGTGCCCCGCGGGAGTGGTTGAGGTTGGCCTGGAGGAGGCGCATGGCGAATTTACTCTATCGCCATGGCCTCCCCCTGGCCTCCGACCTTTTCTGGCCCAGTGGGATTGGGCGGGGCCTTAGATGGCCCCCTGTCCGGCTCTGCTGCGGCAGCGGGGGCCCCCTTCTTGGCCCCCTTCTTCTTCCGGGTGGGTGGGGAGCAGGCTTTGCTCCCCAGCCTGTGCCCCGCGGGTCGCCCCAAGTCCGCACAAAGCGGGCAATTTGGCGCCACCGCGGGGCACTTGCCCGCCGTGTGGCCGGAGTCGCCGCAGTTATAACAGCGGCCACTCCGGTCCACATCCCCCGTGCACCGCTGCCTCACGACCACCTCTTAACCTAACCTTTTTTTTTTTTTTTTTTTTTTTTTACGTGGGGGAAATCCTCATGGACACCCCGCCCCCCCTGGGGGGAGGAGGCGGGGTAGTGTGGGACTGTACCCACTAAAACCCCCACGGCTGCCCTCACTGCGCGCTTCCCCTATTTGGGAGGGGGGTCCCGGGAATCGCCTGTGGCATGCTTCCGGAACCCCCCACGCGTTGTCTCACGACTCTTCCCGGGGGAGGGGGGTCTATGGCGCCTCCCTCCCCATCTTCTTGCGTCTCGGCGGAACCAGGGGGCAGCGCCCGGTTCCGCCCCACCCCGGGGCCGCGTATCGGACGGCTGGGCCCCCACCCAGCCGTCTGCGACCCCGCGGTCCTCACCCCCCCGCGATGTGACCTTGCGGGGGGGTGGAAGGCCACCCTGCCTCTGTTGCGGCGGCGGCGCTGGGGGCTAAGGGAAGGGTAAGAAAGAGGAAAATAAAGCCCACCAGCGCCGCCGCGGCCTGCACGACCAGGGGCGCGGCGTGAGGGGCGGGTTTGAACTCCCGCCCCCCCAGCTGCCGCGCCCCTGCGCCCTCCCGGGGGAGCGGCGCGCTCCCGCTCCCGCTCGGCGGCCTCCTTCTGGCGCATAACTGCCTCGCAGAAGGAGACCGCGGCATTCCACGCCTCTCTTAACCTAACCTAACCTTTTTTTTTTTTTTTTTTTTTTTTTTTTTTTTTTTTTTTTTTTTTTTTACGTGGGGGAAATCCTCATGGACACCCCGCCCCCCCTGGGGGGAGGAGGCGGGGTAGTGTGGGACTATACCCACTAAAACCCCCACGGCTACCCTCATCGCGCGCCCCCTTGACTAGGGAGGGGGGTTCCGGGTATCGCCAGAGGCATGCCTCCGGAACCCCCCACGCGGCGTCTCGCGACCCTTTCCTCGGGAGGGGGGACTATGGCGCCCCCCTCCCCTTCTTCTCCTCTCTCGGCGGAACCAGGGGGTAGCGCCCGGTTCCGCCCCACCTCGGGGCCGCGTGCTCGGCGGCTGGGCCCCCACCCAGCCGCCCGCGACCCCGTGGTCCTCACCCCCCCGCCCTGTTGGCTGGCGGGGGGGTGGGAGGCCACCATGCCTCTTTGGGGGCGGCGGCGCGGAGTAGACCCTCCGCCACCGCCGCCACCCGCGTTGTCCGGGGCGCGGCCTGAGGGGTCGGGCAATGCCCCTGCCCTCCTGCGGCCGCGCCGCAACGCCCTTCTCGCCGGGTCCGTCATTTCCCGGACCCGCTCCGCGGCCTCCTTCTGCGACATTACGTCCTCGCAGAAGGAGGCCACGGCATCCCACTTGGCCCTCCCCTCCAGTATCCTCTGTACGAGGACCGGAGGGGAGAGGTCATGGCCAACCACGGCCCTTAGGGTCCGCCTTTGGGCGGACCATGCAGGACACGCCTCCAGCGTATGCTGGGGCGTGTCCTCGGCTTCGCCACAATGGTGGCACTGTGCCGTCGCCTCCTTGCCTATTCGGCGCAGGTATTCACCGAAGCAGCCATGCCCGGTGAACACCTGCGCCATGCGGTAGGTGAGCCCGCCGCAAGTCCTGCCCATCCACCTTTCCAAGTGGGGCAGGACTGCCCCAACGGCGCGCTTGCTGGCGCTCTCATTAAGTTGAGAGCGCCATTTTGCTAGCGCGCGCCGCTGGGCCTGACGCCTCGAGATGGCCGCCCATCTAGCGACCTCCGGCGGGGAGATCCCGCTCTCTCGGAGGGCCTTGACGCGGTCGTATACTACCGCGTCGCCCTCCGCCTGCAACTCCAACGGGATCAACCCCGCCAGGGCCATCGCCGCCGCGTGGGAGGTGGTGCGGTAACCTCTAACACACCTGATGGCCAGCCGCCTTTCGACTCGTCGAAGCAAGGCTTTGCTTCGACGGCTGGCCATCAGGTCACCCGACCAGATGGGTGACCCATAAAGGGTCATTGACCGCACCACCCCCATGTATAGGCGGCGCACCCTCAACCCTGGTCCCCCGAGGTTGGGCAATAGACGGCCCAACGCCGCGGCCGTTCTCTCGACCCGGGGAACCAGGAGCCGGAAATGCTCCTCGAAGCGCCAGTGGCTGTCCAGGGTGAGGCCCAGGTACTTCATCTGGGACCCCACCCTGACACTGGACTCACCTACCCGCATCCAGGACCTGGGAGGCCCCTCCCGCCGGGGCCCATGAAACCATAGGGCCTCGGTCTTACGGGGGGCTATATCTAGCCCAAGGTCCCGGATGCGGGCGACGACACAGGCCACCCCTGCCTCCGCCAGGCGGATGGTCCTCCTCCAATCCTCATCCCCCGAGGCCAGCACTAGAGTGTCATCTGCGTAACAGATGACGCTGACCCCGGGGGGGAGGGCCGCCCTCAGGACCACGTCGTATGCGAGGTCCCACAGGATAGGGCCCAGGACTGAGCCCTGTGGGACCCCGCAGTGGACCTGCCTCTCCCTCCGTACGCCGTACCGGCCCGGATACTCGATCCACCTGTCGGACAGGTAGGACCCGATTACCCTCCGCAAGTAGGGAGGCACCCCATAGGCGCGGAGTGCCCCCCTGACCGCCTCCCAGGGCAGGGTGTTGAAAGCGTTTACTATATCTAGCGATACAGCTATCGCCACCCCACCCTCGGAGACGGCCGCCTCCGCAAGGGTACGGACGCGACGAATCGCGTCCAAGGTCGACCGTCCCCTGCGGAAGCCAAACTGCTCCTCGCAGAGGTCGGGCCCCACCGCCGACAGGTGGTGGACGAGGCGGGATGCCAAAACTCGTTCGAAGAGTTTTCCCGCCTCGTCCAACAAACATATTGGCCGGTACGCGGAGGGAGACTCCGCGGGCCGGCCCTCCTTCTTGAGGAGGACCATCCTACCTCGCCGCCATTGCGGGGGGAATTGCCCCAGCTCTAGGCAGCGGTCGAACAACCGCCGCAGCTGGGGCCCGAGGACGCCTAAGGCCAAGGCCCATACCTTGCCGGGGATGCCATCGGGGCCAGGAGCTGTGTTCCTGGCCGCCATCTTCTTGATGGCATCCCCGAGCTCCGCCTCTGTTACCCCCAGTTCGGCGGACCAGGCTTGATCCGCCGTCTCCTCGGGTACGTGTGGTGGGGCCGTACCCCTCTCAAAGGAGGGGAATAGGGCGTCCACCACACGCCCGAGTACCTGGGGGTCCAGGCTCTCCGTGACCGGGGGAACATAGGGGCGCAGCCGGCCCAGTACGAGCCGGTAGGGCCGCCCCCAAGGGTCCCGGTCCAGAGAGCCAAGGAGCTCCTCCCATGATTGGGCCTTGGCCTGCTTGATGGCAAGCCGGAGGGCCGCCTTCTTGGCTTTGTAGGCCCCCTCCAGCTCGGCGATCCACGCCTCGTCGCGCTGCCTCCTTCTGCGGGCGCGCTGGCACTGGCGTCTCGCGACGGTGCACTCTTTGCGGAGCACCGCAATGTCGCGAGACCACCAGTGGGCGGCCCGCCTAGGGAGGGGTTGTGACCGGGGCATCGACACGTCACAGACGTTGGTCATGATGCCCCGGATCCACTCTGCCCCCTCCCTTGCGTCGACGGGACTGGTTCCGCCCTCGAACCAGTCCACGGCGTGGACAACCGCCATCAAGACGTCCTCGTCCAGGCGCCGAAGCGCCCAGCGCGGTGGCAGGACGCCATCCGGGCAGCGGGGGCGGGGTGCCCCTGACTGCTGGGTGGCTCCGGAGGCGGAGAAGACGATGTAACGATGATCGCTCAACGTCTCCGCCTCCTCGGCCACCCTCCACCCCGCCAACCTTTTTTTTTTTTTTTTTTTTTTTTTTAACGTGGGGGAAATCCTCATGGACACCCCGCCCCCCCTGGGGGGAGGGGGCGGGGTAGTGTGGGACTGGACCCACTAAAACCCCCACGGCTACCCTCATCGCGCGGCCCCCTGACTAGGGAGGGGGGTTCCGGGTATCGCCAGAGGCATACCTCCGGAACCCCCCGCGCGGCGTCTCGCGACCCGATCCTCGGGAGGGGGGACTATGGCGCCCCCCTCCCCTTCTTCTCCTCTCTCGGCGGAACCAGGGGGTAGCGCCCGGTTCCGCCTCACCCCGGGGCCGCGTGCTCGGCGGCTGGGCCCCCACCCAGCCGCCCGCGACCCCGTGGTCCTCACCTCCCCGCCCTGTTGGCCGGCGGGGGGTGGGAGGCCACCGTGCCTCTATGGTGGCGGCGGCGCGGAGAAGACCCTCCGCCACCGCCGCCACCCGCGTTGTCCGGGGCGCGGCGTGAGGGGTCGGGATGTGCCCCGCCCCTTCTTCGGCCGCGCCCCAACGCCCGCCTCGCGGGATCGGACCTCTCCCGATCCCGCTCCGCGGCCTCCTTCTGGGACATCACGTCCTCACAGAAGGAGGCCACGGCACTCCATTTGTCTCTCCCCTCCAGCATCCTCTGGATGAGGACCGGAGGGGAGAGGTCATGGCCAACACTGGCCCTCAGGGTCCGCCTTTGGGCGGACCATGCGGGACACGCCTCCAGCGTGTGCTGGGGCGTGTCCTCCGCTTCTCCACAATGGTGGCACTGTGCCGTCGCCTCCTTGCCTATTCGGCGCAGGTATTCACCGAAGCAGCCATGCCCGGTGAACACCTGCGCCATGCGGTAGGTGAGCCCGCCGCAAGTCCTGCCCATCCACCTTTCCAAATGGGGCAGGACTGCCCCAACGGCGCGCTTACTGGCGCTCTCAGAGAGCTGAGAGCGCCATTTTGCTAGCGCGCGCCGCTGGGCCTGACGCCTCGAGATGGCCGCCCATCTTGCGACCTCCGGCGGGGAGATCCCGCTGTCTCGGAGGGCCTTGACGCGGTCGTAAACTACCGCGTCGCCCTCCGCCTGCAACTCCAGCGGGATCAGCCCCGCCAGGGTCATCGCCGCCGCGTGGGAGGTGGTGCGGTACCCCCTAACACACCTGATGGCCAGCCGCCTTTCGACGCGTCGAAGCAAAGCTTTGCTTCGACGGCTGGCCATCAGGTCGCCCGACCAAATGGGCGACCCATAAAGGGTCATTGACCGCACCACCCCCATGTATAGGCGGCGCACCCTCAGCCCCGGTCCCCCGAGGTTGGGCAGCAGGCGGCCCAAGGCCGCCGCTGTTCGTTCCACTCGGGGAACCAGGAGCTTGAAATGCTCCTCGAAGCGCCAGTGGCTGTCCAGGGTGAGGCCCAGGTACTTCATCTGGGACCCCACCCTGACACTGGACTCACCTACCCGCATCCAGGACCTGGGAGGCCCCTCCCGCCGGGGCCCATGAAACCATAGGGCCTCGGTCTTACGGGGGGCTATATCTAGCCCAAGGTCCCGGATGCGGGCGACGACACAGGCCACCCCTGCCTCCGCCAGGCGGATGGTCCTCCTCCAATCCTCATCCCCCGAGGCCAGCACTAGAGTGTCATCCGCGTAACAGATGACGCTGACCCCGGGGGGGAGGGCCGCCCTCAGGACCACGTCGTATGCGAGGTCCCACAGGATAGGGCCCAAGACTGAGCCCTGTGGGACCCCGCAGTGGACCTGCCTCTCCCTCCGTACGCCGTACCGGCCCGGATACTCGATCCACCTGTCGGACAGGTAGGACCCGATTACCCTCCGCAAGTAGGGAGGCACCCCGTAGGCGTGGAGTGCCCCCCTGACCGCCTCCCAGGGCAGGGTGTTGAAAGCGTTCACGATATCTAACGATACCGCTATCGCCACCCCACCCTCGGAGACGGCCGCCTCCGCAAGGGTACGGACGCGACGAATCGCGTCCAAGGTCGACCGTCCCCTGCGGAAGCCATATTGCTCCTCGCAGAGGTCGGGCCCCACCGCCGACAGGTGGTGGACGAGGCGGGATGCCAAAACTCTTTCGAAGAGTTTTCCCGCCTCGTCCAACAAACATATTGGCCGGTACGCGGAGGGAGAGTCCGCGGGCCGGCCCTCCTTTTTGAGGAGGACCATCCTACCTCGCCGCCATTGCGGGGGGAACTGCCCCAGCTCTAGGCAGCGGTCAAACAACCGCCGCAGCTGGGGCCCGAGGACGCCTAGGGCCAAGGCCCATACTTTGCCGGGGATGCCATCGGGGCCAGGAGCAGTGTTCCTGGCCGCCATCTTCTTGATGGCATCCCCTAGCTCCACCTCTGTTACCCCCAGTTCGGCGGACCAGGCTTGATCCGCCGTCTCCTCGGGTACGTGTGGTGGGGCCGTACCCCTCTCAAAGGAGGGGAATAGGGCGTCCACCACACGCCCGAGTACCTGGGGGTCCAGGCTCTCCGTGACCGGGGGAACATAGGGGCGCAGCCGACCCAAAACGAGCCGGTAGGGCCGCCCCCAAGGGTCCCGGTCCAGAGAGCCGAGGAGCTCCTCCCATGATTGGGCCTTGGCCTGCTTGATGGCAAGCCGGAGGGCCGCCTTCTTGGCTTTGTAGGCCCCCTCCAGCTCGGCGATCCACGCCTCGTCGCGCTGCCTCCTTCTGCGGGCGCGCTGGCACTGGCGTCTCGCGACGGTGCATTCGGTGCGAAGCACCGCAATGTCGCGAGACCACCAGTGGGCGGCCCGCCTAGGGAGGGGTTGGGACCGGGGCATCGACACGTCACAGACGTTGGTCATGATGCCCCGGAACCACTCTGCCCCCTCCCTTGCGTCGACGGGACTGGTTCCGCCCTCGAACCAGTCCACGGCGTGGACAACCGCCATCAAGACGTCCTCGTCCAGGCGCCGAAGCGCCCAGCGCGGTGGGAGGACACCATCCGGGCAGCGGGGGCGGGGTGCCCCTGACTGCTGGGCGGCTCCGGAGGCGGAGAACACGATGTAACGATGATCGCTCAACGTCTCCGCCTCCTCGGCCACCCTCCACCCCGCCACACGCCGTACGGCCGAGGGTGACGCCCACGTGAGGTCAACTATGGACGACCCCTGCGGCCGCACGCACGTAGCTGTGGAGCCCCTGTTGACTAGGCGGAGCTCCAGCTCCGCTGCCCAATCGAGTACCGCCCCCCCTCTCGCATCAGTCCTGGGGGACGCCCATGTAGTGGCGTGGGCGTTGAAGTCCCCCAGGACCAATACTGGGCGAGGCTGACATTGGCGTATCAAGTCGCCAACCTCGCCCAGGTACCCCTCAAAATCGGAGATACTGCGAGAGGGAGGGGCATAGCACCCTACCACCGCGTACTCCCCCCATTCGACGGCGAGGAAGCCCCGCCCTCTCCCCAGGAGTGTAACGGGCGGGGCGCCTGGCAAATCGCCTCTCACGATGGCGACCGAGTCACCCTCATCCCCGAACCATGAAGGGTGTTCGGGGACGGAGTGGGGCTCGGCCGCCACCGCCAACCCAACCCCCCACTCCCGCAGGGTGTGGACGAACAAGTCCTGGGCCCCGCGGGAGTGGTTGAGGTTGGCCTGGAGGAGGCGCATGGCGAACTTATTCGATCACCATGGCCTCCCCCGGGCCTTCTTCTCGGGCAGGCTCCGCCTGCCCTGGTAGGCCCCTTCGTGCCTCCTCTTCTTCCCCTGCCGCGGGCCCGGCACTCTTCTCGGACGGACACCGCTCCAGCGTTGCCCGCCCTTGCGTGCCGTCCCGCGGCCTCTTCGCCGGTTGGCCGGTGGGCGGCGCCTTCTGCGCCGCCTTCGTCTTCTTCCGGGTGGGGGGTCTGCAGGCTTTGCTGCCCAACCTGTGCCCCGCGGGTCGCCCTAAGTCCGCACAGAGCGGACAGTTTGGCGCCTCCGCGGGGCACTTGCCCGCCGTGTGACCGGAGTTCCCGCAGTTGTAACACCGGTCACTCCGGTCAACTCCCTCCGTGCACCGCTGCCTCACATGACCTACTTGGAGGCAACGGTAGCATTGGAGGGGGCGGGCTGCCAGCACTTCAACTCTGGCGCTCGACCACCCCACCCGGATCCTGCCCGCTTTGGCCACCGTGTTGGCGGCCGTGATGGGGCAGGACAACCAGAGGGTGCCCAATCCGGAGGGGGAGGAGCGGATTTGCCCCGTCCTTACCTCCTCCGGTGGACACGCCCCTGCTGCCGCTATGGCCTCAGCCACTTCCTTAGGGGTGACGGAATCGTCCAATCCCGTCACCCTAAGTTCCGCCCTCTTGCAGGGGCGGGCTATCTTGACGCCCGTCCCCTCCAGGGCCTCCCTCAGTTTGGTGGCCAGGGTGTCGGCCTTGGCCGCGCCCTCTGGACCGGGGATTTGCATAAGCAAAGCCCCGGTCACAGCACGCTTATAGCGCACGCCCTCAATTCCCACCTCCGCCAGGTTGATTTTCTGCCTGGCGGAGACTAGCGCCTGGGCGTAGGAGACGCCTCCCCCCGGGGGGACGGTCAAGGAGACCGCCGCCGTCCGGGGGACGCGACCCACACTCTTCTTGGTGGGCGCGGCCTTAGCCTGCCCAGCCTTTCCAGCTGCCCCGCCCACTTTTTGAGCCCCCTTGACTGGGGCTTTCTTTGTGGGCGGGGCGGCGGCCTTCTTTGCCGCCTTTCGTCCCACCACGGTGGACCATGATTCCCGCGGCCCGGCCTCCGAGGCAGATACGCCTCCCGAGGGCGGGGCACGCGGTGTTGTTGCTGCGCGCTGCTGCCTCCTTGGTGGTGGCGGTTCCTCCTCCGTCTCGGTCGCCGTGACGCCCCCCGAAGTCTTCTTTTTCTTCTTCTTCTTCTTCTTCTGCTTCTGGGGCGCGTCGCTACGTTCCCCTTCGGTGGCGGACGTCGTTACCCTTGTCACCCTTTTGGGCGTGGCCAAGGGACGCAGCGCCGATCTCCGGCCTAAAATTTCGCGCCGGAACGCCTCCAACTTCCCCTCGACCAGTGAGCCGATCTTTTCGATCAACGACCGGTCCCAATCTGGTCGAGGGGAGGGGCGTTTCACCCTTTCCTCTGCTATCTGCGCGGCCCTTTGTATTGCACCGCGCGTTCTTGGCGGTGATGAGACCACGCCCACCTCCGTCGGCTCTATACCCGTGGGCGTGGTCTCCGATGCCGAGCCATCCCTGGGGGTGGGTTGTGCCCCCTTTCGGACTTTGGTAGTGTCCGCCTCCGCCCGCAGCCTCCTAATCTGGGCCTCCAGATCTTCTATTTTACAGCGGAGGCGTATATTATCCGCCTCCAAAAGAGGGGCGGGGCCCGAAGACTCCGTCCTCTTAACCACTTCTGTGGTTGCGGCAGCCACCGTTCTTGCAGCGATTCGTAGTCGCCGCACGAACTGCCCTTGCAGGTTTCGGGAGGAGCCCGCTATGCGCTCCACCTCCTTTAGGTGTTGCATCACCTGCGCCGCGATGTCCCCGGTGGGGAGTTGCCGCAACTCCTCGGCCAACTCCGCCTCCTCTGGAAGCGGTTTAGATGCTCGAGACGGGCCCGGTGTTTCCCCCGTTGTTTTTTCCGCCTCCGCCGCCTTCTCCATCCTCTCGACTGACGCCGCCAGCTCGAGATACTGCCGTTTTGCCGCAGCCAGGCCTGCGTAATCTCCCGTTGTCGGGGGCCGTCCTCTTTTGCGTTTGTGCAGTGGGTCGAATAGTAGGTCTGACCCATCCGTGTCTGCGTCCCCGTCCTCCGTGCGACAGGTGGACGGGTCGCGTCGTTCTTGGAGCGAGGACGATCGCGAGCGAGACGAAGATCGCCCTCTTCTCGCCACGCATCGTCCGCGGGTGCCCTCCGCAAGAATGTCGACGAGCCTAACTCTGGCTCGCCGCTGTAAGGAGGCGGACGAGTCCGAAGCTTCGGCCCGCCCAACTTCTCCCCCCGCTTCCACAGAGCTCGGAGCTGGAATAGTCAGCTCCTCCCTCTTTTCTTCCTCGCTCCTCTCCTTTCTCCCCTCCTCTCCACTCCTCTTTTCCTCCTCCGCTTTACCCCCCTTCCCCGGTTTTTTGTTTTGTAAAGATTCCATAACTGGTCCCACGAGTAGGTCGGAAAGGGTGTCACCCCGGGCAGAGCCGCCTTACCCGGGGAGGGCTATATACAACCGGGGGCGCCAGGTACCGGAGGTTGGCCGCTTGGGACAGATGATGTCACCTGCCACGCCCGACGCATCCGTCAAAGCGTACCCCATCGCCGCGCACCTCTGCTTAGGGTTAACGACTTTTTTAGTGAGGTTTCTCCTCCTCGCGGGCCGGCCGTTTAAGGCAAGCCCCCCGCAGGCCCAACCCGGCGCTTGCGTACCTCAGCAGGCGATTCCCCGAATCCCCTGCCAAGGGTCCTGGCAACTTACGCCGGCGGCCCACGGTGTGGGGCACCCCTATCCGCCTTTGGTAGGGGTGCACTAGGGTTACCCCTCGCCCCGTTCGCCCTCCGCGACCGGGCCACGGCCGCGGAGACCCAGGGAGCCCCACGTGGAGGTGGGACGAGAGGATTTACCCCTCCGGATCCCCCCAACTTAGCCGAAGAAGCGGCCGGTTTTCACCGGGCACTTCATCAGCACCATCGGGGGCCCTCAGGGATTCTCTTTAAAAAGACTAGAGAAATCCCGAGACGACCCGGAGAGGCTTGTGCTGCTCCCCCCACCCCGCCAACCTTTTTTTTTTTTTTTTTTTTTTTTTTTTTTTTTTTTTTTTTTTTTTACGTGGGGGAAATCCTCATGGACACCCCGCCCCCCCTGGGGGGAGGAGGCGGGGTAGTGTGGGACTGTACCCACTAAAACCCCCACGGCTGCCCTCACTGCGCGCTTCCCCTATTTGGGAGGGGGGTCCCGGGAATCGCCTGCGGCATGCTTCCGGAACCCCCCACGCGTTGTCTCACGACTCTTCCCGGGGGAGGGGGGTCTATGGCGCCCCCTCCCCATCTTCTTGCGTCTCGGCGGAACCAGGGGGCAGCGCCCGGTTCCGCCCCACCCCGGGGCCGCGTATCGGACGGCTGGGCCCCCACCCAACCGTCTGCGACCCCGCGGTCCTCACCCCCCCGCGTTGTGACCTTGCGGGGGGGTGGAAGGCCACCCTGCCTCTGTTGCGGCGGCGGCGCTGGGGGCTAAGGGTAGGGTGAAAAAGAGGATAATAAAGCCCACCAGCGCCGCCGCGGCCTGCTCGACCCGGGGTGCGGCTTGAGGGACGGGTTTGAACTCCCGCCCCCCTAGCTGCCGCGCCCCTGCGCCCTCCCGGGGGAGCGGCGCGCTCCCGCTCCCGCTCCGCGGCCTCCTTCTGGTGCATAACTGCCTCGCAGAAGGAGACCGCGGCATTCCACTTGACCTCCCCCTCCAGCATTGCCTTGACGAGGCCTGGAGGGGAGAGGTCTCCTCCCACAATTTCGGAGAGGACGCGCCGCTCCCCCTCAAACGCCGGACACCCCTCTAACGTGTGCTGAGGGGTGTCCACCTCCTCACCACAATGGTGGCACTGCGCCGTCGCTTCCTTCCCGATTCGGCACAGGTACTCCCCGAAACAACCATGTCCGGTGAGCACCTGCGCCAATCTGTAGGTGACTCCTCCCGCGGTCCTGCCGTACCACTTCTTCAAATTTGGCAGGACCGCCCCGACGGCGCGCTGGCCGGCGTTCGACGGTTCGTGTAAAGTCGAACACCAGCTGGCCAGCGCTAACCGTCGGGCTCGACGCCTCGAGGTGCTAATCCTCCTGTCTGCCTCCGGCGGGGCGACCCCCTCGACGCGAAGGCGGCGGGCTGTGTCGTAGACCTTTGCCGCCGCCTCCGCGTGAAGCTCGAAGGGGACCAACCCCGCCAGAGACATCGCCGCCGCGTAGGAGGTGGTGCGATACCCCCTAATGCACCTGACGGCCAGCCGCCTCTCAACTCGTCGAAGCACTGCTCTGCTTCGACGGCTGGCCATCAGGTCTCCTGCCCAGATCGGGGCCCCATAAAGGGCCATAGATCGCACCACCCCCACGAACAGGCGGCGAACCCTCCCTCCTGGACCCGCAAGGTTCGGCAGCAGCCTAGCAAGGGCTGCCGCCGCCTTCTCCAAACGCGGGGCCAGGCTGTCAAAATGCACCTCGAAGCGCCAAGCACTGTCGAGGGTGAGGCCCAGATAACGCATCTGGGACCCCACCCCGACGAAGGAGTCACCTACACGCATCCGGGTCTGGGCCGAATGTCCCCCCCGAGGCCCCGTAAATAAAAGGACCTCGGTCTTGAGGGGGGAGATCTGAAGGCCCAGCCCCCGGATGCCCGCGACGACGCAGGCCACCCCCAACTCGGCGAGTCGGACGACCCGCGCACCATCACGACCCCCACCCCCGGTAACCTAACCTAACCTAACCTAACCTTTTTTTTTTTTTTTTTTTTTTTACGTGGGGGAAATCCTCATGGACACCCCGCCCCCCCTGGGGGGAGGGGGCGGGGTAGTGTGGGACTGGACCCACTAAAACCCCCACGGCTGCCCTCATCGGTCGCGTCCCCTATTTGGGAGGGGGGTCCCGGGAATCGCCTGTGGCATGCTTCCGGAACCCCCCACGCGTTGTCTGTCGACTCTTCCCGGGGGAGGGGGGTCTATGGCGCCCCCCTCCCCATCATCTTGCGTCTCGGCAGAACCAGGGGGCAGCGCCCGGTTCCGCCCCACCCCGGGGCCGCGTATCGGACGGCTGGGCCCCCACCCTGCCGTCTGCGACCCCGCGGTCCTCACCCCCCCGCGTTGTAACCTTGCGGGGGGGTGGAAGGCCACCCTGCCTCTATTGCGGCGGCGGCGCTGGGGGCTAAGGGAAGGGTAAGAAAGAGGAAAATAAAGCCCACCAGCGCCGCCGCGGCCTGCACGACCAGGGGCGCGGCGTGAGGCGCGGGTTTGGACTCCCGCCCCCCCAGCTGCCGCGCCCCTGCGCCCTCCCGGGGGAGCGGCGCGCTCCCGCTCCCTCTCCGCGGCCTCCTTCTGGCGCATAACTGCCTCGCAGAAGGAGACCGCGGCATTCCACTTGACCTCCCCCTCCAGCATGGCCTTGACGAGGCCTGGAGGGGAGAGGTCACCTCCCACAATGTCGGAGAGGACGCGCCGCTCCCCCTCGAACGCCGGACACCCCTCTAGAGTGTGTTGAGGGGTGTCCACCTCCGCACAACAATGGTGGCACTGCGCCGTCGCTTCCTTCCCGATTCGGCACAGGTACTCCCCGAAACAACCATGTCCGGTGAGCACCTGTGCCAATCTGTAGGTGACTCCTCCCGCGGTCCTGCCGTACCACTTCTTCAAATTTGGCAGGACCGCCCCGACGGCGCGCTGGCCGGCGTTCGGCGGTTCGTGTAGCGTCGAACACCAGCTGGCCAGCGCTAACCGTCGGGCTCGACGCCTCGAGGTGCTAAGCCTCCTATCTGCCTCCGGCGGGGCGATCCCCTCGACGCGAAGACGGCGGGCTGTGTCGTAGGCTCGTGCCGCCGCCTCCGCGTGAAGTTCGAAGGGGACCAACCCCGCCAGAGACATCGCCGCCGCGTAGGAGGTGGTGCGATACCCCCTAATGCACCTGATGGCCAGCCGCCTCTCAACGCGTCGAAGCAAGGCTCTGCTTCGACGGCTGGCCATCAGGTCCCCTGCCCAGATCGGGGCCCCATACAGGGCCATAGATCGCACCACCCCCACGAACAGGCGGCGAACCCTCCCTCCTGGCCCCCCAAGGTTCGGCAGCAGCCTAGCAAGGGCTGCTGCCACCTTCTCCAATCGCGGGGCCAGGCTGTCGAAATGCACCTCGAAGCGCCAAGCACCGTCCAGGGTGAGGCCCAGATAACGCATCCGGGACCCCACCCCGGCGAAGGAGTCACCTACACGCATCCGGGTCTGGGCCGAATGTCCCCCCCGAGGCCCCGTAAATAAAAGGACCTCGGTCTTGAGGGGGGAGATCTGGAGGCCCAGCCCCCGGATGCCCGCGACGACGCAGGCCACCCCCAACTCGGCGAGTCGGACGACCCGCGATCCGTCCCCACCCCCACCCCCGGTCGCCAGCACCAACGTATCGTCAGCGTAGCACGTGATGCTGACGCCGGGGGGGAGGGGTACACGCAGGACTGCGTCATACGCGAGGTCCCACAGGAGCGGCCCCAGCACCGACCCCTGCGGGACCCCGCACGTCACCTCCCTCTCCATCCACGCACCGCCACGTCCGGGATAGACGATCCACCTGTCCGACAGGTAGGCCCCGATCACCTCCCGTAGGTAGGGAGGCACCTCGTGACGTACGAGGGCCTCCCTCACCGCCCCCCAGGGCAGGGTGTTAAACGCATTGGCGATGTCCAAGGACACGCCAAGCGCCACCCCACCCCGAGAGACGGCCGCCCCCGCAAGGGTCCGAACTCGACGAATGGCGTCGAGCGTAGAACGGCCCTTGCGGAAGCCAAATTGTACCTCGCTAATATTGGGACCTACCGCGGACAGGTGCTCGACGAGGCGGGCCGCCAAAATCCTCTCGAAAAGTTTGCCCACCTCGTCGAGAAGGCAAATCGGCCGGTACGTGGATGGAGAGTTCTCCGGCTTGCCCTCCTTCTTTATGAGGACAAGCCTCCCTCTCTTCCACAGTGGGGGGAATTGCCCCGATCGCAGGCAGCTGTCAAACAGCTCCCGCAACCGGGGCCCCAGGACGCCCAACGCCAAGACCAGGGTACGCCCGGGAATGCCGTCAGGGCCGGGGGCGGTGTTGCGTGCCCCCATCTTCTTTATGGCATCCCCGAGCTCCTCCTCCGATACCCCCAGTTCGGCGGACCAGGCTGGGTTCGCCGGCTCCTCGGGACAAGGCCGCGGAAGCCCGCCCCTCTCCGCAGAACGGGAGGGGAATAGGTCATCCACGACCCGCCCGAGTACCTGGGGGTCAAGCGACTCCGTCACTGGAGGGACCCAGGGGCGTAGCCTGCCCATGACTAGACGATATGGGCGGCCCCATGGGTCCCTATCCAGGGAGTCCAATAACTCCTTCCAGGCCCTGGCCTTGGCGCTCTTGATGGCCAGCTTGAGGTCCAACTTTTTGGCCTTGTAGACCTCGTACAGCTGTGCCGTCACCGTCTCGTCTTGCCTCCTTCTACGACGGGCTCTGGCGTACTGGCGTCGCGCGGCAGTGCATGCCGCCCTCAAATCTGCAATCTCCTGCGACCACCAGTACGCCGCCCGCGATGGGAGGGGTCTGGCCCGGGGCATGGCGATGTCGCAGGCGTCGGACATCGCCTCCCGGAACCACTCGGACCCCTCCCTGGCGTCGACGGGCCCGAACCTAACCTAACCTAACCTAACCTAACCTAACCTAACCTTTTTTTTTTTTTTTTTTTTTTTACGTGGGGGAAATCCTCATGGACACCCCGCCCCCCCTGGGGGGGAGGGGGCGGGGTAGTGTGGGACTGGACCCACTAAAACCCCCACGGCTGCCCTCACTGCGCGCTTCCCCTATTTGGGAGGGGGGTCCCGGGAATCGCCTGCGGCATGCTTCCGGAACCCCCCACGCGTTGTCTCACGACTCTTCCCGGGGGAGGGGGGTCTATGGCGCCCCCCTCCCCATCATCTTGCGTCTCGGCGGAACCAGGGGGCAGCGCCCGGTTCCGCCCCACCCCGGGGCCACGTATCGGACGGCTGGGCCCCCACCCAGCCGTCTGCGACCCCGCGGTCCTCACCCCCCCGCGTTGTGGCATTGCGGGGGGGTGGAAGGCCACCCTGCCTCTGTTGCGGCGGCGGCGCTGGGGACTAAGGGAAGGGTAAGAGAGAGGAAAATAAAGCCCACCAGCGCCGCCGCGGCCTGCACGACCAGGGGTGCGTAGTGAGGGGCGGGTTTGAACTCCCGCCCCCCTAGCTGCCGCGCCCCTGCGCCCTCCCGGGGGAGCGGCGCGCTCCCGCTCCCGCTCCGCGGCCTCCTTCTGGCGCATAACTGCCTCGCAGAAGGAGACCGCGGCATTCCACTTGACCTCCCCCTCCAGCATGGCCTTGACGAGGCCTGGAGGGGAGAGGTCACCTCCCACAATGTCGGAGAGGACGCGCCGCTCCCCCTCGAACGCCGGACACCCCTCTAACGTATGTTGAGGGGTGTCCACCTCCGCGCAACAATGGTGGCACTGCGCCGTCGCTTCCTTCCCGATTCGGCACAGGTACTCCCCGAAACAACCATGTCCGGTGAGCACCTGTGCCATCCTGTAGGTGACTCCTCCCGCGGTCCTGCCGTACCACTTCTTCAAATTTGGCAGGACCGCCCCGACGGCGCGCTGGCCGGCGTTCGACGGTTCGTGTAAAGTCGAACACCAGCTGGCCAGCGCTAACCGTCGGGCTCGACGCCTCGAGGTGCTAAGCCTCCTATCTGCCTCCGGCGAGGCGACCCCCTCGACGCGAAGACGGCGGGCTGTGTCGTAGACTCGTGCCGCCGCCTCCGCGTGAAGCTCGAAGGGGACCAACCCCGCCAGAGACATCGCCGCCGCGTAGGAGGTGGTGCGATACCCCCTAATACACCTGATGGCCAGCCGCCTCTCAACGCGTCGAAGCAAGGCTCTGCTTCGGCGGCTGGCCATCAGGTCACCTGCCCAGATCGGGGCCCCATACAGGGCCATAGATCGCACCACCCCCACGAACAGGCGGCGAACCCTCCCTCCTGGCCCCGCAAGGTTCGGCAGCAGCCTAGCAAGGGCTGCTGCCACCTTCTCCAAACGCGGGGCCAGGCTGTCGAAATGCACCTCGAAGCGCCAAGCACTGTCCAGGGTGAGGCCCAGATAACGCATCTGGGACCCCACCCCGACGAAGGAGTCACCTACACGCATCCGGGTCTGGGCCGAACATCCCCCCCGAGGCCCCGTAAACAAGAGTGCCTCGGTCTTGAGGGGGGAGATCTGAAGGCCCAGCCCCCGGATGCCCGCGACGACGCAGGCCACCCCAAACTCGGCGAGTCGAATGACTCGCGATCCGTCACGACCCCCACCCCCGGTCGCCAGCACCAGTGTGTCATCAGCGTAGCACGTGATGCTGACGCCGGGGGGGAGGGCCACACGCAAGACTGCGTCATAAGCTAGGTCCCACAGGAGCGGGCCCAGCACCGACCCCTGCGGGACCCCGCACGTCACCTCCCTCTCCATCCACGTACCGCCACGTCCGGGATAGACGATCCACCTGTCCGACAGGTAGGCCCCGATCACCTCCCGTAGGTAGGGAGGCACCCCGTGATGGTCGAGGGCCTCCCTCACCGCCCCCCAGGGCAGGGTGTTGAACGCATTGGTGATGTCCAAGGACACACCAAGCGCCACCCCACCCCGAGAAACGGCCGCCTCCGCAAGGGTGCGAACTCGACGAATGGCGTCGAGCGTAGAGCGACCCTTGCGGAAGCCAAATTGCTCCTCGCTAATATCGGGACCTACCCCGGACAGGTGCTCGACGAGGCGGGCCGCCAAAATCCTCTCGAAAAGTTTGCCCACCTCGTCGAGAAGGCAAATCGGCCGGTACGCGGATGGAGAGTTCTCCGGCTTGCCCTCCTTCTTTATGAGGACAAGCCTCCCTCTCTTCCACAGTGGGGGGAATTGCCCCGATCGCAGGCAGCTGTCAAACAGCTCCCGCAACCGGGGCCCCAGGACGCCCAACGCCAAGACCAGGGCACGCCCGGGGATGCCGTCAGGGCCGGGGGCGGTGTTGCGTGCCCCCATCTTCTTTATGGCATCCCCGAGCTCCTCCTCCGATACCCCCAGTTCGGCGGACCAGGCTGGGTTCGCCGGCTCCTCGGGACAAGGCCGTGGAAGCCCGCCCCTCTCCGTAGAACGGGAGGGGAATAGGTCATCCACGACCCGCCCGAGTACCTGGGGGTCGAGCGACTCCGTCACTGGAGGGACCCAGGGGCGTAGCCTGCCCATGACAAGCCTGTAAGGGCGGCCCCATGGGTCCCTATCCAACGAGTCCAGCAACTCGCTCCAAGCCCTGGCCTTGGCGTCCTTGATGGCCAGCTTGAGGTCTAACTTTTTGGCCTTGTAGACCTCGTACAGCTGTGCCGTCACCGTCTCGTCTTGCCTCCGTCTACGACGGGCTCTGGCGTACTGGCGTCGCGCGGCAGTGCATGCCGCCCTCAAATCTGCTATCTCTTGCGACCACCAGTACGCCGCCCGTGATGGGAGGGGTCTGGCCCGGGGCATGGCGATGTCGCAGGCGTCGGACATCGCCTCCCGGAACCACTCGGACCCCTCCCTGGCGTCGACGGGCCCGGTCCGTGCGTCGGCGGACCAGGCCGCGACGGTGACGGCTGCCAGCAGGGCGTCCTGATCGAGGCGCCGAAGCGCCCATCGCGGTGATGGGCCAACATGGCGACGGGCACCGGGTGCCTGCCTACTCCGGGGGGTGGAGACCTCCATAGCGATGTATAGATGGTCTGAGAGGGTCTCCACCCCCTCCAAAACTCTCCACCCGGTGACACGGCGAGCGGCAGCAGGGGTGGCCCAAGACAGGTCTACGACCGATGCACCCTGCCACCGCACGCACGTGTGGGCGGAGCCTTGGTTTAACAATGTAAGCTCCGCCCCCGCCGCCCAATCTAGCGTCACCCCGCCCCTGGCGTCGGTCCTGGGGGAACCCCAAACGAGCGAATGCGCGTTAAAATCCCCCAGGACCAGGACCGGGCGAGGCAGGTACTTGTTTATGAGCACGCCCACCTCGCCCAGGAACCTATCGTACGCCTCCAGACGCCATCGGGGCGGGGCATAACAGCCCATCACCACGAATTCCCCCCACTGTGCAACCACAAATCCCTCCCCCCTCTCCAGGGGGGAACCTAACCTTTTTTTTTTTTTTTTTTTTTTTTTTTTTTTTACGTGGGGGAAATCCTCATGGACACCCCGCCCCCCCTGGGGGGAGGAGGCGGGGTAGTGTGGGACTATACCCACTAAAACCCCCACGGCTACCCTCATCGCGCGCCCCCCTGACTAGGGAGGGGGGTTCCGGGTATCGCCAGAGGCATGCCTCCGGAACCCCCCGCGCGGCGTCTCGCGACCCGATCCTCGGGAGGGGGGACTATGGCGCCCCCCTCCCATTCTTCTCCTCTCTCGGCGGAACCAGGGGGTAGCGCCCGGTTCCGCCCCACCCCGGGGCCGCGTGCTCGGCGGCTGGGCCCCCACCCAGCCGCCCGCGACCCCGTGGTCCTCACCTCCCCGCCCTGTTGGCCGGCGGGGGGTGGGAGGCCACCATGCCTCTTTGGGGGCGGCGGCGCGGAGTAGACCCTCCGCCACCGCCGCCACCCGCGTTGTCCGTGGCGCGGCCTGAGGGGTCGGGCAATGCCCCTGCCCTCCTGCGGCCGCGCCGCAACGCCCTTCTCGCCGGGTCCGTCCTTTCCCGGACCCGCTCCGCGGCCTCCTTCTGCGACATTACGTCCTCGCAGAAGGAGGCCACGGCATCCCACTTGGCCCTCCCCTCCAGTATCCTCTGTACGAGGACCGGAGGGGAGAGGTCATGGCCAACCACGGCCCTTAGGGTCCGCCTTTGGGCGGACCATGCAGGACACGCCTCCAGCGTATGCTGGGGCGTGTCCTCGGCTTCGCCACAATGGTGGCACTGTGCCGTCGCCTCCTTGCCTATTCGGCGCAGGTATTCACCGAAGCAGCCATGCCCGGTGAACACCTGCGCCATGCGGTAGGTGAGCCCGCCGCAAGTCCTGCCCATCCACCTTTCCAAGTGGGGCAGGACTGCCCCAACGGCGCGCTTGCTGGCGCTCTCATTAAGTTGAGAGCGCCATTTTGCTAGCGCATGCCGCTGGGCCTGACGCCTCGAGATGGCCGCCCATCTAGCGACCTCCGGCGGGGAGATCCCGCTCTCTCGGAGGGCCTTGACGCGGTCGTATACTACCGCGTCGCCCTCCGCCTGCAACTCCAACGGGATCAACCCCGCCAGGGCCATCGCCGCCGCGTGGGAGGTGGTGCGGTAACCTCTAACACACCTGATGGCCAGCCGCCTTTCGACTCGTCGAAGCAAGGCTTTGCTTCGACGGCTGGCCATCAGGTCACCCGACCAGATGGGTGACCCATAAAGGGTCATTGACCGCACCACCCCCATGTATAGGCGGCGCACCCTCAACCCTGGTCCCCCGAGGTTGGGCAATAGACGGCCCAACGCCGCGGCCGTTCTCTCGACCCGGGGAACCAGGAGCCGGAAATGCTCCTCGAAGCGCCAGTGGCTGTCCAGGGTGAGGCCCAGGTACTTCATCTGGGACCCCACCCTGACACTGGACTCACCTACCCGCATCCAGGACCTGGGAGGCCCCTCCCGCCGGGGCCCATGAAACCATAGGGCCTCGGTCTTACGGGGGGCTATATCTAGCCCAAGGTCCCGGATGCGGGCGACGACACAGGCCACCCCTGCCTCCGCCAGGCGGATGGTCCTCCTCCAATCCTCATCCCCCGAGGCCAGCACTAGAGTGTCATCTGCGTAGCAGATGACGCTGACCCCGGGGGGGAGGGCCGCCCTCAGGACCACGTCATATGCGAGGTCCCACAGGATAGGGCCCAGGACTGAGCCCTGTGGGACCCCGCAGTGGACCTGCCTCTCCCTCCGTACGCCGTACCGGCCCGGATACTCGATCCACCTGTCGGACAGGTAGGACCCGATTACCCTCCGCAAGTAGGGAGGCACCCCATAGGCGCGGAGTGCCCCCCTGACCGCCTCCCAGGGCAGGGTGTTGAAAGCGTTTACTATATCTAGCGATACAGCTATCGCCACCCCACCCTCGGAGACGGCCGCCTCCGCAAGGGTACGGACGCGACGAATCGCGTCCAAGGTCGACCGTCCCCTGCGGAAGCCAAACTGCTCCTCGCAGAGGTCGGGCCCCACCGCCGACAGGTGGTGGACGAGGCGGGATGCCAAAACTCGTTCGAAGAGTTTTCCCGCCTCGTCCAACAAACATATTGGCCGGTACGCGGAGGGAGACTCCGCGGGCCGGCCCTCCTTCTTGAGGAGGACCATCCTACCTCGCCGCCATTGCGGGGGGAATTGCCCCAGCTCTAGGCAGCGGTCGAACAACCGCCGCAGCTGGGGCCCGAGGACGCCTAAGGCCAAGGCCCATACCTTGCCGGGGATGCCATCGGGGCCAGGAGCTGTGTTCCTGGCCGCCATCTTCTTGATGGCATCCCCTAGCTCCGCCTCTGTTACCCCCAGTTCGGCGGACCAGGCTTGGTCCGTCGTCTCCTCGGGTAGGTGTGGTGAAGCCGTACCCCTCCCAAAGGAGGGGAATAAGGCATCCACCACACCCCCGAGTACCCGGGGGTCAAGGCTCTCCGTGACCGGGGGTACGTAGGGGCGTAGCCGGCCCAACACGAGCCGGTACGGCCGCCCCCACGGGTCCCGGTCAAGAGAGCCAAGGAGCTCCAACCATGCTTGGGCCTTGGCCTCTTTGATGGCCAGCCGAAGGGCCGCCCTCTTGGCCTTGTAGGCTCCCTCCAGCTGTGCTATCCACGCCTCGTCGCGCAGCCGTCTCCTGCGGGCACGCTGACACCGGCGTCTCGCGACGGTGCATTCGTTGCGTAGCACCGCAATGTCGCGAGACCACCAGTGGGCGGCCCTCCTAGGGAGGGGTTGGGACCGGGGCATCGACACGTCACAGACGTTGGTCATGATGCCCCGGAACCATTCTGCCCCCTCCCTTGCGTCGACGGGACTGGTTCCGGTGTCGAACCAGTCCACGGCGTGGACAACCGCCATCAGGGCGTCCTCGTCTAGGCGCCGAAGCGCCCAGCGCGGTGGCAGGACACCATCCGGGCAGCGGGGGCGGGGTGCCCCTGACTGCTGGGCGGCTCCGGAGGCGGAGAACACTATATAGCGATGGTCGCTTAGCGTCTCCGCCTCCTCGGCCACCCTCCACCCCGCCACACGTCGTACGGCCGAGGGTGACGCCCATGTAAGGTCCACAATGGACGACCCCTGCGGCCGCACGCACGTAGCTATGGAGCCCCTATTGACTAGGCGGAGCTCCAGCTCCGCTGCCCAATCGAGTACTGCCCCCCCTCTCGCATCGGTCCTGGGGGACGCCCACTCAGTAGCGTGGGCGTTGAAGTCCCCCAGGACCAGTACCGGGCGAGGCTGGCATTGGCGAATCATATCGCCAACCTCGCCCAGGTACTCCTCCAGCTCGGAGATAGTGCGAGAGGGGGGTGCATAGCACCCTACCACCGCATATTCCCCCCATTCCACGGCGAGGAAGCCCCGCCCTCTCCCCAGGAGTGTAACGGGCGGGGCGCCTGGCATCTCTCCTCTCACGATGGCGACCGAGTCACCCTCATCCCCGAACCATGAAGGGTGTTCGGGGATGGAGTGGGGCTCGGCCGCCACCGCCAACACAACCCCCCACTCCCGCAGGGTGTGGGCGAACATGTCCTGTGCCCCGCGGGAGTGGTTGAGGTTGGCCTGGAGGAGGCGCATGGCGAATTTACTCTATCGCCATGGCCTCCCCCTGGCCTCCGACCTTTTCTGGCCCAGTGGGATTGGGCGGGGCCTTAGATGGCCCCCTGTCCGGCTCTGCTGCGGCAGCGGGGGCCCCCTTCTTGGCCCCCTTCTTCTTCCGGGTGGGTGGGGAGCAGGCTTTGCTCCCCAGCCTGTGCCCCGCGGGTCGCCCTAAGTCCGCACAAAGCGGACAATTTGGCGCCTCCGCGGGGCACTTGCCCGCCGTGTGGCCGGAGGTGCCGCAGTTGTAGCAGCGGCCACTCCGGTCCACATCCCCCGTGCACCGCTGCCTCACGTGCCCCACTTGGAGGCAGCGGTAGCACTGCAGGGGGCGGGCGGCCAGCACCTCAACGCGGGCGCTGGACCATCCCACCCGGATTCTGCCAACCTTGGCCACCGTGTTGGCGGCCAGAAGGGGGCATGAAACCCATAGGGTGCCCAGACCGGAGGAGGAGGAGCGTACCTGGCCCGTCCGTACCTCCTCCGGTCGGCACGCCCCCGCTGCCGCGATGGCGTCTGCCACCTCCACTGGGGTGACCGAGTCATCCAGACCGGTCACCCTTAGTTCGGCCCTTTTGCAGGGGCGGGTTATCTTTACACCCGTCCCCTCAAGGGCCTCCCTCAGTTTACCGGCCAGGGTGTCAGCCTTGGCCGCGCCCTCCGGACCGGGGATCTGCATAAGCAGTGCCCCGGTCACCGCACGCTTGTAGCGCACCGCCTCTATGCCCACCTCCGCCAAGTTGACCTTCTCCTTGGCGGAGCGGATCGCCTCGGCGTAGGTAACGCCGCCCCCGGGGGGGACGGTCAAAGAGACCGCCGCCGTCCGGGGGACGCGTCCCAAGCGTGGGGGAACCTAACCTTTTTTTTTTTTTTTTTTTTTTTACGTGGGGGAAATCCTCATGGACACCCCGCCCCCCCTGGGGGGAGGGGGCGGGGTAGTGTGGGACTGGACCCACTAAAACCCCCACGGCTGCCCTCACTGCGCGCTTCCCCTATTTGGGAGGGGGGTCCCGGGAATCGCCTGCGGCATGCTTCCGGAACCCCCCACGCGTTGTCTCACGACTCTTCCCGGGGGAGGGGGGTCTATGGCGCCCCCCTCCCCATCATCTTGCGTCTCGGCGGAACCAGGGGGCAGCGCCAGGTTCCGCCCCACCCCGGGGCCACGTATCGGACGGCTGGGCCCCCACCCAGCCGTCTGCGACCCCGCGGTCCTCACCCCCCCGCGTTGTGGCATTGCGGGGGGGTGGAAGGCCACCCTGCCTCTGTTGCGGCGGCGGCGCTGGGGACTAAGGGAAGGGTAAGAGAGAGGAAAATAAAGCCCACCAGCGCCGCCGCGGCCTGCACGACCAGGGGTGCGTAGTGAGGGGCGGGTTTGAACTCCCGCCCCCCTAGCTGCCGCGCCCCTGCGCCCTCCCGGGGGAGCGGCGCGCTCCCGCTCCCGCTCCGCGGCCTCCTTCTGGCGCATAACTGCCTCGCAGAAGGAGACCGCGGCATTCCACTTGACCTCCCCCTCCAGCATGGCCTTGACGAGGCCTGGAGGGGAGAGGTCACCTCCCACAATGTCGGAGAGGACGCGCCGCTCCCCCTCGAACGCCGGACACCCCTCTAACGTATGTTGAGGGGTGTCCACCTCCGCGCAACAATGGTGGCACTGCGCCGTCGCTTCCTTCCCGATTCGGCACAGGTACTCCCCGAAACAACCATGTCCGGTGAGCACCTGTGCCATCCTGTAGGTGACTCCTCCCGCGGTCCTGCCGTACCACTTCTTCAAATTTGGCAGGACCGCCCCGACGGCGCGCTGGCCGGCGTTCGACGGTTCGTGTAAAGTCGAACACCAGCTGGCCAGCGCTAACCGTCGGGCTCGACGCCTCGAGGTGCTAAGCCTCCTATCTGCCTCCGGCGAGGCGACCCCCTCGACGCGAAGACGGCGGGCTGTGTCGTAGACTCGTGCCGCCGCCTCCGCGTGAAGCTCGAAGGGGACCAACCCCGCCAGAGACATCGCCGCCGCGTAGGAGGTGGTGCGATACCCCCTAATACACCTGATGGCCAGCCGCCTCTCAACGCGTCGAAGCAAGGCTCTGCTTCGGCGGCTGGCCATCAGGTCACCTGCCCAGATCGGGGCCCCATACAGGGCCATAGATCGCACCACCCCCACGAACAGGCGGCGAACCCTCCCTCCTGGCCCCGCAAGGTTCGGCAGCAGCCTAGCAAGGGCTGCTGCCACCTTCTCCAAACGCGGGGCCAGGCTGTCGAAATGCACCTCGAAGCGCCAAGCACTGTCCAGGGTGAGGCCCAGATAACGCATCTGGGACCCCACCCCGACGAAGGAGTCACCTACACGCATCCGGGTCTGGGCCGAACATCCCCCCCGAGGCCCCGTAAACAAGAGTGCCTCGGTCTTGAGGGGGGAGATCTGAAGGCCCAGCCCCCGGATGCCCGCGACGACGCAGGCCACCCCAAACTCGGCGAGTCGAATGACTCGCGATCCGTCACGACCCCCACCCCCGGTCGCCAGCACCAGTGTGTCATCAGCGTAGCACGTGATGCTGACGCCGGGGGGGAGGGCCACACGCAAGACTGCGTCATAAGCTAGGTCCCACAGGAGCGGGCCCAGCACCGACCCCTGCGGGACCCCGCACGTCACCTCCCTCTCCATCCACGTACCGCCACGTCCGGGATAGACGATCCACCTGTCCGACAGGTAGGCCCCGATCACCTCCCGTAGGTAGGGAGGCACCCCGTGATGGTCGAGGGCCTCCCTCACCGCCCCCCAGGGCAGGGTGTTGAACGCATTGGTGATGTCCAAGGACACACCAAGCGCCACCCCACCCCGAGAAACGGCCGCCTCCGCAAGGGTGCGAACTCGACGAATGGCGTCGAGCGTAGAGCGACCCTTGCGGAAGCCAAATTGCTCCTCGCTAATATCGGGACCTACCCCGGACAGGTGCTCGACGAGGCGGGCCGCCAAAATCCTCTCGAAAAGTTTGCCCACCTCGTCGAGAAGGCAAATCGGCCGGTACGCGGATGGAGAGTTCTCCGGCTTGCCCTCCTTCTTTATGAGGACAAGCCTCCCTCTCTTCCACAGTGGGGGGAATTGCCCCGATCGCAGGCAGCTGTCAAACAGCTCCCGCAACCGGGGCCCCAGGACGCCCAACGCCAAGACCAGGGCACGCCCGGGGATGCCGTCAGGGCCGGGGGCGGTGTTGCGTGCCCCCATCTTCTTTATGGCATCCCCGAGCTCCTCCTCCGATACCCCCAGTTCGGCGGACCAGGCTGGGTTCGCCGGCTCCTCGGGACAAGGCCGTGGAAGCCCGCCCCTCTCCGTAGAACGGGAGGGGAATAGGTCATCCACGACCCGCCCGAGTACCTGGGGGTCGAGCGACTCCGTCACTGGAGGGACCCAGGGGCGTAGCCTGCCCATGACAAGCCTGTAAGGGCGGCCCCATGGGTCCCTATCCAACGAGTCCAGCAACTCGCTCCAAGCCCTGGCCTTGGCGTCCTTGATGGCCAGCTTGAGGTCTAATTTCTTGGACTTGTAGACCTCGTACAGCTGTGCCGTCACCGTCTCGTCTTGCCTCCGTCTACGACGGGCTCTGGCGTACTGGCGTCGCGCGGCAGTGCAGGCCGCCCTCAAATCTGCTATCTGTTGCGACCACCAGTACGCCGCCCGCGATGGGAGGGGTCTGGCCCGGGGCGGGGGAACCTAACCTAACCTTTTTTTTTTTTTTTTTTTTTTTTTTTTTTTTTTTTTTTTTTTACGTGGGGGAAATCCTCATGGACACCCCGCCCCCCCTGGGGGGAGGGGGCGGGGTAGTGTGGGACTGGACCCACTAAAACCCCCACGGCTGCCCTCACTGCGCGCTTCCCCTATTTGGGAGGGGGGTCCCGGGAATCGCCTGCGGCATGCTTCCGGAACCCCCCACGCGTTGTCTCACGACTCTTCCCGGGGGAGGGGGGTCTATGGCGCCCCCCTCCCCATCATCTTGCGTCTCGGCGGAACCAGGGGGCAGCGCCCGGTTCCGCCCCACCCCGGGGCCACGTATCGGACGGCTGGGCCCCCACCCAGCCGTCTGCGACCCCGCGGTCCTCACCCCCCCGCGTTGTGGCATTGCGGGGGGGGTGGAAGGCCACCCTGCCTCTGTTGCGGCGGCGGCGCTGGGGACTAAGGGAAGGGTAAGAGAGAGGAAAATAAAGCCCACCAGCGCCGCCGCGGCCTGCACGACCAGGGGTGCGTAGTGAGGGGCGGGTTTGAACTCCCGCCCCCCTAACTGCCGCGCCCCTGCGCCCTCCCGGGGGAGCGGCGCGCTCCCGCTCCCGCTCCGCGGCCTCCTTCTGGCGCATAACTGCCTCGCAGAAGGAGACCGCGGCATTCCACTTGACCTCCCCCTCCAGCATGGCCTTGACGAGGCCCGGAGGGGAGAGGTCACCTCCCACAATGTCGGAGAGGACGCGCCGCTCCCCCTCGAACGCCGGACACCCCTCTAACGTATGTTGAGGGGTGTCCACCTCCGCGCAACCATGGTGGCACTGCGCCGTCGCTTCCTTCCCGATTCGGCACAGGTACTCCCCGAAACAACCATGTCCGGTGAGCACCTGTGCCATCCTGTAGGTGACTCCTCCCGCGGTCCTGCCGTACCACTTCTTCAAATTTGGCAGGACCGCCCCGACGGCGCGCTGGCCGGCGTTCGACGGTTCGTGTAACGTCGAACCCCAGCCGGCCAGCGCTATCCGTCGGGCTCGACGCCTCGAGGTGCTAAGCCTCCTATCTGCCTCCGGCGAGGCGACCCCCTCGACGCGAAGACGGCGGGCTGTGTCGTAGACTCGTGCCGCCGCCTCCGCGTGAAGCTCGAAGGGGACCAACCCCGCCAGAGACATCGCCGCCGCGTAGGAGGTGGTGCGATACCCCCTAATACACCTGATGGCCAGCTGCCTCTCAACGCGTCGAAGCAAGGCTCTGCTTCGGCGGCTGGCCATCAGGTCACCTGCCCAGATCGGGGCCCCATACAGGGCCATAGATCGCACCACCCCCACGAACAGGCGGCGAACCCTCCCTCCTGGCCCCGCAAGGTTCGGCAGCAGCCTAGCAAGGGCTGCTGCCACCTTCTCCAAACGCGGGGCCAGGCTGTCGAAATGCACCTCGAAGCGCCAAGCACTGTCCAGGGTGAGGCCCAGATAATGCATCTGGGACCCCACCCCGACGAAGGAGTCACCTACACGCATCCGGGTCTGGGCCGAACATGCCCCCCGAGGCCCCGTAAACAAGAGTGCCTCGGTCTTGAGGGGGGAGATCTGAAGGCCCAGCCCCCGGATGCCCGCGACGACGCAGGCCACCCCAAACTCGGCGAGTCGAATGACTCGCGATCCGTCACGACCCCCACCCCCGGTCGCCAGCACCAGTGTGTCATCAGCGTAGCACGTGATGCCGACGCCGGGGGGGAGGGCCACACGCAAGACTGCGTCATAAGCTAGGTCCCACAGGAGCGGGCCCAGCACCGACCCCTGCGGGACCCCGCACGTCACCTCCCTCTCCATCCACGTACCGCCACGTCCGGGATAGACGATCCACCTGTCCAACAGGTAGGCCCCGATCACCTCCCGTAGGTAGGGAGGCACCCCGTGATGGTCGAGGGCCTCCCTCACCGCCCCCCAGGGCAGGGCGTTGAACGCATTGGTGATGTCCAAGGACACACCAAGCGCCACCCCACCCCGAGAGACGGCCGCCTCCGCAAGGGTGCGAACTCGACGAATGGCGTCGAGCGTAGAGCGACCCTTGCGGAAGCCAAATTGCTCCTCGCTAATATCGGGACCTACCCCGGACAGGTGCTCGACGAGGCGGGCCGCCAAAATCCTCTCGAAAAGTTTGCCCACCTCGTCGAGAAGGCAAATCGGCCGGTACGCGGATGGAGAGTTCTCCGGCTTGCCCTCCTTCTTTATGAGGACAAGCCTCCCTCTCTTCCACAGTGGGGGGAATTGCCCCGATCGCAGGCAGCTGTCAAACAGCTCCCGCAACCGGGGCCCCAGGACGCCCAACGCCAAGACCAGGGCACGCCCGGGGATGCCGTCAGGGCCGGGGGCGGTGTTGCGTGCCCCCATCTTCTTTATGGCATCCCCGAGCTCCTCCTCCGATACCCCCAGTTCGGCGGACCAGGCTGGGTTCGCCGGCTCCTCGGGACAAGGCCGTGGAAGCCCGCCCCTCTCCGTAGAACGGGAGGGGAATAGGTCATCCACGACCCGCCCGAGTACCTGGGGGTCGAGCGACTCCGTCACTGGAGGGACCCAGGGGCGTAGCCTGCCCATGACAAGCCTGTAAGGGCGGCCCCATGGGTCCCTATCCAACGAGTCCAGCAACTCGCTCCAAGCCCTGGCCTTGGCGTCCTTGATGGCCAGCTTGAGGTCTAACTTTTTGGCCTTGTAGACCTCGTACAGCTGTGCCGTCACCGTCTCGTCTTGCCTCCGTCTACGACGGGCTCTGGCGTACTGGCGTCGCGCGGCAGTGCATGCCGCCCTCAAATCTGCTATCTCTTGCGACCACCAGTACGCCGCCCGTAACCTAACCTAACCTTTTTTTTTTTTTTTTTTTTTTTTTTTTTTTTTTACGTGGGGGAAATCCTCATGGACACCCCGCCCCCCCTGGGGGGAGGAGGCGGGGTAGTGTGGGACTGTACCCACTAAAACCCCCACGGCTACCCTCATCGCGCGCCCCCCTGACTAAGGAGGGGGGTTCCGGGTATCGCCAGAGGCATGCCTCCGGAACCCCCCGCGCGGCGTCTCGCGACCCGATCCTCGGGAGGGGGGACTATGGCGCCCCCCTCCCCTTCTTCTCCTCTCTCGGCGGAACCAGGGGGTAGCGCCCGGTTCCGCCCCACCCCGGGGCCGCGTGCTCGGCGGCTGGGCCCCCACCCAGCCGCCCGCGACCC
This sequence comes from Anthophora plumipes, assembly GCA_951804975.1. Lineage (NCBI taxonomy): Eukaryota > Metazoa > Arthropoda > Insecta > Hymenoptera > Apidae > Anthophora > Anthophora plumipes. The sequence continues at coordinate 6,151,983 of CATORF010000206.1, read as the reverse complement.
CGTGGTCCTCACCTCCCCGCCCTGTTGGCCGGCGGGGGGTGGGAGGCCACCGTGCCTCTATGGTGGCGGCGGCGCGGAGAAGACCCTCCGCCACCGCCGCCACAGGCGTTGTCCGGGGCGCGGCATGAGGGGTCGGGATGTGCCCCGCCCCTTCTTCGGCCGCGCCCCAACGCCCTCCTCGCGGGATCGGACCTCTCCCGATCCCGCTCCGCGGCCTCCTTCTGGGACATCACGTCCTCACAGAAGGAGGCCACGGCACTCCATTTGTCTCTCCCCTCCAGCATCCTCTGGATGAGGACCGGAGGGGAGAGGTCATGGCCAACACTGGCCCTCAGGGTCCGCCTTTGGGCGGACCATGCGGGACACGCCTCCAGCGTGTGCTGGGGCGTGTCCTCCGCTTCTCCACAATGGTGGCACTGTGCCGTCGCCTCCTTGCCTATTCGGCGCAGGTATTCACCGAAGCAGCCATGCCCGGTGAACACCTGCGCCATGCGGTAGGTGAGCCCGCCGCAAGTCCTGCCCATCCACCTTTCCAAATGGGGCAGGACTGCCCCAACGGCGCGCTTACTGGCGCTCTCAGAGAGCTGAGAGCGCCATTTTGCTAGCGCGCGCCGCTGGGCCTGACGCCTCGAGATGGCCGCCCATCTTGCGACCTCCGGCGGGGAGATCCCGCTGTCTCGGAGGGCCTTGACGCGGTCGTAAACTACCGCGTCGCCCTCCGCCTGCAACTCCAGCGGGATCAGCCCCGCCAGGGTCATCGCCGCCGCGTGGGAGGTGGTGCGGTACCCCCTAACACACCTGATGGCCAGCCGCCTTTCGACGCGTCGAAGCAAAGCTTTGCTTCGACGGCTGGCCATCAGGTCGCCCGACCAAATGGGCGACCCATAAAGGGTCATTGACCGCACCACCCCCATGTATAGGCGGCGCACCCTCAGCCCCGGTCCCCCGAGGTTGGGCAGCAGGCGGCCCAAGGCCGCCGCTGTTCGTTCCACTCGGGGAACCAGGAGCTTGAAATGCTCCTCGAAGCGCCAGTGGCTGTCCAGGGTGAGGCCCAGGTACTTCATCTGGGACCCCACCCTGACACTGGACTCACCTACCCGCATCCAGGACCTGGGAGGCCCCTCCCGCCGGGGCCCATGAAACCATAGGGCCTCGGTCTTACGGGGGGCTATATCTAGCCCAAGGTCCCGGATGCGGGCGACGACACAGGCCACCCCTGCCTCCGCCAGGCGGATGGTCCTCCTCCACTCGTCATCCCCCGAGGCCAGCACTAATGTGTCATCTGCGTAGCAGATGACGCTGACCCCGGGGGGGAGGGCCGCCCTCAGGACCACGTCGTATGCGAGGTCCCACAGGATAGGGCCCAAGACTGAGCCCTGTGGGACCCCGCAGTGGACCTGCCTCTCCCTCCGTATGCCGTACCGGTCCGGATACTCGATCCACCTGTCGGACAGGTAGGACCCGATTACCCTCCGCAAGTAGGGAGGCACCCCGTAGGCGTGGAGTGCCCCCCTGACCGCCTCCCAACCTAACCTTTTTTTTTTTTTTTTTTTTTTTTTTTTTTTTTTTACGTGGGGGAAATCCTCATGGACACCCCGCCCCCCCTGGGGGGAGGAGGCGGGGTAGTGTGGGACTATACCCACTAAAACCCCCACGGCTACCCTCATCGCGCGCCCCCCTGACTAGGGAGGGGGGTTCCGGGTATCGCCAGAGGCATGCCTCCGGAACCCCCCGCGCGGCGTCTCGCGACCCGATCCTCGGGAGGGGGGACTATGGCGCCCCCCTCCCATTCTTCTCCTCTCTCGGCGGAACCAGGGGGTAGCGCCCGGTTCCGCCCCACCCCGGGGCCGCGTGCTCGGCGGCTGGGCCCCCACCCAGCCGCCCGCGACCCCGTGGTCCTCACCTCCCCGCCCTGTTGGCCGGCGGGGGGTGGGAGGCCACCGTGCCTCTATGGTGGCGGCGGCGCGGAGAAGACCCTCCGCCACCGCCGCCACCCGCGTTGTCCGGGGCGCGGCGTGAGGGGTCGGGATGTGCCCCGCCCCTTCTTCGGCCGCGCCCCAACGCCCTCCTCGCGGGATCGGACCTCTCCCGATCCCGCTCCGCGGCCTCCTTCTGGGACATCACGTCCTCACAGAAGGAGGCCACGGCACTCCATTTGTCTCTCCCCTCCAGCATCCTCTGGATGAGGACCGGAGGGGAGAGGTCATGGCCAACACTGGCCCTCAGGGTCCGCCTTTGGGCGGACCATGCGGGACACGCCTCCAGCGTGTGCTGGGGCGTGTCCTCCGCTTCTCCACAATGGTGGCACTGTGCCGCCGCCTCCTTGCCTATTCGGCGCAGGTATTCACCGAAGCAGCCATGCCCGGTGAACACCTGCGCCATGCGGTAGGTGAGCCCGCCGCAAGTCCTGCCCATCCACCTTTCCAAATGGGGCAGGACTGCCCCAACGGCGCGCTTACTGGCGCTCTCAGAGAGCTGAGAGCGCCATTTTGCTAGCGCGCGCCGCTGGACCTGACGCCTCGAGATGGCCGCCCATCTAGCGACCTCCGGCGGGGAGATCCCGCTCTCCCGGAGGGCCTTGACGCGGTCGTAAACTACCGCGTCGCCCTCCGCCTGCAACTCTAGCGGGATCAGCCCCGCCAGGGTCATCGCCGCCGCGTGGGAGGTGGTGCGGTACCCCCTAACACACCTGATGGCCAGCCGCCTTTCGACTCGTCGAAGCAAAGCTTTGCTTCGACGGCTGGCCATCAGGTCACCCGACCAAATGGGTGACCCATACAGGGTCATTGACCGCACCACCCCCATGTATAGGCGGCGCACCCTCAGCCCCGGTCCCCCGAGGTTGGGTAGCAGGCGGCCCAATGCCGCCGCTGTTCGTTCCACTCGGGGAACCAGGAGCTTGAAATGCTCCTCGAAGCGCCAGTGGCTGTCCAGGGTGAGGCCCAGGTACTTCATCTGGGACCCCACCCTGACACTGGACTCACCTACCCGCATCCAGGACCTGGGAGGCCCCTCCCGCCGGGGCCCATGAAACCATAGGGCCTCGGTCTTACGGGGGGCTATATCTAGCCCAAGGTCCCGGATGCGGGCGACGACACAGGCCACCCCTGCCTCCGCCAGGCGGATGGTCCTCCTCCACTCGTCATCCCCCGAGGCCAGCACTAAGGTGTCATCTGCATAGCAGATGACGCTGACCCCGGGGGGGAGGGCCGCCCTCAGGACCACGTCGTATGCGAGGTCCCACAGGATAGGGCCCAAGACTGAGCCCTGTGGGACCCCGCAGTGGACCTGCCTCTCCCACCGTACGCCGTACCGGCCCGGATACTCGATCCACCTGTCGGACAGGTAGGACCCGATTACCCTCCGCAAGTAGGGAGGCACCCCGTAGGCGTGGAGTGCCCCCCTGACCGCCTCCCAGGGCAGGGTGTTGAAGGCGTTTACGATATCTAACGATACCGCGATCGCCACCCCACCCTCGGAGACGGCCGCCTCCGCAAGGGTACGGACGCGACGAATCGCGTCCAAGGTCGACCGTCCCCTGCGGAAGCCATATTGCTCCTCGCAGAGGTCGGGCCCCACCGCCGACAGGTGGTGGACGAGGCGGGATGCCAAAACTCTTTCGAAGAGTTTTCCCGCCTCGTCCAACAAACATATTGGCCGGTACGCGGAGGGAGAGTCCGCGGGCCGGCCCTCCTTCTTGAGGAGGACCATCCTACCTCGCCGCCATTGCGGGGGGAATTGCCCCAGCTCTAGGCAGCGGTCGAACAACCGCCGCAGCTGGGGCCCGAGGACGCCTAGGGCCAAGGCCCATACTTTGCCGGGGATGCCATCGGGGCCAGGAGCAGTGTTCCTGGCCGCCATCTTCTTGATGGCATCCCCTAGCTCCGCCTCTGTTACCCCCAGTTCGGCGGACCAGGCTTGATCCGCCGACTCCTCGGGTACGTGCGGTGGGGCCGTACCCCTCTCAAAGGAGGGGAATAGGGCGTCCACCACACGCCCGAGTACCTGGGGGTCCAGGCTCTCTGTGACCGGGGGAAGATAGGGGCGCAGCCGGCCCAAAACAAGCCGGTAGGGCCGCCCCCAAGGGTCCCGGTCCAGAGAGCCAAGGAGCTCCGCCCATGATTGGGCCTTGGCCTGCTTGATGGCAAGCCGGAGGGCCGCCTTCTTGGCTTTGTAGGCCCCCTCCAGCTCGGCGATCCACGCCTCGTCGCGCTGCCTCCTTCTGCGGGCACGCTGACACTGGCGTCTCGCGACGGTGCATTCGGTGCGGAGCACCGCAATGTCGCGAGACCACCAGTGGGCGGCCCGCCTAGGGAGGGGTTGGGACCGGGGCATCGACACGTCACAGACGTTGGTCATGATGCCCCGGAACCACTCTGCCCCCTCCCTTGCGTCGACGGGACTGGTTCCGCCATCGAACCAGTCCACGGCGTGGACAACCGCCATCAAGACGTCCTCGTCCAGGCGCCGAAGCGCCCAGCGCGGTGGGTGGACACCATCCGGGCAGCGGGGGCGGGGTTCCCCTGACTGCTGGGCGGCTCCGGAGGCGGAGAACACTATGTAGCGATGATCGCTTAGCGTCTCCGCCTCCTCGGCCACCCTCCACCCCGCCACACGTCGTACGGCCGAGGGTGACGCCCACGTGAGGTCCACGATGGACGACCCCTGCGGCCGCACGCACGTAGCTGTGGAGCCCCTATTAACTAGGCGGAGCTCCAGCTCCGCTGCCCAATCGAGTACCGCCCCCCCTCTCGCATCGGTCCTGGGAGACGCCCACTCGGTTGCGTGGGCGTTAAAGTCCCCCAGGACCAATACCGGGCGAGGCTGGCATTGGCGTATCAAATCGCCAACCTCGCCCAGGTACCCCTCAAAATCGGAGATACTGCGAGAGGGGGGTGCATAGCACCCTACCACCGCGTATTCCCCCCATTCGACGGCGAGGAAGCCCCGCCCTCTCCCCAGGAGTGTAACGGGCGGGGCGCCTGGCACATCGCCTCTTACGATGGCGACCGAGCCACCCACGTCCCCGAACCAAGAAGGGTGGTCCGGGGAGGAATGGGGCTCGGCCGCCATCCCCAAAGCGACCCCCCACTCCCGCAGGGCGTGGACGAACAAGTCCTGGGCCCCGCGGGAGTGGTTGAGGTTCGCCTGGAGGAGGCGCATGGTGGCGAATTTACTCCGTCACCATGGCCTCCCCCGGGCCTTCTTCTCGAGCAGGCGCAGCCTGCCCTGGTAGGCCCCTTGCTGCCTCCTCTTCCGCTGCTGCCGCGGGAGGGGCACTCTTCTCGGGCGGACACCGCTCCTGCGTTGCCCGCCCTTGCGTGCCCTCCCGCGGCCTCTTCGCCGGTTGGCCGGTGGGGGGCGCCTTCTCCGCCCCCTTCTTCTTCTTCCGGGTGGGGGGCTTGCACGCCTTGCTGCCCAACCGGTGCCCCGCAGGGCGCCCTAAGTCCGCGCACAGCGGACAGTTAGGCGCCTCCGCAGGGCACTTGCCCGCCGTGTGACCGGAGTTCCCGCAGTTATAGCAGCGGTCACTCCGGTCAACTCCCTCCGTGCACCGCTGCCTCACGTGCCCCACTTGGAGGCAGCGGTAGCACTGGAGGGGGCGGGCTGCCAACACCTCCACTCTGGCGCTGGACCACCCCACCCGGATCCTCCCCACTTTGGCCACCGTATTGGCGGCCGTGATGGGGCAGGACAGCCAGAGCGTGCCCAGCCCGGAGGAGGCGGAGCGGATTTGCCCCGTCCTTACCTCCTCCGGCGGACACGCCCCGGCTGCCGCGATGGCCGCAGCCACATCCTTGGGGGTGACGGAGTCATCTAGCCCCGTTACCCTGAGTTCCGCCCTCTTGCAGGGGCGGGCTATTTTAACGCCCGTCCCCTGCAGGGCCTCCCTCAACTTGTTGGCCAGGGCATCGGCCTTGGCCGCGCCCTCTGGACCGGGGATTTGCATTAGCAACGCCCCGGTCACAGCACGCTTGTAGCGCACTCCCTCTATCCCCACCTCCGCCAGGTCGATCTTCTCCCTGGCGGAGACGAGCGCTTGCGCGTAGGAGACGCTGCCCCCCGGGGGGACGGTCAACGAGACCGCCGCCGTCCGGGGGACGCGCCCCACGCGCTTTTTAGAGGGCGCGGCTTTCGCCTGCCCTGCCTTTCCTGTCGCCCCGCCCACTTTTTGAGCCCCCTTATCTGGGGCTTTCTTAGTGGGCGGGGCGACGGACTTCCGTACCGCCTTACGCCCCACCACGGTTGCCCAAGTTTCCTGCGGCCCTCCCTCTGAGGCAGACGCGCCTCGCGAAGGCGGGGCCCGACGGGTCGCTACTTTGGGCTGCTGCCTCCGTGGTGGGGGCTGCTCCTCCTCCGTTTCTGTGGTGGCGACGCCCCCAGGAGTTTTCTTCTTTTTCTTCTTCTTCTTGGTCTGCTCCGTGGGGGCGTCGCTACGCTCCCCCTCCGTGGCGGATTGCGTGGTAACACGCAAGGGGGGCCTCTTCTGTGCGGCCAGGGGGCGCAGCACTGGCCCGTGGCCCAGAATTTCACGGCGGAATGCCGCCAACTTCCCCTCGATCAGGGTGCCAATCCTTTTTATTAAAGATTGGTCCCTGTCGGGTTGGGGCGGGGCTTGTCTTGCACTCTCCTGTCTAGCGTGCTCCATCCGCTGGGCGGAGCCGCGTGTCCTTGGCGGTGTGGAGACAATGGGCGTCTCCATTGTCTCCCCCCCTCCCTTGGGTGAGGCGCCCCTAGGGCTTGTGGCTGCCCCACTCCGGGGCTTCGATGTCTCCGCCTCCGCCCTCAGTTTGTTGATTTGGGCTTCCAAATCTTCCACCTTGCACCTGAGGCGAATGTTATCTGCCTCTAGCAAGGGGGCGGGACCCGAAGTCTCCGTCCTCTTCACGACTTCCGCGGTTGCAGCGGCAACCGTTCGTGCGGCCAGGCGTAACTTCCGCACGAATCCTCCTTGAAGGTTGCGGGAGGTACCCGCAATCCTTTCCACCTCCTTGAGGTGCTCCATCATCTGGGCTGCAATGTCGCCCGTGGGGAGTTGCCGTAGCTGTTCAGCAAGCTCCGCCTCCTCCGGTAGCGGTTTGCTCCCGCGTGACGGGCTTGGTGGCTTGCCCGTGGAGCGTTCCGCCTCTTGCGCCGCCTCCAATTTCTCCACTGCGGCCGACAGCTCGAGGTATTGGCGCTTAGCCGCAGCCAATCCCGAGTATTCCCCTGTCGTGGGGGGTCTTCCACGTTTCCGCTTGTGTAGCGGGTCAAACGGCGACTCTGATTCCTCGGAGTCGCCGTAATTGTCCTCCGTACGGCACCTGGAGGCATCGCGTTGCCCTTGAGCAGAGGACGATCGCGAACGCGACGACGATCGCCCCCTGCGCGCGATGTTCCGACCTCTGCCATCTTTAAAGATGTCGACCAACCTGACATGTGGTTGGCCGCGGGTGGAGGTCGACGAATCGGATGCTACCGGTTCGCCACGCTCACCACCTTTCCCCACCTCCGAGCTCGGTCCAGACAGGGCCTGAACCTCCCTCGTTTCCTCTCCACTCCTTTCCTTTCCCTCCTCCTCTCCACTCTTCTTCCTCCTCTCTACATTTCCCCCCATCCCCGGTTTTTTAAATGTTTCAGAATCCATATTGGTCCCACGAGTAGGTCGGAAAAGATTTCACCCCAGGCAGAGCCGCCTTACCTGGGGTGGGCTACATACAACCGGGGTCGCCTGGTACCGGAGGTTGGCCGCTTGGGACAGATGATGTCACCTGCCACGCCCGACGCATCCGTCAAAGCGTACCCCATCGCCGCGCACCTCTGCTTAGGGTTAACGACTTTTTTAGTGAGGTTTCTCCTCCTCGCGGGCCGGCCGTTTAAGGCAAGCCCCCCGCAGGCCCAACCCGGCGCTTGCGTACCTCAGCAGGCGATTCCCCGAATCCCCTGCCAAGGGTCCTGGCAACTTACGCCGGCGGCCCACGGTGTGGGGCACCCCTATCCGCCTTTGGTAGGGGTGCACTAGGGTTACCCCTCGCCCCGTTCGCCCTCCGCGACCGGGCCACGGCCGCGGAGACCCAGGGAGCCCCACGTGGAGGTGGGACGAGAGGATTTACCCCTCCGGATCCCCCCAACTTAGCCGAAGAAGCGGCCGGTTTTCACCGGGCACTTCATCAGCACCATCGGGGGCCCTCAGGGATTCTCCTTAAAAAGACTAGAGAAATCCCGAGACGACCCGGAGAGGCTTGTGCTGCTCCCCTCCCAACCTAACCTAACCTTTTTTTTTTTTTTTTTTTTTTTTTTTTTTTACGTGGGGGAAATCCTCATGGACACCCCGCCCCCCCTGGGGGGAGGAGGCGGGGTAGTGTGGGACTATACCCACTAAAACCCCCACGGCTACCCTCATCGCGCGCCCCCTTGACTAGGGAGGGGGGTTCCGGGTATCGCCTGTGGCATGCTTCCGGAACCCCCCACGCGTTGTCTCACGACTCTTCCCGGGGGAGGGGGGTCTATGGCGCCCCCCTCCCCATCTTCTTGCGTCTCGGCGGAACCAGGGGGCAGCGCCCGGTTCCGCCCCACCCCGGGGCCGCGTATCGGACGGCTGGGCCCCCACCCAGCCGTCTGCGACCCCGCGGTCCTCACCCCCCCGCGTTGTGACCTTGCGGGGGGGTGGAAGGCCACCCTGCCTCTGTTGCAGCGGCGGCGCTGGGGGCTAAGGGAAAGGTGAAAAAAGAGGATAATAAAGCCCACCAGCGCCGCCGCGGCCTGCTCGACCAGGGGCGCGGCTTGAGGGACGGGTTTGAACTCCCGCCCCCCCAGCTGCCGCGCCCCTGCGCCCTCCCGGGGGAGCGGCGCGCTCCCGCTCCCGCTCCGCGGCCTCCTTCTGGCGCATAACTGCCTCGCAGAAGGAGACCGCGGCATTCCACTTGACCTCCCCCTCCAGCATGGCCTTGACGAGGCCTGGAGGGGAGAGGTCTCCTCCCACAATTTCGGAGAGGACGCGCCGCTCCCCCTCGAACGCCGGACACCCCTCTAGCGTATGCTGAGGGGTGTCCACCTCCGCGCCACAATGGTGGCACTGCGCCGTCGCTTCTTTCCCGATTCGGCACAGGTACTCCCCGAAACAACCATGTCCGGTGAGCACCTGTGCCAATCTGTAGGTGACTCCTCCCGCGGTCCTGCCGTACCACCTTTTCAAATTTGGCAGGACCGCCCCGACGGCGCGCTGGCCGGCGTTCGACGGTTCGTGTAAAGTCGAACACCAGCTGGCCAGCGCTAACCGTCGGGCTCGACGCCTCGAGGTGCTAAGCCTCCTATCTGCCTCCGGCGAGGCGACCCCCTCGACGCGAAGACGGCGGGCTGTGTCGTAGACTCGTGCCGCCGCCTCCGCGTGAAGCTCGAAGGGGACCAACCCCGCCAGAGACATCGCCGCCGCGTAGGAGGTGGTGCGATACCCCCTAATACACCTGATGGCCAGCCGCCTCTCAACGCGTCGGAGCAAGGCTCTGCTTCGACGGCCGGCCATCAGGTCACCTGCCCAGATCGGGGCCCCATACAGGGCCATAGATCGCACCACCCCCACGAACAGGCGGCGAATCCTCCCTCCTGGCCCCGCAAGGTTCGGCAGCAGCCTAGCAAGGGCTGCTGCCACCTTCTCCAAACGCGGGGCCAGGCTGTCGAAATGCACCTCGAAGCGCCAAGCACTGTCCAGGGTGAGGCCCAGATAACGCATCCGGGACCCCACCCCGACGAAGGAGTCACCTACACGCATCCGGGTCTGGGCCGAAGGTCCCCCCCGAGGCCCCGCAAACGAGAGGACCTCGGTCTTGAGGGGGGATATCTGCAGGCCCAGCCCCCGGATGCCCGCGACGACGCAGGCCACCCCCAACTCGGCGAGTCGGACGACCCGCGCACCATCACGACCCCCACCCCCGGTCGCCAGCACCAGTGTATCATCAGCGTAGCACGTGATGCTGACGCCGGGGGGGAGGGCGACACGCAGGACCGCGTCATAAGCTAGGTCCCACAGGAGCGGGCCCAGCACCGACCCCTGTGGGACCCCGCACGTCACCTCCCTCTCCATCCACGCACCGCCACGTCCAGGATAGACGATCCACCTATCCGACAGGTAGGCCCCGATCACCTCCCGTAGGTAGGGAGGCACCTCGTGACGTACGAGGGCCTCCCTCACCGCCCCCCAGGGCAGGGCGTTAAACGCATTGGCGATGTCCAAGGACACGCCAAGCGCCACCCCACCCCGGGAGACGGCCGCCTCCGCAAGGGTCCGAACTCGACGAATGGCGTCGAGCGTAGAACGGCCCTTGCGGAAGCCAAACTGATCCTCGCTAATATCGGGACCTACCCCGGACAGGTGCTCGACGAGGCGGGCCGCCAAAATCCTCTCGAAAAGTTTGCCCACCTCGTCGAGAAGGCAAATCGGCCGGTACGTGGATGGAGAGTTCTCCGGCTTGCCCTCCTTCTTTATGAGGACAAGCCTCCCTCTCTTCCACAGTGGGGGGAATTGCCCCGATCGCAGGCAGCTGTCAAACAGCTCCCGCAACCGGGGCCCCAGGACGTCCAACGCCAAGACCAGGGCACGCCCGGGGATGCCGTCAGGGCCGGGGGCGGTGTTGCGTGCCCCCATCCTCTTTATGGCATCCCCGAGCTCCTCCTCCGATACCCCCAGTTCGGCGGACCAGGCTGGGTTCGCCGGCTCCTCGGGACAAGGCCGTGGAAGCCCGCCCCTCTCCGTAGAACGGGAGGGGAATAGGTCATCCACGACCCGCCCGAGTACCTGGGGGTCGAGCGATTCCGTCACTGGAGGGACCCAGGGGCGTAGCCTGCCCATGACAAGCCTGTAAGGGCGGCCCCATGGGTCCCTATCCAACGAGTCCAGCAACTCGCTCCAAGCCCTGGCCTTGGCGTCCTTGATGGCCAGCTTGAGGTCTAACTTTTTGGCCTTGTAGACCTCGTACAGCTGTGCCGTCACCGTCTCGTCTTGCCTCCGTCTACGACGGGCTCTGGCGTACTGGCGTCGCGCGGCAGTGCAGGCCGCCCTCAAATCTGCTATCTCTTGCGACCACCAGTACGCCGCCCGTGATGGGAGGGGTCTGGCCCGGGGCATGGCGATGTCGCAGGCGTCGGACATCGCCTCCCGGAACCACTCGGACCCCTCCCTGGCGTCGACGGGCCCGGTCCGTGCGTCGGCGGACCAGGCCGCGACGGTGACGGCTGCCATCAGGGCGTCCTGATCGAGGCGCCGAAGCGCCCATCGCGGTGATGGGCCAACATGGCGACGGGCACCGGGTGCCTGCCTACTCCGGGGGGTGGAGACCTCCATAGCGATGTATAGATGGTCTGAGAGGGTCTCCACCCCCTCCAAAACTCTCCACCCGGTGACACGGCGAGCGGCAGCAGGGGTGGCCCAAGACAGGTCTACGACCGATGCACCCTGCCACCGCACGCACGTGTGGGCGGAGCCTTGGTTTAACAATGTAAGCTCCGCCCCCGCCGCCCAATCTAGCGTCACCCCGCCCCTGGCGTCGGTCCTGGGGGAACCCCAAACGAGCGAATGCGCGTTAAAATCCCCCAGGACCAGGACCGGGCGAGGCAGGTACTTGTTTATGAGCACGCCCACCTCGCCCAGGAACCTATCGTACGCCTCCAGACGCCATCGGGGCGGGGCATAACAGCCCATCACCACGAATTCCCCCCACTGTGCAACCACAAATCCCTCCCCCCTCTCCAGGGGGGAGCACGCTGGGGAGTTTTTAGCTCCTCCCCAGACAATGGCCACCGAGCCGCACTCGTCCCCCAACCAATTAGGGTGGGTCGGGACGGAGTACGGCTCGGCGGCAACAGCCAATCCGACCTCCCACTCCCGCAGGGCATGCACAAAGAGGTCCTGCGCCCCGCGGGAGTGGTTGAGGTTGGTCTGGAGGAGCCTAAGGTTGAATTTCGTCGATAATCATGGTCTCCTCCAGACCGCCCCCCTCTTGACCATCTGTTGGTATCCTCACGACGGCAGCAGTGGAATCTTCTTTACCTGCCGCCGGTAACTTACGGGAGCCAGCTGGACCTGATGCTGGTATCGCCGATTTCTCCTTTCCTTTAGGTGGCGCTGCCGGAATTTTCCTGCCTTTTCGGCCGGATTTCGGTGCGCATCCTGGTGCACCAAGACGGTGATCCGCCGGTCTCCCCAAATCCACGCAAACTGGGCACTTTGGGACTGCCGTACATGCTCCAGCTGTGTGTGTCGTTTCGCCACACCTGTAACACCTTCCCGTTCGGTCGACAGCGCTTGTGCAGCGGCTTCGAGTATGGCCGAACTCCAAGCACCTATAACATTGGAGCTGGCGCGGAGCCAATGCCTCAACGCGCACGCTACACCAGCCTACCGTAATTCGTCCCGCCGACACCAACTTTCGTGCCGCCGCCAATGGGCACCGCACCCACAGGGTGCCCATGCTGATGGAACTGAACCGGATGCTACCCACTCTGACATCCGCCTCCGGACAACCAGCAAACGCCGCAACCGCTGACACCACCTCTTGCGGTTGCACTGACTCATCCAACCCTCTAAGTCGAACTTCCGCACTCTTAGTGGGGTTGGCCACCTTCACGCCCGTGTCAGCCAAAACTTCCGACATCTTGGACGCCAATGTAGCCGCCTTCATGCTACTGTCGGGCCCCGGGACTTCCAACACCCATCCTCCTGTTATGGCGCGCCTTGCACGAACTGCATCGAGGCCAATATCCTTCAGGGATAGTTTTTGCCTTGCCAAGGTCATGGCTTCGCCGTACGTAAGCTTGGCCTCGGGTGTAATTGTCACCGTTACAGCCGAGGTCCGTGGTGGCCGACTCAAGCGTACTTTGGCAGGTGTAGGTGCCTGTGCTTGGCCGGTCTTCTTCTGTTTAGGCAGCGAATCTGCCTTACCACCAGAGCGTGGAGGCACAGGTGCAGGTGTAGCAACGTCACCTGGGACCTTCTTCTTGCTCTTGCGGCCCACCACCTGGCTCCATGCAACTTGTTGCACAGGATTAGCAGAGTCGGTAACAACAGAGTGTGTGGTACCATCCTCTGCTCTCTTACCACCTGTCGCCTTACCGGAAACTACCTTATCGGCAACTCGCTTACCGGCGGGTCGTTTATCAGCAGCGGTCTTACCGACTGCGCTATCCTCACGTTTATCGACACCGCATGCGACGTTATCGGCTGGCTTCCTCCTCTTCTTCGGTGTTTCCACCATTGCCGACTCTGTAGGTAGGTTATCGGTTTCCCGTCTTCGCTTGTCTGCAGTCGGTATGTTACCAGCAGTCGGTAACGTGGAGGTAAGACCCGACAGGAACCTGGACAATTTGGCGTCCACCATTTCTCCGATTTTTCGGAAGAGCATATCTTCCGTATCTTCTATATGGTGTCGCTGCCGTCTCTCTTCTGGTGGTCCCTTTTGCTTCCGGGGCGCCGCCTCGATTTCCGGAGGTACGACGCTTAGCTCAGGTGAGGCTGCCCGATGTACGATAACATCCACCACCTGTTCTTTGGATTTGGGTGCCGCTGAGGTTGATGTAGCTGGTATTGCTGCTGCCATCGGTTGCCTAGCGTTCAACCGCTCGATTTGCGCTTCAAGATCATTAACGCGCGTCCTCAAATCTGCATTATCACGCTCCAATATTTGAATGGAGTCCGTGATCTGTGTCCTCTTGGACAGCTCAGTCACTGCGGCCCTGACAGACATGGCCGCCATCCTTAATTTTCGGACAAATACCCCTTTTAGGTTTGTCGACTTGGCAGCAACGATCTCAACCTCTTTAAGGTGTTGCAGCACCTCACTGCCTAAGTCGGCAGTTGGGCGTTCCCTCATCTGCCTATTGAGCACCTCCTCCTCGGGCAATGGTACGCTGCCTCTGGAGGGCGCAGGAGGTTCACCTGCGTAATTTAGTGCTTCAACCTGGCGCTCAAGAGCCTCCTTTTCTTTAATTTTGTTTATGGCCTCTTGAGCCGCTTCCTTAAGGCCCACATATTCACCTGTTGTGGGCGGTCTACCTCTTTTCCGCAGGCGTTTAACCGCTGGGCGGGATTCCGTGGAATCTTCCGAAAATCCGTCGGATACTTCAGCGTCACTGACTACGACAAATCGCGACGCCTCGCCCTCTGATCGTGTCCTCAGGTGCGCTTTTCCTCTTCTTGCAACTGAGCGACAAACGCCGCTGGTACTCGATCGGCTCTGTCGGCCCGCTACACTCCCGACATTACCGACAACCGATAAACTGTTGTCGGCCGCCCCGATCGTCGCAACGGTCGGTAACGCAAACGCGCTCTCTCCAATACCGACTCCAGGTACATGCTCTTGATGTGGCTGCATGACCTCTCGCTCCACCTCCGCCTCCTCCCTCACGTTGCTTTTTGTTGTAATGGTAGACATATTTGGCAGGTAATGAAATCGTCGGGTTCGCCCATCATGGGAGCCCTACCGCGGTAGGGCTACTTCCCCCGGAGAGATTTTCCCCTATTCAAGCGTGCCGAAACCCGAGAAGCGGGTTTGTCAGGTGGCCAACCCTATCGACACGTGGTGATTCTAAGAAAAAATGTTACGGGATAGGCCCGCGCCATATTGATGCTAAAGGTTTTACGTCACCCCTATCGAGTGGGCGACGCCGGATCCGATCCGACGCCAAACCCAAACCTCGGGCTAGACGTCGCCGCAGAATTCTATCCCCTGCGACACGGGATATGAGGAAATACTGGCCAGGTAATCCTCCACACCTGCGCCCGGTAACCTGGGTTCAACCCCGGCAGAGGCTCCAGACAACGCCTGGGGAGCGGTTTTTCCACGTTAAACATAGCCGTTCATGGGACCTCTGCCATAATTTCAGGACTTACCCTTACCCTTTTTACTAGGCCAGAGGTCAGGTACAGACTTCACCCAGACGCCCCGGTCGGGGGGTTTACTACTCCCCCCTTGGTTAGTCTACCGGGAATATCCACCAGGCACCGGCCGCAGCACATTCACACACACATTCACACACACACAAAACAAAATAAAATAAACAAAAAGAATACCCCCCTTTTCCCCTCCGTGGACCCATCCGACGCTTGCGTACCCGGGCGGGGAAGCCCCGCTCGAGGTCCTGGCAACTGACGCCGGCAGTCCACGGTCACCCCTCGCCCCGTTCGCCCTCCGTGACCGGGCCACGGCCACGGAGACCCAGGGAGCCCCACGTGGAGGTGGAGCGAGAGGATTTAGCCCTCCAGGTCCCCCCAACTTAGCCGAAGAAACGGCCGGTTTTCACCGGGCATTTCATCAGCACCATCGGGGGCCCTCAGGGAATCCGAAGATTCCCGAGACGACCCGGAGAAGCCTGTGCTGCTCCCCAACCTAACCTAACCTAACCTAACCTAACCTAACCTAACCTAACCTAACCTAACCTTTTTTTTTTTTTTTTTTTTTTTTTTTTTTTTTTTTTTTTTTTTTTTTTTTTTTTTTTACGTGGGGGAAATCCTCATGGACACCCCGCCCCCCCTGGGGGGAGGAGGCGGGGTAGTGTGGGACTATACCCACTAAAACCCCCACTACGTGGG
This sequence comes from Anthophora plumipes, assembly GCA_951804975.1. Classification (NCBI taxonomy): domain Eukaryota; kingdom Metazoa; phylum Arthropoda; class Insecta; order Hymenoptera; family Apidae; genus Anthophora; species Anthophora plumipes. The sequence goes on along the minus strand of CATORF010000206.1, from coordinate 6,136,424 downwards.
GGAAATCCTCATGGACACCCCGCCCCCCCTGGGGGGAGGAGGCGGGGTAGTGTGGGACTATACCCACTAAAACCCCCACGGCTGCCCTCACTGCGCGCTTCCCCTATTTGGGAGGGGGGTCCCGGGAATCGCCTGTGGCATGCTTCCGGAACCCCCCACGCGTTGTCGTTCGACTCTTCCCGGGGGAGGGGGGTCTATGGCGCCCCCCTCCCCATCATCTTGCGTCTCGGCGGAACCAGGGGGCAGCGCCCGGTTCCGCCCCACCCCGGGGCCGCGTATCGGACGGCTGGGCCCCCACCCAACCGTCTGCGACCCCGCGGTCCTCACCCCCCCGCGTTGTGACCTTGCGGGGGGGTGGAAGGCCACCCTGCCTCTGTTGCGGCGGCGGCGCTGGGGGCTAAGGGATGGGTATAAAAGAGGATAGAAAAGCCCACCAGCGCCGCCGCGGCCCGCGCAAAGCTGGGCGCGGCGTGAGGGGCGGGTTTGACCTCCCGCCCCCCTAGCTGCCGCGCCCCTGCGCCCTCCCGGGGGAGCGGCGCGCTCCCGCTCCCGCTCCGCGGCCTCCTTCTGGCGCATAACTGCCTCGCAGAAGGAGACCGCGGCATTCCACTTGACCTCCCCCTCCAGCATGGCCTTGACGAGGCCTGGAGGGGAGAGGTCTCCTCCCACAATTTCGGAGAGGACGCGCCGCTCCCCCTCAAACGCCGGACACCCCTCTAACGTGTGTTGAGGGGTGTCCACCTCCTCACCACAATGGTGGCACTGCGCCGTCGCTTCCTTCCCGATTCGGCACAGGTACTCCCCGAAACAGCCATGTCCGGTGAGCACCTGTGCCATCCTGTAGGTGACTCCTCCCGCGGTCCTGCCGTACCACTTCTTCAAATTTGGCAGGACCGCCCCGACGGCGCGCTGGCCGGCGTTCGACGGTTCGTGTAGCGTCGAACACCAGCTGGCCAGCGCTAACCGTCGGGCTCGACGCCTCGAGGTGCTAAGCCTCCTATCTGCCTCCGGAGAGGCGACCCCCTCGACGCGAAGACGGCGGGCTGTGTCGTAGACTCGTGCCGCCGCCTCCGCGTGAAGCTCGAAGGGGACCAACCCCGCCAGAGACATCGCCGCCGCGTAGGAGGTGGTGCGATACCCCCTAATACACCTGACGGCCAGCCGCCTCTCAACGCGTCGAAGCAAGGCTCTGCTTCGGCGGCTGGCCATCAGGTCACCTGCCCAGATCGGGGCCCCATACAGGGCCATAGATCGCACCACCCCCACGAACAGGCGGCGAACCCTCCCTCCTGGCCCCGCAAGGTTCGGCAGCAGCCTAGCAAGGGCTGCTGCCACCTTCTCCAAACGCGGGGCCAGGCTGTCGAAATGCACCTCGAAGCGCCAAGCACTGTCCAGGGTGAGGCCCAGATAACGCATCTGGGACCCCACCCCGACGAAGGAGTCACCTACACGCATCCGGGTCTGGGCCGAACATCCCCCCCGAGGCCCCGTAAACAAGAGTGCCTCGGTCTTGAGGGGGGAGATCTGAAGGCCCAGCCCCCGGATGCCCGCGACGACGCAGGCCACCCCAAACTCGGCGAGTCGAATGACTCGCGATCCGTCACGACCCCCACCCCCGGTCGCCAGCACCAGTGTGTCATCAGCGTAGCACGTGATGCTGACGCCGGGGGGGAGGGCCACACGCAAGACTGCGTCATAAGCTAGGTCCCACAGGAGCGGGCCCAGCACCGACCCCTGCGGGACCCCGCACGTCACCTCCCTCTCCATCCACGTACCGCCACGTCCGGGATAGACGATCCACCTGTCCGACAGGTAGGCCCCGATCACCTCCCGTAGGTAGGGAGGCACCCCGTGATGGTCGAGGGCCTCCCTCACCGCCCCCCAGGGCAGGGTGTTGAACGCATTGGTGATGTCCAAGGACACACCAAGCGCCACCCCACCCCGAGAGACGGCCGCCTCCGCAAGGGTGCGAACTCGACGAATGGCGTCGAGCGTAGAGCGACCCTTGCGGAAGCCAAATTGCTCCTCGCTAATATCGGGACCTACCCCGGACAGGTGCTCGACGAGGCGGGCCGCCAAAATCCTCTCGAAAAGTTTGCCCACCTCGTCGAGAAGGCAAATCGGCCGGTACGCGGATGGAGAGTTCTCCGGCTTGCCCTCCTTCTTTATGAGGACAAGCCTCCCTCTCTTCCACAGTGGGGGGAATTGCCCCGATCGCAGGCAGCTGTCAAACAGCTCCCGCAACCGGGGCCCCAGGACGCCCAACGCCAAGACCAGGGCACGCCCGGGGATGCCGTCAGGGCCGGGGGCGGTGTTGCGTGCCCCCATCTTCTTTATGGCATCCCCGAGCTCCTCCTCCGATACCCCCAGTTCGGCGGACCAGGCTGGGTTCGCCGGCTCCTCGGGACAAGGCCGTGGAAGCCCGCCCCTCTCCGTAGAACGGGAGGGGAATAGGTCATCCACGACCCGCCCGAGTACCTGGGGGTCGAGCGACTCCGTCACTGGAGGGACCCAGGGGCGTAGCCTGCCCATGACAAGCCTGTAAGGGCGGCGCCATGGGTCCCTATCCAACGAGTCCAGCAACTCGCTCCAAGCCCTGGCCTTGGCGTCCTTGATGGCCAGCTTGAGGTCTAACTTTTTGGCCTTGTAGACCTCGTACAGCTGTGCCGTCACCGTCTCGTCTTGCCTCCGTCTACGACGGGCTCTGGCGTACTGGCGTCGCGCGGCAGTGCATGCCGCCCTCAAATCTGCTATCTCTTGCGACCACCAGTACGCCGCCCGTGATGGGAGGGGTCTGGCCCGGGGCATGGCGATGTCGCAGGCGTCGGACATCGCCTCCCGGAACCACTCGGACCCCTCCCTGGCGTCGACGGGCCCGGTCCGTGCGTCGGCGGACCAGGCCGCGACGGTGACGGCTGCCATCAGGGCGTCCTGATCGAGGCGCCGAAGCGCCCATCGTGGTGATGGGCCAACATGGCGACGAGCACCGGGTGCCTCCCTACTCCGGGGGGTGGAGACCTCCATAACGATGTATAGATGGTCTGAGAGGGTCTCCACCCCCTCCAAAACTTTCCACCCGGTGACACGGCGAGCGGCAGCAGGGGTGGCCCAAGACAGGTCTACGACCGATGCACCCTGCCACCGCACGCACGTGTGGGCGGGGCCATGATTGAGCAATGTTAGCCCCGCCCCCGCCGCCCAATCCAGCGTCGCCCCGCCCCTAGCGTCGGTCCTGGGGGATCCCCAAACGAGAGAATGCGCGTTAAAATCCCCCAGGACCAGGACCGGGCGAGGCAGGTACTTGTTTATGAGCACGCCCACCTCGCCCAGGAACCTATCATACGCCTCCAGACGCCATCGGGGCGGGGCATAACAGCCCATCACCACGAACTCCCCCCACTGTGCGACAACGTATCCCTCCCCCCTCTCCAGGGGGGAGCACGCTGGGGAGTTTGTAGCTCCTCCCCAGACAATGGCCACCGAGCCGCACTCGTCCCCCAACCAATTAGGGTGGGTCGGGATGGAGTACGGCTCGGCGGCAATAGCCAATCCCACCTCCCACTCCCGCAGGGCATGCACAAAGAGGTCCTGCGCCCCGCGGGAGTGGTTGAGGTTGGTCTGGAGGAGCTTAAGATTGAATGTGGTCGATAACCATGGCCTCCTCCAGACCGCCCTCTACTTGACCTTCTGTCGGTAACCCAGCACTTGCTGTCGGTAACTTCCCGGCCGTTGTGGTGCTCTTCCCTGCACTCACCACGGTCAACTTCTTTGCACCAGCAGGACCTGGTGTTGGTGTCGTTGAAGTGTCCTTCTCGCTTGGTTTTGCAGCGCGCTTCGGTCGCTGGCGTGTGCTTTTTGGTGCACATCCTTGTCCTCCGATACGATGTGCCGCTGGGCGCCCCAAGCTTGTGCATAGCGGACATTTAGGTGCCGCCGTGCACGTATTCGCGGTGTGCGTTTTTTCGCCGCATCGGTAGCACATTCCTGTCCTGTCAATTTCGTTTGTGCAACGGCTACGCGTGTGCCCATACTCCAAACATCGGAAACACTGGAGTTGCCTCTGCGCCAATGCCTCTACTCTGGCGCTGCACCAGCCAATTGTTAAGCGGCCAGCTGCGACCAATTTGCGAGCCGCCGTCAGTGGACATTGCACCCATAAGGTGCCCATGTTCGCCGATGAAAACCGGATTCTGCCAACTCTAACTTCCGGTTCCTGGCAGCCGGATAATTTAGCGATAGCGGATACAACCTCTCGCTGTTGCACTGACTCGTCCAGTCCACGTAGCCTAACCTCAGCACGCTTAGTAGGGTTGGCTACTTTAACGCCAGTGTCAGAGAAAACTTCCGCCAACTTTTCTGCTAGCATTGCTGCCTTCGCGCCACTTTCAGGTCCAGGAACCTCCAGGACGAGTCCTCCGGTAATTGCGCGCCTGTAGCGGACTGCTTCTACTCCGATGTCCTCGAGCGATATTTTCTGCCTCGCCATATGCATGGCTTCGCCGTAGGACATTTTGGCTTCCGAGGTGGTGGTAACCGTCACCGCAGCGGTTCTTGGTGCACGAGCTAGGCGAACCTTCGGTGTAGCCTGCGGTTGCGGTTTCTTCGACTGGGTGCTTGGAGCACCTGCCTGACGTGCGGTTGCGGTTGCAGCAGGTTCCGTCATCTTCTTCTTGCTTTTTCGGCCAACTACTTCGCTCCACATTGGTTGTGCGATGGAAGCAGCTTTTGGTGTAGTGCTACCTTCCGCGATCTTCTTCTCTTCGGAGCGTTTATCGACTGCTCTCTTCTCTATTGCGCGACTGTCCGCGGTGCGTTTAGCGGCCAGACGTTTGTCGGCTTCACTATTATCGGCATCTAGCTTGCCGGCACCGCTCGCGCTTTTCGCCGCAGGTAACTTACTTCTTTTACCGGCAGAGGCTTCAGTAGTTACCGACTCCGTAGAATTCGCGACTACCTTACCGATTTCCTTACGCCGCATACCTGCGGGCGGTATCTTATCCGCTGTCGGTAAGATCGGATGCAAATTGGCCAGGAAACTTTTCAGTTTTGCGTCAACCATGTCGCCTATTCTGCTGAACAGGGTACCTTCGATTTCTTCCACTGATCGGCGCCCTCTTGACATCGGTGATGGTGTTTCCTTCCTTACCGGCAGTCGATTCTCCACGCTAGGTGCTGCGGCACCTATTGTATGTGGATTTGCGCGATGCAGAAGCACTTCCATATCCTCTTCTTGTGCTGGTGCTGTAGCCGATGGTTTGGCAGTTACGGCTACCTTCCTGCTGCTGAGGTCTTGCAACTGCCTCTCAAGATCACAGACGCGTGTCCTCAGCTCCGCATTGTCACGTTCCAGCATCTCTATAGAGTCCGTGATGGTTGTCCTCTTGGCTAGTTCGGCGACAGCGGCCCTTACCGACATGGCAGCCACTCGCAGCTTGCGGACAAACGGTCCTTTCAGATTAGCGGACTTCGCCGCCACGATCTCCACTTCTCGCATATGTTCGAGGACTTCGCAACCCAGATCTGCTGTTGGCCGATCTCTCATCTGCCGTAGAAGCTCCTCTTCATCTGGTAGAGGGATGCTGCTTCGGGACGGTGCAGGTGTTTCACCTGTGTAGGTTAGGGCTTCCACCTGTCGCTCAAGGTCTAGCTTCTCCTTTATCTTCGTTATCGCTTCCTGAGCTGCTTCTCTCATTCCTACGTACTCGCCAGTAGTAGGTGGCCGTCCTCTTTTGCGTTTGACCGCAGGTTTGAATTCTTCGACACCTTCTGCCGAGTCTTCAGAGGCCTCCGCTTCGCTTACGTAAACATAGCGCAACGTCTCACTTTCGGAACGCGATCTTAAGTGCGTTTTCCCACCTCTCCTTGCGACTGAACGACAGACGCCGCTAGTGCTCGACCGACTGGGTCGGCTGCTTCCGGAAACGGAAGCTCCGCGTTCTTCTGCGCTTCGTACAACGGAAGCTGGTGCTGTAAACTCAGCATCCGTGTCAAGGACCTCCGGCGCACGAGATTGTCCTTTGCTCGCCTCCTCTCTCTCTTCCACCACCTCGTTAGTTTTGTTGATTGAAGAAGACATATCGGCAGTTGTAAATTTCTCCGGTTCGCCCATCATGGGAGCCCTACCGCAGTAGGGCATCTATCCCCGGGTTGAATTTTACCCTATTCAAGCGTGCCGAAACCCGAGAAGCGGGTTTGTCAGGTGGCCAACCCTATCGACACGTGGTGATTCTAAGAAAAGATGTTACGGGATAGGCCCGCGCCATATTGATGCTAAAGGTTTTACGTCACCCCTATCGAGTGGGCGACGCCGGACCCGATCCGACGCCAAACCCAAACCTCGGGCTAGACGTCGCCGCAGAATTCTATCCCCTGCGACACGGGATATGAGGAAATACTGGCCAGGTAATCCTCCACACCTGCGCCCGGTAACCTGGGTTCAACCCCGGCAGAGGCTCCAGACAACGCCTGGGGAGCGGTTTTTCCACGTTAAACATAGCCGTTCATGGGACCTCTGCCATAATTTCAGGACTTACCCTTACCCTTTTTACTAGGCCAGAGGTCAGGTACAGACTTCACCCAGACGCCCCGGTCGGGGGGTTTACTACTCCCCCCTTGGTTAGTCTACCGGGAATATCCACCAGGCACCGGCCGCAGCCCATTCACACACACATACACACACACACAAAATAAAATAAACAAAAAGATTACCCCCCTCTCCCCTCCGTGGACCCATCCGACGCTTGCGTACCCGGGCGGGGAAGCCCCGCTCGAGGTCCTGGCAACGGACGCCGGCAGTCCACGGTCACCCCTCGCCCCGTTCGCCCTCCGCGACCGGGCCACGGCCGCGGAGACCCAGGGAGCCCCACGTGGAGGTGGAGCGAGAGGATTTAGCCCTCCAGGTCCCCCCAACTTAGCCGAAGAAGCGGCCGGTTTTCACCGGGCACTTCATCAGCACCATCGGGGGCCCTCAGGGAATCCGAAGATTCCCGAGACGACCCGGAGAAGCCTGTGCTGCTCCCCAACCTAACCTAACCTTTTTTTTTTTTTTTTTTTTTTTTTTTTTTTTACGTGGGGGAAATCCTCATGGACACCCCGCCCCCCCTGGGGGGAGGGGGCGGGGTAGTGTGGGACTGGACCCACTAAAACCCCCACGGCTGCCCTCACTGCGCGCTTCCCCTATTTGGGAGGGGGGTCCCGGGAATCGCCTGCGGCATGCTTCCGGAACCCCCCACGCGTTGTCTCACGACTCTTCCCGGGGGAGGGGGGTCTATGGCGCCCCCCTCCCCATCATCTTGCGTCTCGGCGGAACCAGGGGGCAGCGCCCGGTTCCGCCCCACCCCGGGGCCACGTATCGGACGGCTGGGCCCCCACCCAGCCGTCTGCGACCCCGCGGTCCTCACCCCCCCGCGTTGTGGCATTGCGGGGGGGGTGGAAGGCCACCCTGCCTCTGTTGCGGCGGCGGCGCTGGGGACTAAGGGAAGGGTAAGAGAGAGGAAAATAAAGCCCACCAGCGCCGCCGCGGCCTGCACGACCAGGGGTGCGTAGTGAGGGGCGGGTTTGAACTCCCGCCCCCCTAACTGCCGCGCCCCTGCGCCCTCCCGGGGGAGCGGCGCGCTCCCGCTCCAGCTCCGCGGCCTCCTTCTGGCGCATAACTGCCTCGCAGAAGGAGACCGCGGCATTCCACTTGACCTCCCCCTCCAGCATGGCCTTGACGAGGCCTGGAGGGGAGAGGTCACCTCCCACAATGTCGGAGAGGACGCGCCGCTCCCCCTCGAACGCCGGACACCCCTCTAACGTATGTTGAGGGGTGTCCACCTCCGCGCAACAATGGTGGCACTGCGCCGTCGCTTCCTTCCCGATTCGGCACAGGTACTCCCCGAAACAACCATGTCCGGTGAGCACCTGTGCCATCCTGTAGGTGACTCCTCCCGCGGTCCTGCCGTACCACTTCTTCAAATTTGGCAGGACCGCCCCGACGGCGCGCTGGCCGGCGTTCGACGGTTCGTGTAACGTCGAACCCCAGCCGGCCAGCGCTATCCGTCGGGCTCGACGCCTCGAGGTGCTAAGCCTCCTATCTGCCTCCGGCGAGGCGACCCCCTCGACGCGAAGACGGCGGGCTGTGTCGTAGACTCGTGCCGCCGCCTCCGCGTGAAGCTCGAAGGGGACCAACCCCGCCAGAGACATCGCCGCCGCGTAGGAGGTGGTGCGATACCCCCTAATACACCTGATGGCCAGCTGCCTCTCAACGCGTCGAAGCAAGGCTCTGCTTCGGCGGCTGGCCATCAGGTCACCTGCCCAGATCGGGGCCCCATACAGGGCCATAGATCGCACCACCCCCACGAACAGGCGGCGAACCCTCCCTCCTGGCCCCGCAAGGTTCGGCAGCAGCCTAGCAAGGGCTGCTGCCACCTTCTCCAAACGCGGGGCCAGGCTGTCGAAATGCACCTCGAAGCGCCAAGCACTGTCCAGGGTGAGGCCCAGATAATGCATCTGGGACCCCACCCCGACGAAGGAGTCACCTACACGCATCCGGGTCTGGGCCGAACATCCCCCCCGAGGCCCCGTAAACAAGAGTGCCTCGGTCTTGAGGGGGGAGATCTGAAGGCCCAGCCCCCGGATGCCCGCGACGACGCAGGCCACCCCAAACTCGGCGAGTCGAATGACTCGCGATCCGTCACGACCCCCACCCCCGGTCGCCAGCACCAGTGTGTCATCAGCGTAGCACGTGATGCCGACGCCGGGGGGGAGGGCCACACGCAAGACTGCGTCATAAGCTAGGTCCCACAGGAGCGGGCCCAGCACCGACCCCTGCGGGACCCCGCACGTTACCTCCCTCTCCATCCACGTACCGCCACGTCCGGGATAGACGATCCACCTGTCCAACAGGTAGGCCCCGATCACCTCCCGTAGGTAGGGAGGCACCCCGTGATGGTCGAGGGCCTCCCTCACCGCCCCCCAGGGCAGGGCGTTGAACGCATTGGTGATGTCCAAGGACACACCAAGCGCCACCCCACCCCGAGAGACGGCCGCCTCCGCAAGGGTGCGAACTCGACGAAAGGCGTCGAGCGTAGAGCGACCCTTGCGGAAGCCAAATTGCTCCTCGCTAATATCGGGACCTACCCCGGACAGGTGCTCGACGAGGCGGGCCGCCAAAATCCTCTCGAAAAGTTTGCCCACCTCGTCGAGAAGGCAAATCGGCCGGTACGCGGATGGAGAGTTCTCCGGCTTGCCCTCCTTCTTCATGAGGACAAGCCTCCCTCTCTTCCACAGTGGGGGGAATTGCCCCGATCGCAGGCAGCTGTCAAACAGCTCCCGCAACCGGGGCCCCAGGACGCCCAACGCCAAGACCAGGGCACGCCCGGGGATGCCGTCAGGGCCGGGGGCGGTGTTGCGTGCCCCCATCTTCTTTATGGCATCCCCGAGCTCCTCCTCCGATACCCCCAGTTCGGCGGACCAGGCTGGGTTCGCCGGCTCCTCGGGACAAGGCCGTGGAAGCCCGCCCCTCTCCGTAGAACGGGAGGGGAATAGGTCATCCACGACCCGCCCGAGTACCTGGGGGTCGAGCGACTCCGTCACTGGAGGGACCCAGGGGCGTAGCCTGCCCATGACAAGCCTGTAAGGGCGGCCCCATGGGTCCCTATCCAACGAGTCCAGCAACTCGCTCCAAGCCCTGGCCTTGGCGTCCTTGATGGCCAGCTTGAGGTCTAACTTTTTGGCCTTGTAGACCTCGTACAGCTGTGCCGTCACCGTCTCGTCTTGCCTCCGTCTACGACGGGCTCTGGCGTACTGGCGTCGCGCGGCAGTGCATGCCGCCCTCAAATCTGCTATCTCTTGCGACCACCAGTACGCCGCCCGTGATGGGAGGGGTCTGGCCCGGGGCATGGCGATGTCGCAGGCGTCGGACATCGCCTCCCGGAACCACTCGGACCCCTCCCTGGCGTCGACGGGCCCGGTCCGTGCGTCGGCGGACCAGGCCGCGACGGTGACGGCTGCCATCAGGGCGTCCTGATCGAGGCGCCGAAGCGCCCATCGCGGTGATGGGCCAACATGGCGACGGGCACCGGGTGCCTGCCTACTCCGGGGGGTGGAGACATCCATGACGATGTATCGATGATCCGATAGAGTCTCCACCCCCTCCAAAACTTTCCACCCGGTGACACGGCGAGCGGCAGCAGGGGTGGCCCACGACAAGTCGACGACCGATGCACCCTGCCACCGCACGCACGTGTGGGCGGAGCCTTGGTTTAGCAACGTAAGCTCCGCCCCCGCCGCCCAATCCAGCGTCACCCCGCCCCTAGCGTCGGTCCTGGGGGAACCCCAAACGAGCGAATGCGCGTTAAAATCCCCCAGGACCAGGACCGGGCGAGGCAGGTACTTGTTTATCAACACGCCCACCTCGCCCAGGAACCTATCGTACGCCTCCAGACGCCATCGGGGCGGGGCATAACAGCCCATCACCACGAATTCCCCCCACTGTGCGACAACATATCCCTCCCCCCTCTCCAGGGGGGAGCACGCTGGGGAGTTTGTAGCTCCTCCCCAGACAATGGCCACCGAGCCGCACTCATCCCCCAACCAATTAGAGTGGGTCGGGATGGAGTACGGCTCGGCGGCAACAGCCAATCCCACCTCCCACTCCCGCAGGGCATGCACAAAGAGGTCCTGCGCCCCGCGGGAGTGGTTGAGGTTGGTCTGGAGGAGCCTAAGGTTGAACGTTGTCGATAAGCATGGCCTCCTCCAGACCGCCCTCTACATGACCTTCTGTCGGTATCCTCACAGCGGCAGCAGAGGGATCCTCTTTATCTGCTGCCGGTAACTTACGGGAGCCAGCAGGACCTGATGCTGGTACCGTCGGTTTCTTCTTTCCGCTGGGTGGCGCTGCAAAATTCTTATTGCCTTTACGGCCAGATTTCGGTGCGCATCCGGGTGCACCAAGGCGATGTTCCGCCGGTCTTCCCAAATCCGCGCAAACAGGGCATTTTGGAACTGCCGTGCATGCTGCTGCGGTGTGCGACGTTTCGCCGCACCTGTAACACCTGCCCGTTCTATCGACATCGCTGGTACAGCGGCTTCGCGTATGGCCAAACTCCAGACACCTATAACACTGAAGCTGGCGCGGCGCCAATGGTTCAACGCGTACGCTACACCAGCCAACTGTTATCCGTCCCGCCGACACCAGCTTTCGTGCCGCCGCCAATGGACACCGCACCCACAAGGTGCCCATGCTGATGGAAGTAAATCGAGTCTGACCCACTCTGATATCCGTTTCCGGGCATCCGGCGAACGCCGCAACCGCAGAAACCACCTCTTGAGTTTTCACCGATTCATCCAACCCTCTAAGCCGAATTTCCGCGCTCTTGGTGGGGTTGGCGACCTTCACGCCCGTGTCGGCCAAAACTTCCGACATCTTAGACGCCAATGTCGCCGCCTTCGTACTACTGTCGGGCCCCGGGACTTCCAGCACCCATCCTCCGGTTATGGCGCGCCTTGCACGAACTGCATCGAGGCCAATGTCCTTCAAGGACAGTTTTTCCCTTGCCAAGGTCATGGCTTCGCCGTACGTAAGCTTGGCCTCAGGTGTTATAGTCACCGTTACAGCTGAGGTCCGCGGTGGCCGGCTCAAGCGCACTTTGGTGGGTGTAGGTGCCTGTGCTTGGCCAGCCTTCTTCTGTTTGGGCAATGATCCTGCCTTACCTCCAGTGCGAGGATGCACAGGTGCAGGTAGAGCGACATCACCTGCGGCCTTCTTCTTACTCTTGCGGCCTACCACCTGGCTCCATGCAACTTGTTGCGCGGGAAGTGCTGGCCTGGTACCGGTAGAACGCGTGATACCATGATCAGCATTCTTACCACCTGTCGCCTTACCGGAAACTGCCTTATCGGCAGCTCGCTTTCCGACGGGTTTTTTATCGGCAGCTGAGTTACCGACTGCGGTATCCTCACGGATATCGACACCGCGCGCGACGTTATCGGCTGGCTTCCTCTTCTTGTTGGGTGTTTCCACCGTTGCCGACACTGTGGGTAAGTTATCCGCTTCCCGTCTTCGCTTCTCTGCTGTCGGTATGTTACCGGCCGTCGGTAACGTGGAGGTAAGACCCGACAGGAATCTGGACAATTTGGCGTCCACCATTTCGCCGATTCTTCGGAAGAGGTTATCCTCCACATCTTCTGCACGGTGTCGCTGCCGTCTCTCTTCAGGTGTCCCCCTTTGCTTCCGGGGCGCCGCCTCGTTCTCCGGTGTCGCGACGCTTACCTCAGGTGAGGCTGCCCGATGCACGATGACATCCACCACCTGGTCTTTGCTTTTAGGTGCCGCTGAGGTTGACGTAGCTGTTGTTGTAGCTGCCATCGGTTGCCTAGCGTTTAACCGCTCAATATGCGCCTCAAGGTCGTTAACGCGCGTTCTCAGATCTGCGTTATCACGCTCCAATGTCTGAATGGAGTCCGTGATCGTTGTCCTCTTTGACAACTCAGTCACTGCAACCCTGACAGACATGGCCGCCATCCTTAATTTCCGGACAAATACCCCTTTCAGGTTCGTCGACTTGGCAGCAACAATCTCAACCTCTTTAAGATGTTGCAGCACCTCACTGCCTAAATCGGCAGTTGGGCGTTCCCTCATCTGCCTGTATAGCTCCTCCTCCTCGGGCAAGGGTACGCTGCCTCTGGAGGGCGCAGGAGGTTCACCTGCGTAATTAAGAGCTTCTATTTGGCGCTCAAGTGCCTCCTTTTCTTTGATTTTATTTATTGCATCTTGAGCCGCCTCCTTAAGGCCCACGTAATCGCCAGTTGTGGGCGGTCTGCCTCTCTTTCGCAGGCGTTTCACTGCTGGGCGTGACTCAGTAGAATCTTCAGAGAGTCCTTCAGATCCTTCAGCGTCACTGACGACAATAAATCGTGACGCTTCGCCCTCTGATCGTGTCCTCAGATGCGCCTTTCCTCTTCTCGCAACTGAGCGACAAACGCCGCTTGTGCTCGATCGGCTCGGTCGGCTAGTTATACTACCGATATTACCGACAGCCGAAGAAATGCTGTCAGCCGCCCCGAGCGTAGCAACTGTCGGTAACGCAAAAGCGCGCTCTTCAATACCGACTGCAGGTACATGCTCCTGTTGTTGCTGCATGACCTCTCGCTCCACCTCCGCCTCCTCCCTCACGTTGCTTTTTGTTGTATTGGCAGACATTATGGCAGGTATTTAAATCATCGGGTTCGCCCATCATGGGAGCCCTACCGCGGTAGGGCTACTTCCCCCGGAGAGATTTTCCCCTATTCAAGCGTGCCGAAACCCGAGAAGCGGGTTTGTCAGGTGGCCAACCCTATCGACACGTAGTGACTCTAGAAAAAGATGTTACGGGATAGGCCCGCGCCATATTGATGCTAAAGGTTTTACGTCACCCCTATCGAGTGGGCGGCGCCGGATCCGATCCGACGCCAAACCCAAACCTCGGGCTAGACGTCGCCGCAGAATTCTATCCCCTGCGACACGGGATATGAGGAAATACTGGCCAGGTAATCCTCCACACCTGCGCCCGGTAACCTGGGTTCAACCCCGGCAGAGGCTCCAGACAACGCCTGGGGAGCGGTTTTTCCACGTTAAACATAGCCGTTCATGGGACCTCTGCCATAATTTCAGGACTTACCCTTACCCTTTTTACTAGGCCAGAGGTCAGGTACAGACTTCACCCAGACGCCCCGGTCGGGGGGTTTACTACTCCCCCCTTGGTTAGTCTACCGGGAATATCCACCAGGCACCGGCCGCAGCCCATTCACACACACATTCACACACACACAAAATAAAATAAACAAAAAGATTACCCCCCTTTTCCCCTCCGTGGACCCATCCGACGCTTGCGTACCCGGGCGGGGAAGCCCCGCTCGAGGTCCTGGCAACTGACGCCGGCAGTCCACGGTCACCCCTCGCCCCGTTCGCCCTCCGCGACCGGGCCACGGCCGCGGAGACCCAGGGAGCCCCACGTGGAGGTGGAGCGAGAGGATTTAGCCCACCAGGTCCCCCCAACTTAGCCGAAGAAGCGGCCGGTTTTCACCGGGCACTTCATCAGCACCATCGGGGGCCCTCAGGGAATCCGAAGATTTCCGAGACGACCCGGAGAAGCCTGTGCTGCTCCCCAACCTAACCTAACCTAACCTAACCTAACCTAACCTTTTTTTTTTTTTATTTTTGTTAACGAGGAGGGGAAAATGCGTTACGCACACCCAGATGAACTTGGGTAGTGTGGGACTACCAATATTTCAGGCTACCCACTAAAAACCCCTCCCCGATCCACTCGCTCTGTCCCACAGGTGCTCGGAACTCGAAAATTTCTACTTCGAGCACCAGACAGTCGCTGAAGACTGCGACGGGACCTCTAACACTCTTTCGGCGGACCTGGGACGAAGCCCACACCTCCGCCTACGTGCACTCCATGCCTTAATTTAAGTATATATATACAATTCACTCGCACAGGGCCGCGCGCGCACACATTTCCGCTACATTCGTACACACAAACTTTCACTCTCCCATTCATTACCCTTTGGCAAGGGGGGGGGGATACCTCCCATCCAGATCATTCTCTCGGCTTCTATGTGCGCGCGCGTCAGCCCTGTGTTCTGTCAATACGGTATACATGCATACCCGTCTCCAATAAATAATAATAAATTAATAAATAATCATAAATAAATATATGCTATTCAGCCCGTCAAGACGTCATATAGGCGTTAGAGTCTTTGACCTCATTATGGCCTGGAAGTGTTAACTTCTTCTTCTTTTAACTCTTTCTTTTTTATTTTTCCTTTTCTCTCTTGCGACGGAGAGGGTTATCTACCCTTATCCCCTTTCTCTTCGTTCTCTCTATCTCTCTTTCTTTTTCTTCCCTTATCCGCAAGATCTTGCCTATGTACGTCTTGACCTCGTCCCAATTTCCCTGGCTTTTAAGCATGTGTGGAACAAGTGTCTCCGGCTCGAAGTCTTTCCTCTCCAAGCCTTTGACTTCGCGTCTTTCCTGCTCAAAGGAACTGCAGCGAAAGACCGCGTGTTCCACCGTATCGTTCGCCTCCCCGCAGAGATAGCAGCTAGCGTTTTCTCTCCTCTTCATGCGGTAAAGATATGCTCCGAAGCTTCCATGCCCTGTAAGGGCCTGTGTAAGATGGAAGCTCAGAGTCATATCTCCACTCCTATCTTTCCAAGTCCTGATGCAGGGGATCATCTTCTTTGTCCATGTTCCCTTACTGGACGCATCCCATCTCTTTTGCCATTCCTCTGCCAGCTCCTCTTCTTTCTTCTTCAGAGGCGTGTCTCCGTCCTGACCCGTCCGCACAGCAAATTTAATTGCCCTTAGCTTCGCTCGGAGGTCAATAGGCTCGATTCCTGCTATGACTCCTACCGCCTCCGCAGAAACAGTCCGATAGGCCCTGATCACCCTGATCAGGACCAATCTCTGCGCAGAAGTCAGCTTTATCCTGTTTAGCCCGGCCATAGCAGAGTCTGCCCATATCGGGGCTGCGTACATAATGATGCTCTCCCACACGCTGTAATACAGGATTCGGCAGGCCTGTCCTGCACCGCCGATATTGGGGAGAGCATCACCAATCGCATTAAGGTAGGCGATTGCCTTTTCTGTCACCGTCTTGATATGGGTATGGAAGGATCTGGTTTTTTCCAACCAGACCCCCAGGTACTTAATTACCCTACTCATTTTGATCCAGTGACCCATAATATGCATTTCCGTGACTCCCGGGCAATTTGGCCCGGAGATCTGCATTACTTCCGTTTTTTCGGCTGCGAGCGTTAATCCTTTTTCCCGCAGCCACTCCTGGACTCTAACCATGACCTGCTTGAGGTTCCTATTGACCCCCTCGTAACTATAGCTCGATACCAAAACCGCTATGTCGTCCGCGTAGGCAATAAGCCTTACGCCTGGGACGACAATTTTCAGCATCCCATCGTATACAAGGTTCCATAATAACGGCCCTAGTATGGAACCCTGTGGAACTCCGCCATAAACGCGCATCTCCGCGCTCTCCACCCCTTGGCCGTAGACCACGGATCGGCCCGAAAGGTAATCCCGGACGGCTGCAACCATATTGTACGGCATATTTCTACTAATCAACTCCCTGATGATGCAATCCCATCTCAGGGAGTTGAACGCGTTCTTTACGTCCAACGTGACCAAAACAGTCACGCTGTCCCTCGCTTTCATATAGTCCGCCCGCCGGATCACCCTCCGAATGGCATCTACCGTGGACCTACCCTTGCGGAAGCCATATTGCTCGGGGGCAAGACCTTCTGCCCCAATCCGCTCTTCTATTCTAATTTTTAGGAATTTCTCCCATAACTTACTTAGGGGCGAAAGCACGCAGATGGGTCGAAACGCGCCCGGCTCCTCAGCTTTCTTCCCCGGTTTCGGTATCAGCACCAATCTCGCTCTTTTCCACTCGCTCGGCATTGGCGTACCGTTCCATAGGGAGCAAATAGCACTCCCTATGTGTCCTGTATTTGTCTTGCCTATTGCATGGACCGCTTCCCCTGGGATGCAGTCCATGCCGGTAGCCTTCTTTTTGGCAATTCCGCCAATAATGTCCACCATGTCCTGCCTCCTAATATCCTCGAGCGAGAGGTCTTCCTTGGCTAGGTGGCTGAAGTCCATCTCCTCTTCTCCTGTGTCCTCGGTGACAAAGAGTTCCCTTATCGCCTTCATGGCTTGTTCAACTAAGGGCTGGCCGGTGCCCATGGCCTTATACCTCTTAGTCAATACCTTATACGGCTTTCCCCAAGGGTCCTCGTCCAAGGTGCTGATGAACTCCAGCCACCGTTTCTGTTTGCTCTTCTTTATGAGCTCCTGTAGCTTTGCTCTTGCTTTGCGGAGCTCTTCTACCAGGATCAGGACGGCCGGCGTAGTCTTCCCGCGCAGCCGGTGCAATTTACGCCTCGTCCTGATTACTGTTTTCCTAGCTTCAGCTATCTCTGCGGTCCACCACCTCACAGGGCGGTTCTTTCCATTGTACAACTTTTTCTTTTCCATGGTGTCGTGGCAAGCGTCGTACGTCGCCCGATACCACGACACCACTTCGTCATAGCCCCAGGGCCCCTCCCTCCCCTGTAGGTCCCCGGTAAGCACTTCGTACCTTTCCAGGAACCTCTCCTCGTTCCAGGAGCGAGGCAGGAGCCCGTGGGGTGCCAACCGTTGTCCCCAGGTTGGCCCCTTCCCAAGCTCGTGGACGACGTAAAGGTGATCCGAGGCCGTGTAGAGGTCGGACACCCAGCTACTCATTACGCTCCGGACAGTATTTCTACTGCCGAAGGCAATGTCGATCTTCGACCTGGCGTTCCTGCGACAAAAGGTGTAATCACCTTCGCTCTCCACTATCGCGAAGTCCAACCTGTTCACGGCCTCCAGGACAACCAAACCCCTGCGGTCGGTTATCCTGGCCCCCCATGCCGCGGCCTTGGCGTTAAAATCGCCTGCGACGAGGACTTCGCCTTTCCCCATCCTACATACACCCTCCACCTCGTCCACGAAGCTCGCATAAGCCTCTAAGCTCGTGTTCGGGGAAACGTAGCACCCGACCACCGTGAAGTCCACGATGTCGACCGCCACGATTCCCCTCGCATTCACCGATTTGTCCTTACACCTAGCTCTAAAATTTTCGTCTAGGACGATGATGGCAGCATCCCCCGCGACGTCGGCAAACCAATCGTCGGGGACCCTGTAGGGCTCGGATACTACCACCACGTCCGCGTTCAGTTCCTTTAAATTTACTTCGAGCAGGTTGTGCGCCAACCTGCACCTGTTCAAATTAATCTGGACAAGGCGCAGACTAGCGCACTGCTCTCGTCAATCCCCCCCTTGGGGCGCAACACTCTTTCGACCACATAACGTGGTCGACTCCATTCACTCCCGCACTCACACATACCGGGCATCTGGGCTTCCCCCTACATTCCCTCGCCCAGTGCCCTTTCACTCCGCACTTTTTACAAGTGTCCCGCGTCAAAATCACTTCCGGGCCACTACAGTTTGCACTACTATGCCCCATCGCCTGGCACCTGAAGCACCTCTCCAGCCTTGGCAGGATTTTCACCCGAGTGCTTACCCTGCCAATTTTTACACGATCGTTCGCTCTGACGGCCGGTAAGATCCTTGCCGGGACGTCGACGATCGCCCTCATCATTCCGGCGAAACCGGGCCTCAACATCTTGACAGCGATGTCTTCTCTATTACAGGGATATATCCTCAGTAGTCCATCGACGACATCGGCTTCGTCGACGATGGGCTCAAGATCCCTGATCTCCAGCGTGACCTTTGGCATTAGGGTGCGCACCACCCTATTTTCCCCAAAGGCCTTTTTAATTTTCTCGGCGAGGGCATCGACCTTGCCCTCCCGTCCCAGCTCAATCAGGAGATCCCCATCCCTGGTGGATCTCACCTTCTTGATGTCACCGATGTCGCCCTTTGTGGCCTGGATGACATCCCTGTACATCGAAGACAGTTCTTCCTTCCCTCTGTTTTTGATCAGTACCGCGTTGTCCCGCGGTCCTTTGACCTCTTTCCTGGTGGTGCTCTTCTTATCCGGAGGCTTCGGTTTCGCCGGGAATACTTGCGGCTCTTTTCTTCTCGCAGGCCTCTTCACTTCAACCCATTCCTCTTCCCGTGGTCCCAGTGTTTCCCTTGTCCTGACAGGGAGAGTTGGCAGGCTCTTCTTCAGGACTTCTGTGTATAGGGACTCCCTCTGCGTTCCCTTCCGCACTTTTCGTTTCTGAGGCATTCCAGGGGGGGAGGCCCTCTTCCTCTTAGCACCTCCCACCTCCTCTCGTCCGCCGCTGCTAGTATCCGACTCGTCCCCACTGTCCAGTACTAATTTGGCCATTTCTTCTATTTCGCGCCCCACGGCCTTTTCCCTCTCGGCCAGGGCTTTCTTCTTCCTTTCTTCTTCTTCTTCCACTTTTACTTTCACTTCGGCAATGATTTTCCGCGTTTTCAGGAGGATCCTATCTAAATTCGCAGGTCCATCCTTGAAATCCGCTTTTATATTACCGTTAGCCTCTATATAGTCTCTCGTTCGCTTATTTACCATGAGAGCGACATTAATCGCCCTCATGGCTTTCTCGAGACGTTTCTCTATTTCCTCCTCGAAGGAGAAGGTCGGGGCACCTTCTTCGACCCTCCCCTCCGTAGGAGCATCCCTTATTACCTTCTTGGGGGTCTCGATGATCTCTATCGACACCGCCCGATCTTCAATAATCCTCGGTAATACCCTCGCCGGGGTTTTCTCCTCGATCCTTGTGAGGGTTACCGTGGGGCTTTCCATTGTAGTCCTCTCCACGCTCGGCGGAGTCCTGTCGCTCTCCCTTACCGGACTGCGAGCCAGCCTAGGTCTCCTCGCGAAGTCCTCCAGGCTTCCTCTTCTTGAGATTGTTACCTCTTCACCAGACGCAATATCCAGTGCAGCGGCCTGGTTCGCCACCGACTGCACTGAGCAGTAGCTGGATAACCGCCGGGGGGAGCCTGCTCGCTCACCACCCTCTCCGGCGGGTACTGGGGGATCCGACGCCCCCTGCACCGTAAACGTAGTTCCTTTGTTTGTACAATCCATAATTTTTAATATTTGTAGAATAGTCCAGGTCCAAGCCGTGTTCGTCGTAAGAAATAACTGTCCAGTACATCACATACAAACACATACACTATTCACACTATGTAGCCACAGCACATTTATCTTCCTTCTCGAGAAGTTCTTCCATATCCTGTTGGTTGAGCACTAGCAGGCCACACAGACTAAATCTTCAATTTTCCGTTCAATATTTACGTGACTAACCGGATTAAATCCGGCTAGATCTTCTGCTTGCTCTCTCTCTCTTTAATGCATGGCTACGCACTCTCACATGTAATTACATCCACAACACTTTCAACAACTTTCATTCTGTCCCATTCTCACCAACTCGGGCACCTCGGGATCGTGAAACCCGTACCATAGCTAATACTACGGCCCCTGAGGAAAACCTAACCTAACCTAACCTAACCTAACCTAACCTAACCTAACCTAACCTAACCTTTTTTTTTTTTTTTTTTTTTTTTTACGTGGGGGAAATCCTCATGGACACCCCGCCCCCCCTGGGGGGAGGAGGCGGGGTAGTGTGGGACTATACCCACTAAAACCCCCACGGCTACCCTCATCGCGCGCCCCCTTGACTAGGGAGGGGGGTTCCGGGTATCGCCAGAGGCATGCCTCCGGAACCCCCCACGCGGCGTCTCGCGACCCTTTCCTCGGGAGGGGGGACTATGGCGCCCCCCTCCCCTTCTTCTCCTCTCTCGGCGGAACCAGGGGGTAGCGCCCGGTTCCGCCCCACCTCGGGGCCGCGTGCTCGGCGGCTGGGCCCCCACCCAGCCGCCCGCGACCCCGTGGTCCTCACCCCCCCGCCCTGTTGGCTGGCGGGGGGGTGGGAGGCCACCATGCCTCTTTGGGGGCGGCGGCGCGGAGTAGACCCTCCGCCACCGCCGCCACCCGCGTTGTCCGGGGCGCGGCCTGAGGGGTCGGGCAATGCCCCTGCCCTCCTGCGGCCGCGCCGCAACGCCCTTCTCGCCGGGTCCGTCCTTTCCCGGACCCGCTCCGCGGCCTCCTTCTGCGACATGACGTCCTCGCAGAAGGAGGCCACGGCATCCCACTGGGCCCTCCCCTCCAGCATCCTCTGTACGAGGACCGGAGGGGAGAGGTCCGCTCCGACCGTGTTACGCAAGGTCCGCCTCTGGGCGGACCAAGCCGGACACTCCTCCAGCGTGTGCTGGGGAGTGTCCTCTACCTCGCCACAGTGGTGACACTGTGCCGTCGCTTCCTTGCCAATGCGGCACAGGTACTCCCCGAAGCAACCATGCCCCGTGAGCACCTGCGCCGCTCGGTAGGTGAGCCCACCGCAAGTCCTGCCCATCCACCTGTCGAAATTGGGCAGGACTGCCCCAACGGCGCGCTTGCTGGCGCTCTCAGTGAGCTGAGAGCGCCACTTGACAAGCGCGCGCCGCTGGGCCCGACGCTTCGAGAGCGTTGCCCATCTGGCAACCTCTGGCGGGGAGATCCCGCTCTGGCGGAGGGACTTGACGCGGTCATAGACGACCGCGTCAACCTCCGCCTGTAGCTCCAGCGGGACCAACCCCGACAGAGCCATCGCCGCCGCATAGGAGGTGGTGCGGTAACCCCTCACGCACCTGATGGCCAGCCGCCTTTCAACTCGTCGAAGCAAAGTTCTGCTTCGACGGCTGGCCATCAGGTCTCCCGCCCATATCGGTGACCCATAAAGGGTCATCGACCGCACCACCCCCGTGTAGAGGCGGCGAACCCTCAGCCCTGGTCCCCCGAGGTTGGGCAGCAGGCGGCCCAAGGCCGCGGCCGTCCTCTCAACCCGGGGAACCAGGCGCTCGAAATGCTCCTCGAAGCGCCAGTGGCTGTCAAGGGTGAGGCCCAGGTACCTCATCTGGGTCCCCACCCTGACACACGACTCACCTACCCGCATCCAGGACCTTGGAGGCTCCTCCTGCCGAGGCCCAAGGAACCAAAGGGCCTCGGACTTATGGGGAGCTATCTCCAACCCTAGGTCCCGGATGCGCGCGACGACACAGGCCACCCCTGTCTCCGCCAGGCGGATGGTCCTCCTCCAATCCTCATCCCCCGAGGCCAGTATTAACGTGTCATCTGCATAACAGATGACACTGACCCCGGGGGGGAGGGCCGCCCTCAGGACCACGTCATATGCGAGGTCCCACAGGATAGGGCCCAAGACTGAGCCCTGTGGGACCCCGCAGTGGACCTGCCTCTCCCTCCTTACGCCGTACCGGCCCGTGAACTCGATCCACCTGTCGGACAGGTAGGACCCGAGCACCCTCCGCAGGTAGGGAGGCACCCCGTGGTGGTGGAGTGCCTCCCTGACCGCCCCCCAGGGCAGGGTATTAAAAGCGTTAACTATATCTAACGATACAGCTATTGCTACCCCACCCTCGGAGACGGCCGCCTCCGCAAGGGTACGGACGCGACGTATCGCGCCCAAGGTCGACCGTCCCCTGCGGAAGCCATACTGCTCCCTGCAGAGGTCGGGCCCCACCGCCGACAGGTGGTGGACGAGGCGGGATGCCAAAACTCTTTCGAAGAGTTTACCCGCCTCGTCCAACAAACATATTGGCCGGTACGCGGAGGGAGACTCCGCGGGCCGGCCCTCCTTCTTGAGGAGGACCATCCTACCTCGCCGCCATTGCGGGGGGAATTGCCCCAGCTCCAGGCAGCGGTCGAACAACCGCCGCAGCTGGGGCCCGAGGACGCCCAGGGCCAAGGCCCATATTCTACCGGGGATGCCATCGGGGCCAGGGGCTGTGTCCCTGGCCGCCATCTTTCTGATGGCATCCCCTAGCTCCGCCTCTGTTACCCCCAGTTCGACGGACCAGGCTTGGTCCGTCGTCTCCTCGGGTAGGTGTGGCGAAGCCGTACCCCTCCCAAAGGAGGGGAATAAGGCATCCACCACACCCCCGAGTACCCGGGGGTCAAGGCTCTCCGTGACCGGGGGTACGTAGGGGCGTAGCCGACCCAACACGAGCCGGTACGGCCGCCCCCACGGGTCCCGGTCAAGAGAGCCAAGGAGCTCCAACCATGCTTGGGCCTTGGCCTCTTTTATGGCCAGCCGAAGGGCCGCCCTCTTGGCCTTGTAGGCTCCCTCCAGCTGTGCTATCCACGCCTCGTCGCGCAGCCGTCTCCTGCGGGCACGCTGACACTGGCGTCTCGCGACGGTGCATTGATTGCGTAGCATCGCAATGTCGCGAGACCACCAGTGGGCGGCCCGCCTAGGGAGGGGTTGGGACCGGGGCATCGACACGTCACAGACGTTGGTCATGATGCCCCGGAACCACTCAGCCCCCTCCCTTGCGTCGACGGGACTGGTTCCGGTGTCGAACCAGTCCACGGCGTGGACAACCGCCATCAGGGCGTCCTCGTCTAGGCGCCGAAGCGCCCAGCGCGGTGGCAGGACACCATCCGGGCAGCGGGGGCGGGGTGCCCCTGACTGCTGGGCGGCTCCGGAGGCGGAGAACACTATATAGCGATGGTCGCTTAGCGTCTCCGCCTCCTCGGCCACCCTCCACCCCGCCACACGTCGTACGGCCGAGGGTGACGCCCATGTAAGGTCCACAATGGACGACCCCTGCGGCCGCACGCACGTAGCTATGGAGCCCCTATTGACTAGGCGGAGCTCCAGCTCCGCTGCCCAATCGAGTACTGCCCCCCCTCTCGCATCGGTCCTGGGGGACGCCCACTCAGTAGCGTGGGCGTTGAAGTCCCCCAGGACCAGTACCGGGCGAGGCTGGCATTGGCGAATCATATCGCCAACCTCGCCCAGGTACTCCTCCAACTCGGAGATAGTGCGAGAGGGGGGTGCATAGCACCCTACCACCGCATATTCCCCCCATTCCACGGCGAGGAAGCCCCGCCCTCTCCCCAGGAGTGTAACGGGCGGGGCGCCTGGCATCTCTCCTCTCACGATGGCGACCGAGTCACCCTCATCCCCGAACCATGAAGGGTGTTCGGGGATGGAGTGGGGCTCGGCCGCCACCGCCAGCACAACCCCCCACTCCCGCAGGGTGTGGACGAACAGGTCCTGTGCCCCGCGGGAGTGGTTGAGGTTGGCCTGGAGGAGGCGCATGGCGAACTTAATCGGTTACCATGGCCTCCCCCTGGCCTCCGACCTTGTCTGGCCCAGTGGGATTGGGCGTGGGTCTATTGGGCCCACTCTCTGTCGCTGTCGCGGCAGCGGGGGCCCCCTTCTTGGCCCCCTTCTTCTTCCGGGTGGGCGGGGAGCAGGCTTTGCTCCCCAGCCTGTGCCCCGCGGGTCGCCCCAAGTCCGCACAGAGCGGACAATTTGGCGCCTCCGCGGGGCACGTGCCCGCCGTGTGGCCGGAGGTGCCGCAGTTGTAGCAGCGGCCACTCCGGTCCACGTCCCCCGTGCACCGCTGCCTCACGTGCCCCACTTGGAGGCAGCGGTAGCACTGCAGGGGGCGGGCGGCCAGCACCTCAACGCGGGCGCTGGACCATCCCACCCGGATTCTGCCAACCTTGGCCACCGTGTTGGCGGCCAGAAGGGGGCATGAAACCCATAGGGTGCCCAGACCGGAGGAGGAGGAGCGTACCTGGCCCGTCCTCACATCCTCCGGCGGGCACGCCCCCGCTGCCGCGATGGCATCTGCCACCTCCTTCGGGGTGACGGAGTCGTCAAGACCCGTCACCCTCAGTTCCGCCCTTTTGCAGGGGCGGGTTATTTGGACCCCTGTCCCCTCAAGGGCCTCCTTCAATTTCCCGGCCAAGGCGTCAGCTTTGGCCGCGCCCTCCGGACCGGGGATCTGCATCAACAGGGCCCCGGTCACCGCACGCTTGTAGCGCACCGCCTCGATGCCGACATCCGCCAAGTCAACCTTCTGCTTGGCGGTGCGGATCGCCTCCGCGTATGACACGCTGCCCCCGGGGGGGACGGTCAACGAGACCGCCGCCGTCCGGGGGACGCGCCCCAAGCGTGGCGGCACGGGCGCGGCCTTACGCGGCCCGGCCTTTCCACTTGCCCCGCCCCCTTTCTTGGCCCCCTTATCTGGGGCCTTTTTGGTGGGCGGGGCGACGGCCTTCGCTTTCGCCGCCTTTCTCCCCACCACCGTTGCCCAGGTCTCCCGCTGGCCGGCCTCCGACGCTGAAGCGCCGCCCGAGACCGGTGCACGCTGGAGGGCTGCCCTGGGCTTTTGCCTGGGAGGTGGGGGCGGCTCCTCCTCTGTCTCCGTTGCAGTGACGCCCCCTCTAGAAGTTTTCTTCTTCTTCTTTTTCTTCCTCTTTTGAGGGGCGTCACTGCGCTCCCCTTCTGTGGCGGATTGCGCGGCAGCACGCGCCGCAGCAATCCTTGCGCTCGGCGGGCGCAGCGCTGGTCCCCGGCCTAGAACCTCCCGCCGGAAGGCGGCCAGCTTCCCCTCGACCAGAGAGCCAATCCTGTCTATTAGGACTTGATCCCTGTCTGGTCGAGGGGGTGTACGCTTTTCGCGCACTTCTGGGGCTTTCGTGGCCCTTGGTAGGGAGACACGCGCCCTTGGCGGGGTGGAGACCCCTCCAACCACCATTGGCTCCACCCCCGCCGTAGGCGTGGTCTCCCTGGAGCTGTCCCTTGTAGCTCGGGCAGCCCCCCTTCCCGCTCTTGCGGACTCCGCCTCCGCCCGCATCTTCGCGACCTGCGCCTCCAGGTCTTCCACCTTACAACGGAGGCGGATGTTGTCGGCCTCCAACAGAGGGGCGGGTCCTGAGGACTCCGTCCTCTTCACGACCTCTGTTGTCGCAACGGCCACGGTCCTTGCGGCGATGCGGAGTCGCCGCACAAACACGCCCTGCAGGTTCCTCGAGGAGCCTGCAAACCTCTCCACCTCTTTGAGGTGCTCCAGGATCTGGGCGGCAATGTCGCCCGTCGGGAGCTGCCGGATCTCCTCGGCGAGCTCCGCCTCCTCTGGGAGGGGCTTGCTGCCACGGGACGGTTTCGGCGATTCCGCCGCAAGCTCCGCCTCCTGGGCCTTCTCCATCTTTTCGACAGCAGCAGAGAGCTCGAGGTATTGCCTCTTTGCTGCCGCCAGACCCGCATACTCCCCTGAACCTAACCTAACCTAACCTAACCTAACCTAACCTAACCTAACCTAACCTAACCTAACCTAACCTAACCTAACCTAACCTAACCTAACCAGTCCACGGCGTGGACAACCGCCATCAGGGCGTCCTCGTCTAGGCGCCGAAGCGCCCAGCGCGGTGGCAGGACACCATCCGGGCAGCGGGGGCGGGGTGCCCCTGACTGCTGGGCGGCTCCGGAGGCGGAGAACACTATATAGCGATGGTCGCTTAGCGTCTCCGCCTCCTCGACCACCCTCCACCCCGCCACACGTCGTACGGCCGAGGGTGACGCCCATGTAAGGTCCACAATGGACGACCCCTGCGGCCGCACGCACGTAGCTATGGAGCCCCTATTGACTAGGCGGAGCTCCAGCTCCGCTGCCCAATCGAGTACTGCCCCCCCCCCTCGCATCGGTCCTGGGGGACGCCCATGTAGTGGCGTGGGCGTTGAAGTCCCCCAGGACCAATACTGGGCGAGGCTGACATTGGCGTATCATGTCGCCAACCTCGCCCAGGTACCCCTCAAAGTCGGAGATACTGCGAGAGGGTGGGGCATAGCACCCTACCACCGCGTATTCCCCCCATTCGACGGCGAGGAAGCCCCGCCCTCTCCCCAGGACCTTGTCTGGCCCAGTGGGATTGGGCGGGGCCTTAGACGGCCCCCTATCCGGCTCTGCTGCGGCAGCGGGGGCCCCCTTCTTGGCCCCCTTTTTCTTCCGGGTGGGTGGGGAGCAGGCTTTGCTCCCCAGGCTGTGCCCCGCGGGTCGCCCTAAGTCCGCACAAAGCGGACAATTTGGCGCCTCCGCGGGGCACTTGCACGCCGTGTGGCCGGAGGCGCCGCAGTTGTAGCAGCGGCCACTCCGGTCCACATCCCCCGTGCACCGCTGCCTCACGTGCCCCACTTGGAAGCAGCGGTAACACTGCAGGGGGCGGGCGGCCAGCACCTCAACGCGGGCGCTGGACCATCCCACCCGGATCCCGTCAACCTTGGC
Source organism: Anthophora plumipes (assembly GCA_951804975.1). Classification (NCBI taxonomy): domain Eukaryota; kingdom Metazoa; phylum Arthropoda; class Insecta; order Hymenoptera; family Apidae; genus Anthophora; species Anthophora plumipes. The sequence goes on along the minus strand of CATORF010000206.1, from coordinate 6,109,788 downwards.
CACCGTACTGGCGGCCAAAAGGGGGCAGGATAACCACAGGGTGCCCAGCCCGGAGGAGGAGGTCCGTACCTGGCCCGTCCTCACCTCCTGCGGCCGGCACGCCCCCGCTGCCGCGATGGCATCTGCCACCTCTTTAGGGGTGACCGAGTCGTCTAGACCGGTCACCCTCAGTTCCGCCCTTTTACAGGGACGGGTTACCTTAACACCCGTCACTTCAAGGGCCTCCCTCAGTATGCCGGCCAAGGTGTCAGCCTTGGCCGCGCCCTCCGGACCGGGGATCTGCATAAGCAGAGCCCCGGTCACCGCACGCTTGTAGCGCACCGCCTCGATGCCTACCTCCGCCAAGTTTACTTTCTCCTTGGCGGAGCGGATCGCCTCAGCGTAGGTGACGCCGCCCCGGGGGAGACGGTTAATGAGACCGCCGCCGTCCGGGGGACGCGCCCCAAGCGTGGCGGCACGGGCGCGGCCTTCCTTGGCCCGGCCTTCCCGCTCGCCCCGCCCACTTTTCTGGCCCCCTTATCTGGGGGTTTTGGGTGGGCGTGGCGACGTCCTTCTTCCTCGCCGCCTTTTTCCCCACCACCGTGGCCCAGGACTCCTGCTGCACGGCCCCTGACGCAGGGACCGGAGCACGCGGGGGTGCGGCCCTGGGCTTTTGCCTCTGTGGTGGGGGCATCTCCTCCTCGGTCTCCGTCGCAGTGACGCCCCCTTTGGAAGCTTTCTTCTTCTTCTGCTTCCTCTTCCTTTGGGTGGCGTCACTGCGTTCCCCCTCTGTGGCGGACTGCGCGGCAGCACGCGCTGCAGCTATCCGCGCGCTGGGCGGACGCATTCCTTGCCCCCGGCCAAAAACTTCCCGCCGGAAGGCGGCCAACTTCCCCCCTGAGGAAAACCTAACCTAACCTAACTTAACCTAACCCGACCGAAACCAAGATATCTCCGGTTCTGCATGTCAAACGTACTGTGGAGTGGGGAATACACCAGAAAACGCGTTTCTCGCATTAAATAGCTCGAAACGAGCGATCTGGATGATTCTTCATACTTCTGACTGAAGTCTCACCAATATTATCGTAGAAAATGCATATCTCACCTTGAAACCCGACCGAAACGAAGATATCTGCGGTTCTGCATGTCTAACGTACTGTGGAGTGGTGAATACACCAGAAAACGTGTTTCTCGCATTAAATAGCTCGAAAAGAGCGATCTAGATGATTCTGCATACTTCTGGCAGAAGACTCACCAAGCTTATCGCAGAAAATGCATATCTCAGCTTGAAACCTCACGAAAATCAAGATGTCGCCGGTTCTGCATATCAAACGCACTGTGGAGTGGTGACAACAACCAGATAACGTGTTTCTCGCATTTAGTAGCTCGAAACGAGCGATCTAGATGATTCTGCATACTTCTGACTGAAGTCTCACCAATATTTTCGCAGAAAATGCATATCTCAGCTTGAAACCAGACGAAAACTACGATGTCGCCGGTTCTGCATATCAAACGCACTGTGGGGTGGTGAAAACACCAGAAAACGTGTTTCTCGCATTAACTAGCTCGAAAAGAGCGTTCTCGATGATTCTGCATACTTTTCATAGATGAAACACCAAGATTATCGCAGAAAATGCAAATTTCAGCTGGAAACCCCACGAAAACCAAGTTATCGGCGGCTCTACATATCAAACGCACTGTGCAGTGGACAAAACACCAGAAAACTTGTTTTTTCGCATTAAATAGCACGAAACGAGCGATCTAGATGATTCTGCATACTTCTGACTGAAGTCTCACCAATATTATCGCAGAAAATGCATATGTTAGCTAGAAACCTCACGAAAATCAAGATGTCGCCGGTTCTGCTTATCAAACGCACTGTGGAGTGGTGAAAACACCCAGATAACGTGTTTCTCGCATTAAATAGCTCGAATAGAGCGATCTCGATGATTCTGTATACTTCTCATAGATGAAACACAAAGATTATCGCAGAAAATGCATATTTCAGCTGGAAACCCCACGAAAACCAAGTTGTCGGTGGCTCTACATATCAAACGCACTGTGGAGTGGTCAAAACACCAGAAAACTTGTTTTTTCGCATTAAATAGCTCGAAACGGACGATCCAGATGATTCTGCATCCTTCTGACTGAAGTCTCACCAATATTATCGCACAAAATGCATATATCAGCTTAAAACCCGACGAAAACCAAGATGTCGCCGGTTCTGCATATCAAACGCACTGTGGAGTGGTGAAAACAACCAGATAACGTGTTTCTCGCAATAAATAGATCGAAACGAGCGATCTAGATGATTCTGCATACTTCTCATAGATGAAACACAAAGATTATCGCAGAAAATGCATATTTCAGCTGGAAACCCCACGAAAACCAAGTTATCGGCGGCTCTACATATCAAACGCACTGTGGAGTGGTGAAAACAACCAGATAACGTGTTTCTCGCATTAAATAGATCGAAACGAGCGATCTAGATGATTCTGCATACTTCTCATAGATGAAACACAAAGATTATCGTAGAAAATGCATATCTCAGCTTGAAACCCGACCGAAACCAAGATATCTCCGGTTCTGCATATCAAACGCACTGTGGAGTGGTCAAAACACCAGATAACGTGTTTCTCGGATTAAATAGCTCGAAAAGAGCGATATCGATGATTCTGCATACTTCGGACAGAAGTCTCACCAATATTATCGCAGAAAATGCATATCTCAGCTTGAAACCTCACGAAAATCAAGATGTCGCCGGTTCTGCATATCAAACGCACTGTGGAGTGGTGAAAACAACCAGATAACGTGTTTCTCGCATTAAATAGCTCGAAAGGTGCGATCTAGATGTTTCTGCATACTTCTGACAGAAGACTCGCCAAGATTATCGCAGAAAATGCATATCTCAGCTGGAAACCCCACGAAAACCAAGATATCGCAGGTTCTGCATATCAGACGCACTGTGGAGTGGTGAAAACAACCAGATAACGTGTTTCTCGCATTAAATAGCTCGAAAAGAGTGATCTAGATGATTCTGCATACTTCTGACTGAAGTCTCACCAATATTATCGCAGAAAATGCATATCTCAGCTGGAAACCCCACGAAAACCAAGTTATCGGCGGCTCTACATATCAAACGCACTGTGGATTGGTAAAAACACCAGGAAACTTGTTTTTTCGCATTAAGTAGCTCGAATAGAGCGATCTCGATGATTCTGCATACTTCTGACTGAAGTCTCACCAATATTATCGCAGAAAATGCATATCTCAGCTGGAAACCCCACGAAAACCAAGTTATCGGCGGCTCTACATATCAAACGCACTGTGGATTGGTAAAAACACCAGGAAACTTGTTTTTTCGCATTAAATAGCTCGAAACGAACGATCTAGATGATTCTGCATACTTCTGACTGAAGTCTCACCAATATTATCGCAGAAAATGCATATCTCAGCTGGAAACCCCACGAAAACCAAGTTATCGGCGGCTCTACATATCAAACGCACTGTGGATTGGTAAAAACACCAGGAAACTTGTTTTTTCGCATTAAATAGCTCGAATAGAGCGATCTCGATGATTCTGCATACTTCTGACTGAAGTCTCACCAATATTATCGCAGAAAATGAATATCTCAGCTTGAAACCCGACGAAAACCAAGTTATCGGCGGCTCTACATATCAAACGCACTGTGGATTGGTAAAAACACCAGGAAACTTGTTTTTTCGCATTAAATAGCTCGAATAGAGCGATCTCGATGATTCTGCATACTTCTGACTGAAGTCTCACCAATATTATCGCAGAAAATGAATATCTCAGCTTGAAACCCGACGAAAACCAAGATGTCGCCGGTTCTGCATATCAAACGCATTGTGGAGTGGTGAAAACCACCAGATAACGTGTTTCTCGCATTAACTGGCTCGAATAGAGCGATCTCGATGATTCTAAATACTTCTGACTGAAGTCTCACCAATATTATCGCAGAAAATGAATATCTCAGCCTGAAACCCGACGAAAACCAAGATGTCGCCGGTTCTGCATATCAAACGCATTGTGGAGTGGAGAAAACCACCAGATAACGTGTTTCTCGCATTAAATAGCTCGAATAGAGCGATCTCGATGATTCTGCATACTTCTGACTGACGTCTCACCAATATTATCGCAGAAAATGCATATCTCAGCTTGAAACCTCACGAAAATCAAGATGTCGCCGGTTCTGCATATTAAACGCACTGTAGAGTGGTGAAAACAACCAGATAACGTGTTTCTCGCATTAAATGGCTCGAATAGAGCGATCTCGATGATTCTGCATACTTCTGACTGAAGTCTCACCAATATTATCGCAGAAAATGAATATCTCAGCTTGAAACCTCACGAAAATCAAGATATCGCCGGTTCTGCATATCAAACGCATTGTGGAGTGGTGAAAACCACCAGATAACGTGTTTCTCGCATTAAATGGCTCGAATAGAGCGATCTCGATGATTCTGCATACTTCTGACTGAAGTCTCACCAATATTATCGCAGAAAATGAATATCTCAGCCTGAAACCCGACGAAAACCAAGATGTCGCCGGTTCTGCATATCAAACGCATTGTGGAGTGGAGAAAACCACCAGAAAACTAGTTTTTTCGCATTAAATAGCTCGAAACGAGCGATCTAGATGATTCTGCATACTTCTGACTGAAGTCTCACCAATATTATCGCAGAAAATGCATATCTCAGCTTGAATCCCGACGAAAACCAAGATGTCGCCGGTTCTGCATATCAAACGCACCGTGGAGTGGTGAAAACACCAGAAAACGTGTTACTCGCATTACCTAGCTCGAAAAGAGCGTTCTGGATGATTCTGCATAATTCTCATAGATGAAACACAAAGATTACCGCAGAAAATGCATATTTCAGCTGGAAACCCCACGAAAACCAAGTTATCGGCGGCTCTACATATCAAACGCACTGTGGAGTGGTCAGAACACCAGAAAACTTGTTTTTTCGCATTAAATAGCTCGAAACGAGCGATCTAGATGATTCTGCATACTTCTGACAGAAGACTCACCAAGATTATCGCAGAAAATGCATATTTCAGCTGGAAGCCCCACGAAAACCAAGTTATGGCGGCTCTACATATCAAACGCGCTGTGGAGTGGTCAAAACACCTGAAAACTTGTTTTTTCGCATTAAATAGCTCGAAAGGTGCGATCTAGATGTTTCTGCATACTTCTGACAGAAGACTCGCCAAGATTATCGCAGAAAATGCATATCTCAGCTGGAAACCCCACGAAAACCAAGATATCGCAGGTTCTGCATATCAGACGCACTGTGGAGTGGTGAAAACAACCAGATAACGTGTTTCTCGCATTAAATAGCTCGAAAAGAGTGATCTAGATGATTCTGCATACTTCTGACTGAAGTCTCACCAATATTATCGCAGAAAATGCATATCTCAGCTGGAAACCCCACGAAAACCAAGTTATCGGCGGCTCTACATATCAAACGCACTGTGGATTGGTAAAAACACCAGGAAACTTGTTTTTTCGCATTAAGTAGCTCGAATAGAGCGATCTCGATGATTCTGCATACTTCTGACTGAAGTCTCACCAATATTATCGCAGAAAATGCATATCTCAGCTGGAAACCCCACGAAAACCAAGTTATCGGCGGCTCTACATATCAAACGCACTGTGGATTGGTAAAAACACCAGGAAACTTGTTTTTTCGCATTAAATAGCTCGAAACGAACGATCTAGATGATTCTGCATACTTCTGACTGAAGTCTCACCAATATTATCGCAGAAAATGCATATCTCAGCTGGAAACCGCACGAAAACCAAGTTATCGGCGGCTCTACATATCAAACGCACTGTGGATTGGTAAAAACACCAGGAAACTTGTTTTTTCGCATTAAATAGCTCGAATAGAGCGATCTCGATGATTCTGCATACTTCTGACTGAAGTCTCACCAATATTATCGCAGAAAATGAATATCTCAGCCTGAAACCCGACGAAAACCAAGATGTCGCCGGTTCTGCATATCAACCGCATTGTGGAGTGGAGAAAACCACCAGATAACGTGTTTCTCGCATTAAATAGCTCGAATAGAGCGATCTCGATGATTCTGCATACTTCTGACTGAAGTCTCACCAATATTATCGCAGAAAATGCATATCCCAGCTTGAAACCCCACGAAAACCAAGATATCGCAGGTTCTGCATATCAGACGCACTGTGGAGTGGTGAAAACACCAGAAAACGTGTTACTCGCATTAACTAGCTCGAAAAGAGCGTTCTGGATGATTCTGCATACTTCTGACTGAAGTCTCACCAATATTATCGCAGAAAATGAATATCTCAGCTTGAAACCCGACGAAAACCAAGATGTCGCCGGTTCTGCATATCAAACGCACCGTGGAGTGGTGAAAACACCAGAATACGTGTCACTCGCATTAACTAGCTCGAAAAGAGCGTTCTGGATGATTCTGCATACTTCGGACTGAAGTCTCACCAATATTATCGCAGAAAATGCATATCTCAGCTTGAAACCTCACGAAAATCAAGATGTCGCCGGTTCTGCATATCAAACGCACTGTGGAGTGGTGAAAACAACCAGATAACATGTTTCTCGCATGAAATAGCTCGAAACGTGCGATCTAGATGATTCTGCATACTTCTGACTGAAGTCTCACCAAGATTGCCGCAGTAAATAAATATCTCAGCTTGAGACCCGACGAAATCCAAGATGTCGCCGGTTCTGCATATCACACGCACAGTGGGGTGGTGAAAACACCAGAAAACGTGTTTCTCGCATTAAATAGCTCGAAAAGAGCGATCTAGATGATTCTGCATACTTCTGACAGAAGACTCGCCGAAATTATCGCAGAAAATGCATATCTCAGCTGGAAACCCCACGAAAACCAAGATATCGCAGGTTCTGCATATCAGACGCACTGTGGAGTGGTGAAAACAACCAGATAACGTGTTTCTCGCATGAAATAGCTCAAAACGAGCGATCTAGATGATTCTGCATACTTCTGACTGAAGTCTCACCAAGATTGCCGCAGTAAATGCATATCCCAGCTTGAGACCCGACGAAATCCAAGATATCGCAGGTTCTGCATATCAGACGCACTGTGGAGTGGTGAAAACATCAGAAAACGTGTCACTCGCATTAACTAGCTCGAAAAGAGCGTTCTGGATGATTCTGCATACTTCTCATAGATGAAACAAAGATTATCGCAGAAAATGCATATCTCAGCTGGAAACCCGACCGAAACCAAGGTATCTCCGTTTCTGCATGTCAAACGTACTGTGGAGTGGTGAATACACCAGAAAACGTGTTTCTCGCATTAAATAGCTTGAAAAGAGCGTTCTAGATGATTCTGCATACTTCGGACAGAAGTCCTACCAATATTATCGCAGAAAATGCATATCTCAGCTTGAAACCTCACGAAAATCAAGATGTCGCCGGTTCTGCATATTAAACGCACTGTGGAGTGGTGAAAACAACCAGATAACGTGTTTCTCGCATTAAATAGCTCGAAACGAGCAAACTAGATGACCCTGCACACTTCTGACTGAAGTCTCACCAATATTATCGCAGAAAATGCATATCTCAGCTTGAAACCCGACGAAAACCAAGTTATCGGCGGCTCTACATATCAAACGCACTGTGGAGTGGTCAAAACATCAGATAACGTGTGTCTCGCATTAAATAGCTCGAAAATAGCGATATCGATTGTTCTGCATACTTCGGACAGAAGTCTCACCAATATTATCGCAGAAAATGCATATCCCAGCTTGAAACCTCACGAAAATCAAGATGTCGCCGGTTCTGCATATAAAACGCACTGTGGGGTGCTGAAAACACAAGAAAACGTGTTTCTCGCATTAAATAGCTCGAAACAAGCGATCTAGATGATTCTGCATCCTTCTGACAGAAGTCTCACGAAGATTATCGCAGAAAATGCATATCTCAGCTTGAAACACCACGAAAACCAAGATGTCGCCGGTTCTGCATATCAAACGCACTGTGGAGTGGTGAAAACAACCAGAAAACGTGTTTCTCGCATTAAATAGCTTGAAAAGAGCGTTCTAGATGATTCTGCATACTTCGGACAGAAGTCTCACCAATATTATCGCAGAAAATGCATATCTCAGCTTGAAACCTCACGAAAATCAAGATGTCGCCGGTTCTGCATATTAAACGCACTGTGGAGTGGTGAAAACAACCAGATAACGTGTTTCTCGCATTAAATAGCTCGAAACGAGCAAACTAGATGACCCTGCACACTTCTGACTGAAGTCTCACCAATATTATCGCAGAAAATGCATATCTCAGCTTGAAACCCGACGAAAACCAAGTTATCGCCGGTTCTGCATATCAAACGCATTGTGGAGTGGTGAAAACCACCAGATAACGTGTTTCTCGCATTAAATAGCTCGAATAGAGCGATCTCGATGATTCTGCATACTTCTGACTGAAGTCTCACCAATATTATCGCAGAAAATGAATATCTCAGCTTGAAACCCGACGAAAACGAAGATGTCGCCGGTTCTGCATATCAAACGCACTGTGGAGTGGTGAAAACCACCAGATAACGTGTTTCTCGCATTAAATAGCTCAAATAGAGCGATCTCGATGATTCTGCATACTTCGGACAGAAGTCTCACCAATATTATCGCAGAAAATGAATATCTCAGCTTGAAACCCGACGAAAACTAAGATGTCGCCGGTTCTGCATATCAAACGCATTGTGGAGTGGTGAAAACCACCAGATAACGTGTTTCTCGCATTAAATAGCTCGAATAGAGCGATCTCGATGATTCTGCATACTTCTGACTGAAGTCTCACCAATATTAACGCAGAAAATGAATATCTCAGCTTGAAACCCGACGAAAACCAAGATGTCGCCGGTTCTGCATATCAAACGCATTGTGGAGTGGTGAAAACCACCAGATAACGTGTTTCTCGCATTAAATAGCTCGAATAGAGCGATCTCGATGATTCTGCATACTTCTGACTGAAGTCTCACCAATATTATCGCAGAAAATGAATATCTCAGCTTGAAACCCGACGAAAACGAAGATGTCGCCGGTTCTGCATATCAAACGCACTGTGGAGTGGTCAATACAGCAGATAACGTATTTTTAGCATTAAATAGCTCGAAAAGAGCGATCTCGATGATTCTGCATACTTCTGACAGATTCTCACCTAGATTATCATAGAAAATGCATATCTCAGCTTGAAACCCCATCGAAACCAAGAAATCTCCGGTTCTGCATATCAAGCGCACTGTGGGGTGGTGAAAACACAAGAAAACGTCTTTCTCGCATTAAATAGCTCGAAAAGAGCGATCTAGATGATTTTCCATACTTCTGACTGAAGTAACACCAATATTATCGCAGAAAATGCATATCTCAGCTTGAAACCCGATCGAAACCAAGAAATCTCCGGTTCTGCATATCAAGCGCACTGTGGGGTGGTGAAAACACCAGAAAACTTGCTTTTCGCATTAAATAGCTCGAAACGAGGGATCTAAATGATTCTGCATACTACTGACAGAAGACTCACCAACATAATCGTAGAAAATGCATATCTCTGCTTGAAACCCGACCGAAGCCAAGATATCTCCGGTTCTACATGTCAAACGTACTGTGGAGTGGTGAATACACCAGAAAACGTGTTTCTCGCAGTAAATAGCTCGAAAAGAGCGATCTAGATGATGCTGCATACTTCTGACAGATTCCTACCAAGATTATCATAGAAAATGCATATCTCAGCTTGAAACCCGACCGAAACCAAGATATCTCCGGTTCTGCATGTCAAACGTACTGTGGAGTGGGGAATACACCAGAAAACGCGTTTCTCGCATTAAATAGCTCGAAAAGAGCGATCTCGATTATTCTGCATACTTCTGACTGAAGTCTCACCAATATTATCGCAGAAAATGCATATCTCAGCTTGAAACCTCAATAAAATCAAGATGTCGCCGGTTCTGCATATCAAACGCACTGTGGAGTGGTCAATACAGCAGATAACGTATTTTTAGCATTAAATAGCTCGAAAAGAGCGATCTGGATGATTCTGCATACTTCTGACAGATTCCTACCAAGATTATCATAGAAAATGCATATCTCAGCTTGAAACCCGACCGAAACCAAGATATCTCCGGTTCTGCATGTCAAACGTACTGTGGAGTGGGGAATACACCAGAAAACGCGTTTCTCGCATTAAATAGCTCGAAAAGAGCGATCTCGATTATTCTGCATACTTCTGACTGAAGTCTCACCAAGATTATCGCAGAAAATGCATATCTCAGCTTGAACCCCGACGAAAACCAAGATGTCGCCGGTTCTGCATATCAAACGACCTGTGGAGTGGTGAAAACAACCAGATAACGTGTTTCTCGCATTAAATAGCTCGAAACGAGCGATCTAGATGATTCTGCATACTTCTGACTGAAGTATCACCAATATTATCGCAGAAAATGCATATCTGAGCTTGAACCCCGACGAAAACCAAGATGTCGCCGGTTCTGCATATCAAACGACCTGTGGAGTGGTGAAAACACCAGATAACTTGTTTCTCGCATTAAATAGCTCGAAACAAGCGATCTAGATGATTCTGCATATTTCTGACTGAAGTCTCAACAATATTATAGCAGAAAATGCATATCTCAGCTTGAAACCTCACTAAAATCAAGATGTCGCCGGTTCTGCATATCAAACGCACTGTGGAGTGGTCAATACAGCAGATAACGTGTTTTTCGCATTAAATAGCTCGAAAAGAGCGATCTCGATGATTCTGCATACTTCTGACAGATTCTCACCAAGATTATCATAGAAAATGCATATCTCAGCTTGAAACCCGATCGAAACCAAGAAATCTCCGGTTCTGCATATCAAGCGCACTGTGGGGTGGTGAAAACACAAGACAACGTGTTTCTCGCATTAAATAGCTCGAAAAGAGCGATCTAGATGATTCTGCATACTTCTGACTGCAGTCTCACCAAGATTATCGCAGAAAATGCATATCTCAGCTGGAAACCCCACGAAAACCAAGATATCGCCGGTTCTGCATATCAGACGCACTGTGGAGTGGTCAAAGCACCAGAAAACTTGCTTTTCGCATTAAATAGCTCGAAACGAGGGATCTAAATGATTCTGCATACTACTGACAGAAGACTCACCAACATAATCGTAGAAAATGCATATCTCTGCTTGAAACCCGACCGAAGCCAAGATATCTCCGGTTCTGCATGTCAAACGTACTGTGGAGTGGTGAATACACCAGAAAACGTGTTTCTCGCAGTAAATAGCTCGAAAAGAGCGATCTAGATGATGCTGCATACTTCTGACAGAAGACTCACCAAGATTATCGCAGAAAATGCATATCTCAGCTGGAAACCCCACGAAAACCAAGATATCGCCGGTTCTGCATATCAGACGCACTGTGGAGTGGTGAAACCACTAGAAAACGTGTTACTCGCATTAACTAGCTCGAAAAGAGCGATCTAAATGATTCTGCATACTTCTGACTGAAGTATCACCAATATTATCGCAGAAAATGCATATCTCAGCTTGAACCCCGACGAAAACCAAGATGCCGCCGGTTCTGCATATCAAACGACCTGTGGAGTGGTGAAAACACCAGATAACTTGTTTCTCGCATTAAATAGCTCCAAACGTGCGATCTAGATGATTCTGCATACTTCTGACTGAAGTATCACCAATATTATCGCAGAAAATGCATATCTCAGCTTGAAACCTCACTAAAATCAAGATGTCGCCGGTTCTGCATATCAAACGCACTGTGGAGTGGTCAATACAGCAGATAACGTGTTTTTCGCATTAAGTAGCTCGAAAAGAGCGATCTCGATGATTCTGCATACTTCTGACAGATTCTCACCAAGATTATCATAGAAAATGCATATCTCAGCTTGAAACCCGACCGAAACCAAGATATCTCCGGTTCTGCATGTCAAACGTACTGTGGAGTGGTGAAAACACCAGAAAACGTGTTTCTCGCATTAACTAGCTCGAAAAGAGCGTTCTCGATGATTCTGCATACTTCTCATACATAAAACACCAAGATTATCGCAGAAAATGCATATTCCAGATGGAAACCCCACGAAAACCAAGTTATCGGCGGATCTACATATCAAACGCACTGTGGAGTGGTCAAAGCACCAGAAAACTTGCTTTTCGCATAAAATAGCTCGAAACGAGGGATCTAGATGATTCTGCATACTACTGACAGAAGACTCACCAACATAATCGTAGAAAATGCATATCTCTGCTTGAAACCCGACCGAAGCCAAGATATCTCCGGTTCTGCATATCAAACGACCTGTGGAGTTGTGAAAACACCAGATAACTTGTTTCTCGCATTAAATAGCTCGAAACGTGCGATCTAGATGATTCTGCATACTTCTGACTGAAGTCTCACCAATATTATCGCAGAAAATGCATATCTCAGCTTGAAACCTCACTAAAATCAAGATGTCGCCGGTTCTGCATATCAAACGCACTGTGGAGTGGTCAATACAGCAGATAACGTGTTTTTAGCATTAAGTAGCTCGAAAAGAGCGATCTCGATGATTCTGCATACTTCTGACAGATTCTCACCAAGATTATCATAGAAAATGCATATCTCAGCTTGAAACCCGACCGAAACCAAGATATCTCCGGTTCTGCATGTCAAACGTACTGTGGAGTGGGGAATACACCAGAAACGCGTTTCTCGCATTAAATAGCTCGAATCGAGCGATCTAGATGATTCTGCATACTTCTGACTGAAGTATCACCAATATTATCGCAGAAAATGCATATCTCAGCTAGAAACCTCACGAAAACCAAGATGTCGCCGGTTCTGCATATCAAACGCACTGTGGGGTGGTGAAAACACCAGAAAACGTGTTTCTCGCATTAACTAGCTCGAAAAGAGCGTTCTCGATGTTTCTGCATACTTCTCATAGATGAAGCACCAAGATTATCGCAGAAAATGCATATTTCAGATGGAAACCCCACGAAAACCAAGTTATCGGCGGATCTACATATCAAACGCACTGTGGAGTGGTCAAAACACCAGAAAAATTGTTTTCTCGCATTAAATAGCTCGAAAAGTGCGATCTAAGTGATTCTGCATACTTCTGACAGAAGTCTCACCAATATTATCGCAGAAAATGCATATCTAGGGTTCAAACCTCGCGAAAATCAAGATGTCGCCGGTTCTGCATATCAAACGAACTGTGGAGTGGTGAAAACAGCCAGATAACGTGTTTCTCGCATTAAATAGCTCGAAAAGAGCGTTCTCGATGATTCTGCATATTTCTCATAGATGAAACACCAAGATTATCGCAGAAAATGCATATCTCAGCTTGAAACCCGACGAAAACCAAGATGTCGCCAGTTCTGCATATCAAACGCACTGTGGGGTGGTGAAAACACCAGAAAACGTGTTTCTCGCATTAAATAGCTCGAAACGAGCGATCTAGATGATTCTGCATACTTCTGACTAAAGTCTCAACAATATTATCGCAAAAAATGCATATCTCAGCTTGAAACCTCACTAAAATCAAGATGTCGCCGGTTCTGCATATTAAACGCACTGTGGAGTGGTCAATACACCAGAAAACGCGTTTCTCGCATTAAATAGCTCGAAACGAGCGATCTCGATTATTCTGCATACTTCTGACAGAAGACTCGCCAAGATTATCGCAGAAAATGCATATCTCAGCTGGAAACCCCACGAAAACCAAGATATCGCAGGTTCTGCATATCAGACGCACTGTTGAGTGGTGAAAACACCAGAAAACGTGTTACTCGCATTAACTAGCTCGAAAAGAGCGTTCTGGATGATTCTGCATACTTCTGACTGAAGTCTCACCAATATTATCGCAGAAAATGAATATCTCAGCTTGAAACCCGACGAAAACCAAGATGTCGCCGGTTCTGCATATCAAACGCACCGTGGAGTGGTGAAAACACCAGAAAACGTGTCACTCGCATTAACTAGCTCGAAAAGAGCGTTCTGGATGATTCTGCATACTTCTCATAGATGAAACAAAAATTATCGCAGAAAATGCATATCTCAGCTGGAAACCCGACCGAAACCAAGGTATCTCCGTTTCTGCATGTCAAACGTACTGTGGAGTGGTGAATACACCAGAAAACGTGTTTCTCGCATTAAATAGCTCGAAAAGAGCGTTCAAGATGATTCTGCATACTTCTGACTGAAGTCTCACCAAGATTGCCGCAGTAAATGCATATCTCAGCTTGAGACCCGACGAAATCCAAGATGTCGCCGGTTCTGCATATCACACGCACAGTGGGGTGGTGAAAACACCAGAAAACGTGTTTCTCGCATTAAGTATCTCGAAAAGAGCGATCTAGATGATTCTGCATACTTCTTATAGACGAAACAAAGATTATCGCAGAAAATGCATATCTCAGCTGGAAACCCGACCGAAACCAAGGTATCTCCGTTTCTGCATGTCAAACGTACTGTGGAGTGGTGAATACACCAGAAAACGTGTTTCTCGCATTAAACAGGTCGAAAACAGCGTTCTAGATGATTCTGCATACTTCGGACAGAAGTCTCACCAATAATATCACAGAAAATGCATATCTCAGCTTGAAACCTCACGAAAATCAAGATGTCGCCGGTTCTGCATATCAAACGCACTGTGGAGTGGTGAAAACAACCAGATAACGTGTTTCTCGCATTAAATAGCTCGAAACGAGCAAACTAGATGACCCTGCATACTTCTGACAGAAGTCTCACCAATATTATCGCAGAAAATGCATATCTCAGCTTGGAACCCGACGAAAACCAAGATGTCGCCAGTTCTGCATATCAAACGCTCTGTGGGGTGGTGGAAACACCAGATAAAGTGTTTCTCGCATTAAATAGCTCGAAACGAGCGATCTAGATGATTCTGCATGCTTCTGACTAAAGTCTCACCATGATTATCGCAGAAAATGCATATCTCAGCTGGAAACCCCACGAAAACCAAGATATCGCCGGTTCTGCATATCAAACGCCCTGTGGAGTGATGAAAACACCAGATAACGTGTTTCTCGCATTAAATAGCTCGAATAGAGCGATCTCGATGATTCTGCATACTTCTGACAGAAGACTCGCCAAGATTATCGCAGAAAATGCATATCTCAGCTGGAAACCCCACGAAAACCAAGATATCGCAGGTTCTGCATATCAGACGCACTGTGGAGTGGTGAAAACACCAGAAAACGTGTTACTCGCATTAACTAGCTCGAAAAGAGCGTTCTGGATGATTCTGCATACTTCTGACTGAAGTCTCACCAATATTATCGCAGAAAATGAATATCTCAGCTTGAAACCCGACGAAAACCAAGATGTCGCCGGTTCTGCATATCAAACGCACCGTGGAGTGGTGAAAACACCAGAAAACGTGTCACTCGCATTAACTAGCTCGAAAAGAGCGTTCTGGATGATTCTGCATACTTCTGACTGAAGTCTCACCAATATTATCGCAGAAAATGAATATCTCAGCTTGAAACCCGACGAAAACCAAGATGTCGCCGGTTCTGCATATCACACGCACAGTGGGGTGGTGAAAACACCAGAAAACGTGTATCTCGCATTAAATAGCTCGAAAAGAGCGTTCTGGATGATTCTGCATACTTCTGACTGAAGTCTCACCAATATTATCGCAGAAAATGAATATCTCAGATTGAAACCCGACGAAAACCAAGATGTCGCCGGTTCTGCATATCAAACGCACCGTGGAGTGGAGAAAACACCAGAAAACGTGTCACTCGCATTAACTAGCTCGAAAAGAGCGTTCTGGATGATTCTGCATAATTCTCATAGATGAAACACAAAGATTACCGCAGAAAATGCATATCTCAGCTGGAAACCCGACCGAAACCAAGGTATCTCCGTTTCTGCATGTCAAACGTACTGTGGAGTGGTGAATACACCAGAAAACGTGTTTCTCGCATTAAATAGCTCGAAAAGAGCGTTCTATATGATTCTGCATACTTCGGACTGAAGTCTCACCAATATTATCGCAGAAAATGCATATCCCAGCTTGAAACCTCACGAAAATCAAGATGTCGCCGGTTCTGCATATCAAACGCACTGTGGAGTGGTGAAAACAACCAGATAACATGTTTCTCGCATGAAATAGCTCGATACGAGCGATCTAGATGATTCTGCATACTTCTGACTGAAGTCTCACCAAGATTGCCGCAGTAAATGCATATCTCAGCTTGAGACCCGACGAAATCCAAGATGCCGCCGGTTCTGCATATCACACGCACAGTGGGGTGGTGAAAACACCAGAAAACGTGTTTCTCGCATTAAATAGCTCGAAAAGAGCGATCTAGATGATTCTGCATACTTCTCATAGATGAAACAAAGATTATCGCAGAAAATGCATATCTCAGCTGGAAACCCGACCGAAATCAAGGTATCTCCGTTTCTGCATGTCAAACGTACTGTGGAGTGGTGAATGCACCAGAAAACGTGTTTCTCGCATTAAACAGCTCGAAAAGAGCGTTCTAGATGATTCTGCATACTTCGGACAGAAGTCTCACCAATATTATCGCAGAAAATGCATATCTCAGCTTGAAACCTCACGGAAATCAAGATGTCGCCGGTTCTGCATATCAAACGCACTGTGGAGTGGTGAAAACAACCAGATAACGTGTTTCTCGCATTAAATAGCTCGAAACGAGCAAACTAGATGACCCTGCATACTTCTGACTGAAGTCTCACCAATATTATCGCAGAAAATGCATATCTCAGCTTGTAACCCGACGAAAACCAAGATGTCGCCAGTTCTGCATATCAAACGCTCTGTGGCGTGGTGGAAACACCAGAAAAAGTGTTTCTCGCATTAGATAGCTCGAAACGAGCGATCTAGATGATTCTGCATACTTCTGACTAAAGTCTCACCATCATTATCGCAGAAAATGCATATCTCAGCTGGAAACCCCACGAAAACCAAGATATCGCCGGTTCTGCATATCAAACGCCCTGTGGAGTGATGAAAACACCAGATAACGTGTTTCTCGCATTAAATAGCTCGAATAGAGCGATCTCGATGATTCTGCATACTTCTGACAGAAGACTCGCCAAGATTATCGCAGAAAATGCATATCTCAGCTGGAAACCCCACGAAAACCAAGATATCGCAGGTTCTGCATATCAGACTCACTGTGGGGTGGTGACAACACCAGAAAACGTGTTTCTCGCATTAAATAGCTCGAAAAGAGCGATCTAGATGATTCTGCATACTTCTCATAGATGAAACAAAGATTATCGCAGAAAATGCATATCTCAGCTGGAAACCCGACCGAAACCAAGGTATCTCCGTTTCTGCATGTCAAACGTACTGTGGAGTGGCGAATACACCAGAAAACGTGTTTCTCGCATTAAACAGCTCGAAAAGAGCGTTCTAGATGATTCTGCATACTTCGGACAGAAGTCTCACCAATATTATCGCAGAAAATGCATATCTCAGCTTGGAACCCGACGAAAACCAAGATGTCGCCAGTTCTGCATATCAAACGCTCTGTGGGGTGGTGGAAACACCAGAAAAAGTGTTTCTCGCATTAAATAGCTCGAAACGAGCGATCTAGATGATTCTGCATACTTCTGACTAAAGTCTCACCATGATTATCGCAGAAAATGCATATCTCAGCTGGAAACCCCACGAAAACCAAGATATCGCCGGTTCTGCATATCAAACGCCCTGTGGAGTGATGAAAACACCAGATAACGTGTTTCTCGCATTAAATAGCTCGAATAGAGCGATCTCGATGATTCTGCATACTTCTGACAGAAGACTCGCCAAGATTATCGCAGAAAATGCATATCTCAGCTGGAAACCCCACGAAAACCAAGATATCGCAGGTTCTGCATATCAGACGCACTGTGGAGTGGTGAAAACACCAGAAAACGTGTTACTCGCATTAACTAGCTCGAGAAGAGCGTTCTGGATGATTCTGCATACTTCTGACTGAAGTCTCACCAATATTATCGCAGAAAATGAATATCTCAGCTTGAAACCCGACGAAAACCAAGATGTCGCCGGTTCTGCATATCACACGCACAGTGGGGTGGTGAAAACACCAGAAAACGTGTTTCTCGCATTAAATAGCTCGAAAAGAGCGTTCTGGATGATTCTGCATAATTCTCATAGATGAAACACAAAGATTACCGCAGAAAATGCATATCTCAGCTTGAAACCCGATCGAAACCAAGAAATCTCCGGTTCTGCATATCAAGCGCACTGTGGGGTGGTGAAAACACCAGAAAACGTGTTTCTCGCATTAACTAGATCGAGAAGAGCGATCTCGATGATTCTGCATACTTCTCATAGATGAAACACCAAGATTATCGCAGAAAATGCATATTTCAGCTGGAAACCCCAAGTAAATCAAGTTATGGGCGGCTCTACATATCAAACGCACTGTGGAGTGGTCAAAACACCAGAAAACTTGTTTTTTCGCATTAAATAGCTCGAAACGAGCGATCTAGATGATTCTGCATACTTCTGACTGAAGTCTCACCAATATTATCGCAGAAATTGCATAACTCAGCTGAAAACCCCACGAAAACCAAGATATCGCAGGTTCTGCATATCAGACGCACTGTGGAGTGGTGAAAACACCAGAAAACGTGTTACTCGCATTAGCTAGCTCGAAAAGAGCGTTCTGGATGATTCTGCATTCTTCTGACTGAAGTCTCAACAATATTATCGCAGAAAATGCATATCTAGGCTTGAAACCTCGCGAAAATCAAGATGTCGCCGGTTCTGCATATCAAACGCACTGTGGAGTGGTGAAAACAACCAGGTAACGTGTTTCTCGGATTAAATAGCTCGAAAAGAGCGTTCTCAATGATTCTGCATACTTCTCATAGATGAAACACCAAGATTATCGCCGAAAATGAATATCTCAGCTGGAAACCCCACGAAAACCACGTTATCGGCGGCTCAGCATATCAAACGCACTGTGGAGTGGTGAAAACATCCAGATAACGTGTTTCCCGCATGAAATAGCTCGAAACGAGCGATCTAGATGATTCTGCATACTGCTGACTGAAGTTTCACCAAGATTGCCGCAGTAAATGCATATCTCAGCTTGACACCCCACGAAAACCAAGATATCTCCGGTTCTGCATATCGCACGCACAGTGGGGTGGTGAAAACACCAGAAAACGTGTTTCTCGCATTAAATAGCTCGAAAAGAGCGATCTAGATGATTCTGCATACTTCTGACAGAAGACTCGCCAAGATTATCGCAGAAAATGCATATCTCAGCTGGAAACCCCACGAAAACCAAGATATCGCAGGTTCTGCATATCAGACGCACTGTGGAGTGGTGAAAACACCAGAAAACGTGTTACTCGCATTAACTAGCTCGAAAAGAGCGTTCTGGATGATTCTGCATACTTCTGACTGAAGTCTCACCAATATTATCGCAGAAAATGAATATCTCAGCTTGAAACCCGACGAAAACCAAGATGTCGCCGGTTCTGCATATCAAACGCACCGTGGAGTGGTGAAAACAACAGAAAACGTGTCACTCGCATTAACTAGCTCGAAAAGAGTGTTCTGGATGATTCTGCATACTTCTCATAGATGAAACAAAGATTATCGCAGAAAATGCATATCTCAGCTGGAAACCCGACCGAAACCAAGGTATCTCCGTTTCTGCATGTCAAACGTACTGTGGAGTGGTGAATACACCAGAAAACGTGTTTCTCGCATTAAATAGCTCGAAAAGAGCGTTCTAGATGATTCTGCATACTTCGGACTGAAGTCTCACCAATATTATCGCAGAAAATGCATATCCCAGCTTGAAACCTCACGAAAATCAAGATGTCGCCGGTTCTGCATATCAAACGCACTGTGGTGTGGTGAAAACAACCAGATAACATGTTTCTCGCATGAAATAGCTCGATACGAGCGATCTAGATGATTCTGCATACTTCTGACTGAAGTCTCACCAAGATTGCCGCAGTAAATGCATATCTCAGCTTGAGACCTGACGAAATCCAAGATGCCGCCGGTTCTGCATATCACACGCACAGTGGGGTGGTGAAAACACCAGAAAACGTGTTTCTCGCATTAAATAGCTCGAAAAGAGCGATCTAGATGATTCTGAATACTTCTCATAGATGAAACAAAGATTATCGCAGAAAATGCATATCTCAGCTGGAAACCCGACCGAAACCAAGGTATCTCCGTTTCTGCATGTCAAACGTACTGTGGAGTGGTGAATGCACCAGAAAACGTGTTTCTCGCATTAAACAGCTCGAAAAGAGCGTTCTAGATGTTTCTGCATACTTCGGACAGAAGTCTCACCAATATTATCGCAGAAAATGCATATCTCAGCTTGAAACCTCACGAAAATCAAGATGTCGCCGGTTCTGCATATCAAACGCACTGTGGAGTGGTGAAAACAACCAGATAACGTGTTTCTCGCATTAAATAGCTCGAAACGAGCAAACTAGATGACCCTGCATACTTCTGACTGAAGTCTCACCAATATTATCGCAGAAAATGCATATCTCAGCTTGAAACCCGACGAAAACCAAGATGTCGCCAGTTCTGCATATCAGACGCTCTGTGGGGTGGTGGAAACACCAGAAAAAGTGTTTCTCGCATTAAATAGCTCGAAACGAGCGATCTAGATGATTCTGCATACTTCTGACTAAAGTCTCACCATCATTATCGCAGAAAATGCATATCTCAGCTGGAAACCCCACGAAAACCAAGATATCGCCGGTTCTGCATATCAAACGCCCTGTGGAGTGATGAAAACACCAGATAACGTGTTTCTCGCATTAAATAGCTCGAATAGAGCGATCTCGATGATTCTGCATACTTCTGACAGAAGACTCGCCAAGATTATCGCAGAAAATGCATATCTCAGCTGGAAACCCCACGAAAACCAAGATATCGCAGGTTCTGCATATCAGACTCACTGTGGGGTGGTGAAAACACCAGAAAACGTGTTTCTCGCATTAAGTAGCTCGAAACGAGCGATCTAGATGATTCTGCATACTTCTGACTAAAGTCTCACCGTCATTATCGCAGAAAATGCATATCTCAGCTGGAAAACCCACGAAAACCAAGATATCGCCGGTTCTGCATATCAAACGACCAGTGGAGTGATGAAAACACCAGATAACGTGTTTCTCGCATTAAATAGCTCGAATAGAGCGATCTCGATGATTCTGCATACTTCTGACAGAAGACTCGCCAAGATTATCGCAGAAAATGCATATCTCAGCTGGAAACCCCACGAAAACCAAGATATCGCTGGTTCTGCATATCAGACTCACTGTGGAGTGGTGAAAACACCAGAAAACGTGTTACTCGCATTAACTAGCTCGAAAAGAGCGTTCTGGATGATTCTGCATACTTCTGACTGAAGTCTCACCAATTTTATCGCAGAAAATGAATATCTCAGCTTGAAACCCGACGAAAACCAAGATGTCGCCGGTTCTGCATATCACACGCACAGTGGGGTGGTGAAAACACCAGAAAACGTGTTTCTCGCATTAAATAGCTCGAAAAGAGCGTTCTGGATGAATCTGCATACTTCTGACTGAAGTCTCACCAATATTATCGCAGAAAATGAATATCTCAGATTGAAACCCGACGAAAACCAAGATGTCGCCGGTTCTGCATATCAAACGCACCGTGGAGTGGTGAAAACACCAGAAAACGTGTCACTCGCATTAACTAGCTCGAAAAGAGCGTTCTGGATGATTCTGCATAATTCTCATAGATGAAACACAAAGATTACCGCAGAAAATGCATATCTCAGCTTGAAACCCGATCGAAACCAAGAAATCTCCGGTTCTGCATATCAAGCGCACTGTGGGGTGGTGAAAACACAAGAAAACGTGTTTCTCGAATTAAATAGCTCGAAACGAGCGACCTAGATGATTCTGCATACTTCTGACTGAAGTCTCACCAATATTATCGCAGAAAATGAATATCTCAGCTTGAAACCCGACGAAAACCAAGATGTCGCCGGTTCTGCATATCAAACGACCTGTGGAGTGGTGAAAACAACCAGATAACGTGTTTCTCGCATTAAATAGCTCGAAACGAGCGATCTAGATGATTCTGCATACTTCTGACTGAAGTATCACCAATATTATCGCAGAAATTGCATATCTCAGCTTGAACCCCGACGAAAACCAAGATGTCGCCGGTTCTGCATATCAAACGACATGTGGAGTGGTGAAAACACCAGATAACTTGTTTCTCGCATTAAATAGCTCGAAACGTGCGATCTAGATGATTCTGCATACTTCTGACTGAAGTCTCACCAATATTATCGCAGAAAATGAATATCTCAGCTTGAAACCCGACGAAAACCAAGATGTCGCCGGTTCTGCATATCAAACGCACCGTGGAGCGGTGAAAACACCAGAAAACGTGTCACTCGCATTAACTAGCTCGAAAAGAGCGTTCTGGATGATTCTGCATACTTCTCATAGATGAAACAAAGATTATCGCAGAAAATGCATATCTCAGCTGGAAACCCGACCGAAACCAAGGTATCTCCGTTTCTGCATGTCAAACGTACTGTGGAGTGGTGAATACACCAGAAAACGTGTTTCTCGCATTAAACAGCTCGAAAAGAGCGTTCTAGATGATTCTGCATACTTCGGACAGAAGTCTCACCAATATTATCGCAGAAAATGCAGATCTCAGCTTGAAACCTCACGAAAATCAAGATGTCGCCGGTTCTGCATATCAAACGCACTGTGGAGTGGTGAAAACAACCAGATAACGTGTTTCTCGCATTAACTAGCTCGAAACGAGCGACCTAGATGATTCTGCATACTTCTGACTAAAGTCTCACCATCATTATCGCAGAAAATGCATATCCCAGCTGGAAACCCCACGAAAACCAAGATATCGCCGGTTCTGCATATCAAACGCCCTGTGGAGTGATGAAAACACCAAATAACGTGTTTCTCGCATTAAATAGCTCGAATAGAGCGATCTCGATGATTCTGCATACTTCTGACAGAAGACTCGCCAAGATTATCGCAGAAAATGCATATCTCAGCTGGAAACCCCACGAAAACCAAGATATCGCAGGTTCTGCATATCAGACGCACTGTGGAGTGGTGAAAACACCAGAAAACGTGTTACTCGCATTAACTAGCTCGAAAAGAGCGTTCTGGATGATTCTGCATACTTCTGACTGAAGTCTCACCAATATTATCGCAGAAAATGAATATCTCAGCTTGAAACCCGACGAAAACCAAGATGTCGCCGGTTCTGCATATCAAACGCACCGTGGAGTGGTGAAAACACCAGAAAACGTGTCACTCGCATTAACTAGCTCGAAAAGATCGTTCTGGATGATTCTGCATACTTCTGACTGAAGTATCACCAATATTATCGCAGAAAATGAATATCTCAGCTTGAAACCCGACGAAAACCAAGATGTCGCCGGTTCTGCACATCAAACGCACTGTGGAGTGGTCAATACAGCAGATAACGTATTTTTAGCATTAAATAGCTCGAAAAGAGCGTTCTGGATGATTCTGCATACTTCTGACTAAAGTCTCACCATCATTATCGCAGAAAATGCATATCCCAGCTGGAAACCCCACGAAAACCAAGATATCGCCGGTTCTGCATATCAAACGCCCTGTGGAGTGATGAAAACACCAAATAACGTGTTTCTCGCATTAAATAGCTCGAATAGAGCGATCTCGATGATTCTGCATACTTCTGACAGAAGACTCGCCAAGATTATCGCAGAAAATGCATATCTCAGCTGGAAACCCCACGAAAACCAAGATATCGCAGGTTCTGCATATCAGACGCACTGTGGAGTGGTGAAAACAACCAGATAACGTGTTTCTCGCATTAAATAGCTCGAAACGAGCAAACTAGATGACCCTGCATACTTCTGACTGAAGTCTCACCAATATTATCGCAGAAAATGCATATCTCAGCTTGTAACCCGACGAAAACCAAGATGTCGCCAGTTCTGCATATCAAACGCTCTGTGGCGTGGTGGAAACACCAGAAAAAGTGTTTCTCGCATTAGATAGCTCGAAACGAGCGATCTAGATGATTCTGCATACTTCTGACTAAAGTCTCACCATCATTATCGCAGAAAATGCATATCTCAGCTGGAAACCCCACGAAAACCAAGATATCGCCGGTTCTGCATATCAAACGCCCTGTGGAGTGATGAAAACACCAGATAACGTGTTTCTCGCATTAAATAGCTCGAATAGAGCGATCTCGATGATTCTGCATACTTCTGACAGAAGACTCGCCAAGATTATCGCAGAAAATGCATATCTCAGCTGGAAACCCCACGAAAACCAAGATATCGCAGGTTCTGCATATCAGACTCACTGTGGGGTGGTGACAACACCAGAAAACGTGTTTCTCGCATTAAATAGCTCGAAAAGAGCGATCTAGATGATTCTGCATACTTCTCATAGATGAAACAAAGATTATCGCAGAAAATGCATATCTCAGCTGGAAACCCGACCGAAACCAAGGTATCTCCGTTTCTGCATGTCAAACGTACTGTGGAGTGGCGAATACACCAGAAAACGTGTTTCTCGCATTAAACAGCTCGAAAAGAGCGTTCTAGATGATTCTGCATACTTCGGACAGAAGTCTCACCAATATTATCGCAGAAAATGCATATCTCAGCTTGGAACCCGACGAAAACCAAGATGTCGCCAGTTCTGCATATCAAACGCTCTGTGGGGTGGTGGAAACACCAGAAAAAGTGTTTCTCGCATTAAATAGCTCGAAACGAGCGATCTAGATGATTCTGCATACTTCTGACTAAAGTCTCACCATGATTATCGCAGAAAATGCATATCTCAGCTGGAAACCCCACGAAAACCAAGATATCGCCGGTTCTGCATATCAAACGCCCTGTGGAGTGATGAAAACACCAGATAACGTGTTTCTCGCATTAAATAGCTCGAATAGAGCGATCTCGATGATTCTGCATACTTCTGACAGAAGACTCGCCAAGATTATCGCAGAAAATGCATATCTCAGCTGGAAACCCCACGAAAACCAAGATATCGCAGGTTCTGCATATCAGACGCACTGTGGAGTGGTGAAAACACCAGAAAACGTGTTACTCGCATTAACTAGCTCGAGAAGAGCGTTCTGGATGATTCTGCATACTTCTGACTGAAGTCTCACCAATATTATCGCAGAAAATGAATATCTCAGCTTGAAACCCGACGAAAACCAAGATGTCGCCGGTTCTGCATATCACACGCACAGTGGGGTGGTGAAAACACCAGAAAACGTGTTTCTCGCATTAAATAGCTCGAAAAGAGCGTTCTGGATGATTCTGCATAATTCTCATAGATGAAACACAAAGATTACCGCAGAAAATGCATATCTCAGCTTGAAACCCGATCGAAACCAAGAAATCTCCGGTTCTGCATATCAAGCGCACTGTGGGGTGGTGAAAACACCAGAAAACGTGTTTCTCGCATTAACTAGATCGAGAAGAGCGATCTCGATGATTCTGCATACTTCTCATAGATGAAACACCAAGATTATCGCAGAAAATGCATATTTCAGCTGGAAACCCCAAGTAAATCAAGTTATGGGCGGCTCTACATATCAAACGCACTGTGGAGTGGTCAAAACACCAGAAAACTTGTTTTTTCGCATTAAATAGCTCGAAACGAGCGATCTAGATGATTCTGCATACTTCTGACTGAAGTCTCACCAATATTATCGCAGAAATTGCATAACTCAGCTGAAAACCCCACGAAAACCAAGATATCGCAGGTTCTGCATATCAGACGCACTGTGGAGTGGTGAAAACACCAGAAAACGTGTTACTCGCATTAGCTAGCTCGAAAAGAGCGTTCTGGATGATTCTGCATTCTTCTGACTGAAGTCTCAACAATATTATCGCAGAAAATGCATATCTAGGCTTGAAACCTCGCGAAAATCAAGATGTCGCCGGTTCTGCATATCAAACGCACTGTGGAGTGGTGAAAACAACCAGGTAACGTGTTTCTCGGATTAAATAGCTCGAAAAGAGCGTTCTCAATGATTCTGCATACTTCTCATAGATGAAACACCAAGATTATCGCCGAAAATGAATATCTCAGCTGGAAACCCCACGAAAACCACGTTATCGGCGGCTCAGCATATCAAACGCACTGTGGAGTGGTGAAAACATCCAGATAACGTGTTTCCCGCATGAAATAGCTCGAAACGAGCGATCTAGATGATTCTGCATACTGCTGACTGAAGTTTCACCAAGATTGCCGCAGTAAATGCATATCTCAGCTTGACACCCCACGAAAACCAAGATATCTCCGGTTCTGCATATCGCACGCACAGTGGGGTGGTGAAAACACCAGAAAACGTGTTTCTCGCATTAAATAGCTCGAAAAGAGCGATCTAGATGATTCTGCATACTTCTGACAGAAGACTCGCCAAGATTATCGCAGAAAATGCATATCTCAGCTGGAAACCCCACGAAAACCAAGATATCGCAGGTTCTGCATATCAGACGCACTGTGGAGTGGTGAAAACACCAGAAAACGTGTTACTCGCATTAACTAGCTCGAAAAGAGCGTTCTGGATGATTCTGCATACTTCTGACTGAAGTCTCACCAATATTATCGCAGAAAATGAATATCTCAGCTTGAAACCCGACGAAAACCAAGATGTCGCCGGTTCTGCATATCAAACGCACCGTGGAGTGGTGAAAACAACAGAAAACGTGTCACTCGCATTAACTAGCTCGAAAAGAGTGTTCTGGATGATTCTGCATACTTCTCATAGATGAAACAAAGATTATCGCAGAAAATGCATATCTCAGCTGGAAACCCGACCGAAACCAAGGTATCTCCGTTTCTGCATGTCAAACGTACTGTGGAGTGGTGAATACACCAGAAAACGTGTTTCTCGCATTAAATAGCTCGAAAAGAGCGTTCTAGATGATTCTGCATACTTCGGACTGAAGTCTCACCAATATTATCGCAGAAAATGCATATCCCAGCTTGAAACCTCACGAAAATCAAGATGTCGCCGGTTCTGCATATCAAACGCACTGTGGTGTGGTGAAAACAACCAGATAACATGTTTCTCGCATGAAATAGCTCGATACGAGCGATCTAGATGATTCTGCATACTTCTGACTGAAGTCTCACCAAGATTGCCGCAGTAAATGCATATCTCAGCTTGAGACCTGACGAAATCCAAGATGCCGCCGGTTCTGCATATCACACGCACAGTGGGGTGGTGAAAACACCAGAAAACGTGTTTCTCGCATTAAATAGCTCGAAAAGAGCGATCTAGATGATTCTGAATACTTCTCATAGATGAAACAAAGATTATCGCAGAAAATGCATATCTCAGCTGGAAACCCGACCGAAACCAAGGTATCTCCGTTTCTGCATGTCAAACGTACTGTGGAGTGGTGAATGCACCAGAAAACGTGTTTCTCGCATTAAACAGCTCGAAAAGAGCGTTCTAGATGTTTCTGCATACTTCGGACAGAAGTCTCACCAATATTATCGCAGAAAATGCATATCTCAGCTTGAAACCTCACGAAAATCAAGATGTCGCCGGTTCTGCATATCAAACGCACTGTGGAGTGGTGAAAACAACCAGATAACGTGTTTCTCGCATTAAATAGCTCGAAACGAGCAAACTAGATGACCCTGCATACTTCTGACTGAAGTCTCACCAATATTATCGCAGAAAATGCATATCTCAGCTTGAAACCCGACGAAAACCAAGATGTCGCCAGTTCTGCATATCAGACGCTCTGTGGGGTGGTGGAAACACCAGAAAAAGTGTTTCTCGCATTAAATAGCTCGAAACGAGCGATCTAGATGATTCTGCATACTTCTGACTAAAGTCTCACCATCATTATCGCAGAAAATGCATATCTCAGCTGGAAACCCCACGAAAACCAAGATATCGCCGGTTCTGCATATCAAACGCCCTGTGGAGTGATGAAAACACCAGATAACGTGTTTCTCGCATTAAATAGCTCGAATAGAGCGATCTCGATGATTCTGCATACTTCTGACAGAAGACTCGCCAAGATTATCGCAGAAAATGCATATCTCAGCTGGAAACCCCACGAAAACCAAGATATCGCAGGTTCTGCATATCAGACTCACTGTGGGGTGGTGAAAACACCAGAAAACGTGTTTCTCGCATTAAGTAGCTCGAAACGAGCGATCTAGATGATTCTGCATACTTCTGACTAAAGTCTCACCGTCATTATCGCAGAAAATGCATATCTCAGCTGGAAAACCCACGAAAACCAAGATATCGCCGGTTCTGCATATCAAACGACCAGTGGAGTGATGAAAACACCAGATAACGTGTTTCTCGCATTAAATAGCTCGAATAGAGCGATCTCGATGATTCTGCATACTTCTGACAGAAGACTCGCCAAGATTATCGCAGAAAATGCATATCTCAGCTGGAAACCCCACGAAAACCAAGATATCGCTGGTTCTGCATATCAGACTCACTGTGGAGTGGTGAAAACACCAGAAAACGTGTTACTCGCATTAACTAGCTCGAAAAGAGCGTTCTGGATGATTCTGCATACTTCTGACTGAAGTCTCACCAATTTTATCGCAGAAAATGAATATCTCAGCTTGAAACCCGACGAAAACCAAGATGTCGCCGGTTCTGCATATCACACGCACAGTGGGGTGGTGAAAACACCAGAAAACGTGTTTCTCGCATTAAATAGCTCGAAAAGAGCGTTCTGGATGAATCTGCATACTTCTGACTGAAGTCTCACCAATATTATCGCAGAAAATGAATATCTCAGATTGAAACCCGACGAAAACCAAGATGTCGCCGGTTCTGCATATCAAACGCACCGTGGAGTGGTGAAAACACCAGAAAACGTGTCACTCGCATTAACTAGCTCGAAAAGAGCGTTCTGGATGATTCTGCATAATTCTCATAGATGAAACACAAAGATTACCGCAGAAAATGCATATCTCAGCTTGAAACCCGATCGAAACCAAGAAATCTCCGGTTCTGCATATCAAGCGCACTGTGGGGTGGTGAAAACACAAGAAAACGTGTTTCTCGAATTAAATAGCTCGAAACGAGCGACCTAGATGATTCTGCATACTTCTGACTGAAGTCTCACCAATATTATCGCAGAAAATGAATATCTCAGCTTGAAACCCGACGAAAACCAAGATGTCGCCGGTTCTGCATATCAAACGACCTGTGGAGTGGTGAAAACAACCAGATAACGTGTTTCTCGCATTAAATAGCTCGAAACGAGCGATCTAGATGATTCTGCATACTTCTGACTGAAGTATCACCAATATTATCGCAGAAATTGCATATCTCAGCTTGAACCCCGACGAAAACCAAGATGTCGCCGGTTCTGCATATCAAACGACATGTGGAGTGGTGAAAACACCAGATAACTTGTTTCTCGCATTAAATAGCTCGAAACGTGCGATCTAGATGATTCTGCATACTTCTGACTGAAGTCTCACCAATATTATCGCAGAAAATGAATATCTCAGCTTGAAACCCGACGAAAACCAAGATGTCGCCGGTTCTGCATATCAAACGCACCGTGGAGCGGTGAAAACACCAGAAAACGTGTCACTCGCATTAACTAGCTCGAAAAGAGCGTTCTGGATGATTCTGCATACTTCTCATAGATGAAACAAAGATTATCGCAGAAAATGCATATCTCAGCTGGAAACCCGACCGAAACCAAGGTATCTCCGTTTCTGCATGTCAAACGTACTGTGGAGTGGTGAATACACCAGAAAACGTGTTTCTCGCATTAAACAGCTCGAAAAGAGCGTTCTAGATGATTCTGCATACTTCGGACAGAAGTCTCACCAATATTATCGCAGAAAATGCAGATCTCAGCTTGAAACCTCACGAAAATCAAGATGTCGCCGGTTCTGCATATCAAACGCACTGTGGAGTGGTGAAAACAACCAGATAACGTGTTTCTCGCATTAACTAGCTCGAAACGAGCGACCTAGATGATTCTGCATACTTCTGACTAAAGTCTCACCATCATTATCGCAGAAAATGCATATCCCAGCTGGAAACCCCACGAAAACCAAGATATCGCCGGTTCTGCATATCAAACGCCCTGTGGAGTGATGAAAACACCAAATAACGTGTTTCTCGCATTAAATAGCTCGAATAGAGCGATCTCGATGATTCTGCATACTTCTGACAGAAGACTCGCCAAGATTATCGCAGAAAATGCATATCTCAGCTGGAAACCCCACGAAAACCAAGATATCGCAGGTTCTGCATATCAGACGCACTGTGGAGTGGTGAAAACACCAGAAAACGTGTTACTCGCATTAACTAGCTCGAAAAGAGCGTTCTGGATGATTCTGCATACTTCTGACTGAAGTCTCACCAATATTATCGCAGAAAATGAATATCTCAGCTTGAAACCCGACGAAAACCAAGATGTCGCCGGTTCTGCATATCAAACGCACCGTGGAGTGGTGAAAACACCAGAAAACGTGTCACTCGCATTAACTAGCTCGAAAAGATCGTTCTGGATGATTCTGCATACTTCTGACTGAAGTATCACCAATATTATCGCAGAAAATGAATATCTCAGCTTGAAACCCGACGAAAACCAAGATGTCGCCGGTTCTGCACATCAAACGCACTGTGGAGTGGTCAATACAGCAGATAACGTATTTTTAGCATTAAATAGCTCGAAAAGAGCGATCTCGATGATTCTGCATACTTCTGACAGATTCTCACCAAGATTATCATAGAAAATGCATATCTCAGCTTGAACCCCAACGAAAACCAAGATGTCGCCGGTTCTGCATATCAAACGACCTGTGGAGTGGTGAAAACAACCAGATAACCTGTTTCTCGCATTAAATAGCTCGAAACGAGCGATCTAGATGATTCTGCATACTTCTGACTGAAGTCTCACCAATATTATCGCAGAAAGTGCATATCTCAGCTTGAAACCCGACCGAAACCAAGATATCTCCGGTTCTGCATGTCAAACGTACTGTGGAGTGGGGAATACACCAGAAAACGCGTTTCTCGCATTAAATAGCTCGAAAAGAGCGATCTCGATTATTCTGCATACTCCTGACTGAAGTGTCACCAAGATTATCTCAGAAAATGCATATCTCAGCTTGAACCCCAACGAAAACCAAGATGTCGCCGGTTCTGCATATCAAACGACCTGTGGAGTGGTGAAAACAACCAGATAACCTGTTTCTCGCATTAAATAGCTCGAAACGAGCGATCTAGATGATTCTGCATACTTCTGACTGAAGTATCACCAATATTATCGCAGAAAATGCATATCTCAGCTTGAACCCCGACGAAAACCAAGATGTCGCCGGTTCTGCATATCAAACGACATGTGGAGTGGTGAAAACAACCAGATAACGTGTTTCTCGCATCAAATAGCTCGAAACGAGCGATCTAGATGATTCTGCATACTCCTGACTGAAGTATCACCAATATTATCGCAGAAAATGCATATCTCAGCTTGAACCCCGACGATAACCAAGATGTCGCCGGTTCTGCATATCAAACGACCTGTGGAGTGGTGAAAACAACCAGATAACGTGTTTCTCGCATCAAATAGCTCGAAACGAGCGATCTAGATGATTCTGCATACTTCTGACTGAAGTATCACCAATATTATCGCAGAAAATGCATATCTCAGCTTGAAACCTCACTAAAATCAAGATGTCGCCGGTTCTGCACATCAAACGCACTGTGGAGTGGTCAATACAGCAGATAACGTATTTTTAGCATTAAATAGCTCGAAAAGAGCGATCTCGATGATTCTGCATACTTCTGACAGATTCTCACCAAGATTATCATAGAAAATGCATATCTCAGCTTGAACCCCGCCGAAAACCAAGATGTCGCCGGTTCTGCATATCAAACGACCTGTGGAGTGGTGAAAACACCAGATAACTTGTTTCTCGCATTAAATAGCTCGAAACGTGCGATCTAGATGATTCTGCATACTTCTGACTGAAGTCTCACCAATATTATCGCAGAAAGTGCATATCTCAGCTTGAAACCCGACCGAAACCAAGATATCTCCGGTTCTGCATGTCAAACGTACTGTGGAGTGGGGAATACACCAGAAAACGCGTTTCTCGCATTAAATAGCTCGAAAAGAGCGTTCTGGATGATTCTGCATACTTCTGACTGAAGTCTCACCAATATTATCGCAGAAAATGAATATCTCAGATTGAAACCCGACGAAAACCAAGATGTCGCCGGTTCTGCATATCAAACGCACCGTGGAGTGGTGAAAACACCAGAAAACGTGTCACTCGCATTAACTAGCTCGAAAAGAGCGTTCTGGATGATTCTGCATAATTCTCATAGATGAAACACAAAGATTACCGCAGAAAATGCATATCTCAGCTTGAAACCCGATCGAAACCAAGAAATCTCCGGTTCTGCATATCAAGCGCACTGTGGGGTGGTGAAAACACAAGAAAACGTGTTTCTCGAATTAAATAGCTCGAAACGAGCGACCTAGATGATTCTGCATACTTCTGACAGAAGTCTCACCAATATTATCGCAGAAAATGAATATCTCAGCTTGAAACCCGACGAAAACCAAGATGTCGCCGGTTCTGCATATCAAACGACCTGTGGAGTGGTGAAAACAACCAGATAACGTGTTTCTCGCATTAAATAGCTCGAAACGAGCGATCTAGATGATTCTGCATACTTCTGACTGAAGTATCACCAATATTATCGCAGAAATTGCATATCTCAGCTTGAACCCCGACGAAAACCAAGATGTCGCCGGTTCTGCATATCAAACGACCTGTGGAGTGGTGAAAACACCAGATAACTTGTTTCTCGCATTAAATAGCTCGAAACGTGCGATCTAGATGATTCTGCATACTTCTGTCTGAAGTCTCACCAATATTATCGCAGAAAATGCATATCTCAGCTTGAAACCCGACCGAAACCAAGATATCTCCGGTTCTGCATGTCAAACGTACTGTGGAGTGGGGAATACACCAGAAAACGCGTTTCTCGCATTAAATAGCTCGAAACGAGCGATCTAGATGATTCTGCATACTTCTGACTGAAGTCTCACCAAGATTGCCGCAGTAAATGCATATCTCAGCTTGAGACCCGACGAAATCCAAGATGTCGCCGGTTCTGCATATCGCACGCACAGTGGGGTGGTGAAAACACCAGAAAACGGGTTTCTCGCATTAAATAGCTCGAAAAGAGCGTTCTGGATGATTCTGCATACTTCTGACTGAAGTCTCACCAATATTATCGCAGAAAATGAATATCTCAGCTTGAAACCCGACGAAAACCAAGATGTCGCCGGTTCTGCATATCAAACGCACCGTGGAGCGGTGAAAACACCAGAAAACGTGTCACTCGCATTAACTAGCTCGAAAAGAGCGTTCTGGATGATTCTGCATACTTCTCATAGGTGAAACAAAGATTATCGCAGAAAATGCATATCTCAGCTGGAAACCCGACCGAAACCAAGGTATCTCCGTTTCTGCATGTCAAACGTACTGTGGAGTGGTGAATACAGCAGAAAACGTGTTTCTCGCATTAAACAGCTCGAAAAGAGCGTTCTAGATGATTCTGCATACTTCGGACAGAAGTCTCACCAATATTATCGCAGAAAATGCATATCTCAGCTTGAAACCTCACGAAAATCAAGATGTCGCCGGTTCTGCATATCAAACGCACTGTGGAGTGGTGAAAACAACCAGATAACGTGTTTCTCGCATTAAATAGCTCGAAACGAGCAAACTAGATGACCCTGCATACTTCTGACTGAAGTCTCACCAATATTATCGCAGAAAATGCATATCTCAGCTTGAAACCCGACGAAAACCAAGATGTCGCCGGTTCTGCATATCAAACGCTCTGTGGGGTGGTGGAAACACCAGAAAAAGTGTTTCTCGCATTAAATAGCTCGAAACGAGCGACCTAGATGATTCTGCATACTTCTGACTAAAGTCTCACCATCATTATCGCAGAAAATGCATATCTCAGCTGGAAACCCCACGAAAACCAAGATATCGCCGGTTCTGCATATCAAACGCCCTGTGGAGTGATGAAAACACCAGATAACGTGTTTCTCGCATTAAGTAGCTCGAATAGAGCGATCTCGATGATTCTGCATACTTCTGACAGAAGACTCGCCAAGATTATCGCAGAAAATGCATATCTCAGCTGGAAACCCCACGAAAACCAAGATATCGCAGGTTCTGCATATCAGACGCACTGTGGAGTGGTGAAAACACCAGAAAACGTGTTACTCGCATTAACTAGCTCGATAAGAGCGTTCTGGATGATTCTGCATACTTCTGACTGAAGTCTCACCAATATTATCGCAGAAAATGTATATCTCAGCTTGAAACCCGACGAAAACCAAGATGTCGCCGGTTCTGCATATCAAACGCACCGTGGAGTGGTGAAAACACCAGAAAACGTGTCACTCGCATTAACTAGCTCGAAAAGATCGTTCTGGATGATTCTGCATACTTCTGACTGAAGTCTCACCAATATTATCGCAGAAAATGAATATCTCAGCTTGAAACCCGACGAAAACCAAGATGTCGCCGGTTCTGCATATCACACGCACAGTGGGGTGGTGAAAACACCAGAAAACGTGTTTCTCGCATTAAATAGCTCGAAAAGAGCGTTCTGGATGATTCTGCATACTTCTGACTGAAGTCTCACCAATATTATCGCAGAAAATGAATATCTCAGATTGAAACCCGACGAAAACCAAGATGTCGCCGGTTCTGCATATCAAACGCACCGTGGAGTGGTGAAAACACCAGAAAACGTGTCACTCGTATTAACTAGCTCGAAAAGAGCGTTCTGGATGATTCTGCATAATTCTCATAGATGAAACACAAAGATTACCGCAGAAAATGCATATCTCAGCTTGAAACCTCACTAAAATCAAGATGTCGCCGGTTCTGCACATCAAACGCACTGTGGAGTGGTCAATACAGCAGATAACGTATTTTTAGCATTAAATAGCTCGAAAAGAGCGATCTCGATGATTCTGCATACTTCTGACAGATTCTCACCAAGATTATCATAGAAAATGCATATCTCAGCTTGAACCCCGACGAAAACCAAGATGTCGCCGGTTCTGCATATCAAACGATCTGTGGAGTGGTGAAAACACCAGATAACTTGTTTCTCGCATTAAATAGCTCGAAACGTGCGAGCTAGATGATTCTGCATACTTCTGACTGAAGTCTCACCAATATTATCGCAGAAATTGCATATCTCAGCTTGAAACCCGACCGAAACCAAGATATCTCCGGTTCTGCATGTCAAACGTACTGTGGAGTGGGGAATACACCAGAAAACGCGTTTCTCGCATTAAATAGCTCGAAAAGAGCGATCTCGATTATTCTGCATACTCCTGACTGAAGTGTCACCAAGATTATCTCAGAAAATGCAAATCTCAGCTTGAACCCCAACGAAAACAAAGATGTCGCCGGTTCTGCATATCAAACGACCTGTGGAGTGGTGAAAACAACCAGATAACGTGTTTCTCGCATCAAATAGCTCGAAACGAGCGATCTAGATGATTCTGCATACTCCTGACTGAAGTATCACCAATATTATCGCAGAAAATGCATATCTCTGCTTGAACCCCGACGATAACCAAGATGTCGCCGGTTCTGCATATCAAACGACCTGTGGAGTGGTGAAAACAACCAGATAACGTGTTTCTCGCATCAAATAGCTCGAAACGAGCGATCTAGATGATTCTGCATACTTCTGACTGAAGTATCACCAATATTATCGCAGAAAATGCATATCTCAGCTTGAACCCCGACGAAAACAAAGATGTCGCCGGTTCTGCATATCAAACGACCTGTGGAGTGGTGAAAACACCAGATAACTTGTTTCTCGCATTAAATAGCTCGAAACGTGCGATCTAGATGATTCTGCATACTTCTGACTGAAGTCTCACCAATATTATCGCAGAAAGTGCATATCTCAGCTTGAACCCCGACGAAAACCAAGATGTCGCCGGTTCTGCATATCAAACGACCTGTGGAGTGGTGAAAACACCAGATAACTTGTTTCTCGCATTAAATAGCTCGAAAAGAGCGATCTCGATTATTCTGCATACTCCTGACTGAAGTCTCACCAAGATTATCCCAGAAAATGCATATCTCAGCTTGAACCCCAACGAAAACCAAGATGTCGCCGGTTCTGCATATCAAACGACCTGTGGAGTGGTGAAAACAACCAGATAACCTGTTTCTCGCATTAAATAGCTCGAAACGAGCGATCTAGATGATTCTGCATACTTCTGACTGAAGTCTCACCAATATTATCGCAGAAAATGAATATCTCAGCTTGAAACCCGACGAAAACCAAGATGTTGCCGGTTCTGCATATCAAACGACCTGTGGAGTGGTGAAAACAACCAGATAACGTGTTTCTCGCATTAAATAGCTCGATACGAGCGATCTAGATGTTTCTGCATACTTCTGACTGAAGTATCACCAATATTATCGCAGAAATTGCATATCTCAGCTTGAACCCCGACGAAAACCAAGATGTCGCCGGTTCTGCATATCAAACGACCTGTGGAGTGGTGAAAACAACCAGATAACGTGTTTCTCGCATTAAATAGCTCGAAACGAGCGATCTAGATGATTCTGCATACTTCTGACTGAAGTCTCACCAAGATTATCGCAGAAAATGCATATCTCAGCTTGAAACCCGACGAAAACCAAGATGTCGCCGGTTCTGCATTACACACGCACAGTGGGGTGGTGAAAACACCAGAAAACGTGTTTCTCGCATGAAATAGCTCGAAACGAGCGATCTAGATGATTCTGCATACTTCTGACTGAAGTCTCACCAATATTATCGCAGAAAATGCATATCTAGGCTTGAAACCTCGCGAAAATCAAGATGTCGCCGGTTCTGCATATCAAACGCACTGTGGAGTGTTGAAAACAACCAGATAACGTGTTTCTCGGATTAAATAGCTCGAAAAGAGCGTTCTCGATGATTCTGCATACTTCTCATAGATGAAACACCAAGATTATCGCCGAAAATGAATATCTCAGCTGGAAACCCCACGAAAACCACGTTATCGGCGGCTCAGCATATCAAACGCACTGTGGAGTGGTGAAAACATCCAGATAACGTGTTTCCCGCATGAAATAGCTCGAAACAAGCGATCTAGATGATTCTGCATACTTCTGACTGAAGTCTCACCAATATTATCGCAGAAAATGAATATCTCAGCTTGAAACCCGACGAAAACAAAGATGTCGCCGGTTCTGCATATCAAACGCAGCGTGGAGTGGTGAAAACACCAGAAAACGTGTCACTCGCATTAACTAGATCGAAAAGAGCGTTCTGGATGATTCTGCATACTTCTCATAGATGAAACAAAAATTATCGCAGAAAATGAATATCTCAGATTGAAACCCAACGAAAACCAAGATGTCGCCGGTTCTGCATATCAAACGCACCGTGGAGTGGTGAAAACACCAGAAAACGTGTCACTCGCATTAACTAGATCGAAAAGTGCGATCTAGATGATTCTGCATACTTCTGACAGAAGACTCGCCAAGATTATCGCAGAAAATGCATATCTCAGCTGGAAACCCCACGAAAACCCAGATATCGCAGGTTCTGCATATCAGACGCACTGTGGAGTGGTGAAAACACCAGAAAACGTGTTACTCGCATTAACTAGCTCGAAAAGAGCGTTCTGGATGATTCTGCATACTTCTGACTGAAGTCTCACCAATATTATCGCAGAAAATGAATATCTCAGCTTGAAACCCGACGAAAACAAAGATGTCGCCGGTTCTGCATATCAAACGCAGCGTGGAGTGGTGAAAACACCAGAAAACGTGTCACTCGCATTAACTAGATCGAAAAGAGCGTTCTGGATGATTCTGCATACTTCTCATAGATGAAACAAAAATTATCGCAGAAAATGAATATCTCAGATTGAAACCCAACGAAAACCAAGATGTCGCCGGTTCTGCATATCAAACGCACCGTGGAGTGGTGAAAACACCAGAAAACGTGTTTCTCGCATTAACTAGATCGAAAAGAGCGATCTCGATGATTCTGCATACTTCTCATAGATGAAACACCAAGATTATCGCAGAAAATGCATATTTCAGCTGGAAACCCCACGTAAACCAAGTTATGGGCGGCTCTACATATCAAACGCACTGTGGAGTGGTCAAAACACCAGAAAACTTGTTTTTTCGCATTAGATAGCTCGAAACGAGCGATCTAGATGATTCTGCATACTTCTGACTGAAGTCTCACCAATATTATCGCAGAAAATGCATATCTCAGCTGAAAACCCCACGAAAACCAAGATATCGCTGGTTCTGCATATCAGACGCACTGTGGAGTGGTGAAAACACCAGAAAACGTGTTACTCGCATTAACTAGCTCGAAAAGTGCGTTCTGGATGATTCTGCATACTTCTGACTGAAGTCTCACCAATATTATCGCAGAAAATGCATATCTAGGCTTGAAACCTCGCGAAAATAAAGATGTCGCCGGTTCTGCATATCAAACTCACTGTGGAGTGGTGAAAACAACCAGATAACGTGTTTCTCGGATTAAATAGCTCGAAAAGAGCGTTCTCGATGATTCTGCATACTTCTCATAGATGAAACACCAAGATTATCGCCGAAAATGAATATCTCAGCTGGAAACCCCACGAAAACCACGTTATCGGCGGCTCAGCATATCAAACGCACTGTGGAGTGGTGAAAACATCCAGATAACGTGTTTCCCGCATGAAATAGCTCGAAACGAGCGATCTAGATGATTCTGCATACTTCTGACTGAAGTCTCACCAAGATTGCCGCAGTAAATGCATATCTCAGCTTGAGACCCGACGAAATCCAAGATGTCGCCGGTTCTGCATATCGCACGCACAGTGGGGTGGTGAAAACACCAGAAAACGTGTTTCTCGCATTAAATAGCTCGAAAAGAGCGATCTAGATGATTCTGCATACTTCTGACAGAAGACTCGCCAAGATTATCGCAGAAAATGCATATCTCAGCTGGAAACCCCACGAAAACCAAGATATCGCAGGTTCTGCATATCAGACGCACTGTGGAGTGGTGAAAACACCAGAAAACGTGTTACTCGTATTAACTAGCTCGAAACGAGCGATCTAGATGATTCTGCATACTCCTGACTGAAGTATCACCAATATTATCGCAGAAAATGCATATCTCAGCTTGAACCCCGACGATAACCAAGATGTCGCCGGTTCTGCATATCAAACGACCTGTGGAGTGGTGAAAACAACCAGATAACGTGTTTCTCGCATCAAATAGCTCGAAACGAGCGATCTAGATGATTCTGCATACTTCTGACTGAAGTATCACCAATATTATCGCAGAAAATGCATATCTCAGCTTGAACCCCGACGAAAACCAAGATGTCGCCGGTTCTGCATATCAAACGACCTGTGGAGTGGTGAAAACACCAGATAACTTGTTTCTCGCATTAAATAGCTCGAAAAGAGCGATCTCGATTATTCTGCATACTCCGGACTGAAGTCTCACCAAGATTATCCCAGAAAATGCATATCTCAGCTTGAACCCCAACGAAAACCAAGATGTCGCCGGTTCTGCATATCAAACGACCTGTGGAGTGGTGAAAACAACCAGATAACCTGTTTCTCGCATTAAATAGCTCGAAACGAGCGATCTAGATGATTCTGCATACTTCTGACTGAAGTCTCACCAATATTATCGCAGAAAATGAATATCTCAGCTTGAAACCCGACGAAAACCAAGATGTCGCCGGTTCTGCATATCAAACGACCTGTGGAGTGGTGAAAACAACCAGATAACGTGTTTCTCGCATTAAATAGCTCGATACGAGCGATCTAGATGATTCTGCATACTTCTGACTGAAGTATCACCAATATTATCGCAGAAATTGCATATCTCAGCTTGAACCCCGACGAAAACCAAGATGTCGCCGGTTCTGCATATCAAACGACCTGTGCAGTGGTGAAAACAACCAGATAACGTGTTTCTCGCATTAAATAGCTCGAAACGAGCGATCTAGATGATTCTGCATATTTCTGACTGAAGTCTCACCAAGATTATCGCAGAAAATGCATATCTCAGCTTGAAACCCGACGAAAACCAAGATGTCGCCGGTTCTGCATTACACACGCACAGTGGGGTGGTGAAAACACCAGAAAACGCGTTTCTCGCATGAAATAGCTCGAAACGAGCGATCTAGATGATTCTGCATACTTCTGACTGAAGTCTCACCAAGATTGCCGCAGTAAATGCATATCTCAGCTTGAGACCCGACGAAATCCAAGTTATGGGCGGCTCTACATATCAAACGCACTGTGGAGTGGTCAAAACTCCAGAAAACGTGTTACTCGCATTAACTAGCTCGAAAAGAGCGTTCTGGATGATTCTGCATACTTCTGACTGAAGCCTCACCAACATTATCGCAGAAAATGCATATCTAGGCTTGAAACCTCGCGAAAATCAAGATGTCGCCGGTTCTGCATATCAAACGCACTGTGGAGTGTTGAAAACAACCAGATAACGTGTTTCTCGGATTAAATAGCTCGAAAAGAGCGTTCTCGATGATTCTGCATACTTCTCATAGATGAAACACCAAGATTATCGCCGAAAATGAATATCTCAGCTGGAAACCCCACGAAAACCACGTTATCGGCGGCTCAGCATATCAAACGCACTGTGGAGTGGTGAAAACATCCAGATAACGTGTTTCCCGCATGAAATAGCTCGAAACAAGCGATCTAGATGATTCTGCATACTTCTGACTGAAGTCTCACCAAGATTGCCGCAGTAAATGCATATCTCAGCTTGAGACCCGACGAAATCCAAGATGTCGCCGGTTCTGCATATCAGACGCACTGTGGAGTGGTGAAAACACCAGAAAACGTGTTACTCGCATTAACTAGCTCGAAAAGAGCGTTCTGGATGATTCTGCATACTTCTGACTGAAGTCTCACCAATATTATCGCAGAAAATGAATATCTCAGCTTGAAACCCGACGAAAACAAAGATGTCGCCGGTTCTGCATATCAAACGCACCGTGGAGTGGTGAAAACACCAGAAAACGTGTCACTCGCATTAACTAGCTCGAAAAGAGCGTTCTGGATGATTCTGCATACTTCTCATAGATGATACAAAAATTATCGCAGAAAATGAATATCTCAGATTGAAACCCGACGAAAACCAAGATGTCGCCGGTTCTGCATATCAAACGCACCGTGGAGTGGTGAAAACACCAGAAAACGTGTTTCTCGCATGAAATAGCTCGAAAAGAGCGATCTAGATGATTCTGCATACTTCTGACTGAAGTCTCACCAAGATTGCCGCAGTAAATGCATATCTCAGCTTGAGACCCGACGAAATCCAAGTTATGGGCGGCTCTACATATCAAACGCACTGTGGAGTGGTCAAAAATCCAGAAAACGTGTTACTCGCATTAACTAGCTCGAAAAGAGCGTTCTGGATGATTCTGCATACTTCTCATAGATGATACAAAAATTATCGCAGAAAATGAATATCTCAGATTGAAACCCGACGAAAACCAAGATGTCGCCGGTTCTGCATTACACACGCACAGTGGGGTGGTGAAAACAACCAGATAACGTGTTTCTCGCATGAAATAGCTCGAAAAGAGCGATCTAGATGATTCTGCATACTTCTGACTGAAGTCTCACCAAGATTGCCGCAGTAAATGCATATCTCAGCTTGAGACCCGACGAAATCCAAGTTATGGGCGGCTCTACATATCAAACGCACTGTGGAGTGGTCAAAACTCCAGAAAACGTGTTACTCGCATTAACTAGCTCGAAAAGAGCGTTCTGGATGATTCTGCATACTTCTGACTGAAGTCTCACCAACATTATCGCAGAAAATGCATATCTAGGCTTGAAACCTCGCGAAAATCAAGATGTCGCCGGTTCTGCATATCAAACGCACTGTGGAGTGTTGAAAACAACCAGATAACGTGTTTCTCGGATTAAATAGCTAGAAAAGAGCGTTCTCGATGATTCTGCATACTTCTCATAGATGAAACACCAAGATTATCGCCGAAAATGAATATCTCAGCTGGAAACCCCACGAAAACCACGTTATCGGCGGCTCAGCATATCAAACGCACTGTGGAGTGGTGAAAACATCCAGATAACGTGTTTCCCGCATGAAATAGCTCGAAACAAGCGATCTAGATGATTCTGCATACTTCTGACTGAAGTCTCACCAAGATTGCCGCAGTAAATGCATATCTCAGCTTGAGACCCGACGAAATCCAAGATGTCGCCGGTTCTGCATATCACACGCACAGTGCGGTGGTGAAAACACCAGAAAACGTGTTTCTCGCATTAAATAGCTCGAAAAGAGCGATCTAGATGATTCTGCATACTTCTGACAGAAAACTCGCCAAGATTATCGCAGAAAATGCATATCTCAGCTGGAAACCCCACGAAAACCAAGATATCGCAGGTTCTGCATATCAGACGCACTGTGGAGTGGTGAAAACACCAGAAAACGTGTTACTCGCATTAACTAGCTCGAAAAGAGCGTTCTGGATGATTCTGCATACTTCTGACTGAAGTCTCACCAATATTATCGCAGAAAATGAATATCTCAGCTTGAAACCCGACGAAAACAAAGATGTCGCCGGTTCTGCATATCAAACGCACCGTGGAGTGGTGAAAACACCAGAAAACGTGTCACTCGCATTAACTAGCTCGAAAAGAGCGTTCTGGATGATTCTGCATACTTCTCATAGATGATACAAAAATTATCGCAGAAAATGAATATCTCAGATTGAAACCCGACGAAAACCAAGATGTCGCCGGTTCTGCATATCAAACGCACCGTGGAGTGGTGAAAACACCAGAAAACGTGTTTCTCGCATTAACTAGATCGAAAAGAGCGATCTCGATGATTCTGCATACTTCTCATAGATGAAACACCAAGATTATCGCAGAAAATGCATATTTCAGCTGGAAACCCCACGTAAACCAAGTTATGGGCGGCTCTACATATCAAACGCACTGTGGAGTGGTCAAAACACCAGAAAACTTG
This sequence comes from Anthophora plumipes, assembly GCA_951804975.1. Classification (NCBI taxonomy): domain Eukaryota; kingdom Metazoa; phylum Arthropoda; class Insecta; order Hymenoptera; family Apidae; genus Anthophora; species Anthophora plumipes. The sequence continues at coordinate 6,066,649 of CATORF010000206.1, read as the reverse complement.
TTTTTTCGCATTAAATAGCTCGAAACGAGCGATCTAGATGATTCTGCATACTTCTGACTGAAGTCTCACCAATATTATCGCAGAAAATGCATATCTCAGCTGAAAACCCCACGAAAACCAAGATATCGCAGGTTCTGCATATCAGACGCACTGTGGAGTGGTGAAAACACCAGAAAACGTGTTACTCGCATTAACTAGCTCGAAAAGTGCGTTCTGGATGATTCTGCATACTTCTGACTGAAGTCTCACCAATATTATCGCAGAAAATGCATATCTAGGCTTGAAACCTCGTGAAAATAAAGATGTCGCCGGTTCTGCATATCAAACGCACTGTGGAGTGGTGAAAACAACCAGATAACGTGTTTCTCGGATTAAATAGCTCGAAAAGAGCGTTCTGGATGATTCTGCATACTTCTGACTGAAGTCTCACCAATATTATCGCAGAAAATGAATATCTCAGCTTGAAACCCGACGAAAACCAAGATGTCGCCGGTTCTGCATATCAAACGCACCGTGGAGTGGTGAAAACACCAGAAAACGTGTCACTCGCATTAACTAGCTCGAAAAGAGCGTTCTGGATGATTCTGCATACTTCTCATAGATGAAACAAAGATTATCGCAGAAAATGCATATCTCAGCTGGAAACCCGACCGAAACCAAGGTATCTCCGTTTCTGCATGTCAAACGTACTGTGGAGTGGTGAATACACCAGAAAACGTGTTTCTCGCATTAAACAGCTCGAAAAGAGCGTTCTAGATGATTCTGCATACTTCGGACAGAAGTCTCACCAATATTATCGCAGAAAATGCATATCTCAGATTGAAACCTCACGAAAATCAAGATGTCGCCGGTTCTGCATTTCAAACGCACTGTGGAGTGGTGAAAACAACCAGATAACGTGTTTCTCGCATTAAGTAGCTCGAAACGAGCAAACTAGATGACCCTGCATACTTCTGACTGAAGTCTCAACAATATTATCGCAGAAAATGCATATCTCAGCTTGAAACCCGACGAAAACCAAGATGTCGCCAGTTCTGCATATCAAACGCTCTGTGGGGTGGTGGAAACACCAGAAAAAGTGGTTCTCGCATTAAATAGCTCGAAACGAGCGATCTAGATGATTCTGCATACTTCTGACTAAAGTCTCACCATGATTATCGCAGAAAATGCATATCTCAGCTGGAAACCCCACGAAAACCAAGATATCGCCGGTTCTGCATATCAGACGCCCTGTGGAGTGATGAAAACACCAGATAACGTGTTTCTCGCATTAAATAGCTCGAATAGAGCGATCTCGATGATTCTGCATACTTCTGACAGAAGACTCGCCAAGATTATCGCAGAAAATGCATATCTCAGCTGGAAACCCCACGAAAACCAAGATATCGCAGGTTCTGCATATCAGACGCACTGTGGAGTGGTGAAAACACCAGAAAACGTGTTACTCGCATTAACTAGCTAGAAAAGAGCGTTCTGGATGATTCTGCATACTTCTGACTGAAGTCTCACCAATATTATCGCAGAAAATGAATATCTCAGCTTGAAACCCGACGAAAACCAAGATGTCGCCGGTTCTGCATATCACACGCACAGTGGGGTGGTGAAAACACCAGAAAACGTGTTTCTCGCATTAAATAGCTCGAAAAGAGCGTTCTGGATGATTCTGCATACTTCTGACTGAAGTCTCACCAATATTATCGCAGAAAATGAATATCTCAGATTGAAACCCGACGAAAACCAAGATGTCGCCGGTTCTGCATATCAAACGCACCGTGGAGTGGTGAAAACACCAGAAAACGTGTCACTCGCATTAACTAGCTCGAAAAGAGCGTTCTGGATGATTCTGCATAATTCTCATAGATGAAACACAAAGATTAACGCAGAAAATGAATATCTCAGCTTGAAACCCGACGAAAACCAAGATGTCGCCGGTTCTGCATATCAAACGACCTGTGGAGTGGTGAAAACAACCAGATAACGTGTTTCTCGCATTAAATAGCTCGAAACGAGCGATCTAGATGATTCTGCATACTTCTGACTTAAGTATCACCAATATTATCGCAGAAATTGCATATCTCAGCTTGAACCCCGACGAAAACCAAGTTGTCGCCGGTTCTGCATATCAAACGACCTGTGGAGTGGTGAAAACAACCAGATAACCTGTTTCTCGCATTAAATAGTTCGAAACGAGCGATCTAGATGATTCTGCATACTTCTGACTGAAGTATCACCAATATTATCGCAGAAAATGCATATCTCAGCTTGAACCCCGACGAAAACCAAGATGTCGCCGGTTCTGCATATCAAACGACCTGTGGAGTGGTGAAAACAACCAGATAACGTGTTTCTCGCATCAAATAGCTCGAAACGAGCGATCTAGATGATTCTGCATACTTCTGACTGAAGTATCACCAATATTATCGCAGAAAATGCATATCTCAGCTTGAACCCCGACGAAAACCAAGATGTCGCCGGTTCTGCTTATCAAACGACCTGTGGAGTGGTGAAAACAACCAGATAACGTGTTTCTCGCATCAAATAGCTCGAAACGAGCGATCTAGATGATTCTGCATACTTCTGACTGAAGTCTCACCAATATTATCGCAGAAAATGAATATCTCAGCTTGAAACCCGACGAAAACCAAGATGTCGCCGGTTCTGCATATCAAACGCACCGTGGAGTGGTGAAAACACCAGAAAACGTGTCACTCGCATTAACTAGCTCGAAAAGAGCGTTCTGGATGATTCTGCATACTTCTCATAGATGAAACAAAGATTATCGCAGAAAATGCATATCTCAGCTGGAAACCCGACCGAAACCAAGGTATCTCCGTTTCTGCATGTCAAACGTACTGTGGAGTGGTGAATACACCAGAAAACGTGTTTCTCGCATTAAACAGCTCGAAAAGAGCGTTCTAGATGATTCTGCATACTTCGGACAGAAGTCTCACCAATATTATCGCAGAAAATGCATATCTCAGATTGAAACCTCACGAAAATCAAGATGTCGCCGGTTCTGCATTTCAAACGCACTGTGGAGTGGTGAAAACAACCAGATAACGTGTTTCTCGCATTAAGTAGCTCGAAACGAGCAAACTAGATGACCCTGCATACTTCTGACTGAAGTCTCAACAATATTATCGCAGAAAATGCATATCTCAGCTTGAAACCCGACGAAAACCAAGATGTCGCCAGTTCTGCATATCAAACGCTCTGTGGGGTGGTGGAAACACCAGAAAAAGTGGTTCTCGCATTAAATAGCTCGAAACGAGCGATCTAGATGATTCTGCATACTTCTGACTAAAGTCTCACCATGATTATCGCAGAAAATGCATATCTCAGCTGGAAACCCCACGAAAACCAAGATATCGCCGGTTCTGCATATCAGACGCCCTGTGGAGTGATGAAAACACCAGATAACGTGTTTCTCGCATTAAATAGCTCGAATAGAGCGATCTCGATGATTCTGCATACTTCTGACAGAAGACTCGCCAAGATTATCGCAGAAAATGCATATCTCAGCTGGAAACCCCACGAAAACCAAGATATCGCAGGTTCTGCATATCAGACGCACTGTGGAGTGGTGAAAACACCAGAAAACGTGTTACTCGCATTAACTAGCTAGAAAAGAGCGTTCTGGATGATTCTGCATACTTCTGACTGAAGTCTCACCAATATTATCGCAGAAAATGAATATCTCAGCTTGAAACCCGACGAAAACCAAGATGTCGCCGGTTCTGCATATCACACGCACAGTGGGGTGGTGAAAACACCAGAAAACGTGTTTCTCGCATTAAATAGCTCGAAAAGAGCGTTCTGGATGATTCTGCATACTTCTGACTGAAGTCTCACCAATATTATCGCAGAAAATGAATATCTCAGATTGAAACCCGACGAAAACCAAGATGTCGCCGGTTCTGCATATCAAACGCACCGTGGAGTGGTGAAAACACCAGAAAACGTGTCACTCGCATTAACTAGCTCGAAAAGAGCGTTCTGGATGATTCTGCATAATTCTCATAGATGAAACACAAAGATTAACGCAGAAAATGAATATCTCAGCTTGAAACCCGACGAAAACCAAGATGTCGCCGGTTCTGCATATCAAACGACCTGTGGAGTGGTGAAAACAACCAGATAACGTGTTTCTCGCATTAAATAGCTCGAAACGAGCGATCTAGATGATTCTGCATACTTCTGACTTAAGTATCACCAATATTATCGCAGAAATTGCATATCTCAGCTTGAACCCCGACGAAAACCAAGTTGTCGCCGGTTCTGCATATCAAACGACCTGTGGAGTGGTGAAAACAACCAGATAACCTGTTTCTCGCATTAAATAGTTCGAAACGAGCGATCTAGATGATTCTGCATACTTCTGACTGAAGTATCACCAATATTATCGCAGAAAATGCATATCTCAGCTTGAACCCCGACGAAAACCAAGATGTCGCCGGTTCTGCATATCAAACGACCTGTGGAGTGGTGAAAACAACCAGATAACGTGTTTCTCGCATCAAATAGCTCGAAACGAGCGATCTAGATGATTCTGCATACTTCTGACTGAAGTATCACCAATATTATCGCAGAAAATGCATATCTCAGCTTGAACCCCGACGAAAACCAAGATGTCGCCGGTTCTGCATATCAAACGACCTGTGGAGTGGTGAAAACAACCAGATAACGTGTTTCTCGCATCAAATAGCTCGAAACGAGCGATCTAGATGATTCTGCATACTTCTGACTGAAGTATCACCAATATTATCGCAGAAAATGCATATGTCAGCTTGAACCCCGACGAAAACCAAGATGTCGCCGGTTCTGTATATCAAACGACCTGTGGAGTGGTGAAAACAACCAGATAACGTGTTTCTCGCATCAAATAGCTCGAAACGAGCGATCTAGATGATTCTGCATACTTCTGACTGAAGTATCACCAATATTATCGCAGAAAATGCATATGTCAGCTTGAACCCCGACGAAAACCAAGATGTCGCCGGTTCTGTATATCAAACGACCTGTGGAGTGGTGAAAACAACCAGATAACGTGTTTCTCGCATTAAATAGCTCGAAAAGAGCGATCTCGATTATTCTGCATACTTCTGACTGAAGTCTCACCAAGATTATCGCAGAAAATGCATATCTCAGCTTGAAACCCGACCGAAACCAAGATATCTCCGGTTCTGCATATCAAACGCTCAGTGGAGTGGTGAAAACACCAGATAGCGAGTTTCTCGCAGTAAATAGCTCGAAACGAGCGATCTTGATGATTCTGCATACTTCTGACTGAAGTCTCACCAAGATTATCGCAGAAAATGCATATCTCAGCTTGAAACCCGACCGAAACCAAGATATCTCCGGTTCTGCATATCAAACGCACAGTGGAGTGGGGAAAACACCAGATAGCGTGTTTCCCGCATTAAATAGCTCGAAAAGAGCGATCTCGATGATTCTGCATACTGCTCATAGATGAAACACCAAGATTATCGCAGAAAATGCATATTTCTGCTGGAAACACCACGAAAACCAAGTTATCGGCGGCTCTATATATCAAACGCACTGTGGAGTGGTCAAAACACCAGAAAACTTGTTTTTTCGCATTAAATAGCACGAAACGAGCGATCTAGATGATTCTGCATACTTCTGGCTAAAGTCTCACCAAGATTATCGCCGAAAATGCATATCTCAGCTGGAAACCCCACGAAAACCAATATATCGCCGGTTCTGCATATCAAACGCCCTGTGGAGTGATGAAAACACCAGAAAACGTGTTACTCGCATTAACTAGATCGAAAAGAGCTTTCTGGATGATTCTGCATACTTCTCATAGATGAAACACCAAGATTATCGCAGAAAATGCATATTTCAGCTGGAAACCCCACGAAAACCAAGTTATCGGCGGCTCTGCATATCAAACGCACTGTGGAGTGGTAAAAACACCAGAAAACTTGTTTTTTCGCATTAGATAGCTCGAAAAGAGCGATCTAGATGACTCTGCATACTTCTGACTGAAGTCTCACCAAGATTATCGCAGGAAATACATATCTCATCTTGAAACCCGACCGAAACAAAGGTATCTCCGTGTCTGCATGTCAAACGTACTGTGGAGTGGTGAATACACCAGAAAACGTGTTTCTCGCATTAAATAGCTCGAAAAGAGCGATCTAGATGATTCTGCATACTTCGGACAGAAGTCTCACCAATCTTATAGCAGAAAATGCATATTTCTGCTGGAAACACCACGAAAACCAAGATATCGCCGGTTCTGCATATCAGAAGCACTGTGGAGTGGTGAAAACACCAGATAACGTGTTTCTCGCATTAAATAGCTCGAAAAGAGCGATCTAGATGATTCTGCATACTTCCGACTGAAGTCTCACCAAGATTATCGCAGAAAATGCATATCTCAGCTTGAAACCCGACCGAAACCAAGATATCTCCGGTTCTGCATATCAAACGCACAGTGGAGTGGTGAAAACACCAGATAGCGAGTTTCTCGCACTAAATAGCTCGAAAAGAGCGATCTCAATGATTCTGCATACTTCTGACTGAAGTCTCACCAATATTATCGCAGAAAATGCATATGTCAGCTTGAAACCTCACGAAAATCAAGATGTCGCCGGTTCTGCATATCAGACGCACTGTGGAGTGGTGAAAACACCAGAAAACGTGTTACTCGCATTAACTAGATCGAAAAGAGCGTTCTGGATGATTCTGCATACTTCTCATAGATGAAACAAAGATTAGCGCAGAAAATGCATATTTCAGCTGGAAACCCCACGAAAACCAAGATATCGCCGGTTCTGCATATCAAACGCCCTGTGGAGTGATGAAAACACCAGATAACGTGTTTCTCGCATTAAATAGCTCGAATAGAGCGATCTCGATGATTCTGCATTTTTCTGACTGAAGTCTCACCAATATTATCGCAGAAAATGCATATCTCAGCTTGAAACCTCACGAAAATCAAGATGTCGCCGGTTCTGCATATCAGACGCACTGTGGAGTGGTGAAAACACCAGAAAACGTGTTACTCGCATTAACTAGATCGAAAAGAGCTTTCTGGATGATTCTGCATACTTCTCATAGATGAAACACCAAGATTATCGCAGAAAATGCATATTTCAGCTGGAAACCCCACGAAAACCAAGTTATCGGCGGCTCTGCATATCAACCGCACTGTGGAGTGGTAAAAACACCAGAAAACTTGTTTTTTCGCATTAGATAGCTCGAAAAGAGCGATCTAGATGACTCTGCATACTTCTGACTGAAGTCTCACCAAGATTATCGCAGGAAATGCATATCTCATCTTGAAACCCGACCGAAACCAAGGTATCTCCGTGTCTGCATGTCAAACGTACTGTGGAGTGGTGAATACACCAGAAAACGTGTTTCTCGCATTAAATAGCTCGAAAAGAGCGATCTAGATGATTCTGCATACTTCGGACAGAAGTCTCACCAATCTTATCGCAGAAAATGCATATTTCTGCTGGAAACACCACGAAAACCAAGATATCGCCGGTTCTGCATATCAGTGCACTGTGGAGTGGTGAAAACACCAGATAACGTGTTTCTCGCATTAAATAGCTCGAAAAGAGCGATCTAGATGATTCTGCATACTTCCGACTGAAGTCTCACCAAGATTATCGCAGAAAATGCATATCTCAGCTTGAAACCCGACCGAAACCAAGATATCTCCGGTTCTGCATATCAAACGCACAGTGGAGTGGTGAAAACACCAGATAGCGAGTTTCTCGCAGTAAATAGCTCGAAACGAGCGATCTAGATGATTCTGCATACTTCTGACTGAAGTATCACCAATATTATCGCAGAAATTGCATATCTCAGCTTGAACCCCGACGAAAACCAAGATGTCGCCGGTTCTGCATATCAAACGACCTGTGCAGTGGTGAAAACAACCAGATAACGTGTTTCTCGCATTAAATAGCTCGAAACGAGCGATCTAGATGATTCTGCATACTTCTGACTGAAGTCTCACCAAGATTATCGCAGAAAATGCATATCTCAGCTTGAAACCCGACGAAAACCAAGATGTCGCCGGTTCTGCATTACACACGCACAGTGGGGTGGTGAAAACACCAGAAAACGCGTTTCTCGCATGAAATAGCTCGAAACGAGCGATCTAGATGATTCTGCATACTTCTGACTGAAGTCTCACCAAGATTGCCGCAGTAAATGCATATCTCAGCTTGAGACCCGACGAAATCCAAGTTATGGGCGGCTCTAGATATCAAACGCACTGTGGAGTGGTCAAAACTCCAGAAAACGTGTTACTCGCATTAACTAGCTCGAAAAGAGCGTTCTGGATGATTCTGCATACTTCTGACTGAAGTCTCACCAACATTATCGCAGAAAATGCATATCTAGGCTTGAAACCTCGCGAAAATCAAGATGTCGCCGGTTCTGCATATCAAACGCACTGTGGAGTGTTGAAAACAACCAGATAACGTGTTTCTCGGATTAAATAGCTCGAAAAGAGCGTTCTCGATGATTCTGCATACTTCTCATAGATGAAACACCAAGATTATCGCCGAAAATGAATATCTCAGCTGGAAACCCCACGAAAACCACGTTATCGGCGGCTCAGCATATCAAACGCACTGTGGAGTGGTGAAAACATCCAGATAACGTGTTTCCCGCATGAAATAGCTCGAAACAAGCGATCTAGATGATTCTGCATACTTCTGACTGAAGTCTCACCAAGATTGCCGCAGTAAATGCATATCTCAGCTTGAGACCCGACGAAATCCAAGATGTCGCCGGTTCTGCATATCACACGCACAGTGCGGTGGTGAAAACACCAGAAAACGTGTTTCTCGCATTAAATAGCTCGAAAAGAGCGATCTAGATGATTCTGCATACTTCTGACAGAAGACTCGCCAGATTATCGCAGAAAATGCATATCTCAGCTGGAAACCCCACGAAAACCAAGATATCGCAGGTACTGCATATCAGACGCACTGTGGAGTGGTGAAAACACCAGAAAACGTGTTACTCGCATTAACTAGCTCGAAAAGAGCGTTCTGGATGATTCTGCATACTTCTGACTGAAGTCTCACCAATATTATCGCAGAAAATGAATATCTCAGCTTGAAACCCGACGAAAACAAAGATGTCGCCGGTTCTGCATATCAAACGCACCGTGGAGTGGTGAAAACACCAGAAAACGTGTCACTCGCATTAACTAGCTCGAAAAGAGCGTTCTGGATGATTCTGCATACTTCTCATAGATGATACAAAAATTATCGCAGAAAATGAATATCTCAGATTGAAACCCGACGAAAACCAAGATGTCGCCGGTTCTGCATATCAAACGCACCGTGGAGTGGTGAAAACACCAGAAAACGTGTTTCTCGCATGAAATAGCTCGAAAAGAGCGATCTAGATGATTCTGCATACTTCTGACTGAAGTCTCACCAAGATTGCCGCAGTAAATGCATATCTCAGCTTGAGACCCGACGAAATCCAAGTTATGGGCGGCTCTACATATCAAACGCACTGTGGAGTGGTCAAAACTCCAGAAAACGTGTTACTCGCATTAACTAGCTCGAAAAGAGCGTTCTGGATGATTCTGCATACTTCTCATAGATGATACAAAAATTATCGCAGAAAATGAATATCTCAGATTGAAACCCGACGAAAACCAAGATGTCGCCGGTTCTGCATTACACACGCACAGTGGGGTGGTGAAAACAACCAGATAACGTGTTTCTCGCATGAAATAGCTCGAAAAGAGCGATCTAGATGATTCTGCATACTTCTGACTGAAGTCTCACCAAGATTGCCGCAGTAAATGCATATCTCAGCTTGAGACCCGACGAAATCCTAGTTATGGGCGGCTCTACATATCAAACGCACTGTGGAGTGGTCAAAACTCCAGAAAACGTGTTACTCGCATTAACTAGCTCGAAAAGAGCGTTCTCGATGATTCTGCATACTTCTGACTGAAGTCTCACCAACATTATCGCAGAAAATGCATATCTAGGCTTGAAACCTCGCGAAAATCAAGATGTCGCCGGTTCTGCATATCAAACGCACTGTGGAGTGTTGAAAACAACCAGATAACGTGTTTCTCGGATTAAATAGCTAGAAAAGAGCGTTCTCGATGATTCTGCATACTTCTCATAGATGAAACACCAAGATTATCGCCGAAAATGAATATCTCAGCTGGAAACCCCACGAAAACCACGTTATCGGCGGCTCAGCATATCAAACGCACTGTGGAGTGGTGAAAACATCCAGATAACGTGTTTCCCGCATGAAATAGCTCGAAACAAGCGATCTAGATGATTCTGCATACTTCTGACTGAAGTCTCACCAAGATTGCCGCAGTAAATGCATATCTCAGCTTGAGACCCGACGAAATCCAAGATGTCGCCGGTTCTGCATATCACACGCACAGTGCGGTGGTGAAAACACCAGAAAACGTGTTTCTCGCATTAAATAGCTCGAAAAGAGCGATCTAGATGATTCTGCATACTTCTGACAGAAGACTCGCCAAGATTATCGCAGAAAATGCATATCTCAGCTGGAAACCCCACGAAAACCAAGATATCGCAGGTTCTGCATATCAGACGCACTGTGGAGTGGTGAAAACACCAGAAAACGTGTTACTCGCATTAACTAGCTCGAAAAGAGCGTTCTGGATGATTCTGCATACTTCTGACTGAAGTCTCACCAATATTATCGCAGAAAATGAATATCTCAGCTTGAAACCCGACGAAAACAAAGATGTCGCCGGTTCTGCATATCAAACGCACCGTGGAGTGGTGAAAACACCAGAAAACGTGTCACTCGCATTAACTAGCTCGAAAAGAGCGTTCTGGATGATTCTGCATACTTCTCATAGATGATACAAAAATTATCGCAGAAAATGAATATCTCAGATTGAAACCCGACGAAAACCAAGATGTCGCCGGTTCTGCATATCAAACGCACCGTGGAGTGGTGAAAACAACCAGATAACGTGTTTCTCGCATTAAATAGCTCGAAACGAGCGATCTAGATGATTCTGCATACTTCTGACTTAAGTATCACCAATATTATCGCAGAAATTGCATATCTCAGCTTGAACCCCGACGAAAACCAAGATGTCGCCGGTTCTGCATATCACACGCACAGTGGGGTGGTGAAAACACCAGAAAACGTGTTTCTCGCATTAAATAGCTCGAAAAGAGCGATCTAGATGATTCTGCATACTTCTGACAGAAGACTCGCCAGATTATCGCAGAAAATGCATATCTCAGCTGGAAACCCCACGAAAACCAAGATATCGCAGGTACTGCATATCAGACGCACTGTGGAGTGGTGAAAACACCAGAAAACGTGTTACTCGCATTAACTAGCTCGAAAAGAGCGTTCTGGATGATTCTGCATACTTCTGACTGAAGTCTCACCAATATTATCGCAGAAAATGAATATCTCAGCTTGAAACCCGACGAAAACAAAGATGTCGCCGGTTCTGCATATCAAACGCACCGTGGAGTGGTGAAAACACCAGAAAACGTGTCACTCGCATTAACTAGCTCGAAAAGAGCGTTCTGGATGATTCTGCATACTTCTCATAGATGATACAAAAATTATCGCAGAAAATGAATATCTCAGATTGAAACCCGACGAAAACCAAGATGTCGCCGGTTCTGCATATCAAACGCACCGTGGAGTGGTGAAAACACCAGAAAACGTGTTTCTCGCATGAAATAGCTCGAAAAGAGCGATCTAGATGATTCTGCATACTTCTGACTGAAGTCTCACCAAGATTGCCGCAGTAAATGCATATCTCAGCTTGAGACCCGACGAAATCCAAGTTATGGGCGGCTCTACATATCAAACGCACTGTGGAGTGGTCAAAACTCCAGAAAACGTGTTACTCGCATTAACTAGCTCGAAAAGAGCGTTCTGGATGATTCTGCATACTTCTCATAGATGATACAAAAATTATCGCAGAAAATGAATATCTCAGATTGAAACCCGACGAAAACCAAGATGTCGCCGGTTCTGCATTACACACGCACAGTGGGGTGGTGAAAACAACCAGATAACGTGTTTCTCGCATGAAATAGCTCGAAAAGAGCGATCTAGATGATTCTGCATACTTCTGACTGAAGTCTCACCAAGATTGCCGCAGTAAATGCATATCTCAGCTTGAGACCCGACGAAATCCTAGTTATGGGCGGCTCTACATATCAAACGCACTGTGGAGTGGTCAAAACTCCAGAAAACGTGTTACTCGCATTAACTAGCTCGAAAAGAGCGTTCTCGATGATTCTGCATACTTCTGACTGAAGTCTCACCAACATTATCGCAGAAAATGCATATCTAGGCTTGAAACCTCGCGAAAATCAAGATGTCGCCGGTTCTGCATATCAAACGCACTGTGGAGTGTTGAAAACAACCAGATAACGTGTTTCTCGGATTAAATAGCTAGAAAAGAGCGTTCTCGATGATTCTGCATACTTCTCATAGATGAAACACCAAGATTATCGCCGAAAATGAATATCTCAGCTGGAAACCCCACGAAAACCACGTTATCGGCGGCTCAGCATATCAAACGCACTGTGGAGTGGTGAAAACATCCAGATAACGTGTTTCCCGCATGAAATAGCTCGAAACAAGCGATCTAGATGATTCTGCATACTTCTGACTGAAGTCTCACCAAGATTGCCGCAGTAAATGCATATCTCAGCTTGAGACCCGACGAAATCCAAGATGTCGCCGGTTCTGCATATCACACGCACAGTGCGGTGGTGAAAACACCAGAAAACGTGTTTCTCGCATTAAATAGCTCGAAAAGAGCGATCTAGATGATTCTGCATACTTCTGACAGAAGACTCGCCAAGATTATCGCAGAAAATGCATATCTCAGCTGGAAACCCCACGAAAACCAAGATATCGCAGGTTCTGCATATCAGACGCACTGTGGAGTGGTGAAAACACCAGAAAACGTGTTACTCGCATTAACTAGCTCGAAAAGAGCGTTCTGGATGATTCTGCATACTTCTGACTGAAGTCTCACCAATATTATCGCAGAAAATGAATATCTCAGCTTGAAACCCGACGAAAACAAAGATGTCGCCGGTTCTGCATATCAAACGCACCGTGGAGTGGTGAAAACACCAGAAAACGTGTCACTCGCATTAACTAGCTCGAAAAGAGCGTTCTGGATGATTCTGCATACTTCTCATAGATGATACAAAAATTATCGCAGAAAATGAATATCTCAGATTGAAACCCGACGAAAACCAAGATGTCGCCGGTTCTGCATATCAAACGCACCGTGGAGTGGTGAAAACAACCAGATAACGTGTTTCTCGCATTAAATAGCTCGAAACGAGCGATCTAGATGATTCTGCATACTTCTGACTTAAGTATCACCAATATTATCGCAGAAATTGCATATCTCAGCTTGAACCCCGACGAAAACCAAGATGTCGCCGGTTCTGCATATCACACGCACAGTGGGGTGGTGAAAACACCAGAAAACGTGTTTCTCGCATTAAATAGCTCGAAAAGAGCGTTCTGGATGATTCTGCATACTTCTGACTGAAGTCTCACCAAGATTGCCGCAGTAAATGCATATCTCAGCTTGAGACCCGACGAAATCCAAGATGTCGCCGGTTCTGCATATCACACGCACAGTGCGGTGGTGAAAACACCAGAAAACGTGTTTCTCGCATTAAATAGCTCGAAAAGAGCGATCTAGATGATTCTGCATACTTCTGACAGAAGACTCGCCAAGATTATCGCAGAAAATGCATATCTCAGCTTGAAACCCGACGAAAACCAAGATGTCGCCGGTTCTGCATATCACACGCACAGTGGGGTGGTGAAAACACCAGAAAACGTGTTTCTCGCATTAAATAGCTCGAAAAGAGCGTTCTGGATGATTCTGCATACTTCTGACTGAAGTCTCACCAATATTATCGCAGAAAATGAATATCTCAGATTGAAACCCGACGAAAACCAAGATGTCGCCGGTTCTGCATATCAAACGCACCGTGGAGTGGTGAAAACACCAGAAAACGTGTCACTCGCATTAACTAGCTCGAAAAGAGCGTTCTGGATGATTCTGCATAATTCTCATAGATGAAACACAAAGATTAACGCAGAAAATGAATATCTCAGCTTGAAACCCGACGAAAACCAAGATGTCGCCGGTTCTGCATATCAAACGACCTGTGGAGTGGTGAAAACAACCAGATAACGTGTTTCTCGCATTAAATAGCTCGAAACGAGCGATCTAGATGATTCTGCATACTTCTGACTTAAGTATCACCAATATTATCGCAGAAATTGCATATCTCAGCTTGAACCCCGACGAAAACCAAGTTGTCGCCGGTTCTGCATATCAAACGACCTGTGGAGTGGTGAAAACAACCAGATAACCTGTTTCTCGCATTAAATAGTTCGAAACGAGCGATCTAGATGATTCTGCATACTTCTGACTGAAGTATCACCAATATTATCGCAGAAAATGCATATCTCAGCTTGAACCCCGACGAAAACCAAGATGTCGCCGGTTCTGCATATCAAACGACCTGTGGAGTGGTGAAAACAACCAGATAACGTGTTTCTCGCATCAAATAGCTCGAAACGAGCGATCTAGATGATTCTGCATACTTCTGACTGAAGTATCACCAATATTATCGCAGAAAATGCATATGTCAGCTTGAACCCCGACGAAAACCAAGATGTCGCCGGTTCTGTATATCAAACGACCTGTGGAGTGGTGAAAACAACCAGATAACGTGTTTCTCGCATCAAATAGCTCGAAACGAGCGATCTAGATGATTCTGCATACTTCTGACTGAAGTATCACCAATATTATCGCAGAAAATGAATATCTCAGCTTGAAACCCGACGAAAACCAAGATGTCGCCGGGTCTGCATATCAAACGACCTGTGGAGTGGTGAAAACAACCAGATAACGTGTTTCTCGCATTAAATAGCTCGAAACGTGCGATCTAGATGATTCTGCATACTTCTGACTGAAGTCTCACCAATATTATCGCAGAAAATGCATATCTCAGCTTGAAGCCTCACTAAAATCAAGATGTCGCCAGTTCTGCATATCAAACGCACTGTGGAGTGGTCAATACAGCAGATAACGTGTTTTTCGCATTAAATAGCTCGAAAAGAGCGATCTCGATAATTCTGCATACTTCTGACAGATTCTCACCAAGATTATCATAGAAAATGCATATCTCAGCTTGAAACCCGATCGAAACCAAGAAATCTCCGGTTCTGGATATCAAGCGCACTGTGGGGTGGTGAAAACACAAGAAAACGTGTTTCTCGCATTAAATAGCTCGAAAAGAGCGATCTCGATTATTCTGCATACTTCTGACTGAAGTCTCACCAAGATTATCGCAGAAAATGCATATCTCAGCTTGAAACCCGACCGAAACCAAGATATCTCCGGTTCTGCATATCAAACGCTCAGTGGAGTGGTGAAAACACCAGATAGCGAGTTTCTCGCAGTAAATAGCTCGAAACGAGCGATCTAGATGATTCTGCATACTTCTGACTGAAGTCTCACCAAGATTATCGCAGAAAATGCATATCTCAGCTTGAAACCCGACCGAAACCAAGATATCTCCGGTTCTGCATATCAAACGCACAGTGGAGTGGGGAAAACACCAGATAGCGTGTTTCCCGCATTAAATAGCTCGAAAAGAGCGATCTCGATGATTCTGCATACTGCTCATAGATGAAACACCAAGATTATCGCAGAAAATGCATATTTCTGCTGGAAACACCACGAAAACCAAGTTATCGGCGGCTCTATATATCAAACGCACTGTGGAGTGGTCAAAACACCAGAAAACTTGTTTTTTCGCATTAAATAGCACGAAACGAGCGATCTAGATGATTCTGCATACTTCTGGCTAAAGTCTCACCAAGATTATCGCCGAAAATGCATATCTCAGCTGGAAACCCCACGAAAACCAATATATCGCCGGTTCTGCATATCAAACGCCCTGTGGAGTGATGAAAACACCAGAAAACGTGTTACTCGCATTAACTAGATCGAAAAGAGCTTTCTGGATGATTCTGCATACTTCTCATAGATGAAACACCAAGATTATCGCAGAAAATGCATATTTCAGCTGGAAACCCCACGAAAACCAAGTTATCGGCGGCTCTGCATATCAAACGCACTGTGGAGTGGTAAAAACACCAGAAAACTTGTTTTTTCGCATTAGATAGCTCGAAAAGAGCGATCTAGATGACTCTGCATACTTCTGACTGAAGTCTCACCAAGATTATCGCAGGAAATACATATCTCATCTTGAAACCCGACCGAAACAAAGGTATCTCCGTGTCTGCATGTCAAACGTACTGTGGAGTGGTGAATACACCAGAAAACGTGTTTCTCGCATTAAATAGCTCGAAAAGAGCGATCTAGATGATTCTGCATACTTCGGACAGAAGTCTCACCAATCTTATCGCAGAAAATGCATATTTCTGCTGGAAACACCACGAAAACCAAGATATCGCCGGTTCTGCATATCAGAAGCACTGTGGAGTGGTGAAAACACCAGATAACGTGTTTCTCGCATTAAATAGCTCGAAAAGAGCGATCTAGATGATTCTGCATACTTCCGACTGAAGTCTCACCAAGATTATCGCAGAAAATGCATATCTCAGCTTGAAACCCGACCGAAACCAAGATATCTCCGGTTCTGCATATCAAACGCACAGTGGAGTGGTGAAAACACCAGATAGCGAGTTTCTCGCACTAAATAGCTCGAAAAGAGCGATCTCAATGATTCTGCATACTTCTGACTGAAGTCTCACCAATATTATCGCAGAAAATGCATATGTCAGCTTGAAACCTCACGAAAATCAAGATGTCGCCGGTTCTGCATATCAGACGCACTGTGGAGTGGTGAAAACACCAGAAAACGTGTTACTCGCATTAACTAGATCGAAAAGAGCGTTCTGGATGATTCTGCATACTTCTCATAGATGAAACAAAGATTAGCGCAGAAAATGCATATTTCAGCTGGAAACCCCACGAAAACCAAGATATCGCCGGTTCTGCATATCAAACGCCCTGTGGAGTGATGAAAACACCAGATAACGTGTTTCTCGCATTAAATAGCTCGAATAGAGCGATCTCGATGATTCTGCATTTTTCTGACTGAAGTCTCACCAATATTATCGCAGAAAATGCATATCTCAGCTTGAAACCTCACGAAAATCAAGATGTCGCCGGTTCTGCATATCAGACGCACTGTGGAGTGGTGAAAACACCAGAAAACGTGTTACTCGCATTAACTAGATCGAAAAGAGCTTTCTGGATGATTCTGCATACTTCTCATAGATTAAACAAAGATTATCGCAGAAAATGCATATTTCAGCTGGAAACCCCACGAAAACCAAGATATCGCCGGTTCTGCATATCAAACGCCCTGTGGAGTGGTGAAAACACCAGAAAACGTGTTACTCGCATTAACTAGATCGAAAAGAGCTTTCTGGATGATTCTGCATACTTCTCATAGATGAAACAAAGATTATCGCAGAAAATGCATATTTCAGCTGGAAACCCCACGAAAACCAAGATATCGCCGGTTCTGCATATCAAACGCCCTGTGGAGTGATGAAAACACCAGATAACGTGGTTCTCGCATTAAATAGCTCGAATAGAGCGATCTCGATGATTCTGCATACTTCTCATAGATGAAACACCAAGATTATCGCAGAAAATGCATATTTCAGCTGGAAACCCCACGAAAACCAAGTTATCGGCGGCTCTGCATATCAACCGCACTGTGGAGTGGTAAAAACACCAGAAAACTTGTTTTTTCGCATTAGATAGCTCGAAAAGAGCGATCTAGATGACTCTGCATACTTCTGACTGAAGTCTCACCAAGATTATCGCAGGAAATGCATATCTCATCTTGAAACCCGACCGAAACCAAGGTATCTCCGTGTCTGCATGTCAAACGTACTGTGGAGTGGTGAATACACCAGAAAACGTGTTTCTCGCATTAAATAGCTCGAAAAGAGCGATCTAGATGATTCTGCATACTTCGGACAGAAGTCTCACCAATCTTATCGCAGAAAATGCATATTTCTGCTGGAAACACCACGAAAACCAAGATATCGCCGGTTCTGCATATCAGAAGCACTGTGGAGTGGTGAAAACACCAGATAACGTGTTTCTCGCATTAAATAGCTCGAAAAGAGCGATCTAGATGATTCTGCATACTTCCGACTGAAGTCTCACCAAGATTATCGCAGAAAATGCATATCTCAGCTTGAAACCCGACCGAAACCAAGATATCTCCGGTTCTGCATATCAAACGCACAGTGGAGTGGTGAAAACACCAGATAGCGAGTTTCTCGCAGTAAATAGCTCGAAACGAGCGATCTAGATGATTCTGCATACTTCTGACTGAAGTATCACCAATATTATCGCAGAAATTGCATATCTCAGCTTGAACCCCGACGAAAACCAAGATGTCGCCGGTTCTGCATATCAAACGACCTGTGCAGTGGTGAAAACAACCAGATAACGTGTTTCTCGCATTAAATAGCTCGAAACGAGCGATCTAGATGATTCTGCATACTTCTGACTGAAGTCTCACCAAGATTATCGCAGAAAATGCATATCTCAGCTTGAAACCCGACGAAAACCAAGATGTCGCCGGTTCTGCATTACACACGCACAGTGGGGTGGTGAAAACACCAGAAAACGCGTTTCTCGCATGAAATAGCTCGAAACGAGCGATCTAGATGATTCTGCATACTTCTGACTGAAGTCTCACCAAGATTGCCGCAGTAAATGCATATCTCAGCTTGAGACCCGACGAAATCCAAGTTATGGGCGGCTCTACATATCAAACGCACTGTGGAGTGGTCAAAACTCCAGAAAACGTGTTACTCGCATTAACTAGCTCGAAAAGAGCGTTCTGGATGATTCTGCATACTTCTGACTGAAGTCTCACCAACATTATCGCAGAAAATGCATATCTAGGCTTGAAACCTCGCGAAAATCAAGATGTCGCCGGTTCTGCATATCAAACGCACTGTGGAGTGTTGAAAACAACCAGATAACGTGTTTCTCGGATTAAATAGCTCGAAAAGAGCGTTCTCGATGATTCTGCATACTTCTCATAGATGAAACACCAAGATTATCGCCGAAAATGAATATCTCAGCTGGAAACCCCACGAAAACCACGTTATCGGCGGCTCAGCATATCAAACGCACTGTGGAGTGGTGAAAACATCCAGATAACGTGTTTCCCGCATGAAATAGCTCGAAACAAGCGATCTAGATGATTCTGCATACTTCTGACTGAAGTCTCACCAAGATTGCCGCAGTAAATGCATATCTCAGCTTGAGACCCGACGAAATCCAAGATGTCGCCGGTTCTGCATATCACACGCACAGTGCGGTGGTGAAAACACCAGAAAACGTGTTTCTCGCATTAAATAGCTCGAAAAGAGCGATCTAGATGATTCTGCATACTTCTGACAGAAGACTCGCCAGATTATCGCAGAAAATGCATATCTCAGCTGGAAACCCCACGAAAACCAAGATATCGCAGGTACTGCATATCAGACGCACTGTGGAGTGGTGAAAACACCAGAAAACGTGTTACTCGCATTAACTAGCTCGAAAAGAGCGTTCTGGATGATTCTGCATACTTCTGACTGAAGTCTCACCAATATTATCGCAGAAAATGAATATCTCAGCTTGAAACCCGACGAAAACAAAGATGTCGCCGGTTCTGCATATCAAACGCACCGTGGAGTGGTGAAAACACCAGAAAACGTGTCACTCGCATTAACTAGCTCGAAAAGAGCGTTCTGGATGATTCTGCATACTTCTCATAGATGATACAAAAATTATCGCAGAAAATGAATATCTCAGATTGAAACCCGACGAAAACCAAGATGTCGCCGGTTCTGCATATCAAACGCACCGTGGAGTGGTGAAAACACCAGAAAACGTGTTTCTCGCATGAAATAGCTCGAAAAGAGCGATCTAGATGATTCTGCATACTTCTGACTGAAGTCTCACCAAGATTGCCGCAGTAAATGCATATCTCAGCTTGAGACCCGACGAAATCCAAGTTATGGGCGGCTCTACATATCAAACGCACTGTGGAGTGGTCAAAACTCCAGAAAACGTGTTACTCGCATTAACTAGCTCGAAAAGAGCGTTCTGGATGATTCTGCATACTTCTCATAGATGATACAAAAATTATCGCAGAAAATGAATATCTCAGATTGAAACCCGACGAAAACCAAGATGTCGCCGGTTCTGCATTACACACGCACAGTGGGGTGGTGAAAACAACCAGATAACGTGTTTCTCGCATGAAATAGCTCGAAAAGAGCGATCTAGATGATTCTGCATACTTCTGACTGAAGTCTCACCAAGATTGCCGCAGTAAATGCATATCTCAGCTTGAGACCCGACGAAATCCTAGTTATGGGCGGCTCTACATATCAAACGCACTGTGGAGTGGTCAAAACTCCAGAAAACGTGTTACTCGCATTAACTAGCTCGAAAAGAGCGTTCTCGATGATTCTGCATACTTCTGACTGAAGTCTCACCAACATTATCGCAGAAAATGCATATCTAGGCTTGAAACCTCGCGAAAATCAAGATGTCGCCGGTTCTGCATATCAAACGCACTGTGGAGTGTTGAAAACAACCAGATAACGTGTTTCTCGGATTAAATAGCTAGAAAAGAGCGTTCTCGATGATTCTGCATACTTCTCATAGATGAAACACCAAGATTATCGCCGAAAATGAATATCTCAGCTGGAAACCCCACGAAAACCACGTTATCGGCGGCTCAGCATATCAAACGCACTGTGGAGTGGTGAAAACATCCAGATAACGTGTTTCCCGCATGAAATAGCTCGAAACAAGCGATCTAGATGATTCTGCATACTTCTGACTGAAGTCTCACCAAGATTGCCGCAGTAAATGCATATCTCAGCTTGAGACCCGACGAAATCCAAGATGTCGCCGGTTCTGCATATCACACGCACAGTGCGGTGGTGAAAACACCAGAAAACGTGTTTCTCGCATTAAATAGCTCGAAAAGAGCGATCTAGATGATTCTGCATACTTCTGACAGAAGACTCGCCAAGATTATCGCAGAAAATGCATATCTCAGCTGGAAACCCCACGAAAACCAAGATATCGCAGGTTCTGCATATCAGACGCACTGTGGAGTGGTGAAAACACCAGAAAACGTGTTACTCGCATTAACTAGCTCGAAAAGAGCGTTCTGGATGATTCTGCATACTTCTGACTGAAGTCTCACCAATATTATCGCAGAAAATGAATATCTCAGCTTGAAACCCGACGAAAACAAAGATGTCGCCGGTTCTGCATATCAAACGCACCGTGGAGTGGTGAAAACACCAGAAAACGTGTCACTCGCATTAACTAGCTCGAAAAGAGCGTTCTGGATGATTCTGCATACTTCTCATAGATGATACAAAAATTATCGCAGAAAATGAATATCTCAGATTGAAACCCGACGAAAACCAAGATGTCGCCGGTTCTGCATATCAAACGCACCGTGGAGTGGTGAAAACACCAGAAAACGTGTTTCTCGCATTAACTAGATCGAAAAGAGCGATCTCGATGATTCTGCATACTTCTCATAGATGAAACACCAAGATTATCGCAGAAAATGCATATTTCAGCTGGAAACCCCACGTAAACCAAGTTATGGGCGGCTCTACATATCAAACGCACTGTGGAGTGGTCAAAACACCAGAAAACTTGTTTTTTCGCATTAAATAGCTCGAAACGAGCGATCTAGATGATTCTGCATACTTCTGACTGAAGTCTCACCATTATTATCGCAGAAAATGCATATCTCAGCTGAAAACCCCACGAAAACCAAGATATCGCAGGTTCTGCATATCAGACGCACTGTGGAGTGGTGAAAACACCAGAAAACGTGTTACTCGCATTAACTAGCTCGAAAAGTGCGTTCTGGATGATTCTGCATACTTCTGACTGAAGTCTCACCAATATTATCGCAGAAAATGCATATCTAGGCTTGAAACCTCGCGAAAATAAAGATGTCGCCGGTTCTGCATATCAAACGCACTGTGGAGTGGTGAAAACAACCAGATAACGTGTTTCTCGGATTAAATAGCTCGAAAAGAGCGTTCTGGATGATTCTGCATACTTCTGACTGAAGTCTCACCAATATTATCGCAGAAAATGAATATCTCAGCTTGAAACCCGACGAAAACCAAGATGTCGCCGGTTCTGCATATCAAACGCACCGTGGAGTGGTGAAAACACCAGAAAACGTGTCACTCGCATTAACTAGCTCGAAAAGAGCGTTCTGGATGATTCTGCATACTTCTCATAGATGAAACAAAGATTATCGCAGAAAATGCATATCTCAGCTGGAAACCCGACCGAAACCAAGGTATCTCCGTTTCTGCATGTCAAACGTACTGTGGAGTGGTGAATACACCAGAAAACGTGTTTCTCGCATTAAACAGCTCGAAAAGAGCGTTCTAGATGATTCTGCATACTTCGGACAGAAGTCTCACCAATATTATCGCAGAAAATGCATATCTCAGATTGAAACCTCACGAAAATCAAGATGTCGCCGGTTCTGCATATCAAACGCACTGTGGAGTGGTTAAAACAACCAGATAACGTGTTTCTCGCATTAAATAGCTCGAAACGAGCAAACTAGATGACCCTGCATACTTCTGACTGAAGTCTCAACAATATTATCGCAGAAAATGCATATCTCAGCTTGAAACCCGACGAAAACCAAGATGTCGCCAGTTCTGCATATCAAACGCTCTGTGGGGTGGTGGAAACACCAGAAAAAGTGGTTCTCGCATTAAATAGCTCGAAACGAGCGATCTAGATGATTCTGCATACTTCTGACTAAAGTCTCACCATGATTATCGCAGAAAATGCATATCTCAGCTGGAAACCCCACGAAAACCAAGATATCGCCGGTTCTGCATATCAGACGCCCTGTGGAGTGATGAAAACACCAGATAACGTGTTTCTCGCATTAAATAGCTCGAATAGAGCGATCTCGATGATTCTGCATACTTCTGACAGAAGACTCGCCAAGATTATCGCAGAAAATGCATATCTCAGCTGGAAACCCCACGAAAACCAAGATATCGCAGGTTCTGCATATCAGACGCACTGTGGAGTGGTGAAAACACCAGAAAACGTGTTACTCGCATTAACTAGCTAGAAAAGAGCGTTCTGGATGATTCTGCATACTTCTGACTGAAGTCTCACCAATATTATCGCAGAAAATGAATATCTCAGCTTGAAACCCGACGAAAACCAAGATGTCGCCGGTTCTGCATATCACACGCACAGTGGGGTGGTGAAAACACCAGAAAACGTGTTTCTCGCATTAAATAGCTCGAAAAGAGCGTTCTGGATGATTCTGCATACTTCTGACTGAAGTCTCACCAATATTATCGCAGAAAATGAATATCTCAGATTGAAACCCGACGAAAACCAAGATGTCGCCGGTTCTGCATATCAAACGCACCGTGGAGTGGTGAAAACACCAGAAAACGTGTCACTCGCATTAACTAGCTCGAAAAGAGCGTTTTGGATGATTCTGCATAATTCTCATAGATGAAACACAAAGATTACCGCAGAAAATGAATATCTCAGCTTGAAACCCGACGAAAACCAAGATGTCGCCGGTTCTGCATATCAAACGACCTGTGGAGTGGTGAAAACACCAGAAAACTTGTTTTTTCGCATTAAATAGCTCGAAACGAGCGATCTAGATGATTCTGCATACTTCTGACTGAAGTATCACCAATATTATCGCAGAAAATGCATATCTCAGCTTGAACCCCGACGAAAACCAAGATGTCGCCGGTTCTGCATATCAAACGACCTGTGGAGTGGTGAAAACAACCAGATAACGTGTTTCTCGCATCAAATAGCTCGAAACGAGCGATCTAGATGATTCTGCATACTTCTGACTGAAGTATCACCAATATTATCGCAGAAAATGCATATGTCAGCTTGAACCCCGACGAAAACCAAGATGTCGCCGGTTCTGCATATCAAACGACCTGTGGAGTGGTGAAAACAACCAGATAACGTGTTTCTCGCATCAAATAGCTCGAAACGAGCGATCTAGATGATTCTGCATACTTCTGACTGAAGTATCACCAATATTATCGCAGAAAATGAATATCTCAGCTTGAAACCCGACGAAAACCAAGATGTCGCCGGGTGTGCATATCAAACGACCTGTGGAGTGGTGAAAACAACCAGATAACGTGTTTCTCGCATTAAATAGCTCGAAACGTGCGATCTAGATGATTCTGCATACTTCTGACTGAAGTCTCACCAATATTATCGCAGAAAATGCATATCTCAGCTTGAAGCCTCACTAAAATCAAGATGTCGCCAGTTCTGCATATCAAACGCACTGTGGAGTGGTCAATACAGCAGATAACGTGTTATTCGCATTAAATAGCTCGAAAAGAGCGATCTCGATAATTCTGCATACTTCTGACAGATTCTCACCAAGATTATCATAGAAAATGCATATCTCAGCTTGAAACCCGATCGAAACCAAGAAATCTCCGGTTCTGGATATCAAGCGCACTGTGGGGTGGTGAAAACACAAGAAAACGTGTTTCTCGCATTAAATAGCTCGAAAAGAGCGATCTCGATTATTCTGCATACTTCTGACTGAAGTCTCACCAAGATTATCGCAGAAAATGCATATCTCAGCTTGAAACCCGACCGAAACCAAGATATCTCCGGTTCTGCATATCAAACGCTCAGTGGAGTGGTGAAAACACCAGATAGCGAGTTTCTCGCAGTAAATAGCTAGAAACGAGCGATCTAGATGATTCTGCATACTTCTGACTGAAGTCTCACCAAGATTATCGCAGAAAATGCATATCTCAGCTTGAAACCCGACCGAAACCAAGATATCTCCGGTTCTGCATATCAAACGCACAGTGGAGTGGGGAAAACACCAGATAGCGTGTTTCCCGCATTAAATAGCTCGAAAAGAGCGATCTCGATGATTCTGCATACTGCTCATAGATGAAACACCAAGATTATCGCAGAAAATGCATATTTCTGCTGGAAACACCACGAAAACCAAGTTATCGGCGGCTCTATATATCAAACGCACTGTGGAGTGGTCAAAACACCAGAAAACTTGTTTTTTCGCATTAAATAGCACGAAACGAGCGATCTAGATGATTCTGCATACTTCTGGCTAAAGTCTCACCAAGATTATCGCCGAAAATGCATATCTCAGCTGGAAACCCCACGAAAACCAAGATATCGCCGGTTCTGCATATCAAACGCCCTGTGGAGTGATGAAAACACCAGAAAACGTGTTACTCGCATTAACTAGATCGAAAAGAGCTTTCTGGATGATTCTGCATACTTCTCATAGATGAAACACCAAGATTATCGCAGAAAATGCATATTTCAGCTGGAAACCCCACGAAAACCAAGTTATCGGCGGCTCTGCATATCAAACGCACTGTGGAGTGGTAAAAACACCAGAAAACTTGTTTTTTCGCATTAGATAGCTCGAAAAGAGCGATCTAGATGACTCTGCATACTTCTGACTGAAGTCTCACCAAGATTATCGCAGGAAATACATATCTCATCTTGAAACCCGACCGAAACAAAGGTATCTCCGTGTCTGCATGTCAAACGTACTGTGGAGTGGTGAATACACCAGAAAACGTGTTTCTCGCATTAAATAGCTCGAAAAGAGCGATCTAGATGATTCTGCATACTTCGGACAGAAGTCTCACCAATCTTATCGCAGAAAATGCATATTTCTGCTGGAAACACCACGAAAACCAAGATATCGCCGGTTCTGCATATCAGAAGCACTGTGGAGTGGTGAAAACACCAGATAACGTGTTTCTCGCATTAAATAGCTCGAAAAGAGCGATCTAGATGATTCTGCATACTTCCGACTGAAGTCTCACCAAGATTATCGCAGAAAATGCATATCTCAGCTTGAAACCCGACCGAAACCAAGATATCTCCGGTTCTGCATATCAAACGCACAGTGGAGTGGTGAAAACACCAGATAGCGAGTTTCTCGCACTAAATAGCTCGAAAAGAGCGATCTCAATGATTCTGCATACTTCTGACTGAAGTCTCACCAATATTATCGCAGAAAATGCATATGTCAGCTTGAAACCTCACGAAAATCAAGATGTCGCCGGTTCTGCATATCAGACGCACTGTGGAGTGGTGAAAACACCAGAAAACGTGTTACTCGCATTAACTAGATCGAAAAGAGCGTTCTGGATGATTCTGCATACTTCTCATAGATGAAACAAAGATTAGCGCAGAAAATGCATATTTCAGCTGGAAACCCCACGAAAACCAAGATATCGCCGGTTCTGCATATCAAACGCCCTGTGGAGTGATGAAAACACCAGATAACGTGTTTCTCGCATTAAATAGCTCGAATAGAGCGATCTCGATGATTCTGCATTTTTCTGACTGAAGTCTCACCAATATTATCGCAGAAAATGCATATCTCAGCTTGAAACCTCACGAAAATCAAGATGTCGCCGGTTCTGCATATCAGACGCACTGTGGAGTGGTGAAAACACCAGAAAACGTGTTACTCGCATTAACTAGATCGAAAAGAGCTTTCTGGATGATTCTGCATACTTCTCATAGATTAAACAAAGATTATCGCAGAAAATGCATATTTCAGCTGGAAACCCCACGAAAACCAAGATATCGCCGGTTCTGCATATCAAACGCCCTGTGGAGTGATGAAAACACCAAATAACGTGTTTCTCGCATTAAATAGCTCGAATAGAGCGATCTCGATGATTCTGCATACTTCTCATAGATGAAACACCAAGATTATCGCAGAAAATGCATATCTCAGCTTGAAACCCGACCGAAACCAAGATATCTCCGGTTCTGCATATCAAACGCACAGTGGAGTGGTGAAAACACCAGATAGCGTGTTTCCCCCACTAAATAGCTCGAAAAGAGCGATCTCAATGATTCTGCATACTTCTGACTGAAGTCTCACCAATATTATCGCAGAAAATGCATATCTCAGCTTGAAACCTCACGAAAAACAAGATGTCGCCGGTTCTGCATATCAGACGCACTGTGGAGTGGTGAAAACACCAGAAAACGTGTTACTCGCATTAACTAGATCGAAAAGAGCGTTCTGGATGATTCTGCATACTTCTCATAGATGAAACAAAGATTAGCGCAGAAAATGCATATTTCAGCTGGAAACCCCACGAAAACCAAGATATCGCCGGTTCTGCATATCAAACGCCCTGTGGAGTGATGAAAACACCAGATAACGTGTTTCTCGCATTAAATAGCTCGAATAGAGCGATCTCGATGATTCTGCATTTTTCTGACTGAAGTCTCACCAATATTATCGCAGAAAATGCATATCTCAGCTTGAAACCTCACGAAAATCAAGATGTCGCCGGTTCTGCATATCAGACGCACTGTGGAGTGGTGAAAACACCAGAAAACGTGTTACTCGCATTAACTAGATCGAAAAGAGCTTTCTGGATGATTCTGCATACTTCTCATAGATGAAACAAAGATTATCGCAGAAAATGCATATTTCAGCTGGAAACCCCACGAAAACCAAGATATCGCCGGTTCTGCATATCAAACGCCCTGTGGAGTGATGAAAACACCAGATAACGTGGTTCTCGCATTAAATAGCTCGAATAGAGCGATCTCGATGATTCTGCATACTTCTCATAGATGAAACACCAAGATTATCGCAGAAAATGCATATTTCAGCTGGAAACCCCACGAAAACCAAGTTATCGGGGGCTCTGCATATCAACCGCACTGTGGAGTGGTAAAAACACCAGAAAACTTGTTTTTTCGCATTAGATAGCTCGAAAAGAGCGATCTAGATGACTCTGCATACTTCTGACTGAAGTCTCACCAAGATTATCGCAGGAAATGCATATCTCATCTTGAAACCCGACCGAAACCAAGGTATCTCCGTGTCTGCATGTCAAACGTACTGTGGAGTGGTGAATACACCAGAAAACGTGTTTCTCGCATTAAATAGCTCGAAAAGAGCGATCTAGATGATTCTGCATACTTCGGACAGAAGTCTCACCAATCTTATCGCAGAAAATGCATATTTCTGCTGGAAACACCACGAAAACCAAGATATCGCCGGTTCTGCATATCAGAAGCACTGTGGAGTGGTGAAAACACCAGATAACGTGTTTCTCGCATTAAATAGCTCGAAAAGAGCGATCTAGATGATTCTGCATACTTCCGACTGAAGTCTCACCAAGATTATCGCAGAAAATGCATATCTCAGCTTGAAACCCGACCGAAACCAAGATATCTCCGGTTCTGCATATCAAACGCACAGTGGAGTGGTGAAAACACCAGATAGCGAGTTTCTCGCAGTAAATAGCTCGAAACGAGCGATCTAGATGATTCTGCATACTTCTGACTGAAGTCTCACCAAGATTATCGCAGAAAATGCATATCTCAGCTTGAAACCCGACCGAAACCAAGTTATCGGCGGCTCTGCATATCAAACGCACTGTGGAGTGATAAAAACACCAGAAAACTTGTTTTTTCGCATTAGATAGCTCGAAAAGAGCGATCTAGATGACTCTGCATACTTCTGACTGAAGTCTCACCAAGATTATCGCAGGAAATGCATATTTCTGCTGGAAACACCACGAAAACCAAGATATCGCCGGTTCTGCATATCAGAAGCACTGTGGAGTGGTGAAAACACTAGAAAACGTGTTTCTCGCATTAACTAGCTCGAAAAGAGCGATCTAGATGATTCTGCATACTTCTCATAGATGAAACTCCAAGATTATCGCAGAAAATGCATATTTCATCTGGAAACCCCACGAAAACCAAGTTATCGGCGGCTCTGCATATCCAACGCACTGTGGAGTGGTAAAAACACCAGAAAACTTGTTTTTTCGCATTAAATAGCTCGAAAAGAGCGATCTAGATGATTCTGCATACTTCCGACTGAAGTCTCATCAATATTATCGCAGAAAAAGCATATCTCAGCTTGAAACCTCACGAAAATCAAGATATCGCCGGTTCTGCATATCAGACGCACTGTGGAGTGGTGAAAACACCAGAAAACGTGTTACTCGCATTAACTAGATGGAAAAGAGCGTTCTGGATGATTCTGCATACTTCTCATAGATGAAACAAAGATTAGCGCAGAAAATGCATATTTCAGCTGGAAACCCCACGAAAACCAAGATATCGCCGGTTCTGCATATCAAATGCCCTGTGGAGTGATGAAAACACCAGATAACGTGTTTCTCGCATTAAATAGCTCGAATAGAGCGATCTCGATGATTCTGCATTTTTCTGACTGAAGTCTCACCAATATTATCGCAGAAAATACATATCTCAGCTTGAAACCTCACGAAAATCAAGATGTCGCCGGTTCTGCATATCAGACGCACTGTGGAGTGGTGAAAACACCAGAAAACGTGTTACTCGCATTAACTAGATCGAAAAGAGCTTTCTGGATGATTCTGCATACTTCTCATAGATGAAACACCAAGATTATCGCAGAAAATGCATATTTCAGCTGGAAACCCCACGAAAACCAAGTTATCGGCGGCTCTGCATATCAAACGCACTGTGGAGTGGTAAAAACACCAGAAAACTTGTTTTTTCGCATTAGATAGCTCGAAAAGAGCGATCTAGATGACTCTGCATACTTCTGACTGAAGTCTCACCAAGATTATCGCAGGAAATGCATATCTCATCTTGAAACCCGACCGAAACAAAGGTATCTCCGTGTCTGCATGTCAAACGTACTGTGGAGTGGTGAATACACCAGAAAACGTGTTTCTCGCATTAAATAGCTCGAAAAGAGCGATCTAGATGATTCTGCATACTTCGGACAGAAGTCTCACCAATCTTATCGCAGAAAATGCATATTTCTGCTGGAAACACCACGAAAACCAAGATATCGCCGGTTCTGCATATCAGAAGCACTGTGGAGTGGTGAAAACACCAGATAACGTGTTTCTCGCATTAAATAGCTCGAAAAGAGCGATCTAGATGATTCTGCATACTTCCGACTGAAGTCTCACCAAGATTATCGCAGAAAATGCATATCTCAGCTTGAAACCCGACCGAAACCAAGATATCTCCGGTTCTGCATATCAAACGCACAGTGGAGTGGTGAAAACACCAGATAGCGAGTTTCTCGCACTAAATAGCTCGAAAAGAGCAATCTCAATGATTCTGCATACTTCTGACTGAAGTCTCACCAATATTATCGCAGAAAATGCATATGTCAGCTTGAAACCTCACGAAAATCAAGATGTCGCCGGTTCTGCATATCAGACGCACTGTGGAGTGGTGAAAACACCAGAAAACGTGTTACTCGCATTAACTAGATCGAAAAGAGCGTTCTGGATGATTCTGCATACTTCTCATAGATGAAACAAAGATTATCGCAGAAAATGCATATTTCAGCTGGAAACCCCACGAAAACCAAGATATCGCCGGTTCTGCATATCAAACGCCCTGTGGAGTGATGAAAACAACAAATAACGTGTTTCTCGCATTAAATAGCTCGAATAGAGCGATCTCGATGATTCTGCATACTTCTGACTGAAGTCTCACCAATATTATCGCAGAAAATGCATATCTCAGCTTGAAACCTCACGAAAAACAAGATGTCGCCGGTTCTGCATATCAGACGCACTGTGGAGTGGTGAAAACACCAGAAAACGTGTTACTCGCATTAACTAGATCGAAAAGAGCGTTCTGGATGATTCTGCATACTTCTCATAGATGAAACAAAGATTAGCGCAGAAAATGCATATTTCAGCTGGAAACCCCACGAAAACCAAGATATCGCCGGTTCTGCATATCAAACGCCCTGTGGAGTGATGAAAACACCAGATAACGTGTTTCTCGCATTAAATAGCTCGAATAGAGCGATCTCGATGATTCTGCATTTTTCTGACTGAAGTCTCACCAATATTATGGCAGAAAATGCATATCCCAGCTTGAAACCTCACGAAAATCAAGATGTCGCCGGTTCTGCATATCAGACGCACTGTGGAGTGGTGAAAACACCAGAAAACGTGTTACTCGCATTAACTAGATCGAAAAGAGCTTTCTGGATGATTCTGCATACTTCTCATAGATGAAACAAAGATTATCGCAGAAAATGCATATTTCAGCTGGAAACCCCACGAAAACCAAGTTATCGGCGGCTCTGCATATCAAACGCACTGTGGAGTGGTAAAAACACCAGAAAACTTGTTTTTTCGCATTAGATAGCTCGAAAAGAGCGATCTAGATGACTCTGCATACTTCTGACTGAAGTCTCACCAAGATTATCGCAGGAAATGCATATCTCATCTTGAAACCCGACCGAAACCAAGGTATCTCCGTGTCTGCATGTCAAACGTACTGTGGAGTGGTGAATACACCAGAAAACGTGTTTCTCGCATTAAATAGCTCGAAAAGAGCGATCTAGATGATTCTGCATACTTCGGACAGAAGTCTCACCAATCTTATCGCAGAAAATGCATATTTCTGCTGGAAACACCACGAAAACCAAGATATCGCCGGTTCTGCATATCAGAAGCACTGTGGAGTGGTGAAAACACCAGATAACGTGTTTCTCGCATTAAATAGCTCGAAACGAGCGATCTAGATGATTCTGCATACTTCTGACTGAAGTCTCACCAAGATTATCGCAGAAAATGCATATCTCAGCTTGAAACCCGACCGAAACCAAGATATCTCCGGTTCTGCATATCAAACGCACAGTGGAGTGGTGAAAACACCAGATAGCGTGTTTCCCGCACTAAATAGCTCGAAAAGAGCGATCTCAATGATTCTGCATACTTCTGACTGAAGTCTCACCAATATTATCGCAGAAAATGCATATGTCAGCTTGAAACCTGACGAAAATCAAGATGTCGCCGGTTCTGCATATCAGACGCACTGTGGAGTGGTGAAAACACCAGAAAACGTGTTACTCGCATTAACTAGATCGAAAAGAGCGTTCTGGATGATTCTGCATACTTCTCATAGATGAAACAAAGATTAGCGCAGAAAATGCATATTTCAGCTGGAAACCCCACGAAAACCAAGATATCGCCGGTTCTGCATATCAAACGCCCTGTGGAGTGATGAAAACACCAGATAACGTGTTTCTCGCATTAAATAGCTCGAATAGAGCGATCTTGACGATTCTGCATTTTTCTGACTGAAGTCTCACCAATATTATCGCAGAAAATGCATATCTCAGCTTGAAACCTCACGAAAATCAAGATGTCGCCGGTTCTGCATATCAGACGCACTGTGGAGTGGTGAAAACACCAGAAAACGTGTTACTCGCATTAACTAGATCGAAAAGAGCTTTCTGGATGATTCTGCATACTTCTCATAGATGAAACAAAGATTATCGCAGAAAATGCATATTTCAGCTGGAAACCCCACGAAAACCAAGATATCGCCGGTTCTGCATATCAAACGCCCTGTGGAGTGATGAAAACACCAAATAACGTGTTTCTCGCATTAAATAGCTCGAGTAGAGCGATCTCGATGATTCTGCATACTTCTCATAGATGAAACACCAAGATTATCGCAGAAAATGCATATTTCAGCTGGAAACCCCACGAAAACCAAGTTATCGGCGGCTCTGCATATCAAACGCACTGTGGAGTGGTAAAAACACCAGAAAACTTGTTTTTTCGCATTAGATAGCTCGAAAAGAGCGATCTAGATGACTCTGCATACTTCTGACTGAAGTCTCACCAAGATTATCGCAGGAAATGCATATCTCATCTTGAAACCCGACCGAAACCAAGGTATCTCCGTTTCTGCATGTCAAACGTACTGTGGAGTGGTGAATACACCAGAAAACGTGTTTCTCGCATTAAATAGCTCGAAAAGAGCGATCTAGATGATTCTGCATACTTCTGGCTAAAGTCTCACCAAGATTATCGCCGAAAATGCATATCTCAGCTGGAAACTCCACGAAAACCAAGTTATCGGCGGCTCTGCATATCCAACGCACTGTGGAGTGGTAAAAACACCAGAAAACTTGTTTTTTCGCATTAAATAGCTCGAAAAGAGCGATCTAGATGATTCTGCATACTTCCGACTGAAGTCTCATCAATATTATCGCCGAAAATGCATATCTCAGCTGGAAACCCCACGAAAACCAAGATATCGCCGGTTCTGCATATCAGAAGCACTGTGGAGTGGTGAAAACACCAGATAACGTGTTTCTCGCATTAAATAGCTCGAATAGAGCGATCTCGATGATTCTGCATACTTCTCATAGATGAAACACCAAGATTATCGCAGAAAATGCATATTTCAGCTGGAAACCCCACGAAAACCAAGTTATCGGCGGCTCTACATATCAAACGCACTGTGGAGTGGTCAAAACACCAGAAAACTTGTTTTTTCGCATTAAATAGCTCGAAACGAGCGATCTAGATGATTCTGCATACTTCTGGCTAAAGTCTCACCAAGATTATCGCCGAAAATGCATATCTCAGCTGGAAACCCCACGAAAACCAAGATATCGCCGGTTCTGCATATCAGAAGCACTGTGGAGTGGTGAAAACACCAGAAAACGTGTTACTCGCATTAACTAGATCGAAAAGAGCTTTCTGGATGATTCTACATACTTCTCATAGATGAAACCAAGATTATCGCAGAAAATGCATATTTCATCTGGAAACCCCACGAAAACCAAGATATCGCCGGTTCTGCATATCAAACGCACTGTGGAGTGGTAAAAACACCAGAAAACTTGTTTTTTCGCATTAAATAGCTCGAAAAGAGCGATCTAGATGATTCTGCATACTTCTCATAGATGAAACACCAAGCTTATCGCAGAAAATGCATATTTCAGCTGGAAACCCCACGACAACCAAGTTATCGGTGGCTCTACATATCAAACGCACTGTGGAGTGGCGAAAACACCAGAAAACGTGTTTCCCGCATTAAGTAACTCGAAAAGAGCGATCTCGATTATTCTGCATACTTCTGACAGAAGTCTCACCAAGATTATCGCAGAAAATGCATATCTCAGCTTGAAACCCGACCGAAACCAAGATATCGCCGGTTCTGCATATCAAACGCCCTGTGGAGTGATGAAAACACCAGATAACGTGTTTCTCGCATTAAATAGCTCGAATAGAGCGATCTCGATGATTCTGCATACTTCTCATAGATGAAACAAAGATTATCGCAGAAAATGCATATCTCAGCTGGAAACCCCACGAAAACCAAGATATCGCCGGTTCTGCATATCAGACGCACTGTGGAGTGGTGAAAACACCAGAAAACGTGTTACTCGCATTAACTAGCTCGAAAAGAGCGTTCTGGATGATTCTGCATACTTCTCATAGATGAAACAAAGATTATCGCAGAAAATGCATATTTCAGCTGGAAACCCCACGAAAACCAAGATATCGCAGGTTCTGCATATCAGACGCACTGTGGAGTGGTGAAAACACCAGAAAACGTGTTACTCGCATTAACTAGCTCGAAAAGAGCGTTTTGGATGATTCTGCATACTTCTCATAGATGAATCAAAGATTATCGCAGAAAATGCATATCTCAGCTGGAAACCCCACGAAAACCAAGATATCGCCGGTTCTGGATATCAGACGCACTGTGGAGTGGTGAAAACACCAGAAAACGTGTTACTCGCATTAACTATCTCGAAATGAGCGTTCTGGATGATTCTGCATACTTCTCATAGATGAAACAAAGATTATCGCAGAAAATGCATATTTCAGCTGGAAACCCCACGAAAACCAAGTTATCGGCGGCTCTACATATCAGACGCACTGTGGAGTGGTGACAACACCAGAAAACGTGTTTCTCGCATTAAATAGCTCGAAAAGAGCGATCTAGATGATTCTGCATACTTCTGACTAAAGTCTCACCAAGATTTTCGCAGAAAATGCATATCTCAGCTAGAAACCCCACGAAAACCAAGATATCGCAGGTTCTGCATATCAGACGCACTGTGGAGTGGTGAAAACACCAGAAAACGTGTTACTCGCATTAACTAGCTCGAAAAGAGCGTTTTGGATGATTCTGCATACTTCAAATAGATGAATCAAAGATTATCGCAGAAAATGCATATCTCAGCTGGAAACCCCACGAAAACCAAGATATCGCCGGTTCTGCATATCAGACGCACTGTGGAGTGGTGAAAACACCAGAAAACGTGTTACTCGCATTAACTAGCTCGAAAAGAGCGTTCTGGATGATTCTGCATACTTCTCATAGCTGAAACAAAGATTATCGCAGAAAATGCATATCTCAGCTTGAAACCCGACCGAAACCAAGATATCGGCGGCTCTACATATCAGACGCACTGTGGAGTGGTGAAAACACCAGAAAACGTGTTACTCGCATTAACTAGCTCGAAAAGAGCGTTCTGGATGATTCTGCATACTTCTCATAGCTGAAACAAAGATTATCGCAGAAAATGCATATCTCAGCTTGAAACCCGACCGAAACCAAGATATCGGCGGCTCTACATATCAGACGCACTGTGGAGTGGTGACAACACCAGAAAACGTGTTTCTCGCATTAAATAGCTCGAAAAGAGCGATCTAGATGATTCTGCATACTTCTGACTAAAGTCTCACCAAGATTTTCGCAGAAAATGCATATCTCAGCTGGAAACCCCACGAAAACCAAGATATCGCAGGTTCTGCATATCAGACGCACTGTGGAGTGGTGAAAACACCAGAAAACGTGTTACTCGCATTAACTAGCTCGAAAAGAGCGTTCTGGATGATTCTGCATACTTCTCATAGCTGAAACAAAGATTATCGCAGAAAATGCATATCTCAGCTGGAAACCCCACGAAAACCAAGATATCGCCGGTTCTGCATATCAGACGCACTGTGGAGTGGTGAAAACACCAGAAAACGTGTTACTCGCATTAACTAGCTCGAAAAGAGCGTTCTGGATGATTCTGCATACTTCTCATAGCTGAAACAAAGATTATCGCAGAAAATGCATATCTCAGCTTGAAACCCGACCGAAACCAAGATATCGGCGGCTCTACATATCAGACGCACTGTGGAGTGGTGACAACACCAGAAAACGTGTTTCTCGCATTAAATAGCTCGAAAAGAGCGATCTAGATGATTCTGCATACTTCTGACTAAAGTCTCACCAAGATTTTCGCAGAAAATGCATATCTCAGCTGGAAACCCCACGAAAACCAAGATATCGCAGGTTCTGCATATCAGACGCACTGTGGAGTGGTGAAAACACCAGAAAACGTGTTACTCGCATTAACTAGCTCGAAAAGAGCGTTCTGGATGATTCTGCATACTTCTCATAGCTGAAACAAAGATTATCGCAGAAAATGCATATCTCAGCTGGAAACCCCACGAAAACCAAGATATCGCCGGTTCTGCATATCAGACGCACTGTGGAGTGGTGAAAACACCAGAAAACGTGTTACTCGCATTAACTAGCTCGAAAAGAGCGTTCTGGATGATTCTGCATACTTCTCATAGCTGAAACAAAGATTATCGCAGAAAATGCATATCTCAGCTTGAAACCCGACCGAAACCAAGATATCGGCGGCTCTACATATCAGACGCACTGTGGAGTGGTGACAACACCAGAAAACGTGTTTCTCGCATTAAATAGCTCGAAAAGAGCGATCTAGATGATTCTGCATACTTCTGACTAAAGTCTCACCAAGATTTTCGCAGAAAATGCATATCTCAGCTGGAAACCCCACGAAAACCAAGATATCGCAGGTTCTGCATATCAGACGCACTGTGGAGTGGTGAAAACACCAGAAAACGTGTTACTCGCATTAACTAGCTCGAAAAGAGCGTTCTGGATGATTCTGCATACTTCTCATAGCTGAAACAAAGATTATCGCAGAAAATGCATATCTCAGCTGGAAACCCCACGAAAACCAAGATATCGCCGGTTCTGCATATCAGACGCACTGTGGAGTGGTGAAAACACCAGAAAACGTGTTACTCGCATTAACTAGCTCGAAAAGAGCGTTCTGGATGATTCTGCATACTTCTCATAGCTGAAACAAAGATTATCGCAGAAAATGCATATCTCAGCTTGAAACCCGACCGAAACCAAGATATCGGCGGCTCTACATATCAGACGCACTGTGGAGTGGTGACAACACCAGAAAACGTGTTTCTCGCATTAAATAGCTCGAAAAGAGCGATCTAGATGATTCTGCATACTTCTGACTAAAGTCTCACCAAGATTTTCGCAGAAAATGCATATCTCAGCTGGAAACCCCACGAAAACCAAGATATCGCAGGTTCTGCATATCAGACGCACTGTGGAGTGGTGAAAACACCAGAAAACGTGTTACTCGCATTAACTAGCTCGAAAAGAGCGTTCTGGATGATTCTGCATACTTCTCATAGCTGAAACAAAGATTATCGCAGAAAATGCATATCTCAGCTTGAAACCCGACCGAAACCAAGATATCTCCGGTTCTGCATATCAAACGCACAGTGGAGTGGTGAAAACACCAGATAGCGAGTTTCTCGCATTAAATAGCTCGAAACGAGCGATCTAGATGATTCTGCATACTTCTGACTGAAGTCTCACCAAGATTATCGCAGAAAATGCATATCTCAGCTTGAAACCCGACCGAAACCAAGATATCTCCGGTTCTGCATATCAAACGCACAGTGGAGTGGTGAAAACACCAGATACCGTGTTTCGCGCATTAAATAGCTCGAAAAGAGCGATCTCGATGATTCTGCATACTTCTGACTGAAGTCTCATCAATATTATCGCAGAAAATGCATATCTCAGCTTGAAACCTCACGAAAATCAAGATATCGCCGGTTCTGCATATCAGACGCACTGTGGAGTGGTGAAAACACCAGAAAACGTGTTACTCGCATTAACTAGCTCGAAAAGAGCGTTCTGGATGATTCTGCATACTTCTCATAGATGAAACAAAGATTATCGCAGAAAATGCATATTTCAGCTGGAAACCCCACGAAAACCAAGATATCGCAGGTTCTGCATATCAGACGCACTGTGGAGTGGTGAAAACACCAGAAAACGTGTTACTCGCATTAACTAGCTCGAAAAGAGCGTTTTGGATGATTCTGCATACTTCTCATAGATGAATCAAAGATTATCGCAGAAAATGCATATCTCAGCTGGAAACCCCACGAAAACCAAGATATCGCCGGTTCTGGATATCAGACGCACTGTGGAGTGGTGAAAACACCAGAAAACGTGTTACTCGCATTAACTATCTCGAAATGAGCGTTCTGGATGATTCTGCATACTTCTCATAGATGAAACAAAGATTATCGCAGAAAATGCATATTTCAGCTGGAAACCCCACGAAAACCAAGTTATCGGCGGCTCTACATATCAGACGCACTGTGGAGTGGTGACAACACCAGAAAACGTGTTTCTCGCATTAAATAGCTCGAAAAGAGCGATCTAGATGATTCTGCATACTTCTGACTAAAGTCTCACCAAGATTTTCGCAGAAAATGCATATCTCAGCTAGAAACCCCACGAAAACCAAGATATCGCAGGTTCTGCATATCAGACGCACTGTGGAGTGGTGAAAACACCAGAAAACGTGTTACTCGCATTAACTAGCTCGAAAAGAGCGTTTTGGATGATTCTGCATACTTCTCATAGATGAATCAAAGATTATCGCAGAAAATGCATATCTCAGCTGGAAACCCCACGAAAACCAAGATATCGCCGGTTCTGCATATCAGACGCACTGTGGAGTGGTGAAAACACCAGAAAACGTGTTACTCGCATTAACTAGCTCGAAAAGAGCGTTCTGGATGATTCTGCATACTTCTCATAGCTGAAACAAAGATTATCGCAGAAAATGCATATCTCAGCTTGAAACCCGACCGAAACCAAGATATCGGCGGCTCTACATATCAGACGCACTGTGGAGTGGTGACAACACCAGAAAACGTGTTTCTCGCATTAAATAGCTCGAAAAGAGCGATCTAGATGATTCTGCATACTTCTGACTAAAGTCTCACCAAGATTTTCGCAGAAAATGCATATCTCAGCTGGAAACCCCACGAAAACCAAGATATCGCAGGTTCTGCATATCAGACGCACTGTGGAGTGGTGAAAACACCAGAAAACGTGTTACTCGCATTAACTAGCTCGAAAAGAGCGTTCTGGATGATTCTGCATACTTCTCATAGCTGAAACAAAGATTATCGCAGAAAATGCATATCTCAGCTTGAAACCCGACCGAAACCAAGATATCTCCGGTTCTGCATATCAAACGCACAGTGGAGTGGTGAAAACACCAGATAGCGAGTTTCTCGCATTAAATAGCTCGAAACGAGCGATCTAGATGATTCTGCATACTTCTGACTGAAGTCTCACCAAGATTATCGCAGAAAATGCATATCTCAGCTTGAAACCCGACCGAAACCAAGATATCTCCGGTTCTGCATATCAAACGCACAGTGGAGTGGTGAAAACACCAGATACCGTGTTTCGCGCATTAAATAGCTCGAAAAGAGCGATCTCGATGATTCTGCATACTTCTGACTGAAGTCTCATCAATATTATCGCAGAAAATGCATATCTCAGCTTGAAACCTCACGAAAATCAAGATATCGCCGGTTCTGCATATCAGACGCACTGTGGAGTGGTGAAAACACCAGAAAACGTGTTACTCGCATTAACTAGCTCGAAAAGAGCGTTCTGGATGATTCTGCATACTTCTCATAGATGAAACAAAGATTATCGCAGAAAATGCATATTTCAGCTGGAAACCCCACGAAAACCAAGATATCGCAGGTTCTGCATATCAGACGCACTGTGGAGTGGTGAAAACACCAGAAAACGTGTTACTCGCATTAACTAGCTCGAAAAGAGCGTTTTGGATGATTCTGCATACTTCTCATAGATGAATCAAAGATTATCGCAGAAAATGCATATCTCAGCTGGAAACCCCACGAAAACCAAGATATCGCCGGTTCTGGATATCAGACGCACTGTGGAGTGGTGAAAACACCAGAAAACGTGTTACTCGCATTAACTATCTCGAAATGAGCGTTCTGGATGATTCTGCATACTTCTCATAGATGAAACAAAGATTATCGCAGAAAATGCATATTTCAGCTGGAAACCCCACGAAAACCAAGTTATCGGCGGCTCTACATATCAGACGCACTGTGGAGTGGTGACAACACCAGAAAACGTGTTTCTCGCATTAAATAGCTCGAAAAGAGCGATCTAGATGATTCTGCATACTTCTGACTAAAGTCTCACCAAGATTTTCGCAGAAAATGCATATCTCAGCTAGAAACCCCACGAAAACCAAGATATCGCAGGTTCTGCATATCAGACGCACTGTGGAGTGGTGAAAACACCAGAAAACGTGTTACTCGCATTAACTAGCTCGAAAAGAGCGTTTTGGATGATTCTGCATACTTCTCATAGATGAATCAAAGATTATCGCAGAAAATGCATATCTCAGCTGGAAACCCCACGAAAACCAAGATATCGCCGGTTCTGCATATCAGACGCACTGTGGAGTGGTGAAAACACCAGAAAACGTGTTACTCGCATTAACTAGCTCGAAAAGAGCGTTCTGGATGATTCTGCATACTTCTCATAGCTGAAACAAAGATTATCGCAGAAAATGCATATCTCAGCTTGAAACCCGACCGAAACCAAGATATCGGCGGCTCTACATATCAGACGCACTGTGGAGTGGTGACAACACCAGAAAACGTGTTTCTCGCATTAAATAGCTCGAAAAGAGCGATCTAGATGATTCTGCATACTTCTAACTAAAGTCTCACCAAGATTTTCGCAGAAAATGCATATCTCAGCTAGAAACCCCACGAAAACCAAGATATCGCAGGTTCTGCATATCAGACGCACTGTGGAGTGGTGAAAACACCAGAAAACGTGTTACTCGCATTAACTAGCTCGAAAAGAGCGTTTTGGATGATTCTGCATACTTCTCATAGATGAATCAAAGATTATCGCAGAAAATGCATATCTCAGCTGGAAACCCCACGAAAACCAAGATATCGCCGGTTCTGCATATCAGACGCACTGTGGAGTGGTGAAAACACCAGAAAACGTGTTACTCGCA
Organism: Anthophora plumipes; assembly: GCA_951804975.1. Taxonomy (NCBI): domain Eukaryota; kingdom Metazoa; phylum Arthropoda; class Insecta; order Hymenoptera; family Apidae; genus Anthophora; species Anthophora plumipes. The sequence continues at coordinate 6,025,472 of CATORF010000206.1, read as the reverse complement.
TTAACTAGCTCGAAAAGAGCGTTCTGGATGATTCTGCATACTTCTCATAGCTGAAACAAAGATTATCGCAGAAAATGCATATCTCAGCTTGAAACCCGACCGAAACCAAGATATCGGCGGCTCTACATATCAGACGCACTGTGGAGTGGTGACAACACCAGAAAACGTGTTTCTCGCATTAAATAGCTCGAAAAGAGCGATCTAGATGATTCTGCATACTTCTGACTAAAGTCTCACCAAGATTTTCGCAGAAAATGCATATCTCAGCTGGAAACCCCACGAAAACCAAGATATCGCAGGTTCTGCATATCAGACGCACTGTGGAGTGGTGAAAACACCAGAAAACGTGTTACTCGCATTAACTAGCTCGAAAAGAGCGTTCTGGATGATTCTGCATACTTCTCATAGCTGAAACAAAGATTATCGCAGAAAATGCATATCTCAGCTTGAAACCCGACCGAAACCAAGATATCTCCGGTTCTGCATATCAAACGCACAGTGGAGTGGTGAAAACACCAGATAGCGAGTTTCTCGCATTAAATAGCTCGAAACGAGCGATCTAGATGATTCTGCATACTTCTGACTGAAGTCTCACCAAGATTATCGCAGAAAATGCATATCTCAGCTTGAAACCCGACCGAAACCAAGATATCTCCGGTTCTGCATATCAAACGCACAGTGGAGTGGTGAAAACACCAGATAGCGTGTTTCCCGCATTAAATAGCTCGAAAAGAGCGATCTCGATGATTCTGCATACTTCTGACTGAAGTCTCATCAATATTATCGCAGAAAATGCATATTTCTGCTGGAAACACCACGAAAACCAAGTTATCGGCGGCTCTGCATATCAAACGCACTGTGGAGTGGTCAAAGCACCAGAAAACTTGTTTTTTCGCATTAAATAGCTCGAAACGAGCGATCTAGATGATTCTGCACACTTCTCATAGATGAAACAAAGATTATCGCAGAAAATGCATATCTCAGCTGGAAACCCCCCGAAAACCAAGATATCGCCGGTTCTGCATATCAGACGCACTGTGGAGTGGTGAAAACACCAGAAAACGTGTTACTCGCATTAAATAGCTCGAAAAGAGCGTTCTGGATGATTCTGCATACTTCTCATAGATGAAACAAAGATTATCGCAGAAAATGCATATCTCAGCTGGAAACCCCACGAAAACCAAGATATCGCCGGTTCTGCATATCAGACGCACAGTGGAGTGGTGAAAACACCAGAAAACGTGTTACTCGCATTAACTAGCTCGAAAAGAGCGTTCTGGATGATTCTGCATACTTCTCATAGATGAAACAAAGATTATCGCAGAAAATGCATATTTCAGCTGGAAACCCCACGAAAACCAAGTTATCGGCGGCTGTACATATCAAACGCACTGTGGAGTGGTCAAAACACCAGAAAACGTGTTTCTCGCATTAAATAGCTCGAAACGAGCGATCTAGATGATTCTGCATACTTCTGACTAAAGTCTCACCAAGATTATCGCAGAAAATGCATATCTCAGCTGGAAACCCCACGAAAACAAAGATATCGCCGGTTCTGCATATCAAACGCCCTGTGGAGTGATGAAAACACCAGATAACGTGTTTCTCGCATTAAATAGCACGAATAGAGCGATCTCGATGATTCTGCATACTTCTGACAGAAGACTCGCAAAGATTATCGCAGAAAATGCATATCTCAGCTGGAAACCCCACGAAAACCAAGATATCGCAGGTTCTGCATATCAGACGCACTGTGGAGTGGTGAAAACACCAGAAAACGTGTTACTCGCATTAACTAGCTCGAAAAGAGCGTTCTGGATGATTCTGCATACTTCTCATAGATGAAACAAAGATTATCGCAGAAAATGCATATCTCAGCTTGAGACCTCACGAAAATCAAGATGTCGCCGGTTCTGCATATCAGACGCACTGTGGAGTGGTGACAAAACCAGAAAACGTGTTTCTCGCATTAAATAGCTCGAAAAGAGCGATCTAGATGATTCTGCATACTTCGGACAGAAGTCCCACCAATATTATCGCAGAAAATGCATATCTCAGCTTGAAACCTCACGATAATCAAGATCTCGCCGGTTCTGCATGTCAGACGCACTGTGGAGTGGTGAAAACACCAGATAACGTGTTTCTCGCATTAAATAGCTCGAAAAGAGCGTTCTAGATGATTCTGCATACTTCTCATAGATGATACAAAGATTACCGCAGAAAATGCATATCTCAGCTGGAAACCCCACGAAAACCAAGATATCGCCGGTTCTGCATATCAGACGCACTGTGGAGTGGTGAAAACACTAGAAAACGTGTTACTCGCATTAACTAGCTCGAAAAGAGCGTTCTAGATGATTCTGCATACTTCTCATAGATGATACAAAGATTACCGCAGAAAATGCATATCTCAGCTGGAAACCCCACGAAAACCAAGATATCGCCGGTTCTGCATATCAGACGCACTGTGGAGTGGTGACAACACCAGAAAACGTGTTTCTCGCGTTAAATAGCTCGAAAAGAGCGATCTAGATTATTCTGCATACTTCTGACAGAAGACCCACAAAGATTATCGCAGAAAATGCATATTTCTGCTGGAAACACCACGAAAACCAAGTTATCGGCGGCTCTACATATCAAACGCACTGTGGAGTGGTGAAAACACTAGAAAACGTGTTACTCGCATTAACTAGCTCGAAAAGTGCGTTCAGGATGATTCTGCATACTTCTCATAGATGAAACAAAGATTATCACAGAAAATGCATATTTCAGCTGGAAACCCCACGAAAACCAAGTTATCGGCGGCTCTACATATCAAACGCACTGTGGAGTGGCGAAAACACCAGAAAACGTGTTTCTCGCATTAAGTAGCTCGAAAAGAGCGATCTCGAATATTCTGCATACTTCTGACTGAAGCCTCACCAAGATTATCGCAGAAAATGCATATCTCGGCTTGAGACCCGACCGAAACCAAGATATCTCCGGTTCTGCATATCAAACGCACAGTGGAGTGGTGAAAACACCAGATAGCGTGTTTCCCGCACTAAATAGCTCGAAAAGAGCGATCTCAATGATTCTGCATACTTCTGACTGAAGTCTCACCAATATTATCGCAGAAAATGCATATCTCAGCTTGAAACCTCACGAAAATCAAGATGTCGCCGGTTCTGCATATCAGACGCACTGTGGAGTGGTGAAAACACCAGAAAACGTGTTACTCGCATTAACTAGATCGAATAGAGCGTTCTGGATGATTCTGCATACTTCTCATAGATGAAACAAAGATTAGCGCAGAAAATGCATATTTCAGCTGGAAACCCCACGAAAACCAAGATATCGCCGGTTCTGCATATCAAACGCCCTGTGGAGTGATGAAAACACCAGATAGCGTGTTTCTCGCATTAAATAGCTCGAATAGAGCGATCTCGATGATTCTGCATACTTCTGACTGAAGTCTCACCAATATTATCGCAGAAAATGCATATCTCAGCTTGAAACCTCACGAGAATCAAGATGTCGCCGGTTCTGCATATCATACGCACTGTGGAGTGGTGAAAACACCAGAAAACGTGTTACTCGCATTAACTAGATCGAAAAGAGCTTTCTGTATGATTCTGCATACTTCTCATAGATGAAACAAAGATTATCGCAGAAAATGCATATTTCAGCTGGAAACCCCACGAAAACCACGATATCGCCGGTTCTGCATATCAAACGCCCTGTGGAGTGATGAAAACACTAGAAAACGTGTTACTCGCATTAACTAGCTCGAAAAGAGCGTTCTGGATGATTCTGCATACTTCTCATAGATGAAACAAAGATTATCGCAGAAAATGCATATTTCAGCTGGAAACCCCACGAAAACCAAGTTATCGGCGGCTCTACATATCAAACGCACTGTCGAGTGGCGAAAACACCAGAAAACGTGTTTCTCGCATTAAGTAGCTCGAAAAGAGCGATCTCGAATAGTCTGCATACTTCTGACTGAAGTCTCACCAAGATTATCGCAGAAAATGCATATCTCAGCTTGAAACCCGACCGAAACCAAGATATCTCCGGTTCTGCATATCAAACGCACAGTGGAGTGGTGAAAACACCAGAAAACGTGTTACTCGCATTGACTAGATCGAAAAGAGCGTTCTGGATGATTCTGCATACTTCGGACAGAAGTCTCACCAATATTATCGCAGAAAATGCATATCTCAGCTTGAAACCTTACTAAAATCAAGATGTCGCCGGTTCTGCATATCAAACGCACTGTGGAGTGGTCAATACAGCAGATAACGTGTTTTTCGCATTAAATAGCTCGAAAAGAGCGATCTCGATGATTCTGCATACTTCTGACAGATTCTCACCAATATTATGGCAGAAAATGCATATCTCAGCTTGAGACCTCACGAAAACCAAGATATCGCCGGTTCTGCATATCAGACGCACTGTGGAGTGGTGAAAACACTAGAAAACGTGTTACTCGCATTAACTAGCTCGAAAAGAGCGTTCTGGATGATTCTGCATACTTCTCATAGATGAAACAAAGATTATCGCAGAAAATGCATATCTCAGCTGGAAACCCCACGAAAACCAAGATATCGCCGGTTCTGCATATCAAGCGCACTGTGGGGTGGTGAAAACACCAGAAAACGTGTTTCTCGCATTAACTAGATTGAAAAGAGCGATCTCGATGATTCTGCATACTTCTCATAGATGAAACACCAAGATTATCGCAGAAAATGCATATTTCAGCTGGAAACCCCACGTAAACCAAGTTATGGGCGGCTCTACATATCAAACGCACTGTGGAGTGGTCAAAACACCAGAAAACTTGTTTTTTCGCATTAAATAGCTCGAAACGAGCGATCTAGATGATTCTGCATACTTCTGACTGAAGTCTCATCAAGATTATCGCAGAAAATGCATATCTCAGCTTGAAACCCGACGAAATCCAAGATGTCGCCGGTTCTGCATAACAAACGCACTGTGGAGTGGTGAAAACAACCAGATAACGTGTTTCTCGCATTAAATAGCTCGAAACGAGCGATCTAGATGATTCTGCATACTTCTGACTGAAGTCTCATCAAGATTATCGCAGAAAATGCATATCTCAGCTAGAAAACCGCACGAAAACCAAGATGTCGCCGGTTCTGCATATCAAACGCACTGTGGGGTGGTGAAAACACCCGAAAACGTGTTTCTCGCATTAACTAGCTCGAAAAGAGCGTTCTGGATGATTCTGCATACTTCTCATAGATAAAACACCAAGATTATCGCAGGAAATGTATATTTCAGATGGAAACCCCACGAAAACCAAGATATCGCCGGTTCTGCATATCAAACGCCCTGTGGAGTGATGAAAACACCAGATAACGTGTTTCTCGTATTAAATAGCTCGAATAGAGCGATCTCGATGATTCTGCATACTTCTCATAGATGAAACAAAGATTATCGCAGAAAATGCATATCTCAGCTGGAAACCCCACGAAAACCAAGATATCGCCGGTTCTGCATATCAGACGCACTGTGGAGTGGTGAAATCACCAGAAAACGTGTTACTCGCATTAACTAGCTCGAAAAGAGCGTTCTGGATGATTCTGCATACTTCTCATAGATGAAACAAAGATTATCGCAGAAAATGCATATTTCAGCTGGAAACCCCACGAAAACCAAGTTATCGGCGGCTCTACATATCAAACGCACTGTGGAGTGGTCAAAACACCAGAAAATTTGTTTTTTCGCATTAAATAGCTCGAAACATGCGATCTAGATGATTCTGCATACTTCTGACTAAAGTCTCACCAAGATTTTCGCAGAAAATGCATATCTCAGCTGGAAACCCCACGAAAACCAAGATATCGCAGGTTCTGCATATCAAACGCCCTGTGGAGTGATGAAAACACCAGATAGCGTGTTTCTCGCATTAAATAGCTCGAATAGAGCGATCTCGATGATTCTGCATACTTCTGACTGAAGTCTCACCAATATTATCGCAGAAAATGCATATCTCAGCTTGAAACCTCACGAGAATCAAGATGTCGCCGGTTCTGCATATCATACGCACTGTGGAGTGGTGAAAACACCAGAAAACGTGTTACTCGCATTAACTAGATCGAAAAGAGCTTTCTGTATGATTCTGCATACTTCTCATAGATGAAACAAAGATTATCGCAGAAAATGCATATTTCAGCTGGAAACCCCACGAAAACCACGATATCGCCGGTTCTGCATATCAAACGCCCTGTGGAGTGATGAAAACACTAGAAAACGTGTTACTCGCATTAACTAGCTCGAAAAGAGCGTTCTGGATGATTCTGCATACTTCTCATAGATGAAACAAAGATTATCGCAGAAAATGCATATTTCAGCTGGAAACCCCACGAAAACCAAGTTATCGGCGGCTCTACATATCAAACGCACTGTCGAGTGGCGAAAACACCAGAAAACGTGTTTCTCGCATTAAGTAGCTCGAAAAGAGCGATCTCGAATAATCTGCATACTTCTGACTGAAGTCTCACCAAGATTATCGCAGAAAATGCATATCTCAGCTTGAAACCCGACCGAAACCAAGATATCTCCGGTTCTGCATATCAAACGCACAGTGGAGTGGTGAAAACACCAGAAAACGTGTTACTCGCATTAACTAGATCGAAAAGAGCGTTCTGGATGATTCTGCATACTTCGGACAGAAGTCTCACCAATATTATCGCAGAAAATGCATATCTCAGCTTGAAACCTTACTAAAATCAAGATGTCGCCGGTTCTGCATATCAAACGCACTGTGGAGTGGTCAATACAGCAGATAACGTGTTTTTCGCATTAAATAGCTCGAAAAGAGCGATCTCGATGATTCTGCATACTTCTGACAGATTCTCACCAATATTATGGCAGAAAATGCATATCTCAGCTTGAGACCTCACGAAAACCAAGATATCGCCGGTTCTGCATATCAGACGCACTGTGGAGTGGTGAAAACACTAGAAAACGTGTTACTCGCATTAACTAGCTCGAAAAGAGCGTTCTGGATGATTCTGCATACTTCTCATAGATGAAACAAAGATTATCGCAGAAAATGCATATCTCAGCTGGAAACCCCACGAAAACCAAGATATCGCCGGTTCTGCATATCAAGCGCACTGTGGGGTGGTGAAAACACCAGAAAACGTGTTTCTCGCATTAACTAGATTGAAAAGAGCGATCTCGATGATTCTGCATACTTCTCATAGATGAAACACCAAGATTATCGCAGAAAATGCATATTTCAGCTGGAAACCCCACGTAAACCAAGTTATGGGCGGCTCTACATATCAAACGCACTGTGGAGTGTTCAAAACACCAGAAAACTTGTTTTTTCGCATTAAATAGCTCGAAACGAGCGATATAGATGATTCTGCATACTTCTGACTGAAGTCTCACCAATATTATCGCAGAAAATGCATATCTCAGCTTGAAACCCGACGAAATCCAAGATGTCGCCGGTTCTGCATAACAAACGCACTGTGGAGTGGTGAAAACAACCAGATAACGTGTTTCTCGCATTAAATAGCTCGAAACGAGCGATCTAGATGATTCTGCATACTTCTGACTGAAGTCTCATCAAGATTATCGCAGAAAATGCATATCTCAGCTAGAAAACCGCACGAAAACCAAGATGTCGCCGGTTCTGCATATCAAACGCACTGTGGGGTGGTGAAAACACCCGAAAACGTGTTTCTCGCATTAACTAGCTCGAAAAGAGCGTTCTGGATGATTCTGCATACTTCTCATAGATAAAACACCAAGATTATCGCAGGAAATGTATATTTCAGATGGAAACCCCACGAAAACCAAGATATCGCCGGTTCTGCATATCAAACGCCCTGTGGAGTGATGAAAACACCAGATAACGTGTTTCTCGTATTAAATAGCTCGAATAGAGCGATCTCGATGATTCTGCATACTTCTCATAGATGAAACAAAGATTATCGCAGAAAATGCATATCTCAGCTGGAAACCCCACGAAAACCAAGATATCGCCGGTTCTGCATATCAGACGCACTGTGGAGTGGTGAAATCACCAGAAAACGTGTTACTCGCATTAACTAGCTCGAAAAGAGCGTTCTGGATGATTCTGCATACTTCTCATAGATGAAACAAAGATTATCGCAGAAAATGCATATTTCAGCTGGAAACCCCACGAAAACCAAGTTATCGGCGGCTCTACATATCAAACGCACTGTGGAGTGGTCAAAACACCAGAAAATTTGTTTTTTCGCATTAAATAGCTCGAAACATGCGATCTAGATGATTCTGCATACTTCTGACTAAAGTCTCACCAAGATTTTCGCAGAAAATGCATATCTCAGCTGGAAACCCCACGAAAACCAAGATATCGCAGGTTCTGCATATCAAACGCCCTGTGGAGTGATGAAAACACCAGATAGCGTGTTTCTCGCATTAAATAGCTCGAATAGAGCGATCTCGATGATTCTGCATACTTCTGACTGAAGTCTCACCAATATTATCGCAGAAAATGCATATCTCAGCTTGAAACCTCACGAGAATCAAGATGTCGCCGGTTCTGCATATCATACGCACTGTGGAGTGGTGAAAACACCAGAAAACGTGTTACTCGCATTAACTAGATCGAAAAGAGCTTTCTGTATGATTCTGCATACTTCTCATAGATGAAACAAAGATTATCGCAGAAAATGCATATTTCAGCTGGAAACCCCACGAAAACCACGATATCGCCGGTTCTGCATATCAAACGCCCTGTGGAGTGATGAAAACACTAGAAAACGTGTTACTCGCATTAACTAGCTCGAAAAGAGCGTTCTGGATGATTCTGCATACTTCTCATAGATGAAACAAAGATTATCGCAGAAAATGCATATTTCAGCTGGAAACCCCACGAAAACCAAGTTATCGGCGGCTCTACATATCAAACGCACTGTCGAGTGGCGAAAACACCAGAAAACGTGTTTCTCGCATTAAGTAGCTCGAAAAGAGCGATCTCGAATAATCTGCATACTTCTGACTGAAGTCTCACCAAGATTATCGCAGAAAATGCATATCTCAGCTTGAAACCCGACCGAAACCAAGATATCTCCGGTTCTGCATATCAAACGCACAGTGGAGTGGTGAAAACACCAGAAAACGTGTTACTCGCATTAACTAGATCGAAAAGAGCGTTCTGGATGATTCTGCATACTTCGGACAGAAGTCTCACCAATATTATCGCAGAAAATGCATATCTCAGCTTGAAACCTTACTAAAATCAAGATGTCGCCGGTTCTGCATATCAAACGCACTGTGGAGTGGTCAATACAGCAGATAACGTGTTTTTCGCATTAAATAGCTCGAAAAGAGCGATCTCGATGATTCTGCATACTTCTGACAGATTCTCACCAATATTATGGCAGAAAATGCATATCTCAGCTTGAGACCTCACGAAAACCAAGATATCGCCGGTTCTGCATATCAGACGCACTGTGGAGTGGTGAAAACACTAGAAAACGTGTTACTCGCATTAACTAGCTCGAAAAGAGCGTTCTGGATGATTCTGCATACTTCTCATAGATGAAACAAAGATTATCGCAGAAAATGCATATCTCAGCTGGAAACCCCACGAAAACCAAGATATCGCCGGTTCTGCATATCAAGCGCACTGTGGGGTGGTGAAAACACCAGAAAACGTGTTTCTCGCATTAACTAGATTGAAAAGAGCGATCTCGATGATTCTGCATACTTCTCATAGATGAAACACCAAGATTATCGCAGAAAATGCATATTTCAGCTGGAAACCCCACGTAAACCAAGTTATGGGCGGCTCTACATATCAAACGCACTGTGGAGTGTTCAAAACACCAGAAAACTTGTTTTTTCGCATTAAATAGCTCGAAACGAGCGATATAGATGATTCTGCATACTTCTGACTGAAGTCTCACCAATATTATCGCAGAAAATGCATATCTCAGCTTGAAACCCGACGAAATCCAAGATGTCGCCGGTTCTGCATAACAAACGCACTGTGGAGTGGTGAAAACAACCAGATAACGTGTTTCTCGCATTAAATAGCTCGAAACGAGCGATCTAGATGATTCTGCATACTTCTGACTGAAGTCTCATCAAGATTATCGCAGAAAATGCATATCTCAGCTAGAAAACCGCACGAAAACCAAGATGTCGCCGGTTCTGCATATCAAACGCACTGTGGGGTGGTGAAAACACCCGAAAACGTGTTTCTCGCATTAACTAGCTCGAAAAGAGCGTTCTGGATGATTCTGCATACTTCTCATAGATAAAACACCAAGATTATCGCAGGAAATGTATATTTCAGATGGAAACCCCACGAAAACCAAGATATCGCCGGTTCTGCATATCAAACGCCCTGTGGAGTGATGAAAACACCAGATAACGTGTTTCTCGTATTAAATAGCTCGAATAGAGCGATCTCGATGATTCTGCATACTTCTCATAGATGAAACAAAGATTATCGCAGAAAATGCATATCTCAGCTGGAAACCCCACGAAAACCAAGATATCGCCGGTTCTGCATATCAGACGCACTGTGGAGTGGTGAAATCACCAGAAAACGTGTTACTCGCATTAACTAGCTCGAAAAGAGCGTTCTGGATGATTCTGCATACTTCTCATAGATGAAACAAAGATTATCGCAGAAAATGCATATTTCAGCTGGAAACCCCACGAAAACCAAGTTATCGGCGGCTCTACATATCAAACGCACTGTGGAGTGGTCAAAACACCAGAAAATTTGTTTTTTCGCATTAAATAGCTCGAAACATGCGATCTAGATGATTCTGCATACTTCTGACTAAAGTCTCACCAAGATTTTCGCAGAAAATGCATATCTCAGCTGGAAACCCCACGAAAACCAAGATATCGCAGGTTCTGCATATCAGACGCACTGTGGAGTGGTGAAAACACCAGAAAACGTGTTACTCGCATTAACTAGCTCGAAAAGAGCGTTTTGGATGATTCTGCATACTTCTCATAGATGAATCAAAGATTATCGCAGAAAATGCATATCTCAGCTGGAAACCCCACGAAAACCAAGATATCGCCGGTTCTGCATATCAGACGCACTGTGGAGTGGTGAAAACACCAGAAAACGTGTTACTCGCATTAACTAGCTCGAAAAGACCGTTCTGGATGATTCTGCATACTTCTCATAGATGAAACAAAGATTATCGCAGAAAATGCATATTTCAGCTGGAAACCCCACGAAAACCAAGTTATCGGCGGCTCTACATATCAGACGCACTGTGGAGTGGTGACAACATCAGAAAACGTGTTTCTCGCATTAAATAGCTCGAAAAGTGCGATCTAGATGATTCTGCATACTTCTGACAGAAGACTCACAAAGATTATCGCAGAAAATGCATATTTCTGCTGGAAACACCACGAAAACCAAGTTGTCGGCGGCTCTACATATCATACGCACTGTGGAGTGGTCAAAACACCAGAAAACTTGTTTTTTCGCATTAAATAGCTCGAAACGAGCGATCTAGATGATTCTGCATACTTCTGACTAAAGTCTCACCAAGATTTTCGCAGAAAATGCATATTTCAGCTGGAAACCCCACGAAAACCAAGATATCGCCGGTTCTGCATATCAAACGCCCTGTGGAGTGATGAAAACACCAGATAGCGTGTTTCTCGCATTAAATAGCTCGAATAGAGCGATCTCGATGATTCTGCATACTTCTGACTGAAGTCTCACCAATATTATCGCAGAAAATGCATATCTCAGCTTGAAACCTCACGAGAATCAAGATGTCGCCGGTTCTGCATATCATACGCACTGTGGAGTGGTGAAAACACCAGAAAACGTGTTACTCGCATTAACTAGATCGAAAAGAGCTTTCTGTATGATTCTGCATACTTCTCATAGATGAAACAAAGATTATCGCAGAAAATGCATATTTCAGCTGGAAACCCCACGAAAACCACGATATCGCCGGTTCTGCATATCAAACGCCCTGTGGAGTGATGAAAACACTAGAAAACGTGTTACTCGCATTAACTAGCTCGAAAAGAGCGTTCCGGATGATTCTGCATACTTCTCATAGATGAAACAAAGATTATCGCAGAAAATGCATATTTCAGCTGGAAACCCCACGAAAACCAAGTTATCGGCGGCTCTACATATCAAACGCACTGTCGAGTGGCGAAAACACCAGAAAACGTGTTTCTCGCATTAAGTAGCTCGAAAAGAGCGATCTCGAATAATCTGCATACTTCTGACTGAAGTCTCACCAAGATTATCGCAGAAAATGCATATCTCAGCTTGAAACCCGACCGAAACCAAGATATCTCCGGTTCTGCATATCAAACGCACAGTGGAGTGGTGAAAACACCAGAAAACGTGTTACTCGCATTAACTAGATCGAAAAGAGCGTTCTGGATGATTCTGCATACTTCGGACAGAAGTCTCACCAATATTATCGCAGAAAATGCATATCTCAGCTTGAAACCTTACTAAAATCAAGATGTCGCCGGTTCTGCATATCAAACGCACTGTGGAGTGGTCAATACAGCAGATAACGTGTTTTTCGCATTAAATAGCTCGAAAAGAGCGATCTCGATGATTCTGCATACTTCTGACAGATTCTCACCAATATTATGGCAGAAAATGCATATCTCAGCTTGAGACCTCACGAAAACCAAGATATCGCCGGTTCTGCATATCAGACGCACTGTGGAGTGGTGAAAACACTAGAAAACGTGTTACTCGCATTAACTAGCTCGAAAAGAGCGTTCTGGATGATTCTGCATACTTCTCATAGATGAAACAAAGATTATCGCAGAAAATGCATATCTCAGCTGGAAACCCCACGAAAACCAAGATATCGCCGGTTCTGCATATCAAGCGCACTGTGGGGTGGTGAAAACACCAGAAAACGTGTTTCTCGCATTAACTAGATTGAAAAGAGCGATCTCGATGATTCTGCATACTTCTCATAGATGAAACACCAAGATTATCGCAGAAAATGCATATTTCAGCTGGAAACCCCACGTAAACCAAGTTATGGGCGGCTCTACATATCAAACGCACTGTGGAGTGGTCAAAACACCAGAAAACTTGTTTTTTCGCATTAAATAGCTCGAAACGAGCGATATAGATGATTCTGCATACTTCTGACTGAAGTCTCACCAATATTATCGCAGAAAATGCATATCTCAGCTTGAAACCCGACGAAATCCAAGATGTCGCCGGTTCTGCATAACAAACGCACTGTGGAGTGGTGAAAACAACCAGATAACGTGTTTCTCGCATTAAATAGCTCGAAACGAGCGATCTAGATGATTCTGCATACTTCTGACTGAAGTCTCATCAAGATTATCGCAGAAAATGCATATCTCAGCTAGAAAACCGCACGAAAACCAAGATGTCGCCGGTTCTGCATATCAAACGCACTGTGGGGTGGTGAAAACACCCGAAAACGTGTTTCTCGCATTAACTAGCTCGAAAAGAGCGTTCTGGATGATTCTGCATACTTCTCATAGATAAAACACCAAGATTATCGCAGGAAATGTATATTTCAGATGGAAACCCCACGAAAACCAAGATATCGCCGGTTCTGCATATCAAACGCCCTGTGGAGTGATGATAACACCAGATAACGTGTTTCTCGTATTAAATAGCTCGAATAGAGCGATCTCGATGATTCTGCATACTTCTCATAGATGAAACAAAGATTATCGCAGAAAATGCATATCTCAGCTGGAAACCCCACGAAAACCAAGATATCGCCGGTTCTGCATATCAGACGCACTGTGGAGTGGTGAAATCACCAGAAAACGTGTTACTCGCATTAACTAGCTCGAAAAGAGCGTTCTGGATGATTCTGCATACTTCTCATAGATGAAACAAAGATTATCGCAGAAAATGCATATTTCAGCTGGAAACCCCACGAAAACCAAGTTATCGGCGGCTCTACATATCAAACGCACTGTGGAGTGGTCAAAACACCAGAAAATTTGTTTTTTCGCATTAAATAGCTCGAAACATGCGATCTAGATGATTCTGCATACTTCTGACTAAAGTCTCACCAAGATTTTCGCAGAAAATGCATATCTCAGCTGGAAACCCCACGAAAACCAAGATATCGCAGGTTCTGCATATCAAACGCCCTGTGGAGTGATGAAAACACCAGATAGCGTGTTTCTCGCATTAAATAGCTCGAATAGAGCGATCTCGATGATTCTGCATACTTCTGACTGAAGTCTCACCAATATAATCGCAGAAAATGCATATCTCAGCTTGAAACCTCACGAGAATCAAGATGTCGCCGGTTCTGCATATCATACGCACTGTGGAGTGGTGAAAACACCAGAAAACGTGTTACTCGCATTAACTAGATCGAAAAGAGCTTTCTGTATGATTCTGCATACTTCTCATAGATGAAACAAAGATTATCGCAGAAAATGCATATTTCAGCTGGAAACCCCACGAAAACCACGATATCGCCGGTTCTGCATATCAAACGCCCTGTGGAGTGATGAAAACACTAGAAAACGTGTTACTCGCATTAACTAGCTCGAAAAGAGCGTTCTGGATGATTCTGCATACTTCTCATAGATGAAACAAAGATTATCGCAGAAAATGCATATTTCAGCTGGAAACCCCACGAAAACCAAGTTATCGGCGGCTCTACATATCAAACGCACTGTCGAGTGGCGAAAACACCAGAAAACGTGTTTCTCGCATTAAGTAGCTCGAAAAGAGCGATCTCGAATAATCTGCATACTTCTGACTGAAGTCTCACCAAGATTATCGCAGAAAATGCATATCTCAGCTTGAAACCCGACCGAAACCAAGATATCTCCGGTTCTGCATATCAAACGCACAGTGGAGTGGTGAAAACACCAGAAAACGTGTTACTCGCATTAACTAGATCGAAAAGAGCGTTCTGGATGATTCTGCATACTTCGGACAGAAGTCTCACCAATATTATCGCAGAAAATGCATATCTCAGCTTGAAACCTTACTAAAATCAAGATGTCGCCGGTTCTGCATATCAAACGCACTGTGGAGTGGTCAATACAGCAGATAACGTGTTTTTCGCATTAAATAGCTCGAAAAGAGCGATCTCGATGATTCTGCATACTTCTGACAGATTCTCACCAATATTATGGCAGAAAATGCATATCTCAGCTTGAGACCTCACGAAAACCAAGATATCGCCGGTTCTGCATATCAGACGCACTGTGGAGTGGTGAAAACACTAGAAAACGTGTTACTCGCATTAACTAACTCGAAAAGAGCGTTCTGGATGATTCTGCATACTTCTCATAGATGAAACAAAGATTATCGCAGAAAATGCATATCTCAGCTGGAAACCCCACGAAAACCAAGATATCGCCGGTTCTGCATATCAAGCGCACTGTGGGGTGGTGAAAACACCAGAAAACGTGTTTCTCGCATTAACTAGATTGAAAAGAGCGATCTCGATGATTCTGCATACTTCTCATAGATGAAACACCAAGATTATCGCAGAAAATGCATATTTCAGCTGGAAACCCCACGTAAACCAAGTTATGGGCGGCTCTACATATCAAACGCACTGTGGAGTGTTCAAAACACCAGAAAACTTGTTTTTTCGCATTAAATAGCTCGAAACGAGCGATATAGATGATTCTGCATACTTCTGACTGAAGTCTCACCAATATTATCGCAGAAAATGCATATCTCAGCTTGAAACCCGACGAAATCCAAGATGTCGCCGGTTCTGCATAACAAACGCACTGTGGAGTGGTGAAAACAACCAGATAACGTGTTTCTCGCATTAAATAGCTCGAAACGAGCGATCTAGATGATTCTGCATACTTCTGACTGAAGTCTCATCAAGATTATCGCAGAAAATGCATATCTCAGCTAGAAAACCGCACGAAAACCAAGATGTCGCCGGTTCTGCATATCAAACGCACTGTGGGGTGGTGAAAACACCCGAAAACGTGTTTCTCGCATTAACTAGCTCGAAAAGAGCGTTCTGGATGATTCTGCATACTTCTCATAGATAAAACACCAAGATTATCGCAGGAAATGTATATTTCAGATGGAAACCCCACGAAAACCAAGATATCGCCGGTTCTGCATATCAAACGCCCTGTGGAGTGATGAAAACACCAGATAACGTGTTTCTCGTATTAAATAGCTCGAATAGAGCGATCTCGATGATTCTGCATACTTCTCATAGATGAAACAAAGATTATCGCAGAAAATGCATATCTCAGCTGGAAACCCCACGAAAACCAAGATATCGCCGGTTCTGCATATCAGACGCACTGTGGAGTGGTGAAATCACCAGAAAACGTGTTACTCGCATTAACTAGCTCGAAAAGAGCGTTCTGGATGATTCTGCATACTTCTCATAGATGAAACAAAGATTATCGCAGAAAATGCATATTTCAGCTGGAAACCCCACGAAAACCAAGTTATCGGCGGCTCTACATATCAAACGCACTGTGGAGTGGTCAAAACACCAGAAAATTTGTTTTTTCGCATTAAATAGCTCGAAACATGCGATCTAGATGATTCTGCATACTTCTCATAGATGAAACACCAAGATTATCGCAGAAAATGCATATTTCAGCTGGAAACCCCACGTAAACCAAGTTATGGGCGGCTCTACATATCAAACGCACTGTGGAGTGTTCAAAACACCAGAAAACTTGTTTTTTCGCATTAAATAGCTCGAAACGAGCGATATAGATGATTCTGCATACTTCTGACTGAAGTCTCACCAATATTATCGCAGAAAATGCATATCTCAGCTTGAAACCCGACGAAATCCAAGATGTCGCCGGTTCTGCATAACAAACGCACTGTGGAGTGGTGAAAACAACCAGATAACGTGTTTCTCGCATTAAATAGCTCGAAACGAGCGATCTAGATGATTCTGCATACTTCTGACTGAAGTCTCATCAAGATTATCGCAGAAAATGCATATCTCAGCTAGAAAACCGCACGAAAACCAAGATGTCGCCGGTTCTGCATATCAAACGCACTGTGGGGTGGTGAAAACACCCGAAAACGTGTTTCTCGCATTAACTAGCTCGAAAAGAGCGTTCTGGATGATTCTGCATACTTCTCATAGATAAAACACCAAGATTATCGCAGGAAATGTATATTTCAGATGGAAACCCCACGAAAACCAAGATATCGCCGGTTCTGCATATCAAACGCCCTGTGGAGTGATGAAAACACCAGATAACGTGTTTCTCGTATTAAATAGCTCGAATAGAGCGATCTCGATGATTCTGCATACTTCTCATAGATGAAACAAAGATTATCGCAGAAAATGCATATCTCAGCTGGAAACCCCACGAAAACCAAGATATCGCCGGTTCTGCATATCAGACGCACTGTGGAGTGGTGAAATCACCAGAAAACGTGTTACTCGCATTAACTAGCTCGAAAAGAGCGTTCTGGATGATTCTGCATACTTCTCATAGATGAAACAAAGATTATCGCAGAAAATGCATATTTCAGCTGGAAACCCCACGAAAACCAAGTTATCGGCGGCTCTACATATCAAACGCACTGTGGAGTGGTCAAAACACCAGAAAATTTGTTTTTTCGCATTAAATAGCTCGAAACATGCGATCTAGATGATTCTGCATACTTCTGACTAAAGTCTCACCAAGATTTTCGCAGAAAATGCATATCTCAGCTGGAAACCCCACGAAAACCAAGATATCGCAGGTTCTGCATATCAGACGCACTGTGGAGTGGTGAAAACACCAGAAAACGTGTTACTCGCATTAACTAGCTCGAAAAGAGCGTTTTGGATGATTCTGCATACTTCTCATAGATGAATCAAAGATTATCGCAGAAAATGCATATCTCAGCTGGAAACCCCACGAAAACCAAGATATCGCCGGTTCTGCATATCAGACGCACTGTGGAGTGGTGAAAACACCAGAAAACGTGTTACTCGCATTAACTAGCTCGAAAAGACCGTTCTGGATGATTCTGCATACTTCTCATAGATGAAACAAAGATTATCGCAGAAAATGCATATTTCAGCTGGAAACCCCACGAAAACCAAGTTATCGGCGGCTCTACATATCAGACGCACTGTGGAGTGGTGACAACACCAGAAAACGTGTTTCTCGCATTAAATAGCTCGAAAAGTGCGATCTAGATGATTCTGCATACTTCTGACAGAAGACTCACAAAGATTATCGCAGAAAATGCATATTTCTGCTGGAAACACCACGAAAACCAAGTTGTCGGCGGCTCTACATATCATACGCACTGTGGAGTGGTCAAAACACCAGAAAACTTGTTTTTTCGCATTAAATAGCTCGAAACGAGCGATCTAGATGATTCTGCATACTTCTGACTAAAGTCTCACCAAGATTTTCGCAGAAAATGCATATTTCAGCTGGAAACCCCACGAAAACCAAGATATCGCCGGTTCTGCATATCAAACGCCCTGTGGAGTGATGAAAACACCAGATAGCGTGTTTCTCGCATTAAATAGCTCGAATAGAGCGATCTCGATGATTCTGCATACTTCTGACTGAAGTCTCACCAATATTATCGCAGAAAATGCATATCTCAGCTTGAAACCTCACGAGAATCAAGATGTCGCCGGTTCTGCATATCATACGCACTGTGGAGTGGTGAAAACACCAGAAAACGTGTTACTCGCATTAACTAGATCGAAAAGAGCTTTCTGTATGATTCTGCATACTTCTCATAGATGAAACAAAGATTATCGCAGAAAATGCATATTTCAGCTGGAAACCCCACGAAAACCACGATATCGCCGGTTCTGCATATCAAACGCCCTGTGGAGTGATGAAAACACTAGAAAACGTGTTACTCGCATTAACTAGCTCGAAAAGAGCGTTCTGGATGATTCTGCATACTTCTCATAGATGAAACAAAGATTATCGCAGAAAATGCATATTTCAGCTGGAAACCCCACGAAAACCAAGTTATCGGCGGCTCTACATATCAAACGCACTGTCGAGTGGCGAAAACACCAGAAAACGTGTTTCTCGCATTAAGTAGCTCGAAAAGAGCGATCTCGAATAATCTGCATACTTCTGACTGAAGTCTCACCAAGATTATCGCAGAAAATGCATACCTCAGCTTGAAACCCGACCGAAACCAAGATATCTCCGGTTCTGCATATCAAACGCACAGTGGAGTGGTGAAAACACCAGAAAACGTGTTACTCGCATTAACTAGATCGAAAAGAGCGTTCTGGATGATTCTGCATACTTCGGACAGAAGTCTCACCAATATTATCGCAGAAAATGCATATCTCAGCTTGAAACCTTACTAAAATCAAGATGTCGCCGGTTCTGCATATCAAACGCACTGTGGAGTGGTCAATACAGCAGATAACGTGTTTTTCGCATTAAATAGCTCGAAAAGAGCGATCTCGATGATTCTGCATACTTCTGACAGATTCTCACCAATATTATGGCAGAAAATGCATATCTCAGCTTGAGACCTCACGAAAACCAAGATATCGCCGGTTCTGCATATCAGACGCACTGTGGAGTGGTGAAAACACTAGAAAACGTGTTACTCGCATTAACTAGCTCGAAAAGAGCGTTCTGGATGATTCTGCATACTTCTCATAGATGAAACAAAGATTATCGCAGAAAATGCATATCTCAGCTGGAAACCCCACGAAAACCAAGATATCGCCGGTTCTGCATATCAAGCGCACTGTGGGGTGGTGAAAACACCAGAAAACGTGTTTCTCGCATTAACTAGATTGAAAAGAGCGATCTCGATGATTCTGCATACTTCTCATAGATGAAACACCAAGATTATCGCAGAAAATGCATATTTCAGCTGGAAACCCCACGTAAACCAAGTTATGGGCGGCTCTACATATCAAACGCACTGTGGAGTGGTCAAAACACCAGAAAACTTGTTTTTTCGCATTAAATAGCTCGAAACGAGCGATATAGATGATTCTGCATACTTCTGACTGAAGTCTCACCAATATTATCGCAGAAAATGCATATCTCAGCTTGAAACCCGACGAAATCCAAGATGTCGCCGGTTCTGCATAACAAACGCACTGTGGAGTGGTGAAAACAACCAGATAACGTGTTTCTCGCATTAAATAGCTCGAAACGAGCGATCTAGATGATTCTGCATACTTCTGACTGAAGTCTCATCAAGATTATCGCAGAAAATGCATATCTCAGCTAGAAAACCGCACGAAAACCAAGATGTCGCCGGTTCTGCATATCAAACGCACTGTGGGGTGGTGAAAACACCCGAAAACGTGTTTCTCGCATTAACTAGCTCGAAAAGAGCGTTCTGGATGATTCTGCATACTTCTCATAGATAAAACACCAAGATTATCGCAGGAAATGTATATTTCAGATGGAAACCCCACGAAAACCAAGATATCGCCGGTTCTGCATATCAAACGCCCTGTGGAGTGATGAAAACACCAGATAACGTGTTTCTCGTATTAAATAGCTCGAATAGAGCGATCTCGATGATTCTGCATACTTCTCATAGATGAAACAAAGATTATCGCAGAAAATGCATATCTCAGCTGGAAACCCCACGAAAACCAAGATATCGCCGGTTCTGCATATCAGACGCACTGTGGAGTGGTGAAATCACCAGAAAACGTGTTACTCGCATTAACTAGCTCGAAAAGAGCGTTCTGGATGATTCTGCATACTTCTCATAGATGAAACAAAGATTATCGCAGAAAATGCATATTTCAGCTGGAAACCCCACGAAAACCAAGTTATCGGCGGCTCTACATATCAAACGCACTGTGGAGTGGTCAAAACACCAGAAAATTTGTTTTTTCGCATTAAATAGCTCGAAACATGCGATCTAGATGATTCTGCATACTTCTGACTAAAGTCTCACCAAGATTTTCGCAGAAAATGCATATCTCAGCTGGAAACCCCACGAAAACCAAGATATCGCAGGTTCTGCATATCAAACGCCCTGTGGAGTGATGAAAACACCAGATAGCGTGTTTCTCGCATTAAATAGCTCGAATAGAGCGATCTCGATGATTCTGCATACTTCTGACTGAAGTCTCACCAATATTATCGCAGAAAATGCATATCTCAGCTTGAAACCTCACGAGAATCAAGATGTCGCCGGTTCTGCATATCATACGCACTGTGGAGTGGTGAAAACACCAGAAAACGTGTTACTCGCATTAACTAGATCGAAAAGAGCTTTCTGTATGATTCTGCATACTTCTCATAGATGAAACAAAGATTATCGCAGAAAATGCATATTTCAGCTGGAAACCCCACGAAAACCACGATATCGCCGGTTCTGCATATCAAACGCCCTGTGGAGTGATGAAAACACTAGAAAACGTGTTACTCGCATTAACTAGCTCGAAAAGAGCGTTCTGGATGATTCTGCATACTTCTCATAGATGAAACAAAGATTATCGCAGAAAATGCATATTTCAGCTGGAAACCCCACGAAAACCAAGTTATCGGCGGCTCTACATATCAAACGCACTGTCGAGTGGCGAAAACACCAGAAAACGTGTTTCTCGCATTAAGTAGCTCGAAAAGAGCGATCTCGAATAATCTGCATACTTCTGACTGAAGTCTCACCAAGATTATCGCAGAAAATGCATATCTCAGCTTGAAACCCGACCGAAACCAAGATATCTCCGGTTCTGCATATCAAACGCACAGTGGAGTGGTGAAAACACCAGAAAACGTGTTACTCGCATTAACTAGATCGAAAAGAGCGTTCTGGATGATTCTGCATACTTCGGACAGAAGTCTCACCAATATTATCGCAGAAAATGCATATCTCAGCTTGAAACCTTACTAAAATCAAGATGTCGCCGGTTCTGCATATCAAACGCACTGTGGAGTGGTCAATACAGCAGATAACGTGTTTTTCGCATTAAATAGCTCGAAAAGAGCGATCTCGATGATTCTGCATACTTCTGACAGATTCTCACCAATATTATGGCAGAAAATGCATATCTCAGCTTGAGACCTCACGAAAACCAAGATATCGCCGGTTCTGCATATCAGACGCACTGTGGAGTGGTGAAAACACTAGAAAACGTGTTACTCGCATTAACTAGCTCGAAAAGAGCGTTCTGGATGATTCTGCATACTTCTCATAGATGAAACAAAGATTATCGCAGAAAATGCATATCTCAGCTGGAAACCCCACGAAAACCAAGATATCGCCGGTTCTGCATATCAAGCGCACTGTGGGGTGGTGAAAACACCAGAAAACGTGTTTCTCGCATTAACTAGATTGAAAAGAGCGATCTCGATGATTCTGCATACTTCTCATAGATGAAACACCAAGATTATCGCAGAAAATGCATATTTCAGCTGGAAACCCCACGTAAACCAAGTTATGGGCGGCTCTACATATCAAACGCACTGTGGAGTGGTCAAAACACCAGAAAACTTGTTTTTTCGCATTAAATAGCTCGAAACGAGCGATATAGATGATTCTGCATACTTCTGACTGAAGTCTCACCAATATTATCGCAGAAAATGCATATCTCAGCTTGAAACCCGACGAAATCCAAGATGTCGCCGGTTCTGCATAACAAACGCACTGTGGAGTGGTGAAAACAACCAGATAACGTGTTTCTCGCATTAAATAGCTCGAAACGAGCGATCTAGATGATTCTGCATACTTCTGACTGAAGTCTCATCAAGATTATCGCAGAAAATGCATATCTCAGCTAGAAAACCGCACGAAAACCAAGATGTCGCCGGTTCTGCATATCAAACGCACTGTGGGGTGGTGAAAACACCCGAAAACGTGTTTCTCGCATTAACTAGCTCGAAAAGAGCGTTCTGGATGATTCTGCATACTTCTCATAGATAAAACACCAAGATTATCGCAGGAAATGTATATTTCAGATGGAAACCCCACGTAAACCAAGATATCGCCGGTTCTGCATATCAAACGCCCTGTGGAGTGATGAAAACACCAGATAACGTGTTTCTCGTATTAAATAGCTCGAATAGAGCGATCTCGATGATTCTGCATACTTCTCATAGATGAAACAAAGATTATCGCAGAAAATGCATATCTCAGCTGGAAACCCCACGAAAACCAAGATATCGCCGGTTCTGCATATCAGACGCACTGTGGAGTGGTGAAATCACCAGAAAACGTGTTACTCGCATTAACTAGCTCGAAAAGAGCGTTCTGGATGATTCTGCATACTTCTCATAGATGAAACAAAGATTATCGCAGAAAATGCATATTTCAGCTGGAAACCCCACGAAAACCAAGTTATCGGCGGCTCTACATATCAAACGCACTGTGGAGTGGTCAAAACACCAGAAAATTTGTTTTTTCGCATTAAATAGCTCGAAACATGCGATCTAGATGATTCTGCATACTTCTGACTAAAGTCTCACCAAGATTTTCGCAGAAAATGCATATCTCAGCTGGAAACCCCACGAAAACCAAGATATCGCAGGTTCTGCATATCAGACGCACTGTGGAGTGGTGAAAACACCAGAAAACGTGTTACTCGCATTAACTAGCTCGAAAAGAGCGTTTTGGATGATTCTGCATACTTCTCATAGATGAATCAAAGATTATCGCAGAAAATGCATATCTCAGCTGGAAACCCCACGAAAACCAAGATATCGCCGGTTCTGCATATCAGACGCACTGTGGAGTGGTGAAAACACCAGAAAACGTGTTACTCGCATTAACTAGCTCGAAAAGACCGTTCTGGATGATTCTGCATACTTCTCATAGATGAAACAAAGATTATCGCAGAAAATGCATATTTCAGCTGGAAACCCCACGAAAACCAAGTTATCGGCGGCTCTACATATCAGACGCACTGTGGAGTGGTGACAACACCAGAAAACGTGTTTCTCGCATTAAATAGCTCGAAAAGTGCGATCTAGATGATTCTGCATACTTCTGACAGAAGACTCACAAAGATTATCGCAGAAAATGCATATTTCTGCTGGAAACACCACGAAAACCAAGTTGTCGGCGGCTCTACATATCATACGCACTGTGGAGTGGTCAAAACACCAGAAAACTTGTTTTTTCGCATTAAATAGCTCGAAACGAGCGATCTAGATGATTCTGCATACTTCTGACTAAAGTCTCACCAAGATTTTCGCAGAAAATGCATATCTCAGCTGGAAACCCCACGAAAACCAAGATATCGCAGGTTCTGCATATCAGACGCACTGTGGAGTGGTGAAAACACCAGAAAACGTGTTACTCGCATTAACTAGCTCGAAAAGAGCGTTTTGGATGATTCTGCATACTTCTCATAGATGAATCAAAGATTATCGCAGAAAATGCATATCTCAGCTGGAAACCCCACGAAAACCAAGATATCGCCGGTTCTGCATATCAGACGCACTGTGGAGTGGTGAAAACACCAGAAAACGTGTTACTCGCATTAACTAGCTCGAAAAGAGCGTTCTGGATGATTCTGCATACTTCTCATAGATGAAACAAAGATTATCGCAGAAAATGCATATCTCAGCTGGAAACCCCACGAAAACCAAGATATCGCCGGTTCTGCATATCAAACGCCCTGTGGAGTGATGAAAAAACCAGATAACGTGTTTCTCGCATTAAATAGCACGAACAGAGCGATCTCGATGATTCTGCATACTTCTGACAGAAGACTCGCAAAGATTATCGCAGAAAATGCATATCTCAGCTGGAAACCCCACGAAAACCAAGATATCGCAGGTTCTGCATATCAGACGCACTGTGGAGTGGTGAAAACACCAGAAAACGTGTTACTCGCATTAACTAGCTCGAAAAGAGCGTTCTGGATGATTCTGCATACTTCTCATAGATGAAACAAAGATTATCGCAGAAAATGCATATCTCTGCTGGAAACCCCACGAAAACCAAGATATCGCCGGTTCTGCATATCAGACGCACTGTGGAGTGGTGAAAACACCAGAAAACGTGTTACTCGCATTAACTAGCTCGAAAAGAGCGTTCTGGATGATTCTGCATACTTCTCATAGATGAAACAAAGATTATCGCAGAAAATGCATATTTCAGCTGGAAACCCCACGAAAACCAAGTTATCGGCGGCTCTACATATCAAACGCACTGTGGAGTGGTCAAAACACCAGATAACGTGTTTCTAGCATTAAATAGCTCGAAAAGAGCGATCTAGATGATTCTGCATACTTCGGACAGAAGTCTCACCAATATCATCGCAGAAAATGCATATCTCAGCTTGAAACATCACGAAAATCAAGATGTCGCCGGTTCTGCATATCAGACGCACTGTGGAGTGGTGACAACACCAGAAACCGTGTTTCTCGCATTAAATAGCACGAAAAGAGCGATCTAGGTGATTCTGCATACTTCGGACAGAAGTCTCACCAATATCATCGCAGAAAATGCATATCTCAGCTTGAAACCTCACGAAAATCAAGATGTCGCCGGTTCTGCATATCAGACGCACTGTGGAGTGGTGACAACACCAGAAAACGTGTTTCTCGCATTAAATAGCTCGAAAAGAGCGATCTAGGTGATTCTGCATACTACTGACAGAAGACTCGCCAAGATTATCGCAGCAAATGCATATCTCAGCTGGAAACCCCACGAAAACCAAGATATCGCAGGTTCTGCATATCAGACGCACTGTGGAGTGGTGAAAACACCAGAAAACGTGTTACTCGCATTAACTAGCTCGAAAAGAGCGTTCTGGATGTTTCTGCATACTTCTCATAGATGAAACAAAGATTATCGCAGAAAATGCATATCTCAGCTGGAAACCCCACGAAAACCAAGATATCGCCGGTTCTGCATATCAGACGCACTGTGGAGTGGTGAAAACTCTAGAAAACGTGTTACTCGCATTAACTAGCTCGAAAAGAGCGATCTCTATGATTCTGCATACTTCTGACTGAAGTCTCACCAATATTATCGCAGAAAATGCATATCTCAGCTTGAGACCTCACGAAAATCAAGATGTCGCCGGTTCTGCATATCAGACGCACTGTGGAGTGGTGACAACACCAGAAAACGTGTTTCTCGCATTGAATAGCTCGAAAAGAGCGATCTAGACGATTCTGCATACTTCGGACAGAAGTCTCACCAATATTATCGCAGAAAATGCATATCTCAGCTTGAAACGTCACGAAAACCAAGATATCGCCGGTTCTGCATATCAGACGCACTGTGGAGTGGTGAAAACACCAGAAAACGTGTTACTCGTATTAACTAGCTCGAAAAGAGCGTTCTGGATGATTCTGCATACTTCTCATAGATGAAACAAAGATTATCGCAGAAAATGCATATCTCAGCTGGAAACCCCACGAAAACCAAGATATCGCCGGTTCTGCATATCAGACGCACAGTGGAGTGGTGAAAACACCAGAAAACGTGTTACTCGCATTAACTAGCTCGAAAAGAGCGTTCTGGATGATTCTGCATACTTCTCATAGATGAAACAAAGATTATCGCAGAAAATGCATATTTCAGCTGGAAACCCCACGAAAACCAAGTTATCGGCGGCTCTACATATCAAACGCACTGTGGAGTGGTCAAAACACCAGAAAACGTGTTTCTCGCATTAAATAGCTCGAAACGAGCGATCTAGATGATTCTGCATACTTCTGACAGAAGACTCGCAAAGATTATCGCAGAAAATGCATATCTCAGCTGGAAACCCCACGAAAACCAAGATATCGCAGGTTCTGCATATCAGACGCACTGTGGAGTGGTGAAAACACCAGAAAACGTGTTAGTCGCATTAACTAGCTCGAAAAGAGCGTTCTGGATGATTCAGCATACTTCTCATAGATGAAACAAAGATTATCGCAGAAAATGCATATCTCTGCTGGAAACCCCACGAAAACCAAGATATCGCCGGTTCTGGATATCAGACGCACTGTGGAGTGGTGAAAACACCAGAAAACGTGTTACTCGCATTAACTAGCTCGAAAAGAGCGTTCTGGATGATTCTGCATACTTCTTATAGATGAAACAAAGATTATCGCAGAAAATGCATATTTCAGCAGGAAACCCCACGAAAACCAAGTTATCGGCGGCTCTACATATCAAACGCACTGTGGAGTGGTAAAAACACCAGAAAACTTGTTTTTTCGCATTAAATAGCTCGAAAAGAGCGATCTAGATGATTCAGCATCCTTCGGACAGAAGTCTCACCAATATCATCGCAGAAAATGCATATCTCAGCTTGAAACCTCACGAAAATCAAGATGTCGCCGGTTCTGCATATCAGACGCACTGTGGAGTGGTGACAACACCAGAAAACGTGTTTCTCGAATTAAATAGCTCGAAAAGAACGATCTAGGTGATTCTGCATACTTCTGACTGAGGTCTCACCAATATTATCGCAGAAAATGCATATCTCAGCTGGAAACCCCACGAAAACCAAGATATCGCCGGTTCTGCATATCAGACGCACTGTGGAGTGGTGAAAACACTAGAAAACGTGTTACTCGCATTAACTAGCTCGAAAAGTACGTTCTGGATGATTCTGCATACTTCTCATAGATGAAACAAAGATTATCGCAGAAAATGCATATTTCAGCTGGAAACCCCACGAAAACCAAGTTATCGGCGGCTCTACATATCAAACGCACTGTGGAGTGGCGAAAACACCAGAAAACGTGTTTCTCGCTTTAAGTAGCTCGAAAAGAGCGATCTCGAATAATCTGCATACTTCTGACTGAAGTCTCACCAAGATTATCGCAGAAAATGCATATCTCAGCTTGAAACCTCACGAAAATCAAGATGTCGCCGGTTCTGCATATCAAACGCCCTGTGGAGTGATGAAAACACCAGAAAACGTGTTTCTCGCATTAAATAGCTCGAATAGAGCGATCTCGATGATTCTGCATACTTCTGACTGAAGTCTCACCAAGATTATCGCAGGAAATGCATATCTCAGCTTGAAACCCGACCGAACACCAAGATATCGCCGGTTCTGCATATCAAACGCCCTGTGGAGTGATGAAAACACCAGATAACGTGTTTCTCGCATTAAATAGCTCGAATACAGCGATCTCGATGATTCTGCACACTTCTCATAGATGAAACACCAAGATTATCGCAGAAAATGCATATTTCAGCTGGAAACCCCACGAAAACCAAGTTATCGGCGGATCTGCATATCAAACGCTCTGTGGAGTGGTAAAAACACCAGAAAACTTGTTTTTTTCGCATTAAATAGCTCGAAACGAGCGATCTAGATGATTCTGCATACTTCGGACAGAAGTCTCACCAAGATTGCCGCAGAAAATGCATATCTCAGCTTGAAACCTCACGAAAACCAAGTTATCGGCGGCTCTGCATATCTTGCGCACTGTGGAGTGGTCAAAACACCAGATAACGTGTTTCCCGCATTAAATAGCTCGAAATGAGCGATCTCGATGATTCTGCATACTTCTGACTGAAGTCTCACCAATATTATCGCAGAAAATGCATATTTCAGCTGGAAACCCCACGAAAACCGAGTTATCGGCGGCTCTACATATCAAACGTACTGTGGAGTGGCGAAAACACCAGAAAACGTGTTTCTCGCATTAAGTAGCTCGAAAAGAGCGATCTCGATTATTCTGCATACTTCTGACTGAAGTCTCACCAACATTATCGCAGAAAATGCATATCTCAGCTTGAAACCCGACGAAAATAAAGATGTCGCCGGTTCTGCATATCAAACGCACTGTGGAGTGGTGAAAACAACCAGATAACGTGTTTCTCGCATTAAATAGCTCGAAACGAGCGATCTCGATTATTCTGCATACTTCTGACTGAAGTCTCACCAACATTATCGCAGAAAATGCATATCTCAGCTTGAAACCCGACGAAAATAAAGATGTCGCCGGTTCTGCATATCAAACGCACTGTGGGGTGGTGAAAACACCAGAAAACGTGTTACTCGCATTAACTAGATCGAAAAGAGCGTTCTGGATGATTCTGCATACTTCTCATAGATGAAACAAAGATTATCGCAGAAAATGCATATTTCAGCTGGAAACCCCACGAAAATCAAGATGTCGCCGGTTCTGCATATCAAACGCCCTGTGGAGTGATGAAAACACCAGAAAACGTGTTTCTCGCATTAAATAGCTCGAAAAGAGCGATCTAGATGACTCTGCATACTTCGGACAGAAGTCTCACCATTATTATCGCAGAAAATGCATATCTCAGCTTGAAACCTCACGAAAATCAAGATGTCGCCGGTTCTGCATATCAGATGCACTGTGGAGTGGTGAAAACACCAGAAAACGTGTTTCTCGCATTAAATAGCTCGAAACGAGCGATCTAGATGATTCTGCATGCTTCTGACTGAAGTCTCACCAAGATTATCGCAGAAAATGCATATCTCAGCTTGAAACCCGACCGAAACCAAGATATCTCCGGTTCTGCATATCAAACGCACAGTGGAGTGGTGAAAACACCAGATAGCGTGTTTCTCGCATTAACTAGCTCGAAAAGAGCGATCTAGATGATTCTGCATACTTCTGACAGAAGTCTCACCAAGATTATCGTTGAAAATGCATATCTCAGCTTGAAACCCGACAAAAATAAAGATGTCCCCGGTTCTGCATATCAAACGCACTGTGGAGTGGTCAAAACACCAGAAAACTTGTTTTGTCGCATTAAGTAGCTCGAAACGAGCGATCTAGATGATTCTGCATACATCTGACAGAAGTCTCACCAATATTATCGCAGAAAATGCATATCTCAGCTAGAAACCTCACGAAAACCAAGATGTCGCCGGTTCTGCATATCAAACGCACTGTGGAATGTTGAAAACACTAGAAAACGTGTTTCTCGCATTAACTAGCTCGAAAAGAGAGTTCTCGATGATTCTGCATACTTCTCAAAGATGAAACACCAAGATTATCGCAGAAAATGCATATTTCAGCTGGAAACCCCACGAAAACCAAGTTATCGGTGGCTCTACATATAAAACGCACTGTGGAGTGGTCAAAACACCAGATAACGTGCTTCTCGCATTATATAGCTCGAAAAGAGTGATCTAGATGATTCTGCTTACTTCTGACTGAAGTCTCACCAATATTATCGCAGAAAATGCATATCTCAGCTTGAAACCTCACGAAAGTCAAGATGTCGCCGGTTCTGCATATCAAACGCACTGTGGAGTGGTGAAAACACCAGAAAACGTGTTTCTCGCATTAAATAGCTCGAAACGAGCGATCTAGATGATTCTGCATGCTTCTGACTGAAGTGTCACCAAAATTATCGCAGAAAATGCATATCTCAGCTTGAAACCCGACCGAAACCAAGATATCTCCGGTTGTGCATATCAAGCGCACTGTGGGGTGGTCAAAACACCAGATAACGTGTTCCTCGCATTAAATAGCTCGAATAGAGCGATCTCGATGATTCTGCATACTTCTGACAGAAGACTCACCAAGATTATCGCAGAAAATGCATATTTCAGCTGGAAACCTCACGAAAACCAAGTTATCGGCGGCTCTACATATCAAACGCACTGTCGAGTGGTCAAAACACCAGAAAACTTGTTTTTTCACATTAAATAGCTCGAAAGGTGCGATCTAGATGATTCTGCATACTTCTGACTGAAGTCTCACCAATATTATCGCAGAAAATGCATATCTCAGCTTGAAACCCGACGAAAACCAAGATGTCGCCGGTTCTGCATATCAAACGCACTGTGGAGTGGTGAAAACAACCAGATAACGTGTTTCTCGCATTAAATAGCTCGAAAAGTGCGATCTAGATGATTCTGCATACTTCTGACTGGAGTCTCACCAATATTATCGCAGAAAATGCATATCTCAGCTTGAAACCCGACGAAAACCAAGATGTCGCCGGTTCTGCATATCAAACGCACTGTGGGGTGGTGAAAACACCAGAAAACGTGTTTCTCGCATTAAATAGCTCGAAAGGTGCGATCTAGATGATTCTGCATACTTCTGACTGAAGTCTCACCAATATTATCGCAGAAAATGCATATCTCAGCTTGAAACCCGACGAAAACCAAGATGTCGCCGGTTATGCATATCAAACGACCTGTGGAGTGGTCAAAACACCAGATAATGTGTTTCTCGCATTAAATAGCTCGAAAAGAGCGATTTCGATGATTCTGCATACTTCTGACTGAAGTCTCACCAATATTATCGCAGAAAATGAATATCTCAGCTTGAACCCCACCGAAAACCAAGTTATCGGCGGGTCTACATATCAAACGCACTGTGGAGTGGTCAAAACACCAGAAAACTTGTTTTTTCGCATTAAGTAGCTCGAAACGAGCGAACTAAATGATTCTGCATACTTGTGACTGAAGTCTCACCAATATTATCGCAGAAAATGCATATCTTAGCTTGAAACCCGACCGAAACCAAGGTATCGCCGTTTCTGCATGTCAAACGTACTGTGGAGTGGTGAATACACCAGAAAAAGTGTTTCTCGCATTAAATAGCTCGAGAAGAGCGATCTAGATGATTCTGCATACTTCGGACAGAAGTCTTACCAATATTATCGCAGAAAATGCATATCTCAGCTTGAAACCTCACGAAAATCATGATGTCGCCGGTTCTGCATATCAAACGCACTGTGGAGTGGTGAAAACAACCAGATAAC
This sequence comes from Anthophora plumipes, assembly GCA_951804975.1. Taxonomy (NCBI): domain Eukaryota; kingdom Metazoa; phylum Arthropoda; class Insecta; order Hymenoptera; family Apidae; genus Anthophora; species Anthophora plumipes. Next base: position 5,993,893 of record CATORF010000206.1, on the reverse strand, counting down.
GTGTTTCTCGCATTGAATAGCTCGAAACGAGCGATCTAGATGTTTCTGCATACTTCTGACTGAAGTCTCACCAATATTATCGCAGAAAATGAATATCTCAGCTTGAACCCCACCGAAAACCAAGATGTCGCAGGTTCTGCATATCAAACGCACTGTGGGGTGGTGAAAACACCAGAAAACGTGTTTCTCGCATTAAATAGCTCGAAACGAGCGATCTAGATGATTCTGCATACTTCTGACAGAAGACTCACCAAGATTATCGCAGAAAATGCATATCTCAGCTAGAAACCTCACGAAAATCAAGATGTCGCCGGTTCTGCATATCAAACGCACTGTGGAGTGGTGAAAACAACCAGATAACGTGTTTCTCGCATTAAATAGCTCGAAAAGTGCGATCTAGATGATTCTGCATACTTCTGACTGAAGTCTCACCAATATTATCGCAGAAAATGCATATCTCAGCTTGAAACCCACCGAAAACCAAGATGTCGCCGGTTCTGCATATCAAACGCACTGTGGGGTGGTGAAAACACCAGAAAACGTGTTTCTCGCATTAAATAGCTCGAAAAGTGCGATCTAGATGATTCTGCATACTTCTGACTGAAGTTTCACCAATATTATCGCAGAAAATGCATATCTCAGCTTGAAACCTCACGAAAATCAAGATGTCGGCGGTTCTGATTATCAGACGCACTGTGGAGTGGTGAAAACACCAGAAAACGTGTTACTCGCATTAACTAGATCGAAAAGAGCGTACTGGATGATTCTGCATACTTCTCATAGATGAAACAAAGATTATCGCAGAAAATGCATATTTCAGCTGGAAACCCCACGAAAACCAAGATATCGCCGGATCTGCATATCAAACGCCCTGTGGAGTGATGAAAACACCAGAAAACGTGTTTCTCGCATTAAATAGCTCGAAAAGAGCGATCTCGATGGTTCTGCATACTTCTGACAGCATTCGCACCAAGATTATCGCAGAAAATGTATACCTCAGGATGAAAACCGACGAAAACCAAGATGTCGCCGGTTCTGCATATCAAACGCACAGTGGGGTGGTGAAAACACCAGAAAACGTGTTTCTCGCATTAAATAGCTCGAAACGAGCGATCTAGATGATTCTGCAAACTTCGGAGAGAAGTCTCACCAATATTATCGCAGAAAATGAATATCTCAGCTTGAACCCCACCGAAAACCAAGATGTCGCCGGTTCTGCATATCAAACGCACAGTGGGGTGGTGAAAACACCAGAAAACGTGTTTCTCGCATTAAATAGCTCGAAACGAGCGATCTAGATGATTCTGCATACTTCTGACTGAAGTGTCACCAAAATTATCGCAGAAAATGCATATCTCAGCTTGAAACCCGACCGAAACCAAGATATCTCCGGTTGTGCATATCAAGCGCACTGTGGGGTGGTCAAAACACCAGATAACGTGTTCCTCGCATTAAATAGCTCGAATAGAGCGATCTCGATGATTCTGCATACTTCTGACAGAAGACTCACCAAGATTATCGCAGAAAATGCATATTTCAGCTGGAAACCCCACGAAAACCAAGTTATCGGCGGCTCTACATATCAAACGCACTGTGGAGTGGTCAAAACACCAGAAAACTTTTTTTTTCGCATTAAATATCTCGAAAGGTGCGATCTAGATGATTCTGCAAACTTCTGACTGAAGTCTCACCAATATTATCGCAGAAAATGCATATCTCAGCTTGAAACCCGACGAAAACCAAGATGTCGCATGTTATGCATATCAAACGACCTGTGGAGTGGTCAAAACACCAGATAACGTGTTTCTCGCATTAAATAGCTCGAAAAGAGCGATATCGATGATTCTGCACACTTCTGACAGAAGACTCACCAAGATTATCGCAGAAAATGCATATCTCAGCTTGAAACCCGACCGAAACCAAGATATCTCCGGTTGTGCATATCAAGCGCACTGTGGGGTGGTCAAAACACCAGATAACGTGTTCCTCGCATTAAATAGCTCGAATAGAGCGATCTCGATGATTCTGCATACTTCTGACAGAAGACTCACCAAGATTATCGCAGAAAATGCATATTTCAGCTGGAAACCCCACGAAAACCAAGTTATCGGCGGCTCTACATATCAAACGCACTGTGGAGTGGTCAAAACACCAGAAAACTTTTTTTTTCGCATTAAATATCTCGAAAGGTGCGATCTAGATGATTCTGCAAACTTCTGACTGAAGTCTCACCAATATTATCGCAGAAAATGCATATCTCAGCTTGAAACCCGACGAAAACCAAGATGTCGCATGTTATGCATATCAAACGACCTGTGGAGTGGTCAAAACACCAGATAACGTGTTTCTCGCATTAAATAGCTCGAAAAGAGCGATATCGATGATTCTGCACACTTCGGAAAGAAGTCTCACCAATATTATCGCAGAAAATGAATATCTCAGCTTGAACCCCACCGAAAACCAAGATGTCGCCGGTTCTGCATATCAAACGCACTGTGGGGTGGTGAAAACACCAGAAAACGTGTTTCTCGCATTAAATAGCTCGAAACGAGCGATCTAGATGATTCTGCATACTTCTGACAGAAGACTCACCAAGATTATCGCAGAAAATGCATATCTCAGCTAGAAACCTCACGAAAATCAAGATGTCGCCGGTTCTGCATATCAAACGCACTGTGGGGTGGTGAAAACACCAGAAAACGTGTTTCTCGCATTAAATAGCTCGAAACGAGCGATCTAGATGATTCTGCATACTTCTGACAGAAGACTCACCAAGATTATCGCAGAAAATGCATATCTCAGCTAGAAACCTCACGAAAATCAAGATGTCGCCGGTTCTGCATATCAAACGACCTGTGGAGTGGTCAAAACACGAGATAACGTGTTTCTCACATTAAATAGCTCGAAAAGAGCGATATCGATGATTCTGCAAACTTCGGAGAGAAGTCTCACCAATATTATCGCAGAAAATGAATATCTCAGCTTGAACCCCACCGAAAACCAAGATGTCGCCGGTTCTGCATATCAAACGCACTGTGGGGTGGTGAAAACACCAGAAAACGTGTTTCTCGCATTAAATAGCTCGAAAGGTGCGATCTAGATGATTCGGCATACTTCTGACTGAAGTCTCACCAATATTATCGCAGAAAATGCGTATCTCAGCTTGAAACCCGACGAAAACCTAGATGTCGCCGGTTATGCATATCAAACGACCTGTGGAGTGGTCAAAACACCAGATAATGTGTTTCTCGCATTAAATAGCTCGAAAAGAGCGATATCGATGATTCTGCACACTTCGGACAGAAGTCTCACCAATATTATCGCAGAAAATGAATATCTCAGCTTGAACCCCACCGAAAACCAAGATGTCGCCGGTTCTGCATATCAAACGTACTGTGGAGTGGTGAAAACACCAGAAAACGTGTTACTCGCATTAACTAGCTCGAAAAGAGCGTTCTGGATGATTCTGCATACTTCTGACTGAAGTGTCACCAAAATTATCGCAGAAAATGCATATCTCAGCTTGAAACACGACCGAAACCAAGATATCTCCGGTTGTGCATATCAAGTGCACTGTGGGGTGGTCAAAACACCAGATAACGTGTACCTCGCATTAAATAGCTCGAATAGAGCGATCTCGATGATTCTGCATACTTCTGACAGAAGACTCACAAAGATTATCGCAGAAAATGCATATTTCTGCTGGAAACACCACGAAAACCAAGTTGTCGGCGGCTCTACATATCATACGCACTGTGGAGTCGTCAAAACACCAGAAAACTTGTTTTTTCGCATTAAATAGCTCGAAACGAGCGATCTAGATGATTCTGCATACTTCTGACTAAAGTCTCACCAAGATTTTCGCAGAAAATGCATATCTCAGCTGGAAACCCCACGAAAACCAAGATATCGCAGGTTCTGCATATCAGACGCACTGTGGAGTGGTGAAAACACCAGAAAACGTGTTACTCGCATTAACTAGCTCGAAAAGAGCGTTTTGGATGATTCTGCATACTTCTCATAGATGAATCAAAGATTATCGCAGAAAATGCATATCTCAGCTGGAAACCCCACGAAAACCAAGATATCGCCGGTTCTGCATATCAGACGCACTGTGGAGTGGTGAAAACACCAGAAAACGTGTTACTCGCATTAACTAGCTCGAAAAGAGCGTTCTGGATGATTCTGCATACTTCTCATAGATGAAACAAAGATTATCGCAGAAAATGCATATCTCAGCTGGAAACCCCACGAAAACCAAGATATCGCCGGTTCTGCATATCAAACGCCCTGTGGAGTGATGAAAAAACCAGATAACGTGTTTCTCGCATTAAATAGCACGAACAGAGCGATCTCGATGATTCTGCATACTTCTGACAGAAGACTCGCAAAGATTATCGCAGAAAATGCATATCTCAGCTGGAAACCCCACGAAAACCAAGATATCGCAGGTTCTGCATATCAGACGCACTGTGGAGTGGTGAAAACACCAGAAAACGTGTTACTCGCATTAACTAGCTCGAAAAGAGCGTTCTGGATGATTCTGCATACTTCTCATAGATGAAACAAAGATTATCGCAGAAAATGCATATCTCTGCTGGAAACCCCACGAAAACCAAGATATCGCCGGTTCTGCATATCAGACGCACTGTGGAGTGGTGAAAACACCAGAAAACGTGTTACTCGCATTAACTAGCTCGAAAAGAGCGTTCTGGATGATTCTGCATACTTCTCATAGATGAAACAAAGATTATCGCAGAAAATGCATATTTCAGCTGGAAACCCCACGAAAACCAAGTTATCGGCGGCTCTACATATCAAACGCACTGTGGAGTGGTCAAAACACCAGATAACGTGTTTCTAGCATTAAATAGCTCGAAAAGAGCGATCTAGATGATTCTGCATACTTCGGACAGAAGTCTCACCAATATCATCGCAGAAAATGCATATCTCAGCTTGAAACCTCACGAAAATCAAGATGTCGCCGGTTCTGCATATCAGACGCACTGTGGAGTGGTGACAACACCAGAAACCGTGTTTCTCGCATTAAATAGCACGAAAAGAGCGATCTAGGTGATTCTGCATACTTCGGACAGAAGTCTCACCAATATCATCGCAGAAAATGCATATCTCAGCTTGAAACCTCACGAAAATCAAGATGTCGCCGGTTCTGCATATCAGACGCACTGTGGAGTGGTGACAACACCAGAAAACGTGTTTCTCGCATTAAATAGCTCGAAAAGAGCGATCTAGGTGATTCTGCATACTTCTGACAGAAGACTCGCCAAGATTATCGCAGCAAATGCATATCTCAGCTGGAAACCCCACGAAAACCAAGATATCGCAGTTTCTGCATATCAGACGCACTGTGGAGTGGTGAAAACACCAGAAAACGTGTTACTCGCATTAACTAGCTCGAAAAGAGCGTTCTGGATGTTTCTGCATACTTCTGACTGAAGTGTCACCAAAATTATCGCAGAAAATGCATATCTCAGCTTGAAACACGACCGAAACCAAGATATCTCCGGTTGTGCATATCAAGTGCACTGTGGGGTGGTCAAAACACCAGATAACGTGTACCTCGCATTAAATAGCTCGAATAGAGCGATCTCGATGATTCTGCATACTTCTGACAGAAGACTCACAAAGATTATCGCAGAAAATGCATATTTCTGCTGGAAACACCACGAAAACCAAGTTGTCGGCGGCTCTACATATCATACGCACTGTGGAGTGGTCAAAACACCAGAAAACTTGTTTTTTCGCATTAAATAGCTCGAAACGAGCGATCTAGATGATTCTGCATACTTCTGACTAAAGTCTCACCAAGATTTTCGCAGAAAATGCATATCTCAGCTGGAAACCCCACGAAAACCAAGATATCGCAGGTTCTGCATATCAGACGCACTGTGGAGTGGTGAAAACACCAGAAAACGTGTTACTCGCATTAACTAGCTCGAAAAGAGCGTTTTGGATGATTCTGCATACTTCTCATAGATGAATCAAAGATTATCGCAGAAAATGCATATCTCAGCTGGAAACCCCACGAAAACCAAGATATCGCCGGTTCTGCATATCAGACGCACTGTGGAGTGGTGAAAACACCAGAAAACGTGTTACTCGCATTAACTAGCTCGAAAAGAGCGTTCTGGATGATTCTGCATACTTCTCATAGATGAAACAAAGATTATCGCAGAAAATGCATATCTCAGCTGGAAACCCCACGAAAACCAAGATATCGCCGGTTCTGCATATCAAACGCCCTGTGGAGTGATGAAAAAACCAGATAACGTGTTTCTCGCATTAAATAGCACGAACAGAGCGATCTCGATGATTCTGCATACTTCTGACAGAAGACTCGCAAAGATTATCGCAGAAAATGCATATCTCAGCTGGAAACCCCACGAAAACCAAGATATCGCAGGTTCTGCATATCAGACGCACTGTGGAGTGGTGAAAACACCAGAAAACGTGTTACTCGCATTAACTAGCTCGAAAAGAGCGTTCTGGATGATTCTGCATACTTCTCATAGATGAAACAAAGATTATCGCAGAAAATGCATATCTCTGCTGGAAACCCCACGAAAACCAAGATATCGCCGGTTCTGCATATCAGACGCACTGTGGAGTGGTGAAAACACCAGAAAACGTGTTACTCGCATTAACTAGCTCGAAAAGAGCGTTCTGGATGATTCTGCATACTTCTCATAGATGAAACAAAGATTATCGCAGAAAATGCATATTTCAGCTGGAAACCCCACGAAAACCAAGTTATCGGCGGCTCTACATATCAAACGCACTGTGGAGTGGTCAAAACACCAGATAACGTGTTTCTAGCATTAAATAGCTCGAAAAGAGCGATCTAGATGGTTCTGCATACTTCGGACAGAAGTCTCACCAATATCATCGCAGAAAATGCATATCTCAGCTTGAAACCTCACGAAAATCAAGATGTCGCCGGTTCTGCATATCAGACGCACTGTGGAGTGGTGACAACACCAGAAACCGTGTTTCTCGCATTAAATAGCACGAAAAGAGCGATCTAGGTGATTCTGCATACTTCGGACAGAAGTCTCACCAATATCATCGCAGAAAATGCATATCTCAGCTTGAAACCTCACGAAAATCAAGATGTCGCCGGTTCTGCATATCAGACGCACTGTGGAGTGGTGACAACACCAGAAAACGTGTTTCTCGCATTAAATAGCTCGAAAAGAGCGATCTAGGTGATTCTGCATACTTCTGACAGAAGACTCGCCAAGATTATCGCAGCAAATGCATATCTCAGCTGGAAACCCCACGAAAACCAAGATATCGCAGGTTCTGCATATCAGACGCACTGTGGAGTGGTGAAAACACCAGAAAACGTGTTACTCGCATTAACTAGCTCGAAAAGAGCGTTCTGGATGTTTCTGCATACTTCTCATAGATGAAACAAAGATTATCGCAGAAAATGCATATCTCAGCTGGAAACCCCACGAAAACCAAGATATCGCCGGTTCTGCATATCAGACGCACTGTGGAGTGGTGAAAACTCTAGAAAACGTGTTACTCGCATTAACTAGCTCGAAAAGAGCGATCTCTATGATTCTGCATACTTCTGACTGAAGTCTCACCAATATTATCGCAGAAAATGCATATCTCAGCTTGAGACCTCACGAAAATCAAGATGTCGCCGGTTCTGCATATCAGACGCACTGTGGAGTGGTGACAACACCAGAAAACGTGTTTCTCGCATTGAATAGCTCGAAAAGAGCGATCTAGACGATTCTGCATACTTCGGACAGAAGTCTCACCAATATTATCGCAGAAAATGCATATCTCAGCTTGAAACCTCACGAAAACCAAGATATCGCCGGTTCTGCATATCAGACGCACTGTGGAGTGGTGAAAACACCAGAAAACGTGTTACTCGTATTAACTAGCTCGAAAAGAGCGTTCTGGATGATTCTGCATACTTCTCATAGATGAAACAAAGATTATCGCAGAAAATGCATATCTCTGCTGGAAACCCCACGAAAACCAAGATATCGCCGGTTCTGGATATCAGACGCACTGTGGAGTGGTGAAAACACCAGAAAACGTGTTACTCGCATTAACTAGCTCGAAAAGAGCGTTCTGGATGATTCTGCATACTTCTCATAGATGAAACAAAGATTATCGCAGAAAATGCATATTTCAGCAGGAAACCCCACGAAAACCAAGTTATCGGCGGCTCTACATATCAAACGCACTGTGGAGTGGTAAAAACACCAGAAAACTTGTTTTTTCGCATTAAATAGCTCGAAAAGAGCGATCTAGATGATTCAGCATCCTTCGGACAGAAGTCTCACCAATATCATCGCAGAAAATGCATATCTCAGCTTGAAACCTCACGAAAATCAAGATGTCGCCGGTTCTGCATATCAGACGCACTGTGGAGTGGTGACAACACCAGAAAACGTGTTTCTCGAATTAAATAGCTCGAAAAGAACGATCTAGGTGATTCTGCATACTTCTGACTGAGGTCTCACCAATATTATCGCAGAAAATGCATATCTCAGCTGGAAACCCCACGAAAACCAAGATATCGCCGGTTCTGCATATCAGACGCACTGTGGAGTGGTGAAAACACTAGAAAACGTGTTACTCGCATTAACTAGCTCGAAAAGTACGTTCTGGATGATTCTGCATACTTCTCATAGATGAAACAAAGATTATCGCAGAAAATGCATATTTCAGCTGGAAACCCCACGAAAACCAAGTTATCGGCGGCTCTACATATCAAACGCACTGTGGAGTGGCGAAAACACCAGAAAACGTGTTTCTCGCTTTAAGTAGCTCGAAAAGAGCGATCTCGAATAATCTGCATACTTCTGACTGAAGTCTCACCAAGATTATCGCAGAAAATGCATATCTCAGCTTGAAACCTCACGAAAATCAAGATGTCGCCGGTTCTGCATATCAAACGCCCTGTGGAGTGATGAAAACACCAGAAAACGTGTTTCTCGCATTAAATAGCTCGAATAGAGCGATCTCGATGATTCTGCATACTTCTGACTGAAGTCTCACCAAGATTATCGCAGGAAATGCATATCTCAGCTTGAAACCCGACCGAACACCAAGATATCGCCGGTTCTGCATATCAAACGCCCTGTGGAGTGATGAAAACACCAGATAACGTGTTTCTCGCATTAAATAGCTCGAATACAGCGATCTCGATGATTCTGCATACTTCTGACTGAAGTCTCACCAATATTATCGCAGAAAATGCATATTTCAGCTGGAAACCCCACGAAAACCGAGTTATCGGCGGCTCTACATATCAAACGTACTGTGGAGTGGCGAAAACACCAGAAAACGTGTTTCTCGCATTAAGTAGCTCGAAAAGAGCGATCTCGATTATTCTGCATACTTCTGACTGAAGTCTCACCAACATTATCGCAGAAAATGCATATCTCAGCTTGAAACCCGACGAAAATAAAGATGTCGCCGGTTCTGCATATCAAACGCACTGTGGAGTGGTGAAAACAACCAGATAACGTGTTTCTCGCATTAAATAGCTCGAAACGAGCGATCTCGATTATTCTGCATACTTCTGACTGAAGTCTCACCAATATTATCGCAGAAAATGCATATCTCAGCTAGAAACCTCACGAAAACCAAGATGTCGCCGGTTCTGCATATCAAACGCACTGTGGAATGTTGAAAACACTAGAAAACGTGTTTCTCGCATTAACTAGCTCGAAAAGAGAGTTCTCGATGATTCTGCATACTTCTCAAAGATGAAACACCAAGATTATCGCAGAAAATGCATATTTCAGCTGGAAACCCCACGAAAACCAAGTTATCGGTGGCTCTACATATAAAACGCACTGTGGAGTGGTCAAAACACCAGATAACGTGCTTCTCGCATTATATAGCTCGAAAAGAGTGATCTAGATGATTCTGCTTACTTCTGACTGAAGTCTCACCAATATTATCGCAGAAAATGCATATCTCAGCTTGAAACCTCACGAAAGTCAAGATGTCGCCGGTTCTGCATATCAAACGCACTGTGGAGTGGTGAAAACACCAGAAAACGTGTTTCTCGCATTAAATAGCTCGAAACGAGCGATCTAGATGATTCTGCATGCTTCTGACTGAAGTGTCACCAAAATTATCGCAGAAAATGCATATCTCAGCTTGAAACCCGACCGAAACCAAGATATCTCCGGTTGTGCATATCAAGCGCACTGTGGGGTGGTCAAAACACCAGATAACGTGTTCCTCGCATTAAATAGCTCGAATAGAGCGATCTCGATGATTCTGCATACTTCTGACAGAAGACTCACCAAGATTATCGCAGAAAATGCATATTTCAGCTGGAAACCTCACGAAAACCAAGTTATCGGCGGCTCTACATATCAAACGCACTGTCGAGTGGTCAAAACACCAGAAAACTTGTTTTTTCACATTAAATAGCTCGAAAGGTGCGATCTAGATGATTCTGCATACTTCTGACTGAAGTCTCACCAATATTATCGCAGAAAATGCATATCTCAGCTTGAAACCCGACGAAAACCAAGATGTCGCCGGTTCTGCATATCAAACGCACTGTGGAGTGGTGAAAACAACCAGATAACGTGTTTCTCGCATTAAATAGCTCGAAAAGTGCGATCTAGATGATTCTGCATACTTCTGACTGGAGTCTCACCAATATTATCGCAGAAAATGCATATCTCAGCTTGAAACCCGACGAAAACCAAGATGTCGCCGGTTCTCCTTATCAAACGCACTGTGGGGTGGTGAAAACACCAGAAAACGTGTTTCTCGCATTAAATAGCTCGAAAGGTGCGATCTAGATGATTCTGCATACTTCTGACTGAAGTCTCACCAATATTATCGCAGAAAATGCATATCTCAGCTTGAAACCCGACGAAAACCAAGATGTCGCCGGTTATGCATATCAAACGACCTGTGGAGTGGTCAAAACACCAGATAATGTGTGTCTCGCATTAAATAGCTCGAAAAGAGCGATTTCGATGATTCTGCATACTTCTGACTGAAGTCTCACCAATATTATCGCAGAAAATGAATATCTCAGCTTGAACCCCACCGAAAACCAAGTTATCGGCGGGTCTACATATCAAACGCACTGTGGAGTGGTCAAAACACCAGAAAACTTGTTTTTTCGCATTAAGTAGCTCGAAACGAGCGAACTAAATGATTCTGCATACTTGTGACTGAAGTCTCACCAATATTATCGCAGAAAATGCATATCTTAGCTTGAAACCCGACCGAAACCAAGGTATCGCCGTTTCTGCATGTCAAACGTACTGTGGAGTGGTGAATACACCAGAAAAAGTGTTTCTCGCATTAAATAGCTCGAGAAGAGCGATCTAGATGATTCTGCATACTTCGGACAGAAGTCTTACCAATATTATCGCAGAAAATGCATATCTCAGCTTGAAACCTCACGAAAATCATGATGTCGCCGGTTCTGCATATCAAACGCACTGTGGAGTGGTGAAAACAACCAGATAACGTGTTTCTCGCATTGAATAGCTCGAAACGAGCGATCTAGATGTTTCTGCATACTTCTGACTGAAGTCTCACCAATATTATCGCAGAAAATGAATATCTCAGCTTGAACCCCACCGAAAACCAAGATGTCGCAGGTTCTGCATATCAAACGCACTGTGGGGTGGTGAAAACACCAGAAAACGTGTTTCTCGCATTAAATAGCTCGAAACGAGCGATCTAGATGATTCTGCATACTTCTGACAGAAGACTCACCAAGATTATCGCAGAAAATGCATATCTCAGCTAGAAACCTCACGAAAATCAAGATGTCGCCGGTTCTGCATATCAAACGCACTGTGGAGTGGTGAAAACAACCAGATAACGTGTTTCTCGCATTAAATAGCTCGAAAAGTGCGATCTAGATGATTCTGCATACTTCTGACTGAAGTCTCACCAATATTATCGCAGAAAATGCATATCTCAGCTTGAAACCCACCGAAAACCAAGATGTCGCCGGTTCTGCATATCAAACGCACTGTGGGGTGGTGAAAACACCAGAAAACGTGTTTCTCGCATTAAATAGCTCGAAAAGTGCGATCTAGATGATTCTGCATACTTCTGACTGAAGTCTCACCAATATTATCGCAGAAAATGCATATCTCAGCTTGAAACCTCACGAAAATCAAGATGTCGGCGGTTCTGATTATCAGACGCACTGTGGAGTGGTGAAAACACCAGAAAACGTGTTACTCGCATTAACTAGATCGAAAAGAGCGTACTGGATGATTCTGCATACTTCTCATAGATGAAACAAAGATTATCGCAGAAAATGCATATTTCAGCTGGAAACCCCACGAAAACCAAGATATCGCCGGATCTGCATATCAAACGCCCTGTGGAGTGATGAAAACACCAGAAAACGTGTTTCTCGCATTAAATAGCTCGAAAAGAGCGATCTCGATGGTTCTGCATACTTCTGACAGCATTCGCACCAAGATTATCGCAGAAAATGTATACCTCAGGATGAAAACCGACGAAAACCAAGATGTCGCCGGTTCTGCATATCAAACGCACAGTGGGGTGGTGAAAACACCAGAAAACGTGTTTCTCGCATTAAATAGCTCGAAACGAGCGATCTAGATGATTCTGCAAACTTCGGAGAGAAGTCTCACCAATATTATCGCAGAAAATGAATATCTCAGCTTGAACCCCACCGAAAACCAAGATGTCGCCGGTTCTGCATATCAAACGCACAGTGGGGTGGTGAAAACACCAGAAAACGTGTTTCTCGCATTAAATAGCTCGAAACGAGCGATCTAGATGATTCTGCATACTTCTGACTGAAGTGTCACCAAAATTATCGCAGAAAATGCATATCTCAGCTTGAAACCCGACCGAAACCAAGATATCTCCGGTTGTGCATATCAAGCGCACTGTGGGGTGGTCAAAACACCAGATAACGTGTTCCTCGCATTAAATAGCTCGAATAGAGCGATCTCGATGATTCTGCATACTTCTGACAGAAGACTCACCAAGATTATCGCAGAAAATGCATATTTCAGCTGGAAACCCCACGAAAACCAAGTTATCGGCGGCTCTACATATCAAACGCACTGTGGAGTGGTCAAAACACCAGAAAACTTTTTTTTTCGCATTAAATATCTCGAAAGGTGCGATCTAGATGATTCTGCAAACTTCTGACTGAAGTCTCACCAATATTATCGCAGAAAATGCATATCTCAGCTTGAAACCCGACGAAAACCAAGATGTCGCATGTTATGCATATCAAACGACCTGTGGAGTGGTCAAAACACCAGATAACGTGTTTCTCGCATTAAATAGCTGGAAAAGAGCGATATCGATGATTCTGCACACTTCTGACAGAAGACTCACCAAGATTATCGCAGAAAATGCATATCTCAGCTTGAAACCCGACCGAAACCAAGATATCTCCGGTTGTGCATATCAAGCGCACTGTGGGGTGGTCAAAACACCAGATAACGTGTTCCTCGCATTAAATAGCTCGAATAGAGCGATCTCGATGATTCTGCATACTTCTGACAGAAGACTCACCAAGATTATCGCAGAAAATGCATATTTCAGCTGGAAACCCCACGAAAACCAAGTTATCGGCGGCTCTACATATCAAACGCACTGTGGAGTGGTCAAAACACCAGAAAACTTTTTTTTTCGCATTAAATATCTCGAAAGGTGCGATCTAGATGATTCTGCAAACTTCTGACTGAAGTCTCACCAATATTATCGCAGAAAATGCATATCTCAGCTTGAAACCCGACGAAAACCAAGATGTCGCATGTTATGCATATCAAACGACCTGTGGAGTGGTCAAAACACCAGATAACGTGTTTCTCGCATTAAATAGCTCGAAAAGAGCGATATCGATGATTCTGCACACTTCGGAAAGAAGTCTCACCAATATTATCGCAGAAAATGAATATCTCAGCTTGAACCCCACCGAAAACCAAGATGTCGCCGGTTCTGCATATCAAACGCACTGTGGGGTGGTGAAAACACCAGAAAACGTGTTTCTCGCATTAAATAGCTCGAAACGAGCGATCTAGATGATTCTGCATACTTCTGACAGAAGACTCACCAAGATTATCGCAGAAAATGCATATCTCAGCTAGAAACCTCACGAAAATCAAGATGTCGCCGGTTCTGCATATCAAACGCACTGTGGGGTGGTGAAAACACCAGAAAACGTGTTTCTCGCATTAAATAGCTCGAAACGAGCGATCTAGATGATTCTGCATACTTCTGACAGAAGACTCACCAAGATTATCGCAGAAAATGCATATCTCAGCTAGAAACCTCACGAAAATCAAGATGTCGCCGGTTCTGCATATCAAACGACCTGTGGAGTGGTCAAAACACGAGATAACGTGTTTCTCACATTAAATAGCTCGAAAAGAGCGATATCGATGATTCTGCAAACTTCGGAGAGAAGTCTCACCAATATTATCGCAGAAAATGAATATCTCAGCTTGAACCCCACCGAAAACCAAGATGTCGCCGGTTCTGCATATCAAACGCACTGTGGGGTGGTGAAAACACCAGAAAACGTGTTTCTCGCATTAAATAGCTCGAAAGGTGCGATCTAGATGATTCGGCATACTTCTGACTGAAGTCTCACCAATATTATCGCAGAAAATGCGTATCTCAGCTTGAAACCCGACGAAAACCTAGATGTCGCCGGTTATGCATATCAAACGACCTGTGGAGTGGTCAAAACACCAGATAATGTGTTTCTCGCATTAAATAGCTCGAAAAGAGCGATATCGATGATTCTGCACACTTCGGACAGAAGTCTCACCAATATTATCGCAGAAAATGAATATCTCAGCTTGAACCCCACCGAAAACCAAGATGTCGCCGGTTCTGCATATCAAACGTACTGTGGAGTGGTGAAAACACCAGAAAACGTGTTACTCGCATTAACTAGCTCGAAAAGAGCGTTCTGGATGATTCTGCATACTTCTGACTGAAGTGTCACCAAAATTATCGCAGAAAATGCATATCTCAGCTTGAAACACGACCGAAACCAAGATATCTCCGGTTGTGCATATCAAGTGCACTGTGGGGTGGTCAAAACACCAGATAACGTGTACCTCGCATTAAATAGCTCGAATAGAGCGATCTCGATGATTCTGCATACTTCTGACAGAAGACTCACCAAGATTATCGCAGAAAATGCATATTTCAGCTGGAAACCCCACGAAAACCAAGTTATCGGCGGCTCTACATATCAAACGCACTGTGGAGTGGTCAAAACACCAGAAAACTTTTTTTTTCGCATTAAATAGCTCGAAAGGTGCGATCTAGATGATTCTGCTAACTTCTGACTGAAGTCTCACCAATATTATCGCAGAAAATGCATATCTCAGCTTGAAACCCGACGAAAACCAAGATGTCGCATGTTATGCATATCAAACGACCTGTGGAGTGGTCAAAACACCAGATAACGTGTTTCTCGCATTAAATAGCTCGAAAAGAGCGATATCGATGATTCTGCACACTTCGGAAAGAAGTCTCACCAATATTATCGCAGAAAATGAATATCTCAGCTTGAACCCCACCGAAAACCAAGATGTCGCCGGTTCTGCATATCAAACGCACTGTGGGGTGGTGAAAACACCAGAAAACGTGTTTCTCGCATTAAATAGCTCGAAAGGTGCGATCTAGATGATTCTGCATACTTCTGACTGAAGTCTCACCAATATTATCGAAGAAAATGCGTATCTCAGCTTGAAACCCGACGAAAACCAAGATGTCGCCGGTTATGCATATCAAACGACCTGTGGAGTGGTCAAAACACCAGCTAATGTGTTTCTCGCATTAAATAGCTCGAAAAGAGCGATATCGATGATTCTGCATACTTCTGACAGAAGACTCACCAAGATTATCGCAGAAAATGCATATTTCAGCTGGAAACCCCACGAAAACCAAGTTATCGGCGGCTCTACATATCAAACGCACTGTGGAGTGGTCAAAACACCAGAAAACTTTTTTTTTCGCATTAAATAGCTCGAAAGGTGCGATCTAGATGATTCTGCTA
Organism: Anthophora plumipes; assembly: GCA_951804975.1. Taxonomy (NCBI): domain Eukaryota; kingdom Metazoa; phylum Arthropoda; class Insecta; order Hymenoptera; family Apidae; genus Anthophora; species Anthophora plumipes. The sequence goes on along the minus strand of CATORF010000206.1, from coordinate 5,977,833 downwards.
ACTTCTGACTGAAGTCTCACCAATATTATCGCAGAAAATGCATATCTCAGCTTGAAACCCGACGAAAACCAAGATGTCGCATGTTATGCATATCAAACGACCTGTGGAGTGGTCAAAACACCAGATAACGTGTTTCTCGCATTAAATAGCTCGAAAAGAGCGATATCGATGATTCTGCACACTTCGGAAAGAAGTCTCACCAATATTATCGCAGAAAATGAATATCTCAGCTTGAACCCCACCGAAAACCAAGATGTCGCCGGTTCTGCATATCAAACGCACTGTGGGGTGGTGAAAACACCAGAAAACGTGTTTCTCGCATTAAATAGCTCGAAAGGTGCGATCTAGATGATTCTGCATACTTCTGACTGAAGTCTCACCAATATTATCGAAGAAAATGCGTATCTCAGCTTGAAACCCGACGAAAACCAAGATGTCGCCGGTTATGCATATCAAACGACCTGTGGAGTGGTCAAAACACCAGCTAATGTGTTTCTCGCATTAAATAGCTCGAAAAGAGCGATATCGATGATTCTGCACACTTCGGACAGAAGTCTCACCAATATTATCGCAGAAAATGAATATCTCAGCTTGAACCCCACCGAAAACCAAGATGTCGCCGGTTCTGCATATCAAACGCACTGTGGAGTGGTGAAAACACCAGAAAACGTGTTACTCGCATTAACTAGCTCGAAAAGAGCGTTCTGGATGATTCTGCATACTTCTCATTGATGAAACACCAAGAATATCGCAGAAAATGCATATTTCAGCTGGAAACCCCACGAAAACCAAGATGTCGCCGGTTATGCATATCAAACGACCTGTGGAGTGGTCAAAACACCAGATAACGTGTTTCTCGCATTAAATAGCTCGAAAAGAGCGATATCGATGATTCTGCACACTTCGGACAGAAGTCTCACCAATATTATCGCAGAAAATGCATATCTCAGCTTGAAACCCGACCGAAACCAAGATATCTCCGGTTGTGCATATCAAGCGCACTGTGGGGTGGTCAAAACACCAGATAACGTGTACCTCGCATTAAATAGCTCGAATAGAGCGATCTCGATGATTCTGCATACTTCTGACAGAAGACTCACCAAGATTATCGCAGAAAATGCATATTTCAGCTGGAAACCCCACGAAAACCAAGTTATCGGCGGCTCTACATATCAAACGCACTGTGGAGTGGTCAAAACACCAGAAAACTAGTTTTTTCGCATTAAATAGCTCGAAAGGTGCGATCTAGATGATTCTGCATACTTCTGACTGAAGTCTCACCAATATTATCGCAGAAAATGCATATCTCAGCTTGAAACCCGACGAAAACCAAGATGTCGCCGGTTATGCATATCAAACGACCTGTGGAGTGGTCAAAACACCAGATAACGTGTTTCTCGCATTAAATAGCTCGAAAAGAGCGATATCGATGATTCTGCACACTTCGGACAGAAGTCTCACCAATATTATCGCAGAAAATGCATATCTCAGCTTGAAACCCGACGAAAACCAAGATGTCGCCGGTTATGCATATCAAACGACCTGTGGAGTGGTCAAAACACCAGATAACGTGTTTCTCGCATTAAATAGCTCGAAAAGAGCGATATCGATGATTCTGCACACTTCGGACAGAAGTCTCACCAATATTATCGCAGAAAATGCATATCTCAGCTAGAAACCTCACGAAAACCAAGATGTCGCCGGTTCTGCATATCAAACAACCTGTGGAGTGGTCAAAACACCAGATAACGTGTTTCTCGCATTAAACAGCTCGAAAAGAGCGATATCGATGATTCTGCATACTTCTGACTGAAGTCTCACCAATATTATCGCAGAAAATGCATATCTCAGCTTGAAACCCGACGAATACCTAGATGTCGCCGGTTCTGCATATCAAACGACCTGTGGAGTGGTCAAAACACCAGATAACGTGTTTCTCGCATTAAATAGCTCGAAAATAGCGATATCGATGATTCTGCATACTTCTGACTGAAGTCTCACCAATATTATCGCAGAAAATGCATATCTGAGCTTGAAACCCGACGAAAACCTAGATGTCGCCGGTTATGCATATCAAACGACCTGTGGAGTGATCAAAACACCAGATAACGTGTTTCTCGCATGACATAGCTCGAAAAGAGCGATATCGATGATTCTGCATACTTCGGACAGAAGTCTCACCAATATTATCGCAGAAAATGCATATCTCAGCTAGAAACCTCACGAAAACCAAGATATCGCCGGTTCTGCATTTCAAACGCCCTGTGGAGTGGTGAAAACACCAGAAAGCGTGTTACTAGCATTAACTAGCTCGAAAAGAGCGTTCGGGATGATTCTGCATAATTCTCATAGATGAAACACAAAGATTATCGCAGAAAATGCATATTTCAGCTGGAAACCCCACGAAAACCAAGTTATCGGCTGCTCTACATATCATACGCACTGTGGTGTGGTGGAAACACCAGAAAATGTGTTTCTCGCAGTAAATAGCTCGAAAAGAGCGATCTAGATGATTCTGCATACTTCTGACAGAAGACTCACCAAGATTATCGCAGAAAATGCATATCTCAGCTGGAAACCCCACGAAAACCAAGATATCGCCGGTTCTGCATATCAGACGCACTGTGGAGTGGTCAAAACACCAGAAAACTTTTTTTTTCGCATTAAATATCTCGAAAGGTGCGATCTAGATGATTCTGCAAACTTCTGACTGAAGTCTCACCAATATTATCGCAGAAAATGCATATCTCAGCTTGAAACCCGACGAAAACCAAGATGTCGCATGTTATGCATATCAAACGACCTGTGGAGTGGTCAAAACACCAGAAAACTTTTTTTTTCGCATTAAAAATCTCGAAAGGTGCGATCTAGATGATTCTGCAAACTTCTGACTGAATTCTCACCAATATTATCGCAGAAAATGCATATCTCAGCTTGAAACCCGACGAAAACCAAGATGTCGCATGTTATGCATATCAAACGACCTGTGGAGTGGTCAAAACACCAGATAACGTGTTTCTCGCATTAAATAGCTCGAAAAGAGCGATATCGATGATTCTGCACACTTCGGAAAGAAGTCTCACCAATATTATCGCAGAAAATGAATATCTCAGCTTGAACCCCACCGAAAACCAAGATGTCGCCGGTTCTGCATATCAAACGCACTGTGGGGTGGTGAAAACACCAGAAAACGTGTTTCTCGCATTATATAGCTCGAAACGAGCGATCTAGATGATTCTGCATACTTCTGACAGAAGACTCACCAAGATTATCGCAGAAAATGCATATCTCAGCTAGAAACCTCACGAAAATCAAGATGTCGCCGGTTCTGCATATCAAACGCACTGTGGGGTGGTGAAAACACCAGAAAACGTGTTTCTCGCATTAAATAGCTCGAAACGAGCGATCTAGATGATTCTGCATACTTCTGACAGAAGACTCACCAAGATTATCGCAGAAAATGCATATCTCAGCTAGAAACCTCACGAAGATCAAGATGTCGCCGGTTCTGCATATCAAACGCACTGTGGAGTGGTGAAAACAACCAGATAACGTGTTTCTCGCATTAAATAGCTCGAAAAGTGCGATCTAGATGATTCTGCATACTTCTGACTGAAGTCTCACCAATATTATCGCAGAAAATGCATATCTCAGCTTGAAACCCGACGAAAACCAAGATGTCGCCGGTTATGCATATCAAACGACCTGTGGAGTGGTCAAAACACCAGATAACGTGTTTCTCACATTAAATAGCTCGAAAAGAGCGATATCGATGATTTTGCAAACTTCGGAGAGAAATCTCACCAATATTATCGCAGAAAATGAATATCTCAGCTTGAACCCCACCGAAAACCAAGATGTCGCCGGTTCTGCATATCAAACGCACTGTGGGGTGGTGAAAACACCAGAAAACGTGTTTCTTGCATTAAATAGCTCGAAAGGTGCGATCTAGATGATTCTGCATACTTCTGACTGAAGTCTCACCAATATTATCGCAGAAAATGCGTATCTCAGCTTGAAACCCGACGAAAACCTAGATGTCGCCGGTTATGAATATCAAACGACCTGTGGAGTGGTCAAAACACCAGATAATGTGTTTCTCGCATTAAATAGCTCGAAAAGAGCGATATCGATGATTCTGCACACTTCGGACAGAAGTCTCACCAATATTATCGCAGAAAATGAATATCTCAGCTTGAACCCCACCGAAAACCAAGATGTCGCCGGTTCTGCATATCAAACGTACTGTGGAGTGGTGAAAACACCAGAAAACGTGTTACTCGCATTAACTAGCTCGAAAAGAGCGTTCTGGATGATTCTGCATACTTCTGACTGAAGTGTCACCAAAATTATCGCAGAAAATGCATATCTCAGCTTGAAACACGACCGAAACCAAGATATCTCCGGTTGTGCATATCAAGCGCACTGTGGGGTGGTCAAAACACCAGATAACGTGTACCTCGCATTAAATAGCTCGAATAGAGCGATCTCGATGATTCTGCATACTTCTGACAGAAGACTCACCAAGATTATCGCAGAAAATGCATATTTCAGCTGGAAACCCCACGAAAACCAAGTTATCGGCGGCTCTACATATCAAACGCACTGTGGAGTGGTCAAAACACCAGAAAACTTTTTTTTCCGCATTAAATAGCTCGAAAGGTGCGATCTAGATGATTCTGCTAACTTCTGACTGAAGTCTCACCAATATTATCGCAGAAAATGCATATCTCAGCTTGAAACCCGACGAAAACCAAGATGTCGCATGTTATGCATATCAAACGACCTGTGGAGTGGTCAAAACACCAGATAACGTGTTTCTCGCATTAAATAGCTCGAAAAGAGCGATATCGATGATTCTGCACACTTCGGAAAGAAGTCTCACCAATATTATCGCAGAAAATGAATATCTCAGCTTGAACCCCACCGAAAACCAAGATGTCGCCGGTTCTGCATATCAAACGCACTGTGGGGTGGTGAAAACACCAGAAAACGTGTTTCTCGCATTAAATAGCTCGAAACGAGCGATCTAGATGATTCTGCATACTTCTGACAGAAGACTCACCAAGATTATCGCAGAAAATGCATATCTCAGCTAGAAACCTCACGAAAATCAAGATGTCGCCGGTTCTGCATATCAAACGCACTGTGGGGTGGTGAAAACACCAGAAAACGTGTTTCTCGCATTAAATAGCTCGAAACGAGCGATCTAGATGATTCTGCATACTTCTGACAGAAGACTCACCAAGATTATCGCAGAAAATGCATATCTCAGCTAGAAACCTCACGAAAATCAAGATGTCGCCGGTTCTGCATATCAAACGCACTGTGGGGTGGTGAAAACACCAGAAAACGTGTTTCTCGCATTAAATAGCTCGAAACGAGCGATCTAGATGATTCTGCATACTTCTGACAGAAGACTCACCAAGATTATCGCAGAAAATGCATATCTCAGCTAGAAACCTCACGAAGATCAAGATGTCGCCGGTTCTGCATATCAAACGCACTGTGGAGTGGTGAAAACAACCAGATAACGTGTTTCTCGCATTAAATAGCTCGAAAAGTGCGATCTAGATGATTCTGCATACTTCTGACTGAAGTCTCACCAATATTATCGCAGAAAATGCATATCTCAGCTTGAAACCCGACGAAAACCAAGATGTCGCCGGTTATGCATATCAAACGACCTGTGGAGTGGTCAAAACACCAGATAACGTGTTTCTCACATTAAATAGCTCGAAAAGAGCGATATCGATGATTTTGCAAACTTCGGAGAGAAATCTCACCAATATTATCGCAGAAAATGAATATCTCAGCTTGAACCCCACCGAAAACCAAGATGTCGCCGGTTCTGCATATCAAACGCACTGTGGGGTGGTGAAAACACCAGAAAACGTGTTTCTTGCATTAAATAGCTCGAAAGGTGCGATCTAGATGATTCTGCATACTTCTGACTGAAGTCTCACCAATATTATCGCAGAAAATGCGTATCTCAGCTTGAAACCCGACGAAAACCTAGATGTCGCCGGTTATGAATATCAAACGACCTGTGGAGTGGTCAAAACACCAGATAATGTGTTTCTCGCATTAAATAGCTCGAAAAGAGCGATATCGATGATTCTGCACACTTCGGACAGAAGTCTCACCAATATTATCGCAGAAAATGAATATCTCAGCTTGAACCCCACCGAAAACCAAGATGTCGCCGGTTCTGCATATCAAACGTACTGTGGAGTGGTGAAAACACCAGAAAACGTGTTACTCGCATTAACTAGCTCGAAAAGAGCGTTCTGGATGATTCTGCATACTTCTGACTGAAGTGTCACCAAAATTATCGCAGAAAATGCATATCTCAGCTTGAAACACGACCGAAACCAAGATATCTCCGGTTGTGCATATCAAGCGCACTGTGGGGTGGTCAAAACACCAGATAACGTGTACCTCGCATTAAATAGCTCGAATAGAGCGATCTCGATGATTCTGCATACTTCTGACAGAAGACTCACCAAGATTATCGCAGAAAATGCATATTTCAGCTGGAAACCCCACGAAAACCAAGTTATCGGCGGCTCTACATATCAAACGCACTGTGGAGTGGTCAAAACACCAGAAAACTTTTTTTTCCGCATTAAATAGCTCGAAAGGTGCGATCTAGATGATTCTGCTAACTTCTGACTGAAGTCTCACCAATATTATCGCAGAAAATGCATATCTCAGCTTGAAACCCGACGAAAACCAAGATGTCGCATGTTATGCATATCAAACGACCTGTGGAGTGGTCAAAACACCAGATAACGTGTTTCTCGCATTAAATAGCTCGAAAAGAGCGATATCGATGATTCTGCACACTTCGGAAAGAAGTCTCACCAATATTATCGCAGAAAATGAATATCTCAGCTTGAACCCCACCGAAAACCAAGATGTCGCCGGTTCTGCATATCAAACGCACTGTGGGGTGGTGAAAACACCAGAAAACGTGTTTCTCGCATTAAATAGCTCGAAACGAGCGATCTAGATGATTCTGCATACTTCTGACAGAAGACTCACCAAGATTATCGCAGAAAATGCATATCTCAGCTAGAAACCTCACGAAAATCAAGATGTCGCCGGTTCTGCATATCAAACGCACTGTGGGGTGGTGAAAACACCAGAAAACGTGTTTCTCGCATTAAATAGCTCGAAACGAGCGATCTAGATGATTCTGCATACTTCTGACAGAAGACTCACCAAGATTATCGCAGAAAATGCATATCTCAGCTAGAAACCTCACGAAAATCAAGATGTCGCCGGTTCTGCATATCAAACGCACTGTGGGGTTGTGAAAACACCAGAAAACGTGTTTCTCGCATTAAATAGCTCGAAAGGTGCGATCTAGATGATTCTGCATACTTGTGACTGAAGTCTCACCAATATTATCGCAGAAAATGCGTATCTCAGCTTGAAACCCGACGAAAACCAAGATGTCGCCGGTTATGCATATCAAACGACCTGTGGAGTGGTCAAAACACCAGATAATGTGTTTCTCGCATTAAATAGCTCGAAAAGAGCGATATCGATGATTCTGCACACTTCGGACAGAAGTCTCACCAATATTATCGCAGAAAATGAATATCTCAGCTTGAACCCCACCGAAAACCAAGATGTCGCCGGTTCTGCATATCAAACGCACTGTGGAGTGGTGAAAACACCAGAAAACGTGTTACTCGCATTAACTAGCTCGAAAAGAGCGTTCTGGATGATTCTGCATACTTCTCATTGATGAAACACCAAGAATATCGCAGAAAATGCATATTTCAGCTGGAAACCCCACGAAAACCAAGATGTCGCCGGTTATGCATATCAAACGACCTGTGGAGAGGTCAAAACACCAGATAACGTGTTTCTCGCATTAAATAGCTCGAAAAGAGCGATATCGATGATTCTGCACACTTCGGACAGAAGTCTCACCAATATTATCGCAGAAAATGCATATCTCAGCTTGAAACCCGACCGAAACCAAGATATCTCCGGTTGTGCATATCAAGCGCACGGTGGGGTGGTCAAAACACCAGATAACGTGTACCTCGCATTAAATAGCTCGAATAGAGCGATCTCGATGATTCTGCATACTTCTGACAGAAGACTCACCAAGATTATCGCAGAAAATGCATATTTCAGCTGGAAACCCCACGAAAACCATGTTATCGGCGGCTCTACATATCAAACGCACTGTGGAGTGGTCAAAACACCAGAAAACTAGTTTTTTCGCATTAAATAGCTCGAAAGGTGCGATCTAGATGATTCTGCATACTTCTGACTGAAGTCTCACCAATATTATCGCAGAAAATGCATATCTCAGCTTGACACCCGACGAAAACCAAGATGTCGCCGGTTATGCATATCAAACGACCTGTGGAGTGGTCAAAACACCAGATAACGTGTTTCTCGCATTAAATAGCTCGAAAAGAGCGATATCGATGATTCTGCACACTTCGGACAGAAGTCTCACCAATATTATCGCAAAAAATGCATATCTCAGCTAGAAACCTCACGAAAACCAAGATGTCGCAGGTTCTGCATATCAAACGCACTGTGGGGTGTTGAAAACACCAGAAAACTTGCTTTTTCGCATTAAATAGCTCGAAACGAGCGATCTAGATGATGCTGCATACTTCTGACTAAAGTCTCACCAAGATTATCGCAGAAAATGCATATCTCAGCTGGAAACCCCACGAAAACCAAGATATCGCCGGTTCTGCTTATCAAACGCCCTGTGGAGTGGTGAAAACACCAGAAAACGTGTTACTAGCATTAACTATCTCGAAAAGAGCGATCTGGATGATTCTGCATAATTCTCATACATGAAACACAAAGATTATCGCAGAGAATGCATATTTCACCTGGAAACCCCACGAAAACCAAGATATCGCCTGTTCTGCATATCAAACGCCCTGTGGGGTGGTGAAAACACCAGAAAACGTGTTTCTCGCATTAACTAGCTCAAAAAGAGCGATGTCGATGATTCTAAATACTTCTCATAGATGAAACACCAAGATTATCGCAGAAAATGCATATTTCTGCTGGAAACCCCTCGAAAACCAAGTTATCGGCGGATCTACATATCAAACGCACTGTGGAGTGGTCAAAGCACCGGAAAACTTGTTTTTTCGCATTAAATAGCTCGAAAGGTGCGATCTAGATGTTTCTGCATAGTTCCGACTAAAGTCTCACCAATATTATCGCAGAAAATGCATATCTCAGCTTGAAAGCCGACGAAAACCAAGATGTCGCCGGTTATGCATATCAAACGCCCTGTGGAGTGATAAAAACGCCAGATAACGTGTTTCTCGCATTAAGTAGCTCGAAAAGAGCTATATCGATGATTCTGCATACTTCGGACAGAAGTCTCACCAATAGTATAGCAGAAAATGCATATCTCAGATAGAAACCTCACGAAAACCAAGATATCGCCGGTTCTGCATATCAGACGCACTGTGGAGTGGTGAAAACACCAGAAAACGTGTTACTCGCATTAACTAGCACGAAAAGAGCGTTCTGGATGATTCTGCATACTTCTGACAGAAGACTCACCAAGATTATCGCAGAAAATGCATATCTCAGCTTGAAACCCGACGAAAACCAAGATGTCGCATGTTATGCATATCAAACGACCTGTGGAGTGGTCAAAACACCAGAAAACGTGTTTCTCGCATTAAATAGCTCGAAAAGAGCGTTCTGGATGATTCTGCATACTTCTCATTGATGAAACACCAAGAATATCGCAGAAAATGCATATTTCAGCTGGAAACCCCACGAAAACCAAGATGTCGCCGGTTATGCATATCAAACGACCTGTGGAGTGGTCAAAACACCAGATAACGTGTTTCTCGCATTAAATAGCTCGAAAAGAGCGATATCGATGATTCTGCACACTTCGGAAAGAAGTCTCACCAATATTATCGCAGAAAATGAATATCTCAGCTTGAACCCCACCGAAAACCAAGATGTCGCCGGTTCTGCATATCAAACGCACTGTGGGGTGGTGAAAACACCAGAAAACGTGTTTCTCGCATTAAATAGCTCGAAACGAGCGATCTAGATGATTCTGCATACTTCTGACAGAAGACTCACCAAGATTATCGCAGAAAATGCATATCTCAGCTAGAAACCTCACGAAAATCAAGATGTCGCCGGTTCTGCATATCAAACGCACTGTGGGGTGGTGAAAACACCAGAAAACGTGTTTCTCGCATTAAATAGCTCGAAACGAGCGATCTAGATGATTCTGCATACTTCTGACAGAAGACTCACCAAGATTATCGCAGAAAATGCATATCTCAGCTAGAAACCTCACGAAAATCAAGATGTCGCCGGTTCTGCATATCAAACGCACTGTGGGGTTGTGAAAACACCAGAAAACGTGTTTCTCGCATTAAATAGCTCGAAAGGTGCGATCTAGATGATTCTGCATACTTCTGACTGAAGTCTCACCAATATTATCGCAGAAAATGCGTATCTCAGCTTGAAACCCGACGAAAACCAAGATGTCGCCGGTTATGCATATCAAACGACCTGTGGAGTGGTCAAAACACCAGATAATGTGTTTCTCGCATTAAATAGCTCGAAAAGAGCGATATCGATGATTCTGCACACTTCGGACAGAAGTCTCACCAATATTATCCCAGAAAATGAATATCTCAGCTTGAACCCCACCGAAAACCAAGATGTCGCCGGTTCTGCATATCAAACGCACTGTGGAGTGGTGAAAACACCAGAAAACGTGTTACTCGCATTAACTAGCTCGAAAAGAGCGTTCTGGATGATTCTGCATACTTCTCATTGATGAAACACCAAGAATATCGCAGAAAATGCATATTTCAGCTGGAAACCCCACGAAAACCAAGATGTCGCCGGTTATGCATATCAAACGACCTGTGGAGAGGTCAAAACACCAGATAACGTGTTTCTCGCATTAAATAGCTCGAAAAGAGCGATATCGATGATTCTGCACACTTCGGACAGAAGTCTCACCAATATTATCGCAGAAAATGCATATCTCAGCTTGAAACCCGACCGAAACCAAGATATCTCCGGTTGTGCATATCAAGCGCACTGTGGGGTGGTCAAAACACCAGATAACGTGTACCTCGCATTAAATAGCTCGAATAGAGCGATCTCGATGATTCTGCATACTTCTGACAGAAGACTCACCAAGATTATCGCAGAAAATGCATATCTCAGCTTGACACCCGACGAAAACCAAGATGTCGCCGGTTATGCATATCAAACGACCTGTGGAGTGGTCAAAACACCAGAAAACTAGTTTTTTCGCATTAAATAGCTCGAAAGGTGCGATCTAGATGATTCTGCATACTTCTGACTGAAGTCTCACCAATATTATCGCAGAAAATGCATATCTCAGCCTGACACCCGACGAAAACCAAGATGTCGCCGGTTATGCATATCAAACGACCTGTGGAGTGGTCAAAACACCAGATAACGTGTTTCTCGCATTAAATAGCTCGAAAAGAGCGATATCGATGATTCTGCACACTTCGGACAGAAGTCTCACCAATATTATCGCAGAAAATGAATATCTCAGCTTGAACCCCACCGAAAACCAAGATGTCGCCGGTTCTGCATATCAAACGCACTGTGGAGTGGTGAAAACACCAGAAAACGTGTTACTCGCATTAACTAGCTCGAAAAGAGCGTTCTGGATGATTCTGCATACTTCTCATTGATGAAACACCAAGAATATCGCAGAAAATGCATATTTCAGCTGGAAACCCCACGAAAACCATGTTATCGGCGGCTCTACATATCAAACGCACTGTGGAGTGGTCAAAACACCAGAAAACTAGTTTTTTCGCATTAAATAGCTCGATAGGTGCGATCTAGATGATTCTGCATACTTCTGACTGAAATCTCACCAATATTATCGCTGAAAATGCATATCTCAGCTTGACACCCGACGAAAACCAAGATGTCGCCGGTTATGCATATCAAACGACCTGTGGAGTGGTCAAAACACCAGATAACGTGTTTCTCGCATTAAGTAGCTCGAAAAGAGCTATATCGATGATTCTGCATACTTCGGACAGAAGTCTCACCAATAGTATAGCAGAAAATGCATATCTCAGATAGAAACCTCACGAAAACCAAGATATCGCCGGTTCTGCATATCAGACGCACTGTGGAGTGGTGAAAACACCAGAAAACGTGTTACTCGCATTAACTAGCACGAAAAGAGCGTTCTGGATGATTCTGCATACTTCTGACAGAAGACTCACCAAGATTATCGCAGAAAATGCATATCTCAGCTGGAAACCCCACGAAAACCAAGATATCGCCGGTTCTGCATATCAGACGCACTGTGGAGTGGTGAAAACACCAGAAAACGTGTTACTCGCATTAACTAGCACGAAAAGAGCGTTCTGGATGGTTCTGCATACTTCTCATAGATGAAACACCAAGATTATCGCAGAAAATGCATATTTCAGCTGGAAACCCCACGGAAACCAAGTTATCGGCGGCTCTACATATCAAACGCACTGTGGAGTGGTCAAAACACCAGAAAACTTGTTTTTTTGCATTAAATAGCACGAAAGGTGCGATCTAGGTGATTCTGCATACTTCTGACTGAAGTCTCACCAATATTATCGCAGAAAATGCATATCTCAGCTTGAAACCCGACGAAAACCAAGATGTCGCCGGTTATGCATATAAAAACGCACTGTGGGGTGGTGAAAACACCAGAAAACGTGTTTCTCGCATTAACTAGCTCGAAAAGAGCGATCTCGATGATTCTGCCTATTTCTCATAGATGAAACACCAAGATTATCGCAGAAAATGCATATCTCAGCTAGAAACCTCACGAAAACCAAGATGTCGCAGGTTCTGCATATCAGACGCACTGTGGAATGTTGAAAACACCAGAAAACGTGTTTCTCGGATTAACTAGCTCGAAAAGAGCGATATCGATGATTCTGCATACTTCGGACAGAAGTCTCACCAAGATTGCCGCAGAAAAGGCATATCTCAGCTTGAAACCTCACGAAAACCAAGATATCGCCGGTTCTGCATATCAGACGCACTGTGGAATGTTGAAAACACCAGAAATCGTGTTTCTCGCATTAACTAGCTCGAAAAGAGAGTTCTCGATGATTCTGCATACTTCTCATAGATGAAACACCAAGATTATCGCAGAAAATGCATATTTCAGCTGGAAACCCCACGAAAACCAAGATATCGCCGGTTCTGCATATCAAACGCACTGTGGAGTGGTCAAAACACCAGAAAACTTGTTTTTTCGAATTAGATAGCGCGAAACGAGCGATCTAGATGATTCTGCATACTTGTGACTAAAGTCTCACCAAGATTATCGCAGAACATGCATATTTCAGCTGGAAACCCCACGAAAACCAAGTTATCGGCGGCTCTACATATCAAACGCACTATGGAGTGGTCAAAACACCAGATAACGTGTTTCTCGCATTAAACAGCTCGAAAATAGCGATATCGATGATTCTGCATACTTCTGACTAAAGTCTCACCAAGATTATCGCAGAAAATGCATATCACAGCTGGAAACCCAACGAAAACCAAGATATCGCCGGTTCTGCATATCAAACGCCCTGTGGAGTGGTGAAAACAACCAGATGACGAGTTTCTCGCATTAAATAGCTCGAATCGAGCGATCTAGATGATTCTGCATACTTCTGACTGAAGTCTCACCAAGATTATCGCAGAAATTGCATATCTCAGCTTGAAACCTCACGAAAATCAAGATGTCGCCGGTTCTGCATATCAAACGCACTGTGGAGTGGTCAAAACACCAGAAAACTTGTTTTTTCGAATTAGATAGCGCGAAACGAGCGATCTAGATGATTCTGCATACTTGTGACTAAAGTCTCACCAAGATTATCGCAGAAAATGCATATTTCAGCTGGAAACCCCACGAAAACCAAGTTATCGGCGGCTCTACATATCAAACGCACTATGGAGTGGTGAAAACACCAGATAACGTGTTTCTCGCATTAAACAGCTCGAAAATAGCGATATCGATGATTCTGCATACTTCTGGCTGAAGTCTCACCAATATTATCGCTGAACATGCATATCTCAGCTAGAAACCTCACGAAAATGAAGATGTCGCCGGTTCTGCATATCAAACGCACTGTGGAGTGGTGAAAACAACCAGATGACGAGTTTCTCGCATTAAATAGCTCGAATCGAGCGATCTAGATGATTCTGCATACTTCTGACTGAAGTCTCACCAAGATTATCGCAGAAATTGCATATCTCAGCTTGAAACCTCACGAAAATCAAGATGTCGCCGGTTCTGCATATCAAACGCACTGTGGAGTGGTCAAAACACCAGAAAACTTGTTTTTTCGAATTAGATAGCGCGAAACGAGCGATCTAGATGATTCTGCATACTTGTGACTAAAGTCTCACCAAGATTATCGCAGAAAATGCATATTTCAGCTGGAAACCCCATGAAAACCAAGTTATCGGCGGCTCTACATATCAAACGCACGATGGAGTGGTCAAAACACCAGATAACGTGTTTCTCGCATTAAACAGCTCAAAAATAGCGATATCGATGATTCTGCATACTTCTGACTAAAGTCTCACCAAGATTATCGCAGAAAATGCATATCACAGCTGGAAACCCAACGAAAACCAAGATATCGCCGGTTCTGCATATCAAACGCCCTGTGGAGTGGTGAAAACACCAGAAAACGTGTTACTAGCATTAACTAGCTCGAAAAGAGCGTTCGGGATGATTCTGCATAATTCTCATAGATGAAACACAAAGATTATCGCAGAAAATGCATATTTCAGCTGGAAACCCCACGAAAACCAAGATATCGCCGGTTCTGCATATCAAACGCCCTGTGGAGTTGTCAAAACACCAGATAACGTGTTTCTCGCATTAAATAGCACGAATAGATCGATCTCGATGATTCTGCATACTTCTGACAGAAGACTCACCAAGATTATCGCAGAAAATGCATATTTCAGCTGGAAACCCCACGAAAACCAAGTTATCGCCGGTTCTGCATATCAAACGCCCTGTGGAGTTGTCAAAACACCAGATAACGTGTTTCTCGCATTAAATAGCACGAATAGATCGATCTCAATGATTCTGCATACTTCTGACAGAAGACTCACCAAGATTATCGCAGAAAATGCATATTTCACCTGGAAACCCCACGAAAACCAAGTTATCGGCGGTTCTACATATCAAACGCACTGTGGAGTGGTCAAAACACCGGAAAACTTGTTTTTTCGCATTAAATAGCTCGAAAGGTGCGATCTAGATGATTCTGCATACTTCTGACAGAAGACTAACCAAGATTATCGCAGAAAATGCATATTTCAGCTGGAAACCCCACGAAAACCAAGTTATCGCCGGTTCTGCATATCAGACGCACTGTGGAGTGGTGAAAACACCAGAAAACGTCTTACTCGCATTAACTAGCTCGAAAAGAGGGTTCTGGATGATTCTGCATACTTCTCATAGATGAAACACCAAGATTATCGCAGAGAATGCATATTTCAGCTGGAAACCCCACGAAAACCAAGATATCGCCGGTTCTGCATATCAGACGCACTGTGGAAGGTTGAAAACACCAGAAAACGTGTTTGTCGCATTAACTAGCTCGAAAAGAGAGTTCTCGATGATTCTGCATACTTCGCAAAGATGAAACACCAAGATTATCGCAGAAAATGCATATTTCAACTGGAAACCCCACGAAAACCAAGTTATCGGCGGCTCTACATATCAAACGCACTGTGGAGTGGTCAAAACACCGGAAAACTTGTTTTTTCGCATTAAATAGCTCGAAAGGTGCGATCTAGATGATTCTGCATACTTCTGACTGAAGTCTCACCAATATGATTGCAGAAAATGCATATTTCAGCTGGAAACCCCACGAAAACCAAGTTATCGCCGGTTCTGCATATCAAACGCCCTGTGGAGTTGTCAAAACACCAGATAACGTGTTTCTCGCATTAAATAGCACGAATAGATCGATCTCAATGATTCTGCATACTTCTGACAGAAGACTCACCAAGATTATCGCAGAAAATGCATATTTCACCTGGAAAACCCACGAAAACCAAGTTATCGGCGGTTCTACATATCAAACGCACTGTGGAGTGGTCAAAACACCGGAAAACTTGTTTTTTCGCATTAAATAGCTCGAAAGGTGCGATCTAGATGATTCTGCATACTTCTGACTGAAGTCTCACCAATATGATTGCAGAAAATGCATATCTCAGCTTGAAACCCGACGAAAACCAAGATGTCGCCGGTTATGCATATCAGACGCACTGTGGAGTGGTGAAAACAACCAGATGACGAGTTTCTCGCATTAAATCGCTCGAATAGAGCGATCTCGATGATTCTGCATACTTCTGACAGAAGACTAACCAAGATTATCGCAGAAAATGCATATTTCAGCTGGAAACCCCACGAAAACCAAGTTATCGCCGGTTCTGCATATCAGACGCACTGTGGAGTGGTGAAAACACCAGAAAACGTCTTACTCGCATTAACTAGCTCGAAAAGAGGGTTCTGGATGATTCTGCATACTTCTCATAGATGAAACACCAAGATTATCGCAGAGAATGCATATTTCAGCTGGAAACCCCACGAAAACCAAGATATCGCCGGTTCTGCATATCAGACGCACTGTGGAAGGTTGAAAACACCAGAAAACGTGTTTGTCGCATTAACTAGCTCGAAAAGAGAGTTCTCGATGATTCTGCATACTTCGCAAAGATGAAACACCAAGATTATCGCAGAAAATGCATATTTCAACTGGAAACCCCACGAAAACCAAGTTATCGGCGGCTCTACATATCAAACGCACTGTGGAGTGGTCAAAACACCGGAAAACTTGTTTTTTCGCATTAAATAGCTCGAAACGAGCGATGTAGATGATTCTGCATACTGCGGACAGAAGTCTCACCAATATTATAGCAGAAAAGGCATATCTCAGCTTGAAACCTCACGAAAACCAAGATATCGCCGGTTCTGCATATCAGACGCACTGTGGAATGTTGAAAACACCAGAAAACGTGTTTCTCGCATTAACTAGCTCGAAAAGAGAGTTCTCGATGATTCTGCATACTTCTCATAGATGAAACACCAAGATTATCGCAGAGAATGCATATTTCAGCTGGAAACCCCACGAAAACCAAGATATCGCCGGTTCTGCATATCAGACGCACTGTGGAAGGTTGAAAACACCAGAAAACGTGTTTGTCGCATTAACTAGCTCGAAAAGAGAGTTCTCGATGATTCTGCATACTTCGCAAAGATGAAACACCAAGATTATCGCAGAAAATGCATATTTCAGCTGGAAACCCCACGAAAACCAAGTTATCGGCGGCTCTACATAACATATGCACTGTGGAGTGGTGGAAACACCAGAAAATGTGTTTCTCGCATTAAATAGCTCGAAAAGAGCGATCTAGATGCTTCTGCATACTTCTGACAGAAGACTCACCAAGATGATCGCAGAAAATGCATATCTCAGCTGGAGACATCACGAAAATCAAGATATCGCCGGTTCTGCATATCAGACGCACTGTGGAGTGGTGAAAACACCAGAAAACGTCTTACTCGCATTAACTAGCTCGAAGAGAGGGTTCTGGATGATTCTGCATACTTCTCATAGATGAAACACCAAGATTTTCGCAGAGAATGCATATTTCAGCTGGAAACCCCACGAAAACCAAGATATCGCCGGTTCTGCATATCAGATGCACTGTGGAAGGTTGAAAACACCAGAAAACGTGTTTGTCGCATTAACTAGCTCGAAAAGAGAGTTCTCGATGATTCTGCATACTTCGCAAAGATGAAACACCAAGATTATCGCAGAAAATGCATATTTCAGCTGGAAACCCCACGAAAACCAAGTTATCGGCGGCTCTACATATCAAACGCACTGTGGAGTGGTCAAAACACCGGAAAACTTGTTTTTTCGCATTAAATAGCTCGAAACGAGCGATGTAGATGATTCTGCATACTTCGGACAGAAGTCTCACCAATATTATAGCAGAAAAGGCATATCTCAGCTTGAAACCTCACGAAAACCAAGATATCGCCGGTTCTGCATATCAGACGCACTGTGGAATGTTGAAAACACCAGAAAACGTGTTTCTCGCATTAACTAGCTCGAAAAGAGAGTTCTCGATGATTCTGCATACTTCTCATAGATGAAACACCAAGATTATCGCAGAGAATGCGTATTTCAGCTGGAAACCCCACGAAAACCAAGATATCGCCGGTTCTGCATATCAGACGCACTGTGGAAGGTTGAAAACACCAGAAAACGTGTTTGTCGCATTAACTAGCTCGAAAAGAGAGTTCCCGATGATTCTGCATACTTCGCAAAGATGAAACACCAAGATTATCGCAGAAAATGCATATTTCAGCTGGAAACCCCACGAAAACCCAGTTATCGGCGGCTCTACATATCAAACGCACTGTGGAGTGGTCAAAACACCGGAAAACTTGTTTTTTCGCATTAAATAGCTCGAAACGAGCGATGTAGATGATTCTGCATACTTCGGACAGAAGTCTCACCAATATTATAGCAGAAAAGGCATATCTCAGCTTGAAACCTCACGAAAACCAAGTTATCGCCGGTTCTGCATATCAGACGCACTGTGGAGTGGTGAAAACACCAGAAAACGTCTTACTCGCATTAACTAGCTCGAAAAGAGGGTTCTGGATGATTCTGCATACTTCTCATAGATGAAACACCAAGATTATCGCAGAGAATGCATATTTCAGCTGGAAACCCCACGAAAACCAAGATATCGCCGGTTCTGCATATCAGACGCACTGTGGAAGGTTGAAAACACCAGAAAACGTGTTTCTCGCATTAACTAGCTCGAAAAGAGAGTTCTCGATGATTCTGCATACTTCGCAAAGATGAAACACCAAGATTATCGCAGAAAATGCATATTTCAACTGGAAACCCCACGAAAACCAAGTTATCGGCGGCTCTACATATCAAACGCACTGTGGAGTGGTCAAAACACCGGAAAACTTGTTTTTTCGCATTAAATAGCTCGAAACGAGCGATGTAGATGATTCTGCATACTGCGGACAGAAGTCTCACCAATATTATAGCAGAAAAGGCATATCTCAGCTTGAAACCTCACGAAAACCAAGATATCGCCGGTTCTGCATATCAGACGCACTGTGGAATGTTGAAAACACCAGAAAACGTGTTTCTCGCATTAACTAGCTCGAAAAGAGAGTTCTCGATGATTCTGCATACTTCTCATAGATGAAACACCAAGATTATCGCAGAGAATGCATATTTCAGCTGGAAACCCCACGAAAACCAAGATATCGCCGGTTCTGCATATCAGACGCACTGTGGAAGGTTGAAAACACCAGAAAACGTGTTTGTCGCATTAACTAGCTCGAAAAGAGAGTTCTCGATGATTCTGCATACTTCGCAAAGATGAAACACCAAGATTATCGCAGAAAATGCATATTTCAGCTGGAAACCCCACGAAAACCAAGTTATCGGCGGCTCTACATATCATATGCACTGTGGAGTGGTGGAAACACCAGAAAATGTGTTTCTCGCATTAAATAGCTCGAAAAGAGCGATCTAGATGCTTCTGCATACTTCTGACAGAAGACTCACCAAGATGATCGCAGAAAATGCATATCTCAGCTGGAGACATCACGAAAATCAAGATATCGCCGGTTCTGCATATCAGACGCACTGTGGAGTGGTGAAAACACCAGAAAACGTCTTACTCGCATTAACTAGCTCGAAGAGAGGGTTCTGGATGATTCTGCATACTTCTCATAGATGAAACACCAAGATTTTCGCAGAGAATGCATATTTCAGCTGGAAACCCCACGAAAACCAAGATATCGCCGGTTCTGCATATCAGATGCACTGTGGAAGGTTGAAAACACCAGAAAACGTGTTTGTCGCATTAACTAGCTCGAAAAGAGAGTTCTCGATGATTCTGCATACTTCGCAAAGATGAAACACCAAGATTATCGCAGAAAATGCATATTTCAGCTGGAAACCCCACGAAAACCAAGTTATCGGCGGCTCTACATATCAAACGCACTGTGGAGTGGTCAAAACACCGGAAAACTTGTTTTTTCGCATTAAATAGCTCGAAACGAGCGATGTAGATGATTCTGCATACTTCGGACAGAAGTCTCACCAATATTATAGCAGAAAAGGCATATCTCAGCTTGAAACCTCACGAAAACCAAGATATCGCCGGTTCTGCATATCAGACGCACTGTGGAATGTTGAAAACACCAGAAAACGTGTTTCTCGCATTAACTAGCTCGAAAAGAGAGTTCTCGATGATTCTGCATACTTCTCATAGATGAAACACCAAGATTATCGCAGAGAATGCGTATTTCAGCTGGAAACCCCACGAAAACCAAGATATCGCCGGTTCTGCATATCAGACGCACTGTGGAAGGTTGAAAACACCAGAAAACGTGTTTGTCGCATTAACTAGCTCGAAAAGAGAGTTCCCGATGATTCTGCATACTTCGCAAAGATGAAACACCAAGATTATCGCAGAAAATGCATATTTCAGCTGGAAACCCCACGAAAACCCAGTTATCGGCGGCTCTACATATCAAACGCACTGTGGAGTGGTCAAAACACCGGAAAACGTGTTTTTTCGCATTAAATAGCTCGAGACGAGCGATGTAGATGATTCTGCATACTTCGGACAGAAGTCTCACCAATATTATAGCAGAAAAGGCATATCTCAGCTTGAAACCTCACGAAAACCAAGATATCGCCGGTTCTGCATATCAGACGCACTGTGGAATGTTGAAAACACCAGAAAACGTGTTTCTCGCATTAACTAGCTCGAAAAGAGAGTTCTCGAAGATTCTGCATACTTCTCATAGATGAAACACCAAGATTATCGCAGAAAATGCATATTTCAGCTGGAAACCCCACGAAAACCAAGTTATCGGCGGCTCTACATATCAAACGCACTATGGAGTGGTCAAAACACCAGAAAACTTGTTTTTTCGCATTAAATAGCTCGAAACGAGCGATCTAGATGATTCTGCATACTTCTGACTAAAGTCTCACCAAGATTATCGCAGAAAATGCATATCTCAGCTTGAAACCCGACGAAATCCAAGATGTCGCCGGTTCTGCATATCAAACGCCCTGTGGAGTGATAAAAACACCAGATAACGTGTTTCTCGCATTAAATAGTTCGAAAAGAGCGATATCGATGATTCTGCATACTTCGGACAGAAGTCTCACCAATATTATCGCAGAAAATGCATATCTCAGCTTGAAACCCGACGAAATCCAAGATGTCGCCGGTTCTGCATATCAGACGCACTGTGGAATGTTGAAAACACCAGAAAACGTGTTACTCGCATTAAATAGCTCGAAAGAGCGATCTAGATGCTTCTGCATACTTCTGACAGAAGACTCACCAAGATTATCGCAGAAAATGCATATCTCAGCTGGAGAAATCACGAAAATCAAGATATCGACGGTTCTGCATATCAGACGCACTGTGGAGTGGTGAAAACACCAGAAAACGTGTTACTCGCATTAACTAGCTCGAAAAGAGGGTTCTGGATGATTCTGCATACTTCTCATAGATGAAACACCAAGTTTATCGCAGAAAATGCATATTTCACCTGGAAAACCCACGAAAACCAAGTTATCGGCGGTTCTACATATCAAACGCACTGTGGAGTGGTCAAAACACCGGAAAACTTGTTTTTTCGCATTAAATAGCTCGAAAGGTGCGATCTAGATGATTCTGCATACTTCTGACTGAAGTCTCACCAATATGATTGCAGAAAATGCATATCTCAACTTGAAACCCGACGAAAACCAAGATGTCGCCGGTTATGCATATCAAACGACCTGTGGAGTGGTCAAAACACCAGATAACGTGTTTCTCGCATTAAATAGCTCGAAAAGAGCGATATCGATGATTCTGCATACTTCGGACAGAAGTCTCACCAATATTATCGCAGAAAATGCATATCTCAGGTTGAAACCCGACCGAAACCAAGATATCTCCGGTTGTGCATATCAAGCGCACTGTGGGGTGCTGAAAACACCAGAAAACGTGTTTCTCGCATTAAATAGCTCGAAACGAGCGATCTAGATGATTCTGCATACTTCTGACTGAAGTCTCACCAATATTATCGCTGAACATGCATATCTCAGCTAGAAACCTCACGAAAATGAAGATGTCGCCGGTTCTGCATATCATACGCACTGTGGAGTGGTGAAAACAACCAGATGACGAGTTTCTCGCATTAAATAGCTCGAATCGAGCGATCTAGATGATTCTGCATACTTCTGACTGAAGTCTCACCAAGATTATCGCAGAAAATGCATATCTCAGCTTGAAACCTCACGAAAATCAAGATGTCGCCGGTTCTGCATATCAAACGCACTGTGGAGTGGTCAAAACACCAGAAAACTTGTCTTTTCGAATTAGATAGCGCGAAACGAGCGATCTAGATGATTCTGCATACTTCTGACTAAAGTCTCACCAAGATTATCGCAGAAAATGCATATCTCAGCTGGAAACCCCACGAAAACCAAGATATCGCCGGTTCTGCATATCAAACGCCCTGTGGAGTGATAAAAACACCAGATAACGTGTTTCTCGCATTAAATAGCTCGAATAGAGCGATCTCGATGATTCTGCATACTTCTGACAGAAGACTAACCAAGATTATCGCAGAAAATGCATATTTCAGCTGGAAACCCCACGAAAACCAAGTTATCGCCGGTTCTGCATATCAGACGCACTGTGGAGTGGTGAAAACACCAGAAAACGTCTTACTCGCATTAACTAGCTCGAAAAGAGGGTTCTGGATGATTCTGCATACTTCTCATAGATGAAACACCAAGATTATCGCAGAGAATGCATATTTCAGCTGGAAACCCCACGAAAACCAAGATATCGCCGGTTCTGCATATCTGACGCACTGTGGAAGGTTGAAAACACCAGAAAACGTGTTTGTCGCATTAACTAGCTCGAAAAGAGAGTTCTCGATGATTCTGCATACTTCGCAAAGATGAAACACCAAGATTATCGCAGAAAATGCATATTTCAACTGGAAACCCCACGAAAACCAAGTTATCGGCGGCTCTACATATCAAACGCACTGTGGAGTGGTCAAAACACCGGAAAACTTGTTTTTTCGCATTAAATAGCTCGAAACGAGCGATGTAGATGATTCTGCATACTGCGGACAGAAGTCTCACCAATATTATAGCAGAAAAGGCATATCTCAGCTTGAAACCTCACGAAAACCAAGATATCGCCGGTTCTGCATATCAGACGCACTGTGGAATGTTGAAAACACCAGAAAACGTGCTTCTCGCATTAACTAGCTCGAAAAGAGAGTTCTCGATGATTCTGCATACTTCTCATAGATGAAACACCAAGATTATCGCAGAGAATGCATATTTCAGCTGGAAACCCCACGAAAACCAAGATATCGCCGGTTCTGCATATCAGACGCACTGTGGAAGGTTGAAAACACCAGAAAACGTGTTTGTCGCATTAACTAGCTCGAAAAGAGAGTTCTCGATGATTCTGCATACTTCGCAAAGATGAAACACCAAGATTATCGCAGAAAATGCATATTTCAGCTGGAAACCCCACGAAAACCAAGTTATCGGCGGCTCTACATATCATATGCACTGTGGAGTGGTGGAAACACCAGAAAATGTGTTTCTCGCATTAAATAGCTCGAAAAGAGCGATCTAGATGCTTCTGCATACTTCTGACAGAAGACTCACCAAGATGATCGCAGAAAATGCATATCTCAGCTGGAGACATCACGAAAATCAAGATATCGCCGGTTCTGCATATCAGACGCACTGTGGAGTGGTGAAAACACCAGAAAACGTCTTACTCGCATTAACTAGCTCGAAGAGAGGGTTCTGGATGATTCTGCATACTTCTCATAGATGAAACACCAAGATTTTCGCAGAGAATGCATATTTCAGCTGGAAACCCCACGAAAACCAAGATATCGCCGGTTCTGCATATCAGATGCACTGTGGAAGGTTGAAAACACCAGAAAACGTGTTTGTCGCATTAACTAGCTCGAAAAGAGAGTTCTCGATGATTCTGCATACTTCGCAAAGATGAAACACCAAGATTATCGCAGAAAATGCATATTTCAGCTGGAAACCCCACGAAAACCAAGTTATCGGCGGCTCTACATATCAAACGCACTGTGGAGTGGTCAAAACACCGGAAAACTTGTTTTTTCGCATTAAATAGCTCGAAACGAGCGATGTAGATGATTCTGCATACTTCGGACAGAAGTCTCACCAATATTATAGCAGAAAAGGCATATCTCAGCTTGAAACCTCACGAAAACCAAGATATCGCCGGTTCTGCATATCAGACGCACTGTGGAATGTTGAAAACACCAGAAAACGTGTTTCTCGCATTAACTAGCTCGAAAAGAGAGTTCTCGATGATTCTGCATACTTCTCATAGATGAAACACCAAGATTATCGCAGAGAATGCGTATTTCAGCTGGAAACCCCACGAAAACCAAGATATCGCCGGTTCTGCATATCAGACGCACTGTGGAAGGTTGAAAACACCAGAAAACGTGTTTGTCGCATTAACTAGCTCGAAAAGAGAGTTCCCGATGATTCTGCATACTTCGCAAAGATGAAACACCAAGATTATCGCAGAAAATGCATATTTCAGCTGGAAACCCCACGAAAACCCAGTTATCGGCGGCTCTACATATCAAACGCACTGTGGAGTGGTCAAAACACCGGAAAACTTGTTTTTTCGCATTAAATAGCTCGAAACGAGCGATGTAGATGATTCTGCATACTTCGGACAGAAGTCTCACCAATATTATAGCAGAAAAGGCATATCTCAGCTTGAAACCTCACGAAAACCAAGTTATCGCCGGTTCTGCATATCAGACGCACTGTGGAGTGGTGAAAACACCAGAAAACGTCTTACTCGCATTAACTAGCTCGAAAAGAGGGTTCTGGATGATTCTGCATACTTCTCATAGATGAAACACCAAGATTATCGCAGAGAATGCATATTTCAGCTGGAAACCCCACGAAAACCAAGATATCGCCGGTTCTGCATATCAGACGCACTGTGGAAGGTTGAAAACACCAGAAAACGTGTTTGTCGCATTAACTAGCTCGAAAAGAGAGTTCTCGATGATTCTGCATACTTCGCAAAGATGAAACACCAAGATTATCGCAGAAAATGCATATTTCAACTGGAAACCCCACGAAAACCAAGTTATCGGCGGCTCTACATATCAAACGCACTGTGGAGTGGTCAAAACACCGGAAAACTTGTTTTTTCGCATTAAATAGCTCGAAACGAGCGATGTAGATGATTCTGCATACTGCGGACAGAAGTCTCACCAATATTATAGCAGAAAAGGCATATCTCAGCTTGAAACCTCACGAAAACCAAGATATCGCCGGTTCTGCATATCAGACGCACTGTGGAATGTTGAAAACACCAGAAAACGTGTTTCTCGCATTAACTAGCTCGAAAAGAGAGTTCTCGATGATTCTGCATACTTCTCATAGATGAAACACCAAGATTATCGCAGAGAATGCATATTTCAGCTGGAAACCCCACGAAAACCAAGATATCGCCGGTTCTGCATATCAGACGCACTGTGGAAGGTTGAAAACACCAGAAAACGTGTTTGTCGCATTAACTAGCTCGAAAAGAGAGTTCTCGATGATTCTGCATACTTCGCAAAGATGAAACACCAAGATTATCGCAGAAAATGCATATTTCAGCTGGAAACCCCACGAAAACCAAGTTATCGGCGGCTCTACATATCATATGCACTGTGGAGTGGTGGAAACACCAGAAAATGTGTTTCTCGCAATAAATAGCTCGAAAAGAGCGATCTAGATGCTTCTGCATACTTCTGACAGAAGACTCACCAAGATGATCGCAGAAAATGCATATCTCAGCTGGAGACATCACGAAAATCAAGATATCGCCGGTTCTGCATATCAGACGCACTGTGGAGTGGTGAAAACACCAGAAAACGTCTTACTCGCATTAACTAGCTCGAAGAGAGGGTTCTGGATGATTCTGCATACTTCTCTTAGATGAAACACCAAGATTTTCGCAGAGAATGCATATTTCACCTGGAAACCCCACGAAAACCAAGATATCGCCGGTTCTGCATATCAGATGCACTGTGGAAGGTTGAAAACACCAGAAAACGTGTTTGTCGCATTAACTAGCTCGAAAAGAGAGTTCTCGATGATTCTGCATACTTCGCAAAGATGAAACACCAAGATTATCGCAGAAAATGCATATTTCAGCTGGAAACCCCACGAAAACCAAGTTATCGGCGGCTCTACATATCAAACGCACTGTGGAGTGGTCAAAACACCGGAAAACTTGTTTTTTCGCATTAAATAGCTCGAAACGAGCGATGTAGATGATTCTGCATACTTCGGACAGAAGTCTCACCAATATTATAGCAGAAAAGGCATATCTCAGCTTGAAACCTCACGAAAACCAAGATATCGCCGGTTCTGCATATCAGACGCACTGTGGAATGTTGAAAACACCAGAAAACGTGTTTCTCGCATTAACTAGCTCGAAAAGAGAGTTCTCGATGATTCTGCATACTTCTCATAGATGAAACACCAAGATTATCGCAGAGAATGCGTATTTCAGCTGGAAACCCCACGAAAACCAAGATATCGCCGGTTCTGCATATCAGACGCACTGTCGAAGGTTGAAAACACCAGAAAACGTGTTTGTCGCATTAACTAGCTCGAAAAGAGAGTTCCCGATGATTCTGCATACTTCGCAAAGATGAAACACCAAGATTATCGCAGAAAATGCATATTTCAGCTGGAAACCCCACGAAAACCCAGTTATCGGCGGCTCTACATATCAAACGCACTGTGGAGTGGTCAAAACACCGGAAAACGTGTTTTTTCGCATTAAATAGCTCGAGACGAGCGATGTAGATGATTCTGCATACTTCGGACAGAAGTCTCACCAATATTATAGCAGAAAAGGCATATCTCAGCTTGAAACCTCACGAAAACCAAGATATCGCCGGTTCTGCATATCAGACGCACTGTGGAATGTTGAAAACACCAGAAAACGTGTTTCTCGCATTAACTAGCTCGAAAAGAGAGTTCTCGAAGATTCTGCATACTTCTCATAGATGAAACACCAAGATTATCGCAGAAAATGCATATTTCAGCTGGAAACCCCACGAAAACCAAGTTATCGGCGGCTCTACATATCAAACGCACTATGGAGTGGTCAAAACACCAGAAAACTTGTTTTTTCGCATTAAATAGCTCGAAACGAGCGATCTAGATGATTCTGCATACTTCTGACTAAAGTCTCACCAAGATTATCGCAGAAAATGCATATCTCAGCTTGAAACCCGACGAAATCCAAGATGTCGCCGGTTCTGCATATCAAACGCCCTGTGGAGTGATAAAAACACCAGATAACGTGTTTCTCGCATTAAATAGTTCGAAAAGAGCGATATCGATGATTCTGCATACTTCGGACAGAAGTCTCACCAATATTATCGCAGAAAATGCATATCTCAGCTTGAAACCCGACGAAATCCAAGATGTCGCCGGTTCTGCATATCAGACGCACTGTGGAATGTTGAAAACACCAGAAAACGTGTTACTCGCATTAAATAGCTCGAAAAGAGCGATCTAGATGCTTCTGCATACTTCTGACAGAAGACTCACCAAGATTATCGCAGAAAATGCATATCTCAGCTGGAGACATCACGAAAATCAAGATATCGACGGTTCTGCATATCAGACGCACTGTGGAGTGGTGAAAACACCAGAAAACGTGTTACTCGCATTAACTAGCTCGAAAAGAGGGTTCTGGATGATTCTGCATACTTCTCATAGATGAAACACCAAGTTTATCGCAGAAAATGCATATTTCAGCTGGAAACCCCACGAAAACCAAGTTATCGGCGGCTCTACATATCAAACGCACCGTGGAGTGGTCAAAACACCGGAAAACTTGTTTTTTCGCATTAAATAGCTCGAAACGAGCGATGTAGATGATTCTGCATACTTCGGACAGAAGTCTCACCAATATTATAGCAGAAAAGGCATATCTCAGCTTGAAACCTCACGAAAACCAAGATATCGCCGGTTCTGCATATCAGACGCACTGTGGAATGTTGAAAACACCAGAAAACGTGTTTCTCGCATTAACTAGCTCGAAAAGAGAGTTCTCGATGATTCTGCATACTTCTCATAGATGAAACACCAAGATTATCGCAGAGAATGCATATTTCAGCTGGAAACCCCACGAAAACCAAGATATCGCCGGTTCTGCATATCAGACGCACTGTGGAACTTTGAAAACACCAGAAAACGTGTTTGTCGCATTAACTAGCTCGCAAAAAGAGTTCCCGATGATTGTGCATACTTCGCAAAGATGAAACACCAAGATTATCGCAGAAAATGCATATTTCAGCTGGAAACCCCACGAAAACCAAGTTATCGGCGGCTCTACATATCAAACGCACTGTGGAGTGGTCAAAACACCGGAAAACTTGTTTTTTCGCATTAAATAGCTCGAAACGAGCGATGTAGATGATTCTGCATACTTCGGACAGAAGTCTCACCAATATTATCGCAGAAAATGCATATCTCAGCTTGAAACCTCTCGAAAACCAAGATATCGCCGGTTCTGCATATCAGACGCACTGTGGAATGTTGAAAACACCAGAAAACGTGTTTCTCGCATTAAATAGCTCGAAAAGAGCGATATCGATGATTCTGCATACTTCGGACAGAAGTCTCACCAATATTATAGCTGAAAAGGCATATCCCAGCTTGAAACCTCACGAAAACCATGATATGGCTGGTTCTGCATTTCAGACGCACTTTGGAATGTTGAAAACACCAGAAAACGTGTTTCTCGCATTAACTAGCTCGAAAAGAGAGTTCTCGATGGTTCTGCATACTTCTCATAGATGAAACACCAAGATTATCGCAGAAAATGCATATTTCAGCTGGAAACCCCACGAAAACCAAGTTATCGGCGGCTCTACATATCAAACGCACAGTGGAGTGGTGAAAACACTGGAAAAATTGTTTTTTCGCATTAAATAGCTCGAAACGAGCGATCTAGATGATTCTGCATACTTCTGACTAAAGTCTCAACAAGATTATCGCAGAAAATGCATATCTCAGCTTGAAACCCGACGAAATCCAAGATGTCGCCGGTTCTGCATATCAAACGCCCTGTGGAGTGATAAAAACACCTGATAACGTGTTTCTCGCATTAAATAGCTCGAAAAGAGCGATATCGATGATTCTGCATACTTCGGACAGAAGTCTCACCAATATTATAGCTGAAAAGGCATATCCCAGCTTGAAACCTCACGAAAACCATGATATCGCCGGTTCTGCATTTCAGACGCACTTTGGAATGTTGAAAACACCAGAAAACGTGTTTCTCGCATTAACTAGCTCGAAAAGAGAGTTCTCGATGGTTCTGCATACTTCTCATAGAAGAAACACCAAGATTATCGCAGAAAATGCATATTTCAGCTGGAAACCCCACGAAAACCAAGTTATCGGCGGCTCTACATATCAAACGCACAGTGGAGTGGTCAAAACACTGGAAAAATTGTTTTTTCGCATTAAATAGCTCGAAACGAGCGATCTAGATGATTCTGCATACTTCTGCCTGAAGTCTCACCAATATTATCGCAGAAAATGCATATCTCAGCTTGAAACCCGACGAAATCCAAGATGTCGCCGGTTCTGCATATCAAACGCCCTGTGGAGTGATAAAAACACCAGATAACGTGTTTCTCGCATTAAATAGCTCGAAAAGAGCGATATCGATGATTGTGCATACTTCGGACAGAAGTCTCACCAATATTATAGCTGAAAAGGCATATCCCAGCTTGAAACCTCACGAAAACCAAGATATCGCCGGTTCTGCATATCAGACGCACTGCGGAATGTTGAAAACACCAGAAAACGTGTTTGTCGCATTAACTAGCTCGCAAAAAGAGTTCCCGATGATTGTGCATACTTCGCAAAGATGAAACACCAAGATTATCGCAGAAAATGCATATTTCAGCTGGAAACCCCACGAAAACCAAGTTATCGGCGGCTCTACATATCAAACGCACTGTGGAGTGGTCAAAACACCGGAAAACTTGTTTTTTCGCATTAAATAGCTCGAAACGAGCGATGTAGATGATTCTGCATACTTCGGACAGAAGTCTCACCAATATTATCGCAGAAAATGCATATCTCAGCTTGAAACCTCTCGAAAACCAAGATATCGCCGGTTCTGCATATCAGACGCACTGTGGAATGTTGAAAACACCAGAAAACGTGTTTCTCGCATTAAATAGCTCGAAAAGAGCGATATCGATGATTCTGCATACTTCGGACAGAAGTCTCACCAATATTATAGCTGAAAAGGCATATCCCAGCTTGAAACCTCACGAAAACCATGATATCGCCGGTTCTGCATTTCAGACGCACTTTGGAATGTTGAAAACACCAGAAAACGTGTTTCTCGCATTAACTAGCTCGAAAAGAGAGTTCTCGATGGTTCTGCATACTTCTCATAGAAGAAACACCAAGATTATCGCAGAAAATGCATATTTCAGCTGGAAACCCCACGAAAACCAAGTTATCGGCGGCTCTACATATCAAACGCACCGTGGAGTGGTCAAAACACCGGAAAACTTGTTTTTTCGCATTAAATAGCTCGAAACGAGCGATGTAGATGATTCTGCATACTTCGGACAGAAGTCTCACCAATATTATAGCAGAAAAGGCATATCTCAGCTTGAAACCTCACGAAAACCAAGATATCGCCGGTTCTGCATATCAGACGCACTGTGGAATGTTGAAAACACCAGAAAACGTGTTTCTCGCATTAACTAGCTCGAAAAGAGAGTTCTCGATGATTCTGCATACTTCTCATAGATGAAACACCAAGATTATCGCAGAGAATGCATATTTCAGCTGGAAACCCCACGAAAACCAAGATATCGCCGGTTCTGCATATCAGACGCACTGTGGAACTTTGAAAACACCAGAAAACGTGTTTGTCGCATTAACTAGCTCGCAAAAAGAGTTCCCGATGATTGTGCATACTTCGCAAAGATGAAACACCAAGATTATCGCAGAAAATGCATATTTCAGCTGGAAACCCCACGAAAACCAAGTTATCGGCGGCTCTACATATCAAACGCACTGTGGAGTGGTCAAAACACCGGAAAACTTGTTTTTTCGCATTAAATAGCTCGAAACGAGCGATGTAGATGATTCTGCATACTTCGGACAGAAGTCTCACCAATATTATCGCAGAAAATGCATATCTCAGCTTGAAACCTCTCGAAAACCAAGATATCGCCGGTTCTGCATATCAGACGCACTGTGGAATGTTGAAAACACCAGAAAACGTGTTTCTCGCATTAAATAGCTCGAAAAGAGCGATATCGATGATTCTGCATACTTCGGACAGAAGTCTCACCAATATTATAGCTGAAAAGGCATATCCCAGCTTGAAACCTCACGAAAACCATGATATGGCTGGTTCTGCATTTCAGACGCACTTTGGAATGTTGAAAACACCAGAAAACGTGTTTCTCGCATTAACTAGCTCGAAAAGAGAGTTCTCGATGGTTCTGCATACTTCTCATAGATGAAACACCAAGATTATCGCAGAAAATGCATATTTCAGCTGGAAACCCCACGAAAACCAAGTTATCGGCGGCTCTACATATCAAACGCACAGTGGAGTGGTGAAAACACTGGAAAAATTGTTTTTTCGCATTAAATAGCTCGAAACGAGCGATCTAGATGATTCTGCATACTTCTGACTAAAGTCTCAACAAGATTATCGCAGAAAATGCATATCTCAGCTTGAAACCCGACGAAATCCAAGATGTCGCCGGTTCTGCATATCAAACGCCCTGTGGAGTGATAAAAACACCTGATAACGTGTTTCTCGCATTAAATAGCTCGAAAAGAGCGATATCGATGATTCTGCATACTTCGGACAGAAGTCTCACCAATATTATAGCTGAAAAGGCATATCCCAGCTTGAAACCTCACGAAAACCAAGATATCGCCGGTTCTGCATATCAGACGCACTGTGGAATGTTGAAAACACCAGAAAACGTGTTTCTCGCATTAACTAGCTCGAAAAGAGAGTTCTCGATGGTTCTGCATACTTCTCATAGATGAAACACAAAGATTATCGCAGAAAATGCATATTTCAGCTGGAAACCCCACGAAAACCAAGTTATCGGCGGCTCTACATATCAAACGCACTATGGAGTGGTCAAAACACCAGATAACGTGTTTCTCGCATTAAACAGCTCGAAAAGAGCGATATCGATGATTCTGCATACTTCTGACTAAAGTCTCACCAATATTATCGCAGAAAATGCATATCTCAGCTTGAAACCCGACGAAATCCAAGATGTCGCCGGTTCTGCATATCAAACGCACTGTGGAGTGATAAAAACACCAGATAACGTGTTTCTCGCATTAAATAGCTCGAAAAGAGCGATATCGATGATTCTGCATACTTCGGACAGAAGTCTCACCAATATTATAGCTGAAAAGGCATATCCCAGCTTGAAACCTCACGAAAACCAAGATATCGCCGGTTCTGCATATCAGACGCACTGTGGAATGTTGAAAACACCAGAAAACGTGTTTCTCGCATTAACTAGCTCGAAAAGAGTGTTCTCGATGGTTCTGCATACTTCTCATAGATGAAACACCAAGATTATCGCAGAAAATGCATATTTCAGCTGGAAACCCCACGAAAACCAAGTTATCGGCGGCTCTACATATCAAACGCACTGTGGAGTGGTCAAAACACCGGAAAACTTGTTTTTTCGCATTAAATAGCTCGAAACGAGCGATGTAGATGATTCTGCATACTTCGGACAGAAGTCTCATCAATATTATAGCAGAAAAGGCATATCTCAGCTTGAAACCTCACGAAAACCAAGATATCGCCGGTTCTGCATATCAGACGCACTGTGGAATGTTGAAAACACCAGAAAACGTGTTTCTCGCATTAACTAGCTCGAAAAGAGCGATATCGATGATTCTGCATACTTCGGACAGAAGTCTCACCAATATTATCGCAGAAAATGCATATCTCAGCTTGAAACCCGACGAAATCCAAGATGTCGCCGGTTTTGCATATCAAACGCCCTGTGGAGTGATAAAAACACCTGATAACGTGTTTCTCGCATTAAATAGCTCGAAAAGAGCGATATCGATGATTCTGCATACTTCGGACAGAAGTCTCACCAATATTATAGCTGAAAAGGCATATCCCAGCTTGAAACCTCACGAAAACCATGATATCGCCGGTTCTGCATTTCAGACGCACTTTGGAATGCTGAAAACACCAGAAAACGTGTTTCTCGCATTAACTAGCTCGAAAAGAGAGTTCTCGATGGTTCTGCATACTTCTCATAGATGAAACACCAAGATTATCGCAGAAAATGCATATTTCAGCTGGAAACCCCAAGAAAACCAAGTTATCGGCGGCTCTACATATCAAACGCAC
Source organism: Anthophora plumipes (assembly GCA_951804975.1). Classification (NCBI taxonomy): domain Eukaryota; kingdom Metazoa; phylum Arthropoda; class Insecta; order Hymenoptera; family Apidae; genus Anthophora; species Anthophora plumipes. The sequence continues at coordinate 5,944,203 of CATORF010000206.1, read as the reverse complement.
TGTGGAGTGGTCAAAACACCGGAAAACTTGTTTTTTCGCATTAAATAGCTCGAAAAGAGCGATATCGATGATTCTGCATACTTCTGACTAAAGTCTCACCAATATTATCGCAGAAAATGCATATCTCAGCTTGAAACCCGACGAAATCCAAGATGTCGCCGGTTCTGCATATCAAACGCCCTGTGGAGTGATAAAAACACCAGATAACGTGTTTCTCGCATTAAATAGCTCGAAAAGAGCGATATCGATGATTCTGCATACTTCGGACAGAAGTCTCACCAATATTATAGCTGAAAAGGCATATCCCAGCTTGAAACCCGACGAAATCCAAGATGTCGCCGGTTCTGCATATCAAACGCCCTGTGGAGTGATAAAAACACCAGATAACGTGTTTCTCGCATTAAATAGTTCGAAAAGAGCGATATCGATGATTCTGCATACTTCGGACAGAAGTCTCACCAATATTATCGCAGAAAATGCATATCTCAGCTTGAAACCCGACGAAATCCAAGATGTCGCCGGTTCTGCATATCAAACGCCCTGTGGAGTGATAAAAACACCTGATAACGTGTTTCTCGCATTAAATAGCTCGAAAAGAGCGATATCGATGATTCTGCATACTTTGGACAGAAGTCTCACCAATATTATAGCTGAAAAGGCATATCCCAGCTTGAAACCCGACGAAATCCAAGATGTCGCCGGTTCTGCATATCAAACGCCCTGTGGAGTGATAAAAACACCAGATAACGTGTTTCTCGCATTAAATAGCTCGAAAAGAGCGATATCGATGATTCTGCATACTTCGGACAGAAGTCTCACCAATATTATAGCTGAAAAGGCATATCCCAGCTTGAAACCCGACGAAATCCAAGATGTCGCCGGTTCTGCATATCAAACGCCCTGTGGAGTGATAAAAACACCAGATAACGTGTTTCTCGCATTAAATAGCTCGAAAAGAGCGATATCGATGATTCTGCATACTTCGGACAGAAGTCTCACCAATATTATAGCTGAAAAGGCATATCCCAGCTTGAAACCTCACGAAAACCATGATATCGCCGGTTTTGCATTTCAGACGCACTGTGGAATGTTGAAAACACCAGAAAACGTGTTTCTCGCATTAACTAGCTCTAAAAGAGAGTTCTCGAAGATTCTGCATACTTCTCATAGATGATACACCAAGATTATCGCAGAAAATGCATATTTCAGCTGGAAATCCCACGAAAACCAAGTTATCGGCGGCTCTACATATCAAACGCACTATGGAGTGGTCAAAACACTAGAAAACTTGTTTTTTCGCATTAAATAGCTCGAAACGAGCGATCTAGATGATTCTGCATACTTCTGACTAAAGTCTCACCAATATTATCGCAGAAAATGCATATCTCAGCTTGAAACCCGACGAAATCCAAGATGTCGCCGGTTCTGCATATCAAACGCCCTGTGGAGTGATAAAAACACCAGATAACGTGTTTCTCGCATTAAATAGCTCGAAAAGAGCGATATCGATGATTCTGCATACTTCGGACAGAAGTCTCACCAATATTATAGCTGAAAAGGCATATCCCAGCTTGAAACCCGACGAAATCCAAGATGTCGCCGGTTCTGCATATCAAACGCCCTGTGGAGTGATAAAAACACCAGATAACGTGTTTCTCGCATTAAATAGTTCGAAAAGAGCGATATCGATGATTCTGCATACTTCGGACAGAAGTCTCACCAATATTATCGCAGAAAATGCATATCTCAGCTTGAAACCCGACGAAATCCAAGATGTCGCCGGTTCTGCATATCAAACGCCCTGTGGAGTGATAAAAACACCTGATAACGTGTTTCTCGCATTAAATAGCTCGAAAAGAGCGATATCGATGATTCTGCATACTTCGGACAGAAGTCTCACCAATATTATAGCTAAAAAGGCATATCCCAGCTTGAAACCTCACGAAAACCATGATATCGCCGGTTCTGCATTTCAGACGCACTTTGGAATGTTGAAAACACCAGAAAACGTGTTTCTCGCATTAACTAGCTCGAAAAGAGAGTTCTCGATGGTTCTGCATACTTCTCATAGATGAAACACCAAGATTATCGCAGAAAATGCATATTTCAGCTGGAAACCCCACGAAAACCAAGTTATCGGCGGCTCTACATATCAAACGCACAGTGGAGTGGTCAAAACACTGGAAAAATTGTTTTTTCGCATTAAATAGCTCGAAACGAGCGATCTAGATGATTCTGCATACTTCTGCCTGAAGTCTCACCAATATTATCGCAGAAAATGCATATCTCAGCTTGAAACCCGACGAAATCCAAGATGTCGCCGGTTCTGCATATCAAACGCCCTGTGGAGTGATAAAAACACCAGATAACGTGTTTCTCGCATTAAATAGCTCGAAAAGAGCGATATCGATGATTCTGCATACTTCGGACAGAAGTCTCACCAATATTTTCGCAGAAAATGCATATCTTAGCTTGAAACCTCACGAAAATCAAGATGTCGCCGGTTCTGCATATCAAACGCACTGTGGAGTGGTCAAAACACCAGAAAACTTGTTTTTTCGAATTAAATAGCGCGAAACGAGCGATCTAGATGATTCTGCATACTTCTGACTAAAGTCTCACCAATATTATAGCAGAAAAGGCTTATCTCTGCTTGAAACCTCACGAAAACCAAAATATCGCCGGTTCTGCATATCAGACGCACTGTGGAATGTTGAAAACACCAGAAAACGTGTTTCTCGCATTAACTAGCTCGAAAAGAGAGTTCTCTATGATTCTGCATACTTCTCATAGATGAAACACCAAGATTATCGCAGAAAATGCATATTTCAGCTGGAAACCCCACGGAAACCAAGTTATCGGCGGCTCGACATATCAAACGCACTGTGGAGTGGTCAAAACACCAGAAAACTTGTTTTTTTCGCATTAAATAGCTCGAAAGGTGCGATCTAGGTGATTCTGCATACTTCTGACTGAAGTCTCACCAATATTATCGCAGAAAATGCATATCTCAGCTTGAAACCCGACGAAAACCAAGATATCGCCGGTTCTGCATATCAGATGCACTGTGGAAGGTTGAAAACACCAGAAAACGTGTTTGTCGCATTAACTAGCTCGAAAAGAGAGTTCTCGATGATTCTGCATACTTCGCAAAGATGAAACACCAAGATTATCGCAGAAAATGCATATTTCAGCTGGAAACCCCACGAAAACCAAGTTATCGGCGGCTCTACATATCAAACGCACTGTGGAGTGGTCAAAACACCGGAAAACTTGTTTTTTCGCATTAAATAGCTCGAAACGAGCGATGTAGATGATTCTGCATACTTCGGACAGAAGTCTCACCAATATTATAGCAGAAAAGGCATATCTCAGCTTGAAACCTCACGAAAACCAAGATATCGCCGGTTCTGCATATCAGACGCACTGTGGAATGTTGAAAACACCAGAAAACGTGTTTCTCGCATTAACTAGCTCGAAAAGAGAGTTCTCGATGATTCTGCATACTTCTCATAGATGAAACACCAAGATTATCGCAGAGAATGCATATTTCAGCTGGAAACCCCACGAAAACCAAGATATCGCCGGTTCTGCATATCAGACGCACTGTGGAAGGTTGAAAACACCAGAAAACGTGTTTGTCGCATTAACTAGCTCGAAAAGAGAGTTCCCGATGATTCTGCATACTTCGCAAAGATGAAACACCAAGATTATCGCAGAAAATGCATATTTCAGCTGGAAACCCCACGAAAACCCAGTTATCGGCGGCTCTACATATCAAACGCACTGTGGAGTGGTCAAAACACCGGAAAACTTGTTTTTTCGCATTAAATAGCTCGAAACGAGCGATGTAGATGATTCTGCATACTTCGGACAGAAGTCTCACCAATATTATAGCAGAAAAGGCATATCTCAGCTTGAAACCTCACGAAAACCAAGATATCGCCGGTTCTGCATATCAGACGCACTGTGGAATGTTGAAAACACCAGAAAACGTGTTTCTCGCATTAACTAGCTCGAAAAGAGAGTTCTCGAAGATTCTGCGTACTTCTCATAGATGAAACACCAAGATTATCGCAGAAAATGCATATTTCAGCTGGAAACCCCACGAAAACCAAGTTATCGGCGGCTCTACATATCAAACGCACTATGGAGTGGTCAAAACACCAGATAACGTGTTTCTCGCATTAAATAGTTCGAAAAGAGCGATATCGATGATTCTGCATACTTCGGACAGAAGTCTCACCAATATTATCGCAGAAAATGCATATCTCAGCTTGAAACCCGACGAAATCCAAGATGTCCCCAGTTCTGCATATCAGACGCACTGTGGAATGTTGAAAACACCAGAAAACGTGTTACTCGCATTAAATAGCTCGAAACGAGCGATCTAGATGATTCTGCATACTTCTGACTAAAGTCTCACCAAGATTATCGCAGAAAATGCATATCTCAGCTTGAAACCCGACGAAATCCAAGATGTCGCCGGTTCTGCATATCAAACGCCCTGTGGAGTGATAAAAACACCAGATAACGTGTTTCTCGCATTAAATAGTTCGAAAAGAGCGATATCGATGATTCTGCATACTTCGGACAGAAGTCTCACCAATATTATCGCAGAAAATGCATATCTCAGCTTGAAACCCGACGAAATCCAAGATGTCGCCAGTTCTGCATATCAGACGCACTGTGGAATGTTGAAAACACCAGAAAACGTGTTACTCGCATTAAATAGCTCGAAAAGAGCGATCTAGATGCTTCTGCATACTTCTGACAGAAGACTCACCAAGATTATCGCAGAAAATGCATATCTCAGCTGGAGACATCACGAAAATCAAGATATCGACGGTTCAGCATATCAGACGCACTGTGGAGTGGTGAAAACACCAGAAAACGTGTTACTCGCATTAACTAGCTCGAAAAGAGGGTTCTGGATGATTCTGCATACTTCTCATAGATGAAACACCAAGTTTATCGCAGAAAATGCATATTTCAGCTGGAAACCCCACGAAAACCAAGTTATCGGCGGCTCTACATATCAAACGCACCGTGGAGTGGTCAAAACACCGGAAAACTTGTTTTTTCGCATTAAATAGCTCGAAACGAGCGATGTAGATGATTCTGCATACTTCGGACAGAAGTCTCACCAATATTATAGCAGAAAAGGCATATCTCAGCTTGAAACCTCACGAAAACCAAGATATCGCCGGTTCTGCATATCAGACGCACTGTGGAATGTTGAAAACACCAGAAAACGTGTTTCTCGCATTAACTAGCTCGAAAAGAGAGTTCTCGATGATTCTGCATACTTCTCATAGATGAAACACCAAGATTATCGCAGAGAATGCATATTTCAGCTGGAAACCCCACGAAAACCAAGATATCGCCGGTTCTGCATATCAGACGCACTGTGGAACTTTGAAAACACCAGAAAACGTGTTTGTCGCATTAACTAGCTCGAAAAAAGAGTTCCCGATGATTGTGCATACTTCGCAAAGATGAAACACCAAGATTATCGCAGAAAATGCATATTTCAGCTGGAAACCCCACGAAAACCAAGTTATCGGCGGCTGTACATATCAAACGCACTGTGGAGTGGTCAAAACACCGGAAAACTTGTTTTTTCCCATTAAATAGCTCGAAACGAGCGATGTAGATGATTCTGCATACTTCGGACAGAAGTCTCACCAATATTATCGCAGAAAATGCATATCTCAGCTTGAAACCTCTCGAAAACCAAGATATCGCCGGTTCTGCATATCAGACGCACTGTGGAATGTTGAAAACACCAGAAAACGTGTTTCTCGCATTAAATAGCTCGAAAAGAGCGATATCGATGATTCTGCATACTTCGGACAGAAGTCTCACCAATATTATAGCTGAAAAGGCATATCCCAGCTTGAAACCTCACGAAAACCATGATATCGCCGGTTCTGCATTTCAGACGCACTTTGGAATGTTGAAAACACCTGAAAACGTGTTTCTCGCATTAACTAGCTCGAAAAGAGAGTTCTCGATGGTTCTGCATACTTCTCATAGATGAAACACCAAGATTATCGCAGAAAATGCATATTTCAGCTGGAAACCCCACGAAAACCAAGTTATCGGCGGCTCTACATATCAAACGCACAGTGGAGTGGTGAAAACACTGGAAAAATTGTTTTTTCGCATTAAATAGCTCGAAACGAGCGATCTAGATGATTCTGCATACTTCTGACTAAAGTCTCACCAAGATTATCGCAGAAAATGCATATCTCAGCTTGAAACCCGACGAAATCCAAGATGTCGCCGGTTCTGCATATCAAACGCCCTGTGGAGTGATAAAAACACCAGATAACGTGTTTCTCGCATTAAATAGTTCGAAAAGAGCGATATCGATGATTCTGCATACTTCGGACAGAAGTCTCACTAATATTATCGCAGAAAATGCATATCTTAGCTTGAAACCTCACGAAAATCAAGATGTCGCCGGTTCTGCATATCAAACGCACTGTGGAGTGGTCAAAACACCAGAAAACTTGTTTTTTCGAATTAAATAGCGCGAAACGAGCGATCTAGATGATTCTGCATACTTCTGACTAAAGTCTCACCAATATTATAGCAGAAAAGGCTTATCTCTGCTTGAAACCTCACGAAAACCAAAATATCGCCGGTTCTGCATATCAGACGCACTGTGGAATGTTGAAAACACCAGAAAACGTGTTTCTCGCATTAACTAGCTCGAAAAGAGAGTTCTCGATTATTCTGCATACTTCTCATAGATGAAACACCAAGATTATCGCAGAAAATGCATATTTCAGCTGGAAACCCCACGGAAACCAAGTTATCGGCGGCTCGACATATCAAACGCACTGTGGAGTGGTCAAAACACCAGAAAACTTGTTTTTTTCGCATTAAATAGCTCGAAAGGTGCGATCTACGTGATTCTGCATACTTCTGACTGAAGTCTCACCAATATTATCGCAGAAAATGCATATCTCAGCTTGAAACCCGACGAAAACCAAGATATCGCCGGTTCTGCATATCAGATGCACTGTGGAAGGTTGAAAACACCAGAAAACGTGTTTGTCGCATTAACTAGCTCGAAAAGAGAGTTCTCGATGATTGTGCATACTTCGCAAAGATGAAACACCAAGATTATCGCAGAAAATGCATATTTCAGCTGGAAACCCCACGAAAACCAAGTTATCGGCGGCTGTACATATCAAACGCACTGTGGAGTGGTCAAAACACCGGAAAACTTGTTTTTTCGCATTAAATAGCTCGAAACGAGCGATGTAGATGATTCTGCATACTTCGGACAGAAGTCTCACCAATATTATCGCAGAAAATGCATATCTCAGCTTGAAACCTCTCGAAAACCAAGATATCGGCGGTTCTGCATATCAGACGCACTGTGGAATGTTGAAAACACCAGAAAACGTGTTTCTCGCATTAAATAGCTCGAAAAGAGCGATATCGATGATTCTGCATACTTCGGACAGAAGTCTCACCAATATTATAGCTGAAAAGGCATATCCCAGCTTGAAACCTCACGAAAACCATGATATCGCCGGTTCTGCATTTCAGACGCACTTTGGAATGTTGAAAACACCAGAAAACGTGTTTCTCGCATTAACTAGCTCGAAAAGAGAGTTCTCGATGGTTCTGCATACTTCTCATAGATGAAACACCAAGATTATCGCAGAAAATGCATATTTCAGCTGGAAACCCCACGAAAACCAAGTTATCGGCGGCTCTACATATCAAACGCACAGTGGAGTGGTGAAAACACTGGAAAAATTGTTTTTTCGCATTAAATAGCTCGAAACGAGCGATCTAGATGATTCTGCATACTTCTGACTAAAGTCTCACCAAGATTATCGCAGAAAATGCATATCTCAGCTTGAAACCCGACGAAATCCAAGATGTCGCCGGTTCTGCATATCAAACGCCCTGTGGAGTGATAAAAACACCAGATAACGTGTTTCTCGCATTAAATAGTTCGAAAAGAGCGATAACGATGATTCTGCATACTTCGGACAGAAGTCTCACTAATATTATCGCAGAAAATGCATATCTTAGCTTGAAACCTCACGAAAATCAAGATGTCGCCGGTTCTGCATATCAAACGCACTGTGGAGTGGTCAAAACACCAGAAAACTTGTTTTTTCGAATTAAATAGCGCGAAACGAGCGATCTAGATGATTCTGCATACTTCTGACTAAAGTCTCACCAATATTATAGCAGAAAAGGCTTATCTCTGCTTGAAACCTCACGAAAACCAAAATATCGCCGGTTCTGCATATCAGACGCACTGTGGAATGTTGAAAACACCAGAAAACGTGTTTCTCGCATTAACTAGCTCGAAAAGAGAGTTCTCGATGATTCTGCATACTTCTCATAGATGAAACACCAAGATTATCGCAGAAAATGCATATTTCAGCTGGAAACCCCACGGAAACCAAGTTATCGGCGGCTCGACATATCAAACGCACTGTGGAGTTGTCAAAACACCAGAAAACTTGTTTTTTTCGCATTAAATAGCTCGAAAGGTGCGATCTACGTGATTCTGCATACTTCTGACTGAAGTCTCACCAATATTATCGCAGAAAATGCATATCTCAGCTTGAAACCCGACGAAAACCAAGATATCGCCGGTTCTGCATATCAGATGCACTGTGGAAGGTTGAAAACACCAGAAAACGTGTTTGTCGCATTAACTAGCTCGAAAAGAGAGTTCTCGATGATTCTGCATACTTCGCAAAGATGAAACACCAAGATTATCGCAGAAAATGCATATTTCAGCTGGAAACCCCACGAAAACCAAGTTATCGGCGGCTCTACATATCAAACGCACTGTGGAGTGGTCAAAACACCGGAAAACTTGTTTTTTCGCATTAAATAGCTCGAAACGAGCGATGTAGATGATTCTGCATACTTCGGACAGAAGTCTCACCAATATTATAGCAGAAAAGGCATATCTCAGCTTGAAACCTCACGAAAACCAAGATATCGCCGGTTCTGCATATCAGACGCACTGTGGAATGTTGAAAACACCAGAAAACGTGTTTCTCGCATTAACTAGCTCGAAAAGAGAGTTCTCGATGATTCTGCATACTTCTCATAGATGAAACACCAAGATTATCGCAGAGAATGCATATTTCAGCTGGAAACCCCACGAAAACCAAGATATCGCCGGTTCTGCATATCAGACGCACTGTGGAAGGTTGAAAACACCAGAAAACGTGTTTGTCGCATTAACTAGCTCGAAAAGAGAGTTCCCGATGATTCTGCATACTTCGCAAAGATGAAACACCAAGATTATCGGAGAAAATGCATATTTCAGCTGGAAACCCCACGAAAACCCAGTTATCGGCGGCTCTACATATCAAACGCACTGTGGAGTGGTCAAAACACCGGAAAACTTGTTTTTTCGCATTAAATAGCTCGAAACGAGCGATGTAGATGATTCTGCATACTTCGGACAGAAGTCTCACCAATATTATAGCAGAAAAGGCATATCTCAGCTTGAAACCTCACGAAAACCAAGATATCGCCGGTTCTGCATATCAGACGCACTGTGGAATGTTGAAAACACCAGAAAACGTGTTTCTCGCATTAACTAGCTCGAAAAGAGAGTTCTCGAAGATTCTGCATACTTCTCATAGATGAAACACCAAGATTATCGCAGAAAATGCATATTTCAGCTGGAAACCCCACGAAAACCAAGTTATCGGCGGCTCTACATATCAAACGCACTATGGAGTGGTCAAAACACCAGAAAACTTGTTTTTTCGCATTAAATAGCTCGAAACGAGCGATCTAGATGATTCTGCATACTTCTGACTAAAGTCTCACCAAGATTATCGCAGAAAATGCATATCTCAGCTTGAAACCCGACGAAATCCAAGATGTCGCCGGTTCTGCATATCAAACGCCCTGTGGAGTGATAAAAACACCAGATAACGTGTTTCTCGCATTAAATAGTTCGAAAAGAGCGATATCGATGATTCTGCATACTTCGGACAGAAGTCTCACCAATATTATCGCAGAAAATGCATATCTCAGCTTGAAACCCGACGAAATCCAAGATGTCGCCGGTTCTGCATATCAGACGCACTGTGGAATGTTGAAAACACCAGAAAACGTGTTACTCGCATTAAATAGCTCGAAAAGAGCGATCTAGATGCTTCTGCATACTTCTGACAGAAGACTCACCAAGATTATCGCAGAAAATGCATATCTCAGCTGGAGACATCACGAAAATCAAGATATCGACGGTTCTGCATATCAGACGCACTGTGGAGTGGTGAAAACACCAGAAAACGTGTTACTCGCATTAACTAGCTCGAAAAGAGGGTTCTGGATGATTCTGCATACTTCTCATAGATGAAACACCAAGTTTATCGCAGAAAATGCATATTTCAGCTGGAAACCCCACGAAAACCAAGTTATCGGCGGCTCTACATATCAAACGCACCGTGGAGTGGTCAAAACACCGGAAAACTTGTTTTTTCGCATTAAATAGCTCGAAACGAGCGATGTAGATGATTCTGCATACTTCGGACAGAAGTCTCACCAATATTATAGCAGAAAAGGCATATCTCAGCTTGAAACCTCACGAAAACCAAGATATCGCCGGTTCTGCATATCAGACGCACTGTGGAATGTTGAAAACACCAGAAAACGTGTTTCTCGCATTAACTAGCTCGAAAAGAGAGTTCTCGATGATTCTGCATACTTCTCATAGATGAAACACCAAGATTATCGCAGAGAATGCATATTTCAGCTGGAAACCCCACGAAAACCAAGATATCGCCGGTTCTGCATATCAGACGCACTGTGGAACTTTGAAAACACCAGAAAACGTGTTTGTCGCATTAACTAGCTCGAAAAAAGAGTTCCCGATGATTGTGCATACTTCGCAAAGATGAAACACCAAGATTATCGCAGAAAATGCATATTTCAGCTGGAAACCCCACGAAAACCAAGTTATCGGCGGCTGTACATATCAAACGCACTGTGGAGTGGTCAAAACACCGGAAAACTTGTTTTTTCGCATTAAATATCTCGAAACGAGCGATGTAGATGATTCTGCATACTTCGGACAGAAGTCTCACCAATATTATAGCTGGAAAGGCATATCCCAGCTTGAAACCTCACGAAAACCATGATATCGCCGGTTCTGCATTTCAGACGCACTTTGGAATGTTGAAAACACCAGAAAACGTGTTTCTCGCATTAACTAGCTCGAAAAGAGAGTTCTCGATGGTTCTGCATACTTCTCATAGATGAAACACCAAGATTATCGCAGAAAATGCATATTTCAGCTGGAAACCCCACGAAAACCAAGTTATCGGCGGCTCTACATATCAAACGCACAGTGGAGTGGTGAAAACACTGGAAAAATTGTTTTTTCGCATTAAATAGCTCGAAACGAGCGATCTAGATGATTCTGCATACTTCTGACTAAAGTCTCACCAAGATTATCGCAGAAAATGCATATCTCAGCTTGAAACCCGACGAAATCCAAGATGTCGCCGGTTCTGCATATCAAACGCCCTGTGGAGTGATAAAAACACCAGATAACGTGTTTCTCGCATTAAATAGTTCGAAAAGAGCGATATCGATGATTCTGCATACTTCGGACAGAAGTCTCACTAATATTATCGCAGAAAATGCATATCTTAGCTTGAAACCTCACGAAAATCAAGATGTCGCCGGTTCTGCATATCAAACGCACTGTGGAGTGGTCAAAACACCAGAAAACTTGTTTTTTCGAATTAAATAGCGCGAAACGAGCGATCTAGATGATTCTGCATACTTCTGACTAAAGTCTCACCAATATTATAGCAGAAAAGGCTTATCTCTGCTTGAAACCTCACGAAAACCAAAATATCGCCGGTTCTGCATATCAGACGCACTGTGGAATGTTGAAAACACCAGAAAACGTGTTTCTCGCATTAACTAGCTCGAAAAGAGAGTTCTCGATGATTCTGCATACTTCTCATAGATGAAACACCAAGATTATCGCAGAAAATGCATATTTCAGCTGGAAACCCCACGGAAACCAAGTTATCGGCGGCTCGACATATCAAACGCACTGTGGAGTGGTCAAAACACCAGAAAACTTGTTTTTTTCGCATTAAATAGCTCGAAAGGTGCGATCTACGTGATTCTGCATACTTCTGACTGAAGTCTCACCAATATTATCGCAGAAAATGCATATCTCAGCTTGAAACCCGACGAAAACCAAGATATCGCCGGTTCTGCATATCAGATGCACTGTGGAAGGTTGAAAACACCAGAAAACGTGTTTGTCGCATTAACTAGCTCGAAAAGAGAGTTCTCGATGATTGTGCATACTTCGCAAAGATGAAACACCAAGATTATCGCAGAAAATGCATATTTCAGCTGGAAACCCCACGAAAACCAAGTTATCGGCGGATGTACATATCAAACGCACTGTGGAGTGGTCAAAACACCGGAAAACTTGTTTTTTCGCATTAAATAGCTCGAGACGAGCGATGTAGATGATTCTGCATACTTCGGACAGAAGTCTCACCAATATTATCGCAGAAAATGCATATCTCAGCTTGAAACCTCTCGAAAACCAAGATATCGCCGGTTCTGCATATCAGACGCACTGTGGAATGTTGAAAACACCAGAAAACGTGTTTCTCGCATTAAATAGCTCGAAAAGAGCGATATCGATGATTCTGCATACTTCGGACAGAAGTCTCACCAATATTATAGCTGAAAAGGCATATCCCAGCTTGAAACCTCACGAAAACCATGATATCGCCGGTTCTGCATTTCAGACGCACTTTGGAATGTTGAAAACACCAGAAAACGTGTTTCTCGCATTAACTAGCTCGAAAAGAGAGTTCTCGATGGTTCTGCATACTTCTCATAGATGAAACACCAAGATTATCGCAGAAAATGCATATTTCAGCTGGAAACCCCACGAAAACCAAGTTATCGGCGGCTGTACATATCAAACGCACAGTGGAGTGGTGAAAACACTGGAAAAATTGTTTTTTCGCATTAAATAGCTCGAAACGAGCGATCTAGATGATTCTGCATACTTCGGACAGAAGTCTCACTAATATTATCGCAGAAAATGCATATCTTAGCTTGAAACCTCACGAAAATCAAGATGTCGCCGGTTCTGCATATCAAACGCACTGTGGAGTGGTCAAAACACCAGAAAACTTGTTTTTTCGCATTAAATAGCTCGAAAGGTGCGATCTACGTGATTCTGCATACTTCTGACTGAAGTCTCACCAATATTATCGCAGAAAATGCATATCTCAGCTTGAAACCCGACGAAAACCAAGATATCGCCGGTTCTGCATATCAGATGCACTGTGGAAGGTTGAAAACACCAGAAAACGTGTTTGTCGCATTAACTAGCTCGAAAAGAGAGTTCTCGATGATTCTGCATACTTCGCAAAGATGAAACACCAAGATTATCGCAGAAAATGCATATTTCAGCTGGAAACCCCACGAAAACCAAGTTATCGGCGGCTCTACATATCAAACGCACTGTGGAGTGGTCAAAACACCGGAAAACTTGTTTTTTCGCATTAAATAGCTCGAAACGAGCGATGTAGATGATTCTGCATACTTCGGACAGAAGTCTCACCAATATTATAGCAGAAAAGGCATATCTCAGCTTGAAACCTCACGAAAACCAAGATATCGCCGGTTCTGCATATCAGACGCACTGTGGAATGTTGAAAACACCAGAAAACGTGTTTCTCGCATTAACTAGCTCGAAAAGAGAGTTCTCGATGATTCTGCATACTTCTCATAGATGAAACACCAAGATTATCGCAGAGAATGCATATTTCAGCTGGAAACCCCACGATAACCAAGATATCGCCGGTTCTGCATATCAGACGCACTGTGGAAGGTTGAAAACACCAGAAAACGTGTTTGTCGCATTAACTAGCTCGAAAAGAGAGTTCCCGATGATTCTGCATACTTCGCAAAGATGAAACACCAAGATTATCGGAGAAAATGCATATTTCAGCTGGAAACCCCACGAAAACCCAGTTATCGGCGGCTCTACATATCAAACGCACTGTGGAGTGGTCAAAACACCGGAAAACTTGTTTTTTCGCATTAAATAGCTCGAAACGAGCGATGTAGATGATTCTGCATACTTCGGACAGAAGTCTCACCAATATTATAGCAGAAAAGGCATATCTCAGCTTGAAACCTCACGAAAACCAAGATATCGCCGGTTCTGCATATCAGACGCACTGTGGAATGTTGAAAACACCAGAAAACGTGTTTCTCGCATTAACTAGCTCGAAAAGAGTGTTCTCGAAGATTCTGCATACTTCTCATAGATGAAACACCAAGATTATCGCAGAAAATGCATATTTCAGCTGGAAACCCCACGAAAACCAAGTTATCGGCGGCTCTACATATCAAACGCACTATGGAGTGGTCAAAACACCAGAAAACTTGTTTTTCCGCATTAAATAGCTCGAAACGAGCGATCTAGATGATTCTGCATACTTCTGACTAAAGTCTCACCAAGATTATCGCAGAAAATGCATATCTCAGCTTGAAACCCGACGAAATCCAAGATGTCGCCGGTTCTGCATATCAAACGCCCTGTGGAGTGATAAAAACACCAGATAACGTGATTCTCGCATTAAATAGTTCGAAAAGAGCGATATCGATGATTCTGCATACTTCGGACAGAAGTCTCACCAATATTATCGCAGAAAATGCATATCTCAGCTTGAAACCCGACGAAATCCAAGATGTCGCCGGTTCTGCATATCAGACGCACTGTGGAATGTTGAAAACACCAGAAAACGTGTTACTCGCATTAAATAGCTCGAAAAGAGCGATCTAGATGCTTCTGCATACTTCTGACAGAAGACTCACCAAGATTATCGCAGAAAATGCATATCTCAGCTGGAGACATCACGAAAATCAAGATATCGACGGTTCTGCATATCAGACGCACTGTGGAGTGGTGAAAACACCAGAAAACGTGTTACTCGCATTAACTAGCTCGAAAAGAGGGTTCTGGATGATTCTGCATACTTCTCATAGATGAAACACCAAGTTTATCGCAGAAAATGCATATTTCAGCTGGAAACCCCACGAAAACCAAGTTATCGGCGGCTCTACATATCAAACGCACCGTGGAGTGGTCAAATCACCGGAAAACTTGTTTTTTCGCATTAAATAGCTCGAAACGAGCGATGTAGATGATTCTGCATACTTCGGACAGAAGTCTCACCAATATTATAGCAGAAAAGGCATATCTCAGCTTGAAACCTCACGAAAACCAAGATATCGCCGGTTCTGCATATCTGACGCACTGTGGAATGTTGAAAACACCAGAAAACGTGTTTCTCGCATTAACTAGCTCGAAAAGAGAGTTCTCGATGATTCTGCATACTTCTCATAGATGAAACACCAAGATTATCGCAGAGAATGCATATTTCAGCTGGAAACCCCACGAAAACCAAGATATCGCCGGTTCTGCATATCAGACGCACTGTGGAACTTTGAAAACACCAGAAAACGTGTTTGTCGCATTAACTAGCTCGAAAAAAGAGTTCCCGATGATTGTGCATACTTCGCAAAGATGAAACACCAAGATTATCGCAGAAAATGCATATTTCAGCTGGAAACCCCACGAAAACCAAGTTATCGGCGGCTGTACATATCAAACGCACTGTGGAGTGGTCAAAACACCGGAAAACTTGTTTTTTCGCATTAAATATCTCGAAACGAGCGATGTAGATGATTCTGCATACTTCGGACAGAAGTCTCACCAATATTATCGCAGAAAATGCATATCTCAGCTTGAAACCTCTCGAAAACCAAGATATCGCCGGTTCTGCATATCAGACGCACTGTGGAATGTTGAAAACACCAGAAAACGTGTTTCTCGCATTAAATAGCTCGAAAAGAGCGATATCGATGATTCTGCATACTTCGGACAGAAGTCTCACCAATATTATAGCTGAAAAGGCATATCCCAGCTTGAAACCTCACGAAAACCATGATATCGCCGGTTCTGCATTTCAGACGCACTTTGGAATGTTGAAAACACCAGAAAACGTGTTTCTCGCATTAACTAGCTCGAAAAGAGAGTTCTCGATGGTTCTGCATACTTCTCATAGATGAAACACCAAGATTATCGCAGAAAATGCATATTTCAGCTGGAAACCCCACGAAAACCAAGTTATCGGCGGCTCTACATATCAAACGCACAGTGGAGTGGTGAAAACACTGGAAAAATTGTTTTTTCGCATTAAATAGCTCGAAACGAGCGATCTAGATGATTCTGCATACTTCTGACTAAAGTCTCACCAAGATTATCGCAGAAAATGCATATCTCATCTTGAAACCCGACGAAATCCAAGATGTCGCCGGTTCTGCATATCAAACGCCCTGTGGAGTGATAAAAACACCAGATAACGTGTTTCTCGCATTAAATAGTTCGAAAAGAGCGATATCGATGATTCTGCATACTTCGGACAGAAGTCTCACTAATATTATCGCAGAAAATGCATATCTCAGCTTGAAACCCGACGAAATCCAAGATGTCGCCGGTTCTGCATATCAAACGCACAGTGGAGTGGTCAAAACACTGGAAAAATTGTTTTTTCGCATTAAATAGCTCGAAACGAGCGATCTAGATGATTCTGCATACTTCTGCCTGAAGTCTCACCAATATTATCGCAGAAAATGCATATCTCAGCTTGAAACCCGACGAAATCCAAGATGTCGCCGGTTCTGCATATCAAACGCCCTGTGGAATGATAAAAACACCAGATAACGTGTTTCTCCTATTAAATAGCTCGAAAAGAGCGATATCGATGATTCTGCATACTTCGGACAGAAGTCACACCAATATTATAGCTGAAAAGGCATATCCCAGCTTGAAACCTCACGAAAACCAAGATATCGCCGGTTCTGCATATCAGACGCACTGTGGAATGTTGAAAACACCAGAAAACGTGTTTCTCGCATTAACTAGCTCGAAAAGAGAGTTCTCGATGGTTCTGCATACTTCTCATAGATGAAACACCAAGATTATCGCAGAAAATGCATATTTCAGCTGGAAACCCCACGAAAACCAAGTTATCGGCGGCTCTACATATCAAACGCACTGTGGAGTGGTCAAAACACCGGAAAACTTGTTTTTTCGCATTAAATAGCTCGAAACGAGCTATGTAGATGATTCTGCATACTTCGGACAGAAGTCTCACCAATATTATAGCAGAAAAGGCATATCTCAGCTTGAAACCTCACGAAAACCAAGATATCGCCGGTTCTGCATATCAGACGCACTGTGGAATGTTGAAAACACCAGAAAACGTGTTTCTCGCATTAACTAGCTCTAAAAGAGAGTTCTCGAAGATTCTGCATACTTCTCATAGATGAAACACCAAGATTATCGCAGAAAATGCATATTTCAGCTGGAAACCCCACGAAAACCAAGTTATCGGCGGCTCTACATATCAAACGCACTATGGAGTGGTCAAAACACCAGAAAACTTGTTTTTTCGCATTAAATAGCTCGAAACGAGCGATCTAGATGATTCTGCATACTTCTGACTAAAGTCTCACCAAGATTATCGCAGAAAATGCATATCTCAGCTTGAAACCCGACGAAATCCAAGATGTCGCCGGTTCTGCATATCAAACGCCCTGTGGAGTGATAAAAACACCAGATAACGTGTTTCTCGCATTAAATAGTTCGAAAAGAGCGATATCGATGATTCTGCATATTTCGGACAGAAGTCTCACCAATATTATCGCAGAAAATGCATATCTCAGCTTGAAACCCGACGAAATCCAAGATGTCGCCGGTGCTGCATATCAAACGCCCTGTGGAGCGATAAAAACACCTGATAACGTGTTTCTCGCATTAAATAGCTCGAAAAGAGCGATATCGATGATTCTGCATACTTTGGACAGAAGTCTCACCAATATTATAGCTGAAAAGGCATATCCCAGCTTGAAACCTCACGAAAACCATGATATCGCCGGTTTTGCATTTCAGACGCACTGTGGAATGTTGAAAACACCAGAAAACGTGTTTCTCGCATTAACTAGCTCGAAAAGAGAGTTCTCGATGGTTCTGCATACTTCTCATAGATGAAACACCAAGATTATCGCAGAAAATGCATATTTCAGCTGGAAACCCCTCGAAAACCAAGTTATCGGCGGCTCTACATATCAAACGCACTGTGGAGTGGTCAAAACACCGGAAAACTTGTTTTTTCGCATTAAATAGCTCGAAACGAGCTATGTAGATGATTCTGCATACTTCGGACAGAAGTCTCACCAATATTATAGCAGAAAAGGCATATCTCAGCTTGAAACCTCACGAAAACCAAGATATCGCCGGTTCTGCATATCAGACGCACTGTGGAATGTTGAAAACACCAGAAAACGTGTTTCTCGCATTAACTAGCTCTAAAAGAGAGTTCTCGAAGATTCTGCATACTTCTCATAGATGAAACACCAAGATTATCGCAGAAAATGCATATTTCAGCTGGAAACCCCACGAAAACCAAGTTATCGGCGGCTCTACATATCAAACGCACTATGGAGTGGTCAAAACACCAGAAAACTTGTTTTTTCGCATTAAATAGCTCGAAACGAGCGATCTAGATGATTCTGCATACTTCTGACTAAAGTCTCACCAAGATTATCGCAGAAAATGCATATCTCAGCTTGAAACCCGACGAAATCCAAGATGTCGCCGGTTCTGCATATCAAACGCCCTGTGGAGTGATAAAAACACCAGATAACGTGTTTCTCGCATTAAATAGTTCGAAAAGAGCGATATCGATGATTCTGCATATTTCGGACAGAAGTCTCACCAATATTATCGCAGAAAATGCATATCTCAGCTTGAAACCCGACGAAATCCAAGATGTCGCCGGTTCTGCATATCAAACGCCCTGTGGAGCGATAAAAACACCTGATAACGTGTTTCTCGCATTAAATAGCTCGAAAAGAGCGATATCGATGATTCTGCATACTTTGGACAGAAGTCTCACCAATATTATAGCTGAAAAGGCATATCCCAGCTTGAAACCTCACGAAAACCATGATATCGCCGGTTTTGCATTTCAGACGCACTGTGGAATGTTGAAAACACCAGAAAACGTGTTTCTCGCATTAACTAGCTCTAAAAGAGAGTTCTCGAAGATTCTGCATACTTCTCATAGATGAAACACCAAGATTATCGCAGAAAATGCTTATTTCAGCTGGAAACCCCACGAAAACCAAGTTATCGGCGGCTCTACATATCAAACGCACTGTGGAGTGGTCAAAACACCGGAAAACTTGTTTTTTCGCATTAAATAGCTCGAAACGAGCTATGTAGATGATTCTGCATACTTCGGACAGAAGTCTCACCAATATTATAGCAGAAAAGGCATATCTCAGCTTGAAACCTCACGAAAACCAAGATATCGCCGGTTCTGCATATCAGACGCACTGTGGAATGTTGAAAACACCAGAAAACGTGTTTCTCGCATTAACTAGCTCTAAAAGAGAGTTCTCGAAGATTCTGCATACTTCTCATAGATGAAACACCAAGATTATCGCAGAAAATGCATATTTCAGCTGGAAACCCCACGAAAACCAAGTTATCGGCGGCTCTACATATCAAACGCACTATGGAGTGGTCAAAACACCAGAAAACTTGTTTTTTCGCATTAAATATCTCGAAACGAGCGATCTAGATGATTCTGCATACTTCTGACTAAAGTCTCACCAAGATTATCGCAGAAAATGCATATCTCAGCTTGAAACCCGACGAAATCCAAGATGTCGCCGGTTCTGCATATCAAACGCCCTGTGGAGTGATAAAAACACCAGATAACGTGTTTCTCGCATTAAATAGTTCGAAAAGAGCGATATCGATGATTCTGCATACTTCGGACAGAAGTCTCACCAATATTATCGCAGAAAATGCATATCTCAGCTTGAAACCCGACGTAATCCAAGATTTCGCCGGTTCTGCATATCAAACGCCCTGTGGAGTGATAAAAACACCTGATAACGTGTTTCTCGCATTAAATAGCTCGAAAAGAGCGATATCGATGATTCTGCATACTTCGGACAGAAGTCTCACCAATATTATAGCTGAAAAGGCATATCCCAGCTTGGAACCTCACGAAAACCATGATATCGCCGGTTCTGCATTTCAGACGCACTTTGGAATGTTGAAAACACCAGAAAACGTGTTTCTCGCATTAACTAGCTCGAAAAGAGAGTTCTCGATGGTTCTGCATACTTCTCATAGATGAAACACCAAGATTATCGCAGAAAATGCATATTTCAGCTGGAAACCCCAAGAAAACCAAGTTATCGGCGGCTCTACATATCAAACGCACAGTGGAGTGGTCAAAACACTGGAAAAATTGTTTTTTCGCATTAAATAGCTCGAAACGAGCGATGTAGATGATTCTGCATACTTCGGACAGAAGTCTCACCAATATTATCGCAGAAAATGCATATCTCAGCTTGAAACCTCTCGAAAACCAAGATATCGCCGGTTCTGCATATCAGACGCACTGTGGAATGTTGAAAACACCAGAAAACGTGTTTCTCGCATTAAATAGCTCGAAAAGAGCGATATCGATGATTCTGCATACTTCGGACAGAAGTCTCACCAATATTATAGCTGAAAAGGCATATCCCAGCTTGAAACCTCACGAAAACCATGATATCGCCGGTTCTGCATTTCAGACGCACTTTGGAATGTTGAAAACACCAGAAAACGTGTTTCTCGCATTAACTAGCTCGAAAAGAGAGTTCTCGATGGTTCTGCATACTTCTCATAGATGAAACACCAAGATTATCGCAGAAAATGCATATTTCAGCTGGAAACCCCACGAAAACCAAGTTATCGGCGGCTGTACATATCAAACGCACAGTGGAGTGGTGAAAACACTGGAAAAATTGTTTTTTCGCATTAAATAGCTCGAAACGAGCGATCTAGATGATTCTGCATACTTCGGACAGAAGTCTCACTAATATTATCGCAGAAAATGCAAATCTTAGCTTGAAACCTCACGAAAATCAAGATGTCGCCGGTTCTGCATATCAAACGCACTGTGGAGTGGTCAAAACACCAGAAAACTTGTTTTTTCGAATTAAATAGCGCGAAACGAGCGATCTAGATGATTCTGCATACTTCTGACTAAAGTCTCACCAATATTATAGCAGAAAAGGCTTATCTCTGCTTGAAACCTCACGAAAACCAAAATATCGCCGGTTCTGCATATCAGACGCACTGTGGAATGTTGAAAACACCAGAAAACGTGTTTCTCGCATTAACTAGCTCGAAAAGAGAGTTCTCGATGATTCTGCATACTTCTCATAGATGAAACACCAAGATTATCGCAGAAAATGCATATTTCAGCTGGAAACCCCACGGAAACCAAGTTATCGGCGGCTCGACATATCAAACGCACTGTGGAGTTGTCAAAACACTGGAAAAATTGTTTTTTCGCATTAAATAGCTCGAAACGAGCGATGTAGATGATTCTGCATACTTCGGACAGAAGTCTCACCAATATTATCGCAGAAAATGCATATCTCAGCTTGAAACCTCTCGAAAACCAAGATATCGCCGGTTCTGCATATCAGACGCACTGTGGAATGTTGAAAACACCAGAAAACGTGTTTCTCGCATTAACTAGCTCTAAAAGAGAGTTCTCGAAGATTCTGCATACTTCTCATAGATGAAACACCAAGATTATCGCAGAAAATGCATATTTCAGCTGGAAACCCCACGAAAACCAAGTTATCGGCGGCTCTACATATCAAACGCACTATGGAGTGGTCAAAACACCAGAAAACTTGTTTTTTCGCATTAAATATCTCGAAACGAGCGATGTAGATGATTCTGCATACTTCGGACAGAAGTCTCACCAATATTATCGCAGAAAATGCATATCTCAGCTTGAAACCTCTCGAAAACCAAGATATCGCCGGTTCTGCATATCAGACGCACTGTGGAATGTTGAAAACACCAGAAAACGTGTTTCTCGCATTAAATAGCTCGAAAAGAGCGATATCGATGATTCTGCATACTTCGGACAGAAGTCTCACCAATATTATAGCTGAAAAGGCATATCCCAGCTTGAAACCTCACGAAAACCATGATATCGCCGGTTCTGCATTTCAGACGCACTTTGGAATGTTGAAAACACCAGAAAACGTGTTTCTCGCATTAACTAGCTCGAAAAGAGAGTTCTCGATGGTTCTGCATACTTCTCATAGATGAAACACCAAGATTATCGCAGAAAATGCATATTTCAGCTGGAAACCCCACGAAAACCAAGTTATCGGCGGCTGTACATATCAAACGCACAGTGGAGTGGTGAAAACACTGGAAAAATTGTTTTTTCGCATTAAATAGCTCGAAACGAGCGATCTAGATGATTCTGCATACTTCGGACAGAAGTCTCACTAATATTATCGCAGAAAATGCATATCTTAGCTTGAAACCTCACGAAAATCAAGATGTCGCCGGTTCTGCATATCAAACGCACTGTGGAGTGGTCAAAACACCAGAAAACTTGTTTTTTCGAATTAAATAGCGCGAAACGAGCGATCTAGATGATTCTGCATACTTCTGACTAAAGTCTCACCAATATTATAGCAGAAAAGGCTTATCTCTGCTTGAAACCTCACGAAAACCAAAATATCGCCGGTTCTGCATATCAGACGCACTGTGGAATGTTGAAAACACCAGAAAACGTGTTTCTCGCATTAACTAGCTCGAAAAGAGAGTTCTCGATGATTCTGCATACTTCTCATAGATGAAACACCAAGATTATCGCAGAAAATGCATATTTCAGCTGGAAACCCCACGGAAACCAAGTTATCGGCGGCTCGACATATCAAACGCACTGTGGAGTTGTCAAAACACTGGAAAAATTGTTTTTTCGCATTAAATAGCTCGAAACGAGCGATGTAGATGATTCTGCATACTTCGGACAGAAGTCTCACCAATATTATCGCAGAAAATGCATATCTCAGCTTGAAACCTCTCGAAAACCAAGATATCGCCGGTTCTGCATATCAGACGCACTGTGGAATGTTGAAAACACCAGAAAACGTGTTTCTCGCATTAACTAGCTCTAAAAGAGAGTTCTCGAAGATTCTGCATACTTCTCATAGATGAAACACCAAGATTATCGCAGAAAATGCATATTTCAGCTGGAAACCCCACGAAAACCAAGTTATCGGCGGCTCTACATATCAAACGCACTATGGAGTGGTCAAAACACCAGAAAACTTGTTTTTTCGCATTAAATATCTCGAAACGAGCGATCTAGATGATTCTGCATACTTCTGACTAAAGTCTCACCAAGATTATCGCAGAAAATGCATATCTCAGCTTGAAACCCGACGAAATCCAAGATGTCGCCGGTTCTGCATATCAAACGCCCTGTGGAGTGATAAAAACACCAGATAACGTGTTTCTCGCATTAAATAGTTCGAAAAGAGCGATATCGATGATTCTGCATACTTCGGACAGAAGTCTCACCAATATTATCGCAGAAAATGCATATCTCAGCTTGAAACACGACGTAATCCAAGATTTCGCCGGTTCTGCATATCAAACGCCCTGTGGAGTGATAAAAACACCTGATAACGTGTTTCTCGCATTAAATAGCTCGAAAAGAGCGATATCGATGATTCTGCATACTTCGGACAGAAGTCTCACCAGTATTATAGCTGAAAAGGCATATCCCAGCTTGGAACCTCACGAAAACCATGATATCGCCGGTTCTGCATTTCAGACGCACTTTGGAATGTTGAAAACACCAGAAAACGTGTTTCTCGCATTAACTAGCTCGAAAAGAGAGTTCTCGATGGTTCTGCATACTTCTCATAGATGAAACACCAAGATTATCGCAGAAAATGCATATTTCAGCTGGAAACCCCAAGAAAACCAAGTTATCGGAGGCTCTACATATCAAACGCACAGTGGAGTGGTCAAAACACTGGAAAAATTGTTTTTTCGCATTAAATAGCTCGAAACGAGCGATGTAGATGATTCTGCATACTTCGGACAGAAGTCTCACCAATATTATCGCAGAAAATGCATATCTCAGCTTGAAACCTCTCGAAAACCAAGATATCGCCGGTTCTGCATATCAGACGCACTGTGGAATGTTGAAAACACCAGAAAACGTGTTTCTCGCATTAAATAGCTCGAAAAGAGCGATATCGATGATTCTGCATACTTCGGACAGAAGTCTCACCAATATTATAGCTGAAAAGGCATATCCCAGCTTGAAACCTCACGAAAACCATGATATCGCCGGTTCTGCATTTCAGACGCACTTTGGAATGTTGAAAACACCAGAAAACGTGTTTCTCGCATTAACTAGCTCGAAAAGAGAGTTCTCGATGGTTCTGCATACTTCTCATAGATGAAACACCAAGATTATCGCAGAAAATGCATATTTCAGCTGGAAACCCCACGAAAACCAAGTTATCGGCGGCTGTACATATCAAACGCACAGTGGAGTGGTGAAAACACTGGAAAAATTGTTTTTTCGCATTAAATAGCTCGAAACGAGCGATCTAGATGATTCTGCATACTTCGGACAGAAGTCTCACTAATATTATCGCAGAAAATGCATATCTTAGCTTGAAACCTCACGAAAATCAAGATGTCGCCGGTTCTGCATATCAAACGCACTGTGGAGTGGTCAAAACACCAGAAAACTTGTTTTTTCGAATTAAATAGCGCGAAACGAGCGATCTAGATGATTCTGCATACTTCTGACTAAAGTCTCACCAATATTATAGCAGAAAAGGCTTATCTCTGCTTGAAACCTCACGAAAACCAAAATATCGCCGGTTCTGCATATCAGACGCACTGTGGAATGTTGAAAACACCAGAAAACGTGTTTCTCGCATTAACTAGCTCGAAAAGAGAGTTCTCGATGATTCTGCATACTTCTCATAGATGAAACACCAAGATTATCGCAGAAAATGCATATTTCAGCTGGAAACCCCACGGAAACCAAGTTATCGGCGGCTCGACATATCAAACGCACTGTGGAGTTGTCAAAACACCAGAAAACTTGTTTTTTTCGCATTAAATAGCTCGAAAGGTGCGATCTACGTGATTCTGCAAACTTCTGACTGAAGTCTCACCAATATTATCGCAGAAAATGCATATCTCAGCTTGAAACCCGACGAAAACCAAGATATCGCCGGTTCTGCATATCAGATGCACTGTGGAAGGTTGAAAACACCAGAAAACGTGTTTGTCGCATTAACTAGCTCGAAAAGAGAGTTCTCGATGATTCTGCATACTTCGCAAAGATGAAACACCAAGATTATCGCAGAAAATGCATATTTCAGCTGGAAACCCCACGAAAACCAAGTTATCGGCGGCTCTACATATCAAACGCACTGTGGAGTGGTCAAAACACCGGAAAACTTGTTTTTTCGCATTAAATAGCTCGAAACGAGCGATGTAGATGATTCTGCATACTTCGGACAGAAGTCTTACCAATATTATAGCAGAAAAGGCATATCTCAGCTTGAAACCTCACGAAAACCAAGATATCGCCCGTTCTGCATATCAGACGCACTGTGGAATGTTGAAAACACCAGAAAACGTGTTTCTCGCATTAACTAGCTCGAAAAGAGAGTTCTCGATGATTCTGCATACTTCTCATAGATGAAACACCAAGATTATCATAGAGAATGCATATTTCAGCTGGAAACCCCACGAAAACCAAGATATCTCCGGTTCTGCATATCAGACGCACTGTGGAAGGTTGAAAACACCAGAAAACGTGTTTGTCGCATTAACTAGCTCGAAAAGAGAGTTCCCGATGATTCTGCATACTTCGCAAAGATGAAACACCAAGATGATCGGAGAAAATGCATATTTCAGCTGGAAACCCCACGAAAACCCAGTTATCGGCGGCTCTACATATCAAACGCACTGTGGAGTGGTCAAAACACCGTAAAACTTGTTTTTTCGCATTAAATAGCTCGAAACGAGCGATGTAGATGATTCTGCATACTTCGGACAGAAGTCTCACCAATATTATAGCAGAAAAGGCATATCTCAGCTTGAAACCTCACGAAAACCAAGATATCGCCGGTTCTGCATATCAGACGCACTGTGGAATGTTGAAAACACCAGAAAACGTGTTTCTCGCATTAACTAGCTCGAAAAGAGAGTTCTCGAAGATTCTGCATACTTCTCATAGATGAAACACCAAGATTATCGCAGAAAATGCATATTTCAGCTGGAAACCCCACGAAAACCAAGTTATCGGCGGCTCTACATATCAAACGCACTATGGAGTGGTCAAAACACCGTAAAACTTGTTTTTTCGCATTAAATAGCTCGAAACGAGCGATGTAGATGATTCTGCATACTTCGGACAGAAGTCTCACCAATATTATCGCAGAAAATGCATATCTCAGCTTGAAACCTCTCGAAAACCAAGATATCGCCGGTTCCGCATATCAGACGCACTGTGGAATGTTGAAAACACCAGAAAACGTGTTTCTCGCATTAAATAGCTCGAAAAGAGCGATATCGATGATTCTGCATACTTCGGACAGAAGTCTCACCAATATTATAGCTGAAAAGGCATATCCCAGCTTGAAACCTCACGAAAACCATGATATCGCCGGTTCTGCATTTCAGACGCACTTTGGAATGTTGAAAACACCAGAAAACGTGTTTCTCGCATTAACTAGCTCGAAAAGAGAGTTCTCGATGGTTCTGCATACTTCTCATAGATGAAACACCAAGATTATCGCAGAAAATGCATATTTCAGCTGGAAACCCCACGAAAACCAAGTTATCGGCGGCTCTACATATCAAACGCACAGTGGAGTGGTGAAAACACTGGAAAAATTGTTTTTTCGCATTAAATAGCTCGAAACGAGCGATCTAGATGATTCTGCATACTTCTGACTAAAGTCTCACCAAGATTATCGCAGAAAATGCATATCTCATCTTGAAACCCGACGAAATCCAAGATGTCGCCGGTTCTGCATATCAAACGCCCTGTGGAGTGATAAAAACACCAGATAACGTGTTTCTCGCATTAAATAGTTCGAAAAGAGCGATATCGATGATTCTGCATACTTCGGACAGAAGTCTCACTAATATTATCGCAGAAAATGCATATCTCAGCTTGAAACCCGACGAAATCCAAGATGTCGCCGGTTCTGCATATCAAACGCACAGTGGAGTGGTCAAAACACTGGAAAAATTGTTTTTTCGCATTAAATAGCTCGAAACGAGCGATCTAGATGATTCTGCATACTTCTGCCTGAAGTCTCACCAATATTATCGCAGAAAATGCATATCTCAGCTTGAAACCCGACGAAATCCAAGATGTCGCCGGTTCTGCATATCAAACGCCCTGTGGAGTGATAAAAACACCAGATAACGTGTTTCTCCTATTAAATAGCTCGAAAAGAGCGATATCGATGATTCTGCATACTTCGGACAGAAGTCACACCAATATTATAGCTGAAAAGGCATATCCCAGCTTGAAACCTCACGAAAACCAAGATATCGCCGGTTCTGCATATCAGACGCACTGTGGAATGTTGAAAACACCAGAAAACGTGTTTCTCGCATTAACTAGCTCGAAAAGAGAGTTCTCGATGGTTCTGCATACTTCTCATAGATGAAACACCAAGATTATCGCAGAAAATGCATATTTCAGCTGGAAACCCCACGAAAACCAAGTTATCGGCGGCTCTACATATCAAACGCACTGTGGAGTGGTCAAAACACCGGAAAACTTGTTTTTTCGCATTAAATAGCTCGAAACGAGCTATGTAGATGATTCTGCATACTTCGGACAGAAGTCTCACCAATATTATAGCAGAAAAGGCATATCTCAGCTTGAAACCTCACGAAAACCAAGATATCGCCGGTTCTGCATATCAGACGCACTGTGGAATGTTGAAAACACCAGAAAACGTGTTTCTCGCATTAACTAGCTCTAAAAGAGAGTTCTCGAAGATTCTGCATACTTCTCATAGATGAAACACCAAGATTATCGCAGAAAATGCATATTTCAGCTGGAAACCCCACGAAAACCAAGTTATCGGCGGCTCTACATATCAAACGCACTATGGAGTGGTCAAAACACCAGAAAACTTGTTTTTTCGCATTAAATAGCTCGAAACGAGCGATCTAGATGATTCTGCATACTTCTGACTAAAGTCTCACCAAGATTATCGCAGAAAATGCATATCTCAGCTTGAAACCCGACGAAATCCAAGATGTCGCCGGTTCTGCATATCAAACGCCCTGTGGAGTGATAAAAACACCAGATAACGTGTTTCTCGCATTAAATAGTTCGAAAAGAGCGATATCGATGATTCTGCATATTTCGGACAGAAGTCTCACCAATATTATCGCAGAAAATGCATATCTCAGCTTGAAACCCGACGAAATCCAAGATGTCGCCGGTTCTGCATATCAAACGCCCTGTGGAGCGATAAAAACACCTGATAACGTGTTTCTCGCATTAAATAGCTCGAAAAGAGCGATATCGATGATTCTGCATACTTTGGACAGAAGTCTCACCAAGATTATCGCAGAAAATGCATATCTCAGCTTGAAACCCGACGAAATCCAAGATGTCGCCGGTTCTGCATATCAAACGCCCTGTGGAGTGATAAAAACACCAGATAACGTGTTTCTCGCATTAAATAGTTCGAAAAGAGCGATATCGATGATTCTGCATATTTCGGACAGAAGTCTCACCAATATTATCGCAGAAAATGCATATCTCAGCTTGAAACCCGACGAAATCCAAGATGTCGCCGGTTCTGCATATCAAACGCCCTGTGGAGCGATAAAAACACCTGATAACGTGTTTCTCGCATTAACTAGCTCGAAAAGAGAGTTCTCGATGGTTCTGCATACTTCTCATAGATGAAACACTAAGATTATCGCAGAAAATGCATATTTCAGCTGGAAACCCCTCGAAAACCAAGTTATCGGCGGCTCTACATATCAAACGCACTGTGGAGTGGTCAAAACACCGGAAAACTTGTTTTTTCGCATTAAATAGCTCGAAACGAGCTATGTAGATGATTCTGCATACTTCGGACAGAAGTCTCACCAATATTATAGCAGAAAAGGCATATCTCAGCTTAAAACCTCACGAAAACCAAGATATCGCCGGTTCTGCATATCAGACGCACTGTGGAATGTTGAAAACACCAGAAAACGTGTTTCTCGCATTAACTAGCTCTAAAAGAGAGTTCTCGAAGATTCTGCATACTTCTCATAGATGAAACACCAAGATTATCGCAGAAAATGCATATTTCAGCTGGAAACCCCACGAAAACCAAGTTATCGGCGGCTCTACATATCAAACGCACTATGGAGTGGTCAAAACACCAGAAAACTTGTTTTTTCGCATTAAATAGCTCGAAACGAGCGATCTAGATGATTCTGCATACTTCTGACTAAAGTCTCACCAAGATTATCGCAGAAAATGCATATCTCAGCTTGAAACCCGACGAAATCCAAGATGTCGCCGGTTCTGCATATCAAACGCCCTGTGGAGTGATAAAAACACCAGATAACGTGTTTCTCGCATTAAATAGTTCGAAAAGAGCGATATCGATGATTCTGCATATTTCGGACAGAAGTCTCACCAATATTATCGCAGAAAATGCATATCTCAGCTTGAAACCCGACGAAATCCAAGATGTCGCCGGTTCTGCATATCAAACGCCCTGTGGAGCGATAAAAACACCTGATAACGTGTTTCTCGCATTAAATAGCTCGAAAAGAGCGATATCGATGATTCTGCATACTTTGGACAGAAGTCTCACCAATATTATAGCTGAAAAGGCATATCCCAGCTTGAAACCTCACGAAAACCATGATATCGCCGGTTTTGCATTTCAGACGCACTGTGGAATGTTGAAAACACCAGAAAACGTGTTTCTCGCATTAACTAGCTCTAAAAGAGAGTTCTCGAAGATTCTGCATACTTCTCATAGATGAAACACCAAGATTATCGCAGAAAATGCTTATTTCAGCTGGAAACCCCACGAAAACCAAGTTATCGGCGGCTCTACATATCAAACGCACTGTGGAGTGGTCAAAACACCGGAAAACTTGTTTTTTCGCATTAAATAGCTCGAAACGAGCTATGTAGATGATTCTGCATACTTCGGACAGAAATCTCACCAATATTATAGCAGAAAAGGCATATCTCAGCTTGAAACCTCACGAAAACCAAGATATCGCCGGTTCTGCATATCAGACGCACTGTGGAATGTTGAAAACACCAGAAAACGTGTTTCTCGCATTAACTAGCTCTAAAAGAGAGTTCTCGAAGATTCTGCATACTTCTCATAGATGACACACCAAGATTATCGCAGAAAATGCATATTTCAGCTGGAAACCCCACGAAAACCAAGTTATCGGCGGCTCTACATATCAAACGCACTATGGAGTGGTCAAAACACCAGAAAACTTGTTTTTTCGCATTAAATATCTCGAAACGAGCGATCTAGATGATTCTGCATACTTCTGACTAAAGTCTCACCAAGATTATCGCAGAAAATGCATATCTCAGCTTGAAACCCGACGAAATCCAAGATGTCGCCGGTTCTGCATATCAAACGCCCTGTGGAGTGATAAAAACACCAGATAACGTGTTTCTCGCATTAAATAGTTCGAAAAGAGCGATATCGATGATTCTGCATACTTCGGACAGAAGTCTCACCAATATTATCGCAGAAAATGCATATCTCAGCTTGAAACCCGACGTAATCCAAGATTTCGCCGGTTCTGCATATCAAACGCCCTGTGGAGTGATAAAAACACCTGATAACGTGTTTCTCGCATTAAATAGCTCGAAAAGAGCGATATCGATGATTCTGCATACTTCGGACAGAAGTCTCACCAATATTATAGCTGAAAAGGCATATCCCAGCTTGGAACCTCACGAAAACCATGATATCGCCGGTTCTGCATTTCAGACGCACTTTGGAATGTTGAAAACACCAGAAAACGTGTTTCTCGCATTAACTAGCTCGAAAAGAGAGTTCTCGATGGTTCTGCATACTTCTCATAGATGAAACACCAAGATTATCGCAGAAAATGCATATTTCAGCTGGAAACCCCAAGAAAACCAAGTTATCGGCGGCTCTACATATCAAACGCACAGTGGAGTGGTCAAAACACTGGAAAAATTGTTTTTTCGCATTAAATAGCTCGAAACGAGCGATCTAGATGATTCTGCATACTTCTGACTAAAGTCTCACCAAGATTATCGCAGAAAATGCATATATCAGCTTGAAACCCGACGAAATCCAAGATGTCGCCGGTTCTGCATATCAAACGCCCTGTGGAGTGATAAAAACACCAGATAACGTGTTTCTCGCATTAAATAGTTCGAAAAGAGCGATATCGATGATTCTGCATACTTCGGACAGAAGTCTCACCAATATTATCGCAGAAAATGCATATCTCAGCTTGAAACCCGACGAAATCCAAGATGTCGCCGGTTCTGCATATCAAACGCCCTGTGGAGTGATAAAAACACCTGATAACGTGTTTCTCGCATTAAATAGCTCGAAAAGAGCGATATCGATGATTCTGCATACTTCGGACAGAAGTCTCACCAATATTATAGCTGAAAAGGCATATCCCAGCTTGAAACCCGACGAAATCCAAGATGTCGCCGGTTCTGCATATCAAACGCCCTGTGGAGTGATAAAAACACCAGATAACGTGTTTCTCGCATTAAATAGTTCGAAAAGAGCGATATCGATGATTCTGCATACTTCGGACAGAAGTCTCACCAATATTATCGCAGAAAATGCATATCTCAGCTTGAAACCCGACGAAATCCAAGATGTCGTCGGTTCTGCATATCAAACGCCCTGTGGAGTGATAAAAACACCTGATAACGTGTTTCTCGCATTAAATAGCTCGAAAAGAGCGATATCGATGATTCTGCATACTTTGGACAGAAGTCTCACCAATATTATAGCTGAAAAGGCATATCCCAGCTTGAAACCTCACGAAAACCATGATATCGCCGGTTTTGCATTTCAGACGCACTGTGGAATGTTGAAAACACCAGAAAACGTGTTTCTCGCATTAACTAGCTCTAAAAGAGAGTTCTCGAAGATTCTGCATACTTCTCATAGATGAAACACCAAGATTATCGCAGAAAATGCATATTTCAGCTGGAAACCCCACGAAAACCAAGTTATCGGCGGCGCTACATATCAAACGCACTATGGAGTGGTCAAAACACCAGAAAACTTGTTTTTTCGCATTAAATAGCTCGAAACGAGCGATCTAGATGATTCTGCATACTTCTGACTAAAGTCTCACCAAGATTATCGCAGAAAATGCATATCTCAGCTTGAAACCCGACGAAATCCAAGATGTCGCCGGTTCTGCATATCAAACGCCCTGTGGAGTGATAAAAACACCAGATAACGTGTTTCTCGCATTAAATAGTTCGAAAAGAGCGATATCGATGATTCTGCATACTTCGGACAGAAGTCTCACCAATATTATCGCAGAAAATGCATATCTCAGCTTGAAACCCGACGAAATCCAAGATTTCGCCGGTTCTGCATATCAAACGCCCTGTGGAGTGATAAAAACACCTGATAACGTGTTTCTCGCATTAAATAGCTCGAAAAGAGCGATATCGATGATTCTGCATACTTCGGACAGAAGTCTCACCAATATTATAGCTGAAAAGGCATATCCCAGCTTGAAACCTCACGAAAACCATGATATCGCCGGTTCTGCATTTCAGACGCACTTTGGAATGTTGAAAACACCAGAAAACGTGTTTCTCGCATTAAATAGCTCGAAAAGAGCGATATCGATGATTCTGCATACTTCGGACAGAAGTCTCACCAATATTATAGCTGAAAAGGCATATCCCAGCTTGGAACCTCACGAAAACCATGATATCGCCGGTTCTGCATTTCAGACGCACTTTGGAATGTTGAAAACACCAGAAAACGTGTTTCTCGCATTAACTAGCTCGAAAAGAGAGTTCTCGATGGTTCTGCATACTTCTCATAGATGAAACACCAAGATTATCGCAGAAAATGCATATTTCAGCTGGAAACCCCAAGAAAACCAAGTTATCGGCGGCTCTACATATCAAACGCACAGTGGAGTGGTCAAAACACTGGAAAAATTGTTTTTTCGCATTAAATAGCTCGAAACGAGCGATCTAGATGATTCTGCATACTTCTGACTAAAGTCTCACCAAGATTATCGCAGAAAATGCATATATCAGCTTGAAACCCGACGAAATCCAAGATGTCGCCGGTTCTGCATATCAAACGCCCTGTGGAGTGATAAAAACACCAGATAACGTGTTTCTCGCATTAAATAGTTCGAAAAGAGCGATATCGATGATTCTGCATACTTCGGACAGAAGTCTCACCAATATTATCGCAGAAAATGCATATCTCAGCTTGAAACCCGACGAAATCCAAGATGTCGCCGGTTCTGCATATCAAACGCCCTGTGGAGTGATAAAAACACCTGATAACGTGTTTCTCGCATTAAATAGCTCGAAAAGAGCGATATCGATGATTCTGCATACTTCGGACAGAAGTCTCACCAATATTATAGCTGAAGAGGCATATCCCAGCTTGAAACCCGACGAAATCCAAGATGTCGCCGGTTCTGCATATCAAACGCCCTGTGGAGTGATAAAAACACCAGATAACGTGTTTCTCGCATTAAATAGTTCGAAAAGAGCGATATCGATGATTCTGCATACTTCGGACAGAAGTCTCACCAATATTATCGCAGAAAATGCATATCTCAGCTTGAAACCCGACGAAATCCAAGATGTCGTCGGTTCTGCATATCAAACGCCCTGTGGAGTGATAAAAACACCTGATAACGTGTTTCTCGCATTAAATAGCTCGAAAAGAGCGATATCGATGATTCTGCATACTTTGGACAGAAGTCTCACCAATATTATAGCTGAAAAGGCATATCCCAGCTTGAAACCTCACGAAAACCATGATATCGCCGGTTTTGCATTTCAGACGCACTGTGGAATGTTGAAAACACCAGAAAACGTGTTTCTCGCATTAACTAGCTCTAAAAGAGAGTTCTCGAAGATTCTGCATACTTCTCATAGATGAAACACCAAGATTATCGCAGAAAATGCATATTTCAGCTGGAAACCCCACGAAAACCAAGTTATCGGCGGCGCTACATATCAAACGCACTATGGAGTGGTCAAAACACCAGAAAACTTGTTTTTTCGCATTAAATAGCTCGAAACGAGCGATCTAGATGATTCTGCATACTTCTGACTAAAGTCTCACCAAGATTATCGCAGAAAATGCATATCTCAGCTTGAAACCCGACGAAATCCAAGATGTCGCCGGTTCTGCATATCAAACGCCCTGTGGAGTGATAAAAACACCAGATAACGTGTTTCTCGCATTAAATAGTTCGAAAAGAGCGATATCGATGATTCTGCATACTTCGGACAGAAGTCTCACCAATATTATCGCAGAAAATGCATATCTCAGCTTGAAACCCGACGAAATCCAAGATTTCGCCGGTTCTGCATATCAAACGCCCTGTGGAGTGATAAAAACACCTGATAACGTGTTTCTCGCATTAAATAGCTCGAAAAGAGCGATATCGATGATTCTGCATACTTCGGACAGAAGTCTCACCAATATTATAGCTGAAAAGGCATATCCCAGCTTGAAACCTCACGAAAACCATGATATCGCCGGTTCTGCATTTCAGACGCACTTTGGAATGTTGAAAACACCAGAAAACGTGTTTCTCGCATTAACTAGCTCGAAAAGAGAGTTCTCGATGGTTCTGCATACTTCTCATAGATGAAACACCAAGATTATCGCAGAAAATGCATATTTCAGCTGGAAACCCCAAGAAAACCAAGTTATCGGCGGCTCTACATATCAAACGCACAGTGGAGTGGTCAAAACACTGGAAAAATTGTTTTTTCGCATTAAATAGCTCGAAACGAGCGATCTAGATGATTCTGCATACTTCTGACTAAAGTCTCACCAAGATTATCGCAGAAAATGCATATATCAGCTTGAAACCCGACGAAATCCAAGATGTCGCCGGTTCTGCATATCAAACGCCCTGTGGAGTGATAAAAACACCAGATAACGTGTTTCTCGCATTAAATAGTTCGAAAAGAGCGATATCGATGATTCTGCATACTTCTGACTGAAGTCTCACCAATATTATCGCAGAAAATGCATATCTCAGCTGGAAACCACACGAAAACCAAGATATCGCCGGTTCTGCATATCAGGCGCACTGTGGAGTGGTGAAAACACCAGAAAACGAGTTACTCGCATTAACTAGCTCGAAAAGAGCGTTCTGGATGATTCTGCATACTTCTCATCGATGAAACACCAGGATTATCGCAGAGAATGCATATTTCAGCTGGAAACCCCACGAAAACCAAGATATCGCCGGTTCTGCATATCAAACGCCCTGTGGAGTTGTCAAAACACCAGATAACGTGTTTCTCGCATTAAACAGCTCGAAAAGGGCGATATCGATGATTCTGCATACTTCTGACTAAAGTCTCACCAAGATTATCGCAGAAAATGCATATTTCAGCTGGAAACCCCACGAAATCCAAGATATCGCCGGTTCTGCATATCAAACGCCCTGTGGAGTTGTCAAAACACCAGATAACGTGTTTCTCGCATTAAATAGCACGAATAGATCGATCTCGATGATTCTGCATACTTCTGACAGAAGACTCACCAAGATTATCGCAGAAAATGCATATTTCAGCTGGAAACCCCACGAAAACCAAGTTATCGGCGGCTCTACATATCAAACGCACTGTGGAGTGGTCAAAACACCAGAAAACTTGTCTTTTCGAATTAGATAGCGCGAAACGAGCGATCTAGATGATTCTGCATACTTCTGACTAAAGTCTCACCATGATTATCGCAGAAAATGCATATCTCAGCTGGAAACCCCACGAAAACCAAGATATCGCCGGTTCTGCATATCTAACGCCCTGTGGAGTGATAAAAACACCAGATAACGTGTTTCTCGCATTAAATAGCTCGAATAGAGCGATCTCGATGATTCTGCATACTTCTGACAGAAGACTAACCAAGATTATCGCAGAAAATGCATATTTCAGCTGGAAACCCCACGAAAACCAAGTTATCGGCGGCTCTACATATCAAACGCACTATGGAGTTGTCAAAACACCAGATAACGTGTTTCTCGCATTAAACAGCTCGAAAACAGCGATATCGATGATTCTGCATACTTCTGACTAAAGTCTCACCAAGATTATCGCAGAAACTGCATATCACAGCTGGAAACACAACGAAAACCAAGATATCTCCGGTTCTGCATATCAAACGCCCTGTGGAGTGGTGAAAACACCAGAAAACGTGTTTGTCGCATTAACTAGCTCGAAAAGAGAGTTCCCGATGATTCTGCATACTTCGCAAAGATGAAACACCAATAT
Organism: Anthophora plumipes; assembly: GCA_951804975.1. Classification (NCBI taxonomy): domain Eukaryota; kingdom Metazoa; phylum Arthropoda; class Insecta; order Hymenoptera; family Apidae; genus Anthophora; species Anthophora plumipes. Next base: position 5,907,664 of record CATORF010000206.1, on the reverse strand, counting down.
TATCGCAGAAAATGAATATCTCAGCTTGAAACCCGACGAAAACCAAGATGTCGCCGGTTCTGCATATCAAACGCACTGTTGGGTGGTGAAAACACCAAAAAATGTGTTTCTCGCATTAACTAGCTCGAAAAGAGCGATCTTGATGATTCTGCATACTTCTCATAGATGAAACACCAAGATTATCGCAGAAAATGCATATTTCAGCTGGAAACCCCACGAAAACCAAGTTATCGGCGGATCTACATATCAAACGCACTGTGGAGTGGTCAAAACACCGGAAAACTTGTTTTTTCGCATTAAATAGCTCGAAAAGAGCGATATCGATGATTCTGCATACTTCGGACAGAAGTCTCACCAATATTATAGCAGAAAAGGCATATCTCAGCTTGAAATCTCACGAAAACCAAGATATCGCCGGTTCTGCATATCAGACGCACTGTGGAATGTTGAAAACACCAGAAAACGTGTTTCTCGGATTAACTAACTCGAAAAGAGCGATATCGATGATTCTGCATACTTCGGACAGAAGTCTCACCAAGATTGCCGCAGAAAAGGCATATCTCAGCTTGAAACCTCACGAAAACCAAGATATCGCCGGTTCTGCATATCAGACGCACTGTGGAATGTTGAAAACACCAGAAATCGTGTTTCTCGCATTAACTAGCTCGAAAAGAGCGTTCTGGATGATTCTGCATACTTCTCATCGATGAAACACCAGGATTATCGCAGAGAATGCATATTTCAGCTGGAAACCCCACGAAAACCAAGATATCGCCGGTTCTGCATATCAAACGCCCTGTGGAGTTGTCAAAACACCAGATAACGTGTTTCTCGCATTAAACAGCTCGAAAAGGGCGATATCGATGATTCTGCATACTTCTGACTAAAGTCTCACCAAGATTATCGCAGAAAATGCATATTTCAGCTGGAAACCCCACGAAATCCAAGATATCGCCGGTTCTGCATATCAAACGCCCTGTGGAGTTGTCAAAACACCAGATAACGTGTTTCTCGCATTAAATAGCACGAATAGATCGATCTCGATGATTCTGCATACTTCTGACAGAAGACTCACCAAGATTATCGCAGAAAATGCATATTTCAGCTGGAAACCCCACGAAAACCAAGTTATCGGCGGCTCTACATATCAAACGCACTGTGGAGTGGTCAAAACACCAGAAAACTTGTCTTTTCGAATTAGATAGCGCGAAACGAGCGATCTAGATGATTCTGCATACTTCTGACTAAAGTCTCACCATGATTATCGCAGAAAATGCATATCTCAGCTGGAAACCCCACGAAAACCAAGATATCGCCGGTTCTGCATATCTAACGCCCTGTGGAGTGATAAAAACACCAGATAACGTGTTTCTCGCATTAAATAGCTCGAATAGAGCGATCTCGATGATTCTGCATACTTCTGACAGAAGACTAACCAAGATTATCGCAGAAAATGCATATTTCAGCTGGAAACCCCACGAAAACCAAGTTATCGGCGGCTCTACATATCAAACGCACTATGGAGTTGTCAAAACACCAGATAACGTGTTTCTCGCATTAAACAGCTCGAAAAGAGCGATATCGATGATTCTGCATACTTCTGACTAAAGTCTCACCAAGATTATCGCAGAAACTGCATATCACAGCTGGAAACACAACGAAAACCAAGATATCTCCGGTTCTGCATATCAAACGCCCTGTGGAGTGGTGAAAACACCAGAAAACGTGTTTGTCGCATTAACTAGCTCGAAAAGAGAGTTCCCGATGATTCTGCATACTTCGCAAAGATGAAACACCAATATTATCGCAGAAAATGAATATCTCAGCTTGAAACCCGACGAAAACCAAGATGTCGCCGGTTCTGCATATCAAACGCACTGTTGGGTGGTGAAAACACCAAAAAATGTGTTTCTCGCATTAACTAGCTCGAAAAGAGCGATCTTGATGATTCTGCATACTTCTCATAGATGAAACACCAAGATTATCGCAGAAAATGCATATTTCAGCTGGAAACCCCACGAAAACCAAGTTATCGGCGGATCTACATATCAAACGCACTGTGGAGTGGTCAAAACACCGGAAAACTTGTTTTTTCGCATTAAATAGCTCGAAAAGAGCGATATCGATGATTCTGCATACTTCGGACAGAAGTCTCACCAATATTATAGCAGAAAAGGCATATCTCAGCTTGAAATCTCACGAAAACCAAGATATCGCCGGTTCTGCATATCAGACGCACTGTGGAATGTTGAAAACACCAGAAAACGTGTTTCTCGGATTAACTAACTCGAAAAGAGCGATATCGATGATTCTGCATACTTCGGACAGAAGTCTCACCAAGATTGCCGCAGAAAAGGCATATCTCAGCTTGAAACCTCACGAAAACCAAGATATCGCCGGTTCTGCATATCAGACGCACTGTGGAATGTTGAAAACACCAGAAATCGTGTTTCTCGCATTAACTAGCTCGAAAAGAGAGTTCTCGATGATTCTGCATACTTCTCATAGATGAAACACCAAGATTATCGCAGAAAATGCATATTTCAGCTGGAAACCCCACGAAAACCAAGATATCGCCGGTTCTGCATATCAAATGCCCTGTGGAGTGGTCAAAACACCAGATAACGTGTTTCTCGCATTAAACAGCTCGAAAAGGGCGATATCGATGATTCTGCATACTTCGGACAGAAGTCTCACGAATATTATCGCAGAAAATGCATATCTTAGCTTGAAACTTCACGAAAATCAAGATGTCGCCGGTTCTGCATATCAAACGCACTGTGGAGTGGTCAAAACACCAGAAAACTTGTTTTTTCGAATTAAATAGTGCGAAACGAGCGATCTAGATGATTCTGCATACTTCTGACTGAAGTCTCACCAATATTATCGCAGAAAATGCATATCTCAGCTGGAAACCACACGAAAACCAAGATATCGCCGGTTCTGCATATCAGGCGCACTGTGGAGTGGTGAAAACACCAGAAAACGAGTTACTCGCATTAACTAGCTCGAAAAGAGCGTTCTGGATGATTCTGCATACTTCTCATAGATGAAACACCAAGATTATCGCAGAGAATGCATATTTCAGCTGGAAACCCCACGAAAACCAAGATATCGCCGGTTCTGCATATCAAACGCCCTGTGGAGTTGTCAAAACACCAGATAACGTGTTTCTCGCATTAAATAGCACGAATAGATCGATCTCGATGATTCTGCATACTTCTGACAGAAGACTCACCAAGATTATCGCAGAAAATGCATATTTCAGCTGGAAACCCCACGAAAACCAAGTTATCGCCGGTTCTGCATATCAAACGCACTGTGGAGTGGTCAAAACACCAGAAAACTTGTCTTTTCGAATTAGATAGCGCGAAACGAGCGATCTAGATGATTCTGCATACTTCTGACTAAAGTCTCACCAAGATTATCGCAGAAAATGCATATCTCAGCTGGAAACCCCACGAAAACGAAGATATCGCCGGTTCTGCATATCTAACGCCCTGTGGAGTGATAAAAACACCAGATAACGTGTTTCTCGCATTAAATAGCTCGAATAGAGCGATCTCGATGATTCTGCATACTTCTGACAGAAGACTAACCAAGATTATCGCAGAAAATGCATATTTCAGCTGGAAACCCCACGAAAACCAAGTTATCGGCGGCTCTACATATCAAACGCACTATGGAGAGGTCAAAACACCAGATAACGTGTTTCTCGCATTAAACAGCTCGAAAAGAGAGATATCGATGATTCTGCATACTTCTGACTAAAGTCTCACCAAGATTATCGCAGAAAATGCATATCACAGCTGGAAACACAACGAAAACCAAGATATCGCCGGTTCTGCATATCAAACGCCCTGTAGAGTGGTGAAAACACCAGAAAACGTGTTTCTCGCATTAACTAGCTCGAAAAGAGAGTTCTCGATGATTCTGCATACTTCTCATAGATGAAACACCAAGATTATCGCAGAAAATGCATATTTCAGCTGGAAACCCCACGAAAACCAAGTTATCGGCGGCTCTACATATCAAACGCACTATGGAGTGGTCAAAACACCAGATAACGTGTTTCTCGCATTAAACAGCTCGAAAAGAGCGATATCGATCATTCTGCATACTTCTGACTAAAGTCTCACCAAGATTATCGCAGAAAATGCATATCACAGCTGGAAACACAACGAAAACCAAGATATCGCCGGTTCTGCATATCAAACGCCCTGTGGAGTGGTGAAAACACCAGAAAACGTGTTTCTCGCATTAACTAGCTCGAAAAGAGAGTTCTCGATGATTCTGCATACTTCTCATAGATGAAACACCAAGATTATCGCAGAGAATGCATATTTCAGCTGGAAACCCCACAAAAACCAAGATATCGCCGGTTCTGCATATCAGACGCGCTGTGGAATGTTGAAAACACCAGAAAACGTGTTTGTCGCATTAACTAGCTCGAAAAGAGAGTTCCCGATGATTCTGCATACTTCGCAAAGATGAAACACCAAGATTATCGCAGAAAATGCATATTTCAGCTGGAAACCCCACGAAAACCCAGTTATCGGCGGCTCTACATATCAAACGCACTGTGGAGTGGTCAAAACACCGGAAAACTTGTTTTTTCGCATTAAATAGCTCGAAACGAGCGATGTAGATGATTCTGCATACTTCGGACAGAAGTCTCACCAATATTATAGCAGAAAAGGCATATCTCAGCTTGAAACCTCACGAAAACCAAGATATCGCCGGGTCTGCATATCAGACGCACTGTGGAATGTTGAAAACACCTGAAAACGTGTTTCTCGCATTAACTAGCTCGAAAAGAGAGTTCTCGATGATTCTGCATACTTCTCATAGATGAAACACCAAGATTATCGCAGAGAATGCATATTTCAGCTGGAAACCCCACAAAAACCAAGATATCGCCGGTTCTGCATATCAGACGCGCTGTGGAAGGTTGAAAACACCAGAAAACGTGTTTGTCGCATTAACTAGCTCGAAAAGGGAGTTCCCGATGATTCTGCATACTTCGCAAAGATGAAACACCAAGATTATCGCAGAAAATGCATATTTCAGCTGGAAACCCCACGAAAACCCAGTTATCGGCGGCTCTACATATCAAACGCACTGTGGAGTGGTCAAAACACCGGAAAACTTGTTTTTTCGCATTAAATAGCTCGAAACGAGCGATGTAGATGATTCTGCATACTTCGGACAGAAGTCTCTCCAATATTATAGCAGAAAAGGCATATCTCAGCTTGAAACCTCACGAAAACCAAGATATCGCCGGGTCTGCATATCAGACGCACTGTGGAATGTTGAAAACACCAGAAAACGTGTTTCTCGCATTAACTAGCTCGAAAAGAGAGTTCTCGATGATTCTGCATACTTCTCATAGATGAAACACCAAGATTATCGCAGAGAATGCATATTTCAGCTGGAAACCCCACAAAAACCAAGATATCGCCGGTTCTGCATATCAGACGCGCTGTGGAAGGTTGAAAACACCAGAAAACGTGTTTGTCTCATTAACTAGCTCGAAAAGAGAGTTCCCGATGATTCTGCATACTTCGCAAAGATGAAACACCAAGATTATCGCAGAAAATGCATATTTCAGCTGGAAACCCCACGAAAACCCAGTTATCGGCGGCTCTACATATCAAACGCACTGTGGAGTGGTCAAAACACCGGAAAACTTGTTTTTTCGCATTAAATAGCTCGAAACGAGCGATGTAGATGATTCTGCATACTTCGGACAGAAGTCTCACCAATATTATAGCAGAAAAGGCATATCTCAGCTTGAAACCTCACGAAAACCAAGATATCGCCGGGTCTGCATATCAGACGCACTGTGGAATGTTGAAAACACCAGAAAACGTGTTTCTCGCATTAACTAGCTCGAAAAGAGTGTTCTCGATGATTCTGCATACTTCTCATAGATGAAACACCAAGATTATCGCAGAGAATGCATATTTCAGCTGGAAACCCCACAAAAACCAAGATATCGCCGGTTCTGCATATCAGACGCGCTGTGGAAGGTTGAAAACACCAGAAAACGTGTTTGTCTCATTAACTAGCTCGAAGAGAGAGTTCCCGATGATTCTGCATACTTCGCAAAGATGATACACCAAGATTATCGCAGAAAATGCATATTTCAGCTGGAAACCCCACGAAAACCCAGTTATCGGCGGCTCTACATATCAAACGCACTGTGGAGTGGTCAAAACACCGGAAAACTTGTTTTTTCGCATTAAATAGCTCGAAACGAGCGATGTAGATGATTCTGCATACTTCGGACAGAAGTCTCACCAATATTATAGCAGAAAAGGCATATCTCAGCTTGAAACCTCACGAAAACCAAGATATCGCCGGTTCTGCATATCAGACGCACTGTGGAATGTTGAAAACACCAGAAAACGTGTTTCTCGCATTAACTAGATCGAAAAGAGAGTTCTCGAAGATTCTGCGTACTTCTCATAGATGAAACACCAAGATTATCGCAGAAAATGCATATTTCAGCTTGAAACCCGACGAAATCCAAGATGTCGCCGGTTCTGCATATCAAACGCACTGTGGAGTGATAAAAACACCAGATAACGTGTTTCTCGCATTAAATAGTTCGAAAAGAGCGATATCGATGATTCTGCATACTTCGGACAGAAGTCTCACCAATATTATCGCAGAAAATGCATATATCAGCTTGAAACCCGACGAAATCCAAGATGTCGCCGGTTCTGCATATCAAACGCCCTGTGGAGTGATAAAAACACCTGATAACGTGTTTCTCGCATTAAATAGCTCGAAAAGAGCGATATCGATGATTCTGCATACTTCGGACAGAAGTCTCACCAATATTATAGCTGAAAAGGCATATCCCAGCTTGAAACCTCACGAAAACCAAGATATCGCCGGTTTTGCATTTCAGACGCACTTTGGAATGTTGAAAACACCAGAAAACGTGTTTCTCGCATTAACTAGCTCGAAAAGAGAGTTCTCGATGGTTCTGCATACTTCTCATACATGAAACACCAAGATTATCGCAGAGAATGCATATCTCAGCAGGAGACATCACGAAAATCAAGATATCGCCGGTTCTGCATATCAGACGCACTGTGGAGTGGTGAAAACACCAGAAAACGTGTTACTCGCATTAACTAGCTCGAAAAGAGGGTTCTGGATGATTCTGCATACTTCTCATAGATGAAACACCAAGATTATCGCAGAGAATGCATATTTCAGCTGGAAACCCCACGAAAACCAAGATATCGCCGGTTCTGCATATCAGACGCACTGTGGAAGGTTGAAAACACCAGAAAACGTGTTTGTCGCATTAACTAGCTCGAAAAGAGAGTTCTCGATGATTCTGCATACTTCTCATAGATGAAACACCAAGATTATCGCAGAAAATGCATATTTCAGCTGGAAACCCCACGAAAACCAAGTTATCGGCGGCTCTACATATCAAACGCACTATGGAGTGGTCAAAACACCAGAAAACTTGTTTTTTCGCATTAAATAGCTCGAAACGAGCGATCTAGATGATTCTGCATACTTCTGACAAAAGTCTCACAAAGATTATCACAGAAAATGCATATCTCAGCTTGAAACCCGACGAAATCCAAGATGTCGCCGGTTCTGCATATCAAACGCCCTGTGGAGTGATAAAAACACCAGATAACGTGTTTCTCGCATTAAATAGTTCGAAAAGAGCGATATCGATGATTCTGCATACTTCGGACAGAAGTCTCACCAATATTATCGCAGAAAATGCATATCTCAGCTTGAAACCCGACGAAATCCAAGATGTCGCCGGTTCTGCATATCAAACGCCCTGTGGAGTGATAAAAACACCTGATAACGTGTTTCTCGCATTAAATAGCTCGAAAAGAGCGATATCGATGATTCTGCATACTTCGGACAGAAGTCTCACCAATATTATAGCTGAAAAGGCATATCCCAGCTTGAAACCTCACGAAAACCAAGATATCGCCGGTTCTGCATTTCAGACGCACTTTGGAATGTTGACAACACCAGAAAACGTGTTTCTCGCATTAACTAGCTCGAAAAGAGAGTTCTCGATGGTTCTGCATACTTCTCATAGATGAAACACCAAGATTATCGCAGAAAATGCATATTTCAGCTGGAAACCCCACGAAAACCAAGTTATCGGCGGCTCTACATATCAAACGCACAGTGGAGTGGTCAAAACACTGGAAAAATTGTTTTTTCGCATTCAATAGCTCGAAACGAGCGATCAAGATGATTCTGCATACTTCTGCCTGAAGTCTCACCAATATTATCGCAGAAAATGCATATCTCAGCTTGAAACTCGACGAAATCCAAGATGTCGCCGGTTCTGCATATCAAACGCCCTGTGGAGTGATAAAAACACCAGATAACGTGTTTCTCGCATTAAATAGCTCGAAAAGAGCGATATCGATGATTCTGCATACTTCGGACAGAAGTCTCACCAATATTATAGCTGAAAAGGCATATCCCAGCTTGAAACCTCACGAAAACCAAGATATCGCCGGTTCTGCATATCAGACGCACTGTGGAATGTTGAAAACACCAGAAAACGTGTTTCTCGCATTAACTAGCTCGAAAAGAGAGTTCTCGATGATTCTGCATACTTCTCATAGATGAAACACAAAGATTATCGCAGAAAATGCATATTTCAGCTGGAAACCCCACGAAAACCAAGTTATCGGCGGCTCTACATATCAAACGCACTATGGAGTGGTCAAAACACCACATAACGTGTTTCTCGCATTAAACAGCTCGAAAAGAGCGATATCGATGATTCTGCATACTTCGGACAGAAGTCCAACCAATATTATCGCAGAAAATGCATATCTTAGCTTGAAACCTCACGAAAATCAAGATGTCGCCGGTTCTGCATATCAAACGCACTGTGGAGTGGTCAAAACACCAGAAAACTTGTTTTTTCGAATTATATAGCGCGAAACTAGCGATCTAGATGATTCTGCATACTTCTGACTAAAGTCTCACCAATATTATAGCAGAAAAGGCATATCTCAGCTTGAAACCTCACGAAAACCAAGATATCGCCGGTTCTGCATATCAGACGCACTGTGGAGTGGTGGAAACACCAGAAAATGTGTTTCTCGCATTAAATAGCTCGAAAAGAGCGATCTAGATGCTTCTGCATACTTCTGACAGAAGACTCACCAAGATTATCGCAGAAAATGCATATCTCAGCTGGAGACATCACGAAAATCAAGATATCGCCGGTTCTGCATATCAGACGCACTGTGGAGTGGTGAAAACACCAGAAAACGTGTTACTCGCATTAACTAGCTCGAAAAGAGGGTTCTGGATGATTCTGCATACTTCTCATAGATGAAACACCAAGATTATCGCAGAGAATGCATATTTCAGCTGGAAACCCCACGAAAACCAAGTTATCGGCGGCTCTACATATCAAACGCACTATGGAGTGGTCAAAACACCAGATAACGTGTTTCTCGCATTAAACAGCTCGAAAAGAGCGATATCGATGATTCTGCATACTTCTGACTAAAGTCTCACCAAGATTATCGCAGAAAATGCATATCACAGCTGGAAACACAACGAAAACCAAGATATCGCCGGTTCTGCATATCAAACGACCTGTGGAGTGGTGAAAACACCAGAAAACGTGTTTCTCGCATTAACTAGCTCGAAAAGAGAGTTCTCGATGATTCTGCATACTTCTCATAGATGAAACACCAAGATTATCGCAGAAAATGCATATTGCAGCTGGAAACCCCACGAAAACCAAGTTATCGGCGGCTCTACATATCAAACGCACTGTGGAGTGGTCAAAACACCGGAATATTTGTTTTTTCGCATTAAATAGCTCGAAACGAGCGATCTAGATGATTCTGCATAATTCTGCCTGAAGTCTCACCAATATTATCGCAGAAAATGCATATCTCAGCTTGAAACGCGACGAAATCCAAGATGTCGCCGGTTCTGCATATCAAACGCCCTGTGGAGTGATAAAAACACCAGATAACGTGTTTCTCGCATTATATAGCCCGAAAAGAGAGTTCTCGATGATTCTGCATACTTCTCATAGATGAAACACCAAGATTATCGCAGAGAATGCATATTTCAGCTGGAAACCCCACAAAAACCAAGATATCGCCGGTTCTGCATATCAGACGCGCTGTGGAAGGTTGAAAACACCAGAAAACGTATTTGTCGCATTAACTAGCTCGAAAAGAGAGTTCCCGATGATTCTGCATACTTCGCAAAGATGAAACACCAAGATAATCGCAGAAAATGCATATTTCAGCTGGATACCCCACGAATACCAAGTTATCGGCGGATCTACATATCAAACGCACTGTGGAGTGGTCAAAACACCGGAAAACTTGTTTTTTCGCATTAACTAGCTCGAAACGAGCGATCTAGATGATTCTGCATACTTCTGCCTGAAGTCTCACCAATATTATCGCAGAAAATGCATATCTCAGCTTGAAACAAGACGAAATCCAAGATGTCGCCGGTTCTGTATATCAAACGCCCTGCGGAGTGATAAAAACACCAGATAACGTCTTTCTCGCATTAAATAGCTCGAAAAGAGCGATATCGATGATTCTGCATACTTCGGACAGAAGTCTCACCAATATTATCGCAGAAAATGCATATTTCAGCTGGAAACCCCACGAAAACCAAGTTATCGGCGGATCTACATATCAAACGCACTGTGGAGTGGTCAAAACACCGGAAAACTTGTTTTTTCGCATTAAATAGCTCGAAAAGAGCGATATCGATGATTCTGCATACTTCGGACAGAAGTCTCACCAATATTATCGCAGAAAAGGCATATCTCAGCTTGAAACCTCACGAAAACCAAGATATCGCCGGTTCTGCATATCAGACGCACTGTGGAATGTTGAAAACACCAGAAATCGTGTTTCTCGCATTAACTAGCTCGAAAAGAGAGTTCTCGATGATTCTGCATACTTCTCATAGATGAAACACCAAGATTATCGCAGAAAATGCATATCTTAGCTTGAAACCTCACGAAAATCAAGATGTCGCCGGTTCTGCATATCAAACGCACTGTGGAGTGGTCAAAACACCAGAAAACTTGTTTTTTCGAATTAAATAGTGCGAAACGAGCGATCTAGATGATTCTGCATACTTCTGACTGAAGTCTCACCAATATTATCGCAGAAAATGCATATCTCAGCTGGAAACCACACGAAAACCAAGATATCGCCGGTTCTGCATATCAGGCGCACTGTGGAGTGGTGAAAACACCAGAAAACGAGTTACTCGCATTAACTAGCTCGAAAAGAGCGTTCTGGATGATTCTGCATACTTCTCATAGATGAAACACCAAGATTATCGCAGAGAATGCATATTTCAGCTGGAAACCCCACGAAATCCAAGATGTCGCCGGTTCTGCATATCAAACGCCCTGTGGAGTGATAAAAACACCAGATAACGTGTTTCTCGCATTAAATATCTCGAAAAGAGCGATATCGATGATTCTGCATACTTCGGACAGAAGTCTCACCAATATTATAGCTGAAAAGGCATATCCCAGCTTGAAACCTCACGAAAACCAAGATATCGCCGGTTTTGCATTTCAGACGCACTTTGGAATGTTGAAAACACCAGAAAACGTGTTTCTCGCATTAACTAGCTCGAAAAGAGAGTTCTCGATGGTTCTGCATACTTCTCATACATGAAACACCAAGATTATCGCAGAGAATGCATATCTCAGCAGGAGACATCACGAAAATCAAGATATCGCCGGTTCTGCATATCAGACGCACTGTGGAGTGGTGAAAACACCAGAAAACGTGTTACTCGCATTAACTAGCTCGAAAAGAGGGTTCTGGATGATTCTGCATACTTCTCATAGATGAAACACCAAGATTATCGCAGAGAATGCATATTTCAGCTGGAAACCCCACGAAAACCAAGATATCGCCGGTTCTGCATATCAGACGCACTGTGGAAGGTTGAAAACACCAGAAAACGTGTTTGTCGCATTAACTAGCTCGAAAACAGTGTTCTCGATGATTCTGCATACTTCGCAAAGATGAAACACCAAGATCATCGCAGAAAATGCATATTTCAGCTGGAAACCCCACGAAAACCAAGTTATCGGCGGCTCTACATATCAAACGCACCGTGGAGTGGTCAAAACACCGGAAAACTTGTTTTTTCGCATTGAATAGCTCGAAACGAGCGATGTAGATGATTCTGCATACTTCGGACAGAAGTCTCACCAATATTATAGCAGAAAAGGCATATCTCAGCTTGAAACCTCACGAAAACCAAGATATCGCCGGTTCTGCATATCAGACGCACTGTGGAATGTTGAAAACACCAGAAAACGTGTTTCTCGCATTAACTAGCTCGAAAAGAGAGTTCTCGATGATTCTGCATACTTCTCATAGATGAAACACCAAGATTATCGCAGAGAATGCATATTTCAGCTGGAAACCCCACGAAAACCAAGATATCGCCGGTTCTGCATATCAGACGCACTGTGGAAGGTTGAAAACACCAGAAAACGTGTTTGTCGCATTAACAAGCTCGAAAAGAGAGTTCCCGATGATTCTGCATACTTCGCAAAGATGAAACACCAAGATTATCGCAGAAAATGCATATTTCAGCTGGAAACCCCACGAAAACCAAGTTATCGGTGGCTCTACATATCAAACGCACTGTGGAGTGGTCAAAACACCGGAAAACTTGTTTTTTCGCATTAAATAGCTCGAAACGAGCGATGTAGATGATTCTGCATACTTCGGACAGAAGTCTCACCAATATTATAGCAGAAAAGGCATATCTCAGCTTGAAACCTCACGAAAACCAAGATATCGCCGGTTCTGCATATCAGACGCACTGTGGAGTGGTCAAAACACCAGATAACGTGTTTCTCGCATTAAACAGCTCGAAAAGAGCGATATCGATGATTCTGCATACTTCGGACAGAAGTCTCACCAATATTATAGCAGAAAAGGCATATCTCAGCTTGAAACCTCACGAAAACCAAGATATCGCCGGTTCTGCATATCAGACGCACTGTGGAATGTTGAAAACACCAGAAAACGTGTTTCTCGCATTAACTAGCTCGAAAAGAGAGTTCTCGATGATTCTGCATACTTCTCATAGATGAAACACCAAGATTATCGCAGAGAATGCATATTTCAGCTGGAAACCCCACGAAAACCAAGATATCGCCGGTTCTGCATATCAGACGCACTGTGGAAGGTTGAAAACACCAGAAAACGTGTTTGTCGCATTAACAAGCTCGAAAAGAGAGTTCCCGATGATTCTGCATACTTCGCAAAGATGAAACACCAAGATTATCGCAGAAAATGCATATTGCAGCTGGAAACCCCACGAAAACCAAGTTATCGGCGGCTCTACATATCAAACGCACTGTGGAGTGGTCAAAACACCAGAAAACTTGTCTTTTCGAATTAGATAGCGCGAAACGAGCGATCTAGATGATTCTGCATACTTCTGACAGAAGACTAACCAAGATTATCGCAGAAAATGCATATTTCAGCTGGAAACCCCACGAAAACCCAGTTATCGGCGGCTCTACATATCAAACGCACTGTGTAGTGGTCAAAACACCGGAAAACTTGTTTTTTCGCATTAAATAGCTCGAAACGAGCGATGTAGATGATTCTGCATACTTCGGACAGAAGTCTCACCAATATTATAGCAGAAAAGGCATATCTCAGCTTGAAACCTCACGAAAACCAACATATCGCCGGGTCTGCATATCAGACGCACTGTGGAATGTTGAAAACACCTGAAAACGTGTTTCTCGCATTAACTAGCTCGAAAAGAGGGTTCTCGATGATTCTGCATACTTCTCATAGATGAAACACCAAGATTATCGCAGAGAATGCATATTTCAGCTGGAAACCCCACAAAAACCAAGATATCGCCGGTTCTGCATATCAGACGCGCTGTGGAAGGTTGAAAACACCAGAAAACGTGTTTGTCGCATTAACTAGCTCGAAAAGAGAGTTCCCGATGATTCTGCATACTTCGCAAAGATGAAACACCAAGATTATCGCAGAAAATGCATATTTCAGCTGGAAACCCCACGAAAACCAAGATATCGCCGGTTCTGCATATCAGACGCACTGTGGAAGGTTGAAAACACCAGAAAACGTGTTTGTCGCATTAACTAGCTCGAAAAGAGAGTTCTCGAAGATTCTGCATACTTCTCATAGATGAAACACCAAGATTATCGCAGAAAATGCATATTTCAGCTTGAAACCCGACGAAATCCAAGATGTCGCCGGTTCTGCATATCAAACGCCCTGTGGAGTGATAAAAACACCAGATAACGTGTTTCTCGCATTAAATATCTCGAAAAGAGCGATATCGATGATTCTGCATACTTCGGACAGAAGTCTCACCAATATTATAGCTGAAAAGGCATATCCCAGCTTGAAACCTCACGAAAACCAAGATATCGCCGGTTTTGCATTTCAGACGCACTTTGGAATGTTGAAAACACCAGAAAACGTGTTTCTCGCATTAACTAGCTCGAAAAGAGAGTTCTCGATGGTTCTGCATACTTCTCATACATGAAACACCAAGATTATCGCAGAGAATGCATATCTCAGCAGGAGACATCACGAAAATCAAGATATCGCCGGTTCTGCATATCAGGCGCACTGTGGAGTGGTGAAAACACCAGAAAACGTGTTACTCGCATTAACTAGCTCGAAAAGAGGGTTCTGGATGATTCTGCATACTTCTCATAGATGAAACACCAAGATTATCGCAGAGAATGCATATTTCAGCTGGAAACCCCACGAAAACCAAGTTATCGGCGGCTCTACATATCAAACGCACCGTGGAGTGGTCAAAACACCGGAAAACTTGTTTTTTCGCATTAAATAGCTCGAAACGAGCGATGTAGATGATTCTGCATACTTCGGACAGAAGTCTCACCAATATTATAGCAGAAAAGGCATATCTCAGCTTGAAACCTCACGAAAACCAAGATATCGCCGGTTCTGCATATCAGACGCACTGTGGAATGTTGAAAACACCAGAAGACGTGTTTCTCGCATTAAATATCTCGAAAAGAGCGATATCGATGATTCTGCATACTTCGGACAGAAGTCTCACCAATATTATCGCAGAAAAGGCATATCTCAGCTTGAAACCTCACGAAAACCAAGATATCGCCGGTTCTGCATATCAGACGCACTGTGGAATGTTGAAAACACCAGAAATCGTGTTTCTCGCATTAACTAGCTCGAAAAGAGAGTTCTCGATGATTCTGCATACTTCTCATAGATGAAACACCAAGATTATCGCAGAAAATGCATATCTTAGCTTGAAACCTCACGAAAATCAAGATGTCGCCGGTTCTGCATATCAAACGCACTGTGGAGTGGTCAAAACACCAGAAAACTTGTTTTTTCGAATTAAATAGTGCGAAACGAGCGATCTAGATGATTCTGCATACTTCTGACTGAAGTCTCACCAATATTATCGCAGAAAATGCATATCTCAGCTGGAAACCACACGAAAACCAAGATATCGCCGGTTCTGCATATCAGGCGCACTGTGGAGTGGTGAAAACACCAGAAAACGAGTTACTCGCATTAACTAGCTCGAAAAGAGCGTTCTGGATGATTCTGCATACTTCTCATAGATGAAACACCAAGATTATCGCAGAGAATGCATATTTCAGCTGGAAACCCCACGAAATCCAAGATGTCGCCGGTTCTGCATATCAAACGCCCTGTGGAGTGATAAAAACACCAGATAACGTGTTTCTCGCATTAAATATCTCGAAAAGAGCGATATCGATGATTCTGCATACTTCGGACAGAAGTCTCACCAATATTATAGCTGAAAAGGCATATCCCAGCTTGAAACCTCACGAAAACCAAGATATCGCCGGTTTTGCATTTCAGACGCACTTTGGAATGTTGAAAACACCAGAAAACGTGTTTCTCGCATTAACTAGCTCGAAAAGAGAGTTCTCGATGGTTCTGCATACTTCTCATACATGAAACACCAAGATTATCGCAGAGAATGCATATCTCAGCAGGAGACATCACGAAAATCAAGATATCGCCGGTTCTGCATATCAGACGCACTGTGGAGTGGTGAAAACACCAGAAAACGTGTTACTCGCATTAACTAGCTCGAAAAGAGGGTTCTGGATGATTCTGCATACTTCTCATAGATGAAACACCAAGATTATCGCAGAGAATGCATATTTCAGCTGGAAACCCCACGAAAACCAAGATATCGCCGGTTCTGCATATCAGACGCACTGTGGAAGGTTGAAAACACCAGAAAACGTGTTTGTCGCATTAACTAGCTCGAAAACAGTGTTCTCGATGATTCTGCATACTTCGCAAAGATGAAACACCAAGATCATCGCAGAAAATGCATATTTCAGCTGGAAACCCCACGAAAACCAAGTTATCGGCGGCTCTACATATCAAACGCACCGTGGAGTGGTCAAAACACCGGAAAACTTGTTTTTTCGCATTGAATAGCTCGAAACGAGCGATGTAGATGATTCTGCATACTTCGGACAGAAGTCTCACCAATATTATAGCAGAAAAGGCATATCTCAGCTTGAAACCTCACGAAAACCAAGATATCGCCGGTTCTGCATATCAGACGCACTGTGGAATGTTGAAAACACCAGAAAACGTGTTTCTCGCATTAACTAGCTCGAAAAGAGAGTTCTCGATGATTCTGCATACTTCTCATAGATGAAACACCAAGATTATCGCAGAGAATGCATATTTCAGCTGGAAACCCCACGAAAACCAAGATATCGCCGGTTCTGCATATCAGACGCACTGTGGAAGGTTGAAAACACCAGAAAACGTGTTTGTCGCATTAACAAGCTCGAAAAGAGAGTTCCCGATGATTCTGCATACTTCGCAAAGATGAAACACCAAGATTATCGCAGAAAATGCATATTTCAGCTGGAAACCCCACGAAAACCAAGTTATCGGTGGCTCTACATATCAAACGCACTGTGGAGTGGTCAAAACACCGGAAAACTTGTTTTTTCGCATTAAATAGCTCGAAACGAGCGATGTAGATGATTCTGCATACTTCGGACAGAAGTCTCACCAATATTATAGCAGAAAAGGCATATCTCAGCTTGAAACCTCACGAAAACCAAGATATCGCCGGTTCTGCATATCAGACGCACTGTGGAATGTTGAAAACACCAGAAGACGTGTTTCTCGCATTAAATATCTCGAAAAGAGCGATATCGATGATTCTGCATACTTCGGACAGAAGTCTCACCAATATTATAGCTGAAAAGGCATATCCCAGCTTGAAACCTCACGAAAACCAGGATATCGCCGGTTCTGCATATCAGACGCACTGTGGAATGTTGAAAACACCAGAAAACGTGTTTCTCGCATTAACTAGCTCGAAAAGAGAGTTCTCGAAGATTCTGCATACTTCTCATAGATGAAACACCAAAATTATCGCAGAAAATGCATATTTCAGCTGGAAACCCCACGAAATCCAAGATATCGCCGGTTCTGCATATCTAACGCCCTGTGGAGTGATAAAAACACCAGATAACGTGTTTCTCGCATTAAATAGCTCGAATAGAGCGATCTCGATGATTCTGCATACTTCTGACAGAAGACTAACCAAGATTATCGCAGAAAATGCATATTTCAGCTGGAAACCCCACGAAAACCAAGTTATCGGCGGCTCTACATATCAAACGCACTATGGAGTGGTCAAAACACCAGATAACGTGTTTCTCGCATTAAACAGCTCGAAAAGAGCGATATCGATGATTCTGCATACTTCGGACAGAAGTCTCACCAATATTATAGCAGAAAAGGCATATCTCAGCTTGAAACCTCACGAAAACCAAGATATCGCCGGTTCTGCATATCAGACGCACTGTGGAATGTTGAAAACACCAGAAAACGTGTTTCTCGCATTAACTAGCTCGAAAAGAGAGTTCTCGATGATTCTGCATACTTCTCATAGATGAAACACCAAGATTATCGCAGAGAATGCATATTTCAGCTGGAAACCCCACGAAAACCAAGAATATCGCCGGTTCTGCATATCAGACGCACTGTGGAAGGTTGAAAACACCAGAAAACGTGTTTGTCGCATTTACAAGCTCGAAAAGAGAGTTCCCGATGATTCTGCATACTTCGCAAAGATGAAACACCAAGATTATCGCAGAAAATGCATATTGCAGCTGGAAACCCCACGAAAACCAAGTTATCGGCGGCTCTACATATCAAACGCACTGTGGAGTGGTCAAAACACCAGAAAACTTGTCTTTTCGAATTAGATAGCGCGAAACGAGCGATCTAGATGATTCTGCATACTTCTGACAGAAGACTAACCAAGATTATCGCAGAAAATGCATATTTCAGCTGGAAACCCCACGAAAACCCAGTTATCGGCGGCTCTACATATCAAACGCACTGTGGAGTGGTCAAAACACCGGAAAACTTGTTTTTTCGCATTAAATAGCTCGAAACGAGCGATGTAGATGATTCTGCATACTTCGGACAGAAGTCTCACCAATATTATAGCAGAAAAGGCATATCTCAGCTTGAAACCTCACGAAAACCAACATATCGCAGGGTCTGCATATCAGACGCACTGTGGAATGTTGAAAACACCTGAAAACGTGTTTCTCGCATTAACTAGCTCGAAAAGAGGGTTCTCGATGATTCTGCATACTTCTCATAGATGAAACACCAAGATTATCGCAGAGAATGCATATTTCAGCTGGAAACCCCACAAAAACCAAGATATCGCCGGTTCTGCATATCAGACGCGCTGTGGAAGGTTGAAAACACCAGAAAACGTGTTTGTCGCATTAACTAGCTCGAAAAGAGAGTTCCCGATGATTCTGCATACTTCGCAAAGATGAAACACCAAGATTATCGCAGAAAATGCATATTTCAGCTGGAAACCCCACGAAAACCAAGATATCGCCGGTTCTGCATATCAGGCGCACTGTGGAGTGGTGAAAACACCAGAAAACGTGTTACTCGCATTAACTAGCTCGAAAAGAGGGTTCTGGATGATTCTGCATACTTCTCATAGATGAAACACCAAGATTATCGCAGAGAATGCATATTTCAGCTGGAAACCCCACGAAAACCAAGTTATCGGCGGCTCTACATATCAAACGCACCGTGGAGTGGTCAAAACACCGGAAAACTTGTTTTTTCGCATTAAATAGCTCGAAACGAGCGATGTAGATGATTCTGCATACTTCGGACAGAAGTCTCACCAATATTATAGCAGAAAAGGCATATCTCAGCTTGAAACCTCACGAAAACCAAGATATCGCCGGTTCTGCATATCAGACGCACTGTGGAATGTAGAAAACACCAGAAGACGTGTTTCTCGCATTAAATATCTCGAAAAGAGCGATATCGATGATTCTGCATACTTCGGACAGAAGTCTCACCAATATTATAGCTGAAAAGGCATATCCCAGCTTGAAACCTCACGAAAACCAGGATATCGCCGGTTCTGCATATCAGACGCACTGTGGAATGTTGAAAACACCAGAAAACGTGTTTCTCGCATTAACTAGCTCGAAAAGAGAGTTCTCGAAGATTCTGCATACTTCTCATAGATGAAACACCAAGATTATCGCAGAAAATGCATATTTCAGCTGGAAACCCCACGAAAACCAAGTTATCGGCGGCTCTACATATCAAACGCACTATGGAGTGGTCAAAACACCAGAAAACTTGTTTTTTCGCATTAAATAGCTCGAAACGAGCGATCTAGATGATTCTGCATACTTCTGACTAAAGTCTCACCAAGATTATCACAGAAAATGCATATCTCAGCTTGAAACTCGACGAAATCCAAGATGTCGCCGGTTCTGCATATCAAACGCCCTGTGGAGTGATAAAAACACCAGATAACGTGTTTCTCGCATTAAATAGTTCGAAAAGAGCGATATCGATGATTCTGCATACTTCGGACAGAAGTCTCACAAATATTATCGCAGAAAATGCATATCTCAGCTTGAAACCCCACGAAATCCAAGATGTCGCCGGTTCTGCATATCAAACGCCCTGTGGAGTGATAAAAACACCTGATAACGTGTTTCTCGCATTAAATAGCTCGAAAAGAGCGATATCGATGATTCTGCATACTTCGGACAGAAGTCTCACCAATATTATAGCTGAAAAGGCATATCCCAGCTTGAAACCTCACGAAAACCAAGATATCGCCGGTTCTGCATTTCAGACGCACTTTGGAATGTTGAAAACACCAGAAAACGTGTTTCTCGCATTAACTAGCTCGAAAAGAGAGTTCTCGATGGTTCTGCATACTTCTCATAGATGAAACACCAAGATTATCGCAGAAAATGCATATTGCAGCTGGAAACCCCACGAAAACCAAGTTATCGGCGGCTCTACATATCAAACGCACTGTGGAGTGGTCAAAACACCGGAATATTTGTTTTTTCGCATTAAATAGCTCGAAACGAGCGATCTAGATGATTCTGCATAATTCTGCCTGAAGTCTCACCAATATTATCGCAGAAAATGCATATCTCAGCTTGAAACGCGACGAAATCCAAGATGTCGCCGGTTCTGCATATCAAACGCCCTGTGGAGTGATAAAAACACCAGATAACGTGTTTCTCGCATTATATAGCCCGAAAAGAGAGTTCTCGATGATTCTGCATACTTCTCATAGATGAAACACCAAGATTATCGCAGAGAATGCATATTTCAGCTGGAAACCCCACAAAAACCAAGATATCGCCGGTTCTGCATATCAGACGCGCTGTGGAAGGTTGAAAACACCAGAAAACGTATTTGTCGCATTAACTAGCTCGAAAAGAGAGTTCCCGATGATTCTGCATACTTCGCAAAGATGAAACACCAAGATAATCGCAGAAAATGCATATTTCAGCTGGATACCCCACGAATACCAAGTTATCGGCGGATCTACATATCAAACGCACTGTGGAGTGGTCAAAACACCGGAAAACTTGTTTTTTCGCATTAACTAGCTCGAAACGAGCGATCTAGATGATTCTGCATACTTCTGCCTGAAGTCTCACCAATATTATCGCAGAAAATGCATATCTCAGCTTGAAACAAGACGAAATCCAAGATGTCGCCGGTTCTGTATATCAAACGCCCTGCGGAGTGATAAAAACACCAGATAACGTCTTTCTCGCATTAAATAGCTCGAAAAGAGCGATATCGATGATTCTGCATACTTCGGACAGAAGTCTCACCAATATTATCGCAGAAAATGCATATTTCAGCTGGAAACCCCACGAAAACCAAGTTATCGGCGGATCTACATATCAAACGCACTGTGGAGTGGTCAAAACACCGGAAAACTTGTTTTTTCGCATTAAATAGCTCGAAAAGAGCGATATCGATGATTCTGCATACTTCGGACAGAAGTCTCACCAATATTATCGCAGAAAAGGCATATCTCAGCTTGAAACCTCACGAAAACCAAGATATCGCCGGTTCTGCATATCAGACGCACTGTGGAATGTTGAAAACACCAGAAATCGTGTTTCTCGCATTAACTAGCTCGAAAAGAGAGTTCTCGATGATTCTGCATACTTCTCATAGATGAAACACCAAGATTATCGCAGAAAATGCATATCTTAGCTTGAAACCTCACGAAAATCAAGATGTCGCCGGTTCTGCATATCAAACGCACTGTGGAGTGGTCAAAACACCAGAAAACTTGTTTTTTCGAATTAAATAGTGCGAAACGAGCGATCTAGATGATTCTGCATACTTCTGACTGAAGTCTCACCAATATTATCGCAGAAAATGCATATCTCAGCTGGAAACCACACGAAAACCAAGATATCGCCGGTTCTGCATATCAGGCGCACTGTGGAGTGGTGAAAACACCAGAAAACGAGTTACTCGCATTAACTAGCTCGAAAAGAGCGTTCTGGATGATTCTGCATACTTCTCATAGATGAAACACCAAGATTATCGCAGAGAATGCATATTTCAGCTGGAAACCCCACGAAATCCAAGATGTCGCCGGTTCTGCATATCAAACGCCCTGTGGAGTGATAAAAACACCAGATAACGTGTTTCTCGCATTAAATATCTCGAAAAGAGCGATATCGATGATTCTGCATACTTCGGACAGAAGTCTCACCAATATTATAGCTGAAAAGGCATATCCCAGCTTGAAACCTCACGAAAACCAAGATATCGCCGGTTTTGCATTTCAGACGCACTTTGGAATGTTGAAAACACCAGAAAACGTGTTTCTCGCATTAACTAGCTCGAAAAGAGAGTTCTCGATGGTTCTGCATACTTCTCATACATGAAACACCAAGATTATCGCAGAGAATGCATATCTCAGCAGGAGACATCACGAAAATCAAGATATCGCCGGTTCTGCATATCAGACGCACTGTGGAGTGGTGAAAACACCAGAAAACGTGTTACTCGCATTAACTAGCTCGAAAAGAGGGTTCTGGATGATTCTGCATACTTCTCATAGATGAAACACCAAGATTATCGCAGAGAATGCATATTTCAGCTGGAAACCCCACGAAAACCAAGATATCGCCGGTTCTGCATATCAGACGCACTGTGGAAGGTTGAAAACACCAGAAAACGTGTTTGTCGCATTAACTAGCTCGAAAACAGTGTTCTCGATGATTCTGCATACTTCGCAAAGATGAAACACCAAGATCATCGCAGAAAATGCATATTTCAGCTGGAAACCCCACGAAAACCAAGTTATCGGCGGCTCTACATATCAAACGCACCGTGGAGTGGTCAAAACACCGGAAAACTTGTTTTTTCGCATTGAATAGCTCGAAACGAGCGATGTAGATGATTCTGCATACTTCGGACAGAAGTCTCACCAATATTATAGCAGAAAAGGCATATCTCAGCTTGAAACCTCACGAAAACCAAGATATCGCCGGTTCTGCATATCAGACGCACTGTGGAATGTTGAAAACACCAGAAAACGTGTTTCTCGCATTAACTAGCTCGAAAAGAGAGTTCTCGATGATTCTGCATACTTCTCATAGATGAAACACCAAGATTATCGCAGAGAATGCATATTTCAGCTGGAAACCCCACGAAAACCAAGATATCGCCGGTTCTGCATATCAGACGCACTGTGGAAGGTTGAAAACACCAGAAAACGTGTTTGTCGCATTAACAAGCTCGAAAAGAGAGTTCCCGATGATTCTGCATACTTCGCAAAGATGAAACACCAAGATTATCGCAGAAAATGCATATTTCAGCTGGAAACCCCACGAAAACCAAGTTATCGGTGGCTCTACATATCAAACGCACTGTGGAGTGGTCAAAACACCGGAAAACTTGTTTTTTCGCATTAAATAGCTCGAAACGAGCGATGTAGATGATTCTGCATACTTCGGACAGAAGTCTCACCAATATTATAGCAGAAAAGGCATATCTCAGCTTGAAACCTCACGAAAACCAAGATATCGCCGGTTCTGCATATCAGACGCACTGTGGAATGTTGAAAACACCAGAAGACGTGTTTCTCGCATTAAATATCTCGAAAAGAGCGATATCGATGATTCTGCATACTTCGGACAGAAGTCTCACCAATATTATAGCTGAAAAGGCATATCCCAGCTTGAAACCTCACGAAAACCAGGATATCGCCGGTTCTGCATATCAGACGCACTGTGGAATGTTGAAAACACCAGAAAACGTGTTTCTCGCATTAACTAGCTCGAAAAGAGAGTTCTCGAAGATTCTGCATACTTCTCATAGATGAAACACCAAAATTATCGCAGAAAATGCATATTTCAGCTGGAAACCCCACGAAATCCAAGATATCGCCGGTTCTGCATATCTAACGCCCTGTGGAGTGATAAAAACACCAGATAACGTGTTTCTCGCATTAAATAGCTCGAATAGAGCGATCTCGATGATTCTGCATACTTCTGACAGAAGACTAACCAAGATTATCGCAGAAAATGCATATTTCAGCTGGAAACCCCACGAAAACCAAGTTATCGGCGGCTCTACATATCAAACGCACTATGGAGTGGTCAAAACACCAGATAACGTGTTTCTCGCATTAAACAGCTCGAAAAGAGCGATATCGATGATTCTGCATACTTCGGACAGAAGTCTCACCAATATTATAGCAGAAAAGGCATATCTCAGCTTGAAACCTCACGAAAACCAAGATATCGCCGGTTCTGCATATCAGACGCACTGTGGAATGTTGAAAACACCAGAAAACGTGTTTCTCGCATTAACTAGCTCGAAAAGAGAGTTCTCGATGATTCTGCATACTTCTCATAGATGAAACACCAAGATTATCGCAGAGAATGCATATTTCAGCTGGAAACCCCACGAAAACCAAGATATCGCCGGTTCTGCATATCAGACGCACTGTGGAAGGTTGAAAACACCAGAAAACGTGTTTGTCGCATTAACAAGCTCGAAAAGAGAGTTCCCGATGATTCTGCATACTTCGCAAAGATGAAACACCAAGATTATCGCAGAAAATGCATATTGCAGCTGGAAACCCCACGAAAACCAAGTTATCGGCGGCTCTACATATCAAACGCACTGTGGAGTGGTCAAAACACCAGAAAACTTGTCTTTTCGAATTAGATAGCGCGAAACGAGCGATCTAGATGATTCTGCATACTTCTGACAGAAGACTAACCAAGATTATCGCAGAAAATGCATATTTCAGCTGGAAACCCCACGAAAACCCAGTTATCGGCGGCTCTACATATCAAACGCACTGTGGAGTGGTCAAAACACCGGAAAACTTGTTTTTTCGCATTAAATAGCTCGAAACGAGCGATGTAGATGATTCTGCATACTTCGGACAGAAGTCTCACCAATATTATAGCAGAAAAGGCATATCTCAGCTTGAAACCTCACGAAAACCAAGATATCGCCGGTTCTGCATATCAGACGCACTGTGGAATGTTGAAAACACCAGAAAACGTGTTTCTCGCATTAACTAGCTCGAAAAGAGAGTTCTCGATGATTCTGCATACTTCTCATAGATGAAACACAAAGATTATCGCAGAAAATGCATATTTCAGCTGGAAACCCCACGAAAACCAAGTTATCGGCGGCTCTACATATCAAACGCACTATGGAGTGGTCAAAACACCAGATAACGTGTTTCTCGCATTAAACAGCTCGAAAAGAGCGATATCGATGATTCTGCATACTTCGGACAGAAGTCTCACCAATATTATCGCAGAAAATGCATATCTTAGCTTGAAACCTCACGAAAATCAAGATGTCGCCGGTTCTGCATATAAAACGCACTGTGGAGTGGTCAAAACACCAGGAAACTTGTTTTTTCGAATTAAATAGCGCGAAACGAGCGATCTAGATGATTCTGCATACTTCTGACTAAAGTCTCACCAATATTATAGCAGAAAAGGCATATCTCAACTTGAAACCTCACAAAAACCAAGATATCGCCGGTTCTGCATATCAGACGCACTGTGGAATGTTGAAAACACCAGAAAACGTGTTTCTCGCATTAACTAGCTCGAAAAGAGAGTTCTCGATGATTCTGCATACTTCTCATAGATGAAACACCAAGATTATCGCAGAAAATGCATATTTCAGCTGGAAACCCCACGGAAACCAAGTTATCGGCGGATCTACATAGCAAGCGCACTATGGAGTGGTCAAAACACCAGAAAACTAGTTTTTTCGCATTAAATAGCTCGAAACGAGCGATCTAGATGATTCTGCATACTTCTGACTAAAGTCTCACCAATATTATCGCAGAAAATGCATATCTCAGCTTGAAACCCGACGGAATCCAAGATGTCGCCGGTTCTGCATATCAAACGCCCTGTGGAGTGATAAAAACACCAGATAACGTGTTTCTCGCATTAAATATCTCGAAAAGAGCGATATCGATGATTCTGCATACTTCGGACAGAAGTCTCACCAATATTATCGCAGAAAATGCATATCTTAGCTTGAAACCTCACGAAAATCAAGATGTCGCCGGTTCTGCATATCAAACGCACTGTGGAGTGGTCAAAACACCAGAAAACTTGTTTTTTAGAATTAAATAGCGCGAAACGAGCGATCTAGATGATTCTGCATACTTCTGACTAAAGTCTCACCAATATTATAGGAGACAAGGCATATCTCAGCTTGAAACCTCACGAAAACCAAAATATCGCCGGTTCTGCATATCAGACGCACTGTGGAATGTTGAAAACACCAGAAAACGTGTTTCTCGCATTAACTAGCTCGAAAACAGAGTTCTCGATGGTTCTGCATACTTCTCATAGATGAAACACCAAGATTATCGCAGAAAATGCATATTTCAGCTGGAAACCCCACGAAAACCAAGTTATCGGCGGCTCTACATATCAAACGCACTGTGGAGTGGTCAAAACACCAGAAAATGTGTTTCTCGCATTAAATAGCTCGAAATAAGCGATCTAGATGATTCTGCATACTTCTGACAGAAGACTCACCAAGATTATCTCAGAAAATGCATATCTCAGCTGGAAACCACACGAAAACCAAGATATCGCCGGTTCTGCATATCAGACGCACTGTGGAGTGGTGAAAACACCAGAAAACGTGTTACTCGCATTAACTAGCTCGAAAAGAGCGTTCTGGATGATTCTGCATACTTCTCATAGATGAAACACCAAGATTATCGCAGAGAATGCATATTTCAGCTGGAAACCCCACGAAAACCAAGATATCGCCGGTTCTGCATATCAAACGCCCTGTGGAGTGGTCAAAACACCAGATAACGTGTTTCTCGCATTAAACAGCTCGAAAAGGGCGATATCGATGATTCTGCATACTTCGGACAGAAGTCTCACCAATATTATCGCAGAAAATGCATATCTTAGCTTGAAACCTCACGAAAATCAAGATGTCGCCGGTTCTGCATATCAAACGCACTGTGGAGTGGTCAAAACACCAGAAAACTTGTTTTTTCGAATTAAATAGCGCGAAACGAGCGATCTAGATGATTCTGCATACTTCTGACTAAAGTCTCACAAAGATTATCGCAGAAAATGCATATTTCAGCTGGAAACCCCACGAAAACCAAGTTATCGGCGGCTCTACATATCAAACGCACTATGGAGTGGTCAAAACACCAGATAACGTGTTTCTCGCATTAAACAGCTCGAAAAGAGCGATATCGATGATTCTGCATACTTCGGACAGAAGTCTCACCAATATTATCGCAGAAAATGCATATCTTAGCTTGAAACCTCACGAAAATCAAGATGTCGCCGGTTCTGCATATAAAACGCACTGTGGAGTGGTCAAAACACCAGGAAACTTGTTTTTTCGAATTAAATAGCGCGAAACGAGCGATCTAGATGATTCTGCATACTTCTGACTAAAGTCTCACCAATATTATAGCAGAAAAGGCATATCTCAACTTGAAACCTCACAAAAACCAAGATATCGCCGGTTCTGCATATCAGACGCACTGTGGAATGTTGAAAACACCAGAAAACGTGTTTCTCGCATTAACTAGCTCGAAAAGAGAGTTCTCGATGATTCTGCATACTTCTCATAGATGAAACACCAAGATTATCGCAGAAAATGCATATTTCAGCTGGAAACCCCACGGAAACCAAGTTATCGGCGGATCTACATAGCAAGCGCACTATGGAGTGGTCAAAACACCAGAAAACTAGTTTTTTCGCATTAAATAGCTCGAAACGAGCGATCTAGATGATTCTGCATACTTCTGACTAAAGTCTCACCAATATTATCGCAGAAAATGCATATCTCAGCTTGAAACCCGACGAAATCCAAGATGTCGCCGGTTCTGCATATCAAACGCCCTGTGGAGTGATAAAAACACCAGATAACGTGTTTCTCGCATTAAATATCTCGAAAAGAGCGATATCGATGATTCTGCATACTTCGGACAGAAGTCTCACCAATATTATCGCAGAAAATGCATATCTTAGCTTGAAACCTCACGAAAATCAAGATGTCGCCGGTTCTGCATATCAAACGCACTGTGGAGTGGTCAAAACACCAGAAAACTTGTTTTTTAGAATTAAATAGCGCGAAACGAGCGATCTAGATGATTCTGCATACTTCTGACTAAAGTCTCACCAATATTATAGCAGACAAGGCATATCTCAGCTTGAAACCTCACGAAAACCAAAATATCGCCGGTTCTGCATATCAGACGCACTGTGGAATGTTGAAAACACCAGAAAACGTGTTTCTCGCATTAACTAGCTCGAAAACAGAGTTCTCGATGGTTCTGCATACTTCTCATAGATGGAACACCAAGATTATCGCAGAAAATGCATATTTCAGCTGGAAACCCCACGAAAACCAAGTTATCGGCGGCTCTACATATCAAACGCACTGTGGAGTGGTCAAAACACCAGAAAATGTGTTTCTCGCATTAAATAGCTCGAAATAAGCGATCTAGATGATTCTGTATACTTCTGACAGAAGACTCACCAAGATTATCTCAGAAAATGCATATCTCAGCTGGAAACCACACGAAAACCAAGATATCGCCGGTTCTGCATATCAGACGCACTGTGGAGTGGTGAAAACACCAGAAAACGTGTTACTCGCATTAACTAGCTCGAAAAGAGCGTTCTGGATGATTCTGCATACTTCTCATAGATGAAACACCAAGATTATCGCAGAGAATGCATATTTCAGCTGGAAACCCCACGAAAACCAAGATATCGCCGGTTCTGCATATCAAACGCCCTGTGGAGTGGTCAAAACACCAGATAACGTGTTTCTCGCATTAAACAGCTCGAAAAGGGCGATATCGATGATTCTGCATACTTCGGACAGAAGTCTCACCAATATTATCGCAGAAAATGCATATCTTAGCTTGAAACCTCACGAAAATCAAGATGTCGCCGGTTCTGCATATCAAACGCACTGTGGAGTGGTCAAAACACCAGAAAACTTGTTTTTTCGAATTAAATAGCGCGAAACGAGCGATCTAGATGATTCTGCATACTTCTGACTAAAGTCTCACAAAGATTATCGCAGAAAATGCAGATTTCAGCTGGAAACCCCACGAAAACCAAGATATTGCCGGTTCTGCATATCAAACGCCCTGTGGAGTGGTCAAAACACCAGATAACGTGTTTCTCGCAATTATATAGCACGAATAGAGCGATCTTGATGATTCTGCATTCTTCTGACAGAAGACTCACCAAGATTATCGCAGAAAATGCATATTTCAGCTGGAAACCCCACGAAAACCAAGTTATCGGCGGCTCTACATATCAAACGCACTGTGGAGTGGTCAAAACACCAGAAAACTTGTTTTTTCGCATTAAATAGCTCGAAAGGTGCAATCTAGATGATTCTGCATACTTCTGACTGAAGTCTCACCAATATGATCGCAGAAAATGCATATCTCAGCTTGAAACCCGACGAAAACCAAGATGTCGCCGATTATGCATATCAAACGACCTGTGGAGTGGTCAAAACACCAGATAACGTGGTTCTCACATTAAATAGCTCGAAAAGAGCGATATCGATGATTCTGCACACTTCGGACAGAAGTCTCACCAATATTATCGCAGAAAATGAATATCTCAGCTTGAACCCCACCGAAAACCAAGATGTCGCCGGTTCTGCATATCAAACGCACTGTGGGGTGGTGAAAACCCCAGAAAACGTGTTTCTCGCATTAAATAGCTCGAAAGGGGCGATCTAGATGATTCTGCATACTTCTGACTGAAGTCTCACCAATATTATCGCAGAAAATGCATATCTCAGCTTGAAACCCGACGAAAACCAAGATGTCGCCGGTAATGCATATCAAACGACCTGTGGAGTGGTCAAAACACCAGATAACGTGTTTCTCGCATTAAATAGCTCGAAAAGAGCGATATCGATGATTCTGCACACTTCGGACAGAAGTGTCACCAACATTATCGCAGAAAATGCATATCTCAGCTAGAAACCTCACGAAAACCAAGATGTCGCAGGTTCTGCATATCAAACGCACTGTGGGGTGTTGAAAACACCGGAAAACTTGTTTTTTCGCATTAAATAGCTCGAAAAGAGCGATCTAGATGATTCTGCATACTTCTGACTAAAGTCTCACCAATATTATAGCAGAAAAGGCATATCTCAGCTTGAAACCTCACGAAAACCAAGATATCGCCGGTTCTGCATATCAGACGCACTGTGGACTGTTGAAAACACCAGAAAACGTGTTTCTCGCATTAACTAGCTCGAAAAGAGAGTTCTCGATGATTCTGCATACTTCTCATAGATGAAACACAAAGATTATCGCAGAAAATGCATATTTCAGCTGGAAACCCCACGAAAACCAAGTTATCGGCGGCTCTACATATCAAACGCACTGTGGAGTGGTCAAAACACCGGAACACTTGTTTTTTCGCATTAAATAGCTCGAAACGAGCGATGTAGATGATTCTGCATACTTCGTACAGAAGTCTCACCAATATTATAGCAGAAAAGGCATATCTCAGCTTGAAACCTCACGAAAACCAAGATATCGCCGGTTCTGCATATCAGACGCACTGTGGAATGTTGAAAACACCAGAAAACGTGTTTCTCGCATTAACTAGCTCGAAAAGAGAGTTCTCGATGATTCTGCATACTTCTCATAGATGAAACACAAAGATTATCGCAGAAAATGCATATTTCAGCTGGAAACCCCACGAAAACCAAGTTATCGGCGGCTCTACATATCAAACGCACTATGGATTGGTCAAAACACCAGATAACGTGTTTCTCGCATTAAACAGCTCGAAAAGAGCGATATCGATGATTCTGCATACTTCGGGCAGAAGTCTCACCAATATTATCGCAGAAAATGCATATCTTAGCTTGAAACCTCACGAAAATCAAGATGTCGCCGGTTCTGCATATCAAACGCACTGTGGAGTGGTCAAAACACCAGGAAACTTGTTTTTTCGAATTTAATAGCGCGAAACGAGCGATCTAGATGATTCTGCATACTTCTGACTAAAGTCTCACCAATATTATAGCAGAAAAGGCATATCTCAACTTGAAACCTCACGAAAACCAAGATATCGCCGGTTCTGCATATCAGACGCACTGTGGAATGTTGAAAACACCAGAAAACGTGTTTCTCGCATTAACTAGCTCGAAAAGAGAGTTCTCGATGATTCTGCATACTTCTCATAGATGAAACACCAAGATTATCGCAGAAAATGCATATTTCAGCTGGAAACCCCACGGAAACCAAGTTATCGGCGGCTCTACATAGCAAGCGCACTATGGAGTGGTCAAAACACCAGAAAACTTGTTTTTTCGCATTAAATAGCTCGAAACGAGCGATCTGGATGATTCTGCATACTTCTGACTAAAGTCTCACCAATATTATCGCAGAAAATGCATATCTCAGCTTGAAACCCGACGAAATCCAAGATGTCGCGGGTTCTGCATATCAAACGCCCTGTGGAGTGATAAAAACACCAGATAACGTGTTTCTCGCATTAAATAGCTCGAAAAGAGCGATATCGATGATTCTGCATACTTCGGACAGAAGTCTCACCAATATTATCGGAGAAAATGCATATCTTAGCTTGAAACCTCACGAAAATCAAGATGTCGCCGGTTCTGCATATCAAACGCACTGTGGAGTGGTCAAAACACCAGAAAACTTGTTTTTTAGAATTAAATAGCGCGAAACGAGCGATCTAGATGATTCTGCATACTTCTGACTAAAGTCTCACCAATATTATAGCAGAAAAGGCATATCTCAGCTAGAAACCTCACGAAAACCAAGATGTCGCAGGTTCTGCATATCAAACGCACTGTGGCGTGTTGAAAACACCGGAAAACTTGTTTTTTCGCATTAAATAGCTCGAAAAGAGCGATCTAGATGCTTCTGCATACTTCTGACAGAAGACTCACCAAGATTATCGCAGAAAATGCATATCTCAGCTGGAGACATCACGAAAATCAAGATATCGCAGGTTCTGCATATCAGACGCACTGTGGAGTGGTGAAAACACCAGAAAACGTGTTACTCGCATTAACTAGCTCGAAAAGAGGGTTCTGGATGATTCTGCATACTTCTCATAGATGAAACACCAAGATTATCGCAGAGAATGCATATTTCAGCTGGAAACCCAACGAAAACCAAGATATCGCCGGTTCTGCATATCAGACGCACTGTGGGGTGGTGAAAAGACCAGAAAACGTGTTACTCGCATTAACTAGCTCGAAAAGAGCGTTCTGGATGATTCTGCATACTTCTCATAGATGAAACACCAAGATTATCGCAGAGAATGCATATTTCAGCTGGAAACCCAACGAAAACCAAGTTATCGGCGGCTCTACATATCAAACGCACTGTGGAGTGGTCAAAACACCAGAAAATGTGTTTCTCGCATTAAATAGCTCGAAAAAAGCGATCTAGATGATTCTTCATACTTCTGACAGAAGACTCACCAAGATTATCGCAGAAAATGCATATCTCAGCTGGAAACCACACGAAAACCAAGATATCGCCGGTTCTGCATATCAGACGCACTGTGGGGTGGTGAAAAGACCAGAAAACGTGTTACTCGCATTAACTAGCTCGAAAAGAGCGTTCTGGATGATTCTGCATACTTCTCATAGATGAAACACCAAGATTATCGCAGAGAATGCATATTTCAGCTGGAAACCCCACGAAAACCAAGATATCGCCGGTTCTGCATATCAAATGCCCTGTGGAGTGGTCAAAACACCAGATAACGTGTTTCTCGCATAAACAGCTCGAAAAGGGCGATATCGATGATTCTGCATACTTCGGACAGAAGTCTCACCAATATTATCGCAGAAAATGCATATCTTAGCTTGAAACCTCACGAAAATCAAGATGTCGCCGGTTCTGCATATCAAACGCACTGTGGAGTGGTCAAAACACCAGAAAACTTGTTTTTTCGAATTAAATAGCGCGAAACGAGCGATCTAGATGATTCTGCATACTTCTGACAGAAGACTCACCAAGATTATCGCAGAAAATGCATATTTCAGCTGGAAACCCCACGAAAACCAAGTTATCGGCGGCTCTACATATCAAACGCACTGTGGAGTGGTCAAAACACCAGAAAACTTGTTTTTTCGCATTAAATAGCTCGAAAGGTGCAATCTAGATGATTCTGCATACTTCTGACTGAAGTCTCACCAATATGATCGCAGAAAATGCATATCTCAGCTTGAAACCCGACGAAAACCAAGATGTCGCCGATTATGCATATCAAACGACCTGTGGAGTGGTCAAAACACCAGATAACGTGGTTCTCACATTAAATAGCTCGAAAAGAGCGATATCGATGATTCTGCACACTTCGGACAGAAGTCTCACCAATATTATCGCAGAAAATGAATATCTCAGCTTGAACCCCACCGAAAACCAAGATGTCGCAGGTTCTGCATATCAAACGCACTGTGGGGTGGTGAAAACACCAGAAAACGTGTTTCTCGCATTAAATAGCTCGAAATGGGCGATCTAGATGATTCTGCATACTTCTGACTGAAGTCTCACCAATATTATCGCTGAAAATGCATATCTCAGCTTGAAACCCGACGAAAACCAAGATGTCGCCGGTAATGCATATCAAACGACCTGTGGAGTGGTCAAAACACCAGATAACGTGTTTCTCGCATTAAATAGATCGAAAAGAGCGATATCGATGATTCTGCACACTTCGGACAGAAGTCTCACCAATATTATCGCAGAAAATGCATATCTCTGCTGGAAACACCCCGAAAATCAAGATATCGCCGGTTCTGCATATCAAACGAACTGTGGAGTTGTGAAAACAACCAGATAACGTGTTTCTCGCATTAAATAGCTCGAATAGAGCGATCTCGATGATTCTGCATACTTCTGACTGAAGTCTCACCAAGATTATCGCAGAAAATGCATATCTTAGCTTGAAACCTCACGAAAATCAAGATGTCACCGGTTCTGCATATCAAACGCACTGTGGAGTGGTCAAAACACCAGAAAACTAGTTTTTTCGCATTAAATAGCTCGAAAGGTGCGATCTAGATGATTCTGCATACTTCTGACTGAAGTCTCACCAATATGACCGCAGAAAATGCACATCTCAGCTTGAAACCCGACGAAAACCAAGATGTCGCCGGTTCTGCATATCAAACGCACTGTGGAGTGGTGAATACACCAGAAAACGTGTTTCTCGCATTAAATAGCTCGAAAAGAGCGATCTAGATGATTCTGCATACTTGTGGCAGAAGACTCACCAAGCTTATCGCAGAAAATGCATATCACAGCTTGAAACCTCACGAAAATCATGATGTCGCCGGTTCTGCATATCAAACGCACTGTGGAGTGGTGAAAACAACCAGATAACGTGTTTCTCGCATTAAATAGCTCGAAACGAGCGATCTAGATGATTCTGCATACTTCTGACTGAAGTCTCACCAATATTATCGCAGAAAATGCATATCTCTGCTGGAAACACCCCGAAAATCAAGATATCGCCGGTTCTGCATATCAAACGAACTGTGGAGTTGTGAAAACAACCAGATAACGTGTTTCTCGCATTAAATAGCTCGAATAGAGCGATCTCGATGATTCTGCATACTTCTGACTGAAGTCTCACCAAGATTATCGCAGAAAATGCATATCTCAGCTTGAAACCTCACGAAAACCAAGATATCTCCGGTTCTGCACATCAAACGTACTGTGGAGTGGTGAAAACACCAGAAAACGTGTTTCTCGCATTAAATAGCTCGAAAAGAGCGATATCGATGATTCTGCACACTTCGGACAGAAGTCTCACCAATATTATCGCAGAAAATGCATATCTCAGCTTGAAACCCGACCGAAACCAAGATATCTCCGGTTGTGCATATCAAGCGCACTGTGGGGTGGTCAAAACACCAGATAACGTGTACCTCGCATTAAATAGCTCGAATAGAGCGATCTCGATGATTCTGCATACTTCTGACAGAAGACTCACCAAGATTATCGCAGAAAATGCATATTTCAGCTGGAAACCCCACGAAAACCATGTTATCGGCGGCTCTACATATCAAACGCACTGTGGAGTGGTCAAAACACCAGAAAACTAGTTTTTTCGCATTAAATAGCTCGAAAGGTGCGATCTAGATGATTCTGCATACTTCTGACTGAAGTCTCACCAATATTATCGCAGAAAATGCATATCTCAGCTGGAGACATCACGAAAATCAAGATATCGCAGGTTCTGCATATCAGACGCACTGTGGAGTGGTGAAAACACCAGAAAACGTGTTACTCGCATTAACTAGCTCGAAAAGAGGGTTCTGGATGATTCTGCATACTTCTCATAGATGAAACACCAAGATTATCGCAGAGAATGCATATTTCAGCTGGAAACCCAACGAAAACCAAGATATCGCCGGTTCTGCATATCAGACGCACTGTGGGGTGGTGAAAAGACCAGAAAACGTGTTACTCGCATTAACTAGCTCGAAAAGAGCGTTCTGGATGATTCTGCATACTTCTCATAGATGAAACACCAAGATTATCGCAGAGAATGCATATTTCAGCTGGAAACCCAACGAAAACCAAGTTATCGGCGGCTCTACATATCAAACGCACTGTGGAGTGGTCAAAACACCAGAAAATGTGTTTCTCGCATTAAATAGCTCGAAAAAAGCGATCTAGATGATTCTTCATACTTCTGACAGAAGACTCACCAAGATTATCGCAGAAAATGCATATCTCAGCTGGAAACCACACGAAAACCAAGATATCGCCGGTTCTGCATATCAGACGCACTGTGGGGTGGTGAAAAGACCAGAAAACGTGTTACTCGCATTAACTAGCTCGAAAAGAGCGTTCTGGATGATTCTGCATACTTCTCATAGATGAAACACCAAGATTATCGCAGAGAATGCATATTTCAGCTGGAAACCCCACGAAAACCAAGATATCGCCGGTTCTGCATATCAAATGCCCTGTGGAGTGGTCAAAACACCAGATAACGTGTTTCTCGCATAAACAGCTCGAAAAGGGCGATATCGATGATTCTGCATACTTCGGACAGAAGTCTCACCAATATTATCGCAGAAAATGCATATCTTAGCTTGAAACCTCACGAAAATCAAGATGTCGCCGGTTCTGCATATCAAACGCACTGTGGAGTGGTCAAAACACCAGAAAACTTGTTTTTTCGAATTAAATAGCGCGAAACGAGCGATCTAGATGATTCTGCATACTTCTGACAGAAGACTCACCAAGATTATCGCAGAAAATGCATATTTCAGCTGGAAACCCCACGAAAACCAAGTTATCGGCGGCTCTACATATCAAACGCACTGTGGAGTGGTCAAAACACCAGAAAACTTGTTTTTTCGCATTAAATAGCTCGAAAGGTGCAATCTAGATGATTCTGCATACTTCTGACTGAAGTCTCACCAATATGATCGCAGAAAATGCATATCTCAGCTTGAAACCCGACGAAAACCAAGATGTCGCCGATTATGCATATCAAACGACCTGTGGAGTGGTCAAAACACCAGATAACGTGGTTCTCACATTAAATAGCTCGAAAAGAGCGATATCGATGATTCTGCACACTTCGGACAGAAGTCTCACCAATATTATCGCAGAAAATGAATATCTCAGCTTGAACCCCACCGAAAACCAAGATGTCGCAGGTTCTGCATATCAAACGCACTGTGGGGTGGTGAAAACACCAGAAAACGTGTTTCTCGCATTAAATAGCTCGAAATGGGCGATCTAGATGATTCTGCATACTTCTGACTGAAGTCTCACCAATATTATCGCAGAAAATGCATATCTCAGCTGGAGACATCACGAAAATCAAGATATCGCAGGTTCTGCATATCAGACGCACTGTGGAGTGGTGAAAACACCAGAAAACGTGTTACTCGCATTAACTAGCTCGAAAAGAGGGTTCTGGATGATTCTGCATACTTCTCATAGATGAAACACCAAGATTATCGCAGAGAATGCATATTTCAGCTGGAAACCCAACGAAAACCAAGATATCGCCGGTTCTGCATATCAGACGCACTGTGGGGTGGTGAAAAGACCAGAAAACGTGTTACTCGCATTAACTAGCTCGAAAAGAGCGTTCTGGATGATTCTGCATACTTCTCATAGATGAAACACCAAGATTATCGCAGAGAATGCATATTTCAGCTGGAAACCCAACGAAAACCAAGTTATCGGCGGCTCTACATATCAAACGCACTGTGGAGTGGTCAAAACACCAGAAAATGTGTTTCTCGCATTAAATAGCTCGAAAAAAGCGATCTAGATGATTCTTCATACTTCTGACAGAAGACTCACCAAGATTATCGCAGAAAATGCATATCTCAGCTGGAAACCACACGAAAACCAAGATATCGCCGGTTCTGCATATCAGACGCACTGTGGGGTGGTGAAAAGACCAGAAAACGTGTTACTCGCATTAACTAGCTCGAAAAGAGCGTTCTGGATGATTCTGCATACTTCTCATAGATGAAACACCAAGATTATCGCAGAGAATGCATATTTCAGCTGGAAACCCCACGAAAACCAAGATATCGCCGGTTCTGCATATCAAATGCCCTGTGGAGTGGTCAAAACACCAGATAACGTGTTTCTCGCATAAACAGCTCGAAAAGGGCGATATCGATGATTCTGCATACTTCGGACAGAAGTCTCACCAATATTATCGCAGAAAATGCATATCTTAGCTTGAAACCTCACGAAAATCAAGATGTCGCCGGTTCTGCATATCAAACGCACTGTGGAGTGGTCAAAACACCAGAAAACTTGTTTTTTCGAATTAAATAGCGCGAAACGAGCGATCTAGATGATTCTGCATACTTCTGACAGAAGACTCACCAAGATTATCGCAGAAAATGCATATTTCAGCTGGAAACCCCACGAAAACCAAGTTATCGGCGGCTCTACATATCAAACGCACTGTGGAGTGGTCAAAACACCAGAAAACTTGTTTTTTCGCATTAAATAGCTCGAAAGGTGCAATCTAGATGATTCTGCATACTTCTGACTGAAGTCTCACCAATATGATCGCAGAAAATGCATATCTCAGCTTGAAACCCGACGAAAACCAAGATGTCGCCGATTATGCATATCAAACGACCTGTGGAGTGGTCAAAACACCAGATAACGTGGTTCTCACATTAAATAGCTCGAAAAGAGCGATATCGATGATTCTGCACACTTCGGACAGAAGTCTCACCAATATTATCGCAGAAAATGAATATCTCAGCTTGAACCCCACCGAAAACCAAGATGTCGCAGGTTCTGCATATCAAACGCACTGTGGGGTGGTGAAAACACCAGAAAACGTGTTTCTCGCATTAAATAGCTCGAAATGGGCGATCTAGATGATTCTGCATACTTCTGACTGAAGTCTCACCAATATTATCGCTGAAAATGCATATCTCAGCTTGAAACCCGACGAAAACCAAGATGTCGCCGGTAATGCATATCAAACGACCTGTGGAGTGGTCAAAACACCAGATAACGTGTTTCTCGCATTAAATAGCTCGAAAAGAGCGATATCGATGATTCTGCACACTTCGGACAGAAGTCTCACCAATATTATCGCAGAAAATGCATATCTCTGCTGGAAACACCCCGAAAATCAAGATATCGCCGGTTCTGCATATCAAACGAACTGTGGAGTTGTGAAAACAACCAGATAACGTGTTTCTCGCATTAAATAGCTCGAATAGAGCGATCTCGATGATTCTGCATACTTCTGACTGAAGTCTCACCAAGATTATCGCAGAAAATGCATATCTTAGCTTGAAACCTCACGAAAATCAAGATGTCACCGGTTCTGCATATCAAACGCACTGTGGAGTGGTCAAAACACCAGAAAACTAGTTTTTTCGCATTAAATAGCTCGAAAGGTGCGATCTAGATGATTCTGCATACTTCTGACTGAAGTCTCACCAATATGACCGCAGAAAATGCACATCTCAGCTTGAAACCCGACGAAAACCAAGATGTCGCCGGTTCTGCATATCAAACGCACTGTGGAGTGGTGAATACACCAGAAAACGTGTTTCTCGCATTAAATAGCTCGAAAAGAGCGATCTAGATGATTCTGCATACTTGTGGCAGAAGACTCACCAAGCTTATCGCAGAAAATGCATATCACAGCTTGAAACCTCACGAAAATCATGATGTCGCCGGTTCTGCATATCAAACGCACTGTGGAGTGGTGAAAACAACCAGATAACGTGTTTCTCGCATTAAATAGCTCGAAACGAGCGATCTAGATGATTCTGCATACTTCTGACTGAAGTCTCACCAATATTATCGCAGAAAATGCATATCTCTGCTGGAAACACCCCGAAAATCAAGATATCGCCGGTTCTGCATATCAAACGAACTGTGGAGTTGTGAAAACAACCAGATAACGTGTTTCTCGCATTAAATAGCTCGAATAGAGCGATCTCGATGATTCTGCATACTTCTGACTGAAGTCTCACCAAGATTATCGCAGAAAATGCATATCTCAGCTTGAAACCTCACGAAAACCAAGATATCTCCGGTTCTGCACATCAAACGTACTGTGGAGTGGTGAAAACACCAGAAAACGTGTTTCTCGCATTAAGTAGCTCGAAAAGAGCGTTCTCGAAGATTCTGCATACTTCTGACAGAGGTCTCACCAAGATTATCGCAGAAAATGCATATCTCAGCTTGAAACCCGACCGAAACCAAGAAATCTCCGGTTCTGCATATCACACGCACTGTGGGGTGGTGAAAACACCAGAAAACGTGTTTCTCGCATTAAATCGCTCGAAACGAGCGATCTCGATGATTCTGCATACTTCTGACTGAAGTCTCACCAAGATTATCGCAGAAAATGCATATCTCAGCTTGAAACCCGACCGAAACCAAGATATCTCCGGCTCTGCATATCAAACGCACTGTGGAGTGGTCAAAACACCAGATAACGTGTTTCTCGCATTAAATAGCTCGAAAAGAGCGATCTCGATGAGTCTGCATACTTCTGACAGAAGACTCACCAAGATTATCGCAGAAAATGCATATTTCAGCTGGAAACCCCACGAAAACCAAGTTATCGGCGGCTCTACATATCAAACGCACTGTGGAGTGGTCAAAACACCGGAAATCTTGTTTTTTCGCATTAAATAGCTCGAAACGAGCGATCTAGATGATTCTGCATACTTCTGCCTGAAGTCTTACCAATATTATCGCAGAAAATGCATATCTCAGCTTGAAACCCGACGAAAACCAAGATGTCGCCGGTTCTGCATATCAAACGCACTGTGGAGTGGTGAAAACAACCAGATAACGTGTTTCTCGCATTAAACAGCTCGAAACGAGCGATCTAGATGATTCTGCATACTTCTGACTGAAGTCTCACCAAGATTATCGCATAAAATGCATATCTCAGCTTGAAACCCTACCGAAACCAAGATATCTCCTGTTCTGTATATCAAACGCACTGTGGGGTGGTGAAAACACCAGAAAACGTGTTTCTCGCATTAAATCGCTCGAAACGAGCGATCTAGATGATTCTGCATACTTCTGACTGAAGTCTCACCAAGATTATCGCAGAAAATGCATATCTCAGCTTGAAACCCGACCGAAACCAAGATATCTCCGGCTCTGCATATCAAACGCACTGTGGAGTGGTCAAAACACCAGATAACGTGTTACTCGCATTAACTAGCTCGAAAAGAGCGTTCTGGATGATTCTGCATACTTCTCATAGATGAACCACCAAGATTATTGCAGAAAATGCATATCTCAGCTAGAAACCTCACGAAAATCAAGATATCGCCTGCTCTACATATCAAACGCACTGTGGAGTGATCAAAACACCAGATAACTTGATTCTCGCATTAAATAGCTCGAAAAGAGCGATATCGATGATTCTGCATACTTCGGACAGAAGTCTCACCAATATAATCGCAGAAAATGCATATCTCAGCTGGAAACCCCAAGAAAACCAAGATATCGCCGGTTCTGCATATCAAACGCACTGTGGAGTGATAAAAACACCAGATAACATGTTTCTCTCATTAAATAGCTCGAATAGTGCGATCTCGATGATTCTGCATACTTCTGACAGGAGACTCACAAAGATTATTGCAGAAAATGCATATTTCAGCTGGAAACCCCACGAAAACCAAGTTATCGGCGGCTCTACATATCAAACGCACTGTGGAGTGGTCAAAACACCAGATAACGTGTTTCTCGCGTTAAATAGCTCGAATAGAGCGATCTAGATGATTCTGCATACTTCTGACTGAAGTCTCACCAAGATTATCGCAGAAAATGCATATCTCAACTTGAAACCTCACGAAAACCAAGATATCTCCGGTTCTGCACATCAAACGTACTGTGGAGTGGTGAAAACACCAGAAAACGTGTTTCTCGCATTAAGTAGCTCAAAAAGAGCGTTCTCGACAATTCTGCATACTTCTGACAGAGGTCTCACCAATATTATCGTAGAAAATGCATATCTCAGCTTGAAACCCGACCGAAACGAAGATATCTGCGGTTCTGCATGTCTAACGTACTGTGGAGTGGTGAATACACCAGAAAACGTGTTACTCGCATTAACTAGCTCGAAAAGACCGTCCTGGATGTTTCTGCATACTTCTCATAGAGGAAACACAAACATTATCGCAGAAAATGCATATTTCAGCTGGAAACCCCACGAAAACCAAGATATCGCAGGTTCTGCATATCAAACGCACTGTGGAATGTTGAAAACACCAGAAAACATGTTTTTTCGCATTCAATAGCTCGAAACGAGCGATCTAGATGATTCTGCATACTTCTGACTGAAGTCTCACCAATATTATCGCAGAAAATGCATATCTCAGCTAGAAACCTCACGAAAATCAAGATGTCGCCGGTTCTGCATATCAAACGCACTATGGAGTGGTGAAAACAACCAGATAACGTGTTTCTCGCATTAAATAGCTCGAAACAAGCGATCTAGATGATTCTGCATACCTCTGACTGCAGTTTCACCAAGATTATCTCAGAAAATGCATATCTCAGTTGGAAACACCACGAATATCAAGATATCGCCGGTTCTACATATCAGACGCACTGTGGAATGGTGAAAACACCAGAAAACGTGTTACTCGAATTAACTAGCTCGAAAAGACCGTCCTGGATGTTTCTGCATACTTCTCATAGAGGAAACACAAACATTATCGCAGAAAATGCATATTTCAGCTGGAAACCCCACGAAAACCAAGATATCGCAGGTTCTGCATATCAGACGCACTGTGGAGTGGTGAAAACACCAGAAAACGTGTTACTCGCATTAAC
Source organism: Anthophora plumipes (assembly GCA_951804975.1). Classification (NCBI taxonomy): domain Eukaryota; kingdom Metazoa; phylum Arthropoda; class Insecta; order Hymenoptera; family Apidae; genus Anthophora; species Anthophora plumipes. The sequence continues at coordinate 5,865,355 of CATORF010000206.1, read as the reverse complement.
TAGCTCGAAAAGAGCTTTCTGGATGATTCTGCATACTTCTCATGGATGAAACACCAAGATTATCGCAGAAAATGCATATTTCAGCTGCAAACCCCACGAAAACTAAGATGTCGCCGGTTCTGCATATCAAACGCCCTGTGGAGTGGTCAAAGCACCAGATAACGTGTTTCTCGCATTAAATAGCTCGAATAGAGCGTTCTGGATGATTCTGCATACTTCTCATAGATGAAACACAAACATTATCGCAGAAAATGCATATTTCAGCTGGAAACCCCACGAAAACCAAGATATCGCCGGTTCTGCATATCAGACGCACTGTGGAGTGGTGAAAGCACCAGAAAACGTGTTACTGGCATTAACTAGCTCGAAAAGAGCGTTCTGGATGATTCTGTATGCTTCTCATAGATGACACACCAAGATTATCGCAGAAAATGCATATTTCAGCTGAAAACCCCACGAAAACCAAGATATCGCCGGTTCTGCATATCAAACGCCCTGTGGAGTGGTCAAAACACCAGATAACGTGTTTTTCGCATTAAATAGCTCGAATAGAGCGATCTCGATGATTCTGCATACTTCTGACGGAAGACTCACAAAGATTATCGCAGAAAATGCATATGTCAGCTGGAAACCCCACGAAAACCTAGTTATCGGCGGCTCTACATATCAAACACACTGTGGAGCGGTCAAAACACCAGAAAACTGGTGTTTTCGCATTAAATAGCTCGAAAGGTGCGATCTAGATGATTCTCCATACTTCTGACTGAAGTGTCACCAATATTATCGCAGAAAATGCATATCTCAGCGAGAAACCTCACGAAAATCAAGATGTCGCCGGTTCTGCATATCAAACGCACTGTGGAGTGGTGAAAACAACCAGATGACGTGTTTCTCGCATTAACTAGCTCGAAAAGAGCGATCTCGATGATTCTGCATACTTCTCATAGATGAAACACCAAGATTATCGCAGAAAATGCATAATTCAGCTGGAAACCCCACGAAAACCAAGTTATCGGCGGCTCTACATATCAAACGCACTGTGGAGCGGTCAAAACACCAGAAAACTTGTTTTTTCGCATTAAATAGCTCGAAAGGTGCGATCTAGATGATCCTGCATACTTCTGACTGAAGTGTCACCAATATTATCGCAGAAAATGCATATCTCAGCTTGAAACCCGACCGAAACCAAGATATCTCCGGTTCTGCATATCAAACGCACTGTGGGGTGGTGAAAACACCAGAAAACGTGTTTCTCGCATTAAATCGATCGAAACGAGCGATCTAGATGATTCTGCATACTTCTGACTGAAGTCTCACCAATATAATCGCAGAAAATGCATATCTCAGCTAGAAACTTCACGAAAATAAATATGTCGCCGGTTCTGCATATCAAACGCACTACGGAGTGGTGAAAACAACCAGATGACGTGTTTCTCGCATTAAATAGCTCGAAACGGGCGATCTATATGTTTCTGCATACTTCTGACTGAAGTCTCACCAATATAATCGCAGAAAATGCATATCTTAGCTTGAAACCTCACGAAAATCAAGATGTCACCGGTTCTGCATATCAAACGCACTGTGGAGTGGTCAAAACACCAGAAAACTAGTTTTTTCGCATTAAATAGCTCGAAAGGTGCGATCTAGATGATTCTGCATACTTCTGACTGAAGTCTCACCAATATGACCGCAGAAAATGCATATCTCAGCTTGAAACCCGACGAAAACCAAGATGTCGCCGGTTCTGCATATCAAACGCACTGTGGAGTGGTGAATACACCAGAAAACGTGTTTCTCGCATTAAATAGCTCGAAAAGAGCGATCTAGATGATTCTGCATACTTGTGGCAGAAGACTCACCAAGCTTATCGCAGAAAATGCATATCACAGCTTGAAACCTCACGAAAATCATGATGTCGCCGGTTCTGCATATCAAACGCACTGTGGAGTGGTGAAAACAACCAGATAACGTGTTTCTCGCATTAAATAGCTCGAAACGAGCGATCTAGATGATTCTGCATACTTCTGACTGAAGTCTCACCAATATTATCGCAGAAAATGCATATCTCTGCTGGAAACAACCCGAAAATCAAGATATCGCCGGTTCTGCATATCAAACGAACTGTGGAGTTGTGAAAACAACCAGATAACGTGTTTCTCGCATTAAATAGCTCGAATAGAGCGATCTCGATGATTCTGCATACTTCTGACTGAAGTCTCACCAAGATTATCGCAGAAAATGCATATCTCAGCTTGAAACCTCACGAAAACCAAGATATCTCCGGTTCTGCACATCAAACGTACTGTGGAGTGGTGAAAACACCAGAAAACGTGTTTCTCGCATTAAGTAGCTCGAAAAGAGCGTTCTCGAAGATTCTGCATACTTCTGACAGAGGTCTCACCAAGATTATCGCAGAAAATGCATATCTCAGCTTGAAACCCGACCGAAACCAAGAAATCTCCGGTTCTGCATATCACACGCACTGTGGGGTGGTGAAAACACCAGAAAACGTGTTTCTCGCATTAAATCGCTCGAAACGAGCGATCTCGATGATTCTGCATACTTCTGACTGAAGTCTCACCAAGATTATCGCAGAAAATGCATATCTCAGCTTGAAACCCGACCGAAACCAAGATATCTCCGGCTCTGCATATCAAACGCACTGTGGAGTGGTCAAAACACCAGATAACGTGTTTCTCGCATTAAATAGCTCGAAAAGAGCGATCTCGATGAGTCTGCATACTTCTGACAGAAGACTCACCAAGATTATCGCAGAAAATGCATATTTCAGCTGGAAACCCCACGAAAACCAAGTTATCGGCGGCTCTACATATCAAACGCACTGTGGAGTGGTCAAAACACCAGATAACGTGTTACTCGCATTAACTAGCTCGAAAAGAGCGTTCTGGATGATTCTGCATACTTCTCATAGATGAACCACCAAGATTATTGCAGAAAATGCATATCTCAGCTAGAAACCTCACGAAAATCAAGATATCGCCTGCTCTACATATCAAACGCACTGTGGAGTGATCAAAACACCAGATAACTTGATTCTCGCATTAAATAGCTCGAAAAGAGCGATATCGATGATTCTGCATACTTCGGACAGAAGTCTCACCAATATAATCGCAGAAAATGCATATCTCAGCTAGAAACCTCACGACAATCAAGATGTCGCAGGTTCTGCATATCAAACGCACTATGGAGTCGTGAAAACAACCAGATAACGTGTTTCTCGCATTAAATAGCTGGAAAAGAGCGATATCGATGATTCTGCATACTTCGGACAGAAGTCTCACCAATATTATCGCAGAAAATGCATATCTCAGCTGGAAACCCCAAGAAAACCAAGATATCGCCGGTTCTGCATATCAAACGCACTGTGGAGTGATAAAAACACCAGATAACATGTTTCTCTCATTAAATAGCTCGAATAGTGCGATCTCGATGATTCTGCATACTTCTGACAGGAGACTCACAAAGATTATTGCAGAAAATGCATATTTCAGCTGGAAACCCCACGAAAACCAAGTTATCGGCGGCTCTACATATCAAACGCACTGTGGAGTGGTCAAAACACCAGATAACGTGTTTCTCGCGTTAAATAGCTCGAATAGAGCGATCTAGATGATTCTGCATACTTCTGACTGAAGTCTCACCAAGATTATCGCAGAAAATGCATATCTCAACTTGAAACCTCACGAAAACCAAGATATCTCCGGTTCTGCACATCAAACGTACTGTGGAGTGGTGAAAACACCAGAAAACGTGTTTCTCGCATTAAGTAGCTCAAAAAGAGCGTTCTCGACAATTCTGCATACTTCTGACAGAGGTCTCACCAATATTATCGTAGAAAATGCATATCTCAGCTTGAAACCCGACCGAAACGAAGATATCTGCGGTTCTGCATGTCTAACGTACTGTGGAGTGGTGAATACACCAGAAAACGTGTTACTCGCATTAACTAGCTCGAAAAGACCGTCCTGGATGTTTCTGCATACTTCTCATAGAGGAAACACAAACATTATCGCAGAAAATGCATATTTCAGCTGGAAACCCCACGAAAACCAAGATATCGCAGGTTCTGCATATCAAACGCACTGTGGAATGTTGAAAACACCAGAAAACATGTTTTTTCGCATTCAATAGCTCGAAACGAGCGATCTAGATGATTCTGCATACTTCTGACTGAAGTCTCACCAATATTATCGCAGAAAATGCATATCTCAGCTAGAAACCTCACGAAAATCAAGATGTCGCCGGTTCTGCATATCAAACGCACTATGGAGTGGTGAAAACAACCAGATAACGTGTTTCTCGCATTAAATAGCTCGAAACAAGCGATCTAGATGATTCTGCATACCTCTGACTGCAGTTTCACCAAGATTATCTCAGAAAATGCATATCTCAGTTGGAAACACCACGAATATCAAGATATCGCCGGTTCTACATATCAGACGCACTGTGGAATGGTGAAAACACCAGAAAACGTGTTACTCGAATTAACTAGCTCGAAAAGACCGTCCTGGATGTTTCTGCATACTTCTCATAGAGGAAACACAAACATTATCGCAGAAAATGCATATTTCAGCTGGAAACCCCACGAAAACCAAGATATCGCAGGTTCTGCATATCAGACGCACTGTGGAGTGGTGAAAACACCAGAAAACGTGTTACTCGCATTAACTAGCTCGAAAAGAGCTTTCTGGATGATTCTGCATACTTCTCATGGATGAAACACCAAGATTATCGCAGAAAATGCATATTTCAGCTGCAAACCCCACGAAAACTAAGATGTCGCCGGTTCTGCATATCAAACGCCCTGTGGAGTGGTCAAAGCACCAGATAACGTGTTTCTCGCATTAAATAGCTCGAATAGAGCGTTCTGGATGATTCTGCATACTTCTCATAGATGAAACACAAACATTATCGCAGAAAATGCATATTTCAGCTGGAAACCCCACGAAAACCAAGATATCGCCGGTTCTGCATATCAGACGCACTGTGGAGTGGTGAAAGCACCAGAAAACGTGTTACTGGCATTAACTAGCTCGAAAAGAGCGTTCTGGATGATTCTGTATGCTTCTCATAGATGACACACCAAGATTATCGCAGAAAATGCATATTTCAGCTGAAAACCCCACGAAAACCAAGATATCGCCGGTTCTGCATATCAAACGCCCTGTGGAGTGGTCAAAACACCAGATAACGTGTTTTTCGCATTAAATAGCTCGAATAGAGCGATCTCGATGATTCTGCATACTTCTGACGGAAGACTCACAAAGATTATCGCAGAAAATGCATATGTCAGCTGGAAACCCCACGAAAACCTAGTTATCGGCGGCTCTACATATCAAACACACTGTGGAGCGGTCAAAACACCAGAAAACTGGTTTTTTCGCATTAAATAGCTCGAAAGGTGCGATCTAGATGATTCTCCATACTTCTGACTGAAGTGTCACCAATATTATCGCAGAAAATGCATATCTCAGCGAGAAACCTCACGAAAATCAAGATGTCGCCGGTTCTGCATATCAAACGCACTGTGGAGTGGTGAAAACAACCAGATGACGTGTTTCTCGCATTAACTAGCTCGAAAAGAGCGATCTCGATGATTCTGCATACTTCTCATAGATGAAACACCAAGATTATCGCAGAAAATGCATAATTCAGCTGGAAACCCCACGAAAACCAAGTTATCGGCGGCTCTACATATCAAACGCACTGTGGAGCGGTCAAAACACCAGAAAACTTGTTTTTTCGCATTAAATAGCTCGAAAGGTGCGATCTAGATGATCCTGCATACTTCTGACTGAAGTGTCACCAATATTATCGCAGAAAATGCATATCTCAGCTTGAAACCCGACCGAAACCAAGATATCTCCGGTTCTGCATATCAAACGCACTGTGGGGTGGTGAAAACACCAGAAAACGTGTTTCTCGCATTAAATCGATCGAAACGAGCGATCTAGATGATTCTGCATACTTCTGACTGAAGTCTCACCAATATAATCGCAGAAAATGCATATCTCAGCTAGAAACTTCACGAAAATAAATATGTCGCCGGTTCTGCATATCAAACGCACTACGGAGTGGTGAAAACAACCAGATGACGTGTTTCTCGCATTAAATAGCTCGAAACGGGCGATCTATATGTTTCTGCATACTTCTGACTGAAGTCTCACCAATATAATCGCAGAAAATGCATATCTCAGCTAGAAACCTCACGAAAATCAAGATGTCACCGTTTCTGCATATCAAACGCACTATGGAGTCGCGAAAACAACCAGATAACGTGTTTCTCGCATTAAATAGCTCGAAAAGAGCGATATCGATGATTCTGCATACTTCTGACTGAAGTCTCACCAATATTATCGCAGAAAATGCATATTTCAGCTTGAAACCTCACGAAAATCAAGATGTCGCCTGCTCTACATATCAAACGCACTGTGGAGTTGTCAAAACACCAGATAACTTGATTCTCGCATTAAATAGCTCGAAAAGAGCGATATCGATGATTCTGCATACTTCGGACAGAAGTCTCACCAATATTATCGCAGAAAATGCATCTTTCAGCTTGAAACCTCACGAAAATCAAGATGTCGCCGGTTCTGCATATCAAACGCACTGTGGGGTGATAAAAACACCAGATAACGTGTTTCTCGCCTTAAATAGCTCGAATAGTGCGATCTCGATGATTCTGCATACTTCTGACAGAAGACTCACAAAGATTATCGCAGAAAATGCATATTTCAGCTGGAAACCCCACGAAAACCAAGTTATCGGCGGCTCTACATATCAAACGCACTGTGGAGTGGTCAAAACTCCAGAAAACGTGTTTTTTCGCATTAAATTGCTCGAAACGAGCGATCTAGATGTTTCTGCATACTTCTGACTGATGTCTCACCAATATTATCGCAGAAAATGAATATCTCAGCTTGAAACCCGACCGAAACCGAGATACCTGCGGTTCTGCATATCAAACGCACTGTGGAGTGGTCAAAACACCAGATAACGTGTTTATCGCATTAAATAGCTCGAAAAGAGCGATCTCGATGATTCTGCATACTTCTGACAGTTTCTCACCAAGATTATCGTAGAAAATGCATATCTCAGCTTGAAACCCGACCGAAACCAAGATATCTCCGGTTCTGCATATCAAGCGCACTGTGGACTGGTCAAAACACCAGAAAACGTGTTTCTCGCATTAAATAGCTCGAAACGAGCGTTCTCGATGATTCTGCATACTTCTGACAGAAGACTCACCAAGACTATCGCAGAAAATGCATATTTCAGCTGGAAGCCCCACGAAAACCAAGTTATCGGCGGCTCTACATATCAAACGCACTGTGGAGTGGTCAAAACACCAGAAAACTTGTTTTTTCGCATTAAATAGCTCAAATCGAGCGATCTAGACGATTCTGCATACTTCTGACAGAAGACTCACCAAGATTATCGCAGAAAATGCATATTTCAGCTGGAAACCCCACGAAAACCAAGTTATCGGCGGCTCTACATATCAAACGCACTGTGGAGTGGTCAAAACTCCAGAAAACGTGTTTTTTTCGCATTAAATTGCTCGAAACGAGCGATCTAGATGTTTCTGCATACTTCTGACTGATGTCTCACCAATATTATCGCAGAAAATGAATATCTCAGCTTGAAACCCGACCGAAACCGAGATACCTGCGGTTCTGCATATCAAACGCACTGTGGAGTGGTCAAAACACCTGATAACGTGTTTCTCGCATTAAATAGCTCGAAAAGAGCGATCTCGATGATTCTGCATACTTCTGACAGTTTCTCACCAAGATTATCGTAGAAAATGCATATCTCAGCTTGAAACCCGACCGAAACCAAGATATCTCCGGTTCTGCATATCAAGCGCACTGTGGACTGGTCAAAACACGAGAAAACGTGTTTCTCGCATTAAATAGCTCGAAACGAGCGTTCTCGATGATTCTGCATACTTCGGACAGAAGTCTCATCAATATTATCGCAGAAAATGCATATCTCAGCTTGAAACCCGACCGAAACCAAGATGTCGCCGGTTCTGCATATCAAACGACCTCTGGAGTGGGGAAAACACCAGATAACGTGTTTCTCGCATTAAATAGCTCGAAACGAGCGATCTAGATGATTCTGCATACTTCTGACTGAAGTCTCACCAATATTATCGCAGAAAATGCATATCTCAGCTTGAAACCCGACCAAAACCAAGATATCTCGGGTTCTGCATATCAAGCGCACTGTGGAGTGGTCAAATCACCAGAAAACTTGTTTTTTCGCATTAAATAGCACGAAACGAGCGATCTAGGTGATTCTGCATCCTTCTGACTGAAGTCTCACCAATGTTATCGCAGAAAATGCATATCTCAGCTAGAAACCTCACGAAACTCAAGATGTCGCCGGTTCTGCATATCAAACGCACTGTGGAGTGGTGAAAACAACCAGAAATCCTGTTTCTCCCATTAAATAGCTCGAAAAGAGCGATCTCGATGATTCTGCATACTTCTGACAGAAGAATCACCAAGATTATCGCAGAAAATGCATATTTCAGCTGGAAGCCCCACGAAAAACAAGTTATCGGCGGCTCTACATATCAAACGCACTCTGGAGTGGTCAAAACACCAGAAAACGTGTTTCTCGCATTAACTAGCTCGAAAAGAGCGTTCTCGATGATTCTGCATACTGCTCATAGATGAAACACCAAGATTATCGCAGAAAATGCATATCTCAGCTAGAATCCTCACGAAAGTCAAGATGTCGCCGGTTCTGCATATCGAACGCACTGTGGAGTGGTCAAAACACCAGAAAACGTGTTTCTCGCATTAACTAGCTCGAAAAGAGCGTTCTCGATGATTCTGCATACTGCTCATAGATGAAACACCAAGATTATCGCAGAAAATGCATATCTCAGCTAGAAACCTCACGAAAGTCAAGATGTCGCCGGTTCTGCATATCAAACGCACTGTGGAGTGGTGAAAACAACCAGATGACGTGTTTCTCGCATTAAATAGCTCGAAACGAGCGATATCGATGATTCTGCATACTTCGGACAGAAGTCTCACCAAGATTGCCGCAGAAAATGCATATCTCAGCTTGAAACCTCACGAAAATCAGGATGTCGCCGGTTCTGCATATCAAACGCACTGTGGAGTGGTGAAAACAAACAGATAACGTGTTTCTCGCATTAAATAGCTCGAAAAGAGCGATCTCGATGATTCTGCATACTTCTGACAGAAGACTCACCAAGATTATCGCAGAAACTGCATATTTCAGCTGGAAGATCCACGAAAACCAAGTTATCGGCGGCTCTACATATCAAACGCACTGTGGAGTGGTCAAAACACCTGAAAACGTGTTTCTCGCATTAACTAGCTCGAAAAGAGCGTTCTCGATGATTCTGCATACTGCTCATAGATGAAACACCAAGATTATCGCAGAAAATGCATATCTCAGCTAGAAACCTCACGAAAGTCAAGATGTCGCCGGTTCTGCATATCAAACGCACTGTGGAGTGGTGAAAACAACCAGATGACGTGTTTCTCGCATTAAATAGCTCGAAACGAGCGATCTAGAAGATTCTGCATACTTCTGACAGAAGTCTCACCAATATTATCGCAGAAAATGCATATCTCAGCTAGAAACCTCACGAAAATCAAGATGTCGCCGGTTCTGCATATCAAACGCACTGTGGAGTGGTGAAAACAACCAGATGACGTGTTTCTCGCATTAAATAGCTCGAAACGAGCGATCTCGATGATTCTGCATACTTCGGACAGAGGTCTCACCAAGATTGCCGCAGAAAATGCATATCTCAGCTTGAAACCTCACGAAAATCAGGATGTCGCCGGTTCTGCATATCAAACGCACTGTAGAGTGGTGAAAACAAACAGATAACGTGTTTCTCGCATTAAATAGCTCGAAAAGAGCGATCTCGATGATTCTGCATACTTCTGACAGAAGACTCACCAAGATTATCGCAGAAACTGCATATTTCAGCTGGAAGATCCACGAAAACCAAGTTATCGGCGGCTCTACATATCAAACGCACTGTGGAGTGGTCAAAACACCAGAAAACGTGTTTCTCGCATTAACTAGCTCGAAAAGAGCGTTCTCGATGATTCTGCATACTTCTCATAGATGAAACACCAAGATTCTCGCAGAAAATGCATATCTCTACTAGAAACCTCACGAAAATCAAGATGTCGCCGGTTCTGCATATCGAACGCACTGTGGAGTGGTGAAAACAACCGCATGACGTGTTTCTCGCATTAAATAGCTCGAAACGAGCGATATCGATGATTCTGCATACTTCTGACTGAAGTCTCACCAATATTATCGCAGAAAATGCATATCTCAGCTTGAAACCACACGAAATTAAGATGTCGCCGGTTCTGCACATCAAACGCACTCTGGAGTGGTGAAAACAACCAGACAACGTGTTTCTCGCATTAAATAGCTCGAAAAGTGCGATCTCGATGATTCTGCATACTTCTGACAGAAGACTCACCAAGATTATCGCAGAAAATGCATATTTCAGCTGGAAGCCCCACGAAAACCAAGTTTTCGGCGGCTCTACATATCAAACGCACTGTGGAGTGGTCAAAACACCAGAAAACGTGCTTCTCGCATTAACTAGCTCGAAAAGAGCGTTCTCGATGATTCTGCATACATCTCATAGATGAAACACCAAGATTATCGCAGACAATGCATATCTCTGCTAGAAACCTCACGAAAATCAAGATGTCGCGGTTCTGCATATCGAACGCAGTGTGGAGTGGTGAAAACAACCACATGACGTGTTTCTCGCATTAAATAGCTCGAAACGTGCGATATCGATGATTCTGCATACTTCGGACAGATGTCTCACCAAGATTGCCGCAGAAAATGCATATCTCAGCTTGAAACCTCACGAAAATCAAGATGTCGCCGGTTCTGCATATCAAACGCACTGTGGAGTGGTGAAAACAAACAGATAACGTGTTTCTCGCATTAAATAGCTCGAAAAGAGCGATCTCGATGATTCTGCATACTTCTGACAGAAGACACACCAAGATTATCGCAGAAACTGCATATTTCAGCTGGAAGCCCCACGAAAACCAAGTTATCGGCGGCTCTACATATCAAACGCACTGTGGAGTGGTCAAAACACCAGAAAACTTGTTTTTTCGCATTTAATAGCTCGAAACGAGAGATCTAGATGATTCTGCAAACTTCTGACAGAAGTTGCACCAAGATTATCGTAGAAAATGCATATCTCAGCTTGAAACCCGACCGAAACCAAGATATCTCCGATTCTGCATATCAAACGCACTGTGGAGTGGTGAAATCAACCAGATAACGTGTTTCTCGCATTAAATAGCTCGAAACGATCGATCTAGATGATTCTGCATACTTCTGACTGAAGTATCACCAATATTATCGCAGAAAATGCATATCTCAGCTTGAAACCCGACGAAAACCAAGATGTCGCCGGTTCTGCATATGAAACGACCTGTGGAGTGGTGAAAACACCAGATAACGTGTTTCTCGCATTCAATAGCTCGAAACGAGGGATCTAGATGATTCTGCATACTTCTGACTGAAGTATCACCAATATTATCGCAGAAAATGCATATCTCAGCTTGAAACCCGACGAAAACCAAGATGTCGCCGGTTCTGCATATCAAACGACCTGTGGAGTGGTGTAAACACCAGATAACGTGTTTCTCGCATTAAATAGCTCGAAACGAGGGATCTAGATGATTCTGCATACTTCTGACTGAAGTATCACCAATATTATCGCAGAAAATGCATATCTCAGCTAGAAACCTCACGAAAATCAAGATGTCGCCGGTTCTGCATATCAAACGCACTGTGGAGTGGTGAAAACAACCAGATAACGTGTTTCTCGCATTAAATAGCTCGAAACGAGCGATCTCGATGATTCTGCATACTTCGGACAGAGGTCTCACCAAGATTATCGCAGAAAATGCATATCTCAGCTGGAAACCCCACGAAAACCAAGATATCGCCGGTACTGCATATCAGACGCATCGTGGAGTGGCGAAAACACCAGAAAACCTGTTACTCGTATTAACTAGCTCGAAAAGAGCGTTTTGGATGATTCTGCATACTTCTTATAGATGAAACACAAAGATTATCGCGGAAAATGCATATTTCAGCTGGAAACCCCACGAAAACCAAGTTATCGGCGGCTCTACATATCAAACGCTCTGTGGAGTGGTCAAAACACCAGAAAACTTGTTTTTTCGCATTAAATAGCTCGAAACGAGCGATCTAGATGTTTCTGCATACTTCTGACTGAAGTCTCACCAATATTATCGCAGAAAATGAATATCTCAGCTTGAAACCCGACCGAAACCAAGATATCTGCGGTTCTGCATATCAAACGCACTGTGGAGTGGTCAAAACACCAGAAAACTTGTTTTTTCGCATTTAATAGCTCGAAACGAGAGATCTAGATGATTCTGCAAACTTCTGACAGAAGTCGCACCAAGATTATCGTAGAAAATGCATATCTCAGCTTGAAACCCGACCGAAACCAAGATATCTCCGATTCTGCATATCAAACGAACTGTGGAGTGGTGAAATCAACCAGATAACGTGTTTCTCGCATTAAATAGCTCGAAACGATCGATCTAGATGATTCTGCATACTTCTGACTGAAGTATCACCAATATTATCGCAGAAAATGCATATCTCAGCTTGAAACCCGACGAAAACCAAGATGTCGCCGGTTCTGCATATCAAACGACCTGTGGAGTGGTGTAAACACCAGATAACGTGTTTCTCGCATTAAATAGCTCGAAACGAGGGATCTAGATGATTCTGCATACTTCTGACTGAAGTCTCACCAATATTATCGCAGAAAATGCATATCTCAGCTTGAAACCCGACCGAAACCAAGATATCTCCGGTTCTGCATATCAAGCGCACTGTGGAGTGGTCAAAACACCAGAAAACTTGTTTTTTCGCATTAAATAGCTCGAAACGAGCGATCTAGATGATTCTGCATACTTCTGACAGAAGACTCACCAAGATTATCGCAGAAAATGCATATCTCAGCTGGAAACACCACGAAAATCAAGATATCGCCGGTTCTACATATCAAACGCACTGTGGAATGTAGAAAACACCAGAAAACTTCTTTTTTCGCATTAAATAGCTCGAAACGAGCGATCTAGATGATTCTGCATACTTCTGACAGAAGTCTCACCAATATTATCGCAGAAAATGCATATCTCAGCTAGAAACCTCACGAAAATCAAGATGTCGCCGGTTCTGCATATCAAACGCACTGTGGAGTGGTGAAAACAACCAGATAACGTGTTTCTCGCATTAAATAGCTCGAAACGAGCGATCTCGATGATTCTGCATACTTCGGACAGAGGTCTCACCAAGATTATCGCAGAAAATGCATATCTCAGCTGGAAACCCCACGAAAACCAAGATATCGCCGGTACTGCATATCAGACGCATCCTGGAGTGGTGAAAACACCAGAAAACGTGTTACTCGCATTAACTAGCTCGAAAAGAGCGTTCTGGATGATTCTGCATACTTCGGACAGAAGTCTCACCAATATTATCGCAGAAAATGCATATTTCAGCTAGAAACCTCACGAAAATCAAGATGTCGCCGGTTCTGCATATCAAACGCACTGTGGAGTGGTGAAAACAACCAGATAACGTGTTTCTCGCATTAAATAGCTCGAAACAAGCGATCTCGATGATTCTGCATACTTCGGACAGAGGTCTCACCAAGATTATCGCAGGAAATGCATATCTCAGCTGGAAACCCCACGAAAATCAAGATGTCGCCGGTTCTGCATATCAAACGCACTGTGGGGTGGTGAAAACACCAGAAAACGTGTTTCTCGCATTAAATAGCTCGTAACGAGCGATCTAGATGATTCTGCATACTTCTCATAGCTGAAACACAAATATTATCGCAGAAAATGCATATCTCAGCTAGAAACATCACGAAAATCAAGATGTCGCCTGTTCTGCATATCAAACACACTGTGGAGTGGTCAAAACACCAGAAAACTTGTTTTTTCGCATTAAATAGCTCGAAACGAGCGATCTAGATGATTCTACATACTTCTGACAGAAGACTCACCAAGATTATCGCAGAAAATGCATATCTCAGCTTAAAACCCGACCGAAACCAAGATATCTCCGGTTCTGCATATCAAGCGCACTGTGGGGTGGTGAAAACACCAGAAAACGTGTTTCTCGCATTAAATAGCTCGTAACGAGCGTTCTAGTTGATTCTGCAAACTTCTGACTGAAGTCTCACCAATGTTATCGCAGAAAATGCATATCTCAGCTAGAAACCACACGAAAATCAAGATGTCGCCGGTTCTGCATATCAAACGCACTGTGGGGTGGTGAAAACACCAGAAAACGTGTTTCTCGCATTTAATCGCTCGAAACGAGCGACCTAGATGATTCTGCATACTTCTGACTGAAGTCTCACCAATATTATCGCAGAAAATACGTATCTCATCTGGAAACCCCACGAAAACCAAGATATCGCCGGTTCTGCATATCAGACGCACTGTGGAATGTTGAAAACACCAGAAAACGTGTTTCTCGCATTAACTAGCTCGAAAAGAGACTTCTCGATGATTCTGCATACTTCTCATAGATGAAACACCAAGATTATCACAGAAAATGCATATTTCAGCTGGAAACCCCACGAAAACCAAGTTATCGGCGGCTCTACATATCAACCGCACTGTGGAGTGGTCAAAACACCAGAAAACTTGTTTTTTCGCATTAAATAGCTCGAAACGAACGATCTAGATGATCCTGCATACTTCTGACTGAAGTCTCACCAATATTATCGCAGAAAATGCATATCTCAGCTAGAAACCCCGCGAAAACCAAGATATCGCCGGTTGTGCATATCAGACGCACCGTGGAGTGGTGAAAACACCAGAAAACGTGTTACTCGCATTAACTAGCTCGAAAAGAGACTTCTCGATGATTCTGCATACTTCTCATAGATGAAACACCAAGATTATCACAGAAAATGCATATTTCAGCTGGAAACCCCACGAAAACCAAGATATCTCCGGTTCTGCACATCAAACGTACTGTGGAGTGTTGAAAACGCCAGAAAACTTGTTTTTTCGCATTAAATAGCACGAAACGAACGATCTAGATGTTTCTGCATACTTCTGACTGAAGTCTCACCAATATTATCGCAGAAAATGCATATCTCAGCTTGAAACCCCACGAAAACCAAGATATCGCCGGTTCTGCATATCAGACGCACCGTGGAGTGGTGAAAACACCAGAAAACGTGTTTCTCGCATTAAATAGCTCGTAACGAGCGTTCTAGATGATTCTGCATCCTTCTGACTGAAGTCTCACCAATGTTATCGCAGAAAATGCATATCTCAGCTAGAAACCTCACGAAAATCAAGATGTCGCCGGTTCTGCATATCAAACGCACTGTGGGGTGGTGAAAACAGCAGAAAACGTGTTTCTCGCATTAAATCGCTCGAAACGAACGATCTAGATGTTTCTGCATACTTCTGACTGAAGTCTCACCAATATTATCGCAGAAAATGCATATCTCAGCTTGAAACCCCACGAAAACCAAGATATCGCCGGTTCTGCATATCAGACGCACCGTGGAGTGGTGAAAACACCAGAAAACGTGTTTCTCGCATTAAATAGCTCGTAACGAGCGTTCTAGATGATTCTGCATCCTTCTGACTGAAGTCTCACCAATGTTATCGCAGAAAATGCATATCTCAGCTAGAAACCTCACGAAAATCAAGATGTCGCCGGTTCTGCATATCAAACGCACTGTGGGGTGGTGAAAACAGCAGAAAACGTGTTTCTCGCATTAAATCGCTCGAATCGAGCGACCTAGATGATTCTGCATACTTCTGACTGAAGTCTCACCAATATTATCGCAGAAAATGCATATCTCAGCTAGAAACCCGACCGAAACCAAGATATCTCCGGTTCTGCATATCAAGCGCACTGTGGGGTGGTGAAAACACCAGAAAACGTGTTTCTCGCATTAAATAGCTCGAAACGAACGATCTAGATGATTCTGCATACTTCTGACTGAAGTCTCACGAAGATTATCGCAGAAGATGCATATCTCAGCTTGCAACCTCACGAAAACCAAGATATCTCCGGTTCTGCACATCAAACGTACTGTGGAGTGTTGAAAACGCCAGAAAACTTGTTTTTTCGCATTAAATAGCTCGAAACGAACGATCTAGATGTTTCTGCATACTTCTGACTGAAGTCTCACCAATATTATCGCAGAAAATGCATATCTCAGCTTGAAACCCCACGAAAACCAAGATATCGCCGGTTCTGCATATCAGACGCACCGTGGAGTGGTGAAAACACCAGAAAACGTGTTTCTCGCATTAAATAGCTCGTAACGAGCGTTCTAGATGATTCTGCATCCTTCTGACTGAAGTCTCACCAATGTTATCGCAGAAAATGCATATCTCAGCTAGAAACCTCACGAAAATCAAGATGTCGCCGGTTATGCATATCAAACGCACTGTGGGGTGGTGAAAACAGCAGAAAACGTGTTTCTCGCATTAAATCGCTCGAATCGAGCGACCTAGATGATTCTGCATACTTCTGACTGAAGTCTCACCAATATTATCGCAGAAAATGCATATCTCAGCTAGAAACCCGACCGAAACCAAGATATCTCCGGTTCTGCATATCAAGCGCACTGTGGGGTGGTGAAAACACCAGAAAACGTGTTTCTCGCATTAAATAGCTCGTAACGTGCGTTCTAGATGATTCTGCATACTTCTGACTGAAGTCTCACCAATGTTATCGCAGAAAATGCATATCTAAGCTAGAAACCTCACGAAAATCAAGATGTCGCCGGTTCTGCATATCAAACGCACTGTGGGGTGGTAAAAACACCAGAAAACGTGTTTCTCGCATTAAATAGCTCGTAACGAGCGTTCTAGATGATTCTGCATACTTCTGACTGAAGTCTCACCAATGTTATCGCAGAAAATGCATATCTCAGCTAGAAACATCACGAAAATCAAGATGTCGCCTGTTCTGCATATCAAACGCGCTGTGGAGTAGTGAATACAACCAGATAACGTGTTTCTCGCATTAAATCGCTCGAATAGAGCGATCTCGATGATTCTGCATACTTCTGACAGAAGACTCATCAAGATTATCGCAGAAAATACATATCTCATCTGGAAACCCCACGAAAACCAAGATATCGCCGGTTCTGCATATCAGACGCACTGTGGAATGTTGAAAACACCAGAAAACGTGTTTCTCGCATTAACTAGCTCGAAATGAGACTTCTCGATGATTATGCATACTTCTCATAGATGAAACACCAAGATTATCACAGAAAATGCATATTTCAGCTGGAAACCCCACGAAAACCAAGTTATCGGCGGCTCTACATATCAACCGCACTGTGGAGTGGTCAAAACACCAGAAAACTTGTTTTTTCGCATTAAATAGCTCGAAACGAGCGATCTCGATGATTCTGCATACTTCGGACAGAAGTCTCACCAAGATTATCGTAAAAAATGCATATCTCAGCTTCAAACCCCACGAAATCCAAGATATCGCTGGTTCTGCATATAAAACGCACTGTGGAGTGGTGAAAACACCAGAAAACGTGTTTCTCGCATTAAATAGCTCGTAACGAGCGTTCTAGATGATTCTGCATACTTCTGACTGAAGTGTCACCAATGTTATCGCAGAAAATGCATATCTCAGCTAGAAACCTCACGAAAATCAAGATGTCGCTGGTTCTGCACATCAAACGCACTGTGGAGTGGTGAAAAGAACCAGACAACGTGTTTCTCGCATTAAATAGCTCGAAACGGGCTATCTATATGATTCTGCATACTTCTGGCAGAAGTCTCACAAATATTATCGCAGAAAATGCATATCTCAGCTAGAAACCTCACGAAAATCAAGATGTCGCCGGTTCTGCATATCAAACGCAATGTGGAGTGGTGAAAACAACCAGATAACGTGTTTCTCGCATTAAATAGCTCGAAACGAGCGATCTCGATGATTCTGCATGCTTCTGACTGATGTCTCACCAAGATTATCGCAGAAAATGCATATCTCAGCTTGAACCCCGACGAAAGCCAAGATGTCGCCGGTTCAGCATATCAAACGCTCTGTGGAGTTGTGAAAACACCAGATAACGTGTATCTCGCATTAAATAGCTCGAAACGAACGATCTAGATGATTCTGCATACATCTGACTGAAGTCTCACCAATATTATCGCAGAAAATGCATATCTCAGCTTGAAACCCGACCGAAACCAAGATATCTCCGGTTCTGCATATCAAGCGCACTGTGGAGTGGTCAAAACACCAGAAAACTTGTTTTTTCGCATTAAATAGCTCGAAACGAGCGATCTAGATGATTCTGCATACATCTGACAGAAGACTCACCAAGATTATCGCAGAAAATGCATATCTCAGCTGGAAACACCACGAAAATCAAGATATCGCCGGTTCTACATATCAAACGCACTGTGGAATGTAGAAAACACCAGAAAACTTCTTTTTTCGCATTAAATAGCTCGAAACGAGCGATCTAGAAGATTCTGCATACTTCTGACAGAAGTATCACCAATATTATCGCAGAAAATGCATATCTCAGCTAGAAACCTCACGAAAATCAAGATGTCGCCGGTTCTGCATATCAAACGCACTGTGGAGTGGTGAAAACAACCAGATAACGTGTTTCTCGCATTAAATAGCTCGAAACGAGCGATCTCGATGATTCTGCATACTTCGGACAGAGGTCTCACCAAGATTATCGCAGAAAATGCATATCTCAGCTGGAAACCCCACGAAAACCAAGATATCGCCGGTACTGCATATCAGACGCATCGTGGAGTGGCGAAAACACCAGAAAACCTGTTACTCGTATTAACTAGCTCGAAAAGAGCGTTTTGGATGATTCTGCATACTTCTTATAGATGAAACACAAAGATTATCGCGGAAAATGCATATTTCAGCTGGAAACCCCACGAAAACCAAGTTATCGGCGGCTCTACATATCAAACGCTCTGTGGAGTGGTCAAAACACCAGAAAACTTGTTTTTTCGCATTAAATAGCTCGAAACGAGCGATCTAGATGTTTCTGCATACTTCTGACTGAAGTCTCACCAATATTATCGCAGAAAATGAATATCTCAGCTTGAAACCCGACCGAAACCAAGATATCTGCTGTTCTGCATATCAAACGCACTGTGGAGTGGTCAAAACACCAGAAAACTTGTTTTTTCGCATTTAATAGCTCGAAACGAGAGATCTAGATGATTCTGCAAACTTCTGACAGAAGTCGCACCAAGATTATCGTAGAAAATGCATATCTCAGCTTGAAACCCGACCGAAACCAAGATATCTCCGATTCTGCATATCAAACGAACTGTGGAGTGGTGAAATCAACCAGATAACGTGTTTCTCGCATTAAATAGCTCGAAACGATCGATCTAGATGATTCTGCATACTTCTGACTGAAGTATCACCAATATTATCGCAGAAAATGCATATCTCAGCTTGAAACCCGACGAAAACCAAGATGTCGCCGGTTCTGCATATCAAACGACCTGTGGAGTGGTGTAAACACCAGATAACGTGTTTCTCGCATTAAATAGCTCGAAACGAGGGATCTAGATGATTCTGCATACTTCTGACTGAAGTCTCACCAATATTATCGCAGAAAATGCATATCTCAGCTTGAAACCCGACCGAAACCAAGATATCTCCGGTTCTGCATATCAAGCGCACTGTGGAGTGGTCAAAACACCAGAAAACTTGTTTTTTCGCATTAAATAGCTCGAAACGAGCGATCTAGATGATTCTGCATACTTCTGACAGAAGACTCACCAAGATTATCGCAGAAAATGCATATCTCAGCTGGAAACACCACGAAAATCAAGATATCGCCGGTTCTACATATCAAACGCACTGTGGAATGTAGAAAACACCAGAAAACTTCTTTTTTCGCATTAAATAGCTCGAAACGAGCGATCTAGATGATTCTGCATACTTCTGACAGAAGTCTCACCAATATTATCGCAGAAAATGCATATCTCAGCTAGAAACCTCACGAAAATCAAGATGTCGCCGGTTCTGCATATCAAACGCACTGTGGAGTGGTGAAAACAACCAGATAACGTGTTTCTCGCATTAAATAGCTCGAAACGAGCGATCTCGATGATTCTGCATACTTCGGACAGAGGTCTCACCAAGATTATCGCAGAAAATGCATATCTCAGCTGGAAACCCCACGAAAACCAAGATATCGCCGGTACTGCATATCAGACGCATCCTGGAGTGGTGAAAACACCAGAAAACGTGTTACTCGCATTAACTAGCTCGAAAAGAGCGTTCTGGATGATTCTGCATACTTCGGACAGAAGTCTCACCAATATTATCGCAGAAAATGCATATCTCAGCTAGAAACCTCACGAAAATCAAGATGTCGCCGGTTCTGCATATCAAACGCACTGTGGAGTGGTGAAAACAACCAGATAACGTGTTTCTCGCATTAAATAGCTCGAAACGAGCAATCTCGATGATTCTGCATACTTCGGACAGAGGTCTCTCCAAGATTATCGCAGAAAAAGCATATCTCAGCTGGAAACACCACGAAAACCAAGATATAGCCGGTTCTGCATATCAGACGCACCGTGGAGTGGTGAAAACACACGAAAACGTGTTACTCGCATTAACTAGCTCGAAAAGAGCGTTCTGGAAGATTCTGCATACTTCGGACAGAGGTCTCACCAAGGTTATCGCAGAAAATGCATATCTCAGCTGGAAACCCCACGAAAACCAAGATATCGCCGGTTCTTCATATCAGAAGCACCGTGGAGTGGTGAAAACACCAGAAAACGTGTTACTCGCATTAACTAGCTCGAAAAGAGCGTTCTGGATGATTCTGCATACTTCTCAAAGATGAAACACAAAGATTATCGCAGAAATGCATATTTCAGCTGGAAACCCCACGAAAACCAAGTTATTGGCGGCTCTACATATCAAACGCACTGTGGAGTGGTCAAAACACCAGAAAACTTGTTTTTTCGCATTAAATAGCCTGAAATGAGCGATCTAGATGATTCTGCATACTTCTGACAGAAGACTCACCAAGATTATCGCAGAAAATGCATATCTCAGCTGGAAACACCACGAAAATCAAGATATCGCCGGTTCTACATATCAAACGCACTGTGGAATGTAGAAAACACCAGAAAACTTCTTTTTTGGCATTAAATAGCTCGAAACGAGCGATCTAGATGATTCTGCATACTTCTGACAGAAGTCTCACCAATATTATCGCAGAAAATGCATATTTCAGCTAGAAACCTCACGAAAATCAAGATGTCGCCGGTTCTGCATATCAAACGCACTGTGGAGTGGTGAAAACAACCAGATAACGTGTTTCTCGCATTAAATAGCTCGAAACAAGCGATCTCGATGATTCTGCATACTTCGGACAGAGGTCTCACCAAGATTATCGCAGGAAATGCATATCTCAGCTGGAAACCCCACGAAAATCAAGATGTCGCCGGTTCTGCATATCAAACGCACTGTGGGGTGGTGAAAACACCAGAAAACGTGTTTCTCGCATTAAATAGCTCGTAACGAGCGATCTAGATGATTCTGCATACTTCTCATAGCTGAAACACAAATATTATCGCAGAAAATGCATATCTCAGCTAGAAACATCACGAAAATCAAGATGTCGCCTGTTCTGCATATCAAACACACTGTGGAGTGGTCAAAACACCAGAAAACTTGTTTTTTCGCATTAAATAGCTCGAAGCGAGCGATCTAGATGATTCTACATACTTCTGACAGAAGACTCACCAAGATTATCGCAGAAAATGCATATCTCAGCTTAAAACCCGACCGAAACCAAGATATCTCCGGTTCTGCATATCAAGCGCACTGTGGGGTGGTGAAAACACCAGAAAACGTGTTTCTCGCATTAAATAGCTCGTAACGAGCGTTCTAGATGATTCTGCATACTTCTGACTGAAGTCTCACCAATGTTATCGCAGAAAATGCATATCTCAGCTAGAAACCCGACCGAAACCAAGATATCTCCGGTTCTGCATATCAAGCGCACTGTGGGGTGGTGAAAACACCAGAAAACGTGTTTCTCGCATTAACTAGCTCGAAAAGAGACTTCTCGATGATTCTGCATACTTCTCATAGATGAAACACCAAGATTATCACAGAAAATGCATATTTCAGCTGGAAACCCCACGAAAACCAAGTTATCGGCGGCTCTACATATCAACCGCACTGTGGAGTGGTCAAAACACCAGAAAACTTGTTTTTTCGCATTAAATAGCTCGAAACGAACGATCTAGATGATCCTGCATACTTCTGACTGAAGTCTCACCAATATTATCGCAGAAAATGCATATCTCAGCTAGAAACCCCGCGAAAACCAAGATATCGCCGGTTGTGCATATCAGACGCACCGTGGAGTGGTGAAAACACCAGAAAACGTGTTACTCGCATTAACTAGCTCGAAAAGAGACTTCTCGATGATTCTGCATACTTCTCATAGATGAAACACCAAGATTATCACAGAAAATGCATATTTCAGCTGGAAACCCCACGAAAACCAAGATATCTCCGGTTCTGCACATCAAACGTACTGTGGAGTGTTGAAAACGCCAGAAAACTTGTTTTTTCGCATTAAATAGCTCGAAACGAACGATCTAGATGTTTCTGCATACGTCTGACTGAAGTCTCACCAATATTATCGCAGAAAATGCATATCTCAGCTTGAAACCCCACGAAAACCAAGATATCGCCGGTTCTGCATATCAAGCGCACTGTGGGGTGGTGAAAACACCAGAAAACGTGTTTCTCGCATTAAATAGCTCGTAACGAGCGTTCTAGATGATTCTGCATACTTCTGACTGAAGTCTCACCAATGTTATCGCAGAAAATGCATATCTAAGCTAGAAACCTCACGAAAATCAAGATGTCGCCGGTTCTGCATATCAAACGCACTGTGTGGTGGTAAAAACACCAGAAAACGTGTTTCTCGCATTAAATAGCTCGTAACGAGCGTTCTAGATGATTCTGCATACTTCTGACTGAAGTCTCACCAATGTTATCGCAGAAAATGCATATCTCAGCTAGAAACATCACGAAAATCAAGATGTCGCCTGTTCTGCATATCAAACGCGCTGTGGAGTAGTGAATACAACCAGATAACGTGTTTCTCGCATTAAATCGCTCGAATAGAGCGATCTCGATGATTCTGCATACTTCTGACAGAAGACTCATCAAGATTATCGCAGAAAATACATATCTCATCTGGAAACCCCACGAAAACCAAGATATCGCCGGTTCTGCATATCAGACGCACTGTGGAATGTTGAAAACACCAGAAAACGTGTTTCTCGCATTAACTAGCTCGAAATGAGACTTCTCGATGATTATGCATACTTCTCATAGATGAAACACCAAGATTATCACAGAAAATGCATATTTCAGCTGGAAACCCCACGAAAACCAAGTTATCGGCGGCTCTACATATCAACCGCAATGTGGAGTGGTCAAAACACCAGAAAACTTGTTTTTTCGCATTAAATAGCTCGAAACGAGCGATCTCGATGATTCTGCATACTTCGGACAGAAGTCTCACCAAGATTATCGTAAAAAATGCATATCTCAGCTTCAAACCCCACGAAAACCAAGATATCGCTGGTTCTGCATATAAAACGCACTGTGGAGTGGTGAAAACACCAGAAAACGTGTTTCTCGCATTAAATAGCTCGTAACGAGCGTTCTAGATGATTCTGCATACTTCTGACTGAAGTGTCACCAATGTTATCGCAGAAAATGCATATCTCAGCTAGAAACCTCACGAAAATCAAGATGTCGCCGGTTCTGCATATCAAACGCACTGTGGGGTGGTGAAAACACCAGAAAACGTGTTTCTCGCATTAAATCGCTCGAAACGAGCGACCTAGATGATTCTGCATACTTCTGACTGAAGTCTCACCAATATTATCGCAGAAAATGCATATCTCAGCTTGTAACCTCACGAAAACCAAGATATCTCCGGTTCTGCACATCAAACGTACTGTCGAGTGTTGAAAACGCCAGAAAACTTGTTTTTTCGCATTAAATAGCTCGAAACGAACGATCTAGATGTTTCTGCATACTTCTGACTGAAGTCTCACCAATATTATCGCAGAAAATGCATATCTCAGCTTGAAACCCCACGAAAACCAAGATATCGCCGGTTCTGCATATCAGACGCACCGTGGAGTGGTGAAAACACCAGAAAACGTGTTACTCGCATTAACTAGCTCGAAAAGAGCGTTCTGCATGATTCTGCATACTTCGGACAGAAGTCTCACCTTGATTATCGTAAAAAATGCATATCTCAGCTTGAAACCTCACGAAAACCAAGATATCGCTGGTTCTGCACATCAAACGCACTGTGGAGTGGTGAAAAGAACCAGACAACGTGTTTCTCGCATTAAATAGCTCGAAACGGGCTATCTATATGATTCTGCATACTTCTGGCAGAAGTCTCACAAATATTATCGCAGAAAATGCATATCTCAGCTAGAAACCTCACGAAAATCAAGATGTCGCCGGTTCTGCATATCAAACGCAATGTGGAGTGGTGAAAACAACCAGATAACGTGTTTCTCGCATTAAATAGCTCGAAACGAGCGATCTCGATGATTCTGCATGCTTCTGACTGATGTCTCACCAAGATTATCGCAGAAAATGCATATCTCAGCTTGAACCCCGACGAAAGCCAAGATGTCGCCGGTTCAGCATATCAAACGCTCTGTGGAGTTGTGAAAACACCAGATAACGTGTATCTCGCATTAAATAGCTCGAAACGAACGATCTAGATGATTCTGCATACTTCTGACTGAAGTCTCACGAAGATTATCGCAGAAAATGCATATCTCAGCTTGCAACCTCACGAAAACCAAGATATCTCCGGTTCTGCACATCAAACGTACTGTGGAGTGTTGAAAACGCCAGAAAACTTGTTTTTTCGCATTAAATAGCTCGAAACGAACGATCTAGATGTTTCTGCATACTTCTGACTGAAGTCTCACCAATATTATCGCAGAAAATGCATATCTCAGCTTGAAACCCCACGAAAACCAAGATATCGCCGGTTCTGCATATCAGACGCACCGTGGAGTGGTGAAAACACCAGAAAACGTGTTTCTCGCATTAGATAGCTCGTAACGAGCGTTCTAGATGATTCTGCATCCTTCTGACTGAAGTCTCACCAATATTATCGCAGAAAATGCATATCTCAGCTAGAAACATCACGAAAATCAAGATGTCGCCTGTTCTGCATATCAAACGCGCTGTGGAGTAGTGAATACAACCAGATAACGTGTTTCTCGCATTAAATAGCTCGAATAGAGCGATCTCGATGATTCTGCATACTTCTGACAGAAGACTCATCAAGATTATCGCAGAAAATACATATCTCATCTGGAAACCCCACGAAAACCAAGATATCGCCCGTTCTGCATATCAGACGCACTGTGGAATGTTGAAAACACCAGAAAACGTGTTTCTCGCATTAACTAGCTCGAAAAGAGACTTCTCGATGATTATGCATACTTCTCATAGATGAAACACCAAGATTATCACAGAAAATGCATATTTCAGCTGGAAACCCCACGAAAACCAAGTTATCGGCGGCTCTACATATCAACCGCACTGTGGAGTGGTCAAAACACCAGAAAACTTGTTTTTTCGCATTAAATAGCTCGAAACTAGCGATCTCGTTGATTCTGCATACTTCGGACAGAAGTCTCACCATGATTATCGTAAAAAATGCATATCTCAGCTTGAAACCTCACGAAAACCAAGATATCGCTGGTTCTGCACATCAAACGCACTGTGGAGTGGTGAAAAGAACCAGACAACGTGTTTCTCGCATTAAATAGCTCGAAACGAGCGATCTCGATGATTCTGCATGCTTCTGACTGATGTCTCACCAAGATTATCGCAGAAAATGCATATCTTAGCTTGAAACCCCACGAAAACCAAGATATCGCCGGTTCTACATATCAGACGCACCGTGGAGTGGTGAAAACACCAGAAAACGTGTTTCTCGCATTAAATAGCTCGTAACGAGCGTTCTAGATGATTCTGCATCCTTCTGACTGAAGTCTCACCAATGTTATCGCAGAAAATGCATATCTCAGCTAGAAACTTCACGAAAATCAAGATGTCGCCGGTTCTGCATATCAAGCGCACTGTGGGGTGGTGAAAACAGCAGAAAACGTGTTTCTCGCATTAAATCGCTCGAATCGAGAGACCTAGATGATTCTGCATACTTCTGACTGAAGTCTCACCAATATTATCGCAGAAAATGCATATCTCAGCTAGAAACATCACGAAAATCAAGATGTCGCCTGTTCTGCATATCAAACGCGCTGTGGAGTAGTGAATACAACCAGATAACGTGTTTCTCGCATTAAATAGCTCGAATAGAGCGATCTCGATGATTCTGCATACTTCTGACAGAAGACTCATCAAGATTATCGCAGAAAATACATATCTCATCTGGAAACCCCACGAAAACCAAGATATCGCCCGTTCTGCATATCAGACGCACTGTGGAATGTTGAAAACACCAGAAAACGTGTTTCTCGCATTAACTAGCTCGAAAAGAGACTTCTCGATGATTATGCATACTTCTCATAGATGAAACACCAAGATTATCACAGAAAATGCATATTTCAGCTGGAAACCCCACGAAAACCAAGTTATCGGCGGCTCTACATATCAACCGCACTGTGGAGTGGTCAAAACACCAGAAAACTTGTTTTTTCGCATTAAATAGCTCGAAACGAGCGATCTCGATGATTCTGCATACTTCGGACAGAAGTCTCACCATGATTATCGTAAAAAATGCATATCTCAGCTTGAAACCTCACGAAAACCAAGATATCGCTGGTTCTGCACATCAAACGCACTGTGGAGTGGTGAAAAGAACCAGACAACGTGTTTCTCGCATTAAATAGCTCGAAACGAGCGATCTCGATGATTCTGCATGCTTCTGACTGATGTCTCACCAAGATTATCGCAGAAAATGCATATCTCAGCTTGAAACCCCACGAAAACCAAGATATCGCCGGTTCTGCATATCAGACGCACCGTGGAGTGGTGAAAACACCAGAAAACGTGTTTCTCGCATTAAATAGCTCGTAACGAGCGTTCTAGATGATTCTGCATCCTTCTGACTGAAGTCTCACCAATGTTATCGCAGAAAATGCATATCTCAGCTAGAAACCTCACGAAAATCAAGATGTCGCCGGTTCTGCATATCAAGCGCACTGTGGGGTGGTGAAAACACCAGAAAACGTGTTTCTCGCATTAAATAGCTCGTAACGAGCGTTCTAGATGATTCTGCATGCTTCTGACTGAAGTCTCACCAATGTTATCGCAGAAAATGCATATCTCAGCTAGAAACATCACGAAAATCAAGATGTCGCCTGTTCTGCATATCAAACGCACTGTGGAGTAGTCAAAACAGCAGAAAACTTGTTTTTTCGCATTAAATAGCTCGAAACGAGCGATCTAGCTGATTCTGCATACTTCTGACTGAAGCCTCACCAATATTATCGCAGAAAATGCATATCTCAGCTAGAAACATCACGAAAATCAAGATGTCGCCTGTTCTGCATATCAAACGCGCTGTGGAGTAGTGAATACAACCAGATAACGTGTTTCTCGCATTAAATAGCTCGAATAGAGCGATCTCGATGATTCTGCATACTTCTGACAGAAGACTCATCAAGATTATCGCAGAAAATACATATCTCTTCTGGAAACCCCACGAAAACCAAGATATCGCCCGTTCTGCATATCAGACGCACTGTGGAATGTTGAAAACACCAGAAAACGTGTTTCTCGCATTAACTAGCTCGAAAAGAGACTTCTCGATGATTATGCATACTTCTCATAGATGAAACACCAAGATTATCACAGAAAATGCATATTTCAGCTGGAAACCCCACGAAAACCAAGTTATCGGCGGCTCTACATATCAACCGCACTGTGGTGTGGTGAAAACCCCAGAAAACGTGTTTCTCGCATTAAATAGTTCGAAAAGAGCGATCTCGGTGATTCTGCACACTTCGGACAGAAGTCTCACTAAGATTATCGTAAAAAATGCATATCTCAGCTTGAAACCTCACGAAAATCAAGATGTCGCCGGTTCTGCATATCAAACGCACTGTGGAGTGGTGAAAACACCAGATAACGTGTATCTCGCAATAAATAGCTCGAACAGAGGGTTCTCGATGATTCTGCATACTTCTGACTGATGTCTCACCCAGATTATCGCAGAAAATGCATATCTCAGCTGGAAACCTCACAAAAATCAAGATGTCGCCGGTTCTGCATATCAAACGCACTGTGGAGTGGTGAAAACACCAGATAACGTGTATCTCGCAATAAATAGCTCGAAAAGAGGGTTCTCGATGTTTCTGCATACTTCTGACTGATGTCTCACCAAGATTATCGCAGAAAATGCATATCTCAGCTTGAACCCCGACGAAAGCCAAGATGTCGCCGATTCTGCATATCAAACGCACTGTGGAGTGGTGAAAACACCTGGAAACGTGTTTCTCGCATTAAATAGCTCGAAACGAGCGATCTCGATGATTCTGCATACTTCGGACAGAAGTCTCACCAAGATTATCGTAAAAAATGCATATCTCAGCTTGAAACCCAGGAAAACCAAGATATCACCTGTTCTGCATATCCAACGAACTGTGGTGTAGTGAAAACCCCAGAAAACGTGTTCCTCGCATTAAATAGCTCGAAAAGAGCGATCTCGGTGATTCTGCACACTTCGGACAGAAGTCTCACTAAGATTATCGTAAAAAATGCATATCTCAGCTTGAAACCCCACGAAAACCCAGATATCGCTGGTTCTGCATATCAAACGCACTGTGGAGTGCTGAAAACACCAGATAACGTGTTTCTCGCATTAAGCAGCTCGAAACGAGCGATCTAGATGATTCTGCATACTTCGGACAGAAGTCTCACCAAGATTATCGCAGAAAACGCATATCTCAGCTTGAAACCCTTCGAAAACCAAGATATCACCTGTTCTGCATATCCAACGAACTGTGGTGTGGTGAAAACCACAGAAAACGTGTTTCTCGCATTAAATAGCTCGATAAGAGCGATCTCGATGGTTCTGCACACTTCGGACTGAAGTCTCACCAAGATTATCGTAAAAAATGCATATCTCAGCTTGAAACCCCACGAAAACCCAGATATCGCAGGTTCTGCATATCAAACGCACTGTGGGGTGCTGAAAACACCAGATAACGTGTTTCTCGCATTAAGTAGCTCGAAAAGTGCGATCTCGATGATTCTGCATACTTCGGACAGAAGTCTCACCAAGATGATCGCAGAAAATGCATATCTCAGCTTGAAACCCCACGAAAACCAAGATATCTCCGGTTCTGCATATCAAACTAACTGTGGAGTCGTGAAAACACCAGATAACGTGTTTCTCGCATTAAATAGCTCGATATGTGCGATCTCGATGATTCTGCATACTTCGGACAGAAGTCTCACCAAGATTATCGCAGAAAATGCATATCTCAGCTTGAAACCCCACGAAAACCCAGATATCGCTGGTTCTGCATATCAAACGCACTGTGGAGTGCTGAAAACACCAGATAACGTGTTTCTCGCATTAAATAGCTCGAAAAGTGCGATCTCGATGATTCTGCATACTTCGGACAGAAGTCTCACCATGATTATCGTAAAAAATGCATATCTCAGCTTGAAACCCCACGAAAACCAAGATATCACCTGTTCTGCATATCCAACGAACTGTGGTGTGGTGAAAACCACAGAAAACGTGTTTCTCGCATTAAATAGCTCGATAAGAGCGATCTCGATGATTCTGCACACTTCGGACTGAAGTCTCACCAAGATTATCGTAAAAAATGCATATCTCAGCTTGAAACCCCACGAAAACCCAGATATCGCTGGTTCTGCATATCAAACGCACTGTGGAGTGCTGAAAACACCAGATAACGTGTTTCTCGCATTAAATAGCTCGAAAAGTGCGATCTCGATGATTCTGCATACTTCGGACAGAAGTCTCACCATGATTATCGTAAAAAATGCATATCTCAGCTTGAAACCCCACGAAAACCAAGATATCGCTGGTTCTGCATACCAAACGCACTGTGGAGTGGTGGAAACACCAGATAACGTGTTTCTCGCATTAAATAGATCGAAATGTGCGATTTCGAGGATTCTGCATACTTCTAACTGAAGTCTCACCATGATTATCGCAGAAAATGCATATCTCAGCTGGAAACCTCACGAAAATCAAGATGTCGCCGGTTCTGCATATCAAACGCACTGTGGAGTGGTGAAAACACCAGATAACGTGTTTCTCGCATTAAATAGCTCGAAAAGAGGGTTCTCGATGATTCTGCATGCTTCTGACTGATGTCTCACCAAGATTATCGCAGAAAATGCATATCTCAGCTTGAACCCCGACGAAAGCCAAGATGTCGCCGGTTCTGCATATCAAACGCTCTGTGGAGTTGTGAAAACACCAGATAACGTGTATGTCTTAATAAATAGCTCGAAAAGAGGGTTCTCGATGATTCTGCATACTTCTGACTGATGTCTCACCAAGATTATCGCAGAAAATGCATATCTCAGCTTGAACCCCGACGAAAGCCAAGATGTCGCCGATTCTGCATATCAAACGCACTGTGGAGTGGTGAAAACACCAGGAAACGTTTTTCTCGCATTAAATAGCACGAAACGAGCGATCTCGATGATTCTGCATACTTCGGACAGAAGTCTCACCAAGATTATCGTAAAAAATGCATATCTCAGCTTGAAACCCAGGAAAACCGAGATATCGCTGGTTCTGCATATCAAACGCTCTGTGGAGTGGTGAAAACACCAGATAACGTGTTTCTCGCATTAAATAGATCGAAATGTGCGATCTCGAGGATTCTGCATACTTCTAACTGAAGTCTCACCATGATTATCGCAGAAAATGCATATCTCAGCTGGAAACCTCACGAAAATCAAGATGTCGCCGGTTCTGCATATCAAACGCACTGTGGAGTGGTGAAAACACCAGATAACGTGTATCTTGCATTAAATAGCTCGAAAAGAGGGTTCTCGATGATTCTGCATGCTTCTGACTGATGTCTCACCAAGATTATCGCAGAAAATGCATATCTCAGCTTGAACCCCGACGAAAGCCAAGATGTCGCCGGTTCTGCATATCAAACGCACCGTGGAGTGGTGAAAACACCAGAAAACGTGTTACTCGCATTAACTAGCTCGAAAAGAGACTTCTCGATGATTCTGCATACTTCTCATAGATGAAACACCAAGATTATCACAGAAAATGCATATTTCAGCTGGAAACCCCACGAAAACCAAGATATCTCCGGTTCTGCACATCAAACGTACTGTGGAGTGTTGAAAACGCCAGAAAACTTGTTTTTTCGCATTAAATAGCTCGAAACGAACGATCTAGATGTTTCTGCATACTTCTGACTGAAGTCTCACCAATATTATCGCAGAAAATGCATATCTCAGCTTGAAACCCCACGAAAACCAAGATATCGCCGGTTCTGCATATCAGACGCACCGTGGAGTGGTGAAAACACCAGAAAACGTGTTTCTCGCATTAAATAGCTCGTAACGAGCGTTCTAGATGATTCTGCATCCTTCTGACTGAAGTCTCACCAATGTTATCGCAGAAAATGCATATCTCAGCTAGAAACCTCACGAAAATCAAGATGTCGCCGGTTCTGCATATCAAACGCACTGTGGGGTGGTGAAAACAGCAGAAAACGTGTTTCTCGCATTAAATCGCTCGAAACGAACGATCTAGATGATTCTGCATACTTCTGACTGAAGTCTCACCAATATTATCGCAGAAAATGCATATCTCAGCTAGAAACCCGACCGAAACCAAGATATCTCCGGTTCTGCATATCAAGCGCACTGTGGGGTGGTGAAAACACCAGAAAACGTGTTTCTCGCATTAAATAGCTCGTAACGAGCGTTCTAGATGATTCTGCATACTTCTGACTGAAGTCTCACCAATGTTATCGCAGAAAATGCATATCTAAGCTAGAAACCTCACGAAAATCAAGATGTCGCCGGTTCTGCATATCAAACGCACTGTGGGGTGGTAAAAACACCAGAAAACGTGTTTCTCGCATTAAATAGCTCGTAACGAGCGTTCTAGATGATTCTGCATACTTCTGACTGAAGTCTCACCAATGTTATCGCAGAAAATGCATATCTAAGCTAGAAACATCACGAAAATCAAGATGTCGCCTGTTCTGCATATCAAACGCGCTGTGGAGTAGTGAATACAACCAGATAACGTGTTTCTCGCATTAAATCGCTCGAATAGAGCGATCTCGATGATTCTGCATACTTCTGACAGAAGACTCATCAAGATTATCGCAGAAAATACATATCTCATCTGGAAACCCCACGAAAACCAAGATATCGCCGGTTCTGCATATCAGACGCACTGTGGAATGTTGAAAACACCAGAAAACGTGTTTCTCGCATTAACTAGCTCGAAATGAGACTTCTCGATGATTATGCATACTTCTCATAGATGAAACACCAAGATTATCACAGAAAATGCATATTTCAGCTGGAAACCCCACGAAAACCAAGTTATCGGCGGCTCTACATATCAACCGCACTGTGGAGTGGTCAAAACACCAGAAAACTTGTTTTTTCGCATGAAATAGCTCGAAACGAGCGATCTCGATGATTCTGCATACTTCGGACAGAAGTCTCACCAAGATTATCGTAAAAAATGCATATCTCAGCTTCAAACCCCACGAAAACCAAGATATCGCTGGTTCTGCATATAAAACGCACTGTGGAGTGGTGAAAACACCAGAAAACGTGTTTCTCGCATTAAATAGCTCGTAACGAGCGTTCTAGATGATTCTGCATACTTCTGACTGAAGTGTCACCAATGTTATCGCAGAAAATGCATATCTCAGCTAGAAACCTCACGAAAATCAAGATGTCGCCGGTTCTGCATATCAAACGCACTGTGGGGTGGTGAAAACACCAGAAAACGTGTTTCTCGCATTAAATCGCTCGAAACGAGCGACCTAGATGATTCTGCATACTTCTGACTGAAGTCTCACCAATATTATCGCAGAAAATGCATATCTCAGCTTGTAACCTCACGAAAACCAAGATATCTCCGGTTCTGCACATCAAACGTACTGTCGAGTGTTGAAAACGCCAGAAAACTTGTTTTTTCGCATTAAATAGCTCGAAACGAACGATCTAGATGTTTCTGCATACTTCTGACTGAAGTCTCACCAATATTATCGCAGAAAATGCATATCTCAGCTTGAAACCCCACGAAAACCAAGATATCGCCGGTTCTGCATATCAGACGCACCGTGGAGTGGTGAAAACACCAGAAAACGTGTTACTCGCATTAACTAGCTCGAAAAGAG
Organism: Anthophora plumipes; assembly: GCA_951804975.1. Taxonomy (NCBI): domain Eukaryota; kingdom Metazoa; phylum Arthropoda; class Insecta; order Hymenoptera; family Apidae; genus Anthophora; species Anthophora plumipes. The sequence goes on along the minus strand of CATORF010000206.1, from coordinate 5,831,786 downwards.
CGTTCTGCATGATTCTGCATACTTCGGACAGAAGTCTCACCTTGATTATCGTAAAAAATGCATATCTCAGCTTGAAACCTCACGAAAACCAAGATATCGCTGGTTCTGCACATCAAACGCACTGTGGTGTGGTGAAAAGAACCAGACAACGTGTTTCTCGCATTAAATAGCTCGAAACGGGCTATCTATATGATTCTGCATACTTCTGGCAGAAGTCTCACAAATATTATCGCAGAAAATGCATATCTCAGCTAGAAACCTCACGAAAATCAAGATGTCGCCGGTTCTGCATATCAAACGCAATGTGGAGTGGTGAAAACAACCAGATAACGTGTTTCTCGCATTAAATAGCTCGAAACGAGCGATCTCGATGATTCTGCATTCTTCTGACTGATGTCTCACCAAGATTATCGCAGAAAATGCATATCTCAGCTTGAACCCCGACGAAAGCCAAGATGTCGCCGGTTCAGCATATCAAACGCTCTGTGGAGTTGTGAAAACACCAGATAACGTGTATCTCGCATTAAATAGCTCGAAACGAACGATCTAGATGATTCTGCATACTTCTGACTGAAGTCTCACGAAGATTATCGCAGAAAATGCATATCTCAGCTTGCAACCTCACGAAAACCAAGATATCTCCGGTTCTGCACATCAAACGTACTGTGGAGTGTTGAAAACGCCAGAAAACTTGTTTTTTCGCATTAAATAGCTCGAAACGAACGATCTAGATGTTTCTGCATACTTCTGACTGAAGTCTCACCAATATTATCGCAGAAAATGCATATCTCAGCTTGAAACCCCACGAAAACCAAGATATCGCCGGTTCTGCATATCAGACGCACCGTGGAGTGGTGAAAACACCAGAAAACGTGTTTCTCGCATTAGATAGCTCGTAACGAGCGTTCTAGATGATTCTGCATCCTTCTGACTGAAGTCTCACCAATGTTATCGCAGAAAATGCATATCTCAGCTAGAAACCTCACGAAAATCAAGATGTCGCCGGTTCTGCATATCAAACGCACTGTGGGGTGGTGAAAACAGCAGAAAACGTGTTTCTCGCATTAAATCGCTCGAATCGACAGACCTAGATGATTCTGCATACTTCTGACTGAAGTCTCACCAATATTATCGCAGAAAATGCATATCTCAGCTAGAAACATCACGAAAATCAAGATGTCGCCTGTTCTGCATATCAAACGCGCTGTGGAGTAGTGAATACAACCAGATAACGTGTTTCTCGCATTAAATAGCTCGAATAGAGCGATCTCGATGATTCTGCATACTTCTGACAGAAGACTCATCAAGATTATCGCAGAAAATACATATCTCATCTGGAAACCCCACGAAAACCAAGATATCGCCCGTTCTGCATATCAGACGCACTGTGGAATGTTGAAAACACCAGAAAACGTGTTTCTCGCATTAACTAGCTCGAAAAGAGACTTCTCGATGATTATGCATACTTCTCATAGATGAAACACCAAGATTATCACAGAAAATGCATATTTCAGCTGGAAACCCCACGAAAACCAAGTTATCGGCGGCTCTACATATCAACCGCACTGTGGAGTGGTCAAAACACCAGAAAACTTGTTTTTTCGCATTAAATAGCTCGAAACTAGCGATCTCGTTGATTCTGCATACTTCGGACAGAAGTCTCACCATGATTATCGTAAAAAATGCATATCTCAGCTTGAAACCTCACGAAAACCAAGATATCGCTGGTTCTGCACATCAAACGCACTGTGGAGTGGTGAAAAGAACCAGACAACGTGTTTCTCGCATTAAATAGCTCGAAACGAGCGATCTCGATGATTCTGCATGCTTCTGACTGATGTCTCACGAAGATTATCGCAGAAAATGCATATCTCAGCTTGAAACCCCACGAAAACCAAGATATCGCCGGTTCTGCATATCAGACGCACCGTGGAGTGGTGAAAACACCAGAAAACGTGTTTCTCGCATTAAATAGCTCGTAACGAGCGTTCTAGATGATTCTGCATCCTTCTGACTGAAGTCTCACCAATGTTATCGCAGAAAATGCATATCTCAGCTAGAAACCTCACGAAAATCAAGATGTCGCCGGTTCTGCATATCAAGCGCACTGTGGGGTGGTGAAAACACCAGAAAACGTGTTTCTCGCATTAAATAGCTCGTAACGAGCGTTCTAGATGATTCTGCATGCTTCTGACTGAAGTCTCACCAATGTTATCGCAGAAAATGCATATCTCAGCTAGAAACATCACGAAAATCAAGATGTCGCCTGTTCTGCATATCAAACGCACTGTGGAGTAGTCAAAACACCAGAAAACTTGTTTTTTCGCATTAAATAGCTCGAAACGAGCGATCTAGCTGATTCTGCATACTTCTGACTGAAGCCTCACCAATATTATCGCAGAAAATGCATATCTCAGCTAGAAACATCACGAAAATCAAGATGTCGCCTGTTCTGCATATCAAACGCGCTGTGGAGTAGTGAATACAACCAGATAACGTGTTTCTCGCATTAAATAGCTCGAATAGAGCGATCTCGATGATTCTGCATACTTCTGACAGAAGACTCATCAAGATTATCGCAGAAAATACATATCTCATCTGGAAACCCCACGAAAACCAAGATATCGCCCGTTCTGCATATCAGACGCACTGTGGAATGTTGAAAACACCAGAAAACGTGTTTCTCGCATTAACTAGCTCGAAAAGAGACTTCTCGATGATTATGCATACTTCTCATAGATGAAACACCAAGATTATCACAGAAAATGCATATTTCAGCTGGAAACCCCACGAAAACCAAGTTATCGGCGGCTCTACATATCAACCGCACTGTGGTGTGGTGAAAACCCCAGAAAACGTGTTTCTCGCATTAAATAGTTCGAAAAGAGCGATCTCGGTGATTCTGCACACTTCGGACAGAAGTCTCACTAAGATTATCGTAAAAAATGCATATCTCAGCTTGAAACCTCACGAAAATCAAGATGTCGCCGGTTCTGCATATCAAACGCACTGTGGAGTGGTGAAAACACCAGATAACGTGTATCTCGCAATAAATAGCTCGAACAGAGGGTTCTCGATGATTCTGCATACTTCTGACTGATGTCTCACCCAGATTATCGCAGAAAATGCATATCTCAGCTGGAAACCTCACAAAAATCAAGATGTCGCCGGTTCTGCATATCAAACGCACTGTGGAGTGGTGAAAACACCAGATAACGTGTATCTCGCAATAAATAGCTCGAAAAGAGGGTTCTCGATGATTCTGCATACTTCTGACTGATGTCTCACCAAGATTATCGCAGAAAATGCATATCTCAGCTTGAACCCCGACGAAAGCCAAGATGTCGCCGATTCTGCATATCAAACGCACTGTGGAGTGGTGAAAACACCTGGAAACGTGTTTCTCGCATTAAATAGCTCGAAACGAGCGATCTCGATGATTCTGCATACTTCGGACAGAAGTCTCACCAAGATTATCGTAAAAAATGCATATCTCAGCTTGAAACCCAGGAAAACCAAGATATCACCTGTTCTGCATATCCAACGAACTGTGGTGTAGTGAAAACCCCAGAAAACGTGTTCCTCGCATTAAATAGCTCGAAAAGAGCGATCTCGGTGATTCTGCACACTTCGGACAGAAGTCTCACTAAGATTATCGTAAAAAATGCATATCTCAGCTTGAAACCCCACGAAAACCCAGATATCGCTGGTTCTGCATATCAAACGCACTGTGGAGTGCTGAAAACACCAGATAACGTGTTTCTCGCATTAAGCAGCTCGAAACGAGCGATCTAGATGATTCTGCATACTTCGGACAGAAGTCTCACCAAGATTATCGCAGAAAACGCATATCTCAGCTTGAAACCCTTCGAAAACCAAGATATCACCTGTTCTGCATATCCAACGAACTGTGGTGTGGTGAAAACCACAGAAAACGTGTTTCTCGCATTAAATAGCTCGATAAGAGCGATCTCGATGGTTCTGCACACTTCGGACTGAAGTCTCACCAAGATTATCGTAAAAAATGCATATCTCAGCTTGAAACCCCACGAAAACCCAGATATCGCAGGTTCTGCATATCAAACGCACTGTGGGGTGCTGAAAACACCAGATAACGTGTTTCTCGCATTAAGTAGCTCGAAAAGTGCGATCTCGATGATTCTGCATACTTCGGACAGAAGTCTCACCAAGATGATCGCAGAAAATGCATATCTCAGCTTGAAACCCCACGAAAACCAAGACATCTCCGGTTCTGCATATCAAACTAACTGTGGAGTCGTGAAAACACCAGATAACGTGTTTCTCGCATTAAATAGCTCGATATGTGCGATCTCGATGATTCTGCATACTTCGGACAGAAGTCTCACCAAGATTATCGCAGAAAATGCATATCTCAGCTTGAAACCCCACGAAAACCCAGATATCGCTGGTTCTGCATATCAAACGCACTGTGGAGTGCTGAAAACACCAGATAACGTGTTTCTCGCATTAAATAGCTCGAAAAGTGCGATCTCGATGATTCTGCATACTTCGGACAGAAGTCTCACCATGATTATCGTAAAAAATGCATATCTCAGCTTGAAACCCCACGAAAACCAAGATATCACCTGTTCTGCATATCCAACGAACTGTGGTGTGGTGAAAACCACAGAAAACGTGTTTCTCGCATTAAATAGCTCGATAAGAGCGATCTCGATGATTCTGCACACTTCGGACTGAAGTCTCACCAAGATTATCGTAAAAAATGCATATCTCAGCTTGAAACCCCACGAAAACCCAGATATCGCTGGTTCTGCATATCAAACGCACTGTGGAGTGCTGAAAACACCAGATAACGTGTTTCTCGCATTAAATAGCTCGAAAAGTGCGATCTCGATGATTCTGCATACTTCGGACAGAAGTCTCACCATGATTATCGTAAAAAATGCATATCTCAGCTTGAAACCCCACGAAAACCAAGATATCGCTGGTTCTGCATACCAAACGCACTGTGGAGTGGTGGAAACACCAGATAACGTGTTTCGCGCATTAAATAGATCGAAATGTGCGATCTCGAGGATTCTGCATACTTCTAACTGAAGTCTCACCATGATTATCGCAGAAAATGCATATCTCAGCTGGAAACCTCACGTAAATCAAGATGTCGCCGGTTCTGCATATCAAACGCACTGTGGAGTGGTGAAAACACCAGATACCGTGTTTCTCGCATTAAATAGCTCGAAAAGAGGGTTCTCGATGATTCTGCATGCTTCTGACTGATGTCTCACCAAGATTATCGCAGAAAATGCATATCTCAGCTTGAACCCCGACGAAAGCCAAGATGTCGCCGGTTCTGCATATCAAACGCTCTGTGGAGTTGTGAAAACACCAGATAACGTGTATCTCTTAATAAATAGCTCGAAAAGAGGGTTCTCGATGATTCTGCATACTTCTGACTGATGTCTCACCAAGATTATCGCAGAAAATGCATATCTCAGCTTGAACCCCGACGAAAGCCAAGATGTCGCCGATTCTGCATATCAAACGCACTGTGGAGTGGTGAAAACACCAGGAAACGTTTTTCTCGCATTAAATAGCACGAAACGAGCGATCTCGATGATTCTGCATACTTCGGACAGAAGTCTCACCAAGATTATCGTAAAAAATGCATATCTCAGCTTGAAACCCAGGAAAACCGAGATATCGCTGGTTCTGCATATCAAACGCTCTGTGGAGTGGTGAAAACACCAGATAACGTGTTTCTCGCATTAAATAGATCGAAATGTGCGATCTCGAGGATTCTGCATACTTCTAACTGAAGTCTCACCATGATTATCGCAGAAAATGCATATCTCAGCTGGAAACCTCACGAAAATCAAGATGTCGCCGGTTCTGCATATCAAACGCACTGTGGAGTGGTGAAAACACCAGATAACGTGTTTCTCGCATTAAATAGCTCGAAACGAGCGATCTAGATGATTCTGCATACTTCTGACTGATGTCTCACCAAGATTATCGCAGAAAATGCATATCTCAGCTTGAACCCCGACGAAAGCCAAGATGTCGCCGATTCTGCATATCAAACGCACTGTGGAGTGGTGAAAACACCAGGAAACTTTTTTCTCGCATTAAATAGCACGAAACGAGCGATCTCGATGATTCTGCATACTTCGGACGGAAGTCTCACCAAGATTATCGCAGAAAATGCATATCTCAGCTTGAAACCCCTCGAAAACCAAGATATCACCTGTTCTGCATATCCAACGAACTGTGGTGTGGTAAAAACCCCAGAAAACGTGTTCCTCGCATTAAATAGCTCGAAAAGAGAGATCTCGATGATTCTGCACACTTCGGACAGAAGTCTCACTAAGATTATCGTAAAAAATGCATATCTCAGCTTGAACCCCGACGAAAGCCAAGATGTCGCCGGTTCTGCATATCAAACGCACTGTGGAGTGGTGAAAACACCAGATAACGTGTTTCTCGCATTAAGCAGCTCGAAACGAGCGATCTAGATGATTCTGCATACTTCTGACTGAAGTCTCACCAATATTATCGCGAAAAATGCATATCTCACCTTGAAACCACACGAAAATCAAGATGTCGCCGGTTCTGCATATCAAACGCACTGTGGAGAGCTGAAAACACCAGATAACGTGTTTCTCGCATTAAATAGCTCGATAAGTGCGATCTCGATGATTCTGCATACTTCGGACAGAAGTCTCACCATGATTATCGTAAAAAATGCATATCTCAGCTTGAAACCCCACGAAAACCAAGATTTCGCTGGTTCTGCATATCAAACGCACTGTGGAGTGGTGAAAACACCAGACAACGTGTATCTCGCAATAAATAGCTCGAAAAGAGGGTTCTCGATGATTCTGCATACTTCTAACAGAAGTCTCACCATGATTATCGCAGAAAATGCATATCTCAGCTGGAAACCTCACGAAAATCAAGATGTCGCCGGTTCTGCATATCAAACGCACTGTGGAGTGGTGAAAACACCAGATAACGTGTTTCTCGCATTAAATAGCTCGAAACGAGCGATCTAGATGATTCTGCATACTTCTGACTGATGTCTCACCAAGATTATCGCAGAAAATGCATATCTCAGCTTGAACACCGACGAAAGCCAAGATGTCGCCGGTTCTGCATATCAATCGCTCTGTGGAGTGGTGAAAAGAACCAGACAACGTGTTTCTCGCATTAAATAGATCGAAATGTGCGATCTCGATGATTCTGCATACTTCTAACAGAAGTCTCACCATGATTATCGCAGAAAATGCATATCTCAGCTGGAAACCTCACGAAAATCAAGATGTCGCCGGTTCTGCATATCAAACGCACTGTGGAGTGGTGAAAACACCAGATAACGTGTTTCTCGCATTAAATAGCTCGAAAAGAGGGTTCTCGATGATTCTGCATGCTTCTGACTGATGTCTCACCAAGATTATCGCAGAAAATGCATATCTCAGCTTGAACCCCGACGAAAGCCAAGATGTCGCCGGTTCTGCATATCAAACGCTCTGTGGAGTTGTGAAAACACCAGATAACGTGTATCTCGCATTAAATAGCTCGAAAAGAGGGTTCTCGATGATTCTGCATACTTCTGACTGATGTCTCACCAAGATTATCGCACAAAATGCATATCTCAGCTTGAACCCCGACGAAAGCCAAGATGTCGCCGGTTCTGCATATCAAACGCACTGTGGAGTGGTGAAAACACCAGATAACGTGTTTCTCGCATTAAGCAGCTCGAAACGAGCGATCTAGATGATTCTGCATACTTCTGACTGAAGTCTCACCAATATTATCGCGAAAAATGCATATCTCAACTTGAAACCACACGAAAATCAAGATGTCGCCGGTTCTGCATATCAAACGCACTGTGGAGAGCTGAAAACACCAGATAACGTGTTTCTCGCATTAAATAGCTCGATAAGTGCGATCTCGATGATTCTGCATACTTCGGACAGAAGTCTCACCACGATTATCGTAAAAAATGCATATCTCAGCTTGAAACCCCACGAAAACCAAGATTTCGCTGGTTCTGCATATCAAACGCACTGTGGAGTGGTGAAAACACCAGACAACGTGTATCTCGCAATAAATAGCTCGAAAAGAGGGTTCTCGATGATTCTGCATACTTCTGACTGATGTCTCACCCAGATTATCGCAGAAAATGCATATCTCACCTTGAAACCACACGAAAATCAAGATGACGCCGGTTCTGCATATCACACGCACTGTGGAGTGGTGAAAACAACCAGATAACGGGTTTTTGCATTAAATAGATCGAGATGTGCGATCTCGATGATTCTGCATCCTTCTAACAGAAGTCTCACCATGATTATCGCAGAAAATGCAAATCTCAGCTGGAAACCTCACGAAAATCAAGATGTCGCCAGTTCTGCATATCAAACGCACTGTGGAGTGCTGAAAACACCAGATAACGTGTTTCTCGCATTAAGTAGCTCGATAAGTGCGATCTCGATGATTCTGCATACTTCGGACAGTAGTCTCACCATGATTATCGTAAAAAATGCATATCTCAGCTTGAAACCCCACGAAAACCAAGATTTCTATGGTTCTGCATATCAAACGCACTGTGGAGTGGTGAAAACTCCAGATAACGTGTATCTCGCAATAAATAGCTCGAGAAGAGGGTTCTCGATGATTCTGCATACTTCTGACTGATGTCTCACAAAGATTATCGCAGAAAATGCATATCTCAGCTTGAACCCCAACGAAAGCCAAGATGTCGCTGGTTATGCATATCAAACGCACTGTGGAGTGGTGAAAACACCAGATAACGTGTTTCTCGCATTAAGCAGTTCGAAACGAACGATCTAGATGATTCTGCATACTTCTGACTGAAGTCTCACCAATATTATCGCAAAAAATGCATATCTCACCTTGAAACCACACGAAAATCAAGATGACGCCGGTTCTGCATATCACACGCACTGTGGAGTGGTGAAAACAACCAGATAACGTGTTTCTCGCATTAAATAGATCGAAATGTGCGATCTCGATGATTCTGCATCCTTCTAACAGAAGTCTCACCATGATTATCGCAGAAAATGCATGTCTCAGCTGGAAACCTCACGAAAATCAAGATGTCGCCGGTTCTGCGTATCACACGCACTGTGGAGTGGTGAAAACAACCAGATAACGTGTTTCTCGCATTAAATAGATCGAAATGTGCGATCTCGATGATTCTGCATACTTCTAACAGAAGTCTCACCATGATTATCGCAGAAAATGCATATCTCAGCTGGAAACCTCAGGAAAATCAAGATGTCGCCGGTTCTGCATATCAAACGCACTGTGGAGTGGTGAAAACACCTGATAACGTGTATCTCGCAATAAATAGCTCGAAAAGAGGGTTCTCGATGATTAAGCATACTACGGACAGAAGTCTCACCAAGATTATCGTAAAAAATGCATATCTCAGCTTGAAACCCCACAAAAACCAAGATATCGCCGGTTCTGCATATCAAACGCACTGTGGAGTGGTGAAAACACCAGATAACGTGTTTCTCGCATTAAATAGCTCGAAAAGTGCGATCTCGATGATTCTGCATACTTCGGACAGAAGTCTCACCAAGATTATCGCAGAAAATGCATATCTGAGCTTGAAACCCCACGAAAACCAAGATATCGTCGGTTCTGCATATCATACGCACTGTGGAGTGGTGAAAACACCTGATAACGTGTTTCTCGCATTAAATAGCTCGAAAAGAGCGATCCCGATGATTCTGCATACTTCTGACAGAAGTCTCACGAAGATTATCGTTGAAAATGCATATCTCAGCTTGAAACCCCACGAAAACAAAGATATCGCTGGTTCTGCATATCAAACGCACTGTGGAGTAGTGAAAACACCAGATAACGTGTTTCGCGCATTAAATAGGTCGAAAAGAGCGATCTCGATGTTTCTGCATACTTCGGACAGAGGTCTCACCAAGATTATCGCAGAAAATGCATATCTCAGCATGAAACCCCACGAAAACCAAGATATCGCTGGTTCTGCATATCAAACGCACTGTGGAGTGGTGAAAACACCAGATAACGTGTTTATCGCATTAAATAGCTCGAAAAGAGCGATCTCGATGTTTCTGCATACTTCGGACAGAGGTCTCACCAAGATTATCGCAGAAAATGCATATCTCAGCTTGAAACCCCACAAAAACCAAGATATCGCCGGTTCTGCATATCAAACGCACTGTGGAGTGGTGAAAACACCAGATAACGTGTTTCTCGCATTAAATAGCCCGAAAAGTGCGATCTCGATGATTCTGCATACTTCGGACAGAAGTCACACCAAGATTATCGCAGAAAATGCATATCTGAGCTTGAAACCCCACGAAAACCAAGATATCGCTGGTTCTGCATATCAAACGCACTGTGGAGTGGTGAAAACACCAGATAACGTGTTTCTCGCATTAAGCAGCTCGAAACGAGCGATCTAGATGATTCTGCATACTTCTGACTGAAGTCTCACCAATATTATCGCAGAAAATGCATATCTCAGCATGAAACCCCACGAAAACCAAGATATCGCTGGTTCTGCATATCAAACGCACTGTGGAGTGGTGAAAACACCAGATAACGTGTTTATCGCATTAAATAGCTCGAAAAGAGCGATCTCGATGTTTCTGCATACTTCGGACAGAAGTCTCACCAAGAGTATCGCAGAAATTGCACATCTCAGCTTGAATCCCCACGAAAACCAGGATATCGCTGGTTCTGCATATCAAACGCACTGTGGAGTGCTGAAAACACCAGATAACGTGTTTCTCGCATTAAATAGCTCGGATAGAGCGATCTCGATTGTTATGCATACTTCGGACAGAAGTCTCACCAAGATTATCGTAAAAAATGCTTATCTCAGCTTGAAACCCCACAAAAACCAAGATATCGCCGGTTCTGCATATCAAACGCACTGTGGAGTGGTGAAAACACCAGATAACGTGTGTGTCGCATTAAATAGCTCGAAAAGTGCGATCTCGATGATTCGGCATACTTCGGACAGAAGTCTCATCAAGATTATCGCAGAAAATGCATATCTGAGCTTGAAACCCCACGAAAACCAAGATATCGCTGGTTCTGCATATCAAACGCACTGTGGAGTGGTGAAAACACCAGAAAACGTGTTTCTCGCATTAAATAGCTCGAAAAGAGCGCTCTTGATGTTTCTGCATACTCCGGACAGATGTTTCACCAAGATTATCGTAGAAAATGCATATCTCAACTTGAAACCCGACGAAAACCAAACATCGCCGGTTCTGCATATCAAACCAACTGTGGAGTGGTGAAAACACCAGACAACGTGTTTCTCGCATTAAATAGATCGAAATGTGCGATCTCGATGATTCTGCATACTTCGGACAGAAGTCTCACCAAGATTATCGCAGAAAGTGCATATCTGAGCTTGAAACCCCACGAAAACCAAGATATCTCCTGCTCTGCATATCCAACGAACTCTGGAGTGGTGAAAACCCCAGAAAACGTGTTTCTCGCATTAAATAGCTCGAAAAGTACGATCTCGATGACTCTGCATACTTCGGACAGAAGTCTCACCAAGATTATCGCAGAAAATGCATATCTGAGCTTGAAACCCCACGAAAACCAAGATATTGTCGGTTCTGCATATCATACGCACTGTGGAGTGGTGAAAACCCCAGAAAACGTGTTTCTCGCATTAAATAGCTCGAAAAGAGCGCTCTTGATGTTTCTGCATACTCCGGACAGATGTTTCACCAAAATTATCGCAGAAAGTGCATATCTGAGCTTGAAACCCCAGGAAAACCAAGATATCGCTGGTTCTGCATATCAAACGCACTGTGGAGTGGTGAAAACAACCAGATAACGTGTTTCTCGCATTAAATAGCTCGAAAAGAGCGATCCCGATGATTCTGCATACTTCTGACTGAAGTCTCACCAAGATCATCGTTGAAAATGCATATCTCAGCTTGATACCCGACGAAAGCCAAGATATCGCTGCTTCTGCATATCAAACGCACTGTGGAGTGGTGAAAACAACCAGATAACGTGTTTCTCGCATTAAATAGCTCGAAAAGAGCGATCCCGATGATTCTGCATACTTCTGACTGAAGTCTCACCAAGATCATCGTTGAAAATGCATATCTCAGCTTGATACCCGACGAAAGCCAAGATGTCGCCGGTTCTGCATATCAAACGCACTGTGGAGTGGTGAAAACACCAGATAACGTGTTTCTCGCATTAAGCAGCTCGAAACGAGCGATCTAGATGATTCTGCATACTTCTGACTGAAGTCTCACGAAGATTATCGTTGAAAATGCATATCTCAGCTTGAAACCCCACGAAAACCAAGATATCGCTGGTTCTGCATATCAAAAGCACTGTGGAGTGGTGAAAACACCAGATAACGTGTTTCTCGCATTAAATAGGTCGAAAAGAGCGATCTCGATGTTTCTGCATACTTCGGACAGAGGTCTCACCAAGATTATCGCAGAAAATGCATATCTCAGCATGAAACCCCACGAAAACCAAGATATCGCTGGTTCTGCATATCAAACGCACTGAGGAGTGGTGGAAACACCAGATAACGTGTTTATCGCATTAAATAGCTCGAAAAGAGCGATCTCGATGTTTCTGCATACTTCGGACAGAGGTCTCACCAAGATTATCGCAGAAAATGCATATCTCAGCTTGAAACCCCACAAAAACCAAGATATCGCCGGTTCTGCATATCAAACGCACTGTGGAGGGGTGAAACACCAGATAACGTGTTTCTCGCATTAAATAGCTCCAAAAGTGCGATCTCGATGATTCTGCATACTTCGGACAGAAGTCTCACCAAGATTATCGCAGAAAATGCATATCTCAGCTTGACACCCCACGAAAACCAAGATATCTCCGGTTCTGCATATCAAACCAACTGTGGAGTGGTGAAAACACCAGACAACGTGTTTCTCGCATTAAAAAGATCGAAAAGTGCGATCTCGATGATTCTGCATACTTCGGACAGAAGTCTCACCAAGATTATCGCAGAAAGTGCATATCTGAGCTTGAAACCCCACGAAAACCAAGATATCACCTGCTCTGCATATCCAACGAACTCTGGAGTGGTGAAAACCCCAGAAAACGTGTTTCTCGCATTAAATAGCTCGAAAAGAGCGCTCTTGATGTTTCTGCATACTCCGGACAGATGTTTCACCAAGATTATCGTAGAAAGTGCATATCTCAACTTGAAACCCGACGAAAACCAAACATCGCCGGTTCTGCATATCAAACCAACTGTGGAGTGGTGAAAACACCAGACAACGTGTTTCTCGCATTAAATAGATCGAAAGGTGCGATCTCGATGATTCTGCATACTTCTAACTGAAGTCTCACCATGATTATCGCAGAAAATGCATATCTCAGCTGGAAACCTCACGAAAATCAAGATGTCGCCGGTTCTGCATATCAAACGCACTGTGGAGTGGTGAAAACACCAGATAACGTGTATCTTGCATTAAATAGCTCGAAAAGAGGGTTCTCGATGATTCTGCATGCTTCTGACTGATGTCTCACCAAGATTATCGCAGAAAATGCATATCTCAGCTTGAACCCCGACGAAAGCCAAGATGTCGCCGGTTCTGCATATCAAACGCTCTGTGGAGTTCTGAAAACACCAGATAACGTGTATCTCTTAATAAATAGCTCGAAAAGAGGGTTCTCGATGATTCTGCATACTTCTGACTGATGTCTCACCAAGATTATCGCAGAAAATGCATATCTCAGCTTGAACCCCGACGAAAGCCAAGATGTCGCCGATTCTGCATATCAAACGCACTGTGGAGTGGTGAAAACACCAGGAAACTTTTTTCTCGCATTAAATAGCACGAAACGAGCGATCTCGATGATTCTGCATACTTCGGACGGAAGTCTCACCAAGATTATCGCAGAAAATGCATATCTCAGCTTGAAACCCCTCGAAAACCAAGATATCACCTGTTCTGCATATCCAACGAACTGTGGTGTGGTAAAAACCCCAGAAAACGTGTTCCTCGCATTAAATAGCTCGAAAAGAGAGATCTCGATGATTCTGCACACTTCGGACAGAAGTCTCACTAAGATTATCGTAAAAAATGCATATCTCAGCTTGAACCCCGACGAAAGCCAAGATGTCGCCGGTTCTGCATATCAAACGCACTGTGGAGTGGTGAAAACACCAGATAACGTGTTTCTCGCATTAAGCAGCTCGAAACGAGCGATCTAGATGATTCTGCATACTTCTGACTGAAGTCTCACCAATATTATCGCGAAAAATGCATATCTCACCTTGAAACCACACGAAAATCAAGATGTCGCCGGTTCTGCATATCAAACGCACTGTGGAGAGCTGAAAACACCAGATAACGTGTTTCTCGCATTAAATAGCTCGATAAGTGCGATCTCGATGATTCTGCATACTTCGGACAGAAGTCTCACCATGATTATCGTAAAAAATGCATATCTCAGCTTGAAACCCCACGAAAACCAAGATTTCGCTGGTTCTGCATATCAAACGCACTGTGGAGTGGTGAAAACACCAGACAACGTGTATCTCGCAATAAATAGCTCGAAAAGAGGGTTCTCGATGATTCTGCATACTTCTAACAGAAGTCTCACCATGATTATCGCAGAAAATGCATATCTCAGCTGGAAACCTCACGAAAATCAAGATGTCGCCGGTTCTGCATATCAAACGCACTGTGGAGTGGTGAAAACACCAGATAACGTGTTTCTCGCATTAAATAGCTCGAAACGAGCGATCTAGATGATTCTGCATACTTCTGACTGATGTCTCACCAAGATTATCGCAGAAAATGCATATCTCAGCTTGAACACCGACGAAAGCCAAGATGTCGCCGGTTCTGCATATCAATCGCTCTGTGGAGTGGTGAAAAGAACCAGACAACGTGTTTCTCGCATTAAATAGATCGAAATGTGCGATCTCGATGATTCTGCATACTTCTAACAGAAGTCTCACCATGATTATCGCAGAAAATGCATATCTCAGCTGGAAACCTCACGAAAATCAAGATGTCGCCGGTTCTGCATATCAAACGCACTGTGGAGTGGTGAAAACACCAGATAACGTGTTTCTCGCATTAAATAGCTCGAAAAGAGGGTTCTCGATGATTCTGCATGCTTCTGACTGATGTCTCACCAAGATTATCGCAGAAAATGCATATCTCAGCTTGAACCCCGACGAAAGCCAAGATGTCGCCGGTTCTGCATATCAAACGCTCTGTGGAGTTGTGAAAACACCAGATAACGTGTATCTCGCATTAAATAGCTCGAAAAGAGGGTTCTCGATGATTCTGCATACTTCTGACTGATGTCTCACCAAGATTATCGCACAAAATGCATATCTCAGCTTGAACCCCGACGAAAGCCAAGATGTCGCCGGTTCTGCATATCAAACGCACTGTGGAGTGGTGAAAACACCAGATAACGTGTTTCTCGCATTAAGCAGCTCGAAACGAGCGATCTAGATGATTCTGCATACTTCTGACTGAAGTCTCACCAATATTATCGCGAAAAATGCATATCTCAACTTGAAACCACACGAAAATCAAGATGTCGCCGGTTCTGCATATCAAACGCACTGTGGAGAGCTGAAAACACCAGATAACGTGTTTCTCGCATTAAATAGCTCGATAAGTGCGATCTCGATGATTCTGCATACTTCGGACAGAAGTCTCACCACGATTATCGTAAAAAATGCATATCTCAGCTTGAAACCCCACGAAAACCAAGATTTCGCTGGTTCTGCATATCAAACGCACTGTGGAGTGGTGAAAACACCAGACAACGTGTATCTCGCAATAAATAGCTCGAAAAGAGGGTTCTCGATGATTCTGCATACTTCTGACTGATGTCTCACCCAGATTATCGCAGAAAATGCATATCTCAGCTTGAACCCCGACGAAAGCCAAGATGTCGCCGGTTCTGCATATCAAACGCACTGTGGAGTGGTGAAAACACCAGATAACGTGTTTCTCGCATTAAGCAGCTCGAAACGAGCGATCTAGATGATTCTGCATACTTCTGACTGAAGTCTCACCAATATTATCGCAAAAAATGCATATCTCACCTTGAAACCACACGAAAATCAAGATGACGCCGGTTCTGCATATCACACGCACTGTGGAGTGGTGAAAACAACCAGATAACGGGTTTTTGCATTAAATAGATCGAGATGTGCGATCTCGATGATTCTGCATCCTTCTAACAGAAGTCTCACCATGATTATCGCAGAAAATGCAAATCTCAGCTGGAAACCTCACGAAAATCAAGATGTCGCCAGTTCTGCATATCAAACGCACTGTGGAGTGCTGAAAACACCAGATAACGTGTTTCTCGCATTAAGTAGCTCGATAAGTGCGATCTCGATGATTCTGCATACTTCGGACAGAAGTCTCACCATGATTATCGTAAAAAATGCATATCTCAGCTTGAAACCCCACGAAAACCAAGATTTCTATGGTTCTGCATATCAAACGCACTGTGGAGTGGTGAAAACTCCAGATAACGTGTATCTCGCAATAAATAGCTCGAGAAGAGGGTTCTCGATGATTCTGCATACTTCTGACTGATGTCTCACAAAGATTATCGCAGAAAATGCATATCTCAGCTTGAACCCCAACGAAAGCCAAGATGTCGCTGGTTATGCATATCAAACGCACTGTGGAGTGGTGAAAACACCAGATAACGTGTTTCTCGCATTAAGCAGTTCGAAACGAACGATCTAGATGATTCTGCATACTTCTGACTGAAGTCTCACCAATATTATCGCAAAAAATGCATATCTCACCTTGAAACCACACGAAAATCAAGATGACGCCGGTTCTGCATATCACACGCACTGTGGAGTGGTGAAAACAACCAGATAACGTGTTTCTCGCATTAAATAGATCGAAATGTGCGATCTCGATGATTCTGCATCCTTCTAACAGAAGTCTCACCATGATTATCGCAGAAAATGCATGTCTCAGCTGGAAACCTCACGAAAATCAAGATGTCGCCGGTTCTGCGTATCACACGCACTGTGGAGTGGTGAAAACAACCAGATAACGTGTTTCTCGCATTAAATAGATCGAAATGTGCGATCTCGATGATTCTGCATACTTCTAACAGAAGTCTCACCATGATTATCGCAGAAAATGCATATCTCAGCTGGAAACCTCAGGAAAATCAAGATGTCGCCGGTTCTGCATATCAAACGCACTGTGGAGTGGTGAAAACACCTGATAACGTGTATCTCGCAATAAATAGCTCGAAAAGAGGGTTCTCGATGATTAAGCATACTACGGACAGAAGTCTCACCAAGATTATCGTAAAAAATGCATATCTCAGCTTGAAACCCCACAAAAACCAAGATATCGCCGGTTCTGCATATCAAACGCACTGTGGAGTGGTGAAAACACCAGATAACGTGTTTCTCGCATTAAATAGCTCGAAAAGTGCGATCTCGATGATTCTGCATACTTCGGACAGAAGTCTCACCAAGATTATCGCAGAAAATGCATATCTGAGCTTGAAACCCCACGAAAACCAAGATATCGTCGGTTCTGCATATCATACGCACTGTGGAGTGGTGAAAACACCTGATAACGTGTTTCTCGCATTAAATAGCTCGAAAAGAGCGATCCCGATGATTCTGCATACTTCTGACAGAAGTCTCACGAAGATTATCGTTGAAAATGCATATCTCAGCTTGAAACCCCACGAAAACAAAGATATCGCTGGTTCTGCATATCAAACGCACTGTGGAGTAGTGAAAACACCAGATAACGTGTTTCGCGCATTAAATAGGTCGAAAAGAGCGATCTCGATGTTTCTGCATACTTCGGACAGAGGTCTCACCAAGATTATCGCAGAAAATGCATATCTCAGCATGAAACCCCACGAAAACCAAGATATCGCTGGTTCTGCATATCAAACGCACTGTGGAGTGGTGAAAACACCAGATAACGTGTTTATCGCATTAAATAGCTCGAAAAGAGCGATCTCGATGTTTCTGCATACTTCGGACAGAGGTCTCACCAAGATTATCGCAGAAAATGCATATCTCAGCTTGAAACCCCACAAAAACCAAGATATCGCCGGTTCTGCATATCAAACGCACTGTGGAGTGGTGAAAACACCAGATAACGTGTTTCTCGCATTAAATAGCCCGAAAAGTGCGATCTCGATGATTCTGCATACTTCGGACAGAAGTCACACCAAGATTATCGCAGAAAATGCATATCTGAGCTTGAAACCCCACGAAAACCAAGATATCGCTGGTTCTGCATATCAAACGCACTGTGGAGTGGTGAAAACACCAGATAACGTGTTTCTCGCATTAAGCAGCTCGAAACGAGCGATCTAGATGATTCTGCATACTTCTGACTGAAGTCTCACCAATATTATCGCAGAAAATGCATATCTCAGCATGAAACCCCACGAAAACCAAGATATCGCTGGTTCTGCATATCAAACGCACTGTGGAGTGGTGAAAACACCAGATAACGTGTTTATCGCATTAAATAGCTCGAAAAGAGCGATCTCGATGTTTCTGCATACTTCGGACAGAAGTCTCACCAAGAGTATCGCAGAAATTGCACATCTCAGCTTGAATCCCCACGAAAACCAGGATATCGCTGGTTCTGCATATCAAACGCACTGTGGAGTGCTGAAAACACCAGATAACGTGTTTCTCGCATTAAATAGCTCGGATAGAGCGATCTCGATTGTTATGCATACTTCGGACAGAAGTCTCACCAAGATTATCGTAAAAAATGCTTATCTCAGCTTGAAACCCCACAAAAACCAAGATATCGCCGGTTCTGCATATCAAACGCACTGTGGAGTGGTGAAAACACCAGATAACGTGTGTGTCGCATTAAATAGCTCGAAAAGTGCGATCTCGATGATTCGGCATACTTCGGACAGAAGTCTCATCAAGATTATCGCAGAAAATGCATATCTGAGCTTGAAACCCCACGAAAACCAAGATATCGCTGGTTCTGCATATCAAACGCACTGTGGAGTGGTGAAAACACCAGAAAACGTGTTTCTCGCATTAAATAGCTCGAAAAGAGCGCTCTTGATGTTTCTGCATACTCCGGACAGATGTTTCACCAAGATTATCGTAGAAAATGCATATCTCAACTTGAAACCCGACGAAAACCAAACATCGCCGGTTCTGCATATCAAACCAACTGTGGAGTGGTGAAAACACCAGACAACGTGTTTCTCGCATTAAATAGATCGAAATGTGCGATCTCGATGATTCTGCATACTTCGGACAGAAGTCTCACCAAGATTATCGCAGAAAGTGCATATCTGAGCTTGAAACCCCACGAAAACCAAGATATCTCCTGCTCTGCATATCCAACGAACTCTGGAGTGGTGAAAACCCCAGAAAACGTGTTTCTCGCATTAAATAGCTCGAAAAGTACGATCTCGATGACTCTGCATACTTCGGACAGAAGTCTCACCAAGATTATCGCAGAAAATGCATATCTGAGCTTGAAACCCCACGAAAACCAAGATATTGTCGGTTCTGCATATCATACGCACTGTGGAGTGGTGAAAACCCCAGAAAACGTGTTTCTCGCATTAAATAGCTCGAAAAGAGCGCTCTTGATGTTTCTGCATACTCCGGACAGATGTTTCACCAAAATTATCGCAGAAAGTGCATATCTGAGCTTGAAACCCCAGGAAAACCAAGATATCGCTGGTTCTGCATATCAAACGCACTGTGGAGTGGTGAAAACAACCAGATAACGTGTTTCTCGCATTAAATAGCTCGAAAAGAGCGATCCCGATGATTCTGCATACTTCTGACTGAAGTCTCACCAAGATCATCGTTGAAAATGCATATCTCAGCTTGATACCCGACGAAAGCCAAGATATCGCTGGTTCTGCATATCAAACGCACTGTGGAGTGGTGAAAACAACCAGATAACGTGTTTCTCGCATTAAATAGCTCGAAAAGAGCGATCCCGATGATTCTGCATACTTCTGACTGAAGTCTCACCAAGATCATCGTTGAAAATGCATATCTCAGCTTGATACCCGACGAAAGCCAAGATGTCGCCGGTTCTGCATATCAAACGCACTGTGGAGTGGTGAAAACACCAGATAACGTGTTTCTCGCATTAAGCAGCTCGAAACGAGCGATCTAGATGATTCTGCATACTTCTGACTGAAGTCTCACGAAGATTATCGTTGAAAATGCATATCTCAGCTTGAAACCCCACGAAAACCAAGATATCGCTGGTTCTGCATATCAAAAGCACTGTGGAGTGGTGAAAACACCAGATAACGTGTTTCTCGCATTAAATAGGTCGAAAAGAGCGATCTCGATGTTTCTGCATACTTCGGACAGAGGTCTCACCAAGATTATCGCAGAAAATGCATATCTCAGCATGAAACCCCACGAAAACCAAGATATCGCTGGTTCTGCATATCAAACGCACTGAGGAGTGGTGGAAACACCAGATAACGTGTTTATCGCATTAAATAGCTCGAAAAGAGCGATCTCGATGTTTCTGCATACTTCGGACAGAGGTCTCACCAAGATTATCGCAGAAAATGCATATCTCAGCTTGAAACCCCACAAAAACCAAGATATCGCCGGTTCTGCATATCAAACGCACTGTGGAGTGGTGAAACACCAGATAACGTGTATCTCGCATTAAATAGCTCCAAAAGTGCGATCTCGATGATTCTGCATACTTCGGACAGAAGTCTCACCAAGATTATCGCAGAAAATGCATATCTCAGCTTGACACCCCACGAAAACCAAGATATCTCCGGTTCTGCATATCAAACCAACTGTGGAGTGGTGAAAACACCAGACAACGTGTTTCTCGCATTAAAAAGATCGAAAAGTGCGATCTCGATGATTCTGCATACTTCGGACAGAAGTCTCACCAAGATTATCGCAGAAAGTGCATATCTGAGCTTGAAACCCCACGAAAACCAAGATATCACCTGCTCTGCATATCCAACGAACTCTGGAGTGGTGAAAACCCCAGAAAACGTGTTTCTCGCATTAAATAGCTCGAAAAGAGCGCTCTTGATGTTTCTGCATACTCCGGACAGATGTTTCACCAAGATTATCGTAGAAAGTGCATATCTCAACTTGAAACCCGACGAAAACCAAACATCGCCGGTTCTGCATATCAAACCAACTGTGGAGTGGTGAAAACACCAGACAACGTGTTTCTCGCATTAAATAGATCGAAAGGTGCGATCTCGATGATTCTGCATACTTCTAACAGAAGTCTCACCATGATTATCGCAGAAAATGCATATCTCTGCTAGAAACCCCACGAAAACCAAGATATCTCCTGCTCTGTATATCCAACGAACTGTGGAGTGGTGAAAACCCCAGAAAACGTGTTTCTCGCATTAAATAGCTCGAAAAGTACGATCTCGATGACTCTGCATACTTCGGACAGAAGTCTCACCAAGATTATCGCAGAAAATGCATATCTGAGCTTGAAACCCCACGAAAACCAAGATATCGTCGGTTCTGCATATCATACGCACTGTGGAGTGGTGAAAACACCAGATAACGTGTTTCTCGAATTAAATAGCTTGAAACGAGCGATCTCGATGATTAAGCATACTTCGGACAGAAGTCTCACCAAGATTATCGCAGAAATTGCATATCTCACCTTGAAACCACACGAAAATCAAGATGATGCCGGTTCTGCATATCACACGCACTGTGGAGTGGTGAAAACAACCAGATAACGTGTTTCTCGCATTAAATAGCTCGAAAAGAGCGATCTCGATGTTTCTGCATACTTCTGACAGAAGTCTCACGAAGATTATCGTTGAAAATGCATATCTGAGCTTGAAACCCCACGAAAACCAAGATAACGCTGGTTCTGCATATCAAACGCACTGTGGAGTGGTGAAAACACCAGATAACGTGTTTCTCGCATTAAATAGGTCCAAACGAGCGATCTCGATGATTATGCAAACTTCGCCAGAAGTCTCATCAAGATTATCGTAAAAAATGCATATCTCACCTTGAAACCACACGAAAATCAAGATGACGCCGGTTCTGCATATCACACGCACTGTGGAGTGGTGAAAACAACCAGATAACGTGTTTCACGCATTAAATAGATCGAGATGTGCGATCTCGATGATTCTGCATCCTTCTAACAGAAGTCTCACCATGATTATCGCAAAAAATGCATATCTCAGCTTGAAACCCCACGAAAACCAAGATTTCTATGGTTCTGCATATCAAACGCACTGTGGAGTGGTGAAAACACCAGATAACGTGTATCTCGCAATAAATAGCTCGAGAAGAGGGTTCTCGATGATTCTGCATACTTCTGACTGATGTCTCACCAAGATTATCGCAGAAAATGCAAATCTCAGCTGGAAACCTCACGAAAATCAAGATGTCGCCGGTTCTGCATATCACACGCACTGTGGAGTGGTGAAAACAACCAGATAACGTGTTTCTCGCATTAAATAGCTCGATAAGTGCGATCTCGATGATTCTGCATACTTCGGACAGAAGTCTCACCATGATTATCGCAAAAAATGCATATCTCAGCTTGAAACCCCACGAAAACCAAGATTTCGCTGGTTCTGTATATCAAACGCACTGTGGAGTGGTGAAAACACCAGACAACGTGTATCTCGCAATAAATAGCTCGAAAAGAGGGTTCTCGATGATTCTGCATACTTCTGACTGATGTCTCACCCAGATTATCGCAGAAAATGCATATCTCAGCTTGAACCCCGACGAAAGCCAAGATGTCGCCGGTTCTGCATATCAAACGCACTGTGGAGTGGTGAAAACACCAGATAACGTGTATCTCGCAATAAATAGCTCGAGAAGAGGGTTCTCGATGATTCTGCATACTTCTGACTGATGTCTCACCAAGATTATCGCAGAAAATGCAAATCTCAGCTGGAAACCTCACGAAAATCAAGATGTCGCCGGTTCTGCATATCACACGCACTGTGGAGTGGTGAAAACAACCAGATAACGTGTTTCTCGCATTAAGCAGCTCGAAACGAGCGATCTAGATGATTCTGCATACTTCTGACTGAAGTCTCACCAATATTATCGCAAAAAATGCATATCTCACCTTGAAACCACACGAAAATCAAGATGACGCCGGTTCTGCATATCAAACGCACTGTGGAGTGCTGAAAACACCAGATAACGTGTTTCTGGCATTAAGTAGCTCGATAAGTGCGATCTCGATGATTCTGCATACTTCGGACAGAAGTCTCACCATGATTATCGCAAAAAATGCATATCTCAGCTTGAAACCCCACGAAAACCAAGATTTCGCTGGTTCTGTATATCAAACGCACTGTGGAGTGGTGAAAACACCAGACAACGTGTATCTCGCAATAAATAGCTCGAAAAGAGGGTTCTCGATGATTCTGCATACTTCTGACTGATGTCTCACCCAGATTATCGCAGAAAATGCATATCTCAGCTTGAACCCCGACGAAAGCCAAGATGTCGCCGGTTCTGCATATCAAACGCACTGTGGAGTGGTGAAAACACCAGATAACGTGTATCTCGCAATAAATAGCTCGAGAAGAGGGTTCTCGATGATTCTGCATACTTCTGACTGAAGTCTCACCAATATTATCGCAAAAAATGCATATCTCACCTTGAAACCACACGAAAATCAAGATGACGCCGGTTCTGCATATCACACGCACTGTGGAGTGGTGAAAACAACCAGATAACGTGTTTCACGCATTAAATAGATCGAGATGTGCGATCTCGATGATTCTGCATCCTTCTAACAGAAGTCTCACCATGATTATCGCAGAAAATGCAAATCTCAGCTGGAAACCTCACGAAAATCAAGATGTCGCCGGTTCTGCATATCAAACGCACTGTGGAGTGCTGAAAACACCAGATAACGTGTTTCTGGCATTAAGTAGCTCGATAAGTGCGATCTCGATGATTCTGCATACTTCGGACAGAAGTCTCACCGTGATTATCGTAAAAAATGCATATCTCAGCTTGAAACCCCACGAAAACCAAGATTTCTATGGTTCTGCATATCAAACGCACTGTGGAGTGGTGAAAACACCAGATAACGTGTATCTCGCAATAAATAGCTCGAGAAGAGGGTTCTCGATGATTCTGCATACTTCTGACTGATGTCTCACCAAGATTATCGCAGAAAATGCATATCTCAGCTTGAACCCCGACGAAAGCCAAGATGTCGCTGGTTATGCATATCAAACGCACTGTGGAGTGGTGAAAACACCAGATAACGTGTTTCTCGCATTAAGCAGCTCGAAACGAGCGATCTAGATGATTCTGCATACTTCTGACTGAAGTCTCACCAATATTATCGCAAAAAATGCATATCTCACCTTGAAACCACACGAAAATCAAGATGACGCCGGTTCTGCATATCACACGCACTGTGGAGTGGTGAAAACAACCAGATAACGTGTTTCTCGCATTAAATAGGTCGAAATGTGTGATCTCGATGATTCTGCATACTTCGGACAGAAGTCTCACCATGATTATCGCAAAAAATGCATATCTCAGCTTGAAACCCCACGAAAACCAAGATTTCGCTGGTTCTGCATACCAAACGCACTGTGGAGTGGTGAAAACACCAGACAACGTGTATCTCGCAATAAATAGTTCGAAAAGAGGGTTCTCGATGATTCTGCATACTTCTGACTGATGTCTCACCCAGATTATCGCAGAAAATGCATATCTCAGCTTGAACCCCGACGAAAGCCAAGATGTCGCCGGTTCTGCATATCAAACGCACTGTGGAGTGGTGAAAACACCAGATAACGTGTTTCTCGCATTAAGCAGCTCGAAACGAGCGATCTAGATGATTCTGCATACTTCTGACTGAAGCCTCACCAATATTATCGCAAAAAATGCATATCTCAGCTTGAAACCCCACGAAAACCAAGATTTCGCTGGTTCTGCATACCAAACGCACTGTGGAGTGGTGAAAACACCAGACAACGTGTATCTCGCAATAAATAGTTCGAAAAGAGGGTTCTCGATGATTCTGCATACTTCTGACTGATGTCTCACCCAGATTATCGCAGAAAATGCATATCTCAGCTTGAACCCCGACGAAAGCTAAGATGTCGCCGGTTCTGCATATCAAACGCACTGTGGAGTGGTGAAAACACCAGATAACGTGTTTCTCGCATTAAGCAGCTCGAAACGAGCGATCTAGATGATTCTGCATACTTCTGACTGAAGCCTCACCAATATTATCGCAAAAAATGCATATCTCACCTTGAAACCACACGAAAATCAAGATGACGCCGGTTCTGCATATCACACGCACTGTGGAGTGGTGAAAACAACCAGATAACGTGTTTCACGCATTAAATAGATCGAGATGTGCGATCTCGATGATTCTGCATCCTTCTAACAGAAGTCTCACCATGATTATCGCAGAAAATGCAAATCTCAGCTGGAAACCTCACGAAAATCAAGATGTCGCCGGTTCTGCATATCAAACGCACTGTGGAGTGCTGAAAACACCAGATAACGTGTTTCTCGCATTAAGTAGCTCGATAAGTGCGATCTCGATGATTCTGCATACTTCGGACAGAAGTCTCACCATGATTATCGTAAAAAATGCATATCTCAGCTTGAAACCCCACGAAAACCAAGATTTCTATGGTTCTGCATATCAAACGCACTGTGGAGTGGTGAAAACACCAGATAACGTGTATCTCGCAATAAATAGCTCGAGAAGAGGGTTCTCGATGATTCTGCATACTTCTGACTGATGTCTCACCAAGATTATCGCAGAAAATGCATATCTCAGCTTGAACCCCGACGAAAGCCAAGATGTCGCTGGTTATGCATATCAAACGCACTGTGGAGTGGTGAAAACACCAGATAACGTGTTTCTCGCATTAAGCAGCTCGAAACGAGCGATCTAGATGATTCTGCATACTTCTGACTGAAGTCTCACCAATATTATCGCAAAAAATGCATATCTCACCTTGAAACCACACGAAAATCAAGATGACGCCGGTTCTGCATATCACACGCACTGTGGAGTGGTGAAAACAACCAGATAACGTGTTTCTCGCATTAAATAGATCGAAATGTGCGATCTCGATGATTCTGCATCCCTCTAACAGAAGTCTCACCATGATTATCGCAGAAAATGCAAATCTCAGCTGGAAACCTCACGAAAATCAAGATGACGCCGGTTCTGCATATCAAACGCACTGTGGAGTGGTGAAAACACCAGATAACGCGTTTCTCGCATTAAATAGATCGAAATGTGCGATCTCGATGATTCTGCATACTTCTAACAGAAGTCTCACCATGATTATCGCAGAAAATGCATGTCTCAGCTGGAAACCTCACGAAAATCAAGATGTCGCCGGTTCTGCATATCACACGCACTGTGGAGTGGTGAAAACAACCAGATAACGTGTTTCTCGCATTAAATAGATCGAAATGTGCGATCTCGATGATTCTGCATCCCTCTAACAGAAGTCTCACCATGATTATCGCAGAAAATGCAAATCTCAGCTGGAAACCTCACGAAAATCAAGATGACGCCGGTTCTGCATATCAAACGCACTGTGGAGTGGTGAAAACACCAGATAACGCGTTTCTCGCATTAAATAGATCGAAATGTGCGATCTCGATGATTCTGCATACTTCTAACAGAAGTCTCACCATGATTATCGCAGAAAATGCATGTCTCAGCTGGAAACCTCACGAAAATCAAGATGTCGCCGGTTCTGCGTATCACACGCACTGTGGAGTGGTGAAAACACCAGATAACGTGTTCCTCGCATTAAATAGCTCGAAAAGTGCGATCTCGATGATTCTGCATACTTCGGACAGAAGTCTCACCAAGATTATCGCAGAAAATGCATATCTGAGCTTGAAACCCCACGAAAACCAAGATATCGTCAGTTCTGCATATCATACGCACTGTGGAGTGGTGAAAACACCAGATAACGTGTTTCTCGCATTTAATAGCTCGAAACGAGCGATCTCGCTGATTAAGCATACTTCGGACAGAAGCCTCACCAAGATTATCGCAGAAATTGCATATCTCAGCTTGAATCCCCACGAAAACCAGGATATCGCTGGTTCTGCATATCAAACGCACTGTGGAGTACTGAAAACACCAGATAACGTGTTTCTCGCATTAAATAGCTCGAATAGAGCGATCTCGATTATTAAGCATACTTCGGGCAGAAGTCTCACCAAGATTATCGTAAAAAATGCATATCTCAGCTTGAAACCCCACAAAAACCAAGATATCGCCGGTTCTGCATATCAAAAGCACTGTGGAGTGGTGAAAACACCAGATAACGTGTTTCTCGCATTAAATAGGTCGAAAAGAGCGATCTCGATGTTTCTGCATACTTCGGACAGAGGTCTCACCAAGATTATCGCAGAAAATGCATATCTCAGCATGAAACCCCACGAAAACCAAGATATCGCTGGTTCTGCATATCAAACGCACTGTGGAGTGGTGGAAACACCAGATAACGTGTTTATCGCATTAAATAGCTCGAAAAGAGCGATCTCGATGTTTCTGCATACTTCGGACAGAGGTCTCACCAAGATTATCGCAGAAAATGCATATCTCAGCTTGAAACCCCACAAAAACCAAGATATCGCCGGTTCTGCATATCAAACGCACTGTGGAGTGGTGAAACACCAGATAACGTGTTTCTCGCATTAAATAGCTCCAAAAGTGCGATCTCGATGATTCTGCATACTTCGGACAGAAGTCTCACCAAGATTATCGCAGAAAATGCATATCTCAGCTTGACACCCCACGAAAACCAAGATATCTCCGGTTCTGCATATCAAACCAACTGTGGAGTGGTGAAAACACCAGACAACGTGTTTCTCGCATTAAAAAGATCGAAAAGTGCGATCTCGATGATTCTGCATACTTCGGACAGAAGTCTCACCAAGATTATCGCAGAAAGTGCATATCTGAGCTTGAAACCCCACGAAAACCAAGATATCGCCTGCTCTGCATATCCAACGAACTCTGGAGTGGTGAAAACCCCAGAAAACGTGTTTCTCGCATTAAATAGCTCGAAAAGAGCGCTCTTGATGTTTCTGCATACTCCGGACAGATGTTTCACCAAGATTATCGTAGAAAGTGCATATCTCAACTTGAAACCCGACGAAAACCAAACATCGCCGGTTCTGCATATCAAACCAACTGTGGAGTGGTGAAAACACCAGACAACGTGTTTCTCGCATTAAATAGCTCGAAAAGAGCGATCTCGATGTTTCTGCATACTTCTGACAGAAGTCTCACGAAGATTATCGTTGAAAATGCATATCTGAGCTTGAAACCCCACGAAAACCAAGATATCTCCTGCTCTGTATATCCAACGAACTGTGGAGTGGTGAAAACCCCAGAAAACGTGTTTCTCGCATTAAATAGCTCGAAAAGTACGATCTCGATGACTCTGCATACTTCGGACAGAAGTCTCACCAAGATTATCGCAGAAAATGCATATCTGAGCTTGAAACCCCACGAAAACCAAGATATCGTCGGTTCTGCATATCATACGCACTGTGGAGTGGTGAAAACACCAGATAACGTGTTTCTCGCATTAAATAGCTTGAAACGAGCGATCTCGATGATTAAGCATACTTCGGACAGAAGTCTCACCAAGATTATCGCAGAAATTGCATATCTCACCTTGAAACCACACGAAAATCAAGATGATGCCGGTTCTGCATATCACACGCACTGTGGAGTGGTGAAAACAACCAGATAACGTGTTTCTCGCATTAAATAGCTCGAAAAGAGCGATCTCGATGTTTCTGCATACTTCTGACAGAAGTCTCACGAAGATTATCGTTGAAAATGCATATCTGAGCTTGAAACCCCACGAAAACCAAGATAACGCTGGTTCTGCATATCAAACGCACTGTGGAGTGGTGAAAACACCAGATAACGTGTTTCTCGCATTAAATAGGTCCAAACGAGCGATCTCGATGATTATGCAAACTTCGCCAGAAGTCTCATCAAGATTATCGTAAAAAATGCATATCTCACCTTGAAACCACACGAAAATCAAGATGACGCCGGTTCTGCATATCACACGCACTGTGGAGTGGTGAAAACAACCAGATAACGTGTTTCACGCATTAAATAGATCGAGATGTGCGATCTCGATGATTCTGCATCCTTCTAACAGAAGTCTCACCATGATTATCGCAAAAAATGCATATCTCAGCTTGAAACCCCACGAAAACCAAGATTTCTATGGTTCTGCATATCAAACGCACTGTGGAGTGGTGAAAACACCAGATAACGTGTATCTCGCAATAAATAGCTCGAGAAGAGGGTTCTCGATGATTCTGCATACTTCTGACTGATGTCTCACCAAGATTATCGCAGAAAATGCAAATCTCAGCTGGAAACCTCACGAAAATCAAGATGTCGCCGGTTCTGCATATCACACGCACTGTGGAGTGGTGAAAACAACCAGATAACGTGTTTCTCGCATTAAATAGCTCGATAAGTGCGATCTCGATGATTCTGCATACTTCGGACAGAAGTCTCACCATGATTATCGCAAAAAATGCATATCTCAGCTTGAAACCCCACGAAAACCAAGATTTCGCTGGTTCTGTATATCAAACGCACTGTGGAGTGGTGAAAACACCAGACAACGTGTATCTCGCAATAAATAGCTCGAAAAGAGGGTTCTCGATGATTCTGCATACTTCTGACTGATGTCTCACCCAGATTATCGCAGAAAATGCATATCTCAGCTTGAACCCCGACGAAAGCCAAGATGTCGCCGGTTCTGCATATCAAACGCACTGTGGAGTGGTGAAAACACCAGATAACGTGTTTCTCGCATTAAGCAGCTCGAAACGAGCGATCTAGATGATTCTGCATACTTCTGACTGAAGTCTCACCAATATTATCGCAAAAAATGCATATCTCACCTTGAAACCACACGAAAATCAAGATGACGCCGGTTCTGCATATCACACGCACTGTGGAGTGGTGAAAACAACCAGATAACGTGTTTCACGCATTAAATAGATCGAGATGTGCGATCTCGATGATTCTGCATCCTTCTAACAGAAGTCTCACCATGATTATCGCAGAAAATGCAAATCTCAGATGGAAACCTCACGAAAATCAAGATGTCGCCGGTTCTGCATATCAAACGCACTGTGGAGTGCTGAAAACACCAGATAACGTGTTTCTGGCATTAAGTAGCTCGATAAGTGCGATCTCGATGATTCTGCATACTTCGGACAGAAGTCTCACCATGATTATCGTAAAAAATGCATATCTCAGCTTGAAACCCCACGAAAACCAAGATTTCTATGGTTCTGCATATCAAACGCACTGTGGAGTGGTGAAAACACCAGATAACGTGTATCTCGCAATAAATAGCTCGAAAAGAGCGATCTCGATGTTTCTGCATACTTCTGACAGAAGTCTCACGAAGATTATCGTTGAAAATGCATATCTGAGCTTGAAACCCCACGAAAACCAAGATAACGCTGGTTCTGCATATCAAACGCACTGTGGAGTGGTGAAAACACCAGATAACGTGTTTCTCGCATTAAATAGGTCCAAACGAGCGATCTCGATGATTATGCAAACTTCGCCAGAAGTCTCATCAAGATTATCGTAAAAAATGCATATCTCACCTTGAAACCACACGAAAATCAAGATGACGCCGGTTCTGCATATCACACGCACTGTGGAGTGGTGAAAACAACCAGATAACGTGTTTCACGCATTAAATAGATCGAGATGTGCGATCTCGATGATTCTGCATCCTTCTAACAGAAGTCTCACCATGATTATCGCAAAAAATGCATATCTCAGCTTGAAACCCCACGAAAACCAAGATTTCTATGGTTCTGCATATCAAACGCACTGTGGAGTGGTGAAAACACCAGATAACGTGTATCTCGCAATAAATAGCTCGAGAAGAGGGTTCTCGATGATTCTGCATACTTCTGACTGATGTCTCACCAAGATTATCGCAGAAAATGCAAATCTCAGCTGGAAACCTCACGAAAATCAAGATGTCGCCGGTTCTGCATATCACACGCACTGTGGAGTGGTGAAAACAACCAGATAACGTGTTTCTCGCATTAAATAGCTCGATAAGTGCGATCTCGATGATTCTGCATACTTCGGACAGAAGTCTCACCATGATTATCGCAAAAAATGCATATCTCAGCTTGAAACCCCACGAAAACCAAGATTTCGCTGGTTCTGTATATCAAACGCACTGTGGAGTGGTGAAAACACCAGACAACGTGTATCTCGCAATAAATAGCTCGAAAAGAGGGTTCTCGATGATTCTGCATACTTCTGACTGATGTCTCACCCAGATTATCGCAGAAAATGCATATCTCAGCTTGAACCCCGACGAAAGCCAAGATGTCGCCGGTTCTGCATATCAAACGCACTGTGGAGTGGTGAAAACACCAGATAACGTGTTTCTCGCATTAAGCAGCTCGAAACGAGCGATCTAGATGATTCTGCATACTTCTGACTGAAGTCTCACCAATATTATCGCAAAAAATGCATATCTCACCTTGAAACCACACGAAAATCAAGATGACGCCGGTTCTGCATATCACACGCACTGTGGAGTGGTGAAAACAACCAGATAACGTGTTTCACGCATTAAATAGATCGAGATGTGCGATCTCGATGATTCTGCATCCTTCTAACAGAAGTCTCACCATGATTATCGCAGAAAATGCAAATCTCAGATGGAAACCTCACGAAAATCAAGATGTCGCCGGTTCTGCATATCAAACGCACTGTGGAGTGCTGAAAACACCAGATAACGTGTTTCTGGCATTAAGTAGCTCGATAAGTGCGATCTCGATGATTCTGCATACTTCGGACAGAAGTCTCACCATGATTATCGTAAAAAATGCATATCTCAGCTTGAAACCCCACGAAAACCAAGATTTCTATGGTTCTGCATATCAAACGCACTGTGGAGTGGTGAAAACACCAGATAACGTGTATCTCGCAATAAATAGCTCGAGAAGAGGGTTCTCGATGATTCTGCATACTTCTGACTGATGTCTCACCAAGATTATCGCAGAAAATGCATATCTCAGCTTGAACCCCGACGAAAGCCAAGATGTCGCTGGTTATGCATATCAAACGCACTGTGGAGTGGTGAAAACACCAGATAACGTGTTTCTCGCATTAAGCAGCTCGAAACGAGCGATCTAGATGATTCTGCATACTTCTGACTGAAGTCTCACCAATATTATCGCAAAAAATGCATATCTCACCTTGAAACCACACGAAAATCAAGATGACGCCGGTTCTGCATATCACACGCACTGTGGAGTGGTGAAAACAACCAGATAACGTGTTTCTCGCATTAAATAGGTCGAAATGTGTGATCTCGATGATTCTGCATACTTCTAACAGAAGTCTCACCATGATTATCGCAGAAAATGCATATCTCAGCTGGAAACCTCACGAAAAACAAGATGTCGCCGGTTCTGCATATCAAACGCACTGTGGAGTGCTGAAAACACCAGATAACGTGTTTCTCGCATTAAATAGCTCAATAAGTGCGATCTCGATGATTCTGCATACTTCGGACAGAAGTCTCACCATGATTATCGCAAAAAATGCATATCTCAGCTTGAAACCCCACGAAAACCAAGATTTCGCTGGTTCTGCATACCAAACGCACTGTGGAGTGGTGAAAACACCAGACAACGTGTATCTCGCAATAAATAGTTCGAAAAGAGGGTTCTCGATGATTCTGCATACTTCTGACTGATGTCTCACCCAGATTATCGCAGAAAATGCATATCTCAGCTTGAACCCCGACGAAAGCCAAGATGTCGCCGGTTCTGCATATCAAACGCACTGTGGAGTGGTGAAAACACCAGATAACGTGTTTCTCGCATTAAGCAGCTCGAAACGAGCGATCTAGATGATTCTGCATACTTCTGACTGAAGCCTCACCAATATTATCGCAAAAAATGCATATCTCACCTTGAAACCACACGAAAATCAAGATGACGCCGGTTCTGCATATCACACGCACTGTGGAGTGGTGAAAACAACCAGATAACGTGTTTCACGCATTAAATAGATCGAGATGTGCGATCTCGATGATTCTGCATCCTTCTAACAGAAGTCTCACCATGATTATCGCAGAAAATGCAAATCTCAGATGGAAACCTCACGAAAATCAAGATGTCGCCGGTTCTGCATATCAAACGCACTGTGGAGTGCTGAAAACACCAGATAACGTGTTTCTGGCATTAAGTAGCTCGATAAGTGCGATCTCGATGATTCTGCATACTTCGGACAGAAGTCTCACCATGATTATCGTAAAAAATGCATATCTCAGCTTGAAACCCCACGAAAACCAAGATTTCTATGGTTCTGCATATCAAACGCACTGTGGAGTGGTGAAAACACCAGATAACGTGTATCTCGCAATAAATAGCTCGAGAAGAGGGTTCTCGATGATTCTGCATACTTCTGACTGATGTCTCACCAAGATTATCGCAGAAAATGCATATCTCAGCTTGAACCCCGACGAAAGCCAAGATGTCGCTGGTTATGCATATCAAACGCACTGTGGAGTGGTGAAAACACCAGATAACGTGTTTCTCGCATTAAGCAGCTCGAAACGAGCGATCTAGATGATTCTGCATACTTCTGACTGAAGTCTCACCAATATTATCGCAAAAAATGCATATCTCACCTTGAAACCACACGAAAATCAAGATGACGCCGGTTCTGCATATCACACGCACTGTGGAGTGGTGAAAACAACCAGATAACGTGTTTCTCGCATTAAATAGGTCGAAATGTGTGATCTCGATGATTCTGCATACTTCTAACAGAAGTCTCACCATGATTATCGCAGAAAATGCATATCTCAGCTGGAAACCTCACGAAAAACAAGATGTCGCCGGTTCTGCATATCAAACGCACTGTGGAGTGCTGAAAACACCAGATAACGTGTTTCTCGCATTAAATAGCTCAATAAGTGCGATCTCGATGATTCTGCATACTTCGGACAGAAGTCTCACCATGATTATCGCAAAAAATGCATATCTCAGCTTGAAACCCCACGAAAACCAAGATTTCGCTGGTTCTGCATACCAAACGCACTGTGGAGTGGTGAAAACACCAGACAACGTGTATCTCGCAATAAATAGTTCGAAAAGAGGGTTCTCGATGATTCTGCATACTTCTGACTGATGTCTCACCCAGATTATCGCAGAAAATGCATATCTCAGCTTGAACCCCGACGAAAGCCAAGATGTCGCCGGTTCTGCATATCAAACGCACTGTGGAGTGGTGAAAACACCAGATAACGTGTTTCTCGCATTAAGCAGCTCGAAACGAGCGATCTAGATGATTCTGCATACTTCTGACTGAAGCCTCACCAATATTATCGCAAAAAATGCATATCTCACCTTGAAACCACACGAAAATCAAGATGACGCCGGTTCTGCATATCACACGCACTGTGGAGTGGTGCAAACAACCAGATAACGTGTTTCACGCATTAAATAGATCGAGATGTGCGATCTCGATGATTCTGCATCCTTCTAACAGAAGTCTCACCATGATTATCGCAGAAAATGCAAATCTCAGCTGGAAACCTCACGAAAATCAAGATGTCGCCGGTTCTGCATATCAAACGCACTGTGGAGTGCTGAAAACACCAGATAACGTGTTTCTCGCATTAAGTAGCTCGATAAGTGCGATCTCGATGATTCTGCATACTTCGGACAGAAGTCTCACCATGATTATCGTAAAAAATGCATATCTCAGCTTGAAACCCCACGAAAACCAAGATTTCTATGGTTCTGCATATCAAACGCACTGTGGAGTGGTGAAAACACCAGATAACGTGTATCTCGCAATAAATAGCTCGAGAAGAGGGTTCTCGATGATTCTGCATACTTCTGACTGATGTCTCACCAAGATTATCGCAGAAAATGCATATCTCAGCTTGAACCCCGACGAAAGCCAAGATGTCGCTGGTTATGCATATCAAACGCACTGTGGAGTGGTGAAAACACCAGATAACGTGTTTCTCGCATTAAGCAGCTCGAAACGAGCGATCTAGATGATTCTGCATACTTCTGACTGAAGTCTCACCAATATTATCGCAAAAAATGCATATCTCACCTTGAAACCACACGAAAATCAAGATGACGCCGGTTCTGCATATCACACGCACTGTGGAGTGGTGAAAACAACCAGATAACGTGTTTCTCGCATTAAATAGATCGAAATGTGCGATCTCGATGATACTGCATCCCTCTAACAGAAGTCTCACCATGATTATCGCAGAAAATGCAAATCTCAGCTGGAAACCTCACGAAAATCAAGATGACGCCGGTTCTGCATATCAAACGCACTGTGGAGTGGTGAAAACACCAGATAACGCGTTTCTCGCATTAAATAGATCGAAATGTGCGATCTCGATGATTCTGCATACTTCTAACAGAAGTCTCACCATGATTATCGCAGAAAATGCATGTCTCAGCTGGAAACCTCACGAAAATCAAGATGTCGCCGGTTCTGCATATCACACGCACTGTGGAGTGGTGAAAACAACCAGATAACGTGTTTCTCGCATTAAATAGATCGAAATGTGCGATCTCGATGATTCTGCATCCCTCTAACAGAAGTCTCACCATGATTATCGCAGAAAATGCAAATCTCAGCTGGAAACCTCACGAAAATCAAGATGACGCCGGTTCTGCATATCAAACGCACTGTGCAGTGGTGAAAACACCAGATAACGCGTTTCTCGCATTAAATAGATCGAAATGTGCGATCTCGATGATTCTGCATACTTCTAACAGAAGTCTCACCATGATTATCGCAGAAAATGCATGTCTCAGCTGGAAACCTCACGAAAATCAAGATGTCGCCGGTTCTGCGTATCACACGCACTGTGGAGTGGTGAAAACACCAGATAACGTGTTCCTCGCATTAAATAGCTCGAAAAGTGCGATCTCGATGATTCTGCATACTTCGGACAGAAGTCTCACCAAGATTATCGCAGAAAATGCATATCTGAGCATGAAACCCCACGAAAACCAAGATATCGTCAGTTCTGCATATCATACGCACTGTGGAGTGGTGAAAACACCAGATAACGTGTTTCTCGCATTTAATAGCTCGAAACGAGCGATCTCGCTGATTAAGCATACTTCGGACAGAAGCCTCACCAAGATTATCGCAGAAATTGCATATCTCAGCTTGAATCCCCACGAAAACCAGGATATCGCTGGTTCTGCATATCAAACGCACTGTGGAGTACTGAAAACACCAGATAACGTGTTTCTCGCATTAAATAGCTCGAATAGAGCGATCTCGATTATTAAGCATACTTCGGGCAGAAGTCTCACCAAGATGATCGTAAAAAATGCATATCTCAGCTTGAAACCCCACAAAAACCAAGATATCGCCGGTTCTGCATATCAAACGCACTGTGGAGTGGTGAAAACACCAGATAACGTGTTTCTCGCATTTAATAGCTCGAAAAGTGCGATCTCGATGATTCTGCATACTTCGGACAGAAGTCTCACCAAGATTATCGCAGAAAATGCATATCTGAGCTTGAAACCCAACGAAAACCAAGATATCGTCGGTTCTGCATATCAAACGCGCTGTGGAGTGGTGAAAACACCAGATAACGTGTTTCTCGCATTAAATAGGTCGAAAAGAGCGATCTCGATGTTTCTGCATACTTCGGACAGAGATCTCACCAAGATTATCGCAGAAAATGCATATCTCAGCTTGACACCCCACGAAAACCAAGATATCTCCGGTTCTGCACATCCAACGAACTGTGGTGTGGTGAAAACCCCAGAAAACGTGTTTCTCGCATTAATTAGCTCGAAAAGAGCGCTCTTGATGTTTCTGCATACTCCGGACAGATGTTTCACCAAGATTATCGTAGAAAATGCATATCTCAACTTGAAACCCGACGAAAACCATACATCGCCGGTTCTGCATATCAAACCAACTGTGGAGTGGTGAAAACACCAGACAACGTGTTTCTCGCATTAAATAGATCGAAAAGTGCGATCTCGATGGTTCTGCATACTTCGGACAGAAGTCTCACCAAGATTATCGCAGAAAGTGCATATCTGAGCTTGAAACCCCACGAAAACCAAGATATCTCATTCTCTGCATATCCAACGAACTCTGGAGTGGTGAAAACCCCAGAAAACGTGTTTCTCGCATTAAATAGATCGAAAAGTGCGATCTCGATGATTCTGCATACTTCTAACAGAAGTCTCACCATGATTATCGCAGAAAATGCATATCTCTGCTAGAAACCCCACGAAAACCAAGATATCTCCTGCTCTGCATATCCAACGAACTGTGGAGTGGTGAAAACACCAGATAACGTGTTTCTCGCATTAAATAGCTCGAATAGAGCGATCTCGATTATTAAGCATACTTCGGACAGAAGTCTCACCAAGATTATCGTAAAAAATGCATATCTCAGCTTGAAACCCCACAAAAACCAAGATATCGCCGGTTCTGCATATCAAACGCACTGTGGAGTGGTGAAAACACCAGATAACGTGTTTCTCGCATTTAATAGCTCGAAAAGTGCGATCTCGATGATTCTGCATACTTCGGACAGAAGTCTCACCAAGATTATCGCAGAAAATGCATATCTGAGCTTGAAACCCAACGAAAACCAAGATATCGTCGGTTCTGCATATCAAACGCGCTGTGGAGTGGTGAAAACACCAGATAACGTGTTTCTCGCATTAAATAGGTCGAAAAGAGCGATCTCGATGTTTCTGCATACTCCGGACAGATGTTTCACCAAGATTATCGTAGAAAATGCATATCTCAACTTGAAACCCGACGAAAACCATACATCGCCGGTTCTGCATATCAAACCAACTGTGGAGTGGTGAAAACACCAGACAACGTGTTTCTCGCATTAAATAGATCGAAAAGTGCGATCTCGATGGTTCTGCATACTTCGGACAGAAGTCTCACCAAGATTATCGCAGAAAGTGCATATCTGAGCTTGAAACCCCACGAAAACCAAGATATCTCATGCTCTGCATATCCAACGAACTCTGGAGTGGTGAAAACCCCAGAAAACGTGTTTCTCGCATTAAATAGATCGAAAAGTGCGATCTCGATGATTCTGCATACTTCTAACAGAAGTCTCACCATGATTATCGCAGAAAATGCATATCTCTGCTAGAAACCCCACGAAAACCAAGATATCTCCTGCTCTGCATATCCAACGAACTGTGGAGTGGTGAAAACACCAGATAACGTGTTTCTCGCATTAAATAGCTCGAATAGAGCGATCTCGATTATTAAGCATACTTCGGACAGAAGTCTCACCAAGATTATCGTAAAAAATGCATATCTCAGCTTGAAACCCCACAAAAACCAAGATATCGCCGGTTGTGCATATCAAACGCACTGTGGAGTGGTGAAAACACCAGATAACGTGTTTCTCGCATTTAATAGCTCGAAAAGTGCGATCTCGATGATTCTGCATACTTCGGACAGAAGTCTCACCAAGATTATCGCAGAAAATGCATATCTGAGCTTGAAACCCAACGAAAACCAAGATATCGTCGGTTCTGCATATCAAACGCGCTGTGGAGTGGTGAAAACACCAGATAACGTGTTTCTCGCATTAAATAGGTCGAAAAGAGCGATCTCGATGTTTCTGCATACTTCGGACAGAGATCTCACCAAGATTATCGCAGAAAATGCATATCTCAGCTTGACACCCCACGAAAACCAATATATCTCCGGTTCTGCACATCCAACGAACTGTGGTGTGGTGAAAACCCCAGAAAACGTGTTTCTCGCATTAATTAGCTCGAAAAGAGCGCTCTTGATGTTTCTGCATACTCCGGACAGATGTTTCACCAAGATTATCGTAGAAAATGCATATCTCAACTTGAAACCCGACGAAAACCATACATCGCCGGTTCTGCATATCAAACCAACTGTGGAGTGGTGAAAACACCAGACACCGTGTTTCTCGCATTAAATAGATCGAAAAGTGCGATCTCGATGGTTCTGCATACTTCGGACAGAAGTCTCACCAAGATTATCGCAGAAAGTGCATATCTGAGCTTGAAACCCCACGAAATCCAAGATATCTCATGCTCTGCATATCCAACGAACTCTGGAGTGGTGAAAACCCCAGAAAACGTGTTTCTCGCATTAAATAGCTCGAAAAGTACGATCTCGATGACTCTGCATACTTCGGACAGAAGTCTCACCAAGATTATCGCAGAAAATGCATATCTGAGCTTGAAACCCCACGAAAACCAAGATATCGCCGGTTCTGCATATCAAACCAACTGTGGAGTGGTGAAAACACCAGACAACGTGTTTCTCGCATTAAATAGATCGAAAAGTGCGATCTCGATGATTCTGCATACTTCTAACAGAAGTCTCACCATGATTATCGCAGAAAATGCATATCTCTGCTAGAAACCCCACGAAAACCAAGATATCTCCTGCTCTGCATATCCAACGAACTGTGGAGTGGTGAAAACCCCAGAAAACGTGTTTCTCGCATTAAATAGCTCGAAAAGTACGATCTCGATGACTCTGCATGCTTCGGACAGAAGTCTCACCAAGATTATCGCAGAAAATGCATATCTGAGCTTGAAACCCCACGAAAACCAAGATATCGTCGGTTCTGCATATGATACGCACTGTGGAGTGGTGAAAACACCAGATAACGTGTTTCTCGCATTAAATAGCTCGAAACGAGCGATCTCGATGATTAAGCATACTTCGGACAGAAGTCTCACCAAGATTATCGCAGAAATTGCATATCTCAGCTTGAATCCCCACGAAAACCAGGATATCGCTGGTTCTGCATATCAAACGCACTGTGGAGTGCTGAAAACACCAGATAACGTGTTTCTCGCATTAAATAGCTCGAAAAGTGCGATCTCGATGATTCTGCATACTTCGGACAGAAGTCTCACCAAGATTATCGCAGAAAGTGCATATCTGAGCTTGAAACCCCACGAAAACCAAGATATCGCTGGTTCTGCATATCAAACGCACTGTGGAGTGGTGAAAACAACCAGATAACGTGTTTCTCGCATTAAATAGCTCGAAAAGAGCGATCCCGATGATTCTGCATACTTCTGACAGAAGTCTCACCAAGATCATCGTTGAAAATGCATATCTCAGCTTGATACCCGACGAAAGCCAAGATGTCGCCGGTTCTGCATATCAAACGCACTGTGGAGTGGTGAAAACACCAGATAACGTGTACCTCGCAATAAATAGCTCGAAAAGAGGGTTCTCGATGATTTTGCATACTTCCGACTGATGTCTCATCAAGATTATCGCAAAAAATGCATATCTCACCTTGAAACCACACGAAAATCAAGATGATGCCGGTTCTGCATATCACACGCACTGTGGAGTGGTGTAAACAACCAGATAACGTGTTTCTCGCATTAAATAGCTCGAAAAGAGCGATCCCGATGATTCTGCATACTTCTGACAGAAGTCTCACGAAGATTATCGTTGAAAATGCATATCTCAGCTTGAAACCCCACGAAAACCAAGATATCGCTGGTTCTGCATATCAAACGCACTGTGGAGTGGTGAAAACACCAGATAACGTGTTTAATGCATTAAATAGCTCGAAAAGGGCGATCTCGATGTTTCTGCATACTTCGGACAGAGGTCTCACCAAGATTATCGCAGAAAATGCATATCTCAGCTTGAAACCCCACAAAAACCAAGATATCGCCGGTTCTGCATATCAAACGCACTGTGGAGTGGGGAAAACACCAGATAACGTGTTTCTCGCATTAAATAGCCCGAAAAGTGCGATCTCGATGATTCTGCATACTTCGGACAGAAGTCTCACCAAGATTATCGCAGAAAATGCATAGCTGAGCTTGAAACCCCACGAAAACCAAGATATCGCTGGTTCTGCATATCAAACGCACTGTGGAGTGGTGAAAACACAAGATAACGTGTTTCTCGCATTAAATAGGTCGAAAAGAGCGATCTCGATGTTTCTGCATACTTCGGACAGAGATCTCACCAAGATTATCGCAGAAAATGCATATCTCAGCTTGAACCCCTACGAAAGCAAAGATGTCGCCGGTTCTGCATATCAAACGAACTGTGGTGTGGTGAAAACCCCAGAAAACGTGTTTCTCGCATTAATTAGCTCGAAAAGAGCGCTCTTGATGTTTCTGCATACTCCGGACAGATGTTTCACCAAGATTATCGTAGAAAATGCATATCTCATCTTGAAACCCGACGAAAACCATACATCGCCGGTTCTGCATATCAAACCAACTGTGGAGTGGTGAAAACACCAGACAACGTGTTTCTCGCATTAAATAGATCGAAAAGTGCGATCTCGATGGTTCTGCATACTTCGGACAGAAGTCTCACCAAGATTATCGCAGAAAGTGCATATCTGAGCTTGAAACCCCACGAAAACCAAGATATCTCATGCTCTGCATATCCAACGAACTCTGGAGTGGTGAAAACCCCAGAAAACGTGTTTCTCGCATTAAATAGATCGAAAAGTGCGATCTCGATGATTCTGCATACTTCGGACAGAAGTCTCACCAAGATTATCGTAAAAAATGCATATCTCAGCTTGAAACCCCACAAAAACCAAGATATCGCCGGTTGTGCATATCAAACGCACTGTGGAGTGGTGAAAACACCAGATAACGTGTTTCTCGCATTTAATAGCTCGAAAAGTGCGATCTCGATGATTCTGCATACTTCGGACAGAAGTCTCACCAAGATTATCGCAGAAAATGCATATCTGAGCTTGAAACCCAACGAAAACCAAGATATCTTCGGTTCTGCATATCAGACGCGCTGTGGAGTGGTGAAAACACCAGATAACGTGTTTCTCGCATTAAATAGGTCGAAAAGAGCGATCTCGATGTTTCTGCATACTTCGGACAGAGATCTCACCAAGATTATCGCAGAAAATGCATATCTCAGCTTGACACCCCACGAAAACCAAGATATCTCCGGTTCTGCACATCCAACGAACTGTGGTGTGGTGAAAACCCCAGAAAACGTGTTTCTCGCATTAATTAGCTCGAAAAGAGCGCTCTTGATGTTTCTGCATACTCCGGACAGAAGTTTCACCAAGATTATCGTTGAAAATGCATATCTCAACTTGAAACCCGACGAAAACCATACATCGCCGGTTCTGCATATCAAACCAACTGTGGAGTGGTGAAAACACCAGACACCGTGTTTCTCGCATTAAATAGATCGAAAAGTGCGATCTCGATGGTTCTGCATACTTCGGACAGAAGTCTCACCAAGATTATCGCAGAAAGTGCATATCTGAGCTTGAAACCCCACGAAATCCAAGATATCTCATGCTCTGCATATCCAACGAACTCTGGAGTGGTGAAAACCCCAGAAAACGTGTTTCTCGCATTAAATAGCTCGAAAAGTACGATCTCGATGACTCTGCATACTTCGGACAGAAGTCTCACCAAGATTATCGCAGAAAATGCATATCTGAGCTTGAAACCCCACGAAAACCAAGATATCGCCGGTTCTGCATATCAAACCAACTGTGGAGTGGTGAAAACACCAGACAACGTGTTTCTCGCATTAAATAGATCGAAAAGTGCGATGTCGATGATTCTGCATACTTCGGACAGAAGTCTCACCAAGATTATCGCAGAAAATGCATATCTCAGCTTGACACCCCACGAAAACCAAGATATCTCCGGTTCTGCACATCCAACGAACTGTGGTGTGGTGAAAACCCCAGAAAACGTGTTTCTCGCATTATATAGCTCGAAAAGAGCGCTCTTGATGTTTCTGCATACTCCGGACAGATGTTTCACCAAGATTATCGTAGAAAATGCATATCTCAACTTGAAACCCGACGAAAACCAAACATCGCCGGTTCTGCATATCAAACCAACTGTGGAGTGGTGAAAACAACCAGATAACGTGTTTCTCGCATTAAATAGCTCGAAAAGAGCGATCCCGATGATTCTGCATACTTCTGACAGAAGTCTCACGAAGATTATCGTTGAAAATGCGTATCTCAGCTTGAAACCCCACGAAAACCAAGATATCGCTGGTTCTGCATATCAAACGCACTGTGGAGTGGTGAAAACACCAGATAACGTGTTTCTCGCATTAAATAGGTCGAAAAGAGCGATCTCGATGTTTCTGCATACTTCGGACGGAGGTCTCACCAAGATTATCGCAGAAAATGCATATCTCAGCATGAAACCCCACGAAAACCAAGATATCGCCGGTTCTGCATATCAAACGCACCGTGGAGTGGTGAAAACACCAGATAACGTGTTTCTCGCATTAAATAGCTCGAATAGAGCGATCTCGATTATTAAGCATACTTCGGACAGAAGTCTCACCAAGATTATCGTAAAAAATGCTTATCTCAGCTTGAAACCCCACAAAAACCAAGATATCGCCGGTTCTGCATATCAAACGCACTGTGGAGTGGTGAAAACACCAGATAACGTGTTTTTCGCATTAAATAGCTCGAAAAGTGCGATCTCGATGATTCTGCATACTTCGGACAGAAGTCTCACCAAGATTATCGCAGAAAATGCATATCTGAGCTTGAAACCCCACGAAAACCAAGATATCGTCGGTTCTGCATATCAAACGCACTGTCGAGTGGTGAAAACACCAGATAACGTGTTTCTCGCATTAAATAGGTCGAAAAGAGCGATCTCGATGTTTCTGCATACTTCGGACAGAGATCTCACCAAGATTATCGCAGAAAATGCATATCCCAGC
The DNA here is from genome assembly GCA_951804975.1 of Anthophora plumipes. Lineage (NCBI taxonomy): Eukaryota > Metazoa > Arthropoda > Insecta > Hymenoptera > Apidae > Anthophora > Anthophora plumipes. Next base: position 5,787,951 of record CATORF010000206.1, on the reverse strand, counting down.
TTGAAACCTCACGAAAATCAAGATGTCGCCGGTTCTGCATATAAAACGCACTGTGGGGTGGTGCAAACACCAGATAACTTGCTTCTCGCATTAAATAGCTCGAAAAGAGCGATCTCGATGATTCTGCACACTTCGGACAGAAGTCTCACCAAGATTATCGCAGATAATGCATATCTCAGCTTGAAACCCCACGAACACCAAGATATCGCTGGTTCTGCATCTCAAACGCACTGTGGAGTGGCGAAAACACTAGATATGGTTTTTCTCGCATTAACCAGCTCGAAAAGAGCGATCTCGATGATTCAGCATACTTCGGACAGAAGTCTCACCAAGATTATCGCAGAAAATGCATATCTCAGCTTGAAACCCCACAAAAACCAAGATATCGCCGGTTGTGCATATCAAACGCACTGTGGAGTGGTGAAAACACCAGATAACGTGTTTCTCGCATTTAATAGCTCGAAAAGTGCGATCTCGATGATTCTGCATACTTCGGACAGAAGTCTCACCAAGATTATCGCAGAAAATGCATATCTGAGCTTGAAACCCAACGAAAACCAAGATATCTTCGGTTCTGCATATCAGACGCGCTGTGGAGTGGTGAAAACACCAGATAACGTGTTTCTCGCATTAAATAGGTCGAAAAGAGCGATCTCGATGTTTCTGCATACTTCGGACAGAGATCTCACCAAGATTATCGCAGAAAATGCATATCTCAGCTTGACACCCCACGAAAACCAAGATATCTCCGGTTCTGCACATCCAACGAACTGTGGTGTGGTGAAAACCCCAGAAAACGTGTTTCTCGCATTAATTAGCTCGAAAAGAGCGCTCTTGATGTTTCTGCATACTCCGGACAGAAGTTTCACCAAGATTATCGTTGAAAATGCATATCTCAACTTGAAACCCGACGAAAACCATACATCGCCGGTTCTGCATATCAAACCAACTGTGGAGTGGTGAAAACACCAGACACCGTGTTTCTCGCATTAAATAGATCGAAAAGTGCGATCTCGATGGTTCTGCATACTTCGGACAGAAGTCTCACCAAGATTATCGCAGAAAGTGCATATCTGAGCTTGAAACCCCACGAAATCCAAGATATCTCATGCTCTGCATATCCAACGAACTCTGGAGTGGTGAAAACCCCAGAAAACGTGTTTCTCGCATTAAATAGCTCGAAAAGTACGATCTCGATGACTCTGCATACTTCGGACAGAAGTCTCACCAAGATTATCGCAGAAAATGCATATCTGAGCTTGAAACCCCACGAAAACCAAGATATCGCTGGTTCTGCATATCAAACGCACTGTGGAGTGGTGAAAACACCAGATAACGTGTTTCTCGCATTAAATAGGTCGAAAAGAGCGATCTCGATGTTTCTGCATACTTCGGACGGAGGTCTCACCAAGATTATCGCAGAAAATGCATATCTCAGCATGAAACCCCACGAAAACCAAGATATCGCCGGTTCTGCATATCAAACGCACCGTGGAGTGGTGAAAACACCAGATAACGTGTTTCTCGCATTAAATAGCTCGAATAGAGCGATCTCGATTATTAAGCATACTTCGGACAGAAGTCTCACCAAGATTATCGTAAAAAATGCTTATCTCAGCTTGAAACCCCACAAAAACCAAGATATCGCCGGTTCTGCATATCAAACGCACTGTGGAGTGGTGAAAACACCAGATAACGTGTTTTTCGCATTAAATAGCTCGAAAAGTGCGATCTCGATGATTCTGCATACTTCGGACAGAAGTCTCACCAAGATTATCGCAGAAAATGCATATCTGAGCTTGAAACCCCACGAAAACCAAGATATCGTCGGTTCTGCATATCAAACGCACTGTCGAGTGGTGAAAACACCAGATAACGTGTTTCTCGCATTAAATAGGTCGAAAAGAGCGATCTCGATGTTTCTGCATACTTCGGACAGAGATCTCACCAAGATTATCGCAGAAAATGCATATCCCAGCTTGAAACCTCACGAAAATCAAGATGTCGCCGGTTCTGCATATAAAACGCACTGTGGGGTGGTGCAAACACCAGATAACTTGCTTCTCGCATTAAATAGCTCGAAAAGAGCGATCTCGATGATTCTGCACACTTCGGACAGAAGTCTCACCAAGATTATCGCAGATAATGCATATCTCAGCTTGAAACCCCACGAACACCAAGATATCGCTGGTTCTGCATCTCAAACGCACTGTGGAGTGGCGAAAACACTAGATATGGTTTTTCTCGCATTAACCAGCTCGAAAAGAGCGATCTCGATGATTCAGCATACTTCGGACAGAAGTCTCACCAAGATTATCGCAGAAAATGCATATCTCAGCTTGAAACCCCACAAAAACCAAGATATCGCCGGTTGTGCATATCAAACGCACTGTGGAGTGGTGAAAACACCAGATAACGTGTTTCTCGCATTTAATAGCTCGAAAAGTGCGATCTCGATGATTCTGCATACTTCGGACAGAAGTCTCACCAAGATTATCGCAGAAAATGCATATCTGAGCTTGAAACCCAACGAAAACCAAGATATCTTCGGTTCTGCATATCAGACGCGCTGTGGAGTGGTGAAAACACCAGATAACGTGTTTCTCGCATTAAATAGGTCGAAAAGAGCGATCTCGATGTTTCTGCATACTTCGGACAGAGATCTCACCAAGATTATCGCAGAAAATGCATATCTCAGCTTGACACCCCACGAAAACCAAGATATCTCCGGTTCTGCACATCCAACGAACTGTGGTGTGGTGAAAACCCCAGAAAACGTGTTTCTCGCATTAATTAGCTCGAAAAGAGCGCTCTTGATGTTTCTGCATACTCCGGACAGAAGTTTCACCAAGATTATCGTTGAAAATGCATATCTCAACTTGAAACCCGACGAAAACCATACATCGCCGGTTCTGCATATCAAACCAACTGTGGAGTGGTGAAAACACCAGACACCGTGTTTCTCGCATTAAATAGATCGAAAAGTGCGATCTCGATGGTTCTGCATACTTCGGACAGAAGTCTCACCAAGATTATCGCAGAAAGTGCATATCTGAGCTTGAAACCCCACGAAATCCAAGATATCTCATGCTCTGCATATCCAACGAACTCTGGAGTGGTGAAAACCCCAGAAAACGTGTTTCTCGCATTAAATAGCTCGAAAAGTACGATCTCGATGACTCTGCATACTTCGGACAGAAGTCTCACCAAGATTATCGCAGAAAATGCATATCTGAGCTTGAAACCCCACGAAAACCAAGATATCGCCGGTTCTGCATATCAAACCAACTGTGGAGTGGTGAAAACACCAGACAACGTGTTTCTCGCATTAAATAGATCGAAAAGTGCGATGTCGATGATTCTGCATACTTCGGACAGAAGTCTCACCAAGATTATCGCAGAAAATGCATATCTCAGCTTGACACCCCACGAAAACCAAGATATCTCCGGTTCTGCACATCCAACGAACTGTGGTGTGGTGAAAACCCCAGAAAACGTGTTTCTCGCATTATATAGCTCGAAAAGAGCGCTCTTGATGTTTCTGCATACTCCGGACAGATGTTTCACCAAGATTATCGTAGAAAATGCATATCTCAACTTGAAACCCGACGAAAACCAAACATCGCCGGTTCTGCATATCAAACCAACTGTGGAGTGGTGAAAACAACCAGATAACGTGTTTCTCGCATTAAATAGCTCGAAAAGAGCGATCCCGATGATTCTGCATACTTCTGACAGAAGTCTCACGAAGATTATCGTTGAAAATGCGTATCTCAGCTTGAAACCCCACGAAAACCAAGATATCGCTGGTTCTGCATATCAAACGCACTGTGGAGTGGTGAAAACACCAGATAACGTGTTTCTCGCATTAAATAGGTCGAAAAGAGCGATCTCGATGTTTCTGCATACTTCGGACGGAGGTCTCACCAAGATTATCGCAGAAAATGCATATCTCAGCATGAAACCCCACGAAAACCAAGATATCGCCGGTTCTGCATATCAAACGCACCGTGGAGTGGTGAAAACACCAGATAACGTGTTTCTCGCATTAAATAGCTCGAATAGAGCGATCTCGATTATTAAGCATACTTCGGACAGAAGTCTCACCAAGATTATCGTAAAAAATGCTTATCTCAGCTTGAAACCCCACAAAAACCAAGATATCGCCGGTTCTGCATATCAAACGCACTGTGGAGTGGTGAAAACACCAGATAACGTGTTTTTCGCATTAAATAGCTCGAAAAGTGCGATCTCGATGATTCTGCATACTTCGGACAGAAGTCTCACCAAGATTATCGCAGAAAATGCATATCTGAGCTTGAAACCCCACGAAAACCAAGATATCGTCGGTTCTGCATATCAAACGCACTGTCGAGTGGTGAAAACACCAGATAACGTGTTTCTCGCATTAAATAGGTCGAAAAGAGCGATCTCGATGTTTCTGCATACTTCGGACAGAGATCTCACCAAGATTATCGCAGAAAATGCATATCCCAGCTTGAAACCTCACGAAAATCAAGATGTCGCCGGTTCTGCATATAAAACGCACTGTGGGGTGGTGCAAACACCAGATAACTTGCTTCTCGCATTAAATAGCTCGAAAAGAGCGATCTCGATGATTCTGCACACTTCGGACAGAAGTCTCACCAAGATTATCGCAGATAATGCATATCTCAGCTTGAAACCCCACGAACACCAAGATATCGCTGGTTCTGCATCTCAAACGCACTGTGGAGTGGCGAAAACACTAGATATGGTTTTTCTCGCATTAACCAGCTCGAAAAGAGCGATCTCGATGATTCAGCATACTTCGGACAGAAGTCTCACCAAGATTATCGCAGAAAATGCATATCTCAGCTTGAAACCCCACAAAAACCAAGATATCGCCGGTTGTGCATATCAAACGCACTGTGGAGTGGTGAAAACACCAGATAACGTGTTTCTCGCATTTAATAGCTCGAAAAGTGCGATCTCGATGATTCTGCATACTTCGGACAGAAGTCTCACCAAGATTATCGCAGAAAATGCATATCTGAGCTTGAAACCCAACGAAAACCAAGATATCTTCGGTTCTGCATATCAGACGCGCTGTGGAGTGGTGAAAACACCAGATAACGTGTTTCTCGCATTAAATAGGTCGAAAAGAGCGATCTCGATGTTTCTGCATACTTCGGACAGAGATCTCACCAAGATTATCGCAGAAAATGCATATCTCAGCTTGACACCCCACGAAAACCAAGATATCTCCGGTTCTGCACATCCAACGAACTGTGGTGTGGTGAAAACCCCAGAAAACGTGTTTCTCGCATTAATTAGCTCGAAAAGAGCGCTCTTGATGTTTCTGCATACTCCGGACAGAAGTTTCACCAAGATTATCGTAGAAAATGCATATCTCAACTTGAAACCCGACGAAAACCATACATCGCCGGTTCTGCATATCAAACCAACTGTGGAGTGGTGAAAACACCAGACACCGTGTTTCTCGCATTAAATAGATCGAAAAGTGCGATCTCGATGGTTCTGCATACTTCGGACAGAAGTCTCACCAAGATTATCGCAGAAAGTGCATATCTGAGCTTGAAACCCCACGAAATCCAAGATATCTCATGCTCTGCATATCCAACGAACTCTGGAGTGGTGAAAACCCCAGAAAACGTGTTTCTCGCATTAAATAGCTCGAAAAGTACGATCTCGATGACTCTGCATACTTCGGACAGAAGTCTCACCAAGATTATCGCAGAAAATGCATATCTGAGCTTGAAACCCCACGAAAACCAAGATATCGCCGGTTCTGCATATCAAACCAACTGTGGAGTGGTGAAAACACCAGACAACGTGTTTCTCGCATTAAATAGATCGAAAAGTGCGATGTCGATGATTCTGCATACTTCGGACAGAAGTCTCACCAAGATTATCGCAGAAAATGCATATCTCAGCTTGACACCCCACGAAAACCAAGATATCTCCGGTTCTGCACATCCAACGAACTGTGGTGTGGTGAAAACCCCAGAAAACGTGTTTCTCGCATTATATAGCTCGAAAAGAGCGCTCTTGATGTTTCTGCATACTCCGGACAGATGTTTCACCAAGATTATCGTAGAAAATGCATATCTCAACTTGAAACCCGACGAAAACCAAACATCGCCGGTTCTGCATATCAAACCAACTGTGGAGTGGTGAAAACAACCAGATAACGTGTTTCTCGCATTAAATAGCTCGAAAAGAGCGATCCCGATGATTCTGCATACTTCTGACAGAAGTCTCACGAAGATTATCGTTGAAAATGCGTATCTCAGCTTGAAACCCCACGAAAACCAAGATATCGCTGGTTCTGCATATCAAACGCACTGTGGAGTGGTGAAAACACCAGATAACGTGTTTCTCGCATTAAATAGGTCGAAAAGAGCGATCTCGATGTTTCTGCATACTTCGGACGGAGGTCTCACCAAGATTATCGCAGAAAATGCATATCTCAGCATGAAACCCCACGAAAACCAAGATATCGCCGGTTCTGCATATCAAACGCACCGTGGAGTGGTGAAAACACCAGATAACGTGTTTCTCGCATTAAATAGCTCGAATAGAGCGATCTCGATTATTAAGCATACTTCGGACAGAAGTCTCACCAAGATTATCGTAAAAAATGCTTATCTCAGCTTGAAACCCCACAAAAACCAAGATATCGCCGGTTCTGCATATCAAACGCACTGTGGAGTGGTGAAAACACCAGATAACGTGTTTTTCGCATTAAATAGCTCGAAAAGTGCGATCTCGATGATTCTGCATACTTCGGACAGAAGTCTCACCAAGATTATCGCAGAAAATGCATATCTGAGCTTGAAACCCCACGAAAACCAAGATATCGTCGGTTCTGCATATCAAACGCACTGTCGAGTGGTGAAAACACCAGATAACGTGTTTCTCGCATTAAATAGGTCGAAAAGAGCGATCTCGATGTTTCTGCATACTTCGGACAGAGATCTCACCAAGATTATCGCAGAAAATGCATATCCCAGCTTGAAACCTCACGAAAATCAAGATGTCGCCGGTTCTGCATATAAAACGCACTGTGGGGTGGTGCAAACACCAGATAACTTGCTTCTCGCATTAAATAGCTCGAAAAGAGCGATCTCGATGATTCTGCACACTTCGGACAGAAGTCTCACCAAGATTATCGCAGATAATGCATATCTCAGCTTGAAACCCCACGAACACCAAGATATCGCTGGTTCTGCATCTCAAACGCACTGTGGAGTGGCGAAAACACTAGATATGGTTTTTCTCGCATTAACCAGCTCGAAAAGAGCGATCTCGATGATTCAGCATACTTCGGACAGAAGTCTCACCAAGATTATCGCAGAAAATGCATATCTCAGCTTGAAACCCCACGAAAACCAAGATATCTCCGGTTCTGCATATCCATGAACTGTGGAGTGGTGAAATCCCCAGAAAACGATTTTCTCGCATTAAACAGCTCGAAAAGAGCGCTCTCGATGTTTCTGCATACTTCTGACAGAAGACTCACCAAGATAATCGCAGAAAATGCATATCTCAGCTGGAAACCCCACGAAAACCAAGATATCGCCGGTTCTGCATATCAGGCGCAATGTGGAGTGGTGAAAACACCAGAAAACGTGTAACTCGCATTAAGTAGCTGGAAACGAGCGATCTAGATGATTCTGCATACTTCTTACTGAAGCCTCACCATTATTATCGCACAAAATGCATATCTCAGCTTGAAACCCGACCGAAACCAAGATATCTCCGTTTCTGCATGTCAAACGTACTGTGGAGTGGTGAATACACCAGAAAACGTGTTTCTGGCATTAAATAGCTCGAAAAGAGCGATCTAGATGATTCTGCATACTGCTGACAGAAGACTCACAAAGATAATCGCAGAAAATGCATATCTCAGCTCGAAACCCGACGAAAACCAAGATGTCGCCGGTTCTGCATATCAAACGCACTGTAGGGTGGTGAAAACCCCAGAAAACGTGTTTCTCGCATTAACTATCTCGAAAAGAGCGTTCTCGATGATTCTGCATACTTCTGACAGAAGAATCACCAAGAATATCGCAGAAAATGCATGTCTCAGCTTGATACCCGACGAAAACCAAGATATCTCCGTTTCTGCATGTCAAACGTTCTGTGGAGTGTTGAATACACCAGAAAACGTGTTCCTCGCATTAAATAGCTCGAAAAGAGCGATCTAGATGATTCTGCATACTGCTGACAGAAGCCTCACCAAGATTATCGCAGAAAATGCATATTTCAGCTGGAAACCCCAGGAAAACCAAGATATCTCCGTTTCTGCATGTCAAACGTACTGTGGATTTGTGAATACACTAGAAAACGTGTTTCTGGCATTAAATAGCTCGAAAAGAGCGATCTAGATGATTCTGCATACTGCTGACAGAAGACTCACCAAGATTATCGCAGAAAATTGCATATCTCAGCTGGAAAACGCACGAAAACCAGGATATCGCTGGTTCTGCATATCAAACGCACTGTGGCGTGCTGAAAACACCAGATAACGTGTTTCTCGCATTAAATAGCTCGAATAGAGCGATCTCGATGATTAAGCATACTTCGGGCAGAAGTCTCACCAAGATTATCGTAAAAAATGCTTATCTCAGCTTGAAACCCCACAAAAACCAAAATATCGCCGGTTCTGCATATCAAACGCACTGTGGAGTGGTGAAAACACCAGATAACGTGTTTCTCGCATTAAATAGCTCGAAAAGTGCGATCTCGATGATTCTGCATACTTCGGACAGAAGCCTCACCAAGATTATCGCAGAAAATGCATATCTGAGCTTGAAACCCCACGAAAACCAAGATATCGCTGGTTCTGCATATCAAACGCACTGTGGAGTGGTGAAAACACCAGAAGACTTGTTTCTAGCATTAAATAGCTCGAAAAGAGCGATCTCGATGATTCTGCATACTTCGGACAGAAGTCTCACCAAGATTATCGCAGAAAATGCATATCTCAGCTTGAAACCCCACGAAAACCAAGATATCTCCGGTTCTGCATATCCAACGAACTGTGGAGTGGTGAAAACCCCAGAGAACGAGTTTCTCGCATTAAATAGCTCGAAAAGAGCGCTCTCGATGTTTCTGCATACTTCGGACAGATGTCTCACCAAGCTTATCGTAGAAAATGCATATCTCAGCTTGAAACCCGACGAAAACCAAAATATCTCCGGTTCTGCATATCCAACGCTCTGTGGAGTGGTGAAAACACCAGATAACGTGTTTCTCGCATTAAATAGCTCGAAATGAGCGATCTCGATGATTCTGCATACTTCGGACAGAAGTCTCACCAAGATTATCGTAAAAAATGCATATCTGAGCTTGAAACCCCTCGAAAACCAAGATATCACCTGTTCTGCATATCCAACGAACTGTGGTGTGGTGAAAACCCCAGAAAACGTGTTTCTCGCATTAAATAGCTCGAAAAGTGCGATCTCGATGATTCTGCATACTTCGGACAGAAGCCTCACCAAGATTATCGCAGAAAATGCATATCTGATCTTGAAACCCCACGAAAACCAAGATATCGCTGGTTCTGCATATCAAACGCACTGTGGAGTGGTGAAAACACCAGAAAACTTGTTTCTAGCATTAAATAGCTCGAAAAGAGCGATCTCGATGATTCTGCATACTTTAGACAGAAGTCTCACCAAGATTATCGCAGAAAATGCATATCTCAGCTTGAAACCCCACGAAAACCAATATGTCGCCGGTTCTGCATATAAAACGCACTGTGGAGTGGTGAAAACACCAGATATGGTTTTTCTCGCATTAACCAGCTCGAAAAGAGCGATCTCGATGATTCAGCATACTTCGGACAGAAGTCTCTCCAAGTTTATCGCAGAAAATGCATATCTGAGCTTGAAACCCCTCGAAAACCAAGATATCACCTGTTCTGCATATCCAACGAACTGTGGTGTGGTGAAAACCCCAGAAAACGTGTTTCTCGCATTAAATAGCTCGAAAAGAGCGCTCTTGATGATTCTGCATACTTCTCATAGATGAAACACGAAGATTATCGCAGAAAATGCATATTTGAGCTGGAAACCCCACGAAAACCCAGATATCGCTGGTTCTGCATATCAAACGCACTGTGGAGTGCTGAAAACACCAGATAACGTGTTTCTCGCATTAAATCGGTCGAAAAGAGCGATCTCGATGATTCTGCATACTGCGGACAGAAGTCTCACCAAGATTATCGCAGAAAATGCATATCTCAGCTTCAAACCCCACGAAATCCAAGATATCTCCGGTTCTGCACACCCAACGAACTGTGGTGTGGTGAAAACCCCAGAAAACGTGTTTCTCGCATTAAATAGCTCGAAAAGAGCGATCTAGATGATTCTGCATACTGCTGACAGAAGACTCACCAAGATTATAGCAGAAAATGCATATCTCAGCTGGAAAACCCACGAAAACCAAGATATCGCCGGTTCTGCATTTCAGACGCACTGTGGAGTGGTGAAAACACCAGATAACGTGTTTCTCGCATTAAATAGCTCGAAACGAGCGATCTCGATGATTCTGCATACTTCGGACAGAAGTCTCACCAAGATTATCGTAAAAAATGCATATCTCAGCTTCAAACCCCACGAAAACCAAGATATCGCTGGTTCTGCATATCAAACGCACTGTGGAGTGGTGAAAACACCAGATATGGTTTTTCTCGCATTAACCAGCTCGAATAGAGCGATCTCGATGATTCAGCATACTTCGGACAGAAGTCTCTCCAAGTTTATCGCAGAAACTGCATATCTGAGCTTGAAACCCCTCGAAAACCAAGATATCACCTGTTCTGCATATCCAACGAACTGTGGTGTGGTGAAAACCCCAGAAAACGTGTTTCTCGCATTAAATAGCTCGAAAAGAGCGATCTCGATGATTCTGCACACTTCGAACAGAAGTCTCACCAAGATTATCGCAGACAATGCATATCTCAGCTTGAAACCCCACGAAAACCAAGATATCACCTGGTCTGCATATCCAACGAACTGTGGTGTGGTGAAAACCCCAGAAAACGTGTTTCTGGCATTCAATAGCTCGAAAAGAGCGATCTAGATGATTCTGCATACTGCTGACAGAAGACTCACCAAGATTATAGCAGAAAATGCATATCTCAGCTGGAAAACCCACGAAAACCAAGATATCGCCGGTTCTGCATTTCAGACGCACTGTGGAGTGGTGAAAAAACCAGAAAACGTGTTTCTCGCATTAAGTAGCACGAAAAGAGCGTTCTCGATGATTCTGCATACTTCTCATAGATGAAACACCAAGATTATCACAGAAAATGCATATATCAGCTGGAAACTCCACGAAAACCAAGTTATCGGCGGCTCTACATATCAAACGCACTGTGGAGTGATCAATACACCAGATAACGTGTTTCCCGCATTAAATAGCTCGAAAAGAGCGATCTCGATTATTCTGCATACATCTGACTGAAGTCTCACCAAGATTATCGCAGAAAATGCTTATCTCAGCTTGAAACCCCACAAAAACCAAGATATCGCCGGTTCTGCATATCAAACGCACTGTGGAGTAGTGAAAACACCAGATAACGTGTTTCTCGCATTAAATAGCTCGAAAAGTGCGATATCGATGATTCTGCATACTTCGGACAGAAGTCACACCAAGATTATCGCAGGAAATGCATATCTGAGCTTGAAACCCCACGAAAACCAACATGTCGCTGGTTCTGCATATCAAACGCACTGTGGAGTGCTGAAAACAACAGATAACGTGTTTCTCGCATTATATAGCTCGAATAGAGCGATCTCGATGATTAAGCATACTTCGGACAGAAGTCTCACCAAGATTATCGCAGAAAATGCATATGTCAGCTTGAAACCCCACGAAAACCAAGATATCTCCGGTTCTGCATATCCAACGAACTGTGGAGTGGTGAAAACCCCAGAAAACGAGTTTCTCGCATTAAATAGCTCGAAAAGATCGCTCTCGATGTTTCTGCATACTTCGGACAGATGTCTCACCAAGCTTATTGTAGAAAATGCATATCTCAGCTTGAAACCCGACGAAAACCAAAATATCTCCGGTTCTGCATATCCAACGCTCTGTGGAGTGGTGAAAACACCAGATAACGTGTTTCTCGCATTAAATAGCTCGAAATGAGCGATCTCGATGATTCTGCATACTTCGGACAGAAGTCTCACCAAGATTATCGTAAAAAATGCATATCTGAGCTTGAAACCCCTCGAAAACCAAGATATCACCTGTTCTGCATATCCAACGAACTGTGGTGTGGTGAAAACCCCAGAAAACGTGTTTCTCGCATTAAATAGCTCGAAAAGTGCGATCTCGATGATTCTGCATACTTCGGACAGAAGCCTCACCAAGATTATCGCAGAAAATGCATATCTGATCTTGAAACCCCACGAAAACCAAGATATCGCTGGTTCTGCATATCAAACGCACTGTGGAGTGGTGAAAACACCAGAAAACTTGTTTCTAGCATTAAATAGCTCGAAAAGAGCGATCTCGATGATTCTGCATACTTCAGACAGAAGTCTCACCAAGATTATCGCAGAAAATGCATATCTCAGCTTGAAACCCCACGAAAACCAATATGTCGCCGGTTCTGCATATAAAACGCACTGTGGAGTGGTGAAAACACCAGATATGGTTTTTCTCGCATTAACCAGCTCGAAAAGAGCGATCTCGATGATTCAGCATACTTCGGACAGAAGTCTCTCCAAGTTTATCGCAGAAAATGCATATCTGAGCTTGAAACCCCTCGAAAACCAAGATATCACCTGTTCTGCATATCCAACGAACTGTGGTGTGGTGAAAACCCCAGAAAACGTGTTTCTCGCATTAAATAGCTCGAAAAGAGCGCTCTTGATGATTCTGCATACTTCTCATAGATGAAACACGAAGATTATCGCAGAAAATGCATATTTGAGCTGGAAACCCCACGAAAACCCAGATATCGGCGGCTCTACATATCAAACGCACTGTGGAGTGATCAATACACCAGATAACGTGTTTCCCGCATTAAATAGCTCGAAAAGAGCGATCTCGATTATTCTGCATACATCTGACTGAAGTCTCACCAAGATTATCGCAGAAAATGCTTATCTCAGCTTGAAACCCCACAAAAACCAAGATATCGCCGGTTCTGCATATCAAACGCACTGTGGAGTAGTGAAAACACCAGATAACGTGTTTCTCGCATTAAATAGCTCGAAAAGTGCGATCTCGATGATTCTGCATACTTCGGACAGAAGTCACACCAAGATTATCGCAGGAAATGCATATCTGAGCTTGAAACCCCACGAAAACCAACATGTCGCTGGTTCTGCATATCAAACGCACTGTGGAGTGCTGAAAACAACAGATAACGTGTTTCTCGCATTATATAGCTCGAATAGAGCGATCTCGATGATTAAGCATACTTCGGACAGAAGTCTCACCAAGATTATCGTAAAAAATGCTTATCTCAGCTTGAAACCCCACAAAAACCAAGATATCGCCGGTTCTGCATATCCAACGCTCTGTGGAGTGGTGAAAACACCAGATAACGTGTTTCTCGCATTAAATAGCTCGAAACGAGCGATCTCGATGATTCTGCATACTTCGGACAGAAGTCTCACCAAGATTATCGTAAAAAATGCATATCTCAGCTTCAAACCCCGCGAAAACCAAGATATCGCTGGTTCTGCATATCAAACGCACTGTGGAGTGGTGAAAACACCAGATATGGTTTTTCTCGCATTAACCAGCTCGAATAGAGCGATCTCGATGATTCAGCATACTTCGGACAGAAGTCTCTCCAAGTTTATCGCAGAAACTGCATATCTGAGCTTGAAACCCCTCGAAAACCAAGATATCACCTGTTCTGCATATCCAACGAACTGTGGTGTGGTGAAAACCCCAGAAAACGTGTTTCTCGCATTAAATAGCTCGAAAAGAGCGATCTCGATGATTCTGCACACTTCGAACAGAAGTCTCACCAAGATTATCGCAGACAATGCATATCTCAGCTTGAAACCCCACGAAAACCAAGATGTCGCCGGTTCTGCATATCATACGCACTGTGGAGTGGTGAAAACACCAGACAACGTGTTTCTCGCATTAAATTGATCGAAAAGTGCGATCTCGATGATTCTGCATACTTCTAACAGAAGTCTCACCATGATTTTCGCAGAAAATGCATATCTCTGCTAGAAACCCCACGAAAACCAAGATATCTCCTGTTCTGCATATCCAACGAACTGTGGAGTGGTGAAAAGCCCAGAAAACGTGTTTCTCGCATTAAATAGCTCGAAAACTACGATCTCGATGACTGTGCATACTTCGGACAGAAATCTCACCAAGATTATCGCAGAAAATGCATATCTGAGCTTGAAACCCCAGGAAAACCAAGATATCGTCGGTTCTGCATATCATACGCACTGTGGAGTGGTGAAAACACGAGATAACGTGTTTCTCGCATTAAATAGCACGATACGAGCGATCTCGATGATTAAGCATACTTCGGACAGAAGTCTCACCAAGATTATCGCAGAAATTGCATATCTCAGCTTGAATCCCCACGAAAACCAGGATATCGCTGGTTCTGCATATCAAACGCACTGTGGAGTGCTGAAAACACCAGATAACGTGTTTCTCGCATTAAATAGCACGATACGAGCGATCTCGATGGTAAAGCATACTTCGGACAGAAGTCTCACCAAGATTATCGCAGAAATTGCATATCTCAGCTTGAATCCCCACGAAAACCAGGATATCACCTGTTCTGCATATCCAACGAACTGTGGTGTGGTGAAAACCCCAGAAAACGTGTTTCTCGCATTAAATAGCTCGAAAAGAGCGATCTCGATGATTCTGCACACTTCGAACAGAAGTCTCACCAAGATTATCGCAGACAATGCATATCTCAGCTTGAAACCCCACAAAAACCAAGATATCGCCGGTTCTGCATATCAAACGCACTGTGGAGTGGTGAAAACACCAGATAACGTGTTTCTCGCACTAAATAGCTCGAAAAGAGCGATTTAGATGATTCAGCATACTTCGGACAGAAGTCTCACCAAGATTATCGCAGAAAATGCATATCTCAGCTTGAAACACGACGAAAACCAAAATATCGCTGGTTCTGCACATCAAACGCACTGTGGAGTGGTGAAAACACCAGATAACGTGTTTCTCGCACTAAATAGCTCGAAAAGAGCGATTTAGATGATTCAGCATACTTCGGACAGAAGTCTCACCAAGATTATTGCAGAAAATGCATATCTCAGCTAGAATCCCCACGAAAACCAAGATATCGCTGGTACTGCATATCAAACGCTCTGTGGAGTGGTGAAAACACCAGATAACGTGTTTCTCGCATTAAATAGCTCGAAAAGAGCGATTTAGATGATTCAGCATACTTCGGACAGAAGTCTCACCAAGATTATCGCAGAAAATGCATATCTCAGCTTGAAACCCCACGAAAACCAAGATATCTCCGGTACTGCATATCCAACGAACTGTGGAGTGGTGAAAACCCCAGAAAACGAGTTTCTCGCATTAAACAGCTCGAAAAGAGCGCTCTCGATGTTTCTGCATACTTCGGACAGATGTCTCACCAATCTTATCGTAGAAAATGCATATCTCAGCTTGAAACCCGACGAAAACCAAGATTTTGCCATTTCTGCATATCAAGCGCACTGTGGAGTGGTGAAAACAACCAGATAACGTGTTTCTCGCATTAAATAGCTCGAAACGAGCGATCTAGATGATTCTGCATACTTCTGACTGAAGTCTCACAAATATTATCGCAGAAAATGCATATCTCAGCCAGAAATATCACGAAAATCAAGATATCGCCGGTCCTGCATATCAAACGCACTGTGGAGTGGTGAAAACAACCAGATAACGTGCTTGTCGCATTAAATAGCTCGAAACGAGCGATCTAGATGATTCTGCATACTTCGGACAGAAGTCTCTCCAAGTTTATCGCAGAAAATGCATATCTGAGCTTGAAACCCCTCGAAAACCAAGATATCACCTGTTCTGCATATCCAACGAACTGTGGTGTGGTGAAAACCCCAGAAAACGTGTTTCTCGCATTAAATAGCTCGAAAAGAGCGCTCGTGATGATTCTGCATACTTCTCATAGATGAAACACGAAGATTATCGCAGAAAATGCATATTTGAGCTGGAAACCCCACGAAAACCCAGATATCGCTGGTTCTGCATATCAAACGCACTGTGGAGTGCTGAAAACACCAGATAACGTGTTTCTCGCATTAAATCGGTCGAAAAGAGCGATCTCGATGATTCTGCATACTGCGGACAGAAGTCTCACCAAGATTATCGCAGAAAATGCATATCTCAGCTTCAAACCCCACGAAATCCAAGATATCTCCGGTTCTGCACACCCAACGAACTGTGGTGTGGTGAAAACCCCAGAAAACGTGTTTCTCGCAATTAAATAGCTCGAAAAGAGCGATCTAGATGATTCTGCATACTGCTGACAGAAGACTCACCAAGATTATAGCAGAAAATGCATATCTCAGCTGGAAAACCCACGAAAACCAAGATATCGCCGGTTCTGCATTTCAGACGCACTGTGGAGTGGTGAAAACACCAGATAACGTGTTTCTCGCATTAAATAGCTCGAAACGAGCGATCTCGATGATTCTGCATACTTCGGACAGAAGTCTCACCAAGATTATCGTAAAAAATGCATATCTCAGCTTCAAACCCCACGAAAACCAAGATATCGCTGGTTCTGCATATCAAACGCACTGTGGAGTGGTGAAAACACCAGATATGGTTTTTCTCGCATTAACCAGCTCGAATAGAGCGATCTCGATGATTCAGCATACTTCGGACAGAAGTCTCTCCAAGTTTATCGCAGAAACTGCATATCTGAGCTTGAAACCCCTCGAAAACCAAGATATCACCTGTTCTGCATATCCAACGAACTGTGGTGTGGTGAAAACCCCAGAAAACGTGTTTCTCGCATTAAATAGCTCGAAAAGAGCGATCTCGATGATTCTGCACACTTCGAACAGAAGTCTCACCAAGATTATCGCAGACAATGCATATCTCAGCTTGAAACCCCACGAAAACCAAGATATCACCTGGTCTGCATATCCAACGAACTGTGGTGTGGTGAAAACCCCAGAAAACGTGTTTCTGGCATTCAATAGCTCGAAAAGAGCGATCTAGATGATTCTGCATACTGCTGACAGAAGACTCACCAAGATTATAGCAGAAAATGCATATCTCAGCTGGACAACACACGAAAACCAAGATATCGCCGGTTCTGCATTTCAGACGCACTGTGGAGTGGTGAAAAAACCAGAAAACGTGTTTCTCGCATTAAGTAGCACGAAAAGAGCGTTCTCGATGATTCTGCATACTTCTCATAGATGAAACACCAAGATTATCACAGAAAATGCATATATCAGCTGGAAACTCCACGAAAACCAAGTTATCGGCGGCTCTACATATCAAACGCACTGTGGAGTGATCAATACACCAGATAACGTGTTTCCCGCATTAAATAGCTCGAAAAGAGCGATCTCGATTATTCTGCATACATCTGACTGAAGTCTCACCAAGATTATCGCAGAAAATGCTTATCTCAGCTTGAAACCCCACAAAAACCAAGATATCGCCGGTTCTGCATATCAAACGCACTGTGGAGTAGTGAAAACACCAGATAACGTGTTTCTCGCATTAAATAGCTCGAAAAGTGCGATATCGATGATTCTGCATACTTCGGACAGAAGTCACACCAAGATTATCGCAGGAAATGCATATCTGAGCTTGAAACCCCACGAAAACCAACATGTCGCTGGTTCTGCATATCAAACGCACTGTGGAGTGCTGAAAACAACAGATAACGTGTTTCTCGCATTATATAGCTCGAATAGAGCGATCTCGATGATTAAGCATACTTCGGACAGAAGTCTCACCAAGATTATCGCAGAAAATGCATATGTCAGCTTGAAACCCCACGAAAACCAAGATATCTCCGGTTCTGCATATCCAACGAACTGTGGAGTGGTGAAAACCCCAGAAAACGAGTTTCTCGCATTAAATAGCTCGAAAAGAGCGCTCTCGATGTTTCTGCATACTTCGGACAGATGTCTCACCAAGCTTATCGTAGAAAATGCATATCTCAGCTTGAAACCCGACGAAAACCAAAATATCTCCGGTTCTGCATATCCAACGCTCTGTGGAGTGGTGAAAACACCAGATAACGTGTTTCTCGCATTAAATAGCTCGAAATGAGCGATCTCGATGATTCTGCATACTTCGGACAGAAGTCTCACCAAGATTATCGTAAAAAATGCATATCTGAGCTTGAAACCCCTCGAAAACCAAGATATCACCTGTTCTGCATATCCAACGAACTGTGGTGTGGTGAAAACCCCAGAAAACGTGTTTCTCGCATTAAATAGCTCGAAAAGTGCGATCTCGATGATTCTGCATACTTCGGACAGAAGCCTCACCAAGATTATCGCAGAAAATGCATATCTGATCTTGAAACCCCACGAAAACCAAGATATCGCTGGTTCTGCATATCAAACGCACTGTGGAGTGGTGAAAACACCAGAAAACTTGTTTCTAGCATTAAATAGCTCGAAAAGAGCGATCTCGATGATTCTGCATACTTCAGACAGAAGTCTCACCAAGATTATCGCAGAAAATGCATATCTCAGCTTGAAACCCCACGAAAACCAATATGTCGCCGGTTCTGCATATAAAACGCACTGTGGAGTGGTGAAAACACCAGATATGGTTTTTCTCGCATTAACCAGCTCGAAAAGAGCGATCTCGATGATTCAGCATACTTCGGACAGAAGTCTCTCCAAGTTTATCGCAGAAAATGCATATCTGAGCTTGAAACCCCTCGAAAACCAAGATATCACCTGTTCTGCATATCCAACGAACTGTGGTGTGGTGAAAACCCCAGAAAACGTGTTTCTCGCATTAAATAGCTCGACAAGAGCGCTCTTGATGATTCTGCATACTTCTCATAGATGAAACACGAAGATTATCGCAGAAAATGCATATTTGAGCTGGAAACCCCACGAAAACCCAGATATCGCTGGTTCTGCATATCAAACGCACTGTGGAGTGCTGAAAACACCAGATAACGTGTTTCTCGCATTAAATAGCTCGAAACGAGCGATCTAGATGATTCTGCATACTTCTGACTGAAGTCTCTCCAATATTATCGCAGAAAATGCATATCTCAGCTTGAAACCTCACGAGAATCAAGATGTCGCCGGTTCTGTATATCAAACGCACAGTGGAGTGGTGAAAACAAGCAGATAACGTGTATCTCGCATTAAATAGCTCGAAAAGAGCGATCTAGATGATTCTGCATACTTCTGACAGAAGACTCACCAAGATTATCGCAGAAAATGCATATCTCAGCTGGAAACACCAAGAAAATCAAGATATCGCCGGTTCTGCATATCAAACGCACTGCGGAATGTTGAAAACACCAGAAAACTTGTTTTTTTCGCATTAAATAGCTCGAAACGAGCGATCTAGATGATTCTGCATACTTCTGACTGAAGTCTCACAAATATTATCGCAGAAAATGCATATCTCAGCCAGAAATATCACGAAAATCAAGATATCGCCGGTCCTGCATATCAAACGCACTGTGGAGTGGTGAAAACAACCAGATAACGTGCTTGTCGCATTAAATAGCTCGAAACGAGCGATCTAGATGATTCTGCATACTTCGGACAGAAGTCTCTCCAAGTTTATCGCAGAAAATGCATATCTGAGCTTGAAACCCCTCGAAAACCAAGATATCACCTGTTCTGCATATCCAACGAACTGTGGTGTGGTGAAAACCCCAGAAAACGTGTTTCTCGCATTAAATAGCTCGAAAAGAGCGCTCGTGATGATTCTGCATACTTCTCATAGATGAAACACGAAGATTATCGCAGAAAATGCATATTTGAGCTGGAAACCCCACGAAAACCCAGATATCGCTGGTTCTGCATATCAAACGCACTGTGGAGTGCTGAAAACACCAGATAACGTGTTTCTCGCATTAAATCGGTCGAAAAGAGCGATCTCGATGATTCTGCATACTGCGGACAGAAGTCTCACCAAGATTATCGCAGAAAATGCATATCTCAGCTTCAAACCCCACGAAATCCAAGATATCTCCGGTTCTGCACACCCAACGAACTGTGGTGTGGTGAAAACCCCAGAAAACGTGTTTCTCGCAATTAAATAGCTCGAAAAGAGCGATCTAGATGATTCTGCATACTGCTGACAGAAGACTCACCAAGATTATAGCAGAAAATGCATATCTCAGCTGGAAAACCCACGAAAACCAAGATATCGCCGGTTCTGCATTTCAGACGCACTGTGGAGTGGTGAAAACACCAGATAACGTGTTTCTCGCATTAAATAGCTCGAAACGAGCGATCTCGATGATTCTGCATACTTCGGACAGAAGTCTCACCAAGATTATCGTAAAAAATGCATATCTCAGCTTCAAACCCCACGAAAACCAAGATATCGCTGGTTCTGCATATCAAACGCACTGTGGAGTGGTGAAAACACCAGATATGGTTTTTCTCGCATTAACCAGCTCGAATAGAGCGATCTCGATGATTCAGCATACTTCGGACAGAAGTCTCTCCAAGTTTATCGCAGAAACTGCATATCTGAGCTTGAAACCCCTCGAAAACCAAGATATCACCTGTTCTGCATATCCAACGAACTGTGGTGTGGTGAAAACCCCAGAAAACGTGTTTCTCGCATTAAATAGCTCGAAAAGAGCGATCTCGATGATTCTGCACACTTCGAACAGAAGTCTCACCAAGATTATCGCAGACAATGCATATCTCAGCTTGAAACCCCACGAAAACCAAGATATCACCTGGTCTGCATATCCAACGAACTGTGGTGTGGTGAAAACCCCAGAAAACGTGTTTCTGGCATTCAATAGCTCGAAAAGAGCGATCTAGATGATTCTGCATACTGCTGACAGAAGACTCACCAAGATTATAGCAGAAAATGCATATCTCAGCTGGAAAACCCACGAAAACCAAGATATCGCCGGTTCTGCATTTCAGACGCACTGTGGAGTGGTGAAAAAACCAGAAAACGTGTTTCTCGCATTAAGTAGCACGAAAAGAGCGTTCTCGATGATTCTGCATACTTCTCATAGATGAAACACCAAGATTATCACAGAAAATGCATATATCAGCTGGAAACTCCACGAAAACCAAGTTATCGGCGGCTCTACATATCAAACGCACTGTGGAGTGATCAATACACCAGATAACGTGTTTCCCGCATTAAATAGCTCGAAAAGAGCGATCTCGATTATTCTGCATACATCTGACTGAAGTCTCACCAAGATTATCGCAGAAAATGCTTATCTCAGCTTGAAACCCCACAAAAACCAAGATATCGCCGGTTCTGCATATCAAACGCACTGTGGAGTAGTGAAAACACCAGATAACGTGTTTCTCGCATTAAATAGCTCGAAAAGTGCGATATCGATGATTCTGCATACTTCGGACAGAAGTCACACCAAGATTATCGCAGGAAATGCATATCTGAGCTTGAAACCCCACGAAAACCAACATGTCGCTGGTTCTGCATATCAAACGCACTGTGGAGTGCTGAAAACAACAGATAACGTGTTTCTCGCATTATATAGCTCGAATAGAGCGATCTCGATGATTAAGCATACTTCGGACAGAAGTCTCACCAAGATTATCGCAGAAAATGCATATGTCAGCTTGAAACCCCACGAAAACCAAGATATCTCCGGTTCTGCATATCCAACGAACTGTGGAGTGGTGAAAACCCCAGAAAACGAGTTTCTCGCATTAAATAGCTCGAAAAGAGCGCTCTCGATGTTTCTGCATACTTCGGACAGATGTCTCACCAAGCTTATCGTAGAAAATGCATATCTCAGCTTGAAACCCGACGAAAACCAAAATATCTCCGGTTCTGCATATCCAACGCTCTGTGGAGTGGTGAAAACACCAGATAACGTGTTTCTCGCATTAAATAGCTCGAAATGAGCGATCTCGATGATTCTGCATACTTCGGACAGAAGTCTCACCAAGATTATCGTAAAAAATGCATATCTGAGCTTGAAACCCCTCGAAAACCAAGATATCACCTGTTCTGCATATCCAACGAACTGTGGTGTGGTGAAAACCCCAGAAAACGTGTTTCTCGCATTAAATAGCTCGAAAAGTGCGATCTCGATGATTCTGCATACTTCGGACAGAAGCCTCACCAAGATTATCGCAGAAAATGCATATCTGAACTTGAAACCCCACGAAAACCAAGATATCGCTGGTTCTGCATATCAAACGCACTGTGGAGTGGTGAAAACACCAGAAAACTTGTTTCTAGCATTAAATAGCTCGAAAAGAGCGATCTCGATGATTCTGCATACTTCAGACAGAAGTCTCACCAAGATTATCGCAGAAAATGCATATCTCAGCTTGAAACCCCACGAAAACCAATATGTCGCCGGTTCTGCATATAAAACGCACTGTGGAGTGGTGAAAACACCAGATATGGTTTTTCTCGCATTAACCAGCTCGAAAAGAGCGATCTCGATGATTCAGCATACTTCGGACAGAAGTCTCTCCAAGTTTATCGCAGAAAATGCATATCTGAGCTTGAAACCCCTCGAAAACCAAGATATCACCTGTTCTGCATATCCAACGAACTGTGGTGTGGTGAAAACCCCAGAAAACGTGTTTCTCGCATTAAATAGCTCGACAAGAGCGCTCTTGATGATTCTGCATACTTCTCATAGATGAAACACGAAGATTATCGCAGAAAATGCATATTTGAGCTGGAAACCCCACGAAAACCCAGATATCGCTGGTTCTGCATATCAAACGCACTGTGGAGTGCTGAAAACACCAGATAACGTGTTTCTCGCATTAAATCGGTCGAAAAGAGCGATCTCGATGATTCTGCATACTGCGGACAGAAGTCTCACCAAGATTATCGCAGAAAATGCATATCTCAGCTTCAAACCCCACGAAATCCAAGATATCTCCGGTTCTGCACACCCAACGAACTGTGGTGTGGTGAAAACCCCAGAAAACGTGTTTCTCGCATTAAATAGCTCGAAAAGAGCGATCTAGATGATTCTGCATACTGCTGACAGAAGACTCACCAAGATTATAGCAGAAAATGCATATCTCAGCTGGAAAACCCACGAAAACCAAGATATCGCCGGTTCTGCATTTCAGACGCACTGTGGAGTGGTGAAAACACCAGATAACGTGTTTCTCGCATTAAATAGCTCGAAACGAGCGATCTCGATGATTCTGCATACTTCGGACAGAAGTCTCACCAAGATTATCGTAAAAAATGCATATCTCAGCTTCAAACCCCACGAAAACCAAGATATCGCTGGTTCTGCATATCAAACGCACTGTGGAGTGGTGAAAACACCAGATATGGTTTTTCTCGCATTAACCAGCTCGAATAGAGCGATCTCGATGATTCAGCATACTTCGGACAGAAGTCTCTCCAAGTTTATCGCAGAAACTGCATATCTGAGCTTGAAACCCCTCGAAAACCAAGATATCACCTGTTCTGCATATCCAACGAACTGTGGTGTGGTGAAAACCCCAGAAAACGTGTTTCTCGCATTAAATAGCTCGAAAAGAGCGATCTCGATGATTCTGCACACTTCGAACAGAAGTCTCACCAAGATTATCGCAGACAATGCATATCTCAGCTTGAAACCCCACGAAAACCAAGATATCACCTGGTCTGCATATCCAACGAACTGTGGTGTGGTGAAAACCCCAGAAAACGTGTTTCTGGCATTCAATAGCTCGAAAAGAGCGATCTAGATGATTCTGCATACTGCTGACAGAAGACTCACCAAGATTATAGCAGAAAATGCATATCTCAGCTGGAAAACCCACGAAAACCAAGATATCGCCGGTTCTGCATTTCAGACGCACTGTGGAGTGGTGAAAAAACCAGAAAACGTGTTTCTCGCATTAAGTAGCACGAAAAGAGCGTTCTCGATGATTCTGCATACTTCTCATAGATGAAACACCAAGATTATCACAGAAAATGCATATATCAGCTGGAAACTCCACGAAAACCAAGTTATCGGCGGCTCTACATATCAAACGCACTGTGGAGTGATCAATACACCAGATAACGTGTTTCCCGCATTAAATAGCTCGAAAAGAGCGATCTCGATTATTCTGCATACATCTGACTGAAGTCTCACCAAGATTATCGCAGAAAATGCTTATCTCAGCTTGAAACCCCACAAAAACCAAGATATCGCCGGTTCTGCATATCAAACGCACTGTGGAGTAGTGAAAACACCAGATAACGTGTTTCTCGCATTAAATAGCTCGAAAAGTGCGATCTCGATGATTCTGCATACTTCGGACAGAAGTCACACCAAGATTATCGCAGGAAATGCATATCTGAGCTTGAAACCCCACGAAAACCAACATGTCGCTGGTTCTGCATATCAAACGCACTGTGGAGTGCTGAAAACAACAGATAACGTGTTTCTCGCATTATATAGCTCGAATAGAGCGATCTCGATGATTAAGCATACTTCGGACAGAAGTCTCACCAAGATTATCGTAAAAAATGCTTATCTCAGCTTGAAACCCCACAAAAACCAAGATATCGCCGGTTCTGCATATCCAACGCTCTGTGGAGTGGTGAAAACACCAGATAACGTGTTTCTCGCATTAAATAGCTCGAAACGAGCGATCTCGATGATTCTGCATACTTCGGACAGAAGTCTCACCAAGATTATCGTAAAAAATGCATATCTCAGCTTCAAACCCCGCGAAAACCAAGATATCGCTGGTTCTGCATATCAAACGCACTGTGGAGTGGTGAAAACACCAGATATGGTTTTTCTCGCATTAACCAGCTCGAATAGAGCGATCTCGATGATTCAGCATACTTCGGACAGAAGTCTCTCCAAGTTTATCGCAGAAACTGCATATCTGAGCTTGAAACCCCTCGAAAACCAAGATATCACCTGTTCTGCATATCCAACGAACTGTGGTGTGGTGAAAACCCCAGAAAACGTGTTTCTCGCATTAAATAGCTCGAAAAGAGCGATCTCGATGATTCTGCACACTTCGAACAGAAGTCTCACCAAGATTATCGCAGACAATGCATATCTCAGCTTGAAACCCCACGAAAACCAAGATGTCGCCGGTTCTGCATATCATACGCACTGTGGAGTGGTGAAAACACCAGACAACGTGTTTCTCGCATTAAATTGATCGAAAAGTGCGATCTCGATGATTCTGCATACTTCTAACAGAAGTCTCACCATGATTTTCGCAGAAAATGCATATCTCTGCTAGAAACCCCACGAAAACCAAGATATCTCCTGTTCTGCATATCCAACGAACTGTGGAGTGGTGAAAAGCCCAGAAAACGTGTTTCTCGCATTAAATAGCTCGAAAACTACGATCTCGATGACTGTGCATACTTCGGACAGAAATCTCACCAAGATTATCGCAGAAAATGCATATCTGAGCTTGAAACCCCAGGAAAACCAAGATATCGTCGGTTCTGCATATCATACGCACTGTGGAGTGGTGAAAACACCAGATAACGTGTTTCTCGCATTAAATAGCACGATACGAGCGATCTCGATGATTAAGCATACTTCGGACAGAAGTCTCACCAAGATTATCGCCGAAATTGCATATCTCAGCTTGAATCCCCACGAAAACCAGGATATCGCTGGTTCTGCATATCAAACGCACTGTGGAGTGCTGAAAACACCAGATAACGTGTTTCTCGCATTAAATAGCACGATACGAGCGATCTCGATGGTAAAGCATACTTCGGACAGAAGTCTCACCAAGATTATCGCAGAAATTGCATATCTCAGCTTGAATCCCCACGAAAACCAGGATATCACCTGTTCTGCATATCCAACGAACTGTGGTGTGGTGAAAACCCCAGAAAACGTGTTTCTCGCATTAAATAGCTCGAAAAGAGCGATCTCGATGATTCTGCACACTTCGAACAGAAGTCTCACCAAGATTATCGCAGACAATGCATATCTCAGCTTGAAACCCCACAAAAACCAAGATATCGCCGGTTCTGCATATCAAACGCACTGTGGAGTGGTGAAAACACCAGATAACGTGTTTCTCGCACTAAATAGCTCGAAAAGAGCGATTTAGATGATTCAGCATACTTCGGACAGAAGTCTCACCAAGATTATCGCAGAAAATGCATATCTCAGCTTGAAACACGACGAAAACCAAAATATCGCTGGTTCTGCACATCAAACGCACTGTGGAGTGGTGAAAACACCAGATAACGTGTTTCTCGCACTAAATAGCTCGAAAAGAGCGATTTAGATGATTCAGCATACTTCGGACAGAAGTCTCACCAAGATTATTGCAGAAAATGCATATCTCAGCTAGAATCCCCACGAAAACCAAGATATCGCTGGTACTGCATATCAAACGCTCTGTGGAGTGGTGAAAACACCAGATAACGTGTTTCTCGCATTAAATAGCTCGAAAAGAGCGATTTAGATGATTCAGCATACTTCGGACAGAAGTCTCACCAAGATTATCGCAGAAAATGCATATCTCAGCTTGAAACCCCACGAAAACCAAGATATCTCCGGTACTGCATATCCAACGAACTGTGGAGTGGTGAAAACCCCAGAAAACGAGTTTCTCGCATTAAACAGCTCGAAAAGAGCGCTCTCGATGTTTCTGCATACTTCGGACAGATGTCTCACCAATCTTATCGCAGAAAATGCATATCTCAGCTTGAAACCCGACGAAAACCAAGATTTTGCCATTTCTGCATATCAAGCGCACTGTGGAGTGGTGAAAACAACCAGATAACGTGTTTCTCGCATTAAATAGCTCGAAACGAGCGATCTAGATGATTCTGCATACTTCTGACTGAAGTCTCTCCAATATTATCGCAGAAAATGCATATCTCAGCTTGAAACCTCACGAGAATCAAGATGTCGCCGGTTCTGTATATCAAACGCACAGTGGAGTGGTGAAAACAAGCAGATAACGTGTATCTCGCATTAAATAGCTCGAAAAGAGCGATCTAGATGATTCTGCATACTTCTGACAGAAGACTCACCAAGATTATCGCAGAAAATGCATATCTCAGCTGGAAACACCAAGAAAATCAAGATATCGCCGGTTCTGCATATCAAACGCACTGCGGAATGTTGAAAACACCAGAAAACTTGTTTTTTTCGCATTAAATAGCTCGCAACGAGCGATCTAGATGATTCTGCATACTTCTGACTGAAGTCTCACAAATATTATCGCTGAAAATGCATATCTCAGCCAGAAATATCACGAAAATCAAGATATCGCCGGTCCTGCATATCAAACGCACTGTGGAGTGGTGAAAACAACCAGATAACGTGCTTGTCGCATTAAATAGCTCGAAACGAGCGATCTAGATGATTCTGCATACTTCTGACTGAAGTCTCTCCAAGATTATCGTTGAAAATGCATATCTCAGCTTGAAACCCGACGAAAACCAAGATATCGCCGGTTTTGCATATCCAACGAACTGTGGTGTGGTGAAAACCCCAGAAAACGTGTTTCTCGCATTAAATAGCTCGAAAAGAGCGATCTCGATGATTCTGCACACTTCGAACAGAAGTCTCACCAAGATTATCGCAGACAATGCATATCTCAGCTTGAAACCCCACGAAAACCAAGATATCACCTGGTCTGCATATCCAACGAACTGTGGTGTGGTGAAAACCCCAGAAAACGTGTTTCTGGCATTCAATAGCTCGAAAAGAGCGATCTAGATGATTCTGCATACTGCTGACAGAAGACTCACCAAGATTATAGCAGAAAATGCATATCTCAGCTGGAAAACCCACGAAAACCAAGATATCGCCGGTTCTGCATTTCAGACGCACTGTGGAGTGGTGAAAAAACCAGAAAACGTGTTTCTCGCATTAAGTAGCACGAAAAGAGCGTTCTCGATGATTCTGCATACTTCTCATAGATGAAACACCAAGATTATCACAGAAAATGCATATATCAGCTGGAAACTCCACGAAAACCAAGTTATCGGCGGCTCTACATATCAAACGCACTGTGGAGTGATCAATACACCAGATAACGTGTTTCCCGCATTAAATAGCTCGAAAAGAGCGATCTCGATTATTCTGCATACATCTGACTGAAGTCTCACCAAGATTATCGCAGAAAATGCTTATCTCAGCTTGAAACCCCACAAAAACCAAGATATCGCCGGTTCTGCATATCAAACGCACTGTGGAGTAGTGAAAACACCAGATAACGTGTTTCTCGCATTAAATAGCTCGAAAAGTGCGATCTCGATGATTCTGCATACTTCGGACAGAAGTCACACCAAGATTATCGCAGGAAATGCATATCTGAGCTTGAAACCCCACGAAAACCAACATGTCGCTGGTTCTGCATATCAAACGCACTGTGGAGTGCTGAAAACAACAGATAACGTGTTTCTCGCATTATATAGCTCGAATAGAGCGATCTCGATGATTAAGCATACTTCGGACAGAAGTCTCACCAAGATTATCGTAAAAAATGCTTATCTCAGCTTGAAACCCCACAAAAACCAAGATATCGCCGGTTCTGCATATCCAACGCTCTGTGGAGTGGTGAAAACACCAGATAACGTGTTTCTCGCATTAAATAGCTCGAAACGAGCGATCTCGATGATTCTGCATACTTCGGACAGAAGTCTCACCAAGATTATCGTAAAAAATGCATATCTCAGCTTCAAACCCCGCGAAAACCAAGATATCGCTGGTTCTGCATATCAAACGCACTGTGGAGTGGTGAAAACACCAGATATGGTTTTTCTCGCATTAACCAGCTCGAATAGAGCGATCTCGATGATTCAGCATACTTCGGACAGAAGTCTCTCCAAGTTTATCGCAGAAACTGCATATCTGAGCTTGAAACCCCTCGAAAACCAAGATATCACCTGTTCTGCATATCCAACGAACTGTGGTGTGGTGAAAACCCCAGAAAACGTGTTTCTCGCATTAAATAGCTCGAAAAGAGCGATCTCGATGATTCTGCACACTTCGAACAGAAGTCTCACCAAGATTATCGCAGACAATGCATATCTCAGCTTGAAACCCCACGAAAACCAAGATGTCGCCGGTTCTGCATATCATACGCACTGTGGAGTGGTGAAAACACCAGACAACGTGTTTCTCGCATTAAATTGATCGAAAAGTGCGATCTCGATGATTCTGCATACTTCTAACAGAAGTCTCACCATGATTTTCGCAGAAAATGCATATCTCTGCTAGAAACCCCACGAAAACCAAGATATCTCCTGTTCTGCATATCCAACGAACTGTGGAGTGGTGAAAAGCCCAGAAAACGTGTTTCTCGCATTAAATAGCTCGAAAACTACGATCTCGATGACTGTGCATACTTCGGACAGAAATCTCACCAAGATTATCGCAGAAAATGCATATCTGAGCTTGAAACCCCAGGAAAACCAAGATATCGTCGGTTCTGCATATCATACGCACTGTGGAGTGGTGAAAACACCAGATAACGTGTTTCTCGCATTAAATAGCACGATACGAGCGATCTCGATGATTAAGCATACTTCGGACAGAAGTCTCACCAAGATTATCGCCGAAATTGCATATCTCAGCTTGAATCCCCACGAAAACCAGGATATCGCTGGTTCTGCATATCAAACGCACTGTGGAGTGCTGAAAACACCAGATAACGTGTTTCTCGCATTAAATAGCACGATACGAGCGATCTCGATGGTAAAGCATACTTCGGACAGAAGTCTCACCAAGATTATCGCAGAAATTGCATATCTCAGCTTGAATCCCCACGAAAACCAGGATATCACCTGTTCTGCATATCCAACGAACTGTGGTGTGGTGAAAACCCCAGAAAACGTGTTTCTCGCATTAAATAGCTCGAAAAGAGCGATCTCGATGATTCTGCACACTTCGAACAGAAGTCTCACCAAGATTATCGCAGACAATGCATATCTCAGCTTGAAACCCCACAAAAACCAAGATATCGCCGGTTCTGCATATCAAACGCACTGTGGAGTGGTGAAAACACCAGATAACGTGTTTCTCGCACTAAATAGCTCGAAAAGAGCGATTTAGATGATTCAGCATACTTCGGACAGAAGTCTCACCAAGATTATCGCAGAAAATGCATATCTCAGCTTGAAACACGACGAAAACCAAAATATCGCTGGTTCTGCACATCAAACGCACTGTGGAGTGGTGAAAACACCAGATAACGTGTTTCTCGCACTAAATAGCTCGAAAAGAGCGATTTAGATGATTCAGCATACTTCGGACAGAAGTCTCACCAAGATTATTGCAGAAAATGCATATCTCAGCTAGAATCCCCACGAAAACCAAGATATCGCTGGTACTGCATATCAAACGCTCTGTGGAGTGGTGAAAACACCAGATAACGTGTTTCTCGCATTAAATAGCTCGAAAAGAGCGATTTAGATGATTCAGCATACTTCGGACAGAAGTCTCACCAAGATTATCGCAGAAAATGCATATCTCAGCTTGAAACCCCACGAAAACCAAGATATCTCCGGTACTGCATATCCAACGAACTGTGGAGTGGTGAAAACCCCAGAAAACGAGTTTCTCGCATTAAACAGCTCGAAAAGAGCGCTCTCGATGTTTCTGCATACTTCGGACAGATGTCTCACCAATCTTATCGTAGAAAATGCATATCTCAGCTTGAAACCCGACGAAAACCAAGATTTTGCCATTTCTGCATATCAAGCGCACTGTGGAGTGGTGAAAACAACCAGATAACGTGTTTCTCGCATTAAATAGCTCGAAACGAGCGATCTAGATGATTCTGCATACTTCTGACTGAAGTCTCTCCAATATTATCGCAGAAAATGCATATCTCAGCTTGAAACCTCACGAGAATCAAGATGTCGCCGGTTCTGTATATCAAACGCACAGTGGAGTGGTGAAAACAAGCAGATAACGTGTATCTCGCATTAAATAGCTCGAAAAGAGCGATCTAGATGATTCTGCATACTTCTGACAGAAGACTCACCAAGATTATCGCAGAAAATGCATATCTCAGCTGGAAACACCAAGAAAATCAAGATATCGCCGGTTCTGCATATCAAACGCACTGCGGAATGTTGAAAACACCAGAAAACTTGTTTTTTTCGCATTAAATAGCTCGCAACGAGCGATCTAGATGATTCTGCATACTTCTGACTGAAGTCTCACAAATATTATCGCTGAAAATGCATATCTCAGCCAGAAATATCACGAAAATCAAGATATCGCCGGTCCTGCATATCAAACGCACTGTGGAGTGGTGAAAACAACCAGATAACGTGCTTGTCGCATTAAATAGCTCGAAACGAGCGATCTAGATGATTCTGCATACTTCTGACTGAAGTCTCTCCAAGATTATCGTTGAAAATGCATATCTCAGCTTGAAACCCGACGAAAACCAAGATATCGCCGGTTTTGCATATCAAACGCACTGTGGAGTGGTCAATACACCAGATAACGTGTTTCTCGCATTAAATAGCTCGAAAAGAGCGATCTCCATGATTCTGCATACTTCTGACAGAAGTCGCACCAAGATTATCGCAGAAAATGCATATCTCAGCTGGAAACACCACGAAGATCAAGATATCGCCGGTTCTGCATATCAAACGCACTGCGGAATGTTGAAAACACCAGAAAACTTGTTTTTTCGCATTAAATAGCTCGAAACGAGCGATCTAGATGATTCTGCATACTTCTGACTGAAGTCTCACCAATATTATCGCAGAAAATGCATATCTCAGCTAGAAATATCACGAAAATCAAGATATCGCCGGTCCTGCATATCAAACGCACTGTGGAGTGGTGAAAACAACCAGATAACGTGTTTCTCGCATTAAATAGCTCGAAACGAGCGATCTAGATGATTCTGCATACTTCTGACTGAAGTCTCTCCAAGATAATCGTTGAAAATGCATATCTCAGCTTGAAACCCGACGAAAACCAAGATATCGCCGGTTCTGCATATCAGACACACTGTGGAGTGGTGAAAACACCAGAAAACGTGTTTCTCGCATTAACTAGCTCGAAAAGAGCGTTCTCGATGATTCTGCATACTTCTGACTGAAGTCTGTCCAAGATTATAGTTGAAAATGCATATCTCAGCTTGAAACCCGACGAAAACCAAGATATCGCCGGTTTTGCATATCAAACGCACTGTGGAGTGGTCAATACACCAGATAACGTGTTTCTCGCATTAAATAGCTCGAAAAGAGCGATCTCCATGATTCTGCATACTTCTGACAGAAGTCGCACCAAGATTATCGCAGAAAATGCATATCTCAGCTGGAAACACCACGAAGATCAAGATATCGCCGGTTCTGCATATCAAACGCACTGTGGAGTGGTCAATACACCAGATAACGTGTTTCTCGCATTAAATAGCTCGAAAAGAGCGATCTCCATGATTCTGCATACTTCTGACAGAAGTCGCACCAAGATTATCGCAGAAAATGCATATCTCAGCTTGAAACACCACGAAGATCAAGATATCGCCGGTTCTGCATATCAAACGCACTGTGGAGTGGTCAGTACACCAGATAACGTGTTTCTCGCATTAAATAGCTCGAAAAGAGCGATCTAGATGATTCTGCATACTTCTGACTGAAGTCTCACAAAGATTATCGCAGAAAATGCATATCTCAGCTTGAAACCCGACGAAAACCAAGATATCGCCGGGTTTGCATATCAAAAGCACTGTGGAGTGGTCAATACACCAGATAACGTGTTTCTCGCATTAAATAGCTCGAAAAGAGCGATCTCCATGATTCTGCATACTTCTGACTGAAGTCTCTCCAAGATAATCGTTGAAAATGCATATCTCAGCTTGAAACCCGACGAAAGCCAAGATATCGCCGGTTCTGCATTTCAGACGCACAGTGGAGTGGTGAAAAAACCAGAAAACGTGTTTCTCGCATTAAGTAGCTCGAAAAGAGCGTTCTCGATGATTCTGCATACTTCTCATAGATGAAACACCAAGTTATCGCAGAAAATGCATATTTCAGCTGGAAACCCCACGAAAACCAAGATATCTCCGTTTCTGCATGTCAAACGTACTGTGGATTGGTGAATACACCAGAAAACGTGTTTCTCGCATTAACTAGCTCGAAAAGAGCGTTCTCGATGTTTCTGCATACTTCTGACAGAAGAATCACCAAGAATATCACAGAAAATGCATGTCTCAGCTTGATACCCGACGAAAACCAAGTTATCGGCGGCTCTACATATCAAACGCACTGTGGAGTGGTCAATACACCAGATAACGTGTTTCCCGCATCAACTAGCTCGAAAAGAGCGATCTCGATGATTCTGCATACTTCTCATAGATGAAACACCAAGTTATCGCAGAAAATGCATATTTCAGCTGGAAACCCCACGAAAACCGAGATATTTCCGTTTCTGCATGTCAAACGTACTGTGGATTGGTGAATACACCAGAAAACGTGTTTCTCGCATTAACTAGCTCGAAAAGAGCGTTCTCGATGATTCTGCATACTTCTGCCAGAAGAATCACCAAGATTATCGCAGAAAATGCATGTCTCAGCTTGATACCCGACGAAAACCAAGTTATCGGCGGCTCTACATATCAAACGCACTGTGGAGTGGTCAATACACCAGATAACGTGTTTCCCGCATTAAATAGCTCGAAAAGAGCGATCTCGATGATTCTGCATACTTCGGACAGAGATCTCACCAAGATTATCGCAGAAAATGCATATCTCAGCTTGAAACCCCACGAAAACCAAGACATCTCCGGTTCTGCATATCAAACGCACTGTGGAGTGGTGAAAACACCAGATAACGTGTTTCTCGCATTAAATAGCTCGAAAAGTGCGATCTCGATAATTCTGCAGACTTCGGACAGAAGTCTCACCAAGATTATCGCAGAAAATGTATATCTCAGCTGAAACACCACGAAAACCCAGATATCGCTGGTTCTGCATATCAAACGCACTGTGGTGTGGCGAAAACACCAGAAAACGTGTTTCTCGCATTAACTAGCTCGAAAAGAGCGTTCTCGATGATTCTGCATACTTCTGCCAGAAGAATCACCAAGATTATCGCAGAAAATGCATGTCTCAGCTTGATACCCGACGAAAACCAAGATATCTCCGTTTCTGCATGTCAAACGTTCTGTGGAGTGTTGAATACACCAGAAAACGTGTTCCTCGCATTAAATAGCTCGAAAAGAGCGATCTAGATGATTCTGCATACTGCTGACAGAAGCCTCACCAAGATTATCGCAGAAAATGCATATTTCAGCTGGAAACCCCACGAAAACCAAGATAGCTCCGTTTCTGCATGTCAAACGTACTGTGGATTTGTGAATACACTAGAAAACGTGTTTCTGGCATTAAATAGCTCGAAAAGAGCGATCTAGATGATTCTGCATACTGCTGACAGAAGACTCACCAAGATTATCGCAGAAAATGCATATCTCAGCTGGAAAACGCACGAAAACCAGGATATCGCTGGTTCTGCATATCAAACGCACTGTGGCGTGCTGAAAACACCAGATAACGTGTTTCTCGCATTAAATAGCTCGATTAGAGCGATCTCGATGATTAAGCATACTTCGGACAGAAGTCTCACCAAGATTATCGTAAAAAATGCTTATCTCAGCTTGAAACCCCACAAAAACCAAGATATCGCCGGTTCTGCATATCAAACGCACTGTGGAGTGGTGAAAACACCAGATAACGTGTTTCTCGCATTAAATAGCTCGAAAAGTGCGATCTCGATGATTCTGCATACTTCGGACAGAAGCCTCACCAAGATTATCGCAGAAAATGCATATCTGAGCTTGAAACCCCACGAAAACCAAGATATCGCTGGTTCTGCATATCAAACGCACTGTGGAGTGGTGAAAACACCAGAAAACTTGTTTCTAGCATTAAATAGCTCGAAAAGAGCGATCTCGATGATTCTGCATACTTCGGACAGAAGTCTCACCAAGATTATCGCAGAAAATGCATATCTCAGCTTGAAACCCCACGAAAACCAAGATATCTCCGGTTCTGCATATCCAACGAACTGTGGAGTGGTGAAAACCCCAGAAAACGAGTTTCTCGCATTAAATAGCTCGAAAAGAGCGCTCTCGATGTTTCTGCATACTTCGGACAGATGTCTCACCAAGCTTATCGTAGAAAATGCATATCTCAGCTTGAAACCCGACGAAAACCAAAATATCTCCGGTTCTGCATATCCAACGCTCTGTGGAGTGGTGAAAACACCAGATAACGTGTTTCTCGCATTAAATAGCTCGAAATGAGCGATCTCGATGATTCTGCATACTTCGGACAGAAGTCTCACCAAGATTATCGTAAAAAATGCATATCTGAGCTTGAAACCCCTCGAAAACCAAGATATCACCTGTTCTGCATATCCAACGAACTGTGGTGTGGTGAAAACCCCAGAAAACGTGTTTCTCGCATTAAATAGCTCGAAAAGTGCGATCTCGATGATTCTGCATACTTCGGACAGAAGCCTCACCAAGATTATCGCAGAAAATGCACATCTGATCTTGAAACCCCACGAAATCCAAGATATCGCTGGTTCTGCATATCAAACGCACTGTGGAGTGGTGAAAACACCAGAAAACTTGTTTCTAGCATTAAATAGCTCGAAAAGAGCGATCTCGATGATTCTGCATACTTCAGACAGAAGTCTCACCAAGATTATCGCAGAAAATGCATATCTCAGCTTGAAACCCCACGAAAACCAATATGTCGCCGGTTCTGCATATAAAACGCACTGTGGAGTGGTGAAAACACCAGATATGGTTTTTCTCGCATTAACCAGCTCGAAAAGAGCGATCTCGATGATTCAGCATACTTCGGACAGAAGTCTCTCCAAGTTTATCGCAGAAAATGCATATCTGAACTTGAAACCCCTCGAAAACCAAGATATCACCTGTTCTGCATATCCAACGAACTGTGGTGTGGTGAAAACCCCAGAAAACGTGTTTCTCGCATTAAATAGCTCGAAAAGAGCGCTCTTGATGATTCTGCATACTTCTCATAGATGAAACACGAAGATTATCGCAGAAAATGCATATTTGAGCTGGAAACCCCACGAAAACCCAGATATCGCTGGTTCTGCATATCAAACGCACTGTGGAGTGCTGAAAACACCAGATAACGTGTTTCTCGCATTAAATCGGTCGAAAAGAGCGATCTCGATGATTCTGCATACTGCGGACAGAAGTCTCACCAAGATTATCGCAGAAAATACATATCTCAGCTTCAAACCCCACGAAATCCAAGATATCTCCGGTTCTGCACACCCAACGAACTGTGGTGTGGTGAAAACCCCAGAAAACGTGTTTCTCGCATTAAATAGCTCGAAAAGAGCGCTCTTGATGATTCTGCATACTTCTCATAGATGAAACATCAAGAATATCGCAGAAAATGCATATTTGAACTGGAAACCCCACGAAAACCCAGATATCGCTGGTTCTGCATATCAAACGCACTGTAGAGTGCTGAAAACACCAGATAACGTGTTTCTCGCATTAAATAGCTCGAAACGAGCGATCTGGATGATTCTGCATACTGCGGACAGAAGTCTCACCAAGATTATCGTAAAAAATGCATATCTCAGCTTCAAACCCCACGAAAACCAAGATATCGCCGGTTCTGCATATCAAACGCACTGTGGAGTGGTGAAAACACCAGATATGGTTTTTCTCGCATTAACCAGCTCGAAAAGAGCGATCTCGATGATTCAGCATACTTCGGACAGAAGTCTCTCCAAGTTTATCGCAGAAACTGCATATCTGAGCTTGAAACCCCACGAAAACCAAGATATCACCTGGTCTGCATATCCAACGAACTGTGGTGTGGTGAAAACCCCAGAAAACGTGTTTCTGGCATTCAATAGCTCGAAAAGAGCGATCTAGATGATTCTGCATACTGCTGACAGAAGACTCACCAAGATTATAGCAGAAAATGCATATCTCAGCTGGAAAACCCACGAAAACCAAGATATCGCCGGTTCTGCATTTCAGACGCACTGTGGAGTGGTGAAAACACCAGATAACGTGTTTCTCGCATTAAATAGCTCGAAAAGAGCGATCTCGATTATTCTGCATACATCTGACTGAAGTCTCACCAAGATTATCGCAGAAAATGCTTATCTCAGCTTGAAACCCCACAAAAACCAAGATATCGCCGGTTCTGCATATCAAACGCACTGTGGAGTGGTGAAAACACCAGATAACGTGTTTCTCGCATTAAATAGCTCGAAAAGTGCGATCTCGATGATTCTGCATACTTCGGACCGAAGTCACACCAAGATTATCGCAGGAAATGCATATCTGAGCTTGAAACCCCACGAAAACCAAGATGTCGCTGGTTCTGCATATCAAACGCACTGTGGAGTGCTGAAAACAACAGATAACGTGTTTCTCGCATTATATAGCTCGAATAGAGCGATCTCGATGATTAAGCATACTTCGGACAGAAGTCTCACCAAGATTATCGTAAAAAATGCTTATCTCAGCTTGAAACCCCACAAAAACCAAGATATCGCCGGTTCTGCATATCCAACGCTCTGTGGAGTGGTGAAAACACCAGATAACGTGTTTCTCGCATTAAATAGCTCGAAACGAGCGATCTCGATGATTCTGCATACTTCGGACAGAAGTCTCACCAAGATTATCGTAAAAAATGCATATCTCAGCTTCAAACCCCACGAAAACCAAGATATCGCTGGTTCTGCATATCAAACGCACTGCGGAGTGGTGAAAACACCAGATATGGTTTTTCTCGCATTAACCAGCTCGAGTGGAGCGATCTCGATGATTCAGCATACTTCGGACAGAAGTCTCTCCAAGTTTATCGCAGAAACTGCATATCTGAGCTTGAAACCCCTCGAAAACCAAGATATCACCTGTTCTGCATATCCAACGAACTGTGGTGTGGTGAAAACCCCAGAAAACGTGTTTCTCGCATTAAATAGCTCGAAAAGAGCGATCTCGATGATTCTGCACACTTCGAACAGAAGTCTCACCAAGATTATCGCAGACAATGCATATCTCAGCTTGAAACCCCACGAAAACCAAGATGTCGCCGGTTCTGCATATCATACGCACTGTGGAGTGGTGAAAACACCAGACAACGTGTTTCTCGCATTAAATTGATCGAAAAGTGCGATCTCGATGATTCTGCATACTTCTAACAGAAGTCTCACCATGATTATCGCAGAAAATGCATATCTCTGCTAGAAACCCCACGAAAACCAAGATATCTCCTGTTCTGCATATCCAACGAACTGTGGAGTGGTGAAAAGCCCAGAAAACGTGTTTCTCGCATTAAATAGCTCGAAAACTACGATCTCGATGACTGTGCATACTTCGGACAGAAATCTCACCAAGATTATCGCAGAAAATGCATATCTGAGCTTGAAACCCCAGGAAAACCAAGATATCGTCGGTTCTGCATATCATACGCACTGTGGAGTGGTGAAAACACCAGATAACGTGTTTCTCGCATTAAATAGCACGATACGAGCGATCTCGATGATTAAGCATACTTCGGACAGAAGTCTCACCAAGATTATCGCAGAAATTGCATATCTCAGCTTGAATCCCCACGAAAACCAGGATATCGCTGGTTCTGCATATCAAACGCACTGTGGAGTGCTGAAAACACCAGATAACGTGTTTCTCGCATTAAATAGCACGATACGAGCGATCTCGATGATAAAGCATACTTCGGACAGAAGTCTCACCAAGATTATCGCAGAAATTGCATATCTCAGCTTGAATCCCCACGAAAACCAGGATATCACCTGTTCTGCATATCCAACGAACTGTGGTGTGGTGAAAACCCCAGAAAACGTGTTTCTCGCATTAAATAGCTCGAAAAGAGCGATCTCGATGATTCTGCACACTTCGAACAGAAGTCTCACCAAGATTATCGCAGACAATGCATATCTCAGCTTGAAACCCCACAAAAACCAAGATATCGCCGGTTCTGCATATCAAACGCACTGTGGAGTGGTGAAAACACCAGATAACGTGTTTCTCGCACTAAATAGCTCGAAAAGAGCGATTTAGATGATTCAGCATACTTCGGACAGAAGTCTCACCAAGATTATTGCAGAAAATGCATATCTCAGCTAGAATCCCCACGAAAACCAAGATATCGCTGGTACTGCATATCAAACGCTCTGTGGAGTGGTGAAAACACCAGATAACGTGTTTCTCGCATTAAATAGCTCGAAAAGAGCGATCTCCATGATTCTGCATACTTCGGACAGAAGTCCCACCAAGATTATCGTAAAAAATGCATATCTCAGCTTGAAACCCCACGAAAACTAAGATATCGCTGGTACTGCATATCAAACGCACTGTGGAGTGGTGAAAACACCAGATAACGTGTTTCTCGCATTAAATAGCTCGAAAAGAGCGATTTAGATGATTCAGCATACTTCGGACAGAAGTCTCACCAAGATTATCGCAGAAAATGCATATCTCAGCTTGAAACCCCACGAAAACCAAGATATCTCCGGTACTGCATATCCAACGAACTGTGGAGTGGTGAAAACCCCAGAAAACGAGTTTCTCGCATTAAACAGCTCGAAAAGAGCGCTCTCGATGTTTCTGCATACTTCGGACAGATGTCTCACCAATCTTATCGTAGAAAATGCATATCTCAGCTTGAAACCCGACGAAAACCAAAATATCACCGGTTCTGCATATCCAACGCACTGTGGAGTGGTGAAAACACCAGATAACATGTTTCTCGCATTAAATAGCTCCAAACGAGCGATCTCGATGATTCTGCATACTTCGGACAGAAGTTTAACCAAGATTATCGCAGAAAATGCATATCTCAGCTAGAAATATCACGAAAATCAAGATGTCGCCGGTCCTGCATATCAAACGCACTGTGGAGTGGTGAAAACAACCAGATAACGTGTTTCTCGCATTAAATAGCTCGAAACGAGCGATCTAGATGATTCTGCATACTTCTGACTGAAGTCTCTCCAAGATTATCGTTGACAATGCATATCTCAGCTTGAAACCCGACGAAAACCAAGATTTTGCCATTTCTGCATATCAAACGCTCTGTGGAGTGGTGAAAACACCAGATAACGTGTTTCTCGCATTAAATAGCTCGAAAAGAGCGATCTCCATGATTCTGCATACTTCTGACAGAAGTCTCACCAAGATTATCGTAGAAAATGCATATCTCAGCTGGAAACACCACGAAAATCAAGTTATCGCCGGCTCTGCATATCAAACGCACTGTGGAATGTTGATAACACCAGGAAACTTGTTTTTTTGCATTAAATAGCTCGACATGAGCGATCTAGATGATTCTACATACTTCTGACTGAAGTCTCAACAAGATAATCGCAAAAATGCATATCTCAGCTTGAAACCCGACGAAAACCAAGATTTTGCCATTTCTGCATATCAAACGCTCTGTGGAGTGGTGAAAACACCAGATAACGTGTTTCTCGCATTAAATAGCACGATACGAGCGATCTCGATGATTAAGCATACTTCGGACAGAAGTCTCACCAAGATTATCGCAGAAATTGCATATCTCAGCTTGAATCCCCACGAAAACCAGGATATCGCTGGTTCTGCATATCAAACGCACTGTGGAGTGCTGAAAACACCAGATAACGTGTTTCTCGCATTAAATAGCACGATACGAGCGATCTCGATGATAAAGCATACTTCGGACAGAAGTCTCACCAAGATTATCGCAGAAATTGCATATCTCAGCTTGAATCCCCACGAAAACCAGGATATCACCTGTTCTGCATATCCAACGAACTGTGGTGTGGTGAAAACCCCAGAAAACGTGTTTCTCGCATTAAATAGCTCGAAAACAGCGATCTCGATGATTCTGCACACTTCGAACAGAAGTCTCACCAAGATTATCGCAGACAATGCATATCTCAGCTTGAAACCCCACAAAAACCAAGATATCGCCGGTTCTGCATATCAAACGCACTGTGGAGTGGTGAAAACACCAGATAACGTGTTTCTCGCACTAAATAGCTCGAAAAGAGCGATTTAGATGATTCAGCATACTTCGGACAGAAGTCTCACCAAGATTATCGCAGAAAATGCATATCTCAGCTTGAAACACGACGAAAACCAAAATATCGCTGGTTCTGCATATCAAACGCACTGTGGAGTGGTGAAAACACCAGATAACGTGTTTCTCGCACTAAATAGCTCGAAAAGAGCGATTTAGATGATTCAGCATACTTCGGACAGAAGTCTCACCAAGATTATTGCAGAAAATGCATATCTCAGCTAGAATCCCCACGAAAACCAAGATATCGCTGGTACTGCATATCAAACGCTCTGTGGAGTGGTGAAAACACCAGATAACGTGTTTCTCGCATTAAATAGCTCGAAAAGAGCGATTTAGATGATTCAGCATACTTCGGACAGAAGTCTCACCAAGATTATCGCAGAAAATGCATATCTCAGCTTGAAACCCCACGAAAACCAAGATATCTCCGGTACTGCATATCCAACGAACTGTGGAGTGGTGAAAACCCCAGAAAACGAGTTTCTCGCATTAAACAGCTCGAAAAGAGCGCTCTCGATGTTTCTGCATACTTCGGACAGATGTCTCACCAATCTTATCGTAGAAAATGCATATCTCAGCTTGAAACCCGACGAAAACCAAGATTTTGCCATTTCTGCATATCAAACGCACTGTGGAGTGGTGAAAACAACCAGATAACGTGCTTGTCGCATTAAATAGCTCGAAACGAGCGATCTAGATGATTCTGCATACTTCTGACTGAAGTCTCTCCAAGATTATCGTTGAAAATGCATATCTCAGCTTGAAACCCGACGAAAACCAAGATATCGCCGG
The DNA here is from genome assembly GCA_951804975.1 of Anthophora plumipes. Taxonomy (NCBI): domain Eukaryota; kingdom Metazoa; phylum Arthropoda; class Insecta; order Hymenoptera; family Apidae; genus Anthophora; species Anthophora plumipes. Next base: position 5,745,963 of record CATORF010000206.1, on the reverse strand, counting down.
TTTTGCATATCAAACGCACTGTGGAGTGGTCAATACACCAGATAACGTGTTTCTCGCATTAAATAGCTCGAAAAGAGCGATCTCCATGATTCTGCATACTTCTGACAGAAGTCGCACCAAGATTATCGCAGAAAATGCATATCTCAGCTGGAAACACCACGAAGATCAAGATATCGCCGGTTCTGCATATCAAACGCACTGCGGAATGTTGAAAACACCAGAAAACTTGTTTTTTCGCATTAAATAGCTCGAAACGAGCGATCTAGATGATTCTGCATACTTCTGACTGAAGTCTCACCAATATTATCGCAGAAAATGCATATCTCAGCTAGAAATATCACGAAAATCAAGATATCGCCGGTCCTGCATATCAAACGCACTGTGGAGTGGTGAAAACAACCAGATAACGTGTTTCTCGCATTAAATAGCTCGAAACGAGCGATCTAGATGATTCTGCATACTTCTGACTGAAGTCTCTCCAAGATAATCGTTGAAAATGCATATCTCAGCTTGAAACCCGACGAAAACCAAGATATCGCCGGTTCTGCATATCAGACACACTGTGGAGTGGTGAAAACACCAGAAAACGTGTTTCTCGCATTAACTAGCTCGAAAAGAGCGTGCTCGATGATTCTGCATACTTCTGACTGAAGTCTGTCCAAGATTATCGTTGAAAATGCATATCTCAGCTTGAAACCCGACGAAAACCAAGATATCGCCGGTTTTGCATATCAAACGCACTGTGGAGTGGTCAATACACCAGATAACGTGTTTCTCGCATTAAATAGCTCGAAAAGAGCGATCTCCATGATTCTGCATACTTCTGACAGAAGTCGCACCAAGATTATCGCAGAAAATGCATATCTCAGCTGGAAACACCACGAAGATCAAGATATCGCCGGTTCTGCATATCAAACGCACTGTGGAGTGGTCAATACACCAGATAACGTGTTTCTCGCATTAAATAGCTCGAAAAGAGCGATCTCCATGATTCTGCATACTTCTGACAGAAGTCGCACCAAGATTATCGCAGAAAATGCATATCTCAGCTTGAAACACCACGAAGATCAAGATATCGCCGGTTCTGCATATCAAACGCACTGTGGAGTGGTCAATACACCAGATAACGTGTTTCTCGCATTCAATAGCTCGAAAAGAGCGATCTAGATGATTCTGCATACTTCTGACTGAAGTCTCACAAAGATTATCGCAGAAAATGCATATCTCAGCTTGAAACCCGACGAAAACCAAGATATCGCCGGGTTTGCATATCAAAAGCACTGTGGAGTGGTCAATACACCAGATAACGTGTTTCTCGCATTAAATAGCTCGAAAAGAGCGATCTCCATGATTCTGCATACTTCTGACTGAAGTCTCTCCAAGATAATCGTTGAAAATGCATATCTCAGCTTGAAACCCGACGAAAGCCAAGATATCGCCGGTTCTGCATTTCAGACGCACAGTGGAGTGGTGAAAAAACCAGAAAACGTGTTTCTCGCATTAAGTAGCTCGAAAAGAGCGTTCTCGATGATTCTGCATACTTCTCATAGATGAAACACCAAGTTATCGCAGAAAATGCATATTTCAGCTGGAAACCCCACGAAAACCAAGATATCTCCGTTTCTGCATGTCAAACGTACTGTGGATTGGTGAATACACCAGAAAACGTGTTTCTCGCATTAACTAGCTCGAAAAGAGCGTTCTCGATGTTTCTGCATACTTCTGACAGAAGAATCACCAAGAATATCACAGAAAATGCATGTCTCAGCTTGATACCCGACGAAAACCAAGTTATCGGCGGCTCTACATATCAAACGCACTGTGGAGTGGTCAATACACCAGATAACGTGTTTCCCGCATCAACTAGCTCGAAAAGAGCGATCTCGATGATTCTGCATACTTCTCATAGATGAAACACCAAGTTATCGCAGAAAATGCATATTTCAGCTGGAAACCCCACGAAAACCGAGATATTTCCGTTTCTGCATGTCAAACGTACTGTGGATTGGTGAATACACCAGAAAACGTGTTTCTCGCATTAACTAGCTCGAAAAGAGCGTTCTCGATGATTCTGCATACTTCTGCCAGAAGAATCACCAAGATTATCGCAGAAAATGCATGTCTCAGCTTGATACCCGACGAAAACCAAGTTATCGGCGGCTCTACATATCAAACGCACTGTGGAGTGGTCAATACACCAGATAACGTGTTTCCCGCATTAAATAGCTCGAAAAGAGCGATCTCGATGATTCTGCATACTTCGGACAGAGATCTCACCAAGATTATCGCAGAAAATGCATATCTCAGCTTGAAACCCCACGAAAACCAAGACATCTCCGGTTCTGCATATCAAACGCACTGTGGAGTGGTGAAAACACCAGATAACGTGATTCTCGCATTAAATAGCTCGAAAAGTGCGATCTCGATGATTCTGCAGACTTCGGACAGAAGTCTCACCAAGATTATCGCAGAAAATGTATATCTCAGCTGAAACACCATGAAAACCCAGATATCGCTGGTTCTGCATATCAAACGCACTGTGGTGTGGCGAAAACACCAGAAAACGTGTTTCTCGCATTAACTAGCTCGAAAAGAGCGTTCTCGATGATTCTGCATACTTCTGCCAGAAGAATCACCAAGATTATCGCAGAAAATGCATGTCTCAGCTTGATACCCGACGAAAACCAAGATATCTCCGTTTCTGCATGTCAAACGTTCTGTGGAGTGTTGAATACACCAGAAAACGTGTTCCTCGCATTAAATAGCTCGAAAAGAGCGATCTAGATGATTCTGCATACTGCTGACAGAAGCCTCACCAAGATTATCGCAGAAAATGCATATTTCAGCTGGAAACCCCACGAAAACCAAGATATCTCCGTTTCTGCATGTCAAACGTACTGTGGATTTGTGAATACACTAGAAAACGTGTTTCTGGCATTAAATAGCTCGAAAAGAGCGATCTAGATGATTCTGCATACTGCTGACAGAAGACTCACCAAGATTATCGCAGAAAATGCATATCTCAGCTGGAAAACGCACGAAAACCAGGATATCGCTGGTTCTGCATATCAACCGCACTGTGGCGTGCTGAAAACACCAGATAACGTGTTTCTCGCATTAAATAGCTCGATTAGAGCGATCTCGATGATTAAGCATACTTCGGACAGAAGTCTCACCAAGATTATCGTAAAAAATGCTTATCTCAGCTTGAAACCCCACAAAAACCAAGATATCGCCGGTTCTGCATATCAAACGCACTGTGGAGTGGTGAAAACACCAGATAACGTGTTTCTCGCATTAAATAGCTCGAAAAGTGCGATCTCGATGATTCTGCATACTTCGGACAGAAGCCTCACCAAGATTATCGCAGAAAATGCATATCTGAGCTTGAAACCCCACGAAAACCAAGATATCGCTGGTTCTGCATATCAAACGCACTGTGGAGTGGTGAAAACACCAGAAAACTTGTTTCTAGCATTAAATAGCTCGAAAAGAGCGATCTCGATGATTCTGCATACTTCGGACAGAAGTCTCACCAAGATTATCGCAGAAAATGCATATCTCAGCTTGAAACCCCACGAAAACCAAGATATCTCCGGTTCTGCATATCCAACGAACTGTGGAGTGGTGAAAACCCCAGAAAACGAGTTTCTCGCATTAAATAGCTCGAAAAGAGCGCTCTCGATGTTTCTGCATACTTCGGACAGATGTCTCACCAAGCTTATCGTAGAAAATGCATATCTCAGCTTGAAACCCGACGAAAACCAAAATATCTCCGGTTCTGCATATCCAACGCTCTGTGGAGTGGTGAAAACACCAGATAACGTGTTTCTCGCATTAAATAGCTCGAAATGAGCGATCTCGATGATTCTGCATACTTCGGACAGAAGTCTCACCAAGATTATCGCAGAAAATGCATATCTGAACTTGAAACCCCTCGAAAACCAAGATATCACCTGTTCTGCATATCCAACGAACTGTGGTGTGGTGAAAACCCCAGAAAACGTGTTTCTCGCATTAAATAGCTCGAAAAGAGCGCTCTTGATGATTCTGCATACTTCTCATAGATGAAACACGAAGATTATCGCAGAAAATGCATATTTGAGCTGGAAACCCCACGAAAACCCAGATATCGCTGGTTCTGCATATCAAACGCACTGTGGAGTGCTGAAAACACCAGATAACGTGTTTCTCGCATTAAATCGGTCGAAAAGAGCGATCTCGATGATTCTGCATACTGCGGACAGAAGTCTCACCAAGATTATCGCAGAAAATGCATATCTCAGCTTCAAACCCCACGAAATCCAAGATATCTCCGGTTCTGCACACCCAACGAACTGTGGTGTGGTGAAAACCCCAGAAAACGTGTTTCTCGCATTAAATAGCTCGAAAAGAGCGCTCTTGATGATTCTGCATACTTCTCATAGATGAAACATCAAGAATATCGCAGAAAATGCATATTTGAACTGGAAACCCCACGAAAACCCAGATATCGCTGGTTCTGCATATCAAACGCACTGTAGAGTGCTGAAAACACCAGATAACGTGTTTCTCGCATTAAATAGCTCGAAACGAGCGATCTGGATGATTCTGCATACTGCGGACAGAAGTCTCACCAAGATTATCGTAAAAAATGCATATCTCAGCTTCAAACCCCACGAAAACCAAGATATCGCCGGTTCTGCATATCAAACGCACTGTGGAGTGGTGAAAACACCAGATATGGTTTTTCTCGCATTAACCAGCTCGAAAAGAGCGATCTCGATGATTCAGCATACTTCGGACAGAAGTCTCTCCAAGTTTATCGCAGAAAATGCATATCTGATGTTGAAACCCCTCGAAAACCAAGATATCACCTGTTCTGCATATCCAACGAACTGTGGTGTGGTGAAAACCCCAGAAAACGTGTTTCTGGCATTAAATAGCTCGAAAAGAGCGATCTAGATGATTCTGCATACTGCTGACAGAAGACTCACCAAGATTATAGCAGAAAATGCATATCTCAGCTGGAAAACCCACGAAAACCAAGATATCGCCGGTTCTGCATTTCAGACGCACTGTGGAGTGGTGAAAACACCAGATAACGTGTTTCTCGCATTAAATAGCTCGAAACGAGCGATCTCGATGATTCTGCATACTTCGGACAGAAGTCTCACCAAGATTATCGTAAAAAATGCATATCTCAGCTTCAAACCCCACGAAAACCAAGATATCGCTGGTTCTGCATATCAAACGCACTGTGGAGTGGTGAAAACACCAGATATGGTTTTTCTCGCATTAACCAGCTCGAATAGAGCGATCTCGATGATTCAGCATACTTCGGACAGAAGTCTCTCCAAGTTTATCGCAGAAACTGCATATCTGAGCTTGAAACCCCTCGAAAACCAAGATATCACCTGTTCTGCATATCCAACGAACTGTGGTGTGGTGAAAACCCCAGAAAACGTGTTTCTCGCATTAAACAGCTCGAAAAGAGCGATCTCGATGATTCTGCACACTTCGAACAGAAGTCTCACCAAGATTATCGCAGACAATGCATATCTCAGCTTGAAACCCCACGAAAACCAAGATATCACCTGGTCTGCATATCCAACGAACTGTGGTGTGGTGAAAACCCCAGAAAACGTGTTTCTGGCATTCAATAGCTCGAAAAGAGCGATCTAGATGATTCTGCATACTGCTGACAGAAGACTCACCAAGATTATAGCAGAAAATGCATATCTCAGCTGGAAAACCCACGAAAACCAAGATATCGCCGGTTCTGCATATCAAACGCACTGTGGAGTGGTGAAAATACCAGATAACGTGTTTCTCGCATTAAATAGCTCGAAAAGTGCGATCTCGATGATTCTGCATACTTCGGACAGAAGTCACACCAAGATTATCGCAGGAAATGCATATCTGAGCTTGAAACCCCACGAAAACCAAGATGTCGCTGGTTCTGCATATCAAACGCACTGTGGAGTGCTGAAAACAACAGATAACGTGTTTCTCGCATTATATAGCTCGAATAGAGCGATCTCGATGATTAAGCATACTTCGGACAGAAGTCTCACCAAGATTATCGTAAAAAATGCTTATCTCAGCTTGAAACCCCACAAAAACCAAGATATCGCCGGTTCTGCATATCCAACGCTCTGTGGAGTGGTGAAAACACCAGATAACGTGTTTCTCGCATTAAATAGCTCGAAACGAGCGATCTCGATGATTCTGCATACTTCGGACAGAAGTCTCACCAAGATTATCGTAAAAAATGCATATCTCAGCTTCAAACCCCACGAAAACCAAGATATCGCTGGTTCTGCATATCAAACGCACTGTGGAGTGGTGAAAACACCAGATATGGTTTTTCTCGCATTAACCAGCTCGAATGGAGCGATCTCGATGATTCAGCATACTTCGGACAGAAGTCTCTCCAAGTTTATCGCAGAAACTGCATATCTGAGCTTGAAACCCCTCGAAAACCAAGATATCACCTGTTCTGCATATCCAACGAACTGTGGTGTGGTGAAAACCCCAGAAAACGTGTTTCTCGCATTAAATAGCTCGAAAAGAGCGATCTCGTTGATTCTGCACACTTCGAACAGAAGTCTCACCAAGATTATCGCAGACAATGCATATCTCAGCTTGAAACCCCACGAAAACCAAGATGTCGCCGGTTCTGCATATCATACGCACTGTGGAGTGGTGAAAACACCAGACAACGTGTTTCTCGCATTAAATTGATCGAAAAGTGCGATCTCGATGATTCTGCATACTTCTAACAGAAGTCTCACCATGATTATCGCAGAAAATGCATATCTCTGCTAGAAACCCCACGAAAACCAAGATATCTCCTGTTCTGCATATCCAACGAACTGTGGAGTGGTGAAAAGCCCAGAAAACGTGTTTCTCGCATTAAATAGCTCGAAAACTACGATCTCGATGACTGTGCATACTTCGGACAGAAATCTCACCAAGATTATCGCAGAAAATGCATATCTGAGCTTGAAACCCCAGGAAAACCAAGATATCGTCGGTTCTGCATATCATACGCACTGTGGAGTGGTGAAAACACCAGATAACGTGTTTCTCGCATTAAATAGCACGATACGAGCGATCTCGATGATTAAGCATACTTCGGACAGAAGTCTCACCAAGATTATCGCAGAAATTGCATATCTCAGCTTGAATCCCCACGAAAACCAGGATATCGCTGGTTCTGCATATCAAACGCACTGTGGAGTGCTGAAAACACCAGATAACGTGTTTCTCGCATTAAATAGCACGATACGAGCGATCTCGATGATAAAGCATACTTCGGACAGAAGTCTCACCAAGATTATCGCAGAAATTGCATATCTCAGCTTGAATCCCCACGAAAACCAGGATATCACCTGTTCTGCATATCCAACGAACTGTGGTGTGGTGAAAACCCCAGAAAACGTGTTTCTCGCATTAAATAGCTCGAAAAGAGCGATCTCGATGATTCTGCACACTTCGAACAGAAGTCTCACCAAGATTATCGCAGACAATGCATATCTCAGCTTGAAACCCCACAAAAACCAAGATATCGCCGGTTCTGCATATCAAACGCACTGTGGAGTGGTGAAAACACCAGATAACGTGTTTCTCGCACTAAATAGCTCGAAAAGAGCGATTTAGATGATTCAGCATACTTCGGACAGAAGTCTCACCAAGATTATTGCAGAAAATGCATATCTCAGCTAGAATCCCCACGAAAACCAAGATATCGCTGGTACTGCATATCAAACGCTCTGTGGAGTGGTGAAAACACCAGATAACGTGTTTCTCGCATTAAATAGCTCGAAAAGAGCGATCTCCATGATTCTGCATACTTCGGACAGAAGTCCCACCAAGATTATCGTAAAAAATGCATATCTCAGCTTGAAACCCCACGGAAACTAAGATATCGCTGGTACTGCATATCAAACGCACTGTGGAGTGGTGAAAACACCAGATAACGTGTTTCTCGCATTAAATAGCTCGAAAAGAGCGATTTAGATGATTCAGCATACTTCGGACAGAAGTCTCACCAAGATTATCGCAGAAAATGCATATCTCAGCTTGAAACCCCACGAAAACCAAGATATCTCCGGTACTGCATATCCAACGAACTGTGGAGTGGTGAAAACCCCAGAAAACGAGTTTCTCGCATTAAACAGCTCGAAAAGAGCGCTCTCGATGTTTCTGCATACTTCGGACAGATGTCTCACCAATCTTATCGTAGAAAATGCATATCTCAGCTTGAAACCCGACGAAAACCAAAGTATCACCGGTTCTGCATATCCAACGCACTGTGGAGTGGTGAAAACACCAGATAACATGTTTCTCGCATTAAATAGCTCCAAACGAGCGATCTCGATGATTCTGCATACTTCGGACAGAAGTTTAACCAAGATTATCGCAGAAAATGCATATCTCAGCTAGAAATATCACGAAAATCAAGATGTCGCCGGTCCTGCATATCAAACGCACTGTGGAGTGGTGAAAACAACCAGATAACGTGTTTCTCGCATTAAATAGCTCGAAACGAGCGATCTAGATGATTCTGCATACTTCTGACTGAAGTCTCTCCAAGATTATCGTTGACAATGCATATCTCAGCTTGAAACCCGACGAAAACCAAGATTTTGCCATTTCTGCATATCAAACGCTCTGTGGAGTGGTGAAAACACCAGATAACGTGTTTCTCGCATTAAATAGCTCGAAAAGAGCGATCTCCATGATTCTGCATACTTCTGACAGAAGTCTCACCAAGATTATCGTAGAAAATGCATATCTCAGCTGGAAACACCACGAAAATCAAGTTATCGCCGGCTCTGCATATCAAACGCACTGTGGAATGTTGATAACACCAGGAAACTTGTTTTTTTGCATTAAATAGCTCGACATGAGCGATCTAGATGATTCTACATACTTCTGACTGAAGTCTCAACAAGATAATCGCAAAAATGCATATCTCAGCTTGAAACCCGACGAAATCCAAGATGTCGCCGGTTCTGCACATAAAACGTTCTGTGGAGTGGTGAAAACACCAGAACACGTGTTTCTCGCATTAAGTAGCTCGAAACGAGCGATCTAGATGATTCTGCATACTTCTGACTGAAGTCTCCCCAATATTATCGCAAAAAATGCATATCTCACCTTGAAACCACACGAAAATCAAGATGACGCCGGTTCTGCATATCAAACGCACTGTGGAGTGGTGAAAACAACCAGATGACGTGTTTGTCGCATTAAATGTCTCGAAAAGAGCGATCCCGATGATTCTGCATACTTCTGACCGAAGTCTCACCAAGATTATCGTAGAAAATGCATATCGCAGCTTGATACACGACGAATGCCAAGATATCGCCGGTTCTGCATATCAAACGCACTGTGGAATGTTGAAAACTCCAGGAAACTAGTTTTTTTGCATTAAATAGCTCGACAAGAGCGATCTAGATGATTCTGCATACTTCTGAATGAAGTCTCACCAAGATTATCGCAGAAAATGCAAATCTCAGCTTGAAACCTCACGAAAATCAAGATGACGCCGGTTCTGCATTTCAAACGCACTATGGAGTGGTGAAAACAACCAGATGACGTGTTTGTCGCATTAAATGGCTCGAAAAGAGCGATCCCGATGATTCTGCATAGTTCTGACAGAAGTCTCACCAAGATTATCGTAGAAAATGCATATCTCAGCTTGATACCCGGCGAAAGCCAAGATGTCGCCGGTTCTGCATATCAAACGCACTGTGGAGTGGTGAAAACAACCAGATGACGTGTTTGTCGCATTAAATGGCTCGAAAAGAGCGATCCCGATGATTCTGCATACTTCTGACATAAGTCTCACCAAGATTATCGTAGAAAATGCATATCCCAGCTTGATACCCGACGAAAGCCAAGATATCGCCGGTTCTGCATATCAAACGCACTGTGGAATGTTGAAAACACCAGGAAACTTGTTTTTTTGCATTAAATATCTCGACAAGAGCGATCTAGATGATTCTGCATACTTCTGACTGAAGTCTCACCAATATTATCGCAAAAAATGCATATCTCACCTTGAAACCTCACGAAAATCAAGATGACGCCGGTTCTGCATTTCAAACGCACTATGGAGTGGTGAAAACAACCAGATGACGTGTTTGTCGCATTAAATGGCTCGAAAAGTGCGATCCCGATGATTCTGCATAGTTCTGACAGAAGTCTCACCATGATTATCGTAGAAAATGCATATCTCAGCTTGATACCCGACGAAATCCAAGATGACGCCGGTTCTGCATATCAAACGCACTGTGGAGTGGTGAAAACTACCAGATGACGTGTTTGTCGCATTAAATGGACCGAAAAGAGCGATCTCGATGATTCTGCATACTTCGGACAGAAGTCTCACCAAGATTATCGCAGAAAATGCATATCTGAGCTTGAAACCCCACGAAAACCAAGTTATCGTCGGTGCTGCATATCATACGCACTGTGGAGTGGTGAAAACACCAGATAACGTGTTTCTCGCATTAAATAGCTCGAAACGAGCGATCTCGGTGATTAAGCATACTTCGGACAGAAGTCTCACCAAGATTATCACAGAAAATGCATATCTCAGCTTGAAACCCCACGAAAACCAAGATATCTGCGGTTCTGCATATCAAACCAACTGTGGAGTGGTGAAAACACCAGATAACGTGATTCTCGCATTAAATATCTCGAAATGTGCGATCTCGATGATTCTGCATACTTCGGACAGAAGTCTCACCAAGATTATCGCAGAAAATGCATATCTCAGCTTGAAACCCCACGAGATCCAAGATATCGTCGGCTCTGCATATCATACGCACTGTGGAGTGGTGAAAACACCAGACAACGTGTTTGTCGCATTAAATAGCTCGAAAAGAGCGATCTCGATGATTCTGCATACTTCGGACAGAAGTCTCATCAAGATTATCGCAGAAAATGCATATCTGAGCTTGAAACCCCACGAAAACCAAGATATCGCTGGTTCTGCATATCAAACGCACTGTGGAGTGGTGAAAACACCAGATAACGTGTTTCTCGCATTAAATAGCTCGACAAGAGCGATCTAGATGATTCTGCATACTTCTGACAGAAGTCTCACCAAGATTATCGTAGAAAATGCATATCTCAGCTTGATACCCGACGAAAGCCAAGATGTCGCCGGTTCTGCATATCAAACGCACTGTGGAGTGGTGAAAACAACCAGATGACGTGTTTGTCGCATTAAATGGCTCGAGAAGAGCGATCCCGATGATTCTGCATACTTCTGACAGAAATCTCACCAAGATTACCGTAGAAAATGCATATCGCAGCTTGATACCCGACGAATGCCAAGATATCGCCGGTTCTGCATATCAAACGCACTGTGGAATGTTGAAAACTCCAGGAAACTTGTTTTTTTTCATTAAATAGCTCGACAAGAGCGATCTAGATGATTCTGCATACTTATGAATGAAGTCTCACCAAGATTATCGCAGAAAATGCAAATCTCAGCTTGAAACCTCACGAAAATCAAGATGACGCCGGTTCTGCATTTCAAACGCACTATGGAGTGGTGAAAACAACCAGATGACGTGTTTGTCACATTAAATGGCTCGAAAAGAGCGATCCCGATGATTCTGCATAGTTCTGACAGAAGTCTCACCAAGATTATCGTAGAAAATGCATATCTCAGCTTGATACCCGACGAAAGCCAAGATGTCGCCGGTTCTGCATATCAAACGCACTGTGGAGTGGTGAAAACAACCAGATGACGTGTTTGTCGCATTAAATGGCTCGAAAAGAGCGATCCCGATGATTCTGCATACTTCTGACATAAGTCTCACCAAGATTATCGTAGAAAATGCATATCCCAGCTTGATACCCGACGAAAGCCAAGATATCGCCGGTTCTGCATATCAAACGCACTGTGGAATGTTGAAAACACCAGGAAACTTGTTTTTTTGCATTAAATATCTCGACAAGAGCGATCTAGATGATTCTGCATACTTCTGACTGAAGTCTCACCAATATTATCGCAAAAAATGCATATCTCACCTTGAAACCTCACGAAAATCAAGATGACGCCGGTTCTGCATTTCAAACGCACTATGGAGTGGTGAAAACAACCAGATGACGTGTTTGTCGCATTAAATGGCTCGAAAAGAGCGATCCCGATGATTCTGCATAGTTCTGACAGAAGTCTCACCAAGATTATCGTAGAAAATGCATATCTCAGCTTGATACCCGACGAAAGCCAAGATGACGCCGGTTCTGCATATCAAACGCACTGTGGAGTGGTGAAAACTACCAGATGACGTGTTTGTCGCATTAAATGGACCGAAAAGAGCGATCTCGATGATTCTGCATACTTCGGACAGAAGTCTCACCAAGATTATCGCAGAAAATGCATATCTGAGCTTGAAACCCCACGAAAACCAAGTTATCGTCGGTGCTGCATATCATACGCACTGTGGAGTGGTGAAAACACCAGACAACGTGTATCTCGCATTAAATAGCTCGAAAAGAGCGATCTCGATGATTCTGCATACTTCGGACAGAAGTCTCACCACGATTATCGCAGAAAATGCATATCTCAGCTTGAAACCCCACGAAAACCAAGATATCGCCGGTTCTGCATATCAAACGCACTGTGGAGTGGTGAAAACACCAAATAACGTGTTTCTCGCATAAAATATCTCGAAATGTGCGATCTCGATGATTCTGCATACTTCGGACAGAAGTCTCACCAAGATTACCGCAGAAAATGCATATCTCAGCTTGAAACCCAACGAGAACCAAGATATCGTCGGGTCTGCATATCATACGCACTGTGGAGTGGTGAAAACACCAGACAACGTGTTTCTCGCATTAAATAGCTAGCAAAGAGCGATCTCGATGATTCTGCATACTTCGGACAGAAGTCTCACCACGATTATCGCAGAAAATGCATATCTCAGCTTGAAACCCCACGAAAACCAAGATATCGCTGGTTCTGCATATAAAACGCACTGTGGAGTGGTGAAAACACCAGATAACGTGTTTCTCGCATTAGATAGCTCGAAAAGTGCGATCTCGATGATTCTGCATACTTCGGACAGAAGTCTCACCAAGATTATCGCAGAAAATGCATATCTGACCTTGAAGCCCCACGAAAACCAAGATATCGTCGGTTATGCATATCATACGCACTGTGGAGTGGTGAAAACACCAGATAACGTGTTTCTCGCATTAAATAGCTCGAAACGAGCGATCTCGATGATTAAGCATACTTCGGACAGAAGTCTCACCAAGTTTATCGCAGAAAATGCGTATCTCAGCTTGAAACCCCACGAAAACCAAGATATCTCCGGTTCTGCATATCAAACCAACTGTGGAGTGGTGAAAACACCAGATAACGTGTTTCTCGCATTAAATAGCTCGATACGAGCGATCTCGATGATTAAGCATACTTCGGACAGAAGTCTCACCAAGATTATCGCAGAAAATGCATATCTCAGCTTGAAACCCCACGAAAACCAAGATATCGCTGGTTCTGCATATAAAACGCACTGTGGAGTGCTGAAAACACCAGATAAAGTGTTTCTCGCATTAAATAGCTCGAATAGAGCGATCTCGATGATTAAGCATACTTCGGACAGAAGTCTCACCAAGATTATCGTAAAACATGCATATCTCAGCTTGAAACCCCACGAAAACCAAGATATCGCCGGTTCTGCATATCAAACGCACTGTGGAGTGGTGAAAACACCAGATAACGTGTTTCTCGCATTAGATAGCTCGAAAAGTGCGATCTCGATGATTCTGCATACTTCGGACAGAAGTCTCACCAAGATTATCGCAGAAAATGCATATCTGACCTTGAAGCCCCACGAAAACCAAGATATCGTCGGTTATGCATATCATACGCACTGTGGAGTGGTGAAAACACCAGATAACGTGTTTCTCGCATTAAATAGCTCGAAACGAGCGATCTCGATGATTAAGCATACTTCGGACAGAAGTCTCACCAAGTTTATCGCAGAAAATGCGTATCTCAGCTTGAAACCCCACGAAAACCAAGATATCGCCGGTTATGCATATCATACGCACTGTGGTGTGGTGAAAACACCAGATAACGTGTTTCTCGCGTTAAATAGCTCGAAACGAACGATCTCGATGATTCTGCATACTTCGGACAGAAGTCTCACCATGATTATCGTAAAAAATGCATATCTCAGCTTGAAACCCCACGAAAACCAAGATATCGCTGGTTCTGCATATCATACGCACTGTGGAGTGGTGAAAACACCAGATAACTTGTTTCTCGCATTAAATAGGTCGAAAAGAGCGATCTCGATGTTTCTGCATCCTACGGACAGAAGTATCACCAAGATTATCGTAGAAAATGCATATCTCAGCTTGATACCCGACGAAAGCCAAGATGACGCCGGTTCTGCATATCAAACGCACTGTGGAGTGGTGAAAACTACCAGATGACGTGTTTGTCGCATTAAATGGACCGAAAAGAGCGATCTCGATGATTCTGCATACTTCGGACAGAAGTCTCATCAAGATTATCGCAGAAAATGCATATCTGAGCTTGAAACCCCACGAAAACCAAGATATCGCTGGTTCTGCATATCAAACGCACTGTGGAGTGGTGAAAACACCAGATAACGTGTTTCTCGCATTAAATAGCTCGAAAAGAGCGATCTCGATGATTCTGCATACTTCGGACAGAAGTCTCACCAAGATTATCGCAGAAAATGCATATCTCAGCTTGAAACCTCACGAAAATCAAGATGACGCCGGTTCTGCATATCAAACGCACTGTGGAGTGGTGAAAACAGCCAGATAACGTGTTTTTCGCATTAAATAGCACGAAAAGAGCGATCCCGATGATTCTGCATACTTCTGACAGAAGTCTCACCAAGATTATCTTAGAAAATGCATATCCCAGCTTGATACCCGACGAAAGCCAAGATATCGCCGGTTCTGCATATCAAACGCACTGTGGAATGTTGAAAACACCAGGAAACTTGTTTTTTTGCATTAAATATCTCGACAAGAGCGATCTAGATGATTCTGCATACTTCTGACTGAAGTCTCACCAAGATTATCGTAGAAAATGCATATCTCAGCTTGATACCCAACGAAAGCCACAATGTCGCCGGTTCTGCATATCAAACGCACTGTGGAGTGGTGAAAACACCAGATAACGTGTTTCTCGCATCAAATAACCCGAAAAGAGGGATCTCGATGATTCTGCATACTTCTGACAGAAGACTCACCAAGATTATCGCAGAAAATGCATATCTCAGATTGAAACACCACGAAAATCAAGATATCGCCGGTTCTGCATATCAAGCGCACTGTGGAATGTTGAAAACACCAGGAAACTTGTTTTTTTTCATTAAATAGCTCGACAAGAGCGATCTAGATGATTCTGCATACTTCTGACAGAAGTCTCACCAAGATTATCGTAGAAAATGCATATCTCAGCTTGATACCCGACGAAAGCCAAGATGTCGCCGGTTCTGCATATCAAACGCACTGTGGAGTGGTGAAAACAACCAGATGACGTGTTTGTCGCATTAAATGGCTCGAGAAGCGCGATCCCGATGATTCTGCATACTTCTGACAGAAGTCTCACCAAGATTATCGTAGAAAATGCATATCGCAGCTTGATACCCGACCAATGCCAAGATATCGCCGGTTCTGCATATCAAACGCACTGTGGAATGTTGAAAACTCCAGGAAACTTGTTTTTTTGCATTAAATAGCTCGACAAGAGCGATCTAGATGATTCTGCATACTTCTGAATGAAGTCTCACCAAGATTATCGCAGAAAATGCAAATCTCAGCTTGAAACCTCACGAAAATCAAGATGACGCCGGTTCTGCATTTCAAACGCACTATGGAGTGGTGAAAACAACCAGATGACGTGTTTGTCGCATTCAATGGCTCGAAAAGAGCGATCCCGATGATTCTGCATAGTTCTGACAGAAGTCTCACCAAGATTATCGTAGAAAATGCATATCTCAGCTTGATACCCGACGAAAGCCAAGATGTCGCCGGTTCTGCATATCAAACGCACTGTGGAGTGGTGAAAACAACCATATGACGTGTTTGTCGCATTAAATGGCTCGAAAAGAGCGATCCCGATGATTCTGCATACTTCTGACATAAGTCTCACCAAGATTATCGTAGAAAATGCATATCCCAGCTTGATACCCGACGAAAGCCAAGATATCGCCGGTTCTGCATATCAAACGCACTGTGGAATGTTGAAAACACCAGGAAACTTGTTTTTTTGCATTAAATATCTCGACAAGAGCGATCTAGATGATTCTGCATACTTCTGACTGAAGTCTCACCAATATTATCGCAAAAAATGCATATCTCACCTTGAAACCTCACGAAAATCAAGATGACGCCGGTTCTGCATTTCAAACGCACTATGGAGTGGTGAAAACAACCAGATGACGTGTTTGTCGCATTAAATGGCTCGAAAAGAGCGATCCCGATGATTCTGCATAGTTCTGACAGAAGTCTCACCAAGATTATCGTAGAAAATGCATATCTCAGCTTGATACCCGACGAAAGCCAAGATGACGCCGGTTCTGCATATCAAACGCACTGTGGAGTGGTGAAAACTACCAGATGACGTGTTTGTCGCATTAAATGGACCGAAAAGAGCGATCTCGATGATTCTGCATACTTCGGACAGAAGTCTCACCAAGATTATCGCAGAAAATGCATATCTGAGCTTGAAACCCCACGAAAACCAAGTTATCGTCGGTGCTGCATATCATACGCACTGTGGAGTGGTGAAAACACCAGATAACGTGTTTCTCGCATTAAATAGCTCGAAACGAGCGATCTCGGTGATTAAGCATACTTCGGACAGAAGTCTCACCAAGATTATCGCAGAAAATGCATATCTCAGCTTGAAACCCCACGAAAACCAAGATATCTGCGGTTCTGCATATCAAACCAACTGTGGAGTGGTGAAAACACCAGATAACGTGATTCTCGCATTAAATATCTCGAAATGTGCGATCTCGATGATTCTGCATACTTCGGACAGAAGTCTCACCAAGATTATCGCAGAAAATGCATATCTCAGCTTGAAACCCCACGAGAACCAAGATATCGTCGGTTCTGCATATCATACGCACTGTGGAGTGGTGAAAACACCAGACAACGTGTTTCTCGCATTAAATAGCTCGAAAAGAGCGATCTCGATGATTCTGCATACTTCGGACAGAAGTCTCACCACGATTATCGCAGAAAATGCATATCTCAGCTTGAAACCCCACGAAAACCAAGATATCTGCGGTTCTGCATATCAAACCAACTGTGGAGTGGTGAAAACACCAGATAACGTGTTTCTCGCATTAAATATCCCGAAATGTGCGATCTCGATGATTCTGCATACTTCGGACAGAAGTCTCATCAAGATTATCGCAGAAAATGCATATCTGATCTTGAAACCCCACGAAAACCAAGATATCTGCGGTTCTGCATATCAAACCAACTGTGGAGTGGTGAAAACACCAGATAACGTGTTTCTCGCATTAAATATCTCGAAATGTGCGATCTCGATGATTCTGCATACTTCGGACAGAAGTCTCACCAAGATTACCGCAGAAAATGCATATCTCAGCTTGAAACCCAACGAGAACCAAGATATCGTCGGTTCTGCATATCATACGCACTGTGGAGTGGTGAAAACACCAGACAACGTGTTTCTCGCATTAAATAGCTCGCAAAGAGCGATCTCGATGATTCTGCATACTTCGGACAGAAGTCTCACCACGATTATCGCAGAAAATGCATATCTCAGCTTGAAACCCCACGAAAACCAAGATATCTCCGGTTCTGCATATCAAACCAACTGTGGAGTGGTGAAAACACCAGATAACGTGTTTCTCGCATTAAATAGCTCGATACGAGCGATCTCGATGATTAAGCATACTTCGGACAGAAGTCTCACCAAGATTATCGCAGAAAATGCATATCTCAGCTTGAAACCCCACGAAAACCAAGATATCGCTGGTTCTGCATATAAAACGCACTGTGGAGTGCTGAAAACACCAGACAACGTGTTTCTCGCATTAAATAGCCCGAAAAGAGCGATCTCGATGATTCTGCATACTTCGGACAGAAGTCTCACCACGATTATCGCAGAAAATGCATATCTCAGCTTGAAACCCCACGAAAACCAAGATATCGCCGGTTCTGCATATCAAACGCACTGTGGAGTGGTGAAAACACCAAATAACGTATTTCTCGCATAAAATAGCTCGAAAAGTGCGATCTCGATGATTCGGCATACTTCGGACAGAAGTCTCATCAAGATTATCGCAGAAAATGCATATCTGAGCTTGAAACCCCACGAAAACCAAGATATCGCTGGTTCTGCATATCAAACGCACTGTGGAGTGGTGAAAACACCAGATAACGTGTTTCTCGCATTAAATAGCTCGAAAAGAGCGATCTCGATGATTCTGCATACTTCGGACAGAAGTCTCACCAAGATTATCGCAGAAAATGCATATCTCAGCTTGAAACCCCACGAAAACGAAGATATCTGCGGTTCTGCATATCAAACCAACTGTGGAGTGGTGAAAACACCAGATAACGTGATTCTCGCATTAAATATCTCGAAATGTGCGATCTCGATGATTCTGCATACTTCGGACAGAAGTCTCACCAAGATTATCGCAGAAAATGCATATCTCAGCTTGAAACCCCACGAGAACCAAGATATCGTCGGTTCTGCATATCATACGCACTGTGGAGTGGTGAAAACACCAGACAACGTGTTTCTCGCATTAAATAGCTCGAAAAGAGCGATCTCGATGATTCTGCATACTTCGGACAGAAGTCTCACCACGATTATCGCAGAAAATGCATATCTCAGCTTGAAACCCCACGAAAACCAAGATATCTGCGGTTCTGCATATCAAACCAACTGTGGAGTGGTGAAAACACCAGATAACGTGTTTCTCGCATTAAATATCTCGAAATGTGCGATCTCGATGATTCTGCATACTTCGGACAGAAGTCTCACCAAGATTACCGCAGAAAATGCATATCTCAGCTTGAAACCCAACGAGAACCAAGATATCGTCGGTTCTGCATATCATACGCACTGTGGAGTGGTGAAAACACCAGACAACGTGTTTCTCGCATTAAATAGCTCGCAAAGAGCGATCTCGATGATTCTGCATACTTCGGACAGAAGTCTCACCACGATTATCGCAGAAAATGCATATCTCAGCTTGAAACCCCACGAAAACCAAGATATCTCCGGTTCTGCATATCAAACCAACTGTGGAGTGGTGAAAACACCAGATAACGTGTTTCTCGCATTAAATAGCTCGATACGAGCGATCTCGATGATTAAGCATACTTCGGACAGAAGTCTCACCAAGATTATCGCAGAAAATGCATATCTCAGCTTGAAACCCCACGAAAACCAAGATATCGCTGGTTCTGCATATAAAACGCACTGTGGAGTGCTGAAAACACCAGACAACGTGTTTCTCGCATTAAATAGCCCGAAAAGAGCGATCTCGATGATTCTGCATACTTCGGACAGAAGTCTCACCACGATTATCGCAGAAAATGCATATCTCAGCTTGAAACCCCACGAAAACCAAGATATCGCCGGTTCTGCATATCAAACGCACTGTGGAGTGGTGAAAACACCAAATAACGTGTTTCTCGCATAAAATAGCTCGAAAAGTGCGATCTCGATGATTCGGCATACTTCGGACAGAAGTCTCATCAAGATTATCGCAGAAAATGCATATCTGAGCTTGAAACCCCACGAAAACCAAGATATCGCTGGTTCTGCATATCAAACGCACTGTGGAGTGGTGAAAACACCAGATAACGTGTTTCTCGCATTAAATAGCTCGAAAAGAGCGATCTCGATGATTCTGCATACTTCGGACAGAAGTCTCACCAAGATTATCGCAGAAAATGCATATCTCAGCTTGAAACCCCACGAAAACCAAGATATCTGCGGTTCTGCATATCAAACCAACTGTGGAGTGGTGAAAACACCAGATAACGTGTTTCTCGCATTAAATATCTCGAAATGTGCGATCTCGATGATTCTGCATACTTCGGACTGAAGTCTCACCAAGATTACCGCAGAAAATGCATATCTCAGCTTGAAACCCAACGAGAACCAAGATATCGTCGGTTCTGCATATCATACGCACTGTGGAGTTGTGAAAACACCAGACAACGTGTTTCTCGCATTAAATAGCTCGCAAAGAGCGATCTCGATGATTCTGCATACTTCGGACAGAAGTCTCACCACGATTATCGCAGAAAATGCATATCTCAGCTTGAAACCCCACGAAAACCAAGATATCTCCGGTTCTGCATATCAAACCAACTGTGGAGTGGTGAAAACACCAGATAACGTGTTTCTCGCATTAAATAGCTCGATACGAGCGATCTCGATGATTAAGCATACTTCGGACAGAAGTCTCACCAAGATTATCGCAGAAAATGCATATCTCAGCTTGAAACCCCACGAAAACCAAGATATCGCTGGTTCTGCATATAAAACGCACTGTGGAGTGCTGAAAACACCAGATAAAGTGTTTCTCGCATTAAATAGCTCGAATAGAGCGATCTCGATGATTAAGCATACTTCGGACAGAAGTCTCACCAAGATTATCGTAAAACATGCATATCTCAGCTTGAAACCCCACGAAAACCAAGATATCGCCGGTTCTGCATATCAAACGCACTGTGGAGTGGTGAAAACACCAGATAACGTGTTTCTCGCATTAGATAGCTCGAAAAGTGCGATCTCGATGATTCTGCATACTTCGGACAGAAGTCTCACCAAGATTATCGCAGAAAATGCGTATCTCAGCTTGAAACCCCACGAAAACCAAGATATCGCCGGTTATGCATATCATACGTACTGTGGTGTGGTGAAAACACCAGATAACGTGTTTCTCGCGTTAAATAGCTCGAAACGAACGATCTCGATGATTCTGCATACTTCGGACAGAAGTCTCACCATGATTATCGTAAAAAATGCATATCTCAGCTAGAAACCTCACGAAAATCAAGATGTCGCCGGTTCTGCATATCAAACGCAATGTGGAGTGGTGAAAACAACCAGATAACGTGTTTCTCGCATTAAATAGCTCGAAAAGAGCGATCTCGATGATTCTGCATACTTCGGACAGAAGTCTCACCAAGATTATCGCAGAAAATGCATATCTCAGCTTGAAACCCCACGAAAACCAAGATATCTGCGGTTCTGCATATCAAACGCACTGTGGAGTGGTGAAAACACCAGATAACTAGTTTCTCGCATTAAATAGGTCGAAAAGAGCGATCTCGATGTTTCTGCATCCTACGGACAGAAGTATCACCAAGATTATCGTAGAAAATGCATATCTCAGCTTGATACCCGACGAAAGCCAAGATGACGCCGGTTCTGCATATCAAACGCACTGTGGAGTGGTGAAAACTACCAGATGACGTGTTTGTCGCATTAAATGGACCGAAAAGAGCGATCTCGATGATTCTGCATACTTCGGACAGAAGTCTCACCAAGTTTATCGCAGAAAATGCATATCTGAGCTTGAAACCCCACGAAAACCAAGTTATCGTCGGTGCTGCATATCATACGCACTGTGGAGTGGTGAAAACACCAGATAACGTGTTTCTCGCATTAAATAGCTCGAAACGAGCGATCTCGGTGATTAAGCATACTTCGGACAGAAGTCTCACCAAGATTATCGCAGAAAATGCATATCTCAGCTTGAAACCCCACGAAAACCAAGATATCTGCGGTTCTGCATATCAAACCAACTGTGGAGTGGTGAAAACACCAGATAACGTGATTCTCGGATTAAATATCTCGAAATGTGCGATCTCGATGATTCTGCATACTTCGGACAGAAGTCTCACCAAGATTATCGCAGAAAATGCATATCTCAGCTTGAAACCCCACGAGAACCAAGATATCGTCGGTTCTGCATATCATACGCACTGTGGAGTGGTGAAAACACCAGACAACGTGTTTCTCGCATTAAATAGCTCGAAAAGAGCGATCTCGATGATTCTGCATACTTCGGACAGAAGTCTCACCACGATTATCGCAGAAAATGCATATCTCAGCTTGAAACCCCACGAAAACCAAGATATCGCCGGTTCTGCATATCAAACGCACTGTGGAGTGGTGAAAACACCAAATAACGTGCTTCTCGCATAAAATAGCTCGAAAAGTGCGATCTCGATGATTCGGCATACTTCGGACAGAAGTCTCATCAAGATTATCGCAGAAAATGTATATCTGAGCTTGAAACCCCACGAAAACCAAGATATCGCTGGTTCTGCATATCAAACGCACTGTGGAGTGGTGAAAACACCAGATAACGTGTTTCTCGCATTAAATAGCTCGAAAAGAGCGATCTCGATGATTCTGCATACTTCGGACAGAAGTCTCACCAAGATTATCGCAGAAAATGCATATCTCAGCTTGAAACCCCACGAAAACCAAGATATCTGCGGTTCTGCATATCAAACCAACTGTGGAGTGGTGAAAACACCAGATAACGTGTTTCTCGCATTAAATATCTCGAAATGTGCGATCTCGATGATTCTGCATACTTCGGACAGAAGTCTCACCAAGATTACCGCAGAAAATGCATATCTCAGCTTGAAACCCAACGAGAACCAAGATATCGTCGGTTCTGCATATCATACGCACTGTGGAGTGGTGAAAACACCAGACAACGTGTTTCTCGCATTAAATAGCTCGCAAAGAGCGATCTCGATGATTCTGCATACTTCGGACAGAAGTCTCACCACGATTATCGCAGAAAATGCATATCTCAGCTTGAAACCCCACGAAAACCAAGATATCTCCGGTTCTGCATATCAAACCAACTGTGGAGTGGTGAAAACACCAGATAACGTGTTTCTCGCATTAAATAGCTCGATACGAGCGATCTCGATGATTAAGCATACTTCGGACAGAAGTCTCACCAAGATTATCGCAGAAAATGCATATCTCAGCTTGAAACCCCACGAAAACCAAGATATCGCTGGTTCTGCATATAAAACGCACTGTGGAGTGCTGAAAACACCAGACAACGTGTTTCTCGCATTAAATAGCTCGAAAAGAGCGATCTCGATGATTCTGCATACTTCGGACAGAAGTCTCACCACGATTATCGCAGAAAATGCATATCTCAGCTTGAAACCCCACGAAAACCAAGATATCGCCGGTTCTGCATATCAAACGCACTGTGGAGTGGTGAAAACACCAAATAACGTGTTTCTCGCATAAAATAGCTCGAAAAGTGCGATCTCGATGATTCGGCATACTTCGGACAGAAGTCTCATCAAGATTATCGCAGAAAATGCATATCTGAGCTTGAAACCCCACGAAAACCAAGATATCGCTGGTTCTGCATATCAAACGCACTGTGGAGTGGTGAAAACACCAGATAACGTGTTTCTCGCATTAAATAGCTCGCAAAGAGCGATCTCGATGATTCTGCATACTTCGGACAGAAGTCTCACCACGATTATCGCAGAAAATGCATATCTCAGCTTGTAACCCCACGAAAACCAAGATATCTCCGGTTCTGCATATCAAACCAACTGTGGAGTGGTGAAAACACCAGATAACGTGTTTCTCGCATTAAATAGCTCTATACGAGCGATCTCGATGATTAAGCATACTTCGGACAGAAGTCTCACCAAGATTATCGCAGAAAATGCATATCTCAGCTTGAAACCCCACGAAAACCAAGATATCGCTGGTTCTGCATATAAAACGCACTGTGGAGTGCTGAAAACACCAGATAAAGTGTTTCTCGCATTAAATAGCTCGAATAGAGCGATCTCGATGATTAAGCATACTTCGGACAGAAGTCTCACCAAGATTATCGTAAAACATGCATATCTCAGCTTGAAACCCCACGAAAACCAAGATATCGCCGGTTCTGCATATCAAACGCACTGTGGAGTGGTGAAAACACCAGATAACGTGTTTCTCGCATTAGATAGCTCGAAAAGTGCGATCTCGATGATTCTGCATACTTCGGACAGAAGTCTCACCAAGATTATCGCAGAAAATGCATATCTGACCTTGAAGCCCCACGAAAACCAAGATATCGTCGGTTATGCATATCATACGCACTGTGGAGTGGTGAAAACACCAGATAACGTGTTTCTCGCATTAAATAGCTCGAAACGAGCGATCTCGATGATTAAGCATACTTCGGACAGAAGTCTCACCAAGTTTATCGCAGAAAATGCGTATCTCAGCTTGAAACCCCACGAAAACCAGGATATCGCCGGTTATGCATATCATACGCACTGTGGTGTGGTGAAAACACCAGATAACGTGTTTCTCGCGTTAAATAGCTCGAAACGAACGATCTCGATGATTCTGCATACTTCGGACAGAAGTCTCACCATGATTAACGTAAAAAATGCATATCTCAGCTTGAAACCCCACGAAAACCAAGATATCGCTGGTTCTGCATATCAAACGCACTGTGGAGTGGTGAAAACACCAGATAACTAGTTTCTCGCATTAAATAGGTCGAAAAGAGCGATCTCGACGTTTCTGCATCCTACGGACAGAAGTATCACCAAGATTATCGTAGAAAATGCATATCTCAGCTTGATACCCGACGAAAGCCAAGATGACGCCGGTTCTGCATATCAAACGCACTGTGGAGTGGTGAAAACTACCAGATGACGTGTTTGTCGCATTAAATGGACCGAAAAGAGCGATCTCGATGATTCTGCATACTTCGGACAGAAGTCTCACCAAGATTATCGCAGAAAATGCATATCTGAGCTTGAAACCCCACGAAAACCAAGTTATCGTCGGTGCTGCATATCATACGCACTGTGGAGTGGTGAAAACACCAGATAACGTGTTTCTCGCATTAAATAGCTCGAAACGAGCGATCTCGGTGATTAAGCATACTTCGGACAGAAGTCTCACCAAGATTATCGCAGAAAATGCATATCTCAGCTTGAAACCCCACGAAAACCAAGATATCTGCGGTTCTGCATATCAAACCAACTGTGGAGTGGTGAAAACACCAGATAACATGATTCTCGGATTAAATATCTCGAAATGTGCGATCTCGATGATTCTGCATACTTCGGACAGAAGTCTCACCAAGATTATCGCAGAAAATGCATATCTCAGCTTGAAACCCCACGAGAACCAAGATATCGTCGGTTCTGCATATCATACGCACTGTGGAGTGGTGAAAACACCAGACAACGTGTTTCTCGCATTAAATAGCTCGAAAAGAGCGATCTCGATGATTCTGCATACTTCGGACAGAAGTCTCACCACGATTATCGCAGAAAATGCATTTCTCAGCTTGAAACCCCACGAAAACCAAGATATCGCCGGTTCTGCATATCAAACGCACTGTGGAGTGGTGAAAACACCAAATAACGTGTTTCTCGCATAAAATAGCTCGAAAAGTGCGATCTCGATGATTCGGCATACTTCGGACAGAAGTCTCATCAAGATTATCGCAGAAAATGCATATCTGAGCTTGAAACCCCACGAAAACCAAGATATCGCTGGTTCTGCATATCAAACGCACTGTGGAGTGGTGAAAACACCAGATAACGTGTTTCTCGCATTAAATAGCTCGAAAAGAGCGATCTCGATGATTCTGCATACTTCGGACAGAAGTCTCACCAAGATTATCGCAGAAAATGCATATCCCAGCTTGATACCCGACGAAAGCCAAGATATCGCCGGTTCTGCATATCAAACGCACTGTGGAATGTTGAAAACACCAGGAAACTTGTTTTTTTGCATTAAATATCTCGACAAGAGCGATCTAGATGATTCTGCATACTTCTGACTGAAGTCTCACCAAGATTATCGTAGAAAATGCATATCTCAGCTTGATACCCAACGAAAGCCACAATGTCGCCGGTTCTGCATATCAAACGCACTGTGGAGTGGTGAAAACACCAGATAACGTGTTTCTCGCATCAAATAACCCGAAAAGAGGGATCTCGATGATTCTGCATACTTCTGACAGAAGACTCACCAAGATTATCGCAGAAAATGCATATCTCAGATTGAAACACCACGAAAATCAAGATATCGCCGGTTCTGCATATCAAGCGCACTGTGGAATGTTGAAAACACCAGGAAACTTGTTTTTTTTCATTAAATAGCTCGACAAGAGCGATCTAGATGATTCTGCATACTTCTGACAGAAGTCTCACCAAGATTATCGTAGAAAATGCATATCTCAGCTTGATACCCGACGAAAGCCAAGATGTCGCCGATTTTGCATATCAAACGCACTGTGGAGTGGTGAAAACAACCAGATGACGTGTTTCTCGCATTAAATAGGTCGAAAAGAGCGATCTCGATGTTTCTGCATACTTCGGACAGAAGTATCACCAAGATTATCGCAGAAAATGCATAGCTGAGCTTGAAACCCCACGAAAACCAAGTTATCGTCGGTTCTGCATATCATACGCACTGTGGAGTGGTGAAAACTGCAGATAACGTGTTTCTCGCATTAAATAGCTCGAAACGAGCGATCTCGGTGATTAAGCATACTTCGGACAGAAGTCTCACCAAGATTATCGCAGAAAATGCATATCTGAGCTTGAAACCCCACGAAAACCAAGATATCGTCGGTTCTGCATATCATACGCACTGTGGAGTGGTGAAAACACCAGATAACGTGTTTCTCGCATTAAATATCTCGAAATGTGCGATCTCGATGATTCTGCATACTTCGGACAGAAGTCTCACCAAGATTATCGCAGAAAATGCATATCTCAGCTTGAAACCCCACGAAAACCAAGATATCGCTGGTGCTGCATTTAAAACGCATTGTGGAGTGCTGAAAACACCAGATAAAGTGTTTCTCGCATTAAATAGCTCGAATAGAGCGATCTCGATGATTAAGCATACTTCGGACAGAAGTCTCACCAAGATTATCGTAAAACATGCATATCTCAGCTTGAAACCCCAGGAAAAACAAGATATCGCCGGTTCTGCATATCAACCGCACTGTGGAGTGGTGAAAACACCAGATAACGTGTTTCTCGCATTAAATAGCTCGAAAAGTGCGATCTCGATGATTCTGCATACTTCGGACAGAAGTCTCACCAAGATTATCGCAGAAAATGCATATCTGACCTTGAAGCCCCACGAAAACCAAGATATCGTCGGTTCTGCATATCATACGCACTGTGGAGTGGTGAAAACACCAGATAACGTGTTTCTCGAATTAAGTAGCTCGAAAAGTGCGATCTCGATGATTAAGCATACTTCGGACAGAAGTCTCACCATGATTATCGTAAAAAATGCATATCTCAGCTTGAAACCCCACGAAAACCAAGATATCGCTGGTTCTGCATATCAAACGCACTGTGGAGTGGTGAAAACACCAGATAAAGTGTTTCTCGCATTAAATAGCTCGAATAGAGCGATCTCGATGATTAAGCATACTTCGGACAGAAGTCTCACCAATATTATCGCAGAAAATGCATATCTCAGCTTGAAACCTCACGAAAATCAATATGTCGCCGGTTCTGCATATCAAACGCACTGTGGAGTGGTGAAAACAGCAGATAACGTGTTTCTCGCATTAAATAGGTCGAAAAGAGCGATCTCGATGTTTCTGCATACTTCGGACAGAAGTATCACCAAGAATATCGCAGAAAATGCATAGCTGAGCTTGAAACCCCACGAAAACCAAGTTATCGTCGGTTCTGCATATCATACGCACTGTGGAGTGGTGAAAACTGCAGATAACGTGTTTCTCGCATTAAATAGCTCGAATCGAGCGATCTCGGTGATCAAGCATACTTCGGACAGAAGTCTCACCAAGATTATCGCAGAAAATGCATATCTGAGCTTGAAACCCCACGAAAACCAAGATATCTCCGGTTCTGCATATCAAACCAACTGTGGAGTGGTGATAACACCAGATAACGTGTTTCTCGCATTAAATAGCTCGATACGAACGATCTCGATGATTAAGCATACTTCGGACAGAAGTCTCACCAAGATTATCGCAGAAAATGCATATCTCAGCTTGAAACCCCACGAAAACCAAGATATCGCTGGTGCTGCATATAAAACGCACTGTGGAGTGCTGAAAACACCAGATAAAGTGTTTCTCGCATTAAATAGCTCGAATAGAGCGATCTCGATGATTAAGCATACTTCGGACAGAAGTCTCACCAAGATTATCGCAGAAAATGCATATCTCAGCTTGAAACCCCACGAAAACCAAGTTATCGCCGGTTCTGCATATCATACGCACTGTGGAGTGGTGAAAACACCAGATAACGTGTTTCTCGCATTAAATAGCTCGAAAAGAGCGATCTCGATGATTCTGCATACTTCGGACAGAAGTCTCACCAAGATTATCGCAGAAAATGCATATCTCAGCTTGAAACCCCACGAAAACCAAGATATCGCTGGTGTTGCATATAAAACGCACTGTGGAGTGCTGAAAACACCAGATAAAGTGTTTCTCGCATTAAATAGCTCGAATAGAGCGATCTCGATGTTTCTGCATCCTACGGACAGAAGTATCACCATGATTATCGTAAAAAATGCATATCTCAGCTTGAAACCCCACGAGAACCAAGATATCGTCGGTTCTGCATATCATACGCACTGTGGAGTGGTGAAAACACCAAATAACGTGTTTCTCGCATTAAATAGCTCGAAAAGAGCGATCTCGATGATTCTGCATACTTCGGACAGAAGTCTCACCAAGATTATCGCAGAATATGCATATCTCAGCTTGAAACCCCACGAAAACCAAGATATCTCCGGTTCTGCATATCAAACCAACTGTGGAGTGGTGATAACACCAGATAACGTGTTTCTCGCATTAAATAGCTCGATACGAGCGATCTCGATGATTAAGCATACTTCGGACAGAAGTCTCACCAAGATTATCGCAGAAAATGCATATCTCAGCTTGAAACCCCACGAAAACCAAGATATCGCTGGTTCTGCATATAAAACGCACTGTGGAGTGCTGAAAACACCAGATAAAGTGGTTCTCGCATTAAATAGCTCGAATAGAGCGATCTCGATGATTAAGCATACTTCGGACAGAAGTCTCACCAAGATTATCGTAAAACATGCATATCTCAGCTTGAAACCCCACGAAAAACAAGATATCGCCGGTTCTGCATATCAACCGCACTGTGGAGTGGTGAAAACACCAGATAACGTGTTTCTCGCATTAAATAGCTCGAAAAGTGCGATCTCGATGATTCTGCATACTTCGGACAGAAGTCTCACCAAGATTATCGCAGAAAATGCATATCTGACCTTGAAGCCCCACGAAAACCAAGATATCGTCGGTTCTGCATATCATACGCACTGTGGAGTGGTGAAAACACCAGATAACGTGTTTCTCGAATTAAGTAGCTCGAAAAGTGCGATCTCGATGATTAAGCATACTTCGGACAGAAGTCTCACCATGATTATCGTAAAAAATGCATATCTCAGCTTGAAACCCCACGAAAACCAAGATATCGCTGGTTCTGCATATCAAACGCACTGTGGAGTGGTCAAAACACCAGATAACGTGTTTCTCGCATTACATAGCTCGAAAAGAGCGATATCGATGATACTGCATACTTCGGACAGAAGTCTCACCAATATTATCGCAGAAAATGCATATCTCAGCTTGAAACCTCACGAAAATCAAGATGTCGCCGGTTCTGCATATCAAACGCACTGTGGAGTGGTGAAAACAGCAGATAACGTGTTTCTCGCATTAAATAGGTCGAAAAGAGCGATCTCGATGTTTCTGCATACTTCGGACAGAAGTATCACCAAGAATATCGCAGAAAATGCATAGCTGAGCTTGAAACCCCACGAAAACCAAGTTATCGTCGGTTCTGCATATCATACGCACTGTGGAGTGGTGAAAACTGCAGATAACGTGTTTCTCGCATTAAATAGCTCGAATCGAGCGATCTCGGTGATTAAGCATACTTCGGACAGAAGTCTCACCAAGATTATCGCAGAAAATGCATATCTGAGCTTGAAACCCCACGAAAACCAAGATATCTCCGGTTCTGCATATCAAACCAACTGTGGAGTGGTGATAACACCAGATAACGTGTTTCTCGCATTAAATAGCTCGATACGAACGATCTCGATGATTAA
Source organism: Anthophora plumipes (assembly GCA_951804975.1). Lineage (NCBI taxonomy): Eukaryota > Metazoa > Arthropoda > Insecta > Hymenoptera > Apidae > Anthophora > Anthophora plumipes. The sequence continues at coordinate 5,715,779 of CATORF010000206.1, read as the reverse complement.
GCATACTTCGGACAGAAGTCTCACCAAGATTATCGCAGAAAATGCATATCTCAGCTTGAAACCCCACGAAAACCAAGATATCGCTGGTGCTGCATATAAAACGCACTGTGGAGTGCTGAAAACACCAGATAAAGTGTTTCTCGCATTAAATAGCTCGAATAGAGCGATCTCGATGATTAAGCATACTTCGGACAGAAGTCTCACCAAGATTATCGCAGAAAATGCATATCTCAGCTTGAAACCCCACGAAAACCAAGTTATCGTCGGTTCTGCATATCATACGCACTGTGGAGTGGTGAAAACTGCAGATAACGTGTTTCTCGCATTAAATAGCTCGATACGAGCGATCTCGATGATTAAGCATACTTCGGACAGAAGTCTCACCAAGATTATCGCAGAAAATGCATATCTCAGCTTGAAACCCCACGAAAATCAAGATGACGCCGGTTCTGCATATCAAACGCACTGTGGAGTGGTGAAAACAGCAGATAACGTGTTTCTCGCATTAAATAGGTCGAAAAGAGCGATATCGATGATACTGCATACTTCGGACAGAAGTCTCACCAAAATTATCGCAGAAAATGCATAGCTGAGCTTGAAACCCCACGAAAACCAAGTTATCGTCGGTTCTGCATATCATACGCACTGTGGAGTGGTGAAAACTGCAGATAACGTGTTTCTCGCATTAAATAGCTCGAAACGAGCGATCTCGGTGATTAAGCATACTTCGGACAGAAGTCTCACCAAGATTATCGCAGAAAATGCATATCTCAGCTTGAAACCCCACGAAAACCAAGATATCGCTGGTGCTGCATATAAAACGCACTGTGGAGTGCTGAAAACACCAGATAAAGTGTTTCTCGCATTAAATAGCTCGAAAAGAGCGATCTCGATGATTCTGCATACTTCGGACAGAAGTCTCACCAAGATTATCGCAGAAAATGCATATCTCAGCTTGAAACCCCACGAGAACCAAGATATCGTCGGTTCTGCATATCATACGCACTGTGGAGTGGTGAAAACACCAGATAACGTGTTTCTCGCATTAAATAGCTCGAAAAGAGCGATCTCGATGATTCTGCATACTTCGGACAGAAGTCTCACCAAGATTATCGCAGAAAATGCATATCTCAGCTTGAAACCCCACGAAAACCAAGATATCTCCGGTTCTGCATATCAAACCAACTGTGGAGTGGTGATAACACCAGATAACGTGTTTCTCGCATTAAATAGCTCGATACGAGCGATCTCGATGATTAAGCATACTTCGGACAGAAGTCTCACCAAAATTATCGCAGAAAATGCATAGCTGAGCTTGAAACCCCACGAAAACCAAGTTATCGTCGGTTCTGCATATCATACGCACTGTGGAATGTTGAAAACACCAGAAAACTTGTTTTTTCGCATTAAATAGCTCGAAAAGAGCGATCTAGATGATTCTGAATACTTCTGACTGAAGTCTCACCAAGAGTATCGCACAAAATGCATATCTCAGCTTGAAACCTCACGAAAATCAAGATGTCGCCGGTTCTGCATATCACACGCACTGTGGAGTGGTGAAAACACCGGATAACGAGTTTCTCGCATTAAATAGCTCGAAAAGAGCGATCTCGAAGATTCTGCATACTTCTGACAGAAGACTCACCAAGATTATCGTAGAAAATGCATATCTCAGCTTGATACCCGACGAAAGCCAAGATGTCGCCGGGTCTGCATATCAAACGCACTGTGGAGTGGTGAAAACACCAGATAACGTGTTTCTCGCATTATGTAGCTCGAACAGAACAATCTCGAAGATTCTGCATACTTCTGACAGAAGTCTCACCAAGATTATCGTAGAAAATGCATGTCTCAGCTTGAAACCCGACGAAATCCAAGATGTCGCTGGTGCTGCATATCAAACGCACTGTGGAGTGGTGAAAACACCGGATAACGTGTTTCTCGCATTAAATAGCTCGAAAAGAGCGATCTCGAACATTCTGCATACTTCTGAAAGAAGACTCACCAAGATTATCGCTGAAAATGCATATCTCAGCTGGAAACACCACGAAAATCAAGATATCGCCGGTTCTGCATATCAAACGCACTGTGGAGTGGTGAAAACCCCGGATAACGTGTTTCTAGCATTAAATAGCTCGAAAAGAGCGTTCTCGATGATTCTGCATACTTCTCATAGATGAAACACCAAGATTATCGCAGTAAATGCATATATCAGCTGGAAACCCCACGAAAACCAAGTTATCGGCGGCTCTACATATCAAACGCACTGTGGAGTGGTCAAAACACCAGATAACGTGTTTCTCGCATTAAATAGCTCGAAAAGAGCGATCTCGAAAATGCTGCGTACTTCTGAAAGAAGACTCACCAAGATTATCGCTGAAAATGCATATCTCAGCTGGAAACACCACGAAAATCAAGATATCGCCGGTTCTGCATATCAAACGCACTGTGGAGTGGTGAAAACCCCGGATAACGTGTTTCTAGCATTAAATAGCTCGAAAAGAGCGATCTCGAAGATTCTGCATTCGTCTGACAGAAGACTCACCAAGATTATCGCTGAAAATGCATATCTCAGCTGGAAACACCACGAAAATCAAGATATCGCCGGTTCGGAATATCAAACGCACTGTGGAGTGGTGAAAACACCAGATAACGTGTTTCTCGCATTCAGTAGCTCGAAAAGTGCGATCTGGAAGATTCTGCATACTTCTGAAAGAAGACTCACCAAGATTATCGCTGAAAATGCATATCTCAGCTGGAAACCCCTCGAAAATCAAGATATCGCCGGTTCTGCTTACCAAACGCACTGTGGAATGTTGAAAACGCCAGAAAACTTGTTTTTTCGCATTAAATCGCTCGAAAAGAGCAATCTAGATGATTCGGCATACTTCTGACTGAAGTCTCAGCAGGATTATCGCAGAAAATGCATATCTCAGCTTGAAACCTCACGACAGCCAAGATGTCGCCGGTTCTGCATATCAAACGCACTGTGGAGTGGTGAAAACACCAGATAACGTGTTTCTGGCATTAAGTAGCTCGAAAAGAGCGATCTCGAAGATTCTGCATACTTCTGAAAGAAGACTCACCAAGATTATCGCTGAAAATGCATATATCAGCTGGAAACACCACGAAAATTAAGATATCGCCGGTTCTGCATATCAAACGCTCTGTGGAGTGGTGAAAACACCAGATAACATGTTTCTCGCATTAAGTTGCTCGAAAAGAGCGAGCTCGAAGATTCTGCATACTTCTGACAGAAGTCTCACCAAGATTATCGTAGAAAATGCATGTCTCAGCTTGAAACCCGACGAAATCGAAGATGTCGCTGGTGCTGCATATCAAACGCACTGTGGAGTGGTGAAAACACCGGATTACGTGTTTCTCGCATTAAATAGCTCGAAAAGAGCGATCTCGAAGATTCTGCATACTTCTGACAGAAGACTCACCAAGATTATCGTAGAAAATGCATATCTCAGCTTGATACCCCACGAAAACCATGATATCGACGGCTCTGCATATCAGACGCACTGTGGAGTGGTGTAAAAACCTGAAAACGTGTTTCTCGCATTAAGTAGCTCGAAAAGAGCGTTCTCGATGATTCTGCATACTTCTCATAGATGAAACACCAAGATTATCGCAGTAAATGCATATATCAGCTGGAAACCCCACGAAAACCAAGTTATCGGCGGCTCTACATATCAAACGCACTGTGGAGTGGTCAAAACACCAGATAACGTGTTTCTCGCATTAAATAGCTCGACAAGAGCGATCTCGAAAATGCTGCATACTTCTGATAGAAGACTCACCAAGATTATCGCTGAAAATGCATATCTCAGCTGGAAACACCACGAAAATCAAGATATCGCCGGTTCTGCATATCAAACGAACTGTGGAGTGGTGAAAACCCCGGATAACGTGTTTCTCGCATTAAATAGCTCGAAAAGAGCGATCTCGAAGATTCTGCATTCGTCTGACAGAAGAGTCACCAAGATTATCGCTGAAAATGCATATCTCAGCTGGAAACACCACGAAAATCAAGATATCGCCGGTTCGGAATATCAAACGCACTGTGGAGTGGTGAAAGCACCAGATAACGTGTTTCTCGCATTCAGTAGCTCGAAAAGTGCGATCTGGAAGATTCTGCATACTTCTGAAAGAAGACTCACCAAGATTATCGCTGAAAATGCATATCTCAGCTGGAAACCCCTCGAAAATCAAGATATCGCCGGTTCTGCTTACCAAACGCACTGTGGAATGTTGAAAACGCCAGAAAACTTGTTTTTTCGCATTAAATCGCTCGAAAAGAGCAATCTAGATGATTCGGCATACTTCTGACTGAAGTCTCAGCAGGATTATCGCAGAAAATGCATATCACAGCTTGAAACCTCACGACAGCCAAGATGTCGCCGGTTCTGCATATCAAACGCACTGTGGAGTGGTGAAAACTCCAGATAACGTGTTTCTCGCATTAAGTAGCTCGAAAAGAGCGATCTCGAAGATTCTGCATACTTCTGAAAGAAGACTCACCAAGATTATCGCTGAAAATGCATATATCAGCTGGAAACACCACCAAAATTAAGATATCGCCGGTTCTGCATATCAAACGCTCTGTGGAGTGGTGAAAACACCAGATAACATGTTTCTCGCATTAAGTTGCTCGAAAAGAGCGAGCTCGAAGATTCTGCATACTTCTGACGGAAGTCTCACCAAGATTATCGTAGAAAACGCATGTCTCAGCTTGAAACCCGACGAAATCCAAGATGTCGCTGGTGCTGCATATCAAACGCACTGTGGAGTGGTGAAAACACCGGATAACGTGTTTCTCGCATTAAATAGCTCGAAAAGAGCGATCTCGAAGATTCTGCATACTTCTGACAGAAGTCTCACCAAGATTATCGTAGAAAATGCATGTCTCAGCTTGAAACCCGACGAAATCCAAGATGTCGCTGGTGCTGCATATCAAACGCACTGTGGAGTGGTGAAAACACCGGATAACGTATTTCTCGCATTAAATAGCTCGAAAAGAGCGATCTCGAAGATTCTGCATACTTCTGACAGAAGTCTCACCAAGATTATCGCTGAAAATGCATATATCAGCTGGAAACACCACGAAAATTAAGATATCGCCGGTTCTGCATTTCAAACGCACTGTGGAGTGGTGAAAACACCAGATAACGTGTTTCTCGCATTAAGTAGCTCGAAAAGAGCGATCTCGAAGATTCTGCATACTTCTGAAAGAAGACTCACCAAGATTATCGCTGAAAATGCATATATCAGCTGGAAACACCACGAAAATTAAGATATCGCCGGTTCTGCATATCAAACGCTCTGTGGAGTGGTGAAAACACCAGATAACATGTTTCTCGCATTAAGTTGCTCGAAAAGAGCGAGCTCGAAGATTCTGCATACTTCTGACAGAAGTCTCACCAAGATTATCGTAGAAAATGCATGTCTCAGATTGAAACCCGACGAAATCCAAGATGTCGCTGGTGCTGCATATCAAACGCACTGTGGAGTGGTGAAAACACCGGATAACGTGTTTCTCGCATTAAATAGCTCGAAAAGAGCGATCTCGAAGATTCTGCATACTTCTGACAGAAGTCTCACCAAGATTATCGTAGAAAATGCATGTCTCAGCTTGAAACCCGACGAAATCCAAGATGTCGCTGGTGCTGCATATCAAACGCACTGTGGAGTGGTGAAAACACCGGATAACGTGTTTCTCGCATTAAATAGCTCGAAAAGAGCGATCTCGAAGATTCTGCATACTTCTGATAGAAGACTCACCAAGATTATCGCTGAAAATGCATATCTCAGCTGGAAACACCACGAAAATCAAGATATCGCCGGTTCTGCATATCAAACGCACTGTGGAGTGGTGAATACCCCAGATAACGTGTTTCTCGCATTAAATAGCTCGAAAAGAGCGATCTCGAAGATTCTGCATTCGTCTGACAGAAGACTCACCAAGATTATCGCTGAAAATGCATATCTCAGCTGGAAACCCCTCGAAAATCAAGATATCGCCGGTTCTGCTTACCAAACGCACTGTGGAGTGGTGATAACACCAGATAACATGTTTCTCGCATTAAGTTGCTCGAAAAGAGCGAGCTCGAAGATTCTGCATACTTCTGACGGAAGTCTCACCAAGATTATCGTAGAAAATGCATGTCTCAGCTTGAAACCCGACGAAATCCAAGATGTCGCTGGTGCTGCATATCAAACGCACTGTGGAGTGGTGAAAACACCGGATAACGTGTTTCTCGCATTAAATAGCTCGATATGTGCGATCTCGATGATTCTGCATACTTCGGACAGAAGTCTCACCAAGATTATCGCAGAAAATGCATATCTCAGCTTGAAACCCCACGAAAACCGAGATATCTTCGGTTCTGCATATCCAACGAACTGCGGTGTGGTGAAAACCCCAGAAAACGTGTTTCTCGCATTAAGTAGCTCGAAAAGAGCGATCTCGAAGATTCTGCATACTTCTGAAAGAAGACTCACCAAGATTATCGCTGAAAGTGCATATATCAGCTGGAAACACCACGAAAATTAAGATATCGCCGGTTCTGCATATCAAACGCTCTGTGGAGTGGTGATAACACCAGATAACATGTTTCTCGCATTAAGTTGCTCGAAAAGAGCGAGCTCGAAGATTCTGCATACATCTGACGGAAGTCTCACCAAGATTATCGTAGAAAATGCATGTCTCAGCTTGAAACCCGACGAAATCCAAGATGTCGCTGGTGCTGCATATCAAACGCACTGTGGAGTGGTGAAAACACCGGATAACGTGTTTCTCGCATTAAATAGCTCGAAAAGAGCGATCTCGAAGATTCTGCATACTTCTGACAGAAGACTCTCCAGGATTATCGCTGAAAATGCATATCTCAGCTTGATACCCCACGAAAACCATGATATCGCCGGTTCTGCATATCAGACGCACTGTGGAGTGGTGTAAAAACCAGAAAAAGTGTTTCTCGCATTAAGTAGCTCGAAAAGAGCGTTCTCGATGATTCTGCATACTTCTCATAGATGAAACACCAAGATTATCGCAGTAAATGCATATATCAGCTGGAAACCGCACGAAAACCAAGTTATCGGTGGCTCTACATATCAAACGCACTGTGGAGTGGTCAAAACACCAGATAACGTGTTTCTCGCATTAAATAGCTCGAAAAGAGCGATCTCGAAAATGCTGCATACTTCTGAAAAAAGACTCACCAAGATTATCGCTGAAAATGCATATCTCAGCTGGAAACACCACGAAAATCAAGATATCGCCGGTTCTGCATATCAAACGCACTGTGGAGTGGTGAAAGCCCCGGATAACGTGTTTCTCGCATTAAATAGCTCGAAAAGAGCGATCTCGAAGATTCTGCATTCGTCTGACAGAACACTCACCAAGATTATCGCTGAAAATGCATATCTCAGCTGGAAACCCCTCGAAAATCAAGATATCGCCGGTTCTGCTTACCAAACGCACTGTGGAATGTTGAAAACGCCAGAAAACTAGATTTCTCGCATTAAATCGCTCGAAAAGAGCAATCTAGATGATTCGGCATACTTCTGACTGAAGTCTCAGCAGGATTATCGCAGAAAATGCATATCTCAGCTTGAAACCTCACGACAGCCAAGATGTCGCCGGTTCTGCATATCCAACGTACTGCGGTGTGGTGAAAACCCCAGAAAACGTGTTTCTCGCATTAAATAGCTCGAAAAGAGCGCTCTCGATGGTTCTGCATACTTCGGACAGAAGTCTCACCAATATTATCGCAGAAAATGCATATCCCAGCTTGAAACCTCACGAAAATCAAGATGTCGCCGGTTCTGCATATAAAACGCACTGTGGGGTGCTGAAAACACAAGAAAACGTGTTTCTCGCATTAAATAGCTCGAAACAAGCGATCTAGATGATTCTGCATCCTTCTGACAGAAGTCTCACGAAGATTATCGCAGAAAATGCATATCTCAGCTTGAAACACCACGAAAACCAAGATGTCGCCGGTTCTGCATATCAAACGCACTGTGGAGTGGTGAAAACAACCAGATAACGTGTTTCTCGCATTAAATAGAACGAAACGAGCGACCTAGATGATTCTGCATACTTCTGACTGAAGACTCACCAAGATTATCGTAAAAAATGCATATTCTAGCTTGAAACCCCACAAAAACCAAGATATCGCCGGTTCTGCATATCAAACGCACTGTGCAGTGGTGAAAACACCAGATAACGTGTTTCTCGCATTAAATAGCTCGAAAAGTGCGATTTCGATGATTCTGCATCCTTCGGACAGAAGTCTCACCAAGATTATCGCAGAAAATGCATATCTCAGCTTGAAACCCCACGAAAACCAAGATATCTCCGGTTCTGCATATCAAACCAACTGTGGAGTCGTGAAAACACCAGATAACGTGTTGCTCGCATTAAATAGCTCGATATGTGCGATCTCGATGATTCTGCATACTTCGGACAGAAGTCTCACCAAGATTATCGCAGAAAATGCATATCTCAGCTTGAAACCCCACGAAAACCGAGATATCTTCGGTTCTGCATATCCAACGAACTGCGGTGTGGTGAAAACCCCAGAAAACGTGTTTCTCGCATTAAATAGCTCGAAAAGAGCGCTCTCGATGTTTCTGCATACTTCGGACAGAAGTCTCACCAAGATTATCGCAGAAAATGCATATCTGAGCTTGAAACCCCACGAAAACCAAGATATCGTCGGTTCTGCATACCATACGCACTGTGGAGTGGGGAAAACACCAGATAACGTGTTTCTCGCATTTAATAGCTCGAAAAGAGCGATCTCGATGATTCTGCATACTTCGGACAGAAGTCTCACCAAGATTACCGCAGAAAATGCATATCTCAGCTTGAAACCCCACGAAAACCAAGATATCTCCGGTTCTGCATATCAAACCAACTGTGGAGTGGTGAAAACACCAGAAAACGTGTTTCTCGCATTAAATAGCTTGAAAAGAGCGCTCTCGATGTTTCTGCATACTTCGGACAGAAGTCTCACCAAGATCATCGCAGAAAATGCATATCTGAGCTTGAAACCCCACGAAAACCAAGATATCGTCGGTTCTGAATATCATACGCCCTGCGGAGTGGTGAAAACACCAGATAACGTGTTTCTCGCATTAAATATCTCGATACGAGCGATCTCGATGATTAAGCATACTTTGGACAGAAGTCTCACCAAGATTATCGCAGAAAATGCATATCTCAGCTTGAAACCCCACGAAAACCAAGATATCGTCGGTTCTGAATATCATACGCCCTGCGGAGTGGTGAAAACACCAGATAACGTGTTTCTCGCATTAAATAGCTCGATACGAGCGATCTCGATGATTAAGCATACTTTGGACAGAAGTCTCACCAAGATTATCGCAGAAAATGCATATCTCAGCTTGAAACCCCACGAAAACCAAGATATCGCTGGTTCTGCATATAAAACGCACTGTGGAGTGGTGAAAACACCAGATAACGTGTTTCTCGCATCAAATAGCACGAAACGAGCGATCTCGATGATTCTGCATACTTCTCATAGATGAAACACCAAGATTATCGCAGAAAATGCATATTTCAGCTGGAAACCCCACGACAAACCAAGATATCTCCGTTTCTGTATGTCAAACGTACTGTGGATTGGTGAATACACCAGAAAACGTGTTTCTCGCATTAAATAGCTCGAAACGAGCGATTTCGATTATTCTGCATACTTCTGACTGATGTCTCACCAAGATTATCGCAGAAAATGCATATCTCAGCTTGAAACCCAACCGAAACCAAGATATCTCCGGTTCTGCATATCAAACGCACTGTGGGGTGGTGAAAACACAAGAAAACGTGTTTCTCGCATTAAATAGCTCGAAAAGAGCGATCTAGATGATTCTGCATACTTCTGACAGAAGACTCACCAAGATTATCGCAGAAAATGCATATCTCAGCTACAAACCCCACGAAAACCTAGATATCGCCGGTTCTGCATTTCAGACGCACTGTGGAGTGGTGTAAAAACCAGAAAACGTGTTTCTCGCATTAAGTAGCTCGAAAAGAGCGTTCTCGATGGTTCTGCATACTTCTCATAGATGAAACACCAAGATTATCGCAGTAAATGCATATATCAGCTGGAAACCCCACGAAAACCAAGTTATCGGCGGCTCTACATATCAAACGCACTGTGGAGTGGTCAAAACACCAGATATCGTGTTTCCCGCATTAAATAGCTCGAAAAGAGCGATCTCGATGATTCTGCATACTTCGGACAGAAGTCTCACCAAGAATGCCGCAGAAAATGCATATCTCAGCTGGAAACACCACGAAAATCAATATATCGTCGGTTCGGAATATCAAACGCACTGTGGAGTGGTGAAAACACCAGATAACGTGTTTCTCGCATTAACTAGCTCGAAAAGAGCGATCTCGAAGATTCTGCATACTTCTGAAAGAAGACTCACCAAGATTATCGCTGAAAATGCATATCTCAGCTGGAAACACCTCGAAAATCAAGATATCGCCGGTTCTGCATACCAAACGCACTGTGGAATGTTGAAAACACCAGAAAACTTGTTTTTTCGCATTAAATAGCTCGAAAAGAGCGATCTAGATGATTCTGCATACTTGTGACTGAAGTCTCACCAAGATTATCGCAGAAAAAGCATATCTCAGCTTGAACCCTCACGAAAATCAAGATGTCGCCCCTTCTGCTTATCAAACGCACTGTGGAGTGGTGAAAACAACCAGATATCGTGTTTCTCGCATTAAGTTGCTCGAAAAGAGCGATCTCGAAGATTCTGCATACTTCTGACAGAAGACTCACCAAGATTATCGCTGAAAATGCATATATCAGCTGGAAACACCACGAAAATTAAGATGTCGCCGGTTCTGCATATCAAACGCTCTGTGGAGTGGTGAAAACACCAGATAACATGTTTCTCGCATTAAGTCGCTCGAAAAGAGCGAGCTCGAAGAATCTGCATACTTCTGACAGAAGTCTCACCAAGATTATCGTAGAAAATGCATGTCTCAGCTTGAAACCCGACGAAATCCAAGATGTCGCTGGTGCTGCATATCAAACGCACTGTGGAGTGGTGTAAAAACCAGAAAACGTGTTTCTCGCATTAAGTAGCTCGAAAAGAGCGTTCTCGATGATTCTGCATACTTCTCATAGATGAAACACCAAGATTATCGCAGTAAATGCATATATCAGCTGGAAACCCCACGAAAACCAAGTTATCGGCGGCTCTACATATCAAATGCACTGTGGAGTGGTCAAAACACCAGATAACGTGTTTCTCGCATTAAATAGCTCGAAAAGAGCTATCTCGAAAATGCTGCATACTTCTGAAAGAAGACTCACCAAGATTATCGCTGAAAATGCATATATCAGCTGGAAACACCACGAAAATTAAGATATCGCCGGTTCTGCATATCAAACGCTCTGTGGAGTGGTGAAAACACCAGATAACATGTTTCTCGCATTAAGTTGCTCGAAAAGAGCGAGCTCGAAGATTCTGCATACTTCTGACAGGAGTCTCACCAAGATTATCGTAGAAAATGCATATCTCAGCTTGAAACCCGACGAAATCCAAGATATCGTCGGTTCTGCATATCATACGCACTGTGGAGTGGTGAAAACACCAGATAACGTGTTTCTCGCATTAAATAGCTCAAAATGAGCGATCTCGAAGATTCTGCATACTTCTGACAGAAGACTCTCCAGGATTATCGCTGAAAATGCATATCTCAGCTGGAAACACCACGACTATCAAGATATCGCCGGTTCGGAATATCAAACGCACGGTGGAGTGGTGAAAACACCAGATAACGTGTTTCTCGTATTAACTAGCTCGAAAAGAGCGATCTCGAAGATTCTGCATACATCTGACAGAAGTCTCACCAAGATTATCGTAGAAATTGCATATCTCAGCTTGATACCCTACGACAGCCAAGATGTCGCCGGTTCTGCATATCAAACGCACTGTGGAGTGGTGAAAACAATCAGATATCGTGTTTCTCGCATTAAGTTGCTCGAAAAGAGCGATCTCGAAGATTCTGCATACTTCTGACAGGAGTCTCACCAAGATTATCGTAGAAAATGCATATCTCAGCTTGAAACCCCACGAATACCAAGATATCGCTGGTTCTGCAAATCAAACGCACTGTGGAGTGCTGAAAACACCAGATAACGTGTTTCTCGCATTAAATAGCTCGAATAGAGCGATCTCGATGATGAAGCATACTTCGGACAGAAGTCTCACCAAGATTATCGTAAAAAATGCATATCCTAGCTTGAAACCCCACAAAAACCAAGATATCGCCGGTTCTGTATATAAAACGCACTGTGGAGTGGTGAAAACACCAGATAACGTGTTTCTCGCATCAAATAGCACGAAACGAGCGATCTCGATGATTCTGCATACTTCTCATAGATGAAACACCAAGATTATCGCAGAAAATGCATATTTCAGCTGGAAACCCCACGACAAACCAAGATATCTCCGTTTCTGTATGTCAAACGTACTGTGGATTGGTGAATACACCAGAAAACGTGTTTCTCGCATTAAATAGCTCGAAACGAGCGATTTCGATTATTCTGCATACTTCTGACTGATGTCTCACCAAGATTATCGCAGAAAATGCATATCTCAGCTTGAAACCCCACGAAAACCATGATATCGCCGGTTCTGCATATCAGACGCCCTGCGGAGTGGTGAAAACACCAGATAACGTGTTTCTCGCATTAAATAGCTCGATACGAGCGATCTCGATGATTAAGCATACTTTGGACAGAAGTCTCACCAAGATTATCGCAGAAAATGCATATCTGAGCTTGAAACCCCACGAAAACCAAGATATCGTCGGTTCTGAATATCATACGCCTTGCGGAGTGGTGAAAACACCAGATAACGTGTTTCTCGCATTAAATATCTCGATACGAGCGATCTCGATGATTAAGCATACTTTGGACAGAAGTCTCACCAAGATTATCGCAGAAAATGCATATCTCAGCTTGAAACCCCACGAAAACCAAGATATCGTCGGTTCTCAATATCATACGCCCTGCGGAGTGGTGAAAACACCAGATAACGTGTTTCTCGCATTAAATAGCTCGATACGAGCGATCTCGATGATTAAGCATACTTTGGACAGAAGTCTCACCAAGATTATCGCAGAAAATGCATATCTCAGCTTGAAACCCCACGAAAACCAAGATATCGCTGGTTCTGCATATAAAACGCACTGTGGAGTGGTGAAAACACCAGATAACGTGTTTCTCGCATCAAATAGCACGAAACGAGCGATCTCGATGATTCTGCATACTTCTCATAGATGAAACACCAAGATTATCGCAGAAAATGCATATTTCAGCTGGAAACCCCACGACAAACCAAGATATCTCCGTTTCTGTATGTCAAACGTACTGTGGATTGGTGAATACACCAGAAAACGTGTTTCTCGCATTAAATAGCTCGAAACGAGCGATTTCGATTATTCTGCATACTTCTGACTGATGTCTCACCAAGATTATCGCAGAAAATGCATATCTCAGCTTGAAACCCAACCGAAACCAAGATATCTCCGGTTCTGCATATCAAACGCACTGTGGGGTGGTGAAAACACAAGAAAACGTGTTTCTCGCATTAAATAGCTCGAAAAGAGCGATCTAGATGATTCTGCATACTTCTGACAGAAGACTCACCAAGATTATCGCAGAAAATGCATATCTCAGCTACAAACCCCACGAAAACCTAGATATCGCCGGTTCTGCATTTCAGACGCACTGTGGAGTGGTGTAAAAACCAGAAAACGTGTTTCTCGCATTAAGTAGCTCGAAAAGAGCGTTCTCGATGGTTCTGCATACTTCTCATAGATGAAACACCAAGATTATCGCAGTAAATGCATATATCAGCTGGAAACCCCACGAAAACCAAGTTATCGGCGGCTCTACATATCAAACGCACTGTGGAGTGGTCAAAACACCAGATATCGTGTTTCCCGCATTAAATAGCTCGAAAAGAGCGATCTCGATGATTCTGCAAACTTCGGACAGAAGTCTCACCAAGAATGCCGCAGAAAATGCATATCTCAGCTTGAAACCCGACGAAATCCAAGATGTCGCCGGTTCTGCATATCAAACGCACTGTGGAGTGGTGTAAAAACCAGAAAACGTGTTTCTCGCATTAAGTAGCTCGAAAAGAGCGTTCTCGATGATTCTGCATACTTCTCATAGATGAAACACCAAGATTATCGCAGTAAATGCATATATCAGCTGGAAACCCCACGAAAACCAAGTTATCGGCGGCTCTACATATCAAACGCACTGTGGAGTGGTCAAAACACCAGATAACGTGTTTCTCGCATTAAATAGCTCGAAAAGAGCTATCTCGAAAATGCTGCATACTTCTGAAAGAAGACTCACCAAGATTATCGCTGAAAATGCATTTATCAGCTGGAAACACCACGAAAATTAAGATATCGCCGGTTCTGCATATCAAACGCTCTGTGGAGTGGTGAAAACACCAGATAACATGTTTCTCGCATTAAGTTGCTCGAAAAGAGCGATCTAGATGATTCTGCATACTTGTGACTGAAGTCTCACCAAGATTATCGCAGAAAAAGCATATCTCAGCTTGAACCCTCACGAAAATCAAGATGTCGCCCCTTCTGCTTATCAAACGCACTGTGGAGTGGTGAAAACAACCAGATATCGTGTTTCTCGCATTAACTAGCTCGAAAAGAGCGATCTCGAAGATTCTGCATACTTCTGAAAGAAGACTCACCAAGATTATCGCTGAAAATGCATATCTCAGCTGGAAACACCTCGAAAATCAAGATATCGCCGGTTCTGCATACCAAACGCACTGTGGAATGTTGAAAACACCAGAAAACTTGTTTTTTCGCATTAAATAGCTCGAAAAGAGCGATCTAGATGATTCTGCATACTTGTGACTGAAGTCTCACCAAGATTATCGCAGAAAAAGCATATCTCAGCTTGAACCCTCACGAAAATCAAGATGTCGCCCCTTCTGCTTATCAAACGCACTGTGGAGTGGTGAAAACAACCAGATATCGTGTTTCTCGCATTAAGTTGCTCGAAAAGAGCGATCTCGAAGATTCTGCATACTTCTGACAGAAGACTCACCAAGATTATCGCTGAAAATGCATATATCAGCTGGAAACACCACGAAAATTAAGATGTCGCCGGTTCTGCATATCAAACGCTCTGTGGAGTGGTGAAAACACCAGATAACATGTTTCTCGCATTAAGTCGCTCGAAAAGAGCGAGCTCGAAGAATCTGCATACTTCTGACAGAAGTCTCACCAAGATTATCGTAGAAAATGCATGTCTCAGCTTGAAACCCGACGAAATCCAAGATGTCGCTGGTGCTGCATATCAAACGCACTGTGGAGTGGTGTAAAAACCAGAAAACGTGTTTCTCGCATTAAGTAGCTCGAAAAGAGCGTTCTCGATGATTCTGCATACTTCTCATAGATGAAACACCAAGATTATCGCAGTAAATGCATATATCAGCTGGAAACCCCACGAAAACCAAGTTATCGGCGGCTCTACATATCAAACGCACTGTGGAGTGGTCAAAACACCAGATAACGTGTTTCTCGCATTAAATAGCTCGAAAAGAGCTATCTCGAAAATGCTGCATACTTCTGAAAGAAGACTCACCAAGATTATCGCTGAAAATGCATATATCAGCTGGAAACACCACGAAAATTAAGATATCGCCGGTTCTGCATATCAAACGCTCTGTGGAGTGGTGAAAACACCAGATAACATGTTTCTCGCATTAAGTTGCTCGAAAAGAGCGAGCTCGAAGATTCTGCATACTTCTGACAGGAGTCTCACCAAGATTATCGTAGAAAATGCATATCTCAGCTTGAAACCCGACGAAATCCAAGATATCGTCGGTTCTGCATATCATACGCACTGTGGAGTGGTGAAAACACCAGATAACGTGTTTCTCGCATTAAATAGCTCGAAATGAGCGATCTCGAAGATTCTGCATACTTCTGACAGAAGACTCTCCAGGATTATCGCTGAAAATGCATATCTCAGCTGGAAACACCACGAAAATCAAGATATCGCCGGTTCGGAATATCAAACGCACTGTGGAGTGGTGAAAACACCAGATAACGTGTTTCTCGTATTAACTAGCTCGAAAAGAGCGATCTCGAAGATTCTGCATACATCTGACAGAAGTCTCACCAAGATTATCGTAGAAATTGCATATCTCAGCTTGATACCCTACGACAGCCAAGATGTCGCCGGTTCTGCATAGCAAACGCACTGTGGAGTGGTGAAAACAATCAGATATCGTGTTTCTCGCATTAAGTTGCTCGAAAAGAGCGATCTCGAAGATTCTGCATACTTCTGACAGGAGTCTCACCAAGATTATCGTAGAAAATGCATATCTCAGCTTGAAACCCCACGAATACCAAGATATCGCTGGTTCTGCAAATCAAACGCACTGTGGAGTGCTGAAAACACCAGATAACGTGTTTCTCGCATTAAATAGCTCGAATAGAGCGATCTCGATGATGAAGCATACTTCGGACAGAAGTCTCACCAAGATTATCGTAAAAAATGCATATCCTAGCTTGAAACCCCACAAAAACCAAGATATCGCCGGTTCTGTATATCAAACGCACTGTGGAGTGGTGAAAACACCAGATAACGTGTTTCTCGCATTAAATCGTTCGAAAAGTGCGAACTCGATGATTCTGCATACTTCGGACAGAAGTCTCACAAAGATTATCGCAGAAAATGCATATCTCAGCTGGAAACCCCACGAAAACCATGATATCGCCGGTTCTGCATATCAGACGCACCGTGAAGTTGTGAAAACACCAGAAAACGTGTTACTCGCATTAACTAGCTCGAAAAGAGTGTTCTGGATGATTCTGCATACTTCTCATAGATGAAACACAAAGATTATCGCAGAAAATGCATATTTCAGCTGGAAACCCCACGAAAACCAAGTTATCGGCGGCTCTACATATCAAACGCACTGTGGAGTGGTCAAAACACCAGATAACGTGTTTCTCGCATTAAATAGCTCGAAAATAGCGATATCGATGGTTCTGCATACTTCGGACAGAAGTCTCACCAATATTATCGCAGAAAATGCATATCCCAGCTTGAAACCTCACGAAAATCAAGATGTCGCCGGTTCTGCATATAAAACGCACTGCGGGGTGCTGAAAACACAAGAAAACGTGTTTCTCGCATTAAATAGCTCGAAACAGGAGATCTAGATGATTCTGCATCCTTCTGACAGAAGTCTGACGAAGATTATCGCAGAAAATGCATATCTCAGCTTGAAACACCACGAAAACCAAGATGTCGCCGGTTCTGCATATCAAACGCACTGTGGAGTGGTGAAAACAACCAGATAACGTATTTCTCGCATTAAATAGCCCGAAACGAGCGACCTAGATGATTCTGCATACTTCTGACTGAAGACTCACCAAGATTAACGTAAAAAATGCATATTCTAGCTTGAAACCCCACAAAAACCAAGATATCGCCGGTTCTGCATATCACAGCACTGTGGAGTGGTGAAAACACCAGATAACGTGTTTCTCGCATTAAATAGCTCGAAAAGTGCGATCTCGATGATTCTGCATACTTCGGACAGAAGTCTCACCAAGATTATCGCAGAAAATGCATATCTCAGCTGGAAACCCCACGAAAACCATGATATCGCCGGTTCTGCATATCAGACGCACCGTGAAGTTGTGAAAACACCAGAAAACGTGTTTCTCGCATTAAATAGCTCGAAAAGAGCGATCTCGATGGTTCTGCATACTTCGGACCGAAGTCTCACCAAGATGATCGCAGAAAATGCATATCTCAGCTTGAAACCCCACGAAAACCAAGATATCTCCGGTTCTGCATATCAAACTAACTGTGGAGTCGTGAAAACACCAGATAACGTGTTTCTCGCGTTAAATAGCTCGATATGTGCGATCTCGATGATTCTGCATACTTCGGACAGAAGTCTCACCAAGATTATCGCAGAAAATGCATATCTCAGCTTGAAACCCCACGAAAACCGAGATATCTTCGGTTCTGCATATCCAACGAACTGCGGTGTGGTGAAAACCCCAGAAAACGTGTTTCTCGCATTAAATAGCTCGAAAATAGCGATATCGATGGTTCTGCATACTTCGGACAGAAGTCTCACCAATATTATCGCAGAAAATGCATATCCCAGCT
This sequence comes from Anthophora plumipes, assembly GCA_951804975.1. Lineage (NCBI taxonomy): Eukaryota > Metazoa > Arthropoda > Insecta > Hymenoptera > Apidae > Anthophora > Anthophora plumipes. Next base: position 5,697,528 of record CATORF010000206.1, on the reverse strand, counting down.
TGAAACCTCACGAAAATCAAGATGACGCCGGTTCTGCATATAAAACGCACTGTGGGGTGCTGAAAACACAAGAAAACGTGTTTCTCGCATTAAATAGCTCGAAACAAGCGATCTAGATGATTCTGCATCCTTCTGACAGAAGTCTCACGAAGATTATCGCAGAAAATGCATATCTCAGCTTGAAACACCACGAAAACCAAGATGTCGCCGGTTCTGCATATCAAACGCACTGTGGAGTGGTGAAAACAACCAGATAACGTGTTTCTCGCATTAAATAGCCCGAAACGAGCGACCTAGATGATTCTGCATACTTCTGACTGAAGACTCACCAAGATTATCGTAAAAAATGCATATTCTAGCTTGAAACCCCACAAAAACCAAGATATCGCCGGTTCTGCATATCAAACGCACTGTGGAGTGGTGAAAACACCAGATAACGTGTTTCTCGCATTAAATAGCTCGAAAAGTGCGATCTCGATGATTCTGCATCCTTCGGACAGAAGTCTCACCAAGATTATCGCAGAAAATGCATATCTCAGCTGGAAACCCCACGAAAACCATGATATCGCCGGTTCTGCATATCAGACGCACCGTGAAGTTGTGAAAACACCAGAAAACGTGTTTCTCGCATTAAATAGCTCGAAAAGAGCGATCTCGATGGTTCTGCATACTTCGGACAGAAGTCTCACCAAGATGATCGCAGAAAATGCATATCTCAGCTTGAAACCCCACGAAAACCAAGATATCTCCGGTTCTGCATATGAAACCAACTGTGGAGTCGTGAAAACACCAGATAACGTGTTTCTCGCATTAAATAGCTCGATATGTGCGATCTCGATGATTCTGCATACTTCGGACAGAAGTGTCACCAAGATTATCGCAGAAAATGCATATCTCAGCTTGAAACCCCACGAAAACCGAGATATCTTCGGTTCTGCATATCCAACGAACTGCGGTGTGGTGAAAACCCCAGAAAACGTGTTTCTCGAATTAAATAGCTCGAAAAGAGCGCTCTCGATGTTTCTGCATACTTCGGACAGAAGTCTCACCAAGATTATCGCAGAAAATGCATATCTGAGCTTGAAACCCCACGAAAACCAAGATATCGTCGGTTCTGCATACCATACGCACTGTGGAGTGGGGAAAACACCAGATAACGTGTTTCTCGCATTTAATAACTCGAAAAGAGCAATCTCGATGATTCTGCATACTTCGGACAGAAGTCTCACAAAGATTATCGCAGAAAATGCATATCTCAGCTGGAAACCCCACGAAAACCATGATATCGCCGGTTCTGCATATCAGACGCACCGTGAAGTTGTGAAAACACCAGAAAACGTGTTACTCGCATTAACTAGCTCGAAAAGAGTGTTCTGGATGATTCTGCATACTTCTCATAGATGAAACACAAAGATTATCGCAGAAAATGCATATTTCAGCTGGAAACCCCACGAAAACCAAGTTATCGGCGGCTCTACATATCAAACGCACTGTGGAGTGGTCAAAACACCAGATAACGTGTTTCTCGCATTAAATAGCTCGAAAATAGCGATATCGATGGTTCTGCATACTTCGGACAGAAGTCTCACCAATATTATCGCAGAAAATGCATATCTCAGCTGGAAACCCCACGAAAACCATGATATCGCCGGTTCTGCATATCAGACGCACCGTGAAGTTGTGAAAACACCAGAAAACGTGTTTCTCGCATTAAATAGCTCGAAAAGAGCGATCTCGATGGTTCTGCATACTTCGGACCGAAGTCTCACCAAGATGATCGCAGAAAATGCATATCTCAGCTTGAAACCCCACGAAAACCAAGATATCTCCGGTTCTGCATATCAAACTAACTGTGGAGTCGTGAAAACACCAGATAACGTGTTTCTCGCATTAAATAGCTCGATATGTGCGATCTCGATGATTCTGCATACTTCGGACAGAAGTCTCACCAAGATTATCGCAGAAAATGCATATCTCAGCTTGAAACCCCACGAAAACCGAGATATCTTCGGTTCTGCATATCCAACGAACTGCGGTGTGGTGAAAACCCCAGAAAACGTGTTTCTCGCATTAAATAGCTCGAAAATAGCGATATCGATGGTTCTGCATACTTCGGACGGAAGTCTCACCAATATTATCGCAGAAAATGCATATCCCAGCTTGAAACCTCACGAAAATCAAGATGTCGCCGGTTCTGCATATAAAACGCACTGTGGGGTGCTGAAAACACAAGAAAACGTGTTTCTCGCATTAAATAGCTCGAAACAAGCGATCTAGATGATTCTGCATCCTTCTGACAGAAGTCTCACGAAGATTATCGCAGAAAATGCATATCTCAGCTGGAATCAACACGAAAATCAAGGTATCGCCGTTTCTGCATATCAAACGCACTGTGGGGTGGTGAAAACAACCAGATAACGTGTTTCTCGCATTAAATAGCTCGAAAAGAGCGATCTCGAAGATTCTGCATACTTCTGAAAGAAGACTCACTAAGATTATCGCTGAAAATGCATCTCTCAGCTGGAAACACCTCGAAAATCAAGATGTCGCTGGTTCTGCATATCAAACGCACTGTGGAGTGGTGAAAACCACCAGATAACGTGTTTCTCGCATTAAATAGCCCGAAACGAGCGACCTAGATGATTCTGCATACTTCTGACTGAAGACTCACCAAGATTATCGTAAAAAATGCATATTCTAGCTTGAAACCCCACAAAAACCAAGATATCGCCGGTTCTGCATATCAAACGCACTGTGGAGTGGTGAAAACACCAGAAAACGTGTTTCTCGCATTAAATAGCTCGAAAAGAGCGATCTCGATGGTTCTGCATACTTCGGACAGAAGTCTCACCAAGATGATCGCAGAAAATGCATATCTCAGCTTGAAACCCCACGAAAACCAAGATATCTCCGGTTCTGCATATCAAACCAACTGTGGAGTCGTGAAAACACCAGATAACGTGTTTCTCGCATTAAATAGCTCGATATGTGCGATCTCGATGATTCTGCATACTTCGGACAGAAGTCTCACCAAGATTATCGCAGAAAATGCATATCTCAGCTTGAAACCCCACGAAAACCGAGATATCTTCGGTTCTGCATATCCAACGAACTGCGGTGTGGTGAAAACCCCAGAAAACGTGTTTCTAGCATTAAATAGCTCGAAAATAGCGATATCGATGGTTCTGCATACTTCGGACAGAAGTCTCACCAATATTATCGCAGAAAATGCATATCCCAGCTTGAAACCTCACGAAAATCAAGATGTCGCCGGTTCTGCATATAAAACGCACTGTGGGGTGCTGAAAACACAAGAAAACGTGTTTCTCGCATTAAATAGCTCGAAACAAGCGATCTAGATGATTCTGCATACTTCGGACAGAAGTCTCACCAAGATGATCGCAGAAAATGCATATCTCTGCTTGAAACCCCACGAAAACCAAGATATCTCCGGTTCTGCATATCAAACCAACTGTGGAGTCGTGAAAACACCAGATAACGTGTTTCTCGCATTAAATAGCTCGATATGTGCGATCTCGATGATTCTGCATAATTCGGACAGAAGTCTCACCAAGATTATCGCAGAAAATGCATATCTCAGCTTGAAACACCACGAAAACCAAGATGTCGCCGGTTCTGCATATCAAACGCACTGTGGAGTGGTGAAAACAACCAGATAACGTGTTTCTCGCATTAAATAGCCCGAAACGAGCGACCTAGATGATTCTGCATACTTCTGACTGAAGACTCACCAAGATTATCGTAAAAAATGCATATTCTAGCTTGAAACCCCACAAAAACCAAGATATCGCCGGTTCTGCATATCAAACGCACTGTGGAGTGGTGAAAACACCAGATAACGTGTTTCTCGCATTAAATAGCTCGAAAAGTGCGATCTCGATGATTCTGCATCCTTCGGACAGAAGTCTCACCAAGATTATCGCAGAAAATGCATATCTCAGCTGGAAACCCCACGAAAACCATGATATCGCCGGTTCTGCATATCAGACGCACCGTGAAGTTGTGAAAACACCAGAAAACGTGTTTCTCGCATTAAATAGCTCGAAAAGTGCGATCTCGATGATTCTGCATCCTTCGGACAGAAGTCTCACCAAGATTATCGCAGAAAATGCATATCTCAGCTTGAAACCCCACGAAAACCGAGATATCTTCGGTTCTGCATATCCAACGAACTGCGGTGTGGTGAAAACCCCAGAAAACGTGTTTCTCGAATTAAATAGCTCGAAAAGAGCGCTCTCGATGTTTCTGCATACTTCGGACAGAAGTCTCACCAAGATTATCGCAGAAAATGCATATCTGAGCTTGAAACCCCACGAAAACCAAGATATCGTCGGTTCTGCATACCATACGCACTGTGGAGTGGGGAAAACACCAGATAACGTGTTTCTCGCATTTAATAGCTCGAAAAGTGCAATCTCGATGATTCTGCATACTTCGGACAGAAGTCTCACAAAGATTATCGCAGAAAATGCATATCTCAGCTGGAAACCCCACGAAAACCATGATATCGCCGGTTCTGCATATCAGACGCACCGTGAAGTTGTGAAAACACCAGAAAACGTGTTTCTCGCATTAAATAGCTCGAAAATAGCGATATCGATGGTTCTGCATACTTCGGACAGAAGTCTCACCAATATTATCGCAGAAAATGCATATCCCAGCTTGAAACCTCACGAAAATCAAGATGTCGCCGGTTCTGCATATAAAACGCACTGTGGGGTGCTGAAAACACAAGAAAACGTGTTTCTCGCATTAAATAGCTCGAAACAGGAGATCTAGATGATTCTGCATCCTTCTGACAGAAGTCTGACGAAGATTATCGCAGAAAATGCATATCTCAGCTTGAAACACCACGAAAACCAAGATGTCGCCGGTTCTGCATATCAAACGCACTGTGGAGTGGTGAAAACAACCAGATAACGTATTTCTCGCATTAAATAGCCCGAAACGAGCGACCTAGATGATTCTGCATACTTCTGACTGAAGACTCACCAAGATTAACGTAAAAAATGCATATTCTAGCTTGAAACCCCACAAAAACCAAGATATCGCCGGTTCTGCATATCACAGCACTGTGGAGTGGTGAAAACACCAGATAACGTGTTTCTCGCATTAAATAGCTCGAAAAGTGCGATCTCGATGATTCTGCATACTTCGGACAGAAGTCTCACCAAGATTATCGCAGAAAATGCATATCTCAGCTGGAAACCCCACGAAAACCATGATATCGCCGGTTCTGCATATCAGACGCACCGTGAAGTTGTGAAAACACCAGAAAACGTGTTTCTCGCATTAAATAGCTCGAAAAGTGCGATCTCGATGATTCTGCATACTTCGGACAGAAGTCTCACCAAGATTATCGCAGAAAATGCATATCTCAGCTTGAAACCCCACGAAAACCGAGATATCTTCGGTTCTGCATATCCAACGAACTGCGGTGTGGTGAAAACCCCAGAAAACGTGTTTCTCGCATTAAATAGCTCGAAAATAGCGATATCGATGGTTCTGCATACTTCGGACAGAAGTCTCACCAATATTATCGCAGAAAATGCATATCCCAGCTTGAAACCTCACAAAAATCAAGATGTCGCCGGTTCTGCATATAAAACGCACTGTGGGGTGCTGAAAACACCAGAAAACGTGTTTCTCGCATTAAATAGCTCGAAACAAGCGATCTAGATGATTCTGCATCCTTCTGACAGAAGTCTCACGAAGATTATCGCAGAAAATGCATATCTCAGCTGGAATCAACACGAAAATCAAGGTATCGCCGTTTCTGCATATCAAACGCACTGTGGGGTGGTGAAAACAACCAGATAACGTGTTTCTCGCATTAAATAGCTCGAAAAGAGCGATCTCGAAGATTCTGCATACTTCTGAAAGAAGACTCACTAAGATTATCGCTGAAAATGCATCTCTCAGCTGGAAACACCTCGAAAATCAAGATGTCGCTGGTTCTGCATATCAAACGCACTGTGGAGTGGTGAAAACAACCAGATAACGTGTTTCCCGCATTAAATAGCCCGAAACGAGCGACCTAGATGATTCTGCATACTTCTGACTGAAGACTCACCAAGATTATCGTAAAAAATGCATATTCTAGCTTGAAACCCCACAAAAACCAAGATATCGCCGGTTCTGCATATCAAACGCACTGTGGAGTGGTGAAAACACCAGATAACGTGTTTCTCGCATTAAATAGCTCGAAAAGTGCGATCTCGATGATTCTGCATACTTCGGACAGAAGTCTCACCAAGATTATCGCAGAAAATGCATATCTCAGCTGGAAACCCCACGAAAACCATGATATCGCCGGTTCTGCATATCAGACGCACCGTGAAGTTGTGAAAACACCAGAAAACGTGTTTCTCGCATTAAATAGCTCGAAAAGAGCGATCTCGATGGTTCTGCATACTTCGGACAGAAGTCTCACCAAGATGATCGCAGAAAATGCATATCTCAGCTTGAAACCCCACGAAAACCAAGATATCTCCGGTTCTGCATATCAAACCAACTGTGGAGTCGTGAAAACACCAGATAACGTGTTTCTCGCATTAAATAGCTCGATATGTGCGATCTCGATGATTCTGCATACTTCGGACAGAAGTCTCACCAAGATTATCGCAGAAAATGCATATCGCAGCTTGAAACCCCACGAAAACCGAGATATCTTCGGTTCTGCATATCCAACGAACTGCGGTGTGGTGAAAACCCCAGAAAACGTGTTTCTAGCATTAAATAGCTCGAAAATAGCGATATCGATGGTTCTGCATACTTCGGACAGAAGTCTCACCAATATTATCGCAGAAAATGCATATCCCAGCTTGAAACCTCACGAAAATCAAGATGTCGCCGGTTCTGCATATAAAACGCACTGTGGGGTGCTGAAAACACAAGAAAACGTGTTTCTCGCATTAAATAGCTCGAAACAAGCGATCTAGATGATTCTGCATACTTCGGACAGAAGTCTCACCAAGATGATCGCAGAAAATGCATATCTCTGCTTGAAACCCCACGAAAACCAAGATATCTCCGGTTCTGCATATCAAACCAACTGTGGAGTCGTGAAAACACCAGATAACGTGTTTCTCGCATTAAATAGCTCGATATGTGCGATCTCGATGATTCTGCATAATTCGGACAGAAGTCTCACCAAGATTATCGCAGAAAATGCATATCTCAGCTTGAAACACCACGAAAACCAAGATGTCGCCGGTTCTGCATATCAAACGCACTGTGGAGTGGTGAAAACAACCAGATAACGTGTTTCTCGCATTAAATAGCCCGAAACGAGCGACCTAGATGATTCTGCATACTTCTGACTGAAGACTCACCAAGATTATCGTAAAAAATGCATATTCTAGCTTGAAACCCCACAAAAACCAAGATATCGCCGGTTCTGCATATCAAACGCACTGTGGAGTGGTGAAAACACCAGATAACGTGTTTCTCGCATTAAATAGCTCGAAAAGTGCGATCTCGATGATTCTGCATCCTTCGGACAGAAGTCTCACCAAGATTATCGCAGAAAATGCATATCTCAGCTGGAAACCCCACGAAAACCATGATATCGCCGGTTCTGCATATCAGACGCACCGTGAAGTTGTGAAAACACCAGAAAACGTGTTTCTCGCATTAAATAGCTCGAAAAGAGCGATCTCGATGGTTCTGCATACTTCGGACAGAAGTCTCACCAAGATGATCGCAGAAAATGCATATCTCAGCTTGAAACCCCACGAAAACCAAGATATCTCCGGTTCTGCATATCAAACCAACTGTGGAGTCGTGAAAACACCAGATAACGTGTTTCTCGCATTAAATAGCTCGATATGTGCGATCTCGATGATTCTGCATACTTCGGACAGAAGTCTCACCAAGATTATCGCAGAAAATGCATATCTCAGCTTGAAACCCCACGAAAACCGAGATATCTTCGGTTCTGCATATCCAACGAACTGCGGTGTGGTGAAAACCCCAGAAAACGTGTTTCTCGAATTAAATAGCTCGAAAAGAGCGCTCTCGATGTTTCTGCATACTTCGGACAGAAGTCTCACCAAGATTATCGCAGAAAATGCATATCTGAGCTTGAAACCCCACGAAAACCAAGATATCGTCGGTTCTGCATACCATACGCACTGTGGAGTGGGGAAAACACCAGATAACGTGTTTCTCGCATTTAATAGCTCGAAAAGAGCAATCTCGATGATTCAGCATACTTCGGACAGAAGTCTCACCAAGATTACCGCAGAAAATGCATATCTCAGCTTGAAACCCCACGAAAACCAAGATATCTCCGGTTCTGCATATCAAACCAACTGTGGAGTGGTGAAAACACCAGAAAACGTGTTTCTCGCATTAAATAGCTTGAAAAGAGCGCTCTCGATGTTTCTGCATACTTCGGACAGAAGTCTCACCAAGATCATCGCAGAAAATGCATATCTGAGCTTGAAACCACACGAAAACCAAGATATCGTCGGTTCTGAATATCATACGCCCTGCGGAGTGGTGAAAACACCAGATAACGTGTTTCTCGCATTAAATAGCTCGATACGAGCGATCTCGATGATTAAGCATACTTTGGACAGAAGTCTCACCAAGATTATCGCAGAAAATGCATATCTCAGCTTGAAACCCCACGAAAACCAAGATATCGCTGGTTCTGCATATAAAACGCACTGTGGAGTGCTGAAGACACCAGATAACGTGTTTTTCGCATTAAATAGCTCGATCAGAGCGATCTCGATTATTAAGCATACTTCGGACAGAAGTCTCACCAAGATTATCGTAAAAGATGCATATCTCAGCTTGAAACCCCACGAAAACCAAGATATCGCCGGTTCTGCATATCAAACGCACTGTGGAGTGGTGAAACACCAGATAACGTGTTTCTCGCATTAAATAGCTCGAAAAGTGCGATCTCGATGATTCTGCATACTTCGGACAGAAGTCTCACCAAGATTATCGCAGAAAATGCATATCTGAGCTTGAAACCCCACGAAAACCAAGAATTCGTCGGTTCTGCATATCATACGCACTGTGGAGTGGTGAAAACACCAGATAACGTGTTTCTCGCATCAAATAGCACGAAACGAGCGATCTCGATGATTCTGCATACTTCTCATAGATGAAACACCAAGATTATCGCAGAAAATGCATATTTCAGCTGGAAACCCCACGACAAACAAAGATATCTCCGTTTCTGTATGTCAAACGTACTGTGGATTGGTGAATACACCAGAAAACGTGTTTCTCGCATTAAATAGCTCGAAACGAGCGATTTCGATTATTCTACATACTTCTGACTGATGTCTCACCAAGATTATCGCAGAAAATGCATATCTCAGCTTGAAACCCAACCGAAACAAAGATATCTCCGGTTCTGCATATCAAACGCACTGTGGGGTGGTGAAAACACAAGAAAACGTGTTTCTCGCATTAAATAGCTCGAAAAGAGCGATCTAGATGATTCTGCATACTTCTGACAGAAGACTCACCAAGATTATCGCAGAAAATGCATATCTCAGCTACAAACCCCACGAAAACCAAGATATCGCCGGTTCTGCATTTCAGACGCACTGTGGAGTGGTGTAAAAACCAGAAAACGTGTTTCTCGCATTAAGTAGCTCGAAAAGAGCGTTCTCGATGGTTCTGCATACTTCTCATAGATGAAACACCAAGATTATCGCAGTAAATGCATATATCAGCTGGAAACCCCACGAAAACCAAGTTATCGGCGGCTCTACATATCAAACGCACTGTGGAGTGGTCAAAACACCAGATAACGTGTTTCCCGCATTAAATAGCTCGAAAAGAGCGATCTCGATGATTCTGCATACTTCGGACAGAAGTGTCACCAAGATTGCCGCAGAAAATGCATATCTCAGCTTGAAACCCGACGAAATCCAAGATGTCGCCGGTTCTGCATATCAAACGCACTGTGGAGTGGTGAAAACACCGGATAACGTGTTTCTCGTATTAAATAGCTCGAAAAGAGCGATCTCGAAGATTCTGCATACTTCTGACAGAAGACTCACCAAGATTATCGCTGAAAATGCATATCTCAGCTGGAAACACCACGAAAATCAAGATATCGTCGGTTCGGAATATCAAACGCACTGTGGAGTGGTGAAAACACCAGATAAAGTGTTTCTCGCATTAACTAGCTCGAAAAGAGCGATCTCGAAGATTCTGCATACTTCTGAAAGAAGACTCACCAAGATTATCGCTGAAAATGCATATCTCAGCTGGAAACACCTCGAAAATCAAGATATCGCCGGTTCTGCATACCAAACGCACTGTGGAATGTTGAAAACACCAGAAAACTTGTTTTTTCGCATTAAATAGCTCGAAAAGAGCGATCTAGATGATTCTGCATACTTGTGACTGAAGTCTCACCAAGATTATCGCAGAAAAAGCATATCTCAGCTTGAACCCTCACGAAAATCAAGATGTCGCCCCTTCTGCTTATCAAACGCACTGTGGAGTGGTGAAAACAACCAGATATCGTGTTTCTCGCATTAAGTTGCTCGAAAAGAGCGATCTCGAAGATTCCGCATACTTCTGACAGAAGACTCACCAAGATTATCGCAGAAAATACATATCTGAGCTTGAAACCCCACGAAAACCAAGATATCGTCGGTTTTGCATATCATACGCACTGTGGAGTGGTCAAAACACCAGATAACGTGTTTCTCGCATTAAATAGCTCGAAACGAGCGATCTCGATGATTTTGAATACTTCTGACAGAAGTCTCACCAAGATTATCGCAGAAAATGCATATCTCAGCTTGAAACCCCACGAAAACCGAGATATCTTCGGTTCTGCATATCCAACGAACTGCGGTGTGGTGAAAACCACAGAAAACGTGTTTCTAGCATTAAATAGCTCGAAAATAGCGATATCGATGGTTCTGCATACTTCGGACAGAAGTCTCACCAATATTATCGCAGAAAATGCATATCCCAGCTTGAAACCTCACGAAAATCAAGATGTCGCCGGTTCTGCATATAAAACGCACTGTGGGGTGCTGAAAACACAAGAAAACGTGTTTCTCGCATTAAATAGCTCGAAACAAGCGATCTAGATGATTCTGCATACTTCGGACAGAAGTCTCACCAAGATGATCGCAGAAAATGCATATCTCTGCTTGAAACCCCACGAAAACCAAGATATCTCCGGTTCTGCATATCAAACCAACTGTGGAGTCGTGAAAACACCAGATAACGTGTTTCTCGCATTAAATAGCTCGATATGTGCGATCTCGATGATTCTGCATACTTCGGACAGAAGTCTCACCAAGATTATCGCAGAAAATGCATATCTCAGCTTGAAACACCACGAAAACCAAGATGTCGCCGGTTCTGCATATCAAACGCACTGTGGAGTGGTGAAAACAACCAGATAACGTGTTTCTCGCATTAAATAGCCCGAAACGAGCGACCTAGATGATTCTGCATACTTCTGACTGAAGACTCACCAAGATTATCGTAAAAAATGCATATTCTAGCTTGAAACCCCACAAAAACCAAGATATCGCCGGTTCTGCATATCAAACGCACTGTGGAGTGGTGAAAACACCAGAAAACGTGTTTCTCGCATTAAATAGCTCGAAAAGAGCGATCTCGATGGTTCTGCATACTTCGGACAGAAGTCTCACCAAGATGATCGCAGAAAATGCATATCTCAGCTTGAAACCCCACGAAAACCAAGATATCTCCGGTTCTGCATATCAAACCAACTGTGGAGTCGTGAAAACACCAGATAACGTGTTTCTCGCATTAAATAGCTCGATATGTGCGATCTCGATGATTCTGCATACTTCGGACAGAAGTCTCACCAAGATTATCGCAGAAAATGCATATCTCAGCTTGAAACCCCACGAAAACCGAGATATCTTCGGTTCTGCATATCCAACGAACTGCGGTGTGGTGAAAATCCCAGAAAACGTGTTTCTCGCATTAAATAGCTCGAAAAGAGCGCTCTCGATGTTTCTGCATACTTCGGACAGAAGTCTCACCAAGATTATCGCAGAAAATGCATATCTGAGCTTGAAACCCCACGAAAACCAAGATATCGTCGGTTCTGCATACCATACGCACTGTGGAGTGGGGAAAACACCAGATAACGTGTTTCTCGCATTTAATAGCTCGAAAAGAGCAATCTCGATGATTCTGCATACTTCGGACAGAAGTCTCACCAAGATTACCGCAGAAAATGCATATCTCAGCTTGAAACCCCACGAAAACCAAGATATCTCCGGTTCTGCATATCAAACCAACTGTGGAGTGGTGAAAACACCAGAAAACGTGTTTCTCGCATTAAATAGCTTGAAAAGAGCGCTCTCGATGTTTCTGCATACTTCGGACAGAAGTCTCACCAAGATCATCGCAGAAAATGCATATCTGAGCTTGAAACCACACGAAAACCAAGATATCGTCGGTTCTGAATATCATACGCCCTGCGGAGTGGTGAAAACACCAGATAACGTGTTTCTCGCATTAAATAGCTCGATACGAGCGATCTCGATGATTAAGCATACTTTGGACAGAAGTCTCACCAAGATTATCGCAGAAAATGCATATCTCAGCTTGAAACCCCACGAAAACCAAGATATCGCTGGTTCTGCATATAAAACGCACTGTGGAGTGCTGAAGACACCAGATAACGTGTTTTTCGCATTAAATAGCTCGAATAGAGCGATCTCGATTATTAAGCATACTTCGGACAGAAGTCTCACCAAGATTATCGTAAAAGATGCATATCTCAGCTTGAAACCCCACGAAAACCAAGATATCGCCGGTTCTGCATATCAAACGCACTGTGGAGTGGTGAAACACCAGATAACGTGTTTCTCGCATTAAATAGCTCGAAAAGTGCGATCTCGATGATTCTGCATACTTCGGACAGAAGTCTCACCAAGATTATCGCAGAAAATGCATATCTGAGCTTGAAACCCCACGAAAACCAAGAATTCGTCGGTTCTGCATATCATACGCACTGTGGAGTGGTGAAAACACCAGATAACGTGTTTCTCGCATCAAATAGCACGAAACGAGCGATCTCGATGATTCTGCATACTTCTCATAGATGAAACACCAAGATTATCGCAGAAAATGCATATTTCAGCTGGAAACCCCACGACAAACAAAGATATCTCCGTTTCTGTATGTCAAACGTACTGTGGATTGGTGAATACACCAGAAAACGTGTTTCTCGCATTAAATAGCTCGAAACGAGCGATTTCGATTATTCTGCATACTTCTGACTGATGTCTCACCAAGATTATCGCAGAAAATGCATATCTCAGCTTGAAACCCAACCGAAACAAAGATATCTCCGGTTCTGCATATCAAACGCACTGTGGGGTGGTGAAAACACAAGAAAACGTGTTTCTCGCATTAAATAGCTCGAAAAGAGCGATCTAGATGATTCTGCATACTTCTGACAGAAGACTCACCAAGATTATCGCAGAAAATGCATATCTCAGCTACAAACCCCACGAAAACCAAGATATCGCCGGTTCTGCATTTCAGACGCACTGTGGAGTGGTGTAAAAACCAGAAAACGTGTTTCTCGCATTAAGTAGCTCGAAAAGAGCGTTCTCGATGGTTCTGCATACTTCTCATAGATGAAACACCAAGATTATCGCAGTAAATGCATATATCAGCTGGAAACCCCACGAAAACCAAGTTATCGGCGGCTCTACATATCAAACGCACTGTGGAGTGGTCAAAATACCAGATAACGTGTTTCCCGCATTAAATAGCTCGAAAAGAGCGATCTCGATGATTCTGCATACTTTGGACAGAAGTGTCACCAAGATTGCCGCAGAAAATGCATATCTCAGCTTGAAACCCGATGAAATCCAAGATGTCGCCGGTTCTGCATATCAAACGCACTGTGGAGTGGTGAAAACACCGGATAACGTGTTTCTCGTATTAAATACCTCGAAAAGAGCGATCTCGAAGATTCTGCATACTTCTGACAGAAGACTCACCAAGATCATCGCTGAAAATGCATATCTCAGCTGGAAACACCACGAAAATCAAGATATCGTCGGTTCGGAATATCAAACGCACTGTGGAGTGGTGAAAACACCAGATAAAGTGTTTCTCGCATTAACTAGCTCGAAAAGAGCGATCTCGAAGATTCTGCATACTTCTGAAAGAAGACTCACCAAGATTATCGCTGAAAATGCATATCTCAGCTGGAAACACCTCGAAAATCAAGATATCGCCGGTTCTGCATACCAAACGCACTGTGGAATGTTGAAAACACCAGAAACCTTGTTTTTTCGCATTAAATAGCTCGAAAAGAGCGATCTAGATGATTCTGCATACTTGTGACTGAAGTCTCACCAAGATTATCGCAGAAAAAGCATATCTCAGCTTGAACCCTCACGAAAATCAAGATGTCGCCCCTTCTGCTTATCAAACGCACTGTGGAGTGGTGAAAACAACCAGATATCGTGTTTCTCGCATTAAGTTGCTCGAAAAGAGGTATCTCGATGATTCTGCATACTTCTGAAAGAAGACTCACCAAGATTATCGCTGAAAATGCATATCTCAGCTTGAACCCTCACGAAAACTAAGTTATCTCCGGTTCTGCACACCAAACGTACAGTGGAGTGGTGAAAACACCAGAAAACGTGTTTCTCGCATTAAGTAGCTCGAAAAGAGCGTTCTCGAAGATTCTGCATACTTCTGAAAGAAGACTCACCAAGATTATCGCTGAAAATGCATATCTCAGCTTGAACCCTCACGAAAACTAAGTTATCTCCGGTTCTGCACACCAAACGTACAGTGGAGTGGTGAAAACACCAGAAAACGTGTTTCTCGCATTAAGTAGCTCGAAAAGAGCGTTCTCGAAGATTCTGCATACTTGTGACAGAAGTCTCACCAAGATTAACGCAGAAAATACATATTTCAGCTGGAAACCCCACGAAAACCAAGTTATCGGCGGCTCTACATATCAAACGCACTGTGGAGTGGTCAAAACACCAGAAGACTTGTTTTTTCGCATCAAATAGCTCGAAACGAACGATCTAAATGATTCTGCATACTTCTGACAGAAGACTCACCAAGATTATCGCAGAAAATGCATATTTCAGCAGGAAACCCCACGAAAACCAAGTTATCGGCGGCTCTACATATCAAACGCACTGTGGAGTGGTGAAAACACCAGAAAACGTGTTTCTCGCATTTACTAGCTCGAAAAGTGCGTTCTCGATGATTCTGCATACTTCTCATAGATGAAACACCAAGATTATCGCAGAAAATGCATATTTCAGCTGGAAACCCCACGAAAACCAAGTTATCGGCGGCTCTACATATCAAACACACTGTGGAGTGGTTAAAACACCAGAAAACTTGTTTTTTCGCATTAAATAGCTCGAAACGAGCGATCTAGATGATTCTGCATACCTCTGACTGAAGTCTCACCAATATTATCGCAGAAAATGCATATCTCAGCTTGAACCCTCACGAAAATCAAGATGTCGCCCGTTCTGCATATCAAACGCACTGTGGAGTGGTGAAAACAACCAGATATCGTGTTTCTCGCATTAAATAGCTCGAAACGAGCGATCTAGATGATTCTGCATACTTCTGACAGAAGACTCACCAAGATTATCGCAGAAAATGCATATTTCAGCTGGAAACCAAACGAAAACCAAGTTATCGGCGGCTCTACATATCAAACGCACTGTGGAGTGGTCAAAACACCAGAAAACTTGTTTTTTCGCATTAAATTGCTCGAAAAGAGAGTTCTCGATGATTCTGCATACTTCTCATAGAGGAAACACCAAGATTATCGCAGAAAATGCATATTTTAGCTGGAAACCCCACGAAAACCAAGTTATCGGCGGCTCTACATATCAAACGCACTGTGGAGTGGTCAAAACAACAGAAAACTTGTTTTTTCGCATTAAATAGCTCGTAGCGAGCGATCCAGATCATGCTGCAAACTTCTGACAGAAGTCTCACCAAGATTATCGTAGAAAATGCATATCTCAGCTTGAAACCCGAAGAAATCCAAGATGTCGCCGGTTCTGCATATCAAACGCACTGTGGAGTGGTGAAAACACCAGACAATGAGTTTCTCGCATTAAATAGCTCGAAAAGAGCGATCTCGATGATTCTGCATACTTCTGACAAAACACTCACCAAGATTATCGCCGAAAATGCATATCTCAGCTGGAAACACCACGAAAATCAAGATATCTCCGGTTCTGCATATCGAACGCACTGTGGAGTGGTAAAAACACCAGATAACGTGTTTCTCGCATTAAATAGCTCGAAACGAGCGATCTCGATGATTTTGAATACTTCTGACAGAAGTCTCACCAAGATTATCGCAGAAAATGCATATCTCAGCTTGAAACCTCACGAAAACCAAGTTATCTCCGGTTCTGCTCATCAAACGTACAGTGGAGTGGTGAAAACACCAGAAAACGTGTTTCTCGCATTAAGTAGCTCGAAAAGAGCGTTCTCGAAGATTCTGCATACTTGTGACAGAAGTCTCACCAAGATTAACGCAGAAAATACATATCTCAGCTGGAAACACCTCGAAAATCAAGATATCGCCGGTTCTGCATACCAAACGCACTGTGGAATGTTGAAAACACCAGAAAACTTGTTTTTTCGCATTAAATAGCTCGAAAAGAGCGATCTAGATGATTCTGGATACTTGTGACTGAAGTCTCACCAAGATTATCGCAGAAAAAGCATATCTCAGCTTGAACCCTCACGAAAATCAAGATGTCGCACCTTCTGCTTATCAAACGCACTGTGGAGTGGTGAAAACAACCAGATATCGTGTCTCTCGCATTAAGTTGCTCGAAAAGAGGTATCTCGATGATTCTGCATACTTCTGACAGAAGTCTCACCAAGATTATCGCAGAAAATGCATATCTCAGCTTGAACCCTCACGAAAACTAAGTTATCTCCGGTTCTGCACATCAAACGTACAGTGGAGTGGTGAAAACACCAGAAAACGTGTTTCTCGCATTAAGTAGCTCGAAAAGAGCGTTCTCGAAGATTCTGCATACTTGTGACAGAAGTCTCACCAAGATTAACGCAGAAAATACATATTTCAGCTGGAAACCCCGCGAAAACCAAGTTATCGGCGGCTCTACATATCAAACGCACTGTGGAGTGGTCAAAACACCAGAAGACTTGTTTTTTCGCATCAAATAGCTCGAAACGAACGATCTAAATGATTCTGCATACTTCTGACAGAAGACTCACCAAGATTATCGCAGAAAATGCATATTTCAGCTGGAAACCCCACGAAAACCAAGTTATCGGAGGCTCTACATATCAAACGCACTATGGAGTGGTGAAAACACTAGAAAACGTGTTTCTCGCATTAACTAGCTCGAAAAGAGCGTTCTCGATGATTCTGCATACTTCTCATAGATGAAACACAAAGATTATCGCAGAAAATGCATATTTCAGTTGGAAACCCCCCAAAAACCAAGTTATCGGCGGCTCTACATATCAAACGCACTATGGAGTGGTCAAAACACCAGAAAACTTGTTTTTTCGCATTAAATAGCTCGAAACGAACGATCTAGATGATTCTGCATACTTCTGACAGAAGACTCACCAAGATTATCGCAGAAAATGCATATTTCAGCTGGAAACCCCACGAAAACCAAGTTATCGGAGGCTCTACATATCAAACGCACTATGGAGTGGTGAAAACACTAGAAAACGTGTTTCTCGCATTAACTAGCTCGAAAAGAGCGTTCTCGATGATTCTGCATACTTCTCATAGATGAAACACAAAGATTATCGCAGAAAATGCATATTTCAGCTAGAAACCCCCCAAAAACCAAGTTATCGGCGGCTCTACATATCAAACGCACTATGGAGTGGTCAAAACACCAGAAAACTAGTTTTTTCGCATTCAATAGCTCAAATCGAGCGATCTTGATGATTCTGCATACTTCTGACTAAAGTCTCACCAAGATTATCGCAGAAAATGCATATCTCAGCTTGAAACCTCACGAAAATCAAGATATTGCCGGTTCTGCATATCAAACGCACTGTGGAGTGGTGAAACCAACCAGATAACGTGTTTCTCGCATTAAATAGCTCGAAACGAGCGATCTAGATGATTCTGCATACTTCTGACTAAAGTCTCACCAATATTATCGCAGAAAATGCATATCTCAGCTTGAAACCCGACGAAAACCACGATGTCGCGGGTTCTGCATATCAAACGCACTGTGGAGTGGTCAATACACCAGATAACGTGTTTCTCGCATTAAATATCTCGAAACGAGCGATCTAGATGATTCTGCATACTTCTGACTAAAGTCTCACCAAGATTATCGCAGAAAATGCATATCTCAGCTTGAAACCTCACGAAAATCAAGATGTCGCCGGTTCTGCATATCAAACGCACTGTGGAGTGGTGAAAACAACCAGATAACGTGTTTCTCGCATTAAATATCTCGAAACGAGCGATCTAGATGATTCTGCATACTTCTGACTAAAGTCTCACCAAGATTATCGCAGAAAATGGATATCTCAGCTTGAAACCTCACGAAAATCAAGATGTCGCCGGTTCTGCATATCAAACGCACTGTGGAGTGGTGAAAACAACCAGATAACGTGTTTCTCGCATTAAATAGCTCGAAACGAGCGATCTAGATCATGCTGCAAACTTCTGACTAAAGTCTCACCAAGATTATCGCAGAAAATGCATATTTCAGCTGGAAACCCCACGAAAACCAAGTTATCGGCGGCTCTACATATCAAACGCACTGTGGAGTGGTCAAAACACCAGAAAACTTGTTTTTTCGCATTAAATAGCTCGAAACGAGCGATCTAGGTGATTCAGCAAACTTCTGACAGAAGTCTCAACAATATTATCGTAGAAAATGCATATCTCAGCTTGAAACCCGACCGAAACGAAGATATCTCCGGTTCTAGATGTCTAAGGTACTGTGGAGTGGTGAATATACCAGAAAACGTGTTTCTCGCATTAAATCGCTCGAAAAGAGCGATCTAGATGATTCTGCATACTTCTGGCAGAAGACTCACCAATATTATCGCAGAAAATGCATATCTCAGCTTGAAACCCGACGAAAACCACGATGTCGCGGGTTCTGCATATCAAACGCACTGTGGAGTGGTCAATACACCAGATAACGTGTTTCTCGCATTAAATATCTCGAAACGAGCGATCTAGATGATTCTGCATACTTCTGACTAAAGTCTCACCAAGATTATCGCAGAAAATGCATATCTCAGCTTGAAACCTCACGAAAACTAAGTTATCTCCGGTTCTGCACATCAAACGTACAGTGGAGTGGTGAAAACACCAGAAAACGTGTTTCTCGCATTAAGTAGCTCGAAAAGAGCGTTCTCGAAGATTCTGCATACTTGTGACAGAAGTCTCACCAAGATTAACGCAGAAAATACATATTTCAGCTGGAAACCCCACGAAAACCAAGTTATCGGCGGCTCTACATATCAAACGCACTGTGGAGTGGTCAAAACACCAGAAGACTTGTTTTTTCGCATCAAATAGCTCGAAACGAACGATCTAAATGATTCTGCATACTTCTGACAGAAGACTCACCAAGATTATCGCAGAAAATGCATATTTCAGCAGGAAACCCCACGAAAACCAAGTTATCGGCGGCTCTACATATCAAACGCACTGTGGAGTGGTGAAAACACTAGAAAACGTGTTTCTCGCATTTACTAGCTCGAAAAGTGCGTTCTCGATGATTCTGCATACTTCTCATAGATGAAACACCAAGATTATCGCAGAAAATGCATATTTCAGCTGGAAACCCCACGAAAACCAAGTTATCGGCGGCTCTACATATCAAACGCACTGTGGAGTGGTTAAAACTCCAGAAAACTTGTTTTTTCGCATTAAATAGCTCGAAACGAGCGATCTAGATGATTCTGCATACCTCTGACTGAAGTCTCACCAATATTATCGCCGAAAATGCATATCTCAGCTTGAAACCCGACCGAAACCAAGATATCTCCGGTTCTGCATATCAAACGCACTGTGGAATGTTGAAAACACCAGAAAACTTGTTTTTTCGCATTAAATAGCTAGTAAAGAGCGATCTAGATGATTCTGCATACTTCTGACTGAAGTCTCACCAAGATTATGGCAGAAAATGCATATCTCAGCTTGAACCCTCACGAAAATCAAGATGTCGCCCGTTCTGCATATCAAACGCACTGTGGAGTGGTGAAAACAACCAGATATCGTGTTTCTCGCATTAAATAGCTCGAAACGAGCGATCTAGATGATTCTGCATACTTCTGACAGAAGACTCACCAAGATTATCGCAGAAAATGCATATTTCAGCTGGAAACCAAACGAAAACCAAGTTATCAGGCGGCTCTACATATCAAACGCACTGTGGAGTGGTCAAAACACCAGAAAACTTGTTTTTTCGCATTAAATTGCTCGAAAAGAGAGTTCTCGATGATTCTGCATACTTCTCATAGAGGAAACACCAAGATTATCGCAGAAAATGCATATTTTAGCTGGAAACCCCACGAAAACCAAGTTATCGGCGGCTCTACATATCAAACGCACTGTGGAGTGGTCAAAACAACAGAAAACTTGTTTTTTCGCATTAAATAGCTCGTAACGAGCGATCTAGATCATGCTGCAAACTTCTGACAGAAGTCTCACCAAGATTATCGTAGAAAATGCATATCTCAGCTTGAAACCCGTAGAAATCCAAGATGTCGCCGGTTCTGCATATCAAACGCACTGTGGAGTGGTGAAAACACCAGACAATGAGTTTCTCGCATTAAATAGCTCGAAAAGAGCGATCTCGATGATTCTGCATACTTCTGACAAAACACTCACCAAGATTATCGCCGAAAATGCATATCTCAGCTTGAAACCCGACGAAATCCAAGATGTCGCCGGTTCTGCATATCAACCGCACTGTGGAATGGCGAAAACACCAGATAACGTGTTTCTCGCATTAAATAGCTCGAAAGAGCGATCTCGATGATTCTGCATACTTCTGACAGAACACTCAACAAGATTATCGCAGAAAATGCATATTTCAGTTGGAAACCCCACGAAAACCAAGTTATCGGTGGCTCTACATATCAAACGCACTGCGGAGTGGTCAAAACACCAGAAAACTTGTTTTTTCGCATTAAATAGCTCGAAACGAACGATCTAGATGATTCTGCATACTTCTGACAGAAGACTCACCAAGATTATCGCAGAAAATGCATATTTCAGCTGGAAACCCCACGAAAACCAAGTTATCGGAGGCTCTACATATCAAACGCACTATGGAGTGGTGAAAACACTAGAAAACGTGTTTCTCGCATTAACTAGCTCGAAAAGAGCGTTCTCGATGATTCTGCATACTTCTCATAGATGAAACACAAAGATTATCGCAGAAAATGCATATTTCAGCTAGAAACCCCCCAAAAACCAAGTTATCGGCGGCTCTACATATCAAACGCACTATGGAGTGGTCAAAACACCAGAAAACTTGTTTTTTCGCATTCAATAGCTGAAATCGAGCGATCTTGATGATTCTGCATACTTCTGACTAAAGTCTCACCAAGATTATCGCAGAAAATGCATATCTCAGCTTGAAACCTCACGAAAATCAAGATATTGCCGGTTCTGCATATCAAACGCACTGTGGAGTGGTGAAAACAACCAGATAACGTGTTTCTCGCATTAAATATCTCGAAACGAGCGATCTAGATGATTCTGCATACTTCTGACTAAAGTCTCACCAAGATTATCGCAGAAAATGCATATCTCAGCTTGAAACCTCACGAAAATCAAGATGTCGCCGGTTCTGCATATCAAACGCACTGTGGAGTGGTGAAAACAACCAGATAACGTGTTTCTCGCATTAAATAGCTCGAAACGAGCGATCTAGATGATTCTGCATACTTCTGACTTAAGTCTCACCAATATTATCGCAGAAAATGCATATCTCAGCTTGAAACCCGACGAAAACCACGATGTCGCAGGTTCTGCATATCAAACGCACTGTGGAATGATGAAAGCACCAGAAGACGTGTTTCGCGGAATTAACTAACTCGAAAAGAGCGTTCTCGATGATTCTGCATACTTCTGACAGAGGTCTCACCAATATTATCGTAGAAAATGCATATCTCAGCTTGAAACCCGACGAAATCCAAGATGTCGCCGGTTTTGCATATCAAACGCACTGTGGAATGGTGAAAACACCAGATAACGTGTTTCTCGCATTAAATAGCTCGAAAAGAGCGATCTCGATGATTCTGCATACTTCTGATAGAACACTGACCAAGATTGTCGCAGAAAATGTATATCTCAGCTGGAAACACCACGAAAATCAAGATATCGCCGGTTCTGCATATTAAACGCACTGTGGAATGTTGAAACCACCAGAAAACTGGTTTTTTCGCATTAAATAGCTCGAAAAGAGCGATCTAGATGATTTTGCATACTTCTGACTGAAGTCTCACCAAGATTATCGCAGAAAATGCATATCTCAGCTTGAAACCTCACGAATACCAAGATATCTCCGGTTCTGCACATCAAACGTACTGTGGAGTGGTGAAAACACCAGAAAACGTGTTTCTCGCATTAGGTAGCCCGAAAAGAGCGTTCTCGAAGATTCTGCATACTTCTGGCAGTAGACTCACCAAGCTTATCGCAGAAAATGCATATCTCAGCTGGAAACACCACGAAAATCAAGATATCGCCGGTTCTGCATATCAAACGCACTGTGGAATGTTGAAAACACCAGAAAACTGGTTTTTTCGCATTAAATAGCTCGAAAAGTGCGATCTCCATTATTCTGCATACTTCTGACTGAAGTCTCACCAAGATTATCGCAGAAAATGCATATCTCAGCTGGAAACACCACGAAAACCAAGTTATCGGCGGCTCTACATATCAAACGCACTGTGGAGTGGTCAAAACACCAGAAAACTTGTTTTTTCGCATTAAATAGCTCGAAAAGAGAGTTCTCGATGATTCTGCATACTTCTCATAGATGAAACACCAAGATTATCGCAGAAAATGCATATTTCAGCTGGAAACCCCACGAAAACCAAGTTATCGGCGGCTCTACATATCAAACGCACTGTGGAGTGGTCAAAACACCAGAAAACTTGTTTTTTCGCATTAAATAGCTCGAAACGAGCGATCTAGGTGATTCAGCAAACTTCTGACAGAAGTCTCACCAATATTATCGTAGAAAATGCATATCTCAGCTTGAAACCCGACGGAAACGAAGATATCTCCGGTTCTAGATGTCTAAGGTACTGTGGAGTGGTGAATATACCAGAAAACGTGTTTCTCGCATTAAATCGCTCGAAAAGAGCGATCTAGATGATTCTGCATACTTCTGGCAGAAGACTCACCAAGCTTATCGCAGAAAATGCATATCTCAGCTGGAAACACCACGAAATTCAAGATATCGCCGGTTCTGCATATCAAACGCACTGTGGAATGTTGTAAACACGAGAAAACTTGTTTTTTCGCATTAAATAGCTCGAAACGAGCGATCTAGATGATTCTGCATACTTCTGACTGAAGTCTCACCAAGATTATCGCAGAAAATGCAGATCTCAGCTTGAAACCCGACGAAAACCAAGTTGTCGCCGGTTCTGCATATCAAACGCACTATGGAGTGGTGAAAACACCAGAAAACGTGTTTCTCGCATTACATAGCTCGAAAAGAGCGATCTCGATGATTCTGCATACTTCTGACAGTAGACCCACCAGGATTATCGCAGAAAATGCATATCTCAGCTTGAAACCTCACGAAAACCAAGATATCTCCGGTTCTGCACATCAAACGTACTGTGGAGTGGTGAAAACACCAGAAAACGTGTTTCTCGCATTAAGTAGCTCGAAAAGAGCGTTCTCGAAGGTTCTGCACACTTCTGACAGAAGACTCACCAAGATTATCGCAGAAAATGCATATTTCAGCTGGAAACCCCACGAAAACCAACTTATCGGCGGCTCTACATATCAAACGCACTGTGGAGTGGTCAAAACACCAGAAAATTAGGTTTTTTCGCATTAAATACCTCGGAACGAGCGATCTAGATGAATCTGCATACTTCTGACTGAAGTCTTACCAAGATTATAGCAGAAAATGCATATCTCAGCTTGAAACCCGACCGAAACCAAGATTTCTCCGGTTCTGCATATCAAACGCACTGTGGGGTGGTGAAAACACTAGATTACGTGTTTCTCGCATTAAATAGCTCGAAAAGAGAGATATCGATGATTCTGCATACTTCGGACAGAAGTCTCACCAATATTATCGCAGAAAATGCATATCTCAGCTTGAAACCTCACGAAAATCAAGATCTCGCGGGTTCTGTATATCAAACGCACTGTGAAGTGGTCAAAACAACCAGATAACGTGCATCTCGCATTAAATAGCTCGAAACGAGCGATCTAGATGATTCTGCATACTTCGGACAGAAGTCTCACCAATATTATCGCAGAAAATGCATATCTCAACTTGAAACCCGACTAAATCCAAGATGTCGCCGGTTCTGCACATCAAACGTACTGTGGAGTGGTGAAAACACCATAAAACGTGTTTCTCGCATTAAATAGCTCGAAACGAGCGATCTAGATGATTCTGCATACTTCTGACTGAAGTATCACCAATATTATCGCAGAAAATGCATATCTCAGCTTGAAACCCGACCGAAACCAAGATATCTCCGGTTCTGCATATCAAACGCACTGTGGGGTGGTGAAAACACCAGAAAACGTGTTTCTCGAATTAAATAGCTCGAATAGAGCGATCTCGATGATTCTGCATACTTCTGACAGAAGAGTCACCAAGGTTATCGCAGAAAATGCATATCTCAGCTGGAAACCCTACGAAATCCAAGATGTCGCCGGTTCTGCATAGCAAACGCACTGTGGAGTGGTCAATACACCAGATAACGCGTTTCTCGCATTAAATAGCTCGAAACGAGCGATCTAGATGATTCTGTATACTTCTGACTGAAGTATCACCAATATTATCGCAGAAAATGCATATCTCAGCTTGAAACCCGACGAAAACCAAGATGTCGCCAGTTCTGCATATCAAACGCACTGTGGGGTGGTGAAAACACCAGAAAACGTGTTTCTCGCATTAAATTGCTCGAATAGAGCGATCTCGATGATTCTGAATACTGCTGACAGAAGACTCACCAAGCTTATCGCAGAAAATGCATATCTCAGCTTGAAACCCGACGAAAACCAAGATGTCGCCGGTTCTGCATATCAAACGCACTGTGGGGTGGTGAAAACACCAAAAACGTGTTTCTCGCATTAAATAGCTCGAAAAGAGCGATATCGATGATTCTGCATACTTCGGACAGAAGTCTCACCAATATTATAGCAGAAAACGCATATCTCAGATTGAAACCTCACGAAAATCTAGATCTCGCCGGTTCTGTATATCAAACGCACTGTGAAGTGGTCAAAACAACCAGATAACGTGCATCTCGCATTAAATAGCTCGAAACGAGCGATCTAGATGATTCTGCATACTTCGGACAGAAGTCTCACCAATATTATCGCAGAAAATGCATATCTCAACTTGAAACCCGACGAAATCCAAGATGTCGCCGGTTCTGCATATCAAACGCACTGTGGAGTGGTGAAAACACCAGATAACGTGTTTCTCGCATTAAATAGCTCGAAAAGAGCGATATCGATGATTCTGCATACTTCGGACAGAAGTCTCACCAATATTATCGCAGAAAACGCATATCTCAGCTTGAAACCTCACGAAAATCTAGATCTCGCCGGTTCTGTATATCAAACGCACTGTGAAGTGGTGAAAACAACCAGATAACGTGCATCTCGCATTAAATAGGTCGAAAAGAGCGATCTAGATGATTCTGCATACTTCTGACTGAAGTCTCACCAATATTATCGCAGAAAATGCATATCTCACCTAGAAACCTCACGAAAATCAAGATGTCGCCGGTTCTGCATATCAAACGCACTGTGGAGTGGTGAAAACAACCAGATAACGAGATTCTCGCATTAAATATCTTGAAACGAGCGATCTAGATGATTCTGCATACTTCCGACAGAAGTCTCACCAAGAATGCCGCAGAAAATGCATATCTCAGCTTGAAACCTCTAGAAAACCAGGATATCTCCGGTTCTGCACATCAAACGCACTGTGGAGTGGCGAAAACACCAGAAAACGTGTTTCTTGTATTAAG
Source organism: Anthophora plumipes (assembly GCA_951804975.1). Lineage (NCBI taxonomy): Eukaryota > Metazoa > Arthropoda > Insecta > Hymenoptera > Apidae > Anthophora > Anthophora plumipes. Next base: position 5,671,287 of record CATORF010000206.1, on the reverse strand, counting down.
TTGCTCGAAAAGAACGTTCTCAATGATTCTGCATACTTGTCATAGATGAAGCACCAAGATTATCGCCGAAAATGAATGTCTCAGCTTGAAACCCGACGAAAACCAAGATATCGCCGGTTCTGCATATCAAACGCACTGTGGAGTCGTCAATACACAAGATAACGTGTTTCTCGCATTAAATAGTCCGAAAAGTAGCGATCTCGATGATTCTGCATACTTCTGACAGAAGACGCACCAAGATTATCGCAGAAAATGCATACCTCAGGATGAAAACCGACGAAAACTAAGATTTCGCCATTTCTGCATATCAAACGCACTGTGGAGTGTTCAGTACACCAGATAACGTGTTTCTCGCATTAAATAGCTCGAAAAGAGCGATCTGGATGATTCTGCATACTTCTGACAGAAGACTCACCAAGATTATCGCAGAAAATGCATGTTTCAGCTGGAAACCCCACGAAAACCAAGTTATCGGCGGCTCTACATATCAAACGCACGGTGGAGTGGTCAAAACACCAGAAAACAGGTTTTTTCGTATTAAATAGCTCGGAACGAGCGATCTAGATGATTCTGCATGCTTCTGACAGAAGTCTCACCAATATTATCGCAGAAAATGCATATCTCAGCTACAAACATCACGAAAATCAAGATGTCGCCGGTTCTGCATATCAAACGCACTGTGGAGTGGTGAAAACAACCAGATAACGTGTTTCTCGCATTAAATAGCTCGAATAGAGCGATCTCGATGATTCTGCATACTTCTGACAGAAGACTCACCAAGATTATCGCCGAAAATGAATGTCTCAGCTTGAAACCCGACGAAAACCAAGATATCGCCGGTTCTGCATATCAAACGCACTGTGGAGTCGTCAATACACAAGATAACGTGTTTCTCGCATTAAATAGCCCGAAAAGAGCGATCTCGATGATTCTGCATACTTCTGACAGAAGACGCACCAAGATTATCGCAGAAAATGCATACCTCAGAATGAAAACCGACGAAAACCAAGATTTCGCCATTTCTGCATATCAAACGCACTGTGGAGTGTTCAGTACACCAGATAACGTGTTTCTCGCATTAAATAGATCGAATAGAGCGATCTGGATGATTCTGCATACTTCTGACAGAAGACTCACCAAGATTATCGCTGAAAATGCATGTTTCAGCTGGAAACCCCACGAAAACCAAGTTATCGGCGGCACTACATATCAAACGCACTGTGGAGTGGTCAAAACACCAGAAAACTGGTTTTTTCGTATTAAATAGCTCGAAACGAGCGATCTAGATGATTCTGCATACTTCTGACTGAAGTCTCACCAAGATCATCGCAGAAAATGCATATCTCAGCTTGAAACCCGACGAAATCCAAGATGTCGCCAGTTCTGCATATCAAACGCACTGTGGAGTGGTGAAAACACCAGATAACGTGTTTCTCGCATTAAATAGCTCGAAAAGAGCAATATCGATGATTCTGCATACTTCGGACAGAAGTCTCACCAATATTATCGCAGAAAATGCATATCTCAGCTTGAAATCCGACCGAAACAAAGATATTTCCGGTTCTGCATGTCTAACGTAGTGTGGAGTGGTGAATACACCAGTGAACGTGTTTCTCGCATTAAATAGCTCGAAAAGAGCGATCTCGATGATTCTGCATACTTCTGACAGAAGTCGCACCAAGATTATCGCAGAAAATGCATACCTCAGGATGAAAACCGACGAAAACCAAGATTTCGCCATTTCTGCATATCAAACGCACTGTGGAGTGGTCAAAACACCAGATAACGTGTTTCTCGCAATAAATAGCTCGAAAAGAGGGGTCTAGATGATTCTGCATACTTCTGACAGATGTCTCACCAAGATTATCGTAGAAAATGCATATCTCAGCTTGATACCCGACGAAAGCCAAGATGTCGCCGGTTCAGCATATCAAACGCACTGTGGAGTGGTGAAAACACCAGATAACGTGTTTCTCGCAGTAAATAGCTCGAAAAGAGGGATCTCGATGATTCTGCATACTTCTGACTGAAGTCTCACCAAGATTATCGCAGAAAATGCATATCTCAGCTTGAACCCCGACGAAAGCCAAGATGTCGCCGGTCCTGCATATCAAACGCACTGTGGAGTGGTGAAAACTCCAGATAACGTGTTTCTCGCATTAAATAGCTCGCAAAGAGGGATCTCGATGATTCTGCATACTTCTGACGGAAGTCTCACCAAGATTATCGCCGAAAATGCATTTCTCAGCTGGAAGCACCACGAAAACCAAGTTATCTCCGGTTCGGCACATCAAACGTACTGTGGAGTGGTGAAAACACCAGAAAACGTGTTTCTCGCATTAAGTAGCTCGAAAAGAGAGATCCCGATGATTCTCCACACTTCTGACTGAAGTCTCACCAAGATCATCGCAGAAAATGCATATCTCAGCTTGAAACCCGACGAAATCCAAGATGTCGCCAGTTCTGCACATTAAACGTACTGTGGAGTGGTGAAAACACCAGAAAACGTGTTTCTCACTTTAAGTAGCTCGAAAATAGCGTTCTCGAAGATTCTGTATACTTCTGACAGAGGTCTCACCAATATTATCGTAGAAAATGCATATCTCAGCTTGAAACCCGACCGAAACGAAGATATTTCCGGTTCTGCATGTCTAACGTACTGTGGAGTGGTGAATACACCAGAAAACGTGTTTCTCGCATTAAATAGCTCGAATAGAGCGATCTCGATGATTCTGCATACTTCGGACAGAAGTCTCACCAATATTATCGCAGAAAATGCATATCTCAGCTTGAAATCCGACCGAAACGAAGATATTTCCGGTTCTGCATGTCTAACGTACTGTGGAGTGGTGAATACACCAGAAAACGTGTATCTCGCATTAAATAGCTCGAAAAGAGCGATCTCGATGATTCTGCATACTTCTGACAGAAGTCTCACCAAGATTATAGCAGAAAATGCATATCTCAGCTTGAAACCTCACGAAAACAAAGATATCTCCGGTTCTGCACATTAAACGTACTGTGGAGTGGTGAAAACACCAGAAAACGTGTTTCTCACTTTAAGTAGCTCGAAAATAGCGTTCTCGAAGATTCTGTATACTTCTGACAGAGGTCTCACCAAGATTATCGTAGGAAATGCATATCTCAGCTTGGAACCCGATGAAACCCAAACATCGCCGGTTCTGCATATCAAACCAACTGTGGAGTGGTGAAAACACCAGACAACGTGTTTCTCGCATTAAATAGATCGAAAAGTGCGATCTCGATGATTCTGCATACTTCTGACTGAAGTCTCACCAAGATCATCGCAGAAAATGCATATCTCAGCTTGAAATCCGACCGAAACGAAGATATTTCCGGTTCTGCATGTCTAACGCACTGTGGAGTGGTGAAAACACCAGATAACGTGTTTCTCGCATTAAATAGCTCGCAAAGAGCGATCTAGATGATTCTGCATACTTCTGACTGATGTTTCACCAATATTATCGCAGAAAATGCATATCTCAGATTGAAACCCAACGAAAACCAAGATATCTCCGGTTCTGCACATCCAACGAACTGTGGTGTGGTGAATACCCCAGAAAACGTGTTTCTCGCATTAAATAGCTCGAAAAGAGCGCTCTTGATGTTTCTGCATACTTCGGACAGATGTTTCACCAAGATTATCGTAGGAAATGCATATCTCAGCTTGGAACCCGATGAAAACCAAACATCGCCGGTTCTGCATATCAAACCAACTGTGGAGTGGTGAAAACACCAGACAACGTGTTTCTCGCATTAAATAGATCGAAAAGTGCGATCTCGATGATTCTGCATTTTTCTAACAGAACTCTCACCATGATTATCGCAGAAAATGCATATCTCTTCTAGAAACCCCACGAAAACCAAGATATCGTCGTTTCTGCATATCATACGCACTGTGGAGTGGTGAAAACACCAGATAACGTGTTTCTCGCATTAAATAGTTCGAAACGAGCGATCTCGATGGTTAAGCATACTTCGGACAGAAGTCTCACCAAGATTATCGCAGAAATTGCATATCTCAGCTTGAATCCCCACGAAAACCAAGATATCGCTGGTTCTGCATATCAATCGCACTGTGGAGTGGTCAAAACACCAGATAACGTGTATCTCGCAATAAATAGCTCCAAACTAGCGATCTAGATGATTCTGCATACTTCTGACTGAAGTCTCACCAATATTATCGCAGAAAATGCATATCTCAGCTTGAAACCTCACGAAAATCAAGATGTCGCCAGTTCTGTATATCAAACGCACTGTGGAGTGGTGAAAAAACCAGATAACGTGTATCTCGCATTACATAGCTCGAAACGAGCGATCTAGCAGATTCTGCATACTTCTGACAGAAGTATCACCAATATATACGCAGAAAATGCATATCTCAGCTTGAAACCCGACGAAAACCAAGATATCGCTGGTTCTGCATATCAAACGCACTGTGGAGTGGTGAAAACACCAGATAACGTGTTTCTCGCATTAAATAGCTCGAAAAGAGCGATATCGATGATTCTGCATACTTCGGACAGAAGTCTCACCAATCTTATCGCAGAAAATGCATATCTCAGCTTAAAATCCGACCGAAACGAAGATATTTCCGGTTCTGCATGTCTAACGCACTGTGGAGTGGTGAAAACACCAGATTACGTGTTTCTCGCATTAAATAGCTCGCACAAAGCGATCTCGATGAATCTGCATACTTCTGACTGAAGTCTCACCAATATTATCGCACAAAATGCATATCTCAGATTGAAACCTCACGAAAATCAAGATGTCGCCGGTTCTGTATACCAAACGCACTGTGGAGTGGTGAAATCAACACAAAACGTGTTTCTCGCATTAAATAGCTCGAAAAGAGCGATATCGATGATTCTGCATACTTCGGACAGAAGTCTCACCAATATTATCGCAGAAAATGCATATCTCAGCTTGAAATCCGACCGAAACGAAGATATTTCCGGTTCTGCATGTCTAACGTACTGTGGAGTGGTGAATACACCAGAAAACGTGTTTCTCGCATTAAATAAGCTCGAAAAGAGCGATCTCGATGATTCTGCATACTTCTGACAGAAGTCGCACCAAGATTATCGCAGAAAATGCATACCTCAGGATAAAAACCGACGAAAACCAAGATTTCGCTATTTCTGCATATCAAACGCACTGTGGAGTGGTCAAAACACCAGATAACGTGTATCTCGCATTAAATAGCTCCAAACGAGCGATCTAGATGATTCTGCATACTTCTGACTGATGTCTCACCAATATTATCGCTGAAAATGCATATCTCAGATTGAAACCCCACGAAAACCAAGATATCTCCGGTTCTGCACATCCAACGAACTGTGGTGTGGTGAATACCCCAGAAAACGTGTTTCTCGCATTAAATAGCTCGAAAAGAGCGCTCTTGATGTTTCTGCATACTTCGGACAGATGTTTCACCAAGATTATCGTAGGAAATGCATATCTCAGCTTGGAACCCGATGAAACCCAAACATCGCCGGTTCTGCATATCAAACCAACTGTGGAGTGGTGAAAACACCAGACAACGTGTTTCTCGCATTAAATAGATCGAAAAGTGCGATCTCGATGATTCTGCATACTTCTGACTGAAGTCTCACCAAGATCATCGCAGAAAATGCATATCTCAGCTTGAAATCCGACCGAAACGAAGATATTTCCGGTTCTGCATGTCTAACGCACTGTGGAGTGGTGAAAACACCAGATAACGTGTTTCTCGCATTAAATAGCTCGCAAAGAGCGATCTAGATGATTCTGCATACTTCTGACTGATGTCTCACCAATATTATCGCAGAAAATGCATATCTCAGATTGAAACCCCACGAAAACAAAGATATCTCCGATTCTGCACATCCAACGAACTGTGGTGTGGTGAATACCCCAGAAAACGTGTTTCTCGCATTAAATAGCTCGAAAAGAGCGCTCTTGATGTTTCTGCATACTTCGGACAGATGTTTCACCAAGATTATCGTAGGAAATGCATATCTCAGCTTGGAACCCGATGAAAACCAAACATCGCCGGTTCTGCATATCAAACCAACTGTGGAGTGGTGAAAACACCAGACAACGTGTTTCTCGCATTAAATAGATCGAAAAGTGCGATCTCGATGATTCTGCATACTTCTGACTGAAGTCTCACCAAGATTATCGCAGAAAATGCATATCTCAGCTTGATACCCGACGAAAGCCAAGATGTCGCCGGTTCTGCATATCAAACGCACTGTGGAGTGGTGAAAACACCAGATAACGTGTTTCTCGCATTAAATATCCCGAAAAGAGGGATCTCGATGATCATGCATACTTCGGACAGAAGTCTCACCAAGATTATCGCAGAAATTGCATATCTCTGCTAGAAACCCCACGAAAACCAAGATATCTCCTGTTCTGCATATCCAACGAACTGTGGAGTGGTGAAAACCCCAGAAAACGTGTTTCTCACATTAAATAGCTCGAATAGAGCGATCTCGATGATTAAGCATACTTCGGACAGAAGTCTCACCAAGATTATCGTAAAAAAGGCATATCTCAGCTTGAAACCCCACGAAAACCAAGATATCTCCTGTTCTGCATATCCAACGAACTGTGGAGTGGTGAAAACCCCAGAAAACGTGTTTCTCGCATTAAATATCCCGAAAAGAGGGATCTCGATGATCATGCATACTTCGGACAGAAGTCTCACCAAGATTATCGCAGAAAATGCATACCTCAGGATAAAACCGACGAAAACCAAGATTTCGCCATCTCTGCATATCAAACGCACTGTGGAGTGTTCAGTACAACAGATAACGTGTTTCTCGCATTAAATAGCTCGAAAAGAGCGATCTGGATGATTCTGCATACTTCTGACAGAAGACTCACCAAGATTATCGCAAAAAATGCATGTTTCAGCTGGAAACCCCACGAAAACCAAGTTATCGGCGGCACTACATATCAAACGCACTGTGGAGTGGTCAAAACACCAGAAAACTGGTTTTTTCGTATTAAATAGCTCGAAACGAGCGATCTAGATGATTCTGCATACTTCTGACTGAAGTCTCACCAAGATTATAGCAGAAAATGCATATCTCAGCTTGAAACCTCACGAAAACAAAGATATCTCCGGTTCTGCACATTAAACGTACTGTGGAGTGGTGAAAACACCAGAAAACGTGTTTCTCACTTTAAGTAGCTCGAAAATAGCGTTCTCGAAGATTCTGTATACTTCTGACAGAGGTCTCACCAATATTATCGTAGAAAATGCATATCTCAGCTTGAAACCCGACCGAAACGAAGATATTTCCGGTTCTGCATGTCTAACGTACTGTGGAGTGGTGAATACACCAGAAAACGTGTTTCTCGCATTAAATAGCTCGAATAGAGCGATCTCGATGATTCTGCATACTTCGGACAGAAGTCTCACCAATATTATCGCAGAAAATGCATATCTCAGCTTGAAATCCGACCGAAACGAAGATATTTCCGGTTCTGCATGTCTAACGTACTGTGGAGTGGTGAATACACCAGAAAACGTGTATCTCGCATTAAATAGCTCGAAAAGAGCGATCTCGATGATTCTGCATACTTCTGACAGAAGTCGCACCAAGATTATCGCAGAAAATGCATACCTCAGGATGAAAACCGACGAAAACCAAGATTTCGCCATTTCTGCATATCAAACGCACTGTGGAGTGGTCAAAACACCAGATAACGTGTATCTCGCATTAAATAGCTCCAAACGAGCGATCTAGATGATTCTGCATACTTCTGACTGATGTCTCACCAATATTATAGCAGAAAATGCATATCTCAGATTGAAACCCCACGAAAACCAAGATATCTCCGGTTCTGCACATCCAACGAACTGTGGTGTGGTGAATACCCCAGAAAACGTGTTTCTCGCATTAAATAGCTCGAAAAGAGCGCTCTTGATGTTTCTGCATACTTCGGACAGATGTTTCACCAAGATTATCGTAGGAAATGCATATCTCAGCTTGGAACCCGATGAAACCCAAACATCGCCGGTTCTGCATATCAAACCAACTGTGGAGTGGTGAAAACACCAGACAACGTGTTTCTCGCATTAAATAGATCGAAAAGTGCGATCTCGATGATTCTGCATACTTCTGACTGAAGTCTCACCAAGGTCATCGCAGAAAATGCATATCTCAGCTTGAAATCCGACCGAAACGAAGATATTTCCGGTTCTGCATGTCTAACGCACTGTGGAGTGGTGAAAACACCAGATAACGTGTTTCTCGCATTAAATAGCTCGCAAAGAGCGATCTAGATGATTCTGCATACTTCTGACTGATGTCTCACCAATATTATCGCAGAAAATGCATATCTCAGATTGAAACCCCACGAAAACCAAGATATCTCCGGTTCTGCACATCCAACGAACTGTGGTGTGGTGAATACCCCAGAAAACGTGTTTCTCGCATTAAATAGCTCGAAAAGAGCGCTCTTGATGTTTCTGCATACTTCGGACAGATGTTTCACCAAGATTATCGTAGGAAATGCATATCTCAGCTTGCAACCCGATGAAAACCAAACATCGCCGGTTCTGCATATCAAACCAACTGTGGAGTGGTGAAAACACCAGACAACGTGTTTCTCGCATTAAATAGATCGAAAAGTGCGATCTCGATGATTCTGCATTTTTCTAACAGAACTCTCACCATGATTATCGCAGAAAATGCATATCTCTTCTAGAAACCCCACGAAAACCAAGATATCGTAGTTTCTGCATATCATACGCACTGTGGAGTGGTGAAAACACCAGATAACGTGTTTCTCGCATTAAATAGTTCGAAACGAGCGATCTCGATGGTTAAGCATACTTCGGACAGAAGTCTCACCAAGATTATCGCAGAAATTGCATATCTCAGCTTGAATCCCCACGAAAACCAAGATATCGCTGGTTCTGCATATCAATCGCACTGTGGAGTGGTCAAAACACCAGATAACGTGTATCTCGCAATAAATAGCTCCAAACGAGCGATCTAGATGATTCTGCATACTTCTGACTGAAGTCTCACCAATATTATCGCAGAAAATGCATATCTCAGCTTGAAACCTCACGAAAATCAAGATGTCGCCAGTTCTGTATATCAAACGCACTGTGGAGTGGTGAAAAAACCAGATAACGTGTATCTCGCATTACATAGCTCGAAACGAGCGATCTAGCAGATTCTGCATACTTCTGACAGAAGTATCACCAATATATACGCAGAAAATGCATATCTCAGCTTGAAACCCGACGAAAACCAAGATATCGCTGGTTCTGCATATCAAACGCACTGTGGAGTGGTGAAAACACCAGATAACGTGTTTCTCGCATTAAATAGCTCGAAAAGAGCGATATCGATGATTCTGCATACTTCGGACAGAAGTCTCACCAATCTTATCGCAGAAAATGCATATCTCAGCTTAAAATCCGACCGAAACGAAGATATTTCCGGTTCTGCATGTCTAACGCACTGTGGAGTGGTGAAAACACCAGATTACGTGTTTCTCGCATTAAATAGCTCGCACAGAGCGACCTCGATGATTCTGCATACTTCTGACTGATGTCTCACCAATATTATCGCACAAAATGCATATCTCAGATTGAAACCTCACGAAAATCAAGATGTCGCCGGTTCTGTATACCAAACGCACTGTGGAGTGGTGAAATCAACACAAAACGTGTTTCTCGCATTAAATAGCTCGAAAAGAGCGATATCGATGATTCTGCATACTTCGGACAGAAGTCTCACCAATATTATCGCAGAAAATGCATATCTCAGCTTGAAATCCGACCGAAACGAAGATATTTCCGGTTCTGCATGTCTAACGTACTGTGGAGTGGTGAATACACCAGAAAACGTGTTTCTCGCATTAAATAAGCTCGAAAAGAGCGATCTCGATGATTCTGCATACTTCTGACAGAAGTCGCACCAAGATTATCGCAGAAAATGCATACCTCAGGATAAAAACCGACGAAAACCAAGATTTCGCCATTTCTGCATATCAAACGCACTGTGGAGTGGTCAAAACACCAGATAACGTGTATCTCTCATTAAATAGCGCCAAACGAGCGATCTAGATGATTCTGCATACTTCTGACTGAAGTATCACCAATATATACGCAGAAAATGCATATCTCAGCTTGAAACCCGACGAAAACCAAGATGTCGCCGGTTCTGCATATCAAACGCACTGTGGAGTGGTGAAAACACCAGATAACGTGCCTCTCGCATTAAATAGCTCGAAACGAGCGATCTAGATGATTCTGCATACTTCTGACAGAAGACTCACCAAGTTTATCGCAGAAAATGCATATCTCAGCTGGAAACCCCACGAAAACCAAGTTATCTGCGGCTCTACATATCAAACGCACTGTGGAGTGGTGAAAACACCAGATAACGTGTTTCTCGCATTAAATAGTTCGAAAAGAGCGATCTAGATGATTCTGCATACTTCTGACTGATGTCTCACCAAGATTATCGCAGAAAATGCATACCTCAGGATGAAAACCGACGAAAACCAAGATTTCGCCATTTCTGCACATCCAACGAACTGTGGTGTGGTGAATACCCCAGAAAACGTGTTTCTCGAATTAAATAGCTCGAAAAGAGCGATCTCGATGATTCTGCACACTTCGGACAGAAGTCTCACCATGATTATCGCAGATAATGCATATCTCAGCTAGAAACCCCACGAAAAACAAGTTATCGGCGGCTCTACATATCGAACGCACTGTGGAGTGGTGAAAATACCAGATAACGTGTTTCTCGCATTAAATAGCTCGGAAAGAGGGGTCTAGATGATTCTGCATACTTCTGATAGAAGTCTCACCAAGATTATCGTAGAAGATGCATATCTCAGCTTGATACCCGACGAAAGCCAAGATGTCGCCGGTTCAGCATATCAAACGGACTGTGGAGTGGTGAAAACACCAGATAAGGTGTTTCTCGCATTAAATAGCTCGAAAAGAGGGGTCTAGATGATTCTGAATACTTCTGACAGAAGTCTCACCAAGATTATCGTAGAAAATGCATATCTCAGCTTGAACCCCGGCGAAAGCCAAGATGTCGCCGGTTCTGCATATCAAACGCTCTGTGGAGTGGTGAAAACACCAGATAACGTGTTTCTCGCATTAAATAGCTCGAAAAGAGGGATCTCGATGATTCTGCATACTTCTGACTGAAGTCTCACTAAGATTATCGCAGAAAATGCATATCTCAGCTTGATACCCGACGAAAGCCAAGATGTCGCCGGATCTGCATATCAAACGCACTGTGGAGTGGTGAAAACACCAGATAACGTGTTTCTCGCATTAAATAGCCCGAAAAGAGGGATCTCGATGATTCTGCATACTTCTGACAGAAGAGTCACCAAGATTATCGCAGAAAATGCATATCTCAGCTTGATACCCGACGAAACCCAAGATGTCGCCGGTTCTGCATATCAAACGCACTGTGGAGTGGTGAAAACACCAGATAACGTGTTTCTCGCATTAAATAGCTCGAAAAGAGGGATCTCGATGATTCTGCATACTTCTGACTGAAGTCTCACTAAGATTATCGCAGAAAATGCATATCTCAGCTTGATACCCGACGAAAGCCAAGATGTCGCCGGTTCAGCATATCAAACGAACTGTGGAGTGGTGAAAACACCAGATAACGTGTTTCTCGCATCAAATAGCTCGAAAAGAGGGGTCTAGATGATTCTGCATACTTCTGACTGAAGTCTCACCAAGATAATCGCAGAAAATGCATATGTCAGCTTGAAACCCGACGTAATCCAAGATGTCGCCGGTTCTGCACATAAAACGTTCTGTGGAGTGGTGAAAACACCAGAAAACGTGTTTCTCGCATTAGGTAGCTCGAAACGAGCGATCTAGATGATACTGCATACTTCTGACTGTAGTCTCAACAATCTTATCGCAAAAAATGCATATCTCACCTTGAAACCTCACGAAAATCAAGATGACGCCTGTTCTGCATATCAAACGCACTGTGGAGTGGTAAAAACAACCAGATAACGTGTTTCTCGCATTAAATAGCATGAAAAGAGCGATCCCGATGATTCTGCATACTTCTCACTGAAGTCTCACCAAGATTATCGCAGAAGATGCATATCTCAGCTTGATACCCGACGAAAGCCAAGATGTCGCTGGTTCAGCATATCAAACGCACTGTGGAGTGGTGAAAACACCAGATAACGTGTTTCTCGCATCAAATAGCTCGAAAAGAGGGGTCTAGATGATTCTGCATACTTCTGACTGAAGTCTCACCAAGATAATCCCAGAAAATGCATATGTCAGCTTGAAACCCGACGTAATCCAAGATGTCGCCGGTTCTGCACATAAAACGTTCTGTGGAGTGGTGAAAACACCAGAAAACGTGTTTCTCGCATTAAGTAGCTCGAAACGAGCGATCTAGATGATACTGCATACTTCTGACTGTAGTCTCAACAATCTTATCGCAAAAAATGCATATCTCACCTTGAAACCTCACGAAAATCAAGATGACGCCGGTTCTGCATATCAAACGCACTGTGGAGTGGTGAAAACAACCAGATAACGTGTTTCTCGCATTAAATAGCTCGAAACGAGCGATCTAGATGATTCTGCATACTTCTGACTAAAGTCTCACCAATATTATCGCAGAAAATGCATATCTCAGCTTGAAACCCGACGAAAACCACGATGTCGCGGGTTCTGCATATCAAACGCACTGTGGAGTGGTCAATACACCAGATAACGTGTTTCTCGCATTAAATATCTCGAAACGAGCGATCTAGATGATTCTGCATACTTCTGACTAAAGTCTCTCCAAGATTATCGCAGAAAATGCATATCTCAGCTTGAAACCTCACGAAAATCAAGATGTCGCCGGTTCTGCATATCAAACGCACTGTGGAGTGGTGAAAACAACCAGATAACGTGTTTCTCGCATTAAATAGCTCGAAACGAGCGATCTAGATGATTCTGCATACTTCTGACTTAAGTCTCACCAATATTATCGCAGAAAATGCATATCTCAGCTTGAAACCCGACGAAAACCACGATGTCGCAGGTTCTGCATATCAAACGCACTGTGGAATGATGAAAGCACCAGAAGACGTGTTTCGCGGAATTAACTAACTCGAAAAGAGCGTTCTCGATGATTCTGCATACTTCTGACAGAGGTCTCACCAATATTATCGTAGAAAATGCATATCTCAGCTTGAAACCCGACGAAATCCAAGATGTCGCCGGTTTTGCATATCAAACGCACTGTGGAATGGTGAAAACACCAGATAACGTGTTTCTCGCATTAAATAGCTCGAAAAGAGCGATCTCGATGATTCTGCATACTTCTGATAGAACACTGACCAAGATTGTCGCAGAAAATGTATATCTCAGCTGGAAACACCACGAAAATCAAGATATCGCCGGTTCTGCATATTAAACGCACTGTGGAATGTTGAAACCACCAGAAAACTGGTTTTTTCGCATTAAATAGCTCGAAAAGAGCGATCTAGATGATTTTGCATACTTCTGACTGAAGTCTCACCAAGATTATCGCAGAAAATGCATATCTCAGCTTGAAACCTCACGAATACCAAGATATCTCCGGTTCTGCACATCAAACGTACTGTGGAGTGGTGAAAACACCAGAAAACGTGTTTCTCGCATTAGGTAGCCCGAAAAGAGCGTTCTCGAAGATTCTGCATACTTCTGGCAGTAGACTCACCAAGCTTATCGCAGAAAATGCATATTTCAGCTGGAAACACCACGAAAATCAAGATATCGCCGGTTCTGCATATCAAACGCACTGTGGAATGTTGAAAACACCAGAAAACTGGTTTTTTCGCATTAAATAGCTCGAAAAGAGAGTTCTCGATGATTCTGCATACTTCTCATAGATGAAACATCAAGATTATCGCAGAAAATGCATATTTCAGCTGGAAACCCCACGAAAACCAAGTTATCGGCGGCTCTACATATCAAACGCACTGTGGAATGGTCAAAACACCAGAAAACTTGTTTTTTCGCATTAAATAGCTCGAAACGAGCGATCTAGGTGATTCAGCAAACTTCTGACAGAAGTCTCACCAATATTATCGTAGAAAATGCATATCTCAGCTTGAAACCCGACCGAAACGAAGATATCTCCGGTTCTAGATGTCTAAGGTACTGTGGAGTGGTGAATATACCAGAAAACGTGTTTCTCGCATTAAATCGCTCGAAAAGAGCGATCTAGATGATTCTGCATACTTCTGGCAGAAGACTCACCAAGCTTATCGCAGAAAATGCATATCTCAGCTGGAAACACCACGAAATTCAAGATATCGCCGGTTCTGCATATCAAACGCACTGTGGAATGTTGTAAACACGAGAAAACTTGTTTTTTCGCATTAAATAGCTCGAAACGAGCGATCTAGATGATTCTGCATACTTCTGACTGAAGTCTCACCAAGATTATCGCAGAAAATGCAGATCTCAGCTTGAAACCCGACGAAAACCAAGATGTCGCCGGTTCTGCATATCAAACGCACTATGGAGTGGTGAAAACACCAGATAACGTGTTTCTCGCATTAAATAGCTCGAAAAGAGGGATCTCGATGATTCTGCATACTTCTGACTGAAGTCTCACTAAGATTATCGCAGAAAATGCATATCTCAGCTTGATACCCGACGAAAGCCAAGATGTCGCCGGTTCAGCATATCAAACGCACTGTGGAGTGGTGAAAACACCAGATAAGGTGTTTCTCGCATTAAATAGCTCGAAAAGAGGGGTCTAGATGATTCTGAATACTTCTGACAGAAGTCTCACCAAGATTATCGTAGAAAATGCATATCTCAGCTTGAACCCCGGCGAAAGCCAAGATGTCGCCGGTTCTGCATATCAAACGCTCTGTGGAGTGGTGAAAACACCAGATAACGTGTTTCTCGCATTAAATAGCTCGAAAAGAGGGATCTCGATGATTCTGCATACTTCTGACTGAAGTCTCACTAAGATTATCGCAGAAAATGCATATCTCAGCTTGATACCCGACGAAAGCCAAGATGTCGCCGGATCTGCATATCAAACGCACTGTGGAGTGGTGAAAACACCAGATAACGTGTTTCTCGCATTAAATAGCCCGAAAAGAGGGATCTCGATGATTCTGCATACTTCTGACAGAAGAGTCACCAAGATTATCGCAGAAAATGCATATCTCAGCTTGATACCCGACGAAACCCAAGATGTCGCCGGTTCTGCATATCAAACGCACTGTGGAGTGGTGAAAACACCAGATAACGTGTTTCTCGCATTAAATAGCTCGAAAAGAGGGATCTCGATGATTCTGCATACTTCTGACTGAAGTCTCACTAAGATTATCGCAGAAAATGCATATTTCAGCTGGAAACACCACGAAAATCAAGATATCGCCGGTTCTGCATATCAAACGCACTGTGGAATGTTGAAAACACCAGAAAACTGGTTTTTTCGCATTAAATAGCTCGAAAAGTGCGATCTCCATTATTCTGCATACTTCTGACTGAAGTCTCACCAAGATTATCGCAGAAAATGCATATCTCAGCTGGAAACACCACGAAAACCAAGTTATCGGCGGCTCTACATAACAAACGCACTGTGGAGTGGTCAAAACACCAGAAAACTTGTTTTTTCGCATTAAATAGCTCGAAAAGAGAGTTCTCGATGATTCTGCATACTTCTCATAGATGAAACATCAAGATTATCGCAGAAAATGCATATTTCAGCTGGAAACCCCACGAAAACCAAGTTATCGGCGGCTCTACATATCAAACGCACTGTGGAATGGTCAAAACACCAGAAAACTTGTTTTTTCGCATTAAATAGCTCGAAACGAGCGATCTAGGTGATTCAGCAAACTTCTGACAGAAGTCTCACCAATATTATCGTAGAAAATGCATATCTCAGCTTGAAACCCGACCGAAACGAAGATATCTCCGGTTCTAGATGTCTAAGGTACTGTGGAGTGGTGAATATACCAGAAAACGTGTTTCTCGCATTAAATCGCTCGAAAAGAGCGATATCGATGATTCTGCATACTTCGGACAGAAGTCTCACCAATATTATCGCAGAAAACGCATATCTCAGCTTGAAACCCTACGAAATCCAAGATGTCGCCGGTTCTGCATAGCAAACGCACTGTGGAGTGGTCAATACACCAGATAACGTGTTTCTCGCATTAAATAGCTCGAAACGAGCGATCTAGATGATTCTGTATACTTCTGACTGAAGTATCACCAATATTATCGCAGAAAATGCATATCTCAGCTTGAAACCCGACGAAAACCAAGATGTCGCCGGTTCTGCATATCAAACGCACTGTGGGGTGGTGAAAACACCAGAAAACGTGTTTCTCGCATTAAATTGCTCGAATAGAGCGATCTCGATGATTCTGCATACTGCTGACAGAAGACTCACCAAGCTTATCGCAGAAAATGCATATCTCAGCTTGAAACCCGACGAAAACCAAGATGTCGCCGGTTCTGCATATCAAACGCACTGTGGGGTGGTGAAAACACCAAAAACGTGTTTCTCGCATTAAATAGCTCGAAAAGAGCGATATCGATGATTCTGCATACTTCGGACAGAAGTCTCACCAATATTATCGCAGAAAACGCATATCTCAGCTTGAAACCTCACGAAAATCTAGATCTCGCCGGTTCTGTATATCAAACGCACTGTGAAGTGGTCAAAACAACCAGATAACGTGCATCTCGCATTAAATAGCTCGAAACGAGCGATCTAGATGATTCTGCATACTTCGGACAGAAGTCTCACCAATATTATCGCAGAAAATGCATATCTCAACTTGAAACCCGACGAAATCCAAGATGTCGCCGGTTCTGCATATCAAACGCACTGTGGAGTGGTGAAAACACCAGATAACGTGTTTCTCGCATTAAATAGCTCGAAAAGAGCGATATCGATGATTCTGCATACTTCGGACAGAAGTCTCACCAATATTATCGCAGAAAACGCATATCTCAGCTTGAAACCTCACGAAAATCTAGATCTCGCCGGTTCTGTATATCAAACGCACTGTGAAGTGGTGAAAACAACCAGATAACGTGCATCTCGCATTAAATAGGTCGAAAAGAGCGATCTAGATGATTCTGCATACTTCTGACTGAAGTCTCACCAATATTATCAAAGAAAATGCATATCTCACCTAGAAACCTCACGAAAATCAAGATGCCGCCGGTTCTGCATATCAAACGCACTGTGGAGTGGTGAAAACAACCAGATAACGAGATTCTCGCATTAAATATCTTGAAACGAGCGATCTAGATGATTCTGCATACTTCCGACAGAAGTCTCACCAAGAATGCCGCAGAAAATGCATATCTCAGCTTGAAACCTCTAGAAAACCAAGATATCTCCGGTTCTGCACATCAAACGCACTGTGGAGTGGCGAAAACACCAGAAAACGTGTTTCTTGTATTAAGTTGCTCGAAAAGAACGTTCTCAATGATTCTGCATACTTGTCATAGATGAAACACCAAGATTATCGCCGAAAATGAATGTCTCAGCTTGAAACCCGACGAAAACCAAGATATCGCCGGTTCTGCATATCAAACGCACTGTGGAGTCGTCAATACACAAGATAACGTGTTTCTCGCATTAAATAGTCCGAAAAGTAGCGATCTCGATGATTCTGCATACTTCTGACAGAAGACGCACCAAGATTATCGCAGAAAATGCATACCTCAGGATGAAAACCGACGAATACTAAGATTTCGCCATTTCTGCATATCAAACGCACTGTGGAGTGTTCAGTACACCAGATAACGTGTTTCTCGCATTAAATAGCTCGAAAAGCGCGATCTGGATGATTCTGCATACTTCTGACAGAAGACTCACCAAGATTATCGCAGAATATGCATGTTTCAGCTGGAAACCCGACGAAAACCAAGATGTCGCCGGTTCTGCATATCAAACGCACTATGGAGTGGTGAAAACACCAGAAAACGTGTTTCTCGCATTACATAGCTCGAAAAGAGCGATCTCGATGATTCTGCATACTTCTGACAGTAGACCCACCAGGATTATCGCAGAAAATGCATATCTCAGCTTGAAACCTCACGAAAACCAAGACATCTCCGGTTCTGCACATCAAACGTACTGTGGAGTGGTGAAAACACCAGAAAACGTGTTTCTCGCATTAAGTAGCTCGAAAAGAGCGTTCTCGAAGGTTCTGCACACTTCTGACAGAAGTCTCACCAAGATTATCGTAGAAAATGCATATCTCAGCTTGAATCCCGACCGAAACCAAGATATCTCCGGTTCTGCATATCAAACGCACTGTGGGGTGGTGAAAACTCCAGAAAACGTGTTTCTCGCATTAAATAGCCCGAAAAGAGCGATCTCGATGATTCTGCATACTTCTGACTGTAGACCCACCAGGATTATCGCAGAAAATGCATATCTCAGCTTGAAACCTCACGAAAACCAAGATATCTCCGGTTCTGCACATCAAACGTACTGTGGAGTGGTGAAAACACCAGAAAACGTGTTTCTCGCATTAAGTAGCTCGAAAAGAGCGTTCTCGAAGGGTCTGCACACTTCTGACAGAAGACTCACCAAGATTATCGCAGAAAATGCATATTTCAGCTGGAAACCCCACGAAAACCAACTTATCGGCGGCTCTACATATCAAACGCACTGTGGAGTGGTCAAAACACCAGAAAATTAGGTTTTTTCGCATTAAATACCTCGGAACGAGCGATCTAGATGAATCTGCATACTTCTGACTGAAGTCTTACCAAGATTATAGCAGAAAATGCATATCTCAGCTTGAAACCCGACCGAAACCAAGATTTCTCCGGTTCTGCATATCAAACGCACTGTGGGGTGGTGAAAACACTAGATTACGTGTTTCTCGCATTAAATAGCTCGAAAAGAGAGATATCGATGATTCTGCATACTTCGGACAGAAGTCTCACCAATATTATCGCAGAAAATGCATATCTCAGCTTGAAACCTCACGAAAATCAAGATCTCGCCGGTTCTGTATATCAAACGCACTGTGGAGTGGTGAAAACAACCAGATAACTTGTATCTCGCATTAAATAGCTCGAAACGAGCGATCTAGATGATTCTGCATACTTCTGACTGAAGTATCACCAATATTATCGCAGAAAATGCATATCTCAGCTTGAAACCCGACCGAAACCAAGATATCTCCGGTTCTGCATATCAAACGCACTGTGGGGTGGTGAAAACACCAGAAAACGTGTTTCTCGAATTAAATAGCTCGAATAGAGCGATCTCGATGAGTCTGCATACTTCTGACAGAAGAGTCACCAAGGTTATCGCAGAAAATGCATATCTCAGCTGGAAACCCTACGAAATCCAAGATGTCGCCGGTTCTGCATAGCAAACGCACTCTGGAGTGGTCAATACACCAGATAACGTGTTTCTCGCATTAAATAGCTCGAAACGAGCGATCTAGATGATTCTGTATACTTCTGACTGAAGTATCACCAATATTATCGCAGAAAATGCATATCTCAGCTTGAAACCCGACGAAAACCAAGATGTCGCCGGTTCTGCATATTATAACGCACTGTGGGGTGGTGAAAACACCAGAAAACGTGTTTCTCGCATTAAATTGCTCGAATAGAGCGATCTCGATGATTCTGCATACTGCTGACAGAAGACTCACCAAGCTTATCGCAGAAAATGCATATCTCAGCTTGAAACCCGACGAAAACCAAGATGTCGCCGGTTCTGCTTATCAAACGCACTGTGGGGTGGTGAAAACACCAAAAACGTGTTTCTCGCATTAAATAGCTCGAAAAGAGCGATATCGATGATTCTGCATACTTCGGACAGAAGTCTCACCAATATTATCGCAGAAAACGCATATCTCAGCTTGAAACCTCACGAAAATCTAGATCTCGCCGGTTCTGTATATCAAACGCACTGTGAAGTGGTCAAAACAACCAGATAACGTGCATCTCGCATTAAATAGCTCGAAACGAGCGATCTAGATGATTCTGCATACTTCGGACAGAAGTCTCACCAATATTATCGCAGAAAATGCATATCTCAACTTGAAACCCGACGAAATCCAAGATGTCGCCGGTTCTGCATATCAAACGCACTGTGGAGTGGTGAAAACACCAGATAACGTGTTTCTCGCATTAAATAGCTCGAAAAGAGCGATATCGATGATTCTGCATACTTCGGACAGAAGTCTCACCAATATTGTCGCAGAAAACGCATATCTCAGCTTGAAACCTCACGAAAATCTAGATCTCGCCGGTTCTGTATATCAAACGCACTGTGAAGTGGTGAAAACAACCAGATAACGTGCATCTCGCATTAAATAGGTCGAAAAGAGCGATCTAGATGATTCTGCATACTTCTGACTGAAGTCTCACCAATATTATCGCAGAAAATGCATATCTCACCTAGAAACCTCACGAAAATCAAGATGCCGCCGGTTCTGCATATCAAACGCACTGTGGAGTGGTGAAAACAACCAGATAACGAGATTCTCGCATTAAATATCTTGAAACGAGCGATCTAGATGATTCTGCATACTTCCGACAGAAGTCTCACCAAGAATGCCGCAGAAAATGCATATCTCAGCTTGAAACCTCTAGAAAACCAAGATATCTCCGGTTCTGCACATCAAACGCACTGTGGAGTGGCGAAAACACCAGAAAACGTGTTTCTTGTATTAAGTTGCTCGAAAAGAACGTTCTCAATGATTCTGCATACTTGTCATAGATGAAACACCAAGATTATCGCCGAAAATGAATGTCTCAGCTTGAAACCCGACGAAAACCAAGATATCGCCGGTTCTGCATATCAAACGCACTGTGGAGTCGTCAATACACAAGATAACGTGTTTCTCGCATTAAATAGCCCGAAAAGAGCGATCTCGATGATTCTGCATACTTCTGACTGTAGACCCACCAGGATTATCGCAGAAAATGCATATCTCAGCTTGAAACCTCACGAAAACCAAGATATCTCCGGTTCTGCACATCAAACGTACTGTGGAGTGGTGAAAACACCAGAAAACGTGTTTCTCGCATTAAGTAGCTCGAAAAGAGCGTTCTCGAAGGGTCTGCACACTTCTGACAGAAGACTCACCATGATTATCGCAGAAAATGCATATTTCAGCTGGAAACCCCACGAAAACCAACTTATCGGCGGCTCTACATATCAAACGCACTGTGGAGTGGTCAAAACACCAGAAAATTAGGTTTTTTCGCATTAAATACCTCGGAACGAGCGATCTAGATGAATCTGCATACTTCTGACTGAAGTCTTACCAAGATTATAGCAGAAAATGCATATCTCAGCTTGAAACCCGACCGAAACCAAGATTTCTCCGGTTCTGCATATCAAACGCACTGTGGGGTGGTGAAAACACTAGATTACGTGTTTCTCGCATTAAATAGCTCGAAAAGAGAGATATCGATGATTCTGCATACTTCGGACAGAAGTCTCACCAATATTATCGCAGAAAATGCATATCTCAGCTTGAAACCTCACGAAAATCAAGATCTCGCCGGTTCTGTATATCAAACGCACTGTGGAGTGGTGAAAACAACCAGATAACTTGTATCTCGCATTAAATAGCTCGAAACGAGCGATCTAGATGATTCTGCATACTTCTGACTGAAGTATCACCAATATTATCGCAGAAAATGCATATCTCAGCTTGAAACCCGACCGAAACCAAGATATCTCCGGTTCTGCATATCAAACGCACTGTGGGGTGGTGAAAACACCAGAAAACGTGTTTCTCGAATTAAATAGCTCGAATAGAGCGATCTCGATGAGTCTGCATACTTCTGACAGAAGAGTCACCAAGGTTATCGCAGAAAATGCATATCTCAGCTGGAAACCCTACGAAATCCAAGATGTCGCCGGTTCTGCATAGCAAACGCACTCTGGAGTGGTCAATACACCAGATAACGTGTTTCTCGCATTAAATAGCTCGAAAAGAGAGTTCTCGATGATTCTGCATACTTCTCATAGATGAAACATCAAGATTATCGCAGAAAATGCATATTTCAGCTGGAAACCCCACGAAAACCAAGTTATCGGCGGCTCTACATATCAAACGCACTGTGGAATGGTCAAAACACCAGAAAACTTGTTTTTTCGCATTAAATAGCTCGAAACGAGCGATCTAGGTGATTCAGCAAACTTCTGACAGAAGTCTCACCAATATTATCGTAGAAAATGCATATCTCAGCTTGAAACCCGACCGAAACGAAGATATCTCCGGTTCTAGATGTCTAAGGTACTGTGGAGTGGTGAATATACCAGAAAACGTGTTTCTCGCATTAAATCGCTCGAAAAGAGCGATATCGATGATTCTGCATACTTCGGACAGAAGTCTCACCAATATTATCGCAGAAAACGCATATCTCAGCTTGAAACCCTACGAAATCCAAGATGTCGCCGGTTCTGCATAGCAAACGCACTGTGGAGTGGTCAATACACCAGATAACGTGTTTCTCGCATTAAATAGCTCGAAACGAGCGATCTAGATGATTCTGTATACTTCTGACTGAAGTATCACCAATATTATCGCAGAAAATGCATATCTCAGCTTGAAACCCGACGAAAACCAAGATGTCGCCGGTTCTGCATATCAAACGCACTGTGGGGTGGTGAAAACACCAGAAAACGTGTTTCTCGCATTAAATTGCTCGAATAGAGCGATCTCGATGATTCTGCATACTGCTGACAGAAGACTCACCAAGCTTATCGCAGAAAATGCATATCTCAGCTTGAAACCCGACGAAAACCAAGATGTCGCCGGTTCTGCATATCAAACGCACTGTGGGGTGGTGAAAACACCAAAAACGTGTTTCTCGCATTAAATAGCTCGAAAAGAGCGATATCGATGATTCTGCATACTTCGGACAGAAGTCTCACCAATATTATCGCAGAAAACGCATATCTCAGCTTGAAACCTCACGAAAATCTAGATCTCGCCGGTTCTGTATATCAAACGCACTGTGAAGTGGTCAAAACAACCAGATAACGTGCATCTCGCATTAAATAGCTCGAAACGAGCGATCTAGATGATTCTGCATACTTCGGACAGAAGTCTCACCAATATTATCGCAGAAAATGCATATCTCAACTTGAAACCCGACGAAATCCAAGATGTCGCCGGTTCTGCATATCAAACGCACTGTGGAGTGGTGAAAACACCAGATAACGTGTTTCTCGCATTAAATAGCTCGAAAAGAGCGATATCGATGATTCTGCATACTTCGGACAGAAGTCTCACCAATATTATCGCAGAAAACGCATATCTCAGCTTGAAACCTCACGAAAATCTAGATCTCGCCGGTTCTGTATATCAAACGCACTGTGAAGTGGTGAAAACAACCAGATAACGTGCATCTCGCATTAAATAGGTCGAAAAGAGCGATCTAGATGATTCTGCATACTTCTGACTGAAGTCTCACCAATATTATCAAAGAAAATGCATATCTCACCTAGAAACCTCACGAAAATCAAGATGCCGCCGGTTCTGCATATCAAACGCACTGTGGAGTGGTGAAAACAACCAGATAACGAGATTCTCGCATTAAATATCTTGAAACGAGCGATCTAGATGATTCTGCATACTTCCGACAGAAGTCTCACCAAGAATGCCGCAGAAAATGCATATCTCAGCTTGAAACCTCTAGAAAACCAAGATATCTCCGGTTCTGCACATCAAACGCACTGTGGAGTGGCGAAAACACCAGAAAACGTGTTTCTTGTATTAAGTTGCTCGAAAAGAACGTTCTCAATGATTCTGCATACTTGTCATAGATGAAACACCAAGATTATCGCCGAAAATGAATGTCTCAGCTTGAAACCCGACGAAAACCAAGATATCGCCGGTTCTGCATATCAAACGCACTGTGGAGTCGTCAATACACAAGATAACGTGTTTCTCGCATTAAATAGTCCGAAAAGTAGCGATCTCGATGATTCTGCATACTTCTGACAGAAGACGCACCAAGATTATCGCAGAAAATGCATACCTCAGGATGAAAACCGACGAATACTAAGATTTCGCCATTTCTGCATATCAAACGCACTGTGGAGTGTTCAGTACACCAGATAACGTGTTTCTCGCATTAAATAGCTCGAAAAGCGCGATCTGGATGATTCTGCATACTTCTGACAGAAGACTCACCAAGATTATCGCAGAATATGCATGTTTCAGCTGGAAACCCGACGAAAACCAAGATGTCGCCGGTTCTGCATATCAAACGCACTATGGAGTGGTGAAAACACCAGAAAACGTGTTTCTCGCATTACATAGCTCGAAAAGAGCGATCTCGATGATTCTGCATACTTCTGACAGTAGACCCACCAGGATTATCGCAGAAAATGCATATCTCAGCTTGAAACCTCACGAAAACCAAGACATCTCCGGTTCTGCACATCAAACGTACTGTGGAGTGGTGAAAACACCAGAAAACGTGTTTCTCGCATTAAGTAGCTCGAAAAGAGCGTTCTCGAAGGTTCTGCACACTTCTGACAGAAGTCTCACCAAGATTATCGTAGAAAATGCATATCTCAGCTTGAATCCCGACCGAAACCAAGATATCTCCGGTTCTGCATATCAAACGCACTGTGGGGTGGTGAAAACTCCAGAAAACGTGTTTCTCGCATTAAATAGCCCGAAAAGAGCGATCTCGATGATTCTGCATACTTCTGACTGTAGACCCACCAGGATTATCGCAGAAAATGCATATCTCAGCTTGAAACCTCACGAAAACCAAGATATCTCCGGTTCTGCACATCAAACGTACTGTGGAGTGGTGAAAACACCAGAAAACGTGTTTCTCGCATTAAGTAGCTCGAAAAGAGCGTTCTCGAAGGGTCTGCACACTTCTGACAGAAGACTCACCAAGATTATCGCAGAAAATGCATATTTCAGCTGGAAACCCCACGAAAACCAACTTATCGGCGGCTCTACATATCAAACGCACTGTGGAGTGGTGAAAACACCAGAAAACGTGTTTCTCGCATTAAATAGTCCGAAAAGTAGCGATCTCGATGATTCTGCATACTTCTGACAGAAGACGCACCAAGATTATCGCAGAAAATGCATACCTCAGGATGAAAACCGACGAATACTAAGATTTCGCCATTTCTGCATATCAAACGCACTGTGGAGTGTTCAGTACACCAGATAACGTGTTTCTCGCATTAAATAGCTCGAAAAGCGCGATCTGGATGAATCTGCATACTTCTGACTGAAGTCTTACCAAGATTATAGCAGAAAATGCATATCTCAGCTTGAAACCCGACCGAAACCAAGATTTCTCCGGTTCTGCATATCAAACGCACTGTGGGGTGGTGAAAACACTAGATTACGTGTTTCTCGCATTAAATAGCTCGAAAAGAGAGATATCGATGATTCTGCATACTTCGGACAGAAGTCTCACCAATATTATCGCAGAAAATGCATATCTCAGCTTGAAACCTCACGAAAATCAAGATCTCGCCGGTTCTGTATATCAAACGCACTGTGGAGTGGTGAAAACAACCAGATAACTTGTATCTCGCATTAAATAGCTCGAAACGAGCGATCTAGATGATTCTGCATACTTCTGACTGAAGTATCACCAATATTATCGCAGAAAATGCATATCTCAGCTTGAAACCCGACCGAAACCAAGATATCTCCGGTTCTGCATATCAAACGCACTGTGGGGTGGTGAAAACACCAGAAAACGTGTTTCTCGAATTAAATAGCTCGAATAGAGCGATCTCGATGAGTCTGCATACTTCTGACAGAAGAGTCACCAAGGTTATCGCAGAAAATGCATATCTCAGCTGGAAACCCTACGAAATCCAAGATGTCGCCGGTTCTGCATAGCAAACGCACTCTGGAGTGGTCAATACACCAGATAACGTGTTTCTCGCATTAAATAGCTCGAAACGAGCGATCTAGATGATTCTGTATACTTCTGACTGAAGTATCACCAATATTATCGCAGAAAATGCATATCTCAGCTTGAAACCCGACGAAAACCAAGATGTCGCCGGTTCTGCATATTATAACGCACTGTGGGGTGGTGAAAACACCAGAAAACGTGTTTCTCGCATTAAATTGCTCGAATAGAGCGATCTCGATGATTCTGCATACTGCTGACAGAAGACTCACCAAGCTTATCGCAGAAAATGCATATCTCAGCTTGAAACCCGACGAAAACCAAGATGTCGCCGGTTCTGCATATCAAACGCACTGTGGGGTGGTGAAAACACCAAAAACGTGTTTCTCGCATTAAATAGCTCGAAAAGAGCGATATCGATGATTCTGCATACTTCGGACAGAAGTCTCACCAATATTATCGCAGAAAACGCATATCTCAGCTTGAAACCTCACGAAAATCTAGATCTCGCCGGTTCTGTATATCAAACGCACTGTGAAGTGGTCAAAACAACCAGATAACGTGCATCTCGCATTAAATAGCTCGAAACGAGCGATCTAGATGATTCTGCATACTTCGGACAGAAGTCTCACCAATATTATCGCAGAAAATGCATATCTCAACTTGAAACCCGACGAAATCCAAGATGTCGCCGGTTCTGCATATCAAACGCACTGTGGAGTGGTGAAAACACCAGATAACGTGTTTCTCGCATTAAATAGCTCGAAAAGAGCGATATCGATGATTCTGCATACTTCGGACAGAAGTCTCACCAATATTGTCGCAGAAAACGCATATCTCAGCTTGAAACCTCACGAAAATCTAGATCTCGCCGGTTCTGTATATCAAACGCACTGTGAAGTGGTGAAAACAACCAGATAACGTGCATCTCGCATTAAATAGGTCGAAAAGAGCGATCTAGATGATTCTGCATACTTCTGACTGAAGTCTCACCAATATTATCGCAGAAAATGCATATCTCACCTAGAAACCTCACGAAAATCAAGATGCCGCCGGTTCTGCATATCAAACGCACTGTGGAGTGGTGAAAACAACCAGATAACGAGATTCTCGCATTAAATATCTTGAAACGAGCGATCTAGATGATTCTGCATACTTCCGACAGAAGTCTCACCAAGAATGCCGCAGAAAATGCATATCTCAGCTTGAAACCTCTAGAAAACCAAGATATCTCCGGTTCTGCACATCAAACGCACTGTGGAGTGGCGAAAACACCAGAAAACGTGTTTCTTGTATTAAGTTGCTCGAAAAGAACGTTCTCAATGATTCTGCATACTTGTCATAGATGAAACACCAAGATTATCGCCGAAAATGAATGTCTCAGCTTGAAACCCGACGAAAACCAAGATATCGCCGGTTCTGCATATCAAACGCACTGTGGAGTCGTCAATACACAAGATAACGTGTTTCTCGCATTAAATAGCCCGAAAAGAGCGATCTCGATGATTCTGCATACTTCTGACTGTAGACCCACCAGGATTATCGCAGAAAATGCATATCTCAGCTTGAAACCTCACGAAAACCAAGATATCTCCGGTTCTGCACATCAAACGTACTGTGGAGTGGTGAAAACACCAGAAAACGTGTTTCTCGCATTAAGTAGCTCGAAAAGAGCGTTCTCGAAGGGTCTGCACACTTCTGACAGAAGACTCACCAAGATTATCGCAGAAAATGCATATTTCAGCTGGAAACCCCACGAAAACCAACTTATCGGCGGCTCTACATATCAAACGCACTGTGGAGTGGTCAAAACACCAGAAAATTAGGTTTTTTCGCATTAAATACCTCGGAACGAGCGATCTAGATGAATCTGCATACTTCTGACTGAAGTCTTACCAAGATTATAGCAGAAAATGCATATCTCAGCTTGAAACCCGACCGAAACCAAGATTTCTCCGGTTCTGCATATCAAACGCACTGTGGGGTGGTGAAAACACTAGATTACGTGTTTCTCGCATTAAATAGCTCGAAAAGAGAGATATCGATGATTCTGCATACTTCGGACAGAAGTCTCACCAATATTATCGCAGAAAATGCATATCTCAGCTTGAAACCTCACGAAAATCAAGATCTCGCCGGTTCTGTATATCAAACGCACTGTGGAGTGGTGAAAACAACCAGATAACTTGTATCTCGCATTAAATAGCTCGAAACGAGCGATCTAGATGATTCTGCATACTTCTGACTGAAGTATCACCAATATTATCGCAGAAAATGCATATCTCAGCTTGAAACCCGACCGAAACCAAGATATCTCCGGTTCTGCATATCAAACGCACTGTGGGGTGGTGAAAACACCAGAAAACGTGTTTCTCGAATTAAATAGCTCGAATAGAGCGATCTCGATGAGTCTGCATACTTCTGACAGAAGAGTCACCAAGGTTATCGCAGAAAATGCATATCTCAGCTGGAAACCCTACGAAATCCAAGATGTCGCCGGTTCTGCATAGCAAACGCACTCTGGAGTGGTCAATACACCAGATAACGTGTTTCTCGCATTAAATAGCTCGAAACGAGCGATCTAGATGATTCTGTATACTTCTGACTGAAGTATCACCAATATTATCGCAGAAAATGCATATCTCAGCTTGAAACCCGACGAAAACCAAGATGTCGCCGGTTCTGCATATTATAACGCACTGTGGGGTGGTGAAAACACCAGAAAACGTGTTTCTCGCATTAAATTGCTCGAATAGAGCGATCTCGATGATTCTGCATACTGCTGACAGAAGACTCACCAAGCTTATCGCAGAAAATGCATATCTCAGCTTGAAACCCGACGAAAACCAAGATGTCGCCGGTTCTGCATATCAAACGCACTGTGGGGTGGTGAAAACACCAAAAACGTGTTTCTCGCATTAAATAGCTCGAAAAGAGCGATATCGATGATTCTGCATACTTCGGACAGAAGTCTCACCAATATTATCGCAGAAAACGCATATCTCAGCTTGAAACCTCACGAAAATCTAGATCTCGCCGGTTCTGTATATCAAACGCACTGTGAAGTGGTCAAAACAACCAGATAACGTGCATCTCGCATTAAATAGCTCGAAACGAGCGATCTAGATGATTCTGCATACTTCGGACAGAAGTCTCACCAATATTATCGCAGAAAATGCATATCTCAACTTGAAACCCGACGAAATCCAAGATGTCGCCGGTTCTGCATATCAAACGCACTGTGGAGTGGTGAAAACACCAGATAACGTGTTTCTCGCATTAAATAGCTCGAAAAGAGCGATATCGATGATTCTGCATACTTCGGACAGAAGTCTCACCAATATTGTCGCAGAAAACGCATATCTCAGCTTGAAACCTCACGAAAATCTAGATCTCGCCGGTTCTGTATATCAAACGCACTGTGAAGTGGTGAAAACAACCAGATAACGTGCATCTCGCATTAAATAGGTCGAAAAGAGCGATCTAGATGATTCTGCATACTTCTGACTGAAGTCTCACCAATATTATCGCAGAAAATGCATATCTCACCTAGAAACCTCACGAAAATCAAGATGCCGCCGGTTCTGCATATCAAACGCACTGTGGAGTGGTGAAAACAACCAGATAACGAGATTCTCGCATTAAATATCTTGAAACGAGCGATCTAGATGATTCTGCATACTTCCGACAGAAGTCTCACCAAGAATGCCGCAGAAAATGCATATCTCAGCTTGAAACCTCTAGAAAACCAAGATATCTCCGGTTCTGCACATCAAACGCACTGTGGAGTGGCGAAAACACCAGAAAACGTGTTTCTTGTATTAAGTTGCTCGAAAAGAACGTTCTCAATGATTCTGCATACTTGTCATAGATGAAACACCAAGATTATCGCCGAAAATGAATGTCTCAGCTTGAAACCCGACGAAAACCAAGATATCGCCGGTTCTGCATATCAAACGCACTGTGGAGTCGTCAATACACAAGATAACGTGTTTCTCGCATTAAATAGTCCGAAAAGTAGCGATCTCGATGATTCTGCATACTTCTGACAGAAGACGCACCAAGATTATCGCAGAAAATGCATACCTCAGGATGAAAACCGACGAAAACTAAGATTTCGCCATTTCTGCATATCAAACGCACTGTGGAGTGTTCAGTACACCAGATAACGTGTTTCTCGCATTAAATAGCTCGAAAAGAGCGATCTGGATGATTCTGCATACTTCTGACAGAAGACTCACCAAGATTATCGCAGAAAATGCATGTTTCAGCTGGAAACCCCACGAAAACCAAGTTATCGGCGGCTCTACATATCAAACGCACGGTGGAGTGGTCAAAACACCAGAGAACAGGTTTTTTCGTATTAAATAGCTCGGAACGAGCGATCTAGATGATTCTGCATGCTTCTGACAGAAGTCTCACCAATATTATCGCAGAAAATGCATATCTCAGCTACAAACATCACGAAAATCAAGATGTCGCCGGTTCTGCATATCAAACGCACTGTGGAGTGGTGAAAACAACCAGATAACGTGTTTCTCGCATTAAATAGCTCGAATAGAGCGATCTCGATGATTCTGTATACTTCTGACTGAAGTCTCACCAAGATCATCGCAGAAAATGCATATCTCAGCTTGAAACCCGACGAAATCCAAGATGTCGCCAGTTCTGCATATCAAACGCACTGTGGAGTGGTGAAAACACCAGATAACGTGTTTCTCGCATTAAATAGCTCGAAAAGAGCAATATCGATGATTCTGCATACTTCGGACAGAAGTCTCACCAATATTATCGCAGAAAATGCATATCTCAGCTTGAAATCCGACCGAAACAAAGATATTTCCGGTTCTGCATGTCTAACGTACTGTGGAGTGGTGAATACACCAGTGAACGTGTTTCTCGCATTAAATAGCTCGAAAAGAGCGATCTCGATGATTCTGCATACTTCTGACAGAAGTCGCACCAAGATTATCGCAGAAAATGCATACCTCAGGATGAAAACCGACGAAAACCAAGATTTCGCCATTTCTGCATATCAAACGCACTGTGGAGTGGTCAAAACACCAGATAACGTGTTTCTCGCATTAAATAGCTCGAAAAGAGGGGTCTAGATGATTCTGCATACTTCTGACAGATGTCTCACCAAGATTATCGTAGAAAATGCATATCTCAGCTTGATACCCGAAGAAAGCCAAGATGTCGCCGGTTCTGCATATCAAACGCACTGTGGAGTGGTGAAAACACCAGATAACGTGTTTCTCGCATTAAATAGCTCGAAAAGAGGGATCTCGATGATTCTGCATACTTCTGACTGAAGTCTCACCAAGATTATCGCAGAAAATGCATATCTCAGCTTGAACCCCGACGAAAGCCAAGATGTCGCCGGTTCTGCATATCAAACGCACTGTGGGGTGGTGAAAACACCAGAAAACGTGTTTCTCGCATTAAATTGCTCGAATAGAGCGATCTCGATGATTCTGCATACTGCTGACAGAAGACTCACCAAGCTTATCGCAGAAAATGCATATCTCAGCTTGAAACCCGACGAAAACCAAGATGTCGCCGGTTCTGCATATCAAACGCACTGTGGGGTGGTGAAAACACCAAAAACGTGTTTCTCGCATTAAATAGCTCGAAAAGAGCGATATCGATGATTCTGCATACTTCGGACAGAAGTCTCACCAATATTATCGCAGAAAACGCATATCTCAGCTTGAAACCTCACGAAAATCTAGATCTCGCCGGTTCTGTATATCAAACGCACTGTGAAGTGGTCAAAACAACCAGATAACGTGCATCTCGCATTAAATAGCTCGAAACGAGCGATCTAGATGATTCTGCATACTTCGGACAGAAGTCTCACCAATATTATCGCAGAAAATGCATATCTCAACTTGAAACCCGACGAAATCCAAGATGTCGCCGGTTCTGCATATCAAACGCACTGTGGAGTGGTGAAAACACCAGATAACGTGTTTCTCGCATTAAATAGCTCGAAAAGAGCGATATCGATGATTCTGCATACTTCGGACAGAAGTCTCACCAATATTATCAAAGAAAATGCATATCTCACCTAGAAACCTCACGAAAATCAAGATGCCGCCGGTTCTGCATATCAAACGCACTGTGGAGTGGTGAAAACAACCAGATAACGAGATTCTCGCATTAAATATCTTGAAACGAGCGATCTAGATGATTCTGCATACTTCCGACAGAAGTCTCACCAAGAATGCCGCAGAAAATGCATATCTCAGCTTGAAACCTCTAGAAAACCAAGATATCTCCGGTTCTGCACATCAAACGCACTGTGGAGTGGCGAAAACACCAGAAAACGTGTTTCTTGTATTAAGTTGCTCGAAAAGAACGTTCTCAATGATTCTGCATACTTGTCATAGATGAAACACCAAGATTATCGCCGAAAATGAATGTCTCAGCTTGAAACCCGACGAAAACCAAGATATCGCCGGTTCTGCATATCAAACGCACTGTGGAGTCGTCAATACACAAGATAACGTGTTTCTCGCATTAAATAGTCCGAAAAGTAGCGATCTCGATGATTCTGCATACTTCTGACAGAAGACGCACCAAGATTATCGCAGAAAATGCATACCTCAGGATGAAAACCGACGAATACTAAGATTTCGCCATTTCTGCATATCAAACGCACTGTGGAGTGTTCAGTACACCAGATAACGTGTTTCTCGCATTAAATAGCTCGAAAAGCGCGATCTGGATGATTCTGCATACTTCTGACAGAAGACTCACCAAGATTATCGCAGAATATGCATGTTTCAGCTGGAAACCCGACGAAAACCAAGATGTCGCCGGTTCTGCATATCAAACGCACTATGGAGTGGTGAAAACACCAGAAAACGTGTTTCTCGCATTACATAGCTCGAAAAGAGCGATCTCGATGATTCTGCATACTTCTGACAGTAGACCCACCAGGATTATCGCAGAAAATGCATATCTCAGCTTGAAACCTCACGAAAACCAAGACATCTCCGGTTCTGCACATCAAACGTACTGTGGAGTGGTGAAAACACCAGAAAACGTGTTTCTCGCATTAAGTAGCTCGAAAAGAGCGTTCTCGAAGGTTCTGCACACTTCTGACAGAAGTCTCACCAAGATTATCGTAGAAAATGCATATCTCAGCTTGAATCCCGACCGAAACCAAGATATCTCCGGTTCTGCATATCAAACGCACTGTGGGGTGGTGAAAACTCCAGAAAACGTGTTTCTCGCATTAAATAGCCCGAAAAGAGCGATCTCGATGATTCTGCATACTTCTGACTGTAGACCCACCAGGATTATCGCAGAAAATGCATATCTCAGCTTGAAACCTCACGAAAACCAAGATATCTCCGGTTCTGCACATCAAACGTACTGTGGAGTGGTGAAAACACCAGAAAACGTGTTTCTCGCATTAAGTAGCTCGAAAAGAGCGTTCTCGAAGGGTCTGCACACTTCTGACAGAAGACTCACCAAGATTATCGCAGAAAATGCATATTTCAGCTGGAAACCCCACGAAAACCAACTTATCGGCGGCTCTACATATCAAACGCACTGTGGAGTGGTCAAAACACCAGAAAATTAGGTTTTTTCGCATTAAATACCTCGGAACGAGCGATCTAGATGAATCTGCATACTTCTGACTGAAGTCTTACCAAGATTATAGCAGAAAATGCATATCTCAGCTTGAAACCCGACCGAAACCAAGATTTCTCCGGTTCTGCATATCAAACGCACTGTGGGGTGGTGAAAACACTAGATTACGTGTTTCTCGCATTAAATAGCTCGAAAAGAGAGATATCGATGATTCTGCATACTTCGGACAGAAGTCTCACCAATATTATCGCAGAAAATGCATATCTCAGCTTGAAACCTCACGAAAATCAAGATCTCGCCGGTTCTGTATATCAAACGCACTGTGGAGTGGTGAAAACAACCAGATAACTTGTATCTCGCATTAAATAGCTCGAAACGAGCGATCTAGATGATTCTGCATACTTCTGACTGAAGTATCACCAATATTATCGCAGAAAATGCATATCTCAGCTTGAAACCCGACGAAAACCAAGATGTCGCCGGTTCTGCATATTATAACGCACTGTGGGGTGGTGAAAACACCAGAAAACGTGTTTCTCGAATTAAATAGCTCGAATAGAGCGATCTCGATGATTCTGCATACTTCTGACAGAAGAGTCACCAAGGTTATCGCAGAAAATGCATATCTCAGCTGGAAACCCTACGAAATCCAAGATGTCGCCGGTTCTGCATAGCAAACGCACTCTGGAGTGGTCAATACACCAGATAACGTGTTTCTCGCATTAAATAGCTCGAAACGAGCGATCTAGATGATTCTGTATACTTCTGACTGAAGTATCACCAATATTATCGCAGAAAATGCATATCTCAGCTTGAAACCCGACGAAAACCAAGATGTCGCCGGTTCTGCATATTATAACGCACTGTGGGGTGGTGAAAACACCAGAAAACGTGTTTCTCGCATTAAATTGCTCGAATAGAGCGATCTCGATGATTCTGCATACTGCTGACAGAAGACTCACCAAGCTTATCGCAGAAAATGCATATCTCAGCTTGAAACCCGACGAAAACCAAGATGTCGCCGGTTTTGCATATCAAACGCACTGTGGGGTGGTGAAAACACCAAAAACGTGTTTCTCGCATTAAATAGCTCGAAAAGAGCGATATCGATGATTCTGCATACTTCGGACAGAAGTCTCACCAATATTATCGCAGAAAACGCATATCTCAGCTTGAAACCTCACGAAAATCTAGATCTCGCCGGTTCTGTATATCAAACGCACTGTGAAGTGGTCAAAACAACCAGATAACGTGCATATCGCATTAAATAGCTCGAAACGAGCGATCTAGATGATTCTGCATACTTCGGACAGAAGTCTCACCAATATTATCGCAGAAAATGCATATCTCAACTTGAAACCCGACGAAATCCAAGATGTCGCCGGTTCTGCATATCAAACGCACTGTGGAGTGGTGAAAACACCAGATAACGTGTTTCTCGCATTAAATAGCTCGAAAAGAGCGATATCGATGATTCTGCATACTTCGGACAGAAGTCTCACCAATATTGTCGCAGAAAACGCATATCTCAGCTTGAAACCTCACGAAAATCTAGATCTCGCCGGTTCTGTATATCAAACGCACTGTGAAGTGGTGAAAACAACCAGATAACGTGCATCTCGCATTAAATAGGTCGAAAAGAGCGATCTAGATGATTCTGCATACTTCTGACTGAAGTCTCACCAATATTATCGCAGAAAATGCATATCTCACCTAGAAACCTCACGAAAATCAAGATGCCGCCGGTTCTGCATATCAAACGCACTGTGGAGTGGTGAAAACAACCAGATAACGAGATTCTCGCATTAAATATCTTGAAACGAGCGATCTAGATGATTCTGCATACTTCCGACAGAAGTCTCACCAAGAATGCCGCAGAAAATGCATATCTCAGCTTGAAACCTCTAGAAAACCAAGATATCTCCGGTTCTGCACATCAAACGCACTGTGGAGTGGCGAAAACACCAGAAAACGTGTTTCTTGTATTAAGTTGCTCGAAAAGAACGTTCTCAATGATTCTGCATACTTGTCATAGATGAAACACCAAGATTATCGCCGAAAATGAATGTCTCAGCTTGAAACCCGACGAAAACCAAGATATCGCCGGTTCTGCATATCAAACGCACTGTGGAGTCGTCAATACACAAGATAACGTGTTTCTCGCATTAAATAGTCCGAAAAGTAGCGATCTCGATGATTCTGCATACTTCTGACAGAAGACGCACCAAGATTATCGCAGAAAATGCATACCTCAGGATGAAAACCGACGAAAACTAAGATTTCGCCATTTCTGCATATCAAACGCACTGTGGAGTGTTCAGTACACCAGATAACGTGTTTCTCGCATTAAATAGCTCGAAAAGAGCGATCTGGATGATTCTGCATACTTCTGACAGAAGACTCACCAAGATTATCGCAGAAAATGCATGTTTCAGCTGGAAACCCCACGAAAACCAAGTTATCGGCGGCTCTACATATCAAACGCACGGTGGAGTGGTCAAAACACCAGAGAACAGGTTTTTTCGTATTAAATAGCTCGGAACGAGCGATCTAGATGATTCTGCATGCTTCTGACAGAAGTCTCACCAATATTATCGCAGAAAATGCATATCTCAGCTACAAACATCACGAAAATCAAGATGTCGCCGGTTCTGCATATCAAACGCACTGTGGAGTGGTGAAAACAACCAGATAACGTGTTTCTCGCATTAAATAGCTCGAATAGAGCGATCTCGATGATTCTGTATACTTCTGACTGAAGTCTCACCAAGATCATCGCAGAAAATGCATATCTCAGCTTGAAACCCGACGAAATCCAAGATGTCGCCAGTTCTGCATATCAAACGCACTGTGGAGTGGTGAAAACACCAGATAACGTGTTTCTCGCATTAAATAGCTCGAAAAGAGCAATATCGATGATTCTGCATACTTCGGACAGAAGTCTCACCAATATTATCGCAGAAAATGCATATCTCAGCTTGAAATCCGACCGAAACAAAGATATTTGCGGTTCTGCATGTCTAACGTACTGTGGAGTGGTGAATACACCAGTGAACGTGTTTCTCGCATTAAATAGCTCGAAAAGAGCGATCTCGATGATTCTGCATACTTCTGACAGAAGTCGCACCAAGATTATCGCAGAAAATGCATACCTCAGGATGAAAACCGACGAAAACCAAGATTTCGCCATTTCTGCATATCAAACGCACTGTGGAGTGGTCAAAACACCAGATAACGTGTTTCTCGCATTAAATAGCTCGAAAAGAGGGGTCTAGATGATTCTGCATACTTCTGACAGATGTCTCACCAAGATTATCGTAGAAAATGCATATCTCAGCTTGATACCCGAAGAAAGCCAAGATGTCGCCGGTTCTGCATATCAAACGCACTGTGGAGTGGTGAAAACACCAGATAACGTGTTTCTCGCATTAAATAGCTCGAAAAGAGGGATCTCGATGATTCTGCATACTTCTGACTGAAGTCTCACCAAGATTATCGCAGAAAATGCATATCTCAGCTTGAACCCCGACGAAAGCCAAGATGTCGCCGGTTCTGCATATCAAACGCACTGTGGAGTGGTGAAAACTCCAGATAACGTGTTTCTCGCATTAACTAGCTCGCAAAGAGGGATCTCGATGATTCTGCATACTTCTGACGGAAGTCTCACCAAGATTATCGCCGAAAATGCATATCTCAGCTGGAAGCACCACGAAAACCAAGTTATCTCCGGTTCGGCACATCAAACGTACTGTGGAGTGGTGAAAACACCAGAAAACGTGTTTCTCGCATTAAGTAGCTCGAAAAGAGAGATCCCGATGATTCTCCACACTTCTGACTGAAGTCTCACCAAGATTATCGTAGAAGATGCATATCTCAGCTTGATACCCGACGAAACCCAAGATGTTGCCGGTTTTGCATATCAAACGCACTGTGGAGTGGTGAAATCACCACATAACGTGTTTCTCGCATTAAATAGCTCGAAAAGAGGGATCTCGATGATTCTGCATACTTCTGACTGAAGTCTCACCAAGATTATCGCAGAAAATGCATATCTCAGCTTGATACCCGACGAAAGCCAAGATGTCGCCGGTTCTGCATATCAAACGCACTGTGGAGTGGTGAAAACACCAGATAACGTGTTTCTCGCATTAAATATCCCGAAAAGAGGGATCTCGATGATCATGCATACTTCGGACAGAAGTCTCACCAAGATTATCGCAGAAATTGCATATCTCTGCTAGAAACCCCACGAAAACCAAGATATCTCCTGTTCTGCATATCCAACGAACTGTGGAGTGGTGAAAACCCCAGAAAACGTGTTTCTCACATTAAATAGCTCGAATAGAGCGATCTCGATGATTAAGCATACTTCGGACAGAAGTCTCACCAAGATTATCGTAAAAAAGGCATATCTCAGCTTGAAACCCCACGAAAACCAAGATATCTCCTGTTCTGCATATCCAACGAACTGTGGAGTGGTGAAAACCCCAGAAAACGTGTTTCTCGCATTAAATATCCCGAAAAGAGGGATCTCGATGATCATGCATACTTCGGACAGAAGTCTCACCAAGAGTATCGCAGAAAATGCATATCTCAGCTTGATACCCGACGAAAACCAAGATGTCGCCGGTTCTGCATATCAAACGCACTGTGGGGTGGTGAAAACACCAGATAACGTGTTTCTCGCATTAAATAGCTTGCAAAGGGCGATATGGATGATTCTGCATACTTCTGACAGAAGACTCACCAAGATTATCGCAGAAAATGCATGTTTCAGCTGGAAACCCCACGAAAACCAAGTTATCGGCGGCTCTACATATCAAACGCACGGAGGAGTGGTCAAAACACCAGAAAACAGGTTTTTTCGTATTAAATAGCTCGGAACGAGCGATCTAGATGATTCTGCATGCTTCTGACTGAAGTCTCACCAATATTATCGCAGAAAATGCATATCTCAGCTACAAACATCACGAAAATCAAGATGTCGCCGGTTCTGCATATCAAACGCACTGTGGAGTGGTGAAAACAACCAGATAACGTGTTTCTCGCATTAAGTAGCTCGAATAGAGCGATCTCGATGATTCTGCATACTTCTGACAGAAGACGCACCAAGATTATCGCAGAAAATGCATACCTCAGGATAAAACCGACGAAAACCAAGATTTCGCCATCTCTGCATATCAAACGCACTGTGGAGTGTTCAGAACAACAGATAACGTGTTTCTCGCATTAAATAGCTCGAAAAGAGCGATCTGGATGATTCTGCATACTTCTGACAGAAGACTCACCAAGATTATCGCAGAAAATGCATGTTTCAGCTGGAAACCCCACGAAAACCAAGTTATCGGCGGCACTACATATCAAACGCACTGTGGAGTGGTCAAAACACAAGAAAACTGGTTTTTTCGTATTAAATAGCTCGAA
This sequence comes from Anthophora plumipes, assembly GCA_951804975.1. Taxonomy (NCBI): domain Eukaryota; kingdom Metazoa; phylum Arthropoda; class Insecta; order Hymenoptera; family Apidae; genus Anthophora; species Anthophora plumipes. Next base: position 5,632,343 of record CATORF010000206.1, on the reverse strand, counting down.
ACGAGCGATCTAGATGATTCTGCATACTTCTGACTGAAGTCTCACCAAGATTATAGCAGAAAATGCATATCTCAGCTTGAAACCTCACGAAAACAAAGATATCTCCGGTTCTGCACATTAAACGTACTGTGGAGTGGTGAAAACACCAGAAAACGTGTTTCTCACTTTAAGTAGCTCGAAAATAGCGTTCTCGATGATTCTGCATACTTCTGACAGAAGTCGCACCAAGATTATCGCAGAAAATGCATACCTCAGGATGAAAACCGACGAAAACCAAGATTTCGCCATTTCTGCATATCAAACGCACTGTGGAGTGGTGAAAACACCAGACAACGTGTTTCTCGCATTAAATAGATCGAAAAGTGCGATCTCGATGATTCTGCATTTTTCTAACAGAACTCTCACCATGATTATCGCAGAAAATGCATATCTCTTCTAGAAACCCCACGAAAACCAAGATATCGTCGTTTCTGCATATCATACGCACTGTGGAGTGGTGAAAACACCAGATAACGTGTTTCTCGCATTAAATAGTTCGAAACGAGCGATCTCGATGGTTAAGCATACTTCGGACAGAAGTCTCACCAAGATTATCGCAGAAATTGCATATCTCAGCTTGAATCCCCACGAAAACCAAGATATCGCTGGTTCTGCATATCAATCGCACTGTGGAGTGGTCAAAACACCAGATAACGTGTATCTCGCAATAAATAGCTCCAAACGAGCGATCTAGATGATTCTGCATACTTCTGACTGAAGTCTCACCAATATTATCGCAGAAAATGCATATCTCAGCTTGAAACCTCACGAAAATCAAGATGTCGCCAGTTCTGTATATCAAACGCACTGTGGAGTGGTGAAAAAACCAGATAACGTGTATCTCGCATTACATAGCTCGAAACGAGCGATCTAGCAGATTCTGCATACTTCTGACAGAAGTATCACCAATATATACGCAGAAAATGCATATCTCAGCTTGAAACCCGACGAAAACCAAGATATCGCTGGTTCTGCATATCAAACGCACTGTGGAGTGGTGAAAACACCAGATAACGTGTTTCTCGCATTAAATAGCTCGAAAAGAGCGATATCGATGATTCTGCATACTTCGGACAGAAGTCTCACCAATCTTATCGCAGAAAATGCATATCTCAGCTTAAAATCCGACCGAAACGAAGATATTTCCGGTTCTGCATGTCTAACGCACTGTGGAGTGGTGAAAACACCAGATTACGTGTTTCTCGCATTAAATAGCTCGCACAGAGCGATCTCGATGATTCTGCATACTTCTGACTGAAGTCTCACCAATATTATCGCACAAAATGCATATCTCAGATTGAAACCTCACGAAAATCAAGATGTCGCCGGTTCTGTATACCAAACGCACTGTGGAGTGGTGAAATCAACACAAAACGTGTTTCTCGCATTAAATAGCTCGAAAAGAGCGATATCGATGATTCTGCATACTTCGGACAGAAGTCTCACCAATATTATCGCAGAAAATGCATATCTCAGCTTGAAATCCGACCGAAACGAAGATATTTCCGGTTCTGCATGTCTAACGTACTGTGGAGTGGTGAATACACCAGAAAACGTGTTTCTCGCATTAAATAAGCTCGAAAAGAGCGATCTCGATGATTCTGCATACTTCTGACAGAAGTCGCACCAAGATTATCGCAGAAAATGCATACCTCAGGATAAAAACCGACGAAAACCAAGATTTCGCCATTTCTGCATATCAAACGCACTGTGGAGTGGTCAAAACACCAGATAACGTGTATCTCTCATTAAATAGCTCCAAACGAGCGATCTAGATGATTCTGCATACTTCTGACTAAGTATCACCAATATATACGCAGAAAATGCATATCTCAGCTTGAAACCCGACGAAAACCAAGATGTCGCCGGTTCTGCATATCAAACGCACTGTGGAGTGGTGAAAACACCAGATAACGTTCCTCTCGCATTAAATAGCTCGAAACGAGCGATCTAGATGATTCTGCATACTTCTGACAGAAGACTCACCAAGTTTATCGCAGAAAATGCATATCTCAGCTGGAAACCCCACGAAAACAAAGTTATCGGCGGCTCTACATATCAAACGCACTGTGGAGTGGTGAAAACACCAGATAACGTGTTTCTCGCATTAAATAGTTCGAAAAGAGCGATCTAGATGATTCTGCATACTTCTGACTGATGTCTCACCAAGATTATCGCAGAAAATGCATACCTCAGGATGAAAACCGACGAAAACCAAGATTTCGCCATTTCTGCACATCCAACGAACTGTGGTGTGGTGAATACCCCAGAAAACGTGTTTCTCGAATTAAATAGCTCGAAAAGAGCGATCTCGATGATTCTGCACACTTCGGACAGAAGTCTCACCATGATTATCGCAGATAATGCATATCTCAGCTAGAAACATCACGAAAATCAAGATGTCGCCGGTTCTGCATATCAAACGCACTGTGGAGTGGTGAAAACAACCAGATAACGTGTTTCTCGCATTAAATAGCTCGAATAGAGCGATCTCGATGATTCTGCATACTTCTGACAGAAGACTCACCAAGATTATCGCAGAAAATGCATGTTTCAGCTGGAAACCCCACGAAAACCAAGTTATCGGCGGCTCTACATATCAAACGCACGGTGGAGTGGTCAAAACACCAGAAAACAGGTTTTTTCGTATTAAATAGCTCGGAACGAGCGATCTAGATGATTCTGCATGCTTCTGACAGAAGTCTCACCAATATTATCGCAGAAAATGCATATCTCAGCTACAAACATCACGAAAATCGAGATGTCGCCGGTTCTGCATATCAAACGCACTGTGGAGTGGTGAAAACAACCAGATAACGTGTTTCTCGCATTAAATAGCTCGAATAGAGCGATCTCGATGATTCTGCATACTTCTGACAGAAGACTCACCAAGATTATCGCCGAAAATGAATGTCTCAGCTTGAAACCCGACGAAAACCAAGATATCGCCGGTTCTGCATATCAAACGCACTGTGGAGTCGTCAATACACAAGATAACGTGTATCTCGCATTAAATAGTCCGAAAAGTAGCGATCTCGATGATTCTGCATACTTCTGACTGAAGTCTCACCAAGATTATAGCAGAAAATGCATATCTCAGCTTGAAACCTCACGAAAACAAAGATATCTCCGGTTCTGCACATTAAACGTACTGTGGAGTGGTGAAAACACCAGAAAACGTGTTTCTCGCTTTAAGTAGCTCGAAAAGAGCGTTCTCGAAGATTCTGCATACTTCTGACAGAGGTCTCACCAATATTATCGTAGAAGATGCATATCTCAGCTTGAAACCCGACCGAAACGAAGATATTTCCGGTTCTGCATGTCTAACGTACTGTGGAGTGGTGAATACACCAGAAAACGTGTTTCTCGCATTAAATAGCTCGAAAAGAGCGATCTCGATGATTCTGTATACTTCTGACTGAAGTCTCACCAAGATCATCGCAGAAAATGCATATCTCAGCTTGAAACCCGACGAAATCCAAGATGTCGCCAGTTCTGCATATCAAACGCACTGTGGAGTGGTGAAAACACCAGATAACGTGTTTCTCGCATTAAATAGCTCGAAAAGAGCAATATCGATGATTCTGCATACTTCGGACAGAAGTCTCACCAATATTATCGCAGAAAATGCATATCTCAGCTTGAAATCCGACCGAAACAAAGATATTTCCGGTTCTGCATGTCTAACGTACTGTGGAGTGGTGAATACACCAGTGAACGTGTTTCTCGCATTAAATAGCTCGAAAAGAGCGATCTCGATGATTCTGCATACTTCTGACAGAAGTCGCACCAAGATTATCGCAGAAAATGCATACCTCAGGATGAAAACCGACGAAAACCAAGATTTCGCCATTTCTGCATATCAAACGCACTGTGGAGTGGTCAAAACACCAGATAACGTGTTTCTCGCATTAAATAGCTCGAAAAGAGGGGTCTAGATGATTCTGCATACTTCTGACAGATGTCTCACCAAGATTATCGTAGAAAATGCATATCTCAGCTTGATACCCGACGAAAGCCAAGATGTCGCCGGTTCAGCATATCAAACGCACTGTGGAGTGGTGAAAACACCAGATAACGTGTTTCTCGCATTAAATAGCTCGAAAAGAGGGATCTCGATGATTCTGCATACTTCTGACTGAAGTCTCACCAAGATTATCGCAGAAAATGCATATCTCAGCTTGAACCCCGACGAAAGCCAAGATGTCGCCGGTTCTGCATATCAAACGCACTGTGGAGTGGTGAAAACTCCAGATAACGTGTTTCTCGCATTAACTAGCTCGCAAAGAGGGATCTCGATGATTCTGCATACTTCTGACGGAAGTCTCACCAAGATTATCGCCGAAAATGCATATCTCAGCTGGAAGCACCACGAAAACCAAGTTATCTCCGGTTCGGCACATCAAACGTACTGTGGAGTGGTGAAAACACCAGAAAACGTGTTTCTCGCATTAAGTAGCTCGAAAAGAGAGATCCCGATGATTCTCCACACTTCTGACTGAAGTCTCACCAAGATTATCGTAGAAGATGCATATCTCAGCTTGATACCCGACGAAACCCAAGATGTTGCCGGTTTTGCATATCAAACGCACTGTGGAGTGGTGAAATCACCACATAACGTGTTTCTCGCATTAAATAGCTCGAAAAGAGGGATCTCGATGATTCTGCATACTTCTGACTGAAGTCTCACCAAGATTATCGCAGAAAATGCATATCTCAGCTTGATACCCGACGAAAGCCAAGATGTCGCCGGTTCTGCATATCAAACGCACTGTGGAGTGGTGAAAACACCAGATAACGTGTTTCTCGCATTAAATATCCAGAAAAGAGGGATCTCGATGATCATGCATACTTCGGACAGAAGTCTCACCAAGATTATCGCAGAAATTGCATATCTCTGCTAGAAACCCCACGAAAACCAAGATATCTCCTGTTCTGCATATCCAACGAACTGTGGAGTGGTGACAACCCCAGAAAACGTGTTTCTCACATTAAATAGCTCGAATAGAGCGATCTCGATGATTAAGCATACTTCGGACAGAAGTCTCACCAAGATTATCGTAAAAAAGGCATATCTCAGCTTGAAACCCCACGAAAACCAAGATATCTCCTGTTCTGCATATCCAACGAACTGTGGAGTGGTGAAAACCCCAGAAAACGTGTTTCTCGCATTAAATATCCCGAAAAGAGGGATCTCGATGATCATGCATACTTCGGACAGAAGTCTCACCAAGAGTATCGCAGAAAATGCATATCTCAGCTTGATACCCGACGAAAACCAAGATGTCGCCGGTTCTGCATATCAAACGCACTGTGGGGTGGTGAAAACACCAGATAACGTGTTTCTCGCATTAAATAGCTCGCAAAGGGCGATATGGATGATTCTGCATACTTCTGACAGAAGACTCACCAAGATTATCGCAGAAAATGCATGTTTCAGCTGGAAACCCCACGAAAACCAAGTTATCGGCGGCTCTACATATCAAACGCACGGAGGAGTGGTCAAAACACCAGAAAACAGGTTTTTTCGTATTAAATAGCTCGGAACGAGCGATCTAGATGATTCTGCATGCTTCTGACTGAAGTCTCACCAATATTATCGCAGAAAATGCATATCTCAGCTACAAACATCACGAAAATCAAGATGTCGCCGGTTCTGCATATCAAACGCACTGTGGAGTGGTGAAAACAACCAGATAACGTGTTTCTCGCATTAAGTAGCTCGAATAGAGCGATCTCGATGATTCTGCATACTTCTGACAGAAGACGCACCAAGATTATCGCAGAAAATGCATACCTCAGGATAAAACCGACGAAAACCAAGATTTCGCCATCTCTGCATATCAAACGCACTGTGGAGTGTTCAGTACAACAGATAACGTGTTTCTCGCATTAAATAGCTCGAAAAGAGCGATCTGGATGATTCTGCATACTTCTGACAGAAGACTCACCAAGATTATCGCAGAAAATGCATGTTTCAGCTGGAAACCCCACGAAAACCAAGTTATCGGCGGCACTACATATCAAACGCACTGTGGAGTGGTCAAAACACCAGAAAACTGGTTTTTTCGTATTAAATAGCTCGAAACGAGCGATCTAGATGATTCTGCATACTTCTGACTGAAGTCTCACCAAGATTATAGCAGAAAATGCATATCTCAGCTTGAAACCTCACGAAAACAAAGATATCTCCGGTTCTGCACATTAAACGTACTGTGGAGTGGTGAAAACACCAGAAAACGTGTTTCTCACTTTAAGTAGCTCGAAAATAGCGTTCTCGATGATTCTGCATACTTCTGACAGAAGTCGCACCAAGATTATCGCAGAAAATGCATACCTCAGGATGAAAACCGACGAAAACCAAGATTTCGCCATTTCTGCATATCAAACGCACTGTGGAGTGGTGAAAACACCAGACAACGTGTTTCTCGCATTAAATAGATCGAAAAGTGCGATCTCGATGATTCTGCATTTTTCTAACAGAACTCTCACCATGATTATCGCAGAAAATGCATATCTCTTCTAGAAACCCCACGAAAACCAAGATATCGTCGTTTCTGCATATCATACGCACTGTGGAGTGGTGAAAACTCCAGATAACGTGTTTCTCGCATTAAATAGTTCGAAACGAGCGATCTCGATGGTTAAGCATACTTCGGACAGAAGTCTCACCAAGATTATCGCAGAAATTGCATATCTCAGCTTGAATCCCCACGAAAACCAAGATATCGCTGGTTCTGCATATCAATCGCACTGTGGAGTGGTCAAAACACCAGATAACGTGTATCTCGCAATAAATAGCTCCAAACGAGCGATCTAGATGATTCTGCATACTTCTGACTGAAGTCTCACCAATATTATCGCAGAAAATGCATATCTCAGCTTGAAACCTCACGAAAATCAAGATGTCGCCAGTTCTGTATATCAAACGCACTGTGGAGTGGTGAAAAAACCAGATAACGTGTATCTCGCATTACATAGCTCGAAACGAGCGATCTAGCAGATTCTGCATACTTCTGACAGAAGTATCACCAATATATACGCGGAAAATGCATATCTCAGCTTGAAACCCGACGAAAACCAAGATATCGCTGGTTCTGCATATCAAACGCACTGTGGAGTGGTGAAAACACCAGATAACGTGTTTCTCGCATTAAATAGCTCGAAAAGAGCGATATCGATGATTCTGCATACTTCGGACAGAAGTCTCACCAATCTTATCGCAGAAAATGCATATCTCAGCTTAAAATCCGACCGAAACGAAGATATTTCCGGTTCTGCATGTCTAACGCACTGTGGAGTGGTGAAAACACCAGATTACGTGTTTCTCGCATTAAATAGCTCGCACAGAGCGATCTCGATGATTCTGCATACTTCTGACTGAAGTCTCACCAATATTATCGCACAAAATGCATATCTCAGATTGAAACCTCACGAAAATCAAGATGTCGCCGGTTCTGTATACCAAACGCACTGTGGAGTGGTGAAATCAACACAAAACGTGTTTCTCGCATTAAATAGCTCGAAAAGAGCGATATCGATGATTCTGCATACTTCGGACAGAAGTCTCACCAATATTATCGCAGAAAATGCATATCTCAGCTTGAAATCCGACCGAAACGAAGATATTTCCGGTTCTGCATGTCTAACGTACTGTGGAGTGGTGAATACACCAGAAAACGTGTTTCTCGCATTAAATAAGCTCGAAAAGAGCGATCTCGATGATTCTGCATACTTCTGACAGAAGTCGCACCAAGATTATCGCAGAAAATGCATACCTCAGGATAAAAACCGACGAAAACCAAGATTTCGCCATTTCTGCATATCAAACGCACTGTGGAGTGGTCAAAACACCAGATAACGTGTATCTCTCATTAAATAGCTCCAAACGAGCGATCTAGATGATTCTGCATACTTCTGACTGAAGTATCACCAATATATACGCAGAAAATGCATATCTCAGCTTGAAACCCGACGAAAACCAAGATGTCGCCGGTTCTGCATATCAAACGCACTGTGGAGTGGTGAAAACACCAGATAACGTGCCTCTCGCATTAAATAGCTCGAAACGAGCGATCTAGATGATTCTGCATACTTCTGACAGAAGACTCACCAAGTTTATCGCAGAAAATGCATATCTCAGCTGGAAACCCCACGAAAACAAAGATATCGGCGGCTCTACATATCAAACGCACTGTGGAGTGGTGAAAACACCAGATAACGTGTTTCTCGCATTAAATAGTTCGAAAAGAGCGATCTAGATGATTCTGCATACTTCTGACTGATGTCTCACCAAGATTATCGCAGAAAATGCATACCTCAGGATGAAAACCGACGAAAACCAAGATTTCGCCATTTCTGCACATCCAACGAACTGTGGTGTGGTGAATACCCCAGAAAACGTGTTTCTGGAATTAAATAGCTCGAAAAGAGCGATCTCGATGATTCTGCACACTTCGGACAGAAGTCTCACCATGATTATCGCAGATAATGCATATCTCAGCTAGAAACCCCACGAAAACCAAGTTATCGGCGGCTCTACATATCAAACGCACTGTGGAGTGGTGAAAACACCATATAACGTGTTTCTCGCATTAAATAGCTCGGAAAGAGGGGTCTAGATGATTCTGCATACTTCTGACAGAAGTCTCACCAAGATTATCGTAGAAGATGCATATCTCAGCTTGATACCCGACGAATGCCAAGATGTCGCCGGTTCAGCATATCAAACGCACTGTGGAGTGGTGAAAACACCAGATAAGGTGTTTCTCGCATTAAATAGCTCGAAAAGAGGGGTCTAGATGATTCTGAATACTTCTGACAGAAGTCTCACCAAGATTATCGTAGAAAATGCATATCTCAGCTTGAACCCCGGCGAAAGCCAAGATGTCGCCGGTTCTGCATATCAAACGCTCTGTGGAGTGGTGAAAACACCAGATAACGTGTTTCTCGCATTAAATAGCTCGAAAAGAGGGATCTCGATGATTCTGCATACTTCTGACTGAAGTCTCACTAAGATTATCGCAGAAAATGCATATCTCAGCTTGATACCCGACGAAAGCCAAGATGTCGCCGGATCTGCATATCAAACGCACTGTGGAGTGGTGAAAACACCAGATAACGTGTTTCTCGCATTAAATAGACCGAAAAGAGGGATCTCGATGATTCTGCATACTTCTGACAGAAGAGTCACCAAGATTATCGCAGAAAATGCATATCTCAGCTTGATACCCGACGAAACCCAAGATGTCGCCGGTTCTGCATATCAAACGCACTGTGGAGTGGTGAAAACACCAGATAACGTGTTTCTCGCATTAAATAGCTCGAATAGAGGGATCTCGATGATTCTGCATACTTCTGACTGAAGTCTCACTAAGATTATCGCAGAAAATGCATATCTCAGCTTGATACCCGACGAAAGCCAAGATGTCGCCGGTTCAGCATATCAAACGCACTGTGGAGTGGTGAAAACACCAGATAACGTGTTTCTCGCATCAAATAGCTCGAAAAGAGGGGTCTAGATGATTCTGCATACTTCTGACTGAAGTCTCACCAAGATAATCGCAGAAAATGCATATGTCAGCTTGAAACCCGACGTAATCCAAGATGTCGCCGGTTCTGCACATAAAACGTTCTGTGGAGTGGTGAAAACACCAGAAAACGTGTTTCTCGCATTAGGTAGCTCGAAACGAGCGATCTAGATGATACTGCATACTTCTGACTGTAGTCTCAACAATCTTATCGCAAAAAATGCATATCTCACCTTGAAACCTCACGAAAATCAAGATGACGCCTGTTCTGCATATCAAACGCACTGTGGAGTGGTGAAAACAACCAGATAACGTGTTTCTCGCATTAAATAGCTTGAAAAGAGCGATCCCGATGATTCTGCATACTTCTCACTGAAGTCTCACCAAGATTATCGCAGAAGATGCATATCTCAGATTGATACCCGACGAAAGCCAAGATGTCGCTGGTTCAGCATATCAAACGCACTGTGGAGTGGTGAAAACACCAGATAACGTGTTTCTCGCATCAAATAGCTCGAAAAGAGGGGTCTAGATGATTCTGCATACTTCTGACTGAAGTCTCGCCAAGATTATAATGCATATTTCAGCTGGAAACCCAACGAAAACCAAGTTATCGGCGGCTCTACATATCAAACGCACAGTGGAGTGGTGAAAACACCAGATAACGTGTTTCTCGCACTAAATAGGTCGAAAAGAGCGATCTCGATGTTTCTGCATACTTCGGACAGATGTCTCACCAAGATTATCGCACAAAATGCATATCTCAGCTTGAAACCCCTCGAAAGCCAAGATATCGCTGGTTCTGCATATCAAACGCACTGTTGAGTGGTGAAAACACCAGACAAGGATTTTCTCGCATTAACTAGCTCGAAAAGAGCGATCTCGATGATTCCGCATACTTCGGACAGAAGTCTCACCAAGATTATCGTAAAAAATGCATATCTCAGCTTGAAACCCCACGAAAACCAAGATATCTCCTGTTCTGCATATCCAACGAACTGTGTAGTTGTGAAAACCCCTGAAAACGTGCTTCTCGCATTAAATAGCTCGAAACGAGCGATCTCGATGATTAAGCATACTTCGGACAGAAGTCTCACCATGATTATCGTAAAAAATGCATATCTCAGCTTGAAACCCCCACGAAAACCAAGATATCGCTGGTTCTGCATATCAAACGCACTATGGAGTGGTTAAAACCCCAGAAAACATGTTTCTCGCATTAAATAGCTCGAAAGGAGCGATCTCGATGATTTCGCATACTTCGGACAGAAGTCTCACCATGATTATCGTAAAAAATCATATCTCAGCTTGAAACCCCACGAAAATAAAGATATCGCTGGTTCTGCATATCAAACACACTGTGGAGTGCTGAAAACACCAGATAACGTGTTTCTCGCATTAAATAGCTCGAAAAGTGCGATCTCGATGATTCTGCATACTTCGGACAGAAGTCTCACCATGATTATCGTAAAAAATGCATATCTCAGCTTGAAACCCCACGAAAGCCAAGGTATCGCTGGTTCTGCATATCAAACGCACTGTGGAGTGGTGAAAACACCAGACAAGGTTTTTCTCGCATTAACTAGCTCGAAAAGAGCGATCTCGATGATTCTGCATACTTCGGACAGAAGTCTCACCAAGATTATCGCAGAAAATGCATATCTCAGCTTGAATCCCCACGAAAACCAAGATATCGCTGGGTCTGCATATCAAACGCACTGTGGATTGCTGAAAACACCAGATAACATGTTTCTTGCATTAAATAGCTCGAAAAGAGCGATCTCGATGATTCTGCATACTTCGGACAGAAGTCTCACCAAGATTATCGTAAAAAATGCATATCTCAGCTTGAAACCCCACGAAAACCCAGATATCGCCGGTTCTGCATATCAAACCAACTGTGGAGTGGTGAAAACACCAGACAACGTGTTTCTCGCATTAAATAGATCGAAATGTGCGATCTCGATGATTCTGCATACTTCTAACAGAAGTCTCACCATGATTATCGCGAAAATGCATATCTCTGCTAGAAACCCCACGAAATCCAAGATATCTCCTGTTCTGCATATCAAACGCCCTGTGGAGTGCTGAAAACACCAGATAACGTGTTTCTCGCATTAAATAGCTAGAAAAGTGCGATCTCGATGATTCTGCATACTTCGGACGGAAGTGTCACCAAGATTATCGTAAAAAATGCATATCTCAGCTTGAAACCCCACGAAAACCAAGATATCTCCTGTTCTGCATATCAAACGCCCTGTGGAGTGCTGAAAACACCAGATAACGTGTTTCTCGCATTAAATAGCTAGAAAAGTGCGATCTCGATGATCCTGCATACTTCGGACGGAAGTGTCACCAAGATTATCGTAAAAAATGCATATCTCAGCTTGAATCCCCACGAAAACCAATATATCGCTGGGTCTGCATATCAAACGCACTGTGGAGTGGTGAAAACACCAGACAAGGTTTTTCTCGCATTAAATAGCTCGAAACGAGCGATCTCGATGATTAAGCATACTTCGGAGAGAACTCTCACCAAGTTTATCGCAGAAAATGCATATCTCAGCTTGAAACCCCCGAAAACCAAGATATCACCTGTTCTGCATATACAACGAACTGTGGTGTGGTGAAAACCCCAGAAAACGTGTTTCTCGCATTAAATAGCTCGAAAAGAGCGATCTCGATGATTCTGCATACTTCGGACAGAAGTCTCACCATGATTATCGTAAAAAATGCATATCTCAGCTTGAAACCCCACGAAAACCAAGATATCGCTGTTTCTGCATATCAAACGCACTGTGGAGTGCTGAAAACACCAGATAACATGTTTCTTGCATTAAATAGCTCGAAAAGTGCGATCTCGATGATTCTGCATACTTCGGACACAAGTCTCACCATGATTATCGTAAAAAGTGCATATCTAAGCTTGAAACCCCACGAAAACCAAGATATCGCTGGTTCTGCATATCAAACGCACTGTGGTGTGGTGAAAACAACAGATAACGTGTTTCTCGCATTACATAGGTTGAAAAGAGCGATCTCGATGATTCTGCATACTTCGGACAGAGGTCTCACCCAGATTATCCCAGAAAATGCATATCTCAGCTTGAAACCCCACGAAAACCCAGATATCGCCGGTTCTGCATATCAAACGCCCTGTGGAGTGCTGAAAACACCAGATAACGTGTTTCTCGCATTAAATAGCTAGAAAAGTGCGATCTCGATGATTCTGCATACTTCGGACGGAAGTGTCACCAAGATTATCGTAAAAAATGCATTTCTCAGCTTGAAACCCCACGAAAACCAAGATATCGCTGGGTCTGCATATCAAACGCACTGTGGAGTGGTGAAAACACCAGACAAGGTTTTTCTCGCATTAAATAGCTCGAAACGAGCGATCTCGATGATTAAGCATACTTCGGAGAGAACTCTCACCAAGTTTATCGCAGAAAATGCATATCTCAGCTTGAAACCCCCGAAAACCAAGATATCACCTGTTCTGCATATCCAACGAACTGTGGTGTGGTGAAAACCCCAGAAAACGTGTTTCTCGCATTAAATAGCTCGAAAAGAGCGATCTCGATGATTCTGCATACTTCGGACAGAAGTCTCACCATGATTATCGTAAAAAATGCATATCTCAGCTTGAAACCCCACGAAAACCAAGATATCGCTGTTTCTGCATATCAAACGCACTGTGGAGTGCTGAAAACACCAGATAACATGTTTCTCGCATTAAATAGCTCGAAAAGTGCGATCTCGATGATTCTGCATACTTCGGACACAAGTCTCACCATGATTATTGTAAAAAATGCATATCTCAGCTTGAAACCCCACGAAAACCAAGATATCGCTGGTTCTGCATATCAAACGCACTGTGGTGAGGTGAAAACAACAGATAACGTGTTTCTCGCATTACATAGGTTGAAAAGAGCGATCTCGATGATTCTGCATACTTCGGACAGAGGTCTCACCCAGATTATCGCAGAAAATGCATATCTCAGCTTGAAACCCCACGAAAACCCAGATATCGCCGGTTCTGCATATCAAACCAACTGTGGAGTGGTGAAAACACCAGACAACGTGTTTCTCGCATTAAATAGATCGAAATGTGCGATCTCGATGATTCTGCATACTTCTAACAGAAGTCTCACTATGATTATCGCAGAAAATGCATATCTCTGCTAGAAACCCCACGAAAACCAAGATATCTCGTGTGCTGCATATCAAACGCACTGTGGAGTGGTGAAAACACCAGATAACGTGTTTCTCGCACTAAATAGGTCGAAAAGAGCGATCTCGATGTTTCTGCATACTTCGGACAGAGGTCTCACCAAGATTATCGCAGAAAATGCATATCTCAGCTTGAAACCCCTCTAAAGCCAAGATATCGCTGGTTCTGCATATCAAACGCACTGTGGAGTGGTGAAAACACCAGACAAGGTTTTTCTCGCATTAACTAGCTCGAAAAGAGCGATCTCGATGATACCGCATACTTCGGACAGAAGTCTCACCATGATTATCGTAAAAAATGCATATATCAGCTTGAAACCCCCGAAAACCAAGATATCACCTGTTCTGCATATACAACGAACTGTGGTGTGGTGAAAACCCCAGAAAACGTGTTTCTCGCATTAAATAGCTCGAAAAGAGCGATCTCGATGATTCTGCATACTTCGGACAGAAGTCTCACCATGATTATCGTAAAAAATGCATATCTCAGCTTGAAACCCCACGAAAACCAAGATATCGCTGTTTCTGCATATCAAACGCACTGTGGAGTGCTGAAAACACCAGATAACATGTTTCTTGCATTAAATAGCTCGAAAAGTGCGATCTCGATGATTCTGCATACTTCGGACACAAGTCTCACCATGATTATCGTAAAAAGTGCATATCTAAGCTTGAAACCCCACGAAAACCAAGATATCGCTGGTTCTGCATATCAAACGCACTGTGGTGTGGTGAAAACAACAGATAACGTGTTTCTCGCATTACATAGGTTGAAAAGAGCGATCTCGATGATTCTGCATACTTCGGACAGAGGTCTCACCCAGATTATCCCAGAAAATGCATATCTCAGCTTGAAACCCCACGAAAACCCAGATATCGCCGGTTCTGCATATCAAACGCCCTGTGGAGTGCTGAAAACACCAGATAACGTGTTTCTCGCATTAAATAGCTAGAAAAGTGCGATCTCGATGATTCTGCATACTTCGGACGGAAGTGTCACCAAGATTATCGTAAAAAATGCATTTCTCAGCTTGAAACCCCACGAAAACCAAGATATCGCTGGGTCTGCATATCAAACGCACTGTGGAGTGGTGAAAACACCAGACAAGGTTTTTCTCGCATTAAATAGCTCGAAACGAGCGATCTCGATGATTAAGCATACTTCGGAGAGAACTCTCACCAAGTTTATCGCAGAAAATGCATATCTCAGCTTGAAACCCCCGAAAACCAAGATATCACCTGTTCTGCATATCCAACGAACTGTGGTGTGGTGAAAACCCCAGAAAACGTGTTTCTCGCATTAAATAGCTCGAAAAGAGCGATCTCGATGATTCTGCATACTTCGGACAGAAGTCTCACCATGATTATCGTAAAAAATGCATATCTCAGCTTGAAACCCCACGAAAACCAAGATATCGCTGTTTCTGCATATCAAACGCACTGTGGAGTGCTGAAAACACCAGATAACATGTTTCTCGCATTAAATAGCTCGAAAAGTGCGATCTCGATGATTCTGCATACTTCGGACACAAGTCTCACCATGATTATTGTAAAAAATGCATATCTCAGCTTGAAACCCCACGAAAACCAAGATATCGCTGGTTCTGCATATCAAACGCACTGTGGTGAGGTGAAAACAACAGATAACGTGTTTCTCGCATTACATAGGTTGAAAAGAGCGATCTCGATGATTCTGCATACTTCGGACAGAGGTCTCACCCAGATTATCGCAGAAAATGCATATCTCAGCTTGAAACCCCACGAAAACCCAGATATCGCCGGTTCTGCATATCAAACCAACTGTGGAGTGGTGAAAACACCAGACAACGTGTTTCTCGCATTAAATAGATCGAAATGTGCGATCTCGATGATTCTGCATACTTCTAACAGAAGTCTCACTATGATTATCGCAGAAAATGCATATCTCTGCTAGAAACCCCACGAAAACCAAGATATCTCGTGTGCTGCATATCAAACGCACTGTGGAGTGGTGAAAACACCAGATAACGTGTTTCTCGCACTAAATAGGTCGAAAAGAGCGATCTCGATGTTTCTGCATACTTCGGACAGAGGTCTCACCAAGATTATCGCAGAAAATGCATATCTCAGCTTGAAACCCCTCTAAAGCCAAGATATCGCTGGTTCTGCATATCAAACGCACTGTGGAGTGGTGAAAACACCAGACAAGGTTTTTCTCGCATTAACTAGCTCGAAAAGAGCGATCTCGATGATACCGCATACTTCGGACAGAAGTCTCACCATGATTATCGTAAAAAATGCATATATCAGCTTGAAACCCCACGAAAACCAAGATATCGCTGGTTCTGCACATCAAACGCACTGTGGCGTGCTGAAAACACCAGATAACGTGTTTCTCGCAGTAAATAGCTCGAAAAGTGCGATCTCGATGATTCTGCATACTTCGGACACAAGTCTCACCATGATTATCGTAAAAAATGCATATCTCAGCTTGAAACCCCACGAAAACCAAGATATCGCTGGTTCTGCATATCAAACGCACTGTGGTGTGGTGAAAACAACAGATAACGAGTTTCTAGCATTACATAGGTTGAAAAGAGCGATCTCGATGATTCTGCATACTTCGGACAGAGGTCTCACCCAGATTATCGCAGAAAATGCATATCTCAGCTTGAAACCCCACGAAAACCCAGATATCGCTGGTTCTGCATATCAAACGCACTGTGGAGTGGTGAAAACACCAGATAACATGTTTATCGCACTAAATAGGTCGAAAAGAGCGATCTCGATGTTTCTGCCTACTTCGGACTGAGGTCTCACCATGATTATCGTAAAAAATGCATATCTCAGCTTGAAACCCCACGAAAGCCAAGATATCGCTGGTTCTGCATATCAAACGCACTGTGGAGTGGTGAAAACACCAGACAAGGTTTTTCTCGCATTAACTAGCTCGAAAAGAGCGATCTCGATGATTCCGCATACTTCGGACAGAAGTCTCACCATGATTATCGTAAAAAATGCATATCTCAGCTTGAAACCCCACGAAAATCAAGATATCGCTGGTTCTGCATATCAAACACACTGTGGAGTGCTGAAAACACCAGATAACGTGTTTCTCGCATTAAATAGCTCGAAAAGAGCGATCTCGATGATTTCGCATACTTCGGACAGAAGTCTCACCATGATTATCGTAAAAAATGCATATCTCAGCTTGAAACCCCACGAAAACCAAGATATCGCTGGGTCTGCATATCAAACGCACTGTGGAGTGGTGAAAACACCAGACAAGGTTTTTCTCGCATTAAATAGCTCGAAACGAGCGATCTCGATGATTAAGCATACTTCGGAGAGAACTCTCACCAAGTTTATCGCAGAAAATGCATATCTCAGCTTGAAACCCCCGAAAACCAAGATATCACCTGTTCTGCATATCCAACGAACTGTGGTGTGGTGAAAACCCCAGAAAACGTGTTTCTCGCATTAAATAGCTCGAAAAGAGCGATCTCGATGATTCTGCATACTTCGGACAGAAGTCTCACCATGATTATCGTAAAAAATGCATATCTCAGCTTGAAACCCCACGAAAACCAAGATATCGCTGTTTCTGCATATCAAACGCACTGTGGAGTGCTGAAAACACCAGATAACATGTTTCTCGCATTAAATAGCTCGAAAAGTGCGATCTCGATGATTCTGCATACTTCGGACACAAGTCTCACCATGATTATTGTAAAAAATGCATATCTCAGCTTGAAACCCCACGAAAACCAAGATATCGCTGGTTCTGCATATCAAACGCACTGTGGTGAGGTGAAAACAACAGATAACGTGTTTCTCGCATTACATAGGTTGAAAAGAGCGATCTCGATGATTCTGCATACTTCGGACAGAGGTCTCACCCAGATTATCGCAGAAAATGCATATCTCAGCTTGAAACCCCACGAAAACCCAGATATCGCCGGTTCTGCATATCAAACCAACTGTGGAGTGGTGAAAACACCAGACAACGTGTTTCTCGCATTAAATAGATCGAAATGTGCGATCTCGATGATTCTGCATACTTCTAACAGAAGTCTCACTATGATTATCGCAGAAAATGCATATCTCTGCTAGAAACCCCACGAAAACCAAGATATCTCGTGTGCTGCATATCAAACGCACTGTGGAGTGGTGAAAACACCAGATAACGTGTTTCTCGCACTAAATAGGTCGAAAAGAGCGATCTCGATGTTTCTGCATACTTCGGACAGAGGTCTCACCAAGATTATCGCAGAAAATGCATATCTCAGCTTGAAACCCCTCTAAAGCCAAGATATCGCTGGTTCTGCATATCAAACGCACTGTGGAGTGGTGAAAACACCAGACAAGGTTTTTCTCGCATTAACTAGCTCGAAAAGAGCGATCTCGATGATACCGCATACTTCGGACAGAAGTCTCACCATGATTATCGTAAAAAATGCATATATCAGCTTGAAACCCCACGAAAACCAAGATATCGCTGGTTCTGCACATCAAACGCACTGTGGCGTGCTGAAAACACCAGATAACGTGTTTCTCGCAGTAAATAGCTCGAAAAGTGCGATCTCGATGATTCTGCATACTTCGGACACAAGTCTCACCATGATTATCGTAAAAAATGCATATCTCAGCTTGAAACCCCACGAAAACCAAGATATCGCTGGTTCTGCATATCAAACGCACTGTGGTGTGGTGAAAACAACAGATAACGAGTTTCTAGCATTACATAGGTTGAAAAGAGCGATCTCGATGATTCTGCATACTTCGGACAGAGGTCTCACCCAGATTATCGCAGAAAATGCATATCTCAGCTTGAAACCCCACGAAAACCCAGATATCGCTGGTTCTGCATATCAAACGCACTGTGGAGTGGTGAAAACACCAGATAACATGTTTATCGCACTAAATAGGTCGAAAAGAGCGATCTCGATGTTTCTGCCTACTTCGGACTGAGGTCTCACCATGATTATCGTAAAAAATGCATATCTCAGCTTGAAACCCCACGAAAGCCAAGATATCGCTGGTTCTGCATATCAAACGCACTGTGGAGTGGTGAAAACACCAGACAAGGTTTTTCTCGCATTAACTAGCTCGAAAAGAGCGATCTCGATGATTCCGCATACTTCGGACAGAAGTCTCACCATGATTATCGTAAAAAATGCATATCTCAGCTTGAAACCCCACGAAAATCAAGATATCGCTGGTTCTGCATATCAAACACACTGTGGAGTGCTGAAAACACCAGATAACGTGTTTCTCGCATTAAATAGCTCGAAAAGAGCGATCTCGATGATTTCGCATACTTCGGACAGAAGTCTCACCATGATTATCGTAAAAAATGCATATCTCAGCTTGAAACCCCACGAAAATCAAGATATCGCTGGTTCTGCATATCAAACACACTGTGGAGTGCTGAAAACACCAGATAACGTGTTTCTCGCATTAAATAGCTCGAAAAGTGCGATCTCGATGATTCTGCATACTTCGGACAGAAGTCTCACCATGATTATCGTAAAAAATGCATATCTCAGCTTGAAACCCCACGAAAGCCAAGGTATCGCTGGTTCTGCATATCAAACGCACAGTGGAGTGGTGAAAACACCAGCGAAAGGTTTTTCTCGCATTAACTAGCTCGAAAAGAGCGATCTCGATGATTCCGCATACTTCGGACAGAAGTCTCACCAAGATTATCGCAGAAATTGCATATCTGAGCTTGAAACCCCACGAAAAACAAGATATCGTCGGTTCTGCATATCATACGCACTGTGGAGTGGTGAAAACACCAGATAACGTGCTTCTCGCATTAAATAGCTCGAAACGAGTGATCTCGATGATTAAGCATACTTCGGACAGAAGTCTCACCAAGATTATCGTAAAAAATGCATATCTCAGCTTGAAACCCCACGAAAACCAAGATATCTCCTGTTCTGCATATCCAACGAACTGTGTAGTTGTGAAAACTCCTGAAAACGTGCTTCTCGCATTAAATAGCTCGAAACGAGCGATCTCGATATTTAGCATACTTCGGACAGAAGTCTCACCATGATTATCGTAAAAAATGCATATCTCAGCTTGAAACCCCACGAAAACCAAGATATCGCTGGTTCTGCATATCAAACGCACTGTGGAATGGTTAAAACCCCAGAAAACATGTTTCTCGCATTAAATAGCTCGAAAAGAGCGATCTCGATGATTTCGCATACTTCGGACAGAAGTCTCACCATGATTATCGTAAAAAATGCATATCTCAGCTTGAAACCCCACGAAAATCAAGATATCGCTGGTTCTGCATATCAAACACACTGTGGAGTGCTGAAAACACCAGATAACGTGTTTCTCGCATTAAATAGCTCGAAAAGTGCGTTCTCGATGATTCTGCATACTTCGGACAGAAGTCTCACCATGATTATCGTAAAAAATGCATATCTCAGCTAGAAACCCCACGAAAGCCAAGGTATCGCTGGTTCTGCATATCAAACGCACTGTGGAGTGGTGAAAACACCAGACAAGGTTTTTCTCGCATTAACTAGCTCGAAAAGAGCGATCTCGATGGTTCTGCATACTTCGGACAGAAGTCTCACCAAGATTATCGCAGAAAATGCATATCTGAGCTTGAAACCCCACGAAAACCAAGATATCGTCGGTTCTGCATATCATACGCACTGTGGAGTGCTGATAATACCAGATAACGTTTTGTCGCATTAAATAGCTAGAAAAGTGCGATCTCGATGATTCTGCATACTTCGGACGGAAGTGTCACCAAGATTATCGTAAAAAATGCATATCTCAGCTTGAAACGCCACGAAAACCAAGATATCGCTGGGTCTGCATATCAAACGCACTGTGGAGTGGTGAAAACACCAGACAAGGTTTTTCTCGCATTACATAGCTCGAAACGAGCGATCTCGATGATGAAGCATACTTCGGAGAGAACTCTCACCAAGTTTATCGCAGAAAATGCATATCTCAGCTTGACACCCCCGAAAACCAAGATATCACCTGTTCTGCATATCCAACGAACTTTGTAGTGGTGAAAACACCAGACAAGGTTTTTCCCGCATTAACTATCTCGAAAAGAGCGATCTCGATGATTCAGCATACTTCGGACAGAAGTCTCACCAAGTTTATCGCAGAAAATGCATATCTCAGCTTGAAAGCCCTCGAAAACCAAGATATCACCTGTTCTGCATATCCAACGAACTGTGGTGTGGTGAAAACCCCAGAAAACGTGTTTCTCGCATTAAATAGCTCGTAAAGAGCGATCTCGATGATTCTGCATACTTCGGACAGAAGTCTCACCATGATTATCGTAAAAAATGCATATCTCAGCTTGAAACCCCACGAAAACCAAGATATCGCTGTTTCTGCATATCAAACGCACTGTGGAGTGCTGAAAACACCAGATAACATGTTTCTCGCATTAAATAGCTCGAAAAGTGCGATCTCGATGATTCTGCATACTTCTAACAGAAGTCTCACTATGATTATCGCAGAAAATGCATATCTCTGCTAGAAACCCCACGAAAACCAAGATATCTCGTGTGCTGCATATCAAACGCACTATGGAGTGGTGAAAACACCAGATAACGTGTTTCTCGCACTAAATAGGTCGAAAAGAGCGATCTCGATGTTTCTGCATACTTCGGACAGAGGTCTCACCAAGATTATCGCAGAAAATGCATATCTCAGCTTGAAACCCCTCTAAAGCCAAGATATCGCTGGTTCTGCATATCAAACGCACTGTGGAGTGGTGAAAACACCAGACAAGGTTTTTCTCGCATTAACTAGCTCGAAAAGAGCGATCTCGATGATACCGCATACTTCGGACAGAAGTCTCACCATGATTATCGCAAAAAATGCATATATCAGCTTGAAACCCCACGAAAACCAAGATATCGCTGGTTCTGCACATCAAACGCACTGTGGCGTGCTGAAAACACCAGATAACGTGTTTCTCGCAGTAAATAGCTCGAGAAGTACGATCTCGATGACTCTGCATACTTCGGAAAGAAGTCTCACCAAGATTGTCGCAGAAACTGCATATCTGAGCTTGAAACCCCACGAAAACCAAGATATCGTCGGTTCTGCATACCATACGCACTGTGGAGTGGTGAAAACACCAGATAACGTGCTTCTCGCATTAAATAGCTCGAAAAGAGCGATCTCGATGATTCTGCATACTTCGGACAGAAGTCTCACCATGATTATCGTAAAAAATGCATATCTCAGCTTGAAACCCCACGAAAACCAAGATATCGCTGTTTCTGCATATCAAACGCACTGTGGAGTGCTGAAAACACCAGATAACATGTTTCTCGCATTAAATAGCTCGAAAAGTGCGATCTCGATGATTCTGCATACTTCCAACAGAAGTCTCACTATGATTATCTCAGAAAATGCATATCTCTGCTAGAAACCCCACGAAAACCAAGATATGTCGTGTGCTGCATATCAAACGCACTGTGGAGTGGTGAAAACACCAGAAAACGTGTTTCTCGCACTAAATAGGTCGAAAAGAGCGATCTCGATGTTTCTGCATACTTCGGACAGAGGTCTCACCAAGATTATCGCAGAAAATGCATATCTCAGCTTGAAACCCCTCTAAAGCCAAGATATCGCTGGTTCTGCATGTCAAACGCACTGTGGAGTTGTGAAAACACCAGACAAGGTTTTTCTCGCATTAACTAGCTCGAAAAGAGCGATCTCGATGATACCGCATACTTCGGACAGAAATCTCACCATGATTATCGTAAAAAATGCATATATCAGCTTGAAACCCCACGAAAACCAAGATATCGCTGGTTCTGCACATCAAACGCACTGTGGCGTGCTGAAAACACCAGATAACGTGTTTCTCGCAGTAAATAGCTCGAAAAGTACGATCTCGATGACTCTGCATACTTCGGAAAGAAGTGTCACCAAGATTGTCGCAGAAACTGCATATCTGAGCTTGAAACCCCACGAAAACCAAGATATCGTCGGTTCTGCATACCATACGCACTGTGGAGTGGTGAAAACACCAGATAACGTGCTTCTCGCATTAAATAGCTCCAAACGAGTGATCTCGATGATTAAGCATACTTCGGACAGAAGTCTCACCAAGATTATCGTAAAAAATGCATATCTCAGCTTGAAACCCCACGAAAACCAAGATATCTCCTGTTCTGCATATCCAACGAACTGTGGAGTTGTGAAAACCCCAGAAAACGTGCTTCTCGCATTAAATAGCTCGAAACGAGCGATCTCGATGATTAAGCATACTTCGGACAGAAGTCTCACCAAGATTATCGCAGAAATTGCAAATCTCAGCTTGAAACCCCACGAAAACCAAGATATCGCTGGTTCTGCATATCAAACGCACTGTGGAGTGGTTAAAACCCCAGAAAACATGTTTCTCGCATTAAATAGCTCGAAAGGAGCGATCTCGATGATTTCGCATACTTCGGACAGAAGTCTCACCATGATTATCGTATAAAATCATATCTCAGCTTGAAACCCCACGAAAATCAAGATATCGCTGGTTCTGCATATCAAACACACTGTGGAGTGCTGAAAACACCAGATAACGTGTTTCTCGCATTAAATAGCTCGAAAAGTGCGATCTCGATGATTCTGCATACTTCGGACAGAAGTCTCACCATGATTATCGTAAAAAATGCATATCTCAGCTTGAAACCCCACGAAAGCCAAGGTATCGCCGGTTCTGCATATCAAACGCACTGTGGAGTGGTGAAAACACCAGACAAGGTTTTTCTCGCATTAACTAGCTCGAAAAGAGCGATCTCGATGATTCTGCATACTTCGGACAGAAGTCTCACCAAGATTATCGCAGACAATGCATATCTCAGCTTGAATCCCCACGAAAACCAAGATATCGCTGGGTCTGCATATCAAACGCACTGTGGAGTGCTGAAAACACCAGATAACATGTTTCTTGCATTAAATAGCTCGAAAAGAGCGATCTCGATGATTCTGCATACTTCGGACAGAAGTCTCACCAAGATTATCGTAAAAAATGCATATCTCAGCTTGAAACCCCACGAAAACCCAGATATCGCCGGTTCTGCATATCAAACCAACTGTGGAGTGGTGAAAACACCAGACAACGTGTTTCTCGCATTAAATAGATCGAAATGTGCGATCTCGATGATTCTGCATACTTCTAACAGAAGTCTCACCATGATTATCGCGAAAATGCATATCTCTGCTAGAAACCCCACGAAATCCAAGATATCGCTGGTTCTGCACATCAAACGCACTGTGGCGTGCTGAAAACACCAGATAACGTGTTTCTCGCAGTAAATAGCTCGAAAAGTACGATCTCGATGACTCTGCATACTTCGGAAAGAAGTCTCACCAAGATTGTCGCAGAAACTGCATATCTGAGCTTGAAACCCCACGAAAACCAAGATATCGTCGGTTCTGCATACCATACGCACTGTGGAGTGGTGAAAACACCAGATAACGTGCTTCTCGCATTAAATAGCTCGAAAAGAGCGATCTCGATGATTCTGCATACTTCGGACAGAAGTCTCACCATGATTATCGTAAAAAATGCATATCTCAGCTTGAAACCCCACGAAAACCAAGATATCGCTGTTTCTGCATATCAAACGCACTGTGGAGTGCTGAAAACACCAGATAACATGTTTCTCGCATTAAATAGCTCGAAAAGTGCGATCTCGATGATTCTGCATACTTCTAACAGAAGTCTCACTATGATTATCGCAGAAAATGCATATCTCTGCTAGAAACCCCACGAAAACCAAGATATGTCGTGTGCTGCATATCAAACGCACTGTGGAGTGGTGAAAACACCAGAAAACGTGTTTCTCGCACTAAATAGGTCGAAAAGAGCGATCTCGATGTTTCTGCATACTTCGGACAGAGGTCTCACCAAGATTATCGCAGAAAATGCATATCTCAGCTTGAAACCCCTCTAAAGCCAAGATATCGCTGGTTCTGCATATCAAACGCACTGTGGAGTTGTGAAAACACCAGACAAGGTTTTTCTCGCATTAACTAGCTCGAAAAGAGCGATCTCGATGATACCGCATACTTAGGACAGAAATCTCACCATGATTATCGTAAAAAATGCATATATCAGCTTGAAACCCCACGAAAACCAAGATATCGCTGGTTCTGCACATCAAACGCACTGTGGCGTGCTGAAAACACCAGATAACGTGTTTCTCGCAGTAAATAGCTCGAAAAGTACGATCTCGATGACTCTGCATACTTCGGAAAGAAGTGTCACCAAGATTGTCGCAGAAACTGCATATCTGAGCTTGAAACCCCACGAAAACCAAGATATCGTCGGTTCTGCATATCCAACGAACTGTGGAGTTGTGAAAACCCCAGAAAACGTGCTTCTCGCATTAAATAGCTCGAAACGAGCGATCTCGATGATTAAGCATACTTCGGACAGAAGTCTCACCAAGATTATCGCAGAAATTGCAAATCTCAGCTTGAAACCCCACGAAAACCAAGATATCGCAGGTTCTGCATATCAAACGCACTGTGGAGTGGTGAAAACACAAGATAACGTGTTTATCGCACTAAATAGGTCGAAAAGAGCGATCTCGATGACTCTGCATACTTCGGACAGAAGTCTCACCAAGATTGTCGCAGAAACTGCATATCTGAGCTTGAAACCCCACGAAAACCAAGATATCACCTGTTCTGCGTATCCAACGAACTGTGGAGTGGTGAAAACCCCAGAAAACGTGTTTCTCGCATTAAATAGCACGAAAAGTACGATCTCGATGACTCTGCACACTTCTGACAGAAGTCTCACCAAGATTATCGCAGAAAATGCATATCTGAGCTTGAAACCCCACGAAAACCAAGATATCGTCGGTTCTGCGTATCATACGCACTGTGGAGTGGTGAAAACACCAGATAACGTGCTTCTCGCATTAAATAGCTCGAAACGAGCGATCTCGATGATTAAGCATACTTCGGACAGAAGTCTCACCAAGATTATCGCAGAAATTGCTTATCTCAGCTTGAAACCCCACGAAAACCAAGATATCGCTGGTTCTGCATATAAAACGCACTGTGGAGAGCTGGAAACACCAGATAACGTGTTTCTCACATTAAATAGCTCGAATAGAGCGATCTCGATGATTAAGCATACTTCGGACAGAAGTCTCACCATGATTATCGTAAAAAATGCATATCTCAGCTTGAAACCCCACGAAAACCAAGATATCGCTGGTTCTGCATATCAAACGCACTGTGGAGTGGTGAAAACACCAGATAACGTGTTTCTCGCACTAAATAGGTCGAAAAGAGCGATCTCGATGTTTCTGCATACTTCGGACAGAGGTCTCACCAAGATTATCGCAGAAAATGCATATCTCAGCTTGAAACCCCACGAAAACCAAGATATCGCTGGTTCTGCATATCATACGAACTGTGGAGTGGTGAAAACCCCAGAAAACGTGCTTCTCGCATTAAATAGCTCGAAACGAGCGATCTCGATGACTCTGCATACTTCGGACAGAAGTCTCACCAAGATTGTCGCAGAAACTGCATATCTGAGCTTGAAACCCCACGAAAACCAAGATATCGTCGGTTCTGCATATCCAACGAACTGTGGAGTTGTGAAAACCCCAGAAAACGTGCTTCTCGCATTAAATAGCTCGAAACGAGCGATCTCGATGATTAAGCATACTTCGGACAGAAGTCCCACCAAGATTATCGCAGAAAATGCATATCTCAGCTTGAAACCCCTCGAAAGCCAAGATATCGCTGGTTCTGCATATCAAACGCACTGTGGAGTGGTGAAAACACCAGATAACGTGTTTCTCGCATTAACTAGCTCGAAAAGAGCGATCTCGATGATACCGCATACTTCGGACAGAAGTCTCACCATGATTATCGTAAAAAATGCATATATCAGCTTGAAACCCCACGAAAACCAAGATATCGCTGGTTCTCCACATCAAACGCACTGTAGCGTGCTGAAAGCACCAGATAACGTGTTTCTCGCAGTAAATAGCTCGAAAAGTACGATCTAGATGACTCTGCATACTTCGGACAGAAGTCTCACCAAGATTGTCGCAGAAACTGCATATCTGAGCTTGAAACCCCACGAAAACCAAGATATCGTCGGTTCTGCATATCCAACGAACTGTGGAGTTGTGAAAACCCCAGAAAACGTGCTTCTCGCATTAAATAGCTCGAAACGAGCGATCTCGATGATTAAGCATACTTCGGACAGAAGTCTCACCATGATTATCGTAAAAAATGCATATATCAGCTTGAAACCCCACGAAAACCAAGATATCGCTGGTTCTCCACATCAAACGCACTGTAGCGTGCTGAAAACACCAGATAACGTGTTTCTCGCAGTAAATAGCTCGAAAAGTACGATCTCGATGACTCTGCATACTTCGGACAGAAGTCTCACCAAGATTGTCGCAGAAACTGCATATCTGAGCTTGAAACCCCACGAAAACCAAGATATCGTCGGTTCTGCATATCCAACGAACTGTGGAGTTGTGAAAACCCCAGAAAACGTGCTTCTCGCATTAAATAGCTCGAAAAGAGCGATCTCGATGATTCTGCATACTTCGGACAGAAGTCTCACCATGATTATCGTAAAAAATGCATATCTCAGCTTGAAACCCCACGAAAACCAAGATATCGCTGGTTCTGCATATCAAACGCACTGTGGAGTGGTGAAAACACCAGACAAGGTTTTTCTCGCATTAACTAGCTCGAAAAGTACGATCTCGATGACTCTGCACACTTCTGACAGAAGTCTCACCAAGATTATCGCAGAAAATGCATATCTGAGCGTGAAACCCCACGAAAACCAAGATATCGTCGGTTCTGCATATCCTACGCACTGTGGAGTGGTGAAAACACCAGATAACATGCTTCTCGCATTAAATAGCTCGAAACGAGCGATCTCGATGATTAAGCATACTTCGGACAGAAGTCTCACCAAGATTATCGCAGAGTTTGCTTATCTCAGCTTGAAACCCCCACGAAAACCAAGATATCGCTGGTTCTGCACATCAAACGCACTGTGGCGTGCTGAAAACACCAGATAACGTGTTTCTCACAGTAAATAGCTCGAAAAGTACGATCTCGATGACTCTGCATACTTCGGACAGAAGTCTCACCAAGATTGTCGCAGAAACTGCATATCTGAGCTTGAAACCCCACGAAAACCAAGATATCGTCGGTTCTGCATACCATACGCACTGTGGAGTGGTGAAAACACCAGATAACGTGCTTCTCGCATTAAATAGCTCGAAACGAGCGATCTCGATGATTAAGCATACTTCGGACAGAAGTCTCACCAAGATTATCGCAGAAATTGCATATCTCAGCTTGAAACCCCTCGAAAACCAAGATATCACCTGTTCTGCATATCCAACGAACTGTGGTGTGGTGAAAACCCCAGAAAACGTGTTTCTCGCATTATATAGCTCGAAAAGAGCAATCTCGATGATTCTGCATACTTCGGACAGAAGTCTCACCATGATTATCGAAAAAAATGCATATCTCAGCTTGAAACCCCACGAAAACCAAGATATCGCTGGTTCTGCATATCAAACGCACTGTGGAGTGGTGAAAACACCAGATAACGTGTTTCTCGCATTAAATAGGTCGAAAAGAGCGATCTCGATGTTTCTGCATACTTCGGACAGAGGTCTCACCAAGATTATCACAGAAAATGCATATATCAGCTTGAAACCCCACGAAAACCCAGATATCGCCGGTTCTGCATATCAAACCAACTGTGGAGTGGTGAAAACACCAGACAACGTGTTTCTCGCATTAAATAGATCGAAACGAGCGATCTCGATGATTAAGCATACTTCGGACAGAAGTCTCATCAAGATTATGGCAGAAATTGCATATCTCAGCTTGAAACCCCTCGAAAACCAAGATATCACCTGTTCTGCATATCCAACGAACTGTGGTGTGGTGAAAACCCCAGAAAACGTGTTTCTCGCATTAAATAGCTCGAAAAGAGCGATCTCGATGATTCTGCATACTTCGGACAGAAGTCTCACCATGATTATCGTAAAAAATGCATATCTCAGCTTGAAACCCCACGAAAACCAAGATATCGCTGGTTCTGCATATCAAACGCACTGTGGAGTGGTGAAAACACCGGACAAGGTTTTTCTCGCATTAACTAGCTCGAAAAGAGCGATCTCGTTGATACCGCATACTTCGGACAGAGGTCTCACCAAGATTATCGCAGAAAATGCATATCTCAGCTTGAAACCCCACGAAAACCCAGATATCGCCGGTTCTGCATATCAAACCAACTGTGGAGTCGTGAAAACACCAGACAACGTGTTGCTCGCATTAAATTGATCCAAATGTGCGATCTCGATGATTCTGCATATTTCTAACAGAAGTCTCACCATGATTATCGTAAAAAATGCATATATCAGCTTGAAACCCCACGAAAACCAAGATATCGCTGGTTCTGCGTATCATATGCACTGTGGAGTGGTGAAAACCCCAGAAAACGTGTTTCTCGCATTAAATAGCTCGAAAAGAGCGATCTCGATGATTCTGCATACTTCGGACAGAAGTCTCACCATGATTATCGCAAAAAATGCATATCTCAGCTTGAAACCCCACGAAAACCAAGATATCGCTGGTTCTGCATATCAAACGCACTGTGGAGTGGTGAAAACACCAGACAAGGTTTTTCTCGCATTAACTAGCTCGAAAAGTACGATATCGATGACTCTGCACACTTCTGACAGAAGTCTCACCAAGATTATCGCAGAAAATGCATATCTGAGCTTGAAACCCCACGAAAACCAAGATATCGTCGGTTCTGCGTATCATACGCACTGTGGAGTGGTGAAAACACCAGATAACGTGCTTCTCGCATTAAATAGCTCGAAACGAGCGATCTCGATGATTAAGCATACTTCGGACAGAAGTCTCACCAAGATTATCGCAGAGATTGCTTATCTCAGCTTGAAACCCCACGAAAACCAAGATATCGCTGGTTCTGCACATCAAACGCACTGTGGCGTGCTGAAAACACCAGATAACGTGTTTCTCGCAGTAAATAGCTCGAAAAGTACGATCTCGATGACTCTGCATACTTCGGACAGAAGTCTCACCAAGATTGTCGCAGAAACTGCATATCTGAGCTTGAAACCCCACGAAAACCAAGATATCGTCGGTTCTGCATACCATACGCACTGTGGAGTGGTGAAAACACCAGATAACGTGTTTCTCGCACTAAATAGGTCGAAAAGAGGGATCTCGATGTTTCTGCATACTTCGGACAGAAGTCTCACCATGATTATCGTAAAAAATGCATATCTAAGCTTGAAACCCCACGAAAGCCAAGATATCGCTGGTTCTGCATATCAAACGTACTGTGGAGTGGTGAAAACACCAGACAAGGTTTTTCTCGCATTAACTAGCTCGAAAAGAGCGATCTCGATGATTCTGCATACTTCGGACAGAAGTCTCACCATGATTATCGTAAAAAATGCATATCTCAGCTTGAAACCCCACGAAAACCAATATATCGCTGGTTCTGCACATCAAACGCACTGTGGAGTGCTGAAAACACCAGATAACGTGTTTCTCGCATTAAGTAGGTCGAAAAGAGCGATCTCGATGTTTCTGCATACTTCGGACAGAGGTCTCGCCAAGATTATCGCAGAAAATGCATATCTCAGCTTGAAACCCCACGAAAACCTAGATATCGCCGGTTCTGCATATCAAACCAACTGTGGAGTGGTGAAAACACCAGAGAACGTGTTTCTCGCATTAAATTGATCCAAATGTGCGATCTCGATGATTCTGCATATTTCTAACAGAAGTCTCACCATGATTATCGCAGAAAATGCATATCTCTGCTAGAAACCCCACGAAATCCAAGATATCTCCTGTTCTGCATATCCAACGAACTGTGGAGTGGTGAAAACCCCAGAAAACGTGTTTCTCGCATTAAATAGCCCGAAAAGTACGATCTCGATGACTCTGCATACTTCGGACAGAAGTCTCACCAAGATTATCGCAGAAAATGCATATCTGAGCTTGAAACCCCACGAAAACCAAGATATCGTCGGTTCTGCATACTATACGCACTGTGGAGTGGTGAAAACACCAGATAACGTGCTTCTCGCATTAAATAGCTCGAAACGAGCGATCTCGATGATTAAGCATACTTCGGACAGAAGTCTCACCAAGATTATCGCAGAAATTGCATATCTCAGCTTGAAACCCCACGAAAACCAAGATATCGCTGGTTCTGCATATAAAACGCACTGTGGAGTGCTGGAAACAGCAGATAACGTGTTCCTCAAATTAAATAGCTCGAATAGAGCGATCTCGATGATTAAGCATACTTCGGACAGAAGTCTCACCAAGATTATCGAAAAAAATGCATATCTCAGCTTGAAACCCCACGAAAACCAAGATATCGCTGGTTCTGCACATCAAACGCACTGTGGAGTGCTGAAAACACCAGATAACGTGTTTCTCGCATTAAGTAGGTCGAAAAGAGCGATCTCGATGTTTCTGCATACTTCGGACAGAGGTCTCACCAAGATTATCGTAAAAAATGCATATCTCAGCTTGAAACCCCACGAAAACCAAGATATCGCTGGTTCTGCACATCAAACGCACTGTGGAGTGCTGAAAACACCAGATAACGTGTTTCTCGCATTAAGTAGGTCGAAAAGAGCGATCTCGATGTTTCTGCATACTTCGGACAGAGGTCTCACCAAGATTATCGCAGAAAATGCATATCTCAGCTTGAAACCCCACGAAAACCCAGATATCGCCGGTTCTGCATATCAAACCAACTGTGGAGTCGTGAAAACACCAGACAACGTGTTGCTCGCATTAAATTGATCCAAATGTGCGATCTCGATGATTCTGCATATTTCTAACAGAAGTCTCACCATGATTATCGTAAAAAATGCACATATCAGCTTGAAACCCCACGAAAACCAAGATATCGCTGGTTCTGCGTATCATATGCACTGTGGAGTGGTGAAAACCCCAGAAAACGTGTTTCTCGCATTAAATAGCTCGAAAAGAGCGATCTCGATGATTCTGCATACTTCGGACAGAAGTCTCACCATGATTATCGCAAAAAATGCATATCTCAGCTTGAAACCCCACGAAAACCAAGACATCGCTGGTTCTGCATATCAAACGCACTGTGGAGTGGTGAAAACACCAGACAAGGTTTTTCTCGCATTAACTAGCTCGAAAAGTACGATCTCGATGACTCTGCACACTTCTGACCGAAGTCTCACCAAGATTATCGCAGAAAATGCATATCTGAGCTTGAAACCCCACGAAAACCAAGATATCGTCGGTTCTGCGTATCATACGCACTGTGGAGTGGTGAAAACACCAGATAACGTGCTTCTCGCATTAAATAGCTCGAAACGAGCGATCTCGATGATTAAGCATACTTCGGACAGAAGTCTCACCAAGATTATCGCAGAGATTGCTTATCTCAGCTTGAAACCCCACGAAAACCAAGATATCGCTGGTTCTGCACATCAAACGCACTGTGGCGTGCTGAAAACACCAGATAGCGTGTTTCTCGCAGTAAATAGCTCGAAAAGTACGATCTCGATGACTCTGCATACTTCGGACAGAAGTCTCACCAAGATTGTCGCAGAAACTGCATATCTGAGCTTGAAACCCCACGAAAACCAAGATATCGTCGGTTCTGCATACCATACGCACTGTGGAGTGGTGAAAACACCAGATAACGTGTTTCTCGCACTAAATAGGTCGAAAAGAGGGATCTCGATGTTTCTGCATACTTCGGACAGAAGTCTCACCATGATTATCGTAAAAAATGCATATCTAAGCTTGAAACCCCACGAAAGCCAAGATATCGCTGGTTCTGCATATCAAACGTACTGTGGAGTGGTGAAAACACCAGACAAGGTTTTTCTCGCATTAACTAGCTCGAAAAGAGCGATCTCGATGATTCTGCATACTTCGGACAGAAGTCTCACCATGATTATCGTAAAAAATGCATATATCAGCTTGAAACCCCACGAAAACCAAGATATCGCTGGTTCTGCACATCAAACGCACTGTGGAGTGCTGAAAACACCAGATAACGTGTTTCTCGCATTAAGTAGGTCCAAAAGAGCGATCTCGATGTTTCTGCATACTTCGGACAGAGGTCTCACCAAGATTATCACAGAAAATGCATATATCAGCTTGAAACCCCACGAAAACCCAGATATCGCCGGTTCTGCATATCAAACCAACTGTGGATTGGTGAAAACACCAGACAACGTGTTTCTCGCATTAAATAGATCGAAACGAGCGATCTCGATGATTAAGCATACTTCGGACAGAAGTCTCATCAAGATTATGGCAGAAATTGCATATCTCAGCTTGAAACCCCTCGAAAACCAAGATATCACCTGTTCTGCATATCCAACGAACTGTGGTGTGCTGAAAACCCCAGAAAACGTGTTTCTCGCTATTAAATAGCTCGAAAAGAGCGATCTCGATGATTCTGCATACTTCGGACAGAAGTCTCACCATGATTATCGTAAAAAATGCATATCTCAGCTTGAAACCCCACGATAACCAAGATATCGCTGGTTCAGCATATCAAACGCACTGTGGAGTGGTGAAAACACCAGACAAGGTTTTTCTCGCATTAACTAGCTCGAAAAGAGCGATCTCGATGATTCTGCATACTTCGGACAGAAGTCTCACCATGATTATCGTAAAAAATGCATATCTCAGCTTGAAACCCCACGAAAACCAAGATATCGCTGGTTCTGCACATCAAACGCACTGTGGAGTGCTGAAAACACCAGATAACGTGTTTCTCGCATTAAGTAGGTCGAAAAGAGCG
Organism: Anthophora plumipes; assembly: GCA_951804975.1. Classification (NCBI taxonomy): domain Eukaryota; kingdom Metazoa; phylum Arthropoda; class Insecta; order Hymenoptera; family Apidae; genus Anthophora; species Anthophora plumipes. The sequence goes on along the minus strand of CATORF010000206.1, from coordinate 5,598,683 downwards.
ATCTCGATGTTTCTGCATACTTCGGACAGAGGTCTCACCAAGATTATCGCAGAAAATGCATATCTCAGCTTGAAACCCCACGAAAACCCAGATATCGCCGGTTCTGCATATCAAACCAACTGTGGAGTGGTGAAAACACCAGACAACGTGTTGCTCGCATTAAATTGATCCAAATGTGCGATCTCGATGATTCTGCATATTTCTAACAGAAGTCTCACCATGATTATCGTAAAAAATGCATATATCAGCTTGAAACCCCACGAAAACCAAGATATCGCTGGTTCTGCGTATCATATGCACTGTGGAGTGGTGAAAACCCCAGAAAACGTGTTTCTCGCATTAAATAGCTCGAAAAGAGCGATCTCGATGATTCTGCATACTTCGGACAGAAGTCTCACCATGATTATCGTAAAAAATGCATATCTCAGCTTGAAACCCCACGAAAACCAAGATATCGCTGGTTCTGCATATCAAACGCACTGTGGAGTGGTGAAAACACCAGACAAGGTTTTTCTCGCATTAACTAGCTCGAAAAGTACGATCTCGATGACTCTGCACACTTCTGACAGAAGTCTCACCAAGATTATCGCAGAAAATGCATATCTGAGCTTGAAACCCCACGAAAACCAAGATATCGTCGGTTCTGCGTATCATACGCACTGTGGAGTGGTGAAAACACCAGATAACGTGCTTCTCGCATTAAATAGCTCGAAACGAGCGATCTCGATGATTAAGCATACTTCGGACAGAAGTCTCACCAAGATTGTCGCAGAAACTGCATATCTGAGCTTGAAACCCCACGAAAACCAAGATATCGTCGGTTCTGCATACCATACGCACTGTGGAGTGGTGAAAACACCAGATAACGTGTTTCTCGCACTAAATAGGTCGAAAAGAGGGATCTCGATGTTTCTGCATACTTCGGACAGAAGTCTCACCATGATTATCGTAAAAAATGCATATCTAAGCTTGAAACCCCACGAAAACCAAAATATCGCTGGTTCTGCATATCATACGAACTGTGGAGTGGTGAAAACCCCAGAAAACGTGCTTCTCGCAGTAAATAGCTCGAAAAGTACGATCTCGATGACTCTGCATACTTCGGACAGAAGTCTCACCAAGATTGTCGCAGAAACTGCATATCTGAGCTTGAAACCCCACGAAAACCAAGATATCGCTGGTTCTGCATATCAAACGCACTGTGGAGTGGTGAAAACACCCGACAAGGTTTTTCTCGCATTAAGTAGGTCCAAAAGAGCGATCTCGATGTTTCTGCATACTTCGGACAGAGGTCTCACCAAGATTATCACAGAAAATGCATATATCAGCTTGAAACCCCACGAAAACCCAGATATCGCCGGTTCTGCATATCAAACCAACTGTGGAGTGGTGAAAACACCAGACAACGTGTTTCTCGCATTAAATAGATCGAAACGAGCGATCTCGATGATTAAGCATACTTCGGACAGAAGTCTCATCAAGATTATGGCAGAAATTGCATATCTCAGCTTGAAACCCCTCGAAAACCAAGATATCACCTGTTCTGCATATCCAACGAACTGTGGTGTGGTGAAAACCCCAGAAAACGTGTTTCTCGCTATTAAATAGCTCGAAAAGAGCGATCTCGATGATTCTGCATACTTCGGACAGAAGTCTCACCATGATTATCGTAAAAAATGCATATCTCAGCTTGAAACCCCACGAAAACCAAGATATCGCTGGTTCTGCATATCAAACGCACTGTGGAGTGGTGAAAACACCAGACAAGGTTTTTCTCGCATTAACTAGCTCGAAAAGAGCGATCTCGATGATTCTGCATACTTCGGACAGAAGTCTCACCATGATTATCGTAAAAAATGCATATCTCAGCTTGAAACCCCACGAAAACCAAGATATCGCTGGTTCTGCACATCAAACGCACTGTGGAGTGCTGAAAACACCAGATAACGTGTTTCTCGCATTAAGTAGGTCGAAAAGAGCGATCTCGATGTTTCTGCATACTTCGGACAGAGGTCTCACCAAGATTATCGCAGAAAATGCATATCTCAGCTTGAAACCCCACGAAAACCCAGATATCGCCGGTTCTGCATATCAAACCAACTGTGGAGTGGTGAAAACACCAGACAACGTGTTGCTCGCATTAAATTGATCCAAATGTGCGATCTCGATGATTCTGCATATTTCTAACAGAAGTCTCACCATGATTATCGTAAAAAATGCATATATCAGCTTGAAACCCCACGAAAACCAAGATATCGCTGGTTCTGCGTATCATATGCACTGTGGAGTGGTGAAAACCCCAGAAAACGTGTTTCTCGCATTAAATAGCTCGAAAAGAGCGATCTCGATGATTCTGCATACTTCGGACAGAAGTCTCACCATGATTATCGTAAAAAATGCATATCTCAGCTTGAAACCCCACGAAAACCAAGATATCGCTGGTTCTGCATATCAAACGCACTGTGGAGTGGTGAAAACACCAGACAAGGTTTTCCTCGCATTAACTAGCTCGAAAAGTACGATCTCGATGACTCTGCACACTTCTGACAGAAGTCTCACCAAGATTATCGCAGAAAATGCATATCTGAGCTTGAAACCCCACGAAAACCAAGATATCGTCGGTTCTGCGTATCATACGCACTGTGGAGTGGTGAAAACACCAGATAACGTGCTTCTCGCATTAAATAGCTCGAAACGAGCGATCTCGATGATTAAGCATACTTCGGACAGAAGTCTCACCAAGATTGTCGCAGAAACTGCATATCTGAGCTTGAAACCCCACGAAAACCAAGATATCGTCGGTTCTGCATACCATACGCACTGTGGAGTGGTGAAAACACCAGATAACGTGTTTCTCGCACTAAATAGGTCGAAAAGAGGGATCTCGATGTTTCTGCATACTTCGGACAGAAGTCTCACCATGATTATCGTAAAAAATGCATATCTAAGCTTGAAACCCCACGAAAACCAAAATATCGCTGGTTCTGCATATCATACGAACTGTGGAGTGGTGAAAACCCCAGAAAACGTGCTTCTCGCAGTAAATAGCTCGAAAAGTACGATCTCGATGACTCTGCATACTTCGGACAGAAGTCTCACCAAGATTGTCGCAGAAACTGCATATCTGAGCTTGAAACCCCACGAAAACCAAGATATCGCTGGTTCTGCATATCAAACGCACTGTGGAGTGGTGAAAACACCGGACAAGGTTTTTCTCGCATTAAGTAGGTCCAAAAGAGCGATCTCGATGTTTCTGCATACTTCGGACAGAGGTCTCACCAAGATTATCACAGAAAATGCATATATCAGCTTGAAACCCCACGAAAACCCAGATATCGCCGGTTCTGCATATCAAACCAACTGTGGAGTGGTGAAAACACCAGACAACGTGTTTCTCGCATTAAATAGATCGAAACGAGCGATCTCGATGATTAAGCATACTTCGGACAGAAGTCTCATCAAGATTATGGCAGAAATTGCATATCTCAGCTTGAAACCCCTCGAAAACCAAGATATCACCTGTTCTGCATATCCAACGAACTGTGGTGTGGTGAAAACCCCAGAAAACGTGTTTCTCGCTATTAAATAGCTCGAAAAGAGCGATCTCGATGATTCTGCATACTTCGGACAGAAGTCTCACCATGATTATCGTAAAAAATGCATATCTCAGCTTGAAACCCCACGAAAACCAAGATATCGCTGGTTCTGCATATCAAACGCACTGTGGAGTGGTGAAAACACCAGACAAGGTTTTTCTCGCATTAACTAGCTCGAAAAGAGCGATCTCGATGATTCTGCATACTTCGGACAGAAGTCTCACCATGATTATCGTAAAAAATGCATATCTCAGCTTGAAACCCCACGAAAACCAAGATATCGCTGGTTCTGCACATCAAACGCACTGTGGAGTGCTGAAAACACCAGATAACGTGTTTCTCGCATTAAGTAGGTCGAAAAGAGCGATCTCGATGTTTCTGCATACTTCGGACAGAGGTCTCACCAAGATTATCGCAGAAAATGCATATCTCAGCTTGAAACCCCACGAAAACCCAGATATCGCCGGTTCTGCATATCAAACCAACTGTGGAGTGGTGAAAACACCAGACAACGTGTTGCTCGCATTAAATTGATCCAAATGTGCGATCTCGATGATTCTGCATATTTCTAACAGAAGTCTCACCATGATTATCGTAAAAAATGCATATATCAGCTTGAAACCCCACGAAAACCAAGATATCGCTGGTTCTGCGTATCATATGCACTGTGGAGTGGTGAAAACCCCAGAAAACGTGTTTCTCGCATTAAATAGCTCGAAAAGAGCGATCTCGATGATTCTGCATACTTCGGACAGAAGTCTCACCATGATTATCGTAAAAAATGCATATCTCAGCTTGAAACCCCACGAAAACCAAGATATCGCTGGTTCTGCATATCAAACGCACTGTGGAGTGGTGAAAACACCAGACAAGGTTTTCCTCGCATTAACTAGCTCGAAAAGTACGATCTCGATGACTCTGCACACTTCTGACAGAAGTCTCACCAAGATTATCGCAGAAAATGCATATCTGAGCTTGAAACCCCACGAAAACCAAGATATCGTCGGTTCTGCGTATCATACGCACTGTGGAGTGCTGGAAACAGCAGATAACGTGTTCCTCAAATTAAATAGCTCGAATAGAGCGATCTCGATGATTAAGCATACTTCGGACAGAAGTCTCACCAAGATTATCGAAAAAAATGCATATCTCAGCTTGAAACCCCACGAAAACCAAGATATCGCTGGTTCTGCATATCATACGCACTGTGGTGTGCTGATAATACCAGATAACGTTTTGTCGCATTAAATAGCTCGAATAGAGCGATCTCGATGATTCTGCATACTTCGGACAGAAGTCTCACCAAGATTATCGTAAAAAATGCATATCTCAGCTTGAAACCCCACGAAAACCAAGATATCGCTGGTTCTGCATATCAAACGCACTGTGGAGTGGTGAAAACACCAGATAACGTGTTTCTCGCATTAAATAGGTCGAAAAGAGCGATCTCTATGTTTCTGCATATTTCGGACAGAGGTCTCACCAAGATTATCACAGAAAATGCAAATATCAGCTTGAAACCCCACGAAAACCCAGATATCGCCGGTTCTGCATATCAAACCAACTGTGGAGTGGTGAAAACACCAGACAACGTGTTTCTCGCATTAAATAGATCGAAACGAGCGATCTCGATGATTAAGCATACTTCGGACAGAAGTCTCATCAAGATTATGGCAGAAATTGCATATCTCAGCTTGAAACCCCTCGAAAACCAAGATATCACCTGTTCTGCATATCCAACGAACTGTGGTGTGGTGAAAACCCCAGAAAACGTGTTTCTCGCATTAAATAGCTCGAAAAGAGCGATCTCGATGATTCTGCATACTTCGGACAGAAGTCTCACCATGATTATCGTAAAAAATGCATATCTCAGCTTGAAACCCCACGAAAACCAAGATATCGCTGGTTCTGCATATCAAACGCACTGTGGAGTGGTGAAAACACCGGACAAGGTTTTTCTCGCATTAACTAGCTCGAAAAGAGCGATCTCGTTGATACCGCATACTTCGGACAGAAGTCTCACCATGATTATCGTAAAAAATGCATATATCAGCTTGAAACCCCACGAAAACCAAGATATCGCTGGTTCTGCACATCAAACGCACTGTGGAGTGCTGAAAACACCAGATAACGTGTTTCTCGCATTAAGTAGGTCCAAAAGAGCGATCTCGATGTTTCTGCATACTTCGGACAGAGGTCTCACCAAGATTATCACAGAAAATGCATATATCAGCTTGAAACCCCACGAAAACCCAGATATCGCCGGTTCTGCATATCAAACCAACTGTGGAGTGGTGAAAACACCAGACAACGTGTTTCTCGCATTAAATAGATTGAAACGAGCGATCTCGATGATTAAGCATACTTCGGACAGAAGTCTCATCAAGATTATGGCAGAAATTGCATATCTCAGCTTGAAACCCCTCGAAAACCAAGATATCACCTGTTCTGCATATCCAACGAACTGTGGTGTGGTGAAAACCCCAGAAAACGTGTTTCTCGCTATTAAATAGCTCGAAAAGAGCGATCTCGATGATTCTGCATACTTCGGACAGAAGTCTCACCATGATTATCGTAAAAAATGCATATCTCAGCTTGAAACCCCACGAAAACCAAGATATCGCTGGTTCTGCATATCAAACGCACTGTGGAGTGGTGAAAACACCAGACAAGGTTTTTCTCGCATTAACTAGCTCGAAAAGAGCGATCTCGATGATTCTGCATACTTCGGACAGAGGTCTCACCAAGATTATCGCAGAAAATGCATATCTCAGCTTGAAACCCCACGAAAACCCAGATATCGCCGGTTCTGCATATCAAACCAACTGTGGAGTGGTGAAAACACCAGACAACGTGTTGCTCGCATTAAATTGATCCAAATGTGCGATCTCGATGATTCTGCATATTTCTAACAGAAGTCTCACCATGATTATCGTAAAAAATGCATATATCAGCTTGAAACCCCACGAAAACCAAGATATCGCTGGTTCTGCGTATCATATGCACTGTGGAGTGGTGAAAACCCCAGAAAACGTGTTTCTCGCATTAAATAGCTCGAAAAGAGCGATCTCGATGATTCTGCATACTTCGGACAGAAGTCTCACCATGATTATCGTAAAAAATGCATATCTCAGCTTGAAACCCCACGAAAACCAAGATATCGCTGGTTCTGCATATCAAACGCACTGTGGAGTGGTGAAAACACCAGACAAGGTTTTTCTCGCATTAACTAGCTCGAAAAGTACGATCTCGATGACTCTGCACACTTCTGACAGAAGTCTCACCAAGATTATCGCAGAAAATGCATATCTGAGCTTGAAACCCCACGAAAACCAAGATATCGTCGGTTCTGCGTATCATACGCACTGTGGAGTGGTGAAAACACCAGATAACGTGCTTCTCGCATTAAATAGCTCGAAACGAGCGATCTCGATGATTAAGCATACTTCGGACAGAAGTCTCACCAAGATTATCGCAGAGATTGCTTATCTCAGCTTGAAACCCCACGAAAACCAAGATATCGCTGGTTCTGCACATCAAACGCACTGTGGCGTGCTGAAAACACCAGATAACGTGTTTCTCGCAGTAAATAGCTCGAAAAGTACGATCTCGATGACTCTGCATACTTCGGACAGAAGTCTCACCAAGATTGTCGCAGAAACTGCATATCTGAGCTTGAAACCCCACGAAAACCAAGATATCGTCGGTTCTGCATACCATACGCACTGTGGAGTGGTGACAACACCAGATAACGTGTTTCTCGCACTAAATAGGTCGAAAAGAGGGATCTCGATGTTTCTGCATACTTCGGACAGAAGTCTCACCATGATTATCGTAAAAAATGCATATCTAAGCTTGAAACCCCACGAAAACCAAAATATCGCTGGTTCTGCATATCATACGAACTGTGGAGTGGTGAAAACCCCAGAAAAGGTGCTTCTCGCATTAAATAGCTCGAAACGAGCGATCTCGATGATTCTGCATACTTCGGACAGAAGTCTCATCAAGATTATGGCAGAAATTGCATATCTCAGCTTGAAACCCCTCGAAAACCAAGATATCACCTGTTCTGCATATCCAACGAACTGTGGTGTGGTGAAAACCCCAGAAAACGTGTTTCTCGCTATTAAATAGCTCGAAACGAGCGATCTCGATGATTAAGCATACTTCGGACAGAAGTCTCACCAAGATTATCGCAGAGATTGCTTATCTCAGCTTGAAACCCCACGAAAACCAAGATATCGCTGGTTCTGCACATCAAACGCACTGTGGCGTGCTGAAAACACCAGATAACGTGTTTCTCGCAGTAAATAGCTCGAAAAGTACGATCTCGATGACTCTGCATACTTCGGACAGAAGTCTCACCAAGATTGTCGCAGAAACTGCATATCTCAGCTTGAAACCCCACGAAAACCAAGATATCGCTGGTTCTGCATATCAAACGCACTGTGGAGTGGTGAAAACACCGGACAAGGTTTTTCTCGCATTAAGTAGGTCCAAAAGAGCGATCTCGATGTTTCTGCATACTTCGGACAGAGGTCTCACCAAGATTATCACAGAAAATGCATATATCAGCTTGAAACCCCACGAAAACCCAGATATCGCCGGTTCTGCATATCAAACCAACTGTGGAGTGGTGAAAACACCAGACAACGTGTTTCTCGCATTAAATAGATCGAAACGAGCGATCTCGATGATTAAGCATACTTCGGACAGAAGTCTCATCAAGATTATGGCAGAAATTGCATATCTCAGCTTGAAACCCCTCGAAAACCAAGATATCACCTGTTCTGCATATCCAACGAACTGTGGTGTGGTGAAAACCCCAGAAAACGTGTTTCTCGCTATTAAATAGCTCGAAAAGAGCGATCTCGATGATTCTGCATACTTCGGACAGAAGTCTCACCATGATTATCGTAAAAAATGCATATCTCAGCTTGAAACCCCACGAAAACCAAGATATCGCTGGTTCTGCATATCAAACGCACTGTGGAGTGGTGAAAACACCAGACAAGGTTTTTCTCGCATTAACTAGCTCGAAAAGAGCGATCTCGATGATTCTGCATACTTCGGACAGAAGTCTCACCAAGATTATCGCAGAGATTGCTTATCTCAGCTTGAAACCCCACGAAAACCAAGATATCGCTGGTTCTGCACATCAAACGCACTGTGGCGTGCTGAAAACACCAGATAACGTGTTTCTCGCAGTAAATAGCTCGAAAAGTACGATCTCGATGTTTCTGCATACTTCGGACAGAGGTCTCACCAAGATTATCGCAGAAAATGCATATCTCAGCTTGAAACCCCACGAAAACCCAGATATCGCCGGTTCTGCATATCAAACCAACTGTGGAGTGGTGAAAACACCAGACAACGTGTTGCTCGCATTAAATTGATCCAAATGTGCGATCTCGATGATTCTGCATATTTCTAACAGAAGTCTCACCATGATTATCGTAAAAAATGCATATATCAGCTTGAAACCCCACGAAAACCAAGATATCGCTGGTTCTGCGTATCATATGCACTGTGGAGTGGTGAAAACCCCAGAAAACGTGTTTCTCGCATTGAATAGCTCGAAAAGAGCGATCTCGATGATTCTGCATACTTCGGACAGAAGTCTCACCATGATTATCGTAAAAAATGCATATCTCAGCTTGAAACCCCTCGAAAACCAAGATATCGCTGGTTCTGCATATCAAACGCACTGTGGAGTGGTGAAAACACCAGACAAGGTTTTTCTCGCATTAACTAGCTCGAAAAGTACGATCTCGATGACTCTGCACACTTCTGACAGAAGTCTCACCAAGATTATCGCAGAAAATGCATATCTGAGCTTGAAACCCCACGAAAACCAAGATATCGTCGGTTCTGCGTATCATACGCACTGTGGAGTGGTGAAAACACCAGATAACGTGCTTCTCGCATTAAATAGCTCGAAACGAGCGATCTCGATGATTAAGCATACTTCGGACAGAAGTCTCACCAAGATTATCGCAGAGATTGCTTATCTCAGCTTGAAACCCCACGAAAACCAAGATATCGCTGGTTCTGCACATCAAACGCACTGTGGCGTGCTGAAAACACCAGATAACGTGTTTCTCGCAGTAAATAGCTCGAAAAGTACGATCTCGATGACTCTGCATACTTCGGACAGAAGTCTCACCAAGATTGTCGCAGAAACTGCATATGTGAGCTTGAAACCCCACGAAAACCAAGATATCGTCGGTTCTGCATACCATACGCACTGTGGAGTGGTGAAAACACCAGATAACGTGTTTCTCGCACTAAATAGGTCGAAAAGAGGGATCTCGATGTTTCTGCATACTTCGGACAGAAGTCTCACCATGATTATCGTAAAAAATGCATATCTAAGCTTGAAACCCCACGAAAACCAAAATATCGCTGGTTCTGCATATCATACGAACTGTGGAGTGGTGAAAACCCCAGAAAACGTGCTTCTCGCATTAAATAGCTCGAAACGAGCGATCTCGATGATTCTGCATACTTCGGACAGAAGTCTCACCATGATTAAAGTAAAAAATGCATATCTCAGCTTGAAACCCCACGAAAACCAAGATATCGCTGGTTCTGCACATCAAACGCACTGTGGAGTGCTGAAAACACCAGATAACGTGTTTCTCGCATTAAGTAGGTCGAAAAGAGCGATCTCGATGTTTCTGCATACTTCGGACAGAGGTCTCAACAAGATTATCGCAGAAAATGCATATCTCAACTTGAAACCCCACGAAAACCCAGATATCGCCGGTTCTGCATATCAAACCAACTGTGGAGTGGTGAAAACACCAGACAACGTGTTGCTCGCATTAAATTGATCCAAATGTGCGATATCGATGATTCTGCATACTTCGGACAGAAGTCTCACCATGATTATCGTAAAAAATGCATATATCAGCTTGAAACCCCACGAAAACCAAGATATCGCTGGTTCTGCGTATCATATGCACTGTGGAGTGGTGAAAACCCCAGAAAACGTGTTTCTCGCATTAAATAGCTCGAAAAGAGCGATCTCGATGATTCTGCATACTTCGGACAGAAGTCTCACCATGATTATCGTAAAAAATGCATATCTCAGCTTGAAACCCCACGAAAACCAAGATATCGCTGGTTCTGCACATCAAACGCACTGTGGAGTGCTGAAAACACCAGATAACGTGTTTCTCGCATTAAGTAGGTCGAAAAGAGCGATCTCGATGTTTCTGCATACTTCGGACAGAGGTCTCACCAAGATTATCGCAGAAATTGCATATCTCAGCTTGAAACCCCACGAAAACCAAGATATCGCTGGTTCTGCATATAAAACGCACTGTGGAGTGCTGGAAACAGCAGATAACGTGTTCCTCAAATTAAATAGCTCGAATAGAGCGATCTCGATGATTAAGCATACTTCGGACAGAAGTCTCACCAAGATTATCGAAAAAAATGCATATCTCAGCTTGAAACCCCACGAAAACCAAGATATCGCTGGTTCTGCATATCATACGCACTGTGGTGTGCTGATAATACCAGATAACGTTTTGTCGCATTAAATAGCTCGAATAGAGCGATCTCGATGATTCTGCATACTTCGGACAGAAGTCTCACCAAGATTATCGTAAAAAATGCATATCTCAGCTTGAAACCCCACGAAAACCAAGATATAGCTGGTTCTGCATATCAAACGCACTGTGGAGTGGTGAAAACACCAGATAACGTGTTTCTCGCATTAAATAGGTCGAAAAGAGCAGTCACGATGTTTCTGCATACTTCGGACAGAGGTCTCACCAAGATTATCACAGAAAATGCAAATATCAGCTTGAAACCCCACGAAAACCCAGATATCGCCGGTTCTGCATATCAAACCAACTGTGGAGTGGTGAAAACACCAGACAACGTGTTTCTCGCATTAAATAGATCGAAACGAGCGATCTCGATGATTAAGCATACTTCGGACAGAAGTCTCATCAAGATTATGGCAGAAATTGCATATCTCAGCTTGAAACCCCTCGAAAACCAAGATATCACCTGTTCTGCATATCCAACGAACTGTGGTGTGGTGAAAACCCCAGAAAACGTGTTTCTCGCATTAAATAGCTCGAAAAGAGCGATCTCGATGATTCTGCATACTTCGGACAGAAGTCTCACCATAATTATCGTAAAAAATGCATATCTCAGCTTGAAACCCCACGAAAACCAAGATATCGCTGGTTCTGCATATCAAACGCACTGTGGAGTGGTGAAAACACCAGACAAGGTTTTTCTCGCATTAACTAGCTCGAAAAGAGCGATCTCGATGATTCAGCATACTTCGGACAGAAGTCTCACCAAGATTATCGCAGAGATTGCTTATCTCAGCTTGAAACCCCACGAAAACCAAGATATCGCTGGTTCTGCACATCAAACGCACTGTGGCGTGCTGAAAACACCAGATAACGTGTTTCTCGCAGTAAATAGCTCGAAAAGTACGATCTCGATGACTCTGCATACTTCGGACAGAAGTCTCACCAAGATTGTCGCAGAAACTGCATATCTGAGCTTGAAACCCCACGAAAACCAAGATATCGTCGGTTCTGCATACCATACGCACTGTGGAGTGGTGAAAACACCAGATAACGTGTTTCTCGCACTAAATAGGTCGAAAAGAGGGATCTCGATGTTTCTGCATACTTCGGACAGAAGTCTCACCATGATTATCGTAAAAAATGCATATCTAAGCTTGAAACCCCACGAAAGCCAAGATATCGCTGGTTCTGCATATCAAACGTACTGTGGAGTGGTGAAAACACCAGACAAGGTTTTTCTCGCATTAACTAGCTCGAAAAGAGCGATCTCGATGATTCTGCATACTTCGGACAGAAGTCTCACCATGATCATCGTAAAAAATGCATATCTCAGCTTGAAACCCCACGAAAACCAAGATATCGCTGGTTCTGCACATCAAACGCACTGTGGAGTGCTGAAAACACCAGATAACGTGTTTCTCGCATTAAGTAGGTCGAAAAGAGCGATCTCGATGTTTCTGCATACTTCGGACAGAGGTCTCACCAAGATTATCGCAGAAAACGCATATCTCAGCTTGAAACCCCACGAAAACCCAGATATCGCCGGTTCTGCATATCAAACCAACTGTGGAGTGGTGAAAACACCAGAGAACGTGTTTCTCGCATTAAATTGATCCAAATGTGCGATCTCGATGATTCTGCATATTTCTAACAGAAGTCTCACCATGATTATCGCAGAAAATGCATATCTCTGCTAGAAACCCCACGAAATCCAAGATATCTCCTGTTCTGCATATCCAACGAACTGTGGAGTGGTGAAAACCCCAGAAAACGTGTTTCTCGCATTAAATAGCTCGAAAAGTACGATCTCGATGACTCTGCATACTTCGGACAGAAGTCTCACCAAGATTATCGCAGGAAATGCATATCTGAGCTTGAAACCCCACGAAAACCAAGATATCGTCGGTTCTGCATACCATACGCACTGTGGAGTGGTGAAAACACCAGATAACGTGCTTCTCGCATTAAATAGCTCGAAACGAGCGATCTCGATGACTCTGCATACTTCGGACAGAAGTCTCACCAAGATTGTCGCAGAAACTGCATATCTGAGCTTGAAACCCCACGAAAACCAAGATATCGTCGGTTCTGCATACCATACGCACTGTGGAGTGGTGAAAACACCAGATAACGTGCTTCTCGCATTAAATAGCTCGAAACGAGCGATCTCGATGATTAAGCATACTTCGGACAGAAGTCTCACCAAGATTATCGCAGAAATTGCATATCTCAGCTTGAAACCCCTCGAAAACCAAGATATCACCTGTTCTGCATATCCAGCGAACTGTGGTGTGGTGAAAACCCCAGAAAACGTGTTTCTCGCATTATATAGCTCGAAAAGAGCAATCTCGATGATTCTGCATACTTCGGACAGAAGTCTCACCATGATTATCGTAAAAAATGCATATCTCAGCTTGAAACCCCACGAAAACCAAGATATCGCTGGTTCTGCATATCAAACGCACTGTGGAGTGGTGAAAACACCAGATAACGTGTTTCTCGCATTAAATAGGTCGAAAAGAGCGATCTCGATGTTTCTGCATACTTCGGACAGAGGTCTCACCAAGATTATCACAGAAAATGCATATATCAGCTTGAAACCCCACGAAAACCCAGATATCGCCGGTTCTGCATATCAAACCAACTGTGGAGTGGTGAAAACACCAGACAACGTGTTTCTCGCATTAAATAGATCGAAACGAGCGATCTCGATGATTAAGCATACTTCGGACAGAAGTCTCATCAAGATTATGGCAGAAATTGCATATCTCAGCTTGAAACCCCTCGAAAACCAAGATATCACCTGTTCTGCATATCCAACGAACTGTGGTGTGGTGAAAACCCCAGAAAACCTGTTTCTCGCATTAAATAGCTCGAAAAGAGCGATCTCGATGATTCTGCATACTTCGGACAGAAGTCTCACCATAATTATCGTAAAAAATGCATATCTCAGCTTGAAACCCCACGAAAACCAAGATATCGCTGGTTCTGCATATCAAACGCACTGTGGAGTGGTGAAAACACCAGACAAGGTGTTTCTCGCATTAACTAGCTCGAAAAGAGCGATCTCGATGATTCTGCATACTTCGGACAGAAGTCTCACCATGATTATCGTAAAAAATGCATATCTCAGCTTGAAACCCCACGAAAACCAAGATATCGCTGGTTCTGCACATCAAACGCACTGTGGAGTGCTGAAAACACCAGATAACGTGTTTCTCGCATTAAGTAGGTCGAAAAGAGCGATCTCGATGTTTCTGCATACTTCGGACAGAGGTCTCACCAAGATTATCGCAGAAAATGCATATCTCAGCTTGAAACCCCACGAAAACCCAGATATCGCCGGTTCTGCATATCAAACCAACTGTGGAGTGGTGAAAACACCAGACAACGTGTTGCTCGCATTAAATTGATCCAAATGTGCGATCTCGATGATTCTGCATATTTCTAACAGAAGTCTCACCATGATTATCGTAAAAAATGCATATATCAGCTTGAAACCCCACGAAAACCAAGATATCGCTGGTTCTGCGTATCATATGCACTGTGGAGTGGTGAAAACCCCAGAAAACGTGTTTCTCGCATTAAATAGCTCGAAAAGAGCGATCTCGATGATTCTGCATACTTCGGACAGAAGTCTCACCATGATTATCGTAAAAAATGCATATCTCAGCTTGAAACCCCACGAAAACCAAGATATCGCTGGTTCTGCATATCAAACGCACTGTGGAGTGGTGAAAACACCAGACAAGGTTTTTCTCGCATTAACTAGCTCGAAAAGTACGATCTCGATGACTCTGCACACTTCTGACAGAAGTCTCACCAAGATTATCGCAGAAAATGCATATCTGAGCTTGAAACCCCACGAAAACCAAGATATCGTCGGTTCAGCGTATCATACGCACTGTGGAGTGGTGAAAACACCAGATAACGTGCTTCTCGCATTAAATAGCTCGAAACGAGCGATCTCGATGATTAAGCATACTTCGGACAGAAGTCTCACCAAGATTGTCGCAGAAACTGCATATCTGAGCTTGAAACCCCACGAAAACCAAGATATCGTCGGTTCTGCATACCATACGCACTGTGGAGTGGTGAAAACACCAGATAACGTGTTTCTCGCACTAAATAGGTCGAAAAGAGGGATCTCGATGTTTCTGCATACTTCGGACAGAAGTCTCACCATGATTATCGTAAAAAATGCATATCTAAGCTTGAAACCCCACGAAAGCCAAGATATCGCTGGTTCTGCATATCAAACGTACTGTGGAGTGGTGAAAACACCAGACAAGGTTTTTCTCGCATTAACTAGCTCGGAAAGAGCGATCTCGATGATTCTGCATACTTCGGACAGAAGTCTCACCATGATTATCGTAAAAAATGCATATCTCAGCTTGAAACCCCACGAAAACCAAGATATCGCTGGTTCTGCACATCAAACGCACTGTGGAGTGCTGAAAACACCAGATAACGTGTTTCTCGCATTAAGTAGGTCGAAAAGAGCGATCTCGATGTTTCTGCATACTTCGGACAGAGGTCTCACCAAGATTATCGCAGAAAATGCATATCTCAGCTTGAAACCCCACGAAAACCCAGATATCGCCGGTTCTGCATATCAAACCAACTGTGGAGTGGTGAAAACACCAGAGAACGTGTTTCTCGCATTAAATTGATCCAAATGTGCGATCTCGATGATTCTGCATATTTCTAACAGAAGTCTCACCATGATTATCGCAGAAAATGCATATCTCTGCTAGAAACCCCACGAAATCCAAGATATCTCCTGTTCTGCATATCCAACGAACTGTGGAGTGGTGAAAACCCCAGAAAACGTGTTTCTCGCATTAAATAGCTCGAAAAGTACGATCTCGATGACTCTGCATACTTCGGACAGAAGTCTCACCAAGATTATCGCAGAAAATGCATATCTGAGCTTGAAACCCCACGAAAACCAAGATATCGTCGGTTCTGCATACCATACGCACTGTGGAGTGGTGAAAACACCAGATAACGTGCTTCTCGCATTAAATAGCTCGAAACGAGCGATCTCGATGATTAAGCATACTTCGGACAGAAGTCTCACCAAGATTATCGCAGAAATTGCATATCTCAGCTTGAAACCCCACGAAAACCAAGATATCGCTGGTTCTGCATATAAAACGCACTGTGGAGTGCTGGAAACAGCAGATAACGTGTTCCTCAAATTAAATAGCTCGAATAGAGCGATCTCGATGATTAAGCATACTTCGGACAGAAGTCTCATCAAGATTATCGAAAAAAATGCATATCTCATTTTGAAACCCCACGAAAACCAAGATATCGCTGGTTCTGCATATCATACGCACTGTGGTGTGCTGATAATACCAGATAACGTTTTGTCGCATTAAATAGCTCGAATAGAGCGATCTCGATGATTCTGCATACTTCGGACAGAAGTCTCACCAAGATTATCGTAAAAAATGCATATCTCAGCTTGAAACCCCACGAAAACCAAGATATCGCTGGTTCTGCATATCAAACGCACTGTGGAGTGGTGAAAACACCAGATAACGTGTTTCTCGCATTAAATAGGTCGAAAAGAGCGATCTCGATGTTTCTGCATACTTCGGACAGATGTCTCACCAAGATTATCACAGAAAATGCAAATATCAGCTTGAAACCCCACGAAAACCCAGATATCGCCGGTTCTGCAAATCAAACCAACTGTGGAGTGGTGAAAACACCAGACAACGTGTATCTCGCATTAAATAGATCGAAACGAGCGATCTCGATGATTAAGCATACTTCGGACAGAAGTCTCATCAAGATTATGGCAGAAATTGCATATCTCAGCTTGAAACCCCTCGAAAACCAAGATATCACCTGTTCTGCATATCCAATGAACTGTGGTGTGGTGAAAACCCCAGAAAACGTGTTTCTCGCATTAAATAGCTCGAAAAGAGCGATCTCGATGATTCTGCATACTTCGGACAGAAGTCTCACCAAGATTATCGTAAAAAATGCATATCTCAGCTTGAAACCCCACGAAAACCAAGATATCGCTGGTTCTGCATATCAAACGCACTGTGGAGTGGTGAAAACACCAGATAACGTGTTTCTCGCATTAAATAGGTCGAAAAGAGCGATCTCGATGATTCTGCATACTTCGGACAGAAGTCTCACCAAGATTATCGCAGAGATTGCTTATCTCAGCTTGAAACCCCACGAAAACCAAGATATCGTCGGTTCTGCGTATCATACGCACTGTGGAGTGGTGAAAACACCAGATAACGTGCTTCTCGCATTAAATAGCTCGAAACGAGCGATCTCGATGATTAAGCATACTTCGGACAGAAGTCTCACCAAGATTATCGCAGAGATTGCTTATCTCAGCTTGAAACCCCACGAAAACCAAGATATCGCTGGTTCTGCACATCAAACGCACTGTGGCGTGCTGAAAACACCAGATAACGTGTTTCTCGCAGTAAATAGCTCGAAAAGTACGATCTCGATGACTCTGCATACTTCGGACAGAAGTCTCACCAAGATTGTCGCAGAAACTGCATATCTGAGCTTGAAACCCCACGAAAACCAAGATATCGTCGGTTCTGCATACCATACGCACTGTGGAGTGGTGAAAACACCAGATAACGTGTTTCTCGCACTAAATAGGTCGAAATGAGGGATCTCGATGTTTCTGCATACTTCGGACAGAAGTCTCACCATGATTATCGTAAAAAATGCATATCTAAGCTTGAAACCCCACGAAAGCCAAGATATCGCTGGTTCTGCATATCAAACGTACTGTGGAGTGGTGAAAACACCAGACAAGGTTTTTCTCGCATTAACTAGCTCGAAAAGAGCGATCTCGATGATTCTGCATACTTCGGACAGAAGTCTCACCATGATTATCGTAAAAAATGCATATCTCAGCTTGAAACCCCACGAAAACCAAGATATCGCTGGTTCTGCACATCAAACGCACTGTGGAGTGCTGAAAACACCAGATAACGTGTTTCTCGCATTAAGTAGGTCGAAAAGAGCGATCTCGATGTTTCTGCATACTTCGGACAGAGGTCTCACCAAGATTATCGCAGAAAATGCATATCTCAGCTTGAAACCCCACGAAAACCCAGATATCGCCGGTTCTGCATACCATACGCACTGTGGAGTGGTGAAAACACCAGATAACGTGCTTCTCGCATTAAATAGCTCGAAACGAGCGATCTCGATGACTCTGCATAGTTCGGACAGAAGTCTCACCAAGATTGTCGCAGAAACTGCATATCTGAGCTTGAAACCCCACGAAAACCAAGATATCGTCGGTTCTGCATACCATACGCACTGTGGAGTGGTGAAAACACCAGATAACGTGCTTCTCGCATTAAATAGCTCGAAACGAGCGATCTCGATGATTAAGCATACTTCGGACAGAAGTCTCACCAAGATTATCGCAGAAATTGCATATCTCAGCTTGAAACCCCTCGAAAACCAAGATATCACCTGTTCTGCATATCCAACGAACTGTGGTGTGGTGAAAACCCCAGAAAACGTGTTTCTCGCATTATATAGCTCGAAAAGAGCAATCTCGATGATTCTGCATACTTCGGACAGAAGTCTCACCATGATTATCGTAAAAAATGCATATCTCAGCTTGAAACCCCACGAAAACCAAGATATCGCTGGTTCTGCATATCAAACGCACTGTGGAGTGGTGAAAACACCAGATAACGTGTTTCTCGCATTAAATAGGTCGAAAAGAGCGATCTCGATGTTTCTGCATACTTCGGACAGAGGTCTCACCAAGATTATCACAGAAAATGCATATATCAGCTTGAAACCCCACGAAAACCCAGATATCGCCGGTTCTGCATATCAAACCAACTGTGGAGTGGTGAAATCACCAGACAACGTGTTTCTCGCATTAAATAGATCGAAACGAGCGATCTCGATGATTAAGCATACTTCGGACAGAAGTCTCATCAAGATTATGGCAGAAATTGCATATCTCAGCTTGAAACCCCTCGAAAACCAAGATATCACCTGTTCTGCATATCCAACGAACTGTGGTGTGGTGAAAACCCCAGAAAACGTGTTTCGCGCATTAAATAGCTCGAAAAGAGCGATCTCGATGATTCTGCATACTTCGGACAGAAGTCTCACCATAATTATCGTAAAAAATGCATATCTCAGCTTGAAACCCCACGAAAACCAAGATATCGCTGGTTCTGCATATCAAACGCACTGTGGAGTGGTGAAAACACCAGACAAGGTTTTTCTCGTATTAACTAGCTCAAAAAGAGCGATCTCGATGATTCTGCATACTTCGGACAGAAGTCTCACCATGATTATCGTAAAAAATGCATATCTCAGCTTGAAACCCCACGAAAACCAAGATATCGCTGGTTCTGCACATCAAACGCACTGTGGAGTGCTGAAAACACCAGATAACGTGTTTCTCGCATTAAGTAGGTCGAAAAGAGCGATCTCGATGTTTCTGCATACTTCGGACAGAGGTCTCACCAAGATTATCGCAGAAAATGCATATCTCAGCTTGAAACCCCACGAAAACCCAGATATCGCCGGTTCTGCATATCAAACCAACTGTGGAGTGGTGAAAACACCAGACAACGTGTTTCTCGCATTAAATTGATCCAAATGTGCGATCTCGATGATTCTGCATATTTCTAACAGAAGTCTCACCATGATTATCGCAGAAAATGCATATCTCTGCTAGAAACCCCACGAAATCCAAGATATCTCCTGTTCTGCATATCCAACGAACTGTGGAGTGGTGAAAACCCCAGAAAACGTGTTTCTCGCATTAAATAGCTCGAAAAGTACGATCTCGATGACTCTGCATACTTCTGACAGATGTCTCACCAAGATTATCGCAGAAAATGCATATCTGAGCTTGAAACCCCACGAAAACCAAGATATCGTCGGTTCTGCATACCATACGCACTGTGGAGTGGTGAAAACACCAGATAACGTGTTTCTCGCACTAAATAGGTCGAAAAGAGGGATCTCGATGTTTCTGCATACTTCGGACAGAAGTCTCACCATGATTATCGTAAAAAATGCATATCTAAGCTTGAAACCCCACGAAAGCCAAGATATCGCTGGTTATGCATATCAAACGTACTGTGGAGTGGTGAAAACACCAGACAAGGTTTTTCTCGCATTAACTAGCTCGAAAAGAGCGATCTCGATGATTCTGCATACTTCGGACAGAAGTCTCACCATGATTATCGTAAAAAATGCATATCTCAGCTTGAAACCCCACGAAAACCAAGATATCGCTGGTTCTGCATATCAAACGCACTGTGGAGTGGTGAAAACACCAGATAACGTGTTTCTCGCATTAAATAGGTCGAAAAGAGCGATCTCGATGTTTCTGCATACTTCGGACAGAGGTCTCACCAAGATTATCACAGAAAATGCATATATCAGCTTGAAACCCCACGAAAACCCAGATATCGCCGGTTCTGCATATCAAACCAACTGTGGAGTGGTGAAATCACCAGACAACGTGTTTCTCGCATTAAATAGATCGAAACGAGCGATCTCGATGATTAAGCATACTTCGGACAGAAGTCTCATCAAGATTATGGCAGAAATTGCATATCTCAGCTTGAAACCCCTCGAAAACCAAGATATCACCTGTTCTGCATATCCAACGAACTGTGGTGTGGTGAAAACCCCAGAAAACGTGTTTCTCGCATTAAATAGCTCGAAAAGAGCGATCTCGATGATTCTGCATACTTCGGACAGAAGTCTCACCATAATTATCGTAAAAAATGCATATCTCAGCTTGAAACCCCACGAAAACCAAGATATCGCTGGTTCTGCATATCAAACGCACTGTGGAGTGGTGAAAACACCAGACAAGGTTTTTCTCGTATTAACTAGCTCAAAAAGAGCGATCTCGATGATTCTGCATACTTCGGACAGAAGTCTCACCAAGATTATCGCAGAGATTGCTTATCTCAGCTTGAAACCCCACGAAAACCAAGATATCGCTGGTTCTGCATATCAAACGCACTCTGTGGTGGTGAAAACACCAGATAACGTGTTTCTCGCAGTAAATAGCTCGAAAAGAACGATCTCGATGACTCTGCATACTTCGGACAGAAGTCTCACCAAGATTATCGCAGAAAATGCATATCTGAGCTTGAAACCCCACGAACACCAATATATCGTCGGTTCTGCATACCATACGCACTGTGGAGTGGTGCAAAAACACCAGATAACGTGCTTCTCGCATTAAATAGCTCGAAACGAGTGATCTCGATGATTAAGCATACTTCGGACAGAAGTCTCACCATGATTATCGTAAAAAATGCATATCTCAGCTTGAAACCCCACGAAAACCAAGATATCTCCTGTTCTGCATATCCAACGAACTGTGTAGTTGTGAAAACCCCAGAAAACGTGCTTCTCGCATTAAATAGCTCGAAACGAGCGATCTCGATGATTAAGCATGCTTCGGACAGAAGTCTCACCATGATTATCGTAAAAAATGCATATATCAGCTTGAAACCCCACGAAAACCAAGAAATCACTGTTTCTGCACATCAAACGCACTGTGGCGTGCTGAAAACACCAGATAACGTGTTTCTCGCAGTAAATAGCTCGAAAAGTACGATCTCGATGACTCTGCATACTTCGGACAGAAGTCTCACCAAGATTGTCGCAGAAACTGCATATCTGAGCTTGAAACCCCACGAAAACCAAGATATCTTCGGTTCTGCATACCATACGCACTGTGGAGTGGTGAAAACACCAGATAACGTGTTTCTCGCACTAAATAGGTCGAAAAGAGGGATCTCGATGTTTCTGCATACTTCGGACAGAAGTCTCACCATGATTATCGTAAAAAATGCATATCTCAGCTTGAAACCCCACGAAAGCCAAGATATCGCTGGTTCTGCATATCAAACGTACTGTGGAGTGGTGAAAACACCAGACAAGGTTTTTCTCGCATTAACTAGCTCGAAAAGAGCGATCTCGGTGATTCTGCATACTTCGGACAGAAGTCTCACCATGATTATCGTAAAAAATGCATATCTCAGCTTGAAACCCCACGAAAGCCAAGATATCGCTGGTTCTGCATATCAAACGTACTGTGGAGTGGTGAAAACACCAGACAAGGTTTTTCTCGCATTAACTAGCTCGAAAAGAGCGATCTCGATGATTCTGCATACTTCGGACAGAAGTCTCACCATGATTATCGTAAAAAATGCATATCTCAGCTTGAAACCCCACGAAAACCAAGATATCGCTGGTTCTGCACATCAAACGCACTGTGGAGTGCTGAAAACACCAGATAACGTGTTTCTCGCATTAAGTAGGTCGAAAAGAGCGATCTCGATGTTTCTGCATACTTCGGACAGAGGTCTCACCAAGATTATCGCAGAAAATGCATATCTCAGCTTGAAACCCCACGAAAACCCAGATATCGCCGGTTCTGCATATCAAACCAACTGTGGAGTGGTGAAAACACCAGACAACGTGTTTCTCGCATTAAATTGATCCAAATGTGCGATCTCGATGATTCTGCATATTTCTAACAGAAGTCTCACCATGATTATCGCAGAAAATGCATATCTCTGCTAGAAACCCCACGAAATCCAAGATATCTCCTGTTCTGCATATCCAACGAACTGTGGAGTGGTGAAAACCCCAGAAAACGTGTTTCTCGCATTAAATAGCTCGAAAAGTACGATCTCGATGACTCTGCATACTTCGGACAGATGTCTCACCAAGATTATCGCAGAAAATGCATATCTGAGCTTGAAACCCCACGAAAACCAAGATATCGTCGGTTCTGCATACCATACGCACTGTGGAGTGGTGAAAACACCAGATAACGTGCTGCTCGCATTAAATAGCTCGAAACGAGCGATCTCGATGATTAAGCATACTTCGGACAGAAGTCTCACCAAGATTATCGCAGAAATTGCATATCTCAGCTTGAAACCCCACGAAAACCAAGATATCGCTGGTTCTGCATATAAAACGCACTGTGGAGTGCTGGAAACAGCAGATAACGTGTTCCTCAAATTAAATAGCTCGAATAGAGCAATCTCGATGATTAAGCATACTTCGGACAGAAGTCTCACCAAGATTATCGTAAAAAATGCATATCTCAGCTTGAAACCCCACGAAAACCAAGATATCGCTGGTTCTGCATATCATACGTACTGTGGAGTGCTCATAATACCAGATAACGTTTTGTCGCATTAAATAGCTCGAATAGAGCGATCTCGATGATTCTGCATACTTCGGACAGAAGTCTCACCAAGATTATCGTAAAAAATGCATATCTCAGCTTGCAACCCCACGAAAACCAAGTTATCGCTGGTTCTGCATATCAAACGCACTGTGGAGTGGTGAAAACACCAGATAACGTGTTTCTCGCATTAAATAGCTCGAAAAGAGCGATCTAGATGATTCTGCATACTTCGGACAGAAGTCTCACCAAGATTATCGTAAAAAATGCATATCTCAGCTTGAAACCCCACGAAAACCAAGATATCGCTGGTTCTGCATATCATACGCACTGTGGAGTGGTGCAAAAACACCAGATAACGTGGTTCTCGCATTAAATAGCTCGAAACGAGTGATCTCGATGATTAAGCATACTTCGGACAGAAGTCTCACCATGATTATCGTAAAAAATGCATATCTCAGCTTGAAACCCCACGAAAACCAAGATATCTCCTGTTCTGCATATCCAACGAACTGTGTAGTTGTGAAAACCCCAGAAAACGTGCTTCTCGCATTAAATAGCTCGAAACGAGCGATCTCGATGATTAAGCATACTTCGGACAGAAGTCTCACCATGATTATCGTAAAAAATGCATATATCAGCTTGAAACCCCACAAAAACCAAGAAATCGCTGGTTCTGCACATCAAACGCACTGTGGCGTGCTGAAAACACCAGATAACGTGTTTCTCGCAGTAAATAGCTCGAAAAGTACGATCTCGATGACTCTGCATACTTCGTACAGAAGTCTCACCAAGATTGTCGCAGAAACTGCATATCTGAGCTTGGAACCCCACGAAAACCAAGATATCGTCGGTTCTGCATACCATACGCACTGTGGAGTGGTGAAAACACCAGATAACGTGCTTCTCGCATTAAATAGCTCGAAACGAGTGATCTCGATGATTAAGCATACTTCGGACAGAAGTCTCACCAAGATTATCGTAAAAAATGCATATCTCAGCTTGAAACCCCACGAAAACCAAGATATCGCTGGTTCTGCATATCATACGCACTGTGGAGTGGTGCAAAAACACCAGATAACGTGGTTCTCGCATTAAATAGCTCGAAACGAGTGATCTCGATGATTAAGCATACTTCGGACAGAAGTCTCACAATGATTATCGTAAAAAAATGCATATCTCAGCTTGAAACCCCACGAAAACAAAGATATCTCATGTTCTGCATATCCAACGAACTGTGTAGTTGTGAAAACCCCAGAAAACGTGCTTCTCGCATTAAATAGCTCGAAACGAGCGATCTCGATGATTAAGCATACTTCGGACAGAAGTCTCACCATGATTATCGTAAAAAATGCATATATCAGCTTGAAACCCCACGAAAACCAAGATATCGCTGGTTCTGCACATCAAACGCACTGTGGCGTGCTGAAAACACCAGATAACGTGTTTCTCGCAGTAAATAGCTCGAAAAGTACGATCTCGATGACTCTGCATACTTCTGACAGTAGTCTCACCAAGATTATCGCAGAAAATGCATATCTGAGCTTGAAACCCCACGAAAACCAAGATATCGTCGGTTCTGCGTATCATACGCACTGTGGAGTGGTGAAAACACCAGATAACGTGCTTCTCGCATTAAATAGCTCGAAACGAGCGATCTCGATGATTAAGCATACTTCGGACAGAAGTCTCACCAAGATTATCGCAGAAATTGCTTATCTCAGCTTGAAACCCCACGAAAACCAAGATATCGTTGGTTCTGCATATAAAACGCACTGTGGAGTGCTGGAAACACCAGATAACGTGTTTCTCACATTAAATAGCTCGAATAGAGCGATCTCGATGATTAAGCATACTTCGGACAGAAGTCTCACCAAGATTATCGTAAAAAATGCATATCTCAGCTTGAAACCCCACGAAAACCAAGATATCGCTGGTTCTGCATATCATACGAACTGTGGAGTGGTGAAAACCCCAGAAAACGTGCTTCTCGCATTAAATAGCTCGAAACGAGCGATCTCGATGATTAAGCATACTTCGGACAGAAGTCTCACCATGATTATCGTAAAAAATGCATATCTCAGCTTGAAACCCCACGAAAACCAAGATATCTCCTGTTCTGCATATCCAACGAACTGTGTAGTTGTGAAAACCCCAGAAAACGTGCTTCTCGCATTAAATAGCTCGAAACGAGCGATCTCGATGATTAAGCATGCTTCGGACAGAAGTCTCACCATGATTATCGTAAAAAATGCATATATCAGCTTGAAACCCCACGAAAACCAAGAAATCACTGTTTCTGCACATCAAACGCACTGTGGCGTGCTGAAAACACCAGATAACGTGTTTCTCGCAGTAAATAGCTCGAAAAGTACGATCTCGATGACTCTGCATACTTCGGACAGAAGTCTCACCAAGATTGTCGCAGAAACTGCATATCTGAGCTTGAAACCCCACGAAAACCAAGATATCTTCGGTTCTGCATACCATACGCACTGTGGAGTGGTGAAAACACCAGATAACGTGTTTCTCGCACTAAATAGGTCGAAAAGAGGGATCTCGATGTTTCTGCATACTTCGGACAGAAGTCTCACCATGATTATCGTAAAAAATGCATATCTCAGCTTGAAACCCCACGAAAGCCAAGATATCGCTGGTTCTGCATATCAAACGTACTGTGGAGTGGTGAAAACACCAGACAAGGTTTTTCTCGCATTAACTAGCTCGAAAAGAGCGATCTCGGTGATTCTGCATACTTCGGACAGAAGTCTCACCATGATTATCGTAAAAAATGCATATCTCAGCTTGAAACCCCACGAAAGCCAAGATATCGCTGGTTCTGCATATCAAACGTACTGTGGAGTGGTGAAAACACCAGACAAGGTTTTTCTCGCATTAACTAGCTCGAAAAGAGCGATCTCGATGATTCTGCATACTTCGGACAGAAGTCTCACCATGATTATCGTAAAAAATGCATATCTCAGCTTGAAACCCCACGAAAACCAAGATATCGCTGGTTCTGCACATCAAACGCACTGTGGAGTGCTGAAAACACCAGATAACGTGTTTCTCGCATTAAGTAGGTCGAAAAGAGCGATCTCGATGATTCTGCATACTTCGGACAGAAGTCTCACCAAGATTATCGCAGAAATTGCATATCTCAGCTTGAAACCCCACGAAAACCAAGATATCGCTGGTTCTGCATATAAAACGCACTGTGGAGTGCTGGAAACAGCAGATAACGTGTTCCTCAAATTAAATAGCTCGAATAGAGCAATCTCGATGATTAAGCATACTTCGGACAGAAGTCTCACCAAGATTATCGTAAAAAATGCATATCTCAGCTTGAAACCCCACGAAAACCAAGATATCGCTGGTTCTGCATATCATACGTACTGTGGAGTGCTGATAATACCAGATAACGTTTTGTCGCATTAAATAGCTCGAATAGAGCGATCTCGATGATTCTGCATACTTCGGACAGAAGTCTCACCAAGATTATCGTAAAAAATGCATATCTCAGCTTGCAACCCCACGAAAACCAAGTTATCGCTGGTTCTGCATATCAAACGCACTGTGGAGTGGTGAAAACACCAGATAACGTGTTTCTCGCATTAAATAGCTCGAAAAGAGCGATCTAGATGATTCTGCATACTTCGGACAGAAGTCTCACCAAGATTATCGTAAAAAATGCATATCTCAGCTTGAAACCCCACGAAAACCAAGATATCGCTGGTTCTGCATATCATACGCACTGTGGAGTGGTGCAAAAACACCAGATAACGTGGTTCTCGCATTAAATAGCTCGAAACGAGTGATCTCGATGATTAAGCATACTTCGGACAGAAGTCTCACCATGATTATCGTAAAAAATGCATATCTCAGCTTGAAACCCCACGAAAACCAAGATATCTCCTGTTCTGCATATCCAACGAACTGTGTAGTTGTGAAAACCCCAGAAAACGTGCTTCTCGCATTAAATAGCTCGAAACGAGCGATCTCGATGATTAAGCATACTTCGGACAGAAGTCTCACCATGATTATCGTAAAAAATGCATATATCAGCTTGAAACCCCACAAAAACCAAGAAATCGCTGGTTCTGCACATCAAACGCACTGTGGCGTGCTGAAAACACCAGATAACGTGTTTCTCGCAGTAAATAGCTCGAAAAGTACGATCTCGATGACTCTGCATACTTCGGACAGAAGTCTCACCAAGATTGTCGCAGAAACTGCATATCTGAGCTTGGAACCCCACGAAAACCAAGATATCGTCGGTTCTGCATACCATACGCACTGTGGAGTGGTGAAAACACCAGATAACGTGCTTCTCGCATTAAATAGCTCGAAACGAGTGATCTCGATGATTAAGCATACTTCGGACAGAAGTCTCACCAAGATTATCGTAAAAAATGCATATCTCAGCTTGAAACCCCACGAAAACCAAGATATCGCTGGTTCTGCATATCATACGCACTGTGGAGTGGTGCAAAAACACCAGATAACGTGGTTCTCGCATTAAATAGCTCGAAACGAGTGATCTCGATGATTAAGCATACTTCGGACAGAAGTCTCACAATGATTATCGTAAAAAAATGCATATCTCAGCTTGAAACCCCACGAAAACAAAGATATCTCATGTTCTGCATATCCAACGAACTGTGTAGTTGTGAAAACCCCAGAAAACGTGCTTCTCGCATTAAATAGCTCGAAACGAGCGATCTCGATGATTAAGCATACTTCGGACAGAAGTCTCACCATGATTATCGTAAAAAATGCATATATCAGCTTGAAACCCCACGAAAACCAAGATATCGCTGGTTCTGCACATCAAACGCACTGTGGCGTGCTGAAAACACCAGATAACGTGTTTCTCGCAGTAAATAGCTCGAAAAGTACGATCTCGATGACTCTGCATACTTCTGACAGTAGTCTCACCAAGATTATCGCAGAAAATGCATATCTGAGCTTGAAACCCCACGAAAACCAAGATATCGTCGGTTCTGCGTATCATACGCACTGTGGAGTGGTGAAAACACCAGATAACGTGCTTCTCGCATTAAATAGCTCGAAACGAGCGATCTCGATGATTAAGCATACTTCGGACAGAAGTCTCACCAAGATTATCGCAGAAATTGCTTATCTCAGCTTGAAACCCCACGAAAACCAAGATATCGTTGGTTCTGCATATAAAACGCACTGTGGAGTGCTGGAAACACCAGATAACGTGTTTCTCACATTAAATAGCTCGAATAGAGCGATCTCGATGATTAAGCATACTTCGGACAGAAGTCTCACCAAGATTATCGTAAAAAATGCATATCTCAGCTTGAAACCCCACGAAAACCAAGATATCGCTGGTTCTGCATATCATACGAACTGTGGAGTGGTGAAAACCCCAGAAAACGTGCTTCTCGCATTAAATAGCTCGAAACGAGCGATCTCGATGATTAAGCATACTTCGGACAGAAGTCTCATCAAGATTATGGCAGAAATTGCATATCTCAGCTTGAAACCCCTCGAAAACCAAGATATCACCTGTTCTGCATATCCAACGAACTGTGGTGTGGTGAAAACCCCAGAAAACGTGTTTCTCGCATTAAATAGCTCGAAAAGAGCGATCTCGATGATTCTGCATACTTCGGACAGAAGTCTCACCATGATTATCGTAAAAAATGCATATCTCAGCTTGAAACCCCACGAAAACCAAGATATCGCTGGTTCTGCATATCAAACGCACTGTGGAGTGGTGAAAACACCAGACAAGGTTTTTCTCGCATTAACTAGCTCGAAAAGAGCGATCTCGATGATACCGCATACTTCGGACAGAAGTCTCACCATGATTATCGTAAAAAATGCATATATCAGCTTGAAACCCCACGAAAACCAAGATATCGCTGGTTCTGCGTATCATACGCACTGTGGAGTGGTGAAAACACCAGATAACGTGCTTCTCGCATTAAATAGCTCGAAACGAGCGATCTCGATGATTAAGCATACTTCGGACAGAAGTCTCACCAAGATTATCGCAGAGATTGCTTATCTCAGCTTGAAACCCCACGAAAGCCAAGATATCGCTGGTTCTGCATATCAAACGTACTGTGGAGTGGTGAAAACACCAGACAAGGTTTTTCTCGCATTAACTAGCTCGAAAAGAGCGATCTCGATGATTCTGCATACTTCGGACAGAAGTCTCACCATGATTATCGTAAAAAATGCATATCTCAGCTTGAAACCCCACGAAAACCAAGATATCGATGGTTCTGCACATCAAACGCACTGTGGAGTGCTGAAAACACCAGATAACGTGTTTCTCGCATTAAGTAGGTCGAAAAGAGCGATCTCGATGTTTCTGCATACTTCGGACAGAGGTCTCACCAAGATTATTGTAAAAAATGCATATCTCAGCTTGAAACCCCACGAAAACCAAGATATCGCTGGTTCTGCATATAAAACGCACTGTGGAGTGCTGGAAACAGCAGATAACGTGTTCCTCAAATTAAATAGCTCGAATAGAGCGATCTCGATGATTAAGCATACTTCGGACAGAAGTTTCACCAAGATTATCGAAAAAAATGCATATCTCAGCTTGAAACCCCACGAAAACCAAGATATCGCTGGTTCTGCATATCATACGCACTGTGGAGTGCTGATAATACCAGATAACGTTTTGTCGCATTAAATAGCTCGAATAGAGCGATCTCGATGATTCTGCATACTTCGGACAGAGGTCTCACCAAGATTATCACAGAAAATGCATATATCAGCTTGAAACCCCACGAAAACCCAGATATCGCCGGTTCTGCATATCAAACCAACTGTGGAGTGGTGAAAACACCAGACAACGTGTTTCTCGCATTAAACAGATCGAAACGAGCGATCTCGATGATTAAGCATACTTCGGACAGAAGACTCATCAAGATTATGGCAGAAATTGCATATC
This sequence comes from Anthophora plumipes, assembly GCA_951804975.1. Classification (NCBI taxonomy): domain Eukaryota; kingdom Metazoa; phylum Arthropoda; class Insecta; order Hymenoptera; family Apidae; genus Anthophora; species Anthophora plumipes. Next base: position 5,568,368 of record CATORF010000206.1, on the reverse strand, counting down.
TCAGCTTGAAACCCCTCGAAAACCAAGATATCACCTGTTCTGCATATCCAACCAACTGTGGAGTGGTGAAAACACCAGACAACGTGTTTCTCGCATTAAATCGATCCAAATGTGCGATCTCGATGATTCTGCATATTTCTAACAGAAGTCTCACCATGATTATCGCAGAAAATGCATATCTCTGCTAGAAACCCCACGAAAACCCAGATATCGCCGGTTCTGCATATCAAACCAACTGTGGAGTGGTGAAAATACCAGAGAACGTGTTTCTCGCATTAAATTGATCCAAATGTGCGATCTCGATGATTCTGCATATTTCTAACAGAAGTCTCATCATGATTATCGCAGAAAATGCATATCTCTGCTAGAAACCCCACGAAATCCAAGATATCTCCTGTTCTGCATATCCATCGAACTGTGGAGTTGTGAAAACCCCAGAAAACGTGTTTCTCGCATTAAATAGCTGGAAAAGAGCGATCTCGATGATTCTGCATACTTCGGACAGAAGTCTCACAATGATTATCGTAAAAAATGCATATCTCAGCTTGAAACCCCACGAAAACCAAGATATCGCTGGTTCTGCATATCAAACGCACTGTGGAGTGGTGAAAACACCAGACAAGGTTTTTCTCGCATTAACTAGCTCGAAAAGAGCGATCTCGATGATACCGCATACTTCGGACAGAAGTCTCACCATGATTATCGTAAAAAATGCATATATCAGCTTGAAACCCCACGAAAACCAAGATATCGCTGGTTCTGCACATCAAACGCACTGTGGAGTGCTGAAAACACCAGATAACGTGTTTCTCGCATTAAGTAGGTCGAAAAGAGCGATCTCGATGTTTCTGCATACTTCGGACAGAGGTCTCACCAAGATTATCACAGAAAATGCATATATCAGCTTGAAACCCCACGAAAACCCAGATATCGCCGGTTCTGCATATCAAACCAACTGTGGAGTGGTGAAAACACCAGACAACGTGTTTCTCGCATTAAATAGATCGAAACGAGCGATCTCGATGATTAAGCATACTTCGGACAGAAGTCTCATCAAGATTATGGCAGAAATTGCATATCTCAGCTTGAAACCCCTCGAAAACCAAGATATCACCTGTTCTGCATATCCAACGAACTGTGGTGTGGTGAAAACCCCAGAAAACGTGTTTCTCGCATTAGGTAGGTCGAAAAGAGCGATCTCGATGTTTCTGCATACTTCGGACAGAGGTCTCACCAAGATTATCGCAGAAAATGCATATCTCAGCTTGAAACCCCACGAAAACCCAGATATCGCCGGTTCTGCATATCAAACCAACTGTGGAGTGGTGAAAACACCAGACAACGTGTTTCTCGCATTAAATTGATCCAAATGTGCGATCTCGATGATTCTGCATATTTCTAACAGAAGTCTCACCATGATAATCGCAGAAAATGCATATCTCTGCTAGAAACCCCACGAAATCCAAGATATCTCCTGTTCTGCATATCCAACGAACTGTGGAGTGGTGAAAACCCCAGAAAACGTGTTTCTCGCATTAAATAGCTCGAAAAGTACGATCTCGATGACTCTGCATACTTCGGACAGAAGTCTCACCAAGATTATCGCAGAAAATGCATATCTGAGCTTGAAACCCCACGAAAACCAAGATATCGTCGGTTCTGCATACCATACGCACTGTGGAGTGGTGAAAACACCAGATAACGTGCTTCTCGCATTAAATAGCTCGAAACGAGCGATCTCGATGAATAAGCATACTTCGGACAGAAGTCTCACCAAGATTAACGCAGAAATTGCATATCTCAGCTTGAAACCCCACGAAAACCAAGATATCGCTGGTTCTGCATATAAAACGCACTGTGGAGTGCTGGAAACAGCAGATAACGTGTTCCTCAAATTAAATAGCTCGAATAGAGCGATCTCGATGATTAAGCATACTTCGGACAGAAGTCTCACCAAGATTATCGTAAAAAATGCATATCTCAGCTTGAAACCCCACGAAAACCAAGATATCGCTGGTTCTGCATATCATACGAACTGTGGAGTGGTGAAAACCCCAGAAAACGTGCTTCTCGCATTAAATAGCTCGAAACGAGCGATCTCGATGATTAAGCATACTTCGGACAGAAGTCTCATCAAGATTATGGCAGAAATTGCATATCTCAGCTGGAAACAACAACGATACCGAAGATATGGCAGTTTCCGCATATCAAAGGCACTGTGGAGTGCTGAAAACTCCAGAAAACGTGTTTTTCGCATTCAATAGCACGAAAACAGCGATTTCGGTGATTCTGCACACTTGTCACAGAAGAAACTCGAAGATTATCGTAGAAAATGCATATCTCAGCTGGAAACAACAACGATACCGAAGATATCGCAGTTTCCGCATATCAGACGCACTGTGGAGTGCTGAAAACACCAGAATACGTGTTTTTCGCATTCAAAAGCACGAAAACAGCGATTTCGGTGATTCTGCACACTTGTAACAGCAGAATCATGAAGATTATCACTGAAAATGCATATCTCAGCTGGAAACAACAACGATACCAAAGATATCGTTGTTTCCGCATATCAAACGCACTGTGGAGTGCTGAAGACACCAGAAAACGTGTTTTTCGCATTCAAGAGCACGAAAACAGCGATTTCGGTGATTCTGCACACTTGTCAAAGAAGAAACTCGAAGATTATCGTAGAAAATGCATATCTCAGCTGGAAACAACAACGATACCGAACATATGGCAGTTTCCGCATATCAAACGCACTGTGGAGTGCTGAAAACACCAGAGAATGTGTTTTTCGCATTCAATAGCACGAAAACAGCGATTTCGGAGATTCTGCACACTTGTAACAGCAGAATCATGAAGATTATCACTGAAAATGCATTTCTCAGCTGGAAACAACAACGATACCGAAGATATGGCAGTTTCCGCATATCAAACGCACTGTGGAGTGCTGAAAACACCAGAAAACGTGTTTTTCGCATTCAAAAGCACGAAAACAGCGATTTCGGTGATTCTGCACACTTGTAACAGCAGAATCATGTAGATTATCACTGGAAATGCATAACTCAGCTGGAAACAACAACGATACCGAAGATATCGTAGTTTCCGCATATCAGACGCACTGCGGAGTGCTGAAAACACCAGAAAACGTGTTTTTCGCATTCAATAGCACGAAAAAAGCGATTTCGGTGATACTGCACACTTGTCACAGAAGAAACTCGAAGATTATCGTAGAAAATGCATATCTCAGCTGGAAACCACAACGATACCGAAGATATCGTAGTTTCCGCATATCAAACGCACTGTGGAGTGCTGAAAACACCAGAAAACGGGTTTTTCGCATTCAATAGCAGGAAAACAGCGATTTCGGTGATACTGCACACTTGTCACAGAAGAAACTCGAAGATTATCGTAGAAAATGCATATCTCAGCTGGAAACAACAACGATACCGAAGATATCGCAGTTTCCGCAAATCAAACTCACTGTGGAGTGCTGAAAACACCAGAAAACGTGTTCTTCGCATCCAATAGCACGAATACAGCGATTTCGGTGGTTCTGCGCACTTGTCACAGAAGAAACTCTAAGATTATCGGAGAAAATGCATATCTCAGCTGGAAACAACAACGATACCGAAGATATCGCAGTTTCCGCATATCAAACGCACTGTGGAGTGCTGAAAACACCAGAAAACGTGTGTTTCGCATTCAAAAGCACGAAAACAGCGATTTCGGTGATTCTGCACACTAGTAACAGCAGAATCATGAAGATTATCACTGAAAATGCATTTCTCAGCTGGAAACAACAACGATACCGAAGATACGGCAGTTTCCGCATATCAAACGCACTGTGGAGTGCTGAAGACACCAGAAAACGTGTTTTTCGCATCCAATAGCACGAAAACAGCGATTTGGGTGATTCTGCACACTTGTCACAGAAGAAACTCGAAGATTATCGTAGAAATTGCATATCTCAGCTGGAAACAACAACGATACCGAAGATATCGCAGTTTCCGCATATCAAACGCACTGTGGAGTGCTGAAAACACCAGAAAATGTGTTCTTCGCATTCAAAAGCACGAAAACACCGATTTCGGTGATTCTGCACACTTGTAACAGCAGAATCATGAAGATTATCACTGAAAATGCATATCTCAGCTGGAAACAACAACGATACCGAAGATATGGCAGTTTCCGCATATCAAACGCACTATGGTGTGCTGAAAACACCAGAAAACGTGTTTTTCGCATTCAAAAGCACGAAAACAGCAATTTCGGTGATTCTGCACACTTGTAACAGCAGAATCATGAAGATTATCGCTGAAAATGCATATCTCAGCTGGAAACAACAACGATACCGAAGATATGGCAGTTTCCGCATATCAAACGCACTGTGGTGTGCTGAAAACACCAGAAAACGTGTTTTTCGCATTCAAAAGCACGATAACAGCAATTCCGGTGATTCCGCACACTTGTAACAGCAGAATCATGAAGATTATCACTGGAAATGCATATCTCAGCTGGAAACAACAACGATACCGAAGATATCGCAGTTTCCGCATATCAAACGCACTGTGGAGTGCTGAAAACACCAGAAAACGTGTTTTTCGCATCCAATAGCACGAAAACAGCGATTTCGGTGATTCTGCACACTTGTCACAGAAGAAACTCGAAGATTATCGTAGAAAATGCATATCTCAGCTGGAAACAACAACGATACCGAAGATATCGCAGTTTCCGCATATCAAACGCACTGTGGAGTGCTGAAAACACCAGAAAATGTGTTTTTCGCATTCAATAGCACGAAAACAGCGATTTCGGTGATTCTGCACACTTGTAACAGCAGAATCATGAAGATTATCACTGAAAATGCATTTCTCAGCTGGAAACAACAACGATACCGAAGATATCGCAGTTTCCGCATATCAAACGCACTGTGGAGTGCTGAAAACACCAGAAAATGTGTTTTTCGCATTCAATAGCACGAAAACAGCGATTTCGGAGATTCTGCACACTTGTAACAGCAGAATCATGAAGATTATCACTGAAAATGCATTTCTCAGCTGGAAACAACAACGATACCGAAGATATGGCAGTTTCCGCATATCAAACGCACTGTGGAGTGCTGAAAACACCAGAAAACGTGTTTTTCGCATTCAAAAGCACGAAAACAGCGATTTCGGTGATGCTGCACACTTGTAACAGCAGAATCATGTAGATTATCACTGGAAATGCATATCTCAGCTGGAAACAACAACGATACCGAAGATATCGTAGTTTCCGCATATCAGACGCACTGCGGAGTGCTGAAAACACCAGAAAACGTGTTTTTCGAATTCAATAGCACGAAAAAAGCGATTTCGGTGATACTGCACACTTGTCACAGAAGAAACTCGAAGATTATCGTAGAAAATGCATATCTCAGCTGGAAACAACAACGATACCGAAGATATCGTAGTTTCCGCATATCAAACGCACTGTGGAGTGCTGAAAACACCAGAAAACGGGTTTTTCGCATTCAATAGCAGGAAAACAGCGATTTCGGTGATACTGCACACTTGTCACAAAAGAAACTCGAAGATTATCGTAGAAAATGCATATCTCAGCTGGAAACAACAACGATACCGAAGATATCGCAGTTTCCGCATATCAAACGCACTGTGGAGTGCTGAAAACACCAGAAAACGTGTGTTTCGCATTCAAAAGCACGAAAACAGCGATTTCGGTGATTCTGCACACTAGTAACAGCAGAATCATGAAGATTATCACTGAAAATGCATTTCTCAGCTGGAAACAACAACGATACCGAAGATACGGCAGTTTCCGCATATCAAACGCACTGTGGAGTGCTGAAGACACCAGAAAACGTGTTTTTCGCATCCAATAGCACGAAAACAGCGATTTGGGTGATTCTGCACACTTGTCACAGAAGAAACTCGAAGATTATCGTAGAAATTGCATATCTCAGCTGGAAACAGCAACGATACCGAAGATATCGCAGTTTCCGCATATCAAACGCACTGTGGAGTGCTGAAAACACCAGAAAATGTGTTCTTCGCATTCAAAAGCACGAAAACACCGATTTCGGTGATTCTGCACACTTGTAACAGCAGAATCATGAAGATTATCACTGAAAATGCATATCTCAGCTGGAAACAACAACGATACCGAAGATATGGCAGTTTCCGCATATCAAACGCACTATGGTGTGCTGAAAACACCAGAAAACGTGTTTTTCGCATTCAAAAGCACGAAAACAGCAATTTCGGTGATTCTGCACACTTGTAACAGCAGAATCATGAAGATTATCGCTGAAAATGCATATCTCAGCTGGAAACAACAACGATACCGAAGATATGGCAGTTTCCGCATATCAAACGCACTGTGGTGTGCTGAAAACACCAGAAAACGTGTTTTTCGCATTCAAAAGCACGATAACAGCAATTCCGGTGATTCCGCACACTTGTAACAGCAGAATCATGAAGATTATCACTGAAAATGCATATCTCAGCTGGAAACAACAACGATACCGAAGATATCGCAGTTTCCGCATATCAAACGCACTGTGGAGTGCTGAAAACACCAGAAAACGTGTTTTTCGCATCCAATAGCACGAAAACAGCGATTTCGGTGATTCTGCACACTTGTCACAGAAGAAACTCGAACATTATCGTAGAAAATGCATATCTCAGCTGGAAACAACAACGATACCGAAGATATCGCAGTTTCCGCATATCAAACGCACTGTGGAGTGCTGAAAACACCAGAAAATGTGTTTTTCGCATTCAATAGCACGAAAACAGCGATTTCGGTGATTCTGCACACTTGTAACAGCAGAATCATGAAGATTATCACTGAAAATGCATATCTCAGCTGGAAACAACAACGATACCGAAGATATCGTAGCTCCCGCATATCAAACGCACTGTGGAGTGCTGAAAACACCAGAAAACGTGTTTTTCGCATTCAAAAGCACGAAAACAGCGATTTCGGTGATTCTGCACACTAGTAACAGCAGAATCATGAAGATTATCACTGAAAATGCATTTCTCAGCTGGAAACAACAACGATACCGAAGATACGGCAGTTTCCGCATATCAAACGCACTGTGGAGTGCTGAAGACATCAGAAAACGTGTTTTTCGCATTCAATAGCACGAAAACAGCGATTTCGGAGATTCTGCACACATGTAACAGCAGAATCATGAAGATTATCACTGATAATGCATATCTCAGCTGGAAACAACAACGATACCGAAGATATCGCAGTTTCCGCATGTCAAACGCTCTGTGGTGTGCTGAAAACACCAGAAACGTGTTTTTCGCATTCAAAAGCACGAAAACAGCGATTTCGGTGATACTGCACACTTGTAACAGCAGAATCATGTAGATTATCACTGGAAATGCATATCTCAGCTGGAAACAACAACGATACCGAAGATATCGCAGTTTCCGCATATCAAACGCACTGTGGAGTGCTGAAAACACCAGAAAATGTGTTTTTCGCATTCAAAAGCACGAAAACAGCGATTTCGGTGATTCTGCACATTTGTAACAGCAGAATCATGAAGATTATCACTGAAAATGCATATCTCAGCTGGAAACAACAACGATACCGAAGATATGGCAGTTTCCGCATATCAAACGCACTGTGGAGTGCTGAAAACACCAGAAAACGTGTTTTTCGCATTCAACAGCACGAAAACAGCGATTTCGGTGATTCTGCACACTTGTAACAGCAGAATCATGAAGATTATCACTGAAAATGCATTTCTCAGCTGGAAACAACAACGATACCGAAGATATGGCAGTTTCCGCATATCAAACGCACTGTGGAGTGCTGAAAACCCCAGAAATGTGTTTTTCGCATCCAATAGCACGAATACAGCGATTTCGGTGATTCTGTACACTTGTAACAGCAGAATCATGAAGATTATCACTGAAAATGCATATCTCAGCTGGAAACAACAACGATACCAAAGATATCGTAGTTCCCGCATATCAAACGCACTGTGGAGTGCTGAAAACACCAGAAAACATGTTTTTCGCATTCAAAAGCACGAAAACAGCGATTTCGGTGATTCTGCTCAACTAGTAACAGCAGAATCATGAAGATTATCGCTGAAAATGCATATCTCAGCTGGAAACAACAACGATACCGAAGATATCGCAGTTTCCGCATATCAAACGCTCTGTGGCGTGCTGAAAACACCAGAAAACGTGTTTTTCGAATCCAATAGCACGAAAACACCGATTTCGGTGATTCTGCACACTTGTAACAGCAGAATCGTGAAGATTATCACTGAAAATGCATATGTCAGCTGGAAACAACAACGATACCGAAGATATGGCAGTTTCCGCATATCAAACGCACTGTGGAGTGCTGAAGACACCAGAAAACGTGTTTTTCGCATTCAATTGCACGAAAACAGCGATTTCGGTGATTCTGCACACTTGTCACAGAAGAAACTCGAAGATTATAGTAGAAAATGCATTTCTCAGCTGGAAACAACAACGATACCGAAGATATCGCAGTTTCCGCATGTCAAACGCTCTGTGGCGTGCTGGAAACACCAGAAAACGTGTTTTTCGAATCCAATAGCACGAAAACACCGATTTCGGTGATTCTGCACACTTGTAACAGCAGAATCGTGAAGATTATCTCTGAAAATGCATATCTCAGCTGGAAACAACAACGATACCGAAGATATCGCAGTTTCCGCATATCAAACGCACTGTGGAGTGCTGAAAACACCAGAAAACGTGTTTTTCGCATACAATAGCACGAAAACAGCGATTTCGGTGATTCTGTACACTTGTAACAGCAGAATCATGAAGATTATCACTGAAAATGCATATCTCAGCTGGAAGCAACAACGATACCGAAGATATTGCAGTTTCCGCATATCAAACGCACTGTGGAGTGCTCAAAACACCAGAAAACGTGTTTTTCGCATCCAATAGCACGAAAACAGCGATTTCGGTGATTCTGCACACTTGTAACAGCAGAATCATGAAGAGTATCACTGAAAATGCATATCTCAGCTGGAAACAACAACGATACCGAAGATATCGCATTTTACGCATGTCAAACGCTCTGTGGCGTGCTGAAAACACCAGAAAACGTGTTTTTCGAATCCAATAGCACGAAAACAGCGATTTCGGTGATTCTGTACACTTGTAACAGCAGAATCATGAAGATTATCACTGAAAATGCATATCTCAGCTGGAAACAACAACGATACCAAAGATATCGTAGTTCCCGCATATCAAACGCACTGTGGAGTGCTGAAAACACCAGAAAACGTGTTTTTCGCATTCAAAAGCACGAAAACAGCGATTTCGGTGATTCTGCTCAACTAGTAACAGCAGAATCATGAAGATTATCACTGAAAATGCATTTCTCAGCTGGAAACAACAACGATACCGAAGATATGGCAGTTTCCGCATATCAAACGCACTGTGGAGTGCTGAAGACACCAGAAAACGTGTTTTTCGCATTCAAAAGCACGAAAACAGCGATTTCGGTGATTCTGCTCAACTAGTAACAGCAGAATCATGAAGATTATCGCTGAAAATGCATATCTCAGCTGGAAACAACAACGATACCGAAGATATCGCAGTTTCCGCATATCAAACGCTCTGTGGCGTGCTGAAAACACCAGAAAACGTGTTTTTCGCATTCAAAAGCACGAAAACAGCGATTTCGGAGATTCTGCACACATGTAACAGCAGAATCATGAAGATTATCACTGAAAATGCATATCTCAGCTGGAAACAACAACGATACCGAAGATATCGCAGTTTCCGCATATCAAACGCACTGTGGCGTGCTGAAAACACCAGAAAACGTGTTTTTCGAATCCAATAGCACGAAAACACCGATTTCGGTGATTCTGCACACTTGTAACAGCAGAATCGTGAAGATTATCACTTAAAATGCATTTCTCAGCTGGAAACAACAATGATACCGAAGATATGGCAGTTTCCGCATGTCAAACGCTCTGTGGTGTGCTGAAAACACCAGAAAACGTGTTTTTCGCATTCAAAAGCACGAAAACAGCGATTTCGGTGATTCTGCACACTTGTAACAGCAGAATCATGAAGATTATCACTGAAAATGCATATCTCAGCTGGAAACAACAACGATACCGAAGATATGGCAGTTTCCGCATATCAAAGGCACTGTGGAGTGCTGAAAACTCCAGAAAACGTGTTTTTCGCATTCAATAGCACGAAAACAGCGATTTCGGTGATTCTGCACACTTGTCACAGAAGAAACTCGAAGATTATCGTAGAAAATGCATATCTCAGCTGGAAACAACAACGATACCGAAGATATCGCAGTATCCGCATATCAGACGCACTGTGGAGTGCTGAAAACACCAGAATACGTGTTTTTCGCATTCAAAAGCACGAAAACAGCGATTTCGGTGATTCTGCACACTTGTAACAGCAGAATCATGAAGATTATCGCTGAAAATGCATATCTCAGCTGGAAACAACAACGATACCGAAGATATCGTTGTTTCCGCATATCAAACGCACTGTGGAGTGCTGAAGACACCAGAAAACGTGTTTTTCGCATTCAAGAGCACGAAAACAGCGATTTCGGTGATTCTGCACACTTGTCAAAGAAGAAACTCGAAGATTATCGTAGAAAATGCATATCTCAGCTGGAAACAACAACGATACCGAACATATGGCAGTTTCCGCATATCAAACGCACTGTGGAGTGCTGAAAACACCAGAGAATGTGTTTTTCGCATTCAATAGCACGAAAACAGCGATTTCGGGGATTCTGCACACTTGTAACAGCAGAATCATGAAGATTATCACTGAAAATGCATTTCTCAGCTGGAAACAACAACGATACCGAAGATATGGCAGTTTCCGCATATCAAACGCACTGTGGAGTGCTGAAAACACCAGAAAACGTGTTTTTCGCATTCAAAAGCACGAAAACAGCGATTTCGGTGATTCTGCACACTTGTAACAGCAGAATCATGTAGATTATCACTGGAAATGCATATCTCAGCTGGAAACAACAACGATACCGAAGATATCGTAGTTTCCGCATATCAGACGCACTGCGGAGTGCTGAAAACACCAGAAAACGTGTTTTTCGCATTCAATAGCACGAAAACAGCGATTTCGGTGATTCTGCACACTTGTCACAGAAGAAACTCGAAGATTATCGTAGAAAATGCATATCTCAGCTGGAAACAACAACGATACCGAAGATATCGCAGTATCCGCATATCAGACGCACTGTGGAGTGCTGAAAACACCAGAATACGTGTTTTTCGCATTCAAAAGCACGAAAACAGCGATTTCGGTGATTCTGCACACTTGTAACAGCAGAATCATGAAGATTATCGCTGAAAATGCATATCTCAGCTGGAAACAACAACGATACCGAAGATATCGTTGTTTCCGCATATCAAACGCACTGTGGAGTGCTGAAGACACCAGAAAACGTGTTTTTCGCATTCAAGAGCACGAAAACAGCGATTTCGGTGATTCTGCACACTTGTCAAAGAAGAAACTCGAAGATTATCGTAGAAAATGCATATCTCAGCTGGAAACAACAACGATACCGAACATATGGCAGTTTCCGCATATCAAACGCACTGTGGAGTGCTGAAAACACCAGAGAATGTGTTTTTCGCATTCAATAGCACGAAAACAGCGATTTCGGTGATACTGCACACTTGTCACAGAAGAAACTCGAAGATTATCGTAGAAAATGCATATCTCAGCTGGAAACAACAACGATACCGAAGATATCGTAGTTTTCGCATATCAAACGCACTGAGGAGTGCTGAAAACACCAGAAAACGGGTTTTTCGCATTCAATAGCACGAAAACAGCGATTTCGGTGATACTGCACACTTGTCACAGAAGAAACTCGAAGATTATCGTAGAAAATGCATATCTCAGCTGGAAACAACAACGATACCGAAGATATCGCAGTTTCCGCAAATCAAACTCACTGTGGAGTGCTGAAAACACCAGAAAACGTGTTCTTCGCATCCAATAGCACGAATACAGCGATTTCGGTGGTTCTGCGCACTTGTCACAGAAGAAACTCTAAGATTATCGGAGAAAATGCATATCTCAGCTGGAAACAACAACGATACCGAAGATATCGCAGTTTCCGCATATCAAACGCACTGTGGAGTGCTGAAAACACCAGAAAACGTGTGTTTCGCATTCAAAAGCACGAAAACAGCGATTTCGGTGATTCTGCACACTAGTAACAGCAGAATCATGAAGATTATCACTGAAAATGCATTTCTCAGCTGGAAACAACAACGATACCGAAGATACGGCAGTTTCCGCATATCAAACGCACTGTGGAGTGCTGAAGACATCAGAAAACGTGTTTTTCGCATTCAATAGCACGAAAACAGCGATTTCGGAGATTCTGCACACATGTAACAGCAGAATCATGAAGATTATCACTGATAATGCATATCTCAGCTGGAAACAACAACGATACCGAAGATATCGCAGTTTCCGCATGTCAAACGCTCTGTGGTGTGCTGAAAACACCAGAAACGTGTTTTTCGCATTCAAAAGCACGAAAACAGCGATTTCGGTGATACTGCACACTTGTAACAGCAGAATCATGTAGATTATCACTGGAAATGCATATCTCAGCTGGAAACAACAACGATACCGAAGATATCGCAGTTTCCGCATATCAAACGCACTGTGGAGTGCTGAAAACTTCAGAAAACGTGTTTTTCGCATTCAAAAGCACGAAAACAGCAATTTCGGTGATTCTGCACATTTGTAACAGCAGAATCATGAAGATTATCGCTGACAATGCATATCTCAGCTGGAAACAACAACGATACCGAAGATATCGCAGTTTCCGCTTATCAAACGCACTGTGGAGTGCTGAAAACACCAGAAAACGTGTTTTTCGCATTCAAAAGCACGAAAACAGCGATTTCGGTGATTCTGCTCAACTAGTAACAGCAGAATCATGAAGATTATCGCTGAAAATGCATATCTCAGCTGGAAACAACAACGATACCGAAGATATCGCAGTTTCCGCATATCAAACGCTCTGTGGCGTGCTGAAAACACCAGAAAACGTGTTTTTCGAATCCAATAGCACGAAAACACCGATTTCGGTGATTCTGCACACTTGTAACAGCAGAATCATGAAGATTATCACTGAAAATGCATATCTCAGCTGGAAACAACAACGATACCGAAGATATCGTAGCTCCCGCATATCAAACGCACTGTGGAGTGCTGAAAACACCAGAAAACGTGTTTTTCGCATTCAAAAGCACGAAAACAGCGATTTCGGTGATTCTGCACACTAGTAACAGCAGAATCATGAAGATTATCACTGAAAATGCATTTCTCAGCTGGAAACAACAACGATACCGAAGATACGGCAGTTTCCGCATATCAAACGCACTGTGGAGTGCTGAAGACATCAGAAAACGTGTTTTTCGCATTCAATAGCACGAAAACAGCGATTTCGGAGATTCTGCACACATGTAACAGCAGAATCATGAAGATTATCACTGATAATGCATATCTCAGCTGGAAACAACAACGATACCGAAGATATCGCAGTTTCCGCATGTCAAACGCTCTGTGGTGTGCTGAAAACACCAGAAACGTGTTTTTCGCATTCAAAAGCACGAAAACAGCGATTTCGGTGATACTGCACACTTGTAACAGCAGAATCATGTAGATTATCACTGGAAATGCATATCTCAGCTGGAAACAACAACGATACCGAAGATATCGCAGTTTCCGCATATCAAACGCACTGTGGAGTGCTGAAAACTTCAGAAAACGTGTTTTTCGCATTCAAAAGCACGAAAACAGCAATTTCGGTGATTCTGCACATTTGTAACAGCAGAATCATGAAGATTATCGCTGACAATGCATATCTCAGCTGGAAACAACAACGATACCGAAGATATCGCAGTTTCCGCATATCAAACGCACTGTGGAGTGCTGAAAACACCAGAAAACGTGTTTTTCGCATCCAATAGCACGAAAACAGCGATTTCGGTGATTCTGCACACTTGTAACAGAAGAAACTCGATGATTATCGTAGAAAATGCATATCTCAGCGGGAAACAACAACGATACCGAAAATATCGCAGTTTCCGCATATCAAACGCACTGTGGAGTGCTGAAAACACCAGAAAATGTGTTTTTCGCATTCAGAAGCACGAAAACAGCGATTTCGGTGATTCTGCACATTTGTAACAGCAGAATCATGAAGATTATCACTGAAAATGCATATCTCAGCTGGAAACAACAACGATACCGAAGATATGGCAGTTTCCGCATATCAAACGCACTGTGGAGTGCTGAAAACACCAGAAAACGTGTTTTTCGCATTCAACAGCACGAAAACAGCGATTTCGGTGATTCTGCACACTTGTAACAGCAGAATCATGAAGATTATCACTGAAAATGCATTTCTCAGCTGGAAACAACAACGATACCGAAGATATGGCAGTTTCCGCATATCAAACGCACTGTGGAGTGCTGAAAACCCCAGAAAACGTGTTGTTCGCATCCAATAGCACGAATACAGCGATTTCGGTGATTCTGTACACTTGTAACAGCAGAATCATGAAGATTATCACTGAAAATGCATATCTCAGCTGGAAACAACAACGATACCAAAGATATCGTAGTTCCCGCATATCAAACGCACTGTGGAGTGCTGAAAACACCAGAAAACATGTTTTTCGCATTCAAAAGCACGAAAACAGCGATTTCGGTGATTCTGCTCAACTAGTAACAGCAGAATCATGAAGATTATCGCTGAAAATGCATATCTCAGCTGGAAACAACAACGATACCGAAGATATCGCAGTTTCCGCATATCAAACGCTCTGTGGCGTGCTGAAAACACCAGAAAACGTGTTTTTCGAATCCAATAGCACGAAAACACCGATTTCGGTGATTCTGCACACTTGTAACAGCAGAATCGTGAAGATTATCACTGAAAATGCATATGTCAGCTGGAAACAACAACGATACCGAAGATATGGCAGTTTCCGCATATCAAACGCACTGTGGAGTGCTGAAGACACCAGAAAACGTGTTTTTCGCATTCAATTGCACGAAAACAGCGATTTCGGTGATTCTGCACACTTGTCACAGAAGAAACTCGAAGATTATAGTAGAAAATGCATTTCTCAGCTGGAAACAACAACGATACCGAAGATATCGCAGTTTCCGCATGTCAAACGCTCTGTGGCGTGCTGGAAACACCAGAAAACGTGTTTTTCGTATCCAATAGCACGAAAACACCTATTTCGGTGATTCTGCACACTTGTAACAGCTGAATCGTGAAGATTATCTCTGAAAATGCATATCTCAGCTGGAAACAACAACGATACCGAAGATATGGCAGTTTCCGCATATCAAACGCACTGTGGTGTGCTGAAAACACCAGAAACCGTGTTTATCGCATTCATAAGCACGAATACAGCAATTTCGGTGATTCTGCACATTTGTAACAGCAGAATCATGAAGATTATCGCTGAAAATGCATATCTCAGCTGGAAACAACAACGATACCGAAGATATCGCAGTTTCCGCATATCAAACGCACTGTGGAGTGCTGAAAACACCAGAAAACGTGTTTTTCGCATACAATAGCACGAAAACAGCGATTTCGGTGATTCTGTACACTTGTAACAGCAGAATCATGAAGATTATCACTGAAAATGCATATCTCAGCTGGAAGCAACAACGATACCGAAGATATTGCAGTTTCCGCATATCAAACGCACTGTGGAGTGCTCAAAACACCAGAAAACGTGTTTTTCGCATCCAATAGCACGAAAACAGCGATTTCGGTGATTCTGCACACTTGTAACAGCAGAATCATGAAGAGTATCACTGAAAATGCATATCTCAGCTGGAAACAACAACGATACCGAAGATATCGCATTTTACGCATGTCAAACGCTCTGTGGCGTGCTGAAAACACCAGAAAACGTGTTTTTCGAATCCAATAGCACGAAAACAGCGATTTCGGTGATTCTGTACACTTGTAACAGCAGAATCATGAAGATTATCACTGAAAATGCATATCTCAGCTGGAAACAACAACGATACCAAAGATATCGTAGTTCCCGCATATCAAACGCACTGTGGAGTGCTGAAAACACCAGAAAACGTGTTTTTCGCATTCAAAAGCACGAAAACAGCGATTTCGGTGATTCTGCTCAACTAGTAACAGCAGAATCATGAAGATTATCACTGAAAATGCATTTCTCAGCTGGAAACAACAACGATACCGAAGATATGGCAGTTTCCGCATATCAAACGCACTGTGGAGTGCTGAAGACACCAGAAAACGTGTTTTTCGCATTCAAAAGCACGAAAACAGCGATTTCGGTGATTCTGCTCAACTAGTAACAGCAGAATCATGAAGATTATCGCTGAAAATGCATATCTCAGCTGGAAACAACAACGATACCGAAGATATCGCAGTTTCCGCATATCAAACGCTCTGTGGCGTGCTGAAAACACCAGAAAACGTGTTTTTCGCATTCAAAAGCACGAAAACAGCGATTTCGGAGATTCTGCACACTTGTAACAGCAGAATCGTGAAGATTATCACTTAAAATGCATTTCTCAGCTGGAAACAACAATGATACCGAAGATATGGCAGTTTCCGCATGTCAAACGCTCTGTGGTGTGCTGAAAACACCAGAAAACGTGTTTTTCGCATTCAAAAGCACGAAAACAGCGATTTCGGTGATTCTGCACACTTGTAACAGCAGAATCATGAAGATTATCACTGAAAATGCATATCTCAGCTGGAAACAACAACGATACCGAAGATATGGCAGTTTCCGCATATCAAAGGCACTGTGGAGTGCTGAAAACTCCAGAAAACGTGTTTTTCGCATTCAATAGCACGAAAACAGCGATTTCGGTGATTCTGCACACTTGTCACAGAAGAAACTCGAAGATTATCGTAGAAAATGCATATCTCAGCTGGAAACAACAACGATACCGAAGATATCGCAGTATCCGCATATCAGACGCACTGTGGAGTGCTGAAAACACCAGAATACGTGTTTTTCGCATTCAAAAGCACGAAAACAGCGATTTCGGTGATTCTGCACACTTGTAACAGCAGAATCATGAAGATTATCGCTGAAAATGCATATCTCAGCTGGAAACAACAACGATACCGAAGATATCGTTGTTTCCGCATATCAAACGCACTGTGGAGTGCTGAAGACACCAGAAAACGTGTTTTTCGCATTCAAGAGCACGAAAACAGCGATTTCGGTGATTCTGCACACTTGTCAAAGAAGAAACTCGAAGATTATCGTAGAAAATGCATATCTCAGCTGGAAACAACAACGATACCGAACATATGGCAGTTTCCGCATATCAAACGCACTGTGGAGTGCTGAAAACACCAGAGAATGTGTTTTTCGCATTCAATAGCACGAAAACAGCGATTTCGGAGATTCTGCACACTTGTAACAGCAGAATCATGAAGATTATCACTGAAAATGCATTTCTCAGCTGGAAACAACAACGATACCGAAGATATGGCAGTTTCCGCATATCAAACGCACTGTGGAGTGCTGAAAACACCAGAAAACGTGTTTTTCGCATTCAAAAGCACGAAAACAGCGATTTCGGTGATTCTGCACACTTGTAACAGCAGAATCATGAAGATTATCACTGAAAATGCATATCTCAGCTGGAAACAACAACGATACCGAAGATATCGTAGCTCCCGCATATCAAACGCACTGTGGCGTGCTGAAAACACCAGAAAACGTGTTTTTCGCATTCAATAGCACGAAAACAGCGATTTCGGTGATTCTGCACACTTGTCACAGAAGAAACTCGAAGATTATCGTAGAAAATGCATATCTCAGCTGGAAACAACAACGATACCGAAGATATCGCAGTATCCGCATATCAGACGCACTGTGGAGTGCTGAAAACACCAGAATACGTGTTTTTCGCATTCAAAAGCACGAAAACAGCGATTTCGGTGATTCTGCACACTTGTAACAGCAGAATCATGAAGATTATCGCTGAAAATGCATATCTCAGCTGGAAACAACAACGATACCGAAGATATGGCAGTTTCCGCATATCAAACGCACTATGGTGTGCTGAAAACACCAGAAAACGTGTTTTTCGCATTCAAAAGCACGAAAACAGCTTTTTCGGTGATTCTGCACACTTGTAACAGCAGAATCATGAAGATTATCGCTGAAAATGCATATCTCAGCTGGAAACAACAACGATACCGAAGATATGGCAGTTTCCGCATATCAAACGCACTGTGGTGTGCTGAAAACACCAGAAAACGTGTTTTTCGCATTCAAAAGCACGATAACAGCAATTCCGGTGATTCCGCACACTTGTAACAGCAGAATCATGAAGATTATCACTGAAAATGCATATCTCAGCTGGAAACAACAACGATACCGAAGATATCGCAGTTTCCGCATATCAAACGCACTGTGGAGTGCTGAAAACACCAGAAAACGTGTTTTTCGCATCCAATAGCACGAAAACAGCGATTTCGGTGATTCTGCACACTTGTCACAGAAGAAACTCGAAGATTATCGTAGAAAATGCATATCTCAGCTGGAAACAACAACGATACCGAAGATATCGCAGTTTCCGCATATCAAACGCACTGTGGAGTGCTGAAAACACCAGAAAATGTGTTTTTCGCATTCAATAGCACGAAAACAGCGATTTCGGTGATTCTGCACACTTGTAACAGCAGAATCATGAAGATTATCACTGAAAATGCATATCTCAGCTGGAAACAACAACGATACCGAAGATATCGTAGCTCCCGCATATCAAACGCACTGTGGCGTGCTGAAAACACCAGAAAACGTGTTTTTCGAATCCAATAGCACGAAAACACCGATTTCGGTGATTCTGCACACTTGTAACAGCAGAATCGTGAAGATTATCACTTAAAATGCATTTCTCAGCTGGAAACAACAATGATACCGAAGATATGGCAGTTTCCGCATATCAAACGCACTGTGGCGTGCTGAAAACACCAGAAAACGTGTTTTTCCAATCCAATAGCACGAAAACACCGATTTCGGTGATTCTGCACACTTGTAACAGCAGAATCGTGAAGATTATCACTTAAAATGCATTTCTCAGCTGGAAACAACAATGATACCGAAGATATGGCAGTTACCGCATGTCAAACGCTCTGTGGTGTGCTGAAAACACCAGAAAACGTGTTTTTCGCATTCAAAAGCACGAAAACAGCGATTTCGGTGATTCTGCACACTTGTAACAGCAGAATCATGAAGATTATCACTGAAAATGCATATCTCAGCTGGAAACAACAACGATACCGAAGATATGGCAGTTTCCGCATATCAAAGGCACTGTGGAGTGCTGAAAACTCCAGAAAACGTGTTTTTCGCATTCAATAGCACGAAAACAGCGATTTCGGTGATTCTGCACACTTGTCACAGAAGAAACTCGAAGATTATCGTAGAAAATGCATATCTCAGCTGGAAACAACAACGATACCGAAGATATCGCAGTTTCCGCATATCAGACGCACTGTGGAGTGCTGAAAACACCAGAATACGTGTTTTTCGCATTCAAAAGCACGAAAACAGCGATTTCGGTGATTCTGCACACTTGTAACAGCAGAATCATGAAGATTATCACTGAAAATGCATATCTCAGCTGGAAACAACAACGATACCGAAGATATCGTTGTTTCCGCATATCAAACGCACTGTGGAGTGCTGAAGACACCAGAAAACGTGTTTTTCGCATTCAAGAGCACGAAAACAGCGATTTCGGTGATTCTGCACACTTGTCAAAGAAGAAACTCGAAGATTATCGTAGAAAATGCATATCTCAGCTGGAAACAACAACGATACCGAACATATGGCAGTTTCCGCATATCAAACGCACTGTGGAGTGCTGAAAACACCAGAGAATGTGTTTTTCGCATTCAATAGCACGAAAACAGCGATTTCGGTGATTCTGCACACTTGTCACAGAAGAAACTCGAAGATTATCGTAGAAAATGCATATCTCAGCTGGAAACAACAACGATACCGAAGATATCGCAGTTTCCGCATATCAGACGCACTGTGGAGTGCTGAAAACACCAGAATACGTGTTTTTCGCATTCAAAAGCACGAAAACAGCGATTTCGGTGATTCTGCACACTTGTAACAGCAGAATCATGAAGATTATCACTGAAAATGCATATCTCAGCTGGAAACAACAACGATACCGAAGATATCGTTGTTTCCGCATATCAAACGCACTGTGGAGTGCTGAAGACACCAGAAAACGTGTTTTTCGCATTCAAGAGCACGAAAACAGCGATTTCGGTGATTCTGCACACTTGTCAAAGAAGAAACTCGAAGATTATCGTAGAAAATGCATATCTCAGCTGGAAACAACAACGATACCGAACATATGGCAGTTTCCGCATATCAAACGCACTGTGGAGTGCTGAAAACACCAGAGAATGTGTTTTTCGCATTCAATAGCACGAAAACAGCGATTTCGGTGATTCTGCACACTTGTAACAGCAGAATCATGAAGATTATCACTGGAAATGCATATCTCAGCTGGAAACAACAACGATACCGAAGATATCGTAGTTTCCGCATATCAGACGCACTGCGGAGTGCTGAAAACACCAGAAAACGGGTTTTTCGCATTCAATAGCACGAAAAAAGCGATTTCGGTGATACTGCACACTTGTCACAGAAGAAACTCGAAGATTATCGTAGAAAATGCATATCTCAGCTGGAAACAACAACGATACCGAAGATATCGTAGTTTCCGCATATCAAACGCACTGTGGAGTGCTGAAAACACCAGAAAACGGGTTTTTCGCATTCAATAGCACGAAAACAGCGATTTCGGTGATACTGCACACTTGTCACAGAAGAAACTCGAAGATTATCGTAGAAAATGCATATCTCAGCTGGAAACAACAACGATACCGAAGATATCGCAGTTTCCGCAAATCAAACTCACTGTGGAGTGCTGAAAACACCAGAAAACGTGTTCTTCGTATCCAATAGCACGAATACAGCGATTTCGGTGGTTCTGCGCACTTGTCACAGAAGAAACTCTAAGATTATCGGAGAAAATGCATATCTCAGCTGGAAACAACAACGATACCGAAGATATCGCAGTTTCCGCATATCAAACGCACTGTGGAGTGCTGAAAACACCAGAAAACGTGTGTTTCGCATTCAAAAGCACGAAAACAGCGATTTCGGTGATTCTGCACACTAGTAACAGCAGAATCATGAAGATTATCACTGAAAATGCATTTCTCAGCTGGAAACAACAACGATACCGAAGATACGGCAGTTTCCGCATATCAAACGCACTGTGGAGTGCTGAAGACACCAGAAAACGTGTTTTTCGCATCCAATAGCACGAAAACAGCGATTTGGGTGATTCTGCACACTTGTCACAGAAGAAACTCGAAGATTATCGTAGAAATTGCATATCTCAGCTGGAAACAACAACGATACCGAAGATATCGCAGTTTCCGCATATCAAACGCACTGTGGAGTGCTGAAAACACCAGAAAATGTGTTCTTCGCATTCAAAAGCACGAAAACACCGATTTCGGTGATTCTGCACACTTGTAACAGCAGAATCATGAAGATTATCACTGAAAATGCATATCTCAGCTGGAAACAACAACGATACCGAAGATATGGCAGTTTCCGCATATCAAACGCACTATGGTGTGCTGAAAACACCAGAAAACGTGTTTTTCGCATTCAAAAGCACGAAAACAGCTTTTTCGGTGATTCTGCACACTTGTAACAGCAGAATCATGAAGATTATCGCTGAAAATGCATATCTCAGCTGGAAACAACAACGATACCGAAGATATGGCAGTTTCCGCATATCAAACGCACTGTGGTGTGCTGAAAACACCAGAAAACGTGTTTTTCGCATTCAAAAGCACGATAACAGCAATTCCGGTGATTCCGCACACTTGTAA
Organism: Anthophora plumipes; assembly: GCA_951804975.1. NCBI lineage: Eukaryota > Metazoa > Arthropoda > Insecta > Hymenoptera > Apidae > Anthophora > Anthophora plumipes. The sequence continues at coordinate 5,546,333 of CATORF010000206.1, read as the reverse complement.
CAGCAGAATCATGAAGATTATCACTGAAAATGCATATCTCAGCTGGAAACAACAACGATACCGAAGATATCGCAGTTTCCGCATATCAAACGCACTGTGGAGTGCTGAAAACACCAGAAAACGTGTTTTTCGCATCCAATAGCACGAAAACAGCGATTTCGGTGATTCTGCACACTTGTCACAGAAGAAACTCGAAGATTATCGTAGAAAATGCATATCTCAGCTGGAAACAACAACGATACCGAAGATATCGCAGTTTCCGCATATCAAACGCACTGTGGAGTGCTGAAAACACCAGAAAATGTGTTTTTCGCATTCAATAGCACGAAAACAGCGATTTCGGTGATTCTGCACACTTGTAACAGCAGAATCATGAAGATTATCACTGAAAATGCATATCTCAGCTGGAAACAACAACGATACCGAACATATGGCAGTTTCCGCATATCAAACGCACTGTGGAGTGCTGAAAACACCAGAGAATGTGTTTTTCGCATTCAATAGCACGAAAACAGCGATTTCGGAGATTCTGCACACTTGTAACAGCAGAATCATGAAGATTATCACTGAAAATGCATTTCTCAGCTGGAAACAACAACGATACCGAAGATATGGCAGTTTCCGCATATCAAACGCACTGTGGAGTGCTGAAAACACCAGAAAACGTGTTTTTCGCATTCAAAAGCACGAAAACAGCGATTTCGGTGATTCTGCACACTTGTAACAGCAGAATCATGTAGATTATCACTGGAAATGCATATCTCAGCTGGAAACAACAACGATACCGAAGATATCGTAGTTTCCGCATATCAGACGCACTGCGGAGTGATGAAAACACCAGAAAACGGGTTTTTCGCATTCAATAGCACGAAAAAAGCGATTTCGGTGATACTGCACACTTGTCACAGAAGAAACTCGAAGATTATCGTAGAAAATGCATATCTCAGCTGGAAACAACAACGATACCGAAGATATCGTAGTTTCCGCATATCAAACGCACTGTGGAGTGCTGAAAACACCAGAAAACGGGTTTTTCGCATTCAATAGCACGAAAACAGCGATTTCGGTGATACTGCACACTTGTCACAGAAGAAACTCGAAGATTATCGTAGAAAATGCATATCTCAGCTGGAAACAACAACGATACCGAAGATATCGCAGTTTCCGCAAATCAAACTCACTGTGGAGTGCTAAAAACACCAGAAAACGTGTTCTTCGCATCCAATAGCACGAATACAGCGATTTCGGTGGTTCTGCGCACTTGTCACAGAAGAAACTCTAAGATTATCGGAGAAAATGCATATCTCAGCTGGAAACAACAACGATACCGAAGATATCGCAGTTTCCGCATATCAAACGCACTGTGGAGTGCTGAAAACACCAGAAAACGTGTGTTTCGCATTCAAAAGCACGAAAACAGCGATTTCGGTGATTCTGCACACTAGTAACAGCAGAATCATGAAGATTATCACTGAAAATGCATTTCTCAGCTGGAAACAACAACGATACCGAAGATACGGCAGTTTCCGCATATCAAACGCACTGTGGAGTGCTGAAGACACCAGAAAACGTGTTTTTCGCATCCAATAGCACGAAAACAGCGATTTGGGTGATTCTGCACACTTGTCACAGAAGAAACTCGAAGATTATCGTAGAAATTGCATATCTCAGCTGGAAACAACAACGATACCGAAGATATCGCAGTTTCCGCATATCAAACGCACTGTGGAGTGCTGAAAACACCAGAAAATGTGTTCTTCGCATTCAAAAGCACGAAAACACCGATTTCGGTGATTCTGCACACTTGTAACAGCAGAATCATGAAGATTATCACTGAAAATGCATATCTCAGCTGGAAACAACAACGATACCGAAGATATGGCAGTTTCCGCATATCAAACGCACTGTGGTGTGCTGAAAACACCAGAAAACGTGTTTTTCGCATTCAAAAGCACGATAACAGCAATTCCGGTGATTCCGCACACTTGTAACAGCAGAATCATGAAGATTATCACTGAAAATGCATATCTCAGCTGGAAACAACAACGATACCGAAGATATCGCAGTTTCCGCATATCAAACGCACTGTGGAGTGCTGAAAACACCAGAAAACGTGTTTTTCGCATCCAATAGCACGAAAACAGCGATTTCGGTGATTCTGCACACTTGTCACAGAAGAAACTCGAAGATTATCGTAGAAAATGCATATCTCAGCTGGAAACAACAACGATACCGAAGATATCGCAGTTTCCGCATATCAAACGCACTGTGGAGTGCTGAAAACACCAGAAAATGTGTTTTTCGCATTCAATAGCACGAAAACAGCGATTTCGGTGATTCTGCACACTTGTAACAGCAGAATCATGAAGATTATCACTGAAAATGCATATCTCAGCTGGAAACAACAACGATACCGAAGATATCGTAGCTCCCGCATATCAAACGCACTGTGGAGTGCTGAAAACACCAGAAAACGTGTTTTTCGCATTCAAAAGCACGAAAACAGCGATTTCGGTGATTCTGCACACTAGTAACAGCAGAATCATGAAGATTATCACTGAAAATGCATTTCTCAGCTGGAAACAACAACGATACCGAAGATATCGTTGTTTCCGCATATCAAACGCACTGTGGAGTGCTGAAGACACCAGAAAACGTGTTTTTCGCATTCAAGAGCACGAAAACAGCGATTTCGGTGATTCTGCACACTTGTCAAAGAAGAAACTCGAAGATTATCGTAGAAAATGCATATCTCAGCTGGAAACAACAACGATACCGAACATATGGCAGTTTCCGCATATCAAACGCACTGTGGAGTGCTGAAAACACCAGAGAATGTGTTTTTCGCATTCAATAGCACGAAAACAGCGATTTCGGAGATTCTGCACACTTGTAACAGCAGAATCATGAAGATTATCACTGAAAATGCATTTCTCAGCTGGAAACAACAACGATACCGAAGATATGGCAGTTTCCGCATATCAAACGCACTGTGGAGTGCTGAAAACACCAGAAAACGTGTTTTTCGCATTCAAAAGCACGAAAACAGCGATTTCGGTGATTCTGCACACTTGTAACAGCAGAATCATGTAGATTATCACTGGAAATGCATATCTCAGCTGGAAACAACAACGATACCGAAGATATCGTAGTTTCCGCATATCAGACGCACTGCGGAGTGCTGAAAACACCAGAAAACGTGTTTTTCGCATTCAATAGCACGAAAACAGCGATTTCGGTGATTCTGCACACTTGTCACAGAAGAAACTCGAAGATTATCGTAGAAAATGCATATCTCAGCTGGAAACAACAACGATACCGAAGATATCGCAGTATCCGCATATCAGACGCACTGTGGAGTGCTGAAAACACCAGAATACGTGTTTTTCGCATTCAAAAGCACAAAAACAGCGATTTCGGTGATTCTGCACACTTGTAACAGCAGAATCATGAAGATTATCGCTGAAAATGCATATCTCAGCTGGAAACAACAACGATACCGAAGATATGGCAGTTTCCGCATATCAAACGCACTATGGTGTGCTGAAAACACCAGAAAACGTGTTTTTCGCATTCAAAAGCACGAAAACAGCTTTTTCGGTGATTCTGCACACTTGTAACAGCAGAATCATGAAGATTATCGCTGAAAATGCATATCTCAGCTGGAAACAACAACGATACCGAAGATATGGCAGTTTCCGCATATCAAACGCACTGTGGTGTGCTGAAAACACCAGAAAACGTGTTTTTCGCATTCAAAAGCACGATAACAGCAATTCCGGTGATTCCGCACACTTGTAACAGCAGAATCATGAAGATTATCACTGAAAATGCATATCTCAGCTGGAAACAACAACGATACCGAAGATATCGCAGTTTCCGCATATCAAACGCACTGTGGAGTGCTGAAAACACCAGAAAACGTGTTTTTCGCATCCAATAGCACGAAAACAGCGATTTCGGTGATTCTGCACACTTGTCACAGAAGAAACTCGAAGATTATCGTAGAAAATGCATATCTCAGCTGGAAACAACAACGATACCGAAGATATCGCAGTTTCCGCATATCAAACGCACTGTGGAGTGCTGAAAACACCAGAAAATGTGTTTTTCGCATTCAATAGCACGAAAACAGCGATTTCGGTGATTCTGCACACTTGTAACAGCAGAATCATGAAGATTATCACTGAAAATGCATATCTCAGCTGGAAACAACAACGATACCGAAGATATCGTAGCTCCCGCATATCAAACGCACTGTGGCGTGCTGAAAACACCAGAAAACGTGTTTTTCGAATCCAATAGCACGAAAACACCGATTTCGGTGATTCTGCACACTTGTAACAGCAGAATCGTGAAGATTATCACTTAAAATGCATTTCTCAGCTGGAAACAACAATGATACCGAAGATATGGCAGTTTCCGCATATCAAACGCACTGTGGCGTGCTGAAAACACCAGAAAACGTGTTTTTCCAATCCAATAGCACGAAAACACCGATTTCGGTGATTCTGCACACTTGTAACAGCAGAATCGTGAAGATTATCACTTAAAATGCATTTCTCAGCTGGAAACAACAATGATACCGAAGATATGGCAGTTACCGCATGTCAAACGCTCTGTGGTGTGCTGAAAACACCAGAAAACGTGTTTTTCGCATTCAAAAGCACGAAAACAGCGATTTCGGTGATTCTGCACACTTGTAACAGCAGAATCATGAAGATTATCACTGAAAATGCATATCTCAGCTGGAAACAACAACGATACCGAAGATATGGCAGTTTCCGCATATCAAAGGCACTGTGGAGTGCTGAAAACTCCAGAAAACGTGTTTTTCGCATTCAATAGCACGAAAACAGCGATTTCGGTGATTCTGCACACTTGTCACAGAAGAAACTCGAAGATTATCGTAGAAAATGCATATCTCAGCTGGAAACAACAACGATACCGAAGATATCGCAGTTTCCGCATATCAGACGCACTGTGGAGTGCTGAAAACACCAGAATACGTGTTTTTCGCATTCAAAAGCACGAAAACAGCGATTTCGGTGATTCTGCACACTTGTAACAGCAGAATCATGAAGATTATCACTGAAAATGCATATCTCAGCTGGAAACAACAACGATACCGAAGATATCGTTGTTTCCGCATATCAAACGCACTGTGGAGTGCTGAAGACACCAGAAAACGTGTTTTTCGCATTCAAGAGCACGAAAACAGCGATTTCGGTGATTCTGCACACTTGTCAAAGAAGAAACTCGAAGATTATCGTAGAAAATGCATATCTCAGCTGGAAACAACAACGATACCGAACATATGGCAGTTTCCGCATATCAAACGCACTGTGGAGTGCTGAAAACACCAGAGAATGTGTTTTTCGCATTCAATAGCACGAAAACAGCGATTTCGGTGATTCTGCACACTTGTCACAGAAGAAACTCGAAGATTATCGTAGAAAATGCATATCTCAGCTGGAAACAACAACGATACCGAAGATATCGCAGTTTCCGCATATCAGACGCACTGTGGAGTGCTGAAAACACCAGAATACGTGTTTTTCGCATTCAAAAGCACGAAAACAGCGATTTCGGTGATTCTGCACACTTGTAACAGCAGAATCATGAAGATTATCACTGAAAATGCATATCTCAGCTGGAAACAACAACGATACCGAAGATATCGTTGTTTCCGCATATCAAACGCACTGTGGAGTGCTGAAGACACCAGAAAACGTGTTTTTCGCATTCAAGAGCACGAAAACAGCGATTTCGGTGATTCTGCACACTTGTCAAAGAAGAAACTCGAAGATTATCGTAGAAAATGCATATCTCAGCTGGAAACAACAACGATACCGAACATATGGCAGTTTCCGCATATCAAACGCACTGTGGAGTGCTGAAAACACCAGAGAATGTGTTTTTCGCATTCAATAGCACGAAAACAGCGATTTCGGAGATTCTGCACACTTGTAACAGCAGAATCATGAAGATTATCACTGAAAATGCATTTCTCAGCTGGAAACAACAACGATACCGAAGATATGGCAGTTTCCGCATATCAAACGCACTGTGGAGTGCTGAAAACACCAGAAAACGTGTTTTTCGCATTCAAAAGCACGAAAACAGCGATTTCGGTGATTCTGCACACTTGTAACAGCAGAATCATGAAGATTATCACTGGAAATGCATATCTCAGCTGGAAACAACAACGATACCGAAGATATCGTAGTTTCCGCATATCAGACGCACTGCGGAGTGCTGAAAACACCAGAAAACGGGTTTTTCGCATTCAATAGCACGAAAAAAGCGATTTCGGTGATACTGCACACTTGTCACAGAAGAAACTCGAAGATTATCGTAGAAAATGCATATCTCAGCTGGAAACAACAACGATACCGAAGATATCGTAGTTTCCGCATATCAAACGCACTGTGGAGTGCTGAAAACACCAGAAAACGGGTTTTTCGCATTCAATAGCACGAAAACAGCGATTTCGGTGATACTGCACACTTGTCACAGAAGAAACTCGAAGATTATCGTAGAAAATGCATATCTCAGCTGGAAACAACAACGATACCGAAGATATCGCAGTTTCCGCAAATCAAACTCACTGTGGAGTGCTGAAAACACCAGAAAACGTGTTCTTCGTATCCAATAGCACGAATACAGCGATTTCGGTGGTTCTGCGCACTTGTCACAGAAGAAACTCTAAGATTATCGGAGAAAATGCATATCTCAGCTGGAAACAACAACGATACCGAAGATATCGCAGTTTCCGCATATCAAACGCACTGTGGAGTGCTGAAAACACCAGAAAACGTGTGTTTCGCATTCAAAAGCACGAAAACAGCGATTTCGGTGATTCTGCACACTAGTAACAGCAGAATCATGAAGATTATCACTGAAAATGCATTTCTCAGCTGGAAACAACAACGATACCGAAGATACGGCAGTTTCCGCATATCAAACGCACTGTGGAGTGCTGAAGACACCAGAAAACGTGTTTTTCGCATCCAATAGCACGAAAACAGCGATTTGGGTGATTCTGCACACTTGTCACAGAAGAAACTCGAAGATTATCGTAGAAATTGCATATCTCAGCTGGAAACAACAACGATACCGAAGATATCGCAGTTTCCGCATATCAAACGCACTGTGGAGTGCTGAAAACACCAGAAAATGTGTTCTTCGCATTCAAAAGCACGAAAACACCGATTTCGGTGATTCTGCACACTTGTAACAGCAGAATCATGAAGATTATCACTGAAAATGCATATCTCAGCTGGAAACAACAACGATACCGAAGATATGGCAGTTTCCGCATATCAAACGCACTATGGTGTGCTGAAAACACCAGAAAACGTGTTTTTCGCATTCAAAAGCACGAAAACAGCTTTTTCGGTGATTCTGCACACTTGTAACAGCAGAATCATGAAGATTATCGCTGAAAATGCATATCTCAGCTGGAAACAACAACGATACCGAAGATATGGCAGTTTCCGCATATCAAACGCACTGTGGTGTGCTGAAAACACCAGAAAACGTGTTTTTCGCATTCAAAAGCACGATAACAGCAATTCCGGTGATTCCGCACACTTGTAACAGCAGAATCATGAAGATTATCACTGAAAATGCATATCTCAGCTGGAAACAACAACGATACCGAAGATATCGCAGTTTCCGCATATCAAACGCACTGTGGAGTGCTGAAAACACCAGAAAACGTGTTTTTCGCATCCAATAGCACGAAAACAGCGATTTCGGTGATTCTGCACACTTGTCACAGAAGAAACTCGAAGATTATCGTAGAAAATGCATATCTCAGCTGGAAACAACAACGATACCGAAGATATCGCAGTTTCCGCATATCAAACGCACTGTGGAGTGCTGAAAACACCAGAAAATGTGTTTTTCGCATTCAATAGCACGAAAACAGCGATTTCGGTGATTCTGCACACTTGTAACAGCAGAATCATGAAGATTATCACTGAAAATGCATATCTCAGCTGGAAACAACAACGATACCGAAGATATCGTAGCTCCCGCATATCAAACGCACTGTGGAGTGCTGAAAACACCAGAAAACGTGTTTTTCGAATCCAATAGCACGAAAACACCGATTTCGGTGATTCTGCACACTTGTAACAGCAGAATCGTGAAGATTATCACTTAAAATGCATTTCTCAGCTGGAAACAACAATGATACCGAAGATATGGCAGTTTCCGCATATCAAACGCACTGTGGCGTGCTGAAAACACCAGAAAACGTGTTTTTCGAATCCAATAGCACGAAAACACCGATTTCGGTGATTCTGCACACTTGTAACAGCAGAATCGTGAAGATTATCACTTAAAATGCATTTCTCAGCTGGAAACAACAATGATACCGAAGATATGGCAGTTTCCGCATGTCAAACGCTCTGTGGTGTGCTGAAAACACCAGAAAACGTGTTTTTCGCATTCAAAAGCACGAAAACAGCGATTTCGGTGATTCTGCACACTTGTCACAGAAGAAACTCGAAGATTATCGTAGAAAATGCATATCTCAGCTGGAAACAACAACGATACCGAAGATATCGCAGTTTCCGCATATCAGACGCACTGTGGAGTGCTGAAAACACCAGAATACGTGTTTTTCGCATTCAAAAGCACGAAAACAGCGATTTCGGTGATTCTGCACACTTGTAACAGCAGAATCATGAAGATTATCACTGAAAATGCATATCTCAGCTGGAAACAACAACGATACCGAACATATGGCAGTTTCCGCATATCAAACGCACTGTGGAGTGCTGAAAACACCAGAGAATGTGTTTTTCGCATTCAATAGCACGAAAACAGCGATTTCGGAGATTCTGCACACTTGTAACAGCAGAATCATGAAGATTATCACTGAAAATGCATTTCTCAGCTGGAAACAACAACGATACCGAAGATATGGCAGTTTCCGCATATCAAACGCACTGTGGAGTGCTGAAAACACCAGAAAACGTGTTTTTCGCATTCAAAAGCACGAAAACAGCGATTTCGGTGATTCTGCACACTTGTAACAGCAGAATCATGTAGATTATCACTGGAAATGCATATCTCAGCTGGAAACAACAACGATACCGAAGATATCGTAGTTTCCGCATATCAGACGCACTGCGGAGTGATGAAAACACCAGAAAACGGGTTTTTCGCATTCAATAGCACGAAAAAAGCGATTTCGGTGATACTGCACACTTGTCACAGAAGAAACTCGAAGATTATCGTAGAAAATGCATATCTCAGCTGGAAACAACAACGATACCGAAGATATCGTAGTTTCCGCATATCAAACGCACTGTGGAGTGCTGAAAACACCAGAAAACGGGTTTTTCGCATTCAATAGCACGAAAACAGCGATTTCGGTGATACTGCACACTTGTCACAGAAGAAACTCGAAGATTATCGTAGAAAATGCATATCTCAGCTGGAAACAACAACGATACCGAAGATATCGCAGTTTCCGCAAATCAAACTCACTGTGGAGTGCTAAAAACACCAGAAAACGTGTTCTTCGCATCCAATAGCACGAATACAGCGATTTCGGTGGTTCTGCGCACTTGTCACAGAAGAAACTCTAAGATTATCGGAGAAAATGCATATCTCAGCTGGAAACAACAACGATACCGAAGATATCGCAGTTTCCGCATATCAAACGCACTGTGGAGTGCTGAAAACACCAGAAAACGTGTGTTTCGCATTCAAAAGCACGAAAACAGCGATTTCGGTGATTCTGCACACTAGTAACAGCAGAATCATGAAGATTATCACTGAAAATGCATTTCTCAGCTGGAAACAACAACGATACCGAAGATACGGCAGTTTCCGCATATCAAACGCACTGTGGAGTGCTGAAGACACCAGAAAACGTGTTTTTCGCATCCAATAGCACGAAAACAGCGATTTGGGTGATTCTGCACACTTGTCACAGAAGAAACTCGAAGATTATCGTAGAAATTGCATATCTCAGCTGGAAACAACAACGATACCGAATATATCGCAGTTTCCGCATATCAAACGCACTGTGGAGTGCTGAAAACACCAGAAAATGTGTTCTTCGCATTCAAAAGCACGAAAACACCGATTTCGGTGATTCTGCACACTTGTAACAGCAGAATCATGAAGATTATCACTGAAAATGCATATCTCAGCTGGAAACAACAACGATACCGAAGATATGGCAGTTTCCGCATATCAAACGCACTATGGTGTGCTGAAAACACCAGAAAACGTGTTTTTCGCATTCAAAAGCACGAAAACAGCTTTTTCGGTGATTCTGCACACTTGTAACAGCAGAATCATGAAGATTATCGCTGAAAATGCATATCTCAGCTGGAAACAACAACGATACCGAAGATATGGCAGTTTCCGCATATCAAACGCACTGTGGTGTGCTGAAAACACCAGAAAACGTGTTTTTCGCATTCAAAAGCACGATAACAGCAATTCCGGTGATTCCGCACACTTGTAACAGCAGAATCATGAAGATTATCACTGAAAATGCATATCTCAGCTGGAAACAACAACGATACCGAAGATATCGCAGTTTCCGCATATCAAACGCACTGTGGAGTGCTGAAAACACCAGAAAACGTGTTTTTCGCATCCAATAGCACGAAAACAGCGATTTCGGTGATTCTGCACACTTGTCACAGAAGAAACTCGAAGATTATCGTAGAAAATGCATATCTCAGCTGGAAACAACAACGATACCGAAGATATCGCAGTTTCCGCATATCAAACGCACTGTGGAGTGCTGAAAACACCAGAAAATGTGTTTTTCGCATTCAATAGCACGAAAACAGCGATTTCGGTGATTCTGCACACTTGTAACAGCAGAATCATGAAGATTATCACTGAAAATGCATATCTCAGCTGGAAACAACAACGAAACCGAAGATATCGTAGCTCCCGCATATCAAACGCACTGTGGAGTGCTGAAAACACCAGAAAACGTGTTTTTCGAATCCAATAGCACGAAAACACCGATTTCGGTGATTCTGCACACTTGTAACAGCAGAATCGTGAAGATTATCACTTAAAATGCATTTCTCAGCTGGAAACAACAATGATACCGAAGATATGGCAGTTTCCGCATATCAAACGCACTGTGGCGTGCTGAAAACACCAGAAAACGTGTTTTTCGAATCCAATAGCACGAAAACACCGATTTCGGTGATTCTGCACACTTGTAACAGCAGAATCGTGAAGATTATCACTTAAAATGCATTTCTCAGCTGGAAACAACAATGATACCGAAGATATGGCAGTTTCCGCATGTCAAACGCTCTGTGGTGTGCTGAAAACACCAGAAAACGTGTTTTTCGCATTCAAAAGCACGAAAACAGCGATTTCGGTGATTCTGCACACTTGTCACAGAAGAAACTCGAAGATTATCGTAGAAAATGCATATCTCAGCTGGAAACAACAACGATACCGAAGATATCGCAGTTTCCGCATATCAGACGCACTGTGGAGTGCTGAAAACACCAGAATACGTGTTTTTCGCATTCAAAAGCACGAAAACAGCGATTTCGGTGATTCTGCACACTTGTAACAGCAGAATCATGAAGATTATCACTGAAAATGCATATCTCAGCTGGAAACAACAACGATACCGAACATATGGCAGTTTCCGCATATCAAACGCACTGTGGAGTGCTGAAAACACCAGAGAATGTGTTTTTCGCATTCAATAGCACGAAAACAGCGATTTCGGAGATTCTGCACACTTGTAACAGCAGAATCATGAAGATTATCACTGAAAATGCATTTCTCAGCTGGAAACAACAACGATACCGAAGATATGGCAGTTTCCGCATATCAAACGCACTGTGGAGTGCTGAAAACACCAGAAAACGTGTTTTTCGCATTCAAAAGCACGAAAACAGCGATTTCGGTGATTCTGCACACTTGTAACAGCAGAATCATGTAGATTATCACTGGAAATGCATATCTCAGCTGGAAACAACAACGATACCGAAGATATCGTAGTTTCCGCATATCAGACGCACTGCGGAGTGATGAAAACACCAGAAAACGGGTTTTTCGCATTCAATAGCACGAAAAAAGCGATTTCGGTGATACTGCACACTTGTCACAGAAGAAACTCGAAGATTATCGTAGAAAATGCATATCTCAGCTGGAAACAACAACGATACCGAAGATATCGTAGTTTCCGCATATCAAACGCACTGTGGAGTGCTGAAAACACCAGAAAACGGGTTTTTCGCATTCAATAGCACGAAAACAGCGATTTCGGTGATACTGCACACTTGTCACAGAAGAAACTCGAAGATTATCGTAGAAAATGCATATCTCAGCTGGAAACAACAACGATACCGAAGATATCGCAGTTTCCGCAAATCAAACTCACTGTGGAGTGCTAAAAACACCAGAAAACGTGTTCTTCGCATCCAATAGCACGAATACAGCGATTTCGGTGGTTCTGCGCACTTGTCACAGAAGAAACTCTAAGATTATCGGAGAAAATGCATATCTCAGCTGGAAACAACAACGATACCGAAGATATCGCAGTTTCCGCATATCAAACGCACTGTGGAGTGCTGAAAACACCAGAAAACGTGTGTTTCGCATTCAAAAGCACGAAAACAGCGATTTCGGTGATTCTGCACACTAGTAACAGCAGAATCATGAAGATTATCACTGAAAATGCATTTCTCAGCTGGAAACAACAACGATACCGAAGATACGGCAGTTTCCGCATATCAAACGCACTGTGGAGTGCTGAAGACACCAGAAAACGTGTTTTTCGCATCCAATAGCACGAAAACAGCGATTTGGGTGATTCTGCACACTTGTCACAGAAGAAACTCGAAGATTATCGTAGAAATTGCATATCTCAGCTGGAAACAACAACGATACCGAATATATCGCAGTTTCCGCATATCAAACGCACTGTGGAGTGCTGAAAACACCAGAAAATGTGTTCTTCGCATTCAAAAGCACGAAAACACCGATTTCGGTGATTCTGCACACTTGTAACAGCAGAATCATGAAGATTATCACTGAAAATGCATATCTCAGCTGGAAACAACAACGATACCGAAGATATGGCAGTTTCCGCATATCAAACGCACTATGGTGTGCTGAAAACACCAGAAAACGTGTTTTTCGCATTCAAAAGCACGAAAACAGCTTTTTCGGTGATTCTGCACACTTGTAACAGCAGAATCATGAAGATTATCGCTGAAAATGCATATCTCAGCTGGAAACAACAACGATACCGAAGATATGGCAGTTTCCGCATATCAAACGCACTGTGGTGTGCTGAAAACACCAGAAAACGTGTTTTTCGCATTCAAAAGCACGATAACAGCAATTCCGGTGATTCCGCACACTTGTAACAGCAGAATCATGAAGATTATCACTGAAAATGCATATCTCAGCTGGAAACAACAACGATACCGAAGATATCGCAGTTTCCGCATATCAAACGCACTGTGGAGTGCTGAAAACACCAGAAAACGTGTTTTTCGCATCCAATAGCACGAAAACAGCGATTTCGGTGATTCTGCACACTTGTCACAGAAGAAACTCGAAGATTATCGTAGAAAATGCATATCTCAGCTGGAAACAACAACGATACCGAAGATATCGCAGTTTCCGCATATCAAACGCACTGTGGAGTGCTGAAAACACCAGAAAATGTGTTTTTCGCATTCAATAGCACGAAAACAGCGATTTCGGTGATTCTGCACACTTGTAACAGCAGAATCATGAAGATTATCACTGAAAATGCATATCTCAGCTGGAAACAACAACGATACCGAAGATATCGTAGCTCCCGCATATCAAACGCACTGTGGAGTGCTGAAAACACCAGAAAACGTGTTTTTCGCATTCAAAAGCACGAAAACAGCGATTTCGGTGATTCTGCACACTAGTAACAGCAGAATCATGAAGATTATCACTGAAAATGCATTTCTCAGCTGGAAACAACAACGATACCGAAGATATCGTTGTTTCCGCATATCAAACGCACTGTGGAGTGCTGAAGACACCAGAAAACGTGTTTTTCGCATTCAAGAGCACGAAAACAGCGATTTCGGTGATTCTGCACACTTGTCAAAGAAGAAACTCGAAGATTATCGTAGAAAATGCATATCTCAGCTGGAAACAACAACGATACCGAACATATGGCAGTTTCCGCATATCAAACGCACTGTGGAGTGCTGAAAACACCAGAGAATGTGTTTTTCGCATTCAATAGCACGAAAACAGCGATTTCGGAGATTCTGCTAACTTGTAACAGCAGAATCATGAAGATTATCACTGAAAATGCATTTCTCAGCTGGAAACAACAACGATACCGAAGATATGGCAGTTTCCGCATATCAAACGCACTGTGGAGTGCTGAAAACACCAGAAAACGTGTTTTTCGCATTCAAAAGCACGAAAACAGCGATTTCGGTGATTCTGCACACTTGTAACAGCAGAATCATGTAGATTATCACTGGAAATGCATATCTCAGCTGGAAACAACAACGATACCGAAGATATCGTAGTTTCCGCATATCAGACGCACTGCGGAGTGCTGAAAACACCAGAAAACGGGTTTTTCGCATTCAATAGCACGAAAAAAGCGATTTCGGTGATACTGCACACTTGTCACAGAAGAAACTCGAAGATTATCGTAGAAAATGCATATCTCAGCTGGAAACAACAACGATACCGAAGATATCGTAGTTTCCGCATATCAAACGCACTGTGGAGTGCTGAAAACACCAGAAAACGGGTTTTTCGCATTCAATAGCACGAAAACAGCGATTTCGGTGATACTGCACACTTGTCACAGAAGAAACTCGAAGATTATCGTAGAAAATGCATATCTCAGCTGGAAACAACAACGATACCGAAGATATCGCAGTTTCCGCAAATCAAACTCACTGTGGAGTGCTAAAAACACCAGAAAACGTGTTCTTCGCATCCAATAGCACGAATACAGCGATTTCGGTGGTTCTGCGCACTTGTCACAGAAGAAACTCTAAGATTATCGGAGAAAATGCATATCTCAGCTGGAAACAACAACGATACCGAAGATATCGCAGTTTCCGCATATCAAACGCACTGTGGAGTGCTGAAAACACCAGAAAACGGGTTTTTCGCATTCAATAGCACGAAAAAAGCGATTTCGGTGATACTGCACACTTGTCACAGAAGAAACTCGAAGATTATCGTAGAAAATGCATATCTCAGCTGGAAACAACAACGATACCGAAGATATCGTAGTTTCCGCATATCAAACGCACTGTGGAGTGCTGAAAACACCAGAAAACGGGTTTTTCGCATTCAATAGCACGAATACAGCGATTTCGGTGGTTCTGCGCACTTGTCACAGAAGAAACTCTAAGATTATCGGAGAAAATGCATATCTCAGCTGGAAACAACAACGATACCGAAGATATCGCAGTTTCCGCATATCAAACGCACTGTGGAGTGCTGAAAACACCAGAAAACGTGTTTTTCGCATTCAAAAGCACGAAAACAGCGATTTCGGTGATTCTGCACACTTGTAACAGCAGAATCATGTAGATTATCACTGGAAATGCATATCTCAGCTGGAAACAACAACGATACCGAAGATATCGTAGTTTCCGCATATCAGACGCACTGCGGAGTGCTGAAAACACCAGAAAACGGGTTTTTCGCATTCAATAGCACGAAAAAAGCGATTTCGGTGATACTGCACACTTGTCACAGAAGAAACTCGAAGATTATCGTAGAAAATGCATATCTCAGCTGGAAACAACAACGATACCGAAGATATCGTAGTTTCCGCATATCAAACGCACTGTGGAGTGCTGAAAACACCAGAAAACGGGTTTTTCGCATTCAATAGCACGAAAACAGCGATTTCGGTGATACTGCACACTTGTCACAGAAGAAACTCGAAGATTATCGTAGAAAATGCATATCTCAGCTGGAAACAACAACGATACCGAAGATATCGCAGTTTCCGCAAATCAAACTCACTGTGGAGTGCTAAAAACACCAGAAAACGTGTTCTTCGCATCCAATAGCACGAATACAGCGATTTCGGTGGTTCTGCGCACTTGTCACAGAAGAAACTCTAAGATTATCGGAGAAAATGCATATCTCAGCTGGAAACAACAACGATACCGAAGATATCGCAGTTTCCGCATATCAAACGCACTGTGGAGTGCTGAAAACACCAGAAAACGTGTGTTTCGCATTCAAAAGCACGAAAACAGCGATTTCGGTGATTCTGCACACTAGTAACAGCAGAATCATGAAGATTATCACTGAAAATGCATTTCTCAGCTGGAAACAACAACGATACCGAAGATACGGCAGTTTCCGCATATCAAACGCACTGTGGAGTGCTGAAGACACCAGAAAACGTGTTTTTCGCATCCAATAGCACGAAAACAGCGATTTGGGTGATTCTGCACACTTGTCACAGAAGAAACTCGAAGATTATCGTAGAAATTGCATATCTCAGCTGGAAACAACAACGATACCGAAGATATCGCAGTTTCCGCATATCAAACGCACTGTGGAGTGCTGAAAACACCAGAAAATGTGTTCTTCGCATTCAAAAGCACGAAAACACCGATTTCGGTGATTCTGCACACTTGTAACAGCAGAATCATGAAGATTATCACTGAAAATGCATATCTCAGCTGGAAACAACAACGACACCGAAGATATGGCAGTTTCCGCATATCAAACGCACTATGGTGTGCTGAAAACACCAGAAAACGTGTTTTTCGCATTCAAAAGCACGAAAACAGCTTTTTCGGTGATTCTGCACACTTGTAACAGCAGAATCATGAAGATTATCGCTGAAAATGCATATCTCAGCTGGAAACAACAACGATACCGAAGATATGGCAGTTTCCGCATATCAAACGCACTGTGGTGTGCTGAAAACACCAGAAAACGTGTTTTTCGCATTCAAAAGCACGATAACAGCAATTCCGGTGATTCCGCACACTTGTAACAGCAGAATCATGAAGATTATCACTGAAAATGCATATCTCAGCTGGAAACAACAACGATACCGAAGATATCGCAGTTTCCGCATATCAAACGCACTGTGGAGTGCTGAAAACACCAGAAAACGTGTTTTTCGCATCCAATAGCACGAAAACAGCGATTTCGGTGATTCTGCACACTTGTCACAGAAGAAACTCGAAGATTATCGTAGAAAATGCATATCTCAGCTGGAAACAACAACGATACCGAAGATATCGCAGTTTCCGCATATCAAACGCACTGTGGAGTGCTGAAAACACCAGAAAATGTGTTTTTCGCATTCAATAGCACGAAAACAGCGATTTCGGTGATTCTGCACACTTGTAACAGCAGAATCATGAAGATTATCACTGAAAATGCATATCTCAGCTGGAAACAACAACGATACCGAAGATATCGTAGCTCCCGCATATCAAACGCACTGTGGAGTGCTGAAAACACCAGAAAACGTGTTTTTCGCATTCAAAAGCACGAAAACAGCGATTTCGGTGATTCTGCACACTAGTAACAGCAGAATCATGAAGATTATCACTGAAAATGCATTTCTCAGCTGGAAACAACAACGATACCGAAGATACGGCAGTTTCCGCATATCAAACGCACTGTGGAGTGCTGAAGACATCAGAAAACGTGTTTTTCGCATTCAATAGCACGAAAACAGCGATTTCGGAGATTCTGCACACATGTAACAGCAGAATCATGAAGATTATCACTGAAAATGCATATCTCAGCTGGAAACAACAACGATACCGAAGATATCGCAGTTTCCGCATGTCAAACGCTCTGTGGTGTGCTGAAAACACCAGAAACGTGTTTTTCGCATTCAAAAGCACGAAAACAGCGATTTCGGTGATACTGCACACTTGTAACAGCAGAATCATGTAGATTATCACTGGAAATGCATATCTCAGCTGGAAACAACAACGATACCGAAGATATCGCAGTTTCCGCATATCAAACGCACTGTGGAGTGCTGAAAACACCAGAAAACGTGTTTTTCGCATTCAATAGCACGAAAACAGCGGTTTCGGTGATTCTGCACACTTGTAACAGCAGAATCATGAAGATTATCACTGAAAATGCATTTCTCAGCTGGAAACAACAACGATACCGAAGATACGGCAGTTTCCGCATATCAAACGCACGGTGGAGTGCTGAAAACACCAGAGAACGTGTTTTTCGCATTCAATAGCACGAAAACAGCGATTTCGGAGATTCTGCACACTTGTAACAGCAGTATCATGAAGATTATCACTGAAAATGCATATCTCAGCTGGAAACAACAACGATACCGAAGATATCGTAGTTTCCGCATATCAAACGCACTGTGGAGTGCTGAAAACACCAGAAAACGTGTTTTTCGCATTCAAAAGCACGAAAACAGCGATTTCGGTGATACTGCACACTTGTAACAGCAGAATCATGTAGATTATCACTGGAAATGCATATCTCAGCTGGAAACAACAACGATACCGAAGATATCGTAGCTCCCGCATATCAAACGCACTGTGGAGTGCTGAAAACACCAGAAAACGTGTTTTTTGCATTCAAAAGCACGAAAACAGCGATTTCGGTGATTCTGCACACTAGTAACAGCAGAATCATGAAGATTATCACTGAAAATGCATTTCTCAGCTGGAAACAACAACGATACCGAAGATATCGTAGTTTCCGCATATCAAACGCACTGTGGAGTGCTGAAAACACCAGGAAACGTGTTTTTCGCATTCAGAAGCACGAAAACAGCGATTTCGGTGATACTGCACACTTGTAACAGCAGAATCATGTAGATTATCACTGGAAATGCATATCTCAGCTGGAAACAACAACGATACCGAAGATATCGCAGTTTCCGCATATCAAACGCACTGTGGAGTGCTGAAAACACCAGAAAACGTGTTTTTCGCATTCAATAGCACGAAAACAGCGGTTTCGGTGATTCTGCACACTTGTAACAGCAGAATCATGAAGATTATCACTGAAAATGCATTTCTCAGCTGGAAACAACAACGATACCGAAGATACGGCAGTTTCCGCATATCAAACGCACTGTGGAGTGCTGAAAACACCAGAGAACGTGTTTTTCGCATTCAATAGCACGAAAACAGCGATTTCGGAGATTCTGCACACTTGTAACAGCAGTATCATGAAGATTATCACTGAAAATGCATATCTCAGCTGGAAACAACAACGATACCGAAGATATCGTAGTTTCCGCATATCAAACGCACTGTGGAGTGCTGAAAACACCAGAAAACGTGTTTTTCGCATTCAAAAGCACGAAAACAGCGATTTCGGTGATACTGCACACTTGTAACAGCAGAATCATGTAGATTATCACTGGAAATGCATATCTCAGCTGGAAACAACAACGATACCGAAGATATCGTAGTTTCCGCATATCAGACGCACTGCGGAGTGCTGAAAACACCAGAAAACGGGTTTTTCGCATTCAATAGCACGAAAAAAGCGATTTCGGTGATACTGCACACTTGTCACAGAAGAAACTCGAAGATTATCGTAGAAAATGCATATCTCAGCTGGAAACAACAACGATACCGAAGATATCGTAGTTTCCGCATATCAAACGCACTGTGGAGTGCTGAAAACACCAGAAAACGGGTTTTTCGCATTCAATAGCACGAAAACAGCGATTTCGGTGATACTGCACACTTGTCACAGAAGAAACTCGAAGATTATCGTAGAAAATGCATATCTCAGCTGGAAACAACAACGATACCGAAGATATCGCAGTTTCCGCAAATCAAACTCACTGTGGAGTGCTAAAAACACCAGAAAACGTGTTCTTCGCATCCAATAGCACGAATACAGCGATTTCGGTGGTTCTGCGCACTTGTCACAGAAGAAACTCTAAGATTATCGGAGAAAATGCATATCTCAGCTGGAAACAACAACGATACCGAAGATATCGCAGTTTCCGCATATCAAACGCACTGTGGAGTGCTGAAAACACCAGAAAACGTGTGTTTCGCATTCAAAAGCACGAAAACAGCGATTTCGGTGATTCTGCACACTAGTAACAGCAGAATCATGAAGATTATCACTGAAAATGCATTTCTCAGCTGGAAACAACAACGATACCGAAGATACGGCAGTTTCCGCATATCAAACGCACTGTGGAGTGCTGAAGACACCAGAAAACGTGTTTTTCGCATCCAATAGCACGAAAACAGCGATTTGGGTGATTCTGCACACTTGTCACAGAAGAAACTCGAAGATTATCGTAGAAATTGCATATCTCAGCTGGAAACAACAACGATACCGAAGATATCGCAGTTTCCGCATATCAAACGCACTGTGGAGTGCTGAAAACACCAGAAAATGTGTTCTTCGCATTCAAAAGCACGAAAACACCGATTTCGGTGATTCTGCACACTTGTAACAGCAGAATCATGAAGATTATCACTGAAAATGCATATCTCAGCTGGAAACAACAACGACACCGAAGATATGGCAGTTTCCGCATATCAAACGCACTATGGTGTGCTGAAAACACCAGAAAACGTGTTTTTCGCATTCAAAAGCACGAAAACAGCTTTTTCGGTGATTCTGCACACTTGTAACAGCAGAATCATGAAGATTATCGCTGAAAATGCATATCTCAGCTGGAAACAACAACGATACCGAAGATATGGCAGTTTCCGCATATCAAACGCACTGTGGTGTGCTGAAAACACCAGAAAACGTGTTTTTCGCATTCAAAAGCACGATAACAGCAATTCCGGTGATTCCGCACACTTGTAACAGCAGAATCATGAAGATTATCACTGAAAATGCATATCTCAGCTGGAAACAACAACGATACCGAAGATATCGCAGTTTCCGCATATCAAACGCACTGTGGAGTGCTGAAAACACCAGAAAACGTGTTTTTCGCATCCAATAGCACGAAAACAGCGATTTCGGTGATTCTGCACACTTGTCACAGAAGAAACTCGAAGATTATCGTAGAAAATGCATATCTCAGCTGGAAACAACAACGATACCGAAGATATCGCAGTTTCCGCATATCAAACGCACTGTGGAGTGCTGAAAACACCAGAAAATGTGTTTTTCGCATTCAATAGCACGAAAACAGCGATTTCGGTGATTCTGCACACTTGTAACAGCAGAATCATGAAGATTATCACTGAAAATGCATATCTCAGCTGGAAACAACAACGATACCGAAGATATCGTAGCTCCCGCATATCAAACGCACTGTGGAGTGCTGAAAACACCAGAAAACGTGTTTTTCGCATTCAAAAGCACGAAAACAGCGATTTCGGTGATTCTGCACACTAGTAACAGCAGAATCATGAAGATTATCACTGAAAATGCATTTCTCAGCTGGAAACAACAACGATACCGAAGATACGGCAGTTTCCGCATATCAAACGCACTGTGGAGTGCTGAAGACATCAGAAAACGTGTTTTTCGCATTCAATAGCACGAAAACAGCGATTTCGGAGATTCTGCACACATGTAACAGCAGAATCATGAAGATTATCACTGAAAATGCATATCTCAGCTGGAAACAACAACGATACCGAAGATATCGCAGTTTCCGCATGTCAAACGCTCTGTGGTGTGCTGAAAACACCAGAAACGTGTTTTTCGCATTCAAAAGCACGAAAACAGCGATTTCGGTGATACTGCACACTTGTAACAGCAGAATCATGTAGATTATCACTGGAAATGCATATCTCAGCTGGAAACAACAACGATACCGAAGATATCGCAGTTTCCGCATATCAAACGCACTGTGGAGTGCTGAAAACACCAGAAAACGTGTTTTTCGCATTCAATAGCACGAAAACAGCGGTTTCGGTGATTCTGCACACTTGTAACAGCAGAATCATGAAGATTATCACTGAAAATGCATTTCTCAGCTGGAAACAACAACGATACCGAAGATACGGCAGTTTCCGCATATCAAACGCACGGTGGAGTGCTGAAAACACCAGAGAACGTGTTTTTCGCATTCAATAGCACGAAAACAGCGATTTCGGAGATTCTGCACACTTGTAACAGCAGTATCATGAAGATTATCACTGAAAATGCATATCTCAGCTGGAAACAACAACGATACCGAAGATATCGTAGTTTCCGCATATCAAACGCACTGTGGAGTGCTGAAAACACCAGAAAACGTGTTTTTCGCATTCAAAAGCACGAAAACAGCGATTTCGGTGATACTGCACACTTGTAACAGCAGAATCATGTAGATTATCACTGGAAATGCATATCTCAGCTGGAAACAACAACGATACCGAAGATATCGTAGCTCCCGCATATCAAACGCACTGTGGAGTGCTGAAAACACCAGAAAACGTGTTTTTTGCATTCAAAAGCACGAAAACAGCGATTTCGGTGATTCTGCACACTAGTAACAGCAGAATCATGAAGATTATCACTGAAAATGCATTTCTCAGCTGGAAACAACAACGATACCGAAGATATCGTAGTTTCCGCATATCAAACGCACTGTGGAGTGCTGAAAACACCAGGAAACGTGTTTTTCGCATTCAGAAGCACGAAAACAGCGATTTCGGTGATACTGCACACTTGTAACAGCAGAATCATGTAGATTATCACTGGAAATGCATATCTCAGCTGGAAACAACAACGATACCGAAGATATCGCAGTTTCCGCATATCAAACGCACTGTGGAGTGCTGAAAACACCAGAAAACGTGTTTTTCGCATTCAATAGCACGAAAACAGCGGTTTCGGTGATTCTGCACACTTGTAACAGCAGAATCATGAAGATTATCACTGAAAATGCATTTCTCAGCTGGAAACAACAACGATACCGAAGATACGGCAGTTTCCGCATATCAAACGCACTGTGGAGTGCTGAAAACACCAGAGAACGTGTTTTTCGCATTCAATAGCACGAAAACAGCGATTTCGGAGATTCTGCACACTTGTAACAGCAGTATCATGAAGATTATCACTGAAAATGCATATCTCAGCTGGAAACAACAACGATACCGAAGATATCGTAGTTTCCGCATATCAAACGCACTGTGGAGTGCTGAAAACACCAGAAAACGTGTTTTTCGCATTCAAAAGCACGAAAACAGCGATTTCGGTGATACTGCACACTTGTAACAGCAGAATCATGTAGATTATCACTGGAAATGCATATCTCAGCTGGAAACAACAACGATACCGAAGATATCGTAGCTCCCGCATATCAAACGCACTGTGGAGTGCTGAAAACACCAGAAAATGTGTTTTTCGCATTCAAAAGCACGAAAACAGCGATTTCGGTGATACTGCACACTTGTAACAGCAGAATCATGTAGATTATCACTGGAAATGCATATCTCAGCTGGAAACAACAACGATACCGAAGATATCGTAGCTCCCGCATATCAAACGCACTGTGGAGTGCTGAAAACACCAGAAAACGTGTTTTTCGCATTCAAAAGCACGAAAACAGCGATTTCGGTGATTCTGCACACTAGTAACAGCAGAATCATGAAGATTATCACTGAAAATGCATTTCTCAGCTGGAAACAACAACGATACCGAAGATATCGTAGTTTCCGCATATCAAACGCACTGTGGAGTGCTGAAAACACCAGGAAACGTGTTTTTCGCATTCAGAAGCACGAAAACAGCGATTTCGGTGATTCTGCACACTAGTAACAGCAGAATCATGAAGATTATCACTGAAAATGCATATCTCAGCTGGAAACAACAACGATACCGGAGATATCGCAGTTTCCGCACATCAAACGCACTATGGCGTGCTGAAAACACCAGAAAACGTGTTTTTCGCATTCAAAAGCACGAAAACAGCGATTTCGGTGATTCTGCACACTTGTCACAGAAGAAACTCGAAGATTATCGTAGAAAATGCATATCTCAGCTGGAAACAACAACGATACCGAAGATATCGCAGTTTCCGCATATCAGACGCACTGTGGAGTGCTGAAAACACCAGAATACGTGTTTTTCGCATTCAAAAGCACGAAAACAGCGATTTCGGTGATTCTGCACACTTGTAACAGCAGAATCATGAAGATTATCACTGAAAATGCATATCTCAGCTGGAAACAACAACGATACCGAAGATATCGTAGCTCCCGCATATCAAACGCACTGTGGAGTGCTGAAAACACCAGAAAACGTGTTTTTCGCATTCAAAAGCACGAAAACAGCGATTTCGGTGATTCTGCACACTAGTAACAGCAGAATCATGAAGATTATCACTGAAAATGCATTTCTCAGCTGGAAACAACAACGATACCGAAGATATCGTTGTTTCCGCATATCAAACGCACTGTGGAGTGCTGAAGACACCAGAAAACGTGTTTTTCGCATTCAAGAGCACGAAAACAGCGATTTCGGTGATTCTGCACACTTGTCAAAGAAGAAACTCGAAGATTATCGTAGAAAATGCATATCTCAGCTGGAAACAACAACGATACCGAACATATGGCAGTTTCCGCATATCAAACGCACTGTGGAGTGCTGAAAACACCAGAGAATGTGTTTTTCGCATTCAATAGCACGAAAACAGCGATTTCGGAGATTCTGCACACTTGTAACAGCAGAATCATGAAGATTATCACTGAAAATGCATTTCTCAGCTGGAAACAACAACGATACCGAAGATATGGCAGTTTCCGCATATCAAACGCACTGTGGAGTGCTGAAAACACCAGAAAACGTGTTTTTCGCATTCAAAAGCACGAAAACAGCGATTTCGGTGATTCTGCACACTTGTAACAGCAGAATCATGTAGATTATCACTGGAAATGCATATCTCAGCTGGAAACAACAACGATACCGAAGATATCGTAGTTTCCGCATATCAGACGCACTGCGGAGTGCTGAAAACACCAGAAAACGGGTTTTTCGCATTCAATAGCACGAAAAAAGCGATTTCGGTGATACTGCACACTTGTCACAGAAGAAACTCGAAGATTATCGTAGAAAATGCATATCTCAGCTGGAAACAACAACGATACCGAAGATATCGTAGTTTCCGCATATCAAACGCACTGTGGAGTGCTGAAAACACCAGAAAACGGGTTTTTCGCATTCAATAGCACGAAAACAGCGATTTCGGTGATACTGCACACTTGTCACAGAAGAAACTCGAAGATTATCGTAGAAAATGCATATCTCAGCTGGAAACAACAACGATACCGAAGATATCGCAGTTTCCGCAAATCAAACTCACTGTGGAGTGCTAAAAACACCAGAAAACGTGTTCTTCGCATCCAATAGCACGAATACAGCGATTTCGGTGGTTCTGCGCACTTGTCACAGAAGAAACTCTAAGATTATCGGAGAAAATGCATATCTCAGCTGGAAACAACAACGATACCGAAGATATCGCAGTTTCCGCATATCAAACGCACTGTGGAGTGCTGAAAACACCAGAAAACGTGTGTTTCGCATTCAAAAGCACGAAAACAGCGATTTCGGTGATTCTGCACACTAGTAACAGCAGAATCATGAAGATTATCACTGAAAATGCATTTCTCAGCTGGAAACAACAACGATACCGAAGATACGGCAGTTTCCGCATATCAAACGCACTGTGGAGAGCTGAAGACACCAGAAAACGTGTTTTTCGCATCCAATAGCACGAAAACAGCGATTTGGGTGATTCTGCACACTTGTCACAGAAGAAACTCGAAGATTATCGTAGAAATTGCATATCTCAGCTGGAAACAACAACGATACCGAAGATATCGCAGTTTCCGCATATCAAACGCACTGTGGAGTGCTGAAAACACCAGAAAATGTGTTCTTCGCATTCAAAAGCACGAAAACACCGATTTCGGTGATTCTGCACACTTGTAACAGCAGAATCATGAAGATTATCACTGAAAATGCATATCTCAGCTGGAAACAACAACGATACCGAAGATATGGCAGTTTCCGCATATCAAACGCACTATGGTGTGCTGAAAACACCAGAAAACGTGTTTTTCGCATTCAAAAGCACGAAAACAGCTTTTTCGGTGATTCTGCACACTTGTAACAGCAGAATCATGAAGATTATCGCTGAAAATGCATATCTCAGCTGGAAACAACAACGATACCGAAGATATGGCAGTTTCCGCATATCAAACGCACTGTGGTGTGCTGAAAACACCAGAAAACGTGTTTTTCGCATTCAAAAGCACGATAACAGCAATTCCGGTGATTCCGCACACTTGTAACAGCAGAATCATGAAGATTATCACTGAAAATGCATATCTCAGCTGGAAACAACAACGATACCGAAGATATCGCAGTTTCCGCATATCAAACGCACTGTGGAGTGCTGAAAACACCAGAAAACGTGTTTTTCGCATCCAATAGCACGAAAACAGCGATTTCGGTGATTCTGCACACTTGTCACAGAAGAAACTCGAAGATTATCGTAGAAAATGCATATCTCAGCTGGAAACAACAACGATACCGAAGATATCGCAGTTTCCGCATATCAAACGCACTGTGGAGTGCTGAAAACACCAGAAAATGTGTTTTTCGCATTCAATAGCACGAAAACAGCGATTTCGGTGATTCTGCACACTTGTAACAGCAGAATCATGAAGATTATCACTGAAAATGCATATCTCAGCTGGAAACAACAACGATACCGAAGATATCGTAGCTCCCGCATATCAAACGCACTGTGGAGTGCTGAAAACACCAGAAAACGTGTTTTTCGCATTCAAAAGCACGAAAACAGCGATTTCGGTGATTCTGCACACTAGTAACAGCAGAATCATGAAGATTATCACTGAAAATGCATTTCTCAGCTGGAAACAACAACGATACCGAAGATACGGCAGTTTCCGCATATCAAACGCACTGTGGAGTGCTGAAGACATCAGAAAACGTGTTTTTCGCATTCAATAGCACGAAAACAGCGATTTCGGAGATTCTGCACACATGTAACAGCAGAATCATGAAGATTATCACTGAAAATGCATATCTCAGCTGGAAACAACAACGATACCGAAGATATCGCAGTTTCCGCATGTCAAACGCTCTGTGGTGTGCTGAAAACACCAGAAACGTGTTTTTCGCATTCAAAAGCACGAAAACAGCGATTTCGGTGATACTGCACACTTGTAACAGCAGAATCATGTAGATTATCACCGGAAATGCATATCTCAGCTGGAAACAACAACGATACCGAAGATATCGCAGTTTCCGCATATCAAACGCACTGTGGAGTGCTGAAAACACCAGAAAACGTGTTTTTCGCATTCAATAGCACGAAAACAGCGGTTTCGGTGATTCTGCACACTTGTAACAGCAGAATCATGAAGATTATCACTGAAAATGCATTTCTCAGCTGGAAACAACAACGATACCGAAGATACGGCAGTTTCCGCATATCAAACGCACGGTGGAGTGCTGAAAACACCAGAGAACGTGTTTTTCGCATTCAATAGCACGAAAACAGCGATTTCGGAGATTCTGCACACTTGTAACAGCAGTATCATGAAGATTATCACTGAAAATGCATATCTCAGCTGGAAACAACAACGATACCGAAGATATCGTAGTTTCCGCATATCAAACGCACTGTGGAGTGCTGAAAACACCAGAAAACGTGTTTTTCGCATTCAAAAGCACGAAAACAGCGATTTCGGTGATACTGCACACTTGTAACAGCAGAATCATGTAGATTATCACTGGAAATGCATATCTCAGCTGGAAACAACAACGATACCGAAGATATCGTAGCTCCCGCATATCAAACGCACTGTGGAGTGCTGAAAACACCAGA
Source organism: Anthophora plumipes (assembly GCA_951804975.1). Taxonomy (NCBI): domain Eukaryota; kingdom Metazoa; phylum Arthropoda; class Insecta; order Hymenoptera; family Apidae; genus Anthophora; species Anthophora plumipes. Next base: position 5,518,525 of record CATORF010000206.1, on the reverse strand, counting down.
AAACGTGTGTTTCGCATTCAAAAGCACGAAAACAGCGATTTCGGTGATTCTGCACACTAGTAACAGCAGAATCATGAAGATTATCACTGAAAATGCATTTCTCAGCTGGAAACAACAACGATACCGAAGATATCGTAGTTTCCGCATATCAAACGCACTGTGGAGTGCTGAAAACACCAGGAAACGTGTTTTTCGCATTCAGAAGCACGAAAACAGCGATTTCGGTGATACTGCACACTTGTAACAGCAGAATCATGTAGATTATCACTGGAAATGCATATCTCAGCTGGAAACAACAACGATACCGAAGATATCGCAGTTTCCGCATATCAAACGCACTGTGGAGTGCTGAAAACACCAGAAAACGTGTTTTTCGCATTCAATAGCACGAAAACAGCGGTTTCGGTGATTCTGCACACTTGTAACAGCAGAATCATGAAGATTATCACTGAAAATGCATTTCTCAGCTGGAAACAACAACGATACCGAAGATACGGCAGTTTCCGCATATCAAACGCACTGTGGAGTGCTGAAAACACCAGAGAACGTGTTTTTCGCATTCAAAAGCACGAAAACAGCGATTTCGGTGATTCTGCACACTAGTAACAGCAGAATCATGAAGATTATCACTGAAAATGCATTTCTCAGCTGGAAACAACAACGATACCGAAGATACGGCAGTTTCCGCATATCAAACGCACTGTGGAGTGCTGAAGACATCAGAAAACGTGTTTTTCGCATTCAATAGCACGAAAACAGCGATTTCGGAGATTCTGCACACATGTAACAGCAGAATCATGAAGATTATCACTGAAAATGCATATCTCAGCTGGAAACAACAACGATACCGAAGATATCGCAGTTTCCGCATGTCAAACGCTCTGTGGTGTGCTGAAAACACCAGAAACGTGTTTTTCGCATTCAAAAGCACGAAAACAGCGATTTCGGTGATACTGCACACTTGTAACAGCAGAATCATGTAGATTATCACTGGAAATGCATATCTCAGCTGGAAACAACAACGATACCGAAGATATCGCAGTTTCCGCATATCAAACGCACTGTGGAGTGCTGAAAACACCAGAAAACGTGTTTTTCGCATTCAATAGCACGAAAACAGCGGTTTCGGTGATTCTGCACACTTGTAACAGCAGAATCATGAAGATTATCACTGAAAATGCATTTCTCAGCTGGAAACAACAACGATACCGAAGATACGGCAGTTTCCGCATATCAAACGCACGGTGGAGTGCTGAAAACACCAGAGAACGTGTTTTTCGCATTCAATAGCACGAAAACAGCGATTTCGGAGATTCTGCACACTTGTAACAGCAGTATCATGAAGATTATCACTGAAAATGCATATCTCAGCTGGAAACAACAACGATACCGAAGATATCGTAGTTTCCGCATATCAAACGCACTGTGGAGTGCTGAAAACACCAGAAAACGTGTTTTTCGCATTCAAAAGCACGAAAACAGCGATTTCGGTGATACTGCACACTTGTAACAGCAGAATCATGTAGATTATCACTGGAAATGCATATCTCAGCTGGAAACAACAACTATACCGAAGATATCGTAGCTCCCGCATATCAAACGCACTGTGGAGTGCTGAAAACACCAGAAAACGTGTTTTTCGCATTCAAAAGCACGAAAACAGCGATTTCGGTGATTCTGCACACTAGTAACAGCAGAATCATGAAGATTATCACTGAAAATGCATTTCTCAGCTGGAAACAACAACGATACCGAAGATATCGTAGTTTCCGCATATCAAACGCACTGTGGAGTGCTGAAAACACCAGGAAACGTGTTTTTCGCATTCAGAAGCACGAAAACAGCGATTTCGGTGATACTGCACACTTGTAACAGCAGAATCATGTAGATTATCACTGGAAATGCATATCTCAGCTGGAAACAACAACGATACCGAAGATATCGCAGTTTCCGCATATCAAACGCACTGTGGAGTGCTGAAAACACCAGAAAACGTGTTTTTCGCATTCAATAGCACGAAAACAGCGGTTTCGGTGATTCTGCACACTTGTAACAGCAGAATCATGAAGATTATCACTGAAAATGCATTTCTCAGCTGGAAACAACAACGATACCGAAGATATCGTAGCTCCCGCATATCAAACGCACTGTGGAGTGCTGAAAACACCAGAAAACGTGTTTTTCGCATTCAAAAGCACGAAAACAGCGATTTCGGTGATTCTGCACACTAGTAACAGCAGAATCATGAAGATTATCACTGAAAATGCATTTCTCAGCTGGAAACAACAACGATACCGAAGATATCGTAGTTTCCGCATATCAAACGCACTGTGGAGTGCTGAAAACACCAGGAAACGTGTTTTTCGCATTCAGAAGCACGAAAACAGCGATTTCGGTGATTCTGCACACTAGTAACAGCAGAATCATGAAGATTATCACTGAAAATGCATATCTCAGCTGGAAACAACAACGATACCGGAGATATCGCAGTTTCCGCACATCAAACGCACTATGGCGTGCTGAAAACACCAGAAAACGTGTTTTTCGCATTCAAAAGCACGAAAACAGCGATTTCGGTGATTCTGCACACTTGTCACAGAAGAAACTCGAAGATTATCGTAGAAAATGCATATCTCAGCTGGAAACAACAACGATACCGAAGATATCGCAGTTTCCGCATATCAGACGCACTGTGGAGTGCTGAAAACACCAGAATACGTGTTTTTCGCATTCAAAAGCACGAAAACAGCGATTTCGGTGATTCTGCACACTTGTAACAGCAGAATCATGAAGATTATCACTGAAAATGCATGTCTCAGCTGGAAACAACAACGATACCGAAGATATCGTTGTTTCCGCATATCAAACGCACTGTGGAGTGCTGAAGACACCAGAAAACGTGTTTTTCGCATTCAAGAGCACGAAAACAGCGATTTCGGTGATTCTGCACACTTGTCAAAGAAGAAACTCGAAGATTATCGTAGAAAATGCATATCTCAGCTGGAAACAACAACGATACCGAACATATGGCAGTTTCCGCATATCAAACGCACTGTGGAGTGCTGAAAACACCAGAGAATGTGTTTTTCGCATTCAATAGCACGAAAACAGCGATTTCGGAGATTCTGCACACTTGTAACAGCAGAATCATGAAGATTATCACTGAAAATGCATTTCTCAGCTGGAAACAACAACGATACCGAAGATATGGCAGTTTCCGCATATCAAACGCACTATGGTGTGCTGAAAACAACAGAAAACGTGTTTTTCGCATTCAAAAGCACGAAAACAGCTTTTTCGGTGATTCTGCACACTTGTAACAGCAGAATCATGAAGATTATCGCTGAAAATGCATATCTCAGCTGGAAACAACAACGATACCGAAGATATGGCAGTTTCCGCATATCAAACGCACTGTGGTGTGCTGAAAACACCAGAAAACGTGTTTTTCGCATTCAAAAGCACGATAACAGCAATTCCGGTGATTCCGCACACTTGTAACAGCAGAATCATGAAGATTATCACTGAAAATGCATATCTCAGATGGAAACAACAACGATACCGAAGATATCGCAGTTTCCGCATATCAAACGCACTGTGGAGTGCTGAAAACACCAGAAAACGTGTTTTTCGCATCCAATAGCACGAAAACAGCGATTTCGGTGATTCTGCACACTTGTCACAGAAGAAACTCGAAGATTATCGTAGAAAATGCATATCTCAGCTGGAAACAACAACGATACCGAAGATATCGCAGTTTCCGCATATCAAACGCACTGTGGAGTGCTGAAAACACCAGAAAATGTGTTTTTCGCATTCAATAGCACGAAAACAGCGATTTCGGTGATTCTGCACACTTGTAACAGCAGAATCATGAAGATTATCACTGAAAATGCATATCTCAGCTGGAAACAACAACGATACCGAAGATATCGTAGCTCCCGCATATCAAACGCACTGTGGAGTGCTGAAAACACCAGAAAACGTGTTTTTCGCATTCAAAAGCACGAAAACAGCGATTTCGGTGATTCTGCACACTAGTAACAGCAGAATCATGAAGGTTATCACTGAAAATGAATTTCTCAGCTGGAAACAACAACGATACCGAAGATACGGCAGTTTCCGCATATCAAACGCACTGTGGAGTGCTGAAGACATCAGAAAACGTGTTTTTCGCATTCAATAGCACGAAAACAGCGATTTCGGAGATTCTGCACACATGTAACAGCAGAATCATGAAGATTATCACTGAAAATGCATATCTCAGCTGGAAACAACAACGATACCGAAGATATCGCAGTTTCCGCATGTCAAACGCTCTGTGGTGTGCTGAAAACACCAGAAACGTGTTTTTCGCATTCAAAAGCACGAAAACAGCGATTTCGGTGATACTGCACACTTGTAACAGCAGAATCATGTAGATTATCACTGGAAATGCATATCTCAGCTGGAAACAACAACGATACCGAAGATATCGCAGTTTCCGCATATCAAACGCACTGTGGAGTGCTGAAAACACCAGAAAACGTGTTTTTCGCATTCAATAGCACGAAAACAGCGGTTTCGGTGATTCTGCACACTTGTAACAGCAGAATCATGAAGATTATCACTGAAAATGCATTTCTCAGCTGGAAACAACAACGATACCGAAGATACGGCAGTTTCCGCATATCAAACGCACGGTGGAGTGCTGAAAACACCAGAGAACGTGTTTTTCGCATTCAATAGCACGAAAACAGCGATTTCGGAGATTCTGCACACTTGTAACAGCAGTATCATGAAGATTATCACTGAAAATGCATATCTCAGCTGGAAACAACAACGATACCGAAGATATCGTAGTTTCCGCATATCAAACGCACTGTGGAGTGCTGAAAACACCAGAAAACGTGTTTTTCGCATTCAAAAGCACGAAAACAGCGATTTCGGTGATACTGCACACTTGTAACAGCAGAATCATGTAGATTATCACTGGAAATGCATATCTCAGCTGGAAACAACAACGATACCGAAGATATCGTAGCTCCCGCATATCAAACGCACTGTGGAGTGCTGAAAACACCAGAAAACGTGTTTTTCGCATTCAAAAGCACGAAAACAGCGATTTCGGTGATTCTGCACACTAGTAACAGCAGAATCATGAAGATTATCACTGAAAATGCATTTCTCAGCTGGAAACAACAACGATACCGAAGATATCGTAGTTTCCGCATATCAAACGCACTGTGGAGTGCTGAAAACACCAGGAAACGTGTTTTTCGCATTCAGAAGCACGAAAACAGCGATTTCGGTGATACTGCACCCTTGTAACAGCAGAATCATGTAGATTATCACTGGAAATGCATATCTCAGCTGGAAACAACAACGATACCGAAGATATCGCAGTTTCCGCATATCAAACGCACTGTGGAGTGCTGAAAACACCAGAAAACGTGTTTTTCGCATTCAATAGCACGAAAACAGCGGTTTCGGTGATTCTGCACACTTGTAACAGCAGAATCATGAAGATTATCACTGAAAATGCATTTCTCAGCTGGAAACAACAACGATACCGAAGATACGGCAGTTTCCGCATATCAAACGCACTGTGGAGTGCTGAAAACACCAGAGAACGTGTTTTTCGCATTCAATAGCACGAAAACAGCGATTTCGGAGATTCTGCACACTTGTAACAGCAGTATCATGAAGATTATCACTGAAAATGCATATCTCAGCTGGAAACAACAACGATACCGAGGATATCGTAGTTTCCGCATATCAAACGCACTGTGGAGTGCTGAAAACACCAGGAAACGTGTTTTTCGCATTCAGAAGCACGAAAACAGCGATTTCGGTGATTCTGCACACTAGTAACAGCAGAATCATGAAGATTATCACTGAAAATGCATATCTCAGCTGGAAACAACAACGATACCGGAGATATCGCAGTTTCCGCACATCAAACGCACTATGGCGTGCTGAAAACACCAGAAAACGTGTTTTTCGCATTCAAAAGCACGAAAACAGCGATTTCGGTGATTCTGCACACTTGTAACAGCAGATTCATGAAGATTATCACTGCAAATGCATATCTCAGCTGGAAACAACAACGATACCGAAGATATGGCAGTTTCCGCATATCAAACGCACTGTGGAGTGCTGAAAACACCAGAAAACGTATTTTTCGCATTCAATAGCACGAAAACAGCGATTTCGGTGATTATGCACACTTGTAACAGCAGAATCATGAAGATTATCACTGATAATGCATATCTCAGCTGGAAACAACAACGATACCGAAGATATGGCAGTTTCCGCACATCAAACGCACGGTGGCGTGCTGAAAACACCATAAAACGTGTTTTTCGCATTCAAAAGCACGAAAACAGCGATTTCGGTGATTCTGCACACTAGTAACAGCAGAATCATGAAGATTATCACTGAAAATGCATTTCTCAGCTGGAAACAACAACGATACCGAAGATATCGTAGTTTCCGCATATCAAACGCACTGTGGAGTGCTGAAAACACCAGGAAACGTGTTTTTCGCATTCAGAAGCACGAAAACAGCGATTTCGGTGATACTGCACACTTGTAACAGCAGAATCATGTAGATTATCACTGGAAATGCATATCTCAGCTGGAAACAACAACGATACCGAAGATATCGCAGTTTCCGCATATCAAACGCACTGTGGAGTGCTGAAAACACCAGAAAACGTGTTTTTCGCATTCAATAGCACGAAAACAGCGGTTTCGGTGATTCTGCACACTTGTAACAGCAGAATCATGAAGATTATCACTGAAAATGCATTTCTCAGCTGGAAACAACAACGATACCGAAGATACGGCAGTTTCCGCATATCAAACGCACTGTGGAGTGCTGAAAACACCAGAGAACGTGTTTTTCGCATTCAATAGCACGAAAACAGCGATTTCGGAGATTCTGCACACTTGTAACAGCAGTATCATGAAGATTATCACTGAAAATGCATATCTCAGCTAGAAACAACAACGATACCGAAGATATCGTAGTTTCCGCATATCAAACGCACTGTGGAGTGCTGAAAACACCAGAAAACGTGTTTTTCGCATTCAAAAGCACGAAAACAGCGATTTCGGTGATTCTGCACACTAGTAACAGCAGAATCATGAAGATTATCACTGAAAATGCATTTCTCAGCTGGAAACAACAACGATACCGAAGATATCGTAGTTTCCGCATATCAAACGCACTGTGGAGTGCTGAAAACACCAGGAAACGTGTTTTTCGCATTCAGAAGCACGAAAACAGCGATTTCGGTGATTCTGCACACTAGTAACAGCAGAATCATGAAGATTATCACTGAAAATGCATATCTCAGCTGGAAACAACAACGATACCGGAGATATCGCAGTTTCCGCACATCAAACGCACTATGGCGTGCTGAAAACACCAGAAAACGTGTTTTTCGCATTCAAAAGCACGAAAACAGCGATTTCGGTGATTCTGCACACTTGTAACAGCAGATTCATGAAGATTATCACTGCAAATGCATATCTCAGCTGGAAACAACAACGATACCGAAGATATGGCTGTTTCCGCATATCAAACGCACTGTGGAGTGCTGAAAACACCAGAAAACGTATTTTTCGCATTCAATAGCACGAAAACAGCGATTTCGGTGATTATGCACACTTGTAACAGCAGAATCATGAAGATTATCACTGATAATGCATATCTCAGCTGGAAACAACAACGATACCGAAGATATGGCAGTTTCCGCACATCAAACGCACGGTGGCGTGCTGAAAACACCAGAAAACATGTTT